>CM060890.1:106122097-108858764 GCA_030762935.1 Hymenopus coronatus
GCTGTCATACCTTTAGTTAACATTTTGGTACTATAAGAACAGGTTAAATAATATATTTCTTAGACATTGAAATACATTTCCATTCTCCTAATACGAACTTTCCATCGTCCACATCCGATAGAAGTGAAAAGTAACCTACTCACTATAGTGAACGAATACCAATTATGCAGTATCTCAAGGGTCAAGAGACACCAGTCAAGTGTTGCATATTCTATGACAGTCACGATATCTCCTGGCCAAACCTCATGCACTGTGCAAAATCTTTACGTATACATCTTTAATGATTCTCTCAAAGCTTTATGAGCACCTTCATCAAAGGCGCCTTTCTGACTTGCAGGCTTCTGGGCGATTTTAGAACTGAAGAGACTAGTTATCCGATTTTGATGTGCCAAATTTTAGTTGAGCGTGCTCTCATTTCTGATAACTGTTTAGATTCCTTTGAGATCTAGTGGGCATTCCTACCACTACCACATTTTACATGTAAGATTTATTGGAAAATTTTGATTGTTCAAAAATGGCTAAAACGATTTTGATTAAAATGTATATGTTTATGATATTTTGGCTACTAACAAAATGTTATTTTCAATTTTCTCAGAATAGCCTCTGAAGTATTTTTTTTTCTGTTATTGGTTTAAATTTTCAGAGACATACTTTCCTCAGCTATGAAATTGTGCTTCAGTTTCTTTCATCCAGTTCATGTAAGGGGAGAGGAATTCCAAAGCCATCACATAACCACCCGCTGTAAAATTATTTGACTCGCTCTAGCCTACTGTATATCCCTAGTTCCCTTGTATCTATAACGAAATATGAAATAAGTCCAGTTCTGTGAAGTCGGGTGAAAATATGATTTTTTAAGTCTATTTGGTTAAAGAATAAATAGAAAAAGGCATGCGAATGTAGCACATCCGATGTTTCAAAGGTGACTGTAAACACATCAACAGTAATGCTATATTATAGTTATAATTGAATATTTTCACCAGTAACTGTTTTATTCAGACAAAACTAAAATTATGAAAATATTCCCCAAATAAATATTGTTAGTGGCATCCTCAGGAAAGTTCATCAAGTTTAACCAAAGTTACAAATATCTAATTCTGATGCAATGCTCCCTATATTTTGTTTTAATTTCTGTTACAGTTAACGGATGAATATAATAATAATAACAATAAAAAGAAGAGTAAGGGGTGAGAGTGTTAGTTTACGTTTCGGCATTTAATTTGTCAGTGAAACCACTTCTGGCGGTCAACAAATTTACAATTTGATCCGTCATAGTGAAGAGGGTTGGATTATCGACTGGCGGTGGTGGGGGTAGACACTGCCGCCGCGACGGTGTACGGCGCCTGACGACGTTCGCTCGGCACGGTGCTACCCCTCCCCTACAGTAGCTGATGGTCTCTGGCCGCGACGCGTGGTGCTAACTTAAGCGCGCTTTTGTCTTTTGTTTGGAGCGGGGTGCACCGCCCCCACCCCAATTGGCAGCATGTAGTGATTAAAAGAAAAGTTGAGGAGCGAGAAGTCCGCAAGAAAACATGGGATCTTCCAGTAGATACAGCTCTTATAACTGTCTCACCAGCTGGGACAGTTACGACCGTATTCCAAGGTACGTTTTAATAAACTCTCAAAGTGACATCATCACAGTAAGTAACACGTGGTCCAAATCTCCTGCTACTCAAAATTATTTTCAACAAGTACACAAGCTTGTAAATAACTTTCTCATATAAAATAAACAGCACACTTGCCACAAAGCATAAAATTTTCAAAGATACTTCAAAGTTTAAACACTTTGAACATTGCACTAACTGGCTTAAGAAAAAGACAAACTCACTTTTTTGGCAGACAGTGGTATTGAAAAAATTCGGAAAATATATCGGAAATGCATTTTTACATTCTCTAATTTTTACCCAAAATTCACTATTAAGGTTTAACCAAAAAAAAAAAAAAAAAAGCTGATGTGTTCCATTCACATAACTTTCTCTACATACCTGCAACAAATAATTGTTAAAAATCTCATGCTTTTTAATAGTTAATGCTAATCGAAGAAAAATTAGCAGAAATAGTCTTACTACTTGCTTCCTTGTAAGTAGAAGGGAAATAAGGGAGCAGCATAGGCTAAAATGATAGTCAAAAGTTGGTTGCTATGTGATTGTAGTGTCTTGGTTTGTTTTCTTGGACAGGAGTAGACAAATACCTGTGTGAGAACAGTATAAGTATTTTAAAGCTGAAACCAATAAAAAGGAATATCTCAAAAACGATCAATTTCACGAAAAAAATGTAAATACATAAATACTTTATTCAGAATAAAGTAGTCTTCAGAGGCTATTCCCAGAAAATTCAAGTTATACATTTTATATGTCAGATAAATATTTTAATATACGATATTTTAATAAAATCATGCGCCATTTTTTAAAAAATAAAAAATTTAGAAATTTTTTCCATGTAAAGGGTAGTTGGGGTGGGGGATTTTCTTGAAAATCTTCGTGTTGAATCCTTGGAGAACAATGAACTTAAATACCAAGTTTGATATTTAACCGACTTTTTGTTTTTGAGATATGCTGTCCACAGACACACGCACACACATACTAACATACGCAGAGATCATTTTCCATTTTTTTTAATTCTGGAGGACTCAGAACGTGTATTTCCGGTGAAATATCGGTATATGACTATTTAATACGTGAGGCCACCTAGTACAAGAAAGCAAATTTAGAAAAAAGTTCCTGATGTGTATCTTCCTTGAATGTGTGTGTTTGTAGATGTGTGTGCGTGTGTGAACAGCATAACTCAAGGACAAAAAATTGGTAAAAACAAAGCTTAGTATTTTAGCTATTCATCTTCCAAACGATGTATCACAATTTTTAAGAAAACCCTTTTACTTCAAACTAATGTTTACATGGACCGTTTTTTTCAACAAATTGTATTTCTTGAAAAGGTTTCTAACAATTCTTATTAAAATGCCACGTGTTTAAGTTACCTTAATGACAAATGCAATTTATTTTATGGGAGCACCCTCTGAAGTCCTCTTCATTGTAGATGATTTTTGCGCAACTGATAAACTGTAAGAGATGGACTAAATTTTGCTACACAAAAATTAGTAATAATTGAATGTATTTAAAATTGAAAATACAGTATACTAAACAGAAAATATAAACAAACATCAATAGCGAAAACAGTGTTTTTTTATTTTTTATAATTAAACATTATATTTACCAAACCTTAAAGTTTGAGGTAATGTGTGAAAGCGTTCATGCTATGTAAATGCTATTATTTAATTTCCATTAAAATACATGCCTTCATATTTTATTAAATGACAGCAACAACATTTTAAAACAACCCATTTTAAAGATTCATTTTAATGGTTACATTTACTATATATAATAATACTTTATTTAAAAAAGCTAATGCGGAGTTTCCACAACATAACTACAGTTTTGTCACATAAAATATTTAGTTCAAATAATTGCTGCTGTAGTTTTAAGTCCTCATTATGTACAGATATTAAGTATGTGTCCTCAAAATGTCTTAAAATACGCAAAAACAACATAACAAGTTGGCTGTAACAGAAAGGTTTTATTCATACAAATAAAAATAATTTTGAATTTTTCCACTTGTTTTCCCAGGCAAAATTAGATTTCGCGGCTTGAATTCTGCATTTACACTGAAACCAAATACCTTCTGTCACAACTGTAATGTGGTTTGTTTGAAAAAACTTTATCGCTATTAAAAGCAATAAAATCGATATGTATCACAGTTTAAATTATGGTCCTTTCATCTAGTTTAGCCGTTTTAATTTTCGTAGCTTATTTACATAACTACATTACATCAAGTTTTCATCAATATATTGCCTCATTGCGTCACAGTGAATACTGTTTACTGTCATTTACTAATAATAGTCAAAGTGTATTTACATATGCATATACCAATCAGAAAAAAAAAATAATGCATGACGCTAGCATTATTTTATCCATCAGCGCATTTTTTGGGTCTACATGTTGTATACTATTCTATACATTTGAAAGGTTATTCTATCCATTTACGATAAATGTTTATCTTAAAAATATCTAAAATAAAGCAATATGTAATTGTAGCATGAGGGGGAAAACAATCGCGTTAGGAAAACGCAATCTGCTTTAGTAACGAGCCTACAAGGAGAGGGAGAAAAATCACAGCGTATTTTCAAATATTTTTAAGTTGATAAATCTTGAAAAATGCAGGTTGATGTTACGAAAAAGTAATTTTTATACATCTCTATATATTTTGCTATCCTGAGATTTTGTCTATAGCTTATAGTTTCTAGGCTAAGTCTAAACAGAATAAGTTTTTCTTAGGTAAACTCAAAAAGTTAAGGGTTTCTTACTGACCATACTTTTAAAAGAAACAAAAGTTCTGAATAACAAAAATCCGATGTAGAGAAAGTCATTTAAATGGAATACATGTCAGTAACAAATTATTGTTAAAAAGCTTATTCTTCTATCTATACCATACTAGGTAATCAAGATAAGCATTAGCAGAATTCGTCTGATTACTTCCTGCCTTGAAAGGTAATAAGGGAGTGTCCTAGGTTAAAGCGATATTATGATTGAACTTCATTTCTTTACATGACAAGGAGTTGGCAAATTCCCCTAAGAAAAAAAGTCAGTATTTTAAAACTGAAACCAATAACAAGAAATATCTTGGAAATGATAAATTTCACGAAAAAATGTATATGACATAATTTGTGTGTTTTATTCAGATCTACATGTTTTGTGTAGCATTTTTTTTTCGATCCATTACGGTTAATCAGTAACGCAAAATTCACCAAAATACATCCAGAATGAAGAGTTGTTCAGGGGCTATTAGCAGAAAATGACAAAAAAAAAAATTTATTTGCATTAAATTATCTCTAATTTACGGTGTTTTAATACAAATCGTTAAACCCATTTTTGATAAATTCAAAATTTATTCATTTTTCCATGTATAGGTTAGTTTGGGGTGAAGGGATTTCCCTGAAAATGTTGGTGTGGCATCCTTGTAAGATAATAAACTTAAAGTTTGGTATTTTACCGATTTTTCGCATTTGAGTTATCGTATTCACAGGCACACTGACACATGGACATACGGAGACACACACGCACACACAAACTTTTTTTCTAAAAAATGCTTTTTTGGATACAGGGCAACCTAAAACGTATATTTCCGGTGAAATTTCGGTATCGAAGTTTTATGTTGAGTCCAATATGTACTTTATACTATGTGGTTAGCAGAGAAAATAAAAACAATTTAATTTAAAAGTATAATTCTCTTTCAGCCAAATATTTAAACTAACCTAATTTAAATAAATGAATTAAAATTGATTTAAGTAAAAGCGTTAGCCATATCTTATTTTACGAACAGTGCTCTAAAATCTGCGTAAATCAGTTCTTTATATCAATTATAATTTATAGTGATAAAATTAATTATTGAGAAACTAAAAATACATAAGCAAAATTTATATATTTAAGGAGATGTTTGGTGTTGAGGGAATTTTCATCATTCGACACCGTTTACGATATCGAAGTATGAAATTCGATATTTATAAAACTTGCTAATTTTGAATTGATTTTTTTGTTTAATGTATTTATACTAAAAGTTCAATATCAAATTTTTGGATGGAAGGTGCTCTACCTCTCCTACTAAAGCAAGAGCCAAAGAAAACAAAAGTAGTTGTAGTAATGTACTTGTTATGAAGCGATTTTACAAAGACATTCTTAGAAATATATTGAATATATTTGTACTCTACAGCTACTGAATAGCGACTATACTAGGAATAGCCTTTTCATATGTAACTTTGCAGTGTTACCGTATGGTGCTAAAGTTTATGTCTAAACGCTTTATTCTTTTAAATTGTCATCCATCAAACTTATCCTGTAAAACTCTTCATTTTTTGGTGTTTCTTTGCAATTATTTTTACGTAATTTATTCCCAAAAGCATCAATCTTTAGGTTTTGATGCAAGTGAGGAGTGTATGGTGCATTATTTCTAGATATTACGATATAGATGTACGACCTAGGAAAGGATATTGATTTTAGAACAAAAATAATAAAATCCTTTTCAGGGGACATATTTTGGGAAAAACTCAAAGATCTACTGGGCGTGTTTTAGGCTGTTATGCAGAAGACAAAGCTCAAGAACCAATGGCTGAAAAAATAAGATATGTTGTTAAACTGCATTTTATGAAATTATTGTTGTTCTTGGAACGTGAAATGACACCATCTTGATTCGTTTTGAGAGGCTTGCACGAAAATGATGCATGTTATAGATACCATTAAATGAGTAACTTTTCATCATCATGATTATCATCGTCTATTACTTATTAACTTCAGCTCATGGTTTGATAATGCTGCTTCTTTCATCTTCTCAATGTTGATGCCTTTTCCTTCATCCATTTCTTATACCTGTGTTATCATTAATTTATAATTGTAGTCAGCAGATATTCTTTGTTATTTTTCTTGTTTTACTTCTTCTATTAAGTCCAATATACATAGTAGGTTGGGAAGACCGGATATGTTCAATATAAGCCATAATATTTGTGGGGATTCTGATAGGTATTATAGAATTTATTTATTTGTTTTAGTAAATGCATAGAACTTTGGAAGCAATTTTCACTTTTCCTGTATAAGTTCATCCACAGTAGATAGCTCAGACGCGGTATCGTTTGAGGGATGCCAAGTTAACACCGCTACCGGGAATTGATGACATGACAGACAGAAGTCGGTTTTTCTACACTCACTATCCACTCTCGACTGGTGAGGCCACCTCTCCCGTCTGAGTGTGTTTGCCTTCTCTGTTCAAAAAATGCAGTACCTAGCCAATAGCATATGTCAGCATATTTGTATAATCTGTATTTAGAATACTTTCAAAGAGGTAGATAGAAATAAACGCATACATATCGTTCTTATTACGCTGTATTGACATCTAGGCATGTTACAATGCATTTTAAGAGAGAAAGTTAACGTTCAAAAGAAAAAATAAATGAGTCCCATTACCATGATTTTTTCCAGCTGTTCCGCAAACAAATATTTTATTTAAAAGATTAATCTTTTAGCTACATCATGCTAATCAAGATAAACATAAGCAGAATTATTACTTGTTTCCTTGTAAGTGGAAGGGAAACAATGGAATGTATAGGCTAAAGCGATAGGTCGCTATGTGAAACAATTGAAATTCCATTCTCTGTTCTTGCCAGGAATAAACAAACGAGAAAGATGAAGAAATATGTCTTCCCATTCGAGAAAATTTTAAGTATCTTAAAATTGATACCAATAATCCAGATTATCTTGAAAATGGTTAACTCTGCAAAAAATGTATGTATACAAAATTAATTGTGTGTTTTAATCGATCTACATTGTTTGTGTTGTAAGTTATTGCCTATCTCTTATGGTTTGTCAGTTATACAAAAGTTATCTAGAATGAAGAGGTCTTTAGAGACTTTTTCCAGAAAATTCAAGACATGCATCTCTTTTGTTATAAAAATATCTTAAACATAGTAATTGTAATCAAAATAGTCATTTTTGAGAAAATCAAAATTTTCGAAAAATGTAGGGGGTGAGAGGATTTTTTTTAAAATCTTCGTGTAGCATCCTTGAAAGATACTCAACTTAAATACCAAGTTTGGTTTTTAACCGACGGTTCCTTTTTGAGCTATGCTGCCCACAGACACACATAAGAATATCTTTCTAAAATGTTTTTATTTCTTGTTGTTTTTTTTTAATCAAGGAATCTTAAAACATGTATTTCCGGTGAAATTTTGGAATCGAATTTTTGGGTGCATTACAATACCTTATCTATACACGATGTACTTTCAAAGTTAATGAGTGGAAGATTCCATTTCTGCGGTAACGGAACACTTTTTAATGTTTTATCATCTTGCGACATAACTTCCTTCTTCGGTTTCAGGTTTCTCCATAATTTATATCACAATCGATTAGTGCTAAAGCTGTACTCATTTGGAATAGATGGTATTGCAAACACTTGAAAGGGGACGTTGAAATATCTAGCAGCGCTTGTTTCTGAAATCTTTATTGTTGTATTAAATAATATAGAGGGACATTACAACAGATGTACTTCTTAGATTGGAGGCAGTAAACCTATATGCAATCCAAAATCCGACAAAGTGTATTTTAAATTCAAATTTTAAAGATAGTTATTTTAAGAATCCTAATAACAGACAGTAAACATTTACTCACTTGGCTAGATAAAAAAATCTGAGAAATTATTGATGTTTAACATGTGAAAACTAAATTAAAATCTCAATTGGGTAGTAAAGTTCCTATATTATAATTTCGCTGCCGCCATTCATAGTCTGATTTGGTTTCCTTAAACAGTGTCTTACTAAAGTATAAGTTAGTTGTCATTATTGTGTTATTCTGTTCATATACGCACAAATTTCTTTGTACAAATTATTTTTGTTAGGTTCAGTGAAGTTTAATGCACAATGTATGGGTATATACAGTGTTTCCGGGAATGAATTGTTGGGTTTCACTGTTAACTAAGTATTATATTTAATTGATTAAAAGTACTTTTGATCAATTAAATAACTTAGTTTCCAAATAACATTAGTGATTTTCAGTATGGGCACCATTCACTGCATGACAAAGGTCCAAGCGCAATTCAATTTCAGCCCACACTCTTCAAGCATTACTCTCTGGTGTAATGCTTGTATTTGCTTGTCTGATTGTTTAGAGGTCACTTTTCTCAATTATTTAACTGCAGACTTCATTACTGACTTATCCTCAAAGGTAGAAAAGTCTAATGAAGTAATATGTGCACTTCGAGTGGCCATAAAATTGGTCCATTTCTGTCAATCCATCGGTCTGCAAATCGATTATTTAACTCTTCTACGAGATAGTTTATGAAATTTAACAGCGCTCCAATTTGTTAAAGGATTATTTGCAACCACATTTCCGTTTTTTATTTGAGAAAATATAAAATCTATAGCATGTCCAGGTATGCAATGCAGTTGATGTTTTTTAAACATAAAAGAATGGACCAAATACTTTGTGCATAAAGCCGTACTAAACGTTTACCTTAGGAGAATCTCGAATTTGTTCGTGTATCACACGTGGATTTTCCAAGCTCCAATTTTGGCATTTGTGGCAATTAATACAACTATTTTCATATAACGTGGCCTGGTCGGAGAAGTTGATATCCTTAAGAAAATGTGGTTCATCGCCAATACTTTGTAGGATGGTAGCAGGAACTCAGCGCTATGCAATTTGTCCTATGGTTTTACTGCATGCATGATTTTTATTTTATAACAATGCAATTTCAATCTTTCTGCATGACGTCATGTAGTTGAATTCGGAAGACCTAACTGTAGACTACGGTGTGATGACCCTGAACACAGAAATATCAGCTCCTTTTGACACTCTTCGACATGTCCTGCACCTTCCTGTTGATTTTTCTTTTTTTACACTGCCAGTTTCCGAAACTGTTCGTGCCATCGTCTGGTATTATTCTCATGTGGAGTTGTAGTCACGTCTGATGTGTCGTGTACCAAATCATGTTTTAGTGTTTCGCCAGAAATAAGAAATATACCGTTGTTTCTTGTAAGTAAACATTTTGCAACAACTGTAAGGAAATAGTTTTAAGAATGCAATAAACACTTACATAACCCTTCTATAACATTTCAAATAATATTTTAACTCAAAAAAATTGAAGATCTACATAGATAAATAATTTGTATGTAAATTGTATTTATTTAATAATATGAAATGCAAAAAACTTAAATTTTTCAACAACTAGTTTAGTATAACAATGGAAATAATGATAGAAAAGCATATAAAAGTAAACTGATTAAGTTATTAGATTAATTAAACGTACTTTTAATCAATTGCAGATAATACTACGTTCGGAGTGAACTCGTGAAGCTCCACCATCATTACCGTAAAATTCTGTAATACATACATAATTTAGCTGCTCTAGGTAATAAAGAAATTATCTTGAAACAGTTTCGCTTTAAGCCAAACGTGAAGTGCTTTTTTGTGCATGTGAATTATTATATTTGTTATTCCATTCATAAAACCTGTCCTTAACTTCACTGGTCATATCGGTGGCCTTTGACCTTTGAAACATAGTTTAGCTTGTAAGTTGGGTTTTATACAAGCGCACGCACATTCATTCCCACTGTCATCCATATTCCCAGACTCTAGGGTCGATACGGAATAGTTCTGACTAGAGAAAAATCCTCACACCTAGCAGGGAATCAAACTCGGAGTCCTCGCAGGAGGGTGTACTACCGACTGAGCTATGAGGCCAATCCTTAATTATAATATATACATTCACATTTTAGCCCACGGTTGCCACTGGAGCGATATGAGGTTTACCCATTCCCTGTTTGGTCCTTCGACTTGCCTAACACTAAAAGTGCTATGTCGCCGTCAAGTCTGCCCACTTCCTAAACATGAAGTTAGAGAGGAAAAGGAGAAGATTGGCGTCAAATGACACAAATATCTGTTTATCATAAAATATTGTAATTATATAAAATATATAATAACAGTTAGGTAGAGACTCAACTTATTAAGTATAACAGCGAACCAACCAGGAGATTTGCGGGTACTGTAAAAAATTAAAAAAATGTGGCTGGAAAGAGATGTTAGTCACGTCTTCAGAATGTATCTTGTCACTCTGACAAACCATCTTCTCACAAACTGACAAAAAGTAAGATATATAGGAACGAAAGAAACTTAAAAGATCGAGGGTTTAGGAAGAGTTGGTCTGTGTGAAACTGGAACAGTTGGAATTATATATAATGACAAATCAGATAACCCCAGTGATTACATATGAATGAATGACCAGTGATTATCTTTATTATTGAATACTATATTGTGCATTTATTCACATAGGTGATCTATTTATTAATGAAAGTGAACTTATTTTCGAGGGTTGGAACTTCATTAGTGGTAACTATTTATTTACAACAAATAAAGAGGGAACATAAAAGATGAATATTTTACCTAGTTTTTCTACCTTCACGATATTGTGTACAATCCGATGTGGAAATGTTATACTTTTAGCAGTTCCTATTGTTATTGATATGTCGACGAGTCTGTGGAACAGTTGTGAAGCCAATATCAGTAAGTGCTTCCTTCATCTTCGATACAAGGGCTTAAACCGTGGAGCAAGGTAAATGATACAGAACTTCCCACCTCCATATCAGTCATAGCTTGCCTATTTGTGGGCCAGAACTGTCGTATAATCTCATGAGTGGGTTCAGTAAAATGTGTCGCCACCTCTTTCTCAAAGCTGGTCACAAAAATGAACAATAATACTCCGCAAGGACGATCTGCATCATAGGCGTACATGAGAAGTACAGCAACTTTCACATTGCTGGTGTTCAGCCTTCGATTTTCTATCTTTGGTGATAGGTCTTGGAAGTGCTGTACCATCCACTATACTCCCCGGATTAAGTTTTGATACTTTGACTTGATTCTTAAAATGAAGAACCAATCCGGAGTGTTCCCTTCAGAATTGTTCCAGAGATCGTCAACATAGCAGGTGCTATTAAAGGTATGCTACGATTCCCTCGTCGCTGACAACGGGTGTACAAACCTTGTTGACTACTTTGAAGGGCATTAAAACTTGGTAGCACATCTCTTTTGTAAAGTTGTAAATAAATTTTGCCACTGTTAAAATTCGAAACGCCGTATTTATGACTGAGGAAAAGAAACAGTTGCTCCAACTTTTCTATTCCAAGCAGGATAAAGCTAGAATAAAGAAGGTAGGCTAAAAAGATGTATGCGCAGTGTTTGTATAGTCTACTATAGATCCTACTTATAAGCCACGCTGAACTAAGCAGTTATGTCAAGTGCATTATTCATTTTACTCAAACGAGGTGTTTGTACACGTCCAATGAGTAATCATAAAATTAATGTTCATCCATCAAATTACTCGCCAACATTACCCTTTCAGGTTTTATTTATTTATTCATTTACCATTCATGTCCCATACAACTCTGAGAGATCTGATTGCGATAGAGAAATAATTATGAAGAATGAATTATGACAGATATGCTTATTGGTAAACCGGGAAAAATTATCTTCTCCCGCAGAATAAGGGAACCAGGACGTGCAAAATGACCTAGTTTGACACGTGTATTTGTGCCAACCATACTGCAATTATTTGTGGTTCAAAATACACTGTGTGGAAAGGGTTAAAGCACTCCCTACATGAAGCCGTTTCCGATGAGGTGAACTAAATCATTTTTACTTTCTCTTCTATTTACTTATAAGTTAATGGATCATTTCACCCAAAAGTTCGGTATCAATATTTCACCAGAAAGTTATGCTTTCAAGGCTGGTTAGATCGCTCGCCTCTCACCTAGGCGGCTCGGGTTTGTTTCCAGCGGACTGCATGTGGGATTTATGGTGGATGAAGCAGAGTCTGGGCGGATTTTCTCTGATTTCTCTCACATAACCTTGGACGACACGGAACTTAAATATCAAGTTTGGTATTTAACGGACTTTCGTTTTTGAGCTATGCTGCTTACAGACACACACGCACAGAAACCTACACACTTCTAAAAATGTGTAGTTGTTTTTTATTCAGGGGATCCTAAAATATATATTTCCGGTGAAATCTCGGTATCAAATTTTTGGGTACAATACAATATCTTTTCTATAAACTAAGTACATAGTAGTGTAAAGAAAGTAAAATAATTAATATTATGTGGACCTGTATATTATAAATGATGTGACTGATATGATGTCAAACTAGGATTGGCATTCCAAATTGTTTGGTTTCCACATCGTCCAAACACCAATATTTATATTAAGTGTAAACATTTTAGTGTAAATTAGCTTTATATGAACAGAGCCTCTAAGATAAAGCCATTATTATATTTCCAATCCAATGACTCGACTATCGCGACCATTAAGAGAAAATAAATATATAAATAAATAAATGTATAACAATGTTAAAATAAGAACCGAAGCTTTCCTGGCGACGTATTAATTCAATATCTTCTCGGGCTTCTAGCCAGGTAAAAACTTGGTTTGACAGAATATTATTCGTCCCTGAAGACGAGGAAGATGCACTTCTTCGAAACGTTGGTGTCAAACCAAGTTTTTACCTGGCTAGAAGCCCGAGAAGATTTTGAATTAATATAACAATGTTATTTATAAAATGGATAGTGCAGTGACAGTGACTAAAGCATGAACTCGGATCAGAATCAGCATAGGCTAAAATAATATAATGAACAGCAGTTCATTAATAAATTAATATTAACAGAATTGATGTGTATAGAGCACACTAGCACCGAACAATATGGTCTTTGTATCAATATGGCAAAGCACACTAAAAAGACCTAAAGAGTTCCTTCTCAAACAAGGCATTATCTGCTTTAAATTCGCTTTAATAGAAAAAACATCTCAAGTTTTCCATTCATATGTCCTTCTGTGTTAATCCTGCAACAAATTATTCTTACAAAAGTTCATTCTTGCCGCTACTTCGTGCTAATCAAGATAAATCTTCGTGCTTATTAGTTCCTTCTATGTAGAAGGGAAATAAGCACTATGCTTTAAAAGCCGGTCACTATGTGGTGCAATTGAAATGCCCTTCTCTTTGCACGACCACGTTGAAAAACGTTAATAATCACTTCGCATTTAAGAAAAATCTAACTGGAAATGTAACAACCAATATAAAAGGAACATCTCAGTAATGGGTCGCCCCACAATAATAAGTATGACATAAATTGTGTGTTTTAGCGAGATCTTCAGTCTTTGTCTATTTCATATGATATACTAAATATGAAAAAGTCATTTATAAGGTAGAGGGCCAATAACTTTAAGTTATAGATACATTTTACTGCCACATTTTATCTTTAATATACGTATTTTAATCAAAACTGTTAAAGACCTTTTTGAGAAAATCGCAAGTTTCCAAAAGTTTCCTAATCCTTTAAATCTAAAATAGATAACAGGGAAATGATGGCAACAAGATATGAGGATAGGAGAATTCGGGGGGTGTACTGAACTTTCCCAGCATCTGATCGAAGCCCCGAAGGAACCCGTTTGTCAAAAGGCCGGCCACGACGCCTCGTCGCTGGTTATCTATTAGTACACCTTGACTCAGAATATTAATTAATTTTATAACTAGAAAATTATCTAAAAATATATGTACCAAAAAATTCCTTTTCCTCGTCTTTCTTCACGCCGGCCAGTTATTCGTCAATTTTATTCGATACTTCCATTTTCATGATGGTCATTTGGGTCTTTATTTCAGCTTGCGTCATTTCCATCGTGGATACAGTTTTCGTGATCATTTTCTATATTTCGACTAGTAGCGTTTTTATTATTTCCTTCTCTTGGCGTTAACTCCCTCTCCTGATACCATTCTAACAAATAACTATTTTAATCAAATCTGGTTACAAATGAACGTCTTTATTCCGATGCTTTCACTACAAATTTTCTCTCGTCACTTCGAGTGGGCTGTTCCCCACCCCTCCTCTTTCTCTCACTCTTTCTATCACGCAATTCACAAACGAAAATGACTCACTGGGCTTGCAGTTCTTCTTTTATAGTCATTTGTTTGGAAAGAAATTTCCAGAAGTAGAGATCATTCTAGCACGTGTACATTGCGCCCACGTGTAGCATTCAAAGACTTTGAAGTTTTGTGTCTGTGAAATTTACACACGGCGACAATGAGTGCGACTACATAAAGGAAGCCGACTTGACACGTGCAACAATAAAGCTATAAGCGTTCCAAAGCAAACTGCTAACACGCATGCGGCGAATACGGGCCAGCAAGCCGTAGTCAAATATTCTTAAATAGCGTTAAAATAAGGTTTAACGTGCACGAACGATTAATATCAGTGTATTGTTTTAGCTAAGCTTATATTCCTTTTTATCGAGATTGTCTGAAGGTGACTTCTTAACTATGTTAAACACATAAATAGATAAAGGATACGTAATAAAACTTTGCCAAATGTTTCTGTGAGATTACATAGAAATCTGGCGTGTTCCATTCACATGACTTTTTTTACCTATTCTTACAAAAGTTTTTTCTTCTATCTACTCCATGATAATCAAGGTAAATATTAGCGAAAGTGTTTTATTACTTAGTTTCTTATGAGTAAAAAGGAAATAAAGGAATATATTGGGTTAAAGCGACAGTCAAATATTTTAAAAGCTAGTTGCTATGTGCCTGAAATTGGATTCTCTTTGTATGGCCAGGAGTAAATCAGAAGAAAAGGAAATTAAAAGTTCCGTTTGAGAATAGTTTGAAATATTTTACAAAATAATAGGATTACCAAGAAACATTTCCGAAAAAAAAATTATATGGAATAAATTGTGTGTTTTAACGACATCTACGTGTTTTCTCTTACGGTTTAAAAATTATGCAAAAGTTACCTAGAATGAAGAGGTCTTCGGAGGCTATTCCCAGAAAATTCAAAATATATAGGTATATTTTTATCACGTAAAATTATTTAATACTGTCCTAATCAAAATCACTAGAGGTATTTTTGAGAAAATCAAATATTTCGAACATTTTTAGATGTAGAGAATAAGATTAAAGTGGGCCAATTCATGTCACATGCTTAGAAGATGCTCCGCTTAGTTATCAAGTTTGACATTTAACCGACCCAAATACGCATCCACATACACGGATTTTTTTAAATGCATTTTTGCATATAGGGGACCTTAAAAGTGTAACTTAAGTAAAAATTCTTTATCAAAATGCCATATATATATATGCTACGTACTAAGCTATAAAATAAATACATGTATTTCGAGAATTTACCTATTTATTAGCTTTTTTCTTTACTTTCTCTATACATACTATATACAAAGTGAATAATTTCTTTTAACGCCCACTTTTACTACGCTGGCATCGCAGGTGACAGATAGTGTACGGAGAAGGTATTTTATTCCATCCAAAAATTTATACCGATATTTCACCGGAAATACATGTTTTGAGACCCCCTGAGTCCAAAAAAATTTTTTTAGAAAAAGGTCTATGTGTGTGACGTGTGTGTGTTGTGTCTTGTATGTTGTTGTCTGTTGTGTTTGTTGTTGTGTGTGTGGAGGGAGAGAGAGAGAGAGAGAGAGAGAGAGAGCATATCTCAAAACTAACATTCCGTTGAATCCAAACTTGGTATTTAAGTTTATTATCTTCGAAGGATGCTCATGAACATTTTCAAAGTAATCCTCCCACGCTAAATTAACTTTACATGGAAAAATATTTGAAATTTTTGTTTTTCTGAAAAATGGATCTATCGATTTTGATTAAAATAGTGTATACTAAAGATATTTACATGACAAATAACATGTACATCTTCAATTTTCTTGGAATAGCCTCTGAAGACCTGTTTGTTCTAAACAAACTTTTCTGAATTTTGAATAACTAGTAAACTATAAGAGATAGATAAGAACTTACTGCACAAAATTGTGGATCTGGTAAAAATGCACGATTTGTGTGTATGAATTTTTGTTGTAGAGTTGACCGTTTCCAAGATATTCCTTGTTATTGGCTTCAACTTTCAGACAGGAAGTGTCCATTTTTCTTTTGTTAAACTGCTGGTCAAGAAAAGCGAATTGTAATGACAATCGCATAACGACAGCTTTTAAGCCTATCGCTTTAGCATAGCGCATTTCTTTAGTTCCCTTCTACTTATAGAGAAGTAAGTAATAAAAACATGCTGCTAGTTCAGCTCGATTAGCATGGATTAAAAAAAAGATAGAGCTTTCCAAAAATGTTATTTTTATAACAGCTAGAGAAAGTCATGTGAGTGTAACACATCAGCACGTACTATGTACATAGTGTAAAGAGAAGGTATTGAATTGCACCCAAAATTTCGATACCTAGATTTCACCGGAAATATATGTTTTGGGTTCCCCTTAATCGAAAAAAGCATTTTTAGAAAAACTGCCGTGTCTGTTTACGTGTGTATGTATCGGTGTGTGTCTGGCAGAATAGGTCAAAAACGAAAAGACCGTTAAATACCAAACTTGATATTTAAGTTTGTTATTTTCCAAGGATGCGACACGAAGATGTTTAAGAAAATCTTCACACCCCAAATTACCTTTATGTGGAAAAAATTTCGAAAATTTTTATTTTCTCAAGAATGGCTCTAAAGATTTAGATTAATATCTCTTATACCTAAGATATTTACCTGCCAAATAAAGTGTATATCTTGAATTTTCTGGGAATAGCCTCTAAAGATGTCTTTAATCTGGATGATTTTTGAATTTTGCATAACTGGTAAACCGTGAGAGATAGATAAAACTTTAAAAAAATGTAGATCACGATGAAGCACACAATTTATGTCATTTACATTTTTTCGTGGAGTTGGCCGTTTTCGAGATATTCCTTGTTATTGATTTCAGTTTTAAAACACTTAAAATTTCCTCATACGGGAACTTGTCAACGCTTGCCAAGCAAAGAAGCAGATTTCAATCCCATAACAACCACATTTTAAAACATTTGACTGTCGTTTTGGCCTTGTGTATTCCCTTATTTTCTTTCTACTTATAAAGAAACTATGTAATAAGACCATTTCTGCTAATGTTTTAGCATTAAATAGATAGAAGAATAAGCTTATTAACTATAATTTTTACAGACATGTAGAGAAAGTCATGTGAATGGAGCACTTAAGATTTTTTCGTACGTATTACCGGTGTAGAACGCTTAGCCTACGCTTTCCATATAATTCCTTATATTGTTTCTAGAGGGTCATGACAATTAGTGGCTCTAATTAGGGTCAATCGTTAACCCTTGTTGACATCACACAACGTCCCTCCCTTCACCTCAAATTATGAGGGTTATGTTCTCTTTGAGAGTAAAATTACCTGGATAATGACTATTAAAGATGATGCGACAAATGAGTCAGTTTAATAATATGATTTAATTACTGTTATTGTTATATAAGTTATATAGAATACCTTTGTTGTTACGCATTATTGAGTGTTTAATCTATGAATTATGAATTTCCCGATTATGGACAAACATAATATTTGTAAATTGTCCTATAAATGAATTTATGTAGTAACTGGTATGACAAATAATTCAGAAATATGTATTTATAGATTTACACATAGTTTAATTGGAGAGATAATTTGTCTAAACATATTACACATGAGTAACAATGTTTGCATTTTCTAATAATTATAGCTATTTACTTCGCTATCTTTGTTGTACAATTAATGTGCATATATAAAGGTAGTTATACACGAGTCAATAGTACTGCATTGCAAGCATGTTATATCCTCGCTAGAGGTCACATTGGCCGTTGAAATTTTGTACAAATAACGCTCTCTATCAAAAGATTAAAAATCTGATGTCTTATTTTCTTTATCTGTTTTCAACAAGTTTTTTGTCTATTTCTTATGGTTTAGCAGTCATGCAAAAGTCATTCACTGCGCTTCAGAATTCTATTCCCAGGAAATTCAAGGTATTTCATTTGTCTTGAAAATATCTTAAACATATGGTATTTTAATCAAAATTATTATTATCCATTTGAGAAAATAACCATTTTCCAAAAATATATTATGAAAGGGTAGTTGGGGTGGGAGATTACCTTGAAGGTCTTAGTGCAGTATTCTTGAAAGATACTAAACATAAATTCCAAATGTGATATTTTCGTTTGTCATACTTATTTACAAAAACACAGGGAGTTTTTTATAAAAATTATTTATGGATTCAGGGGATATCTAAACTTGTATTCCCGGTTAAATCTTGGTATGGAATATTTGGATGGAATAGAATAACGTCTCTACTTATTATGTAGAAATTTTATGGGCAGGAAATTGTAGAGTAGAAAGTTAGTATTTTTTTCGTGTCGCATCCTTGAAATATACATAAATTAAATACCAAATTTCATTTTTAACGGACTTTCATTTTTGAGCTACGCTGTCCATAAATTTACACACATACACACACGCATACATACTGACGTTTTACTAAAAGGGCTATGTTTTAATCCAGAGCTCCTCAAAACAATTTGGGTGAAATCTCGGTATTGTATATTTGGATTCTCTACCTATATATTATACAGATGCTAAATATATAAAATAATCAAAGAAAAGAAAGCGAAAAAACTTCACACCCTCAGGAGAAAGAGATATCCGTATCGTAAGTTTCACTTGAGAATAAAAGGAAAATAATGTTCTGCCTGTGCATAAAGAAACCCATACTGCTTAGTCGTGAAAAACCTAAACACTTGCCCACAGGGAAAATTGATTGAAGTGGCGCCATATTGAAATCGTGCACACATTTTAGATGTTAGTAACAATTGAGGCAATTTTTATGGCGTTAAAATAAGTGAAACGGAGTCCGTTATTGAAGAAATTTTTAGCTGAGTGATACGAGTCATATTCAAGAGTCATAAAGAGCGTTATATTTATTACTTGAAATTCAATAGCTTCCCACAGCATTATCGGAGTATCCCTTTTCTTCCACTTTCACAGACTTTAATAATGTAGCACAAGCCGATATTCGCTAAAATGTTGTTATACAGAATGTCTGCTCCTGACGCGTAGACAATCAATACTTGTATGAGTGCTCTTGTTTCCAATTTCCTATAATGAAAACTAATCACAAAATATCAATTTAAACACAATCCAAGCAAACCAAATCATACTTAAAAGCATGAATTGCATGGTGCGATATATGCATACAACCCCCTTTTTACTTGCTCTACCTCGTGCATAATAGGTAGAGAAAGTATTTGATTTCACCTAAATTCCATACTAGCATTTCAAAGTAAATGCATGTTTTGAAGACCTGTGAATACATATTGTTTTTAGAAAAAAGTCCATTCATGACCTTTTGTGTTTCTGTAACTAGCACAGTTAAAAAACAAATATTCCGTTAATACTAAAATTGATATTTAAGTTCAGTGTCTTCCAAGGATGCAACTCGAAGATTTTCAAAGAAATCCCCCACCTTAAACTACAATTTATATGTCGTAAAAATGTATTCTATATAATTTGACAATGATTATTTAATAAAAAATGATTATCGGTTTTCATTAAAATACCATGGGTTTAAGATATTTTCATGATATTGAAATATATGTATATTTTGTACTTTCCGGGAATAAACTTTGAAGTCATCTTGCTTCTCTAGTCTAATTCTTGAGGACTTGTGCATAGCTGGTGAACCGGACGAAAACCTACCAACAAAGAAAATGTTACAACACTATCTATTTTTTTGCAGTTAATTATTTCTGAAATGTTTCTCCTTACTGTTTTCAATTTTTAGTACTTAAAATTTTCTTAAATGGGATGTTATTCAATTTTTTCTCATAGTTAAGTTAAGAGAACGGAATTTCAATGGTATCACACATCGACAAGCTTTCAAAATATTTGGCTTTTGCTTTTGCCTAGTGAAGTCTCCTGTTTTCGTTATGTCTACAAGGAAATATGTAATTAAAGCATTACTACAAATGTTTATCTCTATTAAGGCAAACTTTTAAGTAGCTTTGAGAAGATTTTGTTGAAGATGAGTACATAAACCTGTGAATGTGACCCATCCGATTTTATTAAACTATACAAGTCTTTATATGTTGCTAGTGAAACATTTTTCTTGTGTTGTACTCTACGTTTGTGTGTAAGATTTTATCTAATTACAGCAGTTAGTAACAGTCATCCAGAATGAATAGGCATTTAGAAATTATTTAGACAAAAAATTTAAGATATGTGTGTCATATCCTTGGAAGATTCAAAACTTTCTCCAATCCCATACTACGCTTAACATGGAACAGTTTTCGAAATGTTCGATTTTCTAAAAACTGACTCTTAACGATTTTGATTGAAATTCCCTATATCAAAGATGTTCACATGACAAATAAAATGGACATCCTGAATTTCTTGGGAGAAGTGTCTGAAGTTCTCTTTGTTCTGAATGACTTCAGTAATACTGATAAACTCTTAGAGGTATGAAAAACTTACTACATAAAAATATAGATCTCGCTGAACTGTGACTTATGAAATATACAGTTTTCTTCTTCCCAAGCGGGAAGTCTCATCCATTTTACGTATATGTTATTCTACTCATGCCTACGACAATCGCATAGCGACAGCTTTTAAAGGATTTGACTATCTTTAGCCTACTATATTCCCTTAATTATCTTGTACTTATAAGTAAACTATAAGACCATTTTTGGTAACGTTTGTTACCTATGGAGATAAAAGCTTCACGTTATGTAACAATAGTTTGTTTGCAGAACAGATGCAAGAAAGACATGCGAGTGGAACATACAAGATTTTCTTTTCTGTTTTAGTTTCTCTACATAGTACATGGTAGGCAGAGAAGGTATTGCACTTCACCCAACATTTTATACCAAGGTTACATCGGAAATAAACGTTTTATGGTCCCTGTATTAAAAATAATTTTAGAAAAAGATTCGTGTGTGTATCCATGTATAAGTGTGTTCGTGTATTCGTGGGTCTGTGAACACGAAAACGCAAAAACGAAAGGTCCTTAAATACCAAACTTGCTATTTAAGTTTAGTATCTACCAAGGATGCGACACGAAGATTTTGAGGAAAAACTTCCCCCCCCCCCAAACTACCATTTACATGGAGCATGTTTCGAAAACTTTGATTTTTCTCAAAAATGACTCAAACGATTTTGATTTAAATACCGTGAATTAAAGATATTTATTTACATGACGAATACAAGTATCTTTAGAATTTTCCTGGCCAGCCTCGAAAGACTTCTTTTGTCCGATTGAATTATTCTGAATTTTTCATAACTGGTAAACTGTAACAAATAGACAAAAACTTACTAAACAAAAAATGTATATCTCGTTAAAACAAATAATTTATGTCATATAGTTTTTTTGTTTTTTTTCTTTCGTAGACTTGACCGTAGTTTAGGTATTTCTTGTTATTGATTTCAGTTGAACTTTTCTCAAAAGCGTAAGTAGTTCATATTTCATATGTTTTACTGATAGCCATGCAAAGAAGCGAAATTCAATGATTATCGCAGAGAAACCGTTTTTCAAACATTTGACTATCGCTTAAGCATAGTGTATTCCCTTAGTCGTCTTCTACTTATAAAGAACTAAGTAATAAACCTATTCGGTTAATGTTTATTTCGATTAGCGTGGAACAGATGGAAGAGTAATCTTCGATAGTGCTTGGTATCGGAATGAGAATGGATTTCAGCTTTTGCAGCTGTGAATGGATATTGAAGTGCAGATGTTAAGGGGACAAGGCACTCTGAAATGCTAAAAAAATAACATATTTTGTTTTAGACACTAATAAAACTTTTATTATTTCTAGTTTCAGAAAATATACACTTTGGGGGGGGGCGGTAAGAAGATTTTAATCAACTTAAACGTAATTTAAATGCTAGTCTGCATTTCCTTAAAGTTGTTAGAACATTTAGAACATTTGCATCTTTAAATTCAGTTTTCTCAAAACAGCATTTTTGGATATTTTTGGACTTTCTCAGAAAGTATGAAAGTTGGAAAGCTGACATTTTCAGCACATATATATACAACACATAGCTAAACTTTCTGAAGCACAATCATGATGTTATTGTATATATTGCTCATATTAAGAAAGCAACAACATTGCAAATGTTCCATATTTTTACTTTTTTAAATTTGCAAATATAGTTATTTTTTAATTTCTACTGAACTTGTATCATAGCTAAATAATTGAGATTCAGAAGAAAGCTGATTATACTAAGAACAAGTATGCAAAAGTGTGATTATATATTGCAAGCAGCATCAGAGAAAAAGGTACATGAATTCAGTGTTTTATGAGTATGCTTTATTACTTTTCTGCCGAATGAAATACTTTTTATAGACTCAACCACATAAGCTATTAATTCAAACAAACACCTGAAACAATTCTCATGATTTATAGAATAATTCATACAAATTTCCGGAAAAGCAATTGAATACATTAAGAACAGTGGTAATTCAACTTACTTAAGGTTATTCTGTAAGTTCAGACTACCTTACTCCCTTAACTATAAGTTTCACATAGTTAGATATTTAGGAAAAGTTGATTTTATGTGTCAAGAATTTTACATTCGTTTCCCGCGGGAGATAAGCTTCTGTTGTGAATTCGAATTGAGATAAATTGGTGCAGAAAGGAGGTTGGGAAGGGAGAGAGGAAGGGTTTGAGCATTGCCGTCCATGAGCTGACAATACATTCTTAACGAGACAGTCACAATGCAGTGTCCTCTTTTCTCCCGCACAGTGATTATTTGGCGGCTATTCACCAAGTTCTTCATGTAACAAGTCGGTTCGTTATGCCGTTTTCTTTTTCATCAGCATTTATACATACAGTCTCAATGTAACGCATATGTAAAATAATAAGGGCATTGCACTAACACCTACGTTGTCTGCAAACTTTCTCAGCAGTAGTACAGATCCGAAACCTCAAATCAACACCGCTTCTAACGTGATCTCTGAGGGAGGCAGAGATACTCCAAGAGCGGCGATGTGTGTAAGCATGGCAGGGCTCCCTAACGGTTCCAGATAAAATGCATCCAGCCAATCCTGCCAACAATATCCGAGCCTTTCAAGGAATACCCCCAAAAGCGGGTGCCTCAGTAGTCCAACCAACGCCACGGAGAAACCTTCCCAAACGTTCCCACTGCTCAGCCTCCACTTTTTTACTTTCTCTGTCACGTACGTAGTGCATATGTAGGTAGAGAAAGTATTACCGAGATGACACTGGAAATACACGTTTTAAGGTCTCAGGATCCAAAAATAACATTTTTAGAAAAAGGTCCGTCTACGCGTGTGTGTCTGTGAACAACATAACTCAAAAACGAAACATCCGTTAAATACCAAACTTTATATTTAAGTTCACCATCTTCCAGCGAAGGCAAAAAAAAAAAAGTCTCTATATGCAGATGTTGGTGTGATTGTATGCGTATATGTGATTCTTAGTATTTATTGTTTTATAGTTATGTTTACAGTAGTTTGAATATAAATTGCGGGTAGTTAAAATTTTCAAATCAAACTCTTTTTTCCAATTTCAAAATGTGTTGGCAAATCCTAAATGACTCTAAATCTCCCCATCCCAAACTACTCTTTACTCTTTACTAGAAGATTTTTCGAAAAGTTTGATTTTCTCAAAAATAGCTTTAACGATTTTGATTAAATAACATACGTTTAGGATATTTTATGATAAATGAAAATTTTATCTTGAATTTTCTAGAAACAGTCTCGGAAGACCTCTTCATTCTGGACGAATTTTATTTATTTGGTAAACGGTTAGAGGTGGACAAAAACTTACCACACAAAAATGATTTGGGTTAACCATTCCCGAAAGATTCCTTACTATTGGTTTTGATTTAAAAATACCCAAAATTTTCTCAAACGGGAATTTGATAATCCTTTTACTTTTGTTCTTATTCCTGGCCAAGCAAAGGGAGAACATTTCAGTTGCATAGTAATCAGCTTTTAAAACATTTGTCAATCGTTTTAGCATAGTATAATCCCTCATTTCCCATCTACATATAATGAACTAAGTATTAATATGATTTCTACTATGTTTATTAGACATGAAATAGAAGAATAACATTTGTTACAGAATAGGTAGAGGTGTTGTGGATGGAACCTTTTATATTTTTAAAACTGTCTCACTAAATTCGTTGGTGATAACAAATACGCGACAAAAATACATCATTTTCTTTCCATGTGTTTCAAGCTCTCATGAAAATGTGGTGAACAACCTTCCTAAATTTGTAATTCTTCAGTGCTGACACACCTGCTGCAGAATATAGTTTGACAGATCTGAAAGAGGAACCGCTGACATTTCTGGAACAGCGTGCATGTAGCAGCCGACCCACAAACAAATGTACATATTTCTCCAAAGTGGCTGCGGCAAAGCCCTGGAAATATCTCCACCAATTAAATGTGAGCTTTACCTCTGGCTGGGTTTCCATGGTTACCTCCCTTGTTTTCACCATGTGGGAGTAAAGTTAATGTGAGCAACAACGGTTTTATCAACATCTGAATTTGATGGCGCACTGAATGGCTGTAGCAAACCCAAAACACTGATTTCATGAAATCAAGTACGAATAACTTTGTATACTGAAACAAAACACATATTATGTAAAAAGCACACGAATACCTCTATATTTATTTTCATTAATGATCGGCAACATTATTCTGCAATTCCAGAACTCTGCAATTATTTATAAAAAATCTGATGTGTACCATTCACATGACTTTCTCTACTTCTGTATAACAAATTATTGTTAATAAGCTTATTCTTCTATTTATTTCAAGCTAATCGAGATAACATTAGCAGAAATAGTCTTATTACTTGCTCTCTTGTAAGTAGAAGCGAAATATGGGAGCATCATAAGTTAAAGTGAAGTCAAAAGCTGGTTACTAGGTGACTGAAGTTCCTTTGCTTGTATGGACACGAATTGACAAATTCCTGTATGAGAAAAGTATACGTTTTTCAAAGCTGAAACCAAAAACAAGGAATATCTCAAAAACGATCAACTCCTCGAAAAAAATCCTATAACATAAATTGTATGTTTTAATGTGCTCTATATTTTTTGTGTGGTAAGTTTTTGTCCACTACTTACGGTTTAACAGCTATGCAAAATTCCTCCAGAATAAAGTAGTATTCAGAGGCTATTCCCAGAAAATTCAAGATCTACATATTATTTGTCAGGTAAATATCTTTAATATACGATATTTTAATCAAAATTGTTAGAGCCATTTATAAGAAAACCAAAATTTTCGAAAAAAGTTCCATGTACAGGATAGTTGGGGGTGGGGAATTCTCTTGCAAATCTTCGTGTCGCATCCTTGGAAGATACCAAACTTAAATACCAAGTTTGGTATTTAACGGTCTTTTCGTTTTTGAGCTATGTTGTCCAAAGACACACACACACACTCACACATACAAACATACACACACACGGAATTTTGTGTAATTGGTAAACCGTAAGAGATGGAGAACAACTTACCACACAAAAAATGTAGATCACATTAAATCACAGAATTTATGTTACATACATTTTTCTCGTGGAGTTGGTCGTTTTTTAGATATTCCTTGTTTTTGGTTTCAGCCTTGAAAAACTTACTTTTCTCATACAGGAATTTGTCAACTCCTATCCATACAAACAAAGAAACTTCAGTCACATAGCAACCAGCTTTTGACTATCACTTTAACCTATGCTGCTCCCTTATTTCGTTTATACTTACAAGAAAACCAGTAATAAGACTTTCTGCTATTTTTTCTCGATAGCATGAAGTAAATAGAAGCATAAGATTTTTAACATAATTTGTTGTAGAGATGTAGAGAAAGTCATGTAAATGGAACACATCAGATTTGTTTATCTATCTGCTACATACTAATTGAGATAGGTTAATATTAGCAAAGATGGTTAATAGCAAACTTCTTAAACTTTTTAATTTATAAAAACTAGTTTGGCAATAGAATTTTCTAAAGTGAAACTTTACAAACACACTCAAATATTTACAAGTGACTTTTATAGAGCTTTTTTTTTTTCAAAACTAGTAATTTCATACATTTGCAATTTGTGTTTGTAAAATAAGTAGTTTAGCTACAAATTACTTAATATTTGTGAGCAAAAAGTATAGAAAATATACAATTAAGTACACGGCAATATAGGTATACCTGAAAACTGTCTAAAATTCTATTTTCTAGTAGTTACAGTGCTTCAGATAATGACGAAGTTAATGAAAGGAATGTTGTTTTATACGCTAAGAAATAATAATTATTTTCTTTATGAATAAATTGAAAGATTTTGGATGGCTCCTTTTACAATGAAATCGTTATTGCAAGAGAAAGGACATCACTTTCAGCATGCAACGGGCAAAATGTAACTCTAACCTCACAACAATAGCCGTTTGATGTTTTGCAGTAAATTTCATGCAGTTGCAGGCATGCGTGGAGTTTCTAAGGCTTCAGTATGCAGAAGTGCGCATAGAGTAGCAATGCACCAATAAAATTCCAGATCAGCCCAGGCAATATACAAATTTCGACACTTTGTAGCTGAATGTCGCTTATATCTTTGAATCTTCAAATGTGAGTAAATAGTTTCACAGAGTTTATTTCAGATTAAATAAACACATAAACATATTGAATGCGCTATGAAGGCAGCATAATTTTTAATGTTTTTGGAACGCTTAGTTGGCAACGCTATAGAACGGGAAATCCACAAATCGTAAATATGGATTTGTGAAGTTCCTTAAATTTTAGAAGTTAACAAACCTGCATTCTGAAACAATATTTACAAGCATTTGTAATGTTTTTCCTTTTTACTTTCTCTACACGTACTGTGTACGTAGTGTATAGAGAAGGTAATGTATTGCACCCAAAAATTCGATACCGATTTTTCACCGGAAATGCATGTTTTGTATCTCCCTGAATCCGAAAACAGCATTTTCAGAAAAAGGCCAGTGTGTGTGTGTGTGTGTTTGTGTGTCTGTGGACAGCATAGCTCGAAAACGAAAAGACCGTTGAATACCAAACTTTGTATTTAAGTTTGGTGTCTTTCAAGGATGCGATACGAAGATTTTCAAGGACCACCCCCCTCAAGTATCCTTTACATGGAATTTTTTTTTGAAAATTTTGATTTTCTTAAAAATGGCTCTAACGATTTTGATTAAAGATATTTACCTGACAAATAAAATGTATATCTTGAATTTTCTGGGAATGGCCTCTGAAGACTTTCTGGATGAATTTTATTGAATTTTGCATAACTGGCAAACCATAAGAGATATCCAAAAACTTACTGCACAAAAAGTGTTGATCAGGATAAAACACACAATGTATTTCATATATATTTTTTTCGTGGAGTTAATTGATTTTCAGATATTCGTTGTTTTTGGTTTCTGCTTTGAAAACTTACACTTTTCTTATACAGGAATTTGTCAACTCCTGTCCATACAAACAAAAGAACATAGCAACCAGCTTTTGACTATCAATTTAAGCTATGGTATTCCCTTATTTCCCGTCTACTTAAATGCAAGCAGGTAATAAGACTATTTCTGCTCATTTGTTCTCGATTAGAATGAGGTAAATAGAAGCACAACCTTTTTAACAATAATTTGTTGCGAAGATGTAGAGAAAGTCATGTGAATGGAACACATCAGATTTTTATTTGTTAATTGTCAATATGTAAATTTTAAATTTTATGAAACAGGCTCCAGGAATAAAAATGTGTGTTCAGCCCACACATATAGAAAGATTAGATTGGAAATGTCCCATCCTTAGGCATTGTGGTTGCTGAAGCATGTTTTGGGTTAAATGTGCCCCCAAAAATAAGATTTTGTGGTTTTAAATGTTCAATTAAGCAGTAAATTTAGCTTGTAAGTTTGGTGTTGTGGTGTTTGTGGTGTTGTGGTGTTTGGTTGTATTTTCTCGAATAGTAGACCAAGGAAAGAGAAATGTGTTTCAATACATAGGTTAGTGTACTTATTTAAGAGATTTTTCGGTGGTGTACTTATTGGAATGTTATACATTATCAACAAAACGATTCTGTATTGTTTGTTAGATTTCCAATTCGAAAAATGGTTAGAAGCTTGGATAAAGGCAGTTCGCAAACAAAATTAACTACCTACTCCGGTTTATAAGAAACATCTTATAAATTCACCCATTTAGCAGCTTTTGCGAGAAATATTTACTATCCAATTGTGATACCATGAGAATAGGGAGCGTTTTCCTCGGACTTGATCTGCAATGATAATTTTCGCAATATTCCTCGATCGAAATTCTTGATTAACACTACACATGTTACTAAAGCTGTAAAAATATGCTGTAATATATGACACAGCCTCTTGTTAAATTGACAGTAGTTTTAGCCCAAGAAATTAGATGTTTACTGCAATAATACCAATGTATCAATAATAACGCTAACAGGCGAAAAAGTGATTATATTAAATACTCCTTACACTGGATATCTCTCCCCTTCCATTGTCCTTTGTTTTTACTTCTAAAACTTGTAAAAACAATTAATTTGACAGATGTTGCGTATAGTGTATATGGTAGTGTGAGTTACCACAAGAAGGCGGCTGGGTACAAAACTGCTTCAGTACTTCCGCCCTGTGGTTCAGCCCTGCCGCTTTCGCTTCTTTCCTCTCTCCCTTAAGTTCACTGACCTAGGTGCACAGGGGACTTTTGCAACTGCTTCCGCAATCATGACCCCGGAAATGAGGAATAGATGGTTCTCGGAAAAAAGAAGTCCAATAAAACAACAAGATGCAAGTGTGCAGGGACCGGAGAACTGCTTCTTTTACATGTAGCATTTTAAATCCCTAAGAATCCCTAAGATTTATTCCAGCAAGATTAAGTTCTCCTTTTCTATATGGACAGGCAGTGTGTATGCTGAAAATTGCTGGTATGGTCAAAGCGCTTCGTCCTTACTTCGTTCAATTTATTTGCATAGCCGGACGAAATAAAGGACTCTGAAGAATAGCTTTTTCCTGCAGAAGTAAGGCAGGATATATACCTAGAGAAAATACTTTCTGATCTCTTATCATTTGGAAGTATAAATGTATTTTTACTTTCTCTATACGTACTATGTACATAGTGTATAGAGAAGGTATTGCACTCCACCCAAAAATTCTATACCGAGATTTCACCGGAAATATATGTTTTAGTGTCCCCTGTATCCAGAAAAAGCAATTTTAGAAAAAGCTCCGTGTGTGTGTGTCTGTAAACACAATACCTCAAAAACGAAAAGTCAGTAAAATAGTAAACTTGGTATTAAAAATATTGCATTAAAAATAGCATGCATGTATTGAATTTCTTGGGAATATCCTCTGAAGTCCTCTTCATTCTGAATGGCTTTTGAATATGTGGTAAACTTTAAGAGTTAAAAATAAAATCTTACTACACATGTAGATATCGTTAAATAT
Source organism: Hymenopus coronatus (assembly GCA_030762935.1). Lineage (NCBI taxonomy): Eukaryota > Metazoa > Arthropoda > Insecta > Mantodea > Hymenopodidae > Hymenopus > Hymenopus coronatus. The sequence continues at coordinate 106,151,927 of CM060890.1, forward strand.
ACAATGTAAGTTACATATACTTTAAGGGTTCTTTTTTGAGTTTCAATTTTAAAATTCTTAAACCATTCTAAAAGGGGAATTTGACATTCCTTTTTCTTCTGTTATACTCCTGGCAATGATAATACAACCGAATTTCAAGCCGTTTTTAAAATATCTCACAAACGCTTTAGCCTAGGGCATTCTCTTATTTCCCAACTGCTTGTAAGGAACTAAGTAATAAGGCTTAATCATTACTGCTAATGTTTACCATGAAGTAGATAAAGACTATGCTCTTTTAAGAATAATATGTTGCACAATAGATAGAGAAAGTCATGTGAATGGAACACATCAGACATTTTTTGGATGATTTAGCCTTTGATCGCAAGTTTTGAACCTGTCCGCAGTTTGACTGGAAATCTAAAGATTTCGTGTCGTGTTAGCCATATGAATAATAAATCTTATGAGAGCAGGTGACATGCACGATCGATTGCATCTATGATATTCAAATGTGTGCATTGTTGGAACAATGCGCTGTAAATATTTGTCCACATAAATTTGCATCTGCGCAACTCTGAATCGATTTGTATCATTCTACGAAACATTCTAAGTCAGCAGATATGATTAATTAGCATTATATTGCCGCAATGGTGGCATTTATGTATAAAATACACGAGAGTATGGAAGAATAGATGCAAGTATGAAAGATGGAACTGAAAAAAATAAGAAGCTCGTATATGTGTTTGTTTCTTTCTTCTATTTTATGTTGTTCTAACACGTATGAACAATGCATATAGTAGGTAGAGAAGATATTGTAATCCACCAAAAATTCAATCCGGTGATTTCACCAGAAATACACATTTTGAGCCCTGAATAAAAAAAATCTGTTGTATTCCATTCGTATGACTTTCTCTACATCTCTTCAACAAATTATTGTTAAAAATCTTATGCTTCTATTTACATCATGCTAATCGAGACAAAATTAATAGAAATAGTCTTATTACTTGCTTCCTTGTGAGTAGAAGCAAAATAAGGGAGTACCATGGGTTAAAGGATAGCCAAAATCTGATTGTTATGTGACTGAAGTTTCTGTGCTTGTATGGACAGGAGTTCACAAATTCCTGTATTTTTTTTGTAGTGTTGTAAACGCTCGCTTTAACTACTAATGGCACCGCAGGCGGTGACACTGATGATACATGAATGATGGAGCACCGGCGGATTGCGATGGCGGGGGAAACCGGAGTGCCCGGAGAAAACCCGCCCCAGCGCCGCTTTGTCCACCACAAATCTCACATGTGGTCGCTTGGGATCGAACCCCGGCCGTCTAGGTGACAGGCTAGTGGTCTAACCACGGCGCGCCCCAAATTCCTGTATGAGAATAATATACGTTTTTTTAAAGCTGAAACCAATAAGAAGGAACATCTCAAAAACGATCAACGCCACGAAAAAAAAGTTATATAACATAAAGTGTGCTATAGCGTGCTCTACATTTTTTGTGTGGTAAGTTTTTGTCCATCTCTTTCGGTTTAGTAATTATGCAAAATTCCGTAAAATTCATCCAGAATAAAGTAGTATTCAGATGCTGTTCCCAGAAAATTCAAGAAATAAATTTTACTTGTCACTTAAATATCTTTAATATGCGATATTTTAATCAAAATCGTTAGCGCTAATTTTGAGAAAATCAAAATTTTTGGAAAAAAATTCTATATAAAGGGTAGTTGGGAGTGGGGGATTTTCTTGAAAATATTCGTGTCCTAGGAAGATATCAAACTTGAATGCAAAGTTTGGTATTCAACGGTATTTTCGTTTTTGAGCTATGGTGTCCACTGACACACAGTTACACACACATACACGGACCTTATTCTAAAAATGTCCTTTTATTCAGGGGCACCCAAAGCATTTATTTCCTGTGAAACGTCGGTATCCAATTTTTGGGTGGAATGTAACACCTTCTCTATACACTAGTACATAATACGTGTAGAGAAAGTAAAAAACACAATTATTTTAAAACTGAAACCAATCACTCCCGGAAAACTTATCTCTACAAAAAAGACGAAAATTATCAAATATACATTTCATTTGTCATGATAATATCTTAAACATAGGATATTTTAATAAAAATCATTAAAAAATCATAAAATGCTCCGAGTAAATAGTATTAAAAAAGCTTTTGTTCTTGAGCTATTTAACAATTACACACTCACACACATACATATATACACACACACTTTTTGTTTTGTCTGCACGTGCTATGTACATAACGTATAGAGACGGTATTGTATTCCACCCAAAAATTTGATGTCGAGATTTCGCCTGAAATATATATTTTGAGGCCCTCTAACTCTAGAAAAGCATTTGTAGAAAAAAAAAAAAAAAACCGCATATGTGTCCGTGGACAGCATTACTCAAAAACTAAAAGACCGTTTTAGTGATTTCCAAGGACAATGTTTGTTGTAGAGTTGACCATTTCGAGATATTTCTTGTTATTGGTTTCAATTTTAAGCTACGTAACTTCTCCTTTCGTTTCACCTCTCTTTTCTTTCACCTGGCAAGGCAAAGCGAATCGAACTTCAATTGCTCCTATAGCGACCTTCTTTTAAAAGATTTGGCTATAACTTTAGCCTAGTATACTCCCTTATTTCCCTTCTGCTAACAAGGAAGCAAGTAATAAGACCATTTCTGCTAATGTTTATATTGATGAACGTGATAAAGATAATATAATCTTTTTTGAGAATAGATTGTTCGCGGAACAGGTACAGAAAGCCATGTGAATGAAGCACATCAGATGTTTTGTATTTATGAGGTCTCAAAGCATGTATTTCCGCTGAAATCTTGGTATTCAATTTTGAGACCTTCTCTACCTACTGTGTATAATAATACTGTAACAAATGTCTTTATCGACTCAACTAATAATTATCACAAATACAGTCTTATACTCACTGCTCCAAATAATTCACTTAACGTTAGACAGTTAACAGTTTACAGATGCACGTCGTCCATGGCTCGCACACCACTGCGCGCTAACACCTCAGTCAATCACACTCGGTACAATTCACAACACAACTGCAATTCTTCCTCCTTTTATAGCGAGAAAATGATGTCAGAGTTCCCTGGAAGCTTCTAGAAGCTAGTAGAAACCTAAGCTTAGAGAATAATCGAGGGTGGCGTTTCCTAAAGTTCCTGTTACACCCTTTTACGAATTGTTTACGCATCGCAGCTGTGATTACTTACATTCCAATTCCCCCGCGAACCTGCGAGCGGTCATATACACGGACGGCATTGTCACAACACGCAACTTAATACCTATATACTTGTACAATAAACAGTATAATGTGTTGCTATTGACCTTAATAAAATAATGTTTTGTACATTGGTGCTATCAAAGCATTCTAAACGAGCAGTTTTCAAAAATTATTTATACATTGGCTTTCTTGTTATATTTTCTTGTCTAATCCTTGTAACTACCGGGAGGTAGAACAGTGGAACCTTTCGAAGTGCTTTCAACAAGCCGTTAGAGAAAGATAGGAAAACAAATCACAGCGTTTCTCCAAATGTTTTAAGGCTTCAAAAAAGTAGAATTTTAGAACGTCCTCAAAATAGACATTTGTTTGGGAGCTGACCTCTTTGTTTGCCACTTTATAAAGCTTGGAAATAAAAAAGTATCACTATGGTGGATGTTGTAGTAGTTCAAACCTTAAGTCTACAATTTTTGTCATCGAAACTGTGCAGGTCTGTACCCTTGCACCGTCTTGTTGGAACAGAATATTTTTCTTTGCCAGATGGAGGTTTTTTCCCCCCCTTGATTCCTCCGTTCAAACGGTGCAATAACAACACACAATACTCTCCATTTACCGTTACTCCTTTCTGAAAGTAATGCAGTGATTACGCGTCCACCCCCCCCCCAAACCGAGGTCATCAACTTTTCGGCAGATTACACTATCTTTGCCTTCTTCGGAGGTTTGCCTTTAAAATTCCACTGTATAGACTGTACTTCGGTCTCTTCGGTGTAGTAATGTATCCGTGTTTTATCCACAGCTATGTATCAATGCAGAAACTCGTCAATATTGCGACAGAAAAGTGCCAAACCAGTGTTATTTCCGAACTCTGATTCGTCGATCACTCAAAAAATATCCTATATTTTATCAACCATTTCGGAAGAAGTCACTTCAACTCGACATCCGGGACGATGTTCAGCATTTGTGGTTATACGAAGAAGTTCAAATGCATTTATCCAATTTTATATTGTTGCAAACGCAGGAGCAAATGTGCCATGAACTTCATGCAATGAACTCGGCGATTATCTCTTTCGGTGTTAAGCATTTTAAATAGAAGTATTTAATCACCGCACGAAATTCCTTTTTCTTCCCCCCCCCCCCATCTTGTTAAGGAAGCACAAGCTTGTTGAATCATTCGCCTATGGCAACGAAACCACGCGATGGGTGCAGCTAAAGTTTTAACTGCCATCTAGTAAGAGATGACGGTTACAAACTTTTTTCGATGCTACGATTGCAATTTCTTGGATTTTCTAAGAACGAATTGAACGCCCCTAGCACATCAACAAAGAAATATCGCTTGAGCTATTCTGGCTCCTACACGATATCGGACGCCTAGTTATTGGAAGGTAATAAGCTGCTGTTTGAAAACTGCCAAGAGGATCGTTAAAAATGTTTGATCACTTCTGCGAGCTCTTCAAATTTACTATGGAAGTAAATATCTTCCAGTTAGCTCACGTTTTTAATAGGGAACCACTTTCAAAGGCAGTTACTCGGTTAATGATGCCAAGAGCTTTCTTAGTCAGGTATAACCAACACTATAAAAAGATTTAATCAAAGCTACACGCAATGCCTGGATGAAACTGATAGCATTCTGAAAGTGCATATTTTACGAGGGTAGTTCAATGCGTGTCCATGTTAGGAATGAGGGCACCGTATTTTACTTTCTGTAGCACGTATGTACACGGTTCATAGTAGATGGAGAATGTACTGCATTGCACTAAAAAATTCTATGTCAATTGTTCACCGGAAACACTTACATATTTTAGGACCCTCTGAATAAAAAAGCTTTTTAGAAATAGACCAGTGTGTGACTGTGGATAGAATAACTCAAAAACGAAAATGTGGTTGAATACAAGACTTGGTACTCAAGTTCAGTATCTTCCAAGGATGTAACACGAAGATTCAACCTGTTGACGAAGTTGGCAATGCATGCTGTCCAAAATTCAATTCCGTTCCGCCCCTTTGAGACAAGCGGCTTGCTGAATTAATAATGACGTCATATATTAAAGCCACTGCCGTTAAAGACCGAATAAATCTAAAGATTCAATATTATAAGGTCGGAAAGCGAGTTATGGGGAAACCAGGTAGGTTTTTAAATGTATTTAAATAGAAGTGTGAGCAATGTTAACCATTTGCGTATTTCGCTTGACTTGTCTGCATTTTGGGGAAATACTTTTTTTTTTAATTTTATGGGCCTACTTTGGCAAATAGAGATAATAATATCAAGGCTCGAAAATAATCATCGCCAGATTGGCCAATAATTTTAAATTGTCTTCTTTCGCAATTAATCCTTCTCGTTGGAAGTCTTACAAGTCAGCGCCTGGGATCAGATGCTGTTGAGGAGTAGGCGGACACTTGTCAGAGAGAGTAGCCAGGATGGGTGAGCAGCCCGATATCTGTGTCAAAGTTTGGAAGAAGATGATATGAAATTATGGTGAAATGGATTAAATTAAAGCTGGAGCTGATGGCAGAATGAATTACGAGGATTACTGGAGAACCCACCACAAATCCCACATACGCTCTCTTGGGATCAAACTTAGGCCATCTTGGTGAGAGGCGAGCGGTCCTAGCGGCGAGGGCTGTCTCATCTTACAAGTAATGTACAGAGCCTTCAGATTTTTTCGGCCTTTGTCTCCACGTGCTTGTTCGCGCATGACGTCTATACAGGCGGTGAGTTTATCACGCATTGCCTCTTGCAGAGGACTAGCGACGGATGAGTAAAAGAGGTGGATGTCAACAGTTTCAAGGTGTGAAATGGGACTTGTACCATTGCTTTCCAATATTTACATTTAGAATACTCGCTTGCTTCTTGTAAACTTGCAATCGCAGCATTTATGCTAATAGGTAACTCAATTAATTGAGCGTTTATGGTAACGTAGACTTTACTGCTACAACTATCCTATTACAATAAACGCTTGTTCATACTTTTTACAGCATTAAATGAAAACTAATACGGAATAAACTAAGAAAACAAACAACTTCTGTGACCAATGGTCACTTCATCTCGCGTGCAATGAACGAATAAAATGTTCTGGTGAAAACTACTTTTGCTCCGCCCAGTACATCAACCTGTTTACGAATTAGGCAATGCATGCAGTTTTACAAATTCGGCAATGCATGCAGTTTAAGGTTCAATTCCGTACCTCCCCTTTGAGACAAGGAGTTCTCTGAACTAATAGTGGCATTATGCATTTAAAACCACTGTGCTAAAGTATTATGTCGGAAAGCGAGTTTTGGGGAAACCAGATTGTGGCGGAATTATGTTGTAGTCTATTGTGCTAATCACCAGATGCGGCGTTCTTTGCCTCGTGCCCAAATTTGTGGTGACGTTGGCGGTGCTCTTGAGTCTCGCTTCACTACCAACGAGTAGACCCACGTACCTGTTGATGTAGATCTACTACAGGTGAGATGCCTCGGCTTTGCTCAGTCTGCACGATAGTTGACTCTCTCGGGGTGGTGCAGCTAATGGGGGTAGTTCAGGGAGTAATCTTATAAATGGCGTAGACATAAGTAACTTTCCTTGAATTTATTGTAACTAGGAGGCGCGAGATAAGCACTTTGCTTCACAATTCTGCTAACTGGATTATCTACTAGGAAAGTTGATACTTGATTATTCACACGTACTTATTTATACTTCTTCTTCCTTGATTCCGATTTACACAATTTAATTTTAATGCACGTCACTGACTTTGAATATACCTGACTGAGAGCGCTGTTAACTACTAAGTTTCATTAAGAGTTACAATGTTGGACTTGGTGCGAAGATGTAAATTATGTGGCGTTCAGATGACAACCGACGGCATGACAGTATTACAATGGCGAATCGCAGACAGCACTCCACAGACAGCATACAAGAGACAGCCGACAGAGAGCAAATACAGCCCCGATGTGATGTACTCTGCTTCTTTAATACTAAAATTACTATCATGGCGGCTTCTTTCTGATTGGACAGAAAGGCCGCGCAATTGACGAATATATTACCCAAAATCCACTGTTCTCATTCCAGGGTGCACCACAATACCCACGTGATACGTGTTATACAATGGAAAATTACTCTTTTTCGAATTTTAAGGTTTTGCCCCGGCGTGAGTCGTTGGTATGTGCTTGAACAAAAGAAACCCTGCTAACAATGAACCCCTCACACTACTCTCCTAGCTTGGCGTTAGCTTTCTGCTTTGCTTTGCTACAAGCTGATCTTACTCTGTTAACATGAGTTAATAAGTATTTGCACTCTAACTATACACTGATAAATGATTAATAAACTACCAATAGTTATTGTAGAGAAGCCAATTAACGGTCTCAATGTACGACTTTCAAACTTTTAAAATTCTTTTAGTGCCAGAATTCTCTTTCGTGTTTAATACACGCATGTAGCTTAATATCTTTGACATTAAAAACTTGCTCGAAATATAAATTAACCTAATGGAAGTAAATGATCAAGAAAGAAACTCTCTCTTAATAACATAAATTGATGTTTATTAAATGAAATATAGCTTTAGAATTCTGAACTTACCCCCGAAAAACCGCATGCCTTAACTTTATTACTGTCATTAAATACAGTACACCTATGCGTTGTGCTTTGTGCTCTGTGAGTGCGCAGTTTTTTAAAATAAAAATTAATTAATTATTATTATTCGCCTGACAAATAATACAATGAGTGAAAACAGAACTTTGATGTACAGCCAGCTAGTGAACCCTTTATTTATTTAACCGTGTTCCAACAAAGGGAACAAAACATTATTAAACCTCTGTGGTATGCTATGGCAAATAGCTGCCCACAAATTGATTATGAAATATTATCCACCAGCTTATGCTACATGCAGTTATGGAGTGGTTGAACATTGTGCTTCATTTATCATTTGCATAACATGATAAAATAAATAAGCAACGAGTCATTCAAATTACATCTTATATACATGAACCGCCCATCTCTCTATGGACCACTTTAACTATTGTATTCATAGACTTTAATAACAGTCTTGCATAGCTGCCCAGTCACAAAGGTGAGCCGAAATGTAGCTGAGAACTGTTGGAAAATTGAGAACAAAGAAACCCTGGTGATTAGAAAATAAAAAACTGTTTACTTTCTTTACACGTACTATGTACAAGATGTGTAAAGAAGGTCTGAGGTGCACAAAAATTCGATATCGAAATTTCAATGGAAATACAAGTTTTGAGACCCCCTCAATCCAAAAAAGCGTTTTTAGAAAAATGTCTGTGTGTGTATGTGTGTGTGTATGTGTGTGTGTTTGTGGACAGCATAGCTCAAAAATGAAAAGACCGTTAAATACCAAACTTGGGATTTAAGTTTGGTATCTTCCAAGGATGCGACCCGAAGAAATTTTTTCAAAAATAGCTCTAATAATTTTGATTCAAATACCTTATGTTTAAGTTATTTTCATGACAAACGAAATACATATCTTGAATTTTCTGGGAATAGCCTCGGAAGACCTCTTCATTCTGGATTACTTACATATTCAGAATTGTTGCTTTCAATTTTATCCACTTAAACTTTTGCTTAAACGGGAAGACATCTTTCTTCACGTTTATCTTTTGTTTACTGCTTACAAGCAAAGAGTTTGGAACTGCAATTGTTTCACACAGCGACCGACTTTTAAAGGACGACACTAGCGCTTTAGTCCGTGTATTTTCTTGTCCCTTCGACTCTCAAGGAAGCTATTAATAAGACCAATTCTGCTTGTATTTTCTTGTTTAGCATGACATAGATAACGGATTAACGTTTTGAAAAAAAATTGTTTAAAAGAACAGCTAAAGACATCATGTGAATGAAACACATTAGATAGTTTCCCTTCTGGTTACAAGAAACCAAGTATTAAGGACATTTCTGCTAAGTTTATCTCGATTATCATGATGCGGATAGAAGAATAAGCTTTTTAATAATAGTTTGTTACAGAGATGTATGGAAAGTCAGGTGAATGCGTTTCATCGATTTTTTTTAGAAATGTAATGTTATAATTAGTTTCATGACCCATAAATAATGATAAAAAGTTAACATTGACAATTTTACATATACCAGGTGTTCCAACTACCCCGTATTTGACTTGTGTATACATCCATTTGTGGTTAAAGCAGTTGTAGAACTCAACGGGGGTTATTTTAACTCAAAACCGGCAGGTGAGGATCTGCAATCAGCGACCTTCATTTTACTCATTTCAATGACCATGGCCCACTCACTGTCTCCGCTGATAAGGAAAGAGGGGTAAACCAAAGGTCGCTTAGGGCAGTTCCCCACTGATTGGTTTTGGTTTGAAATAGACCCGTTAAGTTCTGCAACTCTTTTAAACGAAAGGATATCTACACACGTCAAAAACGCGACAGTTGAGTGACCTGGTGTATATATTTCAAGGACTAATGGATTCTCATTATCATATATCCTAATTTATTGTATTAGTCCTAAAAATAGAAACTAAACATCATATTGGTTATTGTCTATGTCGTCTTAGGGTTGAAATGACAACAGATGCAACCATTTGATTTCTAAACACCGAATATTATGCTTTTTATTTTCTCAATAACATATGTACAATGTACCTACATATTATATAAGCCTTTATTAACCATAATGCTGTACATACACTCTTAGGATTTTCTTATACCTTAGTTAGAGTTGCTATTTTTATTTATCCTATGTAGTGGGTTTTTCCTATACCATGCTTCTATTTTCCCCTTTTTCTTAATTTTAACCTCCTTCCTCTTTCATCTGCTTGTTGATTATTCATTTCTCTCTGACCTTATCCAAGAAGTTACCAACAACTTTAATATTTTTTTCTACCTTTGTGGAAAAAATCCTCCTCATTATTATTTACCCATCCAATGTTTCCCATTTCCAAATTTGATTTCTTCATATCTTTTAGTGTACCTATATCGTATTTAGAGAATTTACATTCCACCCAAAAGTCCGATATCGATATTTCACTGGAAATACATGGATTGAGGAAACCTGTATACAAAAACATACAAAAATATATATGTAAATTTTTAGAAATAGGTCCTATGTGTTAGTGTGTGTGTGTTTTGATACCGAGATTTCACTAGAAATGCACGGTTTGAGGAAACCTGAATGAAAAAAAAATCAAAAGTAAAAATTCATGTGTGATTGACTGTCTGTCTAAACATTATAACTCAAAAACCAACTTCGATTCTAATCTTTAACCCTGAGAAAGGTGACTAGGAAATGATGGGAACAAGAGAAGGTGTACCGGAAAATTTGGTTTGTGCAATAAACCTATCCAAAATTCGCCTGAAGGCCCGGAGAAAGCTCTGATAAAACCTATGATTCTGAATGGCAGATACGGGGATCAAACCAGTGAAAACCTAAATGTGTGCCTCAGGTCCCTGTTATAAATACACATTTTCTTTAGGGAATAATATTCGCCTAAATATTTCTAAAAAAAAGTAATTTATTCTAATAATGAGGAAATGTTTTCTCTTAAGCTGTTCTTAAGCAATTATACTACATTCATTACCAACAAATTAGATTCAAAAGTGCTTCAACTACAAGTTCCATAAAAATTCTAAAAGAGAGCGTTAGGCACTCAACTGGAAAGTCAATATGTGAGCTTTAATATTAGTTGGCTAAACTATGAAGCACGGGACTTAAAGCACTTACGACATTGTAAGTCGCCATTGGCGTTGTCATCTCAAAATAATTTAAGATCGCCTTGTGGTTTACCGAGAAAACATGCGAGTCAGTTGAGATATTTAACGCCGTATCGGCATGTTTAATGACAGCTCAATGGTTAAATCGGTAGATCCGTGGTTCAAATCCCGGCTATGGCATTGTATTTTTCAGTCTGACTCTATCTATCCAACTCCTGCCCCATACACGGCTTGTGTGAATAAAAAATTAAATTAAAACGGTGCTTATTTTGCTTGATTTCGTGTCCCCAAATACATTTCACCTGTCTGTATTAAAATAGCTATATTTTTGGAAAGGTGCTGCACCTTAAAATCCTTTCTTTAAAAATAAGAATGTCATGCGTTCCATGCATGTGAGTATTGCTATACTTTCTCAAAAAAACTATTTTTACAAATCCATTTCTTTATCTGGATCATATTAATCAAGATAAACACTCATAAATTTACTCATTACTTGTTTTCTTGTAAGTAGCGGGAAATTAGAGAACACATTAGGCGAATGTGATATTCATATATTTTAAAAACGAAGGAAAGTTAAGTGAAACAATTGAGAGTCGATTTTCTTTACATAACATTAATTAAAATAAAAGAGACATAAAATGAAAGATGGCCATAAAATGAAAGATGGCCATAAAATGAAAGATGAGAAAAGTTTAAGAGTTTAAAAATGAAACTAATAACAAGGAATAACTCGGAAACGGTTAACTGATCAAAAATGAATCTAACATATATTGTATACTTTAACGAGATATATATATTTTTTTCTGTACTAAGTTTTGTCTATCTTCACGGTTTACCAGTTATGAAGAGGTTCATCCCCAGAAATTTCAGGACATTTCGTCGTGAAAATAGCTTAAACATAGTATTTTAAAAATAAAATAACTAATATTTTTTGAGAAAATCAAAATTTTCAAGATATAGAAAAATATGCCAGGTCAAAGGTCGCTTGGAAGGAGGGAAAATACCTGAAAATCTTGTGACGCATCCTTGGAAGATACTGATCCTAAATACCAAAGTTTGTATTTAACTGACTTTTCCATTTTGAGTAATGCCATGCATAGATACACACAGGGACATTTTTCTAAGAACTCTTTTTTTAGTCAGAGGCAAAATACAATACCTTCTCTACCTCCTATGTGCATTGTACATAACTACCTGCTAGGAAAATAACATTTTAAGCAGAGTTTTCTTTATATTTTATAATTATTTTAAAGAAATAGCTTTTATATTTGATCTATATATCACTCCAAATACTAAAGTTGGTACAAAATGAAAATGTATGAGGGAGGTGAATCAAAACGATTGCGAGAGCTAGCAGGGACGCGCATGTCAACGTCAAAAATAACAGCTGGTGTAAAGTCATTATCAGGAAATTCTCCTTACGCGGAAAACCGGGCACCTGACAAATGAATCTCAGACTCGGTAGATAACTGCCCTACCTACACTCAAAAGCGCGTCAATCAAACCCATATCACTGCAGCTGATGATAAATGAGGTTTGCTTATGCACAACGAGCTCTGAACGCAAACTCTGACAAAGTGGAGCAATTACGGAGCAATTAGTAGAAGGTCCATACTGAATATAAATTATGTATAAGTACACTTTGAAAGCAAAGATTTAGGTAATATGGAGATGGACAAATGTATTTCTGGTTACTTTTATACCTTATGCTCTTCCCTTTCTTAAAGAACAATCTTTACTTTCTTTACAACCTGCAATACACAGTTGGTAAAGAAGGAACTGGATTTCACCCAAAAATTCGATACTGAGGATTTATTGGACGTACATATTGTGACAATGCCGTCCGTGTATGTGATCACTCTCACGTTCTCTTTGTTATGCGACGGTGGAGCTGGAATGTGGTAAATAATGAAATGCGGCGCGACAGTAATTAGAGCCTTTGGGAACACAACCCCCAATAATCACGAATTATTCTTCTCAACTTCCAGCAGCTTCCAGGAAGTTCTGTGACTCTATTGTGTAACTATAGAAGCAGGAAGAATTGGTTGTTGTTGTGTTGTGACTTGTACCGAGTCGTCAGTAACTGGAGTGTTAGCGCGAGCCATGGATGATGTGTAGCTGTAAAGTGTCTTCGAATGCTAAACGCCGAGTGAATTATTTGTAGTATTCAATCAAAAACTGTATTTGTAACCGATTTTTGAGGATCCTGAGTTTAAAACAAATATTTAAGAAAATAACCCTGTGTATGTTTGTGTGTGGGTGTGCTTGTGAGCAGCATAACGTAAAAAACGGAAAGTCATTGCCGAAGAGATAATTTAAATCTAGGCTTGAAAATTTCATTCTGATATTTCCTTTCCCAATTATCCTTTAATTTAATGTCAATTTGGTGTAAACCGGTTAATCATTACTACCACAAAGACTATTTTCGGGGACCAGCTTGCACTGCAATCGTCCTTTTCTATGCTGGCAACCATCTTGTCCACATCAGCGGTATGACCACAGTTCGTGCTTTGTACACACCACAAACCTCGTTATTGTTAGGTCAAACTTCCAATCATTGAGCGATCTAACATACCCCCACATTTGATGCAAAGCTTTCATGAAAACACTTAGAATAACTTATTTTAGTCAACAAAGTTGTAGACGTTTTTCAAATGTGCTCAATAAGGAATTAGCCAAGTTGTCGAATCAGGTCTTCGGAATGGTCATTCCAGAGTTTACATTAAATTTGACGATCTCGTTCTATTTGCATCTAAACACATGTATTGTCACATCTTCATTTTTCTTTATCTGGAAAAATCTATAAATTCTCTTTCTGTCGGAAATAAACAAAAATTTTCAATTTCCACAAATTACATAAACTATATTTATTTTAACTTTAACTATAATTCAAAAGAATTTCTCCTCGACAGGTTTCTGGCCCTAGACATCTACGTGAAAATCGTAGGGCTCTAAATCTTTTGTACAGTGAGGGTAAGTAGACTAACAATTATATTTTAACATCCTTAAACTAATAACAAATCCTAAATTTATAAAATCCCATTTATGGGTTACTATTTTTATGTATGTACTTATTCTACTGCAAGTGTGTCTTTCTCAGTGGAAAGATAAATATATCTACAAAATAATATCATAAAGAATAGTGCAATGCACCATAAATAAGTATATGAACAAAGCAGTCCAACTGCATTAAATTTATAAACATTTATTGAAACAATGATCAATGAATGACATTGTACAACCAGATATCACAGCTAATTACAAACATACGAAAAAGTAGTGGAATCATTATTGAGCCTTGGTGTGCACCCGAACATGCAATACACCTCTTGGATTTTTGTTTTTTTTTTAACACCCACTTTTACTACTATGGCACCGCGGACGATGACAATGATGACACATAGAATGAAGATGGAGCATCGGTGGAATACCAGAAAACCCGCTTATGTGCCGCTTTGTCCACTACAAATCTCGCATGCGATCGCCTGGGAACGAGAAGCGTATGGTGTAATCATTCGGACACGGTGCGGCCTCACCTCTCGGATGGATGTTTGCCTTCTCTTACACTTCGTGTTATCCCTTCAAACAGCTTTAACCATAAAACTTCACATTTATGAACTCTGTAATAGCTGGTTCCCGGATAGGTGGAACCATATCGAAAGCTTTAGAAAATTCTATTACTACTGCATCAGTTCATTCCCCTTCATCCACCTATTTCCTAAACTTGAAATAATAAATCTTTCATGAATATGCAGATCTAAACCCACGTTGTGATCCTTTAAACCACTTTTTACTTTCTCTACACGTACTATGTACATAGTGTATAGAGAAGTGTACCGAGATTTCAACGGAAATATATGTTTTAGGGTCCCCTGTATCCATAAAAAGCATTTTCAGAAAACGGCCCGTGCGTGTCCGTGTGTCCATATGTTTATGAACACGATAACCCCAAAACGAAAAGTCGGTAAAACACCAAACTTGGTATTTAAGTTCAGCATTTTCCAGGGATGCGACACAAAGATTTTGAAAAAAAAAAAATCCCCCACCCCAAATTACCTTTTACATGGAACTGTTTTGAAAATTTCGATTTTCTTAAAAATGGTCCAACGATTTTGATTAAAATATCGTAAATTAAAGATATTTACCTAACAAATAAATGTATATCTTGAAATTTCTGGGAATAGCCTCCGAATACTACTTTATTCTGAATGAACTGTATGGAAAATTGCCTAGCTGTTAAACTGTAAGAAATGGACAAAAACTTACCACAGAAAATGTAGAGCACATTACAACACACAATTTATGTTATATAATTTTTCCGTGGAGTTTATCGTTTTTGAGATATTCCTTGTTTCTAGTTTCAGCTTTGAAAAACATACTTTTCTCATACTGGAATTTTTTCAACTCCTGTCCACACAAACAAAGGAACTTAGTAATCAGCTTTTGACTATCACTTTAACTTTTGGTACTCCCTTATTTCGCTTCTACTTACAAGTTAGCATGTAATAAGATTATTTCTGCTAATATTTTTTGCCGAGGTATAGAGAAAGTCATGTAAATGGAACACATCAGATTTATTGTTTTCTAACCTCCCTATATATTCTGAAAATAAATTGTCAATTTACATGTTATTGAATTTAGGCTAATTGGTTAATAATTATTTGTTCGTATTTTATTAGGCCCTTTCAAATCGGAACTACAATAGCGGTTTTCCATTCTTCCGGCAAGCACAGTTGTTAATAGAAATGCTAAACATTAGCATTAAATAGGAATCGTGGGTTTTCTCCCAATCTTTTATATTTCAGAAGGTATATAATCGGGGCCACTTGGCTCACCATTCGGCAAAATCTAGATCTTGTTGCGCAATTTGGACGTCATTATTTAAAAAAATATCTAATATCCCTCGGAATTATTATCCGAGTTATGAAAAACCTGATGCGTTCTTTCTCTACATATTTCTAACAAATTATTGTTAAAAAGCTTATTCTTCCATCTACTTCGTTCTAATTAAGACAAAATTATGAGGAAATGGTCTTCTTACTTGCTCTCTTGTAAATAAAAGTGAAATAGGGAGAGCTATAAGCTAGAGCGATAGTCAAATCAATTAAAAGATGGTTGCCTCTATTGAAATGCCTGTGTTTGTCTGGCCAGGTGTTCACAAATTTCGGTATATGACAAGTTTAAAGGTGAAACCAATAATGAGGAGTATCTCAGAAACGGTCACCTGTACAAAAAAAATAATATAAATTAACGTGATGTACATTTTTTTTTTCAACGGTTTGCCAGTTAAGCAAAATACAGCCACAATAAAGAGACCTTCAGAAGCTATTCCCAGAAAATTCAAGACTTTTATAGGACATTTCGTTTTGAGTTATGATGTGCACACCCACACAAACTTATCTTTGATTTTTTCGGGGTCCAAAACATGCATTTTGTGTTTCAGATGAAATCTCTTTTCGAATTTTTGGGTGAAATGCAATAACTTCTTAAAGAAAGTTAAAACTAATACAAAATATGAATTCAATGTGTTCGCTTTCTCCCATCACTCAATACAGCAATTCCATTTATGTTAAAAGCTGATACGTCTACTTTATTGACCCTGCGTCTACTTGGCTTTGCATGACCATTCATTATTTCAGCAGCATAAAGTCATCAACCGTGGATCTTAAGATTTACATACTCTTAACTATCCAAATCATGTCCTACATACGGCTTGTATGGAAAAAACCATTACCATATTTATGGTTGTTAGGTGATGGAATTATGATTAGCCTTGTGTTTTTTTCTTTTCTAGTCTTGCTCCCTTCCAACTCCTTGAACTACTTTGGTTTTATTTCCATAGACAAACTTCTAATGTAACAATGATTTCGACGAAGTTTTCCAAATATTCATTTCTGTTTTCAAGCACTTCTACACTTCTTTTATTTTACTTCCTACACTTCTTTTATTTTACTTCCACTAATGGTGACTTTAAAGCCTTGACAGTTCACTTTTTTCATTTTTAGCCAGATATCTTACAAACTTCTCCAGTAATGGTTTAGCTAGTGACTTTAAAATTGTTATTCCATTTGCATACTTTAGAACTTCCTGACTTTTTACTACAGTCACGATTTTTGTGTACCGTCCATTATTTTCTACTTAAAAATTGTAAATACTTCTACCATTCCGTTAATTTATTCAATGTAATTCTTAGAACGACCTATATTGCCACATATAAACCTCATTATCAACCTCATGGTTTGAGCCTGTTGATCCTTTCCGTTCCCCAGTGGAAATTACGGCAGTTGATCTTTCCAAAGTTTTTTATTTTCCAATATTTCTCTCACATATAGGTGAGTAGTTTAACATATTTTTTGGAAATATGTCTTAATTTATTCTTATTACGTATTAAAACCAATTATATTCATTTGTCTTTATCGTATATACAAAGTATAGACAGATAAGTATAAACTTCAATAAGGCAAATTCTCTGGCGGGAGATCTACCTTCATGTCTTAGTTTAACAAAAGAGCACCACATTCATCATAGCTAGAATGTACACTTAAAAAAATCTGATGAATTTCTTTCACACAACTTTCTCTGGCTATTCTGCGGCAAACTACTCTTACAAAAGCGTGTTGTTTGTTTGTTTTTTTTTTGTTTTTTTTTTCGGCTCGTCATATTTGCTATGTGCATAAGCATAACGACTTATTTCCTTTTAGATAAAAGGGGAATAAGCAAATACACTAGGCCAAAACGATAGTGACATCCTTTAAAAGCTAGTCACTGTGCAACGGATTGAAATGTTTATTGGAAAATGTAACATACAGTTTCTGTTTAGCATGATTCTTCCCTTACGCTTTATAAAGTATACAAAATTCGTCCAAAACAAAGACGACTGCAAGGGCAATTGGCAGAAAATGAAAATATGCATATTAATCTTCATATAAATGCCATTAATATATGGTTTGTAAATTCAAATAATTAGAGCCATTTTTGAGAAAATAAAAACCTTGAAAAATCTTCCATTTAAACGTTAATTTAAGGTGAGGGATTTTATTGAAAATCTTAGTTTCACATCTTTGGAAGATTGCAAAAGTAGGAAGTTTTACATTTACTGACTTTTCTTTTTAAATATGTCTTTTACAGATGCGCGCGCGCACACATTCACACACACACACACACACACACACAAGATTTTTCTCTACCTACTGTCGTTTAATTTTATAGCTTACAAACTATTCTAGGAAAGCTAATTTTTACTTTATTTACACGTATTATGTGCATAGTGTATAAATAATGTATTTTGTTGCACCCAAAAATTTGATAACGGGGTTTCACAGGAAATAAAAAAGAAAGCATTTTTAGAAAATGGATCGTGTATGCCTGTCTGTGGACAGATAGCTCGGAAACAAAAAGGCTGTTAAATACCAACCTTGGTATTTAAGTTTAGTATCTACCAGGGATGCGACACGAAAATTTTCAAGAGAATCCCCTACCCGCAACTACCCTTTACATAGAAAAATGTCTTTAATAATGTTGATTAATATAGCTATATTAAATATGTTTATATTACAAATAAAATGTACACCTCGAATTATTGGGAATAGCCTCTAAAGACCTATTTATTCGGAATGAAGTTTGGTAAATTTTGCGTAACTGGTAAACAGTAAGAAATACGACAAAAAGTTACTGCACAAAAGTGTAGATCACGTTAAAACACACAATTTATTTCATATACGTTTTTTTCATGGAATTGACCACTTCTGAAATATTCCTTGTTATCTGTTTCAGATTTAAAATACTTAAAATTTTTCTCACGCGGAAAACTTTTACCTCTACATAGAAATGGATGTCAACCACATGGTAACCAGCTTGAAAGAGATTTGACATTCGTTTTAGCCTAGTGTATTCGCTTATTTTCCTCCTACTTACAAGCAAAAAGTAGTTCAGAAAATATTTGTAATGTTTATTTCGATTATCATAAAGTAGATAGAAGAACATGCTTTTCAACAATTTATTACAGCGAAGTAGAGAAAGTCGTGTGAATGGAACACATCAGATAAGGTGGATAAGGTATTGCATTCCACCCAAAAATTCGATACCCAGATTTCAACGGAAATAAACATTTTAGGGTCCCCTGTATAAAAAAAACATTATTAGAAAAAAGTCCGTGTATGCGTGTGTCCGTGTGTCAGTGTATCCGTGACTGTGAACACGATAACTCAAAAACGAAAAGTTGGTAAAGTACCAAACTTGGTAATTAAGTTAAGTATCTCCCAAGGATGCGACACGAAGATTTTGAAGAAAATCCCCCCATCCCGAACTACATAGGCATATTTTAAAAATGTTTTATCTTCTTAAAACTATCTCAAAGGTTTTTTATTAAAATGCACGACAAATATAATGCACATCTTGAATTTTCTGGTTATAGCTTCTAAAGATTTCTTTATTCTGGATGAAATTTACTGAATTTTGATTAATTAGTAATACATAAGGATAGACAAAAACGTAATACAAAATATATAGATGTCGTTGAAACACACTATTTATGTCGTACACATCTTTTTCTTTGAGTTGACCAGTTTTCGTTATTATTGGTTTAAGTTTTGAAATAGCTACTTAAAACTTTTCACATACGGAAATTTGTCAACTCCTGGCAATGCAAAGAAATGTATTTCATCCACATGGCAACCAGCTTTTAAAAGATTTGTCTATCGTTTTAGCCTAGTGTAATCCATTATTTCCCTTCTACTGACAAGAAAGGATTTTTGCTAATGTCTATCTCCATTAGCATGAAGTAGAAGAATAAGCTTTTTACAATAAAATTTGTTACAGAAATGTGGAAAAAGTCATGTGAATGGAACACACCAGATTTTTGAGTTGTGTGTCGACACATAAACATGAGCCTTTTTACTTTCTCTACACGTATTATGCACATAGTGTATAGAGAAGGTATTGTAATGCAACCAAAAATTCGATACCGAGATTTCACCGGAAATACATGTTTGGTGTCTCCCTCAATCCAAAAAAAGCATTTTTAGAAAAAGGTCCACGCGTGTGTGTATGTGCACCTGTGGACAGTATAGCTCAAAAACGAAAAGGACCGTTAAACACCAAACTTGTATTTAAGTCTCCTATCTACCAAGGATGCGACACGAAGTTTTTAAGAAAATCCCCCACCCCCACTACCCTTTATATGGAAAAAATTCCGAAAAGTTTGATTCTCTCAAGAATGTCTCTAATAATTTTCCTTAAAAATCGTATATTAAATATATTTAACAAACAAATAAAATGCATATTTTGAATTTTCTGGGAATAGCTTCTGAAGACTACTTTATTCAGGATGAATTTTACGAAATTTTGCATAATTAGTAAACCGTAAGAGATAGACAAAATCTACTTAACACAAAATGTACAGCTCTTAAAACACACAATTTATGTTGTATACATTTTATTGTGGAGTTGATCGTTTTTTGTCTCCTGTCCATACAAACAAAGGAACGTCAATCACATAACAACTGGCTTTTGACTATCACTTTAGCCTAATGTATCTCCTTATTTCCCTTCTACTTACATGGAAGCAAGTAGTAAGACCATTTCATCTAATTTTTACTCGATTAGAATGAAGTAAACAGAAGAATAAGCTTTTTAACAATAATTTGTTGCAGAGATGCAGAGAGAGAGTCATGTGAATGGAACATATCAGAATTTTTTTAATGTTTTTTGATGCAGACATGCTTAAAATATTTACTTCTCGTGAAATTTCCGGACTATGTACGTGCATAGTATTGGATAGAGCAAGTAAAAATCTGTGTTGTTCCATTCACGTGACTTTCTCTACGTCTTTACAATAAATGATTCTTAAAAAATGTATTATTCTATTTGGTTCATGCTAATCGAGAAACAATTAGCAGGAATAGTCTTATTACTTGCCTTCTTGTAAGTAGAAGCGAAATAACGGAGCACCATAGGTTAAAGTGATAATCAAAAGCTGGTTGCCATGTGTCTGAAGTTTCTTTCTATGGACACGAATTGACAAACTCCCGTATTAGAAAAGATGAGTTTTTTTAAAGCTGCAACCAAAAACAAGGAATATCTCAAAAACGATCAACTCCACGAAAAAAATGTATGTAACATAAATTGTGTGTTTTAATGTGCTCTACAGTTTTCGTATGGTAAGTTTTTGTTCATCTCTTACGGTATAGTAGTTATGAAAAATGCCGTAAAATTCATCTAGAATAAAGTTATCTTCAAAGGCTATTCAAGAAAATTTAAAATAATAATTTTATTTGTCAGGTGAATATCTTTAATAGGCGATATTTTAATCAAAATCGTTAGCCATTTTTGACGAAATTAAAATTTGCTAAAAAAGTTCTAAGTAAAGAGAAGTTTGGGGTGGGGGGTTTTCTCAAAATCTTCGTGTCGCGTCCCTGTAAGATACTAAACTTAAATACCAAGTTTGGTATTTTACCCATTTTTCGTTTTTGAGTTATTGTGCTCACATACACACGGGCATACACACAGGGACCTTTTATCTGAAAATGTTTTTTTTTATACTGGAGACCCTAAAAAGTATATTTTCGGTAAAATCTGGGTATCGAATTTTTGTGTGGAGTGCAATACCTTCTGTATACTTTAAGTACATTAAAATGTAGAGAAAGGAAAAATGTGTGATTTTGGAGCAAAACGCGATAGGCACACAAAATCAAAGAAAGAAGTAAATTAAAATACTGGTATAAACATGCAAATGAGCGTACAGACAAAGCAAAAAGAATAAAGATAGGCATAATTTAAATCGTTCACAGGTTTAGCAGTCTCCTATTCAGATGGTTGCAAAACACTCAACAATGCAAATGGACTACGTGAACGATGTGGATCGAATTACACAGTGCCACCGAAAGGTCAGAGGTCAATGATGAAAAGGCTCATCACGTGCCCAGGACTAACTGGACATAATGCATATGTAGAGAATTACAGAAGAGGAAGGCTGGATTTGTTGCTAGGAGACTAAAGTCACCACTTTGCTTTAAATTTCAAGATATGCAAGGGACATTTGCTTTCTTTTATACTCAAGCAAAACTAAAATTTGAAAGGTACAATATTTTCTCTACTTATACTTTGTGCGAGAACGTAGTGTATAGAGGAGATATCGTATTGAACCCCAAAATTCCATATCGAGATTTCACCGGAAACACATGTTTTGAGACGCCCTGAATCCAAAAAATAACATTTTAGAAAAATATTCGTGTGTGTATGTGTGTGTCTATGGGCAGATAGCTAAAAACGAAAAGACTGTTAAATACCAAACTTAGTATTTAAAATTTCGAAATTTTTTATTTTCTCAAAACTGACTAACCTTTTGATTAGAGTCTCTTGTATTTGAGATATTTGTGTCACAAATGAACTGTATATCCTGAATTTTCTGGGAATAACCTCTAAAGATCTCTTAACTCAGGATGGTTTTATTGAATTTTGCATAACTGGTGAACCGTTATAAATAGAAAAAGCATACTATACAAAAACTATATCTCGATAAAATAAACAATTTATATCATATATATTTATTTTCGTTGAACTTGCCGTTTTCGAGACATTCCTTGTTATTGATTTCAGTTTTAAAATGCTTAAAAATGTTCTCATAAGGGAACTTGTCAAAGCTTGGCTACGCAAAGAAATGAATTTCAATCCCATAGTAGCCACATTTTAAAACATTTGACTGTCGGTTTAGCCTAGTGTATTCTCTTATTCCCCTTCTGCTTAAAAGGAACAATGTAATAAGACCGTGTCTGCTAATGTTTATCTCAATTAGCATGAAGTAGCTATGAGAATAAGCTGTTTAACAACAATTTTGATTTTCTCAAAAATGGTGGCTGTAGCGATCTTGATTAAAATATCTTATATTAAAGATATTTATGTGACAAAATGTATATATTACATTTTATGGAAATAGCCTCCGAAGACAAGTTTATTCTGGAATTTTGCGGAGTTATGCATAACTGCTAAACCAAATTTAGATCTCGGTAAAACACACAATTTACGTTATATACACTGTTTTTTAGTGAGGTTGGTCGTTTTTGAGGTATTCCTTGTTTTAAAATACGTATATTTTTCTCATATGGAAATTTGTCATCTCCTATCCATACATACAAATGTACTTCAATCACATAGCAACCAGCTTTTAAAAGATTTTACTAACGACTTAGTCAATGGTCCTCCCTTATGTCCCTTCTACTTACAAAGAAGCAAGTAATATGACTGTTTCTGCTAGTTTTTTTCTCGATTAGTGTTAAGCAAATAGAAGAATAAGCTTTTTTGGTAGTGTGGCTCTCATATTCAACAGGTCGTGAGTTACCCGGATAAGGTTTGTTTTCGGGATTTTCCCTTATCCTGAGAAGACGAATGTCGGGTAACTTTCAGCTCCATAGACCCCGAGATCATTTGAGCATCATTTCACCAATTTCATTCATCGTCCGATATGACCAACCAGGTTAAAGGACGTTAAACTACTAAAGAAAAAAATATTATGGTAGAGATGTAGAGAAAGTCATGTGAATGGAATACATTAGATTTTTACTTTCTCTAGCCCCGTAGCGAAAAGTAGCTAAAATATCAAACTGGTATTTAAATTAAAATCTTCCAGGGATGCGACACGAAGATTCTGAGAAAAATCTCCCCACTCCAAACCAACCTTTACATGGAACTTTTTACGAAAATTTTTATTTTCTTAAAAATGGCTCTAACGATTTTGATTAAAGTATCGTATATTAAAGATATTTACCTGACAAATAAAATGTATATCTTGAATTTTCTGGGAATAGCTTTTAAGACCTGTTTATTCTGAATGAATTTTGCTTAATTTGGCATAACTAGTAAACCGTAAGAGATAGACAAAAACTCACTGTACAAAAAATGTAGGTCTTGTTAAAATACACAAGTTATGGCATATATTTTTTTCGTGGAGCTTACCATTTTCGTGGTATTCATTGGTATTAGTTGCAGTTGTGAAGCACTTATAATTTTCTCAGACGGGAGTGTCCGTTTTTCTTTTCTTTTACTCCTGGCCAAGAAAGAAGCGATTTGTAATGAAATCGCATAACGACAGCTTTTAAAACATTTGACAATGGGTATCCTAATGTATTCCCTTATTTTCTTCCTACTTATAAGGAACTAAGTAATAAGAACATTGTGCTAATGAATATCTCGATTAGCAAGGTGGAGAAAGAAGAATAATCTTATGTAAGAAGTTTGTAGAATAGCTAGAAAAAGTCATGTGAGTGTAACACATCAGATTTTTGCAATTTCACACAGGCATTAGCATAAAGAGGTTTGATAATGCAATACGTTTTAGGCCAAATCAAACTCAAACAGCCTGCTCTATACAAATGATCGGTAAAAATGAGAGAGGACTGCATACCGGTACAGATTATTCTTTGCTCTTTTAATGTATGTGGCACACGTATGACAGTGGTTCCTTCCGACAGAAAGTACGTCCTATAATACCAACGCTTCACAGGAAGCACGCACCTGCACCAACGTGCAGTAAATGTAGTTAGCACCTTTTTCGAAGGGGGGTGGGGGGAGCACTGCAGCTTGAAAGCTTAACCATGTATTCTGCCGAGGATGTGACGTACCCAGGTTGAGAAATTAGATTTCTACAGATGTTCGATATATAAACAGTAGGTAACTTGGCAAGAGTGCCTATGTCTGGGATTTGTCAGACGCTACTTTTAGCCCTACATTCCATGAATTATTTTGTCACATATGCGCTCTTTCTCTATTTCGCAAAAAGAATTTTATATCCCTTTCACTGGCACCACAACTGAAGTGACTTGAATAACCGTGATCGTTAGTGCGATATGAAGTGGACTGACCATCCATTCAAAGCCCAACAGCTACTGTAGTCAAAAGTGCCTGTGGTAAAGAATGGGGAGGGCCCGAGTAAAATAACCGGTGTGCTAGCACGCTTGAATGCTGACTGCAGGTGCATGGATTTTGCACTTTATTATTTAAAAAAAAATACTACATTTTTATTGAAAAATATTAAAATTTTTATTGAAAAAATATTAACATTTTAACAATATAAAAAATCTATAAATAGCCTAATTTTATTGTAGAAGCTTAGTGTAATACGAAATTAGAAAAGGAGCCCACAAAAATACTAAAGCCTTTGATTTATCGTCTCTGTTACCAAATGGCAACACTATGTAATGTAGGGTTAGACCTCAAGCAGAACTAAGAGTAAAGCTACACTGCAAAATATCTCATTATCAGACTACCAAAGATTATTGATAAAAGATAACAATAAACAATGCTCCAAAAACTTATATATACATGACATTGTCCCAGTGTTACCTCAAATCATCGTTGTCATTTTTACAATTTAAAGAAACAGTGATAAATAAATAGTAATAATAAGTAACTTGGAAAGAATTGTCATACCTTTTATCCTACATTGCATGAATTATGTATTTTGTCACATATGCTGCTCTTCCTCTATTTGGCAAACCGGATTTTATATTCTTTTCTCAGGCACCACAACTGAAGCGATTTGAATAGCCTTGATCGTTAGTGTGATACGAAGTAGATTGTCAATCCATTCAAAGCCACAGGTCGTGCGTTCGAGTCCCAGGCAATCAAATATGTCTGTGGTAAATAATGGAGAGGGTCCAAGTAAAATAACCAGTGATGGTACCTTGTGTGCTGACGGGATTACATTTGGCTGTACTTGAATGGATTTTACACTTTATTATTTTAAAAAAGTACAACAGTTTTATTGCAAAAATATCTATAAATAGCCTAACTTTATTGTTGAAGGCCCGTGTAATGCGAAATTAGAAAAGAAGTCCTCTATAAATACAAAACCTTGATTAATCGTCTTTGTTGCCAAATTACAACATCATGGAATGTAAAGCTTCTCTACAAATGTCTCATTATCAGACTACCAAAGATTATCGATAAAAGATAACGATAAACTGTGTTCCAAAAACTCATATATGCACGAAATTTTCACAATGTTACTTCTAATCATTTGTCATCTATACAGTTTAAAAGGCAACTGCAGATTTTCCGCATGTAGTGTTTATGCATAAGCATAAGAGAAAATATGTTTTTCTTTCTTTCTAGAAGCTTAACGTCCTTTAACCTAGTTGGTCATATAGGACGATGAATGCAATTGGTGAAATGATGCTCAAGTGATCTCTAGGAGTCCCTGGAGCTTAAAGTTACTCGGCATTCGTCTTTTCAGGATAAGGAATACCCCAGAAAAAATATTATCTAGGTAATTCACTCACGACCAGTTGGATGTGAGACAGACACACCACCACCACCACCACCATACTACCCAGGTGGGCAAGATCATCTTGTTACCTTGTAGAGGTCATGAGTGGATATTTGAAAGTACAGTATTCTTTACGCGTCTTTGAAGCAAAAGATCATAGATCTATGCTGACAATTATAAACAAAAAAGCTTTGATGTGATCACGTAATGCAATCATAAGAGTGAGCAAATCAGTTTACTTTCTCTACTGTGTATATTAAGCTGGGGAAGTAGTGTCTTCCGCCTAAATATTCGATGTCAGAATTTTTCAGAAATATATCAAGTGGCCGAAATGCACCACATTTAACATGTGCAGATATCCCTTTGATTGTTAAAAGAGTTGCAGTATGAATGATTGAATAAGTGCATTTATTGACATAACAATATCATACATAGAATTTCAACATTCGCACGGGTCCACAGACCGTACGTGCTTTTGTAATACACATTACAAGCAATATTAAAACAACAACAAATAATTAAAAGAGTAAACACGAAAATAAAAACACAAAGATAATACACAATCAAAAGCAATATTAAAACAACAATAAAGAATTAAAGTAAACCCGAAAATAAAAATATAAAGACATTCAATTATAGCAAATTAAATTTACAGCAAAGAGTACACCTTCATAAATATACCCTCTTATACTAGATAATTACACTTAAAAGAAATATATACACATAATATATACACAATATATAAAACCATAATATAACAATGGCCTAAGTATGACAATACACATATATATATATATATATATATATATATATATACATGTAGTAATAACGTAGTTACTTATGTTTAGTTGATCTTATTCCTCCCCCTCCCCTTTCTCTATTGGCAGCCTCCTCGATCTCAGCTGTCTTGCCTTAAGTATAAATTCACCTAGCTCATCCATGTTTTCCATGCCTGCCAGTAGCATTCTAGCCCTACATTTGCGGTGGTAAAGAATGCGGTAAATATTTTTCCCGCCATTCCTCGGTACCCCTACATCTTGCCAAGATGTGAGCCCACAAATCTTCCTCCTCGCAAATGGGACAGATTCTCGTACCATTCTCGTCAGAAATGTTCGTGCTCCGCCAGGCTCCTAGTCTAATTCACGCGAACCCCTCTCTAATGAGTTTGGTACCTGTTTTGATGTATTGCTCCATACCCCACTCCGATTTTAGCTCAGACTGTACTTCTAATGAAACCTTCTCTGTGCATTGCGCAATTATTTGTTGTCTGTCAATACCACAGAGGCGGTTCTTAATTTTCCTCCAAATACTCCGTCTGTTTGCCTGCCCCACCATCCAAATATATCTCATCCCAATGGTTTCCAACCCTTTCTTTAATTTTAATGCCCACGTCGAGTTACCTTCCATTCGCAACTGTTCACGGTAGCAGACTGCCCTAATTAGAGATTGGTTTTCGTGAATGATTCTCATCCAATATTTAACTGCTCTGATTTTTCACTCTATCGTTTCACTATGTGCCCCGAATTTCCTCATTATTCCGCAGTTTGCCGTACCCCTTCATACACCCAGAATTCCTTTCAAAATTGAGTCCTCGCTTGGTCCAGATTCCCCGTTTGTTCTCAACCCCATATTTCTCCTCCATATGTCATCGTAGATCTAACTGTCGCTCCGTATACAGTTTCCATTAAGGTTATGGAAATATTCGGAATTCTGCAGCGTATTCGGAGAGCTTCCGCCGGTTTCACCCTTGCCTTGTGTTTCGTGATGTCAATGTGTTTTGTCATTTTCCGTTCATTGTAAATGAAAAAGCCCATCGTGTTGGTGGACGTTGCAATTTAAGGCGACCTATTGTATGTAAACTGGCCCATTATAAACTGAAGAGTTGCAGTACACAACGGGGCTTTTTCACGTTAAAAATCGCTAATGATGAGTTTGGAGGATATGCAACTGCCTAGCCTTTAATGTGAATTTCTGCAGGCTTTTTATGAATCTCTCTCTCTCCCTCTCTCTCTCCCTCCCTCTCTCTCTCTCTCTCTCTCCCATACACACACATCAACACACATGCTCCACATTTGTCCCACTGATGGACAACCGGTTGTCTTCCGTACCACTTTGGATCCTGGGCCCACTGCTTAGATCACCACCAAATTTTCTTCTAAAATTGCGTTTTACAGTGACAGACTGGGATTTGTGAAAATCTAGCACATAAAATCCCCCTTCTTTCCTCTTTTCCTTTATACTTTCTCTCTATGTACTATGTAAATAGTGTATAGAGAAAGTATTGCACTCCACCCAAAATTCGATACCGAGATTTCACCGGAAATATATGTTTTAGGTTCCCCCTTATCTAAAAAAAATCATTTTCGGAGAAATGTCCGTGTGTGTGTTTGTGTGTCCGTGTGTCTGTGAACACGATAACTCAAAAACGACAAGTCTGTAAAATACCAGACTTGGTATTTTAGTTTAGTATCTTCCAGGAATGCGACAGGAAGATTTTCAGAAAAATCCCTCCACCCCCAACTACCCTTTACATGGAACATTTTTCGAAAATGTTGATTTTCTCAAAATGGCTCTAACGAGTTTGAATAAAATTTCGTGTATTAAAGCTGTTTACTTGACAAATAAAATGTATATCTTGAATTTTCTGGAAACAACCTCTGAAGAGTACTTATTTTGGATGAATTTTAAGGAATTTTGAATAACTGCTAACCCGTAAGAGATGGACAAAAACTTGCAACACGAAAAAATGAGGCGCACAATAACACACACAATTTATGTTATATACATTTTTTTCGTGGAGTTCATTGTTTTTAAGACATTCCTTGTTTTCAATTTCTGCTTTGAAAAACTTTATACTTTTCTCATACAGCTCCTATCCATAGAAACAAAGGAACTTCCGTGACATAGCAACCAAGTTTTGGCTATCACTTTAACCTATGGTACTCCCTTATTTCTCTTCTACTTACCAGGAAGCAAGTAATAAGATTATTTCTGGTAATTTTTTCTGATTAGCATGAAATAAATACGAGGTGTAATCTTTTTAAGAATAATTTGTTGCAGAGATTTACAGAAAGTCATGTTTTTTTGTTTTTTTGTTTTTGTTTTGGTAGTGTGTAACGCCCACTTAGCTACTTATGGCACCGCAGGCGGTGACACTGATGATACATGAATGATGATGGAGTACCGGTGGAATACGGTGGCGGGGGAAACCGGAGTATCCGGAGAAAACCCGCCCCACCACCGCTTTGTCCACCACAAATCTCACATGCGATCGCTTGGGATCGAACCCCGGCCGTCTAGGTGAGAGGCGAGTGGTCTAATATCGCTCCTAGTAACGAAATTAATAAATATGCAACAGGTTCACCAACATAACCAAAAAAAAAATATTTGAGCTCCTCTTTCTATTGTATCTAATTTCATGTTTATAAATGTCTCCTAACGAAGTTATTCAAGTTTGTGATCGGAAATATCATTTATAGTAACAATGTATATTAAAAAATTAAAGACCGGCATTATTCATGAAATCGAAACGTTCCATTGCGTCACTGTATGCACAACCTGAGCTATAGTGTGAATAAATTGGCACTTTAAAGGTGTTATTTTCAAGAAATTAATGGCATATTATGGTTATTAAGAATCACATATTATACTTACAAAATATGTTTGCATATACAGAATAAACATGATTTGAAAATGCTCGTTACTCTGTTGTACACTATAGAATGCGCAATTACTTGAAATGAAGTATGAAACACAACTATATTAATTAATATCGACTTCATCGCTTGGGTCTGTTAACACGTTCCGTTCTCCAATGGAAATTGTGGCAGATAATCTTTCCAACGGTTTTTAGGATCTCCCAATATTTCTATGACCTATAGGTATATAATTTAACATATTTGAAAATTTGTCTGCATTCATTCTTGTTTCTGTTGAAACCAATTCTATTTATTTTCCTTTATCCTAGCATTTAATCTAAAAACATTTACTTTCTGATATCTTTGCTCCGCTTTTGGTCTCTTACTGTTACTCCCGCAACTCTTCTAAGTAACCGCATTTCTGCTGCTTTTATTTTTCTCTCCTCTAATTTTTTCGAACGTCATGTTTTTGATCCACAAATCATCATTGGTACGTCATTGTTTTATAAAATTTCAGTTATGTTTCTTAAACACCTATTTATTGTACCATAAATATGTTGATTTTATTTCTTTTATGTTTCAATATTATGCCAATATTACGCTAAATATTTCAAGCAGCTATTTTGTTCAATTATTTCTATTCCAATTATAATTTTCGTTGTCTTATGATAAGGCCCAAGAAAAGCCACAGATTTTGTTTCTTACTTGATACCTTTAGATGGCACTCTTTTGTTATTTTACACCATTAATAGGTTGCTCTTTTGCAGTTAATTTTCTAAAGAGGCTATTATAATTTGGTCATCCACAAACAATATACAATTGATTTTCATTTCATCTATCATAAAATTTACATCTAAAACATCTTGCCATTTTCTTATAGCAGCGCCCAAATATAAACAACTAAAAACTAATAGTATGAGTGGACAACCTTGTCTACCTTCATTGTTGACATCCATAAAGATTTCTCAAATATCCTTTCCTTTTATCTATTCGTAATCTTATATTTTGGTAAAAGCTTTTAAATGACTTTATTGTATGCGCTGTATATCCTTTTTCTTTTAAAATCTGCCACAATTTACATTGTGTTACCTTATCAAATGCTTTTTCAGAGTCGATGTGTTTCTATATTAAATCTCAAGTTTTTTTTCTATTAATTACCATTACTACGGCCTATTGTTTTACCGCCCTTTTCTGAATCCATGTTGTTCATTGCTAATTAAGATATCAGATATGTAATAATTTATGGTTTTCTTTAATACATGTTTATCCCCAATATTTATAGGCTACATGCTGTTACGTTTTCCCTCCGTGCCCATGTTAAGGGTAGCACTTTTACATGACCATTAAGGCAATGACTCTCAAAAAAGGTTCTGTTTATAGCAGGGAGGAGACTTGGAAATATGCAGGACAGATGTTCGACAATGTTAAATATTTTGTGTACTTAGGACTCACATTTACAATGTGCGGAAAATGGACAAAACATATTGATATCACGAAACACAAGGCAAGGATGAAAGCGACGGAAGCTCTCCGAATACGCTGCAGAATACCGAATATATCCATAACCTTAATGGAAACTGTATACAGAATGACAGTTAGATCCACGATGGCATACGGAGGAGAAATATGGGGGTGGGAACTAACAAGGAATCTGGACCAAGTGAGGACTCAATTTTTGAAAGGAATTTTGGGTGTATGAAGGGGTACGGCAAACTGCGGAATAATGAGGGAATTCGGGGCACATAGTGAAACGATAGAGTGCAAAATCAGACCAGTTAAATATTGGATGATAATCGTTCACGGAAACCAATCTCTAATTAGGGCAGTCTGCTACCGTGAACAGTTGCGAATGGAAGTTAATTCGACGTGGGCATCAAAATTAAAGAACGGGTTGGAAACCATTGGGATGGGATACATTTGGGTGGCGGGGCAGGCAAACAGGCGGAGTATTTGGAGAAAAATTAAGAACCCCTCTGTGATATTGACAGACAGCAAATAATTGCACAATGCACAGAGAAGGTGTCAATAGAAGTACAGTTTGGGCTAAAATCGGAGTGGGGTATGGAGCAATACATCAA
The DNA here is from genome assembly GCA_030762935.1 of Hymenopus coronatus. NCBI lineage: Eukaryota > Metazoa > Arthropoda > Insecta > Mantodea > Hymenopodidae > Hymenopus > Hymenopus coronatus. The sequence goes on from CM060890.1 coordinate 106,183,773, forward strand.
AACAGGTACCAAACGCGTGGATTAGACTAGGAGCATGGAGGAGCACGAAAATTTCTGACGAGAATGATACGAGAATCTGTCCCATTTGCGAGGAGGAAGAGTCGTGGATTCACATCTTGGCAAGATGTAGGGGTACGGAGGAATGGCGGGAAAAATATTTCCCGCGAATGTAGGGCTAGAGCATGTTGGACGCTACTGGCAGGCACGGAAAACATGGACGGGCTGCCAATAGAGAACCCCCTTCAACCAAACAAAAGTGACTACAATGTTCTATATATATGTATATATATATATATGTATGTATGTGTATATATATATATGTATATATATATATATATATATTATGTCATACTTAGGACACTGCTCTGCTATGGTTTTATATATGGTGTATATATTATTATGTGTATATATTTCTTTTAAGTGGAATTATCTATTATAAGAGAGTGCATTTATGAAGGTGTACTCTGTGCTGTAAATTTAAATTGCTATATTTGAATATCTTTTTATTTTTATTTTCGGGTTCACTCTTAATTCTTTATTGTTGTTTTAATATTGCTTCTGACTGTGTATTATCTTTGTCTTTTTATTTTCGTGTTTACTCTTATAATTCTTTGATATTGTTATTGTTCTAATATTGTTTGTAATGTGTATTACAAAAGCACGTACGGTCTGTGGACCCGTGTGATTGTTGATATTCTATGTATGATATTGCTATGTCAATAAATACATTTATTCATTCATTCATTCATTCAACTTATTTTCGTTGGAGTGGAATGAAGAGTGGATAATCGCTCCAGTGTTGTCGCTGAATAGAATTTACAAGTCACATCTTGCTTTAGCAATTGTAAACTCACTGACCTCATTAGCTATTTCTCGAGCACCTAGGGAAAACCAAAGGGAGACAACGAAATGGATCTTTTCCGTGTTTTCTATGCGTATCTTTTCCTTGTGCATCGTGTTTGTGTAACGTCCCTATCTCTCTACGTCCTGCTGCAAAGGAATCATTGACCCACGAAGAGATCTGTTGAACCCGTAATGATGTGGGGTACAGACGGCGTTTTAGAGCAAACAGTAGTGAATTCCTCGGATCCTAATAGGGTTGTATATGGATTTGTACACCATAACGTGCATCTCGGCAACACATGGGGATTATACAGTAATCAGCAGAACTTCATGCACCAACTAGTTCATGTTATCCATTAAAACAACATCCATATTCCATCATGTGGTTATAACTTAATTATTATCACTAAAATAGTAGGCCTAACCTAACGCTAGCTAACTGAACGTATCTGCTTTCTATGTGAAATTGATTAAGTTACATAGACATTGAGAAATCGGATTTATTCCATTCTCATGACCCCCTCTACTTCTTCTCAACAAACTATTCCTATAAAAGCCTACTCTTGTATCTACTTCATACAATATTAGCAGAAATGGACTTTTTTACACTACAAACTTCCTTGTGGTTAGAAGAAGAATAAGGGAATACATTAGGCTACAGCTGTAGTCAAATATTTTAAAATGTGTCGCTATTTAATGAGTAAATGACATTCCGTTCTCTTTGACTAGGAATTGAAATAAGAAAATCCACAGTCTTCTTCCAATTTGAGAAATGTATAAGTATTGTAAAATTTAATCCAATAACAAGGAATGTCTAGGAATCTTCGTTTAATGTGCATCTCTTATGGTTTCCCAACTAGACAAAAGCCGACAGCCTGAATAGTACTTCACAGGCTATTAATAAAAAATTAAGTACCCATATATACATATATATATATTACTTTCTCTACACATACTATCTACATATAGCATAGGAAAAATTATGTTTTGGGATCTCGCTGAATCAAAAAAAAAAAAAAACTTTAGAATATATGAGTTCAATGTCTCCTAAGGATGTGACACGAAGATTTTCAAGCAATTTCCCCATCCCAACTATGCTTTACATGGAACAAATTTCGAAAATTTTAATTTTCTCAAAAATGACTATCGATTTTGATTAAAATGTCTTATTTAAGATATTTATAGATAAAAGGTATATCTTGAAATTTCTGGGAATAACCTCTAAAGACCTCTTTATTCTGGATGGTTTATTTTTAATTTTGCATAAATAGTAAACCACAAGAGAAAGGCAAAAACTTACCACCCAAAATATCTAGAGCTTCTTAAAACACACAGTTTATGTAATATACATTTTTTCCCTGGAGTTGACTGTTTTCAAGATATTGGTTTCTGTTTTAAAATACTTAAAATATTTCTCTTGTCAACCCCTGGCCACGTAAAGAAACGGATTTTAATCCCATAGCAACCACATTATAGAACATTTAACTGTCGGTTTAACCTAGTGTATTCTCTTATTTTCCTCCTACTTATAAAGAACTAACTTATAAGGAACTTATACTAGTGTCTATATCGATTAATATGGATTGGATAGAATAATAAGTTTAATATCAATAAATTGTTACAGAGACGTAGAGAAAGTCATGTGAATGGAACACGTCAATTTGCTCATAAAGGTCTTAAACTTACTGTATTTTAATCAAAATGATTAGTTTTCGAACTTTTTGCATATAAAGGGTAGTTTGGGTTGGCGGACCTTTCTTTAAAGTCTCAGTATTACATCCTTGTTAAATGATTAATCTAAATATCAAGTTTGGTATTTACTACTTGGCGTTTTCATTTTTGAGTTATGCTCTTCATAGGCACATACATATAGACCTTTTTACTTTCTCTACACATAATACGTACATAGTGCATAGAAAAGGTATTGCATTCCACCCTAAAATTTGATACCGAGATTTCATCGGAAAGACATGTTTTAGATCTCCCTGAAACAAAACAAAACAAAAACAAAAAAAAAAAAAAGCATTTTTGTAAAAAGGTCGGTGTGTGCATGTTTGTGGACAACATAGCTAAAAACAAAAAGACCTCTAAATATAAAACTTGGTATTTAAGTTTGGTATTTTTCGAGGATGCAACATGAAAGTTTTCAAGAAATTCCCCCACCCCAAAATACTCTTTACATGGAAAAAATTTCGAAAATTTTGATTTTCTCAAAAATGACTCTAACGCTTTTGATTAAAGTCTTTTATATTTATAAAATGTATATCTTGAATTTTCCCGGAATAGCCTCTAAAGACCTCTTTAATCCGGATGAATTTGATTGAATTTTGCATAACTGGGAAACCGTAAGAGATAGACAAAAATTTATAACACAGAAAATGTAGATCACGATAAAACAATTTGTGACATATAAATTTTTTTCGTGGAGTTGATTGTTTTTGAGACATTCCGTGTTCTTGGTTTCAGCTTTAAAATCTTTTCTCACACAGGAATTTGTCAACTCATATCCATACAAACAAAGGAACTTCAGTCACATAACAACCAACTTTCGACTATCACTTTAGCCTATAGTATTCCTTTGTTTCACTTTTACTTGCATAAAGGCAAGTAGTAAGACTATTGCTGCTAATTTTTTCTCGATTAGCATGAAATAAATAGAAGCATAAGCTTTTTAACAATAATTTGTTGCAGAGATGTAGAGAAAGTTATGTGAATGGAACACATCAGATTGTTTTTTTAAAATTTCTTTTTCGGATTATGAGGACACAACACTGCATATTGTAGTAAAATGTTCGTATAGAATATTTGAGTGGAATACAATACCTTCGCTACCTATTATGTATGTCGTAGAGGAGCTATAATTTTCACACTTTTACCAAGCTCTATGATATTTAACTTAAGTTGCTCTTCCGTGTAAAATTAATCTTCTCTTATAAATATAGGATGTGTTGCATTCACAGCAGTTCCTCTTTTCACTCGTTTATAAACTATTCTTACAAAGCTACGAGATAAACTTGCGTTGGTAAAAAGCTCAAACAGAAATTTTCTTTGCACCTAAATGTATTAAACATTTGGTATTTGGATTAAAATCGCTTGAGTCATTTTTATGTAAAGGATGCTACGCTTTCGCATCCTTGGGAGTTTATTTAATCATAAGCGACTTTACGGTTTTGAACTATACTCTCTCTCTCTCTCTCTCTCTCTCTCTCTCTATCTCTCTCTCTCTCTCTCTCTCTCTCTAACACACATACAGCGGAATTTTTTCTCAAAAACGTTATTTTTCCTTTCTCTAACACGTACGTACATGTACATAGTAGATAGGGTGGTCATGTCTACCACTCCCTAAGAAACACATAGATCTGACATTTCTGCTTCATTTATAACAACACTATTAGTAAGCACACAACACTTATGTTACACCCATTTTTCTCTAATAAATATCAAATTATTTGCACTTATTCGCATCCCATCCTGCATTCTGTGTATGTGTGTGTGTTTGTGTGCATGCGATTAAGGTTCATAAATTATTGTAATATAAAAAGCAATATTTAGAACAGATAACTTTAAATTAACCATGAATTAATTTTGTACTTTGTATATTGGATAATTTAATTTTACAAGAGAAAGTAATCTGAGAAATTTCTTATTGTTTCAGGTAAGAGGTTTTGAAGTTGGAGAAGCAGAGTATGACACCTTCTATAGAGGTAGAGTGCCTTAAAGTAATTTAATTAAGTTCACAAGTGGTCGTATTACTGTCCTAAAAGGGCAAACCTCTTTGCATACATTATACAGACTGTGCAGCCTACTTTCTGCCATCCCCTTTCTGAGTAAAACTGGTACCGTTCATTATACTCGTGGATTTGGAACGTGCTTTACTGAATAAAGATGAACAGAAAAATGATTTTTGCTCTTAAAAGCTTTAACAATATAGGTGCAACTTTCAGACACCTTGCATATTATGTGACGCAATTAAATAATATAAGAGTGAATAAACCTTTCATAACAACAGCAATGGGAAGGACACTTTACGCTTTAAAGTCACTTTACATGTTAGAATATTGTTCCTACATAGAGAGGGGCATAAGTAGATACAAAGTCCAAAACAATAATGCGACCAAATAGGCTTCTGAAACAATAAAATTCCTGTGAAAACATAGAAAATAAATTAACTTTAAATCATTTGCCCAATAATTTTCTACATATTAACAATATACAATCAGATATACCAGTGGCCCAATGCCTCGCATTGAAATGTGTGCGTTAAAAAGTTACAGAACTAAACAAGAGCTTTTCAAGTTAAAACCCGCTAATGGAAAATTTCATCATCCAGGCTGATAAGCAAGACAGTTAAAGTGAAGATCGCTATTGTAGTTCTGCATTGACAGAATAGTATTTGATTTTTAGGCGTTCACCTTGACCGAATGATCACTTTTTGACACATTGACAGACTCTGATAAAATTTGTTTCGTAACCTGTATATTGTTATTGTTGTCTATGAGTTCCGTCATTCAAGATAAACCAGGAATATCACATAAGAAAATCTGAGATTTAGAGTTGGACAGAGAAAGCGTAGGGATGGTCTCATATTTTAGTTCTCCCAGTTCAAATGATTATGAGGGGCGTACAATAGGTCCTTAGAAAAAGATAGACTCATTATTTTTGGTAGACTTTTTTTTTCAATATAGCTCGATACATTTTACCGAGCGTTTCTCCAGCTGTTTTAAGGCTTCCAAAAAGTAAAATTTCGGAAGGTCCTCAAAATAGGTGTCTGTTTGGTAGATGACCTCTTCGTTAGGCGAAAAGTATTCAAGTTTGAAAATGAAAAACGGTAGTGGGGCCAAATCTGGTGAAAACGTTGGATGTTTTAGAAATTAGAACCTTAATTCTACAATTTTTCGCCGTTGAAGCTGCGCAGTTCAGAACTGTTGCATTGCCTTGATGGAAAAGAATATTTTCTTTGCCAAATGAGGGCTTTTTTCCTTGATTTATCCGTTCAACCGGTGCGATAACGGTGCATAATAATCTGCATTTATCGTTCTTCCTTTCTGCAAGTAATCAATGTAGATGATTCCACGTGCATCCCAAAAAAAAAAAAAAAAAAAAACCGAGGCGATTTCTGCAGATTTCACCTCCATTGCTTTCTTCGGCCTTTAAAAACCATCTGTTTCGAGTGTTTATGTCTCTGGCGGGTAGTAGTGTATCCATATTCCATCCACAGTTATGTATAGACGGAGAAACTTATCAGAATTGCGGCGGAAAAGTGCCAACTTTCGAATCGATTACACGATTATGTTTATTCTTCATTGAGAGCAAACGCGCACCCATCTCGCCGAGACCTTTGTCAGACTTAATTTTTGGTGCACAATTGAAAACTCTGTACATTGTGATATACCTGTGGCCTCTGCTACTTTGCGAATCAAAACCATATCTTGCATTTTGTCAATAATTTCGGAGGAAGTTACTTCTCTGGACGTCCGGAACGATGTTCATCATTTGTGGATGTAGTGCCTAGTTTCAGCTCATTTTTCCAAATGCAGGAACAGATATGCCGTGAACTTCATGCAACTCGGCTTTTATCTCTTTCGGTGTTAAGCCTTTTAAATACAAGTGTTAAATCACCGCACGAAACTCATTTTCTCCAAGAAGCACAAGAATGTTGATTCAATCGCATAAGGCAACGTAACCACGTGATGGATATAACTAAAATTTTAACTGCCATATAGTAAGAAACGATGGTTACCAAATACAAACTTTTTGGATGCACGAGTGTAATTTCTTGGATTTTCTAAGGACTTACTGAACGCACCTCGTAGTTTCCCATGAAGTTAAATTTGATTTGCGGATACATTTTTTATAAATACCAGTGTTTATGTAAGTACATCCTATATTCAAGCCTGCTGTCCAATTGATATGTTAACGCTTGTCGTATATGCGTGTATATTGAGATGAGGCATGCGAGGTTCAGAGTGCCCTAGTGACGTGAGGCTGTCAGTTGATACTCAGGTGGAAGAGTTAAGTGTTAGGCTCTGTCATATTGTAATCACGACAGCACTTTGCCGTCCCGTCAATCCTCACACGCTCTGATGTGCACTTTCCCACGTGACAACTGAGGCGATGTCGCTTCACACGGCTTTAAAACATTATCTCTCAGTTAAAGCTTCATGGAGAACAGGAAAACTCTCCGCTGCTTCAAGCCGCTTTTTGTGCTAGAACCATCCAGAAACTAACGGACGATTTGGTAGAACTAAATAAAAACGAAATATAGCAACACGAAACCTTATTTATAAAGTTTACAGTAGCATACTCTATTTCTCAATGATAACTAATTTATTTTCAGTTTTTGACCCTTCATCAAATATTATAAATTTATCAATTAACTGCTTAAGAACTTTTATTGGACTCATATTAATTCCAACCTCAATATGACCTATTCCTTCTCGAAGAACACAATTATGAAATTTAATTATCAATAAACTTCATGAAGAATTTAAACTTTTAATTGGAAAAAAAAATATAAATTAATTATCATTGCTGTAAACGTATTTATTGTCACGATTTGTGGGACTTTCTATACACGTACTATGTACACAGTGTATAGAGAAGGTATTGCATTTCATCCAAAAATTCGATACTGAGGTTTCACCGAAAATAGACGTTTTAGGGTCCCCTGTAACAAAAAAATGTATTTTCGGAAAAAGGTCCTTGTATGTGTGTCCGTGTGTCTGTTAACACGATAACTAAAAAACGAATAGTAGATAACCTACCAATCGTGGTATTTAAGTTGAGTATCTTCCAGGGATGGGACACGAAGATTTTGAGAAAAAAACTCCCTTAAACATCCGTTTCCATGGAAAAAATTCGAAATGTTTTATTTTCTCAAAAATGGCTCTAGATATTTTGATTAAAATACCACATATTAAAGATATTTATATTGCAAGTAAAATATATATCTTGAATTTTCTGGGAATAGCTACTACAGATCTCGTATTCTGAATGCATTTTACTGAATTTTGCGTAACTGGTAAACCGTAAAAGATAGACAAAAAAACTTACTGCTTAAAAAATGTATATCACGTTAAACACACAATTTATGTCATATACGTTTTTATCGTTTAGTTAATCATTTCTGAGATATTCCTTATCATTTGATTCAGATTTAAAATACTTAAACCTTTTTCACACGGAAAGTCTGGAAGCATGGAAACAGATTTCATTCACATGGCAAACGGCTTTTAAAATATTTGACTATCTTTTTAGTCTAGTGTATTCTCTTATTTACTTTCTACTTACTAGGAAGCAAGTAACTAAGACCATATTTCTATTATCATAAAGTAGAGAAAAGAATATGTTTTTTAACAATAATTTATTACAGCGATGTAGGGAAAGTCATGTGAATATTTTTAGATGTTATACTCTTCCACTGCTGAAGATCTGAATCAAGATTCATTGCCACTTTGAGATCTTCATTGGTCTGGAAGTCTTTTCCGCCTAAAAAGACATTTAAGGTGTCCAAAGTGAACACTGGTTTTCTGAATTCTTTTATCAGCATTTACATCCTTCTCCTCCATAAGATTGATGAACTTCCACTCCAGTCTTTATCGTGCTTCTGCTTACTCGTAAATAATGCGGTTTTTCCTCACTGAAGACTCGTTCATCGCACCTGCGCTATTTGCTTATAAAATTCGATTAACCGAAAATGTTGTGCATCCAGAAAATATTCTTTGGCGGTAGAAAAGTATAATATAGGCATTTAAAAACTGGTACCACGTAATGATATTTGTATTTACAGAATGGAGATTACGTTGAGAAATAAAGTGATGTAACTAGTTTTTTGTTGTTAATATCTTTCGTTATTATTTACTTATGCCAAAAAATGCGTTTCTTTCTGGAAAACCCTCGTGCATTGAATTGCACCCTTTTCTTTTTCTTCCAAGTACATAGTTGTAGAGGAAATACTGCATTTTATTCACAAATTCCACACCGAGACATCATATTTGGGGGCTCTTTAAGGTAGCGTATCTGTGAAATTAGACTAAGAGTATTTTCATATTAAAATAATTTGAATTTCAAGCTTTAAGAAAATATATCGGTTTTATCTACTTTCTCTACACGTATAATAGTCAAAAACGAAAAGACGTTAAATACCAAACTTAGCATTTAAAATTAGTATGTTCCAAGAATACGACAAGAAGATTTCAAGAAAATCCCTTACCTAAACTACTCTTTAAAATTAAAAAGAATTATAAATTTGTTTATGTTGCTATTTTGATTTAAATGCCATATATTACAGCTATTTATATCATAAAGTGTGCATCTTGAATTTTCTGGGAAGATCACTTTATTCTGGATGATTTTTATATAAAGGAGAGTAACTAATTTCTATACCTATTCATGATCCAATAAAGTCTTTACTCCTCAAATAATACCAGGTAAACCATAAAAGTTAGACAAAAACTTACTCCACAAAAAATGTAGATCTCGTTAAAATAACAGCGTATGTTATATGTATTCTGGAGATGTTTATTTTTATTGGTTTCCATTTTAAGCTACTTAAACTTCCTCAAGCGAGAAATCCTCTTCGTTTCATATCTCTTTTGTTTTTCTTTTGTCTATATGAAGAGATCGAATTTCTATTTTTTCAAATAGTAGTCAGATTTAAAAGATTTGACTACAACTTTAGCCTAGTAAATTTCCTTATTTCTCTTCTACTTACAAGGAAGCAAGTGGTAGGACCAATTTTTTTATGATTGATGTAATAGTTTTTTCACACAAGTCGTGTGTAGGACAGGAGTTGATAGGTAGAGTCAGACTAAAGAATACAATGCCATAGCTGGGATTTGTAACACGATCTCCTGGTCTCTAGCCGGTTGCTCTTCCACTGAGCTACCATGGCAACATGCCGGCATAGCATTGAACTTCTCAACTGACTCTCATGTTTCCCGGTAAACCACAAGATATTCTCAAATTATTTTGAGATGGCAACTCCAATGGCGACTTACAATGTTGTAAGTACTTTAAGTCCCAGGATTCATAGTATAGCTAACTGTTATGGTCAATGGGTATTGGTGTAATTATTTTTTCACGCAAGTCATGTGTACGACAGGAGTAGGATAGGTAGAGTTGGACTGAAAAATTCAATGCCATGGCCGGGATTTGAACCACGGTTCTCCCGGTGTCTGCGAGTCAGTTGAGAAGTTCAATGCTATGCTACCATGTAGCTCAGCGGAAGAGCAAACTGTTGGAGACCGGGAGGACCGTGGTACAAATCACGGCTATGGCAATATTTCAGTCTGACTCTACCTATTAAACTCGTTTCTGTTTATCTCGATTAGCACGATGTGGATTATTGAATAATCTTTTGAAGCAATAATGTTTTGTGAAACAGGAATAGAAAGCCATGTGAATTGAACACATCAGACCTTTTTGACAAAAATGTACTCATATTTTGATTGGTTGACTCTTGTTGCATAATATTGTTACTTTTTATTCCAACAAACAACTCTTTATTTCTTCCATAAACTGGTTGCAATCAGAATCTGCTCATAAATAAATGTCTATTTTCAATGATATCGTAACATTCTGCCGTATAGTTTCCTATCGACGTTCGTTGTGACGACGACTACCACTACTTGCTACAAATTTCCCTCAAAACTGAACTTTGAGCAGGACTTCGTTTCCTTTTTATACTGTCGATTGTGTGGTAGGAAACTTCCAGAAGTAGTCGCACGTACACCGCAGGTATTAAGCTCACTCAGGTGTAACAATCTCCTGCTTCAGTGTCAAAGAACCTTCCGGCAACACATGTGTCTACTCGGACAGGTTTTAACTATCACAAGAAAACCAACGCAGGTGTAACAATGGATGACAACAATCAGCTAAGATTTGCGAAGCAAGCCGTTCGACGATTATGGCATCAGAGCGTAATTACAATAAATTTATTTTACTCAGATATGAAAATGTAAATTCACAATTCTCTTCGGATGTATTAACCTAAACATTCATGTTACATAGGGACATACTTTGTATCAAGAGATACCAGGCAAAATTATGCCGAACCAACCAGTTCCTACCCGTCCTATATATTCATAATATGATGAAAATTTCTTAAACAATCTAGGAAGCATAATAAAGGTAACTGTCTGAATAAGTTCTTCTGAGGAAATAACACTGCAATCGACTCTTATTGGAAATATTCTCTGTTTGGTCATATTGCATGCTGTATCTTGGCGCAGGTGACCAGCAGACGAAAAAAAAAAAAAAAAAAAAATAGGTCAAAGCACTGGCGTTAGATTGCAATAGCTTCCTAAACCTCCCATTCCATCGGATTGGTGCAGTGCTCCACTCGAGGTTTTAAAACGAGTTTACGATTATGCGACATTCCAGCGAGCTCTTCGTGCACCTGGACATAGGTGACAGTTCGAGCTGCTAAGGTTTCGTAAATTCTTTCAAAAAACCGCGGTTTGCTGTCGATCTATACATTCAGAATGCACAGCATATACGGGTATTTGTAAAACGAAAAAAAAAGTGATATGTTTCATTCACGTGACTTTCTCTACATCTCTGCAACAAATTATTGTTAAAAAATTTATTCTTTTATTTACTTCATGCTAATCGAGATAAAAGTATCAAAAATTATCTTATTACTTACTTCCTTATAAGAAGGGAAATGAGGGAATACTCTAGGCTAAAATGATGTGTTTTAAAGGCTGGTTATTATGTGATTGAAATTCCTTTGTTTATATGGCTAGGTTGAGAAATTTCAGTATGACAAAAATATAAGTATTTTATAACTGAAACCAATAACAAGGAATGTCTCAAAAATGTTCAACTCTACAAAAACGAAGAAGCATAAATAATGAGTTCTAACGAGCTCTTCTACATTTTTGTTTAGTTTATGACTATCTCTTAGGGTTTAACAGTTATGCAAAATTACGCAAAATTCATTCTGAATAAAACTATTTCAAAGGCTATGCACAGAAACTTCAAGATAGGTATATTTTATTTGCCATGGAAATATCTTTAACATACAATATTTTAATCAAAATCATTAGAGCTATTTTTGAAAAAATTAAAATTGTCGAATATTTTTCTATGTAGAGGATATTTGCGAGTAGGGGAAATTTTCTAGAATTCACTTTCTCGTGTCACATTCTTTGAAGATTTGTTTTGTAATCGGCTTACCCTTCCATATTTTTAGGACTGACACCCCCCCCCTAGGACTTACAAGCCAATGCCTAGGGGTCAGAAGGCTGTTGGGGAGCCAACGGTACAAAACCACCTGTTATGAGATATGGGCCCAGTATGGACATAAGGAAGTGAATGATATGAAATGTAAGCGATATTGATGATTGGAAAGATGATGAATGGAGCAATAGTGGAATGAGTGGCGGGGGAAACCGAAGGACCCGGAGAAACCCTCTCAGACGCTGTTTTGTCCACCACAAATCCCACACGTGGGGATCGAACCAGGGCCGCCCGCCTAGATGGGAGGAATATCTCAAAAACGACCACTCAACAAAAAATATATATTACATAAATTGTGTGTTTTAACAAGATCTACATTTTCTATTAAGTTAGCTTTTTTGTGGTTTAACGTCCTTTAACCTGTTTGGTCATAACCGACATAGAATGACATTGAAATGATGCTCAAATGATCTCGGGGTCCATGCAGCTTAAAGTTACTCGACATTTGTCTTCTTAGGATAAGGGAAAACCCCGAAAAAAGCCTTATCCGGGGTAACTCACCCTAAGCGAGATTCGAACTCACGACCTTTTGAATGTGAGGCCACACGCTACCATCACAGTACCCAGGCGGGCGAGTTAGATTTTGACTATCACTTACGGTTTACCGGTTATGCAAAATTCCGTAAAATTCATCTAGAATAAAGAAAATTTTAAGAAGTATATAATAAATATAAGAAAATAAAAATTTTCCAAAAATAATTCCATATAAAGGATAGTTTGGGGTTGGGGGACTTTCCTGAAAACCTTCGTGTCGTATTCTTGGAAGATACCAAACTTATATACCTACGGTCTTTTTCTGTTTGAGCTATGCGCGCGCGACCTTTTTTATGAGAATGTTTTTTTTTGGAACATGTAGGTATTTCCTGTGAAATCCCAGTATCGAAATGTTTGGTGGAACACAATACCTTCTGTATCTTCTATGTACATATCGGTAGAGAAAATAAAAATCATATTATTCCATTTTAATTGAGATAAACCTATGCAGAATAGCTACTATCTAATCATTATAGACTACAACGGAAATAGTGATAGTAAATCTTTCAGAACTAAAAATATGCTGGCTTTGTATTTCGTACTGTTTCCATGACTTCGCGAGTAACAATTGAAAAGTTGATAACAACATAAAAGAATGGCAAAAGAATTGAACAAATTGAACCGTTACAAGTCCCGAGCTTTAAGTTTGCACTTCTACTGTTCTTGTCTAATACCCCTTTGTGTTTTTCTCCTTAGGAGGATCAGTCATTTTAAAATGCTATCATGTTCCGCAATTATGTTGCGCAATTTGAAGGTAAGAAAGCAAATGTGATTTTCCAACTCTTGCATGTGAAGTAAGATGAAGACAGAATGAAAAAGGCTCATCGCCACTGGTGTTTCTACTCTGTTTGGTGTGTCATAAAAGAGGGAAACTGCATGCTGGTGCAGTTTAATAAGAAACAGGTTATGCCACAGAAAGCTATTTCCTTTCTCTACACGTATTTTGATTAAAATCTCTTATATTTAAGATATTTACATGCCAAATAATGCATATCTTGAATTTTCTGGAAATAGTCTCTAAAGACTCTTTATTCTGTATGCTTTTTATTGAATTTTGCATAACTGGCAAACCATAAGAGATATACAAAACGTTACTACACAAAAAATGTAGATTACGATAAAACACAATTTATGTCATATAGATTTCTTTCGTGGAGTTGGCCGTTTTCCAGGTATTCCTTGTTATTGGTTTCAGCTTTAAAATACTTACTTTTCTCATATGGGAACTTGTCAACGCTTGGCCACGCAAAGAACGGATTTCAATCCCATAGGAACCACATTTTAAAAAATTTGACTGTGGGCTTAGCCAGTGTATTCCCTTCTGCTTATAAAGGAACTAAGCAATAAGATCGTTTCTGCCAATGCTTTAGCATTAAATAGATGGAATAATAAGGTTAAAAACAATAATTTGTTACAGAGAAAGTCATATTAATGGAGCATATCAGATTTTTTAAAATGAATTGTATGCTATAAACATACCCACATGTATAACGTCCGTCGCTTAGCGTATGTCAGCTGTACAAGATTGTATAAAATTCTTTTTGAAGAAAAGTACTTCACAGGTTTTCCCAGAAAATTGAAGACATAAATTATTCTCATCATCTAAATATCAATTAACTGTATTTTAACATAAATCGATAACTATTTTTGAGATAGTAAAAGTTTTCAAGGTTTGGTATTTATTCAAATTTTCGTTTTGAGGTATGTACCTAAAGACACACACGCGCGCGTGCACACACCTGGGCTTAGAACTGATTTTTGGATTCAGAGGCTCGCAAAAAATGTGATAATTTAATTGTTTTCTCACAGAAACCGTGTGTAGGTCAAGAGTTGGATAGGTAGAGTCAGACTGAAAAATTCAATGCTATAACTGAGATTTGAACCAAGAATCTCCCGGTCTCCAGCCGGTTGCTCTACCACTGAGCTACCATGGCAACATACTGACATAGCATTGAATTTCTCAACTGACTCGCATGTTTCCCGATAAACAAGAAGGTGATTTCAAATTATTTTGAAATGACAACTTACAATGTTTTAAGTCCTCCAAGACCCAGAATTCATAGCATAGCCAACTATAATGGACAATTGTGGTAATTTAATTGTTTTCTCACAGAAACCGTGTATAGGACAGGAGTTGGATAGGTAGAGTCAGACTGATAAGCAAGTGGCCATTGGGGTTGTCATCACAAAATAATTTGAGATCAACTTGTGGTTTATCGGGAAACATGCGAGTCAGTTGAGAAAGTCAATGTTATGTCGGTATGTTGTCATGGTAGCTCAGTGGCAGAGCAACCGACTAAAGAACGGAGATACATGGTTCAAATCCCGGCTACGGCATTGAGTTTTTCAGCCTGTCTCTACCGTTTCGAAACATTGTTTCCATTTCGGTGTCGATTTTTTGGTGTAATACATTCTATGCTTACTATTAAGTGTCAGAGAAAGTAATATAATTTTGGAAATATCATTCGGGTTTATGTTTAAAAAGCGGAGGATTTTAAAAAAAAAGTAAAAGTCTAATGAAATGAGAAGTATATTAAAACACTGAACTGAACAGTAAAATCTAATATCGTGTATTCTTTGTGCATGGTAAAACTGATAAACTTCTCTGATAGAATACTCGAAACCGAATCGAATATTTCCTGCAGTTCTTAATTTATATTTTGCTGAATAGTGCACCCTGGAAACGCCGTTCCACTCGCAAGAATACTAGATAGAAACCTTCACCCTACCCCGGTAGATTCAGCGCTTCAGAATTATTAAATTGAAAGTAGTGAACTTAGTACAATTGCATTATTAGATTCTCAAATACTTGCCTATATTAAGTAAAGAAAGTAATTGTGCTCCAACCAAAAAATTCGACATAGAAAATTCATCGACACTGCCTTTGAATTTATCTGAATACAAAACAACCGAAGTTCTGATGCGATTCTATTCTCCAACGAAGTATTCTTGCAGAAGTTTATTACTTTCCCTAGCACGTATGTTATAGTAGAAAGAGACGACATTTTATTTCACCCAAAAATTCAATACCGAGATGCCATCGGAAATACATGTTTTAGAGTCCTCTAAATCCAAAAAAGTATGTTTTATAAAAAAAATCCAGTGGATGTGTGTGTGTGTGTGCGCGTGTGTGGACAGTATAGCTCAAAAATTACTAGTCCGCTAATCACAAAAGTTGGTATTTAAGCTTATCATCTTACATGGATGTGACACAAATATTTTAAAGCAAATCACCCAAGCCAAATAATCTTTACATGGACATTTTTTTTTGAAAATTTCATTTTTCTCAAAAATGGCTCTAACGGTTTTGATTAAAGCGCCGTATTAAATATGTTTACATGACAGATAAAATATATATCTTGAATTTTCTGGGAAAAGTCACTGAAAAACTATTCATTCTGGATGTATTTTGTGTAACAAATAAACAACAACTTACTATACAAAAAACATAGCTCTCATTATAACACACAATTTATGTAATGTACTTTTTTTGAGTTAACCACTTTTGAGATATTCCTTCTTATTAGTTTCAACGTTAAGATACCTAAACTTTTCTCGAACAGGAGTTCATCTTTTATTTCCGTTCTCTATGTTTTACTCCTAGCCGTGCATAGCGAACCGAATTTCAATTCTTTCATATAGTGACCGGCTTTCCAAAAATCTGACTAACGCTTTAGCCTAATGTAATACCTTATTTTGCTACAACTTAGAAGGAAATCGGCTCCACAGTGGCCGAGTGGTTAGATCACTCACCTCTTACCAAGGCGACCCTTGTTCGATCCGAGGAGACCGTATGTGGAATTTGTGGTGGACAATGCGGCGTAAGGTTGGATTTTTTAGGGTTTTCCGGTTTCCCTCACCATAGCATTCCACCGGTGCTCCATCTTCATTCCACATATCATCAATGTCATCGCCTGTGGTGGCATAATAGTAAAAGCGGGCGTTAAACACCTTAAAAAAGGGAACTAATAAAACTATTTCTACTAAATGTTTTTATCGCGATTACCACGATGTGCTTAAAGATATAATCTTTTGTAAAAATTAGTTTGTGGAGAAAGTCCTGTGAATCGTACAAATCCGTTTTTCCTATCTACTTTAGGTATAACGATATAAACATTTTCGGAAATATTATCAACACATACTTCCTTGTAGACGGGAACAACCGATAATTATGGAAATATTTCAAGATTGTTTGAATTTATTGCTATTCCATCAATGTTGTGTGATACATTGGCATTGCTTTCTCCTTGCTTTATCATGAGAAAGAAAAATATGATCTATAATACAATACCTTCTCTATACACTATGTACATAGTACGAGTAGAGAAAGTAAAAATCAGCTTTATTTGGAACGACTTCTATTCAACCGACGCCATGCCAACGGAAGAATGGAAACCGACAAACTACGAGTTTCGACAACACACGGCTTCCACCACAAGCTTTGCCAAAACAAGAGATTCCACCAGCCGGATGAAGAATGTATCTGTGAAGTGTACAACACATTGTAAAAGATGTCACGCAGGAAACTACAAAAACGACAAATATTAATTACAAAACTATGACTAGAGTAAGGTAATTCAGTTTATATATTTGCATTTCATTTATAAATAAAGGTCATAGGAGAAAGGAGGGGAATAGCTGAGTTCAGCCAACCACGATAACTCCCTTGCCTTCAACTGTCCTTCAGTATGGGAATAACAAGGATAGAGTTAATTATTTATAGGATTAGAAATAGAAATGGAAGGGAAACTTATATTGCTGAGGAAGGAGTGAGGCTTGAGGATACATCGGCCAGCCAGAACTAAGAGCAACAGCAGAGCAAGTACAGAATCCCTACAGTTCTCAGATAGAAGCAACCAGACAGCCAGAGTCAATAAGAGATGGTCCTCATCCCGACAACCAGCCGAAGCAGAAGAACGGAGAATCGCAATGAGCACCGAGCACCATCGCTGACACTTCTAACTGAAAGAAACCAATGGGGTGAAGGATGAATGAATTGTCAATGTAAACGAAATTGAGGGGGATGACAGAAACCTCCCAGCTTTCGGCTGGGGACCCGGGGAAACCCCCAAAAACCCATGGGTTAGGTAGATCGGCCACTGGTGTGGAGTGGTTACACCACTCGCCTATCACCTAGACAGCGCGGGTTCGATCCCAAGCGACCTATGTGAGATTTGTGGTGGACAAAGCGGCGCTGGGGCGGGTTTTATCCGGGTTCTCCGGTTTCCCCCGCCATCGCATTCCACCGATGTTCCATCTTCATTCATGTATCATCAGTGTCACCGCCTGCGGTGCCATAAGTAGTTAAAGCGGGCATTAAACACTACAAAAAAATATCTATAGAATATATCTGCAGGCTTCCCCGGCCGTATTCCATTGCTGTTACTTTGGCTTCCGTTGTAGGCCGCGTAATTTATTTAGTAGGCTGCTATCTGCCACCGTTTCGCTGCAACCTGTTTTGAGCTTCTTCCTCGGGCCAATGTAACCCCAATTGATTATCTGTAAATAATTTTACGAGGGTCGGTGATAAGTCCTGGGCCTCACACAGATATGGTGCCACTATGCCAGTTAGACGGTACCTTGTGTCCATAGTAACAGATAAATAGCTTGTTTAATTTTCGAATGACAGCATTTTAAACCAGATAACTTAAGAGTTTTCACGAAAATAGAAGATTTAGAAAAACGAGCAGATATTAAATACTTCCATTTGAAAGGCTTAACGCCTAACGAAATCAAGGAGAAAATGGACAGTGCATTGAAAGACTCTGTCCCTTCATTTTCAATGATTAAAAGGTGGGTTGCAGAGTTCAAAATGGGACGTACGAGCACTAGTGATGAGCCTCGTTGTGGAAGTGACAACTCCAGAGATCATTGAAAAAATGCATCGTTTTGTACTGGAAAACCGCAGGTTAAAGTTGTTTGAGATAGCAGAGGCTGTAAACATATAAAACAAATGTGCGGGTAATATTTTAAGTAATGTTTTGGACTTTCACAAGGTCTGTGCAAGATGGGTGCCGCATTTGTTGACACCTGATCAAAATTTGCCACAAAAAAAAAAAACTGTTTCTCTTAAGAATATGGAGATCTACCTTAAAACTCCTAGTGAATTTTTGAGACGACTTGTTGCCATGGATGAAACTTGGATACAGCTCTACACTCCAGAAAGTAAATTACAGTCAAAACAACGGATTGCGCCAGGTGAATCAACTCCAAAAAAGCAAAGTCAATTTTATCAGCTAACAAGGTTATGGCGAGTGTTTTCAGGGATGCACAGGGAATTATTTTTATTGATTACTTGGAAAAGGGTAAAAGTATCACTGGTGACTAATGTGCAAGCTTACTGGAACGTTTGAATGATGAGGTGAAAAGAAAAGAACCTCATTTGGCAAAAAAAAAAAAAAAAAAAAAAGTTTCGCCCAGTCATTGTAATGGGGAAAATGTGCGAATTAAATTTGGCATTGCTTGAACATCCACCCTATTCACCAGATCTAGCACCTGTTCCCAAACCTCAAAACATTTCTTGGAGGACGAAGATTTCACAGCAACGATTGATGTGGTAAACAGCTATTTTGAGGACCTTAATGGTTTAATTAAATTTGAACACAGATATGACAAATGTATTAGACTTTCTGCAGATTATGTTGAGAAATAAAGCAATTTTTTTTTAAATGCTGTTTTCATTGAGAGGCCCGGGACTTCGTTGAGCACATTCTTACCTAATATATGCTCAATGAAGTGAGGCAACCAACTGCGCGCGCAGCTGCTACATATTAACATTGTAGCCAAACTTGCGTAGTTTTGACAACAAAGTAAAAAGGAGCCCAAATAGGCATAGGACACTAATGGCGTGACCACATATGGGGAGTGTGGTATCCGACAATATAAATTCAACCCGGTAATACAGCCACCGCTTATAGTAACGGGGTTTCCCCGACAGTGTGCAGGCATGAATAAATAAAAGCGCATGAATGAATAAACACGAGCCGGAAACAGCATCCAGTTGCATGCAGAAGGCTGATATAATGAGCGACCTTTGTCGTGCTGTCCTATTTTGCGGGCGTGGCGATTGTGTACTTTGTTTACACGAACATGCACAAAACTTAGTAAAATTACTGAACCGCCTACACCACAGACAACAGCTCGTGTCTTTGTTTACAAATGTTCCCGCTTCTTTTTGCATTCTATCAGAGATCCAGAGCAGTAAAGAGAATATTTAACAGTGTCCTTAAAACATTTTAGAGGTAAAAATCAGACTAATTAGTTGGAATGGGTAGCTCAGTTGGTTAGACGCCGGTCTTCTGATCTCAAGATCGCGGGTTGAAACCCGGCCGAGACCAATAGCCGTATGTCAGGAGATTTATTAGCATATTAAAGAACTCCTGCGGAACGAAATTTCAGCACCCAGGTGGAACTGATATGATCTTGGCAATTGATAGCGCCGTTAACAAACAAAATATTTAAATGTATAAATCAGAATAATTAAGATTAGTACGTGTTTTCATACGCAGTGTCACACTTCTTTCAGCAAGTATGCGTATTACTCAGCTAAATATGGTGAAGTAATTTCCTGCGGCTCAAAAATTCAGTTCTGCCATTGAGTGATGAGCATGCTAACTTATCCACCATGAGACCCTGGAGTTGTCTGGCTTTGGATGGAGAATTTGTATGTAGTTAAAGATATAAAGGCATCCGAGGTAAAAAAAAGCATATATGATTAATATTTTACTTTCTCTAGCACGTATGTGCAATATATATTCAATAAAAAACCGGATAAGTTGTATAAAAATACAAAACTTCGACGAAGTGCGTGCCTCTTAGTTATATTTTGGTAGTGTCCTAGAACTATCTTCAGATTGCTTGGACCCTGCCTCGCGAACGGAATGCTGGTATTCAGTGAAAACAAGTTACATGTTTACACCACGTGAAGCAGTAGAGTGTCGGCAGAAGGATTGAAATCAATCGAAATTCTCCCTCAGATATCAGTGCAATACGGTGAAAGTTGTTTGAGTCGAACACAGGTGTATGAGTGGGCAGATAAGTTCAACAAGTTCAAAACCAAAGTTGGTGCCCACTGAAAGAAGAACTGGTAAGGCCATGTTGGGAAAACAAAGGAGTAATTCTCGAACATTACATATCGAGAGGTCAAAGTATAAACAAGTGAGACGGACCCAAATCTTATGTGTCAAAATTTGAAAACAATAATTTTGAGGAAACTACTTGAACTAATGTCCAGTGGCGTACTGTTACTAAATGATAATACGACGCCACACATATTAGAGTCACTTTAGACACCATCAAAGACCTGAAGCTTGTCTGCTTGCCCCCCCCCCCCCCCCAGTATTCTCCGGATTTGGCACCTCCAGGTTATCACATTTTTACCCATTGAAAGAAGGTCTTAGTGACTCGCAAATGATGAGGAAATCTAGGTGCCAGTACATAACTGGCTATGCACACACCTCAAGAATTCTTTTCAAGTGGAATTGAGAAACTTATCCGCGCTGGCATAAGTGAATAGAACTTAAGGGGGATTACGTTGAAAAATAATCGTCGTATTCTATTCTCGTAATAAAAAAGTTAAACAAAAATAAGTCGTTATATATTGAATGACTCTTGTAAATAGAAGGTAGATAAATATTGTATTCCACTTAAAAATTCGATACCAAGATTGGGAGACTGGGAAAAATGGGAAAAATTATTGATATAAGGTTTCTTTCAAGGAAAATTTCTCATTTGACCAGTAGAAAATAAGTCATATTTATATTTTTACTGGCAGTTAAGTTCAATCGATACTAAGTTTCGGGAAGTCGCAGTGCGATTTTCTTTCCTTCACTGAATTACCAGAACCTCGTAGAATTCCATCGCTGCTCACAGTAATGAAGAAGTTCTGTGGTTGAATTTTCCCACAAGAAACCCCGCGGGAAATTTCATTACCTTGTGTTTCGTAACCTGGCTGTTATAGCGCTCCCCAGAGTATCATCAGATTACGTAACATTCCTTTGAGTGTTACGGCTTTAAATATTCAACAGCTTGCCCGTGACTGTAAGAGGTAATTGGCATTTTTCAAGCCATGTTCCTAAAAATAACCCGCATGGATGTTTTAAACTAGTTATTTGGTGCAACTTTGGTCCTAGTAATTTAATCTTTACATCCAATTCACCTCAAATATAAAGATCTGAAGTATTGGATTCAAGTGAACTCTTTTAGTCACTCTTCTATAAATTGCTGTTATAAAACCTATGTTTTGTTTTTAAATTTCATTTTATTTATAAGAAGTATATAATACGTTAAAATGATTGTTACTAGCTTTTTAGTTTTAAAATAACTCATTCTTCTCATGGAATTTGCGACCCCTTGGCAATGTGAAGAAACGGATGTCAACCTCATGGCATCAGTTTTTAAAAGACGCTTCTGCTTGTAGTCGCTTTAGCTTGGTGTATTCCCTTATTTCCCTTCTACTTTCAAGAAGGCAGTATTAAGACCATTTCTGCTCATGTTTATCTCGATTAGCATGAAGTCAATAGAAGAATAAGCGTTTTAACCATAATGTGTTACAGAGATATTGACAAAAGTCATGTAAATGGAACACATCAGCTCTTTACTTTTGAGTGGGATAAACTGGATGGTGTTTATGGTGATATTTCACCATTTAAAATTATAGTTAAAATTGGTCATAGTTTGTCTAAGGGAAGAGCAATTCATATTTTGCATGATAATTTGGAGGCCCGGTGAGTGATACGATTGTTCATGATAACAGCAAGCAGTCTTTCAACAATGAAGCTATTTAAGCGATATCTGAAGAACTATATACGTGGGGTTATCATCGTCAATGAGACCTGAACCATTATTATTGTCAGAAAACCAAGAAACAATAAAAAATGTGAATCTGCTTGAAAGAAAACGAAGATGGTCGGTCCCTCGTCCAGATAAGTAAGCGAGGACTTTGGGGGCGTTTACTTCTTAGAAAATGAAAGACAATCACTGGAGAATATTACAGTAAGTTATTGTTCCAATTTAACAAGAAGTTGAAGATACGGCTCCATTTGCAGAAGAAAAAAGTGGTGTTTAAAAACGCCAATATACCAGCACATTCCTCCTTGCTTTCAAACAATATGGGTGTTAAATATGTCTTATTATCGTAATTGAGAGATCGTAACTGCTGAGTTTTCCTCGCCAAACTGATGAATTGCGTTATTACTTGCTGCCACACCTCCCGTATTCTCTCAACTTCTTCTTTTGCCAAAGATGAAGAAATAGCAAATTGGAAACAAAATTTAGGAGCATATTTTGCAGAGCCTGACAATTTCTATTTTTGGCGGGGTTAAAAGAATGGCAGGAGCGTTGGGAGTCGTGAAAGTCCAATTAATAAAAAATAGTATACTTGTGATTATTCAAACTTTTATATTTGATCCGGTAAATTAAAAAAATTAACTAGATACCCTATTATTTTTGTTTTAAAGGGTTAAAATTAAGATTTAATTCATTAAACGATAAAAAAGTATTAAATTTACATGAAGAATTTGAAATTTAATTGGAAAGAAAAACATTAATAAAGGATCTACATTTATTTTAAATGGTCGCTCTCCGTGGTGTAATGGTTACCATGCTAACCTTCATATACCCAAGGTCGCGAGTTGAAACCCGGGGGAGGACGATGCATTTTTATCGGGCGTAAAAAGCCTTAGCATGGTTTCCTTCGGACAGGAAGTAAAGCCGTTGGTCCCGTGTCGTAATTTACGGCACAAAAAAGAACCTCAAGCCTGATAGAGAGGCCTCTGAGCAAAATTAAGAGATCTTTCACGTCCAGTGTAGAATGAGACGCTGAGAACCATAGTAGTTAAATAATGCCCATAAATAAAACGCCATTTCATTTATTTTAATTTCTGTTTTCTCTAGCTGCTAATATAATTACAGATCACCTTCTGTATATCCCACTATGTTCAGAAATATATAGGTAATTTGTGTTTAAAAAAACATTGTTTTCGTTCCTAACAGGATACTTATAGAACGCCATTAAGTGTTCAATACTTTATTTTAATATTTTGTATAAACACCTTTGACACCGGAGAGTATTACAAATGTTACTGTGCTGCCACAGACAATTCTTCAAACTTATACCACAGAGCTTATAATTGCTAAAGGTGTGCACGCCACTGGCCGCTGTGTCACAAAGCTTACAGCGGTAGGAAAAAGTGGGAATTGTATCTGTTTTTATGACAGTCAAACTCCTATTAGACCATCAGTACATATAGCCGACACCGCGGGTTTAGACTCATTTTTTTAATACTACGCTGGTAAATTATTTTTAAATTCTGTATTCGCTGTGGTATTTTGATAATTAACTGTAGACGAAATTTTTCATGAAAATATTTCTGGCTTTGTGGAAGCAATCTCATCCAATAAATGGTTTCATTAAACATTAATTTGAGTGGTACGCTTGTCATTTGTCATAATGAAAACATACCTGGCTGAGAGAAGGGAAATCTCGATAGAAGGGTGTACTTTAATTAAAGTAGCTAGAGGTTTTAAGTGCGTTTTTATTAATCCATCTATCCATTTACGCGGAGAGTCGACGGCCATGTGGGATTCGGTCACGAAGTTGACGACCTCTAACAGAAATTTAGAGGGGAGTTTTGCAAATTAACAACATATTGTGATACCCAAAAAATCTTATGTGTTCCATTCACATGGCTTTCTCTACATATCTGTAAAAAATATTATTAAAAAAGTTTATGCTTCTATTAACTTCATGCTAATCGAGAAAAAATTAGCATAAATAGTCTTATTACTTGCTTCCTTGTAAGTAGAAGGGAAATAAAGGTGTACTATAGGCTAAACCGATATCCAAAAGCTGGTTCTTATGTGACTGAAGTTCATTTGTTTCTAAGGACAGGAGTTGAAAAATTCCTGTATGAGAAATGTATAAGTTTTTCAAAGCTGAAACCAATAACAAGGAATATCTCAAAAACGATCAACTCCACGAAAAAAATATATATAACATAATGTGTGTGTTTACGTTTCATAGATGTAATCTGAAAACTGTTCAACACGGTGATCTAAAAGGGACAAATCAAAAAGTAATTTCAAATACTGTTCAGTTTTGGAAATGTTTGAGCGGTATTCGTTGACAAGTTCGAGAGTGGGTATGTTACGCCATTAACACTATCGGAGATGAAAAGATACCCTTTTATTCCTGACCTTCGAAGAACTCTCTTTATTGCAAGACGAATACGTATTTCAAAAGCTATGTACACTCGTGAGAGAGAAAACTCAAGGTTGACTTTAGCATGTTGATTAGCATTTAAAAGTTTCTCGTAACTTTTGTAATCTTTCAGGAAGTGAAATGAAAGTGAGGTGTATATTTGAATTATTAAATACTCCATGTTCGACAGTTTTATGACAGCTTCTTCTCTACATATATATTTTAATTAAGCCATTTGTTTTCTTACACAATAAAAAGTATTCGCTTTACTTGCACTTATCCATAAGAACAAATCACAGAAATATTCTTGGATAACTTCGAAAGCAATCCGTCGCACACGTTGAATGAGGAATTCCCATTTGAGAAAATGTTAGGTATTTAACAATTTAAACTAATAATAAGGGATATCTCGGAAATTGTTAACCTAACAGCAAAAATAAATTAAAAATTATATAACTTAAGTTGTGCTTTTTAACGAGATCTATATTTTTTATATTAACATTTTTCTATCTCTTAAAGTTTGCAATTTTGTGAAAGTCATCCACAATAAAGAGAATTTCAGAAGATTTTCCCAGAAAATTCGATGTAAGCATGTCATTTAATAAAAATAGCTTACATATATAGCTTTTAATCAAAACAGAATCATTATTGAAAAAATACAAAATGTCGGAAAATGTTCCATGCAAAGGAGCATTTTCTTGAAAAGCTTCGTGTCTCTTCCTTGAAGGAAACCGAACTCTCATGATTGATACTTAGCAAACTTTTCGTTTAACGAACACCACTCACTTATGGTGTTCACAGACAGACTTGCGCACAAACCTTTAACTAAAAAATTTCAGGATTCCCAAAACTATATTTGTGGTAAAATATCTGTATCTAATTACTATGTGATATGCAAACTAAACTATGAATCAGTACCAACATAACAGATACAGTTTTGATGGTAAAACAACTTACCTTAGAACACTCAATTTTGAAATGGGACTTATAGGACCGCCCTCGTAGGTAGGTACTACTAATATGCGTAGTGAAAACTCTCCAGCTTATTTATAATAAGCAGAAGTAGTAGACATTGTATACCACTAAAATATAATAACATTTAATAAAGGTAAAAATGTTTTGAAATATTTTTAATTTTGAGCTTTTGGCAAATATGACTATTTTTGCAGGAGAGACCTTCGTTCCTTTTTTATTTAATAAACCCCCCATAAACCGATCCAATACAGACACCGAAATTTCACGTAAAATACGAGGGTCACTATTTATAGTTTGAGGATTGGCAACTCTGCTGCAAGTGCCATCTGGTGTTTCCATTGGAAAGTCTGGCATTGTTGACCTTAACCTACCTCAGATATTTCGTCAATCGAGCGTTATTTTCGTTATTTGTTTGCAGTGACTTTAAAATTGTGTCACGGTGAAAAGATGAGTTAACTCATTAAAAAGTTCGTGCAATGATTTATTATGATGGATTATCTGCCAAGAGTGCTTTGATCAACTTACTACTACATTTGGCTAGGGAACTGCATCCTTCACCACTGTGAAATGCCGATCTTTCACCGACGAAATTCGTGAAGGTCGTCCAAAATCAGTTGCTGTGCCAGAAAACATTGTTGTTCTGAAAAACTGCACACACTGTGAGATAAAGGCAACCCTAGGATTAATTCCACCAGCATATATAAAATTAGACACGACCATTTAGACGTGAAAAAGGTTTGCTCGCGTTGAATACCACATGATTCCACACAATCTCAAAAGAATGCTCGTGTCGACTGGTACACACAAATATGTTCAAGAAATACAATGATAGGGCTTCAAAATATGTATATAAGATTGTAACAGGTGACTAATCTCGGTTCTATGCAGTTGACTTCATTGGTATTTCAAGATGAACCAAATCCAACGATGGTGGTTCGCACTCGAAGCCTTTTTTTTTTTTTTTTTTTCAGAAAGCAAAATTGGTCATGTAGCAGTAGTGCCTTTAGAGAAACGTAAAATGGTCGATATTGAATGGTACAAACCATTAATTTACCGGAATCTTTGGTAAAAAAAAAAAGGAAAGAAAAGTGCCGTCGGATCGTTCTTAATCAAGACAATGCGAGCTCTCACATATCTCGTCTAACAACAGATTATTTGAACACTCAAAAAATCGAATTGATGACTCATCCGTCGTTCAGTTGCGTTTTGGCACTCAATGACTTCGTTTTGTTCCCTGAATATCAAGAGTAAAATGCGTGGAGAAGGATTTTCGTCGGCAAAAGAAGCCGTTGATGCGTTCAAAAAACATGTTTCTGAGGTGCCTCATGCACATTGGAATGGCTCGAACGCAGCAAAAGTTTATTGATCATAAAGGGCAATCTTCAATGATAAACTGCTGTTTTATATTATTAAACTCAAACTACAAATAATGCCCTGCGTAAAGCGTTTTTAAAAGATTGCTTTAAAAACTTATTTTTAGGAAACTGTCAGTGTGTATGTGTGTGTGTGTACATGATAGAAAAATTGAAAGAAATTTTGTAAATTGATATGGCTAAAAGATACAAAAATAAACTACAGAGGATAGAGTCATGTGAATATAACAAGCTTATCAGAATTATTTTATTTATTTATTTATTTATTTCTCTATTTATTTATGCGGTTTTATTATTACTATTTATTTCTACCACAGTCCGGATATTCAAGCCCACAAATTCCAGTTACCGTATGAATAAAAAATTTAAAACAGGAAAAAATAAAGGAAAATGATATTAATATATTAAATGCAGGCCATAGTAATATGCTGGTGGTTTATATCGTCAATATCATGATGTAGTGAATGTTGACCTGTCGTCCGATAATAGAAACCACAGAACAAATAAATAGAGATATTTCTAAACGCATCACTGTTACCTCATGCCCAAATTCATATATGTTCCTCTGGGAAGCGAATGTCTGCTCCCTTACTCCTCTCTAAACTGGCTCCTGATGTGATTCTAGGAAATGCCTTGACTGCCTCAGCTGTCTCGATTCACAGGGAAGGGTATACTAGGTGATCATCTTACACTACCGTTGTCCTCCGTGGTATAGAAATACCTGTGGTTACAGAAGCTGGGGGCGATGGGTTTAAAAATCTTTAGCAGAGCTTCTTTCGGAAAGGAAGAAATACAGTGGCCACGTGACGTAAATGTATGGCACAGACTTCAAGCCTGAAAGAAGCCTCTGAGCAAAATTTTCTAGTATTTCGCGTCTGTATTTGAGTAATAACTAAAGGGCGTCAATAAACAAAACTCATTTATTTCCTTGATAATATCTTCTGCCGGATATTTCCATCCGTCACAATGTTGTATTCCGCGGTGTTATCGATAACCTATTATTGCTAGTTTCTGGGTTTGCTCCCAAGGGACGATCGGACTTCCCCTTTCCTTTGTTTCTTATCGGTTCGAGATGGAGTTTTAGTTTTACTTATTTTCCTAGTTGTTTAATTTATACAGAGTGAATCAAAAATGCTTTTACAATGTTTAGGGATGGATTCCTGACATCGAAAGAAGAAAATATTTACATATAAACATATGCTCTAAAACACTTCGTTTTCGCGTTATCAATGTATTATTGAAAGTCACCTTCGACGGCTTTCCGGGTCCAACCTAGCCTCATTTATTTACGTACTCTTTCATAGAAGTCTTTGATCCACTTTACCCAGCAGAGTTGGCCTTGTGTTGCCAGGCTACTTGTTAACATTTGGCATTTATCAGATGCGAAATACATTTCCCCAGCACGCCTTACAAGTGTTGTCTGCAGGGACTTCATTCAGCACACTCTCCCAGACTTGTTAGAAAAGTGCCTCTGCAAATATGAAGAAACTTGTGGTTTATGCATGATGCTCCAGCACATTTTGGTATCATCGTTCGAAATGCATTAGCTGCTATCTAGTATGACAGATGGATAGGTAGAGGGGACCAGTTCCATTGCCCGCTCCTTCCCCATACCTTATCTTTTGAGGTAACCTTAAATCAATGGTTTATACAGCAGACATTCCAGATGAAGAAACTCTTAATCTGTGTCATGTAAGTCTGCGAAATCACACAACACCGGTTGGGAGTATTTGACATTCCATGCTTTGAAGAGTGCAAGCATGCGTGTCTAGACGCAAGAGGAGTACATTTGGATAATTTTCTATAAATTATGTTTGTGAGGAACACTTCCTGACAGGTTGATAACGTCAAAAATGGAATAAAGTGTCACTTTAAAATGTTTTATTAATAGCATTTGAACATCAATAAATCAGGAACCAAGGGTTTTGGAACATGTGTTTATATGAACATTTTTTCTTGTGTTGATGAAGAAACCTATTCCCTAACTTTGTAAAAGTAATTTTGAATCATCTTGTACGAGTATAGCCCTCTGCTTTGACTGCTGAAACAATACTGGTGTTTCGCCGAACTGTACCATTCTTAACTTTGTTTTTTTGTTTTCCTTCAGTTTTATACTGTTAAGCATATACACACATATTCACTTACACATTCATACTTTCAGACTCTGTTGGGGATAGGGAATGATTCTGGTTAAAGAAAAATTTCCCGCTCCAGCCGGGAACCGAACCCGGGATCTCTGAATGTGATGCCAAAACGCTAACAACTCGACCGCAGAAACAGTCAATGCAGTTTTTGTCACTTTATTAAAACTGTCACTGTTGTTCTACCATAAACAAAATGCTGCAAATGCCGACAGATGGCACGGTCCAATTCAGTGTCATGAATATCGTATTTAATAAAATATGACTTGTTGATAAGATAGACATGTGAATCAGGAATTCCAGTATTTGTGTATTTAAAGACTGGCAATTCTTAAATTAACTTATTTCTATGTAACGTACATTGAATCTTTATTGCAAAAGTCAGAGTTGTAGAGCTATAAAAAAAAGGCCTCAGTGAAAAACAGCAAATAATATTTAATAAAATATAAAACGTTGTTAAAAGCGAGTGTAATATTCATGTAGAGAATTGTATTGTGACTGAAACCCAAGCTGAAGATGGACGTTCAGGTGTTCAAAATCCGGATCATGACTTGGAGAACATTATAATAATGAGTGAGAAATCTTAAAATTACCACAATACAATTATTTACATGAACACAAATAATACTGAGAATCTATTTCTGTCTTTAAGGACCACATATTAAATAGATGCAATGCGTTCAATATCAAGCTGGTCCATTATCTCAGTGTTCCACTGCCAGATTTCTATAACAGAAAAATACTTGATATACTAAATCAAAGTATAACTCAATATATGTATGTATTTAAAGAAATGTATTTTTGGAGTTTTATTTCCACCCTTAAGTTTCATTATTCACCAATAAACATGAAGCAGGACCAGGAACAGGATGTGTTGCTATGGTGCTTGTTGTAGAAAATAGGGTTAAAAATTACTCTGTATGTCGTGGGATAGAACCAACCAGGTGTCCCGACAGAACCGAATTTCACGTTTGCAGATAACTCTTCGTGAGATAAAAGAATTGCAGCATTCAACAAGGCAATTGGAAGCAAACTACGGCTAGTAGTGGGTGAGAAAATAGTGCGAGCGACCTTCGTCGGACACCTCTTGCATATCAGCGAAAACGGTGAGGGAATCGTGCTCATCGAGATACATACTTTTACTGGAGCTCGTAATGATATACAAGAGACCTAAAACGTTGTTAGCAGTTGCGGAGTGTTTATTTTTAAAAAAATATATTCGCCTACCAGTAACCGCCAATAGCTAATTTTGTAATCGTGCATACGCTGTTCTTTTTTAACATTAGGGATTAGATTCACTGTAAGATAATCAAAGCATTAAGATACTGTAACAAAAATCATGCATGAGAGCATATAGTGTTTCACTGAATAATAATAATAATAATAATTATATTATTATTACTATTATTACGCACATACTATAGCAGAATAAGTTAAAACTTAAGAGCATTCTTACATGCATTCTATTATTCGTCATACAATAAGAAGGTATGTTAATTACAACCTTCGATAACATGCAATCAATAGTTAATTGTTTAATAATCTCAGTTGTTATTTATTGGCATTCTCTGAAATGTATGAAAAGTTCGCTGAATTAGAAAAACTACGTTCGTGGTGGCTTTACCATCGCTCGGTTAGCCGCTAGTTGGGTTCGTGTCTCTCCACTCATTTTTATTAGCTCCGTTATCTTGGTGTCTGACCATTTTGAAAAGGGCTGCGCGAGCTTGAGATAGCTTAACAGGAAGTTTAAAGTTTATAAAACTAGCTGGAAATGTTACGTCCAACTCCAGAAGTTCCGAGTTCGATTTCGGCTGGAGTATGTGATTTTTGCTTTAGCCAGGATTATTTCCCATCCATTTTAGAGTCTGAAAGCGTGAACGAAAGTGTGAATAATTTGTGAATTTAATGTAGTAACCAAAAGTGATATCAACATAAAGATTAACACTATTATATGAGAATGTACATGATGAGAAATTGTTCCAAAGGTAAAAATCCAATATGCGCTTGAAAAAAGAGGCATATAAATGAAATAAAAACTTTTAAGTGTCGTAACGAAAGCCATGCAAACATAGCAGCACATTAGGTTTCATCGCCATTTTGTTTGCTTATTAGTATTATTATTATTATTATTATTATTATTATTATCAGTGGTGGTGGTGCTGGCAGCGGCGGCGTTGTTATTCCCTCATTATATTCCCTAGAAAGCAAGAGAATTAAAACGAAGGTCACGCTATTGCGCCAGTTCCCCACTTACGCATTTACTTGGAATTCCCCCGTTGAGTGCTGTAACATTTTTAACACTCGAAAGAATAACTGGAACATGAAATACGGTTTATTGGGCCACCGGATATAAAATGCTAAGTGTTCAGCATAGAATTTTACAACATTAGCAGTGGTAGCAACAATTCTCTGAGGTATAAACAGGAATAAATCATACACGCGTTTGTATACACTGAAAGGCACTTTGTCGTAATTAAAACGAAGACACGTGTAGTGCCAGTGTATTTATCTTGATGAACAGCACGTGTGCTTGTGGGTGTTGCCCATTAAAGCGTAAGAACTGCTACATGCTACCAAATGAACCTATAAATTTCTCCTTTCGATGAAATAAGTTACAATAAATCAATAATGGATGTGCATGCATATTGGGAATTACCGTCATGTTACCTTGAATGCGTGGCGTGGGTTTTGCCATAGACATCCAACAGTCAATCTTAATATCGGACGAGAGGGCACGAATTTCCAAATGAAGCGTCAAATGATGAGGCAAGATACTTCACTGTAAATGAGATTTATTACTGATTGATATATTGATTAGATTTTCCAGGAAGTATCTAGAGTTTATAACTGCGCTGCATCTCTAAGAAACCTCTCCTTTGAAGAATTTATGGCTTCAAATTTGAACCTACACTCATGTGACAGCGTTTCTCACATTCAACAGAACTTAAATATCACTTCGAGTTAAAGGGAACTGTAGGAAATAATGAAAATATCTCATGTGTTCCATTCTCATGATTCTCTCTACCTATTGTGTAAAAAATTATTCTTACAGAAGATTATTATTCTATCTTTTTCATGCCAATCGAGATAAACATTATTATTAAGGATTTTATTACTGTAACAGTGCCGTCTGCAGCCATTCTCACATTTGGCATGGTATGTGACTCGGTGGCACTAGCAGATTATTAAACACAGAAGCGACGCGCCGGTAACTGGAAGCCTTAGAAATCGAGATTAGAAGCTGTGACGTCAGTTTACACAGCTATAAAAGAATGAAGTATTGCAAATCAGCGTATAGTGAGTTGGGTTTTCGTGAGTTAGATTTCGAATGGAGTGTTACCCCGCAGTGGCGTGCAAGTAGTACTGTCAGAAAGTCGAAGCGTGGAATGAATTTTTGGTGAAATGTTTGCAGCAGTGAATTAAGGACTTTATTTATAACCAATTTTGGGTTCATAAAGACAATGTGTTACATTATTTAGTTCCTTTTAAGTGGAAGGGAAATTAAGGAGAACACTAGGCTAATGTGCTAATTAATCTTTTAAAAGCTGAGTGCTATGTAATTAAAATTTGGTTCTCTTTACTTGACCAAAATCAAAACAAAAGGGAAAGGAATGACTAATTATCGTTTCAGAAAAGTTTAAGGCATTACATAATTAAACGAATAGCCAGGAATATCTTGGAAGCGGTTACCTCAGAAATGTGTATGATACAAAGAGATCCACATTTTTTGTATAGTGAGTTTTATCTACCTCTTACGGTTTACCAACTATGCAATAGACATCCAGGATGAAAATAACTTCAGAGACTATTCCCTGAAAACTCAGGATATGTATTCTATTCAGTAATAATGACTACGGTATTTTAATCCAAATCGTTAGAGCCAGTTTTGAGAACATTAAGATTTTTGAAAACTTTTCCATGTAAAGGGTAGTTTGGATGGAGGAATTTTCTTGAAAATCTACGTGTCGCATTCTTAGAAGATGTTGATATTTAACCGGCTTGAATCTTGAATTATGTTGTTTACATACATGCAGGGACCTATTTCTAAAAATGTTTTATTTTTTATACA
The DNA here is from genome assembly GCA_030762935.1 of Hymenopus coronatus. NCBI lineage: Eukaryota > Metazoa > Arthropoda > Insecta > Mantodea > Hymenopodidae > Hymenopus > Hymenopus coronatus. The sequence goes on from CM060890.1 coordinate 106,217,151, forward strand.
AGGATCCTAAAACTTGTGTTTCAAGTGAAATTCCACTATCAATTTTTGGAAAGGAATATCTTTATTTACGTCATTTCTTCCTCTATGGAAAGGTAAATATGTATGCTCTCATTATATATAGATAAATATAAAATGTATGCACAGTTATAATTAAAACACTGGTAAAGTACATTCAATGTGATTAACAAGGAGGCATTATCATTCAACTAACAGATCCAGCTGGGAATTTTTAGTGAAAGTAGATCGAAAGTAAAAATACTCGTGGCTCGCTCGATCTTGTCTACCATAGACCCAACTTCAATAACAAAAACGCTACTTAAAAATTAGAAGGATTCACTAATAATATCTTACTTCCTTGCATATTTAAAAAAACATTAAAGGAGAGAGGTTACGAAAAAGATGCAATGTTTATCTCTTCGATCTTTTTAAGGGAAATTGAAAAAACACGCTTTTGCTTTCTCTACACGTACTATGTACATGAAGTATAGGGAAGGTATTGCATTCACCCAAAATTCGATAGGTACCGAGATTTCACTGGAAGTAAATGTTTTGAGACCTCCTGAATAATAAAAAAACAGAAAAATGTCAGTGTGTATGTCTGTGGTCAGCATAGTTCAAAAACGAAAAGACCGTTAAATGCCAAATTTGGTATCCAAGTGTAGTATCCTCCAAGGATGCGATACGTAGATCTGGAGGAAAATCCCCCCGCCGTATACTACCCTTATTATGGAAAATGTTTCGATTTTTTTTATTTTCTCAAAATGGCTCTAACGATTTTGATTAAAATACTAAAGATATTTACTTGACAAATAAAATGTACATCTTGAATCTTTTCGACTACTTTCAAAACATTTTACTATCCTTTGGCATAACTTTAAGTTATAAGGAACTAAGCAATAAGAGCAATCAGACAATGCTTATCTCAGATGTGTATAGATAGAAGAATAATGTTTTGTAAGCTGTTTGTTTGCAAAACAGGCAGAGAAATTAATGTGAACTGAAAAAATATTTTTGATTTGGTTACTAATAAGATATCTGTTATTTCCTGTTTCATAAAATGTACACTTTGGGGGTTTAAGAGGCTCTTAAGGCATATAAGTATAATTTAAATTCTAGCCTGCATTCTTTTAAATGACATGCTTAGCTCCTTTTAGAACATCTCTGTGTTTAAATTCAGTATTTTTTTAAAACAACAGTTTTTTATTCTTATGTACCATTTTCTTAAAAAGTATGATATAGTGATTTGAAATTGTGAGTACATGTTTACAACTCGTAGTTAAACTTTCTGAACACAAATAAATGATATAACATATATTAATGATATTAAGAAAGCAACAACATTGCAAATGTTTCATATTTTTACTTTTGACTGTGCAAACTTTTTTTTTCAAATTCTAGTGAACTGCTATACATAACTAAATAATTGAGATTCGGAGAATAGCAGATTACATAACAAATACCCTGTAAAAGTATGAATCTGTATTGCAAGTAGTATCAGAGAAAAATGTAAATAAATTCACATGTTTTAAGAGTACATTTACTTATTTGTCTGCTGGATGCAAATCTTTCTTCACACGCAAACACATACTCTATCAATGCAATCAACCATTTGAAATAACTTTCATGATTTATAGAATAGTTCATAAAAATTTCAGGGGAAAATCCATTTAGAGCTTTAAGAACAGTGGTAATTTAACTCAAAGTGTAATTTCCATATGTTCTAACTACATAAAGGCTCCTATCACTGAGAGAAAAAATAAAATTAAATGCGGCAGATTTTCTCTTCGCTACATGAAATCTTGGTTGTAAATTATCTTTGGCTCAAGTGTTTATAGAATCGGTGCGGGGCAAGAAAGTTTATTATCAACGTTTGGCATAGTAAAAAGCTTCTGATCATTGAGCGGTACACGGCCTAAATAAACTGTTACAACTTTATATTTATTCCCAAGAGAGAGAAAACCGAGGCAGGGATATTTTTGTTTTCAATGTATTTTCACAACTCAATCTGCGACATCAGTGTGATATATCCCTTATAAGCAAATCCAATTACTGTAGGGACATTTATTTCACTAATTCAAATTGATTATTATGTATCATCTCAAAACACTTGATTTCTTCAAAATTATATCACGAAAATGATAAGTGTATGATAATCTGCATGATGTATTATTCAAATTACTATTGTAACATTTCACTTGGAACAGAATTAACTTCTAGAATATTGTCTCTAACTTCATAAAGATGGTGCCATAACACTTAGTGGTAATGGAAATTCATGCAAGCTGAGCTTGGAGTTTTGAGAATCAAATAATCTCAAAGTTAGGGGCATTGTATGAGTTTAAAAATTCCTGGATTCCACAATTATATATTATACCTTCTCTAGGGACGCTTCAAGGTTTATTCAAATTGCTCACAAACTCTTGTAGACTATAAAGGACATTTTTGTACGGAAATTGGCACTGTTCCAGTTTAAATACTAGAAAATTACTTGACTAACTTATGTCTAATGAAAACATCGTCTGTAGAAAGCATTCACAATATTGCTATGGTTATACTTGTTAATATGTTCCTAACATAAAACTCTTGATGTGTTCCATTCACATGGCTTTCTCTAGCTATTCCTCAAACAAAACTTTCCTTATAATAGATTATTCTTTTATCTGCGTCATGCTAATCAAGATAAACATTGCCAGAATTGGTCTTATTTCTTGCTTCTTTTTTAAAGTTAAAGGGAAATAAACGAATACATTAGGCTAAAGCGATAGTCAGATCTTTAAAAGCCAGTCGTTATGGGCAACAAGAAGTAAACTAAAGAGAGAGGAAAATAAAAATGTTTCCCGTTTGAGAAAAGTTTAACTACCTTAACTGAAACCAATAACTCGGAATATCTCGAAAAGGGTTAACTCTACAAAAAAGTAATATGAATAAACGTGTGTTTTAATGAGGTCTACATATTTTGTGTAGTAAGTTTTTGTCTATCTCTTACGGTTTACCAGTCACACAAAAGTGATCCAAAATGAAGAGGTTTTCCGAGATTCCTCCCAGAAAATTCAACATATACATTTCGATTATCATGAAAACATACGCATTTTAATAAAAATCTTTAGAGCCAGTTTTGAGAAAATCAAAATTTTCGAAAAATATGCATTGTAAAGGATAGTTGAAGTTGGGTGATTTTCTTGAAATACCAATTTGGTATTTAACCGACTTTTCGTTTTTGAACTATGCTGTCCTGACGCACGCACAAACAAACACGAACATGTTTCTAAGAATGTTTTTCTTTTCTTTTTTTTTATTCAGGTACTGAGATCATGTTTTTCCGGTGAAATCTCGGCACCTATCGAATGTTTGGTTGAAGTACAATACTTTCTCTATTCACGATGTGCATTGTACAAACGTGCCAGAGAAAGTAAAAAGCGGATGTGTTGCATTAGCATGATTATTTTCTACCTATTCTGTAACAAACTATTCTTACAAAACATATTTCTTCTATCTACTTCGTGTTAAGCAAGATGAACGTTTGCAAGCATATTTTATGGCATGTAGATTCAAGGGGAATAAGGAAATACCAAGGCTAAAGCGATAGTCAGATCTTTAAGAGCGACATCCCATTTGAGAAAAGTAGAAGTACATATTACAAACAAAAAAGTGTGTTTAATTAAGTTGTCGATTTAACTAGATCTGTATTTTTGAATTGTAAGATTTTCTCGATCTCTTACACTTTACCAGGTATATAAATGTATCCAGCCGATCCTCATAGCCACGATCGCTATTAGTGTTTCGTGGCGCAGGGGATCGCAGGTTCGAGTTTCGCCTTGTGTATAGATGTTTGTGGTGTGTTTGTGTTTTCTGTCATTTTCTCTCCCCTGATAACCAATGAAGTCACATTTTAAGGTCGATATTTTTAAAAGAAAAAAAATATTTCCAAGTAAAAAGAGCTTCAGAGGCTACACATCACTATTGCCTAAGATATTTTTATTCTCCTAAATATTTTAATATGTGGTGATATGTTAATCAATATCGTTATTCATTGTTGAGAAAACTAAACATTTCGAATAGTCTGTCATGTAAAGTAGTTTGAGGTCTTGTCATCCACTCTTGGAAGGTACTTGAACTTAAATACGACGTTGATACTTGACTGTTTCGTTTCTCAGCTATCCTGTTCACAGACTCACACATTTCACGTTTCTCAAAGAGTACTTTGTGTTTTTAATTAAAGAGTCCTCAAAACATATATTTCGAGTGAAATCTAGGTATAGAAGTTTTGGCTGGCTGCAATGTCTTCTTACCTACTGTGTACATTATGGGTACATGGTAGCGAAATAACAATATGTTAATATGACCTATCATAAACATGCTAGCAATGGGATCTAAAGAAAATTACCTAATAATAAATTACGTTACTCAATCAAATGCACGTAGCTGTATTTGTTTAATTAAAATCCAGAAAGTGACAATATCTTGTGTGATATATAATTTACGTTTTTACTTTCTCTAAAAATTACTTACGGAAGTATGAGAAGTATTTCAACTAAAACTTCGATATCGAGATTTCATCGGAATCCACATAAAAGCGCATGTGCATGAGGAGGGGGGAGAGAACGTGACCAAATACGACTAACCCGCTAAACATCAAACTTCATACAGATACAGAACATGCCAGAGGAGGAATTTCCATATAATTCTGCCCTCTAGAACTAAAGGCATATCGTCATTGTTCGTTTAATATAAAAGTGCTTATTTCAGTTTAATACTTTTAGACATTAAGGTGACAAATTAATTACTTATTTAAAAAGCTCTGGGTATGGTGTCATTCTGATTGAATTTTGTATAACTGGGAATCGATCATAGATATACACAAAATCTTAGTGTAGGAAAAATCTTCTTGTTAAAAAACCAGTACGTATTCATCTACATCTAAATTTCTAGTTAACTTCAGTCCTTATGTACCCAAATGCTTCATAAATATAACAAAGATGTTAAATCATACATTAGAAGGGGAGGAAATTTTCAGTGACTGATCGCTCTCTTATTTAGCACCAGTCTTTAAGAAGGAAAATGAAAACGAATACTGTTTATTAAGGAATAAGTGCAATGCTATTTTTGAAAAGATTGTTCACTAAGATTACTAAATGCGCTTAGAGCATAGTACTGCTAATTGACATATCCAAGGCCCCAGCAGATAACACTGTTGAGAAATTTTATACAGACCACATATTCTCTCTGAGATAGATAGTGGAAAATAAAGTAGTCAAAGGTCAGATACGCATTCGACATGACCACAAAAACTAATAGACATGAACTATTTGAAAAAATCTTATGTGTACCATTCACATGACTTTCTCTACATCCCTGCAACAAATTATTGTTAAAAAGCTTATGCCTCTGTTTACTTCATACTACTCGAGAACAAATTAGCAGAAATAGTCTTATTACTTGTTTTCTTGTAAGTAGAAGCGAAATAAGGGAGTACCATAGGTTAAAGTGATAGTCAAAAGCTGGTTGCTATGTGACTGAATTTGTTTTGTTTATATAGACAGGAGTTGACAAATCCCATATGAGAAAAGTAAGTTTTTCATAGCTGAAACTAAAAACAATGAATATCTCAAAAACGATCAACTGCACGAAAAAAGTGTATATAACATAAATTGTGTGTTTTAACGTGCTCTACATTTCTTGTGTAGTAAGTTTCTATCTAAGTCTTACGGTTTAACAGTTATGCAAAAGTACGTAAAATTCGTCCGGAATAAAGTAGTCTTCATAGGCTATTCCCAGAAAAGTCAAGATATACATTTTGTTTCTCAGGTAAATATCTTTTATATATGATATTTTAATCAAAATCGTTAGAGCCATTTTTGCGAAAATCAAAATTTTCGAAAAAAGTTCCATGTAAAGCGTGGTTTAGAGTGGGGGGATTTTTTTCAAAATCTTCTTGTCGCATCCCTGGGAGATACTAAACTTAAATACCAAGTTTGGTATTTTACCGCTTCTTCGATTTTGAGTTATCGTGTTCACAGACACACGGACACACACACACACACACACACACACACACACGTGAACCTTTTTGTGAAAATGCCTTTTTATGGATATAAGGGACCCTAAAACATATATTTCCGGTGAAATCTCGGTATCGAATTTTTGGGTGGAGTGCAATACCTTCTCTATATACTATGCTCACAGTGCGTGTAGAGAAAGTAAAAATGCTGATGTGTTCCATTCACATGACATCCTCTAGCTTTTCCATAAACAACGTTCCTTACTTTTATCTACGGCAAGTTAATCGAGACATTAGCACTGAAATGGTCTTATTAGTTGCTTGTTTGTAAGTATAAGGGACATATGGAAAATAAGCGAAATAATGCAATACTTAAATTTTTAAAAGCTTTCACTCTGTGAAACAATTGAAACTCGCTTCTCTTTTGCATTTCTGTGAGTATAACAAAAGAGATGAAACGCAGTTGACTACCCGCTTGAGAAAATTTTAAGAAGTTTAAAACTGAAACCTGTAAAAATAAACAGTTAACTCTACAACAAACATTATATACATGCCATAAATCATACTTTTAATGAGATCTACATTTTTGTGTGGTAAGTTTTTGTCTCTTACGGTTTACTGCTTATACAATAGTCATCCATAAAGGAGGTCTTCAGAGGCTACTCCCACAAAATGTAAGATATTTGCATTTGCTTATCATTTAAGTATCTTTATTATTTTATTATCTTTATGTTTATTTTAGTATCTTTTATATCGTCAATTTTTATCAAAATCGTTAGAGCCATCTTTTATATCGATGTCAATCGCCTAGCGAGATATTTAAGCCAGTTACTTTAGTTCTCTTCTGCTAAGTAATAAGGTAATTTCTGGTAACGTTTATTTTGATTAGTATTATGTAGATAAAAGTATAATCTTTTGTAAGAATACCTAGTTTGTAGAACAGATAGAGAAAGTCGTGTGGATGGAACATCTCAAAGGCTTTATTACTGCGTATGATTGTACAAACATGTTATGGTAAGTAAATAAATGACACCAATTCCATCAGCATTAAAATCTCAATTATCTTACCTTCACTTAAAAACATTGTTTTTTTTTTAATTTCCACAAATAAAATCCATCAACGATACCAGTTAATTCAACTATTTGCTTGCTAACTAATATTTGTTGTATAAAATAATTAATGGTTTGTACAGTCATGCACAATAATAAAGAGTTTAAGGTGGTACACAAATAAACATGGAGTGCCATTTTAAAATGTTTCTGTCATTTAAATTGACGTAATAAGTATCACAATGATGCTAAGTAGAGTTTCGTTCTGTGAAAAGGGTCTTGTATGGTGTGCCGTAGAGTTTATTTGCATTTAGTTGTAGCATAATATATGCACTGTAGTATGTTGTTTCAACATTAGCAACTTAATGTGATAAAATTTCAAAGCAGGAGCAATGAAGCAGAATATACACACCTAGTAAACGTAAAGAACAAAATAGAAGCGCATAGCAAGAGACCAAGATGATGCAGAACTGAAGAAATAATTTGCTTCTCAGCAAGCAAGTGGAACATCCTTATGTTGCAATTCAGGTTTCTTAGTTTCCGCTGGTTATTTATAGCTTGAAAAATGAAACTCGGTAGAATATAAACCTTAAGTCAGACCTCAAGACCACGAGGACTGCGCACACAACAAAGAAAGATATTCATCTCTAACTGCAAGAAGCTGAGTCATCGTTGTTTTGTTCTTTGTTTCTCTCTTTCTCGTTCTCTTTTCCACGCCACGTTTGCTGCCATCATATAAATGACTTAGACCTACCTTGGGACCGCTAGCTAAAATGTAATCTTAATATTCCACATGCACCAGAGTATTCTTTCCTCTCTACCTCGTAAGATCTGCATTCTAAGTGGTGAGACCCAAACAGTAATACTTGAATAAAATTTAAGAATCTTTATTTTTAATAATGAAATAATATCGATTCTAAACTTTAAGAAATATATAGTTTTTCTCATTTAGCACACTATAACTATCAAATACTGACCAGGCGCATGCTTAGAAATAGACGCCCAAATTTAAACTTTGATTTCTTGTAAACCTTTTTCCAACAATTTTCCATTCTCAAAATGTTCCACACAATGCAATGTTTTTCCAATTTGTTTCAAAATGTCTATACTATCTCTCAAACTCATATTTAAATGGTCGTATAGGCTTTGAAACGCTTGGAGCAAGAGGATAAAACCCACAAATAAAGGTGATTCAAAAATAAAAATATGAAACTTGCCAATTTTGAGAAATAAATTATTAATCTTTGAAAAAACAAAACTTTTGGAAGTACGAAAAGGAATAATTATCCTCCAATAATCAGGGTTGATATTATAAAGTATGATGTGTAATCATATCTACATCTCTGTAACAAATTATTTTTGAAAAGCTTATTCTACTACGTATATCATGTTAATCGAGATAAACATAGCTGAAATTTGCTTTATTACTTGGTCCCTTGTAAGTAGAAGGGAAACAATTTAATGTATTTCCACTCATATGATGTCCTCTAGCTGTTCGGCAAACATTCTTTTTATTCAAAAGATTAATCTGTTTTCTATCCAGATAAACACAAACAGAATTAGTCTTATTACTAGCTTCCTTGTAAGTAGAAGGAAAATAAGAAAATACACAGGCTAACGTGTTAGTATCGACCTTTAAAAGCTGGGCCTGAAACACTTGAAATTGTAATATCTTTGATTGCCAGGAGTAAACAAAGGAGAAGTGAGAAGAAAAATCTGATGTAATCCATTCACATGACTTTCTCTATATCTCTGCAACAAATTTTTGTTAAAAAGTTTATGCTTCTATTTACTTCATGCTAAGTGAGCAAAAATGAGCAGAAATAGTCTTATTACTTGCTTCCCTTAAGTAGAAGTGAAATAAGGGAGTAACATAGGTTAAAGTGATAGCAAAAGTTGGTTGCTATGGGACTGAAGTTCTTTTGTTTGTATGCACAGGGGTTGACTAATTACTGTATGAGAAAAGTGTAAGTTATATAAGGCCGAAACAAAAAATAAGGAATGTCTAAAAACGATCAACTCCACGAAAAAAATGTATATTGCACAAATTGTGTGTTTTAATGTGCTCTACATTTTTTGTGTGGTAAATTTTTGTCTAGATTTTACGGTTTACCAGTTACACAAAATTCCGTAAAATTCATCCAGAATAAAGTAGCCTTCAGAGGTTATTTCCAGAAAATTCAGGATAAACATATTATTTGCCAAGTATATATCATTAACATGTGATATTTTAATAAAAATCATTTGAGTCATTTTTTAGAAAATCAAAATTTTCGAAATTTTTTCCATGTGAAGCGTAGTTGGGGGTGGGGGGAATTTTCTTGAAAATCTTCGTGTCGCATCCTTAGAAGATACTGAATTTAAATACCAAGTTTGGTATTTAATGGTCTTTTCGTTTTTGAGCTATGCTGCCCACAGACAGACACACACATGGACATTTTTCTAAGAGTTTTTTTTTGGATTCAGGTGGTCTCAAAACATGTATTTGCGGTGAAATCTCGTATCGAATTTTGGGTACTATGCAATACCTTCTCTATACACTATGTACATAGTACGTATAGAAAAAGTAAAAATGACTTAAAATTTAAACAAAAAATCCGGAATATCTCGAAAACGGCTAATTCTAACAAAAAAGATATGACATAAAGTATGTGTTTTAATAAGATCTACCGTATATATCTTACGATTTGCCAGTTATACAAAAGTCGTCCAGAGGCTACTCCCAGAAAATCCAATTTATACATGTCGTTTGTCATAAAAATATTTTAAACATAAAGTATTTCAATCAAAATCGTTACAGCCATTTATGAGAAAATGAAAAATTTCGGAAAATGTTCCATTTAAAAGGTAGTTGGATTGGGGGTATTTTCTTGAAAATCTTTGTGCCGCATCCTTGGAAGCTAACGAACTTAAATACCAAGTTTTAATATTTAACAGTCTTTTCGTTTTTGAGCTATGTTGCCCACCGACACACACGGACATGTTTCTAAAAATGTTTTTTTTTTATTCAGGAGGTTTCAAAGTACGTATTTTCGGTGAAATCTCGGTATCAAATTGTTGGGTGCAATACAATACCTTCTCTTTACACTATGCACATAGTACGCGTAGATAAAATGAAAATGTATTATTTAAATAGCTATACAAATTATAGTTTTATGCATGACTATTATTGTGTGTCATAATTTACATAAATTTCAATAACATATCTTAGTACTGTGAACTTTAAAAATTTCAGAGATGCATCTTAATTAGAATATTCTCCCACATGACAGCCCATAATTCTGGTTTACTTTCAATTAATGAAATAAGTCAGTCATTATCCGGGTCACGTTGCTCTGCTATTGATGTCATGTTGATGGGCGTGAATCCTCCTCTCATTTTATAAGCATTTTAGTTGCTTGCAACGACACACCACTAGCAACTAAGTGCGAGTTCGTAAATTACTCGCAACTAGCGACGACCGTCACCACTCTCTTACAGATTTCCTCGATAAGTACAAAACTAAAGCCATCTGATTGGTATTACAATATGTCTACTAGAGACCATGGGAGTGTTCATTTCACCATTACTCTCTTAGTTCAATTCCAATTTAATCGGAAGAAAATGTATGTATTTATTTTCTGCAATTGAATACTCTCCGGTGGTAGGTTTTGAATGTACAAAATTAACTTACAATAATAATCTTACAGTTAATAATAGTATTACAAATTAACAATCTAAATGGAAATTAATAATAGCAATACAATAAACAATTACTATGAAGGCTCAACATTAATAGTAACAGAACGGTGTCTGAGATCCTTACAATAAACAATTACTATGAAGGCTCAACATTAATAGTAACAGAACGGTGTCTGAGATCCTTAATTACTTCACAATATTTACTTTTAACTATCTAATATTTATTTTCTTTAAATTACCCCTAAACTCTTTAAGGTCAGAGGGCAGCATTGCGATCTTCAAAGGTCTATTAATAGAAAAAAAATGCCCACATCAGTTCTGTACCTTCTACCCTTAATTTTATACAAATTATCGTTTCGTCCGTTTCTAACGTCCACCCATGCATTTAAATCAGCATAAGATTTAAACAGTGCGACTAACCTATGTCTTTTACGCCTAAATTTAGCGGCTCCCATTTATTCTCTTCTTCTTTCATAAGCCCAGAATCTATCTTTATGAATTTTACAGCCTTTCTCTGTATCTTTTAGTTTGAATCAGTTTTCTATAGTGTTTAACGCCCACTTTTACTACTTGTGGCACCGTAGGCGATGACACTGATGATACATGGAATGAAGATGGAGCACCGGTGGAATGCGATGGCGGGGGAAACCAAGAACCCGAAGAAAACCTGTCCCTGCCCTCTTTATCCACCACAAATCTCGCATGCGGTCGCTTGGGATCGAACCCGGGCCATCTAGGTGAGAGGCGAGTGGTCTAACCACCAGTTTGATTATCCCTGTATGAATCCCAGCATACTACTCCATATTCCATAACCGGCCACACTAAGAGCTTGTGGGTAATTTCCCTGGCACATGAAGACGATTGCGTGTTGACGTAAACCACCTCTCAATATTCCAAAGCTAATTTGAGGAAGATGCTGTCTAGAATTAACATAATTTTCTCCGCGCGAGATTTTCTTCACGTTGCTAGACCTTGCACAGCTCAATAACTCCATTACAAGCACCGCAGAGAAGCATCTCTGCCTAACCGTCGTTCCCTCACGCCTCACTTCCTTCTCATTGTCTTCCCCGTACCCCGCTTACACTCTTATTTTCGTGTAAATGTTTGTTTTTTACCAACGGTTTGCTACGAGAAAAGCTTACAAGATCTTTTCACTGCACAAGAAGAGCAAAGAGAATCCCGCAACAACCAGGTCTCTGCTAAAAGGTTACCAAAAGTGTTTAAGTAGCTCGAACTTCCCAAGAGTCCATTCACCCCTCATGTTTGACCTCCTTTAGATATTACGTCACTGCCAAGTCTTTTTACCGTGTCGTGAGAGACCGGGGATTTTTCTTGGTGCGCCGCTTACAAGCTATTGCATTAATGTGACGTTTTCTTCTCCTGTTTTCCATTTAATGCATAAAAAGGCTTTTTAAGTAGACTGGTTCTTTAAACTGGACAGATGACCTACTGCAATGAATTATTTAACGTGCTTAGACATGAATATGTATTTCATTAAAACAGTTTCTCTGTGACAACAGATCTCCTTGGAAATGTTAACGCATTTGTTGGGTCAAAGCCTGCGCCAGTTCCTAGTTGGTCAACAAGTCAAATAACAGCAAGGGTTCGTTCCTGTGATGAAAACCGTTTGAAATAAGTCCACCAAAGCCTGAATATTATAACACTCCTGCTTACGATACAAATCAATGTTTGGTTTCTAGAGCTCAGGTGCATAGTGAAGAGCATTTGCTAAAAGTATGTATGAAACCGCTGAAGGTAATTAGGGTGAGAAGAGCTGTTGGAGGTAGCTAGGGGAAATCTTGACGAAAATAGAGTTGGGAGACATGGAAGAAGGGAGAGTAAAATGATAAAGGTATCTGAAAGTCAGTGAGAAATATGATAGAAGACATAGATAAACAGGAAATTTGGGGCAACTAGAAAATAAAAAGTCGCTTTGTATATACAGAGAAAAGTAGAGAGCAGCCACAACAGCAGTATGTGCATATTTGTAACAGACAAAAGAGAGACAGAATTAGTTTGGATGAGAATAGCAGCATTATCTTTGAAAGGGATGAGGGTAATGAACTAGAAAGCTGTATTTTATGCGGGGAGAATGACAGCATTGTTCACTGTTTAACAGATGTAAAGAATTTTGAGAACACAAATGGGATATAGGCTAGGAGAGATGGTAGCAATGAAAATGTTGAATGCCAAGGGAAAGAGAAGAAATAAAGAAATAAAGCAATATTTTGGAAAAATAAAAGAAAAGTGAATAAGAAAAAAGGAGCGAGAGAGAGAGCTTAGAAGTAAAAAACAAAAAGATTGGGAAAGAATAGGTAGAACAAACCAAAGGGCTAGTTTCGGTAACAGCCAGGGAGCTCTGCAGATGTAGTCCTAAGCGGTACTCAAACCTATGCACATTAGAATAAGTAAACCAGCTTTAGTTGAAGGCTAAGATGGTGTAAATAAACTAGATAAATAAGTGATATGGAATTCTTACTGACCATTTATTTTTCGTGCACAAGAGTGTTAATTAATGACTGACTAAAACTTGTTCTTTATAATAACCTTAGCGAGCGTACATGTGTTCTTCCGCGCTCCCTTTCCACCCCTTTGGCTAATATCGATGTATATGAGAAACAGACAAGGAAGGCGGTAAGAGCTGCAAAAACACTCTTTGCATGATTAGATCACGACCTCATTGCCTTTTTATTGCCTCGAGACCCGATTCACGTAGTTTGTGCATGGACTACACCCGCGTATGACGTCACGTCCATCCCTTCAGGCTTTATGGTGAAGGGAGAGGCATCCATTGTGAACAGTGTCACTTGGTTTTAGAGAGTGTGCAGAGTTACAAGTAAATACACAATTTGATTAGAATATTTTGAATTTTGGACCTTAACACCTCACTATAAGAGCAAGAAATATATTTTGCAACGTATGTCCATTCACTTAAGGTCCAAAGAAATATTTTCATTCGGAACCACTGAAGTTCTAAGCAACATATAAAAAGTAAAAAGATACTTTGCAAAATTTAATAGGATACACAATCTAATTAATATATTTTTGATGCTTTACAAAAGTATATTGTTTTATCGCAATAATTGCTATAAATTTGTTGCAAATAAAAAAATCTGATGTGTACCATTCACATGACATTCTCTACATCTCTGCAACAAATTATTGTTAAAAAGCTTATGCCTCTATTTACTTCATGCTACTCGAGAACAAATTAGCAGAAATAGTCTTATTACTTGTTTCCTTGTAAGTAGAAGCGAAATATGGTTAAAGTAATATTCAAAAGCTGGTTGCTATGTGACTGAAGTTCTTTTGTTTATATGGACAGGAGTTGACAGATTCCTACATGAGAAAAGTAAGTTTTTCATAGCTGAAACCAAAAACAATGAATATCTCAAAAACGATCAACTCCACGAAAAAAAGTTGTATAACACAAATTGTGTGTTTTAACGTGCTCTACATTTCTTGTGTAGTAATTTTTATCTAAGTTTTACAGTTTAGCAGTTATGCAAAATTCCGTAAAATTCGTCCAGAATTAAGTAATCTTCAGAGGCTATTCCCAAAAAATTCAAGATATACATTTTATTTGTCAGGTAAATATCTTTAATATATGATATTTTAATCAAAATCGTTAGAGCCATTTTTAAGAAAATCAACATTTTCGAAAAAAGTTCCATGTAAAGCGTAGTTTGGGGTGAGGGGATTTTTCTCAAAAACTGTGTATCGCATCCCTGGAAGATACTAAACTTAAATACCAAGTTTGGTATTTTACCAAATTTTCGTTTTTGAGTTATCGTGTTCACAGACACATAGACACACTGACACACTGACACACACGGACCTTTTTCTGAAAATCCTTTTTTTGGATACAGGTGACCCTAAAACATATATTGCCGGTGAAATCTCGGTCGAATTTTTTGGTGGAGTGCAATACCTTCTGTATACACTACGTACATAGTACGTATAGAGAAAGTAAAAATGGCGGATAGACGCGGCAACTTTGCAACAAAGTCGCGCTTTTAAAAGATGGCGAAAAAGACTAAGCACACACTACATGAACAGGCACTGTGCTTTACCTGACATTGGTTTGTGATACAAGACCTTTGCTATAATCGACGAATAACCTTGACATGTATCCTGTCCAGCAACATGTATACATATTTATTTCTATGTAACCATAATAAAGTATTCTCGAGTGTTATTCCTAACTTCATCACTCCTGAGACCACAGTAAAAGACGAACGTCACGAGAAATTGAAAGTAAGTTTTGTTCATGGATGATCGTCCCATTCTGCACTGGGCGTGAAACACAAGTTAATTTTGTTTAGAGACGTTTTATTAAACTTACAGTTCTTTTACGTGCCGCAAATATACGACACGAGCCAACGTCCATACTCATGATTTTTACGCCCAAAAAAATCCATCGACCTCTGCCAGATTTGAACCCGCAATCTTTAGAATCAGAGACTAGCACGTTAACCCCAGACCATGACGAGTATCACGGGACAAAACAATTTAAAATCAATGTGCATCACAAGAAAACCCCGTTTCAAATTACCCAGTAGCTCAGTCTGTAGAGCACGAGACCCTTAATCTCAGGGTCGTGGGTTTGTGCCCCGCGTTGGTCACTAATGTTACATAAATTGAGTGGTTTAAAGAGTATTACATTTTCTGTGTATTAAGATTTTGTCTCTCTCTCTCTCTCTCTCTCTCTCTCTCTCTCTCTCTCTCTCTCTCTCACCAGATATGAAAAAGTAATTTAGAATGAAGAGGGCTTCAGAGGCTATTCCCAAAAAATTCAATATATATATTGCACTTAGTATAGCAATATCTTAAGCATATGATATTTTAATCAAATCCAGAACCTTTTTACAAAAATCAAGATTTTCTAAAATTTTCCACGAAAAGGGTACTTTAGGAAGAAGGTTCTTTTTTAAATCTTCGTTTTACATCCTTGAACATAATTTTGGCACAGATACACGCATACGTATGCTTTTATTATTATTGCAGTTTTTATTATTGCAAATATTAGTTATTAATATTCAGTGAGCCTCAAACATGTATTTCCGGTGAAATTCCGGTATCGAAATTTAGTGTGAAATGTATACTACCCACTAGGTACATTATATGTATATGATAGAGAAAATAAGAGTATAAAAATGTAGCAGAAAATTAAATGCTGAGATATCGGAATCTCGTTATCGAATATTACAACTGGGTTATGTGTATCAGCAATTGATAATACAGCTGAAGCGCTCGGTGGCTGAAATGTCTACTATTCTTTTGGCGAGGGGGCGTTGAAGTTTAACATCCATTAACCAAATAGCTCGTATGAGTTGGCGAAATGATTGAAACGGTACTCAAGTGTCACGGACTTCCTCGAGCTTAGAGTTACGCGGCATTCATCTTCAAGTGAAATGTGATATCAATGTCATATCCCTAAACGAGATTCGAATGTGGGTCTTCTTAGGTGGGAAGTAGACACGCTACTCTCATGTCTCTGAGATGGATAGGAACAAATGATATAAACCACTTTTTCAACCATTGTTTAATTTTTAAGGCATTATCTGATCAGATAGTATTTAAAAACTTTCTCTGCGGTCAAATGGTCAGCTTTCTGGCTTCTCAACCCTTGGATTTGACTCCCGGCTGAGACAGGAAAAATTTCTTTAACCCACATAGAGTCTAGAAATAGGAATATGGTGGTGAATGTGTGTGTGTGTTTAATAGCATAGTACTAAAATACAGCTTTAAGAAAATCTGCAGTTTAGAGAGAAAAACACCAGCAGCTGTGTATTAAGTCAAAAGTCCCCATATTACCATAGAAGCTAAATAGGCTTATAAAATGAAAAATAGCCAAGAAAACCTAAATAATTGCTAAGAAAATTAATAAATAAAAACTTCCTCAAGAAGGAAACTATTCCCAGTGCTATTTCTACTAGATGTGTCATATTTATAAATCAGTTCTGTATGAGTCTTATTCTTCTCCTTTCAAGATTAGGAGTTATAACCACTTTTTGGTCTTAAATCGTGCATCCAAGGTCTACCAGATATTTCTTTTTAATCGGCCAATAATACATTATTTTTGTACCGCATTTTCCATTGCTCTGTCAACACAATCTTTCCATTTCATTCTATTTTCCTAATTCCTATGAGTAACAAAATATTTTATAATATTATCTTATTTCTTAATTTTTGTCCATCCCTTTACGTACCTCATGAGCTCATATCTGTGGTCTGTGTGGTGATCTTTCTATCTTTATTTTTTATTTATTTAGTTTCTTTTTTTGTGGGAGGGGATCAATGATTTGGAACCATAACCTTAGAGATGACCTTAACTTTATAAAATTTCATTTTTGCTTCGTTTCTTGTCTTTCTTCCCTAACTTCTTCAAATTATTCCACAGATACCTTGAAATGCTAACCTTATTCTCAAATCCTTTGTCACAAATCTAGTGTCGCAGCCTAGATAATTAAATTAGGATACTTGTTCAAAAATGTACTTACTTATTATTAAAATCGATCGACCTTCCCTTTAAAAGCCTTATCTGTCTTGTATATGATTATTCTGCCATATAAATGAATGCGTTAAATGTCATTCAAAGCAGCCTCCTGTAACAAGATTAGTCACTAACACTAGAAAGCTACTTCGTCTCATTTAACAATCTAGCATCAAATTGGGGATGATACCTACTAGGGCAAAAATTCTACCAGAAGAAACGATCAGAATGGTATGGTTTAGACTAAGATGCTGGAAGATACAAAAAATGACGGGAGGATAATGCAGAATAATTTATATACTTTTCAGAATATATGTTGGTGTAATGTACACAGTTTTTCGAGCCAGGGAAAAATTAAAATTCACACATTTCATTAGTTCAGCTCGATGGGCAAGGCATGTTGGGATCTACAGGCTGGCCAGAGGAGCTGGCAAAACATAAGTATTTTCCGGCTAAGGTGCACGAAACCAGTTCACATTTGTTGAGTTGATCTGAAGCAAGCTATCTCTGTATTCACTTTCTCTACCACGCTCTTTGCATTCCATCCATAAATTCGATATCGAGGAGTTCCGAATAAAGAAAGCATTTAAATAAAAGGATCAGTGTGTGTCTGTGAACAGTATAACTCAAAAACGAAATCTCAGATGAATACCAGGGTTGGTTTTTATAATTAGTAGACGTTCCATAGAAGATTTTCAAAATTATAACCACTTTACAGGAACAGTTTTGACAAAATTCAATTTTCTCAAAAATGGCCATAACGATTTTTATCAAACTACTATTTAAGCCATTCATGACAAATGAAATGTATATTTTCAGTTTTCCTGGAATAGCCTCTTACTTTCTCTTCATTCTAGAAGAGAAAAACAAAATCTTACTGTAGAAAATATGTATATCTCGCTAAAATATATAATTTATGTCAGACATTTTTGTAGAGTTAGCCAATTAGAAGATATTTCTTGTTAAGCGTTTAAAATTTTAATTCTTTATACTTTTCTCAAATGAAAGAAAACAGAATTTCAAACTCATCATAAGTAAACTTTTAAAATGTTTTTCTATCAGGTATATTCACTTGTATTCGCCAGAAAATGGGTAATAAAAACAAGCTATGTTAAAATTTATCTTAAATAGCATGAAGTATTTGGAAGAATAAGCTCTTGTAAGAATAGTTCATTACAGAATAGGTAGAGAAATGCATGTGAATCTAAAACATCAGAATGTTTTCTGTTTCTTTCCTTTACATTTAAGCTGTGTCTTAAATATGCATGTACGGCCAGTGACCTATGCAGTAACTTGTTTTGCAACAATGTTAATAAATTGTACATAAAGATACATTCTCGTATACATCAACTTCGGTTCCCCCTCTTGCCCTTTCAAGCAATGCTCGACGACTAGCTATGATATTCAAATGTATTGGAGGAAGGAAACTTCATAAATAAATTAGCACTAGTAGAAAGATCCCGCTGCGTCAGATCTGTAATTCAGTTTAGCGTGCTTCAGCAACGAGTGCTTAGATATTGACATGACGTACAACTTTCTCTACCTTTACAACTTACTCGTTTTCCCATAAAACTCACAAACATCACCACATTCGCAATTCACTAAATCAACTTTTTCATACCGTAGGTAAGCATTAGGGGCTGGTTTAGTGAAGAAAATAGGACTTAGCTACCAGTCATATATTTTTACTTTCCCTAGTGTATTGCACTAAACCCAAAAATTCGATACCGAGATTTCACCGTAAATATGTTTTAGGGTCCCCTGTATCCAAAAAAGCATTTTCCAGAAAAAGGTCCGTGTGTGTGAGTGCTTGTGTCTGTGAAAACGAAAGGTTGGTAAAATACCAGACTTGGTATTAAAGTTTAGTATCTTTCAGGGATACAACACGAACATTTTGAGAAAAATCCCCCCAACCCAAACTACCCTTTACATGGAACATTTTTCGAAAATGTTGTGATTTCCTCAAAAATGGCTCTAACAATTTTGATTAAAATATCGTATATTAAAGATATATACCACACAAATAAAATATACCTATATATATATTGAATTTTCTGAAAATAGCCTCTGAGATTACTTTACTCTGGATGAATTTTACGGAATTTTGCATAACTGCTAAACCGTAAAATATGGCCAAAAACTTGCCTCACAAAAAATGTAGAGCACATTAAAACATACAATTTACATCATATACATTTTTTTCGTGGATTTGATCGTTTTTTAGATATCCCTTGTGTTTGGTTTCAGCTTTGACAAACTTATACTTTTGTCATACAGGAATTTATCAACTCCTGTCCACACAAACAAAGGAACTTCAGCCACATAGCAACCAGCTTTTGACTATCACTTTAACCTCTGGTACTCCGTCTTTCGCTTCTACTTACAACGAAGAAAATAATAAGACTATTTATGCTATTTTTTTCTCGATTAGCATGAAGTAAATAGAAACATAAGTCTTTTAACAATAATTTGCTGCAGAGATGTAAAGAAAGGCAGGTGAATGGAACACATCGGATTTTTCAGGGTATTACTCGTGATTCCTTACCATACAACTCGAGCCTTCGTATCGATGTTTCCGCCACCAATTAACAAGAAAGAAGCACCTCCGTCTAGTTTTATTTTCGCCGGACTGAAAGAATGAAATCGCTCCTAAATGATAATGGGAGTCGAAATGCCCTATCTTGCCAATGTTAAAGGTATACCCATTATCTCAGCAACTATTTAAGATAATAAGTTATTTAAACTCAAAATTTTCGATGTATATTCTGTTCATTAGTATTTTTTTTAATGAAGTTCTAAAAGTTATTGAAAAATTATATTTTTAAATTAAAAAAAAACTATTCCATATACATAAACCCTTTTTTCGTTAAAATAAAGCCTATTTAGGTGCAAATGTGTGGTCAAAATTTCAGTCCTTTGTGTCCATTAGTTTGAGATAGTGGAGCATTTTTATTGAAAGTTTTTCTTCTTCAGGTTTTGCTTGCAAACATAACATTAAAAAAGATGTAACCTATCTTTCAAAATACAGCATTGCAATAATTCGTGACTCTCAGACGAAGTCAATATAAGCGGGATGCCAATGCTGCCAATAGCTAAAGTAAAACTTTCCGATTAAAATACAAAAGATCTCTTCTCTGACAGAAATATTCACAAAGTTATTAATGTTTTGACAAAGAGTGTACCGAAATATTCTAAAAAGCTATTATGCAGGACAATTTTTCAACAATAGTTTTAAACTATTTACAATTAGCATACTTCCACAAAAATTACCCAAAATGAGCGGGAGATTCTAAAATATACACATGCAATTAGAACATTAAAATGTAAAAAATTATAAAAATCCCATTTCGACTCCCCTTAACCTCTTTATATATGTCAGGAATTAATAGTTGCTTTGAACGGCTTAAAAAATTAACTGAATTACCGAAGTAGTTCAGGCATAGCTAAAATAAGGCGGAACTTTGACAAGAATGAAAGTCCGAGAGATTATGTTTAGAGATGAATCAATCAATGCTATTTTTACTTTCTCTATTCCGTATAGTAAATAAGGGAAGTTTTGTATTCCAACCAAAAAGGCAACACCTAGGCTTCATCGATAATACACGTTTTGAAATTGCTTGAATGCAAAACAATCATTTTTAGAGAAAGGTCCTTCTGTGTGGCTGTGAACAATATAACTCAAAAACGGATATCTGGTTAAAACTATATTTTGGAGAGGTAGGAGAGGTAGAGTCAGACTGCCATAGCCTGGATTCGAGCTAGGGATCTCCGTCCAGTTGCTCTGACCATGGCATCATGCCGGCACGGCACTAAATTCCAAAGCTGACTGGCGATTTAACAGTAAACCACAAGAAGGATTTCAGGCCGTCGTGATGCTGTGTGGTTAGACCCTCTCCTCTCACTAAGGGGGCCCTGTTCCATCTATGTAGAGTTTGTGATGGACAAAGTGGCGTTGGGGCGGGTTTTCTCCGGGTTCTCCTTTTCCCTCGCCACTGCATTCCACCGGTGCTCCATATTCATTCCATGTATCATCAGTGTCATCGCTTACGGTGCCACATTTAGTAAAAGTGGGCGTTAAACACTATAAAAAGTGGAGATCTCAAATAATACGTCACAATTCAATGGACGCTTTACAAATTTCGTAAGTACTTAAGTCCTGAGCTTTACAGTTAACCACATTAATTCATATCTCTAACTTGGTGCTTAAGTTCAGTATTTTCCATAGGGGCCTCGAAGATTTTCACCAAAAATCCCCCATCCCCGAAGTATCCTTTACATGGAAAAAGTTTTAGAAATTGTTTACTATCTCAAAATTAACGAATCTTATTAAAATACTACATATTAATGATATTTACATGAAAATAAAATATATATCTTGAACTTTTTGGGAATAGACTCTGAAGCCCTTTTCATTCAGTATGAATGTTGCATAACTGGTAAACTGTAAGAAATAGACAAAATTGAACTGCAAAATATCTGTATATCTGATTAAATCATACAATATGTGCCAAATATGTTATTTTTGGGGAGCTTGATCATTAATAAGATTTTCTTGGTCGTAATTCGTTTTACTTTTTCCCCCTTTCTTTATTTTTCATCCTAATAATACAAGTAACGAGTTCAAGTCTTATATAGCGACTAATTCTGAAAATATTTGTATAGCCTAGACTATATTCCTTTATTTTCCTTGTCCCTACAAGAAAATATGTAGTAAAAATAATTTCTACTGTCAATTTCAATTAGCTTGAAGTAATAAAAGCAATAGGATTTGTAAGAAGAGTTATAAATAAACACAAAGTATTTCTTTCTTTTCTTTTAGAGGTAGTTTAACCTTAATGACCATACTTAAAACAGTATGTTCTATTACCATCTTACAGAGTACGTACGTGCAACTTACGAAGTGTCACGATCTGTTTGTGTTCTCAGAGGAGAATGTTTAATTGCTGGCCTAGGTAATGACTTCAAACAAGAGATGGTGCTCTAAATTACAATGCATGGAGATGTATCTAAGGTTTATATCCGATCCAGTATTCCAATCAGAAATTGATTGCAAAAGACACGAGAGTTTATCTCACGACAGTATGAAAACATTGAAATCCGTTAAAGAAGAAAATTTTGAAAAGGAGCATTTGAAGATTAAGTTTCCTGAGACAGATCAAGACAAAAAGATTGTGATATGTTATATGTATATGTCTTTCTCTTCATATTCTCTACATATTCTTACAAAAGTAAGTCTACCTCATGCATATTGAATAAATATTTTGTAGAAATTATTTCATTAATTAGTTTCTTGTACATAAGTGGGAATAAGAAGATACAATAGGCTAAAGTGGTAATTAAATCTTTCAAGAGTTGGTCGCTATATGGTGCATTGCCATTCCATTCTTTTTGCATTACATGGAGAAAGAAAAAGAATATAGATTGTCCATTTGAGAAATGTATAAATATTTGAAAATTGAAACTAATAACTAGAATACTGTATACGAATGGAGGGGACTCGCATCAAACCTAGGTGGTTAGTGTACCCTCAAAGACAATAAAAATACGCCTGGTGCATGATTTTGCTGAAAATCTTAACGTTTGACGGGGACTCGGCTCTTACCACGCTTTTCATTGGTGCCATTGTGGTACAACATTCCACCTGATTAAGAAAAATCAAAACCGACTGGATAACACACCACTTCACCCCTTAAACAGCTGTACGCTCTATCAGAACAGGTTAACTTGTATAAGCAGTGCATTAATTTAGTCGACCACGTGCGCGAGTTACCTGGGCATTAGAAGTTCTACATGTAAGGCAGAGAAAAGATTAATCTAATTTCGTATTACCCGGTGAGAGAGGTAGTTATTGTCCAACCAGAAAGTTTAGAAATCACCAGTTCGCAATTCAGAACTTCATTTGTCGCAGGTTATGTATCATGTTTATCCCCTTCCATTTGGTAACGTGTCCTGTTCAGTACGCTTTTAAGAGCATAGCAAACCGGTGGAAGGAATTAGAGGAGATAGCACTGTGTAACTGCGTCCCATGAGGGGACGCCCCATGAAAGGGCACCCCTCGGAGGGAGACCGGGAGGTAAGGATGAGGTGAGAGGATACACTGGCGACCGACAGTACGAGGGACGGCACAGCAATGACAGAGTCCCTATAGTTTCCAGAATGAAGTACTCCGACAGTTGGTCAGTAGACCGGGGACCCAGCCCCACATAGGGTCCAACGCCCCCGCTGAGGGCGGTCTCCATCCTGGCAACTAGCCAAAGTCAGAGGACGGAGAAAGTCTTTTGAACATTTTTTTTCCTTGGCATGCCTCACTGAGCACCTTTGCTGACACTTTGAGCCCTGCAAAAGGATGAAGAATAAATGAAATGACATGGAAATGTCACGGAGGGACAAGAAATTCGGAGATGAAAGAAACCTAGCTAACATTCCTTAAGCGACCCGAAAAATGTCATTCGCCAGGTAGGTCGGGGATCGCACGAGCGACCTCCCGAAACCGTCTGAGCCATACCACTCAGTGATAAAGAGATATATCAAAAAAGTAGGAAATTAAAAACATAACTAACCTAAAAATGATGTATAAAAAGCAATAATCACATAATGTATATTTTATTGGTGAAATTGTGGAGAATGATTGCAAATATGATTAGGATTCCTTCGCCATTCTCTGTCTGTTTCCCTTGAATAATAGAACAAGGTTGCAATCGCTGAAGCAGAAGTCCTTCTCTCCTCACCTGAAGCCTACTCAGGTGTAGTTGCTCCAGGATAATAGAAGTCTGCAGTTCAGAAGCGAGGAGATTACATGTTTCACTGGTTTCTGGCAAAGAAGACCTTTTTCTCTTATCAAAGGTGGAAGCATTTCGTGATGTTGGCTCTCAAGAGCTGTATCTGAAGCTGTAACTGTGCACTATAACAATAAAAAATAGGTGTTACAAAAAATTACTATTATATCGACGGTGAATATACAAAAACTAAGTTCAACAGAATGATTCACAGTGCTGCTAACAATTAATTAGATATAAATATAGAGTGTAATAATAATACGAAGGCACTTATGTACTCGGTATTTTATTAAAAATATATTTTCCTAATACTACAGCGGCTATAGCACTTTTTTTTCTCGCCCTTTCAAAATTATCTTCTTATTTTCTTATACATTTTGTCTGAGTATATTTTGTAGCTCATTCTTCAAATTACCTTCTTTAGCATATATGTACAACGTATATAGTATATACACCGGAAATATATATTTTGAGAACCCCTGAATCCCGAAAATAGCATTTTTAGAAAAGAGTCAGTGACTGTATATATGTGTGAGGGTGTGTGTTTGTGTGAGGGTGTATGTGTGTGTACGTGTGTAGGTATTTGAAAACTCAAAAAGAGTAATGCATAAAATCTAGTTTTTAAGCTTAGTATGAATGAATAATGAAAAAGTGTATTTATTGACATAGCAATATCATACATAGAATTTCAACAATCGCACGGGTCCAGAGAATACGTGCTTTTGCAATACACATTAAAAACAATATTAAAATAACCACAACAAAGAATTAAAAGAGTAAACACGAAAATAAAAAGACAAAGGTAATACACAATCAAAAGCAATATTAAAACAACAATAAAGAATTAAGAGTGAACCCGAAAATACAAAGATATTCAAATATAGCAATTTAAATTTACAGCACAGAATACACCTTCATAAATGCACCCTCTTATAATAGATAATTACACTTAAAAGAAATATATACACATAATATATACACAATATATAAAACCATAGCACAACAGTGACCTAAATATGATATAATATATATAGAATATTGTAGTCAATTTTGTTTAGTTGATCTTATTCCTCGTCCCCCCCCCCCCTTCTCTATTGGTAGCCTCCTCAGATCTCAGCTGTCTTGCCTCAAGTATAAATTTACCTAGCCCGTCCATGTTTTCCGTGTCTGCCAGTAGCGTCCAACATGCTTCTAGCCCTACATTCGCGGTGGTAAAGAATCGCGGTAAATATTTTTCCCGCCAGTCCTCCGTACCCCTACATCTTGTCAAGATGTGAGCCCACGACTCTTCCTCCTCGCAAATGGGACAGATTCTCGTACCATTCTCGTCAGAAAGTTTCATGCTCCTCCATGCTCCTAGTCTAATACACGCGACACCCTCTCTAATGAGTTTGAAACCTGTTTTGATGTATTGCTCCATATCCCATTCCGATTTTAGCCCAGAATGTACTTCTAATGAAACCTTCTCTGTGCATTGCTTCCAAGGATGCGACACGAAGATTTTGAGAAAAATCCCTCCACCCCAAACTATCCCTCACATGGAGAAGATTTGGAACATTTTGACTTTCCCAAAAATGACTAACGATTTTGATTAAAATACCGTATATTAAAATATTTAAATAAATAAAATTCATATCTTGAATTTTCTGGGAATGGTCCCTAAAGACCTCCTTATTCGGAATGAATTTTGCTGTAAACTAACGAATCAAGCATGTGAAAAGTGGCTTACTCATTTCGAGCTAAGACTTTCTTGTTAAAAGACAAACCTCGTTCTGGACGGCCAATGATAACGGACGTGAAAACATTAATGAAATGGTAGTAAAAATCCACTAGTGGCAACTCGAGTGTTGACACTGGAACTCAATTTAGCACGTTCTCCCGTAGCCAGGAAAAATAAAAAAATCTGGGTTACGTAAATATGCACGATGTATGGCTTCCTTACAAACTCAGCGAAGCGAATTTGATTCAGCGTGTTTCCATGTGTGATCCCTTATTGAGACGAAATAGGAATGATCCTTTTCTGGAACGTCTGGTAGCTGGAGATGAGAACTGAAAGGTGTACAATGCCTGAAAGAGTAAACAATGTGATGTGTTCCATTCACATAACTTTCTCTTACTGTTCCACAAACAATTTTTCCTTACAAAGGATTTTTTTCTACATACATCATGTTTATCTCGTTCGAGATAAACATTAGCTCAAGTGGTCTCTATACTTGCTTCCTTGTAAGTAAATGGAAAATAAGGTAATACATTAGGTTAAAGCAATAGTTAAATCTTTTAAAAGCTGGTTGCTTAGAGAAACAAGGTTCAGTTGCATTGTCCGGTTTGAGAAAAGTTAATTAGTTTAAAATTGAAACCAATAACAATGAATATCTCGTAAACGATCAACTGCAATAAAAACATGTATAATGTAAATTGTTTGTTTTAACGAGATCTACATTTTTTTTGTGTGGTAAGTCTTTATTTATCTCTACGGTGCACCAATTATGCAAAATTCCGCAAAATTTATGCAGAATAAATATGTCTTCAGGGACTATTCCCAGAAAACTGAATATATACATTTTATTTGTCATGTTTCTTTGATATAACAGATTTTAATCAAAATCGTTAGAGCCGTTTTTGAGAAAATCAAAAATGTCGTAATTGGTTTTAACGGTCTTTTCGTTTTTGAGCTACGCTGTCCACAGACACACTTAGACAGACACATACAGACAAACACAGGCAGAAAGACACCCGGACATTTTCCTAAAAATGCTTCTTTTTTTTTTTCTTTTTTTTTGATTCGTGAGGTCCCAAAACATGTGTTTCCGGTGAACTCGCTCGGTATTGAATTTTGGGTGCAATACAATACCTTCTCTATACACTATGTACATAGTAGAGAAATTAAGTAAACCAGGGCTGCATACTAGAAAGGTTATGCTCTGCATTCGGTAGGATTGCAAAGGAAACCTGTATTACGAAATTCTTCCGAATAATGAGACCACATATTCCAAGAATGCTTCTCTGAGTTGGATCATATCAAGGCACACATTGAAGAGAAAAGACCGGAATTGGGAAACATGTCTTTCACCACGACCTCATATATACTTCTATGGTGACCCGTCAAAAGCTGCGTTAATTTGAGTGGGTTGTGTTACTCCTACCACTGTATTCTCCAGGCATTGACCTATCCAACTTTCATCTGTTCCGTCCCCCAGAAATTCCTGAATGGTTAACGCCTCAATTCCTTCGAGAACTGCAAACTGAACCTCGAAGAGTTCATCAACGAGAACACCCCAACATTTTGAAAAAAAAAAATGTAATTTATAAGCTTCCAGAGAAATGGAAATATATTGTCTACAGTAAATATTGCAGGTAATAGTTTCTTTACAAAAACCCAACTGCCTTATTTATTTGTATTGTGAACGACCTTGTGTTCAAAGTAGCGTTGATGCTTGCCAAGCGGAAGACCTGGGTTCTATTCCCAGTATCTGAACCTTGGTGCACTCAGCTTCCTAAGGCCCTTGGGTGGGGGGGGGGGGCAATCGAGGAGCTACTTGATGGAGAAATTAACCGTCCGGGGGTGGGGTTCCAGGCGCTGACACGTCTCACCCTGCAAGACTGCACCCCATCCATAACGACTGACATGGACTAAGAAGGGGCGAAGCGGTTGGACGGCAGGCAAGGTCCCGTGTGGGCTGTCGTGCCATGGAGTTATGGAGGTTTTTTTATGTAGTTTTACGTCACTTAACCTGGTTAGTCATATCGGACGATGAATGAAATTGGTGAAATGGTGATCAAATGATCTCGGGTTCCATGGAGCTTAAAGTTACTCGACATTCGTTTTCTCAGGATAAGGGAAAACTCCGACCAAAAAAAAAAAACAACAACCTTATCCGGATAACTCACCCTAAGCGAGATTAGAACTCACGACCTTTTGAATGTGAGGCATACACGCTACCTCCAAACTACCAGGCGGGCTAGCTATGGAGTTTGTGTTTAAAGTTTGTAAAAGAAAGTTCGGCAACTACTCTGTCGTATCTGTGCTGCGGGAGAGATGTGTTCCCAGGCGGTGTTAGTGATTCAAATGTAAGGAAAGACGTACTTAGAAGCAGCCTTATAAATGCATATTTAGATGGTACATATTTTTCAAATACTTCTACATGCATTCATATTTTATACTTTTTAAAATGTTTAAAATGTTCCACAGTGAGAAAATAAAATAAATAAAATTGAAACACAAGTTTAAGTTTCAGGACGAATGAATATTTTTGCAGGTAAGCCAACATTTTTTGTGTATGAAAAACGCAGTAGCTATCATGATTGGTTTCGGTAGCTGGAGTTTAAATTGTTTCAAGTCAAAGAGCACCAAGAACATGCAATTTTTACAGTAAAATTTTACACTGAAGTGTTACTTTCTCCGTACTAAATTAAATTCCTACAACTTTCTTTATCACTTTATTTTTACTTTCTCTAGCACGTAAGCACGTATATATAATGTAAATAGTAGGTAAAGAAGATATTGTATTCCATCCAAAAGTCAATACCGTGATTTCACCGGAAATAACTGTTTTGAGGCCCCAGAAAAATATTTTAGATAAAGTCCGTGTGTGTGTGCGTGTGTGTACAGTATATCTTAATATCTTTATGTTCAAGTCTAGTATCTTCCAACGATGTGACACGAAGGCTTTCAGGAAAATTACCCCAACCCTAGCTATCCTTTATATGGAATATTTTTCGAAGTTATCGATTTTCTAAAACATGACCCAAAATGATTTTGATTAAAATACCATATGTAAAATATGTTTACATGGCAAATAAATATTATATCCTGAATTTCTTGGAATACCTGAAGGTCTCTTCATTTTTAATGACTTTTGCATAACTAGTAAACCATAAGAGATAGACAGACGCTTACCACACAAAACCTTTAGATATCGATATGCCCACAATTAACTCATATAGTTTTTGTAGAGCTAACCATTTCAGAGATATGGCTGTTATTGGTTTTTTTATCAAACGGAGGCTCTCACCCGTTCCCTTTCTCTTTTGTTTTACTCCTGGCCATAGAAAGAAAATTGACTTCAATGACAACCGCATAGCGACACCTTTTAAAAATTTGACTGCCACTTTAGCTTAGAGTAATGACTTATTTTCCTTCTGCATATAAAGAACTAAGTTAAAAGACAACTTCTGTTAGTGTTTATCTTAATTAGCATTATGTGGCTAAAGGCATACATTTTTGTAAAATAGTTTACTTGCAGAGCAAATATAGAAAGTCATGTGAATGGAACACATCAGATTTTTAAGTATGACATAGCCTCTTTGTGATGTCCTGTAAGTTCATGTGACGTGTAGAGGTCTTTTCTTCGTAACGTAACTCCAAGACACGACAGCCCATCTCGGCCCGAAGGCTTCATGAATGGGGTGCAGTGCTGGAGAGTTAGACGTGGACAGCGCCTCGAGTCCCTCCCGGCCAGTTGATGCGGTCTTCTCGATCTGGAGCCGCTACTTCTCAATTGACCCCCCCCCATGTTTATCACGAACGCACCCCGGACCAGATTTCCCAGGGGGGGGGGAATTCCCCACACCGGTACCGGGAATCGAACTAGGTCTCCCGTTTGGCAAGCAACCGTTTTCTTCGTATAAAAACATTTTAAGTGACAGGAAAAAAGGTTCTTCCGATAATTTATAGAAATAATTAGCTGTGCATTGCAACAAAAACAATCGATTAAACTTCGTAAAGAGATTGATAAAGGATACCTCAGTAATGGAATTGAATTAATGGCAATCATTTAACAAATCTATTATAGGCTAAAATTCAATTAAACTGATAATTGCTTTAGTTTTGTATTTTGTTAGTTCAAAAAGTAAATAAATTTATGAGGAAATTGTGAGTTTCATTAAATGCCGACACTTTTAGGCATATTTCTAAATGTTGTGCATATTTTCAACGTTTTACAGTATAAATAAATAATATAATCAATAGAAATCCACCCTCTGGTTATGAGAATGAAAATTTGGTAATTATCTTCAAACGTATTGAGATAAATGACCAAATTAAATAAGAAACTAACAACACCCTATCGCAGCTAATGAGATGTGTGTAGTACGTATGAACATTAAGAGATACGGAGTAAAATTATATGAAACAAACCATAAGTGTTTTATCTCTTTAAATAAAATGTACTGAAGTGTCGGTTGTGTGTTTCTTCGCTATATAAGAAGGTTTAGATAAATTTAGTGCATACATAACCTTATTGTATTTTTTTAAGAACCACCAGTAAGACCAGTCAGTATTTTTCTGGATACCTCATTTCTTGGCACAATAAAAGTCGTTCTGCAAACCATTCCCTTCACTTGTTGCTTCCAGGAGGCAGTAATTTTAAAAGCAGAAGAGCTCGAAGGAAATAAAAAATTACTGTCATCAAGCATTCTTCTAGTGGCTAACTACCTTGTAGACATTCGTCTGTATGAAAAGGAATTTCGTGCCAAAGCCACGTTAGCGACTAAGAGACAATATGGGCAGTCGTAACAAAGGTGAATAAAACGCTACAATAGTCCGCTGGTGCATGTATAGGAAGCATTAGTTCCTACGCTGTTGGTTTAAGACTACACCATGCAGTGCTGTTTCGAAAGTAAAAAACGAGTCATTAAACCTCTTTTTAGTCTGATGCTGTAGTGCTATTGTGGCAAGGGAACAGTCCTTGACATTGAACTGGAAGGTTTTGGAGAGGTAGCTTTAGCGTCCAGTTCAGCCCTTGGGGAGCTGGTAAACGGTGGTGAAGTGGACACCTCCTCATTCCACTTGGAGTTCTTATCAAGACTGTTGTTCAGCATGTAAAATGCAACAGTGGCGGAAATAGCCAATATGTCTTGAGACCTTTGTTCCTTAAATAAAGCTTTACAAACGTTTTTTGGGCGTATAGTAGAACGCTGATACGTTTCTCGACTCAAATGTATCAATGTCAGGCTTAATGTTAGATGCAGAGACGCAGAGAGATGCAGTACTGCATCCTGGGGGAGCTGGTAAACGGTGGTGAAGTGTGACATCTCCTCATTCCACTTGGAGTTATCAAGTCTGTTGTTCAGCATGTAAAGTGCAACAGTGGTGGAAATAGCCAACATGTCTTGAGATCTTTGTTCTTTAAATAAAGCTTTACAAACGTTTTTCGGGCGTGTAGTAGAACTCTGATACCTTTTCTCGACTCAAATTTATGTGCAGAATTAAAATTTCTTCCAGTGCTAAAGTTCTACTGTTTAGGATATATGCAGCCTTTTTACGATTCTGAACGCAGAAATAATTAATATCCCATTCTACGCGAAATTTGTATCTAGCGTTCTCGCGTGACACCCTCAATGAAATGTCTTTGTCTGTTGTTATTCGTCATGTGCACAACTAAGCAAGTACAGTGGAGCGTGCGCCGGTGAGAGCAAACTCCCCAGGCCTGTCCTACTCTTTTTTGTTTTCTTTTTTTATATATGAATTTTATACCAAATCCTATCTGTACAACTAAAAATGAACATGCAAAGACTTAGAATGTACGCAGCACGCCTGATCCGAGACACTCCTCAGGAGGAATCCGGTATTGTACGTGGCAAACATGGACATTCTAGTGCTGTAATTACCCTCGTAAACTGTAATTAATCTATGGAATGCATTCAAATCTTCATTTTAAATCACTAACCTGTTACATCAGTTGCTCAAAGTGGTGCCCTTCAGCATATCGCACAGTCAGGACATGTTTTGGAGAAATTTGCTTACACACAAGTAAGGAAAGGTTTCAATCTTAAAAGTTTAATAGCTGTATAGGCTGAGTTTTTGGAAACGCTCACGACGTAAAAAATTGTTGGAGAATGTTCAAGTGAGCTCCCATTCCATCAAGTTCTTCTTCTGTTAGAAACCTACGCTTAGATCCACCAATTTAGAATCCAACGCCCCTGTTCCTTATTGACAATATTTCTAACTCTATCTCTATTTCGAGGTTGAATGCTAGGGAATATGTTTATAAATGTCTACACGTTTGTCGAAATGAATTTGTATCGTATATAAATACACGTTGTAGAAAAAAAATTCAGCCAGCATTTCAATTATCTAAATAACTATGCAATTTAATGCACACTAGCACACGCGTTTCAAACTTCAAAAGAAGCACACTAGCAGCACGTCTTCTAACAGAACTAGTAATACAACTCGCGCAAACACATGGTTTACTGCCTACAGCACAGATCCCTGACAGCCAGCGCACTGTCTCAGCTGATAAGACGTGTGTCTGTCTCTCTGTCAACAGATTAATACTACGTAAACAATGATGTCATCTTTTTTGCAAGATGTAACAAACATTCCTCAATGCAGTTTCAGTTGGCCGCTTGTACTGTGCTATTTTGCTTTGCTAGAGATTTGTAATGCACTGTTGTAATGTGCTGTGTGCAAGTATTCTGGTGCTTTAGCTAGTTTGTTTGAAAATGGCTTATTACCATGCAGGGACGAAGTGGCAACAGTGTGACGGAGCGGGCACAAGGTAAGGCAACTGTCAGGGATCACTCTGGCTTTAAGCATTGACCGGACACGCATAAGCCCGCACAGCTGCAGGCAGTGAGTGATTTGAGATTTTTACCACTGGCCGGAGCAAGCGGGCTAGAACGCTCGAGGAAGTAGATTGGAATAATTAAAGTCCAGAGAAATGGTTTCGTCGAACTCTACAGAACGATCTGAATTGGCAATGTACAGAGAGGTTATCGGGCCGGACTGGACAGGCGTATTTCTAATGCATGTTTTAATTTTATCGTTGTTGCGGAGAAGCCTTTTAGTGGCGTTTTATTCATCCGAAGCACGTAGTTGATACAGAAGTTCAATGAAATTCATTAATCAAAACATATTTGGTTTAAATGGAAATTTACCTTACTTATCAGTTTTAGACAAAATCTAACAATTGAAATTATTACAAAATTTGTCAGAAATGTAATATTTGATTGCAACTGATTCAAAATCGATAACTTTTGAATCAAGGATAGCTGAGTATTTCCTTTGAAATATTAATACTTAAAGGAAGTACTGCGATGAAACACTGCCTGATTGACTGCAATTGGAGGCAGGAATAAATGAATTATTTTATTACAATGTTATTTTTATTAGCGTGAGAAGCAGAATACAAACATTACGGTTCAGAGCAATAATCTAAACGTACATGTGTACTTAGACACTACTGTGAATAACTTCCGTGTGATGCAGAATCCTTGAATGGGAACTTCAGAGTTTATATTTCAAATAATAAAAGATTGATGAAACGTTAACGACCATGGCTTAAATATCAACATAACAGTTGAATTACGTTTTTTCTTATTACAATTGCATTTGATTTTATTATGTCAGCCAATTTCTGGGGAATTTTATTTTAATTTGGCTTAGGTTGGAAGAGTAAATATTGATTCTTGTATATTTGCTATAATAAGTAACTAAACTTCTCAAGGGACAGGAAATGTCACCATTTCAACATCTGCGATGTTTTAAATACGTCATATAAATTTTCTATAGGCACTGTTAATTATTTTTGTCGAACACTTTTCACCAGCCACTATATTTAAAAGCGCAGCAAACTTTTTCTATCATCCATGCCTCTTTTTAACCCTCTTTCTTTTAGTGTGAGCGATTTCTCAGCTTTACATTTTTTTTTTTTTTTTTTTTTTGCATGAAATATGTTCTTTAATTTTCACTTTTGCTCTGATTTTTAAGCTCATTTGTAATCGTTATCGGACACCTAAAGATTTGCGGCGCATTTTACGTTTGATTTATTCTTGACTTAAAAAGTAATAAAAACCGAAATCTGTTTCTCTACAACTAACAGCATCAACTTAAAGCAAATCCTTATTTTTATTTTCACTGTAATAAATTATCTTAAAATTTATCTCTCATATTTCTTTGACAAAACAATTTTATAATATATGCATTTTTCGCTAGTTAAAATATTTAATGGTATTATCTGAGAAATTATTTTATGTAATTTCTTTATTTACTCATATTAAGTGTACATATTTTAAAGTAAATAGTTTTTACATTAAAAGTTACAAAATTGAGTCCCAATATTCCTTAAAGAAAATCTAAACATTATATCCTTATTGACAGTATATCTCAGCATCCTATTCTATAGTTTAATTTTGTTCAGAGTATCTTTTTTAGGCTTGAGATTCTTTTACATGCCGTAAATTTACTGGGTACCAACATTTTATTTCCCTTCCGAAAGAAGCCATACTGAGGATTTTTACGTCCCTCCACCGAGTTTGAACCCACAACCTTGGGAACAGAGGCTAGCATATTACTCCTAGACCATAGAGGACAACGGGATTTGCATAACCCTTGCACTTCAATGCGAATACATTAGAGTTGCAAAAGAATAGTCTTGCGAGGAGGGTTTTACTTTTGATTGAGAATGCCATGTTGTTACTTCCAAAGAATATATAAGAATTCTTATTTAAGAATAAATCGTTCAAGAAAGTCTGGATAAATTCATGTGAATGTAATGCATCAGATATTTACTTTCTCTAGCCTGTATGTACAATGTACATAGTGGATAAAGAAGGTATTGTATTCCACCCGAAAATTCGAAGCAGATTTCAGAGAAATACATGTTTTGAAACCTCCAAATCAAAAAACATGTATTGAAGCATATCCGTGTGTGCGCGTGTCTATGTCTGTGTATGTATCTGTGGGCAATATAAC
The DNA here is from genome assembly GCA_030762935.1 of Hymenopus coronatus. Lineage (NCBI taxonomy): Eukaryota > Metazoa > Arthropoda > Insecta > Mantodea > Hymenopodidae > Hymenopus > Hymenopus coronatus. Next base: position 106,251,848 of record CM060890.1, read on the forward strand.
TCAAAAATGAAAATTCGATTAAATGCCAAACTTGGTATTTAAGTTTAGTATCTTCCAGGGGTACGACACGAAGTTTTTCAAGAAAACTTCTCCAGCCCCGAACTACCCTTTACACAGAACATTTAACTAACGATTTTTGTTAAAATGTTGTATGTTTAAGATATTTATATCCCAAACAAGATGTATATCTTGAACTTTCTGGGAATCCCCTCTAAAGAATTCATTCTGGATGACTTTTGTATAACTGGTAAACTGTAAGAGATAAAAAATACGCATAAAAAAGGTAGATTTTATTAAAACACACAATTTATGTCATATACACTTTTTGTAGAGTTAACAGTTTTTTAGATATTCCTATTTATTTTATTCAGTTTTAAAATACTTAAACTTTTCTCAAATGGGAGATATTTTTCTTTTCGTTTTTTTTATAACTTCTGGCAACGAGAATCGAATTTCAATTGTTTCACTTAACGACTGGGATATAAAAGTTCTTACTATCGAATAAGCGTAGTGTACCTTCTTATTTTACTTACAAAGAAAGTAGTATTAAGACTAATTTTGGCGATTTATATCTTGGTTATTATGACGCATATAAAAATAATATTTTATAAGAAACGTTTTGTATGGAACATCGAGAGAGGGTCATGTGATTGGCACACATTAGATTCTTTTTACAGCTATTAGTGATTTATTTACGTCCTTCTGCTGACTAATGTTATCCCTTTACACATTTTGAAGTAATAACTCGAATGTTATTTGATAGGTGAATGACGGTACAACTAACAAACTGGTTTTAGATGTCATTCCGTTGCAGCTGTTCGAACTTTGCCCTTTTGTGATGTGCCCCATCCCCTTTATCGGATTGTCTGCTCATAGAGCGATGTGCACGGGCCGTAAAAAATGCCTCGTGTTTAAACAAATCAACAGCCATTTGCAATTTCAGAATGCTGTGTAAAATATTCGCCATGATAATTCGGGTGATTTAATTTCTACGACGAGTAAAAATCCTTTTTTGTTATCTGTTAGTAAACAGTCCTTATTGCATGTTAGCGTGAACAACTGAATATAATTCGTAAAAACAAGTGAGTCATTTCCGTTAAGCTGCTTTAAAAATAATAATTTTGCCTCTAGTACGCGGCTCGCACTAATCTGAGAGCAGACGAGTTATTTTAGCTTTGCCCGCGGGTTCAATCATTGTATTATACCCAACGTTTCAAATCTTCAAAATGAATCCATATACGCACCTTCATATTAACTGCCTTCGACTTCCATTTTGTTTCAAAGTAGATTTTATGTATTCGGCAGTTTCTGTCGATAAAAGAATATAACATGGCCCCCATCTGCGTTGTTGGGATAACGTGTCTGCTTCAACAGGTCCTAAGCTCGAATCTCGGTTACTCAGATAAAGCTTTATTGGGGTTTCCTCTTATGCCGAGAAGACGAAAGTTGGGCAACTTTAAAAAGAGATTGAAATATCTATCTTGCCAAGGTTACGTTTTCTAGCTTCATGAACATTTATTCCAGAAATTATTTAACATATCATGGCTAACTTTTTTAGGATATAGACACATATCTTATAAGTTCTTTGAAGTACAATCATACTATAATCTTTTTAATTAAAAAGAATATTTTTTCTTGATGATGGAACTCTTTTCTAATTCATCAATAATTATGATTTGAAATTTAACTAATAAAACTATCAAGATATTATGGATATAAAATATGTTATTATAATATAAAATATAAGACAACTGTCAAATTTAAGCTTCATATTGGAAGGAAAAAAAATAAATAAAGGATTCACAATTATTTTCAATTCCATTTTTTAAATTGTTTTATATGATAAATAATAATTTTATAGTATTTTCCCATGTGTTTTTAGACTCTTTATGATGATGAAAATTAACTAACCAACTTGTAACATCAATGTAATAAAATCAAGGTATTGTTTTTATTATCCCACAAAATCATTGAGCTATCCTCAATAGTTTCTGAGAAAAAAATTAATTTGAGAAAATGTTAATAAAGTAATTAGAAACACGCTGGCATACACTTCAAGAAAAAAAAATACCGAATGGCTTGTAATGGCAGAAGCTATGGATACAAATATGTAGCGCAAAATATCCCCTTAAAAATGAGCAAAAATTTACCTCTTTATTGAGAGGAGTATAAGGATTTTCTCTCAAGCAGTACAGAATAAAGACTATAAAATTTCAGATGTGAGCTCAGTTTTAAAAATAAATTAATATATTAACCTATAATGTATATATCAACTTAGAGAGGAAGTTCCAGATTACAAAGCTTTACAAAAAGTTAAAACGGCTGCCTCCGTGGTCGAGTGGTCAGTCAACTGACTTTTCACCCGGGGGTCCCGGGTTCGATTCCTGGTTGGGGCGGGGAATTTTTCTTTAACCAGAATTGCTCCCTATCCCACCCAAAGTGTGGAAGGATGAATGTGTGAGTGAATGTGCGTATATTTAATTACATAAAAATCATTAACTAGTGTTTTTACCTACAGATAATACCATTTGTTTCACAAATCAAAGCCCCCGATGTGACCAACGAAGCTAAAATCTGTTATAGAAATGAAACAAAAAAAAAGCTAAAAATAAAATTAATTTTTTGGCGATTCTGAGCATCATTTCTTTCATTTATCGTCCAACCTGATCAACCAGGTTGAAAGATTAAAGGGCGTTAACACAAAAAAAAATCTGATGTGTTCTATTCACATGCCTTTCTCTACATCTCTGCAAAAAGTATTGTTAAAAAGCTTATGCTTCTATTTATTTCATGCTAATCGAGAAAAATTAGCACAAATAGTCTATTACTTGTTTCCTTGTAAGTAGGAGCGATAAAAGGGAGCACCATAGGTTAAAGTGATAGTCAAAAACTGATTGCTATGTGACTGAAGCTCCTTTATACGGACATGAGTTGACAAATTCCTTAATGAGAAAAGTATAAGTTTTTCAAGGGTGAAACCAAAAGTAAGGAATATCTAACAAACGATCAACTTCAAGAAAAAAGGTATATTATATAAATTGTGTGTTTTATTGTGCTCTACAAATTTTATGTGGTAAGTTCTTGTCTGTCTCTTACGGTTTACCAGTTATACACAATTCCGTAAAATTCATCCAGAATAAAGTAGTCTTCAGAGGCTATTCCTAGAAAATTCAAGATATACATATTGTTTGTCAGGTATATATCTTTAATACACGATATTTTAATCAAAATCGTTAGAGCCATTTTTTAGAAAATCAAAATTTTCGAAAATTTTTCCATGTGAAGGGTAGTTTGAGGTGGGGGGATTTTCTTGAAAACCTTAGTGTCGCATCCTTGGCAGATACTGAACTTAAATACCAAGTTTGGCATTTAACGGTCTTTTCGTTTTTGAGCTATGCTGCCCATGACACATACACACACACACATACACACAGACACACATACACACATACAGACAGACACACACACGGATATTTTTCTAAAAATGTTTTTTTTTTGTATTCAGGATGTCTTAAAACATATATTTCCGGTGAAATCTCGGTATCGAATTTTTGGGTGCATTACAATACCTTCTCTCTACACAATGTACATAGTAGGTATAGAAAAAGTAAAAATGCTGAGCTACAGAATATTAGTTTCTGATTCTCTTATGTAATATAGAAGGAAAATGTTGCATTCGGTTCACAAACTACATATGAAGACTATAAAAAAATACATAATGGGATCATCTGGTTAAAAAAATGCAATGCGTTACTTTCATTTAATTTTCTCTACCACCATTATTTGCATAACGAGAACGTATTTTTCTAACGTTAATTTTAATTGAGATTACACGGATTTATTTAAAGTTACTCCTTTTATGCTGGCTTTCAAATTTTACTTTCTTTTTAGATACCAAGAGAAACAGCTGATCGGCAACAGAAGTTTAAAAGTTGTTATAATATTTGAAAAGTTCAAATGATATGTGTCTCGGAAATGTTTGACGCCATAAGAAGCAATTTGAAATAATGTGTACGTTTTAAAGATATATATTGGGTAGTACTTTTTGTCTTTCTCTCTATTATGCAGATTTATGCTTAACGTAATCTTTCTTGGCTCTGATTTATATTCACTTTAGCTGTATTTGAAGTAAATTTTTATGCTTATAAGTAATAGTCATTAATTTATGTTATATAAATTGAAAAATTAAAAATATAAACTAAGCCAAAACATCTATGCGGAGTATCAATTTGGGTAGTACTAGATATACAAAAAGCCAAGCTAACATAATGCACGACTATCAGTTCGAAACCAATGACATAAATGTCTTTTCACAGCAAATATTTCATGTAGGCAGTTGTCAAGCGAAGGTTTAAAAGTCTGAATGTTACTAATTTACAAAACATGTAAATATTTAGGCTCCAGTGACGTCAAAGCGAAAACGCATCATCGCTGCTAGTGTACAAATATAGAAAGTCGATACTCGTGATTTTTGGATTTACACGAGATGTGAGGAAACCGGAATTGATCAGCACGTCACTATGGCTTGCACAGACTAATTAATAGTTCATACATAATATCGTTGACGTCCGACGCGATGAAGTCCTGCGGATATATTTTTTTTTAAATGTGATACAACTTGTTTTGAGAATGTGTGTTTAAAAATCAAATCGGATTAGAGATATTGGAATTAGAAAAACACTTGAATTCAAGAGGCTTCTTCTTAAGAAGACAGAATTAAAATGTAAATAAATCAGAATATTTAATTGAAGTATGTATATAGCATATTTAAATACAAATGTAAACTGTTTTAAATTAACAGCTTAATGCTTAGGAAACGGTGCCTTTGTAAATGGAAAATATCTCATTTTTGAAAACAAAATCTGGTTCGTTTCATTCACATTTTCTCTATCTGTTCTGCAGTCTATTTTTTTATCTGGTTTATTGTGCTCGAGAAAAGCATTACCATAAATGGTCTTATTACTTAGTTCTTTATAATTAGAAGGGAAATAAAGGAACATACTAGGCTAATGCGATAGTCAAGTATTTTAAAGGCTGTCGCTATGCGATTGACTCTGAAATTTGGTTCTTTTACATTCCAGGAGTAAATAAAATGAAATATGGATGACGTATTCTGTATGAGAATAGTATAAGTACTTTAAAATTGAAATCAATAATAAGGAATATCTCGAAAATCGTTACTCTAAAAAACAATCTATATGACATAAATGGTGTGTTTTTTTGAGATTACATATTTTGTATTGCAAACATTTTGTCCATCTATTAGGGTTTACCAGTTATGCAAAAACAATTCAGATTTCCAAAAAACTTCAAGATATGCATTTTATTTATAACGTATCTTTGATATATCATACTTCACTCAAAGTCGTTAAAGCAATTTTTGAGGAAATACAAATGCTCGACATTTTTTTCCATGTTAAGGATATTTTGGAGTGGAAAATTTTCATTAAAATACTCGTCACATTATTGTAAAATGTCAGCTTAAATATCAAGGTTGGTATTTAACCGCTTTTTCGTTTTGAGTCATAATGTTCAGATACATCACGTGCGCGCGTGTGACTCCAAAATATACAGGTGTTTCAAAAATACGGGTATAATTTCAGGTATGTATTTCTCACATGTAGACAATCAAATTAGTTCATTATAACATGTGTCCGGAAATGTTTCATTTCCGAGTTATGGCCTTCACAACATTGAAATTCACTGGAACGTTTTTCTTTCCGCAGGTTGTTGTCATTACAGAAGATGTTCAAAATGTCCACCTCCTGCTTGAATACAGACCTCACATCGATGTCTCATTGACCTGCGAACACGATCCCAAACTCCAGGAGTATTGCGTATGTCCTCACAACTTGCCACAATTCGATTCCGAAGGGATTCCAAATCCGGCACCGGAGACGAATAAATCAATGATTTTAAATGGCCCCACAAGTTGAAATCGAGAGGGTTCAGATTAGGTGAGCGTGGAGGCCAAGTAATTGGGCCACCTCTACCTATCCGTCGATCAGGAAACCTTCGATCCAAGTACCGGCGAGTCGTAAGACTGAAGTGTGCAGCAGCGCCATCATGCAGGAAGTGAATGTGTTGATGATTGATCAGTGGAGTGTCTTCGAAAACGTCAGGTATGGTGTTTTCCAGGAAGTTTGTGTAAGCCTGCCCCGTAAGTCTGTTTACAAGTATATGGGGTCCAACTAATCGATCACCAATGATACCGGCCCACATGTTGAGGGAGAACCGCACCTGGTGATGAGATACAACAGTTGCACGTGGGTTTTCATGCGACCATACATGCTGATTGTGGAAATTTGTTATGCCATCTCTTGTGAACTGTGCTTCATCTGTAAATAATACGACGGCAGAAAAGTTCGGATTTACACCACACTGCTGCAAGAACCACTGACAGAACCTAACTCGTGCAGGGTATTCTGCTGGTGACAGGGCCTGTACACGTTGCAAATGATAAGGATACAATTGATACTCGTTCAACAGTCTCCAGACAGTCGTATGAGGAACATTGACTTGCAACGCCAACCGTCGTGTGCTGATAGAAGGAGTCCTGTCCACAGCTTCCAGAATCTCTTCCTGCACTTCTGGAGTTGTAGATCTTGGTCGTCCCCTTCCCAAACCAGGAGAGGTGAATATTCCATACTCGCACAGACGGGAATGGAGACGTACAAATGTGTTCCGATCTGGACATTGTCGCTATGGGTACCTCTCCTGGTACAAACGACGAGCCAGCGCAGCATTGCCGTCCGCCTTACCGTACATGAAGTGTATCTCTGCCAGCTCTTGATTTGAATACATGTCGCACAGTCTTAACGCCTAAAGAACACTGAATGTAACCTTCCTCAGAATGAACTATCAGAGCGCCCTCCTAATGTCTCCTTTGACGGCAAAGACCTGCGGAAAGAAAAACGTTCCAGTGAATTCCAATGTTGTGAAGGCCATAACTCGGAAATGAAGCATTTCCGGACATGAACTATTTTGATTGTCTACAGGTGGGACTTTCAATGTTGTAGAGGCCATAACTCGGAAATGAAGCATTTCCGGACACATGTTATAATGAACTATTTTGATTGTCTTCATGTGGGAAATACATACCTGAAATTATGCCCCGTATTTTTGAAACATCCTGTATATTTCCAAAGAATTCTCGGTTCGAATTTTTGGGTGGAATGCAAATACCTTCTCTGCCTATTTACTTTGCGCGAAGAAAGAAACTAACTATATTTGAACACGAGGGCAAACTGATAGATGCTTCCAATACTTTTCTAGATGAGCCTACAATAGGAAATAAAATATGACGATCAAATAATGTACTGAAGCGTTTGGTTATGGAAGCATTTTCTCAAAATATGCACTTTATAAATCAAATTTGTAACCACTGCATAAGGAATTCAGTGCGGCAAATACCTGTCAATAAAAATCGAGAATGTGAAAAAGTTATTTGAAAATGGGAAAGACGGAAGCTCATTGCAGATTTCTCTTTGCGATTTGAGGAAATATGTTGACCAATTTTCCATATTTCCTTTAAACAATGGCTTCATATCGAGGAAAGTCATTCTATAGAAATGCAATTACATTTTGGCTTAATTATGACCACATTAGTTATCACAAATGTTATGTAGAAGAACTGGAACTTTCCTAAACAATAATTTATCGTGTAGCTCGAACTGGCGAACCACATTGATTAATGAACAGCATGTTAATCCTGACTGGGTTTTTCTAGGTTTTCTCTCAAATTTCCTTGTATCTTCAGTAACAATGACATTGTGTTTTCATATTAATACCCCATGGCAAAGCATATGCTATTACAAAACCTATCAATATACCGTATATGTCCGATGCTGTAAAATGTGTGCTTGCTGAACAAAGTGCTTAGATAGACTCCAATATTGCTTCGTCAAATAACGCCTTTGTTAGACGAATTAGTGACTTCGTTGAATCATATGCACCAAGTTCGTACTACAATGAATAAAACCACTGAATTTGCCGAGTTGATGGTTTTGATGTTTGTTTGTTGTATTAATCCGCAGAACTATTAGAAGGCTAATTCTTTGCAGACATCTGCCAACCATCACATCAAAAGGTAAAATATGTAATTACTTTCTCTTCTCCGTATGTACAAAGTACATAGTAGGTACAGAAGTATAGCCCATTCAAACATTCGACACAGAGATTTCATCGGAAATATATGTTTCGAGACCCCCTAAAAAAAAGGTTTTTAAAAGAAAAGATCCATATGAGTGTGTGCGTGTATGTGATCAGCATAACGAAAATTCCGCTAAATACCGGACTTTAGCACCTTCCAAGGATGCGACACGGAGAACATTTCTAAAAATTGTCCATGTAAAGGATAGTTTGGGGTGGGATATTTTCCTGAAAAATGTCTTGTCGCATCTTTGTAAGACACTAAACTTAAGTACCAAGTTTGGTATTTAACGAACTGTTGAGTTTAGTTGTACACAGATTGACACTTCGACTCGAAAATCGGCAACCAGCTGATCTTAAAGCTCGTTAATTCTACCAATAGAGGGCAGCGAAGTAGATCGAAGGAATGAGAGGTCATCAAGCCGGATGATTCAGTCGTGCAAAAGAACTGAAGAAGCCACGGACGCGTGGTGAAATCATTATATTCTTTTAAAGGTATAAGTGAAGTTTTGAGTATTAATCAAACTCGGCTCAAATTACAAATGAGAAGAAATGTCACTGTTTTAATTCTTCTATCTTTATTAACATGCTATCTTTATTATTTTTTCCCCGATGCATTCTCGGAATCAAATTTTGGGTATAATACAACACCTTCTTTAGCTACTACGTACAATGAGCATACGTGATAGAGAGAGTAAAAATGACAAGTTTTCTATATGATGCCCATTTGTCTACGATAGAGCACTTCTCCTATCTGACATGTGTACCGAAATATAAATTAAACAGGATATAAAAAACTTCGATTATGTGAACTATCTCGGTTGAAAATCACAGTGCCCCAAAACAAATGTATTGTAATATTTATTACAATTACCACAAGATATGCCTCGGTGCAGACTCCTCGAAGAGCGGAACTCTCTTGATTTTTATTGTATATTAAATAATAACACTTTTTGGCAGCAATAATTCCATGAATTTGTTTATATTAAATTTAAAGGTCGAGTCGATGGCTTCCTAAGAATTTACAATAGTTATACATTATCAATTGTGTCGAGGAATTAAGTTACATCGCTCGTATAGCGAAGATGACAATAAAGTTAAAATGTCTCTCTACTTCATGTATGATCCACTTTAAATTACACGTTTTAAATTACATTTTACTTTTCTTATACATATTTAATATATATAAATACACTAAGACTGGATTATGGAACATGCTACCAATACCTTCTCTATACACCATGTACATAGTACGTGTAGAGAAGGTATTGTTTTAAAAAAATTTTTTTGGAAAAATGCCCGTCGATGTGTGTGTGTCTATGAATAGCATAGCTTAAAAACGAAAAGACCGTTAAATACCAAACTGGGTATTTTAGTTTGATATCTTCGAAGGATGCGACACGAAGATTTTCAATAAAATCCCCCCACCCCAAAGCTGCTGTTTATAGGGAAAAGAATTTGGAAAACCTTGATTTTCTCAAAAATGCCTGTAATGATCTTGATTACAATCTCTTATATTTTAGATATTTATATGCCAAATAAAATATATATCTTGAATTCTCTGGGAATAGCCTCTAAAGACCTATTTATTCTGGATGATTTTTATTGAATTTTCCATAACTGGTAGGCCGTAAGAGATATACAAAAAATTGCTCCACAAAGAATGTAGATCACGATAAAACAATTTATGTCATATACATTTTTTCGTGAAGTTTATAGTTTTTTTTTTTTTTTTTTTTTTTAGATATTTCTTGTTATTGGTTTCAGATTTATTAAAACATATTTTCTCATACAGGAATGTGTCAATTCTTGTCCATACAAACAAATGAACTTCAGTGGCATAGGAACCAGCTTTTGATTATCACTTAACCTATGGTACTCCCTTATTTCACCTCTACTTACAAGGAAGCAAGTAGTAAGACTATTTCTGCTAATTTTTCTCAATTAGCATGGAGTAAATAGAAACATAAGCTTTTTAAAAGAATTTGTTACAGAGATGTAGAGAAAGTCATGTGAATGGGAAACATCAAATTTGATTTAATAAATTTATATCTATTACTTGAGCAATATTTCTACTCATGCAAACATCGTGTGTATTAGTGTTTGTGGTGGCATCTTAGCAGCTTTGAGCTCCTTTTTTTCTTCGTATTTTCAACTAATTATTATATTTAAAATTTTTATTCTGGCTACTGATATTTAAATCGACTTCACGATGAGCTGTCTACATAACTCTTCATTATAGTATAAAAGACTCAAAAGGAGAATTCAGTCTATTGCAGGTATAAATGCATATATTTATATTTATAATTAAAACAGTGTGTTGAAAAGCAGTACATTAATATTTGCTTACTTTGTGAGTGGACTTATAATTTTACTTATTAAGAATTTTCAGGTTGGTTAGTAATATGAAGTGTGCGTGAGACACAATACATCCGTGTTTATTTTCTCTGAGACCGCGGGTTGGAAAGCGTAACCTTGAGGGCGCGTTCCTCGCTATAATGAATGTTGTATCGGAACTGAGTTTGAATGCCTTCTGCAAAGCCAATGACCACATACTACCTAGGCCAGGAGGTCACTACTAAGGTGTAAAAATGTGGAAATGAAATGGATAGTCTATACTGAAAGTTGTTTTACATTTCGCGGCGCAACTAAGACCATGCAAAAACATCAGATAGTAAATTATATGATAACTTTGTGGGAAAGCTGTTAGATGAATAAAAAAATAAGTAACACACCGAAGTGAATACCATTAAGGTACCATTTATCAAAGAAGCTTACATCTTTAATATCTGTATAGCAAATAGACCGGCGTAGCAATTTTAATAAGCAAATGTGTCAAGGTGAGTGGCGGCAAAAGGTCCGGAATATTTTATATTTTTTTTAGAATAACATTTCGAAGTTCAGCTGTCTCATAGCAGTGCTATACCATGCAAATAAGATGTGACAGATGACAGATGTTTTTCGTTAAGGCGAAAAATGGCAGAAACACTTCTTGAAAGGTTAGAGGTGAATCTCTAAAATGGATAAAAACATGGAAGATTGCTTTAATGCCAGAAACCGTTAAATTAATCTATCTCAGTGCATTTACATCCCCGACGAAGAGGTTCACCAACAAATATTGAATTTTCCAGCATCATATTAGATAAGCGGTGCCGAAAACGTCTATAGCAATTATGTCATATAAAAGGTAAAGCTAAAAGGGGTAAAGGGTAAAAATGGAGAGGTTTACTCGGCAATGGAATCTACACAGTTCGTTTGGCTAACATCTCTCAGGAGGATGGGAGGAGGTGAAGAACGATAAGAGGACACAGACAGGTTACTATAGGAAGTTCCTAACGTTTCCAATTCCCATGAATCGTCCCACTGCTGTGCCACCAGAGAGGACGTAAAAGAGATCCGCCTACCTGGCAGTAGGTGAGGTTTATGTTAAAACATTATAAGTTTTCTGCCTTCTGACCGGCCAAGGAAGTGGGGCGACGGTCCAGTACTGGTAAACCCTGTCACAGTCATCCTTGACTGCCTATTACTCTCTCAGTATCAGTTGTAATTGTTTTGTCAGCAATTGTATTGGTTTTTTGGCAGTGAAATATGAAAAGCCTTATATATTCCATTCGCATGGTTTTCTCTACGTCTCTGTAACGAATCATTGTTAAAACCTTATTCTTCTATCTACGTCATGCTAATCGAGATACACATTAGCAGAAATTGTCCTCATTCCTTGCTTCCTTGTAAGTAGAAGGGCAAAAATTTAATATGTTCCATTCACATGATATCCTTTAGCTGTACGTCAAACAAACCTTTTATTCTAAAGAATATCTGTTATCTACATCATGCTAATGAATGCTATTCATGCTAATCTATGTTTATAAGCAGAATTAGTCTTATTAGTAGCTCCTTGTAAGTAAAAGGGAAATAAGAAAATGCACAGGCTAAAATTCGTCCTTTAAAAACCGGTCGCTATGAGAAACAATTTAAATCTCTTTGATTTGCAGGAGTAAACAAACGAGAAGAAAGATGTTTTCCCGTTTGCGAAAATTTTAAGTGGCTAAAATTGAAACCAATAATACGGAATATCTCGAAAACGGTTAATTGCACAAAAAATATATATAACATAAACTATGTGTTTTAGTGAGATCTATATTTTTTGCGTAGTAAGTTTTTGTATACCTCTTACGATTTGCCAGTTGGATTGGTAAGTGAGGAGTGAATTGGATTGGTAAGTGAAGGGTGAATTGAGTAAAATTAAACAAAGGCCCTTCCTCCCAAAAAAAAAAAAAAAAAGAAGAATTTTGCCCAAAATTCAAACTTGCAAAAGCCATCCAGAATAAAGAGCTCTTCAGAGGCTATACCCAGATAATCCAAGATTGTCATAAAAATATCTTAAACATGTGGTATTTTAATTAAAATCGTTAGAGCCATTTTTGAGAAAAACACAGTTTTCGAAATATGTTCCATGTAAAGGTAGTTGTGAATGGGCGATTTTCTTGAAAATCTTCGTGTCGCATCCGTGGGAGATAACAAATATAAATACCAAGTTTGAGATATGCTGCCCACAGACACACACATCTACACACAGATGCACATACACACATTTTTTCTAAAAATGCTTTTTTGGATTCAGGGGTCTCAAAACATGTATTTCCGGTGAAATCTGGGTATCAAATTTTTGGCTGCAATACAATACCTTCTCTATACACTATATACATAGTACGTGTAATGTCAAAGCAAGTAATGTTCAGGGGAGCTTGCAACCGCGCCATTTACACGCATTGCCATACACCACGAACCAGTAAGCTCTTGTAAAAGATGAAAGTGAAAAGAATGAAAGGGAAATGAAGAAATGAAATCGTGGTAGATGAGAAACCATCCCAATTTGTGCTCGGTGATACCATGAGTCCACTGGGGATCGAATCCAGGATCTCTAAAAACGCACGCGTTGCCACAGAGCCACCTGCTCAGTTACGGCACGTAATCAGTTACTCAAGTAAGGCTGTGTCTCGCATACGAGGGTCGGCTGATAAGTCCCGGGTCTCACACAGATGTGGCGCCACCAGGCCAGTTAGACGGTAGTATCGTATAGTTTAACTCTAGACTAGCTTTTATCCATTGAAACAGGTCAATAGCTTGTTTAGTTTTCGAATGACACCTTTTTAAAAAGACAACTTTAAGAGTTTTCACGAAAATGGAGGATTTGGAAAAACGAACAGTGATTAAACACTTTCATTTGAAAGGCTTAACGCCTAAAGAAATCAAGGAAGAAATGGACAGTACATTGCAGGACTCTGCCCCTTCATGTTCAATGATTAAAAGGTAGGTTGCAGAGCTTAAAATGGGACGTACGAGCATAAGTGATGAGCCTCGCTCTGGAAGCCCTGTAGAAGTGACAACTCCAGAGATCATTAAAAAAATGTATCGTTTAGTAGTGGAAGACCGTAGATTAAAGCTGTTTGAGATAGCAGAAACTGTAAACATATCAGAATAATGTGCAGATAATATGTTAAGTAATGCTTCGAGCTTTCACAAGGTCTGTGCAAGATGAGTGCCACGTTTGTTGACACCTGACCAAAAGTTGCAAAGAAAAACTGTTTCTGTTAAGGATGTGGAGGTCTACCGTAAAAATCCCAGTGACTGTTTGAGACAGCTTATTACCATGGATGAAACTTGGCTACACCACTACACTCCAGAAAGTGAATCAGGCGAACCAGCTTCAAAAAAGGCAAAGAATTTTGTCAGCTAACAAGGTTATGGTAAGTGTTTTCTGGGATGCACAGGGGATTATTTTTTATTACTTGAAAAAGGGTAAACGTATCACTGGTGACAACTACGAAAGCTTATTGCAACGTTTGAGTGATGAAGTGAAAAGAAGGACACCTCATTTGGCAAAAAAAGAAAGAAATAGTTTCATTACGACAATGCTCCGGCCCATCGTTCAGTCATTGCAATGGGAAAAATGTACGGATTAAAGTTCGAATTAATTAAACATCCACCCTATTCATCAGATCTAGCACCCAGTGACTACCACCTGTTCCCAAACCTCAAAAAATTTCTTGGAGGACGAATATTTCACAGCAATGAGGAGGTCATTGATGCGGTAAACAGCTATTTTGAGGACTTTGATAAATCGCACTACAGAGATGGTTTAATTAAATTAGAACACCGATATGACAAATGCATTAGTCTTTCTGGAGATTTTGTTGAGAAATAACGCATTTTTTTCAAATTATGTTTTCATTGAGAAGCCCGGGACTTGATCACCCGACCCTAGCATAGAGCTAACACAGCCGGAGTTTCTTGGCACCGAGAAACACATTGACACCCGAAGGGAAAAGTTTAATAATTAAATTTCATGGAAAAAATCCTATTAGAGCGAAAATAATATTAAAAATGCCTCTATAGAATAAGTTAAAGATTTAATTAGTTATAGATTTCCAATAGAAGAATAGAATAACAGATGCAAACAGCCCTCTTCCAACTTCTTTCCTAAACTGTGAAAGAAACTGTTAATTGACCAACATTATTAAAGTTTTATAAGCTTTTAACATGCCTCTTATTATACGGATTTCAATGTTAAACTCTAAATAAGGATTTAGAAAAAAATTCAAACGCTATAATGAAAAATTCAAGCCGTAGCCTAGATTTAAATTAACTATATACTCTTACCACTAGTTGCCTTAACCTGTAAGCTACCACGGCAATATGCCGATACAAATAAATAAATAAAATCCGAATATGCTATCCCGAAACCTAGGTAACTATACTTTAAATTCTTTCGTAATCGGCTTACCCTCCCCATAATTGTAGGACTAATTCCCCCTTAGGACTTACAAGGCAGTGTCCAGGGGTCAGAAGCCTGTCGGAGAGCCTACGGCACGAAACCACAGAATGGAGAACCTGTTACGAGCGGTCGGCCTGTAGCCAGGCATGAAAATGAGGAAGTGGATGATATGAAATGTAAGCGAAATTGATGATTGGAAAGTTGATGATAGAACAATTGGTGGAATGAGTGGCGGGAAAAACCCGCCCAGACGCCGCTTCATTCACCATGAATTCCATATGCGGGCGCTTGGGATCGAACCCGGGCCACCTAGATGGGAGGCGAGCGGCTCCGCCCAAACTTTAAATTTAGTTCCAAAAACAAGCATTACAGGTTTATCTATTATATAATTCTTTTCAGATAATTAACTAATAAAGACTAGAATTTACATTTTTAAATCAGTAAACTGGATTCTAGAATATAAAAAATAAAAATTAAGGTGCAAATGAATTAAAATACAATATATTAATATAATAAGTTAAATATTCTAAAACAAAAATTTTACTGAAAACCAGCAACTTTACAACTGGTATCCAGCTGTTTCTATTCTATACCTACCAGAAACTAAAGTTTGAATATATGCCCCGGTATAGTTGCCCAGGTGCTGGGGTAGCATATTCGGATTTTATTAATACCCTGATACAGCATTAACTTTCTCATTTGACTCGAATATTTCCCGGTGAACCATAAGAAGATCTCAAATTATTTTGAAATAACATTATTCAATGGCGACTTTAAATATCGTAAGTAATTTACGTAAATGTTAATTGTTTTTCCACACTAAGTGTGTGTAGGACAGGAGTTAGAAAGGTAGAGCTCTCTACATGTTGCCAGTGCAGCTCAGTGGTTAGAGCAATTAGACATTGATTGATTTTTTTAAAAATTTTCAGTCTAATTCTACCTTTCCAACTCCTGTCTTAAAGCACGGCTTGTGTGGAAAAAACAATTAAATGGGATTCTTTGAGGCATAGAAGGTTTTTAAATGAAGCTTTGAAATTTGTAGCAGACAAACAGAGGAATAATGATATAAGGCAAGAATTAGCAACATTTAAACTAGCAGATAAAATTACACTTTACAGAGAAAAATTTGTACTAGCGCGTTGGAAGAATAAAAATCATAGAATTTCTCAAAGAGCACTGAATCAGAAATTTAGAGATCGAGGAGTTCCATTTGCAGATGGTTTGAAAAAAATAATTTGTAGTCGGGATAGATCATTAGGTCTAATCCCTGCTAAATGTGCCCAAGGTCAGGGGTTCAAACCCACCGGAGGACGATGGATTTGTTCGGGCGTCAAAAACCTTAGCATGGCTTCCTTCAGAAGGGAAGTAAAGCCGTGGGTCCCGTGTCATAGATTTACGGCACGTAATAGAACCTCAAGTCTGATATAGAGACCTCTGAGCAAAATTAAGCGGTCTTTCACGCTCAGTACAGAATAGGACGCTGAGAATCACAGCAGTTAAAGAGCGTCCATAAACAAAACGCCATTTCATTTCATTTCCCTGCTGAATGACGATGGTATAATCAAATAAAGATAATTATATTAATTGCATATTGTGTAGCAGAATATACTCTGCGTATTTGACCTGTACAATCCTTAAGAAAGAGTTGCAGAACTAAACGGGACTATTTAAAGTTAAAACGGTGGTTGTTTATTTAAAAAATCTCTCAACATACACATACGCACACACATACACATCATATTCAGGTCCTAAGGAACAGTGTGGATGGCTTGGTTATATAAAATTCCTGATCTACAACCACAATTCGGAACCACTACCTACATTTGGAGGTTAGCTTGCTAACATGTTCCTTCTTGCCTACCTTCAACTGTTTGTTGTGATACAATTCAATCTGAAGTACCAATAGTGTTTTGTAGACTTATATTCCAATTTTGAAGAGCCCTAAACATAGAATGAGAATATTACATATCACATATGCTATACCTCTTTGATCTTTTGAAGACAACAATAGCCTCCGTGCCACAACAGAATACATGAAAAACACCGTGGATTTTAATACAAACTCCCAACTCAACCAAGACATGGTTAAAGGCATACCACAACAATACTGCAATGTGCTTACCAATGTGCAAAGACAAGGCTCTCAGTAGCTCTTAAGACTAAATGCAGTTCCCCGACTGTGTAGTTATGATTAAATTACATTTTACAGTCGTGGGATATTCCACTGAAAGCAAACATAAATTCAATTCTGCACAACAACGGCTATGTCTTGTCTTATGAATAGGAGTGAAACATGGGTTCTATCCAGCATAAATAAGTGTAGACAAGGCAGCTAAATGACATTTCGAAAGGAATTTGTGGTTGCAGAAAATTGGATAAGGAAGAGAAAGAAGAGAATTAAGACCAGAAAGTCGTGGGTTGTAAACGAATGCTAGGCATGCAATAGAAAAAGTACGAGCTGGATTACAGTAGGGAATATATGTATTAGATTTTAGCATCCACGATTCATGGAAAACCTTAAAGAGGACTCGTGAATGAAATTGTACTGATATAGACTTTCAGTTGTTGTCGGTATCAATTTGAAATTTAGTATATTGTTTTTAGACGGATATTCATATGTTACAAATATCAAACTTTACAAATTTAAAAAAGTTCCTTTCAATGATCTTAAAAGGCTTTCTTTTTATTTTCGCTGACAAATATATGTTTCGCCAACTAATGAGAACTACTTATTGGAAGTTTTCATTTCTATAATTCAATAAAATGTTTTCCAAAGCTATACCTCGAAAAACAAGTTTTAATTATAATGAATCAGGAATATACTGTTCTTTTAATTATCTTAAGATCATAATCCGGTTGCAAAACAATATTACTTTACAAAAAGTGCTATTTAGGTAATTAATTGGGTTCCCGTTGTGTTTTGTGAATTTTAATTAAGTATACAATTTATACATTTATTTGTATATTCTTTTAAAATTTTAGTTGATGCTTCATTTAATTATATAATACGATACACTGAAAATCTAAAATAAAATAAAAACCAGTGTTGAATAAATTTATTAAAATTCATGAATAATTTATCAATGTCATGTGCATTAGTGTAAATATTTTATATATTATGATAGTGTTTAACGCTCACTTTTACTACAAACGGCACCGCAGGCGATGACACTTGATACTACATGGGATGAACGTGGAGCACCGGTAACACCGGTTTAATTCGATGGCGGAGGAAATCGGAGAACCCTGAGAAACCCGCCCCTCCGCCGCTTTGTCCACCACAAATCCCACATACGGTCTCTTGGGATCGAACGCAAGCCATTTAGGTGAGAGGCGAGTAGTCTAACCACTCAGCTACGAGGTGGCCATGCAAATATTTTTAGATCATTATAAACTATTTTTCTGAATGACATGAGTGAAAACAGTTGATAGTTTTAAGTAATGACTTATTTATTTTTTATAAAAGTCATGATTTAAGGAAACCTATTCTTGATATTTTGTGATAAATATCGATCTCTTTGTAAATTTTATCTTGCTCTTTTGAGAATTATTGTAGAAATTTAGTTAAAATATTATTATTTGTATTGCGTATGGGATTCTTTCATCCATTAAAATATAGTTTCTAAAACATTTCTTTATAGGAAATTCCAAACTGAAAACAATGTTGATTTCACTAATGTAAAACAGAACACAATTCAGCTGAATTCAGTACTTTATTTACCATTAAATTGGGATACAGTGAAGGACATCGGCAAAAATTACTAAGAACAGTCACCAGATATCGACAATAGAATTACAGTATTCGCTCAATAGTCATTTCTAAACTTAGGTATTGTACCTCACTCAAAAATTCGATACCGATATTTCACCTAAAGTACGCGTTCTAGGGTTCCCTGCATAAAAAAGCATTCTTAGAAAAAGACTCATGTGTGTGTGTGTGTGTGTGTGTGTGTGTGTGTGTGTGTGTGTGTGTGTGTGTGTGTGTGTGTGTGTGTGTGTACGGTGTCTGTGAACACGATAACTCAAAAACGAAAAGGTGGATAAATATCAAACTTGATATTTAAGTTCAACATCTTGCAAGGATGTGATACGAAGATTTTTAACTAATTACTCCCACTCTAAACTACCCTTTACATGGAAAAAAATCTAAAATTATGATTACCTCAGAAATAGCCCTAATGACTTTGATTATAACACCATACTTGCACGACACATAAAATGTATATTTTGAATTTTCTGGGAATGAAGAGCTCTTTAATCTGGATGAATTTTGTATAACTGGTACACCGTAAGAAAGAAAAACTACTACACAAAAAGAAATGTAGATTTCGTTAAAACACACAATTGATATAGTCTACATTTTTTATGGAGTTGAGCATTTTCAAGACATTCCTTGTTAGTGGTTTTAGTTCTAAAATACTTAAACTTCACTGATACAGAATTGGTCAACTCCTAGTCATGCAAAGAAATGAGTTTCAATCACATAGCAACTAGCTTTTAAAACGTTTGACTAGTATATTACCTTATCTCCCTTCTACTTACAAAGAAGCCTGTATTTAGACCATTTCTGCTAATGTTTATCTCGATTAGCATGAAGCAGACAGAACAATAAGCTTTTTAACAAAAACTTGTAGAGAAAGTGGTAACAGTGAAACATATCAGATTTGTAATACAGATATTGGCCTTCAGGCGTGATCAAATTGGTCATTAGGGGAGAAAGAATTACTTAGATAGAACACAAAGAAACACTGCACAAACACCCTTGCCCAAGGTGGGACTCGAATCCGCGATTCCCTGCGCTACGGAACACTAAAGCAAGACACTTTAGCGAGTGAGGCTTGGAGACTACATATCCCTTCATGTTGTATACAGCCTTGGCATTTCAATTTTATTTTTAAAATAATTCCAGTTAAGACATTAAATATGATTAACTTATCAAAAGGCACAATAGCTGCAATGAGATAGCTGCATTTAGATTTCTGCAGTCTTATAAACCGAACATCTAAGTTAATTGAAGTTCTAGTGTTATAATAGGGATGAAAACAGATTTTTTTTTGGCTTTATTTCTCAATTTATCCCCAGAAAGGCATATTGGAGTTCTAATTTAATTAAACCATCTCTATAGGGCGTATTTTAAAGTTCCACAAATTAGCTGTTCACCGCATCAATGACCTCCTCGTTGCTGTGAAATCTTCGTTCTCCAAGAAATTTTTTGAGGTTTGGGAACAGGTGGTAGTCACTGGGTGCTAGATCTGGCGAATAAGGTGAATGTTAAAGAAATTCCAACTTGAATTCGTACATTTTTTCCATTGCAATGACTGAACGATGGCCGGAGCATTGTTGTGATGAAACAAGATTTTTTGTTGTCAAATGAGGTCTTTTTCTTTTCATCTCATCACTCAAACGTTTCAGTAAGCTTGCGCAGTAGTCACCAGTGATACTTTTACCCTTTTCCAAGTAATAAATAAAAATAATTCCCTGTGCATCCCAGAAAACATCCGCCATAACCTTGTTAGCTGACAAAATTGACTTTGCCTTTTTGGATTTGGTTCACCTGGCGTAATCCACTGTTTTGACTGTGTGAAGTGTAGTAATGTATCCAATTTTCATCCATAGTAATAAGCCGTCTCAAAAATTCACTGGGATTTTTACGGTAGAGTTTCACATTCTTAACAAATTTTGATCAGGTGTCAACAAATGTGGCACCCATCTTGCACAGACCTTGTGAAAGCCCAAAATATTATTTAAAATATTTCATGCACGCTTTTTTTTATATGTTTACAGCCTCTACTATCTCAAACAACTTTAATCTGTGGTCTTTCAGTTCTAAATGATGAACTTTTCTATGATCTCTGAAGTTGTCATTTCTACAGTGAGTCCAGAGCGAGGATCATCACTAGTACCCGTACGTCTCATTTTAAACTCTGTAACCCACCTTTTAATTATTGAATATGAAGGGGCAGAGTCTTTCAATGTACTATCAATTTCCTCCTTGATGGCTTTAGGAGTTAAGCCTTTCAAATGGAAGTAATTAATCATGCTCGTTTATCCAAATCTTCATTTTTGTGAAAACTCTTAAAGTTGCCTTGTTTAAAATGCTGTCACTCGAAAACTAAACAAGCTATTTATCTGTAACTATGGATACAAGCTAATCTAGAGTTAAAAGTATACGATGCTACCATCTAGCTGGCCTAGTGGCGCCATATTTGTGTGAGGCCCGGGACTTATCAGCCGATCCTCGTATGTATTCGCAGTATGCTGACAATTTTCTATGTTCCCTTTATGTGATATAGATCTACCATAGGTCATGGACCAACAGCAGCAGTATACAGGATTCGTTTATTCAACAATATAATAATTATAATAAATCATACATGGATAGGCAGAGTCAACCTGAAAAATTCAGTGCCATACCCGGAATTTGAACCACACATTCAAGTCAGTTGAGGAATTTAATGCCATGCCGGTATGTTGTCATGGTAGCTCAGTGGTTACAACAACCGGCTAGACACCGGGATATAGCTGCCGAAGCTATAGGGGAGTGAGGCAGGGTTGTATTTTATCTCCCTTGCTATTTAATCTCTTTGTGGATGATATTACTGATACAATGATAGCAGAGAATATTCAAGCACCAGTAGTAGCGGATTTGCAGATCCCAACACTTTTATACGCAGACGATTTAGTATTGTGCTCTACGACAGTAAACGGATTGCAACGAGGACTGGACAAACTTAAGAACTATTGCGATGAATGGCTACTTACAGTTAATGTGAATAAGACTAAGGCAATGACTTTCAAAAAGGGTTGTGTTTATAGCAGGGAGGAGACTTGGACATATGCAGGACAGATACTGGACAATGTTAAATCTTTTGTGTACTTAGGACTCACATTTACAATGAACGGAAAATGGACAAAACACATTGACATTACGAAACACAAGGCAAGGGTGAAAGCGGCGGAAGCTCTCCGGATACGCTGCAGAATTCCGAATATCTCCATAACCTTAATGGAAACTGTATACGGAGCGACAGTTAGATCCACGATGACATACGGAGGAGAAATATGGGGGTGGGAACAAACAGGGAATCTGGATCAAGTGAGGACTCAATTTTTGAAAGGAATTCTGGGTGTAGGGAGGGGTACGGCAAACTGCGGAATAATGAGGGAATTCGGGGTACATAGTGAAACGATAGAGTGCAAAATCAGAGCAGTTAAATATTGGACGAGAATCGTTCACGGAAACCAATCTCTAATTAGGGCAGTCTGCTACCGTGAACAGTTGCGAATGGAAGGTAATTTGACGTGGGCATCAAAATTAAAGAAAGGGTTGGAAACCATTGGGATGGGAGACATTTGGATGGCGGGGCAGGAAAACAGGCGAAGTATTTGGAGAAAAATTAAGAAACGTCTCTGTGATATTGACAGACAGCAAATAATTGCGCAATGCACAGAGAAGGTGTCATTATTTTTTTTTTTTTTTGGTAGTGTTTAACGCCCGCTTTAACTACTAATGGCACCGCAGGCGGTGACACTGATGATACATGAATGATGATGGAGCACCGGTGGAATGCGATGGCGGGGGAAACCGGAGTACCCGGAGAAAACCCGCCCCAGCGCCGTTTTGTCCACCACAAATCTCACATGCGGTCGCTTGGGATCGAACCCCGGCCGTCTAGGTGAGAGTCGAGTGGTCTAACCACTCGGCCACGGCGCGGCCCCAAGGTGTCATTAGAAGTACAGTCTGGGCTGAAATCGGAGTGGGGTATGGAGCAATACATCAAAACAGGTACCAAACTCATTAGAGAGGGGCTCGCGTGGATTAGACTAGGAGCATGGAGGAGCACGAAAACTTCTGACGAGAATGGTATAAGAATATGCCCCATTTGCGAGGAGGAAGAGTCGTGGACTCACATCTTGGCAAGATGTAGGGGTACGGAGGAATGGCGGGAAAAATATTTGCCGCGATTTTTTACCACTGCGGATGTAGGGATAGAAGCATGTTGGACGCTACTGGCAGGCACGGAAAACATGGACGGGCTAGGTAAATTTATACTTAAGGCAAGACAGCTGAGATCTGAGGAGGCTGCCAATAGAGAAGGGGAGGGGAATAAGATCAACTAAACAAAAGTGACTACAATGTTCTACATACATGTATATTATATCATACTTAGGTCACTGTCATGCTAGGGTTGTATATATTATGTGTATATATGTCTTTTAAGTGTAATTATCTATTATAAGAGGGTGCATTTATGAAGGTTTACTCTGTGCTGTAAATTTAAATTGCTATATTTGAATATCTTTGTATCTTTATTTTCGGATTCACTCTTAATTTTTATTGTTGTTTAATATTGCTTTTGACGGTGTATTTCCTTTGTCTTTTTATTTTCGTGTTTACCTTTTAATTCTTTGTTGTGGTTGTTGTTTTATTATTGCTTGTAATGTGTATTACAAAAGCACGTACGGTCTGTAGACCCGTGCGACTGTTCAAATCCTATGTATGATATTGCTATGTTAATAAATACACTTATTCATTCATTCATTCATTCACCGGGATATTCGTGATTAAAAAGCCGGCTATGGCATTGAATTGATCAGTCTGACTCTACCCATTCTACTCCTGTCCTATACACAGCTTGTGTGTAAAAGCAATTAAATTTTGACTAATTGACCTAATAGCTAACTATGAACCCGGGACTTAAAATACCTGCGTTAAGTCACCTTAGGTTATGCCACCTCAAATAATTTGAGGTCACCTTTAGTTTGCCGGATAAAATGCGAGTAAGTTGAAGAATTTAATGTCATGCCGGTATGTTGCCATGGTAGCCCAGTGGTTAGAGCAACCGGCTAGAGATCAGTATATCCGTGGTTTAAATACTGGCTATGGCATTGAATTTTTCAGTCTGACTATCTATCCATTTTCGATCCTACACACGGCTTTGAAAGTTCAATTATCATAGATGCTTTACAGAGGTGACGGGCATAGCTCAAATGTTATATCTCTGGTTAATCTGACAGTCACCAAGGGTGTTCCAAACTGTGCGTAACTTTATGAGACGCGGAGTAGAAGGCTATATTGTGCAGACTGGATCAGAAATGGCAATCATTGATAATAGTTTAGTTTACCAATGTTTATAGGCTCGTCTTCCGTGCAACATGCTAGCCTCTGTTTCCAAAGGACACGGTTTCAAATCAGTGGAAAGCGATTGACATTTTTGGGGCGTAAAATCCTTAGTATGGCTGCCTTTGGAAGGAAAGTAAAGTCATTGGTTCCGTGTCGTAGATTTACAGCACATAAAAGAAACTTAAAAATTTAAGAGGGATTTGAGCAAACTTAAGTGGTATTACCCGCCGAATACAGAACGGGACGCTAAGAACCGCAGAAGATAGAGAACATCCATAAATAAAACTCAGTTTTCTTCAGTCTGACTCTACCTATCCAACTCCTGTCCTACACAAGCTTTCTGTGAGAAAACAATTAAACTATCGTAACTGCCATAATAGTTGGCTATACTATGAATCCTGGGACCTAAAGTGCATACAACATTGTAAGTCGCCATTGGGGTTGTCATCTCAAAAGAATTTGAGATCACCTTGTGGTTTACCGGGAAACACACGAGTCAGTTGAGAAATTCAATGCTATACCGGCATGTTGACATGTTAGCTCAGTGGCAGAGCAACCGGCTAGAGATCGGGAAATCCGTAGTTCAAATACCGGTTATGGCATTGAATTTTTCAGTCTGATCTACCTATCCAAAACTCAGTTTTATTTCAATGTTTATGGAAGGTTTTCCTTCTTTTTCTGCATGCTATCTTAGAAACTCTTTCTAGGAGACTACCCCCGCGGTGGAGTAGTCATCGAACTGACTTCTCACCCAGAGGTCCCGGATTCATTCTCGGTCTGGGGTAGAAATGTTTCTTTAATTGGCATTATTCTCTCCCCTTCAATAGAGTCTGGTAGTGTGAGTGCACTATGCACATTGGTAAATGTTCATGTGAAAAATCTACAGTAAAAGTTCACAATGATTTAGTCAAAAGCTTTCGAAACGGGGTTATAGAAATAAACAAAAACCAAACTTTTTCCCGGACTCCCTATATAATGGTAATATGTACATTTATCGATCAGTACGACCCTGCTTTTCTTCCTTCTTGTTTATAAGTTTAGTGTTTAGTTCTCAGAAAACTAAAAGATAATTTCCAAAGCTCTAAAATCGCTTTAAAATATTATTGTATCAGTTTGTTACATCGAAAGGAAGGTATTTTTATGCATAAAATAATATATGAAAACCCCCTTAAGGTGTCGTAAAGCAAGCTGAACCAGATTTTTTCCTTTCTATTCTGTGAACGAAGAGAATAGAATCTCGGGGAATGAACTATTCCTTGTTTTTCCCAGGGGCTCTATAGTCTTGTCAACCGCGTCATGAATATCAAACTTGCTTTAAAGCCTACGTGCTTCTTAATTCTTTCATACAACAAAAACAGTGCTTCCATCTTTGTCCTCTTTCTTCTCGCTAGATCTCTTTCTCCTTATTCTGCGCCATCCTTGGTTTTTCTCGAATAATATGCAAATTTTTATTTGCATGTTGAAGAATTCCTTGTTACAGACGATAATGAGGGGATGCGCGAACAGGATGTTGCCTTAATGTTTTATACGGGATTTTCCCATTCTACCCGTTGTGTAGCGTGACACAAAAACAGACAACTTAAAAAAAGGTAGGTACCTAAGTAGTTATGTATACCTTAGTAGTTAGGTATATCCAAAAACAGCAAAGAAGTGTTATAAATTACGAAACTGTTATTTAGCAAAAACCTTATTAGTTTATGACCAAGCTACCTGTTGTTAATGTTCTAAATCTATCGAGAACTAAATACTTTCTCTACAGTACTATGTACGTAGTGTGTAGAGAAGGTATTACAGTGCACCCAACAATTCTAAACGAGAAACATTGGAAATGCATGTTTTGGGGTCCCCTGAATAAAAAAACACTTTTAGAAAACTGTCCCTTGTGTGTCTGTGGGCAGCATATCTCAAAAACGCAAAGTCCGTTAAATACCAAACTTGACATTTAAGTCCACTATCTTTTAAGGATGTGACACAAAGATTTACAATAAAATCCCTCATCCCTAAATATCCTTTACATGGACAAAATTTCGAAAATTTAGGTTTTCTCAAAAATTGTTCTAACGATTTTGATTCAAATCTCTTATATTCAAGATATTTTCATGAAAAATAATATGTATATCTTAAATTTTCTGGGAATAACCTCTGAAGATCATTTTATTTGGATGAATTTTGCATAGCTAGTAAAGCGTAAGAGATAGACAAAAATTTAGTACGCATAAGATGTAGATCTCGTTAAAACACACAATTTATGTCACATACACTTTTTGGTATGAGTTGACTGTTTTTCAAGATATTTTATGTTATTGGTTTCAGTTTTAAAATATTTAAATTTTTCTCATTCGGGACCTTATCAACTCCTGGCCACGTTAAGGAACGGATCTCGTTAAAACGCAAAATTTATATCTTATACATTTTTTCGTGGAGTTGGCCATTTTTTAGATATTTCTTGTTATTGTTTTCATTTTAAATACTTAAGTTTTGCATACAGAAATGTTAAAATCCAGCCAGTGCATAGAAATGGATTTGAAACACATGGTAATCAGCTTTTAAAAGATTCACTATCACTTTAGCCTAGTGTATTACCTTATTTCTCTTCTGCTCACAAAGAAGCAAGCAATAAGAACATTTCTGTTAATGTTAATCGTGATTTGCATGAACTAGAAGAATAAGCTGTTTAACAATACTGTTTTACAGAGAAGCAAAGAAAATTATCTGAATGGAGCATATCATGTTTAAGTTCTTACATCACGACATCCTTTTAGGTCTCCTTTTCCTCCTTTGCGTCGCCGTTTTTGCTCGTACTGTGCTTAAAACAGTCATCAACAATTTTGCGTTCGTCTTTTGTCTACTAGAAGGATTAAAATGTAATATTTTCTCTGTGATGAGGTTAGTTGGTGCTGCAACTGCCAGTATTTCGCCTGCGAAACCAACTCTGGCCTTCGTTGGATAACCTTACACTTGTAGGTTTTACAACCCACTACGGGCTTCAGCCTCCTCTTTGCCTCCATTCATCCCTCTTCATGGTTTTTCTTCCATTTATCACCAATCTGCCCATTCCGAAGCTTGATCAAAAATAATTTAAAAGGGAACTTGGAAAGATAGAGTTAGACTGAAAAATTCAATGCTATGGCTGGGATTTGCTGGTTTCGATGTAGTTGCTCCAACACTGGGCTTCCGATAATATGTCGACATAGCATTAAATTTCCCAATTGACTGGCATGTTTCCTGTAAATAACAAGATCTCAATTTATCATCAGATGACGTACAATGGCGACTTACAATGTTGTAAGTACTTTAAGCCCCAGTACTTTAGCCAGCTATTAGGTCAATCGTTGTCAATTAATTGTTTCCTCTACACTAGTAGGATGGGAATTGAGAATTCGTTGATTTGATTGACATTAAAAAGAAGTGTTTTGGATAAGATACCTGTCTCTAGCTGGTTGCTCTACCACTGAGCTACCGTGGCAGCATACCGGCATAGCGTTAAACTCCTCAACTGACACATGTTTCCCGGTATACATCAAAGTGATCTCAAATTATTTTGAGATGTCATACCTCAATGGCGACTTACGATGTCGAAGGTACTTTAAGTGCCTGGCTATATTATTTAACTTTAATGTGTAACTTTAATGCGGCGTCTCGGTGGGTTTTTTTCCGGGTCCTCCGGTTTCCCCCACCACTAATTGCACCATTGCACCATCATCACCTTTCCTATCATCCACTTCCTTACGGTCACGCCTGGCCACTCGGTCCAGGTTCTTAATTCTGTGGTTTCGTAACGTTGGCTCCCCGACAGGCTTTTAACCCTAGGCTAACGCTTGTAAGTCCTACGGTACTGTCAGATCTAAAAAAGGGGTGGGTAAGCCGACTCTGGAAGAATTTGTTATAGTCTTTATTCAAGGATACTGTCGTCTTTGAAGGCATACATCATTCGTGTTTAATTCACTTGGATCTACCATGCTCTCAATTTACGTATTTTCGTTGCGCTTGTATTGTCAATAGGCTGGTTTAAATAAGGATTTAATGATTTTTACTTTCTCTATACGCACTATGTACATAGTGTAATAGAAGGTATTGCACTCCACCCAAAAATTCGATACCGAGATTTCACCGGAAATATATGTTTTAGGGTCCCCAATATCCAAAAAAAAAGAAGCATTTTCACGTGTGTGTGTGTGTGTGTGTGTGTGTGTGTGTCCGTGTGTCCGCGTGTCAGTGTGTCTGTGAACATGATAACTCAAAAACGAAAAGTTGGTAAAATACCAAACTTGGTATATAAGTTTAGTATCTTTCAGGGATGCGACACGAAGATTTTGAGAAAAATCCCACCACCCCAACTACCCTTTACATGGAACTTTTTTCAAAAATTTTGATTTTCTCAAAAATGGCTCTAACTATTTTGATTAAAATTTCGTATATTAAAGGTATTTACCTGACAAATAAAATGTATATCTTGAATTTTCTGGGAACAGCCTCTGAAGATTAGTTTATTCTAGATGAATTTTACTGAATTTTGAATAACTGCTAAACCGTAAGAGATGGACAAGCTTTTACTACACAAATAATGTAGAGCACATTAAAGCACACAATTTATGTTATATACATTTTTTTCGTGGAGTTCGTCGTTTTTGTGACATTCTTTATTTTGGGTTTCTGCTATGAAAAACGTATAATTTTCTCATACAGGAACTTGTCAACTCCTATCCATATACACAAAGGAACTTCATTGACATAGCAACCAGCTTTTGACTATCACTTTAACCTATGGTAGTCCCTTATTTCGCTTCTACTTACAAGGAAACAAGTAATAAGACTATTTCCGCTAATTTTTTTGATTAGCATAAAGTAAATTGAAGTATAAGCTTTTTAAGAATAATTTATTGCAGGGATATAGAGAAAGTCATGTGAATGGTACACATCAGATTTTTTGATATGCTATCAAAATATACGACGTGGAAAAAAATCGAGCGATACACATTTGTGAAACAATTGAAACAAATGAAAGCACTTACCTATCTCGTTTTGCAAAAAGTTTCCTCCAATCTGTAAACTTCAGATCTTATTCTTTAACTGTAGATAAAATAGGATTGGCAGGCACCGAGCTACTCAAAATATATAAAATACACCATTGTTTTTCGTAGAAAAGATTTTATTTAAGAAACGCTATTCGATATGTAACAATGTTTGAAAGTTAATTAATATGCGGAATGAAAACCCTTAAAAAGTTTACAAAAGCATTTCTGTTCGTTCTATTCGTTTCCATAGAGAGGGTTTATTTCGAGAGAAACTTTTATTCTTAATAAGCGCTTTGAAGCAGAAGGAAAGGCGCTGAAAAGCTTGTAATATTGTATTTGTTCAGTAGCTTGAAGAAACGGCTGAAAGGACGAAAGAAAAGCTGTTCACCGGTTTATTCTTATAATCGGATTCTCCTTATTTTACGTTCCTTGATTTCTACATCAACCTTTGAGTCCGTCCAAGCTTCACCAGTCAATGAAATAGAAAATATGTGATTCTGAAAAGGAACATCTAGCTAAATGAAAATGTTATCTTCTCCGGGTAGACGACTTATATTACTTTCTAAGCTTACAGTCAAGGGTCATGGAGGATTTGCTGCAATAAAGTTTGGGAGATTGACAGCATTTTCATCGAAACACTGTTAAGTAGAATTTTATTACAAACCTAAATGATTACAGAAAAATATATATTATTAGTTTACTCAAATATTGTTTTTGGACATCTTGTAAGATGATAATACCTCAATAATGTGTTCAAGCTCTGCATAAGTCTCTTTATATACCATATAAGTATATATATTTGACATGTGCAGATATCCCTTCATGCGTTGCAAAACTCAACGGGGTTATTTAAAGTTAAAACCGTACAGTGGAGAACTAGTGAGGCGACCTTCTTTTTCCCCTCTTTTTCTTAGGAGTTTTCGGTAATTCATTTGTGGTGGCGGTGGCGGCGACGGTGGTGGCCAATGCAGATGTTTAACTATTCCTTTAACTATTCTAAAAGCTAAAAATAACAATGCTTTTCTGGATTAATGTATTCACTGTTTATCGATTGCTACATGAAGTCCACAAAGAAAGATTTTGCGTATTAATAACTAAAATTGTCAAAATTGTAGTACTCTTTCAATATTGTTCGGGAAATATTCCCGCCATCCATCACTAATTTGAATGAGCTGTAAAAAAGAAGGCAGAACTCATGGTGCATTGCTTCATATAGCAAATAAGTATCGGTTGTGGATGAAGCTAAAGAAACAAACTGACAGACCATAAGTTTATCAGCTAGCAAGAACTCTGTGTTGTGGGTGAAGTTTTAGAGAAAAGACCAGTGCTAATTATCGGTTAGCTGCATCAAAGAAATGGATATTGTTGATATAGCTGTAGAAAAAAACACAAAAGTTGAGAATCCCTTTGTAGCGTCTTATAGCAAAGAAAGGTGTGTGCTACGGAGGAAAGACAGAATTGAATAAACCCAAGTAAATGGCTTAGGCCATCACATATCTTGTCAATTCTTTTAAGTTAACACGTTAACTTTGTCAACCACTTCCCTGTTTGTGTTAAACTAAGCAGATTAATGTCACAGATGTGTTAATGTTTGTCTCTTGAGGAGACCATATTCATGATAGTTATCCCCATTTCATGAACTGTAATATCTAATATGGTTACCCAAAATAGGTTTATATTATGAGTAGTTTATAATATTTAATTCTTTCACTGTTTGTATTTTATCCCATAAGTACTTTCTCTGATATTAATTTAATTTTTCTCTTGATTTGCATATCTGTATAACGTCCTTTAATGCGGTATGTAATATCGGTCGATGAGTGACTGAAATCAATGAAATGAAGCGCAAATGAGCCCGGGGCCCACTGAGCTTAAAGTTAGTCCACATTTGTTTTATAAGAATAAGGGTGAATCTCAAAAAAACAATCTAATCCGGGTTACTCACCCTAATCGATATTTGAAATCGGGACCTCTTGAATGTGAGGTAAAGATACACTACATTTTTTTTTTTTTTGTGTTTCTTCTTTTTTGTTTAACACCCGCTTTTACTACCATGGCATGGAATGAAGATGGAACACCGTGGAATGTAATGACGGGGGAAACCGGAGAACCCGAAGAAAACCCGCCCCTGTGCCGCTTTGTCCACCACAAATCTCACAAACGGTCGCCTGGGGTCAAACCTGGGCCGTTCAGATGAGAAGCGAGTGGTCTAACCACCTACAGAGGTAGACTGCGTATCTTTGCTTTTAAACAAAAATTTAATAAACGTTTCTCTCATTTGGGTGGAGTAAACAACTGCGGAGGTTTGCAACATACAGCTGTTATTCAATTTACTCAATTAAAAACTTGCATATGTATTTCATTAGCTGTATAGCTAAAGCACCTCATTAAGTTCAGAAAATGTATATTTATATGCTAAACCAAACTTCTATAGTATTTTGTAACTAATTGCTTCGTGGTTGAATATAAATTTTTAAGTGCTTAAATCAATCAAAATTCAGCAGTTGTTTTTATTTGATGTATGCATAAGTTTACTAAAATCTTATTCAGCAATCAAACTGGCAGTGCATCGTATTGTTTAAATGAAAACAACCCCAAAAATATACATATATACGTATTAATAAGCTAAAACATTGTCATTAAATGAAAGTATAAGAAGAATATCATGAAATAATATAGCTACAAGGAAAATGAAGCTTAAAATTATTTTAACTCATAATCTTTTAACTAATTATAATTTTGTTATGCACATATTTACTGTATTTTAGCACATATAATTAATGGGTCCATCATAAAGAAGTTTTCATAGGTAATAACAGCGGTAAAAGATATTGACCGTCCAGTAATCTCAGCATGGACATCCGTTATAATCAAACACGAGAACAAAAGTTAAAAAAAAAAATCTGATGTGTTCCATTTACATGACTTTCTCTACATCTCTGCAACAAATTGTTCTTAAAAAGCTTATGCTTCTTTTTACTTCATACTAATTGAGAAAAAATTAGCAGAAATACTCTTATTACTTGCTTCTTTGTAAGTAGAAGCGAAATAAGGGAGTACCATAGACATTAAACAAAAGGTAGATGCTATGTTACTGAAGTTCCTTTGTTTGTATGGACAGGAATTGACAAATCCCCGTATGAGAAAGGTTTTAAAGCTGAAACGAATAACAAGGAATATCTCAAAATCGGTCAACTCCATGAAAAAATGTGTAAAACCTAAATTGTGTGTTTTAACGAGCTCTTCGTTTTTTGTGAAGTAAGTTTTTGTCCATCTCTTACGGTTTGCCAGTTAGCTATTGAACATTCAGCAAAATTCATCCGGAATAAGGATGCCTTCAGAGGCTATTCTCAGAATATTCAAAATATACATTTTATTTGTAATGTAAATATCTTTAAAATACGATATTTTAATAAAAATCATGAGTCATTTTAGAGAAAATCAAAATTTTCAAAAGTTTTTCCATGTAAATGGTAGTTAGAAATGTGAGGATTTTCTTGAAAATCTTCGTGCTGCGTCCTTGGAAGGACTTAAGTACATTTTTTGTATTTAACGGAATTTTCGTTTTTGAGTTATGCTACCCACAGACACAGACACAAACGAACATTTTTCTAAAAAAAAAAAATTTCTGAATTCGGGAGTCCCAAAACATACTTCCGGTGAAATCTCGGTATCAAATTTTTGGGTGCAATACAATATCTTCTCTATACAGTATGTACATAGTAAGTGTAGAGAAAGTAGAAATACTTGTTAGATATATGTTTTCTTTCAGAATTTCGACAGTAGCAGGTCTGCCTTTAGAACCAAACGTGGCAAACCCCTTTGTCTTCTTTTCCTGCTAGACAGCTGCAACATTGTGGCCATAAAAACACTTCCGCCTCGGTTTGCTGGGCTTGGAAACTCTTGGTCTTTCCTACACCGCGTGAAATTGTGTGGAAAAAGAGCAGATTGGAGACAAAGCTTTCTACTATGCTGTTGAAACACGAAGTTTTAACGAATATCTGAAGCTTTATAAAGTAAACTACTATGGATATTCATTGTTTTTCTTGAATTCCAATTTTGGTGGTAGCCTGTCTGCCACACATTCAACAGGTCGTAAGATTGAATCTCCCTGAGGGTGAGTTACCCGGATAAGTTTTTTTTTTTTTTTTTTTTTTTTTTTTTTTTTTTTTTTTTTTTTCCTGAGAAGACGAATGTCGAGTAACTTTAAGCTCCATGTTCCCGGAGGTCATTTGAGTATAATTTCACCAATTTCATTTATCGTTCGCTATGACCAACCAGGTTAAAGGATGTTAAACTACATAAAAAAATTAATTGATACCTAAATATAATTACGAAATAAAAAGAATTGTACACTTCTTCAAATCTAAAACCTACATGAGAGAAGCTTTTCTGTATTTCACTTCTAGAAAATATTGATGGGTTCCTTCACATAACTCTCTATATCACTATAACAATTGTTGTAAAAAATTGTATTCTTCTATCTCTTCCACGGCATGACAAACCACAAGGGACCATGGCCTACCGCCCGGCCGCTGTATCCCCCATCTCGGTCCGAAGGCGTCACGAATGAGGTGCAGTGCAGAAGGGTGAGATGTGATCAGCGCCTCGAGTCCCTCCATGCCGGTTAATGCGGTCTTCTCGATCTGATTCTTCTATTTACTTTATGCTAATTGAGATAAACATTAACAGAAATGGTTTCATCGCTTAGTTCCTTGTTAAGTAGAAGGGAAATAAGGGAGTTCACTAGGCTAAAAGTAAAAAAAAAAAAAAAAAAAAAAATTAAAGGTGATTGCTATGGGACTAAAATGCCTTTCTTTGTAAGGCCAGGATTTGACAAGTTCCTATATGAGAAAATTTTAAATGGTTTAAAACTGAAATCAATAACAAATAATATCTGGAAAACGCTGAACTCCACGAAAAAAATTATATGACATATATAATTTGTTGTGTAGTGAATTTTTGTGCATCCATTATGGTTTACCAGTTATACAAATGTCATCCAGAATAAAAAGGATTTCAGAGACTATTCCCAGAAAATTCAAGATACACATTTTATTTTTCATATAGGTATCTTTAAAATATGGTACTTTACTCAAAATCGTTAGTCATTTTTGAGAAAATCCCAATGTACAAAATGTTTTTGTTGTCAAATTTAGTTTGGGGTCGTGTCGGATGCTAATTTTAATTTTCGTGTTGAGTTATATCGTGTTCACAGACACATGGACTTTTTTCTAAAAATGCTATGTGCTTCATTCACATGACTTCTTCTATATCTCTGTAAAAAATTATTGTTAGAAAGCTTATTCTTCTACCTACTTCCTGCTATTCAAGATAAGCATTAGCATAAATGGTCTTGCAAGTACAAGCGAAATTAAGTAATACACAAGGATGAAGTGATAGTCAACTCGGTTGTCATGTGGTTGAAATCCATTTCTTTGCATACCCTATAGTTGAGAAATTCTCGTATGAGAAAATTTTAAGTATTTTAAAATTCAAACAAATAACAAGGAATATCTCATAACGGTTAATTCCACAAAAGAATTGTGTATGACATAAGTTGTATGTTTTAACGACCTCTACATTTTTTGTCTAGTAGTTATTTATCTCCTACGATTTACCAAATATGCAAATATCATTCAGAATGAAGATGACTAAAAAGTTACTCTCAGAAAATTCAAGATATAAAATTTGTTTGTCATATAGGTATCTTTATTATATAGTACTTCAATCAGAATCGTATTAACCATTTTTAAAAAAATCAAAAACTTTGTATTTCTTTGCATGTAAAGAGTAGTTTGG
The DNA here is from genome assembly GCA_030762935.1 of Hymenopus coronatus. Taxonomy (NCBI): domain Eukaryota; kingdom Metazoa; phylum Arthropoda; class Insecta; order Mantodea; family Hymenopodidae; genus Hymenopus; species Hymenopus coronatus. The sequence goes on from CM060890.1 coordinate 106,286,715, forward strand.
ATGTGGCTAGTCTTGAAAGTCTTCGTGTCGCATGCTTCAAAGAACCGACCTTTCTTTTTTGAGCTATTCCGTTCACAGGCACACCGACCTTTTTCTAAAACTGCTATTTTTTGGATACAGGGGGTCCTAATATCTAGTGAAATCTTGGCATTGAATTTTTGGGGAGTGAAATACCTCTCTACCTATGTAGCAGTACTATGTAGAGAAAGTAACATAACAAAATTAATCTTATTTGATAGTTCTGGTAATATCCTTCCGCCAGCTATACTAACTTTGTACCAAGTAAACACATTTAGACCGACATCATGTCTCCTGTTTCTGTGTGTATGTTTTCCTTAAATTCTTTCATGTGTGAGTGGTTGTGTGTGTGTCTGTCTGTGAACACAAAAGCCAGTAAAATACCAAACTTAGTATTTAGTTTTGTATCTTTCAAGAATACGACAGGAAGATTTTGAAGAAAATACCCCACACCAATCTACCTTACAAGGAAAACATTTCGAAAATGCCAATGTTCTCAAAAATAGTTCCAAAGATTTGATTAAAATGCCGGACATAAAAGACAATTACATGGCAAATAAAATGTATATTTTTAATTTTCCGCAAATATCCTCTGAAAACTTTCTTATTCTATTTGAAATTTGCTGAATTAAACCGTAAGAGATAAACAAAACAAAAACGTACTACACAAAGAACTACATCTCATTAAAACTCACAGCTTATGTCACATACAAGTTTTTCGTAGAATTGACCATTTCTGAGATATTCCTTATTATTGGTTCCTGTTTTAAAATACTTATAATTGTCATACAAGAATTCGTCAACACCTTGTTATGCAAAAAAAAAAAATGGATTTCAATCACATAGCAACCGACTTTTAAAAGATTTGACTATCGCTTGAACTCATTCCCCTTTCCTATAAGGAAGCAAGTAATACAATAAGTTCTGCTAATATTTATTTGGATTAGAAAGAAGTATATAGAACAATAAGCTTTACAACAATAATTTGTTAGAGATATGTAGAGAAACTTATGTGAATGGAGCACATTAGATATTTGTCACTGTACATCTTTGCATGCGTTTTGTTTTCCACTGAGTCAGTAGTCTGATATTCATTACATGCAGAAGTGAAGCTCTGGAAGGAGGTAATGATGCAGGAAACTTGAGTTCCTCACGAACCAATTCGTATTTAAAATAACATTTACATGCATCGCAAATGAAAGTGATGTTAATGAATATGTGGTAATTGAAGGACAGAAAGCTTTTTATGTGTATGAATGAATAAGTGTATTTATTGGCATAATAATATCATACATTGAGCTTCATAAATCGCACGGGTCCACAGACCGTACGTGCTTTTGCAGTACACAAAATAGTAAGCAAATATTAAAACAACAACAACAACAAGGAATTAAAAGAATAATCACGAAAATAAAAAGACAAAGATATTCAAATACAGAAATTTACATGTGGCTTTATATAGTGTATATATATATATACACTATATAAAGCCACAACACAAAAATGGCATTAGTGTGACATAAAATATATGTATGTAAAACATTGTAATCACTTTTTTTAGCTACTCTTATCCCCCCCCCCCGCATCACTATTGGCAGCCTTCTCAGATCTCAGCTGTCTTGCCTTGCATATAAATTTGCCAAGCCCGTCGACGTCTTCCGTGCCTGCCAGTAGCGTCCAACATGCCTCTAGCTCTACATTCACAGTGGTAAAGGATCGCGGTAAATATTTTTCCCTCCATTCCTCCGTACCCCTACATCTTGCCAAGAATGGGTCCACGGCTCTTTCTCCTCGCAAATGGGACACATTCTTATATAATTCTCGTCAGCAATTGTTATGCTTCACCCTCTCTAATGAGTTTGGTACCTGTTTTGATGTATTGCTCCATACCCCACTCCGATTTTAGCCCAGGCTGTACTTCTAATGAAACCTTCTCCTATATTGCGCAATTATTTGCTGTCTGTCAATATCACAGAGGCGGTTCTTAATTTTTCTCCAAATACTCTGTCTGTTTGCTTGCCCCGCCATCCAAATGTATCCCATCCTAATGGTTTCCAACCCTTTCTTTAATTTTGAAACCCACGTGAAATTGCCTTCCATTCGCAACTGTTCATAGTAGCAGACTGCCCTTTTTGGGTTTGGGGAATGGGGAAGCCAGCTTGCATTGGCTCTGACGCAGAAGAACGTGCGAGCGGTCAAGCCTTATACCGAAGCGCCGATATTAAGACACGTTATGGGTAACATATTCGCTCCTGATCCTGCCGGCCTGGTTCTGAATACCAATCCGTCAATACCAAGTTTTTGTTGGATCTATCTTCGTTCCTTGCGATAAGCTAGCGAAGAACGATGTGCCTGAATGAATTGAAATATTCTGTCGTTATAGATTATAAATTAAAACATATGAACCATGTTAAATAACAAATAAAGGAATGGTTTGTGTTGTAATATGATTAAACTTCATCTGAAGATTACAGTTAATATATTTTTCAGTATACAAAATAATAAAATGAACAAAATCTGTGAAAAAACACTCCCTAAGTTTTACCCACTCTGCGCTATTCCATCTATTTCATTCACTGTCCTTTATGACATGTTATACGGAATAAAACTTAAATAAATGAAATAAATTAAGAAATAAAGAAAAGAGAGCAAGAAGAAAGGAGAGAAAGAGAACGGGAGAAATAAAACATGATTATACATTAGAATTTTCTTTATTTCTTTCTAGCATTATATAGCAGCGGAAAACTGCAAGTCGAGCTGCACTCTACCGCCAAGACAGCCCCTATATCACGGCTAACTTTAGTGTCGCCCGTAGATATATTGTTAAGGCCTTAATTGCAATCTAATTGTGACCTTTGTTTTAAAATGCAGTGGATATACAATAACAAATGCCATATAAATGCTGATAGACATTGAACAGATAATTCTAAATGATTTAGAATAAAACACAATTCAACCTACCGAGTATGATGGTCTGTGGCATGCATTCGGAAACAGCCTGGGTTCAAATCCTGTGGGCCGACCTATCTGACTGGATTTTTTTTTCGTGGTTTTCCTCAGTCACCAAGGTAAACACTGGGTCGGGACACTAAAGTGTATATTTCCCGTGAAATTTCGGTATCGAATTTTTGGTTGGAGTGCAATACCTTCCTTACGTACGTACTATTTAAATGTAACTCCATGGCACGATAGTCCACAAGGGCCCTTGGCCTATCGTCCGGCCGCTGTATCTCATGGCGTCATGAATGGGGTGCAGTCCTGGAGGGAGAGACGTGACCAGCTCCTCGAGTCCATCCCGGCCGGTTGATGTGGTCTTCTCTATCTGGAGCGGCTACTTCTCAATCAAGTAGCTCCTCAGTTGGACCCCCAGGGACCTTATGAGGCTGAGTGCACACCGGATCAGGTCAACCAACGGGGGAAATTTCCCCACGCTGATACCGGGAATCGATCCCAGCTCTTCCACTTGGTAAACAGTCGCGCTACCACCACACTTAAAAGACTACCAAATACTATATAGAGAAAGTAAAAATACTCTTTATGGTCTCAGGGGACCCTAAAGCATGTATTTCCGGTGAAATCTCGGTATCGAATTTTTGGGTGGAGTCAATACCTTCTCTACCTAATAGAGAACGTAACATTTGGTAAATAAACTCATTCATTCCATTTAAATAATTCCTATACGTAGCATGTGTCTTTTAGAATTTTTATCGTTTCGTGTCGGCATGAATTCATACAACCATGCAGAGTGCAAAATCAATAAGAGCGAGATGGAATAATCCCATCTGATTTCTGGCAGGGAGAGGGTAGAAGTCCTTGATAAACATTCTGGTTAGTTTTCATGTGCTCCGTGTATAATTATAATTTGTGAGAAGTGTTTGAATTCGCAAGGCGAAAGATATTCAGAATATTACACATTCTGTTTGAAATTGTGTAATTAGTATATTTTTGCCTTCTTTTCGGGCGTTATATAATAGTCATATTTATAAACGGCCATTATTTTAAGACTCGGTCTGTTAATTTAAATCACTGATATTATCATGATGTTAACAAAAATGTCATGCGATTAAAATGTACACTTATCTAACCTCGAATAAGAACTGGATTAGAATAGGATAATGTATTAGTTTTTGTTACTCAGAAGAGTTAGTTTAATAATATCTGACCTACCCTAGACATTTCTCACTTATTTATACATTTACGTAAAGTTATTTCATCTTTAGTTATGTGGATAAAATAATTAAGAAAATAAAGGAAAATTGCTCATCTTAATAATATATACTAACCCGAATGTCGGTCTCACGCTCAGTACGCACAACAAGGGTGGGGTGATCATCCAAACGATACGGGTAGGTGATGTGACCAGTATCGCAATCCCCCCAGCTGGAAAACTGGGTTTCTTGTCCAGGACCGCTGCCTATCGCAGCTACTTACTTTCCTCACAATACCCAAAATGCATATCCCAAGAGTGGGATGAGTCTGCGCCATTGGCGAGGACCATAGCTCCGGTTTTAGCTCCGTTCACGGGTTTGCACCCGCACCTTCAGAATGAGGACTACAGGCTTACCACCTGAGACGTTCTATCCGGTTAGTCCTTTTTTTTTTTTTTTTTTTTTGTAGTGTTTAACGCCCGCTCCATCTTCATGTATCATCAGTGTCATCGCCTGCGGTGCCAGAGTAGTAAAAGCGGCCGTTAAACACCACCAAAAATAACACCAGTAGAGCAGCGGCAAGGAAAATGTCTTGAAAAGGCAACCGTTGAGGAGCCTACATGCTCTACCTTCTTAACACCGTTCATTTTAAATTCACAACACCAACCCTACAACCATCTAAACCATTCCTGTAAAGTTAAGCCCTAACAAGGACAGGTAAATAGCAGGTACACCACGAGCCTACCAGATGGCGACATTATTTGATATACCGAGCATAAAATAATATTCGTAATAATGCCATATATTCGTAACCTTTATAAAGGTCGCCTACAAAATGCACACAGTATGGACAAATCTAAAGCCCTTCCAGCCAAGTGCGGTGGCGAGCAGACCACAAACCAATCAGGCAGAGCAAGTAGGAAAATGAGATTACTAATGAGGTTATTGTGAAGCGTTTCACGTTAAAAATCAGCCTTTTTAACACACCTGTCGTAGACACGAAAATTGAAGTCTGCGAGCCTTAGAACGGATCACATAGTCCTTTTTTCCTCTTTCTTCACTCCTTTCAGCAGCTCTCATATTACAGTATTACCTTTAACCTTTTGCTGCCGTTATGAGAATAGAGCGCCTCAGTCGAGCTAAAATTTGAAGTTACAAGACTACGTTTTTTGAAAAGAGGTATGTAAAGTGCTCTTTGCTGAATAAACCTGTGATGTAATTTAGAAGTAATAAATCTTTCTTTGTTTCAAAGATTCTCTGACGCGTATGCCTGCAGAACTTTAGTTTAACAGCATTTACGTAGTGTTAAAAGATTGATTTTATAAATTAAAAATGTTTCTTGAATTATGAAAATAAGTTATAAATGTTTTAATCTATTTTATTTTCTCCATAATACCATATGAAAGAATTTCTCTCGCATTGTTTATTTTATATCCTTATCTACCCTCCTCGACTTGCATCCTTCGCCCCAGGGCTTACAAGCCAGCACCTGCCTGGGGTAAGATGTCTGTTGAGGAGGCGGACTATGATTCAAAGAGAATAGCCAGGATGAGCAATCAGCTGATGCCTGGTATGAGAGTGAGGAAGATGATATGCACTGACGGTGAAATTGATAAAAGTAGAGGTAATAATGAAGCGACGAATGGCGGAGGAAACCTAGAACCCACCCAGACGCCGCCTTGTCCACCATAGTATCACGTTCCGTCCTCTAGGTCCTGAAAGACGTCCATTTATCTCACAGTATATAAAACTCAAACTGGATTTTTACACCATCATGACTTACCGAAAATCAGTTCAAGTTTCTGCAACGCTAGAACAATACAAGCACCTCTTCGTGATACCACAAGTGTGTGTTTGAAGTAAATAACTCGAGAACATAAAATAATACCCCCGTGCCACTCTAGCTTTTACGAGCCTGGGACTACCAACACAACTGTCGGTCTCACCCCTCTTACACACGGCAATGATAGGTGACCATCGGGAGGTGATGTGACCAATATCACACATCCCCTATCATGACTGGAATCCTACCTTTCGCAGTTCCTCACTTTTCTCACGATGTAAATAGACACCGGTCCTCTACCAATGACTTAAAATCCGCACCACCCTCAAGGATGGGATCAAACCCAGGCGCATGGCATAGCACGAAACCAGAGGAGTATTCTCCACCCCTGCACCCCCAGAACACTTCGCAAAACGCTCTGCTCTACTTAAAACTTTTATCTGTCACCACTGGTGCCGCCATCAACTTAGTATAATGTTTTCCCTTACATTCCAATTGTGCCCAATTTTTTCCTATTTATTTTCACACATTTACAAAACACAATCACAAATGTTCGAGATGGGAATTTAGAATTGAAACTAGCAAATCCCTCAACACCAAAGCTAGGCATTTGAAGCATCAGATCCTTTTCGTGTTCGCGTTAAATTTTAAATAAAAATCTGCTCGCGCTCATGCTTAGTTTGGAGTAGCAATCTACTCTTTTCTCAGGGCGTTTTAATGGGCTTCTTGGTCTTCACAGATTCACACTACCTGGTGATTTCTTATTAAATGGCTAGGATTGTATTTGTAGAATTATAGTTTATTCACAATTGTTTCGTACAATTCTTATATGAAACTGTAATCGCTCGATGCAATTATGTGCTTTGTTGAATGCGAATGTACTTTCCCTCGCAACTCTAACTGTTTTTGCAAAGTTCTGACGGGAAAATCTGATTCCTCGGAATGATATGTTTTCACTTTTTAATACAAGTGAGTAGAAATTACTCAACGATCCCGTTACAAATATTTGTGCTCATATAATTCTACGCGAATACATTAATGTAGCGTATTCTCACTAATGACCTCCAAGTGGCCTTTTTCATGCTTCTGAAAAACCTCTTTTTTATAATAACTGGCTTCACAACCAAGAAAATCAACATGTAACTATATACTTATTGCTGGAAAAAAAATCCGCATAGAGAAAATCAAAACTCTTGTACGCGACGAAAGCAACTTTCAACTTCGGAATGCAACAAAAGAAAAACATTTGAACATCATATATTACAAAAATGACATGAAATTCACAACATAACGGCAGATTTTGTGGTTAGAATATAAATATTGCCTCACACTTTAGCCAGAATGACCATGGGGACCGACCAAATCAGATCTTCACCTCCAGTTCTGGCCTGCAGTTGTCCACAATCACTTCATATCTTCGAACCCTGGATGAGAGCTTCTATGAGCCCATTAGACATCAGGAACTACACCCTTCCCCACTCAATGAACTCAGATGTCCCACACTAGAACAATACCCCGCAACGAACTCGATGAAGCCTCGCAAGGTGAAGAGTATCTTCAACAGTACTGACTATTAAATTACTAATTTAGTATTACAGGGCAATAAGCACTGAGAATAGAGTAAATTTTCAAAGTATGTTTCAAATACAGCATGTAGTATTGCGCACAGTAATCGATAATGCCCATTAAAATCAGCTTTCAAACCAAAAACAAATATACCGACTATGTTCACTCATCCATAACCTGCAACTACGTGTGCATAGAAGTTTTGCAATAAAATTAATTTCCTAACTCACCCAAGGAACTATACAGAGCCCGTTACTAATCCTTAAGCAGCATTTAAAGGACATTGGAATTGAAAATTTACTATAAACGGACAAAAAATCGAAAATTGCTCTCTTATTATAAATGGTTGGTAGAACCTTTGGGCGTCTACAGAGAATAAACATCTGGTGTTTCTGCCGTTGCTTCTGGCACTACAGTCATTTAAAGATAGTAAAGTACACCTCTTTCCTAGCATACTGTTTCACAAAAGAGCTGTTTTCTCAGACCTTCAAAATGTTGCATGTGGTTTCCGTATTTCTTTAATCGCAAAAGTTTCCCAAAATACCCAGAAATATCTATTGTAATATTACAAAGATCAAAGTTATCCTAATACCAGAAATAATATTTTAAATAATATATTTTATGACAAAATTATTAATCTCCAGATTAAAATTACTAAATTATTTTAGAAATTATAATAATTCAGTGTAATCATAGTTATTGATGTGTCCTTGTTTAAAGTGTTTATGTGTAGTTCAAAGCTTAAATTTTGCAGTACGCCGGGCATTTGAGTAGTAATATTATTTACATGATAAAATTGATGAACTAATGTACATCTTGCAAAATGTTTATCCAGCTTTAATTAAATTAGTATTGTTATTAATATAACTACAACATACGCACAGAGAAACTTCCAGGAAAATCTGTACAGATATGTACAAATCCGAGTGTACCTTAACTCGTTACGCTGACGCCAGTAATAATGCTCAAGCAGAAAACCACATTCTGAAATTCCTCGCAAACCCCTTGACTGGGCTTCACTTGATTTGACTGTCGATGGAGTCGGGTTTTACTTGCCCTTAACGCTGAAACCTTAGGGTTTGATGTATTATTTCCTATCACTATTGTTTTAGTTAAATACTCCTGTCCTTTAATTAGGGACAGCAGTTTATTAAGCAGGTTTTCTTTGGAAAGTATTTGGGATTATCAAAATCAAAAATGCATATCTTTTCCTACCCAGTGCATCATATTTGAAGATTATACGAGAAAAAATTTAGTTCTCTTTGTTACATAGATTGCATACTCTATCGTCTCTAATAATCCTCATTCCAAAAGTATTAAAAGAAAACTAAGTGTTTTCGACTATCACAAATCTGTGTTCATATCAGAGGCTCGTTGTCTGCAGAATCTATTCGTTGGGTTTAAATCGTTTTATTTTTCTCAAACGCACACATATATTCACACTTCCAGACTCTGTGGGAGATAGGGAATAATTCGGGTTAAAGAAAAATTCCCCACCCTAGTCGGAAATCGAAACCGGGCCTCCGAGTGAGGAGTCAAACACAAATATTGATTTTTAGAATTCCTGTTTAAAGATGCTATAGATAACTATCTCACCACATTCGAGCACGTTTGCAGAAATATTTCGTACATAACACTAGAAATGTTGCTGAAAAGGTATAAATTATAAGTACTCAAACTCATTGCACAAAATCAATACCTAAGCAAGGAATTGCAAATAATACGTTAGTGATTACTTTCGCTCCTCAGAAACATAGCTGTTCTCAAGGTAAACATTGCCTATAAAAGCTGTTGCTGTAATTAAGAATAAAAGTATTACTCGTACTATTCACGCAGCGAGACCTGACTATTCAAGCCACCGGTGTCTATCTTATGTACCAGCCCTCACCAGGTGCGGAAGTGGTCACGGCTGTTACGCGCGTCAACCTATCCGGGAACACTACCCAACAACCTCGGTGGGGACGACCTTTACCAGCTTGGGTCTACTAGCTGAAGAGATTGAGGTGTCTCACAACTCCACCCAGACATGCCCAATCTCCCACAGGTATCGGGCCACTACCACATCGAGTCCAACCCAATCTGAACAACTCCCATTATGGAAAGGGCTCAGATGTTCGGCCCGGCTACTTGTAGTAACGTTAGAAGTACCTCAAGGGCATGGCGTCCGCAGCGCTCGTACCAGAGCAACTTAAGAGGCTGGAACCCCCCCCCCCCACAAGGAATGTTAATTATCATCAATTTTCCATGGAAAGTTGAAATTCTTTTCCTAAACTCTGCTACATGAGAGCTCCTAGATGTGAGCAAACTAAGACATAACGCCATTATGTTGAAACACATAGGCAGTTTTGCAACAGTGAACGAGTATATACCTCCCGATTAGATTTGTTATCCGCTCAAGCATTACCCTTTTATCAGCAGGCACGGGGAACATTTTCAGCTTCAGTTAGAAAAAGCCATCCACTAATTGAATCCGCTTACACACAGACACGTTTTATACGTTTAAAACCAGGATTAATCCAAAATCAAACACCAGCAAAACCCTGCCGGTCGGACCTGGTGAAGTAATTATTGTTAAGCTCTGAAAATATTTTGTAAACCGGAATAAAGTCATTACTTTCACCATATGGATTAAAGTTGATGGCCTGTAGAAAGCATCAGAGACAAACTGTGAGGAAAATGTATTATTATTGCTGTTATTATTATTACCCTTCATATAGAATATTAAAATTATAGAAGTATTAACTCGAGAGATCGGCAACATTACTAAAGAGTACAAATTCTTACTCTTGTAGAATAAAAATCTCATATGTTCCATTCACATAAGTTTTTATACTTGTTCTGAAAACAAAATATTCTTTCAAAAGATTCTTTAATTTACGTCATGCTAATCAACGTAAACATTATCATAAATTCGTATTACTTGCTTCCTACTAATCAGACGGGAAATAAGGGAATACACTAGCCTAAAGCGATAATAAAATCTTTTAAAAACTGGTCGCTATTTACGTTTATAACAATTTGAATTATTCTCTATCCCTCACAGAGTATGGAAGTATGCATGTGAGAGTAACTGAGCGTGTGTTAAATGGTATAAAATGATTAACCTATGTTCTATATCTGCAGTAATATGAGTTGTTTCACAAGTCAAAGCTGCCGAGATACCATTGAAGTTAAAGGAAATAAAAAAATGAAGGTCGGTTTGCATAGCTAGGAGTAAAACATACCAAAGATGAAAGAAAGATGAGAAAAATGTAAGTAGTTTATAATTAAAACTAATAAAAATTAATATATTGCTAACGATTAACTCTGAAAAGCTGTTTTAACAGAATTTACATTTTTTGCACTAAGTTTTATTTCTATTTCTTACGGTTAATCAGTTATACAAAATTCATCCAGCATGAAGAGGTCTTCAGAGGCTATTTCCATAAACTTAAATATATAAGCTTTATTTGTCATATAAATATATTTAATATACGACATTTTAATCACAATCGTTAGAGCCATTTTTAACAAAAACAAAGTGTTCAAAATTGCAATGTAGAAGGTCGTTTGAAGTGGAGGGATTTCCTTAAAAATATTGCATCCTTGAACGAAACTAAACTTAAATACCAAGTTTGGTATGTAAGGGTGTTTTCGTTTTAGAAATATGTGGTCCACGCACACACACACACACATACAGGCGGGCGCATGGACCCTTTTCTAAAAATACTTTCTTTTGGGGGGGGGGATTGAGGGGACCTGGAACATATATTTACGGTGAAATCTCAACATTCAAGTTTTGGTGGAATGCAATACCCTCTCTGCCTACTTTGTGTACAGTGCGAGTAGATAAATTATAAATGCAAATAAACGCAGAATGAATATGACAGCAATCAAGATGCATAGAGGAATGCGTATCATTAGTTTTCAGGAGTGTTTGAATACAGCTGATTATTCTGTTTTCATATTCAGGGTTCAACTGTTACATTGTTACCAAACAACCTCTATGTTTGTATACATTTGTTTAATGGGTGTTAAGTGTGAATTCGAGTTATTAAAGTGCAAGGCTATTTTGTGATTAGTGCATAACAGAACGAGAAACGGAACTGGTAGATCAACAGGCGAAAACTTGTATAAAATAAACACAGCTAAATTTTGGAAGGAGGTGCAATACTTGAAGACCATTTAGGGACAAAGAGTATTCAGTGTGATCAATGCCATGAGAATGAAGGAAGAAATGGAAGTTCCATTTCTTGCCGTCACAACGGATTTATCTCATTGTCAAACCTAAATGCCGAATTGAAAAATTGCTTAAATATAAATTAATTTTATGTACAAAACATCTGTATATTGGCATTTGTTTCATTTCCTACCAGAAATACAGGGTGTCCAGAAAATAAGTATCTATTTTGTAGAAATGAATGCGTTATGACCACGATGTATATGGTAGATCATTGCTAGTACATTTAACATATTGTAGGTGTAATGGGTTGTCTGACATCATGCATTAATCGCATGCTACCAATTAAACACGTGATTCATTGTTTACAGAGTGAATCGCAGGATGTTTACCGTAGAAGAGAAGGTGGCCATTGTGACTTGGAGGTTGCACAGAGGTCGTGTTGGATTCAAGCGACACACTCCCAAAGTTAACGTTTGGATGGGCATCATGTGTGACAAGGTTTACGGACCGTTTTCTTTGCTGAAAGAACCGTTACCCACTGGTGAAATGTATCTAGACATGCTCACACATTTTCTGTTGCCACAGCTTATCCAGGATGGTCGTCTGGATAATGTTTACTTTCAGCAAGATGGGGCACCATGTCATTATGCCTTAGCTGTACGCACATTTCCCAGGGAGGTGGATTGGACTTGCAGACCCCATGTCGTGGGCAGCAAGTTCCCCAGATCTCACGCCGATGGACTTCTTTGTGTGGGGATTTATCAAAGGGCGTGTGTTCACTAGACGCACTACCACAGTGCAGGAGCTGCTACTGCCATAACACCGGTAATGCTTCAGAATGAGTTTCGTGCCACTACTAAAAAATGGAAACTGTATCGTGATATTGATGGTGCCATGTTGAAAGTAACCACTAATAAACTGATACCAAAGCAAACATTGCTGGTACTATTTTATGAAATAGTTATTTAATTTCTGGACAACTGTATACATATCCCAAGTAAATGGTCTATATTGTTTTTAAGATATAGTAACAAATTTGTCATAATATTTCAGATTTAATACCAATTTCTGCTGACATTCCTTTAAATGATCATTTATATATACTTTACCGGGCCTAGTGGCTCAGACGTTTTTTATGGGACTGGCATTCGGGAGTTCGTGTGATCAGTTCCCTGCGGCAGTCCTCTCTGACCTCGGATTTTTTCGGAGTTTTCCCAAGTCACTCACTAGTCGAATCCTGGTGAAGTTTCCTTATTTCCCACACGCCCTGTCCCTTCATTTCATCTCCATTTCATCCAATTGGTCTCTTTTAGGATTGTAAGTGTTGGCGAGTCTACTGTGCTGGCACCCTCTCGTGGAGGTGACTACGCTTTGGAAATACGGCTTTCGGCAGCGGGATGGCACTGAAAATCATCTGTAGACCGGACGTTTGGTCAAACCTCAGGCGCGGGCCTTCTCCGTGTCGAGGTGAACTGCTTGGAAACTGTTAGCCGTACGATTCCAGCCGCCCGCTGTAATTATTACTTTCATCTCACCCTGTCCTTCTGGGATCTGACGTATAAAAAGCCAATGAAGCCCAAATTTTGGAATCCCCTCTGGCACACCTACACTACACTACACTAAACTATACAGATTTTATAGAGTCCTCGACAGTTACTAATATATGTTCTGGTCGTTCAGAAGGCATTGCATCGCATAAATCTACTTTAACATCCCTATCAGATATTCTAGTAGTGTACATATAATACGTTTTAGGAGTACAAATAAATGCACTGTATCTGATATATAGAAGTCATGATGTGTTAGTGATCATCACCATGTAGGGATTATTATTTGAGTGGAATATGCACCAAAATGGAACCATAATCATTAAAAAGAGAATATTCTGACTTAGGCTGGTTGGATGGATTGTTTGTAATTATTGAGCTACTGTATGTAAATTCCCTAATAAAACATAATTGGAATTCGTATAAGAATTCGTATGTCATCCAGTTTCTGTAATATTACTTCTATATATTACTTGCTCCAGCATATTTACATCGTACACGGAAAGTTTTTTTTAATTTTTTTTTTCTCAAAATGACTCTACCGATTTTGATTAAAATAGCCTAGATCAAATATCTTTACATCACAAACAAAATATATATCTTGAAATTTATGGAAATATTCTCTGAAAAATCTCTTTAATCTGGGAGAATTTTGTTGAATTTTGCATAACTGATAAACCGTAAGAAATAGACACAAACTTACTACACAAAAATATAAATCTCGTTAAAACACATAATTTATATTATATACGTTTTTCTTGTAGAGTTGACCGCTTTTATATATTCATTCCTTGTTACTAGTTTATATTTTAAACTACGTTAACTCTTATCAAACAGGAAGGCATCTTTTGTTTCGTCTCTCTTGTGCTGTCCATGCAAAGCGAACCGAACTTCTATTGCGTCACATCAGAGATAAATGTTTAAAAGAGTTGGCTTCACTTATTTCCCTTCCAATTAAAAATAAGAAAGTAATAAGAATAATTCTGCTAATATTTATCTCGATTAGCATGATGTAGATAATATTTTGTAATAGTAGCTTATATGTGGGACAGCTAGAGGAAATCATGTGAATGGAATACATTAGATTTTTTTCGGTATGATAAAATCTGCTCCATATGTAACGAGAAGGAATCCTGAGTGTCTAGATTGGGAAACAGTAGGAGTGTGTAGGAATTGAAAGAAGATACATATATACTGTGATCCTTTGTTGCATCAAAGGCATGCTAGGCGTTATTAAAAACTGAGGATATATAGATATATTTCTGCTTAAATGCAAAACAGCGGAGATTTGAGAAAGTTGATATTATAGGAAAGAGGTATTTAAACGGAGCTAAATGTAGGTATCCTACTAGGTATTGCTGCTTCTCTATGCTATAATTATTTAATTATCTTTTCTATGCCTATGTTTTATACAATTATTCAGCTAGTGTGGTTCTGTTGCATATATATTTTCTTGGATGTCATTTAAGTAATAGGACTGGGTATAACCATGCATTTATTCCAATTAATGGTCTGTCGTCACACGGAATCCACGAAGGAAATGTAGATTAATGCATGTTCAAGTGAACTGTGCATATAAATAGCTATTTCACGTATTTTCCACGACTGTTTGAAGCCATGGCTTAATATACGCGCAGTAATATGATACTACTAAATCGCCGACGAATTATTTCAGGCACATGCTTACTGGAAAAGAATAATTATGTTGCTCTTTGACAAAGCTGTACTTGCAACATCACAGGAGACCTTACAGAGCTATGTTAAAATTAAGTTGGTTGTATCCAATAAAACGTTGATTCCGGGCTTCTAGGCCGTGGCCCAGTAGATGTATCAACACCTGACCTGGCATCCTCAGAGAAATATACTTCTGCCGGTAGCTGCTCAAGTGGCATCTACTTTCAAGTGGACCACGGCCTAGAAGCCCGGAATCAACATTTTATTGGATAGATCTCGGCCATAAACGCCTAAGAACTCATATAAGTTGGTTGTAGTTAAATATAACATTTGTTTTGCACTCAAAAAGTATTGAATTATCAATCTTACTTATTTAGTTGAAATTAAATAAGAAGAAAATTAATTGTAATCAGTTTCGACCTGATAGGTAGCTGCAGTATAGTTTCAAATTATCCACAAAGAGACAAAGGTAATGGAATTTTGGAGAAATACTCCACTTAGAACAAAGAGATAATTTAATTATTTAGGATGTACTAAACCTTATGGCTTTCAAATGATATAGCGTTAAATTGTGCAAATTTAACACAATTAAAAGAACACTTATTGGAAGAGTCCTATACCATCACTACTCTTTGGTCAGAAACTTGGTCTTTAACCAAAAGGCAAAGGCAAGTGATGAAATAAGATTTTTGAGACCATTAGCTGCATATAAAATGTTAAGAGTATAAACAAAAATTGGCCATCCGAATTAGAAGCATTGTAGGAAAAATTACAGATGCTTGTTAGAATGGCATCAGTATATAAATAGAATTGATCTCAATCGGTTCCCCAAAATTATGATTGACTATGAACATATAGGCCGACGGCATATAGGATTACCCGAAAGAGATGGAAAAACCAATTTCAATAGAAATTCGTCAATTATTTGGAACGGAAGAGGCCCTAAGGTCCAAACTGCAATTGTTGTTGATGATGATGATGATAATGATGATTGCTCGTTGATAAGCTGGAATGCGCAATATTGAAGAGCATTTTGAGAATGGCAATGGCATGAAAGTGAAAGATGTGAAAGTCAATAAGATGGTGTGTAATTTCGTAAGATTCTAAGTTTAATGGATCAAGAGTGCACTATTTTATTCTGCTTAAGTGGCATATAAAGTGTTTTTAGGGGTGGTGTTGTATTCGTATGTTTAGACGAGTACGTATTAGGAACAGCAATAGAATACGGGCAGAGGGGACTCAGCACGGGATCTTATTTTAATTATTGTACGAATGCACCATGAGGGGACGCCTCGGGAGGGAGGGGTGAGGTGAGAAGATACACCGGATGACTGGTACCAGGAGCGACAGCACAGCAATGTCATTGTCCCTGCGGTTTCCAGATTGAAGCATACCGCCAGATTGGGGACCCTGCCCCAAACAGAGTTCAATGCTCCACCAGGTTTTTTTTTTTTTTTTTTTAAATACAGTTCCGGAGTCTGATCGGGACTCCGGCGCTGTATACCCTACTTTTTATTTACCTAATTTGTTTACTTTGATTACTGTATGATTACTGAATTTCTGTTTTACTTTTTACACACACATACACAAACATATAACACCCATGCCCAAGGCGGGACTCGAACCCACGATCCCCTGCGTCGCGAAACACCAAAGCGAGCGCGGCCATGAGGACCGGCTGGGGGTCGGCAACCAGCCAACCAGGAGACGGAGATTTATAATCAACGTTTTTTCCTGCCACGCTGCACCGATCACTATCGCAGACAGGTCCTGAAAGAAACCAACGGGATGAAGAGTAAGGAAATGACAATGGTAGCGACATGGAAGAACATGGATTTAAGAAGATGAAACAAATCTACCGAGCATTCGCTTGGCGACGTGCGGAAACACCCAAAAAAGAGCCATGGATCATGTAAGCCGGTCTCAGGGATTGAAACCTCCCGAATGTGGGCCCCAGACGAAACTGCCTGAGCCATTCCTCTCGCTGTAGATGTATTAGAGACGATAGTCACTTGCTCATGTAGGGCACCAAGGAGAGAATCAAAGTGATCAAAATGGATCTTATACCATTTGAATTTAAGGATAAAAACTGTGTAACAATTAGATATAGAGTAGCTCTCCTCTCGATAAAACAAAATCTCAGGTTGTATTGAAGCTTTTAAAACAGGTGTTCCATTCACATTGTTTCCCTAATCACTATATTCTATTTTACATATCTTCTGCAAATTACATGGAATGCAGATGGAGCACCGGTGGAATGCGATGGTGGGGTAAAGCAGGAAACCCTGAGAAAATTACCACAAAGCACCACAAATCCCACGTGTAGTCACCTGGGACCGAAATCGGCCCGAACAGGCGAGTGGTGCGGCCGTATTATTTTGAATAGTTTTCTTCTTTAAAAACGCAATTTTAATTGTTTAGAGATAAGCAATAAATACAGTCATTAAAAGTAATAACATCCTAATTATTCCATACAATATTTGTTGTTATTTCCTCAATTACTTTTGAAAAGCAGTAGCTACTTCCTTTATAACCAACATATTATGTTTATAATCTCTAAGGCATTCTAGAAATGAATTTTGTATTATACGTTCTACTCTTGAGAATCTTACAAACCTTCACCAACAAATTTAATATTTTCTGTTTATAGATGTTTTGGTATCCTTTCATGAAAATTGGAAGAAGATAAAAACCTTTAAAAAGGAACTAAATCTCATCTTCTCTATTATATTCATCATTAGCACTATGCCATCCTCCGTGATCTAAGGGGTACCTTAGCCTCTGGTACCCAACCAAGTTTCGGCAGAAGGAGATTTTTTTCGGGCGTAAAAGTCCTTAGTATGGCTTCCTTCGGAAGGAAAGTAAAGCCCTTGATCCCGTGTCATAGAGTTGCGGCACGTAAAAAAAGCTCAAGCCTGATAAAGAGGTCTCTGAGCAAAATTAAGAGATATTTCACATCTTGTATATAATGGGACGCAGCAGTCCATAAATAAAACTCAGTTTAATTTAATTAGTGCTGTGGGTTCTCCATGGTGAAATCTCTAGATAAAACTCGACTTATTCTAGAGCAATACAGTATTTCCTTTAATTAGTCGTTCAACTTTTCTCGTATTTTACCCAATGAATATGCAAATTTTATAGAAAATATAAGATTTTAGGTTATGAAAAGGTGTAAATGCTCATTCATGAATTTAACAATTAATTTTAACAGCATATTTAATTGGTATGCAATCCGTTCCTCTTTAGATTGCCTCATTTACCCCTAAACGAGCCAATCCAGTATAAAACCCATTTTCATGAAAAAGCTAACACATGACTAGAGTGAGAATTTTTGCAAATTTGCATGTTTTGCTCCTTAAGAGGTAAACATAAGAAGACATAAAATAGATACCTTTTATACCATAAGGGACGTATGAAAAGAATCGTATAATGCATATAAATGCATTTTATATGGTTAGTGCATATTTTACATATATTTCTGTATGAATACATATTTTAGGAGGGTGGTCGACATTATCTAAATAATTTAATAAAACTAAAACGCAAATTTAAGCTTCAAGCCAAATGCATATTTTTTGAGACAAATCAACAATTCTTTATGTACGAAAAGCTCTGAAGCGACATGCATGGGTCAGGTACCTAAAATATTTACAAGAAAGTGATCACCAAAAACATGATTTTCAACTACATATTTATAGTACAGTTTTTTTTGCACCAATATAAGTCAGAACTTTCCTTTACACTTAAATGTTTCTTTCTCATGTTTAAATTTCTACCAGTTTCTTGATCATTGTCTTTCTTTTTCTGTTTTTTTTTTTTTTTTTTTTTTTTTTTTTTTTTTTTTTTTTTTTTTTTTGTGGCTTAGCGTCCTTTGACCTGGTTGGTCTTATCGGACGATAAATGAATCGGTGAAATGTTGCTCAAATGATCTAGAGATCCAGGGAGCTTGAAAGTTACTCGACATTTCGTCTTCTCAGGATAAGGAAAACCCAGAAAAAACGTTATCCGGGTGATTCACCCTAAGCGAGATTCGACCTCGCGACCTTTTGAATGTGCCGCAGACACCCCACGCACACTGCTGAGGCGGGCCATTGTTATTTTTTAAGACACAGGCTCTTTGCAATACTGCCCTGTGGTTTCATGTCACATGGATTTGATTCGAATAAAACATTTACAGCAAACATTCCATGGCACAACAGTCTGAAGGGCAAAGGCTTACCGCACGACCGCTGCGTCCCCGTCTCTGCCCACTATAGGCGTCATGGATGGGGTGCGATACTGAAGGGTAGGACGTGGTAGCGCCCCGAGTCCCTCCCGGCTTGTTAATGCGGTATACGCAACCTGAAGCCGGCACTGTTTCCTCAAGTAATTCCTTAATTGGACCCACGAAGCTCACGAGACTGAGTGCATCCTGGGGTAGGTCTCCCAGTGGGAGAAAATCCCTACGCTGGTATAAGGAATCGAACCCGAGACTTCCGTTTGGTAAACCGCTCTAAGGAGAGAGAAAAATCTGACAGAAAATTTTGAGAAATGTTTAACTGTATATTGCAACATAACAATCGATAAAATTAATTAAACTATTGTTGAATGATACTTTAGGAATTGATATTGTCGGGATATTGTATTAATGACAGTCATGTAAGTACACCTCAAAGAAAGTTTATCATTTTTTCACTTTTCTCATTTTATTAGCTTAAAAACTGAATAATGAGCAAATTATGAACGCCATTCAACATATACTCTTTTGGTGCATATTTCTCAATTTTGAAGCATATTTTAAACGTTATAAAGCATAAATACATGAATTTATCAACTAGTTTCAGCGAATAAACATGATCGGTTCAATTTATAATATATTCCAAATCTTTTGGCATGAGCTTCTACAGAATTAGCGCACACTGGTCTTTCTACTCGAGAACAGAAGTTATTACTAGGAGGCCTATTTTATACGAAAAAGACTACAAAGGTTTCAAGACCTCATCTGCCTAATTGCATTTACCGGAAGAGTTCAGCTTGAATGCCGAACCAATTCCCACTTGGGGAACATTTGCAAATGTACGTCACCTGCAGCAGTCCTTTGGGTACATCATCGTGTGGAGTGTGCTTTTGTGATGTGGCTTCAATTTGCGATTGATCTCTCTATAGTGGCCAAGCACGCTGCTGGGCACAAGTGGCTATGGTTTCATGCTGCTTCCTTTGTATTTATATATTGATCCTCACATCTGCTCTTGCGGCAAATAATTAATGACTTAAAGGAGGGTGCCTTTAGTCTTCTGCAGAGAATGCAGTTTCTGTGGCCTAAGTTGGTACCTTTAACCAAATACTCAGACTGAGTAGCCCGCACCCTTGGGGAGAGGTTTTGAAAATGTGTGCGTTCACTTGGATTAGACTAGGAGCATGGCGGATAATAAAAATTACTGACCAGAATGGTATGAGAATCTGCCCGATTCGCAAAAAGGAACAGTCATGAACTAATATCTTGGCAAGATGTAGGGGTACGGAGGAATGGAGGGAAAAGTATTCACCGCGATACTTTACCACCGCGAATGGAGAGTTAAGAGCATGTTGGATGCTAATGGCAGGCACTGAAGACGCAGACGGGATAGGTAAATTTTTACTTTAGACGAGACAGCTCAGATCTGAGAAGTTTGATAATTGGGAGAATGGGAGCAATAAGAAGAGATAAAAAGCTATTATATTTTTAGATATATTTTATGCCATTCTTTTCGGTCATTGCTTTTGTGGTGTTAGTATTGTGTGCATATATATTTCTCTTAAGTGTATTTGTCAACTATAATAGGGTACATTAATACATCCGAATATGGTTTATTCTGTGTTGTAAATTTGAGATTCTGTATCTGAATATATTTGTCCTTTTATTTCATTTTTGTTTTTTATATTACTTACTGTTTTGTGTATTGCAAAAGCACACGTGCGGTCTGTGGACCTGTTCAATTAATGAAGATCAATGTATGTTTACTGGTATTTCAATAAGTACACTTATCCACTCATTCATATCCGGCAGGGTAGCGATTTGTAGTCGTCATTTTTGTCTATCGATCCAATCATCATCCTGAAGATTTCTCTGTGACAAAAGTGAAGAGACCCTTCTTTTAAGTATCTCGTGGACTTCCTAACTTTCTTTTCTAATTAGTAATCTACTTCATGGTCTTGTAGTCTTTCTTTTCTCATGCACAAACATGTCTATATCAAAATATCAAACTAATAGTTTCTTTTGAATGTCTTCTAAAACACTTTGTTCTTTTTAACTAACCTTCTAATTTATTTATTCTTTAAATTTTTCAGCCTATGTTTCAATGCAGATCTTCCAGTCTCTGTTTACAGTACTTCTTTATCATCTTTCATTTGTCCGACTTCACATCCATATAATAGTGTACTTTTCAGAATGAAATAGTACATTATAATTTCGGTTTTATATTCTTTGGCCATAGCAGAGAATTTAAGGCTTCAGTGATTAATTTTGCTTGGACTATTCTTTTCTTTGTCATGTTTTCACGTGTGTCAGAAATATTCAATGTTGCTTCCAAATATTTAATTATAATTAAATTCATTCCATCTATATTATTATATAGGTATTCATATGAATATAAGTTAAACCCGTCATTAAATCCTGATGATAATGATATCGATGATTGATATGTGACAACGCCAACTATTTTCCTTGATTTTGGTTCATTAGGAACGGTATCACCGACAACAGCTGACCTGTGTGGAAAAGGGACCGCGCCGTGGCCGAGTGGTTAGACCACTTGCCTCTCACCTAGACGGCCGAAATTCGACTCCAAGCAAACGCATGTGAGATTTGTGGTGGACAAAGCGGCGCTGGGGCGGGTTTTCTCCGGGTACCCCGGTTTCCCCCGCCATCGCATTCCACCGGTGATCCATCATCATTCTTGTATCATCAGTGTCACCGCCAGCGGTGCCATAAGTAGTTAAAGTGGGCGTTAAACACTACCAAAAAACTTGCTTGGCAAAGGAAGGAAAGATTTGCTCAGTAAATCAGGCGTCAATAGTAGTTCAGTCTTGTTGAATAAATCAGGAGAGAATCTTGCTCGATACTCCTGCGAATTGTTTACTGTGACCAGCTGTGCGGAAAGCGGGAAAACATAATTCCTTCAGTGTAATTGCAGTATGCAACATTTTGCAATCTACCTTTCATAAGTTCTCTTGATTAGTTGGATTCACTGCCCTTAGTTATGAAACATTATTGTTTTACTTAAAAATACGCGTTCCTTTATTTAGGAACAGTAGTTAAAGAAAATCATCATTTAAATTAATCAGTCATTTTCATAGCTAGGTATTGTAGTTTCATAAGTGGTAGAACATTTGTCCTATTATAATTTCTCTTACATTGGTACTTATATATATCTAATAATATGAAAATATATATATTTTCATAATTTAGTAGTCGTAACACAAATAATTTCAAAAAATAATGACAATTACTATAATAAAACAAGCTCTTGAACTTGGTCAATATCATAGCAATCGCATTGTAACGCTAACAGTATGAGAATGATTTTATAATGAAAAACGTCCACATTTAATAGCAGTGAATATGAACATGATTTTGGTAATTAATTCAGATCTAAACGAGTAGAAAGAACGTTCTTCTCCTTGGTAGCTGTCATACTCATGCATTGGTTGTGTAATGGCGCTGCAAATTGAATTTTCTGAACTTTGCCGTAAACCAAACACTTATTCCACCACTTTCTATAAATAAAAAATATTCCTTCTGGGCAGGCATGAACGTAGTGGACAACAGTGTGCATATTGAATAATTTAATTATTGAACAATTCAATTATTAAGCAATTATAGTGTTCTGTTTCACACGTTATAAACTCACACACGACACGCATTATGCAAATCTTTCCAACTTTTCCCCACATGCTATCATATTGTAATGTGTTTTGTATTTCATACAGATATAAGTTTATAGAAAACATCAGTTTTATTTCTATTACTTTTTTCAAATAAATGCTTCACATAATGCAGAGATAATAATTTTGAAAGAATCAAAATATTATATGATTTAATAACAATAATAATAAAGAAAATACGCATTCAACAATTTTCTCACATTTCTGATTGTATCAGAAAATATCCTGAATATAATTTTTCAATATTATACTCCAGGCCAAATTAATTATGTACAATTAATATTTAATACATCCTTAATTTAAATATATGCGTGGGCCTAGTATCAAGCTCTACTACATCCAATTTAATATTTTTAGAGAAAAATGAGAATTAGACTCTGTTTGCTGGATATAGCAGGTTTTGATAATAACTCCTATTACTAATCATATTAAATGTTGCTAAATTTCTTTAAACTGAATTGCAAAAGTTTTATTCTGAATATTCAAATTCGCAACACAGTTTCACAAAATACCTTGAATTGATGATTTTTCTAATTTGTAGCTGTCCATTTTGAACGCTAATAAACTTTTCTTTTCGTGTTGTTTCAAGTTTGCAAGGACCAATAATTAATCGACATCTTGTGTGTTGCCTAAAACCGTTGCAAGTAAACTGACTCCCAACATGGTTTGTATAAGCAATCACCAATTAAAGTACTCTCACGATGAGGTAACTTTTGAAATACACGCAGCATCTTTTTATAATGGGTATGGCAGGTTATGAAAAGAATTATCTTCGCAAAGCATTTTAAATGGGATAGTGATTGAACTTGAAAATATCAAGGAGTGCATATGGTAGGTGGTGAAATGCACTTTTAAAAGTATGGCATAAGTCAACACTAAAAAAATGAATGTGGTAGATTTTGATACTAGACCCCTCTGTGTGTCCCTGTGAGAGTCTACTGAAAATTTTGATCAAGAATGGTTGCGATGCATCCATTATGTGTAATATGTTAAATGCTGAAAAGGTAGAGAAAAATAAAAGTTCACAAAAGGCATGTTCATTAATTTTAACTAATTGCAGGATATTACGTATTTAAGTATTTTATACCTGCAAAATAAGGAAGTATCGGAGGTAGAAAAACCTAATAGGTGAATGAACCTAAAAACTAAACATATTTTAGACGGAAAAATAGTATTTGAATTTTGAATTAATTTCATCTATTGGTACACATTAGTCTTAAGTATGAATACTTCTTTTGTCTGCAACTTCTTATTTGAGTGTAATAAGAAACAGCCAATGTTTCTCACACAGTTTAGGTGTTTCTATCATTTCTGGCACCGTATCAGAGGTCCGATTAAAATGTGTATAGGAAACAAGCGAAATTCAAAACACTCTTGGATAACACTGTAATGTAAATGTGTACCTTTTCTGCCCTTTATATGAATTACGTAAACCCGTATAACCAAATGTGCTTTATTCAGATCTCAAAAACAAAATTATCCATCATGTACTTTTTTTTATCGGATGTTTGACTTGCTAGTTTATTTCGCTACAAATGAGAAATAAGATTAATATTTTCATTGTTATCGTCTGTAAACTTTTAATAATACATCTTAGTTTTTTCAATATAATCATTATATGTACTCCAAATTAAAAAACTTGAACAATCAGCTTTATAATAGCTGGGTATGTTACTTGCTATCACGCTTTTAACCCACGAATTTTGGTAACCGCAAAACATTCGCTATTTCTGAAAATCTAAGCTATCATTTACACATCGATGCATGACAGATTAACGATAATTTTTTAAAACTCTCACCTGCCTTTCTGATAAAGTGTGAAAACAATTCTCTAATAAACAATATACATCCATTAACAAATCAAACATTATATCGCAACCTGTATTAATACCGTGGCTAACGAAAGAGGCAACCTGCGGCGCGAACTGAAATCACGTGATTCTTCCAGTCCAATTATAGCCCGATGAAGTAAAATTGTAGTCGCATAATATAACCATATCCTACACAGAGAAATAAATTGCTTGTTAAATTCATAGAAAATGTACAGTTAAATCATGGAGTTATTCAACGTTAGCCATGTTTAAAACTACCATTACTACGTAACGCTGGTTCGCACCGCAGCCTGTTTGTCTCGTTAGTTACGTATTCATACTGAATGACGTCAAAACTTGAACATTATGTCTGAAGCGTTATTGTATAGATTAATTGAAAATGATAGAAATGAAGATAAAAAAAGATCCTTTATTATTTTTTTTTCAAATAAAATTCTAAATTCTTCATGTAGTTTATTAATAATTAAATTTCATAATACTGTTCTTAGGAAAGGAATAAGTCATATTGATGATGGAATTAATATTAGTCCAATAAAAGTTCTTACTGCATGACGTCATAACTTTGAACATTACGTCTGAAGCGTTTTCGAGAGACTTGCGAAATAGGAATTTAAAATATGTTTCTTATCTTCTAAATAATGTAAAAGCGCAATTCAATAACAGATTATGTTAATCTGAGGATGGTCTTTTCATTAAAAACATGTTGCAATTTCCCACTTGAAGATTATCACCGAATACAGCGAAATAAATTGTGCTTGTTGTTGCTAACAGGGTTTAAAAAGGATATTATACTCTCTTCTGCTCAAAATATGTATGTAATGACTATATGTGAGATAAAACACTTTCAAAATATTGTTTTGTCTTTTACTCATTTCCGGTAAGAACCAGGATATCTTTTCTTTGCAAAAAGGCTTTAACTGAATGGTTGCGAGCTGTATCGAGATTTAAATAAACAGAATCCTGATAATAAAACCTCACGCTTGATGTTTCTAGAGTGTTTTCTAAAGCGAGAGAGTGGAAGGGGGAGATGTTTAGGAAATAGAGTGGCACCCCTGGGAATCGAGTCCACTCGTGTGTATGAGTGCTATCTCCTACCCTCAGCTTTCCAACATTTCAGCCACTTGCTCACAAGCATTTACATAAATCATAAGAAGTGTTCATTGCCTTTATGGCCAAATATCACGAAATGGAGATTCTGCGATGGAAAATGCTGACACGAGATATGTAATTGGATTAGAAGCTTAAAATTACTGCAGCACCGAAACAATACACGCCTTTGGTTTCCGTGTCTAGAAAAGCAGTAATAATTGACAATGAGAATTTCAAACTCAAAAATGTTTAACATTACTATTTGATAAGCGTGGAATGACAGTGTTAAAAATCTCACGTGTTCTATTCCCATTACATTCTATACCTATTCTATAAAAATTATTTTTATAACAGCTTATTCTTCTATCTACTTTATGCTAATCAAGATAAATATTAGCAGAAATACTCCTATTAATTAGTTCCTTATAAGCAAAAGCGAAATAAGGTGTACACTGAGCTAAAGCGGTAGTCAAATACTTTAAAAGATGTTTGTTATGTGATTGAAATTTGGTTCTCTTTGCATGGCTAGGAATAAAACAAAAGAAAAAGGAATGACAAATTCCCGTTTGAAAAAAAAAACATTTTAAAATTGAAACAAATAGCAATTAAAGACATGTCTTGAAAATGATTAACTTCACAAAAATGTATGACATAAATGTGGGTTTTTACGAAATCTATATCTTTTATAATCTAAGCTAGTCATCTCCTATAGTTTACCATTTATGAAAAAGTAATCCACAATGAAGAGGTTTTCAGAGGCTATTATCAGAAAATTCAAGATAACGGTTATATTTGTTAGGTAAATATGTTTAATTTACGGTATTTTAATCAAAATTGTTAAAGCCGTGTTCGAGAAAATCAAAAAATTCGAAAATTTGTTAATGTAAAGGGAATTTGTGAGGGGGCTCTTGAAAATCTGTGTGTCGCATCCGTGAACGATACTGAATTTAATTATTAAGTTTGGTACTTGACGAAATTTTCGTTTTTGAGTTATGTTATTCACAGACATACACGGATACAAGGACTTAGGTGGACTAATATATGTTTGGTGTTGTTAATTCACCCAAAGTAAAAGTTTTAATCATATAATCAAAATCACGCGAACCTTTCTCTAAATATGCTTTTCTGGATACATATGGGACCCAGTAGTAATGCTGGGAAGATCGAAGAAGTGCGACTGCATGCTTTATTACCACAAAAACAATCAAAAATTGGGTCCGTAACATTCCTTTGATAGTAGGCTGCATTAACGTATATGTTGTTGGCATCTCCGTGAATGCCAAGTTACCTATAACCTGCAACGACCATGATCCCCTTGGTAAACCTTTCCTTGTTCTCTGGATTGAAGCTGTAGCGCTCATTTTGGCCCTTTTGATGGCAACAAATTGCGCAGGGAGTGCTTGTGTCACCATGGTTCATTAAAGAAACTACTCTTTGCCGCTTTTCATCTGCTAGGTGGTGATCATAGAGTTTTCTTTCGTTGGTGAAGCATTCTGTGATATGACACTTTTTCAAGGCATGTCCACGTGCTTTATGGAGTCATTTTAGACCCAAATTGCTGTGTATTATTCGATAAACGGTCCTTTATATATTCCAATTTGGCTGGAAATGCTTCTTTGTGTTGGTGGATATTCTTGAGTCAACGCTGCCATCACCTTGGCTATTAGGACTTTTGGTGATGTTGATTGTGTCCTTTTTCTTGCCCTTGTTTTTTACTTTCTCTACACTTACTATGTACATAGTGTATAGACAAGGAATTGTATTCCACCCCAAAATCTGATTTCACCGGAAATGCATGTTTTGAGAACCCCTGAATCCATAAAAGCATTTTTAGAAAGTGTGTGTGTGTGCGCGTGTCTGTGGACAGCATTGCTAAAAAAGGAAAAGTCCGTTAAAAATCTAACTTGGCATTTAGATTTGTTATCTTCCAAGGATGTGACACGAAGATTTTCAAGAAAATCCCCCACCCCCAGTACTCTTTATATGGAACTTTTTTCGAAATTTTGATTTTCTCAAAAATGCCTCTAATGATTTTGATTAAAATATCGTATATTAAAGATATTTACCTCACAAATAAAATGTATATCTCGAATTTTCTGGGAATATCCTCTGAGAACTTCTTTATTCTGGATGAATTTTACGGAATCTAGTATATCTGCTAAAATGTAAGAGATGGACAAAAACTTGCCACACAAAAAATGTAGAGTTCTTTAAATCACACAATGTAAGTAATACACTTTTTTTTCGTGGAGCTGATTTTTTTTTTAGATATTCCTTGGTATTTGTTTTAGCTTTGAAAAACTATACTTTTCTCCTGCAGAAACTGTCCATACAAACAAATGAACTTCAGTCACATGGCAACCAACTTTTGACTGTCCCTTTAACCTATAGTACTCCCTTGTTTCGCTTCTATTTACAAGGAAGCAAGTAATAAGACTATTCCTGCTAAGTTTTTCTCGATTAGCATGAAGTAAATGGAAGCATAAGCTTTTTGATAGAAAGTCATGTGAATGGAACACATCGTATTTTTTTTCTTTTCTTTCCTTTTTTTCACTTTTTCACTTTTTTGCACTTTAAATGGAATTAATTTTTGTAACTGTGTTATACGCCTCACAACGACTTATTTATGGTAACACATTTTTATTTGCACTTTTCTATCATTGAAGGGCTGTAACCGGCATTTGGAAGCCCAACAATATGCCCCCAACACAAATAAGGGACTTTTGAAACCATTACGGAGTAAATATAACCTCAGATTGACCCAACAGATTGTAGAAACACGCAGTGATCTGTTTGAGTGATGACATGCTGAGGGATTGGGATTCAAAGCTTAAGTGGGCAACTCTCGTACTTATAATGATTAGCTCTAAGACGCCATGAACCTTACTTATAACATATGTTTTGGGGCATTTTTACGTACCAAGCAACAAAAATTTGATATATTCCATTCACATGACTTTCTTTGCATCTCTGCAACAAATGATTGTTAAAAAGCTTATGCTTCTATTTACTTCATGCCAATCGAGAAAAAATTAGCAGAAATAGTCTTATTACTTGCTTCCTTATAAGCAGAAGGGGCATAAGGACCACAGGTTAAAAAGATAGTCAAAAGCTGGTTGCTATGTGACTGAAGTTTTCAAAGCTGAAACCAAAAAATAAGGAATATTAAAAAAAACAATCAAATCAATGAAAAACATTTATATAACATAAATTGTGTGTTTTAATGTGCTCTACAGTTTTATGTGGTAAGTTTTTGTCTATCTCTTACGGTTTAGCAGTTATACAAAATTCCGTAAAACTCATTCAGAATAAAGTAGTCTTCAGAGGCTATTCCCAGAAAATTCAAGATATACATTTTATTTTTCAGGTATATATATATATATATATATATATATATATATCTTTAATGTACGATATTTCAATCAAAACCATTCGAACCATTTTTGAGAAAATAAAATTTTCGAAAAAAGTTCCATTTAAAGGGTAGTTAGGGGTGGGTGATTTTCTTGAAAATCTTCTTGTCGCATCCTTACAAGATATCAAACGTAAATACCAAGTTTGGTGTCCAACGGTCTTTTCGTTTTTGAGCTATGCTGTCCACAGACACACACCCATGCATTTGTCAAAATGCTTTTTTGGGATTCAGGGAACTCAAAACATGTATTTCCGGTGATATCTCGGTATCGAATTTTGGGTGGAATACAATATCTTCTCCATACACTAAGTACATAGTACGTGTAGAGAAAGTAATAAAACAATCGACAGCCTACCAAGATATTTCTGTTTGAAAGCCTTGCTTATATCATAATCAGAGAAGCATTGTATAAATACCAGTGAGAGCTGGTTTGTGTATCAATTATGAGGCCTTTAATTTATGTACTACTCTCTTTAATATGCTGTATAATCTTTGTTTCAGGGTTCGCGTGGAGTACTATGTCAACGAAAATACGTTCAAAGAGCGCTTGCAGCTCTACTTCATCAAAAATCAACGTTCCAGTAAGTCCTGCCATCATTTGTTTGTTTCTAATAAATACAGGTATATTTAGATATATTGCATTGGTAGGGGTTTATAAAGTATCTTAAAGAGGCTTATTTAATCTATGCTCACAACATAACAACTCTACAAAAACAATTGAATGGGACCAATGGTAACATTATTTAGATCCTCGACGAATTGTTTTGTTATTTGTAATAATCTGATAATATACCTGCATTTATTGATAGAATTATAGCGCTACTAGTGAATTTAGCAATAGAAAATACAAATCTAGTATTTAAAATTAATATAGGAGCGGCATTTTCACGTCTCAAACAAAGAGCACGAAGTAAACTATGGCAAAAGACTAAAATAGAGTGGAATAATTAGTCCTTCACGACTAAATTAAGTATATAAGTATTGCAGGAAATGCATTATTCTAACATAACACAAAATCTAAAACATCTAAGGGACGGTTATTCTGTGACAGCTTACCGCATTTCCAGGTGATTATCATTCTCTGGATAGCACTATTCGGAAAATATCTTTCCAAGTAAGTTTTCAACTAATTGGCGTAGCCAATACGTCCATTGTCCGACAAACACGTTTCCACGTTCATGACTGACACAATTCTTATCGCTAGCAATAATAACCATGGCAACATTGCATTTATCGAACGGCCGAGGAAATAATGATGTTTCTGAAACAAGATAAAGCTTAAGGGCATAAGAGAAATAAAAAAAAGTATTTCCAAACATTGAGCGAAGACGAAATTTATAGCTTTGCTTTTATAAAAACTTTATGCTTACCAGATGGATACGTCATGCATATCTTTAAATAAGATAATGTTTTGATTAATCTTGTACACTTCCCGCCGTACTTTGTAAAATCACAATTCCAGTACAATCATCTATATGTCATGGTTAATCCTGCCCGTCATCCCTTATGATTGCAGTTTCCAGAAGCCCAGTTGATCTTAATAACGGATGAAAAGTATTAGACAGTTTTCGCACCCATAATATTTAACAATATATTGCCGGCTCCGGTAGCCGTGGTCGTTGGTGCGTTTAGCATTGACGTTCTGGGTCGTGGGTTCGAATTCCGCTACGGACATGGATGTATTGTGCTTTGTGTTTCTGTGTTTGTGTACTATCTAAGTCGTTCTATCCTCCTGATGGCCGAGTAAGTTACGCCTGAAGCCTAAAGGCCAATATACAGTAAATAAGTGCAAATAATGTTATATTTAGTAGAGAACAATACATAAAACACATAAAATTTGTGGTTATAGTATTGATTAATGTATCTCACTTAACTTATTAATAAGTGAAGCATAAATTTTAGGGTCTAATGTATTGTGAATGCCCCTGAGCTATAACTCTGCTCTATTTATATACATCACTCCACCTATAGTTGGGTAGGACAGAGGGCAGAAGTGGGTCAACTGTGGTACTTGTTACGTAAACAACGAACGTCTGAGAAAGGAATAGTAGCCCCAGCCTAAAAACTTCGTGTAATTTTACTCATGGAAACAACTTTAAAAATGGGAAAAACCCGTAATACTGGATCACTACATCGTCCTTAAGCACTTATTCATCTCCCACCCTGCATGTAAAACAAACAAACATTATCTTGTCCCAAGCAGCGACGTAATTAAAGTTAATGCGATGACTTCAAAGTTTTTCCTTTACGTAAATTTCCTTCGAAAATGTTCGGAGTTATTCATTTTTCTTAGTTTCTTTTTTTTTTTTTTTTTTACAGTTTGTGGTCAGCTGTTCTATACTTTGAAGCTATTCCTTAATCTACATACATTTTGAATTATTTGTTAACAGTGCTTTATTCGATCATTTTAATGGTTTTGAAGGTGATATAGGTACTTTGTACAGCAAACAAGAGAGAAGTTCAGAAATTAAAATCTATGTAAAATCTACATTTTAACATAAGTTCTTTCTCACCTAATGTGTTCTGCAAAAAAAAAAAAACTATTCTTACCAAGATAATGTTTATATACATGATAGTAATCAAGGTGAGCCCGCCTGGGTAGTGTGGTGGTAGCGTGTCTGCTTCTGATAGGTAGATAGAGAGGCCTATGAGTAAAATTAAGCCATCTTTCACACCCAGTATAGAATGGGACGCTGAGAAGCAAGCAGTTACAGAGCATCCATAAATAAAAACCGTCATTTCACTCCCCTTCCATTTCTGGACAGAGTTTTGTGGCTGAGTTCGCGCGTATACTCTGATTCAGATGAGTCGTGTTGAAACTGCCTGCACTTTGACCTACTGAGAACATTGCAAATATGTTTATTATTAGGAAGCGGAATAGAATTTCGATATCAGTGAAAGTTCATTTGCATCTGAAGTCTCTGGATAGGAGAGGATAAGCAAAAGAATCAGAGGTGGAACAGATCCGAAGTGGGACTTGGTCAAAGATTGGGATCCTAACGTCTCCAGATATGACATCTTCCACATAAACTTCCTCTCGACATGGCCCGTCACACTGTCAACGCTATGACAGTTCCTCAAAGGAAACTCCTCCGATACTCGCCTGATCCTTCGATCCTGAAAAATGATAAGGATAATTAACTGTAAGGAAATGAAGAACAAGAAAATTCGATGCATAATTCACATAACTTCGGTTTAGAGTAACCATCCATGGGGAACCAAACCGAGACTTCCAAAATATGACCCTTAGACGTTACCGCAGACCCGTCAAACTTACTACCAAGATTATTAAACTCTGC
This sequence comes from Hymenopus coronatus, assembly GCA_030762935.1. Classification (NCBI taxonomy): domain Eukaryota; kingdom Metazoa; phylum Arthropoda; class Insecta; order Mantodea; family Hymenopodidae; genus Hymenopus; species Hymenopus coronatus. Next base: position 106,319,150 of record CM060890.1, read on the forward strand.
CTACGTCCTTCATACCTTCGGGTGGGTAAGCTCCGTTGACAAATTCATGATAATAATGAGGTTTCCTGCTTCCTCGACTCAACTAATGAAAGCTGTGCTTATGTATATTTGCACAAACTGCCAGTTTTGAATAATTCAATAGAACTGTCCGTCTATGTTTGCAGTATTTATGGGCGGGGCATTGCAATTTCCCGTTTCCTAACAGCAGTGATTTGTAGCGTTTATATTACTCATATTATTTGCATTAGCTAAAATGATGCACATAAATATTTAATACTATCATTTACCTAATTTATTGAGGATACACCTAGCAGCAAACTTAGGTAATTTCTTTTAATGTTTCAAACACCATTCATAATGTCTTAGACATCGTCCATAACCAGCAGAAGAGCAAATGTTAGAAAGTCATCTAAGAAAATTACAGTGTCTGTGAGAAGGAAAATGTATTGAATGGTTAAATAAACTGTGAAGTGCAAAATAGTTTAGATATATTTGTGACAGCCTTTTTACTTTCTCTAATTTGAGCATAATATATAAAGAAAAATTCTATACAAGGATTTCACTGGAAATACACATTTTAAGGTTCTTTGTAACCAACAAAACAATATTTGTAGAAAATGTGTGTATGTGTATCTATCCTGTGTCCATATGTGTATCCAAGAACAAAATCTCAAAAACGAAAAGTCGGTTAAAGAACAATCTTGATGCAAGTTCAACATTTTCGAAGAACGCGACAAGAAGATTTTTAACAAAATCCCCAACCCAGCTTTGCATAATTAAAATATTTACCTGAAAAATTAAAATAGTTATCTTGAATTTGTTGAGAATAGTTTCTGAAGACCTCTTCATTCTGTATGGCATTATGGTAACTGGTAAACTGTAAGAGATAGAGAAAAAGCTAGTACACAAAAAATGTAAATATTATTAAAAAGCTCTTTTTTGCAGAATTAACGATTTACGAGATATCCCTAGTTATTGATTTCAATTTTAAAATACATATACTTTTCATTTTTTTTTATTCCTGGTCATAAAAAATAACCGAATTTCAAAGTCAACGCAAAGTGATAGATTTTAAAAGACTTGACTGTCACTTTCGCCTACAATATTCCCTTATTTCTCTTATACTTACAAGGAAGCAATTAACAAGAGCATTACTGCTTATGTTTAAATCGATTAGCACGAAGTAGATGGAAGAATCTGTTTCCTGTTTGGTACTGAACATCAGAGAAAGGCATGTGAATGCAACACATCACAATTTTTTTAAATTAACTCTAATTGTAATTTTGGCTATAAAATAGTTTAGCGGCATTTAGCATGGTAGATCATATCGTATGGCGGATGAACTAACGAAGTGAAATGGTGATTAAATGGATTGGGGAGCCTATCAAACATTAATATAACAATATAAAACCGTCTTAGACGGTGCTCTGGCAGACGTGGATAGTGACAAAATAAAAGTACAATAAATAATTTTGATAAAACGCAACCGATATGCATTTAATTCGTTATTTTATTGAAATTTTGCGTCATAATCCAATTCGCTAGACTAATAAATACCTAAATTTCCTCTGACGCTGATACTAAAATAATATTTAAGTGTTTTTATTAAATTTAAATTTATTTTACTCCCAACAAGACATGTATATAAAATGTTCCAGAATCATTTTCATTTATTGCTTCCTCTACAGTCATTTTCTTCTATGTCAACAACTAACATATTATAGCTCCAAATACCTTTATTTTAAATACCCGTATAATACAAAAATAACAAAAAAGTACACTCGATGTATATTGTTGTTATATGCATGTTGTTATATGTACGGCCCAGCATTTACGTTTCTTTGGTAAATATGAAATGTATATTTTCCTCAACAGTACTATTTTCAGAATTCAAATTCTTTTTCACACTTAAACATAACAACATTTTAACTAAAAATGTTTGTTGCCAAATGGTAACACTGTCCATTACAGGGTTACATCTAAGTATACATGACAATTCAATTAAGAAACCGCGACACAGTTTCTAAACCGAAAGTTAATGACAGTTTGGGAACTCTCGTGTATAAGCAAAGTTAGAAGCAGTTTTGGCCTTGCGAAATTTGAGCAACTATCTGCGATCGATAATAACCACCAAGATCAGTAATTAATTGTGTAACCTTTGCCAACGGATGCATGATGCCTGCAAACATCATCCTGTTTGTATTGTTCATGAACTACCGGAACAACTGCGATGGATTACCTGAAGTATATTGACGAAGACTCGAGTATTAACGTCCTCACTTCCATTAAAATTGTAACGCAAAAGAAATGCTGTTTACTATTGTTTATTGTTTACTTAACCGTTGCTCTTGAGAACGACAGAAGTTAATGTAAAGTTATGTCGAAATTTGATAGATTCAACGTTTAGCAGAAATTAATAGGATTATGGAGAACACGAGAATCAAAATATATGCATAAAAATATTAATTTTTGGAAGGATTGTATAGTAACTAAGTTCTCTAAGTACATGAAGCATTGCATTTCCAGAAAATGTTTATATATATATTTCATTTCAAAGTTTATTTTGCTATCCCGTGAATCAAAAAAACGCGTTGTACAGTCCGCCTCTATAGTGTGGTGGCAGCATCTCTCCCTCACAATTAAGAGGCCTCGAGTTTGAGTCTCAGTTAGAGTGAGTTAAACTAACTCCATGGCACGACAATCCACAAGGAACCTTGACCAACCACCCGGCCGCTGCATCCCCCATCTCGACCCGCAGGCGTCATGAATGGGGTGCAGTGCTGGAGGGTGAGACGTGATCAGCACCTCGAGTCCCTCCCGGCCGGTTGATACGGTCTCCTCGATCTGGACCGACTATTTCTTAATCAAGCTCCTCAATTGGCCCCCTAGGAACTACTCGAGTTTGAGTGCATCACGGACCAGGTACTGGGAATCGAACCCAGGTCTCCCACTTGGTAAGCAGCCGCGTTATCACTCTACCGCGGTACTCGAAGGAGTCGACCTTAGAGTGAGTTACCCGGACAAAGCTTTTTCGGGGATTTCCCCCTATCCAGAGAAGACGATTGTAAAATAACTTTAAACTCTTTGGACCCTAGGCTCATTTGAACATCATTTCACCAATTTAATTTATCGTCCGATACACCCAGGTTAAAGGATATTAACTTACCCCTCCCTTCCAAAATAAGCTGTTTGTGTGTGTGTAAGAGAGATAGAGTGAGAAAAGGTAGTTCTAAACTAAAACTCGGATAACTACCAAATTTCGTATTTAATTCCAGTATTTTCCAAGATTAAAACATGAATATGTTCTAAAAAATCAAAGAGTAATCACGAACGAGCTCCCATTCACTGGTGCAGAGCACCACAATTAAGCTCGTGTGGCTCTTTGCAGCTTACATGAGCCCTGGGAGGGAGGGAGGGAGGGATGAGGGAAGAGACTGGATCAAATGTATGATTAATATATTTTACCTCCACCGCAGTTTCTGGTTTTCAATCCTGGTATGAAGGTTTGTATGGATGTAATGTTGGTCGTTGGGAAACATAAAATTTAGTTCTTTTTATTTTCTCTACCCACATGTATAATGTACATAGTGGATAGACAAAGTAATGCATTCCACCTAAAAATTCGATGTCGGGATTTCATCGGATATTTGTTTTGAAGTTCCCGAGTCCGAAAAAACATTCTTGAAAAATGTCAGTTTGTGTGAGTCTGCTGGGGGAGTGTAGCATTGCTCAAAAACAAAAGACCGTTAAAAATTAAACTTGGTATTTAAGTCTAGCATCTTCCAAGAATGCGACACGAGATTTTCAAGAAACCCACCTACCACCCCAAACTACTCTTTATATGGAAAAATGTTTCAAAATTTTGTTTTTCCCGATTTTGAATAAAATATTGTTTTAAAATGTTGTTCTTCTTAAAAATGGCTCTAACGATTATGATTAAAATATCTATACTAAAAATATTTACCTACATAAAAAAAAAACATATATTTTTATTTTCTGGGAATAGCCTCTGAAGACCTCAATATTCCGAATGAGTTTTAAAGAATTTTGTATAACAGTTACACCATAAGAGATAGACAAAAACGTACTACACAAAACATTATAGATCTGTTAAAAAACGTAATTTATGTCATATACGCTTTTATGTAGAACTGACCGTCTCTGAGATGTTCCTTGTTATCGGTTTCGATTTTTACTTTATCTACACGTACTACCTACATAGAATATAGAGAAGATATTGCATTCCACTGAAAAATTCGATACCGAGATTTCACCGGAAGTACACGTTTTAGGTCCTCTGAATCCAAAAAAAGAGCATTTTTGGAAAAAGGTCCGTGTGTATGTGTCTGTGTGTCTGTGAACACGATAACTCAAAAACGAAAATTCCGTAAAATACCAAACTTGGCATCTAAGTTTAGAATCTTCCAGGAATGCAACATGAAGATTTTGAGAAAAATCCCTCAACCCCAAACTAACATATACATGGAAAAATCTTGAAAAGTTTGATTTTCTCAAAAATGGCTCTAACGATTTTGATTAAAATACCGTATATTAATATATTTATATGGAAAATGGGAATAGTCTCTAAGGATCTCTTTATTCTGAATGAATTTTACTGAATTTTGCGTAACTGGTAAATTGTAAGAGATATACAAAAATGTAGATCACGTTAAAACACAATTTATGTCATATAAGTTTTTATTTTCGTGGAATTGAATATTTCTGAGATATTCCTTGTTATTGTTTTCAGATTTAAAATACTTAACTTTTCTCACACGGAAAGTTTGTAAACTCCTGACCCTGCATAAAAACAGATTTCACCACATGGCAACCAGCTTTTAAGAGACTTGACATCCATTTTAGTCCAGTGTATTCCCTCATTTCCCTCCTACTTACCAGGAAGTAAGTAATAAGACAATTTCTGCTAATGTTTACCTTGATTATCATGTTATAGATAAAAGAATAATCTTTTGTAAGAAAATTTGTTTGTGTAACAGCTAGAAAGTCATGTGAATGGAACACATTAGATGCTTTGTCTAAGAGGTTAATTGCTATGGAGAACGGAAGGGGGGGCAGGGAACCTAAGGGCAAGGCTTCCGTTATTCATAGATATATTTATATTATATTAAATTATATATGATATGATATATGATATTATATTATATTGCATTCTATATAACCATAAATGCGTAGTTAAACATCACTTTGCTTCCTTCTTATTTGAAGTTTTTTTTTATCTTCATTCATTTCTCTCGTACGTTATTACGCAATAACTAAATGTATATCTTTACTGTTTTACAAAACGGTTGCAATTCCCGGCGGGGGCAGAGAAATTTGCTTTAACTAGAACTATTTCCTATCCCAGAGTCTGGAAATGTGAGTGAATGTGTTTGAAGAAAATAAAATTATTAAAACCCATCGTAAAGAACGTACAGACGAGTTGTTTCTAATGCAAAGTCTTGAATATGACCTTAAATGTTAAAGGGAACTATATAAATGAAACAATAAATAAAATGTTACCATGGAGAACAAAAAAGCCACAGGGTACACAAGAATGAGAGTATGTATTTCTTAATGGTTATACCATTAAGGAATTAAAATGAAATCTACCCATAAACTTAACATTACATAATATATATATATATATATATATATATATATTATATTATATTCTCATATTTTTCTCACTTGTCTATTGTTACTTAACAATAACTAAATGTGTATCTGTAATATTTAACAAAACTTTTACTGGACAGGAGAAGAATATACGGTCATGAGGCACATACGATTGTAGTGTATTTCCAAGTATATATTGGAACTGTTTGCCATGAAAGCCTTTCTACACACAAGGCACACAAGTCTTTGGCACACAAAGGTTTTGAGGAAATCCCCACACCCCAAACTTGGGAAATTCTTCATAAAATTTGAGTTTTTTAAAAAGGTTTCTAATAATTTAATTAAATTAACCTACTTTAGAGATATGTGCATAAAAATAAAAAGCATGTCTTGAATTTTGTAGGCATAACCTCTGAAGACCTTTTAATTCCGGATGACTTTTGCATATCTGCTAAATCGTAAGGAACAAAGAGAAACTTACTACACAAAAAAACAGATATAACACAATTTATGGCCCACATGGATGGGATGGACATGTTTGTAGAGTTGATTATTTAAAGTATTCGTTGTTATTGGGTTTCAATTTTAAAATGATTTTAACTTTTCTCATATAGGATTTTTTCTACTCCTGGCCAAGCAAAAGAATCGAATTTCAATCACATAGCAACCAGTGTATCCCCTTATTTCCCTCATACTTTATAAGGAACTAATTAATAAGTCCATTTCTGTTAATGTTTACTTGATTATTAAGAAGTGGAATATGATTTATAATAATAATTTATTACAGGAGGTAGAGAAAGTCATGTGAATGGAACACAATAGATTTAGCGGTTCCCAGAATTTCTTCACCCGTTTTAAGCGTTCTCGGTTTGAACCAAAAAGCTCACCTGCGCTACGTCTCCAAGACTGAGCAATTCTCATTTTAGTACACCAGTAATAAAATAACTTACGATATGCGAACAGTTTTATATCACGCAACCACATGATATAAATCTCCCTAATCTGTTTATACTACATTTAAATTTGCTTACAACGAGGCTGCTTCTTGCATTTTAAGAAGTGACTCGTTCCACTTGAAGCAATAATTCACATAAGTTGAGGTATATAAAAGTATTTGTGCTATGCTCACCACTTTTCTATAAAACTAGCATTGCTTTCTGCTACTAAATGGAAGCGCTTTGTTTGAAATAAAAATCCAAAGTATACTCCTGCATTCTGAACAATGCTGTAAATTGCGCTTCTGGTGATTATAGTAATGTTCGTCATATTCTATAGAAACCTATTAGCATCAATTTATTCCCTCGTTTCTCTGTCTGTCCTACCCTCCATCGATGCGCATTAGCCGCTGTACGGAAGGATTTCATATAAAGTAATATCCAAGGGCATGAAAAAGTTCCGATATATGCTTAAAATCGCTACATTAAATTGTTAAAAAAAACATTTATAATGTATTTTTGCTTTCTCTACACGTACTATGTACATAGTGTATAGAGAGGGTATTGCATTGCACCCAAAAATTCGATACCAAGATGCCACCGAAAATTCATGTTTTGGGTCCCCCTGAGTCCAAAAAAAGCATTTTTACAAAAAGGTCTGGTGGTGTGTGCGTGTGCCTGTGTGTATGTATGTATATGTGTGTGTGTGTGTGTATGTGGACAGCATAGCTTAAAAACGAAAAGACCGTTAAATACGAAGAATTTCAAGAAAATCCTCCCACCCCCAACTACCCTTTACATGGAACTTTTTTCGAAAACTTTGATTTTCTCAAAAATGTTAAATATTAAAGATATTTACCTGAAAAATAAAATGCATATCTTGAATTTTCTAGGAATAGCCTCTGAAGGCTACTTTATTCTGGATGAATTTTACGGAATTTTACATAACTGCTAAACTGTAAGAGATGGGCAAAAATGTACAGCACATTAAAACACACAATTTATGTTATATACATTTTTGTCGTGGAGTTGATCGTTTTTGACATATTCCTTGTTTTTGGTTTCAGCTATGAAAAACTTATACAGGAATTTGTCAACTCCTGTCCATACAAACAAAGGAACTTCAGTCACATAGCAACTTTTGATTTTCAGTTAAGCCTATGGTACTCCCTTATTTCCCTTCTACTTTCAAGGAAGCAAGTAATAAGGCTATTTCTGCTCTTTTTTTCTCCATTAAAATTAAATAAATAGAAGCATAAGATTTTTAAGAATAATTTGTTGCAGAGATGTAGACAAAGTCATGTGAATGGAACATATCTGATTTTTGTTTTTTGTTTTTTTTTTAAGGTAAAATAAGTCTTCACAGTGTCCTGATTTATTTGTGATTCTATGCACCTTGCATTTAAATTTTCATTAGCATGAGCTCATTAATTTCTGATTCGTTTATAGTCTTTCTCTTTTTAGAAAATCATTAGAGAACATACCTAAAACAATGTTTAATTATGTCACTACTTAGTACACATTACATAGTATTGACTGCATTTCACCCAAAAATTAGCCTCACATTCTAGAGGTTACGAATTTGAATCTTGAATATGGAGAGTTACCCAGATAAGGTTTTGGAGGAGAGGGGTTTTCCCTTATTCTGAAAGAATGAATACCGAGTAACTTTAAGCCCTATGGATGCTGAAATTATTTCAGTATCATTTCACCGATTGCATTCCTTTATTAAACAAATTCGATATTACAATTTCACTGGAATTATACAAAAAAAAAACATTTTTAGAAAAAGTCCGTGTATGTGGGTGTGTCTGTGCACGAATTCTCAAAAACAAAATATCAAAATTGCTATTTAAGTTCAACATCTACCAACTATTCCCCAACCTAAACTAACCTATACTTGAAAAAATCGAAAACATTGAACATGGTTCTTAGGAATTTTATTCTTAGGAATTTTATTAAAATACCATATGTTTAACATACTTTTATGAAAAACTAAATGTAGGTATATGTAGAATTGTCTGGGAATAGCCACTGTGAACCTCTTCATGCTGGATGACTTTTGTATAAGGAACAGGTAAAGCGTAAGAGTAGAAAAAACATAGTACACAAAAAATGTAGATCTCATTAAAACACACTGTCATAAACACTCTTTTGTAGACTTAACCGTTTCCGAAATGTTCCTTGTTATTGGTTCTGCTAACTACTTAAATTTCCATCAAAAGTGAAGTCATCTTTCGTTTCCTATCTCTCTCGTTTTACTACTGACATGGAAAGAGAACCGATTTCCAATTGTTTCAAATATGGACAAGTTTTTAAAGGATTTCCACTTCTAAAGTGATAGTGTATTCCCTTGTTTCCCTCCTACTTATAGGAAGCAAGTAATAAGGCAATGCTGCTAATATCTCCATTAGAGAAAGTCATGTGAATAGAACACATTCAATTGTTTTAAGAAGGGAATTTAAAAATTATGATCCTAATAATTATAATTAAGTTTGTGATAAATACAGGGTATTAGCGTACACATATAGATGTTTTGATAAATGGTACCTTAATATATATGAACTTCAATATGTTAGTTATTTTTTCTCTTCGCCTAAAACCTTTCTGCAAACCAATCACATAATTCACTACCTGGTTGTTTTAATGGACTTAACTGCGCCGTAAAATGAACAACGCCTGTCAGTTTAGACTATCCGTTTGGCTTTCACTTTTCACACCTCGATATGTGACCTGCTGGCCTAGATAGTGGGCGGTCATTGGCTTGCAGAAAGCATCCAACTCAATATCGACACAACCTTCGTTGCCTCTTCGGCCCCGCGCTCTTGGGGAAAATAAACACGTATGGTTTGCATGTGCCACGTTTACCTGAGAGCATACTGCCGTTAATAAGTAAAATTATTAGTCCGCAAATTAAGCACACATTGATGTAATGTTGTTTATAGCACTTTTTAATGAAATTCGTCTAATAAGAGCTAACCAAATTTGGACCGATATGTTAACACCTCTTATGTGCGTAACAGAAAAAACTGTAACATGAACAACCAAAGTCATTTCTGCATTTTAAAGAGAGTTTTGCGAAACTCCAATTTTAATCAAAACTTTGCGCTATGAATTTAATGCTATATTTCTTTGTATATGGAAACAAAATTTAGACCATATTTCAAATTGCATTTAGATTAATTAACTATTAAGGGTAATTTATATTTTTACGATTTCAGAAGTTTGAATTTACTTCTACTTTTCATTTGTTACAAAATAGGAATATTTTACTCTGAGAAGCTCCCAAAGCTTAATTTTTACCTTCTTTAGCACTTGTGTAGATAGAGAGAATATTTTATTCCTCCAAAAATTCAACACCGAGATTTTACAAAAAAAAATACATATTTTGAGACCCCCTATTTCCAAAAAAATATTTTTAAAAAAAATGTGTACTGTTTTTATTTGGATAGTGTTTAACGCCCGGTTTTACTACAATCGGCAGCGCAGGCGATGACACTGGTGACACGTGGAATGAAGATGGAGCACCGGTGGAATACAATGACGGGGGAAACCGGAGAACCCGCTTCTGCGCCAAATCCCACATGTGAACGCTTGGCCACGCTCGCTAAAGCGTCTCGCTTTGGTGCTTCGTGGGCAGGGGATCGTGGGTTCGAGTCCCGCCTTGGGCATGGATGTTATATGTTTGTGCAATGTGTATATGTTTGTAAAAGAAACAGTAAAACCAGTAAACCAGTAATCAGTAAAACCTACGGGGGGGGGGGGGGAAATGTAAATAGGGATACAGTACCGGAGTCCTGATCAGACTCCGTTACTGTTTTAAAAATAAAAGAAAAAAGACGCTTGGGATTGAACCCGGGTCGTCTAGATGAGAGGCGAGTGGTCTAACCACTCTGCCACTGCCGCGGACGTGTGTGTTTGTGTGTGATAACTCAAACACAAAAGTCGGTTAAATACCAAACTTGGTGTTTTAAGTTCATTACTTTCCAAGGACCAACACGAAGATTTTCCGGAAAATCCCTCGCTCCCAAGTACCTTTACATGGAATATTTTTCGAAATGTTTGATTTTCCCAAAAATGGGTTTAGCAATTTTGATTAAAATGCCATAAGTTTATAATGTATTCATGATAAACTATATGTATATCTCGAATTTTCTGGGAAGATCTGTTCATTCTGGAATACTTTTGCATTCGTAAATCATAAGAGAGACACAACCTTACTACACAAAAGGGTTCAGATCTCATTAAAACACATAATTTATAGCATATACATTTTTTTTGTTTTTTTTTTTTTTTTTTTGTTTTTTTTAGTTAACTGCTTCCGAGATATTCCTTGTTATGGGTTTCAATTTAAACTACTTACACTTTTCTCAACTGGGAAGTGGGCTTTCGTCTTGTCTTTTTTGGTTTACTCCCGTAAATGAAAAAGAGAACCGAATTTCAATTGTTTCCATGGTGATAAGCTATAAAAGATTTGACTATCGCTTTAACCTAGTGTATTCCCTTATTTCCCTTCTACTTGCAAGGAAGCAATGAGATCAATTCTGCTAATGTTTAGCATGATCAAAGAATCAAGTTTTGTAAAAGAAGCTTTTTTTTTTGTGGATCAGCTACAAAAAGTCGTGGGAATGGAACACTTCAGAGTTTTTAGAATTATTACCATAAATATTAATCATAACATAAGAGTATTACTTGTATTTACAATGAATATTTTCGGCTTTTTGGTGTGATACAATTCAGGAAATGTAGCTCAAGTGAAAGTGGAGTTAAAAAATAAAGGAATGCCTGTCTAAGTCGAACTTTGGAAATGAAAATCGATCTGGCCTCGCTAAAGGTCAACATTAACATTTGATGTGCCCGGCTTCTTAGCCGTGAAGAGCTGATGAAGTGCTGACACTGACAAAAAGAGAAGGAAGGGGGAAGGATGTTCTGACAGGGCATCACAGAAAGAGGAATTTAAATAAACAAAACCTGGCGTTCTGCTCATTAAAAAGCACTTTTAACCGTTCTGAGAGATGCAAAGAACAGCTACTGCATCAATAACTTTTTATCTCTCTGGATTATTATTGAATGCTTTTATAAAAAGTGCTTAGGTTTTTCATTTTGAAAATGGAATCAGCTTTCAGCGATATGAGAATGCTCAAAGGGTCTTTATTTTTCCAAAGGAGGTCAGATGAAATTATAAAATTATTCATAAACATTTGAAATTTGTTGTATTTGAAAGGGAAATTCAGAAAATGTCTGACCTCTACAAGTAGTCAAACTCGTTAAATCACGAACTTATGTATGGGAGATCCGCTGTTCAAATCGAACTGTCATCCCTTATGAAGCTTTTCCAGGTTTTCCTCAGTCCTCAAAACTGGCAAATGCCGGGGGCACACACGCCAACTAGTTCCATGTTTGAGTGGCAGTAAGTCTGTATAAATAACTTGGGCTTTAAAACAGCTTTAGTGTAATATTTATGATACAATAATTAAAATACCAAATTAAACTTTTTAAATTCGAGGACAAAAGTTATAATTTATTATAATATACTCAGATACACAAGATACAATTAACAATTAATTAATTCTAAAATTAACATAATATAACATTTAAAGATTGAAGATAAAATCTGAAAAAGTCCATTCACATGACAAACTATTCTTACAAACAAACAAACAAGCAAACAATTCTTACAAAAAAATAGTATATTTAAATAAGTTTATATTTCTTTAATGAATATTTTTTTTAATTTGTGAAGCCTGGCTCCCTCAGTAAAGCCAAGCAGAAAGTGCCATCCCCCTTGAATCGGCGCATTTTCCTGGAAAATTACCTTCCTAAATGCCCTTTCCCAAAAATCAATTCATAACAGGTATCATCAATGTCCTTCACTAGTGGTGCTATTTCAGTAAGAACGAACACAAAACCAAAAAGGCAAAGCCGGCTGTTATTTTCTATCCCTATAGGGACAGTAAAAAAACTGATTTATCAGTGGAGGCATCGATGACGACTTTCCATGCGTGGGGAATCGCTAGTAAAAAGGAACATCCAATGTAGTGAGGAATCATTTATTTGTATACAAGGTTTTTAAAATGTCGTATATGGAGCTGTGGTTCCATTCTATTGTTAAAATACAAGAGGGCAAACGCTTTTTTCTTCTTTTGTTCCACCAGAGTCGCCAAGTAAAGTGGCGTGTGATACTAAAATCTTAGATAAACTGAAATAAACCCACGAGACATAATAAATAAACCAAATACAGGCCAAAAATGTTTAGCACGAGTTTCTATCGCTGCACATTGCATGTGGAAATCTACCGAGCGTACCGCAAGTTTCAAATTCAATAACATTAACTAATAACATCAAATACAAAAATGTATTGTCTTTATACGTAAATAAGACATAAAAAGTGCTTTACCAAAACAAACTACATATCAGCGTCTGGCGTCAACATCTAAAAAGCATGGCACGCCAAAGGACGCCATGAGGGTGCAGTAGATTTCTTAAACACTTACGTCATTATCGTGTTTTATTCAGAAGCTAGCAATACTGAAGAAATAAATGCAGAATTCTTCCTCTATACATGCAAAGCAAGCATAAAGATTGAAATTTACATCCCTCCTAGACCTTTGCGTGACCTATGTGAATGCTCTCATTAAAAACATGGGTGTAAAGTGTCGCGCTTATGCCGCATATGCGCTTACCTTTCATTCTGAAAAGTGTTTAAGTGTTATTAATGTATATACAATGCATATTATTAAAATAAATAATATACGTATAATTTTATTTTCTGTACAATCACATAAGCAATATTTTGAATTCTTTTGCTCTTCATTACTATATAAAAGATGATTCAAAAATATTTGTACAAAGTTTAGGGACAGGTTCTTAAATCAGAACAAGAAAAAATGTCCGTATAAACACATTTCCCAAAACCCTTCATTTACATTTATTGAGGTTCAAAATTCTATTAATCAAAACTTCAAAGTGGCACATTATTCAATTTTTGACGTTTTCAGCTTGTTAGGTGTTCCACACAAACAAAACTTATAGAAAATAATATCCAAATGTCTTCCTCTCACGTTTAGACACGCATGTACTCGTAGAAGCATAATGTCAAATATTTCCATTCGGTGTTGTATGATTTCTCAGGCTTCCATGGTGCGTAGATTAAGTTTCTTCATCAGGAATGTTTGATGCATACACCAATGGTTAAAGTGCCTCCAAAAAATAAAGCTCCAAAGGATTGAGGTTGGGGAAACGTGCCGACCATGAATCTGGTCCTCTTCTACCTATCCATTTGTCATGCTAGATACCAACCAGCCTGTGCATCTGGAATAATGAGACTAAAATGCACTGGAGCATCATGCATAAACCACATGGTTCTTCATATTTGCAGAGGCACCTTCTCTAATAAATCTGAGAGAGTGTTCTGAATGAAGTCCCTGTAGACAGCACTTGTAAGGCGTGCTGGGAGAATGAATTGCATATTCGATAAATGCAAAATGCTAACAAGTAGCCATGGCAACACAAGGCCAACTCCGCAGGGTAAAATGGGCCAAAACCTTCTATGGATGAGTGCATAAATAATGAAGTTATGTTGGACCCGGAAAGCCGTTGGAGGTGACTACTTTCATTAAAAAAAATGATAAATCGAAAACGAAGCATTTTGGAGCATATTTTATGTGAACCTGTTTTATTGTTTTGGCTTTCAGGAATCCAAAAGTATTTTTAATCATCCTGTATATACTATTCCACTCCTTTTTTTTCTGCTTCTCAAACATCCTCTTAGTGTCGCCTTTAGCTTTAATCAATCTTTCAGTTCCTTGGCGAGGCGCAAGGAAGTTTGACATTTTAGATTTCGGTTACACGGCATACATACTGACGTGCATAAGAAGTGGCCCATAATGGAATCATTTGGTAATGATAATTCTAAATACTGGAATTGTATATTTACACAGTTTTGCCTATTTATTGGGTGTTTACGTACGTGTGGATGCATATGACTTTTCTTTCCATTTGTTGCTCCTGATACCTCCAGAATATGCTTTATCTTTCGGACGTAGGCTAGAAAATGAATTTGGGATATGCCAGGTGGCCCAACTGCCCATATTTGGCGTGTGCAGATATCACTTGGTGAATTAAGAGAGTTGCAAAGCTCAGCGGTGCTATTTCAAGTTAAAGCCTGCCAGTGGAGAACTAGGCAAGAGTGACAATCATTTTACCTCTGGCAATGGGCTCGACCCGTTCGCAGTGTGCGCCGATAGCGAATAGTGTGAAGCGAAGGTCACCCTCGCCAGTCCTCTGGTGGGTTTTAACTTGAAATAGCACAGCTGGTTCTGCAACTCTTTTAACGCACCAAGGAATATCTGCACTTGTCAAATATGACGTAGTTGGGACACTTGGTATTTGTATAATACTCCTGCTTTATTTCAATTGTTTGCAGCTTTATTTTATTGATCAAAATTACAGCAAATTTTCAATAGTGTGATTACCCCTTCCTGGGCTGTAATTACCGCACCTTGTAGCAGTTTGTTGCTTCCTTTAAGTAGCCGCACTCACTGTCGCAGAGGCCCAATTCAACACGTGAAGAGAGATGACACTGCCTCAGTCTTACAATAGATATTCTTCTACTTCATGTTGTTGTAAGAATATGGGAATACACCAGGATAAATTATAGTAAATATTTTAAGAAATTCCCTTCTCTTTGCATACCAACAAAGAAAAAAAAACATCCATTGCTTTTGCACTACTTTCTCTACACTCAATCATATTTAGGTGGGCTTAAAACTAGTCTTAGAAGAGCTTATTTTTCTATATATTTCATTTTGATCGAATTAAACCTTTTGCGAAATGGCTAAATTATACATCTCATTACATAAGCAAAGGGAACATCAATAGGAAAACGTTTAAGATCTAGACGCTATATGGTGGCTTTAAAATTCCATACAGTTTTCATGTAATCACGAGAAAGCACTGTTGTGGACAGGATTTTAAAAGAGCTACAAAGCATTAAATCATTCCAATCGTAATAATGGAAATCTCGAGAAAGTTCTTTGAAATGCATAGGTAGTGTATATTAAATACTTCTACATTCTTTTGTGTGGGCGTTTTCATTTACCGCATTACGTTTACCCGTTATAGCAGATTATATAAATATCCTTCTCTAGGTATATCCCAAGAGATCAAGACGTGATGTTTTCACGATAAAATAAAATTAACATCTGGTATTTTATTGAAAATTCAGAGCCGTTTTTCAGAAAACGAAAATGGTCGAAAAATATTTAAAAATAAGGCTAGTGTAAGGTGAGGGTTTTTCTTGAAACACTTTTTCACATTCTTGTGAATGCTGAGCTTAAATAGTAAGTTTATTTTTAACCGACATTAGATGTTTTAATTGTGCTCTTCACAAACACATGGGCGTTTTTCTAAAATGCTTCCTTCTGTATTAAGAAAGCTCCAAAGCTGAATTTCTGGTGAAATATCGATATCGATTGTTTTAATTAAAATGTAATAATTCATCCATTTACAAAAGATAAATCATAGAAATAGCAAGTGTCTGATGATCCATACACATGACTCCCTATCTATACTGTAACAAACTATTCTTACCAAATCTTATTATTCTACCTAACTTAAGCTAATTACGCCTGGATATGGTTGTATTACTTAGTTCGTTATAAATAGAAAGGAAATAAAGAGATATACTAAGCTAAAGCGATAGTCAAATCATTTAAGAACTGATTTTACATGATTTAAATTTGGTTTTCTTTGCATTAAACGAATATGCCTTTCCGTTTGAGAAAGTATTAGTAGTTTAAATTGAAACCAATAATAAGGAACATCTTGGAAACGGATAACTTAAAAAACAACGTATATGACATAAATTGTGTGTTTTAAGAGATCTACATTTTTTGTACAGTAAGGTTTTGTCCATCTCTTACGGTTTACCAGTTACACAAAGGTCATCCAGAATGACGAGCTCTTCAGAGGCTATTGGCAGAAAATTCAGATATAAATTTCAGTTCTCATTAAATATCTTTAATATAGAGTATTCGAATTAAAATCGTTATAGATATTTTTGAGTAATGCAAAATTTTTGAAAACTTTTCCTTAAAAAGGGAGCTTGGGAGAGGGGATTTTCTCAAAAATCTTCGCGGCATCCTTGAAAGATGAACTTAATTGTTAACTTTGGCTTTAACCTACTTTTCGTTTTTAAGTTATACTGTTCACACACATACATACACACATATGGGCACACACATGGATTCACACACAAACACACAGACATACCTTTTTCTGAGAATACTTTTTGGACACACGGGACAGTAAAAGTTTATTTCTAGTGAAATGTGATATAGAATTTCGGTTGGAATACAATACCTTCTCTACCTATGTACTATGCAGAGAAAGTAAAAATTATTCCATCTTTGGATAAAACCATTTAAAAGCTATACAACATTTCCAAATGTTTTTAACATTGTCGGGGTGGGGTATCCCCTTCTTTTTTAAGGGAATACCCCTCCTTTATAGTGCTTTATGATAGTCAATGCGTCACAAGGCAAGGGTCATATCACATTACTTATGCTTGTATTCCAACACTTGATAGTGCCCTCAATAGTGAGATGTATTGCATACTTCAGGCATAATTTTGTACGCTTCTCTCTGGCGCACAGCCAAATTGGACAGTCTGTATTAGACAATACTTTCATGCAATTGCGAAAATAAAAATCATTCCACATCCTAATTTATGGTAATGCATCGGTGAAATTTGGAAAAACAAACCGTATGTAAAAATATCTTGTTGAGGTTTTCATCAATCATATCACATAATAATAATAATACCAATAACAATAATGTTTTTGCCATTTTCAAAACTTGCATGGTTGTTTATAGAAAAAGATATTACCATCTAAATTCATTGGTCTAATAAAAATGCTCAACGCGGCTCATTTTAAAAAATATATTCATATAAAAATACAATTTTTATCTGAAAATAAGTTTATAATATGTTTAATATTTCTCTAAGTTTTTAGCTATTACTTTTTGATCTATTACTTTTTGCACTCTACAAAACCCTTGCTCTGTTTCTGAGTGGTATAGAAAATAAAAATGAAAAGAAAGAAAATCAAAAGTAAAGTGAATCACGCTGATCTTGTATTTGCAGAAAACTATTATTTAAAAATATTCTTCGTTTGCTCAAATGCTTCCATAGAACCCATACAGTTGCCCAGTACTATTTCTTAAAATATTCTCAAAACAGAGTCAAATAATGTTAACGATTAACATACAGAGTATAAATTAGAAACACCGTCAGTAAAAATGCAATGGGATACAATGTAAGTACAACACGCATTGTGAAATTATACTTCTTATTCTCCTGCTTTTCAGCAGCTCCTTTCTCTTACACGCAAATTTCCCATTAGATTGTGAAAAGTAAATTTCTTCAACAGGTTTTTCAACACACTTCGTCTAATAAGTTATTATTTTGAACTCGTTAAACGACAAGCTATTCGGACGAAAATATAATAAACACTATTATCTCCCCACGCCACTGTTTAAAATCTATGTACATAGTAAGCACGCAAGAATATTTTCAAATTAAGTATGGTGTTTTTCTACCTACGAAGGGGCTGAGATAAACATTCGCAGTTGTACTTCTAAAGTGTTCATGATTACTCTACTGATTACGTAAGAAGGAGAAATATTGTATTTTACACGAAACATTGTATTTAGACATTGCACTTCGTAATGAGAACACTGAAGAACGGGAGCGCAAAATCTAGGGAAATTGCCTAAAGGTCCTTAGTGCGGACAGTTGGAATATGGAGTAACATGCTGGTACACATACAAGGTTAATCAAACTAATTCGCTGGAAAAGATGTAGAGACGGGCGGTTAAATTCATAAAGAGAGGTAAATATTTTGGACTTATGAAAGGCGAAGAGAGAAACGGTAGCCGCTAAAAGCTAGGCGTAAAACACATAGGTTAGTCGCACTATTTAAAGCTTATACTGGTTTAAATGCATGGATGGACGTTAGAAAGAGGTTAGAAAACCCAGCATATTACGGACGAAACGATCATTTGTATAAAATTAAGGGTAGAAAGATCAGAAGCGACGTAGGAAAATTTTCTTGCTAATACTACCATTGAAGAATGGAATGAATTGCCTGTGGCAGCCTTTCAGGTCTGCCCTCTGACCTTAAAGAAGTTTAGGGATAATTTAAAGAGAATAAATGTTAGTTAATTTGAGTAAATATTGTGAAGTAATTAACCATCTCAAAAAATGTATTAGTGTATATTATTATTATTAATGTATATATTAGTAATGTATAGTATTAATGTTGAGGCTTCATATTAACTGTTTATGAACTAGCTGGAAATTGACATACGTATTGCTATATTGAATAATAAGTAGTTCGACATTTAAAAAAAAATAGCATGTATATATAATATGTTATTTGTATTACTATTCTTAATTTAACTTAAGATTATTATTGTAAATGAATTCATAATTCGATATGGAGAATTGAACAAAATATATTTAAATATTAAAAACATCGGATATGTTCCATTCACCATCCAGACTTTCTCTAGCCGTTCCGCAAACAAACGTGTGTTACAAAATGTTTATGTACCTAAATCATGGTAATCGAATTAAGCATTAACAAAATTGGTCTTATTACTTACTGCTTTGTAAGCGGAAGGGAAATAAGGAAATATACAAGGCTAAAGTAATAGTACAGTCATTTGAAAGCCGGTCGCTCTTTGCTTGCTAGTAGGAAACAAAAGAGAGAGGAAAAGAAAGGTGACTCCCCTTTTGAGAAGAGTTTAAATGGCTTACAACTGGAGTCAATAACATGAAACGGTTAACTCCACAACAAAATTCTGTATGGCATAAATTGTGTTGTGTTTTAACGAGATCTACATTTTTGTACAGCAAGTTTTTGTCTGTCTCTTACGGCATACCAGTTATACCATGCTTATACAAAAGTCACCCAGAATAAAGAGGTCATCAGAGGCGATTTCCAGAAAATTCAGAATATACGTTTTGTTTGTCATTAAAATGGCTTAACATATGGTACTTTAATCTGTAGTTGCTACGGTTCTTAGCGTCCCATTCTATATTGGGTTTAATTTTGCTCAGATGCCACTTTATCAGGATACAGGTTATTTTAGTGCAATAAATTTGCAGCACGAGACCACCGGTTTACTTCCCTTCGGAAGGAAGCCATGCCTAAAGATTACATGCCCGAAAAAAACACAACTTTCGCCGAGTTTTAAGCCGCGAACCAGAGGCTAGCGAGTTACCACTAGACCACGGAGGACTACTACTATTCTGTGAGGATGTGGTTTATTGTTAAGGGTAATCTACAGGTGCTGCATATTGGCGGCTCCTTTTTAGTGATATTAGAAAGAAGTGCACTATTCTCAATCTTGTCATTAGACTTGATCTCTTTTATATAGCTTATACAGGCTGGAAGGTGAATAAGTGAAAATAAGTTTATAGTTAATAGAGAACAATGCGTATACATATGTATCTCATTTTGTCCACTTGTTAGTAGCATTGTTATAAATTAAACACAATTTTCAGGACCTAATGCGTTTTGAACCGCCCTCAGCTATATCTCTGCTGTGTTTACAAGCTTATGTTTACATGCATCACTCCACCTATACTTGGTCAGGGCAGAGGAGGATCAACCGTGTGACCTGTTTCGTGAACAACCAAACGTCTGTGATAAGGAATAATAGCCATCCTAAACACATCGGTAAATTTTCCTAATGAACATAACTTTAAAAAAAGCTACAAATATTGAATCATCACATCGTTCTCACACGCTGATACAAATATATTCACTTACTCATCTCCCACCCCGTATATAGATGGCATGAATTCGTAGCTTCCATTGTAGTATGTATTCAAAGGTTCTTAAATTATTATTTATGATTGGTAATAAATCTCTGGGAGGAGTACGGTTGTTTTGAATTTTGGAGTTTATGTGTGTGTGTTTTTTTTCCTGCAAGGTATACCAGTCCTTTACCAGTTATGTCACAATGTAAAAATATCCATAAGATGACAGTTTCTTTTCCATTTTGTTTCAATGAATGAATCAGGATCTGAATGTCCTGTGTTAGTAAATTTTTGCCCATGGATCACTAACTGTATGGTACTGAAAAAGTAAAAAGAAATAATTAAATGTTGGTGTTCGTGTTCCATATTTTTAATGTTCAGCATTGTCTATTGGATTTTCTATTATGCAGTTGCGGGTAATAAAACCAGAGTTCTCTAGTATGGAATCAATTGTAATGGCTTACATACTAATTTATTATTGGCATAATATCGATTCAAAAATCACTTCATTGCAATATTATTTGGGAAAAGGTGAAGTAGCTCAAATGATCTTACATTATATATATATACTTTCTCTACCACGTACAATGTACATAATAGGTATAAAAGATATTTCAATAATCCACCAAAAAATTCGATACTGAGATTTAACTATAAATATGTGTTTTGGGTAACCATGAGTAAAACTAGTGCTATAAAGAAGTCTCTGGATATGTGTATATGAATCTCAACAGCATAACTCAAAAGCGAAAAGTCAGTTAAATACCAAACTAATATTTAAGTTCAGAATCTTTCAAGGATAGTTATACGAAGATGTTTCCCACCCGAGTCTACAGATTACTTGGAAATTGTCTAAAAAATTTAGATTTTCTTAAAAATAGCTCCCATGATTTTGGTTAAAATACGACATTTTCTTGACAAGTAAAAGTATATATTTAATTTTCTGGGAATATCCCCTAAAAGTCCTATCCACTCTGGTTGACTTTTGCATAACTGGTAAATCTTAAAGATTAACAAAAAGCTACCCACAAAAATGTAGATCTCGTATTAAATACACAACTTATGTCAAATGCATTTGTATAGTATTAAATTCATATTCGACCAATGATACAATTTAAAAACTAATTTATCCGAAAAATGCATGTTTATCAATATTTATTATTTTCTCTAGCCCCAAGTACAATTTACATAGTGGACAGAGAAGGTATTGTATTCCACCCTAAAATTTGATGTCGAGTTTTCACCAGAAATATACGTTTTGGGGTCCACTGAGTCCGAAAAACCGTTTTTTGGCTATTCAGGTTTGGCATCTTCCAAGGATGGGACACGAAGATTTTCAAAAAAAAATCTCTCCACCACAAACTATCCTTTACAAGGACAAATTTTCGAACATTTTGATTTTCGCAAAAATGGCTCTAACGATTTTGATTAAAATATCGTATATTAAAGATATTTACATTCCAAATAAAATGTATATCTGATTTTTCTGAGAAAGCCTCTGAAGACCTTTTTATTCTGGATGAATTTTGTCGAATTTTGCTTAACTACTAAACCGTAAGAGATAGAAAAAAAAACTTGCAGTAAAAAAATGTAGATCTCGTTAAACCACACAATTTATGTCTTGTCATTTTTGTAGTGGAGGTAACCTTCCCAAGATATTCCTTGTTATTGATTTCAATTGCAAAGTACTTAAACTTTTCTCAGACAGGAAGTGTCCAGTTTTCTTTTGTTCCACTCCTGGCTAAGCAAGGAAGGAATTTTCAATGACAATCGCATTACGCATTTAAAACATTTGACTATCACTTTAGCAAAGTGCATTCCTTTATTTCCCTTCTACTTATAAGGAACTTAGTAATAAGAACATTCTTCTAATGTTTATCTTGATTAGCATGAAGATAGAAGAATAATTTTTAATAAGAAGTTTGTTTGAAGAGGACTTAAAGCAAGTCATGTGAGTGTAACGCAACATAATTTTTGGTTTTTTTTTTTTTTTTTGTAGTATATATTTAATGTTTTTCTTTTTCTATAACGTCCTTCTTTCTCACTGTCCGACCGTCAAGTGTTGCTAGTGTGTGCTCTTCTGGACAAATAGATGCGAGTAACTCTGCAACCGGCGGCTTGTTTTGGGGACGTCTAGGAAGATAAGGTTCTTAATCTTTATCTTAAGTGATGTTTGGATTACGCATCTTGTTTTATTTTGATTTCATTTTTCCTGACGGCTGACAATGGGGCTATAAATAAGGTTTTAAAAAATTTGTCACAGTTACTTTTCCAATGTGGATTTAGTTTTAGCTGTATTTCTTCCTTTTATGTTCCATTCTTCCAGATATTAATTTCTCTAGCTCCGTATGTACAATGTACATAGGGATAGAGAAGTATTGTATTCCACTCAAAAATTCGACGTCGAGGTTTCACCGGAAATACATGTTTTAGAACCCCCTGAATCCAAAAAAAAAAAAGCATTTTCAGAAACAGGTCCGTGTGTCTGTTTGTCTGTCTGTCTGTGGACAGCATAGCTCAAAAACGAAAATACGGTTAAATAACAAACTTGGTATTTAAGTTTGGTATCTTCCAAGGATGCGACACGGATATTTGAAAGAAAATCCCACCACCCCTAGCTACCCTTTACAAAGAAAAATGTTCGAAAAAATTGTTTTAAATGGTTCTAACGATTTTCATTAAAATACCACTATTAAGGCTATTTCTATCAAAAAATATATATCTTGAGTTTTCTGGGAATAGCTTCTAAGAACCTGTTTATTCTGGATGTATTTTGCTTAATTTGACATAACTAGTAAACCGTAAGAGGTAGACAAAAACATACATTACAAAAAGCACATCTTGTTAACATACACTAGTTATATCATATACATTTTTACTTTCTCTACACGTACTTTGTACATAGTGTATAGAGAAGGTATTGTAATGCACTAAAAATTCGATACCAAGAATCCGCCTGAATCCAAATAAAGCATTTTTGGAAAAAGGTCCTTGAGTGTGTGTGCGTTTGTGTGCGTCTGTGTGTTTTGTGTGTGTCTGTGTGTTTGTGTGTCTGTGGACAGCATAGCTCAAAAAACGAAAGTCCCGTTAAATACCAAACTTGGTATTGGAACTTTTTCGAAATTTTTGATTTTCTCAAAAATAGCTCTAGCAAGTTTGATTAAGTTATCGAATATTAAAGATATTTACCTGACAAATAATATGTATATCTTTAATTTTCTGGGAATACATTTGAAGACTACTTTAGTGTGGATGATTTTACGAAATTTTGCATAACTGCTGAACCGTAAGAAATAGACAAAAACTTACCACACAAAAAATTAAAAGACACAGTTTATGCCATATAATTTTTTTTCGAGGAGTTGATCGTTTTTGAGATATTCCTTGTTTTTGGTTTCAGGTTTAAAACACTTGTACTTTTCTCATACAGGAATTTGTCAACTCGTGTCCATACGAACAAAGGAACTACAGTCACCTAGTAACCAGTTTTTCAATTCGATTAACCTATGATACTTCCATATTTCGCTTCTACTTTCAAGGAAGCAAGTAATAAGACTATTTCTGTTACTTTTTTCTCGATTAGTATGAATTAATTAGAAGAATAAGCTTATTAACAATAATTTGTTACACAGAAGTAGAGAAAGTCATGTGAATGGAACACATCAGACTATTCGTGCTATGCACATAGTGTATAGAGAAGGTATTGTAATGCACCCAAAAATTCGATACCGAGATTTCACCGGAAATATATGTTTTAAGACACCCTGAAACTAAAAAAAAAAAGCATTTTTAGAAAAATGTCTGTCTGTCTGTGTGTGTCTGTAGGCAGCATATCTCAAAAACGAAAAGTCCGTTAAAAACCAAACTTGGTATTAAGATTTGGTATCTTCCAAGGATGCGATATGAAGATTTTCAGGAAAATCCCCCCCTCCCAACTACCCTTTACATGGAGCTTCTTTCGAAATTTTTGATTTTCTCAAAAATGGCTGTAACGATTTTGATTAAAATATCGTAGTTTAAAGATATAAATAAATATAAGAATAAAATGCATATATAAAAATAAAATGTATATCTTGAATTTCCTGGGAATAGCCTCTGAAGTCTAATTTATTCTGGATGAATTTTATATACCTACTAAACTGTAAGAGATGGACAAAATTTAACACACAAAAAATGTAGAGCACGTTAAAACACACGGTTAATGTTATATACATTATTTCGTGGAGTTGATCGTTTTTGAGATATTCCTTGTTTTTGATTTCAGTTTTGAAAAACTTATACTTTTCTATACAGGAATTTGCCAACTCGTGTCCATACAAGCAAACGAACTTCAGTCACACAGCAACCAGCTTTTGGCTTTCACTTTAATCTATGGTACTCCCTTTTTTTTTTGTTTCTACTTACAAGGTAGCAAGTAATAAGACTATTTCTGCTAATTTTTCTCGATTAGCATGAAATAATTAAAAATAAACTTATTACAATAATTTGTTACAGTGATATAGAGAAAATCATGTGAATTGAACGTATCAGATTTTTTTTCGTGGAGCCTACCGTTTTCGACGTATTTCTTGTTATTAGTTTCAATTGTGAAGTACTTATACTTTTCTCAGTCGGAAGTGTGCGTGTTTCTTTTGTTCTACTCCTGGTCAAGCAAAGAAGCGATTTTCAATGACAATCGCATATCGTCAGGTTTTAAAACGTTTTACTACCTCTTTAACTTAGTGCATTCCCTTAGTTCCAGTCTACTTATAAAGAAGTAAGTAATAAAATTCTGCTAAAGTTTATCTCGATTAGCATGGTGTTGGTGGAAGTATTATCTTTTGTAAGAAATGTGTTTGTAGAGTAGCTAGAGAAAGTCATGTGAATGTAACACATCAGAATTTTTTTTTTCTTTTTTTAGAGTTATTTATCTTAGGTTTGACCAAGGATAGTCCTTTTACAGTTGATTTTAAATCTAACTTCGTCTATTATGTTATGTCCTTATTTTTATATTGCTTTAATTTCCTTCTTTCCTCCAGTTTGTTTTACAACGGCGCTAATAACTTAAAAGTTGAGCGTCCTTAAACCACAATCACCAACATCCCATCACAAGAATAAGCTTTTGTAATAATAATTTGCTGTATAATAGTTAGGAAACTCATGAGAATGTAACCTTTATTTTAGCATCCTTCTATTCTAAAAACTGTAAAGATGACGTCACTGAGAATACGTCATCCGTAATCATGAATTCTTATCATTTTCACAGCTTGACAGCTTTTAGTGATTTACCATCGAATGGAATTAAATTGTTTCCTGCTCCGTGACAATATTTAATATTTATCACGAGTTACTCGTGTACATCTCCAGAAGTTATGGCCGTGGTACTTTCGTAATGAGCTGACATTTATTGTCCACTGGAAACAAAGGTGAAACTCGAGACAAAAATTAAAAGGCGTACATCACATGAGGCAGTAAAACCTGGCGTTAAATGCGGTAACGATCTGTGCGTGTTAGTCCAGTTAACGACTTAGCTGAGGTTAAGCAAATAACTTTGTCAAGTATTCTTTTGTACCATTTAAAGAGTATGTGTGCTTCAGAGATGCAAGAAAGTAAAAAACTGTAACAACACTCAAAACAGTTTCTCTTTCCTATTAAAAATTTACATTCTACCCACTTTACATAATAAAGATACATTTGTATTTGTTTCGTATTCGACACATCAACGTTTTGTTGAGGTTTTAGATTTTAATGAATTTTTTAATTCCATGTTATACTTACCTTAAGAAATAACAAAGTATTTATAAATTTTATACATAAAAATATTTATCTGTTCACATGACCTTCTCTAGAGTTTCTGTAACAAACTATTCTTTAAAAAAGCTTATTTTTCGATCTACCTCATGCAAATCAAGTTAAACATTAACATAAATCGTCTTATTACTTACTTCTTTATAACTTGAAGGGAAATAAGGAAATTCACTAGGCTAAAGCAATAGTCAACTGTTTTGAAAGCTGATTACTAGGTGTTTAAATTCGGTTCTCTTCATGGCCAAAAGTAAAACAAAAGAAACAGGAATAATAAAGTCCCGTTTGAGAAAAGTATTTTAAAATTAAACCAATAATAACAAATATCTTGGAAATTGTTAACTCCAAAAAAGCGTGTTTTGAGAGATCTACAGAGATCTCAAGAGATCAAAATCTTAAGAAATTTTGTCTAACTTTTACGGTTTACCAGTAATGCAAGATCATACTTTATATATAAAGTGTATATCTTAAAGATTTACGTGTTTATTTGTCATGTAGACAATAAGCAGGCAATTAATAACTTCTAATTAAAAAATTAAAAGATTCAACATTTAGTGCCATCTTTTATATAAGGTATTTTAATGAAAATCATTGGAATCAATTTTGATAAAGTCAGATTTTCAATTTTTTTCGTTTTAAAGGTAGTCTGGTGTGGAGTATTTTCTTGAAAATCTTTGCGCCGCATCCTTGGAAAATTCTGAACTTAAATACCAATAATGGTATTTAAGGAATTTTCGTTTTTGAGTTACACAGTTCACAGACACACGGAAACATATGCCGTGAAATTGTGGTATCAAATTTTTGTGTGGAATACAAGACCTTCTCCATACCTATATACATAGCACGAGTAGAGAAAGTAAAAAGCTAAATTCGCAAATCCTATTTTTTTTTGTTTTTTTTTTTTTTTGTAGTTTAACGTCGTTAGTGAAATGATGCTCAAATGATCTCGGGGTCCACGGAGCTTAAAGTTACTCGACATTCGTCTTCTCAGGATAAGGGAAAACCCCGAAAAAAAACCTTATCCGAGTAACTCACCCAAAGTGAGATTCGAACTCACCACCTTTTGAATGTGAGGCAGACACGCTACCATCACACTACCCAGGAGGGCTGCAAATCCTATTGATAAAATTCTTATTATTAAACCAATTCGAAACCATTAACAGTGTTTCAGAACAGGGCTATTTGAAATGTATTACAGTTCATTATTTAACTTCCATTAATATTCTCTATGAAAACTCTAAAAATTTTAATCAAATCATACAGCAACTAGCTTTTAAAATATCTGACTATATCTTAAGCCTAATGACTATGAAATTGAGTTTTATTTATGGATGTTTTATCTAATGTGCCTCTCAGTGTTCCACTTTATATTGGGCGTGAAAGACTACTTAATTTGCCCTTAATGAGGCTTGAGGTTCCTTTATGTGCTGTAAATCTATGCTACGGGACCAACAGCTTTACTTCCCCTCTGAAGGAAGTCATACTAAGGATTTTTACTCCCGAAAAAAAAAATCTATCGTCCTCACCGGATTTGAACCCGCGAAATTATGAACCAGAGGATAATGTTACCTCTAGAACGATACTTTAGTGTTGTTCATTACTTTAATCTTCCTCTGCTGACAAGGAACTAAGTAATAAAACCGTTTCTACTAACGTTTATCATGACAAGGAACTAAGTAATAAAACCGTTTCTACTAATGTTTATCATGACAAGGAAATAAGTAATAAAACCGTTTCTATTAATGTTTATCATGACAAGGAACTAAGTAATAAAACCGTTTCTACTAATGTTTATCATGACAAGGAACTAAGTAATAAAACCGTTTCTACTAACGTTTATCATGACAAGGAACTAAGTAATAAAACCGTTTCTATTAATGTTTATCATGACAAGGAACTAAGTAATAAAACCGTTTCTATTAATGCTTATCATGACAAGGAACTAAGTAAATAAAACCGTTTCTATTAATGTTTATCATGACAAGGAACAAAGTAATAAATCCGTTTCTATTAATGTTTATCATGACAAGAAACTAAGTAATAAAACCGTTTCTACTAATGTTTATCATGACAAGGAACTAAGTAATAAAACCGTTTCTATTAATGTTTATCATGACAAGGAACTAAGTAAATAAAACCGTTTCTACTAATGTTTATCATGAAAAGGAACTAAGTAATAAAACCGTTTCTATCAATGTTTATCATGACAAGGAACTAAGTAATAAAACCGTTTCTATTAATGTTTATCATGACAAGGAACTAAGTAAATAAAACCGTTTCTACTAATGTTTATCATGACAAGGAACTAAGTAATAAAATCGTTTCTATCAATGTTTATCATGACAAGGAACTAAGTAATAAAACCGTTTCTATTAATGCTTATCATGACAAGGAACTAAGTAAATAAAACCGTTTCTATTAATGTTTATCATGACAAGGAACAAAGTAATAAAACCGTTTCTATTAATGTTTATCATGACAAGAAACTAAGTAATAAAACCGTTTCTACTAATGTTTATCATGACAAGGAACTAAGTAATAAAACCGTTTCTATTAATGTTTATCATGACAAGGAACTAAGTAATAAAACCGTTTCTACTAATGTTTATCATGACAAGGAACTAAGTAATAAAACCGTTTCTACTAACGTTTATCATGACAAGGAACTAAGTAATAAAACCGTTTCTACTAATGTTTACATGACAAGGAACAAAGTAATAAAATCGTTTCTATCAATGTTTATCATGACAAGGAACTAAGTAATAAAACCGTTTCTATTAATGTTTATCATGACAAGGAACTAAGTAAATAAAACCGTTTCTACTAATGTTTATCATGAAAAGGAACTAAGTAATAAAACCGTTTCTATCAATGTTTATCATGACAAGGAACTAAGTAATAAAACCGTTTCTATTAATGTTTATCATGACAAGGAACTAAGTAAATAAAACCGTTTCTACTAATGTTTATCATGACAAGGAACTAAGTAATAAAATCGTTTCTATCAATGTTTATCATGACAAGGAACTAAGTAATAAAACCGTTTCTATTAATGTTTATCATGACAAGGAACTAAGTAAATAAAACCGTTTCTACTAATGTTTATCATGACAAGGAACTAAGTAATAAAACCGTTTCTATTAATGTTTATCATGACAAGGGACTAAGTAATAAAACCGTTTCTATCAATGTTTATCATGACAAGGAACTAAGTAATAAAACCGTTTCTATTAATGTTTATCATGACAAGGAACTAAGTAAATAAAACCGTTTCTACTAATGTTTATCATGACAAGGAACTAAGTAATAAAACAGTTTCTATTAATGTTTATCATGACAAGGGACTAAGTAATAAAACCGTTTCTATCAATGTTTATCATGACAAGGAACTAAGTAATAAAACCGTTTCTACTAATGCTTATCATGACAAGGAACTAAGTAATAAAACCGTTTCTACTAATGTTTATCATGACAAGGGACTAAGTAATAAAACCGTTTCTATCAATGTTTATCATGACAAGTAACTAAGTAATAAAACCGTTTCTATTAATATTGATCATGACAAGGAACTAAGTAATAAAACCGTTTCTATTAATGTTTATCGCGATTAACATGAAGTGTGTAGAAGAATAAGCTTTAATAAAGATGATTTGCTGCAGAAAAGATAGAGAAAGTCTTGTTAGATTTTTGTCAATTAGTTTCATTGTTATTACATTTGGAAAGGTTTTACTTATGTTCTTGTTTTGTATTTTCTGTGTTATGTAAATATGTATGATTTATGACTTATTAATACCAATCTCAATTTGTGTATAGCCGTCAAATTGAGCTTTGGTTGTTGTAGTGTTTTCATAAATAAATTTTAAAAACCTGATGTGTCCCATTCACATTGCTTTCTTTGTATCTCCGCAACCAAATATTGATAATAAGCTTATTCTAAAATTTACTTCATGCTAATCCAGATAAACATTAGCAGAAATGGTCTTATTACTTCCTTTCTTGTAGGCAGAAAGCAAATAATGGAATGCACTAGTCTAAAGCGATGGTCAAATATATAAAAATCTACTTGTCATGTGGCTGAAATCCATTTCTTTGCATCGCCAGGATTTGACAGATGTGATGTGAAAAGTTTCAAGTATTTTGAGACTGAAAGCATTACAAGGAATAGCTTAAAAATCGTCAACTCCACGAAAAAAAGTTATATGACATAAAGTATTTTTGTGCCGTAAGCTTTTATCTATCCCTTACGGTTTACCAATAATGAAAAAATTAGTAAAATTCCTGCACAATAAAGAGGTCCTTATAGGCTATTCCTAGAAAATACAAGATATATGTGAATTTTATTTTTGTCAAGTACATATATTTTATAGGCAGTATTTTAATCAAGATTGTTAGAGACATTTTTGTGAAAATCAAAATTTTTTCGATGTTCCATATTTTAGGGTGATTTGGGGCGACAGGACTTTCTTCAAATCTTCGTGCCACGTTCTTGGCAGATACTAATCATAAATACTAAGTTTGGTATTCAAAGGACTTTTCGTTTTTGAATTATGCTGTCCAAAGACACACTCACCAACACAGACGGACATTTTTCAAAAATCTGATGTGTTTCATTCAAATGACTTTCTCTATCTGTTCCAAAAACAAATTTTCCTTACAAAAGGATATTCTTTTATCTACGTCATGCTAATCAAGACACACTTTGCCAGAATTGGTTTTACGACCAATTTTTATTATTAAATCCCATAAAACTGAAACCAATAACTCGGAATAATTCGAAAACGGTTAACTCACAAAAAATGTAGCTTTATGACATAAATTGTGTGTTTTAATAGTGTCTACATTTTTTGTGTGGTAACTTTTTCCTATCTCTTACGGTTTATCAGTTACATAAAAATTATGTAAAAGTCATCAAGAATGAAGAGGTTTTTAGAGGTTATTCCCAGAAAATTTAAGATATAAATTTCGTTTGTCGTGAAAATGTCTTAAACACATAAATATTTTAACAAAATTCGTTAGCTATTTTTTTTTTAGAAAATCAAAATTTTCGAAAAATGTTTCATGTAAAGGTTAGTTGGGTTGATGGGATTTTCTTCAAACCCTTAGTGTCGCATTCTTGGAAGATAGTTAACTTAAATACCAAGTTTGGAATTAAATAGACTCTTTGTTATTTAGCTATGCTGTTTACAGACACATTCACAAGCGCTTTTTATAAAAATGTTTTTCTATACAGGGACCCTAAAACGTGTATTTTCATGGAAATTTTGGTATCTAAATTTTGGCTGAAGTGCAATACCTCCTGTACCTTCGTACCATATACTGCATCGAGAAAGTAAGAAGATAGTCCTACAAAAACAGCACCATCATTTTAAAAAATCTCATAAATACTTCATAAATAGCAGAAATAGTCTTATTAATTGCTTCCTTGCAAGTATAAGCTAAATAAGGGAGTACAATATGCTAAAGTAATAGTCAAAATCTGGTTGCTATGTGACTCAAGTTCCTTTGTATGGATAGGAGTTGAGAAATTACTGTATCAGAAAAGTTATAAGTTTTTCAAAGCTGAAACCAAAAACAAGAAATCTCTCAAAAACGATCAACTCCACGAAAAGAATGAATATAACATAAATTGTGCGTTTTAACATACTCTACATTTTTATTTGGTAAGTTTTGTCCATCTTTTACGGTTTAGCAGCTATGAAAAAATCGTAAAATTCATCCAGAATAAAGTAGTCTTCAATGGCTATTCCCAGAAAATTCAATATATACATTTTATTTGTCAGGTAAGTATCTTAAATATGCACATTTTAATCAAAATCATTAGAGCCATTTTTTAGAAAATCAAAATTTCCGAAAAATGTTTCCATCTACAGGGCAGTTACGGGGGGGGGATTTTCTTAAAAATCTTCGTGTCACATCCTTGAAAGATACTAAACTTAAATACCAAGTTTGGTGTTTATCGAGCTCTTTCCTTTTGAGCTATGCTGTCTACAGACACACATATGCGTTTTTTCTAAAAATCCTTCTTTTGTATTTTCGGTGAAATCTCGGTATCGAATTTTTGGGTAAAGTGCAATACCTTCTGTGCCTTCGTACCATATAGTGTATAGAGAAAGTAAAAAAAGTTA
Organism: Hymenopus coronatus; assembly: GCA_030762935.1. NCBI lineage: Eukaryota > Metazoa > Arthropoda > Insecta > Mantodea > Hymenopodidae > Hymenopus > Hymenopus coronatus. Next base: position 106,351,441 of record CM060890.1, read on the forward strand.
TTCCTACAAAAACAGCACCATCGTTTAAAAACACTGCATATATGTATGTTCAATTTTACTTTGCCCCTACTGTTTTGATGTTATTCATTTATGTACTTACCACTGAGAGCCTCAATGCGATTTGCAAGAAAATCTGCTACGGTTTCCAATATCACTGTTCTTTCTTCAGCTTAGACTCGACATTATCGGTTTATCGTAGACGGAGATGAAAGACCTACACACTCCCGCAGCAAAGTTCAGGGGCAACAAAACGTTCCTTATTGAGTGTAAACTGAACCTCGATTATTTGCTAAACAAAGTAGAGTTGCAGCTGAAGTCTCTTAACCTTTTCGCATATTAATCAACCCTTTGTTGACACGGTTTACTTATCGGCTTCATACGCTTGAATGCACAAAATTAATTACGTGCCTGCTTTAATAAAATTAAATTCCAAGCATTCTTCAATGAAATAAAGCGAAGAAAGTTTCAATAAAAATATATTCATGAAAATTGTAGATATTAAAACAGGTAGCCCCGTGTCTGGAAATATGGACTACTAATAGGTACATTAAACACTTCTACGTTCTGCGTTTAATTATTACTCTGAAAAGATAAGCCATGTTAATGAATTGTTATTTCACGCAAGCGTGTGTAGCACAAAGTTGTAAAGGTAGAATCAGACTGGAAAATGCAATTAAATAACAGGATTTGAACTACGGAACTTCTGGTTTCCATCCAGTTACTCTAATCAACTGAGCTGACATGGCAACATAACGACACGACATTAAATTCCACAAATGAATCGCGAAAACTATATTAGTTAAGGAAATTAATCTGACCCAAAAGGTTAAATGCACGTGGAGACCTCTTTTTCTCTTGGCCAGTTCGTCGTTCTGATCTGACTACAGAAAATCCTTACTACATAAAAAGTGAACTGAAATGGTGCGTTGAGTAAAACGAACAAAGTCTACGCTCCCAAAATAAGTAATGTACCTCAGAATACTTAATTCTGCGTACAACATGTACGCAGTGTATGGAGAAGGTATTGTATTGCACCCAAAAATTTGATACCAAGATTTCACCGTAAATACATGTTTTTAAACCCCCTGATTCCAAAAGGTCCGTGTCTGTGGGCAGCATAGCTCAAAAACGAAAAATCTGTTAAATACCAAACTTGATCTTTAAGTTGAGTACCTTCCAAGGATGTGACACGAAGATTTTCAAGGAACTCTCAACTACCCTTTATAGGGAATATTTTTCGAAAAGTTTGATTTTCTCAATAGTGGCTCTAACGATTTTGATTAAAATTCCTTATATTTATGATATTTTTATGACAAACGAAATGTACATCTTGAATTTTCTGGGAATAGCCTCTTAAGACCTCTTCATTGTGGATGGTGTTTGTATAACAGGCAAACCGTAAGAGATATACAAAAACTTACTACACAAAAATGTATATCTCATTAGAGCATTCAATTTATGTCATTTACATTTTTTTAGCGTTACCCGTTTTCGAGATTTTGCGGATTATTGATTTCAATTTGCAGTCACTTAAACTTTTCTCAAACGGGAAGACATCTTTCTTATGTTTAACTCGATTAGCATAATACAGATAAGATATTAATCTTCTTAATAAAACGTTGTTTGCTGAACAACTAGAGAACTTCATGTGAATGGAACACATCAGATATTTCCACTTCTACTTGCAAGGAACCAAGTACTAAGGACAATTTCTACTCATGTTTATCTGGATTGTTATGAAGTAGATAGAATAATAAGCTTTTTAACATTAATGTGGCACAGAGAAGTAGAGAAAGGCATGTGAATACAACACATCAGATTTTCCAAATTGACTTCTCTAGCATGCATCTTACGTATAACACAAGATAAGTCAAGCTAAGATGATTTTAGACGGACTTACTTAACTTAATAGTCTTATTCTCCCATGTGGAGGACATACATTTCAGGACAGAGCCTCTCAAACGCCTAAAATCGCGTCTGTGCAAACCAAGATGCAGAGCTTCTATGCATCATATATCGGTCCAACTCGACTCAGGTCGAGACTATTCGATGAGAGGAAGAACAAGGGGTAGGTGAGGAAAGGGGAACATAGGCGGAACTGAGAGACCCTGTCATAGGATTTATATATGGGTGCCTAGGGTCAGAAGTCTGTCTAGGAGCCAAAGAACATTTAATCATACAATGCTGAACTTGGAACGAGGGATCGGCCAGGCATGAGGGAGTGACAAATATGTCATATGAAATGAAGGCGAGATGATGAAAAGAAATGAAACGATGGAGCAATTGGTGGGGCGAATAGCGGCGGAAACGGAGAACCCGGAAGAAACCGCCGAGCCACCGCTTTGGGCAACACAAATGCCACATGTGGTCTCCTAGGATTCAACCTGCACCACCTTGGTAACAGGCGAGCGTCTATCCACTCAACCACGGTACACACCTGGATCCCATTACAACAAATCAATATTAGCTGCTGTTTCCTGCTATCGATCCTTACCGGTAAAATGAATTCCAAATTTATCTTGCAGTTTTACATTTAAAAATTTACTTATCAGCTTGCTTTTCAATTAAAATAAGCAAAGTTCCTATATACATCTCAGCTTGTGCACCTTACACATTATGTAGGTTGTGAAAATGTTACAAGGCAGTGGGAGAGAGTTGTGTATCAAATGATTATATATTTATATTTATTTATGAAACCGTAAATGGAAACTGTTTACGCACTAGAGTGTTAACTGGAAAGGGGATGACTGTATGTAAATCAACCGTTGAACGCACAGAAAGTACAATATGCATTGATTATTTATTGTTGCAGATCATCGAATGATGACAGTCCTTCGCAATAACTACAACCAAAGGTTATGTTTACGGCAGTAATTATTCTGTGTAGAGCTTGCCGGTTGTATCAACTACTTTACGCTAACAGGTATCACCTAGCTCAAACCATGTTACTAAGATTGGAGAGGCGATTAAGTGAAAAATCCAGCTTACGCCTAACAATATTGCCTGCATCTTCTCAAAATCATTCTTCTTTTTAATAGAGCAATACTTTTGGAAATGAAAAGCTTGCACCCAGGAGCAATAAACATTTTAGTAAGTTTACTCTTAGAGCTGATATATTTTTTCTCTACCTTTTTAATGATATCTGGAGCTTTTCTATGTCTTTCTATGATATTGATTACTAAAAGACTGTATGAGGAAATGAATTTTCAATACGTAGGTCTTTAAACCAACAATTTGAATAGCTCTTAAAGCATTAGGCTTACAAAAATAAATTTTGGCAGAGCAACTTTATGTCCCTGATGATATGTGTGCATGAATTAAATCACCAGCAATAACTTTGCGGAAAACCTGCATTCCATCCATTATCGTCTTAAATACTGAAGTGTGTTTCGTTCTACTAAATTTATTTGCAGAAATTTGTGTTATTTTATAAGAAACTTGCGTGCCGTTATTTCGAGGTCGTTGACCTATGCGTGAGTTTAAAAGTCCGACGCAGTTTGCTCTGAAAATATCCGCAAAGCAGAGAGTGCGTGCATTCCAGGGCAGGACTGCTGAATATTAATAGCTTATCCGTTGTTATGCAGGAAGTAGGTCGAATTGTTACGGGTATTTTTAAGTTATCAGAGTGGAATGATTAGAAAGGTTTTTCACGAGATGGCACGTGGAGAGTTCGCGTGTCAAACAGGAATTGCCCCCTAGTCCACGCCTCTGCGTGTATCCTGCGTGCACAGATATGCGGGAAATGACGCACGAAATCCAGATGACTCGTGCACATGGATTGTATGGCAGCGACTTCACACATTATTATCAGCACGACACAAAACTTTGAAACTCCTTTAAAGCAAATATGGTAAAAAAGTACAGATAATCCTAAAAAGAATTGCATACATATGACTTTCTTTACCTTCTAACTCAGCTCTTGCGGTTTCGTCTGTGGCCCTTATTCGGGAGGTTGTGGGTTCGATTCCCGTGGCCAGCTTATCGGAACCATGTTTTTTCGGGGGTTTTCCCAGGTCACCAGGTGAATGCTAGTTAGATTTCTTCCATCCCGAATTTTCTGCCCCTCCTTGAGGTTTACCTTATCATTTCATTCATCCTTCCTCCCATTTCTTTCAGAGTTGGAAATATCAGTGATGGTGCTCGGTGCAGCGTGACCGGGAAAAAGGAGTTTGATAGTGACTATCACCGTCCGCCAACTCCGCTGGTTGCCGGGATGTGAGCTGCACCTGGGTGATGCCGTTGTCGAGGTGTTTCAATTTAGAACAAAATTCAAAATCTTAATATATTAATATTATCAAACCATTCCACACACACACATATATATATATATATATATATATATATATATATATATATATATATATATAAACCCCCTCAACTAAACAAACAAATGTGTATTAAAATATTGATGATAAAAATTAAATATGAACATAGGGACTAAGAAAACTAATAACCTGGAAATCAATGGTCTGGGAGAAATTTGGAGATTGAGGGAAAACAATTAAGGAGTTTTGGAAAGGATTTAGAGGATTTGAAGACAGAAATACAAACACTGTATGCTGATATAGTTGGAAAAAGATCATCGTATATTACAATAAAAGTTATATGGGAAAAACAAGTATATATAGGCAAACAAAATAAAGAACAAAGAGAGGGTATAGCGTAGATGAGAGCGGGTGTATGGAGACTGAAAAGGATCAGAACAGGTTTTCCACAAAAACAGTGTCAAATATGCGGTAGAAAAGAAGATTTAGAGGACATAATTTTGTAGTGTGAAGGAACAGAGCTATGGAGAAAAGAATGTATAAATGAGAAATGACTTAAAATTGATAAAAATTGCATTAATTAAAATGTTTAATAAATGCTATATAAAAACTGGAGAGTCTTTAAATAAAGTTAAAAAGAAATAGAATTGGTCATAGAAAGAGGAGTGAACAAGGTATGATTTTAAGCGAAATTAATATGTAGCTAGTAGAAGTTTTATAATGAATATGGTAAGTTAACAGCCTGGGCTGAACACTTAACCATATACCTTGTATTTTTTTATTTGTAAGCATTATTACAAATAATAATTAAAAATAAATATAAAATATAAAATTTTAAATTTACATTCACATTTTAATATAAATTACAGAGCAACGAAACATCCCGAAAACAAGACCCGTCATTGTTGTGCCGTCGCTCCTGGTTCCTGTCGCCTCCTATATGTTCTCACCTCATCCGTCCCTCCCTACCGGACACCCCATCAAAGGGCGTAGGTACAGTAATCATCTAGATTAAGTGCCAGTCCCCGTTTTACGTAGCATATTCCTATTTTTACTGGGATGATAATCTTTATTAAAAATCTTGGTCTCCTATCTTTGAACTTAAATACCAAGTTTGGTATTTATGTTACATTTCAAATCTTTGTTATTCTGTTCATAGACAGAACACATACACATACACACAAACATAAAGCTTTTCTAAAAGCATGTTTTATTTTTTATTTTGTTTTACTTTCATTGCCCGTACTAGTGTACAGAGAAGGTATTGCATACCGTCCAAAAATTTTATATCGAGATTTCGTCCTGAGTACAAAAAGGTATTTTTACTTTCTCTAGCACGTATGTACTTGCTATGTACATATAGTAACTAGAGAAGGTTTTATATTCCACCCAAAAATTCAATGTCTAGATTTCACCGGAAATATATGTTTTAAGATCCCCTCTGTCTATGGACAGCAAAAACGAAAATACCATTAAATATATATCTTGGTGCTTGTGTGTAGTATCTTCCAAAACAGCAACACGAAGATATCTCAAGGAATTTCCCCAACCTTAAACTACACTTTACATGGAAAAATTTAAGAAATTTTTGTTTTTCTCAAAAATAGCTTTAAGATTTTGTTTAAAGAACTCCATTAAAGACATTTACATCACAAATAAAATGTATATTTTAAATATTCTGGGAATAGTTTTTGAAGACCTCTTTATTCTGGAAGAGATTTGCAGAATTTAACATAGTGGTTCAACTGTAAGAAATACATCAAAGCTTATTATACAAAAACGTTGATCTCGTTAAAACACATAATTTGGCATATACGTTCTTTTTGTATAAATGAAAGTTTTCGTGACTTTTCTTGTTATTGTTTTCAATTTTAGGCTATCTAACTTTCCTCAAACGGGATCAAGCAAAGAGAACCGAACCTTAATTGTTTCACGTAATGTCGAGGTTTTATAAGGTTTGGCTATCGCTTTAGTCTAATGTGTACCTTTATTCCTCTTCTACTTAAAAGGAAGCAAGTAATAACACCAATTCTGCTAATGCTAATCGCGATTAGAATGATTAAATAAAAGAATAATCTTTTGTAAGAATAGTCTGTATATGGAGCCGTTAGAGAAAGTTATGTGAATGGAACAGATCAACTTTTTGGAAAAAGTTTTGTCTATGTGTTTGTGTACGTGTGTGTCTGTGGACGGCTAGCTCAAAAACGAAAAGTCCGTTAAATACCAAACTTGACATTTAAGTTTAATATCTCCCAAGGATGTGACACGAAGACTTTTAAGTAAACCTCTCCACTCCAAAAGTAATATTTACATGGTAAAATTTTGGAAAACGTTTTCTAAAAATGGCTCTAACGATTATTTTGATTAAAGATATTTTACATGAAAAATAAAGTTTGAAAGTTCTGGGAATAGCCTCTGAAGTCTTCTTTATTCTTAAAGACATTGTATAGCTGGTAAACCTAAGCTGGTAAAGTTACTACACAAAAAAAATGTAGATTTCGCCAAAACACACAATTTATTTCCTTTTGTATTTCTGTTTTAGAAATTTGGTTAAGTCCACCAATAACTCCAATAAAGGCATAGAAAATAATTATAAGTTGAATAAAGTAGTTGTTGGTTAATTATAAAAAAATTATCATTATTGGAGCAATGTTTTGAATTGATAAAATAATAAAGCAATTCACTCATGAGAGTCCTTCAAATACTGAAGGTAATCATCAATGAAAAGGTGCTCAAGCAATTTTAACCATTCCCGAGATATTCCTTGTTATTGCTTTCAATTTTAAAATTCTTATTCAAACAGAGTCTTCATGTTTCTTTTATTTTACTCCGGCCCATGCTAAGAAGTAAAAGTCAATGACAATCGCATAACAACCGCTTTTAAAATCGCCTTTTGTTATCGCTTTTGCATAGTGTATTATCTTAGTTACCTTCTACTTATAGAAAACTAAGAATTCTGCTACTGTTTATCTCGATTAATATGGAGTAGAAAGAAGAAGAATCTTTTGGAAAAAGTTTGTTTATAGAACGGTAGAGAAAGCAATGTAAATTGAACACGTGTGGTTTTTGGTAATATACAGGATGTTTCAAAAATACGGGGCATAATTTCAGGTATGCATTTCCCACATGTAGACAATCAAATTAGTTCATTATAACATGTGTCCGGAAATGCTTCATTTCCGAGTTATGGCCTTCACAACATTGAAATTCACTGGAACGTTTTTCTTTCCGCAGGTTGTTGTCATTACAGAAGATGTTCAAAATGTCCACCTCCTACTTGAATACAGACCTCATATCGATGTCTCATTGACCTGCGAACACAATCCCAAACTCCAGGAGTATTGCGTATGTCCTCACAACTTGCCACAATTCGATTCCGAAGGGATTCCAAATCCGGTACCGGAGACGAATAAACCAATGATTGTAAATGGTCCCACAAGTAGAAATCGAGAGGGTTCAGATCAGGTGAGCGTGGAGGCCAAGCAATTAGGCCACCTCTACCTATCCATCGATCAGGAAACCTTCGATCCAAGTACCGGCGAGCCGTAAGACTGAAGTGTGCAGGAGCGCCATCATGCAAGAAGTGAATGTGTTGATGATTGATCAGTGGAGTGTCTTCGAAAACGTCAGGTATGGTGTTTTCCAGGAAGTTTGTGTACGCCTGCCCCGTAAGTCTGTTTACAAGTTCATGGGGTCCAACTAATCGATCACCAATGATACCGGCCCACATGTTGAGGGAGAACCGCACCTGGTGATGAGATACAACAGTTGCACGTGAGTTTTCATGCGACCATACATGCTGATTGTGGACATTTGTTATGCCATCTCTTGTGAACTGTGCTTCATCTGTAAATAATACGACGGCAGAAAAGTTCGGATTTACACCACACTGCTGCAAGAACCACTGACAGAACCTAACTCGTGCAGGGTAATCTGCTGGTGACAGGGCCTGTACACGTTGCAAATGATAAGGATACAATTGATACGCGTTCAACAGTCTCCAGACAGTCGTATGAGGAACATTGACTTGCAACGCTAACCGTCGTGTGCTGACAGAAAGTGTCCTGTCCACAGCCTCCAGAATCTCCTCCTGCACTTCTGGAGTTGTAGATCTTGGTCGTCCCCTTCCCAAATCAGGAGAGGTGAATGTTCCATACTCGCACAGACGGGAATGGAGACGTACAAATGTCTTCCGATCTGGACATTGTCGCTGTGGGTACCTCTCCTGGTACAAACGACGAGCCAGCGCAGCATTGCCGTCCGCCTTACCGTACATGAAGTGTATCTCTGCCAGCTCTTGATTTGAATACATGTCGCACAGTCTTAACGCCTAAAGAACACTGAATGTAACCTTCCTCAGAATGAACTATCAGAGCGCCCTCCTAATGTCTCCTTTGACGGCAAAGACCTGCGGAAAGAAAAACGTTCCGGTGAATTCCAATGTTGTGATGGCCATAACTCGGAAATGAAGTATTTCCGGACATGAACTATTTTGATTGTCTGCAGGTGGGACTTTCAATGTTGTAAAGGCCATAGCTCGGAAATGAAGCATTTCCGGACACATGTTATAATGAACTATTTTGATTGTCTTCATGTGGGAAATACATACCTGAAATTATGCCCCGTATTTTTGAAACATCCTGTATATGGGAATAAGCCTATAAAATTATTATATAAAATAATAGAAAAGATGCAAATGAAAATAAAAATCTGATGTGTTCCTTTCACATGACTTTCTCTATATCTCTGCAACAAAATATTGCTAAGAAATTTATGCTTCTATTTACTTCATGCTAATCGAGAAAAACTTAGCAGAAATAGTCTTATAACTTGCTTCCTTGTAAGTAGAATCGAAATGAGGGAGTATCATAGATTAAAGTGATAGTCAACATCTGGTTGCTACGTGACTGAAGTTCCTTTGTTTGTGTGGACAAGAGTTGACAAATATGAGAAAAGTTTGATTTTTAAAACTGAAACCAAAAACAAAGAATATTTAAAAAACTATCAACTCCATAAAAAATGTATATAACATAAATTGTGTGTTTTAACGTGCTCTACATTTTCTGTGAAGTAAGTTTTTATCTATTGGTTACGGTTTAGGAGTTATGCAAAATTCAGTAAAATACACCTAGAATGAAGTAGTCTTCAAAGGCTATTCCCAGAAAATTCAAAATATACATTTTGTTTGTCAGATTAACATCTTTAATGCACAATATTTTAATCAAAATCGTTAAAAAATCAAAATTTTCGAAAAAAGGTCCATTTAAAGGATAGTTTGAGGTGAGGGGATTTTCTCGAAATCTTCGTGTCGCATCCCTGGAAGATATTAAACTTAAATATCAAGTTTTGTATTTTACCGACTTTTCGTTTTTGAGTTATCGTGTTCACAGACACACGGACACATGGACACAAGGACGTTTTTCTGAAAATACTTTTTTTGGATACGGGGGACTCTAAAACATATATTTCCGGTGAAATCTCGGTATCGAATTTTTTGGTGGAGTACAATACCTTCTCTATGTACATAGTACGTGTGGAGAAGGTAAAAATGACTTTTTATAAAATTTATAACAAATAACAGAATATTCAGGGAACTTCAAAAATGATAATTCTGGCAATGTTATGGCAATGCTATGCTTGTCTACCTACTCGGTACGCGGCAAAGAAACTAAAAGCGACACATTCCAGCTAACTACCTGCTCTTGTATCCCTTTATGGTTGTTATTTAAAATAAGACCTCAGTCATCTAAAAACAAGTTTATAGCATAATGAAAGCAAGTTTTATTGCTTGTAGGTTTATTGTTTGATTGTGCAATAAACAATGTTAGAAGCAGTTTGTCCATATGGTAGTCAGGGCTATTTCACGTTCCTTTATCTTTATGAGAACATCAACTGAACTTGATAGAAATACTAGCAATAGAAGAAAATTTAATGTTCTCAGTCACATAATACGATAAGCAAAGGAATACTAATTATACATGATACGAGATCGATAAAATTCAGAGATTTATACACAACAAAACAATTCCTCTGTGCCGTGCCGGTTTCGATTCCCGGCTGAGTGGTGGAAATTGTTCTCTATCCAGATTATTCCCCAGAGTTGGAGGTATACATGAGAGTGTAAAGTAAAAGATAATGTAACAAAGCGAAAAAGCAATAGTAAACGAGTGATCACCATTGCCATGAGCAATTGTTCCAAAGGATAAACCCCGTTCATGACCTGGATGTTAAAAGCGGCGTATATGTGGAACACGAAAAAAAAAATTGCACAAACTTATATACTAGGCTAAAACAGCAGTTAATGTTTTAAAAGTTGCCGCTATGTGACTCTCATTGAAATTCGTAAAACCAAAGATACACAACTTCCTGTTTGAAGCCAGGTCTACAACAAAAGTGTATAAGACATAAATTGTGTTCCGACGAAATCTACATCTTTGTGTAATAAGATTTTCTCTATCTCTTACGGTTTACCAATAATACAAATAATACATCCAGAATGAAGAGGAGTTCAGAGGCTATTCCCAGGAAATTCAAGATATATATTTCCTTTAGCATTATACGGTATTTTAATTCAAATTGTTAGAGCCAATTTGAAACAATCAAAATTTTCTAAAATTTGTCTATCCAAAGTGTAGGTTTGGGGGGGGGGATTTTCTTGAAATTCTTCACGTCGCATCCTTGGGATATTCAAGTTTGGTTTTACGGGCTATTCCTTTTTGAGTTATGTTCTCCACAGACACACAATCATAGGGAGACAGAAGATAGACACAAACACTGAATTTTATCTAATATTTTTGACTCAGGGGGTCTCAAAACATCTCAGTGTCGAATTGTTGGGTAGGATATAGTGCCTTCTCTATCTACTATCCACTATGTATATTGTACATATGCACTAGAGAACGTAAAAGAATTGCTTTAATATTTCAAGTGATCGCTATCTGCAATTTTAGCTTCAAAATTATTGTCAGTCTTGAACTTCTCATTTATTCACTTTCTTATGAGTGATTGATATCGCCAGGTTTCGCTTCCTTTCATTTCTATGAAGAGAAAGAGGAGAAGGTAGAGAACGAGGAGCTTGGTTCGTTGGTTTAGGTGGTGCATCCCGGTGGGGGTTACACACTGCAGCCGCCATGATTGTATTTTGCGTCAGACCCCAGGAACAGAGGATGATGTGAAAGTTTCGACGAGCAGCCGAAACCGACCGCAGGGAAAGAGCCACTGATGGGTCCCTAACATAGTCCAGGCACATCTTCATCTCAACAGTGGGACTCTATTCCTGTGGCCACCATACCGCCGAGAGCTATATTTCCAAAATGCATTCACCACCACGGAAGGGCGCCACCACCGCAATGTCGCCAACACTTACAACCCTGAAAGAGACTGGTTGGAATGAAATGAACGGACAGGAAGTTCGGGAAATAAAGAAACCTCACCAGCATTCGCGTGGTGACCCGGGAAACCCCCGAAAAACTCCATGGGTCACAGAGAGAGTGGTCGACGGCGGGAATTGGATCCACGACCTCCCGAATGCCAGCCCAGATGAAACCCATTGGTGAGTGAGGGGGAGTAGAACGAATAATTTCCTGCTCAGTTCACAGCTAACCTTTCCTTCTTTTTCAATTTGTTCTTTCCCGCTATAAAACCGATTGATTATCTGTCCCACATCTTTTTCCCATTGACATTCTCCCTAGTGCAACTTTTTGCAGGCTGTTTCTTCTTTACCAAAGCCCATCCAATTTTTCGCATCTTGATCGGTTTCATCCCTCTTCTTTCTTCGCCTTTTCTTTTAAGTAGTTTTATTGCTGGTTTCTATTGTCTATTTTGCAGGTTGCTTTCTTATCCACTGCCAGATTCAAGTGCTTCCAATAGTTTCACCACGTTTCATCATAACAAATATTTGCATTCAGTACCACACTTAGCCAGAAAACATTTAAATATTTTGTTTGTTAACGACGTTGTCAATTATCAGGAATATGTCAGCGCCAACTGTGTGCGGCATCTTGTCCCGCAGAAGTTCTTTTATGTAGCATAAAATCTACTGATATGGGACTTCCTATTAATCCACTTGAGAACCATCGAATCCGGGCCGGGTTTGAACCCGCGACCTTATTTTCAGAAGGCAAGCGCCTAACTGAGCCATCAGACCGACACTTAGCAAGGACCAAGGAGCAAGTATCTACATTATAGTTTGCCTTGTATTAAAAGCTTCCTCTGCTATTGCTGCCCTCTGGTTCACGTCCTAATAGCAGCTCATGTTATGACTTCAAAATATCCATATTTTCCGTTTGCTCATTTCGTCATAAGCGTATTTTCTTTTTCTTTTCTTTCAGTTATCTTTGCGTTTGTGTCTTTGCCGTTTTTCTCACCTCCTTACGGTTTACCGTTATCATTTAACTCCATTAGCATAACTATAGGTTCATTCTCTCTTATGAAACATGTTGATCAATTTGATCTTCTTTTTCCTCCTAACACCACTCCTTCCTGGTTCTGGAAAATACTGGGTGATCAGCATAGAGCAGAACAGGTTCCGCTACTCTTAGCCGGCCAGCGGTACTGCTTGCTATGGACCGAGCTGGTGAACGCACATCCGAAATGAAAATACTACGGTTTGTCGGTTACTTCTAACAAAGAAACAAATTTAAAAAGTCCGTCTGGTTAGTGTAGTGGTAACGTGTCTCGCTCCCATTCAACGGGTTGCGAGTTCGAATCTCGCTTAGGGTGAGTTACCCTTATCCTGAGAAGACGAATGTCGAGTACCTTTAAGCTCCATGCACACCGAAATCATTTAAGCATTATTTCGTCAATTTCATTCAAGGTTCGATATGCCCAACCAGGTTAAAGAACGTTAAGTACAAAAAAAAAAAAAAAAAAAACTGAATTAAAAACTGAACAATTCAAAATAAAAGTACTCACATATGTATATCAAATGTTGGAAGTGTCTCCTTTCGTTCATTTCTGGCACCTGCTTAGGAAACAGACAGTTACATGCTGTAGTTTCTCTGAGAAATGGCAGAAATTTATTGTAGAAGTTAGTTTAAGTCTCTAAAGTGTATGGATTTGGATTAATTGTTTTTTCACATAAGCCATGTGTGTGGACAGGAGTTGGATAGGTAGATTCAGACTGAAAATTTCAATGCCATAGTCGGGATTTGAACCACGGATCTCCCGATCTCTAGCCGGTTACTCTGCAACTGAACTACCACGGCAATTCCGGCATAGCATTGAATTTCTGAACTGACTCGCATGTTTCCCGGTAAACCACAAGGTGTTCTCAAATTATTTTGAGATGACAACCTCAATGGCGACTTACAATGTTGTAAGTACTTAAGATCCAGGATTCAGAGTATAGCCAACTATTATGGCCAATTGGTATTTGGTTAATTGTTTTTTCACACAAGCCGTGTGTAGGGCCGGAGTTGGATAGGTAGAGTCAGACTGAAAAATGCAATGCCATAGCCGGGATTTGAACCACGGAACGCTCGATCTCTAGCTGGTTGCTCTTTTAACCCCCAAAGATAGAAATTAGTGGTGCCACTCGCAGATTCTGTACGAATGCATTAATAATAAATGAATACTCTTTGAGGAGCAAAATACCGCCCCCTGAATAGAGTGATTTAACTAATACGCACGGTATTGGGTTAACAAACAAACACATGCCACGTTTGCAAAAATTCAACTCACATAAAGCCTTGCGCTTCACTACCGGCCAACCGCCTGTGGTGCCATAAGTAGTTAAAGCGGGCGTTAAACACTACCCCCCCCCCAAAAAAAAACCGCCGGCCAAATAAGGGCCGGAAATCTGTTCTGCACTATGCTGATGGCCCATATTTGAACTTACTAAGGACAGGAGAATTCTGTTCCTTTCTGTATCCTTAAGTTTCTTCCATTCCATTCCGTTAAATTTATTTTCCTTATCCATGAATGCTATGTACGAAAGCTTTATCTTTAAGGTGATGCAATATGAATTTTGACAAAATTGTGAAAAATTAAAAAATTACCTCTTTCATAGTAAAATTATGTGAATTCTTAACTTTGTGAAACATATCTCTTTCTCATTTAGCGCAGTTTGACTACCAATTAATTGAAGCTTTAAATGTTACTGTAAACTACTAACAGGTAGTTCCAATTTAAACCTTGTTTTTTCACAATTGTTTACTAATTAATTTCATAATGCTCCACACGATGAAATTTTTTCCTAATTTGTTTAAAAAAATGTATACTGTCTCTCAATAGTAGATTAATGAAAATGGTAATATAGTTTTTCGAAATAACGCTCCAGTTTAAAAAATAAATTATTAAGTTTTGAAAACCAAGACTGTTGGAGAGTACGAAAATAATGTTTCTACAATAATTAGGTTAATATAAAAATATAATATTATAAATCTATTTGCACATGATTTTACAGTTATCTTGATCTTTTTATGTGAATATTTTAAAATGGATCATTGCATCAGTTATATTATTACAACAATAAATTTACTAAATAAAATTATTATTTAAGCTAGAATTTAGGAACATGGCAAATATATTACTATTATTGTTTGTATACTGGTATAAAGTTCAATAAAATATCTTACATGCACTGGTTTTTCCAAATTTCAGAGATGCTTCACCTTAAGTAAGCTTTGCCTACGAAGGGAAACGCTATCTTGGAAAAACAACCTGCTATGATTGTTCCGAGTTTTTTCTGCCAGTCGCCCTCCGTGGTGTAATGGTTACCATGCTGACTTCATATACCCAGGGTCGTGAGTTCAAACCCGGCGGAAGACGATGGATTTTTTCGGGCATAAAAATCCTTAGCATGACTTCCTTCGGAAGGGAAGTAAAGCCGTGGGTCCCGTGTCGTAGATTTACGGCACGTAAAAGAACCTCAAGCTTGATAGAGAGGCATCTGAGCAAAATTAAGCGGTCTCTCACGCCCAGTATAGAATGGGACGCTGAGAACCACAGCAGTTAAAGAGCGTTCATTAATAAAACGCAATTTCATTTTTCTGCCACATAAAACATCGGGACTGCCACTCATCGAGTGCAGAAAGTCTTGCCCCTCCATTACCCCTTCTTCCACTTCGGTTGCTCAAACCGATTAGCTTATGGAGCGGCCGCGCATTGATTGTTGTGCACTCGCAAGATAATGAAATTAGGTTGTCACATATTTCGGCTCCATTTCACTATCCTACCTGTACCTATACCATCTTAAAGATCCCTGGGAGCCGCAGCTAGGAGGTGAAGACAATGAATTCGTAACAGCATACGCCTCTGGTTACTCTTGGAACTACATGAAGTAGGTGATTAATATGTTCATGATTTGATGGCATTACAACCTGAAAGAGACAACAATATAAAACTTTCTTATTATTGGGTTGAAAATTATATTGATGAAAGTGTCAATTTTCCTCCCCGTACATAGGCAGTCAAATTACCAGACATTGGACGAACTATGAATGCGTGCGAAACGTTTCATTCCCATTCCAATGCAAGCTTTAATTCCTTTCATGCATATTTATGTTTACGTGGCAGAGTTGACGTATGTCTATGTTAAAAATCCCCATACGGGAAAAATTATTTCACCACAAATAAACAATAAAATATTCATCAGAAAACCCCTAAATATGAACAGGGTCAAACTGATTACTTCGCGATTGTCAAGAGCCTTTTGCTGTTATTTATCAAAGTGAAATAAAAGGATAAATAACATTAATTTCCATGATATTCCATGGAAATTTCCATGATATTCGTCAAGAGTACTTGCTATTATTTTTCAGAATCAATAAAAAGTGAAACAACAGGAAATTATTTGTCAAGAGCACCTGCAGTTATTTTTCAAAGTTAAATAAAATGCTAAACAACGTGCATTTGTTCTATGATATGTTTATTGCATATTCATGGAACTGCAATGGAATGAAATCTAATTGAAAATATAATGCAGTCCATACAGTCAGTTCAAAAACACCAACATGCTTCCTCAGTGCAATTTACACCCCGGACCCATATGCCTTTCTCTAGCTATTCCATATACAAACTTTTCTTACTAAAGAGTATTATTTTATCTACACCATGCTAATCGAGATAAACATTAACAGAATTGGTCTTATTACTTGCTTTCTTGCAAGTAGAAGGGAAATAAGCAAATACATTAGGCTAAAGCTTTAGTCAAATCTTTTAAAAGCTCACCTCTATGTGAAACAATTGAGGTTCGGTTCGCCTTGCAAGGAACATCTCGAAAACGTTCGACTCTACAGGAAATGTATATAACATAAATTATGTATTTTTACGAGATCTACATTTTTTGTGTGGTAGATTTTTGTCTATCTCTTACGGTTTAACCCTAATGCAAAATTTTGCAAAACTCATCCAGAATAAAAATATTTTCAGAGTCTGTTCCCAGAAATTTCAAAATATACATTTTACTTACGATATAAATATCTTTAATATACTGCATTTTAATCAAAATTATTAGAGCCATTTTTGAGAAAAGCAAATGTTTCAAATGATAGTGTTTCCATGTAAAGGGTAGTTTGAGGTGGGGGGATTTTCTTGAAAATCTTCGTATCGCACCTTTGGGAGATACTAAGCATAAATACCATACTCGGACCTTTTTCTAAATACTTTTTTCTGACTCGGAGAACTTAACACATATATTTCCGGTGAAATCTCGACATCGAAATTTGGGTGGAATACAATACCTTCTCTATGTACTTTGTATGTACATATGTGCTAGAGAAAGTAAAAATAGCCAGTGTTATTTACACGTATATCTGTAATAGGTAAGTACAGCATATATAGTCGATTAAAGGCTTTCAGTGTAGTCTACAATCACCCTCTTCATTCTTCTTTCTCCAATTCTCTGCTTTCCGAATATCGATTTGATTATTCCTGTTCTATAACATAAGTTTAACCGCACATGGAAATAATTTTTCACCCCTTCCTCTAAACGGCCCATTAAGTTAAAATTGGTTTAGCTTTATCTTGTGTACTAGCGGAACTCTTTTTAGAGACACTTCGCGACCCACCGCTTCATTTCTCGATTATATTATCGTTCATGGCTAGCTTTTATGTCCCTAAATTACTTTTTTACTTTTTACTTTCTATACAGGTACTATGTACATAGTGTATAGAGAAGGTACTGTAATGCACCCAAAAATTCGATACCGATATTTCACCGGAAATAGGTACATGTTTTGAGACCCCCTGAATTTAAAAAAAAGCATTTTTAGAAAAATGTCCGTGTGTGTCTGTCAGTGTGTACATGTGTGTGTATGTGTGTGTAACGATTTTGATTAAAATATCGTATATTAAAGTTATTTGCCTGACAATAAAATGTATATCTTGAATTTCCTGGAAATACTTTATTCTGGATGCATTTTTTGGAATTTTCATACCAGCTGAACCGTAAGAGATGGACAAAAACTTACCACACAAAAAATGTAGACCAGTTAAAACACACAATTTATGTTATATACATTTTTTTCGTGGAGTTGATCGTCTTTGATCCTTGTTATTGGTTTCAGCTTTGTAAAGTTTATACTTTTCTCATACAGAAATTTATCAACTGCTATCCATACAAACAAAGGAACTTCAGTCACATAGCAACCAGCTTTTGACTATCATTTTAACCTATGGTACTCCCTTATTTCACTTCTACTTACAGGAAGCAAGTAATAAGACTATTTCTCCTAAGTTTTTTCTGGATTAACCTGAAGTAAATAGAGGCATAAGTTTTTTTAATAATATTTTTGCAGGGATGTAGAGAAAGTCGTGTGAATGGAATACATCAGATTTTTAAGATATGCACGTAAAGAGCTGACTCCGGCTAGGAAAAGTATGGGACCAATGTTTTCAGTTGTTCTTAAAAGTATGAATTTAGAGCAAATTTGGGGGGGGGGAGGAATGGCCTTTGTTTAATTTTACTCAATTCATCCGTCACTTACCAATCCAATTCATATACATTTTATATACGCAAGTGTACTTATGTGGTACCTAACATGGTCATTTTGAATAACTTGTCTTTCATTTAGTAAGAGGTAATGTTGCACCACTTTCAGCAATCGATATTGGTGGCAAGATTACGAAATGCTGACGTAGTCGTGTCCTCATAAACCAAAGCTGGCATAAGCAAGGGTTTAACCATAAAAACTCCATTAACTCGATCACAAACACACTTTTGCATCTGAGCTGCTAACGTTGTAGAACATACTCTAGACAGACGTGCACCGAAAAGGCCTAGTTTTATTTAAAAGTTGTTAACTAATGATTCATAATGAACAGGTAAGTACTGAATGGATTTTGAGTGACCCTAGTGTTTTCCTCTTTTTGAATCCCTAACCACACATGCATCTATTTGACAGTAAACACCCTGTGTCTCCTCACATCTTTGAGTTTTTCTTTACACATCTGATCTTTCTCCCAAATGTACACCCTACCGCACATACAATCCTGAGGCCACCTCTTCTCTCTCGGAGGCGCGACCAGGTTTGACTTCTGAACTACTACCCCCTAGGATGTGCAGTGTAGGGGTAACTCCTACCCTACACTGGATATATTGTATCTGAATGAAAAAAGGGTATTTGTGACCTAATTATTGAATCAGCTCACAAATATAAATATAATATAAGTAAAGCAATAACATTGCTTTAATAGGTCACAGCTATATCAGTATTTCGACACCTTGCCACTAATATCGATTGCTGAAACTGGTGTAACATTACCTCTTGCTAAATGAAACATAATTAATTCAAAATTACCATATCTGGTACTCTACAATACTTGTATTTTTCTATGATAGAGATAAAAATTAAGCATCATGTTGCACTGTATTCTAGATGACTCGTAAACATCGCGTTTGGTTAAAACAAAATCTAGAACAGAGTTTGATAAAAATAAATGTACGAGTAATGCGCATGTCCTCTTTTTGAATCCGTAGCGATGTTGTAACTGGTAGCTCTGACACGTTATTGTTAGACTTATTAAATATAAAGTAATAGAAAATTGTGTTTCTTGTCTTTCAGGTCTTCGCATTCGTATCGCAAATTTGGTGTTCAAACTCCTCACCTGTCTTCTATATATCATACGTGTTGTCACCGACCAAGACCCACTCAACGCCACGTGGTAAGTACTCTCTGGAATATGTATATACACTATTCATATGCAGTCACCGACTTTAATGCCAGGGGCATCCACATCAAAAATTTTACTTAAGGGCTCTGGGTACTCAGAAAAGAGGTTCAAAGTAGATCTCTCATTAAACACACAAAGAATTTATTTTTAAGAGGAGTCGTAAAACTTTATCTCACTAATATTAAATAAGCTATATTAATGATCCGTTTTCTCAGAATCCACTTGGCATAGAATGTGATATTTTCATATTATATTTATTCATTCCTTCTAAATACACTGCTTTGTTTTGAAGATAAAACACGAATTGGAATAATAACTATTATTTTGTGTACAACTCTAAAATCTTCAATTCAATGTCTAACATTTTGTTTTTTAAAAAATAAACCATTTGACAGCTTCAACAAAAGTACCTCCACACTTGAATAGGATTGGTTGTACTATGTGGTAAAATTACTATGCAGACACATATGCAAGGTTGTTTCAGAGAAAACGGTAATTTATGTTGAAAAATCTTGTTTTGTGTAACTCACATTTTAAGTAATTATTACTTTAAAACAAGCATAGCTAAATTAAGGAAAAGCAGGAGTTAATCTGTGTTGGATGTATTCGATTTGTTTGACAGGGGTGTATTGTGAGGGGTATATTAAGTAAACAAAGTCAAAAACCTTCCCTGTCAAAATAACTAAGTCTGCCTTAATTCAATTTAAAGTGATGTACCTGTTAAATTTTCAAAATTCACAGTATGCAAGTTATTTTATTAAACTTCATACAAGTCATTTTACACAATAATAGTAATATTTCTGTCATTTATCAAAATTAAAACTTGCAAGGTTACTTAAATAATAATTTTAATCATCCACATGCATTATTTTAGTAATAATGAACCACGTGATGCATTTTTAAAAATATTCACAATATTTCTTCTGTCTATTTCATGATAATCGCGTTAAACATTTGTTGAAACGGTCTTATTACTTACTTCATTATAAGTAGAAGGGAAATAAGCGAATACACTAGGCTAAACCGACAGTCAAATTTTTAAAATCGTGTTGCTATGGGGTTGAAATCCGATTATTTGCCAGTTTTCAAGTTCCTATGTGAAAAAGTAAAAGTATTTTAAAACTGAAACCAATAACAAGAAATATCTCATAACGGTCAACTCCACGAAATATATATACATATATATAACATAAATTGGTGTTTTAATGAGATCTACATTTTTTGTGTGATAGGGTTTTGTCTATGTCTTACGCTTTACTAGTTATACAAAATTCCGCAAAATTCATCCAGAATAAAGACGTCTTCAGAAGCTATTTTTAAAAATTCAAGATATACATTTTATTTATCATGTAAATATCTTTAACATACGATATTCTAATCAAAATCGAGAGCTACTTTTGAGAAATTCAAAATCTCCGAAACCTTTTCCATGTAAAGGGTAGATAGGGATGTGAGGGATTTTCTTGCAAATATTTTTGTCGCATCCCTGGAAGATACTGGACTTAAATACCAAGCTTGGTATTTAACGGACTTTTCGTTTAGGAGCTATACTGCCAACAGACACACACACACACACTCACACAGTTTGACAGACACAGTTTTTTTGATTCAGGGTGTCCCAAAACATATTTCCGGTAAAATTGCGGTATCGAATTTTTGGGTGTAATACAATATCTTCTCTACACACTGTGTACATAATACCTGTAGAGAAAGTAATAAGTGTACAAAATATTAAATCTCTAGCCCTAATGGTTGCTGAGAAAAATCGCCATTTATATGAACAAAATTGTTTCCGAGAAAAAGCTTATGAAACAAAACACGTGTTATAATGACACATCACAACAATACAGGACCATAGTCATCTTCATCAGGTTGTTGCTTCTGATACAGTACCTAAAATCAGTGTTACGTTCCTATGTGTTGTTTACAAACACTGTTCACGTTATGTGCACAGGCAACTGTTTAACTTACACTGGTAGATTTTACAAACAAAACTAGAATAGAGTACACATTATTTATGAATAGAAATATCCAAACTTTGTAGAATTTAAAATATTTTTTTCTAAAAGAAGGAATGTACTATCATTATGATTTACAATTGGACAGGATTGTAAATTCCAATACCCTTTTCCAGTTATGGGTGTCAACCAGGAAACAAGTCGGCATATCTGGTGTCGAGTAACTTGACGGAGGAAGAGTTCCAGGAAAACCCCGTAATCAACTGGGAGGCCATCCTCTGGGTGAACCGCTCCCTATCCATTTGGGTCATACAAGTGATCCTCGCCATCATCAGCCTCACGGAAGCCTTGCTACTTGCGTATCTTGGTTATAAGGTAAGTTAACAAACCATTTCCAGCGAATTCAGCAAGCTTGTGCACCTGTCGATGTTTGAAATCGCGAGTATAACGTGTACTATATTCCTTGTAATATTTCACTGCATTAATACTAGAGCTTTTTCAACCAGAAAATTTAAAACTCGTGATGTACACATAGCTTTCAAGAAAAACTAGTATCTTAACGATCCTTAATTAGTTCTTTTCTATAGTACAAACAGCAAATTTGCAGAGAAAATAACAGCATTTCTAGATTTCTAAATAATTACTGATCACTACAGCTGCATGGGGCGAAGATGAGTTTTAGTAGTAGCATACTTGAAAATTTGTTAATCATCTTTGTATCTCAACCAAAACACATTCCCCAGATATGCTGTGAATTCGCAACTGTGTTTAAAGGGGACAACTGGAATCAAAATTCTAACCGGAAATAACTCATTTAAGTTGATTTGTAACAATTCATGGTTAAAAAATATTCCTGATTTTTATGAACCTTAGATTTTATTTTTCTCTTTGCTTCCCATAGGTAACGATTTATAAACCAAAATTTCGAATTTCGACATTCGACAGAAGCGCACTTGAACCATTATGGATCCGATTTTTGAGAAACACAGTGGCACCTTGTGTGAAAATAATTTAGTATCTAATAAAAATGTTTTCAGAAGTTATTATTATTTTTATTCCGTTTATGTTTTTACTTACTCATGTAATATATTTGTTTTGGGTTCCTTTCTAATCGTATATGTGGTTTTCAATCGATTTAATATTTTATTTCAGTCATTTCTTAGCGTACTATAAATGTTTATATTTACCTAACTTACATGAAGTAGAAAGTAGGATATTGGAACAGAGGAGGACACCTCTGTCACTGAGAAACCATGATGGATTGTTTTGGCTACACAAGGGAGCGAGGAAGAAGAAATCAGCCGGAAGAGGTCCTGGGCGTGCAAGTGCGCAATTTCAAACACCATTGCATCATTAGAGAGTACCTCAAGAGAGCGATGCAACAACCCTAACAGGCGAGACATCTCACTCGGTGCCCAGGGAAGAAATCATCTATAGATAAAGTAACTGCGCCATCTTCCCCCACCGCCGACACTGCAGGACCGAAAACACACCTGAAACAAGGAAATGTAATGAGGGAAAGGAGAATTGTGGTAGAATACACCACCCCAACAGGGTGGGAGACACCACGGAAAACTCGTTGAGACTAGGCGAGAATCGAACCCGGGATCTCCCGAATGTGAGCCTCACACGTTACCATGAAGCCATCTCACTCGGTTTCCTTAAGGTATTTTGTTCTTTCTTTTTTTACACATTGTCATTGGGTAATGGTGTTAACACGTGTACAGTTATCAGTATCCAGCCAGATGACTCAAGCGTTTTCTCTGAGACTCGTATTCAAGAGATCGTGGGTTCGATTTCTGCGGCCGACCTCTCTGATCATTTGGTGTTTTTTTTTTTTTTTTGTTTTTTTTTTCCGGGTCACTAGGCGAATGCTAAGGAGATTCTTCATTGCCCCGAAATTCCTCCCTCTTCATTTCATTTCCATTTCACCTATCTGGTCTCTTAAATGTCGGCGGGTACTGCGGTGATAGTGCCCTTCTATGGTGATGAATATGCTTTGGAAATGCAGCTCAAGGTTGATGAAGTTGTCTGTAGGACCCAAGGGGCCCGGGCTAACGCACCTCGAGTGGAGATGAACATATTGTTGTTGTATTATTATGGGACCCTTCACGATGGCTCTTTCTGGGGCTCCAATTTCGGCCGCCTGTCTATATTACTCGCATATCATCCTATCCTCCTGGGCTGTGACGCATAATAAGTCAATTGTGGCTGAAGTGTGGAACCCTCTCCGAAATCACACACACACACACACACACACACACACATACACACACACATAAACACGCTTCCCTCCTTCATTTCTTCTTCACTTGCACACTTATAAGCGAACGACTGAGGTCAAATGATTGTTGAGAAGATGCGCTATAGATCAGATAGATTATCCAGGGATGGTGGATCAGCCCAAAACCTGGTATTAACATGAGGAAGTAAATGATATGAAATGTAGGCGAAATGGATAATAGGAAAAATGATGCAGCAAAGGGTGATGGTAGAATAAATTGTGGGTGAAACTTTAGGACTCGGAGAAAGCCCGTCAGCACGCGGCTTCGTCCACCATAAATCCCATATGCGCTCCCTAGGCGGCAGGCGAGTAGTTTAACTGCCCGATTTTGTTTCTATTCAGTCTTATACATATACTTTCATACTCTCATTGACAATTTTAAACTCTTAGAATGATGGGGAATATTCTGGCTAGAGAAAAATTCTCACCCCTGCGTGGAATCTAACGTGATAGCCATGGAATAATGTCTTATAAATAGTTGACTGCAAGAAAGGCAGATTGATATCAATCATGCCTTCCAAGTTTAACGTGCCACATTAAAGGCATTAACGCTATTCCCCGCTGGGTACAGCAAGCATGATTTCGGTTCCCTGCCATAAAAAGAATTCCAATTTTCGGAATCCCTGAATTTGCATTCTGGTTCCCTATTAGAGCTTCCCTAGGGGCTTAACCACTGTGCCATTATCGTATCTTTGATTAAAGCTCTACACCAGATTGAACCGCTTGTCTCCCGATTACAGACAATTTAGCACCTGCGCCACCATTCCTACATCTCCTACCAGCTGCTGAGGCTATAGAACCTCGTTTCATTGACCCACTAAAGAAAAATCTAATGTGTTTCATTCGCATGACTTTTTCTTCATCTCTGTAACAAATTGCTAATAGCTTATTCTTCTGTCTACTTTGTGCTAATCAATATAAACATTAGCAGAATCTTATTACTTAGTTCATTATAAGCAGATGGGAAATAAGGGAATACACTAGGCTAAACCGGTAGTCAAATGTTTGAAAATGTAGTTGCTATGGGATTGAAATCCGATTATTGTGTGACCAGGAGTCAACAAGTTCCCATATGAGAAAAATATAAGTATTTTAAAACTGAAACCAATGGCAATGAATATCTTTAAAATGGTCAACTCCACGAAAAATATCTCATGTGTTACACTCGCATGACTTTCTCTAGCTAGTCTACAAACAAACTTCTTACAAAAGATAATTCTTCTTTCAACACCATGCTAATCGAGATAAACATTAGCAGAATTTTATTACGTAGCTCCTTATAAGTAGAAGGGAACTAAGGGAATGCACTAGGCTAAAGTGATAGTCAAATGTTTTAAAGGCTGTCGTTATGCGATTGTGGTTCTTTGTTTGGCTAGGAATAGAACAAAAGAAAAACGGACGCTTCCGTCTGAAAAAATTATAAGTACTTCACAACTGATAATAACAAGGAATACCTCAAAAACGATAAGCTCCACGAAAAAACGTATATGACATAATTTTTGTATTTTAAAAATATCTACAATTTTTTAATAGTAGGTTTTTGTGAATCTACTAGTTATACCAAATTAAGCAAAATCCATCCAGAATAAACAGATCTTTAGAAGCTATTCCCAGAAAAGTCAAAATGTACATTTTATTTGTGATAGAAATAGCTTTAATATGTGGTATTTTAATCAAAAATAATAAAGTTTGGTATTTAACGACCTTTCGTTTGTAAGGTATGCTATCCACAGACACACAGACACACACGCACGGACCTTTTTCCAAAAATGCTTTTTTTGGGTTCATGGGGACTCAAAACATGTATTTCTAGTGAAATTTTGGTATCGAATTTTTGGGTGGAATACAACACCTTCTCTATACACTATGTACGTAGTACGATTAGAAAAAGTAAAAAAAGACTGAAGATTTTGAAACAGGCTAAAAAGACCTAACCCATGAAGGAGAAAGAGAGGAATGGATATTTTGGTGGAAAAGTTCAATGAACAATTTATACTTTACGTTGGAGAAATGCAGATATGGATTGGACATATACCTGTATAAATGTCAAAAATATGTTATTTGTGTACCTATGTAAAAAGAAACAGACGCGGGAAATGACGCCGAATCTCCAAAAAGTTAACATAGTTTTGATAGCAACGAATTAGAAAAGGAATGCTTGTGAGAATTTATAATATAGATAGATAGTATATTTTGGGGCATTTTACTTTCTGTACATGTACCCCGTACAGAGTGTATAGACAAGCTATTGTATTGTTCCCAAAAATTCAATACCAAGATTTCAGCAGAAATATATGTTTTGGGACCCACTGAATCCAAAAAGGCATTTTTAGAAAAATGTCTGTTAATGTGTCTGTATATGTGTGTGTATTTATGGGCAACATAGCACAAAAACGAAAAGCCCGTTAAATACCAAACTTGATATAAAAGTTCAGTATTTTGTAAGGATACGACACGAAATTTTCAATAAATTTTATAAAATCTTTACATGACAAATAAGATGCCTATCTATTTTGAATTTTATGGAAATAGCCTCTGAAAATCTCTTTATTCTGGGTGAATTTTTCTGAACGTTCTATAACTGGTAAACCGTAAGAAATAGACAAAACTTTACCACACAAAAATATAGACCTCGTTTAAACAAACATTTTATGTCATATAATCTTTAGTCGTGGGGTTGGTCGATTTCGAGATATTCCTTGTTATTAGTTTCATTTTAAAATAGAAACTTTTCAGATAAAGGAACTTGTCAACTCCTGACTACCAACGGATTTTAATTCAAGAGCAACCACATTTTGAAACATTTGATTGTTGGTTTATCCTAGTATATTCCCTTACTTTTCTTCTAGGTAGATAAGGTAATAAGACCGTTTCTGTTAATGTTTATCTCGATTAGCATAAAGTAGATAGAAGAATAAGCTTATTAACAATAATTTATCACACAGAATAGAGAAAGCCATGTGAATGAAACACATCAGAATTTTTTTGTATACCGTTTAATAGTTTAAAAGAAATGTAAATGTTCTGTTAAGCAATTTAAATGGAAAAGATACTCAGATTTTCTAAACGTAAGGTATGCTGGGTAATGTAGGGAGGCCAACGTTAGATGATGCTTGTTGCTGTGAGTTTTATGCGTCGGAGTATCCGTGCTTATGTATGCACATATAATACCTACTTTCTTCTCGCATGTGTGATGAATAATCATCTTTGTGAATAATTATATGAGTTATAAACGAAAATATAGCTTATTCTTCAAAAGAGGTAATCATATGTTATGATCTTTATTACTTTCTCTACATGTACTATGTAGATAGTGAATAGAGAAGGTATTGTAATGCACCCAAAAATTCGATACCCAGATTTCACCGGAAATACATGTTTTGGGTCCCCCATAATCCAAAAAAAAATTCATTTCTGGAAAAAGGTCTGTGGTGTGGGTCTGTATGTGTGGGTGTCTGTGGATGGCATAGCTCAAAAACGAAAAGACCGTTAAATACCAAACTTGGTATCTTGCAAAGATGCGACACGAAGATTTTCAAGAAAATCCCCCCACCCCAACTACCCTTTACATGGAACTTTTTTCGAAAATTTTGATTTTCTCAAAAATGGCTCTAACGATATTGATTAAAATATCATATATTAAAGATATTACCTGACAAATAATATGTATGTCTGGAATTTTGAATAGCCTCTGAAGACTACTTTATTCTGAAAGAATTTTACGGATCTTTTCATAACTGCTAAACCGTAAGAGATAGACAAAAACTTACCATACAAAAAATGTAGAGCCCATTAAAACACACAATATATGGTATATGCATTTTTTCGTGGAGTTGATCTTTATTGAGATATTCCTTGTTTTTATAAAAAACTTACACTTTTCTCATACGGGAATTTGTCAACTCATGTCCATACAACCAAAGGAGCTTCAGTCACATAGCAACCAGCTTTTGACTATCACTTTTACCTGTGCTACTCCCTTATTTCGCTTCTACTTACAATGAAGCAAGTTAAGACTATTTCTGCTATTTTTTTCTCGATTAACTTCAAGTAAATAGAAGAATAAGCTGAGAGATGTAGAGAAAGTCATATGAATGAAACACATCAGATTCTTTTCTGATAGTCCCGCCAGCAACCAACCGTACTGGAAGGTAAGAAATTGTATTTCTTCTCACATGAAACCAAACGTCACCCTCTCCCCCGTTATTAATACGTAAATAACTCGCGAAGTAATTTGTATAGACACTTGTTTTGACATGAAATGTTGGGAAAAAAATCTGATGTGTTCCATTCACATGACTTGCTCTACTTCTCTGCAACAAATTATTGTTAATAAGCTTAATCGTCTACTTACTTCATGCTAATCGAGAAAAATTAGCGAAATAGTCGTATTACT
The DNA here is from genome assembly GCA_030762935.1 of Hymenopus coronatus. Taxonomy (NCBI): domain Eukaryota; kingdom Metazoa; phylum Arthropoda; class Insecta; order Mantodea; family Hymenopodidae; genus Hymenopus; species Hymenopus coronatus. The sequence continues at coordinate 106,379,458 of CM060890.1, forward strand.
TGCTTCCTTGTAAGTAGAACCGAAATAAGGGAATACTATAGGCTAAAATGATAGTCAAAAGCTGGTTACTATGTGACTGAAGTTCCTTTGTTTGTATAGACAGGAGTTGACAAATTTCTGTATGAGAAAAGTATGTTTTTCAAAGCTGAAACCAAAAACAAGGAATATCTAAAAAACCATCAACTCCACGAAAAAACATGTATATAACATTAATTGTGTGATTTAACGTGCTCTACATTTTTGTGCTGAAAGTCTTTGTCCATCTCTTACGGTTTAGCAGTTATACAAAATTCTGTAAAATTAATGCAGAATAAAGTAGTCTTTAGAAGCTACTCCCAGAAAATTCAATATATACATTTTATTTGTCAGGTAAATATCATTAATGTAGGATATTTTAATCAAAATCGTTAGAGCCATTTTTAAGAAAACCAAAATTGTCGAAAAAAGTTCCATGTAAGGGGTAGTTGTGAGTAGAGGGATTTTCTTGAAAATCTTCGTGTCGTATCCTTGGAGATACCAAACTTAAATACCAAATTTGGTATTCAACGGTCTTTTCATTTTTGAGCTATGCTTGTCACAGACCCACACAGACCCACACAGACACACAGACACACAGACACACACACGCACACACGCACACACGCACCCACACGGACCTTTTTCTGGAAATACTTTTTTTGAATTCAGGGGGACCCAAAGCATTTATTTCCGGTGAAATTTCGGTATCAAATTTTCGGGTGGAATGCAATACCTTCTCTATACACTATGTACATAGTACGTGTAGAGAAAGTGAAAATATCACATTTGTATTCGCCCTGTAAGAATGTTTGCTTGTAAGCGACAAACCAAAAAGCATTCCAAAAGTATTTCAACATTCACACTTGTTTGAGATCACTGGATCTCGATGCCAATACATACTGAATGTTTGATAGGATTGGTTCTTTGCTGTTGTTGACAAGAGAAAATAAAAAGTGCAAGTTCAACTATTTCGCTTTCGCTGCAGTCAGCAGTATCGGGCGAACTTCACTTTCATTCGCTCTCCTAAGCAGACAGGAAAATAATGGCGTAATTTTACTGTCGCGTAAAACTGTTCAAAATAGTGGGTTTGTCTCTCGAAACGGTGCACGGTTGCAATTTACTTCAACGTTGGCAACATTGCTCACTTTATGACCTTATTTATAGGCCAGTAAATACCAGCTCTACATACCAGTTTATTTGCTGTACGCCCTTATGTGTTGCTGGTTTGAAATTATCGGTAAGTTACCTCCACAGAGTAGAACAACTCGTAAATGTTCCATTAACTCTTCATGCCTTATAAAATTGCGTGGAAAGTGCATCAGTAATATATATATATATATATATATATATATATATATATATATATATAAAGACTTCTTGCAACTTATAGCTTCCTTAATAAAGATGGCGTAAGAGTGTTTTATAGTGTTTAACGCCCGCTTTTACTACCAAGGCACCGCAGGCGTAATAGTGTATTTCCTGTTGCCCGGTACTATTCACATTGACACCTATCTTCCCATATGGATTCGAAATGTCATACACACGATCATCATCCAACATTGCCATCATACAAGAAGTTATTTTCATTTTCTGTTAGAGAAAAATTTGGGATTTTTAGCGAAATAAATTTATTTCTTATATATTACTTTCTCTATCATGTACACTACATATTCACGCCTGCCTCACAGTCAAGAGGTCGAGAGTTCGAATCTTGCTTGGAATGAATTACCCTGATAAGGTTTTTCGGGGTTTTCCATTATCCTGAGAAGGCGAATGTCAAGTAAGTTTAAGCTCCGTGGATCATTTGAGCATCATTTTGCCGATTTAATTTCTAATCCAACCAGATTAAAGAACGTTACGCTAAAACAAAACAAACAAAAACAAAAAAGAATCTGATGTGTCCCATTTACATCATTTCTACCTTTCTACCACTATTCTTAAAAGAATTATTCCTTCATCTACATTATACTAGTTGAGGTAAACCAGAAAGTCGTATTACTTGGTTCTTTTAAGCAGAAGGTAAATAAGGAAATAGTCTAGGCTATAGCGATAGTCAAATCTGTTAAAAGCTGGACGCTATGTGAACAATTGAAGTTCGGTTCGCGTTGATGGCCAGCATAAAACAAAAGAGAAATGAAACGAAAGGTTTGAACAAGTTAGTTTAAAATTGAGACAAATAACAAATAATATCACGGAAACGGTCAACTCTACAACAAAAATGTATGCGTATAACATAAAGTGTGTATATTAACGCGATCTACATTTCTTGAGCAGTATTTTTTTACTATTTCTTATGGCTTACCAGTTATGCAAAATTCGGCTAAATTCATTCGGAATAAACAGTTCTTCAGAAGCTATTCCCAGAGAATTCAAGATATACATTTTAATTGTGATGTAAATATATTTAATATACGGTGTTTTAATCAAAATCGTTAGAGCCACTTTGAGGGAAAAAATTGCAAAACCTTTTGCAGTTAAAAAGCTTCGTGATGCAACCTTGGAATATACTTAACTTAAATAACAAATTTGGCATTTTATTTAATGGACTTTTTGTTTTTGATCTATGATATCCATAGATACACACTATACACCCAGACCTTTTTCTTAATTTTTTTTTTACTCAGAGTGCTTCAAAATATATATTTCCGGCAGAATATTGGTATCGAATTTTTGAGTGGACTACAATATCTTCTCTATACCTATGTTCACAGTACGTGTAGAGAAAGTTAAAATGTACATAGTAGGTAAGGAAGGTATTGCATTCCATCCAGAAATCCGATATCAGGATTACACTGGAACTCTATGATTAGAACCCCCTGAATCTATAAAACAAAAAGAGAGAGAAAGGGGCAGAGAGAGTTAATTCCATAAAAATGTATCTGACATAAATTGTCTACTTTTACAAGATCTACATTGTTTTCTGTTTAACAAATATACAATAGTCATTCTAAACCGGAACTTTGGCGATAATCGAATACTATTACTTAACTTCTATTCAGAAACTAATAATTACTGAATATCGCTGTATGTAACGAGCTACAAATGCATTTTAATTCAAGTAAAATTTATACTTTTATTAAAAATTAAGATTTCGTTGCTTCCCAGATAAGAACCGCTTCATTTTCCGCCCACTAATTTACTTTGCAACCAAAGTTAAAATTGTGATAATACTTCGTGAGCTATTGCCAACAAAGATGCGCTACTGTCTTTGATAAGTTGGAATATGCAATACTTTATAAGCCTAATATAAATATAAAGATGACAATTCCTTATTTAAAAATTTCAAATGACAATAAACTGAAAAATTAGAAGACCATTATCTTGAAAAAAGATCGTTATTATTCTATAGTTATTGATCACGATTTGATAAAATAAGCCAAGATTGTATTGGAAGAATCTGATGTGTTCATTCACGTGATTTTCTCAACATCTCTCTAACAAATAATTATTAAAATGATTGTACTTCTATCTGCTGCTAATGGAGATAAACATTGGGATGATAGTTTTATTGCTTCTTTTCTTCTAAATAGAAGAAAAATAAAGAAATGTACTGTTTTTTTTTTTGTTGTTTTTTTTTTTTTGCATGGCTATAAGTTGACAAATTCCCGTATGACCAAAGCGAGAATTTGAAAACTGAAGCCAATAACATGGAATATCTCGGAAATCGTCAACTTCACGAAAAAAAATGTATATAATATAAATTGTGTGCTTTAACGAGATCTTCAGAGGCTGAAAATGCAAGATACATTCAATTTACCAAGTAAATATATTTAATACACGAAACTTTAATCAAAATGGTTAGAGCCACTTTTGAGAAAATCAAAATTTTCCACATATTTTCCATGCAAAGCGTAGTTTGGGGTAAAGGATTTTCTTCAAAATCTTCGTGTTGCATCCTTGGAAAATATTAAAAGTTTGGTGTTTTACCGAAGTTTCGATTTTGAGTTATCGTGTTTACAGACACACGGACATACATGGACACAGACACAAGGATCCTTCTTTTGAAAAGGTATATTTTGGATTAAGGGGACCTTAAAACAAGTATTTTCGGTGAAATCTCAGTAACGATATTTTGGGTGGAATATAACGATTCTCTATGTACTATGTAGTAATTGGAGAAATTAGTATATAATTTTATACTACAACCATATTCATAAGTGCAGTAACATGAAAAGCTACATTTAAGTCATATTCTGAATTTAAGTGTTGAAATAAGCATAAAAAGCTTCATACTACTGTGTGTGTTGGGGGGGGGGACAGCATAGCACAAAAATAAAAATATCGTTAAAACCCAAACATGATATTTATGTTTAGTATCTTCCAAGGATGCAATACGAAGATTTTAAAAAATGAAATTTGTTTTTCTCAAAAAGACTAACGATTTGGTTTAAAATGTCGTATATTAAAGACATTTACCTCATAAATAAAATTATATTTTGAATTTTCTTGGGAATAGCGTCTGAAGTCCAGTTTATTCTAAATGAGTTTTGTAGAACTTTGCATCTCAGTTAAACCGTAAGTTATAGGCAAGATTTTAAAATACAAAAATGTATATGTCGTTAAGACATATAATTTATGTCGTAAGCGTTTTTCTTAAAGAGTTGACCGTTTTTAAGATAACGGCTGTCATTGCTTTTAGTTTTAAACTGCCTAACTTTTCTCAAACAGGACCTTCCAAAGCAAACTGAATCTAAATTGTTTCACTTAGCGACCAGCTTTTAAAAGATTTTAATATCGTTTTAGCATTATGTATTCCCCTTATTTCGTTTCTGTTTACAAGGAATCAAGTAATAAGACCAATTCTACCAGAGTTTATCTTGATTAGCATGATGCAAATAAAAGAATAATCTTTTGTAAAAATAGTTTTATTTAGGACAGCTAGAGAAAGTTATGTGAATGGAATACATCAAATTTTTATACATTATAAAATGTTCAAAATATACATTGAGCGAAGAAAATTATAAGCATATGTACATTACAAACTGTTAAAAGTTTACAAGCATTTAATTTAAATAGAAAACAACGTAACAAAAGTGAGTATAATTGAAAACGTATAAACAACGAGTATTATGGGTTATGAATTTTAAATTGTCAATTAATTTTCTTGTATCCCAATACAGCTAACAAATAAGAAGGTTTTTTAGTTATGTTGATATGTTTACGTCAAGTAATTATTAAAACAAATGTTATACAAAATCCTGAAATATTTAATGTTATTAATCTTCCAATTCCTACATCAATATATTTATTTGAATCTAAACCAATTATCAACGGATTTTGTCCATCTCATTATTTTATATAACAATTTTATGGATTTATTCTCATATATTCCCCGAATAGATATAAGTTTTTGACTTTTACCTCCTTCAATTATCGTATTAATTATTGAATTAAACTGTAATCCTAAAATATCAAAAATATGTTTGCACCTTACACCAAAATGTAAAAAATAAGAAAACTTTCAGTAATGGGCTCATTCCTCAAAAGTAATAAAATTACATTATTTCTACTATAAGAATATAAATATAATATTTAAGCAGCTCTGATTTGTACCTATCGTAATTGAATCTACTTCTGCCAATAATTTTATCAAATGAATTAAAACATGCAGATGTTAAAGGTATAAAAATTGATAAATTTCCTATAAAACAACAATTTGGTGGTATTATAGTATATTTAGAGGAATCTGCTATGTAATCGACAGTCCGCGTTGAATCTTACTATAATTAAGCTTTTGTATACTGCTTTAATCTAAACGAGAGTACATCAGAATTCATTGTCACAACATTACAATTAGGATATGGAGGGAGAGGACTCGGCTCCGAACCTAGGTATTGTACCTATGCCCCACGAGGGCGCCCCCGGGAGGGAGGAGGTAGAGATGCGGTGAGTGGATACATTGGGTGGCTGGAACAAGGAACGTCGGCATAGCAATGACGGTCCCTTCAGTTTGAAGTACTTCTACAGCCGGACAAGCAGACCTGGTCTCCGCCCCCATTGGGTCCAACGCCCAAGAGTGTCACTTAGAGCACGCACCGAGCACCAACCCAGAACACTTAGAGCACGCACCGAGCACAACCCAGAAAGAAAACAGGACAGGTAATTCTGAAATAAACCTACCCAGCATTCGCCTCGCGACCTCAAAAAAACCCATGGGTGAGGTACCAAACCCACGGGCTCCTGAATGCGGACACCATACGAAACCGCCTGAGACATGCTGCTCGGTATTGTCATACCATACTCACGAATGCGATAGTCACTTGTTGGGAGCACTCCGATCTTTTGTAGATGTCGTGTCCCGTCGTTATTCTGAATTTTTCACTGAATCTTTTCTTCTTTTACTGTTATAGACGTTCCATGTATTGTGTATACTTCCCAAGTTTTGCTTTATCTCTCTTATATGTTTATATTTGTATTTATCTCGGTACAACCTTCTTGAGCGTCTCCGATGTTATCAGTGTTTGTTCTCGTTGTAGTTTAGTCCCTTTCTTTGCAAGTAGGTCAGCTACTTCATTTCCGCCTATCCCCACATGGGAAGGCCTACTGGAATGGTATTATTTTATTTCCGACTAGCTGAAACATCCGGCGTTGCTTGTGATTTCACGGTTCCTCTAGCTCAATAGCTTGCGTTTCTTTAGAACCATTTAAAAAGTATATAACTAATCCACAATAGTTTCACCCGTATATCTATTAATGTATTATCTCTATACTGATACTACAAAGCCTTAGAAAATTCCTCACGACTATTTTACTTTCTCTATACGTACTATGTACATAGTGTATAGAGAAGGTATTGCATTCTACTCAAAAATTCGATAACTTAGATTTCACCCGAAATAGACGTAATAGGGTCCCCTGTAACAAAAAAAAAAAAGCATTTCTAGAAAAAAATCCGTGTGTGTCCGTCTGTCAGTGTGTCCATGTGTCTATAAACATGATAACTCAAAAACGAAAATTCGGTAAAATATCAAACTTGGTGTGTAAGTTTAGTATCTTCCAAGGTTGCGACACGATGATTTTGAGGAAAACCCCCCCACCCAAAACTATGGAAAAATTGTCGATAATTTCGATTTTCTCAAAAATAACTAACGAATTTGTTAAAAATGCCTAATATTAAAAGTATTTACACGTCAAATTAAATGAATAACTTGATTTTCTGGGAATAACCTCTGAAGACATTTATATTCTGGATGAACTTTGCATAATTAGTTAGCCGTAAGAGAAGGACAGAAACTTACAACGCAAAAATGTATAACACGTTAAAACACACAATTTATGTTGTATATATACATATATACATACATACATGCATACATACATACATACATACATACATACATACATACATACATACATACATACATACATACATACATACATACATACATACATATACACATATACATACATATATTCTGTGGAGTTGAGCAGTTTTGAGATATTCCTTGTTATTGGTTTTACTTTTCAAATACTTAAACTTTTCACATACGGGAATTTGTCAACTCCTGGCAATGCAAAGAAACGGATTTCATCCACATTACAACCAGCTTTTAAAAGATTTTAATATCGTGTTAGCCTAGTTTATTCCCTTATATCCCTTCTATTTACAAGAAAGCATTTGTGCTAATCTTTATTTCGATTAGCATGACGTAGATAGAAGCTTTTTAACAATAATTTGTTGCAGAGACGTAGAGAAAGTCATGTGAATGGAACTCTCAGATTTTTAGAAAAAGGTCAGTGTGTGTATGTGTGTCCGTGCGCCTGTGAACACGATAACTCAAAAACTAAACGTCGATAAAATACCAAACTTGGTATAAGTTTAGTATTTTAAGGATGCAACACGAAGATTTTGAGGAAAATCATCCCACACTACTCTGTACATAGAAAAATTTTCGAAAATTTTGATTTTCTCAAAAAAAGGCTCTAACGATGTTGATTAAAATAAAGTATATTAAAGACATTTGCACGACAAATAAAACGTATGTATTGAATTTTCTGGGAATTGCCTCTGAAGACCTCTTTATTCTGGATGAAATTTGCTTGATTTTGCATAACTGGTAAACTGTAAGACATAGATAAAAACTTACTACCCAGAAAATGTAGATCTAGTTAAAACACACAATTTATGTTTTATAACTTTTTTTCGTTGAACTGATCATTTTGAGATATTTCTTGCTATTTGTTTCAGATTAAAATATTTAAAACTTTTTAAATACGGGGATTTGTGAACTCCTGCCAATGCATAGAAACGTATTTCATCCAATAGCGACCAGCTTTTAATGCCGTTTTAGCTTAGTGTATTCTCTTATTTCCATTCTGCTAATATTTATGTCAACTGGGATGAAGTAAATAGAAGCTTAAGCCTTTTAACAATAATTTGTTAATGTAGAGAAAGCCATGAGAATGGAACACATCAGATTTTTAGACATTAAGATTCAATGGAACACGCGATTTATATTTAAATACACCAGCAGTACTTCATTTACTTTGGCGGCTTTGTTGTACTTAGAGCAGAACTACCAACATGTTTCACCAAAGATATTATTTGCGTATCCATTTATATCTAGGTTAGTGTGTGTTTACGCTGATTTTCGTGCAATCCAGACGCCAATCTAGCGAGTTTCCGTCACTATATTACGTACATAATTCTGGCAAAATGACGTGATTTTCTTATCCACTACGCATAGTTTTAATATTTAAGCAAGTGCCTTAACACCGCGGGTGCAGCGTTTATTTTTAAATGCCTTATTTTCTCAGAAAAGTCTTGAAATGATAGCATTATCACTGTACAATCCACTTAAACTGTGACTTAATTAAAGCTCTCAGGACAAGAAAGATGCTGCATACTGCGGTGTGCTTATACGGTAGGTGCCATAGGCGGTGGCCTTATTGTTGTGGCGTATTTTCCTAATAACCACGTTCTGAGCACCAGATGCTGCGTTCTCGGCTTCGTGCCCAGATTGGTGACGTTGGCGGTGCTCTAAGACTCACTCCACTACCAATGAGTAGACCCACGTACCTGGTGATGTGAATCCACTACCGGTGAAATGCCTCGCGGTTGCTCAGCCTGCACGATAGTTGACTCTCTCGGGGTGGTACAGCTAATGGGGTAGTTCAGGGAGTGATCTTATAAATGATGAAGACGTACTTAACTTTCCTGGAGTTTATTTTAACTAGGAGGTGCGAGATATGTACTTTTCTTCACAATTCTACTAACTTAAACACTTGCTAGGAACTTTAGTACTTGGTTAACCACACTTAATTATATATACTTCTTCTTCTTTGATCTTGCTTTACTCAATATAATTTAATACACGTCACTGATTTTAAACACACTTAACTTAGAGCGCTGTAAACTACTAAGTATCGTTATTTCACTGAGTGAAGAAGTGACGTTTAGCCAGACAACCGACAGCATGACATTATTACAAGATCAGACAAAAGACAGCGGCGAACAGGCAGCAAACAACGGCAGAATAGCCCCGATGTGCCTTTCTCTGTTCCTTATATACTAAAAATACCGTCATGGTGGCTTCTTTCTGATTGGACAGAAAGGCCGCGCAATTGACGTAAATATTACCCAAAACCCATTGTTCTCAACCCAGGGTGCACCGCAACACCCATGTGACACATGTTATATAATGGTAAATTAATCTTTTCTGAAATTTAAGGTTTACGGCGTGAGCCGTTCGTACGTGACTGGACAAAAGATCCCTTGTTAACAAAGGATCTTCCCACACCACACTTCTAGCTCGGCTTCAACTTTCTGCTTTTGCTTTGCTCCAAGCTGAATTTACTCTGCTAAATACATAAGTTAATAAGCATTTGCTCTCTTTAACTATACACTGCTACATAATTAATACACTAACTATAGTTTTTTGTAGAGAAGCTAATTAACGGTCTCGATACTTCTTTGACTGCTACCAAAGTAATATGTATTTATAGTTTACATTGGTAAAAGCTAAAACTATCTTGGCAATGTTGCATCAGAAGTCGATGTCAAGGCGTACGCTTTTAATGAGCAGTATCAACTACCAACTACTAAGCATAAAAATGGTTGTGGCCAAAGAAAGCGTTGAAGAATTTGGTAGAGATGCAAAAATGCTAAATACAATAGAAAAGCGTGAAATAATAAATGCAAAACATGGCGCATAAAACTAAATAATGCAATTTTTCAGGTGCAAAACTATTTTTTCCTTGCACCTTAAAAATTCATGCATTACATAACGTATTACAACACTGTGATTCTTCTTAAATGCGCTACATAAAGCATATATTCCTTCCTTTGCACCATTCCTTTAAAATAAATGCATTAAAATCTATTCTTTTCTTTGCACCCTTGAAATTACTTACAAAACATATTAAGACATTGCGACTTCTATATACACAAATATGAGTTTTATAATAACCTATTATTAAAATATTTAATGGTCCCAATTTTGAAAGGGATTAGTGGATAAGAACATTACTTTCACTTCTGAAATGCGTTATATTAGCTTCGTAACCAATATAATCTATTTGTAATATGTATGCAACAGCGCTTTAACAACCACAAATACCACAATTTGTAATGATCATTTCTCATGAATGCAATTGAGTAATCTCCAGGTTGATATTAAGGCTATCTTGTGATTGTTTAAAGAGGACATTTCAGCTGGGAAGAAATAATAAAATCTTAAGTAACGGCAATTTAACCTTATTTATCCTTAGTAAATACGCACATAGAAATAATAATAAAACGTACAGAAGACAAAGCATAAGAAAGGCAAAATTAATATACAAATTTTTATTAAAACTATTATCGCCCGCCTGGGTAGTGTGGGGGTAGCGTGTCTACCTCACTTCAACAGGTCGCGAGTTCGAATCTCGCATATGGTAAATTACCCGGATAAGGCTTTTTGGGGGTTTTCCCCTTATCCTTATCAAATGTCGAGTAACTTTAAGCTCCATGGATCCCAAGATCATTTGAGCTTCACTTCATCAATTTCATTCATCGTCCGATATGACCAACCAGGTTAAAGGACGTTAAGCTACGCAATAAAAAAAAAGATACAGATGGTCTTGTCAGCTTCGATAGATAACTTGAAGTTAAGCATCTTAAGCTTTCCATTCACATGACTATCTCTAGCTGTTACACAAACAACTTCGTTACAAAATATCCTCTTATTTACGACATGCTAATCAAAGTAAACATTAGCAGAAATTATCTTATTACTTGCTTCCTTAAGTAGAAAGGACATAAGGGAATACACTAGGCTAAATCGACAATCAAATATTCTAAAAGCGCTCCCATGTAAAACAATTAAACAGTTCGGTTCGCTTTGCATGACCTGCAGTAAAGCAAGAGAAACACAAGTGAATGCTACCAATACGCCGATGGTGTTCCCCGACAAAAACCATTCTAGGACTTTTGTTCTTCACTTGGTAGGATGATGGTAATCCTTTACATGGAAAAAAAAATTATGTTATCTAAATTGGCTCGATTTTAATTAATATAAGTATATTAAATATATTTACATTTTGAATTTTCTGGGAAAAGTATATCTCGTTAAAACACAATTTATGACATTGCATTTTTTGTGAAGATAACCACTTCCAAGATATTTCTCGTTTTTAGTTTCAGTTTTAAAATACTTAAAAATGTATTCAAACGGGAATTTTGCATTCCTGTTTGTTTTATTTTACTCCTACCCGTGCAAATAAAACCTAATATAAATTACATAGCAACCAGCTTTTAAAATATTTAACTATCGCTTTAGCCTATTGTAGTTCCCATATTTCCCTTCTACTTACAAGGAAATAAGTAATAAGACCAATCTGCTAATGTGCAATCAATGCTAATTAGCAATCTGCTAATCGACCAATCTGCAAACTGGTCGATTAGCACGAAGTAAATAGAATAATGATAGAGTAATTCTGGTAATGCTTTTCTTAATTAGCATGAAGAAAATAGAAGAAGAGGTTTTTGTAAGAATAGTTTGTTACCGAAAAGGTATCGAAAGTTATGTGAATGGAATATATATGAGATGTTTTGTTTCTTTGGCGCTTGCACATAAAGTATTCTATGCCACTCAAAGTTTGATATGAGAATACACGTTTCGAGATTATGTGAATAAAATACAAGTTTGAAAACCTTCGTTCTGTATGTCTGTAAATATCGTAATTTAGAAATGGAAATTCTTTAGATACCAAATTCCATACTAAGATAGCATATTTTAAACATCCAAGGCCTACATATTTAGAAAGTTCCTCATTTCGAAAACCTTTTAAATGGAATACTGTTGCAATATTTTATCATAAGTAATACCACGAGTGTTGCCATCTTGCCGATAATTTTCGACCGGAGCGAAGAGACGGGAATGAGTGGTCCTAAGAGATGAAAACACGAGTTATATTTGATAAGACAATTCACGAAATAGACTATTAATTATTTATATTATATGGGAAGGAGATTTTATCAGGTTATGATTGTAATACTTACATTAGTTCTAAAATGGTACATGACTCATTCGTTCATGTTTATTTCCGAATTTTTTTTTTCTTTCTTTCTTCGTGCCTCTTGAATTATGATATGACCGACCGTAGCTACACCCAATGTACGAATATCGATAGCAACAATAGTTTTTAATAAGTAATACATGAAATGAAAACAAACGTTATTTTATTTGAGGTTATTGTATTCATCTCATACATAAGAAACACAAGTAATAATTATTTTCACTCCTTTTTTGAACTAAATACATTATGAAATGGGTAAATCTTTAAATAAACATTGTAACTGAATTAATTGAAAGTACAATTGTGAAACTGATAGTTATTAAAAGTGAAGGTTGGATGCCTAGATTGTCATTTTGTTACCAGTATACAAGACAGGAAATTTAACTTAACATATGGACACCAGGTGCGATAAGATTTCAAAGAAATGAACATCAGCTCGATAAGAGTTTTCGACAATATCGAGATGACTGTGATTAGCTACATTGCCGGCCATTCCATTGGCGCTTTAATAGTGGGGCTGAATTGCCATCCTAAACTATTCAGGTAAAGGATTCTTGTCTATTCCGAAACCAAGTAACTCACTACTGAAGCTTTCATTTCCTTTTATGACGTCTAATGTTTCTTCTCCTTTGAGATTTCCTTTAGAATTGCATACATTTTCCAACTATATCACATGTTTATGTCACTTATTTCTATATTGGTGCGTGCCTCTTCTCTATTATTCCCATAATAATTAGTTGCTCTTAGATGTCCTGGTTCCTTTTGAGATTCTGAATTCCCTTGCCTGCTAATGATCTTAATAATCGTATCTCTGCTGCCAATACTTGGCTAAAACGATATTAAAAGTTGGTTGCTATGTGGATAAAACACGTTTCTGTGCATTTACAGGAGTTCACAAATCCCCGTACATGAAAAATTTTAAGTATTTTAAAACTGAAACCAATAATATGAAATATCTCAAAAATGGCCGGCTCTACAAAATAAATCTGATATGTTACATTCACATGGCTTTCTCTAAATGCGCAGCGATGCATCGGAAAAGATAAAATAGTCCCCTTGGGGAGCAAAGTGACGTAGATGGCCAAAAGACGTAAGGGTAACAAAATCTGGGGTTTAAATATGCTTCTTAAAACTAACTTCAGCAATATGTTAGCAGTGCCCTAATAAGGTTTAGCTGACATTAGCAGACACATATAACGGCTACGATATGGGAAATTTGATCTCACCAGACCAGCAGCAAACAACTGATTTAGCATCTTAGATTTATATGCAATGAAAAGGCTACTATCAGAAAATTAAACATTACTATGGGAAAATATAAATGCCAAAATGTTACAGTATAAAATATTAGAGAAACGTTCATTGTTCAAGTGGCAAAACAATTGCACATAGTTGTTTCTACCTGGGCGTATGTTATTTATTGTATTTCGTGTAACATGTCAAAACATTCTCGTTCAATTTGTTTTGTATCATGAAGAGAACCGCAACGTCAGCTGGCGTATCTCACGCTGTCATTTCCATGTTCACTGGAGCAATGATATATACGAAATGTGGTCTCGCAAACTCTCAACACTGTTCTGCTTTTTGGAGAAAGTGGCACCTTCTCTGACATTAACGGGTTCCATCAGCATGTTCTCCTAACTTGATTGTTCTCCAACTCTAATGCCGCCTCTGTCTGCCCCAAGCATCTTCTCAGACTTCACTTAATAGAATTCAACTTGCTCCTAGGGAAGGTGTTTCTAGCTTAAATTGACAGGGTTGCACAAAATGATACCTGTTGGAAAATACACAGCTTCTGCTTTCAACCTCGGAAATCAATAAATACTCACCAAGTTGAATATTTATGTACTTGTATGTATTAAAATGAAATTTCAAAGACCTCCGGTCTAATAGTAGCCTGTAAATTCAAAAACCTCAATTTCGATCTCCAGTTATAGTGAAATACTTTTGCTGAATTAGGTTTATTCAGTATCCTTACTAAAATCTAGAAAAACTAATCAGAATATGTGCTTGTGTAAGAGAGAGAGCTAAACTCAAAAGAAGTAAAGCCCAACATTCATTAAACAAGTTAATATAATTATTAAAAAAATGTTACAAGATAAAACCGCCCAATAACATGAGAAAAGCATAATTAAATTTAAAAGAAAAATGTTTTATAAGTGATGTAATTATCTGAAGGGTGATGATTTTTTTTCGGAGGTAAAAATCCTTAGCATGGCTTCCTTCGGAAGGGAAGTAAAGCCTTGAAATGAAAGAGAAGCCTTCTGGGCTAAATTTCACTATTTTCAGGTCAGCAAGTCGTGATTTCATCCTATCATGCCATCTATGAGAAACAAATCGATCCCTCGTCACCATGCGCGCATAGTGGAGGAATATCAAATTAGAAATTTCATTTGATATAAGAAAACACTGATAGATGTCCCAAGATACGCCGACAAATGTTTTAAAATTAGTTTTGAAAGAATTCGAGTTCCATAGAGAGAATATCAGTGCATTATTCCTTAGTCAAATCATGAAATTTAAAGACAGTTACTTTCTCTAAGCAGTATCACCCATTTTTACAAATATTCTATAAATTATTATTACAAAAGTTTGTTCTTCTATCTACTTCTTGTTTAGCAAAATAAACATTTCATAAAGTGCTTCATTGCACATTTTGTTGCAAATAAGTGGATTACGGGGTTCTTAAAACAAAAATGTTGTCTTTTGCCTCTTCTCATACTCTTTAACCCTCTCCTCCTCCTCTTCCTTTCCCTTTCTCTTCTATAAAATGTTACATTTTATTCATTTTTCTTTTTTTTTCTTTTATCCTTGTGTATTATATATTTTTAAAATTGACAAAGATAAAATATTCCTGGCTTGATTTTATGTTTCAAATACTTAATACTGAATATAAACAACATTAAATCGTTAACACAATATTAATGGTTTACTTAGAAAATTGCAATTCAACAGGTAAACGTTGATAATCGAACAACATTACCAATAAAGGTATTAACACGAATTTTGATTTCATCCGAAATAAACCATACACAAACTGTGATATTTTATTCCATTATTTAACAAAGATAATGCATGTTAATTATTCTCTACAAACTGGGGAAACTTGTCTGATAAATGCTGCAATTTATGTCAGGGATAAAAACTTGCTTTGCCTGTATAAGGACACGTCTAATCACTAACTTATTTATTGCTAATGAATTAGAAGCTTTTAGATTTTGTACTAGCAGAATGTTTTCTTTTCCTTTCAGGGAAATATTTGGCAGCAGCTTTTGTCTTTCCATTTTATACTCGAACTCGTAAATACAATTCCTTTCACATTAACGGTAAGTATAATGATGATATTCTGTAGTTTTAGGTTTATAAAATTATTCAGATTCATAAGTGAATAGTTTTAAATTGTTCTATATAATTATAAAAATACTATGATAGAAATGTTTATATTCTTTCTGCCATTAATATTCCTATTTTTATGGTTAGCGGTAGAAACATAAAGCTGAGATAAGAGGCAGAATTTTGTAAACTATTTTGAACTGTTTGTGTTGATTATTTGTATTTGTGTAAATTATTTGACATTATTTTCTATAAAATTAAAATTATAAGTAATGTTATAGTTTAATAACCTTGATGTGTTAAATTTATTTTTCTGGGTAGTTTCACATTGCATTGTTAAAATATAAATCTGATATAGCATATTTTGTATCCGAAATATTTTTCTCGTGGTAATATCTTGGAAATAGTAACTGTGCATTGCATTTCTTAGTTTGCACTTTTAAGGTTAACTTTCTCGGAAGTTAAACATTCATAGTGTCTACTTTCATTTAAAAAACTAAGAAACATGGAAGAGTGAAAATGCTTGCAGTGGATGTACATTGTTGCATATTTTTCTATAAAAACAACTGCAATGTTATTTTTCTTTAACAGTAATCGAACATCCTGTTATACTTATATGGCACTGTTCTGCACACGATATCTTTTGAATATTTTTCGAGAAAAAAAATTAATAATTTAGTCTTGTTAACACGTGTGATGTATCTTATCTGGGCTTAAGCTAACGTTTGGTGAAATTTAGTTAAAATAAATAACGTTTACTTGCTTTTGTTAGCTTGGGTTTTATCATTGTATTATATTTCGACTCTAGTAATATACAACTAACATAGCTTAAAGTGTGTTTCATTCAGTGCTCGACTTTTTCAACCTATTTTTCTCTAGCAATATTCCTTAATGGAATTGTCATTTTTCTAACATTTTAACTACTAATATTTCAAGAACGAATTAAAATCTGGATTTGTACATACTGTATATTTTGAAAAATGATTCAATTATTTATTTAGAACTTAATTTAAATTGTGGAGGAAAGCTATACCTAATTCTGATATTTTTATGATAACCTAAAAACCCAAAACATATTTTATATTGTTCTTAATGACTAAATATAAAATTGCAATTAAAACATTTAGTGATTCACCACAAGGAGCGTTATTTTAACTATAATCAGCATCTATTAAGCTAATTAAATTAATTTTTCACTTCGTTTCAGTTTAGAGCTACTAACATTTATATGAATCTGTTCGATTGAATTTTTATGGTCAGGCTAAATGTGAAATTGAGTAAAGAATAGTATATTTTAGAACTTTAAGAATCCTTGTGTAAAACCATTAGATAATGAGCCCAAAATTACATTCTTGGGTACATTGGATGCCATACAGAGCACTCGGTTTACTATACTCCATTAACATGCCCTAGCTCTTAACAGTGCTTTTTATATGCAATATTTTTTCTGTTTTTATGTCAATTCATAAGGGAGATTTTTTGCAATGAAAGTACACTGAGGAAACGATAAACTTCTAATTTAAAACTTATAGATAATGTAATATGCACTATATTTGTCATAATAAATAAATCAGTGTATTAATATAGGAAAACTTTGTATGAAAGTGTAAATAAATGTACCTTTATGTTGCAGCTATTATGGCCACCATTGAGGAATTTGTTTATACCGGTGTTCCTCAACTGTTGGCTTGCCAAACACTCTCTCGAGAATATGTTTGTAAGTACCGTATACTTTCTTGGCAATTATTTTGTTCAAAGTTTTTAAGTATTATACTTATCTTAATAAAGGTGTTATCAACAGATATTTAATTATTTATCCCGGTAGAAGTTAAGGCCACAAGACCTTCTCTTCCACTCTACCAGGCAGTACATTAAATTCAATACAGCAATGATACAATGAAGAAAGGAATAAAGAACAAAAATACAATTCTATTCAACTTAATAAAAACTTACATAAAAGGTGCAACAAGTATACTGAAATGAAAAGAAAAAAACTGTAAACAAAATTATTTTAAGTGAAATATTCATGTAGGTTGAAACACACATTAGTTATATTTACAATTGAAACGCATATTACTTGCCAGCACATAAAATATGAATAACAATAAATGAAAGTAGTGTTGTATTGATCTTATTAATACAGCAGCAGATTAGGTTTGATTACAAATGCATGCCCTAATTTTCTGCTGAATGTTTAAAGCAGAATTATTATTTCTCCCCGTTTAGCATAAAGTACTGAAATTAAAGAGCTCTATATTGGTATAAGGAGACTGTTATAATTATTACATTATTTGAAAGACTAAAAGTAAAAGAGTAGGATTACATTATTAAGAAAATTGCTGGCACTCAAACATATATTTTATTTATAATTCTGCAATTTGAAGGTTTCTTTAAATATGTTTTAATACTTGTCGATTTTCAGAACGATCTTCACCGAGCTATGCAGAAATCCCAATCAGCGTTGTCCCAGCAACTTATGATCCTTTCAGCCACCTTATTGTGCCTAGTGTTTACAAGGTAAGTTACGCTTATAAAATACTTTTCATATTCAAGCAGAAAATGTTACGAATTTTGACAAACTAAAATTAAGAGCAACACATTCTTGGACGCTTTGACTGGCACTTATAGCAAATTCCCTGCTAAATTTTTCTTTACTTTTCAAGAAATTACAAAATAGTTTACTCCAAGGATAACAAATTTAATATACTGAATCATTTCTAATAACGATAAACAAATACTTTTTACAGCCCTCAAAGCCCTAAAAATTCAGACGAATTTGTTGTAGATATAATCGAATTCCCTTGGTACACTTATTTTAGAACAGTAAAAATAGTAAAATATTAGAATTTTAAACGAAAGTACTGCTGCGTAACCGAACCAGCTGGTTCAGGCTTTTTGTCTGGAACAGGCACTCGTGAGGTTGCGGTTTCGATTTCGGCGGCCGACCTCTCTGACCCATTGGAGGTTTCTCGGGTCATTAGGAAAATTCTGGGGAGGTTACTTCACTCCCCAAACTTCCTGTCCCTTCATTTCATCCTCATTTCATACAACCGGTCTCTTTTAGGGATGTAATCGGCGAGCGCTGTGGTGGTGCGCTTTGGAAATACAGCACTCGCGGCGGGGTGGCGTTGGAGTCGTCTGTAGGAACCAGGGCGTTCGGTCAGACCTGGGTTGTGGGCTCCTAGCGTCGAGATGAAGAACTGTTTGGACTATGTTACTCTTTCTCCACGTCCGGTTATGGTCTCCCATCGATAATACTCTCGTATCATCCTATTCTTCTGACGCACAATAAGCCCATGGCGGCTATAGTGTAGTACTCACTCCGGAATAACACACATACACCACTATTGGATATATTTATCTACATGTTATACATTTCTAAAGATGCAATTTTAATTGCATCACATCAGAATCCAAGTAATATACATTCTGCACCATCACCAATAAAATATAGACCGTGACGATTATGGTGAAAATCTTTAATTACTATAGTGAATGCATGCAAAAAATAAATGTTTATGTATAATAAACATTGTTCTTTTAACCTGGCAATTATGGCTGTTTTACACAATCGAAACAAAAACATTACAAAAATTAAAAACGATACTGTATAATCCTTTGTACACTACCAATGCTGAAGTGCATCAGAGCAAATAAAAAACATTTTGTTTTTCTTTTATATTCTATTTATTTAACATCGGTTAAACTATTTGGCCATATGGCGACGGATATGTTAAATACGCTGATGGGTATGTGGTGGACAGTATCATTCATGGTCTCATCCCTGTACGTCTGGTATTAATGTGCCATCCAGTTTAGCTTTTTCATCTCAGATAGTGCCATCTATACTCAGAAGTTACACAGTCAGCCTTCGAGGTCTCTTGCTTTTACACTTTCCTCCGCGACAATCAAATAATCCTGGTGTGTCGTCCTGTCTAGCGCTTTCACTATCATTAGATAGATGATAGTGTAATCGCAGTTGCCATCTATTTTCATATTCATTGTTGTTTTAGACTTAACTTTAGGTCGTGGTATTAGATATTCAATCAGGTATTTACCTTGACGACTGAGGGAAACCACAAATAAATTCCAGCCAGATTTGTCGGCCACGGATTTGAACCCAGGTCCTCCCGAATGTGGACTAAGACATTACCGTCGAGTCATCCCGTTCGGTATCGAATATTACTGGCTCAAAAAAAGTAGTACAGGTATCTATACATATTTATCCTAATTTTTTAAGCCATAAGTATGCTTTTTTACTTTGTCTATACGCACTATATACATAGTGTATAGAGAAGGTATTGCACTCCACCAAAAAATTCGATACCGAGATTTCACCGGAAATATATGTTTTAGGGTCCCCAATATCCAAAAAAAAAGTATTTTCACAAAAAGGTCCGTGTGTGTGTCTGTGTGTCCGTGTCCGTGTGTCTGTGTGTCCGTGTCCGTGTGTCAGTGTGTCCGTGTGTCTGTGAACACGATAACACAAAAACGAAAAGTCGGTAAAATAACAAACTTGGTATTTAAGTTTAGTATCTTCCAGGGATGCGACACGAAGATTTTGAGAAAAATCCCCCACCCCCAACTATCCTTTACATGGAACTTTTTTCGAAAATTTTGATTTTTTCAAACATGACTAACGATTTTGATTAAAAGTTCGTATATTAAACATATTTACCTGACAAATAAAATTTATATATTGAATTTTCTGGGAATAGCCTCTGAAGAGTAGTTTATTCTGGATGAATTTTAAATAACTGCTAAACCGTAAGAGATGGACAAAAGCTTACTACACAAAAAATTTAGAGCACGTTAATACACACAATTTATGTTATATACATTTTTTTTTCGTAAGTTCGTAAGTTTTTGAGACATTCCTTATTTGGTTTCTGCTATGAAAAACTTATACTTTTCTCATACAGAAACTTGTCAACTCCTATCCATATAAACAAAGGAACTTCATTGACACAGCAACCGGCTTTTAACTATCATTTTAACCTATGGTAGTCCCTTATTTCACTTCTACTTACAAGGAAGCAAGTAATAAGACTATTTCTGCTCATTTTTTCTGATTAGCATAAAGTAAATAGAAGTATAAGCTTTTTAAGAATAATTTGTTGCAGGGATATAGAGAAAGTCATGCAAATGGTGCACATCAGATTTTTTAAGCTTCACGTCCTCTAACCTGGTTGGCCATTTCGGACGATGAAAGAAATTGCTGAAATGATACTCAAATGATCTCGAGGGTCATGAAGCTAAAAGTTACTGGACATTCGTCTTCTTAAGATAAAGAAAAACTCCGAAAAAACCTTATCCGGGTAATTCACCCTAAGCGAGATTCGAACTCGCGACCTATTGAATGTGAGGCAGACACGCTACCATCACACTAACGAGGCTGTGCTCATTTATTGAATGGACGTGCTCTATAAATACCTTTCATTTGCAATTTTTCTCAACTGCAATCCAGAAAGTAATAGACGACTTGGCATAACTAAATAATAACGAAGGACATCAACTCAAAACTGTATTTACAAAGTTACAGAAGCTTACACTATTTCTCAACGTGATTGCTATCAAATTATTTATTGTCACGTGGTACTGGTTTTTCAATGCAGATGCTATACTCTTCCACCGCTAAAGATTTGAGTCAAGATGTTCTGACACTTTGAGTTAGGGAAATTTGTTCACCCAAAAGGTCATATATGGTGTCCAAAGTGAAACACCGGTTTTTCTGCATTCTTTTAACACCTTTTATTTTCAAAATTCCTCTATAACGATTGATAAACTTCCACTCCAGTCTTTATCATACATACTGGTTCTTCCTTGATTCGTAAATTATGCATCATTTCCTCGCTGAAGATTCGTGCACTGCATTATCACCATACACTTGCGCTATTTGCCTATAAAATTCGATTTTCCGCAAATTTTGTGCATTAAAAAAGAACGAATATATTCTTTGGCGGTATAAATATATAGCATCGGCATTGAAAAACTGTACCACGTGACAGTAAATGGCTTGAGAGAATGGAGATTACGTTGAGAAATGGAGTAAGGTTCTGTAACTTGGTAAATAAAGTTTTGTGTTGATAACTTTTGTTATTATTTAGTTATACCAAATCGTCTGTTATTTTCTGGATGACCCTCGTATTTTGCCCGGCAATGTATTGTATTATTTCCAAAGTATCCATATGTATATGTATTTATTGTTTTTCAGAACCCACATGTTGTATCACATACAAGTAACTAATCCTCGGTAACGACATACTGGTGACGGTTTTCCTCTTTATGTTATCTTTTCTAAAAATTACCATAGACATTTTTTCTTCTCTTGGCACAATATAGTTTGTATATATCTGTAGGCGACGTTAGAAGTAATGCGTTGTTTTCTGTTTGGTTTAAACGTTTCTTTCTGTAGATGTTTAAATATACCTCAGGCTATAACACGAAAATCACCGAGTAGAATGCTTCGTATGCATGGAGGAGCTTCAATCATAATAATTTGAATTCATCTTTCTTTGTCGCCCACAAAGACACTCTTTCTTCTGTATTTTTCCATCTGTATTGAGAATAAAGTATCATTTCGTGAAATATGCTAAAGGTGGTTAACTATCATCTTGGTCTATAGTGTCGCCCTCCGTGGTGTAATGGTTACCATGCTAACTTCATATGCCCAAGGTCGCAGGCGGAGGACGATGGATTTTTTTGGTGTAGAAATCCTTAGCAAGGCTTCCTTCGGAAGGGAAGTAAAGCCGTTAATCCCGTGTCGTAGATTTACGGCGGTCTTTCACGCCCAGTACAGAATGGGACGCTGAGACCACAACCATTAAATAGCGTCCATAAATAATACGCCATTTACATTTTTTGGGCTATAGTTTTGTTCCAGATGGATGTGAGCGTTAGCAAAAATTTCAGAATAATAAGAAATGGGATTCATTTAGAGAACTATAATTAACAATTGTTGACAATCAGTTCGATTTGACGATTTCAAAGCCCATTATATAATTCCGCTTCTGTTTAATTAATACCGTTTTCGAAGCTTCCTTTTGGCAGTGTCTCGTACATTCGATGACCAGAAGTTTCAGCTAGGATACAGGACGTATATAAGCGGACTGCAATCAGTTCAGGAAATGGACAGCTAAGAGAGTTAAAGAGTGTAATTAACATTTACGAAGATGAGTGGACAGTGTCGAGTGCACCTATGTGTAGCGATTCTACAGTTTTGTTGCAACCTGTGATTTACTTTCTGAATGGTGACAACATCGATTTGTGCAACCTGTTGTGCTACGTTGAGCTCTTAGTGATAAATAAAGTGTGTTTATTGCTGTTTTCATTTGTTACAATATTTAACACTGCATCCACAATAAACAGTTTTACGATAAAGTCTGATATGTTATATTCACATGACTTTTCTACCTATTCTGCAACAAGCTATCCTTACAAAAATGCATTCTTATAGATGTCTCATGCTAATCGAGATAAAACATAAGCAGAATTGAATTTATTACATACTTTTTTGTACCAAAATAAAGAAAACACTATACTAAAAGGTATAGGCAAATATTTTAAGGTCGCTAAGTAAAATTCCATTCTCCTTACATAACCAGGTAGAAAATAAAATTTGATAAAAGTATAAGTATTGGGAAATTTAAATAAAAAACTAGAAGCTTATGTAACATAAAGGATGTGCTTTAACAAGATCTACATTATTTCTTATGGTTTTTGTGTTTTTCAAAAACTCTGAAGAAGGCTTCAGAGACTAAAATTCTGCAGAAAACTCAAGATATACATTTATTATGATGTAAATATCCTTAATTTATGGTAATTTAATCAAGATCGTTTGAGCATTTTTTGTAAATATGAAAATTCCGAAAGTTTTCCACATAAACGGTAGTTTGTAATATGAATTTGTCTTGTAAATCTTCTAGAAATGCAAATCCAATCCCAGAAACATTGTAACAATGTCCTATTTTCCTCTTAAAAGTTACAGGAAATAATTAATTCTTGGAATATGCTGAACTTAAATAATGGAGACTGTTTTTTGAGTTATGCTGGTCACAGAAAGACACACGTACAACCTTTATTAAAAATTATTTTTGGAATCAAAATATGTATTTCCGGTGAAATCTCAGTATCGAATGTTCGGGTACATTTACTATGTATGTACATAGTGCATTTAGAAAAAGTAAAAATATATTCTGAAATTTCAGTTTAGGGCCCAAATTGAGACTGAACAATCGAATTGCATACATAGCATGTCTTGAAGAGGAAGTTTGGTTTTTATGGTTGTAAATGAAACTGATTTAACCGTATGACATGTTCGCCTACGATTTAAATATGTTTGCTATTGTTAATGATCATTTTCAGGAGCGTTTACAATGGTATTTCTCACATAGGTTTACTTTTCTGGATAAGGACATCGTTTGGGCTAAACACAATGCCAACTGCAAGACAAGACTCTGAAATGCATATAAACAAATTTTTCACACATGAAGTGCTCTTACCTTCTTAAGAACACCTGAATAATGAATGAAACAAAAATAGCTTAGTGCCTACAGAGAACTTAAGTGGCACACTCGTCACAGATTCCCACGGGAACTTGTCGAAACTGCCTGGCGCTGCTATTTATGGTTCTTGCAGATTGCTGACCCGTGGTTAATTCACAACACCACTCCCGAGATTTGCTGCTAACCTAGTTCTCCTTTGAGAGGAGACCGCAGCCAAGCTAATTGGATAAGGGGTGATAAGGAGTACGTCTGAATCTTTGATGAAAGGTCACAGGTTTACTGCTCTGTATGGAACAAGTTCCACGGATCACTAAAGAGGCACATCTTCAACGAGATGTACAGATGTACACCAAACCTTCTACGTCATGAACCTTCGTTTCTTGTATTCTGATAACCAAACTGATAATTAGCAGAATGCCTTTTAAATATTTCAAATTGAAAGTGAATCTGTACGATTTACATTTTTACTTTATCTATACGTCTGTCTGTCTATCTGTCTGTGTGTATGTATGTCTCAAAAATGAAAAGTCCGTTAAAAACCAAACTTGGTATTTAATTTTGGTATCTTCCAAGGATGAGACACGAAGATTTTAAAGAAAATTCCCCCACTTCTAACTACCCTTTGTATGGAACTTTTTCAAAAATTTTGATTTTCTGAAAATAGGCTCAAATGATTTAGATTAAAATACCGTGTATTAAAGATATTTACCTGACAAATAAAATGTATATCTTGAATTTTCTGGGAATAGCCTCTGAAGACTACTTTATTCTGCATGAATTTTACGGAATTTTGCATAACTGCTAAACCGTAAGAGATGTACAAAAACTTACCACACAAAAAATGTAGAACACATTAAAGCACACAATTTATGTAATGTACAGTTTTTTCGTGAAGTTGATCGTTTTTGAGATAATCCTTGTTGTTGGTTTCAGCTTCGAAAAACTTACTTTTCTCATACGGGAATTTGTCAATTCCTGTCCATACAAACAAAGGAACTTCAGTCACATGGTAACCAGCTTTTGACTATCACTTTAACCTATGTTCCTCCCTTATTTCAGTTCTACTTACATGGAAGCAAGTAATAAGACTATTTCTGCTATTTTTCTCAATTAGCATGAAGTAAATAGAAGCATAAGCTTTTTAATAATATTGTTTGCAGAAATGTAGAGAAAATCATGTGAATGGAACACATCAGATTTTTATGGTTGTAACGCCACGGTTTTATATTGCCTTTTTATTCTCTCTATATAGTAGTACATGGTACGTAGGTAGAGAAGATATTACACTCTACCCAAAAATTCGATACCAAGGTTTTACCAGAAATACACGTTTTAGGGTACACTGTATCCAAAAAAAACAATTTTACTTTCTCTAGCCCGTGTGTATAATGTATATAGTGGATAGAGAAGATATTGTAATCCACCCAAAAATTCGATGTCAATACTTCAGCGGAAAGATATGTTCTGAGTCCCCTGCGCCCCAGAAAAACATTTTTAGAAAAATGTCCATGTACGTGTGTGTCTGTGGATAGCATAACTCAGAAAGAAAAGAGCATTAAATACTAAGCTTTGTATTTATGTTTAGTATCTTCCAAGGATGCGACACGAAGATTTTCAATAAAATCTACCCACCACAATCCTCCACTTAAATATCAGTATATTCTGCCGCAGATAAAGGCACCAAGAAAGAAGATATTGAAAAAAGAAATGCTTATAATGTACATAGTGTATAGCATTCCACCAAAAATTCAATACCAAGATTTCACCGGAAATAAACATTTTAGAGTCCCTGTATTCAAAAAGAGCATTTTTTAGAAAAAAGGTCTGCGTGTGTGTCTGTGAACGCGATAACTCAAAAACTAAAAGTCGGTAAAATACAAATCTTGGTATTTAAGTTTAGTATCTTTCAAGGGTGCAACACGTAGATTTTGAGGAAAATTCGCCCACCCCAAACTACCCTTTACATGAAAATGTTTTCGAAAATCGTTATTTTCTCGAAAATGGCTCTTAAGATTTTGATTAAAAATCCGTATATTAAAGATATTTACTCGACAAATATAATGTATACATTGAATTTTCTGGGAATAGCCTCCTAAGACCTCTTTATTCTGGATGGATTTTGCTGGATTTTGCAGAACTAGTAAACCGTAAGAGATAGCCAAAATCTTACTATACAAAGTATATAGATCTCTTTGAAACACATAATTTATATGATATACATTTTTTCGTGGAGATGAGATATTCCGTGTTATTGGTTTCAGCTTAAACTTTTCACATGCAAGAATTGTTCAACTCCTGGCAAAGCAAAGAAACGGATTTTGTCCACATGGCAATCAGCTATTAAAATATTTGTCTAGCGTTTTAGCCCTAATGTTCTCCCTTATTTGCCTTTTGCTTTCAAGAAAGCAAGGAATAAGACAGTAGCTGCTAATGGTCATTTCGATTAATATGAAGTCGATAGAACAATAAGCTTTTTAACAATAATTTGTTACAGAGATGTAGAGAAAGTCATGTGAATGGAACACATCAGATTTTTTAAATAATAGTGTAAGCGACTACGAAATTAAGGGCGAGGCGAAGTTCTGAAAAATAGTTTTAACAAGCTACGAATACAGAAAAGGCTGCTGTAAAATGCCAGTTGTTTATTTTGAATTTGCAGCAGTCTTTTTTCTTTCTTTTATATAAAACTGACTACAGGACCCTTTTGACATTCTCCACCCTCAAGTATATGACTTAGCTGCCTATAAAGAAAGCGACAAAAGATGGGATTATTTTCTTGGAAAGTTTTCCAATTAGTTGGAGTAAACAGGAAGAACGATCTATATATACATCTGGATGAGTGACTGATCTGTTCCCAGCATATGCCTCGAGTCCGGGACTTATTTTTTTTTTTTTTCCTGAAATTCAATCTGCCGGAGCAGTTACCACTCATCTCTTGGGGCAAGTGGCCCTTTCTCCTAGCAACGATACGTCTCTGTTTTCTTGCTCTCTCATCATGATCATCATAGCTATCGATTTCTCTCAAGTTCGAGAGGTTGAGTCGAAATCTCAAGGGTCCGCTTTTCCGCGTTTATCAGTGATACGGAAATCAGAATGAAGGCGGTGAGAGAAAGTTAGCTTGAAAAAGGGATCTGTAGAACAATGTGGTGGCGCACAAAAGGCACTCGAATACAAAGTACTCTCCTTCGCTCTTATTATTAAATAACAGTTTTATATCCTTTTAAAAGCCCTCTGATGTATTAAGTTCATACTACTTTCCCTCTGTCATCTACAAATGACTCTATAAACCATTCTTACGAAAGCTTTATTTTTTTTTTTTTTTTTTTTTTTACACTTCGTGCGCAGTATGTAGGTAGAGAGGTTTCAACCAAAAAGTCAATACTGGATCTCATATAAATACATGTTTTAGGGTCCCCTGAATCCCCCCTCCAAAATAAATAGAAGATTTACTTTCTCTAGAATATATGAGCAATAAGTATAGGTAGAGAAAGTAGTGCATTCCACCAAAAAATCGATACTGAGATTTTACCGAAATGCGCATTTTAGGCCCTGCTGTATCCAAAAAAAAAAAAATAGAAAAAAGTCCACGCACTTGCATGTGTGTGTCCGTGTGTTTATGAATGCGTTAACTCAAGAACGAAAAATCGATATTTAAGTAGTATCTTCCAAGAATGCGACACGAAGATTTTGAGAAAAATACCCTATATAAACCATCCTTTACCCGAAAACCATTTCGAAACATTTCTCAAAAATTGCTAAAATAATTTGGATTAAAATACCGCATATTAAAGATATTTTCGTAGAAAATAAAATGCATATCTTGAATTTTCCGGGAAATATCTGAAAACTTCTTCATTTTGGATTATTTTTGCATAACTAGTAAACCATAAGAGATAGAAAAAAATTACTGCATAAAATATGTAGGTCTCGTTAAAGTACACAAAATATGTTATATACATTTTTTTCGTGGAGTTGACTTCTTCCAAGACATTCCTTGTTATTGATTTCGGTTTTAAAATACCTATATTTTTCTCATACGGAAATTTGTCAACTCCTGGCCGGATAAACATAAGCAGAATTAGTCTCATTGCTAGCTTCCAAGTAGAAGGGAAATAAAGGAATGAACAGATAAAGTGATAATCAAATCCTTAAAAGGCAACATGTGTAAGGCAATATAAAGCATTGTTTTATTTAGTTTTTTGTACTATAATTGTGAACGCACGTGACAATTTGTGTTTCAGATGTTCAACATTTGAAAAACAACATAAAACATGATTTTATTTAGTTTATTTTACTATAGTTCAGAATGCACATATTGAAGGTCCAAGGTGAGATTTATGTTTCACATGTTCAACATTTGTAAAGCAATATAAAACATTGTGTTAAGTTGCGTAAAATCATGAAGTTATCGAGACTATGATAGAAGTTATACGCTGGAAGAAAGTCTGTAAGAGTAACTCCTCTCTCCTCTACATGTGTGACCTTGACCATGCAATACACCAGGGAAATCGCAGGCTGTACTACTCTTGGAGGGAAGGACGGTTAAAAAGGAAAATCGATTTCCCTTGTAAGTGCCTATAATACAGCTGATCCAATTTATGGCTACGGCTTTTATATCATTTTATCGCTGTCACAATCTCCAGACTAGAAAACTTTTTTGTCAACAAAGGGATATCTCCGAAATAGTGAAGAAATGTCTGTTTGAAAAAAGTGTATGATGTGTAACGTATTATCATTCTGAATTAACTTCTCTCAAAAAAACATTCCCTTGGTACGTCTTCCATCTTTTGGGGAAGGTTGGTTTCCTTCTTTTAATTGCAATAATATTTAATTAGTCTCTGTAATTTAATAAATTATAACCATTATCAGTACATATTTGCATTTTATTTGTGTGTATTGAGGACGCTGGGTAGAGTTTAGCACTCGTTTTATTTTTAAAAGTATAGTACCCAATAAAATAACTCCAATCTCAGATTAACATTTACTAATTAATCTAAAATCTAAAAGGAGTATTTCGTGTTAATGAAATCTACCGCACACTTTAAAGTCGATTCATTTAAAGCTTTAACACTGAAATGAGGGTTTAATATAATGTGTACCTAAAAGTTCGTAAGCTTTAAATTCTTTCCAGATACATTCATTCTTTATTATTTTTTACTGTCTTTAAAAATTGCTACACATAAAAATATATTTTAAAAAGTAACATTTTCTAATTCATTTCTTTTAACATCATATCAAATTCTGTCTCATATTACCTTATTAATTATTAGAACAGCAATTAAAAGAAGAGCTGGAACCCGTTCCCTCTGCTTGTGCAGGTTCTGTAGATGTAGAGATGAATTTTTAGTTGCGCTAATTATGTGGAAGAAAATAAATGTCAAAATTGTTTATAGTTGAATATGAATATTATTGTTTAATAGTGACAAAACTAAGTATGTTAACAAAAATGCATTGTGTCATTTTATCCTCTTATTTACTAACAGCGTAAAAAAGTTCATTTATTCATACTGTTAAGCACATCATTGGAACATGAGAGTGTGTCGACAAATGAAAAAATGCGACCCGAAGATTTTCAAAACCCTGCCACTCCAAACTACCTTTTACATGAAACAGGTCTTACAAGACAGCGCCTCGGGCCATACACCTGTTAAGAAGCAGAGGCCCTGATTCAGAGAGACGCCTGGAAGGGAGATCAGCCCTATCCCTGGAATGTAAGGGAGAAAGTGGACGATATGAGATGACGGTTAAATTTATGACAGGAAAAATGATTATAGAGTAATTTTAATGAATAGCGAAGGAAAACCAGAGAATCCTAGAAAGCCCACTGTGACAAATTATACATACAGTTCCCTGGGTTTGCACCAGGGCCACTTAACAACTTGGCCATGGCGTCGCCCATCTGTATTTTCACTTGACATAATTCATATAAGAAACAGTCGCTCCAGAAATATGTAGAAGCAAACGTATTCAACATATAAAGAATGTTATCTGTGTGTGGTTTTTACAACTGATAACTGTTTAAATATATCAAAGCCAAGCATAAATATTTTAAGAAAGTATAATTTTCACGGATTATTATTAAAAGGTGCAAGCCCAATCTTACCCTTGGAGGATCGCCATTTACAAAAATGTCAAAATAATTTACCGGAAATTTAAAAAAAAAAAAAAAAACATTGATAATGCCAACATTAAAACTAAAAAAATAAATCGATTAAAGGTAATATCTGTTACTCTTTAGGTTTTCTAATAAGTGAATATGCTTATTAAATGCCTTGTTCTTATTTGTATTTCAGAGGAATTGCAAACAGGGAAAATTATACACCTAACACTCTTGTAACTGTCTCTTTCATAGTTACAGCTGCAAGGCAAGCGAGTTTTAATTGGATTGTAGATGTTTGCTATATTTTGATTTATTCCTTGTTGGTTAAACTCATTTAAGTGTTTATTTATTTATCCCTTTCAGTAGAACAAGTTGAAATTACAGAGAGTAATTTTAAACAAGGAAGGCGATTTCTTTATATTAAAGTTTAGAATCTGTCATGACGACTTTCCAATTGGAGTTCTGTTGCGACCGCCACTGCTGACTAATAGGCATATACCTTCACGTACAGCGAACTACTACATGTAAATTAATAATATATTACTCCTGTGCATGGAATTTTCTGAACTTATTCACGTCCACCTTACAAAGAAATAGGTTACCGCCGTGAGTGTGCGGCAACTTCTCTGACAGCTGTGTTATACAGATACCTCTACACACATGTTGACAGGCAACTAGTGCACTGCACATTTCCTAATTGATTTAGTTAGTTATTTCTAGTAAATGTTACATGTACGAGTATTAAAAAGAAAATATATTCTAGCACAGCCCCTGAATGATAAAATCTCTGTTCAAGGGGATTGAAGTTTAATAACAAAGGACTAGAAGAAAATACACTTCCAAATACTAGCAGCATGGACTACCATTACTTTAAAATCTCTCTATGCTTATTTAATACAGACACGTCGCTTTGTGCTTATATTTGTTTGAACGATCGAGTACAATCTTCATACATAAACCCATTAAAAGCTGTTCTCTTCCTTCAGAATTACTATATGACCTTCATAAACAATACTACTTGAGAGTGCAAACTACTTTTATATGAATTTCTTTCACAAAAATCTTGCTTAGAACAATGTGTATAATGCTTGAAAGCACTTTCCATTTACTCTTCCACCTTTAAGGTTAGTAAGAATTTCGCGAACAGAATGTTTCTATCTCGAATGCTATATCGACCTCAAAACACACATCACAAGTTTCTAGCTTTTACAATAGAAACTTTATGGAAACTTTATAAAATTTTATATATTTATGTTTAAATTAAAATAAAGAAATTAATTTTTTTATAAACCGTACTTCTAATAATTCTAAAAATTATTTGATTATTGTATTAAATTTATTGGTTGTACCTTTTCAAAAACAGGTTACAAACAGTTTGAAAGGTTTAAGGTATGTACTAGCATCTCTATCTCAGAATCTATTCTTCTGAGGTCCATTAAATTTAATAGTAACTTAATCTAAATGATGTTTGATTCTTTAGATTAAATATGTTATATTTCCAAGTCATCTTACATTTTCAAAAATATTTGTGTACAAACCAATATCTTATTAAAAGCTGTGAAAAAGAACCTTTTTAAAATTGTTACGCATAAACCTAGTATATAACCACACATAAATTCAGGATCCCGCATGAAAGAATGTCTAAGAAGTATACTATTAATACTATATTTAAAGCATTTTCAAGAAGTCTCATGAACATGTATCAGTGCAAAAAAGTGGAGGGAAACTGCCAAAACTCATAAGGATTTTATTATTACTAAACACTACTAAATCTTCTGTTCATCTTTCATAGTTGTATGTCATGCCAAATAGAGTTTTAAATGTCTATCTATTAGTCTAGCATCGTATATAATTGTAGTGAAACTAACATTATATAAAAAAATACCGTTCAAGAGCGGACTAAATTAGTTACAGAGGAATAGTAAATAAAAGCTGATGTTTTACACTAACATCACTTTCTCTACTTATTTTGTAAGACGTTATTCTTACAACGTTGAAATTAGGTACTCTTTGCAGGGCCAGGATAAAAATGAAAAGAAAAACGAATAACGACTTCCCAGTTCAGACAAGTGCAAATATTGGAACATTTAAATCAATAACAATGAATATCTGGAAATGGTTAACTATACACACACAATAACACATGCACATCAAAATAAATGTGATGTGTTCCATTTACATGACTTCTCTATTTGTTCTGCAAACTAGTCTTATATAGGATCATCATTTTATATGCATCATGCTAATCGATATAAACATTACCATAAATGGCCTCATTAATCACGTCCTTGTAAGTGAAGGGGAAAGAAAGGAATACATTAGGTTAAAATCATAGGCAAATGTTTTAAAAGCAGTCGTTATGCGATTGTCATTAAAATCTGGTTCTCTTTCCATGGTAATGAAAAGGATGAGAGATTCCTTTTTGAGAAAATTATTTTAAAATTGAAACCAATACAGGGTTGAAATGAAATGGTTAATTCTACAAAAGATGTATATAATATAAATTGTGTATGTTAAAGAGATCTACATTTTGTGGAGTAAGATTTTGTCTATCTCTTACAGTGCCATCTATGCAAAAGTGGTCATTATGAAGAGGGCTTCAGAAAGTCCCCAGAAAATTCGAGATATACATTTTGTTTTTCATGTAAATATCTTTAATATGTTGCATTTTAATTAAAATGTTACTGTCATTTTTTAGAAAATCGGCAATTTCGAAAAATTCTCCACGTTAAGAGACAGTCTGGGATGTGGGGTTTTCCTTAAAATATTCGTGTCGCTCGCCTCTCACCTAGATGGACCGGGTTCGATCCCAAGCAACTGCATGTAGGATTTTTGGTGGACAAAGCGGCGCAGGGGCGAGTTTTCTCCGGGTTCTCCGGTTTCCCCCGCAATCGCTTCATCTTCATTCCATGTTTTACTAGTGTCATCCCCTGAGGTACTATATGTAGTAAAAGCAGGTAGTAAACATTAAAAAAATAATCTTCGTGTCGCATTCTTATAAAATATTGAACTTATATACTAAGTTTGGTAGTTAACCGATTTTTCGTTTTTAAGTTATGGTGTACACATACACATACACATGGATGTTTTCTAAAAATACTACTTTGGATTCAGGGGTCCTCACAACTTGTTGTGCGGTGATACCCCGCTTTCAAAATCTTGGGTGGAATACAATACCTTCTCTACCTACTCTGTACATTATACGTTGTTAAGAAAGTAATAAAAAGTCAGGAAAACATATATGCGCATAAGGTTCATGTATATCTCCTTGCCATTTTCAGTTGCGCATCCTAACCTCCAGCAGGTCTGTTTGAACCTGATAGAAGCAGCGCCTTTCCTTTGTTTAAGGAAGGTAATTTCTCTCACTTCTCCTTCAATTTGCCACGTAACCTGTTCTGAACACGACAGCTTCTGTGATCGATCGCAATGTCGTGTGTCCAATACACGATGTGATAGATTTCTCCGGAAAGTAATGACGACATGGTTCAACACCCTTTCTGTTTGCGCTTGGGATTAAAAACGCAGAAACCTTGGGATTTATTGCGCTTCTTGACAAGAAAACAACGTTTTATTGAGTCATATTCACAATTACAGTTTAGAACGTTATTGATTCCCTCAATTATTCTCCTACCGGAGAATCCAGACTCAAAATCCACAAATCTGCAGTGAAATGTCTGTTCAAAACAGGTATTCTTGTTAATAAGTTTTATTTTGCCACGAACACCTCTTAAGCTTCTTTCAACTTCTAAAGTATAATTTTCATATAATATAAGTTTAATTAAAACTTATATACGTTTAAGATTTTGATTTTATTATGTTCTACGTTTAGTGAAAGCTTATGACTATTAATTCAAAATCTTCTCGGGCTTCTAACAAGATGCACTTCTTCGAAACGTTGGTATCAAGCCAAGTTTTTACCTGGTTAGAAGCCCGAGAAGATTTTGAATTAATACGTCGCCAGGAAAGCTTCAGTTCTTATCTTATGACTATAATTTAACTATTTATGATGACGTATATTATTACAAATTTAAATAATTAGAGGATTAAAAATATAATCAAGAAATATAAGATAATTCGAATTAAGATAAATGATGATAAAATACTTAAAAATAGCACTGACTGATTTTTACTCTCTCTACAACGTTAGTAAAGAAGATATTGCATTGTATCCAAAACTTTGTACCGTAAATACAAGTTTTGAGTACCACTTAATCCAAAAAAATATATGTTTTTTTAAAAAATGTACTATGTGCCTGTGAACTCAAAAGCGAAGAGTTTATTAAGTATTAAACTTTGTACTTATTTTCAGTGTCTTTCAAGAATGCGGCTTGAAGATTTCTCAAAACTTCAGATTTTCTCAAAAATGATTAAAAATCTATATTTTAAGGATATTTACATGACAAAAAATATAAATCTTGAATTTTATGGAAATAGCCTCTGAAGAATTCTTCGTTCTGGATGATTTTTGCAAACTGGAAAACCATAAAAATGGACTAAATCTTACTAAGCCAAGTTGTACACCTCGTCAAAATACTTATGTCAAATTTATTATCTTTTGTGGGATTGCCATTTCCGTCATAATCCTTTTTTCAGTTTAAATTTCCCAATATTTATACTTTTCTCAAATGAAAAGTCTCATTCGTTTTCCTTTTCTTACTCCTGCCTAAGCAAAGGGAACCAAATTTTAATGTCATCATATAGCGATCAACTCTTATAAGATTTAGCTATCTCTTTAGTCTAATGTTATTTCCCTTAGTACCTTAAAGTAACTAAGTAATAAGACCATTTCTGCTAACGTTATCTCGATTAGCATGAAGTGAGTAGAAGAATAAGCTATAGGAAGAAGAGTTTGTTGCAGAATAGGTAGAAAAAGGCATGTAAATAGATTACATCAGTTTTTTATCTTGTCTATTCTGCAGTATCATTGTTCGACCAAGCTATTAGTGATCACTTAACTCTCAGCTCCAAAAGAGAGAGCTTATATAGTGTTTAGAAGAAAAGGTAGCCTACTAAACCGTATCAAGGTACTAATTAGAAGTTTCTTGAAAAAATCTTATGTGTTCCCTTCACATGACTTTCTCTTCATCGCTGTAACAAAGTATTGTTAAAAAGCATATTCTTCTATCTATTTTATGATATAATCGAGATAAACATTAGCAGAAATTGTCTTAATTACTTTTCCTTGTAAGTAGGCGGGAGATAAGGGAATACACCAGGCAAAAACGAATGTCAAGTCTCTTAAAAGCTCATTGCCATGTGGTTGAAATCCGCTTCTCTACAGGAGATTACAACTTTACGTATGAGAAAAATGTAAGTATTTTAAATCTGAAGCAAATAACAAGGAATGTCTCAGAATGGTCAGTTCCACGAAGAAAACGTACATGACATAAATTGTGTGTTTTAACGTGATCTACATTTTTGGGTAGTAAGTTTCCGTATATCTCTTACGGTTTACCAGTTACACAAAATTCATGAAACTTCTTTCAGAATAAAGACCTCTTTAGAGGCCATTCCCAGAAAATTCAAAATATACGTTTTATTAATCATATAAATGTCTTTAATATACGGTATTTTAATCAAAATCATTACATGCATTTTTGAGAAAATCAAAAATGTTCAAATATTTTTCCATGTAAAGAGTAGTTTGGGGTGGGGGATTTCTCTCATAATCTTCGTGTCGCATCTGTGGAAGATACTAAACTTACATACCAAGTTTACCGACTTTTCATTTTTGAGTTATGGTGTTCACAGACACACGACGGGATTTTATCATTTCTTTTTCTTTTCTTTTTTTTTTTTTTACCCTTGGCCATGAAAAGAGAACCGAATTTCAAACACATAGCAACCAGCTTTTAAAATGTTTAACTATTGCTTTAGCCTAGTGTACTCCCTTATTTGCCTTTTACTTACAAGAAACTAGACCGTTTCTGCTAAAGTTTATCTTGATTAGAATGAAATTCATAGAAGAATAATCTTTTTATAAGAATAGTTATATTTGCTGAACTGGTAGAGAAAAGCATGTGAATGGAACGAATCAGATTTTAACGCACGTATTTTATTTTATAATATAATAATAGTAAAATAATAATAATAATAATAATAATAATAATAATAATAATAATAATAATAATGGCATGTAAACCCTCTCGTACATCGCTTTAACTTCATGTCATATCGCGACGGATCGGTTAGATGATACATGTACCTCGTTGATCGGTATGTGGTATGCCGTCTTGGTATCATCGCCATACCATGCCACTTTCCGCTTCGCGCCAAACAGATGACGTTAGGGTGCTATATAGTTGCTCTCGCCATCTGCAGTCAGATGGTGGCGTACAACCAGTCTTTGAGGTCTCGTTCCTTTATCCCATACCTATTTGCTCCGCGACAAGAACATAGCGTTAGGCTGTCATCCAGTCTAGCTGATTTCACTATCCCTGGATAGATGGCAGCGCAATCGCTATTACCATCTATGTTTAGTTTCACTGTTGTTTTAGACTCAGGTGAAACGTTTGGATCTTGGTTTTAAATATACAGTCCGGTATTTACCTTAGCAATTGAGGAAAACCACGAAAAAAGAAATAGCCAGCTTGGTCGGCTCATGGGATTTCAACCCGGGACCTCCCGAATGCGGGCCACAGACGTTACCGTCTGCGTCATCTCGCTGTGTTACTAATTCTTGTTCATATAAATAAATAAACCATTATTCATTTACTTATTTCGTCTTGTATAAGAAAAGTACAACAAGCTATAGATGCTGTCAAACATTTTCAAAGCAGCTATATGATATTTTTACATAAATGCGAAAAAATAAAGAGAGAAATTATGATACATTCACATGACATTCTCTGTTCAGTCTAACCAACTATTCTTACAAAAGCGTATTCTTCTCTCTGCTTCATGTTAATCGATGTTTGTCTCGAACAGTTGTGTTACATATTCCCTTGTATGTACGAGTACAATGGGTATATGGAAATAACTGTATCTGGGTTTTAAGCGACAGCCAGAGTCTATCGAGTCGCTATGTGGCTGTTTTGAAATTCCGTTCTCTTTACATGACTAGCAAAAAAAATCTGATGGGTTACATTCACGTGATTTTCTCTACCTGTTCTGCAAACAAACTGTTCTTACAAAAGAGTTTTATTTTATCTACACCATATTCATCGAGACAACCATTAGCAAAACTAGTCTTGTTACTTACTTCCTTGTAAGTAGAAGGGAAACGAGGGAATACACTAGGTTAAACAATAGTCCAAAATTTTAAAAGCTGTCGCTATGCAATAGAATTTAAATTCAGTTCTCTTTGCATGGCCTAGAGTAAAACAAAAGATAATGCGAAACGAGTGACTACTTCCCGTCTGAGAAAAGTAAAAATATTTTAAAACTGAAAACATTAACAAGGAATATCTCGGAAATGTTTAACTCCACAAAAAACAGTATATTACATAAGTTGTATATTTTTACAAGATCTGCATGTTTGTGTTCTAAGTTATTGTCTCTGTCTCTTTCTTATTGTTTCACAGTTATACAGAAGTCATCCAGAATGAAGCGGCCTTCAGAGCCTATTTCCAGAAAATTCAAAACATATTTTCTTTATCATGTAAATACCTTTAATATATGGTATGCTAATCAAAATCGTTGCAACCGTTTATGTTTTTTTTTTTTTTTTGTTTTTTTTTCGATAGTTGAAAATTTCGAAAAATCGTCCATGTAAAGCGTAGTTTGGGGTAGAAGAGTCTTCTGAAGGGCTTCGTGTCGCATCTTTGGAAGATACAAAATTTGGTATTTAAGTTTAGTATTTAACTGAATTTTCTTTTTTAATTATACTGTCCACAGACACTCACATGACCTTTATTCTAATTCTTTTTATTCAGAGGTCCTCAAAACATGTTTTCGCTGAAATCTCGTTATCAAATTTTTGGATGGAACACAATACCTACCTTCTCTACCTACATGGTAGATACTTGGTAGATTAAGTAAACAAACTCCCTCTACCCTCTATTGTTTATTAGCGGTATACAAACAATTATTATGAAAGTTAATAATATTTCCATCTACTTTATTTTCGAGATGAACGTTTTCAGATATAGCTACATTACAAATTTCGTTAGACAGGGTGCATAGGCAAAAACCCCGACAAGTTAGTATGTTGGGCGGGACATTAAAGTGAACATTTTTCGAAAGCAGCCCATGTTCGGAAATACTTGGTTTTTACGCTGTGGGGCAATGAAATTTACGAACGTCTCGAATACGTGATGGAGATGTGTTGCATTTTGTTATGAAACCGCTATAAGGTCGTGCGTGCAGTAAATTACAAAAGGGGTTCAAACTGTTGACTTCCTCCTGAATGCAGAAGTTACACCTGCGGTGCAGAAACAAGCGCGCACAAGGATAAATAACACGGTTGTGTGTTAGACATTCCAGTCTCAACATGAATTCGTGCGATGAGGTACTCCTTTAATGTTATAGGGGCAGCATATAGCATAGTCGTCATGGTACCTCAAGTTAATGGTCAAGAAGTGTAACATGAGGTAATTACGGTGACCAAGACACAGGCCCTTCTCTATCAATCCATCAATGAGATATGTGACGGATGTATTGCGCGTGCAGGAAAGTTAAGACACATCTTCCATCCACGTTCCTCTTGCATAACTACATTAGGACACCAAAAATATTCCGATGAAACTTTGACACCCCTCAGCGTCCAAACTATGTACTTTCCAACATGGGTTTGCTCTTGAAAAATGTTCACTTAAATGTTCCGACCAACATTCTAAGCGTTCGGTGTTTTACTATATGCGCTCGGTAGATTCAAAGGAAATATAGAGGTCAAATGTTTAAGAATTCGAGCTAATTCCTTAAAATGTCCTACTGTTTCCAAACCATATCAAGAAACAGATGCATATCGAAAGAAAATTAAAATAAGATTTAAATACTGAACAATTGGAACCATTGATACCGGATACCTAAGAAATAGATAACGTTCCCTCAAAAAAAATTGTTGGAAATAAATTGCATGATTTAAAGACTTTTACATATTTTGTGTAGCACGCTTTCACCTACCACGTAACATTTACCATACAAGATTCTTTCAGAATGAAGTGACTTCACAGACTGTTCCGAGAAAATTGAAGATATATATTTTATATGTCTTGTAAATGTTTTAGTACATAGTATTTCAACCAAAATCGTTTCAGGTAGTTTTAAGAAAATCTAAAATATCAAATAAACTGTCTTGTGAAGGGAACTTTGGGGCGGAAAGATTCTTGAAATCTTCATCTACTCGCAATAACTATTGTATACTCAACGCAAAACTGACTCACATTTTGTTTTGTTGCAGTGTTTGCGGTATCCAGCACTTCCAAAGAGCGGGGCACAGACACCTGAACCTGTTTCAGTCCACATACTTCGTCGTGGTCACGTTTTCTACTGTGGGTTACGGCGACTTGGTTCCCGACATATGGCCCTCGCAACTCTACATGGTCATCATGATCTGCGTGGCACTCATCGTCCTGCCCACACAGGTTTGTTCAAGGGAAACAAAATTCAACAGACTTTATACTCGCAAACAAAAAAGACTGCCTCCACGAGTTGACTTCTCACACGGAAGTCCCGACCTAGGCTGATTTTTTTTTTTTTTAATTAGCATTATTCTCTACCCTCCAAAGAGTTTGATAGCGAGGATGCGACAATAATGCGAGTATGAAAAACCTACAATAAACTAACAAATACCCTTAAATGGAGCATTTTTCTAAAATTTCGATGTCCTCAAAATGTCTCTAATGATTTTGATGAACATATACCTGTTGCATATGTTTATCATGATAAATGAAGAGTATGTCTTGAATTATCTGGGAATAGCATCTGGAGCCTCTTTAAACTTTTCTCAAAAACGAGGATTTGTCATTCTTTTTTCTTTTTCATTTCACTCCTTTTCTGACCATGCAAAGAGAACCGAATTTCAATCACATAGCAACCAAATTTGACTATCGCTTTAGCCTAGTGCATTTCTTTATTTCCTTCCCACTTATAAGGCACTATTTCTACTTATAAGGAACATTTCTGCTAATGTTTATCTCGATTAGTATGAAGTAGATAAAAGAATAATATTTTGTAGGAATAGTGGTTTTGCAAAACATGTAGAGAAAGTCATATGAATAGAACATATCAGATTTTTAATTTTATGCATACAGAATTTAGGTTAATTTTACAAACATTTATTTTTAATAAGTTTATTTTCAATTTGAGGAATGGACTATGAAAAGACAAGTAAAAATGTTCATCTCTGAAGCTTAAACTGCATCTAAATATACTATTATCAATGATAATTTGACAAAAAAAAAAAGATTTATATGTGTAACAATTTTGTTGTTGCATCGATTATTTTACTTGAAGAACGTATAGAAAATATTGCTTTATTGCATGTCAAAGTTTCATTTCAATATGTTATATAGTTGATAAACTTAAAATCAAAGTCGGCAATCAAGCAGCAGTAAAAAAACTTGACTTGCAACTACCCAGTTTCCTTAATGTTTTCAAAATCTGACATTTCCCGGTAGAGGTGATTAAATGATGGATAGTTTCACTTGCCATGCAAAGTTTGTAAGGTAGGAAGGAAGTTAACATATACTTGACGTGTTACATATGCCAGGCAGTCCCTACAAAACTTGTAAATAGAGCAAGGAAGAAGGGGGAGTATGCTAGAGTTTCGCACTTTCAGAGCTGTAATTACCACCCCTGTCGGTCAGTTTGATTGCCCTGCCTGCAATCGATTAAAACGCCAGCTGGGTTATCAGCAAAGTTATTAGATCTTAACTTTGACTAACACTCTCCATAGGGAAAGTACCTTGTAACGTTTGTTCTTTCAGCATTTGCAGACCGACAAAGATATTAGCAGACTTTTCCAGTTTGCTGCGTGCGAAAGGCGCGACTAAACTATACGCACACTTTTTCTTGGGCGCTAGCCTCCCTAGAGTTCGTGTCATATCTCCTGCTTATGGCAGTAGCCAATAGGAGCGAGCTACAATGTAGTCATATTTGCACTTGACAGTTCGGGTGGTTTCGAGTAAGTGTTTGCTCGATCATTCTCTTTATATCTGGCATAAGCTTTAAGGTTGTAATAAACTATTAGTATCCGAGCTTTAATCTAGTAATTATTAAGCAAGGCATGCCTAGTTCTGACGGCGACGTAGCATGCCTGTGATTCGCTACAGCCGCGCAGCCTCTGAAGGTCACATGCAGGAGGGTTGACCAAATCAGTCTTCTTTCGGTATGTTTCGTGCAACTTCGGAAAGAAAGCAAAGCGACAACATTGAGACATGAAGTACCGATATCTAGTGGCGTCAATGCTAAGGTTTAATTCTGCCTGTAGATTCCCGAGTTCACGCACATGCAGGTGTGTTATGTTTCTTTTAATAATTCAGCTTATTCGCTGCAAATTAGGTAGATAGCTTATGCACTATAATGGCTTAAGGCCTCAAAGAAAGGCATTTTCTTTGGTTGACATCGCTACGGATGAAGGCAGGCGATCTACGCCTTCTTTCCCCCGACCCTCGCTTCCTCGTAAAATTAGCTCCCAAGAAAAGGTGCGCAAATAAAACTCACTCATAGGCGTATGCCTGCAGAATGCAATACGCCTCAGTATTGTCAGGACTGAATCAAGTGTTGGTATGTAAGCGCATGCATTGTGCTATGATCTTCACCTAGTGATGCATTGGTTATCACCTTCCCCTTTAGCTGTGCTCTGAGGTTTGTGGTTGAGTACGAGCGAGTACTCCGGCTCAAACGAGTAGAGTTGGAACAACCTGATATTGGCATACGTGCGCTGGTGTAGGTACAGCTGAGAGCAAAAACGCGTTATAAGTTGGTAAGAATTATTTAAGCACCTCCTCCCACATTCATAGCTTCACTTTGCTTTAGAGTCTGTGAGATTTAACTTGTCAGGTCTGACAGAATCACTTACCCTCGCATTGTTTCTTTCTTTACGGTGACAGATGTATTTGCAGTCAATTAAAAGACAATAGAAGGCAGGGAAGGGGTTTGTGCTTTCCAAGAATTTAGACACAGCAGGTAGAGTGTCCAAAAGACAAGGACAGAACCTAGTTAAATTTCATCGAGGATAGCAAATCAAGTTGATTGGTATATCCTTTTTTCGCACCAGAGGCCAGGGTCCAAGGTTGTGTTAGAGTCGTTAGAAAAAACATAATTAAGTTTTATTAACTGTTCCTCCGTGGGCTGGAAAGAATGAAGAATGAGAATGAAAAAAGTTTTGTGTGTTCCATTCACATGGCTTTTTCTACCTGTTTTGCAAACAAACTATTCTTACAAAAGATTATTCTTTTATCTACATCATATTAATCGAAGTAAACATTAGCAGAACTAGTCGCATTGCCTATTTGTTTCCTGATAAATAAAAAAGAAACAACCAAACACACTAGGCCAAAGCATAGTCAAATGTTTGAAAAGCTGGCTGCTATGTGAAAATTTTGAAATTTGGCTCTCTTTGCATGGTCATGAGCAAACAAAAGAGAGATGAAACGAAAGACGACTTTCAGTTTGAGAAAAGTTCAAGTTATTCAAAATTGAAATTAATAACAAATAATATCTCAGAAAGGGTTAACTCTAAAGAAGAAAATAT
The DNA here is from genome assembly GCA_030762935.1 of Hymenopus coronatus. Lineage (NCBI taxonomy): Eukaryota > Metazoa > Arthropoda > Insecta > Mantodea > Hymenopodidae > Hymenopus > Hymenopus coronatus. The sequence goes on from CM060890.1 coordinate 106,422,548, forward strand.
ATATGGCATAAATTGTGTGTTTTAGCGAAATCTACATTTTTTGTGTAGTGTCTTTTATCAGTTATACAGAATTATCCAGAATGAAGATGTCTTTAGAGGCTATTCCTAGAAAATTAAATATACCTATACATTTCGTTTGTCATGATAATATCTTAAACATGGCATTTTAATCAAAATGGTTAGAACCATTTTTGAGAACATCAATACTTTGCAAAATGTTTCGTTTTTCCTGAAAATCTTCCTGTCGCATCCTTGGAAGATGAATTTAAATAGCAAATTTGGTATTTAACCGCATTTTCGTTTTTGAGTAGTACTGCAAATAGACACACACTCAGGGGGCCTCAAAACATATATTACCAGTGAAATCTCAAAATTGATTTTGGGTGGAATACAATACCTTCTCTAATCTATACATAGTACATGTAAAGAAAGTAAAAAGCTTATTGTTCTATCTACTTTGCATTAATCAAGATAAATATCCACAGAAATGAGTTTTCTTATAGACACAATATTCTGATTAGGAGAATGCAGTAGCTTAAGCAATAGTCAAATCTTTAAAGAGCTGGCCACTATGTGAGAAAGGGCTTTGAAAGTTTCTTTTCTTTGCTTCACCAGCAGAGAGAAAAATGAATAATGACTTTCCATTTGAGAAAAGTATAAGTATGGAAAAATTAAAACCAATAATATGAAATATCTTGGAAATAGTTAACTTCACAAAATATGTATTTGATATAAATTGTGTGTCTTGACAAGATCCACATTTTTGTGTAAAATTTACCAGTTATGCAAAAGAATAAAGAGGACCTCAGCGGGTATTCACAGAAAATTCAATATATACATTTCAATCATATTCTGTCTATAATCTGAAAAATAATATCTATTGGTATTAATACTAAATAAATGTACAACTACATTTTTTTTTTTTTACTTTCTCTACATGTACTATGTACATAGTGTATAGAGAAGGTATTGCACTCCACCCAAAAATTTGATACCGAGATTTCACCAGAAATACTCAATTCAGGGTCCCCTATGTCCAAAAAAAAAAATGATTTTTGAAAAAAGGCTCATGTGTATGTATGTGAGTGCGTGTGTGTGTGTCTGTGAACATGATAACCCAAAAACAAAAAGTTGGTAAAATACCTATCTTAGTATTTAAGTTTAGTATCTTCCAGGGATGCGACACGAAGATTTTGAGAAAAATTCCCGCACCCCAAACTACCCTTTACGTGGAAAAAATATCGAAAATTTTTATTTTCTCAAAAATGGCTCTAATGATTTTGATTAAAATACCGTATATTAAAGGTATTTATATGGCACATAAATTGTATATCTTGAATTTTCTAGGAATAGCCTCTAAAGACCTCTTTATTCTGAATGCATTTTGCGTAACTGGTAAACCGTAAGAGTTAGGCAGAAACTTTCGCACAAAAATGTAGATCACGTTAAAACACACAATTTGTGTCATATACACTTTTTTTTTTTTTGTGGAATTTATCATTTCGGAGATATTTCTTGTTATAAATTTCAGATTGAAAATAGTTAAACTTTTCTCACACGGAAAGTTGTAAACTCCTGACCCTGCATAGAAATGGATTTCAACCACTTGGCAACCAGCTTTTAAGAGATTTGACATTTGTTTTAGCCTAGTGTATTCCCTTATACAGCTTCCCTTAAAAGGAAGCAAGTAATTAAGAAAATTTCTGCTAATGTTTATCTCAAATAAGTAAAGTTGATGGAAGAATATGCTTTTTAACAATAATTTGTTACAGCAATGTACAGAAAGTCATGTTTTTTTTTTTATATTTTTGGTTTATAAACATTTATTATCAATTAAAAAGTTTCAATAAATGTTAGCATTACAAAATTTGTGGCGTTTGGCCAGTATAAGTTAACTCCAAAATTGGAATTTTTATGCTAAAGAAATAATCCTCTATTATTTGGTGAAGCCGTGATATCTCCAGGGTTTCATAAACGATAAAGGATTGTTTCTTTTATATCCTACTTACGGTCTTACCACAAAAAGGCCAGTTTTGGGGTTATCATGTTCTGACCAAACACCACAGAAATTTGTTATAACATGTTATACTTTCACAGTTCGAGCAACTGGCATTCACGTGGATGGAACGACAGAAACTTGGTGGTTCATATTCCTCGCACAGAGCTCAGTCTGAGAAGCATGTGGTTGTCTGCAGCACGACATTGCATGCTGACACCATTATGGACTTCCTCAACGAATTCTATGCTCATCCGCTTCTTCAGGTACTAATGCTAACACACTCTGAAATAGTTAGGCATCAATTTATGTTTGCATACTAATCATTCTATGTATATTTGGCAAGCAGAAAATTAATTTCTGGAAATTCTTAGTGCAACTCCCAGATTATTTCAAAATTACCTGCCAGTGACAGCTATTGAAGCTCTGTTTCACTCATTTTTAATTGTATTAAATCTGAATATAGATGTTTAATTTTTGTATGCTCAAGTAACCAGACTACCAGTTGGGAAGAAAGAAGGTGAGTAGCAACTATCCTCTTAGCCTTGAAGAGGAACAAAAGGAATGGAGGGGACGGCTAAACCTCTGTGGGTTTGCAGCTTTTTTTTTTTAAGCTTAACGTCATTTAACCTGGTTGGTCATATCAGACAATGAATGAAATTGGTGAAATGATGCTCAAATGATTCGGGGTCCATGGAGCTTAAAGTTACTTGACATTCATCTTCTCAAGATAAGGGAAAACCCCCAAAAAAAAACCTCATCCGGGTAACTCACCCTAAGCGAGATTCGAACTCACGACCTTTTGAATGTGAGGCAGACACGCTACCACCACACTACCCAGGCAGGCCAGCTATATTTTGTCAATGGATATGTAGTTGTATTTTATACCTGTTTGCCATGACAATGAAACAGAATTTAAGGATTTGCTTTGAGGCTATGGTACAGCTAACAGTGCAGGAATTCAGCAAAAAAAGACAGTCCATTGCAGAGGCTAACCCATTAGTTTATTGACTTATGAAAGAAAATCAATCTTGACGTTAGAAACATCCTTCCCTAAGAATGTTTCCAACATCCTGAAAAAGTAAAAAATTACCTACATGAAAAGTCTAAAAATATTGTTCCTAAAGAGAGGTTATCCATTTGAATACTCTTACTGTCAATTATGTTCTTTTATTTTACTGAATTTAACTCCCCTGTAACTTTTTATTTCCATCCACTATTATTATAGTTGAAGTTGACAGAAAGATGAATCTGCAAAATGATATACTGTAGTGTGTAGTACTGCATGCACTACTTTTATGGTGGACTAATACTACATTGCATGTAAAAGTGAAACTTTTTACATGGTGGGAACTGATATTACTCAGCATGAAAAATCAAACAAGCATAAACTGGCTTCTTCTGCTGCTGTTGCAATAATTTTTAAAACAAAAAAATGAGAGTTTATTTCCTTAAATATGCATTTAAAACTAAAACATTACCAGCATAAACTTGCTAGGGCTATCATGAAGTCAAATTCTTGATATTCAGAATCACAGACTGCTTTTATGTTAATTATAACACAGATATAATATAATCATTGAGGATTGAGTTAACTGGTAATTCACTTTAATTGTAATAAGATATTTCATTAATATCCGCTCTCTATTGTGTGAACTACATATGTTACAGTTTTAATCTTTAATTTTTATCAATGTAGGACCAATAAATAGCATAAAGTAATTTCTGAAATTTCAGGAAATAAAGGAGATTTGAAGAATAATGAATAATCAATGTGCATGGAGAACAATATTTGCTATCAATTCAAATGTGTAATGCTATCTATAAAACAAATCTCAGATGATATAGAATGAAAGAAAAAGAAATAAGCTACAATTTCTAGTGAAAAATACAAACAAAATTTAGTAATATGAAGAATTTGTAAGTGCACTTTACTTAGGGTATTATTCTGAAGTATTAATATTGTGATGATGCTAACTTCATTTATTCAATATCACATTTCCTTCTTCCTAAATTTCTGCTAATATTTTAGCAATTATTGATCAGTTAATCACAACCAGTTCAGGCATCCCATATTTTAATTTTAAAAAAAAAAAAGAGACTTATCGTTTGCTTACACTTCTGGCTTCAACAGGGAACCAGACAATCATTATTTTGATATTTTAGAAAGTTAGTTCTTAAAATATAACTACCTTGCTCATAGAATGTGTAAATACAAAAGTGGCCTGTCAATTGTACAGAACAAAATTGTTGAGTCAAATGAGAATCAAATGATCTTCCACATCAACAGAAAGAGGTGCACTGATGTCTACAATTAACTGTATGAGTGCAAGTGGTTTGTTAGTACCACCCATGTTAATCTTCCCATAAAAGACCTCATGAGGATATGATCCATTGGGTTTAATCCTTCTGGTGAGTACAACCAAACCTATTCAAGCAGTGGTTCAAATATTACCTCAGCCTTGCAAAACTGACCTCTCACTTACCTGTCCTTCTGGTATTTATGGACATTATAGACATACTCGTAATATTGATCTAAATAATTTGCTAGGAGAAACTGCCTCCTAATTCCCTACACAAGTTAGACCCTGGACAAATCATCCATGGGTCCACTCAAGACATATTACAGTAAGGAAGTAAGGCTATGGATGTACAGAATAACTGTGCACTCACCCCATTTGAAATTGCAGATCTTTTTGGAAAGGCCTATACAAAAGTGAACATGGTAACAGATCCAAATGGATTTAGAGCCACAGGTTTGTATCCTCTAAATCAGAATATATTTTCTGCATCTGCTCATCTTGCTGTTCAGAAAGAACCTGCAAAAGGTTCACAACTTTGTTGCTTTAGAAATGAAACCTCTTTGGAAGGTCCAGAACAGTTGACTGAAACATCATTCCGTCCCTCAGAAAATGCATCTGGATATGAAGATTCAGCAATCATGTTGGAATATATACCTGACCATGCTGTTATTAGTGCATAAGAATAACAGACTATTGCCTCAACAAATCAGATATTTTTAAAATAACTTATTAACTTCAATAAATTATTTTTCCTTCAATTTTTTCATTTCAAATGTTGGTTAATTAGCAGCTAAACCTGAAAAATTAAACTTTGTTTTTCTTCTAAATCTGTGTATCAATTAAAGCTAGACTCTTCTTGTCTTAAAGCAGCTGTGTTAAAGTGTATCACATTCATAATAGCTGTGCACGAGTTAGTTAAAATTTGTTATCAATATATATGTTAATATATTTAGCAAGAAGGAGATTTTCATCTGTATCTTTAAATGTTTCATTTCTTTAATTTAAGATTAATGACTGTCTTTTAATGTTTAGTTAAGTAATATTGGAGGATGATATTAATTCAAAATTTGTTGTTTTTGCATAATTAATATTCATTTTTTAATTCAAAGTAAAAGGCATTTATGGATGTGATTGTCTAAAAGAAATTAAGCGTGATGTGCACAATAATATATTAATAACAAATATTTTCCTCTCCTTAGGATTATTATGTGGTGCTTCTTTCTCCAATGGAATTGGATACAACTATGAGGATGATCCTACAAGTTCCAATTTGGGCTCAAAGGGTCATCTATATACAGGGGTCGTGCCTAAAAGATGGTGACCTGGCAAGGGCACGCATGAATGAAGCTGAGGCTTGCTTTGTGCTTGCTGCCAGGAACTATGCTGACAAGACTGCAGCTGTAAGTTTTGAAATACATTTGCATTATAAACTTTCCTGTTGAAACAATCATGAAAATTTTTGGTAATTTGCATTCTAATGATGTTCATTCAGTAACACAGAAAGTGAGAGGCAGCTTGGAGGATAAAAATCCTCCAGAGCCTCATAGAACATACCACATAATAATAATGTAAATTTGTCAAAATACATCATTCCAAATCATACTTCACATAGCAACGAGAACCTCTGTCATATTAAGGTTTGCCTTTACTGACTTCAGGATGCGGAAAAAGAATGTATAGTTAGAGTATTACACACACATATTTTCTTGTGTACAATTTCAGAAGCAGAGCAAGACAACCACATTAAGATGTGCAGTATTTTATACACCCTAATATTTAGTGGTCTCAAAGCTGAGGTTTCACTGTCTGTAGAACCCAGAGTTTGCACACATGCACTGCATTTTGTTTAATTATTCAGCCAGTTTGCTGTAAATTAGATAACCTATTCACCATAATAGCTGAAAGCCTCAAAGAAAGAAACTTTCTTTAGCTGACAACTCTGTGGAAAGACTGCATGTGAACTCTCTCTTCTTCCCCTCAGCCTTCATTTCCCCATAAAATTAACACCCATAGTACAAAAGCAGCACCAAAACAAACATTTTCAAAATAGAAACAGGAACTGCATATGTAGTATAATAGCAGAAGTACCCCATGAACATAAATGATTTTATGAAACATCTTCACTTATCACTCAAAATGAAGTGTAATTCATACAAGTGTGTCTCAACTTATGAGTATGGTACACAATGAGAAATTAGCCATTAAATGTTGCACTTCGTGATGTAATGGTTTCCATGCTAGCTTCATATACCCAAGGTCATGTGTTCAAACCTGGTGGAGGATGAAGGATTTTTTAGGCATAAAAATCCTTAGCATGGCTTCCTTTGGAAGGGAAGAAAAGCCGTTGGTCCCATGTCATAGATTTGTGGCACGTAAAGGAACCTCAAGCCTGATAAAGAGGCCTCTGAGTAAAATTAATTGGTCTTTCACGCCCAGTATAGAATGGGATGCTGAGAACCACAGCAGCTAAAGAGCGACCATAAATAAAACATTTCATTTCATTAGCCATTAAATAGCATTCTGTTCTTTACTCTTTATAATGAACAAGAAGAACTTTTGATATTACAGTACTATACAAGATTGCATTTTGTTTATATCTGACATGTAGATCTTCCAGATTTTTAGAATGACAATAAGAAGCACTCATCATGCCTCCTCCACTTTTGAGCCAGGCTTGCGAAAAATACCTATGTTTTAAATAAATTGAACATGAGTTTCTACTCTGTGTTAAAATTTTAAAGGAAGGCCCAAACATTAACAAAAAATATTTACTATTATGTTTATTTTTTTATAGAACAGAAAATTACCCCTAATGTACAACTAATCATCTCTATGCATGTTGTGATAGACTGTCATTTTTCTTTAATACTTGCAAGTTTTCCTTGCATCATTCTTAAAAAAGTCATAAAAATCCTAATATACTATACTAAAATTCAGTGCGATTTGAATTTTACCCTTGATTAAATTAACACAACATTTATGCTTTTGAATATTCCATATTTTATTTAAATCCTCTGTCTATATAAGTAGAAAAAATAGGAATATCCAACAAAAATGATATTAATATATTCATCCTGAGAATATCCAATGAAAAATGATGAAATTTAGGGCTGTTCAATGAACTAAAGCTATCTCAAAACATATAAAATATATCATAAAAAAATTTGCTTACATTATTTGTTCCTAAGACATTCTCTATTGAAGCTTATATTTTTGTTCAACCACAGACTGTTCATATTCTTCTGAAACTATCACAAACACGTGCCATACATATTACAATCAAAATTATTACAATTAATATATGGTTTACATTATGACAACACATTGCGATTTCAATATTTGTGATTTACTGTTCTTTATTGCTGTTCTTTCTCAAAAAGAAATTTATTTTCTGCTTAGAAGAAGATTGCAGTGCACTTTTATGATAGATTATAGAGGAATGGTAAAAACCCTTTTTGTTGTATAAACCCAAAATTGGCTTTTTTTTGGGTTGGAACCATATATTTTCTTTCAGTAAGTAGCAAATAACAAAAATACAATCACCATGACTACTGGTATTTCCAAAGTATTCCTTGTTATTGGTTCTTTCTTTCATGCAAAGAATTTTCAATTCCATTACATAGTAACCATTTCTACAAATATTTCATTATCACTTTAGTAGTGTATTTTTTATTTCCCTTTACCTAAAAGGAAATAAGTAATAAGAACATTCTGCTAATGTTTATCTCAATTAACATAAACTAGATTGAAGAATAAGGTTTTGTAAAAATAGTTTTTTCACAATAGGTAGTGAAAGTCAAGCAAATGGAACACGTCATATATTTTTTCTTCATACTTCAATTAATCATAAATCAATTTTCAGGCAATTGAAAACATCTGTACTACACATCTGTAACTACACATCTGTGATTTTTTTCTAGTGTCTAAAGAAAACCTATATTATAAAATATATTCATTAGGGTCACTCCAGGGCAGAAATTTCTGGAATTTTTAGCTTTTTTGTACTTTTGTTTTGTTTGTTATGCCATTTTCCTGACCAGCATAGTCTACTTTCAATTCCAATTTATTTTTAACCAATATGTACTGCTTAGACTAGCTACAACATGTAACAGTTGATAGGACCCTTTCTATTGTATTCATGTTGTTTGCACCAGCAGAGTACATCCAGAAAAGTACACATCCCGTGAGAAATAACTGAATCTTCTCTAAATATCTTGTTATTTTTACCAGCATCATGATCTTAACCAGAGGGTAGCAGCTTGTATTCACCTTATGTTTGTCTGTAGTTTCACAGTTTGTGGATGAAACCCTACATAAACATGCCTAAAACTAAGCCTAATACAATTTTTGTTTTTGCAACAACTGTATCTCAATTTGAAACATGTATTTTCTACCAACAGAAGTATTTTTTTCTGCATATGTGATTCTAATTATACCTTTTTCAGTTTCTTTTTTCAGAATATCCATTACTGGTTACTGTATCATGAGAAGCATTTCTTTCATGTACCTTTTTTTTTTGTTTTTGTTCATACTGTACATTTCATACCAATAGAATTTTGTATTTTTGAAATATATTCATTAAAATGTGTAATTGGAACTGAAATTAATAATTAATTAGGACGACCATTTTATGTTTTGTTTTCCAGATTTAGGTCCTATCGGGGGGGGGGGGGGGGGGGTATGTCTTTTTAGGGAATTTATAGATGTTCAACTTCCCTGTGTTAATGATTGCTTTTATACTATTGGAGTATCTCAGCACGTCTGTAATAGTATGCAATGGAAAAGCTGTCATATGAACCTAAGCTCTCGATTACATTCATGTAACGCATGAATTTTGCCTTCTTGTGTCATTTAATCCATTTGAGAACATAATATTTCGATAGATTGTAAGTCTATATTGTGAACATATGAGATGGTCCAGCTGGCCCATATTTGGTGTATGTGCAAACATCCCTTGGTACGTTAAAATGCTTTATTAATACCCAGCTTATTGCACAATACTGCCTCCCAAAATGTAGAACAAGTCAGCACGTAAACATGTGAGTTTAACACATCAGATTTTTATGCTTTAATAATAGAGTTAAAGTGTCATTACTTCCTGCCTGGAAAAAATCAATACTCTTGCAGTTGAAATGAAAAAGTATATTTTGAATTTGTAATTGAGTAATATTTTGCTCTTTGATAAATGGAGGTGAATATATTGAAAGGTGAAGTTAACCAAAATATCCATTACTAAAATTTGCAATTTTATACCTCTTTCTTTTGCTCTTTTTCAGGATGAGCACACTATCCTAAGGTCCTGGGCTGTAAAGGACTTTGCACCGAGTGTGCCTCAGTACGTACAGATTTTCCGGCCAGAGAATAAACTACATGTCAAGTTTGCAGAACATGTTGTATGTGAGGATGAGTTCAAGTATGCACTGCTTGCTAATAATTGCACCTGTCCTGGAGCTTCCACATTGGTTACACTCCTACTACACACGTCACGTGGCCAGTAAGTATCAGAAACTGTTTTAACTGGTCCATAAAACATTTATCAATAAAATGTTCATATAGTATTGGATAAGCTACTGCTGCACCATGGCCGAGTGGTTAGACCACTCGCCTCTCACCAAGGCAGCTCAGGTTCGATTCTGATTGACCACGTGTAGGATTTGTGGTGAACAAAACGGCGCAGAGGCAGGTTTCTTCCAGGTTCTCCGGCTTCTCCCACCATCACATTCCACCGGTGCTCCATCTTCATTCCATGTATCACAGTGTTATTGCCTGCTGTATATAGTAAAAGTGGGTTACAAACTATGAAAAAAAACCAAAAAAGCTTGGATAAGCTAGTATCAGAAACTAATGTTTTAGTTTGTCCATAAAACATTTATGAGTAAAACATTCATATAGTATTGGATAAGCTGCAGCTGTACCGTGTTCAAGTGGTTTGACTACTCGCCTCTCACCAAGGCGGCCAAGGTTCGATTCCGGTCAACCATATGTGGGCTTTGTGGTGAACAAAAAGTGCAGGGGCGGGTTTTCTCCGGGTTCTCCAGTTTCTCCCACCATCAGATTCCACCAGTGATCTATCATGTATCACAGTGTCATCACCTGCAGTGCTGTATGTAGTAAAAGTGTAGTAAAAAAAAAAAAAAAAAAACTTGGATAAGCTAGTAACCCTGATGATAAATTCAAATTTAAGAGAAGGTTTGAGTTGAAATTTATTTTTTGTTATCTGACCAGTTTCGAGCATTATTTGCTCATCTTCAGAGACTAGCTGGCTCCTGTTATTAGCATCTTGTGTGTTGTGATGTACTTTCATAGCTGATTTGGTAGTGGTAATTCAAAATTCATTTACAGGTGTTTGAATTTCATAATTCAAATCTTCTCCCAATAACCAGATATGTTGTACCTTGAAAATGTTAGTTGACATGTTATTGAATTTTTCAACTTTTTGAATTTGAGTAACAAAAAATAATTAATTTTAGTTGAATTTTTTTAAACTTTTTAACCAGTGTACAGAAATGTTTATATATATATATAATTCTTGAAACTCTCATGAAAATTTCAAGTAATAAGTTATAAAATGTGATGAGAGGAGCATTTTGAAATGTAAAAAATGCTGAAAAAATAAACTGAGAATAATGAAGTTTAAAGTTCAACTTAAATGGTTCACAACCAATTAAATAATAATCTGTGATTTTGAAAATTTTCACATTAAAAAATCAATTGTGTAGCATAAACGTACAAGCTATAAGTAAAAAGAAAATGTAAAAATAAAATATGTTCACATTTTTTTAGCAAATTTTACCAATGCATTACCTTAAAGGCAAGACATGTCAGCTTGAAGGTATCCTAAACAATAACAAAAAAATTAATTTTTGGAGTTATTAGCAAATATTCTGTAATTAATATTCATAAATAAACTAGCTTGAGCATAAAAAATATGGCTTCAATGTTTAATGGTGCCAAGCACTTAATTGAACTGTAGAACGTTGGTGGTGCAGTAAGCTAAAAACATTATTGAGCCTTCATTATCATATTGTCTCAACTCTCCTTCATTGACTTATAATTTGTCAATGTTAAACAAAATAAAATCTAGATTTATGTAAATTCTGTGTGAAACTAGAAGCCTAGAATTTAAATGATTTGCAGCATTACAACTCTTGTTTTAAGGTATGAGATGTCAAAGCAATTGATATTGCTTTGTAGGTACACTAAGTGCATAAATAAGATGAGAGAAATTCAATCAGCAATACTAATCTCTGTAGTTCATGGTAAGCCGAGCATCCATAGTTCAAATCAACTATAATATCAAGTCTTTCTAAATTTGGTTCTACTTTCTAGTTGATTAGATTATTAGTTTCTGAAACAAAATAGTATTAAAGTTCATTGCTGTCATTCACTCTTTTAATTTTTCCAAGAACAGATAAAGAAGCATAAAAATAAATGGGAGAAAATTAATAGGGGCAATTGCCAAATAATTAATTTTAGTCATTATAACTATGTTATAAATAAAATTGTGATAATTCAACAATTCTCCTCTAAAAATAATTACCTTTGTAGTATTAAAAAATGTTTTTATCTTTAGGGAGGGCCAGACTTCACAAGAAGAGTGGCACCGTCTGTATGGAAAATGTTCTGGGAATGAGATATATCACATTGTGCTTGGAGACAGCCGTTTCTTTGGAGAATATGAGGGCAAGAGCTTCACTTATGCCAGCTTTCATTCTCATAGAAAGTAAGCATGTACTTAACATTTTAGTATACCACCAATATAATTATTGTTATCATACAGGAATAAAATAGCATTCATTAACAGATTGATGTATATTATTACGACTCTGTTAGGCTAATAATGTTGTTATTAATAAAAACACTTACACAAATATCAGAATTAAAAGCCTGGTATGTCATACCTTACCAGTAAACTTAGGTCACAAAGATGTTTTCACAATCATTATCATTTCTAAAACCTCACTAACATTCCAGATCCTCACACAACATATTCTGCTACTATTATGAAACTTAAATAAAACAAAACTCAATACTGTGAACTCAGCACATGCACTTACAAATCAAATCCTGATCAGCTGTATAATGATTTATACTGGAGTTTGATGCATTTTTCCTTAATACTGTAGAATTACACATTAATGAATTGAAATGTAGAAAAATTCCAGAAATATAAGCTTTTGAGGAAAAACAAATAATATCCAAAGATCTGAATCTATACGTCTTTTTCTGATCAGTCTGTCTGTGTAGTAAGTTTTTGTCTATTTCTTATGGTTTACTAGTTATACAACATTTATACAAAATTCATCCAGAATGAAGAGGTCTTCTGAGGTTTAGTATTTAATGGACTTTCCATTTTTGAGCTATACATTTCAAAGAAAAACACACACACACACACACACACGCACATACACACACACACACACACACACACACACACCTACACATGCATGCATTTGCAGGGACCTTTTTCTTAAAATGCCATTTGGATTTAGGGGTACTCAAAACATGTATTTTCTGTGAAATATTGGTATATAAGTTTTGGGTGGAATGCAATATCTTATCTGTCTGCAATGTCCATGGTAGAGAAAATAATTTGTAGAAGAATGAGAACACAAAATCATATGAGTACAGTGCACCAGCATTTTTATTTGAAATTACCATTTACAAAATTGTTGTATTTGCAGATATGGTGTTGCTCTAGTAGGAGTACGTCCTGCAGAGCTTCCAGAGTTCTATGAGGACACCATTTTGTTGAACCCAGGCCCACGTCACATCATGAAAAAAAGTGACACTTGTTACTATATGAGCATCTCCAAAGAAGAGAACTCTGCATTTATCCTTGGAAATCAACAGAACAACAATACAGATACAACGGCTGGTGGGACAACTACGACTGGCACAACAGGTGATGAGAAGGATAAATCACAGCTGCAACAAACTCCCAGCATCAAGCAAGATGGTATCAACCTCAAAATCCACATAGCAAACTCTGTGTGTCAAAGTGAGTGTTGTCTTGCATGCCTTAAATTAATTAGGATGGCACCAGAAAAGGTCAGTGTTTCCCATTTACTCTCTATTTAAATTTTGTAACTTGAACACTGTTAAATTAACAATGATTCTTGTGGTGGACTAAACAGTGCAGGGGTGGGTTTCTCAGGTTCTCCAGTTTCACCCGCCATTGCATTCCACCAGTGCTCCAACCTGGTTTGGTCATATCGGACAATGAATGAAATTGATGATATGATGCTCAAATGATCTCGGGGTCCATGGAGCTTAAAGTTACTCGACAAAAGTAGGCATTAAACACTATATAAAAATAAATAACAATGATTCATATTATAAGTAAAGGTCAAAGCATAGAAGTTTCTAAACTATTGTTTTTTTTTCTATTCTAAGTATAACACAAATAAGAATTTCAATAATTCACAAATATTCAATGCCAAAAGCTAAATAAGTATAAGTAATATTTGAGAGTTCCAAATCTGTAAATAGTTCAACAATGTTGGGATGAATCTTCTACAAATAATTGCCTTTTTAAGTAACTCAAGCAATTTATTTATTTGAACTGTAAAAGTTTATGCAAACTTAACCAAAATATTATTGTTGAGTTTCAAATAAACTTTTGCTTCCCTTATCTAGTTTTAACCAGGATATTTGTCATGATCCCAAAGCATCATCATGTTACACCACATGGCAAATCAACCACCTTATCATGATTCCTGTGGCTGTACCATAAACTAGTTAGTATTTCTAACACAATGCCACAGGGAACCATGACTGAAATGGAATGTTTTGAATATTAGGGTAGCTTCAGGGGTATTGGTGTATCACACACATTAAGAAGGAAACAGAACAGAATGTTGAAAGATAATTCCTACATGGAATAAAAACATTTACAAGAGAGAGGTAACTTTAGGTAACAACTATCACTATATCAAAATAGTGATGTGATATCTACATGATGATTGTAATCAGAGGAACAAATAAGTAGAAGCTTTACCTTTAGCTTAGGAGTTGTGTTGTTCATGTCTTGGAGACCAAACTATCAAAATAAACTACCTAAATTCACATCAGGAACCAAACCAACTGAGATAAGTTAACAAAGCAGCCAATCAAGATCCAGAGGGTGGAAAACGAGGGTTTAAATACGTTTATAAAGATGACACCAGCAGTTTCAGACATTGATTAAGAGGTAATTGTACGGAAGTAATACCTCCAATTTTACATTAATTTCTGCATTGCCAATGACACGGTGAATAAACTTAATATATTGCCCAGTGCCTATACTGAAAACTATATTCTTTTTTTTACATGATATAAAACTACATTGATAATACAGGGAAAAATTTCATGATATAACAATCCAATATGTTAAATACAGTAATAAAAGTCTTGTAACTTCCAAAAACCTTAATAAAGTACCACCAGATATGAAATCCAGAATGTATCAAAATCTGTGCAAATAGCAACAAGACTTACATTAATAAGATGAAATGAAATTTCAATTTTAATATTGAAGGATGTTAAATAATAATAAATATTTTGTAAAAGTAGAATAAGACTGAAAAATTCAATACAATAGCCAGGATTTCAATAAGTTAGCAAGTTGCCAGTGGAACTACATGTTGCTATAGTAGTTGCTCAGTGCTTAGACAGAAACCTGGCGATCTGTGGTTCAAATCCTGACTATGGCATTGAAGTTTTCAGTCTGACTCTACCTTTTCAATTCTTGTCCTATATACAGTTGGTATGAAAGAAACAATTATTTCATAATATTTTGTTTTTTGGTTGAATGAATGTTTATTGTGTTTTCTTAATCAGACAGATATTATTACCCTTACAACATTACTTGGCATATTTACATTCCATCCACAGGCTCCATAAAACTTAACACCCTTGTTATTTGTATATGGTGACCCTCCCCCATCCCTCTGTTTATTTTCTAGACAGTTGAAATCTGCTCCTTTTACCTACATTTACTTTGCTCCTGTTTTCCTTCCTGCTTCTCACTTTGACATAGCCTCACTTTCCTCCCACTTTATCTTCTCGCTGCTCTCTCTCCTCTCTTATTATTTACCTAGCCACTTCCTCAGCCTGATCGCTCTTAGAGAAATAGCCCTTTCGTTTTCTCTTTCCTATCTAGTTCTCCTTTCTCTTCTACATTTCTCTTCTTTCACATTTCGCCTTGTTCCTCCTTCCTAATCCACTTTTTCACCTGTATTTGATTGCACAGGCATCATCATTTGAGTTGGCGTATATTTTGTTTTTCACAATGCTGTCACTTACTAAGATCATATCAGCAATACCAGTGTTCAGAATTTCATCCCAAAAGAGTTCCTTTATATGCTACTGACATGAGGCTGTAGCTTTATAGCACACTTAAAAACCATTTGTCTGGGCCAGGTTTGAACCTGTGACTTGGTACCAGAAGGCCAGTGCATAACCAATTGAGGCACCCAGACCTTCAAAAGATCTTAAAATTCAAACAAATAGAAAATTTGGCTCTTGGTCATTATTTTTGGAGAGCTCAGCCAACATAAAAAGAGAAATATATTTATGGAAAGAAATAAACAGTTGAGAGTTTAACAATTGGAAAAAAATGTACATTAAGAAACATAAGAAACAACTCATGAAGACTGACACCTCAGTAGAAGCAAGTACCTGAGATACTTCATCTGAATAGCTCTTTGAATCTCATAGTAGATGTTAAACTAGGTGAGTGAAACAAAGAAGTCAAGTTGAAACTCAATAGTTTTATCAAGAATCTTATAGCTTCATTATACAGCGACTGATAGAAAAATATTTTTATTTACAGTAATTATACAGCAAGATTGATAGTAAAATATTTTTATGTACAATAACTTACTTGGAAATGAATGACTGTAAAATAAATGTCACTTGCTTGTTTTATGTATTATTTTTCTGCTCTGTGTAAAGCAATAATAGACAAAGTAATTGAATTATGTATTATTTTTAGTCCAGCTTTGAAGGACCCACAAAAGCGGCTGGTGGGAGGTGGCATGCTGACCACATGCAGCCCCCAATAAAGCATTCTGATCATGATGTCCTTTCTGGACAAAGGGAGAGGATGTGGTGACTATGCAGTCAGCCTTGATCCATTCTGGACTGCAATATCAGGAGTTAAATTTTCTTACTTATCTTCAGTTTTATCAATTAGCTTACAATAAGGAAATACTGGCCCATAGTTGTTCAATAGCTTCACCTATAATTCACCTTTTGGCACTGTAAAGTAGAATTTAAGTCTGTCACATTTTATGTGTAGTTCACACTTATAGCACATCTCTCTCCATTTTGGTTAAAACTTCATATTAAATCATTTTTTAAACATATTCTATTTTTTTTACAACATACATAAATATTTTGAAAATAATATCTATAACAGAAATGGCAAAATGATGGTAACGATCTGTTTGATATGAATTTATGCAGTTTCCTCACATTTGATTATCAATCCAATAGTCATTTTGATTGTATCTCTTTAATAAGTGAATAAAACTATTTAGAATGAAAATAAATCCCTTTACTTGCACCTTTGGTTTAAATTTTCTTTATCCATTTATGAAACAATTTGTTTTACATAATTATTAAATTGAGTAATTACTTGCTTTGTCCTTAGTTATGTCCAATTAAGAGTCAAAATCTTGGCATTGTACTACAAAACAAATTGTGGTTAATGCTACAAAGTATGATTTTGAGATATTTTATGAAGTAAATTTTCTCAGATGTTAACATAAGATAATTTTTAAAAAATGCAATTTCTTATAAATAATTAGGATGGTAAATCACTGAGGACTATTTGGTTTTTTTCTTTTCTAAGAAAACCGATTATCCCTGTAAGAAAATAGCTTTTAGATGAGCAAGATGACATTTGATGCATTTTTAGTGAAAGGAAACAGATAAACAATGAGCAGCTTTGGATATATAAAGAGGACTAGTATTATGTTCAAAAATAATAATTACTATAAATAAAGTTAGAAATGAAATAAAAAAGAAACTCCTTGCATGTCTGAAGGTTGTGAATATGGCAAAGGCAATATATAATTTAGTATCAAAAATAAACTTACACCAAGAATAAAAGGAAACTAAAATAAAAGCTTTTATTGCTTTACCATTACTTTATTCTTCTACATATAAATAAATGTGTTTGAGGTTTGGTTTAGCATATAACATAGGAAACAGTTATAATCCAGATTTGTAGTAGTCAATTTTGGTGCTGTTGGGGGCTTTATCTACTGGGGGGGGAGATCATTTTCGTCAAAAAAACTTCCCCACAACACATTAATAGCACCTGATAAACAGCAGCATTCCAAATCATATCTTGAGTCATGCAATTCAATTAAAATGGTTTTTTACTGGGCCTAAACCTGGATGTAGATGAAGGAATTAATCATTTGACAGATGTAGTGTGTTGCTGGAACTTGAAGCTGTGCTCCACTTTAATGTGCATTTCATGGTGCAAAGTTAGGGATCCAAATATTTGTTGGGACAGATGCCTCTGGTCTCCTGCACCAGTGTATCCAATGATGTTATAATCAAAAACAGAAATTCCCTATCTTGGTCTACTTGGAAGTTGTAGTTTAATGTCTCACATCTCGTATGTCAAAGAAGCCATTAATGCTCTTGCACTCCAGTACTTTTAGGCTATGGTTTTTTTCTTCGCATTCACTGACACGTATCTTCATCCATTTTTATTTGGCTGTTCCATTAAGTACACGGTGGTGAGGTTAACATTCCTAATCTATGTAGATAGCTGGCTGAGAAGTCTTAATTTGTGATAAGTCTGAAAAATGCAACAGCTTTCTTCCATAGTACTTCAGGAATTAAAAATGGGTTGATGAGAAGTGTGTTTAATTTATCTTTGGCAAACTAATTGCATGTGTAGGAATTTAAAATTGATCCAATCATTTTATTGTTGAAAATGCGTAGTTCAACTTTTTCTTCTGGTGAATTGCAAAACTTTTCTTGGCAAGCTGCAATTTTTTAAACCCACAATGTGCCAGGACCCATTGTAAGAATATTTTACTAAGATTCTGTAGTTGTACCAGCATTTTGAGGCATTTCTTAATTTTTAAGAAAATAGCAAAAGAGATAGTAATACCAGAGAGATAGTAAGAAGGGGAGCTAAGGAATGAGTGGCTGGTATCTGGTTGCCTTTCCTGTTCCTCTAGTAATGTTTAATCATTTATTAATATTAATTAATGAATCGCTGGCAATGTTGCTACATGTAATTCTGAATATGACATATTGCTATGCTTTTTAAAAAATCAATAATTATATGCTATTAAAATATTCCTTCATCATAACACCATGTTTAAAATAAATGAACATAATTATGCCTAATAGTACAAATTTTGCGGTTAGCACTAATAAAACAATAATAAATCTGTGGGGTTTGTACTTAATAACTGTTCAGTAAGCAATGCACCCAAATAAATTTGCTTGGGCAAATTCCACTTTAACTACATCCTAAAAATACATAAAAGGTGTGAAGGAATTAGCTAAAAGTAAACAAATTAATATAATGATTTTTAATTTAGTAATTTTTACCTACAATATTGCATTTTATAAAATGTAAAGTTTACTTCTTTGTAATTTACATCATGAAAAAAATATATAATTATTAGTTACATTCTAGTATTAATAAATATTTTAGTGATTGATACCAATGGCAATATTTTGATATTAGCATTTGCAAGGAATATGCTAAGAATACAACCATATCACCTTGTATCATATTACATTTATTATGGTATTTCAAATACCAATAATTGCCTTTGAGGAAAAGTTATATTTTTACTTTGTCTATCACGTGCAATGTACATAGATTATCACCCAAAAATTTAATGTCAAGATATCACAGAAATATATGTTTTAAGGGCCCTGGTTCCAAAAAAAGAAACACACATTTTTGAGAAAGGTCCATGGGTACGTTTGAAAGTATGTCAATCAATTGATATTTAAGTTCAGCACCTTTTAAGGTTGCAACACAATTTTTTTTCTCAAAAAAAAGCTGCAACAATTTTAATTAAAATGATATTTATTCAAGATATTTATGTGACAAATGAAATTATATCTTGACTTTTCTGGTAATAGCCTCCAAGACCTCTTCATTTTGGATGACTTTTACATAACTGGTAAATCGTAAGGGATAACAAAAAATGTAGATCTCATCAAAGCTCACAATTTATATAAGATATTTTATTTTTCTATTTAAACATTTCCAAGATCTACCTAGTTATTGGTGTAAATTTTCCAATACTTAAGCTTTTTTCAGGTGGGAAGTCATTGTTTTTCTTTTGTTTTATTCCTGGCCATTCAAAGAGAACCAAATTTCAAAGTCATTATAAAAAAGCTTTTAAAAGAATTGACTTCACTCTAGCCTAGTGTATTCACTTATTTTCCTTTAACATACAAGGAACTAAGTAATAGCACCATTTCTGTTAATATGTTTTCGTAACTTCCACGGCCAATATTAAAATTATCTTGGTCCAGAGTTTCCGGTGTAGACCGCGTCTTAAGGCTAAAATCTGCCGACGTTTCGCCCATCTTGTGATAAGGCTTCCTCAGGGCTAACTGCGTCTGGTCCGGCTGGCGTACCTTCTTTTATACTGTAGTTGGGACATGCCAAGTACCGCCCTCCTGTGTTGCCATTGGTTATCGTTTGGCCAATGGCTGGGGTCGCTGCTTTCTGTATTCCTATTGGCTCGCTGGCCGCAAGGTGGGATGCTTTTCTTAGCAGAGGTCTCCAGATGGTGTTCAAACTTTTTCCATTGTCTCTGTTAACTTTATGTTCTTCTTTAATTATTTCTATGCTTTCGCGTATAATGCGATGTTTGTAGTCTTCACATGGTACCAATAATTTCATGTTATCAAAATCAATGTGATGGCCAGTTTCAATAGCATGTTCGGAGAGAGCGGACTTAACCAACCCACTACTTAAGCCAGGAATTTATAAAATAACCTGCGATTGCGGCAAAGCATATATAGGTCAGACCGGAAGATCGGCAATCACACGTCGAAAAGAGCACATCAGAAGCCTCAAACTTAATCAGCCTGAAAAGTCCGCTCTCTCCGAACATGCTATTGAAACTGGCCATCACATTGATTTTGATAACATGAAATTATTGGTACCATGTGAAGACTACAAACATCGCATTATACGCGAAAGCATAGAAATAATTAAAGAAGAACATAAAGTTAACAGAGACAATGGAAAAAGTTTGAACACCATCTGGAGACCTCTGCTAAGAAAAGCATCCCACCTTGCGGCCAGCGAGCCAATAGGAATACAGAAAGCAGCGACCCCAGCCATTGGCCAAACGATAACCAATGGCAACACAGGAGGGCGGTACTTGGCATGTCCCAACTACAGTATAAAAGAAGGTACGCCAGCCGGACCAGACGCAGTTAGCCCTGAGGAAGCCTTATCACAAGATGGGCGAAACGTCGGCAGATTTTAGCCTTAAGACGCGGTCTACACCGGAAACTCTGGACCAAGATAATTTCTGTTAATGTTTATCTTGATTAGCATAGAATAGCAGAAGAATAACCTTTCATAAGAATAGTGATTGCAAAATAGGTAAAGAAAAATCATGTGGATGGAACACATCAGATTTTTAAAACTCTTATTTGTTTTGTTTCCCCCGCCCCCATTGCAGTCATGCAAAAAGAACAGAATTTCAAAGCAACCAGCTCTAAAAAATTTGACAATCGCTTTAACCTAGTATATTAATTTATCTTTTTGTACCTACAAGGTATATAATAAAAGAATTTCTCCTAATATTCATCTCAATTAGTATGAAGAATAAGCTTTTGTAAAAACGGTTTGTTGCAGAATAGGGAGGAAGTCATGTAAATATAAATGTCAAATGTTTATAGCTTTGATGCTACCATGACTATACAACAATCATTCCATTATATTGTCCTCATTCTATTATCCTGCTTAAACATAGTTGCTGCAGCACTGGATAAAATCAGCATCTGTTTATTACTTTGACTTCTGGCAAAAGTAGCTGATGGAGGAAACATGTTGATAAACAAATAAACAAACAAAGAATATAAGACATTTAATTTTAAAACAATTCAATGATTTCCTTATGACATACTTGTAATTTCACAGATTACTTTTTAAGAATTGAATTTGTGTATGTAATTAAGTGAAATGTTTTGTATTAACTTTGAATATTCATCCTAATTAACTTTTTTCTGTGCTTTCCCCAATTACAACATATAAGCTGCAGAGAGCTTCAGTCCTTGGTTTCCAAGAAATAAGAAAGGAAACTAATTTTTGACATCCCTTTTAATTACCAGATGATTTTATTTCAACACTGCCTTGTACCATTGCAAACTTGACAGTTAAATAGTATCTGCTGATATCAGAAATTGGGTACCTACTTTTTAGTTCTGAGTGCAACATTGGCATTTGTGCATTGTTTTGTACTGCACTTCTGGATGTGACAAACAACAAAAGCCAGTTGTGGCAATAACTATGCATATGGTCATGGAACATTTACAGAAGTGCCATTAGGAATGCTGAAACAGGAACACCAGAAAACAAATAAGTCATATTCCATTATTCATTTCAAAAAATGTTTAAACATAGTTTAAACCTATATGGTTCCTTACTCTTATAAATAAAATAATTTTTCAAAGTTGATTGTTTATTGTTTCCTCTGATATCTTTAAGAAATAACATGGTGAAATTAATTTGCTTCCCTTTCAAAATGTGCTTAATTGATATGGAGTTAATGTGCACTATTTTTCTCTTAATATTTCAAATGAAAAGTTTATCACCATATGTACTACATATATATTGCCATTGCTTCATTTACAACCCTTGTGTAGTCAGGATATGAGGTTCTATGGAACAAAATCAGGTAACATTTTTAATAGTCTTAATTCAATCAGCATGAATGTGGTATGTTTTTGGAACTATACATATATGCATGAAAAAGAGCCTGTTCCAATAAAGTTATAAATCTTCCTTATTTGTTTATTTCTGCATGTGCATGTCCTTTACCACGTAAGAGTAATTTTCACTTTATTCTGTGATATAAATTATGACATGAAGCCTGCAATAATATAAAACAAATTGCTATTCTGAAGGTTAGAATAATATCAAGAAGCTTATTATGCTGCCCCTGTGATTTAATTAGCCCACATTGTTATTGTAGAAAAGTTACTTTACCCTTAAAGATTGAAAACAGAAGCACTATTAACAGTTCATTTTGTGGAATTATATAAGAATCAAATTTAAGATCTAAAACATCTGAGTGAAGTATTTTTCATGATGGAGTTTTAATGAGTCAAACTTATTTACACTCACTTCACTTTTAAATTTGTGAAACCTCAAAACGTCTTCAAGGACATTCATCCTATCTTCAGCAGCTTGGTGACTGAGACCTCTTCCTTCTTGCATCCTCTTCCTCTGTAACTAATCCTGTTGCCATCTCGTGCTAGGGGTGCAAAGTTTTAGCACTTCAAAATTGATTACATTGTAGCTATTTTGATAATACATATTTTTTCCCAAATGTCTAGTTCTATTTACGATGTAAGAATTTTAACGATTTTGTAATTTGACCACTGTTGTATAGTTTTCTGTCAAAAAATGGTGTGATAGTATGATCTGTTTGCTTAGTTTTTGATTTATCGAAGTAAGAAAGGTCTGGCAGACAGACTTTCAAATGCCATCAAGTTACTGCAAACAAAAATGATAACATTTGTCTCCTGGTATTTCCTACAAATTTCTTCAGTATGCTTTAAAACAATTTTGTTTTCACATTTGATGGGAATTTTTAGTCATTTTCAGTTCAAAAAAAGGTAATTTGGAAGTGGGATTTGGAATGCTATTAGTGGCTGCATATATTGATGAGTCTTTAAAGTTACTTATTTCTTATCTTCCTTCCTCCCTTCTTGGTATCAGAATGTGTGTTTATATATATATATATATATATATATGTTTGTATGTCTTGTATTAAACACCTTTCTTTACTCTATTAGCAAAATTATTTGTTATCTGTTAATTAAAGCCATCTAAATAATGATGTTCTTTAGTTTGTTTATGTTATTTCCTTTGTTAATTGGTTTATATGTATAAATAATGTCCATGAAAAATTACATTTATCTTTTAACATTTTGTAAATAACAAAAATTTTAGAAAAAGATCTATTTGATAACAGCGAGACTCTAAAGTAACAATCTGATAAGTAATCAATTTGAATTTATTTTCTGTACATTTCAAACATGTGGCATGAAGATTTCCAACAAAATGCCTATACCTCCAAACTACTTTTAAATGGAAAATCTTCCATTACTTTTTTATTTTTTAAAAAATGGCTCCTCAACTGGAAAGAATTTTGCACAATTTTTTAAACTGATTAACATTAAGAGATAAACAAAGGTTACTACCTAGAACATTTAGAACTCTTCAAAACAATAATTTATTTTACATAACTTATTTTCTGGCATCAGAGATTTCTGAGATATCTGTTATTATTGGTTTGAATTTTTCAATGCACTTGTCATTTGAAATCCAGATGTTTCTGCCATTGCAATGGAAATACTACGCAGCTTAAAGCGAATGCTGATGCAATTCAGTTACCTCTATTCCTCTTGTATCTATAACATTTGTAATGAAACTGTTTCTGTAAAGTTTAATCACAATTAATATGAAGTAAATGGAAAAATAAGACCTTGTATGAATAGTTTGTAAAAACTACCTAAAAATAAACAATAGTGATTAGAAAAAGTTATGAGAATGTAAATGCATCGGATAGGTTTTTTTATTTTTCATAACCCATTAGAACTACCTTTTAGGGCAAAAAATAATATGCCAAGTGGAATTTAAGCTATCTTATATATCAAGTTTCATAATAATTAGCTCAGCTATTCCAGAGGAAAAAATAACACATAGACATATATGCACACATGCATACATATACATACACATATATATTAGAAATACAATTTCTTGTTTTAGGATGGCTCATTTCATACACACACACATGTGCACACACAGATGTATATATATTAGAAATACAATTTTTTTGTTTAGAATAGCCCATTATAAAACCATTTTGCAATTTAACAGCAGTTAAATTTCATCCAAATCATTTGCAATGCTACTCGTATTATAACGTGTATCTATACATACAGTTTTGTAATTTAACAAGTATGTTTCCAAAATCTTGTCTTAGGTCCATTGTGCAGTTGCCATCTACTAGTAACTTTATAAACTTCATTGTAAAATGATTAGCTATATGAATTTTAAAGTTCAAAATAAGTTCCTTATATTCCCAAACAAAAATGTTTCTTCAAGTTTATTGTTCTTTAAATACCTCCAGCAATGCTATTTTAGGGCTATTAGAATGAACCTTATTCTAGCATTCCTTTGGATATAAAACAAAGCTACCTATAGCTAAATTTCAGGTGTTGGCCCATAGATATCAGTAGTATGGATGTTTACTAAACTTTTAGAACCTACCCTTCAACCCTTATGATTTCAAGCACCTCAATGCATTCTTCAATATTAGATTACTTCCTATTATTTTTTGAAACATTGTTGTTACCTTTTCTGCAAAATGTCAAACATTTGTATACATACACTGACTGTAAATATTTTTAAAAATAGGATACCTATTTTCTACCAGTCATTAATATTTTGCATGTATGGCTATGTGGGGAGGTGATACTAAATGAATAAATAATCTCTTCTTAAGTATAGAAACACTCTTTTTACAAGTATTTGTAACAGTTATATAAATTGACAGTTTTTGAATGGGTTAGTTGTGAATTTAAGCTCACAATAAATAAAGGCCACTCGCTTTATATTTCTTTCTAGGCTTGATGTTTTACTACTTTTTGTTTCCTAAATGCTATTGAATGTTCTTTGCATTTCTTTTCTTTTTTGTGTGTATACTATTGCTTGATGTGCATTTGTGTTTGGATTTCATTCATTATTATAGTTATATTTTTCTGCATACCTATAAAGTAAGTTTTCTATATTATTCATACATTTTAATTTATAATTTAATGTACTGAATAGTCAAGTGTAAGATTAGAAACATTAATTAAAGCTTTTTGTATATAACAACTCTTTTAGCAATAAATTATATTGCTCTATATAATAGTATGCAAATTATTTAAAAAACAAAAACTTCTCTTTCTGACTTATTTCCATATTTTGTTGTACTAGGTTATTTAGCTTATTTAGGCACATTTATTAGTGATTAATTGTACTTAATAATATTTGCACAGCTACATCCCTAGAACCTGCAGGTTTTGGAGATTCTCGACAGTGCCTGAAAGATAGTTCTCCAGGAATGCTCGCACCAGATGTGGCAATAACAGGGAACCACCTAGATGTACCAAGACCAGGAGACAATCCTAATCTGTTAAGCCCTGAGATTCTCAGCCAAAGAAGAGGTATGCAAATCTTTTATAGGATCACTGAAGTTATCCCTCTTGCTGCTATGCATCAATCAGATTGATGGTACTTGCCGGCATTTAAATGCCAAGTTTAAATATGGCAGTAGGGGTAAAATACTAGCTATTAGAAAACAAATCACAAACAATGTCATTTTAAAGCTGGAATAAATATTTAAAAACTGGATTTGGTCACATTAATTACTTTCTCTATATGAACTATGTACATAGTGTATAGAGAAGGTATTGTATTCCACACAAAAATTCGATACCGAGATTTCATCGGAAATGCATGTTTTGAGTACCCCTGAATCCAAAAAAAGCATTTTTACAAAAAAGTTCATGTGTGTGTGCGTGTGCATGCGTGTTTGTGTGTGGACAGCATAGCTCAAAAACAAAAAGTCCATTAAAAACCAAATTTGGTATTTAGGTTTGGTATCTTCCAAGTATGGGACATGAAGATTTTCAAGAAAAATCTCCCAATCCCAATTACACTTTACATGGAACTTTTTTCAAAAATTTTGATTTTCTAAAAAATAGCTCCAACGATTTTGATTAAAATATTGTATATTACAGATATTTACCTGAGTAATAAAATGTATATCTTGAATTTTCTGGGAATAGCCTCTGAAGACTACTTTATTTTGGATGAATTTTACGGAATTTTGCATATTTGTTAAACCGTAAGAGATGGATAAAAACTTGCAGCAAAGAAAACATAGAGCACATTAAAACACACAAGTTATGTTATATACATTTTTTTCGTGGAGGTGATCGTTTTTAAGGTATTTGTTGTTTTTGGTTTCAGCTTTGAAAAACATACTTTTCTCACACAGGAATTTGTCAACTCCTACCCATTTGTCAAGGAACTTCAGTCACATAGCAACCAGCTTTTGACTATCAGTTTAACCTATGGTTTCCCTTATTTTGCTCCTACTTACCAAGGTAGCAAATAATAAAACTATTTCTGCTAATTTTTTCTTGATTAGCATGAAGTAAATAGAAGCATAAGCTTTTTAACAACAATTTGTTACACAGATGTAGAGAAAGTCATGTGAATAGAATACATCAGATTTTTTTTTTGTTCAATAACCTACTGCTTAGAAGAATTGTAATGAATTAATACCCAGCACATATTCAATCATAATAACAAAGAATAATAATTGTTGTATTGTAATTTGAGGTGAAATATCGAAGAGTTCTATAAAAATAACAGGATCTACATTTAGCACTATATTCAGTTGCAAAGAAAATAAATACAAACATACTTTTAAAACCATGTTACGCTTAATTAAAAGATGCAAAATATAACTCAGCAGTATCAATGATGTCAGCATGTTCCTCATTGAGAATATAAGCACTTCAGTTATGATAATTGTTTTCCCACACTAATTTCAACACTTTGCCATGGATATTGCTACTCTCAATTTACACATGTACACAAAAGTAATTACTCATCTTTTATTCAAGAGAATAACAGCCTGCCATAAAATTAATAGGTTGCCGAAATGACAAAGCACACCAAAATAGTATAAGAAAATTAAAAATAAATCTGTAACTATAAAATAAAATTAATTATAAGTTAAACGTATCAAGCAGAAAAAAAAAAAAAGAGTACACAAAAACTATAAAAAGAAAGTAAATTATATTATTACTTGGTTGCCAATCATTAATTTTCCCTTTATTTAGAGCATGTATGCAAATTAATGCTCTTAGGGTGTAATCCTTTTTACGTTCTCTATGCGTACTATGTACATAGTGTATAGAGGAAGTATTGTATTCCACCCAAAAATTGATACCGCTATTTCACCAGAAATACATATTTTAGGACCCCTGAATCCAAAAAAAGCATTTTCAGAAAAACGTCCATGTGCATGTGTGTGTGTGTCTGTCTGTCTGTGTGTGTGTCTGTGGACAGCATAGCTCAAAAACGAAAAGGCCGTTAAATACTAAACTTGGTATTTAGATTTGGTATCTTCCGAGGATGCGACATGAAGATTTTCAAGAAAATCCCCCCACCCCCAACTACCCTTTATATGAAAAAATTTCCAATAATTTTTATTTTCTAAAAAATGGCTCTAACAATTTTGATTAAAATCCCATATATTAAAGATATTTACATACCAAATAAAATATATATCTTGAAATTTCTGGGAATAGCTCTTAAGAGCTCTTTATTCTGGATGAATTCTGCTTAAGTTTGCTTAACTGCTAAACTGTAAGAGATAAACAAAAACTTACTACATAGAAAATGTTGATCTGATCAAAACACACAATTTATGTCCTTTACATTTTTGTTATGGAGGCAACCGTTTCCGAGATATTCCTTGTTTTTGGTTTCAGTTGTGAGTACTTATACTTTTCTCAGACAGGAAGTGTCCATTTTTTCTTTTGTTCTACTCCTAGCCAAGCAAGGAAGCGATTTGCAATGACAATCGAATAACGACAGCTTTTAAAACATTTGACTATCGGTTTAGCCAAGTGTATTCCCTTATTTTCTTTCTACTTATGAGGAACTAAGTAGTAAGAACATTCTGCTAATGATTATCTTGATTAGCAAGGTGCAGGAAGAAGATAATCTTATGTAAGAAATTTGTAGAAGAGCTAGAGAAAGTCATGTGAGTGTAACACATCAGATTTTTTTAAATTTTATACACACTGAAAAAGATTTTTTCTGTTCACAGCATGTAACACACAGTACACTAGCATTCTTGATTGTTTGGCAGTAATTTCACACAGTATATGATGAAGCAGTATTGTTAATTGTATCATCAGCCATCTCTGTTCTCTTCAGAAACCACTGAGAGCTTACTTATTGTAAAATTAAATCCAAATCTAGTAATTTTCTTCCGGTAATATATTCACAATTTAATAAATACACATTTAACAACCTCTTTGCATGTTGTGACCACAGAGGTGTACTAGGTACACAATCATCCTTATTGCTGTCACATTATTTGCATCAATATCATGCAACTCATAATTTATAAAATTCTGTACTTCAGAGGTAAAAGATCGGGTGTCCATGTTTTGAAAATATACGCCATTTTTTACTCTCTTGACAGTGGTAAATACCCTGAACTATAATACCACATAGGTATCTAGATAGTGAATAGTAAAAGGTTGCATGTCTATACATCAATCATATAAGAGATAGTGGTAAGATGTCTTCGATGAACTTCTGATTATTTGAAATTTAGTTGAGTCGATTTTGTAACACTACATCACTTACTTTTTTATTTCGGTAAACATGTTTCAGAAGCCATGTGCTTCAATTGTCAATTCCTTTGGTCGACTGCCGGCATCGCTTGCTGTGGTGGTTGTCTCTGTGAATGAGTAGATTGCCTGGCGGGATTTCAAAATTGAAAGCCCGGTTCTTGTTTTTCCAAATATATATGTTTGCCCAAACTTTTAATTCTGTCTTCCTTGTGATGTTTTTGAGGATTTTTGGGCTTCTATTTATAGTGTGTTTCTCTTTCCAAAAATGCCAAGCTACTGCAGATTTGTCTTCTTGTTTAAGTTTAATATTTCTGAGGTGTTCTTTTGCCCTTGTTTTTATATTTCTTTTTGTTTGGCCGATGTAGATTTTTTCAGTCATTACAGCTGAACTGATATATTCCTGGTTTGTTTTCTTGTGGGATATCATCTTTTAATTTATAATTTAAAATGTTTTTTATAGAGTAATTGTTTTTAGGGGCTAGAATGATGCTATGTCGTTTGAAGATCCTCTGGAATTTGTAGAAAGTTGTAGGGTGGTATGTAAACTTCTTGTAGATCTTGTTTTCTTTCTGGTTATGAGTGAGTGTGCTGACTTCTTTAATTCTCTTTCTATTTTTGGCCTTATTAACTTTTTTGTACACCAGTTCTGCCCGAAATCCATTCTCTGTAGCTATGTCCAATATTTTAGTAAGTTCGCATATTCTGTTTTGCCCATTGGTTCATTTACCAATCTGTGTGTAAGGCTGTTGAGTAAAGCATGCTGATGGGGAATGGGATTGTAACTCTTTTGTTTTATATAGCTGTTGGTGTGGGTAGGTTTTCTGTAGATGCCAAATGTAAGGTGATTATTAGTTTTGATGATTTTTAGGTCGAGGAATGGTAGTTGTCCATCACATTCCTTCTCCATTGTGAACTTTATAGACTTTTCTTGCATATTTAGGAGTTTTAGTGCATCTTCTAGGTGTTTTTCTGGGACTATTGCAAAGATGTCGTCTACATAGCGGTACCATATTTTGAACATCCAGGGAAATGCCTTTTAACCCTAATCTCACGAAGAGATCTGCTAATATTGGTGACAGCAGGCTGCCCATAGCTAAACCAGATGTTTGTTTGTAATATTTCCCCTTAAATGTGAAAAAATTTTGATTTATGCACAGATTCGTTAATATGATGTATTCTCGGACTTCTTCTGTTGTTTTCCCTATTGCAAGTAACCAGTTTTTGATGTGGGATTGCATGCTTTCTGTAGGTATGCTTGGAAACAGAGCAGTAACATCAAAGGAAACTAACATATTGGTTTTTTCTAATTTTATGTCTTTAATTTTATCGATCAGATCTAGAGAGTTTTTTATACTTGCTGTTTCAAATTTAGGGAAGGAAGAGAATCTGTTTGTTAACCATTTTGCTAGATTATATGTAGGTGCACTTATATTGTTTATAATTGGTCTCATTGCATTTCCCGGCTTGTGTATTTTTGGAAGGCCATAAATTCTGGGCAGAACTGGATTATCAACTTTAATTTTGCATTTTTCTTTTTTGTCTATTAGTTTACATTCTTGAATACTGGCATTTAATTTAACTATACATTGGTTTAGAGGGTTCTTTTGTACTGTAGAGTATTCTTCTTTTTCTAAAAGTGTTTCCATTCTTTCTACATATTCAGTTTTGACCATAATTACTATTGTGTTTCCATTGTCAGCTTTGCTATAAATTACTGGTTTGCTTTTTAATGCTCTTATTACATTTTTTTTTCTGATTATTTACCATTAGACTTTCTGATGTGGCAGGGGGCAGGATGGGAATTTAAGAATCAGATTTGTTTTCCATTTTTCAAATCTGGTTTTATTTATACATCCCAAATTGGTGAAATGAACTCACTCTTACTACTTTCACTAACACATGCCATTACTAACTGTTTTTAACTGAATATTAATATTACTTGAAGTTGAAGCCTGAGATTTGAACTGGAATATATCACTCCCATTACTTTCTGTAACTTTACGCTTTCATGTCAGAAATCTACCATGCTAACAAACAATGTTGCAAAAAATGAATTGATAGCTCCAAGCTACAATCACCATTGCTGATGCAAATGCTGAATATCATCCCAGCTAATTAAACTAAGACACAATAGTTTAGCTGTCTCAGCTTGCACTCATATCATATATACAGTCTGATTTGAAAGTATTTCATATCTTCCTGTATTTTCAAAGAGAGCAATTATAATAAAAAGAAAAAAGAACACTTCCCTGGCAAGAAAGGAATTCTTCTTTAAATGAACCAAGGAAATTATTTACTGAGAGGGGGAAATCTCCCCCATTCCCCCATTAATCTGAACCCTGGTCCTCATAACTGTAAATGCCAGAGAGGTAACCAAAATGTAGACCTGGAATGTTTCCTTCTCAAATTTCTTTTCCTAATTATAATTTAATTCATGTACCATCCACCTGGGTCCATATGCAGTAAGAATAAAAAACTAAAAATAAAGTGGTAACCAAATAGAGATTGATAGAGAAGGTAACATGATGCTCATATGTGTGTTACTGTAGGGAGCCGTAGACCAAGCATCCTTCCTGTGCCAGACATGTTTACCAGTTCGTCTCTTAACATTGCCTCTGAACCACAAGATGAGGGTGATGAAAGTGATGATGAAATGGATGACAATGTGCCATGGCGATCTCCAAGCGAGAAAATAGCGTAAGTAACATTATTAATGAGTACCTAATGAAATCCTCTTTCACCAACCAAATGCAACAGTAGAGTAGTATGTCTGGAGCATGTTTTGTTTTTGCAATAGAAACAGAAGTGAATTTTGCTTCCAAAATATCAGAGAATGCAACTACATATATACAGTTACTCTATCTTCAGAGCTCTAACAAATGCAGCTTTAAAAGCTTATGGGACTCTAGCACTTTATTCATTTCAGCTACTTTTTAAATTATCTTTGAAAAATTATATCACATTAGCCAAGAAAGACATAGCAAAACTTATGTATAATGCTATTTTTACAAGCTTAGTATGTTTGTAGACAGTTCATTATTTATAAATCTTGCATTTTATTTCATGAATAAACTCTTAAGAATGGAGTCATATATGAATATGCAAATAGTAACAACTGCTTTAGAAATAAGATTAATTAAAATTTTATCTTTCCCATAACTTAACTTTGAATAGCTATTTTTTTATTTAATTGATTATTGCCTTACTAGTTACCAACCTCAAAAATATATAAGTATATATAATAGGTTTATATATGTCTAGAGTCTAAAAATTTAGCATCTTAAGCAAAACTTATTCCCAAGTCTTAGAAAAGTATTTACTTTTCACAGTCACATTAGAAAATATTACAGTATATAATGATGAGAAATGAATAAGAATACATACCTGATTTTATTTATAAATACCTGTTATCTGCCTTAAAATTTGCCAGGATCATTTTCTATACTTGAAATAACATGTTTAGATGTGGTTTAAGTTTCCTACAGAAAATTTACCATGTTCAATAAAATGCTTTAGTGAACTTGTGGCTAGAACTGACAAATGTGTTTAACTTGGTTTCTGGAACTCTTTGCTTAGCAATAGTTTTAAACATATTTTCTTAATAAGCACAATATAGAAGTATTTAAAATAACTGAAATGTATTGCACAACCAAGTGCAAATTAAAATAATTTTTGTTTTCGCTTCTTCAATTAATTGGAAGTTCTTGGATAATTAGTGGATATTGCTAGAATTTATTTTTTTAGATCATCAGTTATCACCTATTTTAACAACCTTATGTTTAGCACAATTAATCACATGTTGGAAAATAAAAATAAATAGGATATAAGATTAGCGAAACATAAGGCATTGGTAAAAATAATTGCCTTTCTCTGAACACATAATTATCACACTTTATACCTCAAAACATGTGCCAGTGTACAATAATGTGAAAAGAAGATTTATTTTTTATTTTTAAGAAGATGAAAAATATTACACATTTTATAAAATCATAAACATAATAACTGAAATAATAAAGATACTTTTTAGATTTGTATAGGATATGGGATTTGCAATTAATTATCTCTGTATATAATGCTCTTCCATGTCTTCCAATATATTTTTACAAGGATTTTTATGTAAACTTATCTAGACATAATTAACCCTTTTGTAAAATATCCCTTGTCAGTCAAATTTTGTTGAATATCCTTGTAAGTAAGGCAGCCACATTTTAAGATTTAAAAACAGTTTCTTATACTTCTAACTATACAGATTCTTCTAGAATAAAGCAATATATTATTGTTCTTACTTAAATTTAACTTTCAACTAACAAGAGAAATTCTACACATCTAAAACTTGGCTTCATGGCATACTTCTCAGAAATTGAAACTGTTTTGGTAATATTTGATATTTTGACTATTTTCAAACATTAAATCTTGGACATTCAGTCTTCAACTTGCTGTGTGCAAGGAATATAAGAACAAAGTTTGAAACATCAGAGAGAGCTAAATGCAAATATTGCCTGCTAAAACTGTCATTACTTAAAAGCAGTCCTAAATATCACTTTCAAGTCAAACACTTTCAATTAAAATTTAGTTGAGTCGATTTTGTAACACTACATCACTTACTTTTTTATTTCGGAAAACATGTTTCAGAAGCCATGTGCTTCCATCGTCAATTCCTTTCAATTTCTGAGAAATACACACCTTAGTAAGTTAGCTCTACAACTTCAACAAAATTCCAGTTTTAAACAAGTGAAGAGTTCCTTTTAAGTTGTGTGGATGCCACATAGTTTCTGACTTATAAATTTTGTTACGTCAGTACACATTTGTTTGTTAATTTATTTCTCCTGATAAATGTTTTGATAGAGTTAGAGTAGTTTTTTAAGGTTTTCTCTTTAGTAAAAAATAGTCTGATTTGCCACTTAGAAATGCACATTAAATAAGAAGATAGTAGATAAAAGTATTTATAAGGGAGTGTTCTTTCTCTTCCTTACAGCCTATATATTTACTTTAAGTGAAGAATGTTTCTTTCCCCTCTACTAAAACAAAGCAGAATTCACACTTCCCAGTTGTAACAATTCTTCACTATTTCTTCGTTCCTCTGTTTACTTATAGGACACAATGATCTTTGTTGTCTATTGACCCTTATAGTACACTTACCTGAACAAAAATATAATTTTTATTTCTACCCATGCATATGTATTGTAATGAGTGTTTTTCCAAAATGTTTGTAAGGTCAACCATTTCTAAGGTACCTATTTAACAAGACTCCAGACTAGAATTTAGTTTTATATTATTTTTTTAAAAAATTCTGCTTGATCTTACAAAGGTTCTCTATTAGCTTGAAATGACAGCCAGCTTCACCTTGAGACTGTTAAATGCTGTAGACTGTTTTCTCTCTTCCACTTCTATTCCAAGCCTTTCTCATTCTATTATATAATAGTGCTATTAGTCCTCTTTCTTACTCTTAGCTTGTCTTTATCCCATTGATGGAACAGTATATGTACCCTGCCAGTGAGTGATGTACACATCAATGGTAAATGTGTTTTTCACCAGAGCTTGTTACATTACTATACACTTTTAAAATCTATTTCTGGCGAAATTTGTGCACGCTGTGTTATGTGTTTCATTGTTCTCACCTATCTATTGCACACATTTGCTATCTTCTCAGATCTGACGTTACAGACGGGCTCTTAGATGGCTGTGCTAACAGCACATGGCGTGATGAATATGTACGGTAAGTGGCCTAGAGAAAGCCAATAAAGTGTAAAAATAATATCCACTGTGTGCTCTTAGATCTTAGCAGCTAACTGTAGATGGTGACTTAACATAAATTAGTGCATAAATAAACTAAATATAACTACTAAATTATATTTATAATTTATGTAACCCAATATTTGAAGCATCCAAAAGTGGCTATTATCAGAGATTCCGATTTCCATCCTTCTGTGCTTGTATAAGGCTTTTTCCAGTTTTTTCTCTTAAATGAAAATGGTAACACCAGGTGTCAAAGACAAGCTTGCTTATATCATGTTGGGTATTCATTTATTTTCGGATTTACAAGACAAGAGTTGAGTGTAATGATGTCACCATTGAGAACAAGGAACAGTGCATTCAGTTACAAACTTCCAGGGCTTAAGTGTTCACATTCAAAAGCATTAAAACAGCATGATGCCACATTTACACTGAGCTTCAAACGTTGGAATGGTCATAAATTAGGTATATAGAAAGGGAATCATTTCCAAAATTATATATTAAGTGAAGAAAATGCCTTTAGTTTCTCTCCACTCATCTAGTTAGTAAACATGGATGATAGTTGCAAGCAGAGAAAGCCTCTACAGCCTTTGTGCCCCAATCTATGCTTACCAACTAGTTATGATTAGAGACGGGCAAAATATAATATTTTATATTTTAAACCATGCTTTTATCATTATGGCCACAAGTAGTTTTACTTTTTCTATTTAGCACATAGTGCATAGGTAGAGAAAATGTGGCATTCACCCAAAAATTTGATATCAAGATTTCACTGAAAAATATGTTTAGGGTGCATCATATCCATAAAAGCATTTTCAGAAAAAGGTCCATGTGTGTGTGTGTGTGGTTGGGTGGGTGTGGGTGTGTGGGGGTGCGTGGGTGAGTGCGTGCGTGTATGTGCGTGCACCTGCATGCATACATGCATGCCCTCAAAAATGAAAAGTCAGTGAAATACAATATTTGACACAGTGTCTTCAAAAATATGACACAACAATTTTCAAAAAACATCCCCTCCTTTACATAAAGAAAATTTCAAAAATTTTAATGTTTTTAAAAATGCGTCTAACAATTTTGATTAAAACACCATATATTAAAAGCAATTACATTACATTACGTTAAGTAGTCAGCTTATCCTCCCCATCTGTACGACTGACAACCCCTTAGGATATACAAGCAGGTGCCTTGGTCAGACAATTATATTACAAATAAAATGTTTATTTTGAAAATTCTGGGTATAGACTCTGAAGTCCTCTTTTATCTGGATGACTTTTGCATACTGGTAAATCTAAAGAGATAGACAAAAACTTACTATACAAAAAATGTAGATCTGGTTAAAGCACATAATTTATGTAATATAATTTTTTTTGTAGAGCTCACAATTTCCAAGATATTCCTTGTAATAGGTTTCAGTTTTAAATGGGGACTCCCATTCATTTCATATCTCTCTTGTTTTACTCCTGACTATGGAAAGAAAACCAAATTTCAAGGTCAATCACATAAAAGATTTGATTATCACTTAGCCTTCAACTTTCAAGGAAGTAAGTGATAAGATCATTTCTGCTAATGTTCATCTTGATTAGTATGATGTAAATAAAAGAATAGTGTTTTGCAAGAATAGTTGGTTTGCAAAACACATTGAGGAAGTCATGTGAATGGAACACATACTTTTTGCAGTTTGCAGTTTGTAGAATTCAATGCATGTGACAAAAAATGTCATATTTCACAATATTTTGGTAAAATCTTCATATTTATTTAATATATTTTAAAATATACAATTTTTTGTTTTTGAAGTAATTTCTTTCAGTAATCAAACTGGCTTTCCAGATATTCTAGTTAGGCTATTTTTGTAAAACTTGTTTAGGAAAGCCAAACCACTCTTTCTAAGAAACACATATGAAAAAGCATATACCACCCTATCCATGCAAATCAGATACAGTAAAGAAAATGATGCATTTCCTCTATGTGACATCATAGTAAAATTAAATACCCTTTATTCTTGAAGAGATTTTATTTTTGTGAAGTAGAGCTCTTTGTGACATATTG
The DNA here is from genome assembly GCA_030762935.1 of Hymenopus coronatus. Taxonomy (NCBI): domain Eukaryota; kingdom Metazoa; phylum Arthropoda; class Insecta; order Mantodea; family Hymenopodidae; genus Hymenopus; species Hymenopus coronatus. The sequence goes on from CM060890.1 coordinate 106,459,286, forward strand.
TAATTAATAAGCACAAAACTATCAATAAAATCTTTCTTTTTTTAAAGGGTTTTAGAGTGATTAAAAGCTATAAACTCTATAAACTCCATGCATTTCATTTAATGTTTTATTATTAAATGTGGTGGAAAATGTACAAAGCCTATTTCTTAAATTAATGAAGTGAATCTGTTCCAAACTGTTAAGGTATAAGATGTTTTGTATTTAAATTAATATTTCACAATATTTTGGAATTTTTCATTCATATTTAAAATTTGCAACAAAATAGCAAATTTGTCTTCATATTTTACCTGTCTCTAATGATGACATCATGACATACAAAAGAATTGCCACAAAAGTCTGAAAATAAATGAGCATCTGTATAATTTGTGTCATCCACTTTTTTACAAAAATATTGTATATTGTATTATGCTTTAAAAATATCTATATAAACTGTGTAGAAAATTATAATATTGATAAAACAAATATGGAATATAAATATTTACTGCTAATAATGTTCATTTGTTGATTTTTATAGTATTATTAATTTATAGCTTTCTGACATCTATACTCACAATGAACATTATAATTTGCCTTCTAACTATGAAATATATAGTAGGTATCTTATTTGAACATTAAAAAACTTGTCATCTCTCTTACTGTCAATGAAGCACAGCCACAAAGTACAAATGCTTTTACAAATGCAGTAATAATGTAAACAAAATGCTTAAATTTGTATAGCATATAAAAGAAAATTAATTTTGGCTTTCTCCATAGGAAATATGCATAGGCTGGTCACATGTAGATTATATTGTATCAGCATTTAATTAAATTGAAGAGAATGCAAAACAAATGCATCTTAACCAACACAAAGCACAATTTCATATATATAGAACTGTATCAAAACTTGCTAAAAAAAAACCTTAGAACATCTTAAGCATCTGACATAGAAATAACTCCATCATTACCTTCCTTTATGCTTTGGTATTGCATGTTGTAATAAATGTTATTAGTTGTAAAAGTAGCAGTAGTGCAATTATCTTCTCATAGTACTGTATATGAAACTATCCTTTTATTATTTTATACCTCCACAGTTATTCTTTTAAACATTACAAAATAACTGCCAAGATTCAAAAGTCCCTTCCTTAAGCATTATTAATTATCTTTTTTGTATGTAGAACATTTGGATATTTCTTACATAAGGGCAGGAGAGACTTATGCATTGCATTTATTTTGTTATGGGCATGATACATGAAATGAAAGAGATAAGAATTTCTATATGACGCTTTATGACATTGCTTATAAATATTCAAAAATTCATAACTATTTTTCCCCAAATATTAAAAAAAAAATCCTGGATTTTTAAAACATGCCTACATTAAAACAATTTTCACATGTTATCAACTGAAAATGCATTAATGCCATTAAATCTGTAACAATAATACTACAAGTTGACAACTTAGAAAAGAATGTTGAGAGGGGAAATTGCCGTTGTTGCTTGACGAACTACTACCCCCACTCTTGTCTCTTCCTCCATTCCCTCTCCCTTCCTCTGTGCTGCCAGCCAGCTAGCTACTCATTTGTCAACATTACTGCAGAGAAATAATCTCACTATTTTGCATGTGCGCCAGATGAAGGAAGAAGGCACAAAGTGGGGGAAACGTTCTCCTACATATGCAGAACATTCTTTCTTGCATTGTACACCTATAGTATTTATTATCATTCTGTCAAATCAATATCACTATGAAATATCTTCAGTGATACACATTTGCTCAGTAAAAAAGTAGAATTAATCCTACACTCAAACTTCACTACTGTAAAATGACAGCTCATGGTATAATTTTTAGGTGGTTACAACTGATATTTGCCTATACATTTAGACTTTAAATTAGTTACACATAATTGAAGGTGATTATTATAATGAGCAAAATTTGATTTGTGAGGGTTACTGTAAATCTCAATAAAAACTAGAAGCTCCTGCACAACTTCTGTTAGTGTGGAACTTGCCAACTAAAATATCTCACTTGGCTGTGCAACTGAAAGTTAAAGAAATAACTACAGAGTATTAATATTCACAGAAGTCTTATTATTAAGATCATATTTAAAATGAATGATATAAAAAACATGAACATGCATTACAAGCCAATGTAAACCATTTATCTTGAAAGCAACAAATTGTTTGCAAACTTATTTTAAAATTTTAGTTTAGCACAAATGTGTTAAGCACAATAAATGTCTAAAATTAATTGTTATTGATCTATTAGAAAATAAATATTATCCTGCATTCTTTGTTATGAAAAAATTTCTCTATTGAAAGTATTGCTTATGCTGAAAACTTCTCTTGTTCCTTTGCCTTTCATACAAAAATCTTAATCCTCTTCAGCAAGGAAAAAATAATGCTCAGGTTGAGTTATCATTGGGATGGTTATAAACACTTTTAACAAATTTTTACATTCACTAAAGGTGCCTTTCAACTTGTTTGCATGAATAAAATAAATCAAAGTCATTGCTCCAGACATAGAGTCAAATTCTGCAGAGCAGTAAATTATTGATAATTCAGTTTTGAGATATTTTGAATCACTGAAGCAGTGCACCTTTCAGGTTTCTATAGGAAAGTTGGAGTCTTATTGAAGAAACACTTCCAGTTGAAATAATATAGTGGCAGTTAGATAGCTGGTTTGTGAATTTGGATCCGTCCTTCATTTGACAAATAATTAGTGTTCTATTTCTCTTCAATTCTGACATGTTCATTTTCCCCCTCTTTGTTTCATTTTTAGTGTTTTCTGGAAGATTGCTTTCTTCCCTAACTGCAAGAATTTTCCTTTCAAAAGCACTACATTGGCTGGGGTTAATGTAACTTATTGGCAGCTGGCCTGTAAACAATGTTATACAGGCATATCAAAAGGTACAGTGTTCTCAATTTTGCAACAAAAATTAGGTCTGACAAAAGTCTCGGCAAGATGGGTGCTGTGTTTGCTCTCAATGGAGAATAAACACAATCGTGTGATCAATTTGAAGCTGGTTTGGCAGTTTTCTGTTATAATCCTAAAGAGTTTCTGTGTTAATATGAAAAATGGATATATACTACACTCCAGAGATGAAAATCAGCCAAAACAGCAGGTTGTTTAGGGGCAAAGGCTCCAAAAAAGCCAAAGGTAATGAAATCTGCAGACAAGGTGATGGCCTCAGTACTTTGGGATGCATGCGGAATCATATACATTGATTACTTGCAGAAAGGAAGAATAATTAATGGAGTGTATTACGCATCGTTATTGCATCAGTTTAACATAGAAATGAAGAAAAAATGTCTTTATCTGTCACAGGAAAAAGATTCCCATACATCAAGGGTGCACACCTGCTCATTTTTGATGGCAAAAATTGTAGAATTAAGGTTAAAATTGCTACAACATCCATGGTATTCACCAGATTTATCCCCCAGTGACTTATTTATTTCCAAACTTGAAAAAATGGCTCGGTAGAAAACTATTCATGTTTAACAAAGAGGTCATCTCCCAAAGAGATGCCGATTTTCAGGAACTTCCAAAATCCTGCATTTTGAAGGCTTAAAACAGTTGGAGAAATGCCGAGAAAAGTGTGTTGAGCTAAAAGGAGATTATGTTACAAAATTAAAAAAGAAAAAAAAAAAATCCACCAAAAATAATTTGTTAATAATCTTTTTCTAAGGACTTATTGAACACCACTCATACACTAATTAGTCTATGATCATTTATTGGATGTTTTGCATTATGCTCCTTGCTACAGATAATCAGCTTGCAGTTACTATGTTTTGCTGATTGAACAAACCGTCTGTTATGGCTAACACAAGAAAAGTATACCATGAACTAAAGCTTCCTTAATCTCAGATTTATAGTACTCATATCTAGCTGCCCATTTTAATATGTACAATTCACTAACATTTATAAACTGATATTAGTTCCAGAGTTAAAAATTCTAGTTCACTTTATTCTGGCTACTTCAATCCTACACAATCCTTGTTGTGAAGTTAGAGAGTATGATTTATTCTGCCTTAATTTGCTTCTCTGTGTCTACCCAGCAAGTTTTATTTGTGTTTATTTTATAGTTAAATAAAAGTTGTATGATTAACATTTCAGTTCATATTTTATTTTTTGAAAATTATCTACAATAGCCACATATTATTTTTTTTTAAAAGAAAATTCAAAGATAAAATGTTCCTCACCTGTTTAAAGTGGATCTGTTTTGTACTTATAGCATTGTGAAAGGTTTTCCCCCAGTGTCTCCCTACATTGGAGTCAGTCCAACATTGTGTTATCTGCTCAGGGAGAAGAAACCACTTTGCTGCCTTCAGTTAGCCCAAGTAAGTGCTTATGTTGAATGGTGGTTTTTAATAGATAATTTAATTCCTCTTTTCAGTTACAAACTTCATACATACATAATTACTTTCCTGGAGTTGCTGAAAACGGTATCATATATAGTTAACACCCTGGTTATTTATGTATGTACCATTCCCTCTAATTTTACATTTTTATATCCTATTAATTTAATTTATTTATTTATTTCATACTTATAACTGCATCAGTTTTATTATTAAGATCCTCTCTTTGCTTGGCGATTTTCCTCCCCTATTTCTCCCTTACTTTCCCTGTATAATTACCTAGTTGTTTCAGAATTTTTTTCATATTGTTTCCAAAAAGTTTTAAGTACACTATCTCTAACAGTAACTTTTCCTAGTTTTTATTCCATATTTTTGTTTCCTCGCACTCAATTATACAGTGTAAATTATTATCTACATTGCCATATGGTGAGCATAAATCTTTATCTACTTTTAGACCTTTTAATAACATTGTTCCTGTTCTTGCCTATGCACATCAATGTATTTTTCTCTTCCCCATTCTTTCTTAACATTCCTATAGAATATTAAAGTGCTCTTATCTCTTAAACTACCTATTATTTCTTGTTTCCCTATATCATCTATTCTTGCTTTCATTTTATTCCATAATTTTTGTCCCCCTATTGTCTGTTGATTGTCTTGCCCAATCCAACTTCCCTTACAATTTCCTTTAATTGACATAACCAATTTCTTTTCCACTTTGCTGATACTTATAGCAGACTTTGAGAATATTTCCTTCCTCTAGTGCTTGTATCCTGTTCCAGTATTTCACTATCCGTTTAACTGCTGCTGCCTTCCTCCCAGCTCTCCCCAATTTAACTAAGGTGATTTTAATACAAAAAAGTATCTTCTGATACAATTTTTTATTTTAAAAATGTTTGCACATTTATAAAAGCTAAATTTATGCTAAACATTCATGAAGTTAGTAATATGAGGATCACTAGATAAGTATTGTAACAGCAAGTAATGAATATTCAAAGAAACATTTTATTTATCCCAGTTTCTCAAAGTATTCTCCTGACACTGTACATAGTCTTCTATTCTTTGGAACCACCTCCAGAAGCACTCAGTTTCCAGACTACAGATAACTTCATATGCTGCAACAGCTTCTGCAAGGCTAGAAAATCAGCAATCTCAAAACTGGTTCTTCACCGTAGGGAACCAGAAGAAATCACATGGTGCCAGGTCAGGATTACAGGGTTGTCATCCATGTCAATAGTTTTGCCACAGTCCCTTGCAGAAACTCCATTGTCACATTAGTGATATGAGTAAATGATTTGTCATGATACAAAAATGCCTCTTAGCCCTGACTTTGGATTCTTTTCTTGAATTTTTTTAAACATTTCAGAAGGCAAACATCTTTGTGCCATTTTGCAGTAATAGTTTTCTGATTTTCAAGCGCAACTGTTGCCAAGTGACCACTCATGGAGAAGAAAGAAGCAACCATTTTCTTTCAGTCAGTTCTTGCGATCTTGATCTTGACAGGCGGTTGGTCATTTGAGAACACCCAAATGGTGAACTGACATTTTGTTTCTGGGTCAAACTGATATATCCACATTTAGTCACTCTTATCAATATCTGAAATGAAGCAAGACTTCAAACAGTTAAATCTTTGTAGCATTTCTTGTCACCATTCCACCCTATGGAGTTCTATGCTTCAGATAAATTATGGGCACCCTTCTTGAGGAAATGTTTGTTTATATAAAGATGTTAATGATGGATGGTTGGAACATTCAGCAAACTAATGGCTAATGCCAGTTTAATGACCTTGTAGGTTACCTTTGGATCTTCCCTAATCATTGTCCAGTCACTACTGTAGTTGGTCTGCCCTTCTTCTCTTCTTCTTTAGGAGATTGCCAGTCTCTCTTGAATTCTCTCCTCTGTGTTCCAAAAAGCCCCTCAAGTGACTAAATTTCATTTAAGCCACATCACAGAGATCAAGCCACATCATACAGATTGTTACACAGAAATTGTGTATCTCCATTGTACGTGCAAGAACATTCACACTTTCCAGACTTCAAACTTAAAATGAGAGAAAATAAATCACACAATAAAATGAAATGGCATTTTATTTGTGGACGCTCTTTAACTGCTGTGGTTCTCAGCGCCCCATTCTATACGGGCGTGAAAGACTGATTACCAATTAATTTAGCTCAGAGGCCTCTCTATCAGGTTCTTTTACGTGCCTGAAATCTACGGCATGGGACTAACAGCTTTAATTCTCTCACAAAGGAAGCCATGCTAAGGATTTTTATACCTGAAAAAATCCATCATCCTTTGCCGAGTTTGAACCTGCAACCTTGGGTATGTCAAGTTAGCATGGCAATCATTACACCACAGAGGGCAACAATGACACAACAACACTCTGCCTGGTACCACTGCATTATCAATGAGTCACCTATTTCAATACAGCAACAATGCTTTCCCCAAAGTTGGTCAATATTCCATATCTCAATACTTATGTAGTGACCATCATACACATTGTTAGCTTTATTTATTTTTTTTTCAGTTCCATTCAGCTGATGATTTAGAAAACTCTTCTTTGTTTAACATAGGTATGTGAACACTGCAGTTATCGTAATGCAAAGGAATACAACTGGCAAAACAAGACCATCATCCTGGCAGCAGATTATGCATCAAATGGCATCTATAACTTCATCATTCCTCTTAGAGCACATTTCCGTTCCAAGACATCGCTCAATCCAATCATTTTACTCCTAGAGCGCCGCCCAGATATTGCCTTCTTAGACTCAATTTCGTATTTTCCTCTAGTGTATTGGATGCTTGGTTCAATAGATTGGTAAGTTATGATTATATTGCTATTGAAAATAAATAATATTCTGAGTTCTCAAATTTACTAAGGCGAGTCGGAACTAGTAACACTGATTTTAAAAATAAATTATGTCAATGTTACAAGTTCCAACTCTCCTTAAGTAAATTTCAATATTTCATTAGACCACCTGCCTCTCACCAAGGTGACCTGGGTTGAATCCCAGGTGACCACATGTGAGATTTATAGTGGACAAAGCAGTGCAGGTGCAGGTTTTCTCCGGGTTCTCCAGTTTCCCTTGCCATTGCATTCCACCTATGCTCCATCTTCATTCCATATATCATCAGTGTCATCACTTGAGGTGCCAAATGTAGTAAAAGCGGCCATTAAGCACTATTAAAAATAATTAAGGCATCAATATTTTCTCTAGCATCTTTTCATCAGAGGTTTATGCTGCAACCTAGCCCTGGAACTAGTTCTTTTTAATTTCTCTACATAGTACATGATACATAAGTAAAGAAGGTATTGCACTCCACCCAAAAATTCACTGCTTAGATTTTACCAGAAATATACATTTTAGGTTCCCCTATATCTAAAAAAAAAGTATTTTTAGAAAAAGAAAGGTGTGAGTGAGTAAGTGTGAATGAGAGTAACTGAGATGAGTGAGTGAGAGAGAGAGAGAGAGAGAGAGAGAGAGAGAGAGTGGCCGAGAGTGTGAGTAAGAGAGAGTGAGTGAGTGATAACTAAAAAACGAAAAATAAGTAAAATCCAAACTTGGTATATAAGTTTGCTATCTAACAAGGATATGACATGACGATTTTGAGGAAAATCACCTCATCCCAAACAACCCTTTATATGAAAAAAATGTGAAGATATTTATTTTTCAAAAATGGCTCTAACGGTTTTGATTGAAATATTGTATATTAAAGATATTTATATGCCAATAAAATGTATATCTTGAATTTTTTGGGGAACAGCCTCTGGATGATTTTTGCATAAGTGGTAAACTGTAAGAGATAGACAAAAACTTACTACACAAAAAGTTATAGATCTCGTTAAAACACACATTCTATGTCATATACATTTTTTGCCTGGATTTGACCATTTCCAAGATATTCTTTGTTATTAATTTCAGTTTTAAAATAGTTAAAGTTTTTCTCATACAGGAATTTGTTAATCCATGATCATGCAAAGAACGAATTTCAATTACATAGCTACAAATTTTAAAGCATTTGTCTATGGCTTTATCCTAGTGTATTCCTTTATTTCTCCTCTACTTATAAGGAAGTAATCATCTGTTTATCTTGATTAGCAAGAATTATAGAGAAGAATACATTTTGTAAGAACAATCTATTGCAGCATAGTTAGAAAAAGTCATGTGAATGGAACACATCAGATGTTTTAAATAAATATCATCTTTTTGGTTTTAATTAGTACATGCTACATTAGTGATCTTCAATTTAATTTGTTACAACACCTATGTGAATAAAGGAAGAAGCTATTCTACAAAGCTAAAACCAGTTACAAGCAGGATTTTTCTTGACAAAAGTAGTGCCTACTTTTATTTTACTTAAAGTGCCTCTCCATTTCTTTCACACTGATGTGCCTTTTTTTTCAGATAGGGACAACAAAATACATAGAACTGCAAAATGATTTTCTGTGCTTACAATTCTTAAATTATTAACACTTAAAGCTCTTTTAGTACAACAAGCTATCATATTGCACAAACATCTATATTATAAACTTTATGGATATAACCATATATCTAAATCCTACCAAGTATTATTCCTTGGATTTGAATAGATTACTGATAAGAAAACGTGGATAAAAATTCATGCAAACTGTTTTTTCTTCCTAGTTTGGATGATCTGCTGAGAGCTGGAATAACGCTGGCTGAGAATGTTGTGGTTGTGAATAAGGAGATGTCAAACTCTGCCGAAGAGGATACACTGGCTGACTGTAACACAATTGTTGCTGTTCAGACTATGTTCAAGTAAGACACATGTTCACTTACATAACTTACATTGCTATTTACTTTACATTTAATTTTTACCTTTGATAAATTTATAATGTATACTTTAATTAAATAGGATAAAAAAATTACAAATACGTTGCTATGAAAAAACTAAGAAAACAAAAGTGACTCACAAGAAAGCATTGTTACAATACTGTTACAGACTGAGCTGGGATTATTATAGTGAAAGTAGATCAGAAATAAAAATATCCATGTCTTGGCTTTGTGTCCTATAGACTCAAGTTTGGCAAGAGAACCATTATATACAAATTAAAATAATATGCTTATAATAGTAATTCCTTGCATGTCTGTGTTTTACAATTACTAAATGAAATAACTTACAGCTTGTAGCTTCCATCAGTGCCTCACATACTACAAGGTAGCTGATTACCGCATGTGAGATTTGTGGTGGACAAAGCGGCGCTGGGGTGGGTTTTCTCTGGGTTCTCCGGTTTCCCCCACCATCGCATTCCACTGGTGCTCCAACTTCATTCATGTATCATCAGTATCACTGCCTGCGGTGCCATAAGTAGTTAAGGCGGGCATTAAACACTACCAAAAAAAAAAAATAGCTGATCATTGGGTAGAAGACAGACTTAAAGTCAGTCATTACAATTAAAATGTTATTAATTTTTCCACTGGTTAGGAACCCTATGAGAGAGAAAGCTCTTACACAAGTGCTTTTGATTTCAATGTATTTTCACTTTAAAAAAATTGCAGATCAATCTGTGACATCAATGTGACAATGGTACCCAACAAGGTAGCCTTTTCAATAGAGATGCAGAATTCAAAATATGAATCTAAAATAATAATTTGAAATTAAAGGTGGCAAAGCTTTGAGCTATGAAGCTTGAAGTTCAAACTCCCCAGCAGTACCTTCTCATAGGTAATAAAATAACATCAGTTGTTTATTAAGAAGTTATTTCAAGATTGTAATAGATACAATTTTTCAATTTACAATTTTCTAATCTCATTCAATTCCCTTGTTTGCTGCCAATATACTGTAAAAGTTTCTGACAATGTCAAGTAGCAAGGAAAGTGAATTTTGAAAAGAAAAAGTCAAACAAAAAATTGATGATATGAAGATGCAGGGGATATTAGGTGCTTTTAGGAACAAAAAGTCACTGAGAATATACAGAGAGCTAAAGAAAATATGCGGTAGAAAGAATTATGCAGATAAAGGTGACAAGTGGATGAGTGAAGAATCTGCGTGGGTCTGAACAGGGGTAGTGGAGTTGAAAGGTTCAAGAGGATGTTTAAATATAGAGGTATATCTGATTCTGATGTGTGGAATGCAAGACAATTATTAGCATATATTTCTGAAATGTGAAGAACTAAAGAAATGACAGCAAAACTATGGACTGAGAAGTCGGATGGATTAACTAAGAAGGAAAAAGTAGATGAATATGCAAGCTAGGTATAAAATTTTGAGTTTGAGAAATCTTTAGAATTTGGGGATTATCTGGGCAAGGTTAAAAGAAAATGGTTGAAGAAAAGAAATAAAAATGGGCATTCAAATCGGCAAGAAGCATAATAAAATTAAATATACAGATGGAGGTCATCTATAAATGCAAGTTGGCCTGATAGTTAATAGATATACATTGATGTTAAAGGATTGTGTAAGGATTCCAGGTGCTAATAGAATGAATTTCTAGTTTTGTCTGCTTTAGTGTATGTGAGAGTATGATCTTTAAAATGGCTGCTAAGAGTTCCAAAGGTACAATGGGACAGATTGCTAGTCTACACAAGGATGAAACTACTTAAGCCACTTGTTTAAATAGCAACTCGGGAGGAGTCACTAGCATTCAGTATTGCTGTATTTTCTTTGTATGGTCAGGAGATTTAAAATTAATAGTAATACAGAACTGGTAATTGTATTATTAAGTGGAAATAAATTTAATTCATTCAAGAATTCAAGATATCAAAAGTAAATTATTTACATATGATAAACAGAAAATACAATTATATAACTTAAGAGGGTATAATGAAAGAACATCTGATTAAAACATTGAGTCAATTTACTATGCGCATACCTTTTCTTGGGTGCTGATTTTACGAGGAAAGTAGGGCCAGGGAGGAAGAAGAGAGAGCCTTCTTTCTACAGGTTGTCAACCAAAAACAGTTTCTTTCTTTGGGGTCCTCAACTATTATGGTGAATAAGTTATCTAATTTACCATGAACTAGCTGAATTATTAAATGAAAGACATGCATATATGAGAAGTCTGAGATCTACAAACAGAATAAAATCTTAGCATTAAAGCCACTATATGTCAGGGTATGTACTGTACTTCATGTTTCATCCATTGCTCTTCTCTAAAATTGCACGAAACCTACCGAATGAAGACTAGAGAGCCAAACACCTAAGAAAATGTGTACGCATGGTAGGTACATATATTTACAAGTCATTAGGTTATACAAACATTATCAGCATATCTCAGAAAAAAAAAAAAAATAAAAACTTAAATTATTACATTTGTAATACCTTAGTAAGAAGCCATCCCTTCCATCTTTTGATTGTTAGTTCCTGCAGCTTTTTCTTTGACTTTTTACCATTTTATAAATTGTACATTGTTTCTTAGCTATACCAGTAAATTACAGACAGTTTGTGTCTTTTTAACACAATTTACTAAAACAGGATTTGTTTATAACACAGTTAATGTTTAATTTCAGGTTTTTCCCCAGCATAAAGAGCATCACAGAATTATCTCAGTCTTCTAATATGAGGTTCATGCAGTTTCGAGCTCATGATAAATACGCCCTCCATCTCTCCAAAATGGAAAAGGTACTGGGCTTTAACTCCCAGCTCCTCAGAGCAGATGAAGGTGCTGAAAGGGTGCTTGCGCTGGTAACCCTCCTGATTTCGTTTCCAGATTAACAATCAATCTTTTGCATTCTCCGTAAACGAGTGTGGCTTTTTATATTTAGTTATGCATGATTTTCCTGAATGGATGTACAGGCTCAAAAGGGTTTTGTTCTCTTTCAAGTAAAGTCAAAATTATTTTCTACTTTGTTAGAGTACCAAATGGATCTATCTAGTGTGTTATACTATTGTAGGTACTTGAATCATAATGAACTTACCTACTTTGTAGTTTCTGTAGTAAGTACTTTATGCGTGTAATATTTACATTTTCCAGCTTGTTGTGCATACTGTAGCAGCTTTCTCTTCAGTAACTTTCCCTGAAAATGTAGCCAATGGAAGTAAATTCTCTATTCTATTGCATCAGCTATAAGGAAAAATGTACTTCTAGATGCTCTTTTAAGTTGAATCAGCATGGATTACTTTTGGGTCCCTCCTTTAGTAAATAATACTACAGAACAAGGAACTTTTTAAAAAACTGAAATTAATAAATTAAAAGTATGTTTAATAAAAGGTTAGATACTTTCATCAATTTTCTCTTAAAACTTGCAAGTTATATTTTATAGAAAAAAGTATTAAATGAAAATATAGGTAAATGTTTTTCATTTAATGGTGCTTACTTAATTATATGGACGAGCTAGGGTAAAAAATTTAAAAAGGGCAAAGAGAAAAAGAAAATGAAACTAAGATCCATAACAGAGAAATAAAGCTGCTACCTGGAAAGCTAATACATATTATTATACATAGTTACCATTACTGCCATCCTAGTCAACATTTACTGTTATAATTTCATGTGAGAGTTTATTCTTAGCATTATTCTGTTTTAATAAGAGAGATGTTTTGCAGTTAGGCATTTTTTTCTTTATTACAAACCATGTTGGCCAATTATTTCAGAATTTGAATGAATTTTATGGAAGAATATCACTAACAATCCAACATATCAGTAAGCATGTCTCTAAACATACAAGCCTGCAGTAAATTATACGACACATATACTTACTGGCTGCAATGATAAATAAGTGAAATATGTTAAAGAATTGCCAAATTACACACAAAAATAACAATATGTAAAGGATTTTTCTCTTACAAGATGTCAAAAATAATAGCAGATTACTAGACATAAAGTTATTAAAAGTAAATTAATAGTTAAATTATGGGAAAATGAATTGTTATTAAACACTCATATTTCTCTAATTACAAAATTAGGCAGTTAGGTTTGATATCAAAAGCTTTAAACGTCAAATTATGAACTTTGAAATTGCAGCAGATGATAGTTTAGCCATTTGCCATCTACACACTAGATGACACTACAGATTCCCAGGGAAGAAGAAGATTCAAAAATCACCAGTATCAACCATCAGCCATAAATGTAGACAATACGTCCTTGAAACATGTTCTGCCAGTAATTTAATAAATGGACGAATGTGAGTGCTATGTCAATACATTTTCCATAATTTATTATGTGCTTCACAATGTATAAATTCCATTAAAAGTGTTTCTGTGAACTGCAGAATTTGTTCACAATGATAGAGTCTCAATTATTCAACCTAAATAGGACCAGAAGAGGTTGAATAAGGGAAATTTCAGAAAATATAAAATAACTAGGAAGTATAAGCCTACACTACATTACAGCAACAGTTTTTTATTTATATTGAATAGTAAGAATAGAACAGAACATTAAAGAACAATGAGAACACAATATTCATATATGTATACGTTTACAATGTCCCCTTTGTTGAATTTCTTTCGAATATAAATAGCTCTCTTTGCCATTCCTTAGTCCCGGTTTTGTGAGAACCAGAGAAATAATGCTTCATATACTGTTCCATACTTGCAATTTTTCATTGTTTTTTCGTTTGTAATGCCTTGTCTTTTATTTTGGCTGGGCACCACTTTTCAATTTCTGCCTATTGTAACATCCCCAACAATGTAGTCTGAAGCAGTTTTTTGAAGTGTTTCACATTTCTTCTATGTCTTAAATATGTTTAATTTACAAGGATGGTGCAATAACTACCTGTATTAGGAATGAAGATGCAGTTTTTTTTACAAACAATTATTATTTATTTCTCAAAATATTCCCCTTATTCCTACCATTTTTTTCATCCCTTCAAAAGTTAGAAATTGTCAAGTTCTGTAAAATATGCCTCTGTCTCAAAGATGACTTCCTCATTTGATCTAAATTTTGTTCCTGCAAGATATTTCTTCATATCTGCAAATAAGAAGAAACTGCAAGGAGGTTGGATAAGTAAGATGGATGCTGCAGCATTTCATAACACATTTCATGCAGTTTGGCAGCAATGACTGTGGATGAATATGCAGGTGCTTTGATGTGATAAAACAATACTTTCTTCTTTGCCAAATGGGGCTGTGTCTCTAACTTCTTGTCAAATCAGGCCAGTATCTCACTGTAATATAGTCCAGTAATCATTTTCCTTTTTCTAAGAAATCAATGAATATGACACCCTTTGCATTCCAAAAATTTTCACCATCACTTCTCTGGATAATGGGACAATCTTTACCTTCTTTGGAGCAGATGCACCAAAAGAAACCTATAATGTTAAATCCAGGTCTAATCTAATGTAAAAAGTCCTTCAAATTTCGCTTAAATAGCTCCAAACACAGCAACCACTTATTGTCAACTGTGACACCCATCAAGCAGACAACTTTTTCATTATCAACTAATTATGCAAAATATTAATGGCCATTTCTTTTGACACACCTATGACCTTTACCATTTTGCAAATTTTAATTTGATGATCAGCAACAATCATATCTTGGACTTTTTCATTGATTTCCTCAGTGAAACACATCTACCGCATGTTCTGGGCATTCCTTATCAAAAATGGATGTTCGACCATGTTTAAAACCAACATCTAAATGTTGTCATAAATGGCAAAAGGTCCCGATAAGCAGCATACTATTTCACTTTATCACCTTGCTAGTTTTCACATCCAAAAGTAAAAAGTAAATCAAAGAACAATGCTAAACTTTTTCCATTTTAGCGAAAATATGTTGAACAACTAACTGAAATGCTACCAAGTCAAACAAACTTATGAAATGAAATGAAATGAAATGAAATGAAGTTTTGTTTATGGATGCCCTTTAATTATTGTGGTTCTCAGCATACTAACCTATGAATCAGTACTAAATTTCTTTTAGTGTCATGTAACAAATGACTATATGATGGTAATATCAACTTGCCTTAGTGACACCATCTATTTTAAACGTGGGAACTTAATGAACTGTTCTCTTATCTTCCATGGAAATAACCAAGTTCTATTTTAACTTTCCATAGTCACAGGAACTCAAAATAAAGAACTTAAAACAACTGTGGCTATACTCTATAAAGCCTTACTCAACACTGAGTTGTAGACAGCAAAGTAGCATAGCTGTTGGTCCAATAGAGAAGCATACAGCTCACCATCACATAAGCATGCCAATTTATTGCCCAACTAAAACTACAGTAGAATAAAAATGCTGTCTACCATGAACAGTGTCAGATAACACAGAATGTTGAATGACTGAAGTTCAGATAACCGGGACTTTACTGCATAGTCTATTTCTTAAGTGAAGTGAAAGGGTGCTTGTGAAGTTACCATAAAGAAGGATCAGCTCATACTATAAGGCAGTAGTTATGCTTCTATTTGCCAAAATTATTACATTTTGGTTTAATCCCCAGAACATCTGTATAATGTCTATATTGAAAAACACTGACAATTGAACTATGGCCACATCAAATATATATATTTTGTTTGTTAACAGCACTGTCAATTGCCAGGACCGTATCAGCACACAAGTGTGTCAGAATTTGTCCTACTGAAGTTCTTTTACATGCCAGTAAATCTACTAACATGGGACATCATTCATAAGCACATTTAAAAACCAACAGTGTAGGTTAAGTTTGAACCCACAATCTTGGGATCAGAATAAGGCCACATTAAGTCTAGAGTACTTTAAATAACTTCTATTTTGAATATAACATGGGTAAAATTTCATTCAAATAGTTTGTTTCATCAAATCAAGTACCTCCTTTGATCCATTTTAGTATTAAGAAGAAATAATTTTTTAAGACATTAATACATAACAATTGAGGCGCTCAGAATAACCGACACTGAATTTTGAGATAGAAGCATGACTGTGCATAGCTGCCATCTATCTTTCATGTGACAAAGTATCAAACAAATTGAGATATGCCAAAGTTCTAATTTTCCACCTTTGAAATTTGTCCATAGTGAAAACAAACACATTCTCAGCGTAAAAATGACATATTCCAACTATGAGTACTTTACTTTATGTCCTTACATATTCATGGCGTTAAAGTAATGGTAGTGAATTTGGCACGAGTCTGCGAATGTCCAAAACAAAGGAAATAAATGAGTAAGAAATGCAACTGAATGGGTAATAAACAGAAGAAAGTTGTGCAGAAATAGTGGTAAATTGTATGTAACAAAAACATCCATAATGGTATCATAAAGAAAGAAAAAAAAGAAAAAAAATGTGAACAATTGGATAAATGATGTGACTTTCCTGATTCAACTTGAATGTTTAAACGTTTGTTTCGCAATGTGAAGGACACATTGTTTGTAGAATTTTATAAGCTTAGTGACTATAATAAGCAGAATGCCTATTAGGTCAATTTATAAAGCTGGATTAGGTATTTCAAAGGAAAAGTCAATTTTACATCATTTGTTCTGTTTTGTATACTTTTTGTTCTAATAAACAACACAAAATCAGGAAAACTATTAATCACAATGGTTCAAGAATTTGTACATAGACTTGAAAACCCTTAATTTAAATACCAGTAAATAGCAAGCCATAATGTTAGCTACTTTTCACGTTTTGGAAAAGAAACAGAAAATAATGTTTATCTCAAAATGAACTTTGGTTGGAATCTACCACTATTATTCTAAGCACCTCAATTTATAATTGAATATCATGTTTTAATCATATTTTCAGACATTAATAAATAACAATTTTTAACTGTCAAAAATGAACACCACAATTTTAACAACTAATAGCTCTAAACTGTTTTGAAAGATACTACAGCAACCGTTTTATAAAAGAGGGCCACCCTCAGCTTGATGTTGAGCCTGTTTCATGGAAAGTATATGTTTCTTTGGCGTACATTTCACACATAAAATATAAGAAGTGTTCTGAACCTGGCAGAGACAGTTTATGCAACATATGGCCTAAATAAATTCTATTTTTTTATCTACTCAAGCATACTTTCACTGTAAAGTGCTTAAACAGATTAATCTATGAGTGAGTGCACTCACAAAAGAGAATTAAAATTAATTTTATGTCCATGTGAGGCAAAACATCATCTCCAGGTGAGACAAAAGCATCATCTTAAGTAATTTTAGTGTACCTTTATTGATTTGTTGAGCAGTTTACAATCAACATAAATTTTTCTTGTATATTTTATAACTTCCATTGTTTTTCCTCCTCTCTGTTTTTTCCTCTCTGACAGCATTATAATATACATAACCTGTTTTAATTTTGAATTATTACATTGTGTTTAGCAATGTTTAAAATACCAGTATACAACAAAAAGAAGGAATCCATTGGAATAATTATATTCTCCAGTTCATTCATATATGCAACAAAATTTGTAGGTTTTAGATTAAGAATTGTTTATGGGTGCTAAACTTTTATTTACACAATCTTTCTTAGGCATTTTCTTCTTATAGCAGGATAATTAAAAACGAGCCTGTACATTCCTAGTTATGCAGTCCTTTATAAAAATAACATAATTCAAATTTTGTTTAGAATTTTATCTATGCTGTAAAGATACTTCAATTTTAATAGAGTTCTTTAATTTCTGCTGGAGTAGGTAGTTCAAAACCATTTCTTTATTAGAAATTATTTTGGTTTTCTTTACTCATTTATATCAGCTCTGCTTTTAGCTTTTGCTTTTTCTTTATCTTGGGAAACAACTTCAGCTCCTTCTATGTAACTTAAGGGTAATAATTTCTATTTTTGATGTGTGGAGTGATATTGTAATTAAATATTATCTTATCATTAATTAAGTGGTTCATAAAATATAAATTTCATGTAGTTTCCAAGAAGATACTGATATATTTTGTTAACATTACAGAATTTTTTAAAAGACTAACGGAAGAAGGGGAATCAAAATAGTCAGCTGTCACATTGCAATGGGTGTTAAATGCTCTTACTTAATTTTATGTGGAATGTGAAAATGAAGTAAAATGCTAATAACAGAAAATAATTTATGACTCTGTTATTGTAAGCTGTATTTCTTACAAATACAGTGATGATATACTTATGCGATAAATTTATAAAACAATTTAGAATTATGAACATTTAAAAGCATAAAATGTAAAATAAAAAATGTTTAAGTATATCATACTTCATTTGTAACATGTAATAAAAAAGATGTACATATATTTTGTGGCAATAATGCATGCCATTAAGATGGGATAACTTTGACTCAAATTTATTTTTGAAATACCCCAATAAGTAAAGATAACACAAATTTGTTATGCCAGGTGAAATCAGCCATCTAAACTGATATCATAATGTGGCATCTTTACAATTGGTGAGAAATTTAAAACATATGTTTGTGCCAAAATCACCCATCTTATGGTATTCATTGATGTATATTTTGTATGAATAACTTCCATTAGTCCCCCTGCATACAGGTTCGTGGGCAATACCCTCTTGGTGGAGATATGACACCCCTTCTTCTCTGGGTACAGTAAAAATATCTTATAATAAAAAGTAACACAAGTGCCAATTTAGCAGCACTCCCTTTGTGATATTGTAGTTGTCTTTTCATAACCTCACAATCCTGACTATAAGGTACCTACAAGTAGAAGTGTTTATGGGTGACATATCATAAATGAGATTGTTAGAAAAGACTATCCAACTAGAAAAAAAAATCACAATTTTAGCAATGCTACACTGCAGAGAATGAGCAATATGCAGCAGCATAATTGCCTGTGACTTGTAATGCTCCACTGAACAAAAAGCATGGTGCATAACACAATAAAAATTTTAATATTTGCATATGCATGGCATGCACAGATTGCTATTCACTGCAAGACATTCATTGATAATTTATTGAAAAGCAGGACCCAACCAATGCACTTAGATTATGGATCGCATTAATTATTACAATTACTTTTGTAAATAATTCAAATTTATATACCTACCTCTCAAATAAAATGTAGTTTAATTAGTGACATGCCAAAAAATTAAGAATATGCTGTTAACAACTGCAGCTAATTTTAACATTTGTTTGCATGGAAAAATATTTTGTTCACATAATTTTTCGTCAATTAAAATTGCTCAGAATGCTAAGCAAATAGTTACAAACGTGTTTTTATTTTGTAAATTAAATATAAAGTATTGCTATAAAATACATTTTCAAAAGAATTTTGTGCAAAAGACTCAGTATCTTTAAACACAACATAATAAAAATCAATTGATCATTAGAGGCATTTAAAGATCCATAGAAAGTCTGGCAGTGAATTATTAAGAATAGATAATTATGTTGATAAAAATTACTTTGTATTCTTATTAAATAACGGAGCACAAATAAGCTTCATTTCTTCATCTGCTTTACTTCATTTTTTAAAACATATAATTTTTATATACTGTTTATGTATTGAAGTTGCTTAAATTCTTTGGTGCTATTTATTTAAAAAATCAAATTTTATACATACAAATGGGGCAATTGTTATAAAATAGATAATGTTTGTCCAAATTCTTAATATCTATTCCCATCCCACAATCTGTCCCACTTTAAATTGGGTAGTCTCCACTTTTCTTAAACCTGCCAATAGATACCTACAAAATGGGCAATTCTATTATACTCACTAATGACTTTATACTAGGGGAGTGGAGTCGAATGGGTAACAAAGTCATACTTCTTGGAAAAAAATTCTGTATAGAGAGTAAGAATTAATGAGAAGTTGCTTAAGATTTTATTTTCCTGGCAACAGGGTGCTAATGGCCTAAGAAGTTGTGTAACCTTATTGCTATTGTCTTTCTTCCTTGGAAAACAATTTCTATAACCCTTGAACTATTTTAAGTATAAATAAATAATAGCAACACTATGTAATAAAACTGTGATAAATCTTATACTAAGTGTAACAACTGTTTAAAATGCTCATTTCCTAACAAAAATTATTTTCATCACAGTAGAATAAAAAGCATGAGAATTACTTGAGAGATTTTTCTACACTAGAGTGATTAAGGAAATTAAATTATGCTGTTATCAGTATTCCTATAGAAAGGAATTACACCAGTATTTTCATTTCAAGTAATATCTATAAAATTACCTGACTGTACGTATCTGTGGTTTCAAGAGATGTGATGGCTTTGGATCGCCACCTTAAAGCACTTAAACATTTTACTTTAAAAGTTCATCTTAATTTCATTTAGTGACATCCTACTTCAACCAAAGTTGATTTCATTGTACTCAGTGACTAATGCATTTTTTTTCAAAATGCCCTGCTTTTTTCCCTTCAAACCTCCTTCTTGCTCTTGAAAATTTTGATCTGGTCGCCCTAATAATAGTCTAGATGAGTGACGAGAAAGTCAGATGAATGTTGCATATTATATTTTTAATTATATAATCCATAAAATAAAATAGAAATGATGAACAACGTTGGAAACAATGTTTATACCAAAGACATGACAGTATAATAAACAAGGAGGTGAGATTTACAACGGTATGAGGTACCAGTTGTCTGCTGTTTTGTTGTAATCTCATAAGCTCTCCATAAATTATAATTTGTGCAACAAAAAATAGTAAACCAGCAAAATGAGTGCTCTAGAAACAGGCAAAATACGATATGAAAGAAAAGGTTCCAAAATATTATGACGTATATATTTTAAACCCAAAGCATCTTAAGGGTTTGAAAAAAAAAAATGGAGTTTTATTTATGGACACTCTTTAACTACTGTGTTTCTTAGCATCCCATTCTATGTTGGGGGTGAAAGACTACTTAATTTTGCTCAGAGGCCTCTTTATCATGTTTGAGATTCTTTTATGTGTCATAAATCTACAACATGGTACCAACGGCTTTACTTCTCTTCTGCAGCTATGCTAAGGATTGAAAAAATCCATTGTCCTCTACCGGGTTTGAACCCACGGCTTTGTATATGAGGCTAGCATGGTAACCACTACTCCCTGGAGGGCAACTTTAAGGGTTGAAACAGGTTCATTTCATTAGATTAAAAATAGGATTTTTAGATTTCTAAATACACCAAATCAATGGAAATAATAACACTATGAAAGCTTTCTTAGAGAGATGCACAACCTTTACAGAGTAAGTCACAGACATTAAGAAAGATAGATGAAAGCAGAAATAACTGCTAATGAAATGAAACTTATGAGATACATAACATGGATATACCAAATGAAATCATAAACATAATGAGGAAGTAATGGCATGACAATTAGAGCTGTAATTGACCATTTATACATTATGAGAAACAAGCTGATAAATCATGTGCAAGAAAAGAAACAATTAACATAGAGGATTTAGAAACAGTACCAGAGCAAGATGGCAAAAGCCTGTCAAACATGAGATTGCAGATAACATCATTCTATTCACCAACAACAAAACAAAGCCGTAAGCATACCTGTGAGAATTAAATGAGCTTAGTGAAAAAACAGGACTCAAAATGAACTTAAAGCCAAACTCATAACAAGTCATCTAAAAGAAATTGCAGAATTATATCCAGGCAACCTAATAAAATAAATTGGTCAGACCACATCATTTTCAAGAAATACAAACAAAGAAATAGAGAGTTGCATAGCAGAAGTGTGGACAAAATTCTGGGTATTGAAGTTCGAATTGCAGAAAAATCTTATATTCTAGAGATTAAAGGACGTCATGGATGTGTGTATATTGCCAGGCACACAAACATGGAGCACTTACTAAGAGTCAAAACTATGGTGCAAATATGTTAAAATGGCTGTGCTGTGGCCAAGTGGTTAGACAATTCACTTCTCACCTAGACAACCCGGGTTCGATCCCAAGCAACTGCATGTGATATTTGTGGTGAACAAAGTGGCACAGGGGTGGGTTCTTCAGTGTCCCCCGCCATCGCATTCTAATGTGCATTCCATGTATAATCAGTATCATCGCCTGTGGTGCCATGAGTAGTAAAAGCAGGCGTTAAACACTATAAAAAAAGTATGTTAAAGAAAAACTCTAGACATTACATGAAAAGATAAAATGAGAAATAAGTCAATAGGATAGAAAATAAAAATAACATGTAATAGCCAGCAGAAAATTTAAATGGAAGAGGACAGGCTATATCATATAAAGCGTTAAACACTATAAAAAAAAAAATTTATGTTAAAGAAAAACTCTAGGCATTACATGAAAAGATAAAATGAGAAATAAGTCAATAGGATAGAAAATAAAAATAACATGTAATAACCAGCAGAAATTTGAAATGGAAGAGGACAGGCTGAGATAGCATGCAGAAGAGAGCAGCACAGGAGGACCAAAAACAAGGAATCTGAAAGGAAGAAACGGTAAACTGAACACAATACCTCTACTCCATAAAGTGCAAAAATAATGGAGGAAGATTCTTCCCAAAGTGACTCATTGGGATTGTCTCAATACAGCCACCATCCTTTATTAGGAAGAGGTCCATATCCCGAGGGGGCATTAAGGGCTGAACATGAATTTTGGCTTGAGGAAAATTCACATTTTCTCAGCTGCATCTGATTTATTGCAAAGGCTGGTAAAGCAGATGCATTTTCAGATGCATTTTCTGAGAAGAGTGAGTTTTCTAAATGCATTTTACAGAAAACTGCCCAAGTAGAATATCTGAAAACCCCAGAAATTATAAAAGCAAAGTATTGTATATCTTACAAAATATTAAGATTTCATAAAATATAAAGATTTTACCAAAATCTTACAAAATATTAATTTTGCGTCACATTCTTGTGTTAAATTCTGCACACTACTTAACATAAAAATATTTTATTTATTTGCTACTAATTGTTACATAAGTTATGAACAAAACAACATTGTCTCCTGAATGAGAAGATTTCTTAAGCTTAGGGGCAGAAGGAGGATTTCAATCAAGCAAAAGCATAATACTGCATACTAACATTTTCATAATAATAGCAAGCATGACTTAGAATATAAAATGTTATATTTTGCCCATCTTTAATTATAAGGGAGGGGTGAGAGTCACCATAATGTCTGACGACATGTGTATGGTTAATTATTCAGCTGTTCTGTTGTGATGGAAATGGAGTTTTATTTGTGGATGCTGTTCAAGTACTGTGGTTCTTAGCATCCATTCTATATTGGGCGTGAAAGATTGCTTAATTTCACTCAGGGACCTCTTTATCAGGCTTGAGATTCTTTTACGTGCCGTAAATATACGACACAGGACCAACTGCTTTACTTCTCTTCCGAGGGAAGGCCTGTTAAGGATTTTTACACCCAAAAAAATCAATTGTCCTCTGCTGGGTTTGAACCATGGAGGGTAACATTCTGTTGTGATGTCATAACTTCACCATATATTATAATGTTTCAAAATAAAAATAGTAAACTGTAGTAAAATGAGGAAGAAAGTGAAGGCAATAAAAAAGTTAGATTATTTACTATTCTAATATATGTTTCAATAAGACATACCTTAATTTGTTTTGTCTTTAAATTATATGACAAAAGGTGTGTAAAACTATTTGTTTCTATACAAGTGTTCAGAGTCTAAAATGATGCTTATTAAGATTTAATTTGTTTACAAAAACAAATGAAAAATTCAATATCCCCTTCACCCAGCATACAACGTATATATTATACCAGGAAACTGTGATACTAATTAAAGTTTCAGATTATTGCATAATTAGCGTAATTTTGACAGGCAGGCTATCCCCCACTAACTTACGTTGCAGTTTTGAATTGAGTTATAGCTTTGAGACTAAGTTATATATGGTTTTAAAATTAAATTATAGATTTTATTACAAATATTAAGGTTAATTTCATATGTAGGGTATCTGTATTCCTATAAATTATAAATCAAAATTTGCATACATAAATCTTAACAATTAATGATTAATATTTTAGGGGTTGAAATCTGATTAGTATGAATATTATATTTAAAATAAGGATTATGCTAACATTAACCTGTACATTACAGGTTACAGTATTATTTAGGAAACTGTTCATTCACACAAGCCAAATGTAGGTATTAAATTGGAAAGTTGAATTATATTTGAATAAATTTCAATGCCAGGGTTGGAACTCCAACTATCCAATTTGTATTGCTTGGAACTGTATTGTTTATTTTGTTATTTTTGAATAATTAGTATACATTTGGTACATCTAATAGAACACATCAAACATCTATATACTTAATTTAGAAAGATATGGACTTATACTATAAAACAATTTTCTATAAAGGGTTGCTTCTGTATAAAATAATACCATATCTTAGTAAGCATGTAGTTAAAAGTCCTGGCCATAAAATTGAATTATTTCATATCTGATTCAATCTTCATTTTCTATCGTTTCTTCCTTTATTAGTCTTTGTAGCCTGCCCAATTATGGTTAAAGTTTACTGGAAGTAGCTAATCAGTATATGCTCTGTTCTGCTCCATTAACTTATATGATTAAAATCTGACAGCTGTCAGTAAATAACCCTGAACTAAGGAAACATCAATTCAATCTTTAACTTGAAGATATGCCAGAGCACTCTTAAATTGCTTATATATAAGTGCATAATAACTGCCAAAATTCAGTATGTGCTGGCGTTACAATGATTTTGAATTACTAGCAGGTCCAGAAAGTTTTGGGTAGCAAGTCAAAGCAACCTTTAATGGTTGCTGGTTGTATACCCCCAAAAATAATAAATATTTTAAAAAGTTTTTAGGAAGCATAATAGAAACATAAAGCTTAGGAGAAAAATATTTGAAGGGAAAGAAAATTTCTGAAAGTTATAACAAATTGATACAGAAAGAGAACTAAGGAATTTAAAATTTGCAACAAGAAAAAATAACAGAAAATAGTTCTCCATAGTAGAAAGGCATGCAAATGCTGTTCATCAAAAATGTTATCAGTAAACATTCATCTTTCATTCAACCATTAGAGTGGGTATAAGTTTTATATTCACTCGAAATAAACAGCTCTTAAGAATGATTGCTTTTGAGTAAAATAGACCAAAAACATATCAAAATCTTAAAGGGGAATTAGATATGAAACAGCTAAACATGTTCTAACATAGTTTTACACTAAACATTCTTGGAAGTGATTGGAAATGCATGTATGTAAGCAGCTAGAATGTAGATTAAACTTGTAGTTATAAGATGTTAACATGTCCCTCTCTCTCCCTCTCTAGTTTTTCATTCTTCATGAACTTAGCATCCGAGAGAAATGTTTGCTTAATTTAATCTTAGTGAACATTGCTTTAAAGATTAATTTAAAGTTTTAAAAAATGGTTATAATGTCATTCACTGTAGCATGGCTTATCTCTCTCTTTTTCTCTTTCACTTTTCTCCGGTTCATGTTACAGATGTAAATAAACCAACAATTAACATAGGTACTCTTGTTAGCACCTTAACATTGTCATGAGTAGATAGTTATGAGCATATTGGATAATAGAATATCAATGAATTGATTGGAAAAGTAAATGACCATTAACATGAAAAAACATATGTACTCAGTGAGTCCTGTTAGCATTCTGGCTTCTTAATCCAGAGGTCCTAGCTAGGGCAGAGGATTTTCCTTTAACCAAAAGCATTCCATATCCTTGACAGAGACTCATAGCATAGATATGGGAATTAATGTGAGTGTAATTACAAAACCAAAGTAATAAAACCCAACATTAAGAAATATAGAGCTCAGTGAGTGAAAATACCAATACCATCGGATTTTTCTTAAATCAAAGCCTTCAGTTTAACCATAGTAGTTAAAAAATCCTTTACAAATGATGCAATTAATAAAAAAAAATATGTAACCTATAACAATTAAAGCTACTTGATATTCATCTAAATTACTGAAGAAAAAAACCCATTACCACTCCACAACCTATGAATCTATAAGTGCATATTTCTAGACTGATGCTCTCCATAATGTGATACTACAAAGCTTTATTAGTTTCTCAGGTCTATTACTGGTGTTAAAAGTTCAATAAAACTTGTAATTTGTAATATACTAAAAGTTCTTTGTTTGCTTTGGAAGCCTTGTCATGTTATATGATTTGCAACTGGAAGTCCGCAAAATGATTCACCAAAGCACACGAGTAAACTAGGTCTAGGTTTGTGTGTTTGTGCGTGCGTGTGTGCGTGCGTGTGTGCGTGCGTGCGCGTGGGCGTGCATGGGGGTGGGGGGTGTAAATTGATTCTTATGTACTTAGATTTTAGTGATTTGCAGGCATGCACTTTGTTACGTCTGCATTAGTGTGTGTTTGAAAATAAACTGAGTTTTGCTAATGCAGGTGCCAATTCCGAGGTTTTCACCCCCTATATTACATTGACAATTGCATAATAGCAGCACCACACATATCTTTATAATTTTTTATATTTAAGGACATGTCTTCTCAGGGTGGGTGCAGTGGGTTTGACAATTGCATAATAGCAACACCACACATATCTTTATAATTTTTATATTTAAGGACATGTCCTCTCAGGGTGGGTGCAGTGGGTTTTTTCAAGTTGTGTGAATATCATTGTGGCTTCTAGTTGCCCTACGGTGGATAAGTTTATTTGCTCCTGGAAAAGTTTTGGAGTGTCATCAAAATCCTAAATAAAAATTCCAGCCAAAGTAGCTGAATCCATCATAGAGAGACGAATTATTCTTTTACAGATTATACATGCATCGACTTCTAAAATTACAAAATTCCTTGCCCAGTTATTTTCTTTCATTTCAAATTTGTGAAATATTACTGCAAAAGCATACTAAGTATGTCTGCCCTGTACCTTGTAGCAATATGTAGTGTATGATATGCAAAAGGTAGGGAATGCGAAAATTATGTTTTCTTTATTGTTCTCTGTGAGGGTTGAAGTGATAATATTCAACATTTAACTTTAAATTGCTTGTAACCTTTATTTTTGTATATTTAACTGTTTATGAGCAAGAGCAAGGTTATATATAAGATGAGAGTAGAAATGCTGCACATCTGTTTGAAATAGACAGAAAAGAAAGAAAATAAATTTTAACAACACAAAAGCTAGAGTTTATTAATCAATAAAACTGAGAATGTGAAAACTGTGACACTGGAATGCAACCTGTAGATTATATAAAGAAGAATGTGTTAGTACATGAACTGTATTGGTTTAAATCTATTGACATTATTTTCATAAGAGAAACATGGATACTAACCACAGTAGCTTACAATTGCATTTGCTTCCCAATCATTAACCCAGATTACCATACCAGATAGTGGTTGCTTCATTAGTCCCAATTATTGGGTGTTTACTGTATGGTGCAATATAACTTTAGAGTAGTAAACAATATAGGTATCTACTCAAGAGTTAGCTATGATAAAACAATAGGATTTTTTACCATAGATTATTCACAACTGAAAAGATTAGGATGTAACAAATTCTCTCTATTGTAAAACTATAAGTATTCAAGTTCCTTATAGGTTCTATATTTCATAGAACTATTTTCCCTTATTTGCTCATGCACTTTCTTGAGAGCTTTCCATATACAAGGTGTGTTCAAAAAGTATTGAACCTTATTTATTCCCACATAAACCAATGAAGCATGAGGGATTTCCTTCATTGGAGATATGGAGGGGACATTCATGCACAGTCGTGAATTTTTTCCAACCTGCAGAAAGTGTCAGTAGCTGCCAGTCAACCTACAAGTGAAGACGTGTAGTGAGCAGTCGTCATATTTCAGTTTTTGTAAAATGACAGAATAACTTGAGCAGCAATATTGCATCAAATTTTGTGACAGACTTGGATTCTCAAGATTCAGCAGGCTTTCGAGGACAATGCCATGAGCACCTCACAGATAAAAGAGTGGTACAACCACTTCAAAGATGGCCGTACATCAGTGGACAGTAAACCACATTCAGGTAGGCCCTCAACAAGCCAAAATAAGAATGTTATTGAGCAAGTGCAGACTGTGTTGTTGCAGGACCATCATATCGCAGTAGCGAAATTGCAAACAAGATAGGGGTAAGCACTGGATTGGCACATTCAATTTTGATTGAGGATTTGGGCATGAGAAGAATGTCAGTGGAATTTGCATCAAAGCTGCCAACAATGGAGCAGAAGCAATAGCATCTGGACATTGTACAGGACATGCTGGACAATGCAGACAGTGACCCCCAACTTTCTATACACCATGATCACAGGCAATGAGACATGGTTTTATGGGTACAACCCAGAAACCAAGATGCAGTCATCGCAGTCGCAACATCTGTGGCAAGGCCAAAAAGGCACAGAAGATCTGCAGCAGAGTCAAGGTAATTTTGACTTTCCTTTGTCTCCCATAGTGTGGTGCATCACAAGGCCAAACAATCACAAGGAATTCTATTAGGAGGTCCTTCATTGCCTTCGTGATGCTGTGCGGTGCAATCAACCAGTTCTGAGGGCAGCAAAAACTTAGCAGCTCCCTCATGATAATGCACCTACCCATTCTACGCATTTAATTCAGGCTTTCATTGCCAAACACATAATTTCTGTTGTTTGTCAGGCTCCCTACTCACCTGACATGGCTTCGTGTGACTTTTGGCTATTCACTAAGCTGAAAATGCCATTGAAAAAACCTGATTTGAGTCAAGAGAAGACATGTGGAATATGACGGCATGGCTTCTAACCCTTTCGAAAACTGTGTTCCAGAAGTCTAAATCAATAATTATAATTTTGCCAGCTAAAGGTTTAACTTCTTGAACACACCTTGTATATGAAATGCTACACAAAATATATAATTGAAAGAACTATTTCTGGTGTTTGATCATATTTTTCTTTATCTCTGTGCTTTTCTTTCATTTTAATTTATTATGAAACCTAAATTAATATGCATAAGAAGAGCCCTAAATCTACTTTTCCATTATGCCTTTAAAATTCTAGTAACCTTGTAAACTGTAATGACCTCTGTGTATGATAACACTAGTACATACATGTAACTGAAAAATGAATATTGCTATGAGTTTCAATGAA
Source organism: Hymenopus coronatus (assembly GCA_030762935.1). NCBI lineage: Eukaryota > Metazoa > Arthropoda > Insecta > Mantodea > Hymenopodidae > Hymenopus > Hymenopus coronatus. Next base: position 106,488,385 of record CM060890.1, read on the forward strand.
CTGGCACATTTCAAAGTCTTCACATAAATTGATAAATGGTGAGAATATAATTTTTGTGCCTTCACTGAAAAATTCAACCTGTAAATCTGCTCTTGGCTGCATATATAATTCAAAGTTGATTAGAAGTTCTGTTACTATTGTTTACAAATAAAGGTTCAATTTCTGCCACTGAATATGTGTATTCACACAAAAAAAAATAGTTTTTATCAGAACCATTTATTCATTGTAAATGAAATGGAACTTAACATTGGGAACAAATTTTCATGTTTAAAAGTCATGGGAGTTAAAATGTTTAATTCCCTGAATCAGGCTGTTTTATAAAGGAATAAGTAGATAATAACATTTAGTAAATTATCATATAGCAGGAATTTTTGGACAACATAACTTTTTACTGGCACTATCTTAATTGTTTTTATTATTTTGGTGGTACACATAATGGCTAAAACAAATGAAATAACTCTGACAGAGTGTATTTGCTTACCTAAACCTTTCATCCTGGTCCTAATTAGCATAAATTGTAAGTAGCTTTTCCTCATAGATTTCTCCAAATGCTTACAATTAAACTGGAAGGATTTCAAGATAAACTTAAAATTGTGATACTGAGTGAAGGCAAAAGAAAAGCTTTTCATCTATGTTTCAAGTATATTATAGACTGTGGGAAGCTAGTTCTCAATCTCCAAATTGATCTTAAATGACTAATTTGGCAGATATCGACCCCTGTGAACAGTAGAGGCTATAGGAAAAGATTAAAATATTAACTTTTTTGACAGCTTCTATTAATTATTCATATAACATAACATTGTCATATGGGAACTGACAGGTATGGAATGAAAATTTCCATACCAAAAAATCATATAAAACATAATTTTACAAGCATGGGGAAGGAAAAACAATCTATCAAGCTTTTACCTGGAATGTTTTCTGTATATCTTTATGAGCAGGTGTGCATTTAAGTGCAATTGCAAATTAAATAGGAGTACATGTCTTCTAAAATGATCCAAAAAGTCGTCTTCTTAATAAAAGTAATAGATACCTCTCCAAAAATATCTTTTTGCCCTTGTGTAAGATTCACTACATTTGCTACATTCACTATGTAAAAACAATACACTTATATGCAAAAATGTGTGTGATTATTTAATTAAAACCAATTTAATTAAAACAACAGTCCAATTTAGAGCCAAGTAACCTACTAAGTTGCAAACAAAAATAAAGAAAATATGATAAGACAGGCAATTTTCACTATACCCAATGTACTGAGTCAAAAACCTCCAACTGGCTGCGCAGTATTTTTTCACTGGGCATATGGACACATGATTTCGCACTGCTGCTGTAAACAAGGTCATGCTTCTGATGCAGTTTTGCACTGCTCTGGATGTGCAGTATTGAATGGACAGTAATATGGTGTAATTCAGTTATTACTAGTCATTTATTATTTTGTCCTGTATTTAGTCACAAAGTGTATTATGGCTCAGCATATGTTTTCTACTGCACAGTGTGGATTTATTTATAATGCGTATGTGTTAACTCAGTCAACTCGCCAAATGAAAGTATGATTTACAGGTGTAAAAGTTCCAGGCCATACAACAATCCATGAGCTTCACAATAAATTTCAGGCTACAGGAAGTATTCAGGCCAAGAACTCTAAAAGAATGGCAAACGGTTCTTACCAAAGAAACATTAGTTGACATTTGTAATTGTATGGTGAATTCCCCCCCCCCCAAATTGCTTAGGTATCTTTCACAACAGGAAGGCATTTCTTACTGCCCTGTGCGAAGAGGTACTAAATTGCTGAAGTTAAAAATCATATAAAATAACTCGCTCTTCAACCAGGTGGTCCTATAATTTTGTGCACATTTTCTGAGTAGACTCTCAATGTATACAATGGTAAAATAGACCCCTCATTTAATATCTTTCACGGACAAGGCTTGCCTCCACTTTCAAGAATACGTGTATACACAAGTAATCGTTATTGGAGCTTTGAGAAACATAATATTCTTCTTGAAGTATCCTTTCATGATGAAAAAATTCACCTATGGTGCGCCATTAGCAGAGAAAGAGTTATAGGGCCATTCCCCCTCCCCCAAATCAACAGTGATGCCATACATACATTAATACAATTTTGCACCCTTTTTTCTTAGAGCATTAACAGACAGGGAGTGTGATTTTGCCTTTTTTCAACAAGACTCTGCAACAGTGCATATGGCCAATCTTTCAATAAGAACAATTGAAAGTGTGTTTTAGTTCAGAATTATTAGTAGAGATTTATGGCCCCCTCGGTTTCACAATCTTAGCCCCTGCAATTTCTATCTCTGGGGTAACTTAAAACATAAAGTGTACAAGACAAACCCACACATTCTATAAAAATTAAAACAAAATATTTGCAGGGAATAGCCAGCATTTCTCTAGCTGAACTACGATGAGTAATACATAGTTTCCTAAAGAGGTGCCAAAAATATATATGGACAACAAACAGTGGCCAGTTTCAGCATCTCCTTTCATAAAGTGGTAAGAAAAGCCTTTAAAAGTAGTTTTAAAAATGTAGTATGGTTTCATCCATGCCTTTCTTTGATAGTGGCAGACAGTAATGGGCACCGAGGATGTGAACAGGCAAAACACTACTTTTTTGACTCACCTGTTATAACATGAACTCATATATAATTGGTGTTCTTTACAAAGGTAGCTACTAATACAAGTATAAATTAGAACCACTGAGATATTGTTTAGATTATGATCTATTTAGTATGATAAATGGTTTATATGTAAATAGTGTGTAAATAAATGTAATAGGATGATAAATGGCTTATTGGCACAGTTTCTTTATATCATCATCTTGTTAAGTTCAAGAGTATGGTAATTTCTATAACAAACCAAAATCTTATAGACATCAGAATCAAACAAGCATTTCATTCTATTAAATATTTGCCTCAATGACTTCAAATGCTGTTTGTTTTTAAGCTGATGTTTCTGTTTAATCAAGATTCAAGGCCATATACAATTTATAAAATTCAGTTGTCTTAACAAAATATAATTAATGAAAAGTTATATTTTGTTGTAGAATATAATTGTATATAAAAGATAATTGCATTCATATAATTATTTTCTTTCTTTCTGCTTACTTCGGACTGTTCCAGCGAGAGAAGGAGCGTGGATCTCACATTTCTTACATGTTTCGATTACCCTTTGCTGCTGGCAGTGTCTTTAGTGCAAGTATGCTGGACACATTATTGTATCAAGCATTTGTCAAGGATTATGTCATCACGTTTGTTCGACTTCTACTTGGAATTGATCAGGCTCCAGGATCAGGATTTCTGACTTCGGTAGGCATATGTTTGTAACTTTTAGTTATTACGTATACAGTTTTTCAAGTAATAAATTTGTTACCTTTTAAATGGAACAGTTATTTATATAAGGTTGCATTTAGTTATAGGCAGACCATTTGGGTGCAAAGATTGGAAAAATTTTAAGGGATAGTAAGAAAGAATAGGAAGAAAATGTGAGTAGATGCATATATGAATGCTGAAAATGTTAATGTTTTATCCATTACATTTGTCACATCTGCTATTATTTTCCTTTCAAATATATTAGTAAATAAATGGCTTGAACCAAGAAATTTTATTATTACAGTGGAATTTAAATTAATCTAGGATTGTGAAGTTCAATTCGAAGATTAAGGGAGGGATGTTTTATGTAATGGCAGTAACCATGCCTCGCCGCACTATACTGACTAATTACAGCATGCCATCCCATTTATAATTGGTTGGAGTAGGTGGTGAGGTGGGTCACTGCCATTGCCATAGAAATCACCCTTCCCTTAGCTTCAAACTATCCTAAAGTAATTTAAATTCTACTGTAGCATTAACATCCTACTATGTTGCCAGCAAATGAGCTAGCATAAGAACTATTGCAGGGCCACCGTTGTCATTGTATGTTTATGTTATTATGACAACCATTAGATAAACTTAATATGACTTTATGCTTAGTTATCTTGGCTTGGGTAGCTACAGATAATTTTTCTCCAATTAGATTATTTTCCTTAACTAATATGCTCACGTTTTTAGCTGACAGTCAAATATCAACATTGCAGCAAACCTTCTTGTGGTTTCTAATAGCCCAGATTGTTTCATTGCACTGAGGGCAGAAGAAAAAGCAGCAATAGACCACTGCCTAGATGGTGATAGACATATTTAGGCATGCATCACTTGGGATACTAATGTTAATCATTTTTATGATGATGGACTGATGGCATACCTGTACAATATGATGTGTTTCTTTTTTGTAAAATGTTCCTTTCTAAATATAAAATTTGACATGTCTGAGCATTTTTTTTAAAAATGAGTTACATAATTTTAATTTTATTTGCATTATTCCTTACTTATGGTCCTGTATATACATGGAAAGGTGGACAATAATGTAACAGACTACTAATACTATCTACATACTATCAACCTTATTAGCTGCTGAAGACATAGGGAATTATAAATAAGTCACTCTTGTTGCTTTTCAATGGCCCTGAATGTCCTCAGATACTGTACTTTAAATAGAATAATATATCAGATAAACCCATCTAGATAGTGTAGAGGGCCTATACTTATGATCATATAGTTAAAGCACCAGATTTTCCAAGTGCAAGTCTATTTTATCAGCAAATAAATTAAATAATGATGTTTATGAAATGTTATTAAACAAGAATCAAGAAATATGAATTTCACATATTTTTTTATTGTTTACCAGATGAAAATCACAAAAGATGACATGTGGATAAGAACTTATGGACGTCTTTATCAGAAATTATGTTCCACCACTTGTGAAATTCCTATTGGAATATACAGAACTCAAGATACATCATTAGCTGACTCTTCACACGTGAGTACTCTTAACCTTGAAAGTAAAAATATTTAAGTGAATGCATGTGCAATCATTGAAAAATAATGGAAGAAAAATGTTTCATTCTATTATAATAAAAAACAAACCTAATAAAATATTTCCAAAAGATTTATATAGTACTTTGTGAATTTGCTGTGTATGTAAAAAATATGAAAGCAAAAGTACATGGTATTAACTGATTTGTATATTTTGCTTTCTATAAAGCTCTAACCATCAAGTTTCATTTATATGAGCTGTAATAAAATATATGCTAATTGCTTTTAAGAACTAACTTTGTTCAAATGCATACATTATATTCTTTATGCAGAATTTATGCTGCTATCTAAAATTAGTCATAAAGAGATGGTTATGTTGTAATGAAGTGTAACACTTAACTTTTCATTTACTTCACCAGTAATTTTTATGCTCTAAACAATATACATGGTGAACATAAAGAATAGTGCTTATAATTTTATAACTTAAATATATCTTAACAATGTTATGATCATATATTGCTTAATATTTTGTGCATTATGTGGAACATTTAGATTCTTAGTTATACATAGTGGTTTTTTTGTTGTTGTTGTTGTTGTTGTTAAGCTGCCTTTAACATCATATCAAACTTTGTCTTTGGAATAATCACTCATTGCTATTGATGTTTACACATTTACTATTAATTTTATCATTGGTTTTTTTATTATTTGTGGTTTGAATCTCACACATGCACTCTCTCTATCATTACTCTCCTCTTGGAAAGGATATAAAATAATATTGGTTAAAGAAAATTCTCACCCACCAACCAGGAGTCAAAATCAGAACTTCTGGAATTGTAGGCTAGTATATTAACCACAGACCTAAGAGGTAGTGAAGAAAGAAAATGGTTTTTCTTGAATGCTAAGAAGAATTACTACCGTTTAACTGCACTATCCTTTATGTATAATGTGAACTTTTTTTACCAAATAACAATTAATCTTTAATGGCCATCGGAGTGCTTTCACCTTTATGTTTGAAACAAATACAATTTACTGCTAAAGAATATCAAGCCAGTTTAATACCTTCACTACAGTAATACTGTTTGGAGTCAAGTTAATGTTCCCTCCTACCAACTGTTTAAATGAATTTACCTTCTTTGAATAATATTAGAGAAATTTGAAACAGAAAGAATATGAGTAACATAACATTGACTAAATTTCACACACAGAATTAAAACAACAGTTTTGGGATCAAAGATAAGTATGAGTATCATTTAGGAGATGTGTTATTAACAGAAGTGTGTAATGATCATTCATGTACACAAACCAATGAATATTTTGCTGTACCAGCATGTTACCATGTAGAGCAACTGGCTAGAAACTGGGAGATACATGGTTTAAATCCTGGCTATGACATTGAATTTTTCAGTCTGACTCTACCTATTCAACTCCTGTCCTACACACAGTTTCTGTGTGCAACAATTAAATTATCACAATATTATTATAGTTTTTAACTAAATAATAGTACATAAGGAACAGGCTTGCCTTGACGAAAATCACTACCGGCAATAGCATAAATCAAAAGAATAAGTAGGTATTAAATTTAAAAACACAGCAATCATAGTTTAATTTAGGGGAATGAATATTAAATATAAAAACATAATTTATAATAGTTTTAATTAAAGGAATAAAATTTAAAGATAAAAATTACAACTGGTAATGATTTAAATTGAAAGAGGCAGTTACTGAAATACTATATTTAATAAAGTTACTTTAAATAAAATTTAATAGAAAATAAATTCACTTAAATTCACTTTTGACATTTTGGTCAGTCATCGCTGTAAGATCAAGAGAACTGAAATTCCATCCTTCTCTCCTGGAAAGTAAATTCAGCAATTTTCAGTTCCTTTTGAATTGTTCCTTTTTCTAGTAGTAAGAGTTAGAATTACTGCAACATGAGAAAACCTCTCCTTTCCCAAGTAGAATTCTGAGAACAATTTTTGATTCTCCTCAGCATTGAAAATAACTTTCTACTGAAATGTATTCACAGAAATTGTGTATGGAATAAAACTAACATTTGTTTTAGCATTGAATTAGTGTTTAATAGCTCAATTTCACACATGGTTTTATTTATAAATTCTTGAGCTGAATTTATAAATTCAGCTCTTTTCCCATTCAAATGAAATCAAAGAATTTTCCAAATGAATATAAGAGACTTCAAAAGCTGTTTTTGGAGAACTGGTTCATAGTTTTCATGTGACAATAAATTTAAACATTTCAATTTAGAGTAGCCTTAAGTTTTTATATACAAGCAGTTATCAATGTTATCAGATACTCAAGATAGAGAGGCTTATATTTGATAGTTTTCCTCTTTGAAGATTGTCCTACCTGAAGCACAGTTTCTTGAAAAATCTGTTCTCAGTCATCTTGTATGGAGCTATGGAGTGACAAGTTTCTTGGGTTTTCTTTTGACAATATCAAGATATCACTTGCTTGGTTTTGAAGCATAACACATTCATGAAAATTAATATTTTGTTGAATAGGTTTAGAAGAAAAACAAATATGAAACCTTTCATTGGTGTTAAAGTATATGACTCATTTTCTTGAGGGTGTTCTAGCATAACATAAAAAGTTTAGTTATCTTCCTGAACACAGTGTTTATCAATCTTGACACCGCCCGCAGTGCCATAAGTAGTTAAAGCGGGCGTTAAACACTACCAAAAAAAAAAAAAAAAAAAAAAAAATCAATCTTGACAAGTAATTCCATCATACTGAACAAAGGCAATATCCAAAATTTCATGTTTTAAGTTAACAAATGCTTGAAACTATGGTTTGTATTAGGTCATTTTGAATTCGCTTGTAAGTTCCTTTAAATTCTAAGGGCTGCACTAAAATAGGATCATACTCTGCAGTGTATTTCAACAGTTCTACATAATTGCCCTAATTAATAGAATTTATTGCTTCATCATGTCCTCGAAAGGCCAATTCTTGCTTTCTCAGAAAACTTGTTGTGCTAACGAGCCTTTTAGAGATAACCCTGTTCCCCTTTATGATTGTGTAAATTTATTTCATTTTTAAGCTGGTCATCAAGTGAAGTTTCTATTCACTTTCCCTAGAAGCAGCTATAGCTACAGAATTTCTCAAATATGTATTCCTAGACTAATACCTTACATTATCCTCTCCAAAGCTAGCTTCAGTTGAAGCAGTGAAACATATCTTCATAAACATAACTCATGTGAAACTCAGGCGTATGACCCAAGAGCTGCTTAGTGATGCTGTAGGGAAATTGCTTAAGCTGGCTCACAATCACTATCGATCGGTAATGTAAAGATTACGTATTTGGAAAAAGCATGACAATTTATCTGGATATTATTGAATATTGAATGTTTTAGTGACATATCATTAATAATCTGAATACTGTCTGTCACCATGACACTGGGCTGAGTTAGTGTGATAGCCTTCAAACAAAAGTTATCAGTTCATTTCTCACACTTATTTCAGATGTTAACAAAACAAAACACTGCTTCAGTTGCTTCCCCTGAATGCTGATTATTAGCACTCTCTGTATATTCAATTTGATTTGATTTTTATAAAGATGCAGGCTTGGTAAATCTTCCTTTAACACTGAAACATTTGAGGTTTATTGTCTTATTCTACCTTTATAGTTTTAGCTAAGTAATGTTGTTCCTTTACTAAGGTGCACTCAATTTTTAATTAAATTATTTTTAGGAATATCTTCTCTGGGTTTACAATATCCTGTAAATTGCTTTTCCTACCTATAGCTTTAGATTTAAAAATTTTATGAGATGCAATTTTATCTTCTTCATTATATAGCCCACATACTGGTTCTTGTTTAAAGATTCCCATTGTATGTAGGTATTTTCTCTCTGTTTATTTGGGTTCTAATGAGTTTTAATACATAAGGGTATTTTATTCATTTGCTTATTGTGTTTGCATCCCTATATTCTTGAACCCTACCTTTGGTGGGAATGGTTCTTCAACATTAGTTAAAGGAAATGCAAAAACACTCCTGGTCCAGTAAATAATTGAGCAGCTGTTTTCCATTGCCCAAAATTGAGTAAAATGCCTGATTTAAAAGGACTATCGTGATAGGATAAATAATGTAATTTTATTACTTTTACTAAATTACTGACCATAATCTATGTTTACTACATTTAACAGAATTAAACTGTAATCTTAAAATATCAAAAAATTTTGTGCACCTTACACCAAAATGTAGAAAAGTAAGCTAAGTCTAGGCTCACATTCAAGCTAATGTGTGGATAATGTGTAACTGAGGATACAAATTCTCCAAGAAATGCACAAAATATTAAACTATATTTAATACTTTTAAGAAATATTCATATAAAAAGTGAAAAATATTTTAAATTTTTTCCATCGCAAAAAAAAAGTCTGTTAAAATAGATAGATTAAGATATTTATTTAAAGGCTTACATAATACGTAAAAGATGCATGGAAAAACTGCAATTTGGTCTTCTTTTTTTCATGAACATATTTAAGTCCTATGTGCATGTACTTCAAATTTCTTTATAAAATTCACTGTAAATGAATCTCACTGAAATTGAAAATATTTGCTGTTAGTTTGAAAATTAGCATTTGTATATACTGCATAAAAAAATTTATATGTGCACAAAATGTAAATATGCAACTTTTATCTTTTTTCGCATGGAAGGAACTACATGTTAAGTTTAAGAGTTCACTCTTTGCAACAAAGTGGAAAACTATTTTTGTCATTTAAGACTGTTGCCTAATTTTTTACTTACATTACATAATATATTGCATGATGATTGTAAATTCTGATGATGAAATTAGATAAATATATGGCACCTAAAAATCTTGTCTTTCTTTGTAATATTTTCGAAAATCAAAGCAGACAGTGAGGTAACAACAGTGTCAGGTTCAGTGTTAAGAATATAATTCAATTCAAGTAAAGTTTTGATGTGGATTTATATCTACATACTTGAGTTTTTTAATGAATTAATGATTAAGTGATACATTGATTACTGTTAATTGTACTTATTTTAAACTCTAACCAACTTAACTAGCTACTGTTTAAAAGTAGCTTGATTGTATACATAGTACAGTGTGGTTAATGGTGTATTAGAATGATCAGAATTAAATTTATAAAACCATTGATATAACCCAAGTACTAAAAAAAGAAGACTGAGTTGACCTAAAAACTCAATATTTATTGAGCCATAGTATAATTATGGGGTTAGGGTTAAATTCTCAATAAATAAAACTATGAAATGACTCTTCCTTCAGCAGCTGGTTTGTTAGGCTTTGGGTATTTTTCCAAAATATGTTCAATTACGCAGGAAAATATTACTTTTCTGCTGCTTTTCTGAAGGGCTTCTAATAACTTATCCAGTAGATGAGTTGTCTATAAACCACATATTATCACATACCTATTCCTATTGTTCATTATAGTGCAAGAATTCAGATATAACTGTTCCCTTTCAAAATTGGATTCTGCCTCACCATCATGCAGGCCTAGTAGTTGCCAATGTTTCTCTGTTTAGTACAACAGAATGAAAGGAATTATGCAGTGTAATACATAAGCACTTCTTTTTATGTTTCTTAGTATGACATTTTGACAGCAGAAATATTCATGATGGGTTGCTAACAATACATATTCCCCACAACTGTATCAATTAGTGTTATTTACTGAGTCTGAATTTCCAATATTTTCTTCTTCTAGTCTTATAATTAGACCATTAAAATTGATATGGCCTGATCTCAGTCATGGCTTGAGAAACCAGTAAATGTATAGTGAAGTTAAGCTAAGATACAATGCCAACCAGACTGGTGTTTTGCTACGCATGACATTCTAATGCCTAGCCATTTATGACATCACATCAAATTATTGCTGGAACTTTCAATTTTTAATTATAAGCTTTTGGATGATTGTAGACAGCTAGAGTTCTGGTACAAATGAATATCTAAATATCTTACATTTAAATCCATTTCCACTATAAAAAGGATTTTTTTTTTAAGTTAATAAAGCCTTAAAATCATAATAATTTACACTTTCGTTTTTATTACTCCATTTATTTTAATTTGCATCATATGGCACTCAGAAAAGTCACATTGTTATTTTCTGTGGAAGTTAACTTAGGACATTTTTTAAAAATAATTTGCAAGAGAAATAAATGTATTTCAGCATATAAACTTTTTCTAGAGATAGAGTTCACTGAATACTCACCACACAATAAATGTAAGGCTTTTGCCTACATTATCAACCGCTGTCAACTGACTTGAGTATTCACTAATGGTAATGGTTTGGTGTGGTGTATCACTTGGTGACATAGATTGGAACCTTTTGAATAAAAATATATTTTCAAACATTTTGATTTTCTAAAAAATGGTAGAGCAATCACTACCAGTCTGACTCTACTTATCCAAAAGTTATGTTGTTTGGAATTCCAAAGTTCCTTAAGGAGTTGGGAATTGGAGTTTTGGGAGAAGATCCTCATTAAGAAAATGAAGGACGAGACATGAACTTTGAGATTCCGAACAACATAAACTTTTGGATAATTAGAGTCAAATGATAGTGGTTGCTCTGCCACTAAGCTACCATCAGTCTGATTCTACTTATCCAACTCCTGTCCTACACATGTCTTATGTGAAAAAATAATTAAATTAACAATAACTGACCATAATAGCTGAATATACTATGAAGCTCGGAACTTAAAGTACTTATAACATTGTAAGTTACCATTGGGGTATGCCATCTCAAAATAATTTGAGATCACCTTGGGGTTTATCAGGATACATGCAAGTCAGTTGAGGAATTTAATGCTATACCAGCGTGTTGCTATGGTATCTCAGTGGTAGAGCAACTGGCTAGAGACCAGGAGATCCATGGCTCAAATCCCAGCTATGGTGTTGAATTTTTCAGTTTGACTCTACCTATACAACTCCTGTCCTATAGTTTTCTCCAAAACATGATGGCCTTCAAATGGGACTGCTCCCCCCTGCCACTGGACAATACCCATTAGAAAACAAAAGATGACTCTCTACTAGAAGCAAGAGACAATGTAGTAAAATCTTGTTTCCTGAAGACTCTGAAGGTTCTGCTTGCAAGTTGAGATTTGCGCCTCAGTTAAAGGACCAGTAAGTGGAAGACTTGGCAAATGCGAGGGGGGTTTCCAATTGCAAACCACCTAATCCCAAGCTTTAAAGTCATGTCATCATGTTCTGAAAAATACTGTACACACGGCTTGTATGATTAAATTAACATAAACTTTTATTCAAAATGGTTCCAATCTACACCACCAACCAAGCCATTACTGTTACTGAATACTCGAGCAAGTCAACAGAAGTTGATAATGATAAGAAAACATGTTCCTACATTTATTGTATGGTGAGTGAAAACTTTGAGGTTAGATTACACTATCTCCACAAAATTTAATCTTAAATTTGTTTTCACTGTGTATGTTCCTTTTACATTGAATTTTAACTTTCTCTCTATTTAGAACCAGGTATTCAAAAAAATTGCCTTAGTGTTACAATCTGAAAGAGGACACTTAAACACACACTTTTACTTTGCCTAAAAGAAAAGAGTATAAAACTTGTTGCTCCCAGGATTTACATATACAAAGAGCTCTTTTTCCCCAAGCAATTTTTATTATTCAAAAAGAATCTGGATTCTTGTGATTTATTTATTAATTGTATCATTACATGCTCTTACACAAGTCAGTAGGTAATGTGTTATTAACGAACTTTCTTGACATTTTGGCCTGGTAGGCCTCATAAAGTTAGTGGGAAACTTAAGTACCATTAAGTATTTCTTAACACAAACAAACATCTCTTTATACCTTTACAATATGGGCTTTTTTCAGTTTTTAAGGTTTCGTACTATAGGATCCATTTTTAAACAATTTTATAAACTCAAATGATAAATGAATTAAAACTAAGTTGAACTTATTTTAGAATTAATTTTATCTTCAATGTTTAAGGTGTGCAGCAATTGGAATTAAAATTAAATTTTTGCTATTACTTTCTTTTTTAATTTTTTTTTTAGTAAGGGAGTACAACCCTAAACTCCCTCTAGCTACATCACTCATATGAGCCTTGAAATCTGTGCAGCATATGCATAAAAGTTATACCTGTCACCATGTAAAGTAGTTACCTTTAGTTTAACTTTTTAATATACATCATGATGAAAAATTCCTAACCCCCTCCCAAACAAAATATCAAAGCCAATTATGATTTTATAAACAACCAAACTTAGAAATTCTAAAGTCTTGGCATACTAATATACTATCTTGGAGAAGTTGAACTTTAAAATATGTTAATAATAATATTTAGGAGTGCACAATATTTTCATTGATATCTATTACTTTCTCTACTACATATGGTAAGTGGTTTTGTGTGTTTTAAAATAGTGGGTTAAATGTCAAACTTTATATTTAAATTCAGCATCTTTCAGGAATACAACATTCCAAACCACCCTTTACATGGAAAATTTTTCAAAGATTTTATTCTTCTCAAAAATGGCTCTAATAATTTTGATTAAAGCAACATATGATTAAGACATTTTCATGACTAATAAAATCTATATCTTGACTTTTCTAGGAATAGGCTCTAATATATTCTTCACTCTGGATGGCTTTTGTATAACTATAAACCATAGAAGATAAACAAAAACTTACTATACAAAAATGCAGATAGATCTTGTTAAAACACAATTTATGTTTAATACATTTTTTATGGAGTTAATTATTTCCAAGATATTCCTTATTATTGATTTCAGTTTTAAAATACTTATACTTTCCTCTAAATTAATATTGCTATTTCTTCTTCTTTTTCCTGATCAAGCAAACAGAATGAAATTTCAATGCTGTTGCATAGTGATCAACTTGAGATACCAAGCCAAGATTTCATTATTGTTTAAGCTTTGTATATTTCCCTATTCCAGAGTATCTACAAGCAAATATGTAATATAAGTATTTATGCAAATGTTTATCTGGAGTAACATGAAATAGATAAAAGAGTAGGTAAGCTTTTTTTAAGAATGGTTTGTTGAAGAATGTGTGGAGAAATTCATTTGAAAGTAACTCATCATATATCTTTATATATACATTTTTGTTTCAATTCAAATTTTGAAATTTTAGATGTAATTTATTTTCTTTAAGTGGAATCCATTTTATAGATTCCATAACTGATATTCTAATACCTTGAATCATGATAGCACATGCATCACAAATGTCCATAATTTAACATATTTATGTTACACATAGATTGCATGAGTGACTTACTGTAGTTGTAGCATATACTTTGCTTACAATTATTTTCTTGGCCATCTGCATATTTTAGAGCCATACTAACTCTAGTTATAGAATTTATTTATTAGAAGTTCCCAATATTGTGATCATAACCTCTAAATTAATAAAAATGCTTCACAACTGGAACATTGCTTAGTATTAGATGATTAGAAGTGTCTTAGAAAATAAACTGTAGAATTTGCTTATAACTGAATCGATCTGTGTTGCACGATTAGCTGATGTAAAATACAACAAATTAGAATTTGGAAAAATAAAAAGCATGTAAATACATTAGAATATGTTAAGCCTGTACATTCCCTGGTCATTTCAAAAGGAATATCCATTATTAGCAAAGTTTGTGATTAATTGTTTGAAAAGATTCTGGGTGATCTAGTCATACTCCACCACAGTGCTTCTAGGATTTGAGTAGTTGTGCATTGTTTTCTTTTTTTTCTCTCTCTATTTCTTCATACAAATGTATGTTGTGAGTAAAATGAGCTGTTAAGTTTAATACAACAAAGTTTCATTCACATGATGCTGCAAATAATGATATTTCATCAATTACACTCTCTGTGTACAAACTATGACCATTTTGTATGCATTTCTGCATAATTAGACTCTCTTACAATGCTGCTAGTCTCATCTGAAGTTCTCTTTACAGGTCAGAAATGAGAAAAAAATCTGCATAAATTGCAAACTTTGTAGGCTTTGCAAAGTATAAGGAAGAAATGTATTGTATAATGCACTACATAATAGAAGACAAATGTTAACACCTACAATTCAAGAAACTGAACCTGTGTTTTTGTAACTGAAACTAAAGTTGGGAATTTTAATGATTTAGTTTGCTTAAAAATAATTTAGCATTCAAAAGTCAATTATCTGCTCTTTTTTTTTTTTTTTTTTAACTAAACTATGTAATGGCAAAACAGAAATTTCTGCCTAAATCTCAACTATAAAGCTTTGAAGAGATCCATGGTCTGGAAACTTAGCAGCATAAGATGAATTGACATGATTATAATTTCAAACAGGAAATCATACAGGGAATCACTGAAGGTATGATTAATGTTGTGTTTGACGAGGATATTTTGAAAATAGGTAATTGAGTAGCGGTGAAATGTATGAAGTAAGCGGACAGATCAAATACAATTGAATTGCAATTTGTAATGTACTGAATGTAAATATGCATTCATATTTACATTTTTTGTTTGTCTTGATTCTGCCAAAAAAATGTAATACTTGTAAATATATACATGCAGGCAAAAACTAAACAGGGGTCCTCCAGAACTCAGTGATACAGAACAAAATGAAAATAATGTAATTCCAAAGGGTATTAAACAGGAAACTGTAATGTATACTAGTGTCCAAAAGTTAAGCATAATTCAATATTTTATTACCAAACTATCACAAGTGTAAAAGTTAAGCATAATGCAATATGTTGATACCAATGCATCACACTTGATCTGGAATGCAATAGAGTGAGAAATAGCAGACAATTTTGATCTAGGGACATCTTTTTATGCAAGCACAAAATCTGACGATCATTTACACAATGACAATAATGGTGCTGGGTGGTTAATATGGGGTACAGTGACCCCTCGTGGCTACACAGGCCTCACAGCACCATGGCATGCTCTATTAAGGGTGATTCAAGAGCTCTGCGGGCAGCAGTTCCCATTCCTCATAGAGAGCACATCGGAGGTCTGGAAGTGTCCTCGGTGGGGGCTGGCAGGCTGAACTCGTCTCCCTAATGCATCCCAGGCATGCTCTATAGGGTTCATACCCAGGGACATGCATGCACTAGATATCTTCCCTCTCAAGATTAGTCGTCCACCAGGTGGATTCTATGCAGAAGTGCATTACCGTGCTATAAGATAAAGTTTGGACCAACTCACCTTTGAAAAGTTGCACATGTAGTTCCAGTACCTTGTCTCTGTACCTTTGGGCATTTACAGTACCACTATCGAAGCTGTAAAGATTTGTACGTTCATTGAACCTTATGCCTGCCCATACGAGTATGCTACCACCACCAAATGGGCATGTTTCCACGATGTTGGTGGGATAAAACCAGGTTCCAGGTTCTCTCAAGATTATTGAGCGATGAGAATCATTATTCAAACTGAATCTGGACTCATCTGTAAATAGCACGTTCCCCCATTCATTCAAGGTCCAATGTTGGCATTGCTGACTCCATTGTAAATAGGACTGTATGTGCACTCAGTGAGTGGGCACACACTGCTGGGCGTCTAGCTGTCCAATGTTGTCATGCTGTTATAGTCAAATATCGGCCCTGTTGCGGCGTTGTAACCCATAGGCGGCTATGTACAGGGATCCGAGGAATACTTCCTGTTTCTTTGAACCATCACCAAAGCCTGGAAATGACACTTTGAGGCACTTTCAGGGCCTGAGAGACTGTGGTTTGTGTCTGACCTGCCTCTAGATGTCCGATGATTCTACCCTTCAAAACAGGGTCCAGTTGACGTCTTTGTAACATGTTGGTGCTGTCTTGTAAACACTTTGCGAAGCAACAACCCTCTTGGATTAATTGTTTTTTTCACACAAGCTGTGTGTAGGACAGAACCACCAATAAGGGGAGGCACACACTGTGATAATGTTTAATTGTGCTTGCTCACCATTTTCCCTTTCAGTTCTCTGTTTTCCGAATTAGGCTTAACTTTTGACACTAGTGTAGATAATTAGGAATATCTGTTTATAGTAGAGAACCATTGTAATGAAATTGTTTAACAAAAGCTGAGCCAAAATTTTAAACACTTTAAAACTTTCCTCTTAGATGTAAAATCTTTTTAAGCCTAGCTTCAGGGAACTTATCTTCATTAAATTTGTCAACTGCTGCTCCCATTCTGTGACTGGTTACAATGAGAGTTGTGCTGCCATTTATCATCTCTGTTAACCAGATGACAACATCTGTGGCAGGAAATTTCAAAATAAGATTTCCTTTGCTTATGAACTAAGATTTGTTCCCATATCTTCAAAGTTGTTTTAAATATTTTACCAATAAACTTTATTTCTGCTTCTTTAGAACACTCGCCATACATTAAGTGACAAAAAGTAATAATTTCTGTTTGGATCCCATTGATAAGATAATTCATAAAAATAAAATGTAGAAAATGCTAAATGAAACGCCTACTTTGGTAATACATAAATACTACAAATTTACCTTCCATCCAAGATACTTCTGAAAATTTGGGAAAGTATTTAGAGATTATGGCATTAGCTTGGTACAGTAAAATCTCATTAATCCAGACCAATTGGGGCTCAATGTTGTCCAGATTAAGTGATATAAACACCAGAGAAAAATTGTGAATGAAATTAGAGTACTGTATAATTTTATTAGAATGTACGATACATAGCCCCACCTGATTTTAATTACACATTCTTTATTTGTTTGGTTTGAAGAAACTATCAATTTTCTTTTGTAGTCTATCACAAATCTCTTTTCACAATGAGATCACAAAGACTCCTCATTTGATGTAGTATGTAGAAATCTGTTTATTGTCAATTTTCTTGACAAAGTCTGTTGCACAATTCAGATGCTGTTTAACCTAACTTAATTTCACTTTTGACTTTCCAAAATCGACATCCTCAGCTTCAGATTCACTGCTAGTGTTCCTTGTATTGCTTACACTTTCCACAATTTCAACACCTCTTATACAATTCTGCTTGAATGAAATTGTTGTACCATTTGTATGTCGTGTCTTCTAACTTTTATTCAGCTGGCTGCCATGTTCGTTTGACCTGAAAATGTTCCTCATTTACATCACATTTAATCAAAAATGATAAAATGATAAATATAAATAATTCTTCAATACCAACAGAACAACAAAAACGTCTCCTCCCTCATGACTCTCGTACACCGACGTTCTATGGGCTGCCTAAAGTTCACAAACAAAACATCCCATTGAGACCAATCGTCAGTGCCATAGGCTCACCCACTCATGAACTCGCCAGATTTCTAGCCAAGGGTCTCCAACCACTAGTGGGCAAGACAGACTCTTTTGTCAGGGACTCCGGCCATTTTGTACAAATACTCCGGAATTTTACCTTTGAAGAGCACCACATCTTAGTCAGCTTTGACATAAAATCTCTGTTTACTCGCATCCCAGTTGAAGAAGCTCTTAGATCCGTACAACAAAGAATCAGCATTAACCATCTCCCAGAAGACTGGACCGACCTTGTTGCCCACTGTATAACCAATACGTATTTCTCATACCAAGAAGACATCTACCAACAACAAGAAGGTGCAGCCATGGGATCTCCTATCTCGCCGATTGTGGCTAATATCTTCCTTGAAGATTTTGAAAACACGGCCTTGGACACTTGCCGACTCAAACCGGATATGTGGTTAAGATATGTGGATGACACTTTCGTGGTATGGCCACATGGATTGAACAACATCCCAGAGTTCCTTGAACATCTAAACAGTCTTCATCAAAATATACAATTTACTATGGAACTAGAACATAACCAAAAATTACCATTTTTAGACGTTCTAGTAGAGCGAAATTCAGCAAGCAAAACAGTGCATTGTTCAGTTTACCGAAAGGCTACACATACAGACAGATACATAGATGCCACATCCCACCACCCCATTTCAGTAAAACGAAGCATGGTCAAAACTCTGTTCCAACGAGCTACGCGTATTTGTGACCCAAATCTTTTAACTGAAGAGAGACACCACTTACAGGAAGTGTTAAAAGCCAACGGATACTCAAAAACCGACATAAAATACTGGGGAAAGAATGCCAAAAAACCACAAAAAGAAAAAGAAAAACAAAAGACAAGATGGGCTCGCCTTCCTTTTGTTCAGGGCACCACTGAAAGGATTGGCAAAATTTTACTCAAACACGGGATTAATACTCGGTACAGCACGGTTCGGAAGTTACAATCCACCCTCAGACCAGTAAAAGACAAATCCAACCCACTACTTAAGCCAGGAATTTATAAAATAACCTGCGATTGCGGCAAAGCATATATAGGTCAGACCGGAAGATCGGCAATCACACGTCGAAAAGAGCACATCAGAAGCCTCAAACTTAATCAGCCTGAAAAGTCCGCTCTCTCCGAACATGCTATTGTAACTGGCCATCACATTGATTTTGATAACATGAAATTATTGGTACCATGTGAAGACTACAAACATCGCATTATACGCGAAAGCATAGAAATAATTAAAGAAGAACATAAAGTTAACAGAGACAATGGAAAAAGTTTGAACACCATCTGGAGACCTCTGCTAAGAAAAGCATCCCACCTTGCGGCCAGCGAGCCAATAGGAATACAGAAAGCAGCGACCCCAGCCATTGGCCAAACGATAACCAATGGCAACACAGGAGGGCGGTACTTGGCATGTCCCAACTACAGTATAAAAGAAGGTACGCCAGCCGGACCAGACGCAGTTAGCCCTGAGGAAGCCTTATCATAAGATGGGCGAAACGTCGGCAGATTTTAGCCTTAAGACGCGGTCTACACCGGAAACTCTGGACCAAGATAAAATGATAAGAGTTCAGCCTTTTTCTTTTTTATGTTCAAAACTGTTTGTTTTGTGATTCCATATTCTGCAAATGCACATGCAACAGTGGCACCATTTTCAAGCCTTTCAATAATTTTCATTTTCTCATATATTGTAAGCAATTTATGTTTTCGTTTCCCCAATGATATTGTAGGTTTACAAAATGACATTATGCACTCGATTTGTTTCTTTAGCTTAATGACTGGAAAAGCAAGTGCTAAACTAACCCTTCTGACGAGTTGCAAAATGGTACAGCAAGGGTGTGAGAAGGAGGACAGCCTAATGCACTATTGTCACTAATGTATTCTTGGTATTCCTAAGAAATTCCTATTGTATAGTCTGTGCAAAAGTAAAATGGACAATTTCCTTAAGTTTGTTTTAGTGCAGTGCTATAATTTAAGTTAGCAGTTTACAGATTTCTTTTTTTAAGGATGCTTGTCCAGATTAAGCAAAATAAATACAACTTCAGAAATCCATTAAGCACCTTTTGAAAAATAGCATGCCAAAAGAAAAGAATTATCTGGCATGTACCAAATGAATTACCAAGATTGCAGAAAATACAAATTGGACAAACAAGGAGAAATATGGAGGTTAGAAAAAAGGAACACAAGAGGAGCATTAGATTCAAATACATAGACAAGTCAATCATAGCTCATCATTTTTGGACAGAGAATCAACAATATCGAATCAGAAATTAAATTAATTAACATATAAAACAACCTTTGGAATTGAACATATGGGAAAACATCTGTATTCATAAGCACAAAGGAAATCTCATGAATTTTGAGATTCCTGCTTCAGATGGCATCGTCTGGTTAATAGGGATGATATAAATGACAGTACAACTCTTAATGGAACCGGACATGGGAGCAGTAGTCTATAATTTAACTGAAGACACGGAGGGCATTTCCTGAAACTATTCTTAAAAAAATCTTTCATATTAGTGGAGAGTTATAAAATGATTAAAATATTGATTCAACATTTGTTGATAGATTTAATTTCAAGAAGCAGTAATTAAGGGACTTTAACAAACAGCATATTCTGATGAAAACTTGAAACAGAAAAAAGCTAAAATAATGCAGCGTTTTAAAAACATCGTGGATAAAGTACAGTATGACGATTAGTTGAATTATTTATTAGAACAATTCAAACATTTAAACTACAATAGAAGCCTGCAAATTAAAAAGGTCTCTTCCTTCAGAATCGCATTTGCTCAAAAGCAATTAAATTTGAGCATCAATGACAGTTTAGTTCAACTAAAGTCTAATAGAAAAGCATGATCAAGATTTGGTGAGAGCAAACAAGAATTTATTGGTGTTTTGTTTTCACTACAGTAGTGGACACATTTGTTTGTGCAATAATTTCCTCCATCTAGAAATCCTCTGGTTTGTAGTTGTGGACTAAAAATGTTTAACCCTGAAACTTCAAATTATCAGACATATTTAGTTTGTAATTAAAACAATAAGTTTAACAAACTGACATGAAAATACAACAAAATATAACTTCAAATATAGGATGATCATTAATCCATATAAAAATATATCAGTTATGTCCTCTTTTCTAATACAAAAATAAGTGTCCAGGTAAACTTTTTTAAATTTTGGCAAATTTTAGTTAAAATCCCATGAACTTCCCTTCTAATGATGGCATTATCGAATATCAACAAAATACCAAGTAAACACTGTATACACTGTGACATGATTTTTTGGTAAGCTGTGTGTTTATAGCTCTTTGGTACTACCCTTTATCAAGTGTCTGCTACAATCTTGCTGTTATTCTGTGATTTCTGTTACAAGTTTCCTGCAACTTTTTGTTGGAGCTATTAAAAACAGCAATATTCTTTTAAGTATTCCCAGCAATAATGCAAATGTGGAAATGTCATTATCTTTAATTAATGTTAAATGGATCAAAGAGAGAGAACATATACAGAACAACAACACAACACATTTTAAACCTGCCTATAATGGAATAATAAACTGCATAAACATATAGGTTCAACAATGGAATATTCCTGGTACACATAAAAAGACATATATTGTAAGGATGAAGCATATGAAGATGAGTTATACTGCTACTGTTAAATGTTGCTATAACAAATAGGCTGGGATAAAAGAAATGTAATGCTGAAACGTGTGCAACTCAAAGTTAAGCACTACTTTTGAGTAGGTACCAGTATAACACTAGATAATAATTTGAAGTGAAATAAAATAAACAAATAATTTTCTTCTGAAACATTGTAATATTCATTTCTGAACATAAATAATATGTCTTAATACCATGCATAAATAAGGTAAATGTCCAAATTGGGTGTCCAAAAGTTTGTCTGTATGGCTTGAACAGGCTTTTAGTGCCCTTCAAACATGGTTACTCTATTCAAGTGTTAAGTGAATACAAATATAAAGTAATAAAACATTCTACCAACAGATTCAGCAGTCTCAATGACCATATTTACTATCATTTGATTTATTATTCTTTAAATATTTTGTTTTCAAAACATTGCTACTGAGTATTATACTTATGGCACGAGGTTAAATTATCTACTAGCAGAACAGTTAACAAAGTTTGGCTGTGAAGCTACAAAGTATGCCAACTACCAACCAATGATGCATGAAATAGTTCTACATTGTATCTCTTGAGTCAGAGAACTGGTTTCTTCCACCAAGTCCCATTCCATTTTTATTAAACAGCGTCAAACATAAAATGTTGCATTAATCCATGTGATACTTAAGAGGATACTTTAAACAATTAGCTCATAGTCTACAAAAATAATAAATGTGCTAACACATTCTTTCATGAAGAATGGATTCACAGAAGACATTTTAACAGAGCATACCTGCTCTATTCAGAATAGACTAATTATGATAATTTAAATGCCAACTGGTTCTCTTTCACAAATTTCAGAAAGTTTTCAAAAACCATAATAATACCCTAGCATCTTACAACAAAAAAAACAGTATTAAAAATACACCAACTGTAGTAAATCTATTCCCATTCCTCAAGAGAGACAATCAAAAACCTACTGGATCTGCTGTAAAAATTGTGAAAAGGTACACATAAAGAAAACAAAAAGGAACTTAGGCAAATGTTTCAAGGAACACTGGTGTTTCATCAAATGCTCTCAGACTGAGAAATCAGCAGTTATTCATACTTTTGGACCCAAAACCATAAAATAGAAACCAATCAACTAATGAAACCAGCCCAGAAGGTTAGAGAACTTGAAGTATGGGAGAAGGTTTATATAAAGAAATTTGAAAACTGCATCATTAACTTTGATTAGCCAGAAGCAGACAATTCCCCATTCACATTCATCAACAAACAGACACTCCACATTCAGGCCATCAATAAAATAACTAAGAGTTGATCCAGTGGTCAACTGCTCAGTAATTAAGTCAGTGAGGCTATCAAGAGTGCTAAAGTTGACTCTGCTTTCTTTCAAGTATTTTTTACACTGTACCTTATTTTATGTTACAATTACAATGGATAAACATTGCACTAAATAATATTTGATTTAATATTTCTCATCAAACATTAACAATCTTTTAAAACAATTTGTTTTTAAATAAACCTCACATAATCCATTGTTGTTTTAATAATTCATTATGAATAATGCAACACATATTATTTAGAAACATTGCATTTTTTTTCAGATATTTCAAACTTAGTTATTTCATGAAGAACACATAATGTTGTTTTTTATTATTATTATTATGAAATTATTGGAAAATGTTGTTGTATTGCTAACCACAGAAGTGAACATTTAAGTCTTTAAAAAGTTATCATCAATAAAATATGCCCTGCCAGTAAGCCCAACATAAAAATTCCTTGAGCCAACAGAAATATATAATCCTACTTCACCTGAGTGTAGTTTACTCAGACACTGTTTATGCATATGTACTATGTAGTACACATTTAATCGAAGCATTTTCTTTTGACTGAGGTAAGTATAAACCACCGATCTATAATCTATAATATGATAAATCACTTATTATTGTATTTATCACTGATGGTAATAGGCATCTCTATTTGAGAATACGAGTCTTAGCAACGTTTAGTGATGGAGTGGTAAGTAGATCACCCAGTATAACATGTAAAAAAGCACTGTTATTGATAAGTACAGGGAGCCCTTTTAGGTTAGTATATGTACATATATTTCCTTGCTTGTAACATTAACCAGTTCCATTCTCCAAACTCTTCTCTGTCCATTAACAAATCTTCTCTTTCTCTTAATTTCTAGTGCTGCTATCTTGGAAACTATACAGCCAACTCTATTTCCTAAAAGTTAAATGGTTGTATGCATTATGTAAGTCCCACCTTTCAATTATCCTTCCATCCAAGGATTTGCTCTAGCAGTTTAGGATGGCAAATTTTTAAAAATATATGAATCTCCAAAGCAGAACTCCTCTGAGGTTATCTTTTTGAAGAGTACTGCACATTATACACAGATAATACATACTGAATTGGTGATGAAAATAAGTTCATGGTGCTTCAGTCCAAATTTCACTTTCTAAATAAAACAGCATTTTTCTAAGGCACTGCTTTTCTCTTGCAGATTGAAATGGACAACAGTGATGCCAGTTGTTTAAAATATCTCTCTGAAGTTACTGTGTTTATCTTCCATAAGGCTACTTCTCCAAAAACTTTTTAAAATAGCTATTCATAAACCTAAACATGAAACTGTGAAAAGAAAGCAGTATATGAAACAATTATGTTGTTAGTTTTGTAACACAACACTTAATTTATTAGAACATATTTTAAGTGCATTTGCTCTCATCCTGGCTAATCCTCTGATCCTCTGAGATCCTCTGTGTAGATATGGAAGTATAGTATATTTCAGCAGATAAGGTAACCTACAGATAAGAATTATAGTTTTAGCATTTGTCTGTCCTATAAGACATCCCCAAACTATTAAAAGCCTGTAAATTTAGTTTAGAACAGTGATCATCTGGATAATAATATGTGCAGTGATACAGGAATGACCTTGAATATTTACAAAAGCATCATATTGGCTATTCAATTTTGCAGACATATCCACTCTATACTACTATACTACTAAACAATTGGTAAAGTTTCATCATACATCATAAAGAAAAGCCTCCTTCACCATTGTTATGGTTTCGCTTGTAGAAGCACATGCCAAATAAAGAACTTCTGGCTTCTTTCGGAAGGGAAGTAATGCTGTTGGTCCCGTGTCGTAGATTTACGGCACATAAAAATCCTCAAGCCTGATAAAGAGGTTTCTAAGCAAAATTAAGTGGTCTTTCAAATCCAGCTTAGCATGGGATGCTGAGAACCACAGTAGTTAAAGAGTGTCCATAAAAAACTCCATTTAATTTTTTAAATTTTAAAGAAGTCATACTACTGCAATAAGTATCGCTGTGTTGTGTTCAAACAGTTAGTGCTGTAAATGTAATCAATGTAAAATTTCATTTTATGTATTATATTTGTCATATAAGACAACTATGATTTTGGGTGCTGTTTTGTTATGCTTCAATTATCATCTTTATCTGGCAAAATATATGGTATGTGGTGTAGCACCTGATGACTGGTAGAAAAGGCATAAAAGAATTAATATGGAGAAATCCAATTATTAGAATGATTCTGATAGTAAAAGGAGGTAAACTTATATAAAAATTGCAGGGAATTATATGAGGAAAAGTAGAAAAAAAATGGATAACAATAAACAAGAGGAAATTGGAATTAAAGAAGGAAATGCATATGATGGGCTATAAAATTGTAAATTAAAATAGAATGATACAGTAAAAATTATTGAGGTTACCAATACATTAATAGATTACTGGTTAGGATACTGAGAAGGGTACTCAGCACTGAACCAGTGGTGTTTTTGTAACTATACCACAAAAGGAGGCAGCCTAGGAGGGAGGGAATACATAAGGCTGCCACAGGAATGCCAGGGTCCTTACAGTTATCAGATTTAAAGTGCCAACAGAGAGACAGGCAGACCAGGGACCATGCCCAAATTACACCTGCGGCTATGAAGAGAAAAATTCTTGATATTCCTGCAACATGTAAAGAGAAAATAGCTAAATAAAAAAAAAAAACGTATGTCTTTAAATTTCTTTAAAAATTTGAAAAATTCTCCCAAATCCTGGAAGAATTAAAAGATGAACATCACATAGCATCTAATGCCCCCCCAAGGACAGTCCTTATAACCTGGCAACCAGCAGTAGCTGACAGTTTGTGAGAGTTATAGAGAGAATCCTTTTTTCCTTATCATGATGCACCAAGCACCATCACCAACACTTCCAACCTGAAAGAAACCAATGGGGTGAAGAATAGATGAAATGATCATGAAAATGAGATAAAGGGACAGGAAATTTGGGGATGCAATGACCTTCACAAGTTCTGTTCCGTTTGCAACTTGGGGAAACTCCCAAAAAACTTATGGGTCAGGAAGGCTGACCACAGGATTGAACCTGCAACTACCCAAAGGTGGGCCTCAAATGAAACTGTCTGAGCCATTCCACTCAGTAATACATTAATAACCTGCAGTTGTATGTATTGGGACCAGTAAATGAAGGCGAGCAATTTCAAAAAAAGAATATTTAAGACAAACAATTAAGATGTATAGCATCTCATATTAGATTTCATGTTATGCTATACCAAAAGCAATATCAAATTTTGTATCAATTTACCTGTGATGAGAATTATATATCTTCTATGTAGAGGTAGTACAATGTTTAATTTGCTGATCTAACCTCAAAATCCATATGCAATCCTTATTCAAGGTAATGTTGAAAGGTAACATGTAATGCATTTTTAAGTAATTTAGGAAATTAATTAAATTTAGGAAAATTATCTTTCTATTATCTCTACTTGCCACACCAAATATCTCTATGTCTACCAGAAGTTCTGCCAGGATCTCTAAACAGACCATTCTAGGGATGAGAGCATATTTTCCAAATCATTTTCTGATAAATTAAAATAAAGTGAAATATAATGGTAAAACCCTGAATACATTATTTTTTCATATTTGTGTATTAACTTCACTGTAACTTCTAATGTATTTGTACATAAGAAAAGTACAATTTATTTTTAAATTTTATAATCATATAGCTCTTCTAAATATTATGGCACTGCTACATTTCAATGTTCAAAGCAAAAACATTTTGAAAATGTTTTTTGTTCTAACTCCCCTAATCACAAAAAAAAGAAGAAAAAAAAAAAGAAGAAAAGTAGCTATTGAATACCTATACAAGACATAAACAGCAAGAGCATCTGATGTGCGATGGTGTGCTAATCTAGTGCTTATCTCTTTATTCAGCCTTAATTTTTACCATAACAATAAATAGTGCATGCTTTATATAGTTTTTCTATCGGTCATGCTTCCTGTTTCTTCAAGCTTGACGAGGACAATGACTCTGATGGAGTTGGGGTCACATACAGACCCAAATCGCAAATCTCACAATGTCTGGGTTGTGTTCAAAATCAGAACTCTACGGTGAGTAAGCAGTACTACAAGACAGAAGTCATGTCAAATAATATTGCAGTTCTTTTCAGAGAAAAAAAGTGTATTAATACATTAAGAAAGAAATACTAGGAGAAAATCTTATATATAATATGCACAATAGTGCTTTATCTCAGGCTGTCTTGCATGATTTTTATTAAGTTTTTAAAATCCAAACTTCTGTATGATTATGAGCATAAAGTATAACCTTTCCAAGATGTTTTTCATTATCTATCTATAAGTTTTCTGAGTTTTCACAATTTCACTATAGTTTACATAAGCATTTAATTATTTGAAACCTTGTGTAACATAATAGCTAATTACATCATTTTATCATAAAATGGGTGTCAAAAACATTAAAGCTATGCATAAAAGCAGATACTACATTAAGGGAAAAAAGGGAAGCAGAACCAAAGCAAAATTGCAACAGATGCATTACCAGCTCTTTAAACTAAAAGAAGCTAATTTAAAATAGTATCTGATGTTCCCTTTGCTCCTTTTGTGTTCAAGGAGTGCCTGTCTAACATAACTTTTACTTCCTAAGATTAGCTTTGAATGATGTATTAAGTGATACTTGTCATATAAAATGATTTTATTCTGTGAAATTACCAATAACTAATGCTACTAATTAAAATTATGATGCTTTGTTTTTACTTGTATGAGCAGTCTCTGCACAGTTTAAATATCCTTGTGTACAAATTTTTTTCTTTGGGAGAACAATTCTTTGTTTCATTCCTAAAGAGAGAAAAAAATACTGAACACCACCTAATAGAAATAGGAATCATGGAGCACAACTTTTATTTAAATGCAGAACAATTGAATGACAGTCACATTTATGGTATCAAGTAGTTTATGGATGACTACAATTAAATGTGGATTTTCCCCCATATATCACAAATATTGTAACAAAAACCTCTTCTTTTTTTTTCTCCAACAGCAACTCTATTTTTCCACAAACTGATTACATCTGCTTGCAAATAACTATCTTCCATAACAATTCTGCTGTATAGTTTCTTTTCTATGTTTTGCTTCAGCAACAATATACTTCACTATGAAATTCCCGTCAAACTCACTCAACTGTAGCATGTGATTCATTTCCAGTAAATATCACCCACTGGACAAGGCTTTGGTGTCCCTTTTTATATCTGTTGGCTAGGTGACTAAAAATTTCCAGAGGTTGATAAACATATAATACATTGCAGGTATTCACAAACTCACTCAGGCTTAGCAGTGCACCTCAGGGTAGGCAGGGTAAGCTAAACTTACCCTAATAGTTTCCAAAATATTTTTAAAAACTGTTTAATAATACTCATAACGAAATGCAGGAGTATTGAAGCTAAAATGAAATGTTTCCGCTCAGCAAAACAAAATCTACATGTAATATTACATTCCATACAGTTAGACGTATTTAAATGATAGATTTCTTGAAAATTTGGCAGGTTCATTTTGTTCTGGAAGGAAAGAGCAATTTTTTAAAAGAGAATATGCTAGATATCGATGCAAAGGTAATTGTTGCTTGTCTGCAAAGGGCAGGCAAATCCTAAACTACCTGCCTTTTACTGTCACGATCACAGTTCCAAGTATTTGGCACCTGGTATTTGGTATTAGGGAAAATGCTGTTACAAATGCAGGGTACATCAAGATTGGCAGACTGATTGTTGGCAGGCTTTCCCGAAGTCATCTAGAACATGTGCGCAGAGTTTATTGCATGCAATAAATTTATTGCTGCACTAACAATCATATGTTTTGAAGAAACAGAGAATTAGAAGTGAAATTCCTTTTGCAAGTACCTATTAAATAGAAATGCACATTTTTAGATCCTAAAACTTACTGTTTTACATTTAAAATAATATTCCAACTAACTTTAGAAAATGTTTTCCCGCCAAGGGACTAGTTTCATTACAAAATTATACACCATGTATTTTGACTTTCCAAGATTGAGAGATATATGTCTACTCCGATGACCAGTTCTTGTCTTGAAGTGTAACTGAAGTTATAAAACTATTTGAAGAAAGTGATATTTAAAGTGTGGTGCCGGAAGTTTACAGACTGTTTACCTTAGCTGCAACAATTCCTTCCACAAGTTGCAGTGTTGAAGAGAAGCTTCTCTTGCTTGAATAGAGTGGTCTTACTTAAGGAGCACAATGAGACAGGACAGGGTTACAACACAGCAACTATTGAATGCAAACTTCTTTTATTTCTGATATGTGGTGGACTTTGTGGACCATAAATAGAAGTTTGAAAATACATAAAAAATATCACAGGGAAGACAGAAGGAGTATATCAGTTCAGCTGCAACAACTGTGAAAAAATCTACATTGGCCAAACAAATTGGCATTTTTGGAAAAAGCAATACACCATAAATAGATGTCCAAAAATACTCAAAAATATCACAAGGAAGACAGAATTAAAAGTTTGGGAAAACATATATATTAGGAATAATAATAACCACGTTTTCAACTTTGAAATCCTGCCAGGTGACCTACTGATGCATAGGTTCATCATACCACCACTAGGGACAAAGACAACTACCACAGCAAGTAATGCCGGCAGTCGACTAAAGGAATTGACAATGGAAGCACATGGCTTCTGAAACATATTTTCCAATAATGAAAGTGATGTAGTGTTACAAAATCGACTCGCTAACTAATTTCAAATGCACACTTCATTTCACTGGAAAAACAGGAGACATGGTATGATGATGTCATCAAGCAATATGCCAGTATGAAAGATCAATGCATTGATCTATTTTACAAGTAAAGGTACCTAAGTAATACGTTTCTGCTAGATCTGTAATTTGTATTGCAGATATTTGCCTCCTGAAAATAGCACCACAAACCGCCACTGGGAGACACTAAGTGCTGCCAGGTTGTAGGAGTCATTCATTGCCACTCTGGGCAGCTCTGACATTGGGTTGAGTTTTCAAACCTGAATGTTGAGACTTCTGTGAGTCTCTGTCTGTTTACATCCTGCACACTCTCTTGTTCCTTCATTGTTTCATACCTCCTGGGGTAATGGTATCCACAACAGCCTGTATATGTTATATCAATATCCTATATCCATATCTGATTGAATGGCAGTTTTGTTCCTTTTAATATTTTGTTAATCATCATTATTTGGATACAAGTTTCATGGTATTATTAAGTTTTCAAACCTTTTTTTTCTTTTCGTCAATCTTTTAAATTTGTTCACTGGGCTTCTGATAGGAATTCACTATTTATTTGTACAGTTCCAGATATATTATGAGTATGTACATATGCTTTTTGAAAATGACCAAACCCTTTATTAGTAATGGTATGTTTAGAGTATATTTTTTAACATTGTATTCATTCTCAGAGTAATTCAAAAGTGCATAAATGAAAAGTAATGTATTTTTAAAAATGGATCAATTAGATGTAGTTAAAATAGAGATGCATTATTGAAATCTGTGTGTAGTTACTTAATATTAGGACACTTGTATTTTCTTTAACAAGAGCTGCACTAGCTGTTGCTACCACATACATGCATAAAACTGGATTTATATTATAGATTCATGCTTGCCTTTTTGTTATATCTACTAAAAATATCCATGCTTACTTCTTGCAATATACATAGCTTTCTTTATTCAGTACTTCATGCCTGATAGGAAATGGTTAATTCCATTAGGACTTGTGTTCCTGTCAAATATGTTGTGGTACACACCAACACAGCAATGAACATTACTTCTTTGATTCTTTTTCCTTATGTTCTTTCTTAGTTTTCAAGGTCATGCCGTGTTCCCAAATCCTCCAGCTCACCTGAGTGTAAAGAAAAAACATATACAGAATATGTCTCTAGTAATGTTTTACACAGGGGCTATAGCTGATTCACATAAACAAGCTTTGCCCTTTAGCTTGTATTTTTAATTTGTACCAGACTAAAATTATTCCCATAAATGAACAACTATAAGAAAACTGGAACTTGACAAGTTTGTTTTGAGGTATAAGGGGAAAATCCACAATGGATAGCTGCCCTTATATGAGGGAGACCTACTCGTGAATTTATTTTGACAATTTTAATAATATTGAAAATATTAAATATTAATTTTAATTATATTAAAATATTATCTAATATTGATTGTTAATAATAATAATAATAATAATAATAATAATTAATAATAGTTAATAAATAATATAAATAATAATAATAAATCAGCAAATATTTTTATTTTGAGATTCAGTTTTTTGGGCAGCTACCCAGTGAATTTATGTTCATTTTACTTTTTTAACAGCTACATTCAGTTATGTAATATGAAAATGATTGTGTGCAATTTGAAGGGAATCTGTCAACATTTTGTAATGCAGTATGAGGAAACCTATATCACTTGAAGAAATTGACAGTACATTTTGTAATTGTTCCATACACCAAATAACAAGCCAATAAATTCCTAGTTATTTCTTTGGTATTTGTTTCTGTGGTCAGGGAAACAAGGTTCATAGTGACTCTTCTTTTCAGTTTCTACATCTGCAGCTTGATGGTCATCAGTCATCATATTCAAATCTGCAGTAGGGTTCAGTATAATGCTTTTGTTGCTTTTTCTATTAATTACTGTAAAGTTTATGCATTTAGTAGAACCTTCAAGTGATATGCAGGTCACTTCCTTGTGTATCTATACTTATTGAATTTTTGAAAGCAGTCAGCAATTTTATTTCTAAAATGTCTGAGAGATGAGTGTCTGTTCTTCATAGATATTCAATTGTTGGATTTTTTCCAGACTGAGAAAAGTGACACACCTCTGCCACAATGTGATAGGCATTTCCAGGCTTCACACTCTTAATCTCTCTTGATTCTCTAATATTTTGAGATTCCCTTGAAGTAAAGATTTATCATGATACTTGAATCAGATGAAAAGATTTAATCCCCATCTGTATCTATGTAAACCTAGTGTGAAAAAACATTTATCAACTGAATCAGAATATTTTGTAATTGAAATCTTATAAAATACTGTTATTGTAGACAAGAAGCAGCAAGGCATGGCAGAGAGATTACTTCATAAACAAAAGAGAGGCACACATATATATTTTTATATAAATGGAAATATACTTTCTACTGTGCTTTGCAACACTTTCCCTCTAGTGGGTGCATACCTTTACAAAAAATGGTTTATTATATATTTTCTGAACATGTATCAGAAATAAAATGTTCTCTTAATTAATAAATTAAAATGAAACAAAACAATTTCTATATACTAATTTTGAGCAAACTTTGATTTCATTTGTATATCCTAAACAGACTTTCACCACTTATATTACATCCATATCCATTTTCAAGCTCTGCATGCTCACATGCAAGAGTGGTGAGCTGTGGAATTAAATGAACAAATTATGAGGAAAAATATTGATTGCATTTGTAGATTATTACAAACAATTACAAATGGTGAGGTATGACTTTCAAAAGGAGCTAAGCTCCAATTAATAATTCTCATAAAATAGAAGAGAGTAATGAATGTTGTATAAGCACTTTTTTAATCTGAACTGTTTAAATTGTATTAAACTAATAATATGATTTTTCATTCCTGTCTTTTCTGAGCTTTGTATAAATTATTCATATTGTCAAAACCTGCATAACTCCAAGTGGATTTTATTGTGAAAATAGCAACCCATGACACCACATAACCATGAAATTGTATTATACATGTTTTTATTAAAGTAGTGCATAAACCTTTTAACACCTTTGGTTTGCACACCAGTATCATTATTAAGAAGTTTCACCAGCTTGTCACTTAGTTTTTCCTCACAACTGAAAGAATTAAACCTACTTGCCAGTACTCTTTCTATTGCACAGCCACACGTAGAAATTAAAATTGAGTTTTATTTATGAATGCTCTTTAACTGCAGCAGTTCTCAGCATCCCATTCTATACTGGATTTAGACTGCTTAATTTTGCTTGGCCTCTTTATTAGGCTTGAGGTTGTTTATATGCCATAAATCTATGACATAGGACAATGGCTCTACTTCCCTACCGAAAGAAGCCATGCTAAGGATTTTTATGCCCAAAAAAATTCATCACCTTCCACCAGGTGTTGGGAACCAGATATCCCCAGACCACAGAGGACATCACACATAGACATTTCTTGTATTGCAAGACTCCTCACACTACAAGCAGACATAATCCCCTCCCCCTACTCCACTTAGACATACTAGTAATTCCTTAGCTGACCAACACATGAAATGTTAGCTTAAAATGGAGAAACTATGAAATTCACACACTTTTGCTAATAACTTAAAACTTCACAAGAAACACTCATTTTTTACTACTAAAAACAATCTACACAAAATATTTGCTATTGAAATATACTCACTGTTCAATTTAAAAGTACCACAATAAATAAAACAGTAAACTTTTCTTCACACACCACAGAGCTATCATGTGACAATTTCTTACAACACATACTAACGGTTACAAAAGAGCCCCAATTTCTTCTGGAAACCTACCAAGTATAATACGAGTAAAGAGTGGCAAAGAGATTACAAATGCGTGTATATGGAAATGTTCAGGTTCAATGATTTCAGCAGCTGTCCAACTGTTGACAGTATTGGCACAGTAAGCAAATAAATTTTAAAAATGTATTCAGAGCAAATAAAATATTGTTTCATGGGGATTTTGGTTTTTTCTTCTTCCAAAATTTTAGGGGGAAGCGCTTCTATGCAACACTTTGTCACTGAAACATACTGAGATTCAATTAGGCAAACATGGAATATTCAAGCCAAACTATTAACATAGAAAAGTCTAAATGGTTTCATTTATTGTGTCTGCAAGTAAAATAAAAGATATTTTGTATAACAATGAAATAAAAATTGTATTTATTAAAGAACTATTTAATTAAATGTTGCTCTAGCTTTGGGCCTTAATAATGTAATAATTAAAAATAATAAATGTTACAATATGTAAATTACCTCTGAAAGCTTTATACCTTTAAATAAAAGAAGTTTTTATATTAAGTTCTCTAGAAATTGTGTAAATACAGATAAAAATAAAAAGCTTAAATGCCTCTGTTACAGTTCTGCATTACTGATTTGTATCATATTTCCACAAAATTGTATTAGAAATGTGTTGCATGCAATGGTTACTGCATCAGCCTAAGGAAAATCTGATTCTGCACAGTAGAGTCATTAATGTATATATTTACATGTACTGTTTTTTAAACTTTACTTGGCAGAATTACCCTTAGCTGTCAAATTTAAAATGTTCAGATCATATTATCTTGTTTGATATTGTTGTATGGAGGTGTTGCCTACTCAGTGAGTGCTATGCATATATGTGTTGCACTGCATGTTGATGTTCAAAAGTACAAAAGAGGTGCTGTCCACATTGACATGTTGCATGAATTAATAAAGCTATGGTTACTTTGATCAGAATAAAATAACTTGTTATCTTGTCTTCTGCAGTACTCCATCAACATGGTGGATGAAGCCCGAGACAATCACACTCAGATAATTGAGCGTGCAGAAATAGCTAACCTTGTCCGCTCAAGGATGGATAGTCTGAATCTACCCAGCATTGACTATGATGATGTCAGTGAGAAGAGGAACAATCTTTCATATGTCATTATTAATCCTAGCTGTGATTTGAAACTGGAAGAAGGTGATATAATGTAAGTTGTATAAATTTATCATCACCAGTTGCTGTTATTGTTATAATATGCATCCTTTGAGAACAATGTACTATGTTGTTGGACATGCCAGCTTATAAAATATTTATATTCAAATAGATTACACTGCTCATTAAATAATCCACTTACTCTTGTAATGTTTAATAGTGCATTAAAGAAAATATAAAACATAGATACGGTTTTCTTGAACCTATCTGGTATTAATTTTGAAGATTAAGAAGTTTATAAGTGTAATGTGTAATAATTTAAATAAGTGAGTTGGTAGCTTGTAAGACTACTTCACAAATAAACAGTTACTTGAATGTATTTCAGAAACAATTTACTGTTCCACAGTAAGTGTTTATTTCTCATGTGATTTTACAACTTTCCAATTTGCTTATTTA
The DNA here is from genome assembly GCA_030762935.1 of Hymenopus coronatus. Lineage (NCBI taxonomy): Eukaryota > Metazoa > Arthropoda > Insecta > Mantodea > Hymenopodidae > Hymenopus > Hymenopus coronatus. Next base: position 106,523,515 of record CM060890.1, read on the forward strand.
TCTGATTAGTACATAATAAGTTATTACCGTGCTACTGAAAAAGTTAATATGTCGGCATCGAAGGCTGCAATAAGATTGCCGGCATTCAGTGATATAAAGTGACATTGCCATGTTTTCTCCAAGCAAACTCGCATTACATTTCCATGGACATTTATTTCCTAAAGTACTGAGTGAAAATAACATTAGCAAGTGCAATGAGAGTACTACACAGTGCTAATAATATCTAACCACATTGTCTTCTTACATTACGCTGCGTCTTCATCTTCCTCACTATAAATGTCATTTTCACTCATATGTATCTCAAAGGAAGCATTGTCATGTGAAACATCCTGCGGTTGAAATTTTTGTTCTTGTTGGATAGTCTGTTGAACACAGCTTTCCGACACACTCGAATCTATATTTGGTACACATTCTCTCAACACTTATAGAAGAAGTTACGCTCTGCTTTCTTACAGCATGTTTAAGGTGTGACTATAACAGCTCAATTGGACTGAGTACATCATGAGTATCATACCAAGAATCAGGGATGAGTATCATGCCTGAAATAGTTTAGTCTACTCATCTACCAATATCTCAATGCCACAATCTTTGCTGATTCCACACCCCTATTATTTAATGTGTGAAAGTGGAACGTAACCTCACTCTAAGCAAATCCCTTTTATAAGGAAAACTAGTTGGATTATTATTATCTTGGTCCATTGTTTCCAATGTAGATTTCAGCCTCAAGACACGGTCTACACTGGAAACAATGGACCAAGATAATTTTAATATTGGCCGTGGAAGTTTACGAAAACATATAGCTGGATTATTATTGACACCATTACTATTACTTCTAGTTAGATATTCCCAAGGGCTCCACATACTTAAGAATACACAGTAAACACCACTTACACCTGTGAATTTCACAAGAAAACTACATGAATGAGATGAACGAGAGATAACAGCGAAGATGTTGCAACGTTGTGTTTCACTCCACACGTAGTTAACGTCTTTCTATCATTTGTGATTTCTATGCATTAATTAGCTGAAATGACGCACTCATTGGTGCACTGCAAAACAATGGTGACTTCCCAGAATAATCAGTACATTATATGAGAGGTTTCTAATAACAAAGATAAATGCATGTTAACCTTTTCAGTAGCATGAAAATATAAATAATGTCTCTGTATGTACTAAACTTTCTTTAAAAAGTTCAGAATTGTCAATCTGGGTGTGAAGATTATTATTGTCTGTATTATGTGAAAAAATGCAATGGAAACCTGTTTCACACTTGCATTAATGAATACCTATGTACTATATACATGATGCAAGCATTCATAAATAATAATACACTTTACAGTCCTCATTTAACCTTATTTCTTATTGTTTTATGGGGAGTTGAGAGGCAGCTAAGGCAGTTTTCTAATATGTTAAACAATTAATGCATGAGCAAGAGACAACTGCAATAAATTAAATTAATGTAGTTTTGTGAGATATTAATGCAACAAATTTGGCCAAAAATAATTTTGCTTTATTCATTGGGTTATTGTTGTATACAAAGGATTATATATTTTAAAATAATTCTTTGAAAAACATATTCTTACACTTCACAAACCAAAAATCCAGAAAGAAATACTTTATTACAGGTTACAATGTTTGTAGCCATTGCTGAGATATGTGGTAGAATTGCTGCCAGCAGTGTGAGGGGACCCAAGTTGTGTTTTCAGTATGACATGGTAATTTTTTTCCTGCTAAATGGTCTAGTATTAACAGCACTCAGCCTCTTGAGGTCTTCAGAGACCATTTAAAGGGCTAATTGATGGATAAGTGACAACTCCAGTCTCAAAAACCAAACAAAAACAGCCAGAGGAAGCAGCATGCTGACCACATGCCACATTCATTTATGTATTCTGTCCAGGATGTCAACATCACAGGATACAGCAGGCATTCAGTTGCCCACTTTGTGTGAGGAGTACATATTAATTTATGAGATTTGCAGCTAACTTTTCATCACAAAGTTTATGTATGCAGATATTAATACTAAACTTCCATATTAGCAAGGTATCTTCTATTTATTCGTTTTTTGCTTTATGCTTTAAATTTTACAAATGCATACAAGGAATTGAAATTATTTTTTGTCATTATAGAAACAAAAGCTGAATTCCCAAGACAGCAAAATACATCTTTCCTTTCAGCTATCCATTATATTCATGGATAGAACCTGAATATATTTACAACAATGACAGCTTTAAGAGGCAAATATTTTTTAAGCAGAAAATTTTAATGTATCCATACGTATTCATGCAAAATGTTTTTTTCAACTATTTTATAATGTACATAAAATCACTTAAATGTGCTGCTATATTTGCAAACTATGATTAAATTTATAATCACTATAGATTGTTCACTTTTATTTACATTCAGTTATACTGTATTGGATAGTATTTCTTAAATTCTCTAATGAATATTTAAAGTGTATAAAAAAGCATTCAGCCTACTTTACAAAACAAACAGTCAAATAAATAATACAACTTTTTCAAACTAGTGTGAAGTCTACATTAGTCATGCTTGTACATACACGGTCCTATTCTTGCTTATATGCATTCTTATGAAACCAGGAGCAGATATAATTTATTTCATAATATTTTTTTGTAGAAATTTTAATTTTCAAAGATTTACAAGAGAACTTCAGCAGTACATGTTAGAAATAAAGATGCCTTTATTTTCAAATACTTTTTAAGAGCTACATACACTCTCATCAATGCTGGCATGTTTTACCCCTCCAGATTTTGCTCTGCAAAATGTGTCTGTTTCAAGGCTGACCTCCTGATTTTATTTAAACTGGATTTGTCCAGTAATTGTTTTTCCTTTTTCTAAGAAGTTAATGAGTAAAGTACCCTTTGCACTCCAAAAAGTTTTTGCCATCATTTTTCTGGCTTATGGGATTGATTGTCCTTGTGTTCTTTGGAGCAGATTTACTGGAAGCAACACATTGTTTTGATTTTTGCTTGGATCTCATCAATGGTGACAACTTGACACAAAAAGTCTTTTAGATTTCACTTGAATAACTCCAAACACAAATTTGAAACTGAAAACCAAACCAATTATTGTCCTCTGTTTTTTTGGATAGTGTTTAATGCCCGCTTTTACTACAAATGGCACCACACGTGATGACACTGATGATACATTGAGTAAAGATGGAGCATCGGTGGAATGCGAAGGCAGGGGAAACTGGAGAACCCAGAAAAAAACCTGCTCCTGTGCTGCTTGTCCACTGAAAATCCCAAATGCTGTTGCTTGGGATTGAACCCTGGCCATCTAAGTGGGAGGCGATTAGCCCAACCACTCGACCATGGCACTGTGAACAATGCAACACTCTTCAGACTGACAGCTGATCATTGATTAGGAAGAATCATTTCATGGACTTTTTCAATGTTATTTCTGCATAAAATAGTTTTGTATCATACAACAACATATCCTAAACACTATGCTTGGCGTAACATAGGATTAGGCATAATTGAATACGTTCCCAATTTATCATTTGTATACATTCCATAATACATGTCCCTCACTGCACATTTCAATTAAATTACATTAATATGATTGCAAAACTTGTATTATAATTGCATCTGTTGTTTATAATGGTTTGCATGTGAAAAAAGACAACCAGGAATGATTTAAAGTATTCATGCATGAGCAATATCCTTATTTGGGCATTTTCTGAAAACTTAGATGAAAAGTAGGAAGAGTTTTGTGCTTTTAAAAATAAGGTTGTTAATGTTGGCTTTTTAAATGTTAAAATCTTTCAGAAACTTTTATTTTTATGCTTTTGTTATTAAGCTAGGCACCTTTATTGTTCTACAGCCATAAGTAGAGTAATCAGCTGATTAACAACTTAAAAACCCTATATTTTTAACCTGTATTATTATTATTATTATTATTATTATTATTATTATTATTATTATTATTATTATTATTATTATTATTATTATTATTATTAATAATAATAATAATATTATTATTATTAAGCAGTAAGTATCTCATTGCCCCTTTAGTTACCTAACTGAATAAATACCTATAACTGGTATTACAGAAATGTATTTTGAAGTTTGAATTAAAATTATTATTTCTTTAACAGAATACATAATAATAAAACAAACATTTTATAGTCACATTTAGATTCATCTTGCTTTGTGTGCACTATTACATTACATGAATATGTACATAATATAGTTTGCAAGTTCTAAACACAGCATATACCAAATTATACCATATAATTATTATTTAAAATGTTTAAAAACTTTAAATGTTGATTTCTAGCTTAACATAATATTCCATGTAATTGAACTTTATGTACATAATATGGTTTGCAAGTTCTATACACAGCATATACCAACTTATACCATATAATTATAATTTAAAATATTTAAAAGCTTAACATAATATTCCATGTTTTGGAACTTTACTGCATAACAGTATTTTGTTAAAAATACAAATCTATCAGCTTGCATTTGTAAATTTCATCAATCTTTACATCGTTAAATGTATTTGTCAAAAATTATACATGAGATCAGTTCTATAAGTATCTGCATTTCAAAATAGATGTGCTAAGGCAAGTTGATGTTACCATCGTATTCTGTTTCTTACAGGTCACTAAAACAAATATGTTACTGATTCATAGGTTAGTCTGAATTTGGCAGGCATTTAAGTTAGTCATTCAACATGTTTTTGCTAAAATGGGAAAAGTTCAGTATTATTCATTGATTTGTTTTTACTTTTGAATGGGAATAATTGTAAGAAGATAAAGAGTTTTATAAACATGCCTCAGCATTTTAATCAAATATAAAAAATAAAACCAGTTTAAAATAGTTCTTACATTTGTCTTATAAAATTAAATTGTGGGTTTCCAGCTGAAAATGGGAGCAAATGCTCCTAAAGCTAGTAATGGCAAATATAACATAAGTAAAGATAATAAATATCCAGTTCCCTCTAAGGTAATTACACTGCACTTTTCCCAACTTCATTGTTTATTTTCTTCACTATTAGCAGTTAATTTGCCACTTAAAATATGAATACCTGTAGAAATGATTATAAAGCATTAAATATATTAACATTTCCTGTCCTGTACATACTTGAATGCATTAAATATACAATAAAAAGTCATAGCAATCAAATTAAAAATATGAACATATGCACATACAACACCAGAAAAAACAATTATTTCATTAACAGATTATGAGGAATGTTAAATAACAAAACTCAAATAAAACAGAAAACAGAAGAAAAACCTAACCTAAAGCAATTAAAAAGTATTTCTAGAAAATGCGTTTTACTCAACAAAAGACATATTAAATACAAAAAAACTAAAATTTATATTGTACATCTGTACCATCAGTATTTTGTGATCTTTATGTAGAAATGTACATATCCATGCTATTATCTATCATATATTTTTTTTATCAATCTGACTATCCTTGTAAAATGCATAAAATAAATAAAGAAAATAAATGTTCCCCTTGAAGATTGCAGGAGAAAGCAACAATTACAGTTGAAATACCTCCTCTTAGATTTCTGGAGCAATAATTAAAATATGTGCCAAACTACCTTATATTATTTAAAAAATTATGCAATTTGTCAAGTAAAGTCATTAGAACTTTAAATATCTGTCTGTCTCTTTTTCAGTTATTTGGTCAGGCCCAGTCCATTCTCTGCACAGAAAACATTTGAACGTCATAATAGTCGTCGCAAATCCAACATCAGTTTCTGCTCACAGCAGCAAGTCCAACAGATGGCAGCAGCAGCATCACAAGCAGGCAGTCGTCGTGGGTCAGGTCTTGGTTTGTCGGGTTACACTGCTCCCCGGCCCCCTCCCCTTGTCACGACCAAAGCCAACTCCCTCTCACTCCCTGACAGCCCTACTGTGGTTGGTGGTGGGCCAGGTGGCTACAGGGCACGTTCCAACTCATTAAGAGTTGTGGATGACATCCTTCTCCGCCGCTCCAACTCTCTGCGGCAGGGATTGACATCCACTGGTGCTGGGAGGAGGAAGAGTAGTTTGGAGGACCTAGGGGTGGGGTTCGGAGCTGTGTCGCAGCCATCAAATCACAGCAACCCCATAAAAATAGCTCTCAATGGTAGCATAGGATTGGAGGTCACTCCTCCAGAAGAAGGAAGCAACCCCAGTGAGACAAGCACAAGTGGGTTACTAAGCACTGCAGCCACCACACTTAGAGTAAATGGAGGGGCAGGCTTGGACAATGGCTCATCTAGCCTAGGAGTGTCCCCAAATGCAGGAAATGGCTTGGATATTTCTAGCATGGGAGAAAGTAATAACAGTGACTGTCTTGGAGCTAGTCAATTGTCTACCATCGCTCAAGGCACAGTAACGGACCCACAGCATCTCCAAGGTACACTCGTATGATATCATCTCATGTGGGGGAGGAGACTCAGCAGCGTGGTTCGCAATAAATGGCTGTGAACCAGGCTCCTCGCTTCCACACCACTGTTAGCACACCGCAAGAAATGTTGGCCTTATCTACTTTACTGAGATTTGTTGCACATGCTGAAGTGTAAAAGGATAAAATGAAGGAACTTTAAAAAATAAGATTATAACAGATTGATCCAAAATTTCAGAAAATATCACATCAAATTTTCAGCATAGTGAAACATTTTATGTATTATGAATAACTTTCAAAGCACTGAATGTAAAAAAATTAGTATTTGTTGGACAAAAATCAAAAGAACAAATGACTGCAGTTATGTGACGTTGGATATGGACAGTGGTGAAATACACATCACATGTATAAACTATTTATAAAAACTCTTGGTAATGTACATATAATATAGATGCAGTGTACAGTTTAATGTATCATACTGTATATTTATAAAATTTTATTTTACCCATCAGCCATGACTGTTGTACTTCGCTTACCTTTCATGGTAAAGATGTGAAAGCATTAATATAACCTTACTGCTAGGATTATCATTCTCTAGCCCAGTATAAAGTCTTGGAAAGAAAATTTATCATTACAGACTGTGATCTAGTATGAAAAGCTGTTGCCACAGATTGTCTTGTAAACTGATTATCGTGTGAGTTTATACACAATGAAAATGGGTTAGGCTGAAAATTTTGAATTTAACAAATCTCTGGCTACTGTACTTAATAGCTTTGGCTTTTTACAAAGCTCATTTGACTGCCAGTACAATGCCAAAGGGTTGGATGAGGGAACAAATAGAATATAGTAATTCTAGGATATGATAGGGTATACACAAGGTAATATCATGTAGAGAACTCAAATTTCACTAATTCTCAGCAACTGCTTTTTTATTTTGTAAATTTATTATGGGGAATACAAAGATTTTGAATATAATGAAGCTAAAAATATATACACAGAGAATCTGTAATGTATAAAATAAAAATTAGTAAAATATGTTGGAGAAAATGTTGTTTTTCTGAAATTAATTACATCGAAGACAGATTACCAACTGGCTGATTAAGTAGCCTTTCTGCAGTAGGTAATAAAACACAAAACCTGAATCCAAGAATTATTTATTTATTGGGAATCATTTATTTTTGTATGCAGATGTTCTTGAACATTAAGTAATCAATCATTCCCAAAAGAATGATGCAATTATATATGAGACAATGTAATATAAATTTGCTCAATTTTTCTTGTAATTTCAGACCAAATACTATGCCAAATAAACAGAAACATAGTACAACAGCAATATAATGTTTTCTACTTTCACCAAATCTATTACCTCAACACTAATTTTCTGAGGAGCCCTGTAGTCTTTTCCAAATGTCCTGCTGTATGGTGCTGCAAAGAGCCAATTGATTTTCTTTTGTAAATATAACTTAAGAATTTTGCTGCAAAACTTGCTCTTATTTTGGTCAATGTGTCAAAATAAGGTTTATTCAATTATACAAAACAGTACCTAAATTTGCTTACATATGTACAGATCAAACAATGATATTATACTCACAGAAGAATATTACTGAACTTTATTTCATCCATTGGATGAGCAGCCTTCATTGACAGTTATGCTGGTTTAACTATGGTCTATGGCAAATGTGTCAATAAGTAAAAAGTCAGACAGATAATATTGTACAGATTAGAAAACCTTGAATTTTAGAGAGAACATTTTTTTTTTAATTTCTCACTTTCTTTTACAATAATCATTGAATATATTCTTTACACACTAAGTTTACTAATTGTAAACAGTGACACTTTTTAACACCATCTCCTGCCCTCATTTCAGGGCTCAGCAGACTGTTCTAACCCAGCAAACATAAAGCTACACATTTAAGGTTAGAAGAACTGATTACAGTATTTATTTTTTATTTACCATACAAATCAATTTTAGTTAAGTTCATATTTATTTTACTAATATTGTGTCCAGTTGCAGAGAGTATTCTATCATTAATGTTTGCTTGATGAGGAGGGAGCATGCCCCCACTCTGGATCTGCTCTTGTGCTACAGAAAATAAGTAAAAGCTTTCCTAAAATAGATGTTTGATGATAAAGGAATTGCCAGTTAGAACGAGTTTCCAAAATATGGCTCATGTTTTGCATAATGCATTATTTAAAAAAAAAACACATATTTCTCTTAGGTAGGCATTAATGAAATAAACTGTGCCTCAATATCCTTAGAATATCTGCTTTCTTATTGATCCTGATCAATCAGATAGAGAGAATTTTATATTGAGGATTTTCTATCAAACTGGTGGAGATAGAGAAGCACAAACTTTCATGGTGTCCTAAAATACTGTTTACTACCATTGCTGCAAATTAGTGCTGCAAACATATTAGCGTGTAAAAAATAAAAGAATTTGAGTCGGTTTTTGTAACACAAACATCACTTATTTTTACTTACTGGGACCAGTTGTATTAGTGCAGTTTTTACAAGTTCTATACATAGAACACAATTATAGGTTTGATCTTGCATATAGGAATGTTTGTTTCTTCAATCTATGTTCTGTTTTAGGATTTACTCTTCAGGCTGGACCTTCTCCTGTGTGCCATTAATGCATAGCCTTGAGTAACAGCAAAACTTATGAGCATTTAAGTGAAAGTAATTCATTCAAAATTACATATTCAGAATCACTTCATTCTTCTATTAAATTAACAATGAAGTTTCAAGTTGGTTCTTGCATATAGAGTAAAATCATAAAACCAAAACAAAGCTTTTATAATTTATAAAACAGTTCATAATGGTTATCCAGCCTACTATTTGATATTTTAAAGTTTCTTTGAGATTTTACATGACCTAATATTGGCCTTTGAGTAAAATCATTTGTAGTAAATTGATTAAATAATCTGACTTACTATTGAAAAACAGAAGCTAAATGCCAACAAAATGTTTCCATTGAATTATGTATGCACAAGAGAGAAAGAGTAAGTGCTTCTGTGGCAAATAATTTCATGTCAATGCTTTTGATAGCATATCATTGAAACACTTAATGAGAAAATATTTAGCATGTCATCTGGTTACTGGTGGAGAATACACATTTTAACATTTTTGTTTGCCTTCTAAATAATTTGGTAACCAAATGAGCAAACTAAAGGTGTTTGAAAAAGATTAATATAAGTTTTTATGTGGCTTGTAACAAAAAATTTTTGAAAATTTCTAAGAACTAGAAAGAATTTAGCATTTTAATTATTATATTTATTGCAATAGAATAACAAAAAGTAACATAGGCTAAACATTTGCTTTCTATGTATTAAACTATTGCTTTCTCCTATTGTGCCTATTGTTAATACTAATTAAATAATATAAAATCTATGGCTAAATGTTTGGGACAAAATTAATAGCAGGATCAATCAGCTATACATAGTTCACACATAGAATATCTTAATCAATTTAACGTTTATTAAACATCATTCTTATGGGGCTGCAAAATTGTAAACTGCAAATTGTTCATACTTTGTACTTAAGTGAGAACGGGTATTAAAAGAAAAGAAAGAGGAAATAAAATAGATGTTTAAGCAAAAGATTGTTGTCAGTGGAGATGTAATGTTTATCATTACTAAAGCTTCATTATGTTCAAAGTCTTACTACTTCTTCTTAATAAGTATTTCTTATTTAATTTTCAAAGTTACAGTGATTTTAGGTATTTCCATTAACAAATCTGTTTAAAAGCAGATTTTTCAAGCCTTTTTAAAGGAGGTTGGTCTCAAAAGTGTGTCAACCAGACAATAATTAAATTGTTCAGCAACATAAAACATTTCTGTGCTACAACTATGTGCTGAAGTAATTTTAACATTTCAGAGTTTTGTGATCTAAACAATTATAAAGGTGCAATTAAGTAATATCTTTATTTATTTCAATCTATCCACGCTACTTCCAAAGGAACATACAGCATTTACCCTAATTTTTTGCACAAATACATAGGTATATAGGTGAATCATCACTGCATTGATGCATTTCATTAATGATGTGTTGCCTTTAATTTTTTACAACAGCATAATTTTAGAATGTCTTTGATCAGCAATTTGAGTGATAGCCAAAAAGTTTTTCTGCAGAACTTTGTACCTGTGAGCATAGCGTATATACTCTTGTAAAGTTTGTTATCATACAGTTTCTGAAGAAAAAAGTGATTGTGATACCTTCTTTCTGTTACCTACGTGATATACTATATATTTCTTAAGAATAATATAAGAACAGTATGTACAATAGTGTATAAACTTTATATCTCATTCAGTCATAGCATGCTGAAAATGGGACAGCTAATAGCTATAACATGCAGCCCTTCACCTCATCATAAAAACAACCACCTCCATTTTGTACATTAAATACAATGGGTTTAATATGTGCAAATGCACTATAAACATACCTTTAACGTGCTCCCACATCAATGATGTTTGTTTACATCAGCTCCCACATCAATGCTTCTTATTTATATCATTAGATAACAAATTTTAATTTATTATTGCATTCATGATTGATTCAGCTTAAAAGAAAGTTCCTCAAGAACAACATTAGAATACTGAGTGCATCAAAAGTCAGAGTTTGTACATATAAGTTGTATTAGGTCTGTTCATCACAATTAGAACTAAACAAATGGTAGAAGTACAATTTATCAGATACCTAGTTATTTCTTATTTATTTTTAATTATTGTATTCCAAAACACAAAATTAGGTGCTAAAAAGATTACTTTAGGAGTTTCTTCATTAGTTATCCTACATAGGATGAAGTAAATAATAAAGACATCACCATTCTTTTCTTTCTTTCTTTCTTTCTTTCTTCCTTTATTTATTTATCATTCATTATAATTCCCTCATTTGTAAAATAAGAGGACAGTTTTATACAACCATAAATGTTTCAAATGGTAAATTACTATAAAAAGTAAATAGAAAGGGGTAATGGTGATAACAGTGATAACTGACAATAGGAGATGGTTTGGAAAGCTGGATACTATTTGTTAAGAGCTAGGTACTGCTTTTGCTCGAGTTTATTATTATTGTTGTTGTTGTCATTATTATTATTATTATTATTATTATTATTATTATTATTATTATTATTATTGCTACTATTATTGTTGTTGTTGTGATAGGTGTTATATTATTAATTGCATTGTACCAATTCTATCATCATACCTGTGCACTGTAATTATGTTTATCATTTAAAGAGATTTATGTTAACATAAAATAATTGGAGCTTAACTCCAAGCAAAGTAATAACATTGTTCTGAATTTGAACCACATATCTTAATTTTGATAGGATACTGACACACAATTGTACATATCTTTAATTACATCAACTATAAGGAGTTCTGATAGTGTTCTTTCCTATGGTATTTAATGGAATGTTTTCTTCAATTGGCATGTCAAAGTTCATTGAATATTTCTTGTCGCTTCAACTGTATAAGGAAGGTTTCAGTAAAACAAAAAGAAATGAAGTCACAAGAAAGAAGAAACACTCAGGAACATTAAATATAAACAAACTGCCAAGAGCAAAAGAAATTCACTTCCTAGAACAGTAAGTAAAATAAAGAATGGAACACATGGGGGAAAAAAAACTACAACAGTATTTTGAAATATTCTGGCAAGAAGAGGATTTTTGTAGCGCATCTTCACAATTCAAAATCTCTCACAAATCTCCAACCGGGCCTGTTTTTGCCAATCGGTTAGCAGTTTTGGAACCCATCAAATGCCAATTTTTTTAAATCCAAGATTTTCACTATAATGATATGACCCAATGCTGACACACGCTTTTGATGCAATTTCTTTAACAGTGCAGTGGCGATCACCTTCAATAAGCTCTCGAACGTATGAATGGATGGAAAGACTTGACCATGGATGCCAAGCATGATCTTCATTTTGTACAATTCCTCAGCCACCCTTAAATTGTCTGACCCAGATAAACATTTGATTCTGAAAAAGTGTAGTGTTCCCAAACTATGCCTTCAAATGAGTTAAAATGTTGGAGGGTTAAAACTTTTGGTTAAAGCTTTATGATACATTAAAAACTTTATAATAATGCATTGTGCAATAGACAAAGGAACCTCCTATTCACTCATGTCTGTACTGAAGCTGAAACCTATCAAAGGAGCTAACTAAGCTAGTTCCCCCTCCATAACATACATCAACCCCCTCCCACCACTCCACCATGTCACTCAGATCTGTCTGTGCAGTACTCTGGTTCAATTACCCTCTATAATTGAATCATCCTCATAAATATGTTACTAGCAGTAGACTTACTGGTATCATAAGTAAAATAATGAGAGCTCCAACTTTTATCGATAAATTTGCGAGTGAGCTAGAGAAAAGTTGTAGCTTGAGTTGTATTTAATAAGACTATTCCATGATTAAAATAACAATGATTAGCTTATATGGATATGAAGAATAATATTCCTAAAATCCCATTTGTCTTGATATATACTTGCTCTGAAATCTGTGCAACTTGATGTACATGTCATAAATCATGCTTACAGAATTCATTGAACTGGTTGCACACTCTTTTTAGTATTCTGCAGCTTTGAGTTTTCAATTAATATGTCTATTTCAGTGATAGACCTTTCCCCAAAACGTTTTGGAACTTCTGCCATTATGTACAGGAATAACACTGCACACTGATTATTTTGAGTTCAGAGAGAAAGCAAATGCACATGGGTGCAATAGATTTAGAAAAACAATTGCACGTGGGTTCAATGAAAAAAAACAATTAAAATATAGAGATGATGAGCTCTGATTGGTTGGAATTTTATGCGCCAATGTACTGGATTGGCCACTTCCTACGATCACATATTATGAACGAAATATCTAGTGAAATTTTCCTATATTGTTTGATAATATGAATTTCATCATCATCATCATCATCATCATCATCATCATCCAAACAAGTGTTGGATCCTAGAGTTCATTACGATCTCATAAAGGAAGAATTTTCTTTCCAACACTTTTTGGGACATCCTAGAGATCCCTTCCTATGTAATTGATTGTGAAATATTGCTTTAGGAATCCAGTAAATGACTCCTATCAATAGCTCAGTTCATCCCAGGCTTTTTATGAATTTTGGAAGCAATCTGTTAGACTGACCCAGAGGGATATAGTAGTAAAGTTCCCACTGGTTTCCAATACCCCAAGATAATAAGGTTATACCATCTATACTAGATACTGAATTGAATTGAAATAAATAAAACATGTCAAAAGTTTTGGACACCTCTCCCTCTAAATATGGCCCTGGAGTAAAACCACAAAAGAAAAAAAAAAAAAAAAAAAAAAAAAAGAAAGAAAAAAAAAAAAACAACAACATATGTGCAATTGTGTAAAAGCACTTTGTTATATACTTGTCAAAATTGTAATGTAAAATAAATTTCACTTTCCTTAAAAAAAACTGTAAACCTTAAGGATATGCTATGATTTGATACTTGTTACTTTAATTAAGAAGTGATTCACTTATTATTCTCACATTTCACTAACAACTGCTTATCTAGGAACATGATTTTGCTGTTGCTGGCTGTTGCAGCTTCATCAATGCTGTCAAGGCTTGTTGAGTGGACTAGAACTTTGGGTTCTTCAATTGATGGAAGGTCAAATTAACAGTTGGTATTTACTTCCATATTCACATCATAATTCATGAGATAGCTTTCAAATTTTTTTACAAATATCTTCTCTCATTTCTTCAAATCTCTACTGTGTTGAATACTTTTCAATAACTGTATCTCCTCTTGAATGTCACACTTCTCTTCCCAAAAGAAATTATGATTTGTCCACACTTGAATTCCTAAAGAACTCTTTTAATCAGAAGGCTCTATCGCTTATAATTATCCCAATACATATACTGCTAGCATTTATGACTTAATTGCAGTATCTCTCTTGACTGTCATGTAAGCACAAAAGCCCATCCTGACACACAAGTCTACTGAATATTTGGCTGATGTTTTGCTCTCCTGCTTAAATCAAAGGTTATTTGATATTTTATTATAAAACAGATATTTTATTTTAGAATATGATTTGGAAATGAGGGAGCTGCTGTTGCTAATAAATCATACCAGGATAAACCCTGCTCTATGTTCAATATGTTGACTGCAAATAACCATTTAACAATCTTTTGAGTGGCTCAGCAAGTTAGGCATTCCGATCACAAGATTGTGGCTTCATACCTGACCCAGACCAGTGGTTTTTAAGCAAGCTTAAAGCAACAGCCCCAAGTCACTAAAAACCTTATGGCATGGTAAAGAATTAGTGGGATGCTATATGATCTTGGCAATGGACAGTGTCATTAACAAACAAATATTTTTTTTATTTAACCATTTTGATCATCATCAGCTTTGTGTTCTTAAAAATATATGAACATAGCATGGGCCAAAGTATTTGATTACATGGCCCATCATCATCAATACTATCATCATCATCATCATCATCATCATCATCATCATCATTCTCATGGCTAATGGAGGTCATGAGAATGGCAGATCTGCAGTTCCCACTAGAGCATCCTCTCTAACCAAGGTATTTTCCAGGTTTTCCTCAGCCCTCATAACTGGAAAATGCTGGGGAGGTATGTACTCTTAAGCCTGTCTATACCTTAATCATTTCCACCGTAAATTTCATTTCCTATTTCATTTTATTTTATGTATCATCATGTCCTATCTGTGGTACTGTATGTAGTAAAAGTGGTTCGCTAAACACTATGATTAAAAATAATTTGATGCATTATATTCTCATTCAGGACCTTCTCTATGGATTTTTAATAAACTATAAAAACTTATTCCATTTAGTTGGATAGGTAGAATCAGATTGAAAAATGTAATGCCATAGCTGGGATTTGAACCACAGATTAGCCAGTAGCTAATTAGCCCCAGACTTTAAGCACTAACATTGTAACTTGCCATTGGAGTATGTCATATAAAAATAATTTGAGATTACCTTATGGTTTACTGGAAAACAAGCAAGTCAGTTGAAGAATTTAATACTGTGTCAGCATGTTGTCATGTTAGGTAGGTGGTTAGAGCAACCAGCTAGAGACCATGGTTCAAATACTGGCTATGGTATTGAATTTTTTCATCTGACTACCTGTCCAACTGCTGCTTTACAAATGGCTTGTGTGGATAAAACAACTAACATTTATTCCATTTAGTTTATATTAGCCGAGACAAACATTTACAGAAATTGTGTTACTGCATATTTCCATAGGTACAAGGGGATTAAAGGAATACAGTAGGCTTAAGTGATAGTCAAATCTTTTAAGAGAGGTTGCAATGCGAAGGCTTTTAATTCTGATTTGTCTATATGACCCTGAGAAAAAAAAAATTAATAGCAACATTCCAATTGAATAAAGTACCTACAAATGTTTTAAAATTCAAACCAATAACAAGTAGGTATATTTTTAAAATGGTTAACTTCACAGATTTACGTTTTTTGTGCAGTAAAATTAAGCAAAAGTTATTCAAAATGAACAAGACTTCAGAGGCTATTCCCAGAAAATTAAAAATATAAATTTAATTTTTGATGAAAAATCTTGCATATATAGTATTTCAATCATATTCATTTGAGCTTTTATTGAGCAATTCAAAATTCTTGAGAAAATGTCCAGATTAAGAGGAGATTTTTGGGAAAAATCTTTGTGTTGCATCCTTGGATGATGCTGAACTTTTACACCAAATTTGATATTTAAACAAATTTTGCTTTTTGAGTTATATTCCTCACAGACACAGACACACATGGAGTTTTTTCTGAAATCAAAACTGTTTTTCTGGTAAAATCTCAATATTGATTTTTTGGTGGAGTGCAGTACCTACTATGTGCATCTTAGATTGAACTGAAATTATCAAAAATTACAGCAACAGTAATATACAACAACAACAACAACAACCATGACCATAACAATAGCTCCTGAATGGCCTAAAACATGTTTAAAGAGTTCACTATTAGTGGAAACATAAACATGACAGGCAAATCTAATGCTGTCTGTTTGGCAAACACAAATTACTTCCAAAAAGTTGCTGTTTATTAATGCCTACATTTGGCAATGCAACCATCAGGCCTCTTGCACTCCGGTATTTCCCATATATTGTAGATTTGAGTAAAAGGACTGAAGGTTGACATAATCCACTCGAAGAAGAATAATGTAGTATATATTTACAGATACTGTTAAATTTCCCAAAGTTACAATAAAAATACACTGAAGAATAAGGAGAACTGGGGAACTTTTCTATTTTTAATAACAATAATTTCTTAGAGTTATGTTCTTAAAATCATGTATTTTTGCTTTATCATAATAGCTACAATTTTTGCAGCTTATGTACCTACCTACTTAATCGATTAATTATTAACATTTTAACATAATAACATTTGTTGTCTATTTTTTTCATTTTGTAACACAAAATACTTAAGCAGAGTCTTTTCGAAAGTGTGTTAACATGAGAAATAATCTTAAAATTGTACATAGCAATTCTCCCAATAAGAACATTTTGGGCACTTAATTAAGATCCTTCTGCTTGCTTGTTTGATATAGTATTAATCAAAATAGTAAATTAAATTATAAACCGTCCATGAGAACATGATTGTTTAAGTTGTTCCTAGTTTTATTCTTTTCTTTCTTTTATAGTATGCTAACAATCGTTGCATTAGTTTAAAATACTTTATTTCTGATGTGAGAGCATGTTAATTACAGGAGCATTCATTATTTAATATGATTTAAAATATTACAGAAAAATACATAAAGGCTTCAATATGTGTGTTTTCAATGGATATATGTATATACTATACATCTATAAATATAATTTTGTATAAAAATGTTTTTGTGTGAATACTGACATGATATTTCAGCTTGAAACCATAACCAACTCTTGTTTTAAAAATAACTTGTACATAGCTTAGATAAATTTTGTTTTCAAATATGGCTCTTGCACAACATAGATTCTCTGATGCCATGGAATTGGTATGGTGTTAACCAATTGAATCTATCTCATCTTGGTATGACTGAACTGAGCTTTCTATTTTTTATAAATTTTCTTAGAAAGATAACCATTTGTGTAATACTGATGTTTTGGTTTTAAAAATAATGAGCCTCACGTTAGCAGCAGAAACAGTTTTCATTATCGATATGGTAACTAATATAGCTGAAATGTTCTACTCAGCATAAAACTAATTAGTAAAAGAGCATTAAAAGTATAAGGTGCATAAATATAGCATATCTTTTGCAAAATTAATGATATATTAGAAACTATTAATTATATTACAATCATACTTAAACAATGTTCCATTCTAAATTTAAAATTTTATATAATTAATGGCAAGTGCCAAAACATCAGTCTTTATAATATATGATTTATCATATATTATAAGCTAGTAATTTTAATGGCTGCATTTGTTATTTGTCTCAGATTTTATATTACTGATATCCCTGCATATTAAAGGGTAGAATAAGGGAAAATCCATAAATAGCTTTGTCTGGCAGTCTAGATAGACATATTAAAACCTGAACCACTTGACCTCCTATGTGCACTGATGTATAGATCATGAAACAAAAATTGAACTGATTACGCTTAAATATTTCATGTACCATACTCAAGAGCACATTATATTTATTGTATTTTGAGAAGTGATTATTTTTATGATGAACATTTCCACTGTCCTACCAAGATATCATTTATTCCAAAAACAAAAAGATTGTATATTTCAGGTAAGTGACATAGGTATATATTTGAAATCATGTTTCATTGCTTCTCTCAAAATACACAAACTAATGGGGAAAAAAAAAAATAGATACTACAATTCTTTTCTTTTAACCTACTACTTTCATAAGAATTAAATTAGAATCCCAGTATGCATAAAATAATACTAATAAAATGTAAAACCATAGGAAGAGAATAACGGTTCACAGTTACTTTTAAAATTATTATTATTACGTCACATATTTTTATCAACTATTTTATTCTCACTTCCATTGTATGTATATTGAAATATATGAGAGTCTTTGATCTGGATAATGATATTAGTTATGTAAACATTTAGGTTATACTTTTTTTTTTTATCATTATTGTTTCATTTATAAGCCCCCTTTAACATCTAAGGTCATATCGGGGGCTTTGCATTTGAAACAACTCTTTGTCTGTAGGTTCTTTACATTGGTTTAAATCATTTTATTTTTCTCAATTACACACACATTCACTCTCACATACATACTTCCAGAGTCTGTGGGGGATAGGGAATAAATCTAGTTAAAGAAAAACTCCCCGCTCCAGCCGGGAATTGAACCCGGGACCTCCGGGTGAGAAGTCAGCTCGCTGACCACTCGACCACGGAGGCAGTCAGTTATACTTTTGTTTCAGACTTTAAATGTCTAAAAGCTAAGTTTATCCTACAATAATCTAGAGAGGTTTACCTTTGAATTTTCCTTTATGCTATATTATTCTTTACATCATAAAGCAACTGCTTCAGTAGTAAAATTAAACTTTTGTAAACAGTTTAATATACTTCTTTAAATTAACAAACAGATTGCATGTCCTAAAACAACATGATGCTGTGATGAAGTTTACTTTCTTCAAAGTTAAACAGGCAAATTACACTAAGAAACAATTGAGGTGGAGTAAGAAGAACAATTGAAGGAAAGTGTCTTATAAAATAGTTACCTTAACAACAGGTCCTGCATGAGCAATTTTTGCTGATACTGTTTATCTGAGTAACTACAATTGTTGTTTCAACTAGAATCAAAATATATCAACCCGCCTGGGTAGTGTGGTGGTAATGTGTCTGCCTCACATTCAACAGGTCGGGAGTTCGAATCTCGCTTAGGGTGAGTTGCTCAGATAAAGTTTTTTGGGGGGTTTTCCCTTATCCTGAGAATGTCGAGTTACTTTAAGCTCCATGGACCCCGAGATCATTTGAGCATCATTTCACCAGTTTCTTTCATCGTCCGATATGACAAACTAGGTTAAAGGACGTTAAGCTACAAAAAAAAAAAAAAAAAAAAAAAAAAAAAAAAAAAAAAAAAAATTTGGTTGACTTGAAACAGTATATAGCTCAAAAATGGTTCTTGTGTGAAAGAGATATTTAAACAATAACCCCTTATATGCTTGAAGACTGCAGCTGAAGTTAGGGTAGCAGATTTTTCAGCACTCAACTGATGTTAGCTTCACTCTGCTAAGAATGCAACAACTTTAATGGTACTGATATTTTTGAGATCAGAAGCAAGTGTAAGGAGGAACTCAAGCCACACCCTTTTAGGAGCACAGAGAATAGTATCACTAAGCCAAGCTTAGTATGAACAAGCACGACCTACCTGATATCGACCTCAAAACAAGACAATGTGACAGTGAGCAACTCTGACCATGGCAACCCTAACCACTTATAAAAAATTAAGAAAAAAAATGGAATCTGTGAATATGAAAAATATACTAGAAATTTTTTTAATAAAAACAATGTTTTGTAACCTTTTTAAGAAATTGAATTCTAAACCATCATTAAAAATCCTGGAGTGTTATTCTTATCTTTCCCTTCACCCCCAAGCCCACAGCATTATGAAACAGGAATTAATATCTGAATTTATATTAACAATGGTACGTAAATATACTATATGTAAACAAGGACCAGACAAGTGTTGCTCTTTGAGAGCAGAGAGGAGCATCTCCAAACCAAGCTTAGCATGAGCAGACAAGTTTCCTTTACCTGACATCTGCCTCGAAGCATGAGAAAGTGACAACCATTGCTACTGCCAATGAAGGACACTGACTTTATCTGGCAAACTTACCTTTGTATTTTTATTGAAACATCACTTGAGTGTTATCTTAACTTCTCCATTACTCCCAAGATCAACATAAGACAAAACCTCTTGGACTTGATTTAGTAAGTTTGTAATATGGATATTTTATTATTATCTGTATTATTATTGCTGTATGACAACATAAGACAAAACCTCTTGGACTTGATTTAGTAATTTTGTAATATGAATATTTTATTATTATCTGTATTATTATTATTGCTGTATGACCAAACTAGATAGCTCCGGCAGTAGTATCTCAGGATGCACTCAAAAGCTCATGGGTTTAAAACCCATCCAGCAGCCAGTCTGAATAGGATTTTTACATGGTTTCTCTCAGTTGCTAATTAAATATCAGATTGCGTATTTATTATAATAAACCACAGAGTGAGGACATTGAAATTAAATAAATGCTACAGATCTGCAGATGATACAAAAGGCAACTACTTAAAAACTATAATCGCCCATCTTGCAAATCTGATTCAGAAATCAATATAATTGATAAATATTTCCAGCCTAGCTCATTACATCCAATAATGATGTAAGGTATGTATACTTAATGCCTCACAATCTAAAAACAATCTGGCATGTTCCATTGACATAACTTTCTCTGCCTATTCTGTAAACAAACTATTATTAAAAAGAGTTTATCTACACCATGCTAATTTAATTAAATATTAGCAGTAATTGTCTTATTACTTGCTTCCTTATAAACAGAAGAGAAATATACAAATACACTAGGCTAAAGCGATAGTCAGATCCTATAAAACAACCCAACTGCTTTGTGAAAATTTGAAGTTCAATTCTCTATGCATAGTTAGGAGTAAAACAAAAGAGATGAAACAAAAGATGAATTTCTGTTTGAGAAAAGCTGAAGTATTTTAAAATTAAAACCAATAACAAGGAATATCTTGGAAATGGTTAACTCTACAAAAAGAATATTATATGACATAAACTGTGTGTTTTAAAGAGCTCTATATTTTTGGTAGTAAGTTTTTATATATTGCTTACAGTTTACCATTTATGCAAAATTCAGCAAAATTCATTCAGAATGAAGAGGTCTATAGAAGCTATTCACTAAAAGTTCAAGATATACATTTTATTTGTGATATAAATATTTTTAATAAACAGTATTTTAAACAAAATCTTTAGAACCATTATTGATAAAAACAAAATTTTCAAGAAATTTACAGAGTAAGAGGGGTAGTTGAAAATCTTTATGCTGTATCCTTGAAAGATTAAACTTAAATACCAAGTTTAAAATTTAACAATATTTCCATTTTTGAGTATGCTGTCCACAAAATACACATATTTTTCTAAAAATACTCTTTTTTGACTTGAGGAAATACTTAGGTGAAATACAATACCTTCTCTTCCTTCTATGTGCATAATACATGTAGAGAAAGTAAAAATATCCTGAAAAATTGTTTTACTTCTATTGGATTTGGAAAGGTTTCTTATCATGGGCTCAAATACTCAAAATAAAATGAGCATCACCAAGAAAAGAGAAAGTGTTAGAGCAGAGGTATTCAGAAGTATGCAGGAAAAACTATCTCTAAGGTTATGCATAGACATTCCAGTTAATGACATTTCTGAAACTTTTATGTGACAAAAGAATATAAAATACCTCAATTTCACATCCAGTCTCTCTCATTCTTGTGACTGTTTAGAAAAGTTCAGAAAGTACACAATGCCCCCCTGGCACATTGCAAAATCCCACATAATCTGCATAGCAGGAAGATAATGTGAAGAACTCAGGAGAGTAACATTAAAATGGTAGATCATGGTAAAGTTTTGATATTTTATTGCAGATGCTCTATTCACCCCCCACCCCCATTAAGGAAGCTCTGCTTTTGATGAGAAGGCAAAAGCAACCACTATTCTCAACAATAATTATTTTACTTAATGGATGCCGTTCTCATTAACTTAATGAGAATTCTCTCACATTCTTTATCTTTTTGGTGTGTAGTTAATTTTGCAAAGCTGAAAGATATAGCTAAATGCTCATTCCTGGCTTCAGGTTTGCTGTCTCACATAAACACACAAGACTATGTGGGCCCATAGGTAATCTGGATCAACAAATGTCTGGATAATCCAGAAACAATTATTAAATGAATATAAACCACCAATCTATATCAACATTAATTTCAGCTTATTAAGAGCAAAAAAAAAACAACAGAAAACTCATGTTACACTCACATGAATTTCTCTGCCCATCTTCATATTCTTTAAAACATTATTCCTGTAACTACTGGACAAATATTATAAATATTTTTATTTTGTATGCTCTTATAGATACAAAACAATAAGGGAATACATTAGGCTTAAACAATAGTTATCTTTTAAGACTTGTAATCCATGTAATTGCTTTGAAATTCCAATCTCTTTCTTGACCAGGAGCAAGAAAAACAAATAATGACATTCTGTTTGACGAAAATATAGCTATTTAAAAATGAAAACCAATAATAAGGAATATCTCGGAAATGGTTAACACCACAAAATAATGTACTGGACATTAATTGTGTACTTTTAACAAAATCCACATTTTCTATAAAGTAAATTTTTGTCTATCTCTTATGGTTTACTGCTATGCAAAAGTTATCCAGAATGAAGAGGAGTTCAGAGACTCTTCCCATAAAATTTAAGATGTGCATTTATTTGTCAAGAAAAAAGCTTAAACATAATACATTAATAACATAAGAATTTGTATAGATGTTTTTGAGAGATTCAAAATGTTCAAAATCTTCTCCACATAAAGGGTAATTTGGGGTGGAGATTATTCTTGAAAATGGTTGTGCTGCATCCTTGTGAGATGTAGCAAGTTAGATACTTAACTAAATTTTCTTTTTTTGGGTTATGCTAATCACACACCCACACACAAACATGGACCTTTTTCTAAGCTCTTTTTTATTCAAGGAGTCTCAAAATGTATATTTCCAGTGAAACCTCAGTAGCCAATTATGCATTAAACATAAAACATATGCTGCATACAAAATGTTAACCAGTTAAATCGTAATAAAGATATTAATAAGCCTGAGTGGTGTTACTGCTTGCTAAATTGTGTGAAAACCTCTCTCCAACATACAATGGTCCAGCTATCCATCAAGAAGAAATTAGTGAATGCAAGAATTTGATACTAGAGTCAAACATAGATAAATTTTCCAACAAGAAAAAGAGAAGAATGGAGTTACACATACAGAATTAAAAGTTGAGATGAAATAGCAATTTATTTTCATAAGCTGCCATTGTTCTCACTATTATTGAAATAGCATAAATGTTTATTGCATATTTGTGAAGCAAAAAGGAAAGTAAGCAATAGCAAAAAAAAGTAATCTGGATAAACCAGAAATCTAGATTAATGAGTGCCAAATATAATCTCTGGTCCTTTGACATGGTGCAGTGGGTTGTGCTCTCGTTCCCGGCACGGAATGCACCTGAGTTCATTCCCACCCATGGGAGTGTGATTTTTAAGCCCCAGCGATAGGACTGGTGACCACTCAGCATCATAAAGAGCTGGATAGGCAGTGAGTGGTCCTAGCCTAATAAGACATCTTTCAGACTGAGAGATGCATGATGCTGACTTGCCTATATCACCTCCCCTTATCGATTGGTTATATCACCTCTGGGCATGAGGCTGGCAGTTGAGGCAGTACGCCTTGGCTCCTCATGGCCTGTTGTGTCAGAGGATAAGCATAGCTATAATTACCATATTATAACTTGGCCCTTGAGACAGCTCCAGCCCCACATGGCAGTAATATAAATAAATCTGTAAACAATGGGAATGTTGTGTTATACTTGGAGGTTAAAGATAAAGGGCATGAGGTGTATTTAAGTGGTATCGATGGGAATTGGCTATCACACATATCGCTGCAGTGACATGACTGTCTCTGAACTGTCTTAAGGGACAAGTATATTGTAATAATAAATGAGATTATTGGTACATCAAAGGAACCTGCTAGGATTAACTAACTTTGAATATATTGTATAACTTGTTTGCCCTTGTTAACTTCCACTACAATAATAGAGAGTGAACTGTTTACACACAATGTCTTAACAAACCTTTTTTTTTCTCCTTCCTCTTCAAAAGGTGAAGATATGAAATGAAACTAAAAATTATATGCAATACAGAAATGGGTATTTATGAATGCTTGTGAAGTTAAGAGGTTTCCTTTTGGGGTGATTCCACTTCTCGTAGACTTAAAGCTTTTAGGAAACAACAGAGGAAAAGGTGATGTTCAGTTACATGCTGAGGACCTATGCAATAAGATTAGGGAGCTTCCACATTTTCTCAGAGAACTCAAAAACAGCGACTTTATAACTTATTTTAATGATTTCAAAAATTTGCTGTAAATGATAGTAGATACATATTTGGTGAATTGCGTTATTCAATTCTCATAACCTTAGTGTAGTATTTTCAGTAACCTTTAACAACTATACTTTGTCTGTGTACTGGCTCTGATGAAGACGAAGCATTGCTTGACTGAGGGACAGTCCCAATGTTATAAGAGTGCCTACCCTGCATAGGGTTAACCACTTAATGATGGGGTCAAGGGGTGTTACAGAGTGTTGTGAAATTAACATGGGGGGACAAGTGCTCTTCGATGACTCCTGGTCAGGGTTCAACGGCCTTTTATCTTGCTGGCGTGGTGCTTTTCCCAAAACGTGTTTGTTATAGAAACATTGCTATTCTGTATTGTTTTAATTCTCCACGAGATCGTTCAGCCGTCTGCTTCATGTCACAACCCTCGACACAAGTTCACACATGTGAATCTATGAGTAAATCATAACTTAATGCTCAGCCCTCTGGTTCCAGAAACTCTTTTTGCCTCAAAAATGTTATTAGTTAGTGTAGTTCGGAAACCTCCTTCACTACAATAATATATTGATCTCATTTGGAATCCAAAAAAAGTATTAATGCTTTTGGTGCTGTCTGAGATTGGATTGATTAGCTACCTACAAATTGGCAACATTGCTGATGTAATGAGTCTTCTCTGGTCCCTGGTGTTGCATAAAATGTCTTCATGTTCTTAAAGGTTGAAAATCTTCTTTCTCTCTCTGCAGAGGAGTGACATGTAGTAAATGCCATTATAATCATCAAAAGCTTTACTGTTTCGGGAAACACATGGATTGTTTTCAACAAGAAACCGCAAAAGAGAAATGGCACCAGATCATTTTGGAACATCAATATTTTTAATTGTGATTTGAGGTTGTAGGGTAGACTGGGGGAATACCCACACCTTAACACATTTTTATTTTTGTAATTTTTGGTATGATAGTTACGTTCTGCATATTAGAGCACAAAATAATTTGGAATATAACCTATGCATTGCGTATATAATGCTGATATATTACAATAAAGTTAAGTGTGTTTCACACGTTTATTGTCATTGCTACTATGTGTCAGTATTGCCCTTGCCGGGCAATACCGACATTGCCTGAAGCTTGAGAAATGAGCTGTTTAGAGTTGAACATAAAATTTGTTTTATTAACACAACATCACGTAATGCATTATACAAAGAATAGGAACAATATGAATAACTGAGCTGATTTGTGGTTTAAACTGTAAACATCACAAATTCTCAAAGAAGAAAAACCTAATAACCCATACAACAAAAGTCACATGTATTTACTTCTTAGCAGTATCAGATCCACTACATTCAGCATGGGCCCACCTGCCACAAACCACACATCTAAACCACAGCTCTGTTGCACCAAACTTACCACAAACTAAGCACACCTCTGAATCGTTTGCAAACAGATCAACATTGTCATCTGAATCGCTATCGTCACATAACTCAGCTTCATCTACATCTTCTTCAGAAGTTTCTTCAAAAGATATTTGTCTGGGGCATGTTTTTTTCATTTTCTTAGGTTTTAAAGTTGAATTTTTTTCACCCCTATTGGTTTCTTCGTTTTTTCCAATCTCGACCTTTTTGGAGTTCTTTTCTTTTTTAATTCTCCTAAGTTTGTTTGATGAGGCTATCTTTGAGTTTTCTAATAGCTTCTCTAGTCTCAACTTCGCTTTTGCATCTTTTTGCGTCTTTTTCTTCTTTGTTTCTTCCAATGCAGCTTTCATAGGAGTAGCAGTCAAAATTACTGAGTGTTGTTTTTTGTTACCATTTGATTTATGTTGACTTTGCTTTTTGTTGATTGCAGAGGAGATATAGATTGAAGTTTTTCTTTAAACTTTTCAGTGCTAGGACCACATTCATCTGCGATTGTTGGCTTACAATTTCCAGAGTTGAGACTTTTCTCAGTAGTTTCTTTAGAACTGGAGTGTCCAGAAGGCTGTGAGGTTTCAACATTTAGGCCTACAGACTCCCGAATGTCAGCATTACTACTAATGTCACCAATTTCGTCAGTTATAATTTCCTGATCGATGATGATTGGAGGCTGAATCTGCCCTTCAGGAATAAAATCTTCTTTAGTAAATTTATCAGGGTTTAGTGGAAGAATTCCTGCCTTTCTGAACCCGGAAACTCCTTTCTCCATTGTAGCTACTTTCATGTAAGCTACATTAAAAATTGATGCTATATCATAGACGGTTATCCTTTGGAACTGGTTAGCCTTTAAAATCCTGTCACACTCTGTGTTAAATGCCTTCTTAAGAGGTCCATAAAAAGTCAGATCCAGAGGTTGCAGCCTGTGTGATGTGTGTGGTGGTATGGAAACGACATGTATGTGATTGGCTCTACAGAACTCGTAACTGTCTGAGGTGATATGGCTGCAATGATTGTCCATAATCAACAACACTGGGTCCTCCTCGGTAGGTTTAGTATTGTTCTTAAAATGTTTCAGCCAATCATTGAATAATTCTTCATTGGACCAACCATTGTGGGAACACTTATAGACTGCACCAGCTGGTCCACCTCTTTCTAATAGACGAGACATTCTCTTTCTTGGATAAATGAACATTGGTGGAATGTATGTTCCAGAAGAACTAAAAGCACACACTACAGTAATATTTCTCCCTCTTTTCCAACTTGTTAGTGAGCCCACCTGTTTTTGACCTTTTGCAGCTAGTATTTTGCCCGGTTTTGCACGGTTGATATACCTGTTTCATCCTTGCTAACACTCTTGTAGCCAGAAAGGTGTGTTTTTCATATACCTCTACCAAGTTGGAATAAAATAAATCAACTTCTGATTTATTGAACCCAATAACTCTATTCACACTTGTTGCTAGGGTTGCCTTAAGCTGATGGTAGGATTTCTTTTCTTGAGTCCTGCAATCCAATCCTCTCCAGCCATTCGTTTTTCTTTATTAAAACCATGTTTTAATTGTAGCTGCTCTGTGAGATCATAAGCAAGTCGACGTAGCTCAATCAAAGTGATGCCATAGAACATGTTGGCTAATTGTTTAACATGATTAGCCAATACAGCTTCTTGGTCGGTTGTGAACACAGATCTTCTCCCTAAGGCTGGTTTTTAGGCAGAATTGGATTTTACACGATCATGAAGGGTGATTCTTGGGATATTTAATTCAGCTGCTACACTTTTTACAGATCTACCACTTTGCACTAACTCAATTGCTTTTTTAAGGGTTTCCTGGCTCCATTTACCCTTCTCCCTTGTCCTCTTTCTCGATCTAACCATCTGAAAGGAGATAAAAGCCAACCTTTAGACTTTGGGAAACCGATTTGGAAATAAAAACGGATTGGGGTAATACCGACACCCTGTCAATATTTCCCCGTAGTGAAATGTCGGTATTACCCCGGAAAGACAATATGGCGAAAACAAAAATCTGGCGGGTAAATAGTACGTTAAGCTCTAACAATGTATATACTAAAACGTTCGCAATTATGTGTAGCTTGTGGTGATATCTTAGTTATACACATAAACAAAGTAGTTAAAAGCTTACCTCTCTTTATCTGTAACCCTAAATTTACTTCAAAGTCAGTAGAAATTAACTTTTTTACACCACGTGAAAACTGATGTGCTTCAAGAATAGCAACGCAGTGTGCACTAATTGTTGCGTTGTCCGCAACGCAGCAGCACTATCCAACTACGACTAGAGTTGAAAACACGGCTACAACATGGGGTGTCGGTATTGTCCAGGGTGTCGATTTTCCCCCGGTCTCCCCTACTTGCCTAAGTTCCGAAATTTGACACTTGGATCAGTTACACATAAAATAATAAATTCACAATCGCAATTAATACATTCGCTCATATTTACTCTGATAGTTTGGCCGCGCTTTTCACTTAGGCGGTCCCGAGTTCAATCCCAAGCGACCGTACGCAGAATTTGCGGGGCGGGTTTTCTCCGGGTTCGCTGGTTTCCCCCACCATCGCATACCACCGATGCTCCATCTTCATTCCAAGCATTATCAGTGTCATAGCCTGCAGTGCCATTTGTAGTAAAACACTATAAAAAAAAAACACTATCACCGGTCTAAAATCAGAAGGATGTTTGTTACTGATCAGCTTGGCGTTGCTAACACCTTCTGCAGTGCTTTCGCTCAAGTGTCTATCTCAGATAGCTATTCGCCTGAGATCCTTCCAGTTCAGGCTCAAGAAGGATATAAGGGTTTTTCGTTTCGTTCTGGAAACGTCGAAGATTACAATGACCTATTCAGTATGGCGGCGTTAGACCATGCACTTTCATCTTCGCGACTCCCTGCACCATGTCCAGTTAGTATGCACGTCCAAATATTATATCTCTCCTAAAGGTAAGGCTTTCCTGTTCGAGGTTTGGGGCGACGCCACTTTCCTGGCGGAAGGCTACCATGAAACCCATTTTGAAAGATGGAAAGGACTATCATCTCCCGTCCAGCTACCGTCCTATTTCCCTCATCAGTTGCGTTTGTAAGGTGTTGGGACGCATGATCAATGAATGGTTCGTATGGTGGCTGGAAACTCATAACCTGTGTATGAATTTCGACGCCGTGGAACTCTTGACCACCTTATATCGATATCGACGCAAATGATGAACGGATTCATGAAGAACTATTAAACCGTTGGGATATTTTTTAACTTTGAGAAGCTTATGATACGTGTTGCCAAGCTGGAATGTTATGTTCCCTATAAAACTGGAATATAATGGACGCTTACCGTTGTTTATTCAGGAGTTTATGAAGAAACAGATTTTCAGCTCTTTTTTTTTTTTCTTTTTTTTTTTCCCCCTCTTCAAGGGGAAGAAGTGCTTCACTCACGGACCGGTACTAAGCGTTACGCTATTTACTCTAGCCATTAATTCTGTCTCGAAATATGTTCTCCCAGATATATCGTGCTGCTTATTAGTGGAAGACTTCGCTATATTCTGTACTTTCCAATGTATGTCGTTTTTGGAACTCCATCTCCAGCAGCATTTAGACAATGTTTCAAATTGGAGTTATACACTGGGAACTCAATATGTGTAAACTTCTTGCGCCGTAGGATACGATTACCACCTTTGTTCCGATTTTGTCCAAATTTACTACCATTCGCAAATGAGATGATATTCTTTGGGCTATTATTCGATAGAAAACTTTAGTGATCCACGCATATAGCACATCTAAAAGCGCGATGTTGCCATTTTCTGAATATTTTACAGGTACTAAGTGGCAAATCTGGGGGAGCGGATCGGACAGACTTGCTGCGATTTTATTGCACAACGATCCGATCCAAGTAAGATTACGGACGGATCCTTTATTCTTCAGCACTATCGTCTGAGCTGAGAAGATTATACACGTACTTAATTGAAACATCCTGGTGATTATCGAAGCCTCCCTAAATAGCCTAATCGTAAACCTTTATGTCGAATCGGCAGAACCACATCGGTGTGATGTCCTATTAGCAACTTACGGCTGTGAACTTAGGTGTATGCCCACGTATCCAACATTTGCTCCTTTATTCTGCGCCGTCTGGATTAACGTGATAGAAAGTGCTCGTTTACTCCAAGTCCTGCATGTGTTCGTTTCCGAGAGCTCCTTTGAAAGCATGATATTGAAATGTCTGGCATGTTTCATAAGAGGAAGAGGATGCACCCCTTGGTTACGTGCATCCCACGTGTATCTCGGGATAGTGGCATACCGGAATTCACAAAACCTGTGTCCAGTATCCGTACTTATTGTTGTTTGTTTTGTTTGCTGTTGTTTTTATTACGTTTTTTTTAAGTTACAATGACTGAATTAGTATATACAGCGATGACAGTAAGTACATCAACAATGTTATATGTGCCCATCTTTATGGAGCCGAACAGTATAATTCGATTTTCATAGTAGCTTATACCGATTCATTCTATAAAACCTGTAGTAGGCCATCAAATTAACGTGAAAGTAAGCAACAAGGATTAAAAATTTAAACCCTCTATATTTGAAAAATCACACCAATTGAGTTTTGGCTCTATGTAACTTTGCATAGAAAACTGGAAACCTCATTTCATGCTGTGAACCTGTAGGAAATTTCGCTATTGTATACTTTTTAAAGTTCATTTCACGAAGTTCTGCATGTATTTTTCCTTCGACAGAACCTCAAGTAATCTACAAAATTTCTTTGCATATACAAAGGTGAGAAATACAGTCAGGAAGCCTTTGAATGGTGATGGAGGAGACTTCATAATGTGAGTGTTATAGGACTACTGGAAAAGAATGGAATAATTCAGAGACTGGTAGTACCATACACCCCATTCTGGCGCAAGTGAAAGGTAAAATAGGAGAATGGTAGAAATGGCAGAAGTTTTGAATAAATCTAATCCCTCAGCAGAGTTTTCATGTGTAATGCGAGGTGAGCTTGTTCATATATGTCTACATACTCAAAAGAATAGACAAGTCTTCAATAAAGAATGTGAGTCCTTATGAGCTATAGATGGGAAAGAAGTCCAGAGACAAGTAAACGTAGATCATTGAATCTATTGTTTATTCCATTATTTCTAAACAAAAGGAGGGAACACTGGACAGTAAAGTTTCTGGTTGGCTAAGTAAAAAATGATAGACATCGCAGTTGAATAACAGAAACCAATACTACTATCTGCACACACCTTCAATGAAATAATTATGGAAAGTGGGGGAAGTTCAGTTTATAACACAGCATTCTTCAAAAGAAGGAAACCAAAAATAAGCTTAAGATTTCATTGGAGAACAGAAAGAAGACTAAGTGGTAGATCTTCAGGAAGAGGGAAAGCGAAAATTCACCCAAAGAATATGTCCAGTTTCTCAAAACAATTTTTAGAATTGCCCAAAATATGATCTTCTCTTTTTTAAGTGATAAGTCATTCCATGGTTGGCTCTATATCCGCCGAGGAACTAGGAAAGCCGATTTATAACGAGATTTTCTCCAAGAAAGAGCAGAATATACCTAGACGACAGCTGAGAGACAGCACTCGTCTGAAATTGCCCAAACATTGTTAAGATTACAATACATTAGCTGAGGTTCATGTCGTAGACGTTGAAGGACCTGAGACTTGTGAAGAAACTGACCAGTCCAAACAACGTATACACTGAATGGAGGAAATAGATTCAAAGTTCAAGTCATTAAAATAAAATGAGACATGGACCTTGAATTACTTATAGAAGAAAGTGGGTCTACAAAGCAAGACAAATGATTATGGCTCAACTGACTAGTATAAAGAAAGCTAAACGTTGTGAAAGGATTCTCACAGTAGGCTTAACAGGAGTAATTCTAGCTAATTCAGCCATTGATATTATTCTCCATGATACTTATTATGTAGTCGCCCATTTCCATTATGTACTTTCCATAGGAGCTGTTTTTGCAATTATAGCCGGTTTTGTCCATTGATATCCACTATTTACAGGATTATCCCTTAACCCAAACTGATTAAAAGCTCAATTTTTAACAATATTTGTAGGAGTAATTTGGGTGAGATATTTGGCCCTGTGAGAAAACTATTACTGTTCCGTCAGTTCTCAGAATTGCGGCAAACGAGAAATCAGCATTTGTATGTGGAAAACTTCAACACCCAATTTATACGCAGCAACCTAAGCGGTAGAATGATCTTAGACCAGGTTCTGGGCAACCACGTCGTACAGACGCGCGTCTGGATCGACGGATTGTACGGGCATCGGTGGGTGCCTGAACAGCATCCAGGGAAGCGAACCGGGCACATGTAGCACCGGGTGTGTCTGCACAGACTATTGGAAATCCTCTTCTTTTCACGACGGGACGGCAGCGACAATGGAGTAAGTAAGTAAAAAATCTGGTGTATTTCATTCACATGATTTTTTCTGCAGCTCTATTACAAATTATTGTTGAAAGCCTTATTCTGCTATCAACCTCATGCCAAGCTAGTTAAACATTAGTAGAAATGGTATTTTTACTTGCTTCATTGTAAATAGAAGGGAAATAAGGCAATGCTAAGGCGATAGTCAAATCTTATAAAAGCTGGTTGCTATGTGTTTGAAACTAGTTTATTTTCGTGGACAGGAATTGAAAAATTCACATATGAGCAAAATTTAAGTATTTTAAAACTGAAACCAGTAACAAGGAATATATCGGAAATTGTCAACTCCAGGAAAATATTGTATGCAAATTGTGCGCTTTTAACGAATCTATATTTTCTGTGCAGTAAGTGTTTATGTATCACTTACGGTGTACCAATTATGCAAAAGTCGTCCAGGATGAGGACATTTCAGAGACCATTCCCAGGAAATGCAAGGTATACATTTTATTTATCATGTAATATTTTAATATACGGTGTTTTAATCAAAATCTTTAGAGCCAATTTTGAGAAAATTGACACTTTCGTAATTGTTTCCATGTAAAAGGTAGTTTGGGGTGAGAGGATTTTCGTCTAAATCTTCGTGTTCCTGAATATGCTAAACTTACATACTAAGTTTGGTAGTTCACCAACTTTTCGTTTCTGAGTCATAGTGTTCAGAGCCACGCGTACACACTAACACTTAAACATATACACACGCAAGTCTTTTTCTAAAAATGAGTTTCTGCTGAAATCTCGATGTCGAATTTTTGGGTGTAGAGCAATGCCTTCTCTACCTATTACTATATCCACTGTCGAACACGTGGCAAGAGGCTTCCAAAAGTGGTACTTATTGTCGCACTGCAAAACATCGCAAGTGTCACAAACTCACACAGTGCAACAATCGGAACTTCGATTTAAAGTGCTCGTCAAATGTACAAGTGTTCACTCGCTTGAACAGTATTCTTTTCTTGGTCTTCAGTGAGTCCCATTAAATCTTGTAGGACTTTTACACATTATTAGTGGGTGCGGTGTTCTTCCAGCTGCAGGTACTGCCGAAATGACACTAACAGTTGCGCCACACTGTTCTCCTCAACCTTGGTGCAATGGACATGGCATATCCTCTGGACGGGATCATCTGGACATGTCATCCGCACTGGAATGGCTCCTTTCTTTCCGATGTTCTAGTGTGAAGTTGAACTCTTGGAGAATATGGATCCAACGGGCTGTTTGACTCTTTAAATTCTTGAAACTTAACAGCCAGATGATGGCGGAGTGGTCTGTCCTCGAGGAAGCGGTTCAGCGCCTTTACTCTGATAGGAACTCTCGCCGGGTAACGTCTTTTCTGCGTTGGAGAGCGTCTTGCTGTAGTAGGCCATTACCCTCTCTGGCCAACTTGAACCTGGGATAGAAACTGGTAATTTCGGTGTCGCTGGCATCGCCACTAGGTCGTGGAAATCCTAAAATAGGAGCACTGCGGAATAGTGACTTAAGAGCCTGAACCACGTTATCCCCTTCTTCTGGCCACATGTAACGTCAGTGCTCTTCCATTAGACGAGTAAGGAGTTTGGTGATATTGTTTGAATGTAGTTGTGCCAAGATACACCCATATCCAGCTGACGAAGCATCTACGTAGATTACATACTTCCATCCATCTCTAGGTCTCTCTGTTAAGATAATGTTTTCAATCAATTCTTGCAGTTTTTCATAGCATTCCTGTAGTTCCTGGTTCCATCTCCATTTCTGATTTTTGCATAGCCATTTTTGAAGCGACTCCTCTCGGCCACAGCTGGGTAGAAATCTGCTCACATAATTCCATATACCGAAAATCCTATGAAGTTGTTTAATATTACGAGGAGCGGGTATTCGTTGTATGGCTTCCATTTTACTCGATCTGGACGAATTTCTAACTCGTATATTAGAAATCCAAAAATCAGACCTCCTTCACACAAAATTGTGATGTCTTCATATTCACAGTAAATCTAGCATTTCCCAGCCTCGTAGTACAAAATTCAGATGCCGCATGGTTCTTAAAACGTTTTTGAGATCACAAGGAAGTCATCGATGCAATTTAATAAAAACTCGTATTCGGTGTTCTTAAATACTTCACTAATTGCTCAAAGGAAAGCTCCAGGAGCTGACTTTTCCGAAAGGAAGTATTAAACGTTTAAAAACAAGTCCTTCGTAAATGAAACTTTAATAATCCGGTACCTGTCCATCAAGTGGA
This sequence comes from Hymenopus coronatus, assembly GCA_030762935.1. Taxonomy (NCBI): domain Eukaryota; kingdom Metazoa; phylum Arthropoda; class Insecta; order Mantodea; family Hymenopodidae; genus Hymenopus; species Hymenopus coronatus. The sequence continues at coordinate 106,558,060 of CM060890.1, forward strand.
ATCTGCAAATAGCTATTTGTTAGGTCAATAGTCGAAACGTAGTTTACCTCTGGATAATTTAGTTATCATCTGATTAACACTTCTGGAAGTGGTCGAGCTTCATAAATGAATTTAACTTACGAGCGTCAAGTGTTGCTCGTAGTATTACAGCTGTCCCTTTCCGTACAGTATGACAAAGAACTTAAATATACCACGAATGGCTTCCGCTATAATTTTGTTAGTAAGCATCCCTTTTATTACTTATTTCGCTTGTTTGCGAAGACCTAGCGGTATTTTATTGTACTTGTGACAAAAGGACTGAATATTTTCCATCTCAAACGAATGTGTGTATTATCGGTGAGAAATTTCCTTGTGATTGACACTTGTGGGATGTGTCGTCTGCTGGCCCGGGCTCGTCAGGTTGCTGACTAATCACAGTGTAAGAATATATAACCGCCAGAGACGTGACGTCATCAGCGTTGAATACCTATATGGTTCAGTGGAGATTTACGCGCGCGTTCTCATGCATGATTGATTAATTGTTTGCAATCTGATTGTTTGATTTCATTCTGTCAAAAGTTCGGTTATGCTATACACAGTGACTCCGTAAGGATTTACATTTAAAATCATTACTACCTTTTATATCGCGGACATTGCTCTTGTTCTCATCCTAGAAATATCATAAGTGACACTGTGATTTGAAAATGTCTTACATCCGTGATAAGTAAGTTGAGGTTACTTTAGCCGAAATAATAAAACTTTTCCGTTTAATGAAATACAGGACCCAATGTGGAAAGGAATAGATAATGTAACTAGAGAGAAATGGGGAAAATAATTCAACATACGAGAGGTATGCATGGCGAGAAGGCATTTTAGAGGAAGCAGTGGAACGGTGCCGCTGCAGACGGACAGTGCAACAGCGCACCGAAGCGACCACGTATCAGCAGAATGTCAATCACAAGGTAATTTCTCACCGATAATAAACTGTATATATATCTGGTAATTTCTGAAAATACACATTTATTTCTTTCGAGTTAGATAACTTACAATTCGCTCAGATTATGTACTTTGCCACACTTACATCTTTTTAAGAATTTTGTTTCCTTCCAAACCTCCTGTTGAACCCTCATCAACTTGATCTGACAGGTAAACTCTTTCCTCAACATAGGGTACATTTTCGTTTTTCTCACTCCGGCTGGCGATCAGCTGTTTGACGCAAGTGGTGTCATTGACATGCAGTTCTTGCACGAATAGTTTGGATTTATGAACTTCAGCTTCCTCTTCCGTGAGATTTATCTGGGTATTTGGTCTCTTCAAAAATCTACTATTACAACCTCGTCGTCGGTGTTTTTTTTTTTTTTTTGTTTTTTTGTTTTTTTTTTTTTTTTCCATTTTAACTTTTTCCCTCACAAAATCAATTTATACTTTGTACTTTTCGAACTTATCACAACCAACAATTATATTGTTATTGAGTCCTTCAATAACTAGATACACATTTGCAAAAGTGTTTGCTTCTATCTGAAATTCTATGAGACGCTATGTCTTTACAATCTGTACATTCTTTCCTATAGCTACACTACACACAATGCTGGTTTACCGGAAGTTTACACCTCTAGTCGTCTATTGTTCAACCAATTGTGCCACTATTATCGAACAGGTAGCAACATAGGTAGCTGTAACATATGGCATTCCCTGAAATATCACAGAAATATAGAGTGTGTCAAAATCTAAGTTTTTGCCTTTTTGTGCATGAATTTCTCCGGCGTCAATGTTTGTTCTTTGGGTGTCAGTTTCGCTGGAAATTCTATTAGTGATTTCTAACTCATCGGCCCACGAGCGATTCCCTGTGTGCGAACCATCTTATGATTTTCTGTATGTCCTTTCGCTATATGCTTGATTATTACTTATAGTTTCAACAATTAGCTCTTGTCTCTCCTCGTTACTACTCTACGAACAGTGTTGTCATTGTTGCCCCGCTCCTGATTCGACGATGCAAAAATCTCATTAGTTCGGTGGTTATCTTAATGGCCTCTCTGTCCCTACGACTCAACCTTACGAGAAATTTAAGTTTTGCCTATTTCTCATGTACCTCCCTCCTTGATTTTGATAGTCGTCCTGTTCATTGTTGCTAAACTGAGGATATTTACATGCTCATATCTGCTCCCACGTTATACTTGTATCTATTTCTTTCCAACTGAAGTATATTTTGAACATAGCACTAACGTGGTAAACATTCTTATCATATTGTGTTTTTCACCTTCTCGATATCTGTTCCTGGACTCGAACTCCTGCGCTTCCAGTGCTGATAAGAGATCAATCATAGCAACAATACCCTTTGTCTCACAATCAACAGATAATTGTGAATGAGATGGGGAAATGATGCTTTATGGGCTCTATAAACTCATTTTCGGAAATGTGTGATGTCGATTAAATCGTGAGCTCTGAAGCACGTAATCTGACATGGAAAATTTTCTCTAAGAGAATAACAGCGGTAGCAAAATCTTGGCCTTATCTTTTGCTCACGTGAGGTATTCCGAAACTTCCCTAGAAATATGTGTTTAAAGAACTCAAAGTTATCCTGTGGCGATATAGCTGTACTGACCCAGGCCAAATTTCTACTGGCCAAGCACTTACGAGGCATCATTCCCAACAATTCAGGAAAATTCTTAATATTCTATCAGTTGATTTATGAAGACAGTCGGTGAGTTGTTCTGGTCTTCAGAAAATTTGACAGAGGGAGTTCACCGAGGATACTATTGACTGCAGAATTATTACCGCTTTAGTTACACCTTGGGCTTACTTGAAATACATTTGGAGGGATATTTACATTTTCTGACTCCCCCTGGAGGTTACTCACATAGTTTTCATAATCAAGTCTGTGACCATTCACATCATAACCTTGCATAGCTTCATTCTTATATATAGTTTTATGACTACCTGCTTTTCTGAAAATCGCATGAGAAACTGCATCTTTATTATAGTTTACTTCATTCTCTGTTTGAGGCAATTTTTACAAGTTTCTTAGTGAACGATTTTAAACTCATCACTAACTCGTTTGAGTTTTCCCCAATTTCCTGATTACCTTCAACTTCATTCTTTAGAAGTTGCGTTTCTCACTCATTCGTTTTTGTACTCTTATAATTTAGGCACGTGCTGTCTAATTTCTTATCAATTAGTGCTATATCACCGCTGAAACTCGTGTGAATAAGAGCTAACTCGTCTTTATTATCGCTAATGACCTCTGAAAGCTTAATATTAGCACTCTCAATCATACTTGATAATTTACTATTTTGAGAAATTATAGCTAAATCTTCTTCTAATAACGCTTACTGTTTTATATCCATTTCTGCTTTGGTTTTTTTCATTCCTCGTGGTTCTGGTCAACTTGTGATTTTAATTAGGCATGAAATAGCTCCCATTCATTTTCAATACTTCCCTTTAAGTCTACTATTTCTCACTTAACTTCAGTCACCTAGTTAGTTGTTTCTTTTTTATTATTACTAATTGTAATACCTCCATTAAAGTCCGTTATCTTAGACATTAACAAATGGAAAAACTATACTATCCACTGTATTATACAATTTCCTGTCTCTACTAGACATTAGCAAATGGAAAAACTATACTATCCATTCTATTATACAATTTCCTGTCTCTACTACGGGGTCTAACACACAAGGGTTGGCCGCGCCAACCGCTCTCCCCTCACCTAGGCAGTGGGTTCGATCCCAAGCGACCGCATGTGAGATTTGTGGTGGACAAAGCGGCGCAGGGGAGCGTTTTCTCCGGATTCCCCCGTCATCGTATTCCACGGTGCTCCATTACCATTCCATGTATCATCAGTGTCATCGCCTGAGACGCCACAAGTAGTAAAAGCGGGCGTTAAACACTACAATAATACAAGGGTCGTTGGTATTTATGACTTCTACCTGGCCACTGAAATCTTGAATGTGGTTAAAACTTACATTTTCTGAATCTTTAACCTTTCCCGGTACAAACTCTAACTCAAAGGCCGTTGCACTTTCCTCAGCTGTTCATTTGCCTGCGCTCTTCCTTAGTCACACGACATTTTTCTATTCATAAGTAACATAGATATACAATTACTTTTCTAACTTTTGTGTCACTTTTAGCTTCGTTGTCTTGACGTTTTACCTTATTTGGTAACATGTGTTTGATGTCCGAGGCGTTCTTGTAGAACTTTGAATCTAGATGTCCTCGAAGTTGATGTTGCAGTCTAGAAGTCGGGGCTCGATGTTTACAGCATTCGTGCCCCTTCCTTCAGCTTCTCGTTCTGTCAGCGTCCTGGGCCGCGTAGTTAATCTCATGGGTTGCCATCCGCGTAGTCATCGTGATGCCCTCACCATCGTGATTGAATTCCGCGTTGTCTTCATTGCTCTCGTTCCAGCTTACGCTCGAGCCGGCACGTTGACACGTGAATTAAGAGCGGTTCTCGTTGTTTTGGGTGTACTTTGTATTTGCTGCATCTTAAAGTGTTGTAGTATATATTACATATTTAGTTCTATTGGTCCTCGGCTATTAGTCTCATTAAAAGATTACATCCGGTGGAGTACTGAAGCAACTCACTCGGAGTGGGATATGAGTATGGAATAAAGGTACATATTAGTAAGTAAAAGCGCTTGTTTCCTGCTTCAATATTTCGACGTTTATTATGATTGCAGGTATCATTAATGTACACACAAGCACCGACCTACTATGCTACTTTCTACTCCTAGCTTTCAATTCACTAAGCACTTAACTATTACTTTGTTTAGTTAGGTGGCGGTAAACTAAGTCGAGTAACACGGGTAGATTTTTTACTTATTATTTCGCAGGTCCCCCCTCAGTAATCTAGTCGAACTCTTGATCGTTTGTCAAAATCTGGGGTTATATAGGTGCATATTGGGTTCTCCCCATTTGTAGTTTCCAACGTTTTAGTTGAGTTCCGAATCACGCGTCACTTGAAAGTGGTCATGTGAATTTAACAGACAAAGAAGAATATCCTGACTATAAATTAAAAGTGTATTCCCCGTCACTTGAACATAGTGCCTTATTGCACCTAAAATTCCAACAGACGCTTAACTTATTAACAAAGGATCCCTGCGTAGCACAAACGGCTTTCCTTCCAAAATAGCTAAGCCTCTACAAACGTTCTAAAATGTTTTTTAAACTGAATATACCTTGGCATTACACTTATTATATACATTCATCTCGTTTATCAGAACATGACAATAAAATTATGATTAATTAATGAATTTACACATGTGAAAAGAATTTTTTCTCTCTCTCTCTCTACACACACACACACACACTTATGTACTTCTTTTTATGTGCCTCCATTTTCCTCTTTCTAATTTGCTTATCACTTCATAAAAGGACAGCCCCTAGCGAGTAATATGCTCAATGGGACATTCTTTGTAAGTAAAAAAATAAATAAAATAAAAATAAATAGAAAGACGATGTCATGTTTGATTCGCGAGCTGTTGAATGGGGCTGGTATGCACGCAAATATAGAGATGGGTATGTCATCTATATCACAGCCTAAAATCCCTAACAGTTCAACAAATCTAGTTCTGGCTTGAACATTCTTTGAAACTTCTTGAGTTCTTAGCCTGGTTATAAGCTTATTTACCTAACTTATAAGGTTGGCAATGCTGCTTTAAAAATTCGCCAAAAGTTTACACTATGATAACGACTATTATTGGGGAATTCCTCTCTCTCTATTCTCTGTAACTCAGAACGGCAGATTTGATTAGTATCATTACTGTTTTATAGAGAATATATATATATATATATATATATATATATATATATATTAAAAAGCTTGAATATTAAATTTGCCTGCAGTTTAAATCACTAATCTATGGCGCACGTCTTGAAAATATGCAAAGCATAGCAGCAATACCAACTGTTCAAGATTTTAATTATTATTTGTTATTCGTTTATATGTGAGCCTGTGAGCTGGAAGCTGTTGTTGTGAGCTTTTTTTAACTGACAATTAGTGGTAGTTTTTGGAGGCTTATTGTTTGGAGAAGAGCTCAAAATTGGTAAGCCATCGAGTATTTAGATTTAAGTTTTTTATGACAGTTTAGAATTAAGAATGATAATTTCTGATAAAAGGGGTTACATTACTATTGTGCAATTCTCATAATAGTAAATGGCTCTTGACCATCACATGACAGATTGAAACAGCGAATTATTCCAACAAACTAGTCATGTTTGTCATATCCAGGAAGCAAACAGAAGATGTCTCTGTTGGACATTTACACGAATAAATGTAACAACATGAAGCTAAGCCCTTATAGACGTAGAATCTTTTCTTTGTTTTGCCGAACATTATTACGCAAACCCAGAAGGTACCAAAATAAAGGACTGATATAAAACATATTTACTTTAATAATGAAGATATGAAACTATTAAATTGTTATAATATACTATATAACAATATATAACATTTCAAACTTTACAAAGAATGACAAATGTTGAATGAACAACAATTTAAAAATTCAATATTGAAAATCATAGTAATAACTATTTTAGAACCAGGAATACATTCAAGTTAGCACATTTTACAGGAAATTAATAAAAAAAAATCCTCTCAGAAGACCATTCGGTATTAAAGGTGTGCATGTTCCAGTTTGTTCTGTGAGATGAATTTGCGATACTAAAGAACCATAGGCATATGCTTAAATTCAACATTTTTCTTTGGTGTCCTTCATTTTGAGAATCTCTGTTTTGTATGACTACTTTTGGTAATCTTTTCTCATATAATTCTTTTGTCATTCATAATTTGTTACATTTGTTATTCTACATTAGAGCCTCTTTGTAGCTATTGATTGGGTCTCTAACAGCCACCATGAACTTTTAGACCCCTAAACTGTAAAATGTAGCCCAGAGGTGATTAAAGGCAGTGGTTGCAAAACAATTGACAGGGTGTACCCAAGGGATCCATGAGGCTATAACCTCAATGGTCCCAAGAAGTTAAAACCTCAGAAATCTAGCGCATTTTTGAACACTTGAAATCCACATTGCCTGTGGAAGTTTTACCAACAATATTTTTAAACATGGGAACATAACTGCAACAAAACCATTTCTCCACCTTACATCGACAGTTCTGTGGCAACTCCCAAGTATCTTATCTATCCACTGGACACCTGTGATCCCATCAACTTCTTTCTCAATCAAAGTCCCTTCTGCAAATCACAAATGTGGAGAGAAATATTTCCCATAAGTTGCTTTATTTGTTTAAAGCACTTAATTATGCTGGAAACAGGAAAGTCTGAATTAAGCAGAATTTGTGTCTTAGCTGAATAATTGTTATTGTGATCATTGTAAATATGCATTTAGTGAAATAGATTTTAAGAAGTATTGATTTTTTGATTTGTTACTTCATTATCTTGTGAATTACTATACATTACAAGAATGCTAACATTGACCTCTAACTGCACCAGTATGGTCGCCTATGCCTTATACTGTACAGCCATTCGGACACATGATAACTGCAGTATTATGTGAAATTATAATACTTCATAATGATAAGAGTAAATTTATTTTTTCAAAAATAAAAAAAAAATAAATTGCAAAATGTATGTATGCATTTAATCAAAACCATTCCATCACACCAATTGCTTTAGTTGGCCAATCCTTTTTTCATAGTCTCCCTTGAATGCAGAACATAGCTTTTGACTGGATTTGACCCCATGATCCTTGGTTTGACAGGTTAGCTACTCCTATCATGCCTTAGACCATATGACTATAAATCCAGATGTAGAGGTTATCCTATGTTATCCGTTGGTAAACTACATCATATTATGTACATATAGCTGAATGGGTTAAGCTATAATTGATTGAATTCCATTAGACTTAACATTAGCTGTAAGTCCTTGCCAATGCAAAATTTGCGTTAGTGCCACCTATGTAAAGAAATAATTTTTAGTAAAACTTCTGGATTAGAAGGTGTTGAAACATGTCCAAATTTGAAACCCTCTAGATTGCCAAGATTTTAACTTCTGGAGTTACTGGGATTTTAGCTTCACTTTAGCTTGACTGCAACTGCTCCACTCCTCTATTTTAAAAGACATTGCTCTAACTTGGGCTAAGCTTTGCAGCTTAGGGTCCTAAAATTTATGGCGGCTGTTACAGATTTCGTAAAAAAAAAAAAAATAGAAAATGGCTCTAATGGTAAAATAACAGAAGTACCAAATCTGGATTGTTAAAGGATGGTAAGTTTTAAACATAATTTAAAAAAACTGCAAGTTTAAACCAAGATCTCATTCTAACAACATCAAATGATAAGGAGGTTACTTTGCAATTTTTTTTGCCCACATCATATCAAGATCTTTGATGAGGTCATCTGTTACATCCAGTTCTTTAGCAGAAAACAGATGTAAACATAAATTGCTCACTTGATCAGTTTTCCATTTGGAGTGAAGTGTTAAAACATCCCCTGTCCCAGTAAAAATATGTACTTCACTAAGATTTGGTTTGAAGTAATCTAATACATACAATCTTTCAGAGAAATATTAATGGGGAAAGCATTTGCTCACTTCAACTCTTTCCATCTTTAAAACTATACTGTGGAATGAAACCGTACATTGAAGGTTTGCTATGTGACACAGAATAGCTTACAAATTTGGTTTCTAAATCAAAAAAAAAAAAAGAAAGATAAAAATGTTTGATTAATTATAATCAAATTAAACTTGACTGTTAGATTGATTGGGAATTGTTCAGTGTAAGTTATACTGTTAAATATTAACAAGTTGTAGTGAATAATGAATAACATACATATAAAGTTTAGCAAACAGAGCAAACTACATCCTCATTGATTCATTCAATTCTGAATTCTAAATAGAAAAATTCAGTTTTCAAAATATTTAAAAAATGTTTATTCTCTTCTCTCTCTCTCTCTCTCTCTCTCTCTCTCTCTCTCTCTCTCTCTCTCTCTCTCACACACACACACACACACACACACACACACACCCCCCTTCAGAAAATGGAGATAAGTGCATTATTTGAATAAAGTACCTATGTCTTGTATCTTAGATGTCTGCAATTCATACTTTAAACACATATTTCAGCATATTTTAGTTATGCACAATCTATTCTTGAAATATATGGTAGTATATTAGCTGACAAATATTTATAGCATCATGATCATCACAATCTCTCTCGAGTTTAAGTCTGTTGATGAAATTCCTGTGTGGCAGAATTATGTATGGGTTTATGTATTTAAGGAATTAACCTTCTGGAACTAGGAAGCATAATGAGCTCTAACTCTGGACAAATACTGTTATTTGCAACAGAATAAAATCTTTATTATAAAGTATTCATCAGAAAACTCAAGCTTATGTAATCATAAGCCTGGAATACTTCTCTGTAATATTATGGCTCATATCATGCTTCCGTGATATACTAGGTACAGTAAAACAATGTGCAATAAATTGTAGTGTAGCAAGACAGTACCAAAATATGAGGATAGGAACAGGGGGTCACTGATTTTTCCTACACTACCTGCGTAAAGAATAAATCAAGCCAAATTATAGTTTTTGATTGTGAAACTTGTCTGGGAGTGTCAGATTTAAACAAAATGCACTATTGTACAGTAATGTAGCGGTTTTTACCATGAAGGCACAATGGCTGTTGTGGAGAATCTTGCAGTATTGCCACTCATGTTCTGCAACTGTTTTCCTCCATAAACTATTTTTATTGTTGTTATTGAGGTTGTCAATAAAACAATTAAATTAGTTGTATACGGTCATTAAATTATAATGTAACCCCTCTTGTGGTCTCTGTGCACTGCGCGAGAGATCCGAGTTGTGCCAGCAAAGGCATTCTGAAGTCCTTACCTTAAATGCTGAAAATATTGACCATTTGCTCCCAAATGGCAGTATAACAAGATAAAGTTATTCTCACTCATTCACCTAAGCTCAGTAGCAGAAATCCATGTGTAATCTACAGAAAGTGACAACATCATGCAAGAAATCATGAGGATTCCTGCTGCTAAGCTTAAATGAGTGAGCAAGAATATTTTCACAAATTGTGCTGCCTGTATGTGATGTGGGCAGAGGGTCAACATTCCTGTAATTTATTTTAGGATACATATTTTAGTATGCTTTTGCCGGCACCACTTTCCTGGTGATTCTCAGATCTCTCTCACAGTGGAGAGAGGCCGCAACAGGGATTATCTTACCCTATATTATTAAAATTTCAGTAGGTTTAATAATTAATATGTAAGTAATATTTATCACATTTTCTTAACTGTCTTTACTGCTTAACCTAAGGTGGTTAATGCAGTCTGGAAAAATCAAATGCACCTGATGTTAGTGCTGCCTCATCACACTGTTATTAAATGCCATGTAGACAATTGTTTGTCACTCACTAATGTCCAAGTCCAGCGGCTGCACTACCAAAACTTTTAAAAGCTGACATTGGTAGAACAAAATACTGCAACATGCAGGGTTAAACTTATTTAAAACAATTTGCATACATCCAGCTATAAAGCAATACTATTGAGAGTGGTATATGTTGCAAGCAGAAGCACAGTGTAAACCAAAGAATGCTATCAACCAGTTGGAAGAGATAGGGCGATTCTTCTTCTTAGGTGAAGGGCAGTTCTTCTTTTCAGGTGAGTGAGTCATGTGGTTGTCAAGTGGCTGTTAGGTGCATAGTTAGCACTCTCTGACTAATTACTGTTACCTTAATCGATTAGGGGTATAACACTCAAAGAGAAGTCCTTGGTGGCTTGTTCACTGCACTTTTTACTTTCTCTACATGTACCATGTACATAGTGTATAGAGAAGGTATTGTAGTACACCCAAAAATTTGATACTGAGATTTCACTGGAAATACATGTTTTGGGTCCCCCTGAATCCAAAAAAAGCATTTTTGGAAAAAGGTCCATGTGTGTGTCTGTGGACAGCATAGCTCAAAAACGAAAAGACTGTTGAATACCAAAATTGGTATTTAAGTTTGGTATCTTCCACGGATGCGACACAGATTTTCAAGAAAAACCTCCTACCCTTTACATGGAACTTTTTTCAAACATTTTGATTTTCTTAAAAATGGCTCTAACGATTTTGTTTAAAATATTGTATATTAAAGATATTTACCTGACAAATAAAATGTATATCTTGAATTTTCTGGGAATAGCCTCTGAAGACTACTTTATTCTAGATGAATTTCACAGAATTTTGTATAACAGCTAAACCGTAAGAGATGGGCAAAAACTTAACCCACAAAAAATGTCGAGCACATTAAAACACACAATTTATATTATATACATTTTTTTCTTGGAGTTGATCGGTTTTGACATATTCCTTGTTTTTGTTTTCAGCTATAAAAACTTATATTTTTCTCATACAGGAATTTGTCAACTCCTGTCCATACAAACAAAGAAACTTCAGTCACATAGCAACCAGCTTTTGATTATTAGTTTAGCCTATAGTACTCCCTTATTTCCCTTCTGCTTACAAGGAAGCAAATAATAAGACTATTTGTGCTAATTTGTTTCTCGATTAGCATGAAGTAAATAGAAGCATAAGCTTTTTAAACAATAATTTGTTGCAGAGAGGTAGAGAAAGTCGTGTGAATGGAACACATCAGATTTTCTTGTGATCTATTGTGCTCTGATGGCTTAACTGTAATGCACACGATCACCAAAATACCTCTAAACATCATATATGCCTCAGATATCCGAAATGTAGCAATTGGTTCTGTGTACCTCCATGTGTAGATAAAAAAGTTATTTCTTTGAAAACATTGATGCTGGGAATTTTCATGTAAACTTAGTATAAATGAGGCAGTGCTGCATTTTCCACTGCATAATGAAACATCCATTTAATTCTAAATTTTATTTTGTTGAGATATATGTTTAGTTGTATTGATTTTGAGGTTATGTTACAATTCACAGAATGAAGTGGGGAAGTGAGATATAATTAAATGCCTGGATTATATATAGTGCAGACTACTGCTGGAACTTTCATGATATTATCTTTAAAAACAAAGCGAAGCATACAGCTACACTTGTATTAGTCTTAAAGAATGGATGAAATGTCAACAGAACTAAAAACAATTTGATTTGATCTTATAATTATGCTTTACTGCATATAATTATGCTTCCTGAAAATGAATAATAAAAGTAATAAATTCCATTCTTAGTAAAGTTATTATTAAATGTTCATGTTTAGAAGAAAAGCTCTTTTGAGATCACCGTTTCCTTTGACAAAGTTGCAGATAATCTTAAAAATGATCTTAGATCCAAATTCTAGTTCATATTTGTTTCTTTCACTTTCTCTCAGTTTTTTAAGGCCAATATTAATATCTGTGGCACTACTTTAGCTGTTCTGTGTTAACTATCCATTTTTACAAACTACCTCTGCAGACAATTGTGTATTCTGTAATTTCATTGATTTTAATGAAATTACAGAATACACAATTGTCACCATATAAACATCTTGTGCAATAGTTTCATGATATTAGTAGTGAAACCCAGTAATGTAAATAAGCCTTAAACCTCATCTATGTACTTTCACTGATGCTTGTTTTCATCATTTGACCATAACTAGGTCCTTGTTGCTTTAAACTTCCAAATGGAGTGGGCACAAATAGAGATACTCATCAAAATAAGCTGTTGTAGGAAACATCTTACTAATTTGTGCTTTTTCAAGGAGAATAAGGTATATCTGTTTTTGTTTTGGCAGCAAGAAGCGAGATCCTGATAAACATATTGAGAGTATCAATCGACCTATGTGTGCTTGGCAGCCTGGAAATTTAAAAAAACATTTACTCAATATCATCAGAGTATCAAAACCTTCCTAATTTCTAAAAACCATCACTATATCTGTTGCAGTAGTAAGGCATTTATAATTGTTAACTTGATACTTTTTCATAAGCCTCAAAAATGATAACATAACACCTATTGTCATTGTATTGTATTAGGCCATTGTGTTTCCTCTGCCTACGTAAATTTCAACATTTTTCAGCAGAAAGGGCATTCCTATCTGCTTAACTGGAATTTGGATGAGCTGTCTTTTCGAATATACATTCACATTTATACTTTCAGAGCATAGGGGATGAGTCAAATTAAAGAAAAATTCCCCATCTCAGCTGGGAAGTAAATCCAGGACTGCTGTCTTGTTGATAAATAATACAATGTATTTAATTGTATATAAAGGCCAAAAGTCTAATATCATTTTTGTACCTACTGCAGACTACTAATCTAATGCTTTCACTGCATTTATGTCAGATAGGAGAAATTAATTGCAACTAATCATTATAGCTGAGATCCATGGTTTATGTTCCAGCTATGGAATTAAATTTTTATGTATCTGGCAAACCTTGAGATATGAGTAAGAACTTATCCCAGGAGAAATGTAAAATGTTAAAAATGTGCAGTTTTGAATTGTTTGTTCTACACTAGCCTTGTGCAGGACAGGAATTGGAAAGTAGAGTGAGACTGAAAAATTGTTATTTAAACCATGAATCCTGGAACTTGCAACAATTATTGTAAATCACCATATACCATCTCAAAATTATTTGACATCTCCTTGTGGTTTACTGGGAAAAATGAAAATCAGTTGGGGAATTTAGTACAATGTCAGCTAGTGGTTAGGCTCGTGGTTAGAGCAACTGAACAGATACCAGGACATCTGTGATTTCAAATCCTAGCTCTACCTTTCCAATGTGCAGTTGCTAGTTTAAAATTTTCTGACATGAAAATTTTCAAACTATTTGTTATTGCTCATTTAAAAGTTTCAATGTTTTAAGCAGCACATTTTTAATTGTTAGTGGTTACTCTTTTGTTTCTAATAAGCTAGTACAAAGAGTAGGTTTAATAACTGGTCTAGTGTGCAATCATTCCAGCCTTCTGTTATGTTAGTTTTAACTGTCTTTTAAAAATCTCTAACAAATATTTATCATATTTAACAGAAAGTAATAAAGTTTGTTTGAATAATGCATGAAGTTTCTATTAAATAAATGAAATGGTTTTGGCAAGTCATGTTTTTGTTTCTACACCAAACATTTTCTTGTATCTGTGCATTTCCAGTAAACCACAATATCAGATTTGAGTCCTGTACTGCTTTGGATAAGCAGTACAGGAAGTCATACTTTTATGTGGATATTCTGCAAGCATTTTATGAGAAGCAATTATTAAGGAAAGTTATATAGCTGTTGCACAGATTGGATAGCACTCAAAATGGAATTTGGTGCAACCTCTTGTGAGAAAAGATATATATTTGTGTTTATGATTTTATTTTAGATAAGAGAGGATGAGTAAAATGGATCCAACAGCACCTTCTGCACCAATGCTGGAAGATGATCATTTGGTTGGACAGCATCCTCCACCTCCACCAACTTATGACCAAGCAATGAGTGGGGTACAGATGCCCGGATATCCCCCACCAGTGCTGTATCCCCCTATAAATCCTCCTGCAAATGTTCCCTACCCACAACAGCCAGGATGTACGTATTAAAACTGCTACACAGTACAATATTTTTGCCACTAATACAAATTATTTGTGAACATTTTCATGTTGCAAAATGTCAACGAATTTGAAAGAGAAATGTTTTTCATTTATTAATTTATATTGCTGTTTATTATGTTTGAATGTGTTACAATTTTATGGGTGCTTTTGAATTATTAATTTTAGCCATATTTTAACTTTATACAGCTGATTGAGTATTATTGGCATCATATTGCATTTGGACTTTAAATTTTATATTGTTCTAGAGGTTCCATTCATATTTTTAAAAATAAAATCCCACATGTCACCATGTTTTACTAATTAGCCTGAAATTTTAAGCAAATTGCTTGGCAGCAAATAAAATTAGGAACATTCCTATGAAAATTTTAATTAATAATAATGAATCTGGTATTTCAGAAAATTGTCCCGTTTAAATATCATTGTAACATACTACTCATTTCATAATCAATTTCAATGAGAAATATTTGTGAGGTGGAGGTTAAGAAATGAGAAATGCAACAGGTGCAATATTTGTACTATTTGCATGAGGGGATTTTTCATGTTATAATGGACATTAGAGGGCTTCACAAGATTATAATTCTTCGAAGTTCTCTTGGGCTTACAGCCAGGTGTATATATGGTGAGGCACCAACGTTTCAGGAGCATACATTGTTCCTATCTTCAGGGTTACTGAATGAATTGAACTGTTATGGTCTTATTAATATAGATATCTTCTTGGGTTCCATGTGGGCCAATTAATGTGCAGAGATATGGCCCGTGAGGTGGAATGGAGCACAGATGTGAAAGAAAACATTGCGATTCAGGAGACTCTTCTAAGTGTCTGATTTGTGTTTCTCTGCTGACTTTTTTGCAGGTCTAAGGTCAGTTTCCAAGCACTGCTCAATAGTAGTCCTGAATCTATGTTGAGATTGCATCTTTCCGATGTGATAGCCAGTGCTTCTTTTACCCTATGTGGCCAATATCCAATCTCTTTGGCAATAATTGCAGTGTTATCAAAGTTGGCCCTGTGGTCATGGTCATATTCAAAACAGTGTTCTGCCAGACCTGATTTTTTAGGTTGCATCAGACGGATGTTTGCTTCATGTTCTTTGATCCTGGTGGCTATTGTTCTTCTGGTTTGCCCAATATAGGGGACAGCGCATTCGCATGAGATCTGATAGACCCCTGACACTCATAGTCCGAAGTTGTCTTTGATCGGTCTGACTAGATTTCTGATTTTGGGTGGAGGGACATGTATTGTTTTGATGTTGTATTTTGCTAATACCCTGCTATTTATACTTGATAGCCTGCCAGTGTATGGGATACATGCAATAGCTGTTAGTTTTTCCGTCGTTTGTGAAGTGATGTCAGGAAGTTTCTTGTGTGTGGCCCTAGAGATGGAAGCTTTGATGTTGTCTGCTGTATAACTGTTCTGACGAAATGTGTAACTGAGGTGTTTGAGTTCTTCTTGTAAATGGTCTAGGTCACATATGGCGACTGCTCTGTGTGTGCAAGAGTGTTAAGTACACTGGTTCTATGGGACTTATGATGGAAGCTGTCTGCATTTAGATATAGGTCTGTATGGGTCGGCTTGCGATAAACTGTGTGGCTGAGTTTACCGTTGTTATGCTTGGTTATGTTGATGTCAAGGAACGGCAAACTGCCATTCTTCTCTAACCACCATTGTGAATTGGATTTGTCAGCAGAGAAACACAAATCAGACCCAGTCTCCTGAATCACAGTGTTTTCTTTCATGTCGGTGTTCCATTCCAGCTCACCGGTCACACCTCAGCGCGCTAATTAGCTTGCACGAACCCACAAAGATATCTATATTAATAAGACCACATCAGTTGAATTCATTCAGTAACCCTAAAGACAGGAACAATGTATGCTTCCAAAACGTTGGTACCTCACCATATCTACACCTGGCTGGAAGTCCAAGAGAACTTCAAAGATTTACGCTGCCAGAAAAGCTACAGCTCTTATTAAAGATTATAATTATAAGTGGGAAGGGGAATATTTCACTATAGTCCATAAAGAGTGTACAAGGAGGCAAATTAAATTTTGTCAAAGGCATTTTACTCTTTTAATTATTGTTTATAAATCACATAACTAATTATAACATTAAATTTTAAAAAGAGTTTTGTTTGTCTTTTAATCACCCCAATAAAATAAACCTTAGAATAATTTAAATTATTTATTAATCCAAATGATTTACACATTTATCAAACTATAATATATAAAATAATAAGTCTGTACTGAGCCATGTTAAAATGCAGTTCAAAGAAAGAGCTGGCAAAGTAGGGTAATGCACATGTATCACTTGAAAGGGGAGTGTGACCTTGAACTGCACATTCTAAATGAACATTTAATGCCTTTTCAAACTGTGAAACATTAGTTCCTCAACACCTAGATTTTTCACTTGAAATTGTGGTTCTAACTTTAAACAATTAGGAAAACCACATGGAATGGAAAAGAACTAGGTTGTCTGTTACCAGTGGCATATGCTGCAACCAACCTCTGGGCTAGTTCTTCTTCTTCACTTGGCAAATTATATATGCATAGGGACCCAGAAAATGGTGAATAAAATTCTTAAAAATTCTTAAAAAAAGTTTTGAATGGTGGTACAAAAAAGTTATGAATGATGGTAAAAAAAATGGTGATTGCTGCAACCAAGCCCATCTTTTTTTTCCCTCCCCCACTTGACAAATCGTGTGTGTGTGTGTGCATAGGATCCCAGAAAATGATGAATAAAATTCTTTAAAAAAAGAAAAAAAGTCAATATAAAATGCTCATGTATGTGATAAGCGGTGAATAAAATTCTTAAATAATTTGAGGCAATATTAATCTTTGTTTGTAATGTCCTAAAAAATAAAAACTACATTTGTAATGAATGCTGGTAATGAACATTTGTTATGCAATGAAACATTTTCTCATTTTCCAAAATATTTCCCCAGCATTATTTCCACATTTTATGTCTTTAAATTAGTGCACAAATCTAAAAGGTTATTTTAAAAGTATGAAAAGGCTTGCTCAGAATTAACATTGGATAGTGGAATCCATTGGGCCTTGATACTTTCAACAAATATTGGGTATTCATTCCTCACTGCCAGTATTGTGGTCACATTAAGTTATATCTGTTTACTTAGTATTGGACTTTTAAGCACCATACCTTTAAGCTAGCTCCTGAAATAATAAATCATTCATCATAGGCATGCCAGCAATGAGAGAATGCAGAGAAACATATTTGTTCTTCAAATGATTTCCTCATGCCAAGATCATATCTGCGCTGCCAGTGTGGTGGAATTTTGTCCCACACAAGTTTATTCACATGCCAGTAAATCTACTAATGTGAGGCTATCACATGTAAGCACATTTCAAATAAACCATCTGTCTGGGCCAAAGTTTTTCTCGGCAACAGTAAAATAAAATGGTAGAGAATTTTCATCCAGTTGAAAATGCCCTGGGTTCATATTTCACCATCAGCTCTTGTGATTATCCTGTTTAACCACTAACAACAATTGACAGTCTCTGCAGTCCCAGAGATCTCAGATTCGATTTCTGGCCGCCCTGGGTAAGTTCTTTTTAACTAGAATCATTTCCCTATCCCCTACAGAGCCTGGAAGTATGCTTGTGAGGATGAATGTGTGTGTTTAAAAGTATAATGCTGAAAAAACTAACATTTATAATGTTGCATCCTGAATATAGTGCTTTCTGTGTTTTTGACCATTGAATTCTATGTGGATACAGAAATCAGTAATTTGTGTATGGTGATGTGGAACCTCCTTTACTCATGCTTGGAGAACATACAATGCGGACACAAGATTGTTTAGACCCTTGGTCAAATTTGGAAGCTTTTGCTTGAATTTCAGCTGCATGGTCACTTGGCAGTCTAATTATATCATAGAGCACACAGTAACATTCTGTTATATTGCACTCTACAAATTATATAATTTGGCTAATGGTTAACTGGCGGTGTAATTACCAAGTACTAATGCAGATGACAAAATGTCTGATTGCTTTCGATGTTGACCAAGAATGAAAATGGATGTCAGTTTATAGATGCTCGTGAATAGTGTCTAAAGTCAGAGAGATCCATAGTGACCCCTGACAGTTGCCTTATCTCTTGGTTGCTCCGTCACTCTGTTGCCACTTCATCTTGGCCATGGCTACAGCACCGAACCTCTCAGTCGCTTGGCAGGGGCTCTTCTCTTAAATCATCTTCATCATTACTTCTAAAGTCAATGTCACTGTCTGTCATTATCATTGTTTATATTTACGATGACACTAGGATTACTCAGCACCAACTGAAACTGCATTGAGGAATGTTTGTTACATCTTGCAACAAGGATGACGACATTGTTTACGTAGCATGAATCTATTGGCAGAGAGGCAGACACGCATTTTATCAGCTGAGACAGATCGCTGGCTATCAGAGATCACTATGGATCTCCCCGAGTTTAATGTCTGGCACTTTGCTTATCCTCTTTTCATGTCCTCTGGTTGTTTGTCTTGTGACCTGTTACAACAAGTTTCTTGCAAGTATCCAGTCTATTCCAATCTATGATGGAGTTGCAGAATTTACACAAGGGATGAACAGACTGTCTCAGAAATAACTTGGAAGGTAGTGGGTTAGGGGAAATGTGTAGAAGAAGAGAAAATAATGTGAATAATTTCTGGAAGTTGGCAAGGAAAAGATTTGAGGATATAGAAACACAAAAAATATTTAGTGATCTTTAGTATTTTATGTACCAATGAAAGACTTGTGGTGAAGGGAAAAGTACATAGCTGTGACAAATCAAGAGGAGTGAAAAGGTATTGCATGGGTTCAAGCAGGAGTATGAAGGTTAAAAGGTTTAAGAAGGGGTATTCCTCAAAATCAGCAGGGTTATAGAGGTATTCTCTAACTCTTCATCTTTGAAGATAACTTTTCTGGTGTTAAATAATTCATGTTTTCCTCAATTGTTTTAATCACAGATAGATAACAAAAATGTCTTAAATTTTTATTTTTTATCAGTATGATCTTTTAATTCCTTTATATTGGCATATCTATGTGTATATTGTGGAATAGTGCATAAATATTGAGGGGATTATTAGAGTATAAATGTCTTATACATAGTCTTGTGCTATTCTCTTCCACATTCATAATTATAATGGGCTATAATTCTCATAGACTAATACTGCCACAGTGAGACTCTTTTCAACTTCTTTCTCTTGATGTATTTAACCCTTAAGTGATGGTGTAGCAAATTTTACACAAATGTGTTATGTTGTTTTTCATTTTTTTTTAGACCTTGACTTTTAATTTCTAATTATACTAACCTTCAACAATAAAATTCAAGTATTTGTACCTGTTTTATATTTTAAAAATATTGAATTTTTTGCAATAACTTTTTTTGATGAGAAAATCAGCAAAATCCATGCAACTGCAATCAAATGTAACTCCATCATCATCCAACTGTGCCATCGTACCGATTATTTTACCTCAGCCATCCCCATCATTTATCTCCGACATATTTGACTGCAGTTGCGACGTTGGGCTTTCAATGGATGGCCAGTCCATTATCTCTTGTCTTAAAAGTTGTTACCATTCAAACCACTCTGGTTGTGATGGTTGTGAAATAGCTATGAAGATGGTTTAGGAATTAGAAGAAGAGCGGCCTATGTACCAAAATAATTCTGACACTAAGGGGTTAAGCAGAAGAACAAGAACTTTGGCGTTACCTTACTTCAGGTTAACACAATCATGGAATGTCTCTTTGAAATGAGAAGTGAATTTGTGAATCCTAAATTATTGTCAACCAATTCACCATTGGTAAACACCATTTCACCATAGGTTTGAATTGGTGTTTACTGAAAACATTGTCCAGCTGAAGTCTAGTCTCTGATGGACATAGAAGGTTCTGAGACTTACAGTGAATCAAAGCAAGGTTTCGTGAAATTGATGGTTTAAAAATGAAGATTTAATATGTTTGGTTAGGGTGCTTGCTACTTTACTAATAGCAATTTAATGATTAACAGATGCACCTCCTGCAATGCCGGTAATGGGAATGCAACAGAATCCCCCTCCTCCTCCAACGCCTGCAGTGGTAGCAACCACGGGAATTACATCAACAGGTATGTAATAATTTAGTCTTTAAACAGTATTTTTAGAACACAAGAACATAAAAATATCCTTTTGCATGTGTTGATTTACTAATTTGGGCAGCTGTTCTTCAAGTTACCAAACAAATATTTAATCAGAATATAAATTCACTTTTAGTTAAGTAACACTGCAGTAATAAACTCTCAGCAATTTACTCTTTAGACAGTCCAGCTGTTCAAAAAGCAATTTGGTGAGAAAAAGAAATAAAAAAATTTGACATGTTCCATTCACATGACTTTCTCTACATTTCAGCAACAAAGTATTGTTAAAAAGCTTATGCTTCTATTTACTTTATGATAATCAAGAAAAAATTAGCAGAAATAGACTTATTTGCCTCCTTCTAAGTAGAAGCAAAATAAGGGAGTGCCATAGATTAAAGTGATGGTCAAAAGCTGAAGTTCCTCTTTTTGTATGGACAGGAGTTGACAAATTTTTGTATGAGAAAAGTATAAGTTTTTTAAAGCTGAAAGTAATAACAACGATCAACTCCACGAAAAAAATGTATATAATATAAATTGTGTGTTTTATCGTGAGCTACATTTTTTGTGCAGCAAATTTTTGTCTTATTTCTTACGGTTTACTAGTTACGCAAAATTCAATAAAAATCATCCAGAATAAAGCAGTCTTTAGAAGCTATTCCCAGAAAATTCAAGATATGCATTTATTTGGCATGTAAATATGAGATGTAAGAGATATTAATCATTAGAGCCATTTTTGAGAAAATCAAAATTTCGAAATTTTTTCCATGCAAAGGGTAGTTTGGGGTGGGGTGATTTTTTTGAAAATCTTTGTGCCTCATCCTTGGGAGATAAACTTAAATACCAAGTTTGATATTTAACGGTCTTTTCGTTTTTGAGCTATGCTGTACACACGCACCCACACACACACACACTTCCAAACATTTTTTTTTGGATTCAGGGGAACCCAAAATATGTATTTCCGGTGAAATCTCAAAATGAAATTTTTGGGTGCAATACAATACCTTTTCTATATACTATGTACATAGTATGTGTAGAGAAAGTAAAATCTTAAGGACAATAGAAGAAGATCTTAATCTAATTAATTCCCATTCAATAAAATAAATTAGGGAGAGATGAATTGGATCAGTAAGGGAGAGATGAATTGGATCAGTAAGGGAGAGATGAATTAAGTAAAAATAAACAAAGGCCTTCCCTCCCTAAAAATGAATTTTTTGCCCAAAATGCCGCCATTTCTGTAATGCAATGAGGGGTGTTCAGCTCCCAATCTATTGAAATGGCAATGGTTGCATCCACTTAAGTTACAGGGTAGACATGCCTCCACCTCTGAGTAGTTCATATGGAGTACTCACAAGGCCCAACATGGTTGTAACACAGTAAAAACTTTAGGTTTTCTCATTCATTCCACTACCATCTTCATCACCACCACCCTGCATCATAAATAACAGGGACTTCCTGCTGGGAGCCTGCACTGCCGAAATGGGTCCAGTCATTGCTGGCTGAAATGAGATAACATTAAAGGTTGCAGATCGCATGGTGAGCATTAGTAACAACTACCTTACCTAAACTGGTTAGCGATCAGGTTCCACAAAATCTCGGTCGCTCTCCATGGTGTAATAGTTGCCATGCTAACTTCATTTACTCAAGGTTGCAGGCTTTTTGGGCGTTAAGATCCTTAGCGTGGCTTACTTCTGAAGGGAAGTAAAGCCATTGGTTCCATTTACACTTCAAGCCTAATAAAGCGGGCTCTGAGCAAAATTAAGCAGTATTTCATGCCTAGAATAGAATGGGACACTGAGGACCACAGCAATTAAAGAGCATCCATAAATGAAATGCCATTTCCATTTCCACAAAATCTGGGATGCTGAAGTCGATTAATTGAACTTCATGTCAATTTTTTCCCAAGTTTTAATTGAACCTCATGATGAGTGCATTTAATTCTATGCCACACAGAAAAATCTGATGTGTTCTATTGAAATGACTCTGTACTGCTACTCTTACAAATGATAAATTATTCTTTTAATTACTTAATGCTAATCAATGGTCTTATTATTTAGTTCCTTATTAGTAGGAGGGAAATAAGGGCTTACACTAACTAAAGCAACAGTCAAATCTTTTAAAATTATCATTGAAATTTTGTGCTTTTACATGGCCAGGAGTAAAACAAAAGAAAGATTGAAACAAAAAACGGAATATCTTTGAAATGGTTAGCTGACATAAATTGTGTATTTTAGCAAGATGAGATTTTTACTTACCTTAGCACACATGTACAATATACATACTAGGTAGAGAAAGTATTATAAGCCACCCAAAACTTCCATTCCAAGATTTCACATGTTTTGAGGACCTCTGAATAATTTTTTTAGAAAAAAGTCAGAGAGAGAGAATCTGTATGTCTTTGGACAGCATAACTCAAAAACAAAAAGTTGAATATATTCCAAGGATATGTCACAAAGATTTTCAGAAAATTGCCCCCACCACAAACTCCCTTTTACATGGAACTTTTTGTTGTTGACATTTTTGATTTTATAAAAATAGCTAAGGATGTTGATCAAAATGTCATAAAATTTAAAAACGTTTACATATCTTAATAAAAATATACATCCAAATAAAATGTATGTGCTGAATTTCTGTGAGTAATCCTGAAGTACTCTTCATTCTGAACGATTTATGCATAACTGTAAGAAATAGTGCTAATCTGCAAATGCCTGAAATTTTCAAAATTTACATAAAGTAAGAAAATGTTTTCTTTTCAGTGGTAGTTTCAGTTGGACCAAAGCCATGCAGGATGCGTTGTCCAGCATGCAATCGTGATATCAAAACTACAACAGTGACAGAAAACCAAGCCAGTGCTCACCTTTGCTGTTTTTTGCTTTGCATATTCTGGTAAGTAATATATAGAAAAATAAAAGTCTATTACAGCCCACGAGATCAATCCAGGTGAAGTTTTCATCAAAGTTAAAAGTCTACGATCTCTTGTGTTCATTCTTTCTCATCCCTCTCCTCTTTCCCATGTATTTTATAGTAGTTTAGTCTCTATAGAATCCCCAAGATCAAATTAGGGCAATTGCATTTATATTTTGTACTTAATGAGTTTGTGTAAGAAATATAAATGACAAAAACTACATGGGTGCTCAAGAGATCAAACGTCAACTTTCTTTTTAGGAGGATTGTAGAGTAGTAGAATATATGATACCTCAAGACTATCAAGTTTTTATAGTTTAATTTAATTCAACCATCATTTAACAGAAGATAATGTGCATGTAGTGCAGAATGTTGATACCATTGGCTGTCATTACTTCAACATGTTCATTGAGCAAGAAAATCATCCCAAAACTGAGGCTTTATATATGATACCTGTGGGTGCTAGACGTTAATTAGCGGGGAGTAAGGTAAGGAGACATAATCTCACCCAAACTCTTCATTTGCTTACTCGAAGAGATCTTTAGAAATATCAAAGGAGACTACGAAGTAAATATAGACGATACTAAATTATCTAACCTTCGATTTGCAGATGACATAGTCCTTATGGACAATACAACAGAACTACAGCAGAAGTAAATGAACTCGTATCAAAGTAGGCCTGCAAATGAATACAAAAGAGACAAAACTGATGACAAATGACAGAGAACAAGACCTCTCAATAATGCCAAATGAACCACTGGAATATGTGCAAGAAAATCATGAGAAGAATATCCACTGCATGGTCAAAGTTCCGGGCATTAAAATTCATATTGCCAGAAAAATCCTTTAACCTGAGCATCAAGTGGCACATCCTCAATACTTGTATCTTAACTATCATGGCTCATATACTTGGAGCACAACAAAAGAACAAAAAAAGACAGAAAAGCAATACAAACATGCCAAAGGAAAATGGAATAGAAAATCTTAATAATCACATGGTGAGATAGAATTAGGAACCATATAATTTGAGGACGAACAAATAACAGATGCACAGACCAGCAACTACCATAAACGGAGAAGGGTGGGCCACATCTTGAGACAAGACCCCAACCAATGGACCCACAGGCTAACAATATGGGAACGGAGAACAGGAAGAAGAAGAGACATCAACGAACAAGATGATCAGATGATCTCAAGAAAACATTTGGCAACAGATGGACCACCACAGCAAAAGACAGAAGGAGATGGCAGCATCAGATCAAGATGGCTACACGGAACACAAGTGCATAAGCATTAGCCAAGCTAACCATTGTTAATCAGTGAAAAAATAAATAATGACTAAAGACAAGAGTTTAAATGCATACAATGGAGCAAAAAATGTGCTTAATTAACCCTTAAAACAATGGCATATTTTATAATAGGGAATACCATGTTATTTGAACAAATTATCTGAGTGATTAAGAACAAAGGAGGATCCTTCCTGGAATAGCTCAACAGGACTGCCAAACCAAGCCACCTCTTCAAGGAGAGAGGCTCGGGCCCCCAGAGAACGTTATAAGCTAATACTAATGTTAAAGATGTTTACATGACAAATAAAATGCATATCTTTAATTTTCTGGGAATAACCTGTGAATTACTTTGCATAGCTGATAAACCGTAAGAGATAAATAAAAAGTTACTACATGAAAAGTATGGATCTTATTAAAACAGTTATGTCCCATACATTTTTTTGCAGAGTGAACCATTTCTGAGATACTCCCTGTTGTTTGTTTCAACATTAAAATACTTAAATTTTTCTCAAATGGAAAGTCCTCTTATGTTTCAAATAGATCAATTGAATCAATATATAATTTTCCTCCTGCTGAACATACCTATAATGAATTAACTCTTTTATTTTACTCCATGTCAATCATATGCAAGCAATTTTTAAAAGATCTTATTATTGCTTTAATCTAATGTATTCCCTTATTTCCCTTCTACTTACAAGGGCTCAAGTAATAAGACCATATGTTTATCTCAATAAGCATGATGTAAATAAAAGAATAATCTTTTAAAAAATAGTTAATTTGCAGAATAGGCAGAGGAATTCATGTGAATAGAATACTATCAGATTTTTAGGCATCATTAAATACTCCACACCAGTCAGATTTCTGAAGGTCACATTTTTAGTACAAATGTGTTCTAATTCCACAAAATGACTTGGCATCCCTAATAGCCATATAATGTAGGAAATACTCCACTGGCACGAGAAAGTTTGTAGTACCCTTAACTGCCCAATAATAGTACAGGAAAATGTAGTTACAAACATAAGTGTAGATAATGGTAACCCTCGATATGCCCACTCCCCCAATTCTGTAACATGAAACCTTGAATGCTCCACTTGGTGGAGAGTTCCAGTCTCCATGTTTTGATTACTGGAGATAAGGTTCAATCAATGACAATAATATACATAATTAAAATAATTATTGTGGTTATAATTTGACTAAAATTTTTGAGAAAATAAAAATTTTCAAATGTTTTTCCATGTAAAGGGCAGCTATTGGAAGATGCTGGATTTAAAAATCAAGTTTGGTATCTATCTGACTTTTTATTTTTGAGTTATCATGTTCACAGATGCATGGACCTTTTTATAAAAATGCTTCTCAGTCTTCTTTTTTTTATATATATATTATTATTTTATTTATGTGTAAGAGGGACCTTAAAATACATATTTGTAAAATCTTGGTATCTAATTTTTGGGTGGAATGTAATACCTGTTTTACCTATGTGCTATTTACAAAGTAGAGAAAGTAAAATGACTACCAGGTTTGAAAACTAGGGGTTATTTTATTGAGCTTGCTCTAACAGAGTTACAGACTGTGACTAAGAGGTTAACGTACAGATATTACATTCTTTGTCATACAGTTATATAAAATTACACTTTTAATACTAAGAAAAAAAAATCTCATGTGTTCCATTCACATGACTTTCTCTACATCTCTGCAATTTATTGTTAAATTCTTATTCTTCTATCTATTCATACTAATCAAGATAAAATTAGCAGAAATGGTCTTCATTACTTGTTTCCTTGTTAAGAAGAAGGGTAATAAGGTAAGGCAGTAGTCAAATATTTTAAAAGCAGGTTGCTATGTAATTGAAATTCCTTTGTTTGTATGGTAGAAGTTGACAAATTCCTGTATGAGAAAAGTATAATTATTTTGAGTCAGAAATCAATAACAAGGAATATCTCAGAAACAGTCAGCTCTACAAAAAAAAAGGTTTATGTCATAAATTATGTGCTTTAACAAGATCTACATATTTTGTATAGTAAGTTTTTGCATATCTCTAATGGTTTTCCAGTTATGCAAAATTCAGCAGACTCATCCAGAATAGAGAGATTTTCAGAGGCTATTCCCTGAAAATTTAAGTTATACATTTTCTTGTAAATATCTTGCATGTACAATATTTTAATCACAATCGTTAGCCATTTTTGAGAAAATAAAAATTTTCCAAAATTTTTCCATATAATGGGTAGTTAGGGGTGCAGGAGATTTTATTGAAAATCTCTGTCATTTGGAGACACTAAACTTAAATACCAAGTTGCTGTCCTAGACACACAGACCTTTTTTTAAAAATGCTTTTTTTTATTCATGGGGTCTCAAAACATTTATTTCGTGAAATCTTGGTGGTATCAAATTCTTGGATGCAATACAACACTTTCTTTATACACTATGTACATAAACACGTGTAGAGAAAATAATTTGTTAAAATCTGTTACAATATGCTATTATGCATAACAGAACTGTTAATGTATTTCTGTCCTCTCTCGTTTACTATAATAGTTATTAATTACTTTACTTTATAATTTGAAAACCATTTCTGTTTTAGTTGCTGGCTTTGCTCTTGCATTCCATATTGTATGGATTCATTCAAGAGCGTGAGACACAGCTGCCCAAATTGCAATGCTCATCTGGGGACCTACAAGCCTTAAAAATACCAAAGCTCAATGCAAGGAAGAAGGAATAGATAGAAAAAGTCAAGAAGCAGTTGGTGCTATCAGGTGATTCCTGACAAAGTTGGATAATAGAATGAATGACTAAATGTTAATTTGTGACAATTTCAGCCATGATTGTCATCCATGGACTGAGTATGCTGGTATGTCAGCCTATGTATTGTAATTTTCAGAAGGTTATACTTCCCCCTCCTTGCTTCCATTTTACATGTTTCATTCTATTTGTGATACTAGAAGTAATCCATTGAAAATAATGCTTCCTTGGAGCAAGATATGTTTAAAAGCTGCTCTGTTATGTTTACTTTGCTAAGCATAACCTTTTATTTAATTTTATATTATAAATAAAAGAAAATTTCTGTTAAACTTTACCAGTATTGTGCAAGTTTGCCCTCTTGCTAAAAACAAATGTGTAAGTGTAAAATACTGATTCTAAACTGCAGCAAATGCAGTGAACAGTTGTAATGGTATACCTGTCTTGCTTCTATATTTCTATGTTCCCGCGCCATAAAAGATGTCTTTTGGTATGTGTAGATGTTTTTAAAATCACAATTTCATGGATTACAGAACAATTTCATACCCAGTTCCAATAACAGGCTATAAGAGAGGGCAGCTGTAGTATTTTTATATGTGAGTTTTTGAAGATAAACCTGCCTCAGCTGAAGTCAGTATGAGTGTGTTTAGTGCACACATGTTCAAAATTAAAATTTTGAGAAAGAGTTTTTAAAAATAAAAGAAAAGCTGTTCTGAAATTACATAGGTATTACATGAGAAATACTAGCAACAGCAAAAGTTTGTGAAAGTTTAGGTATTTCTATGGATTTAATCATCTAATAGAGCTGTGCAATTGTCATTTTTTGTGACATTTTTGGGAAATATAAAAGTGTCCTACCTTGAAAATGACATGCATTAAATTTAGAGATCATATAAAGCATGTCTTTATAACCTACATTGTTACATTTTTACTGCATTATTTTATGGAATCCTTTTTGAAGGCTTTGTAATTTTATTAATGCTTGTAATTATTGCACCATAGAGCCATATGGAAAGCTTAGTTTCTTTTCATTGTTGATATATACAGCAAGTGCAGCTTCCAGTATTGTTTTTATGAGCTATTTTATTATACCTAGCAAATTGAAAATGTTGATCATGCAGTATAATAGTTTTAATAACTTAGTATTATTTTAAGACTTCAACAATTCTAAGAATTGTATTTAATTAATTTGAAAAATTATCTACATAAAACTAATAAAAATGTGATTTTAGAAATTTAAAACAGAGCAAATGTTTGTTATTTGAAATTCTGATATTCAAAATTTTATTCTTTAAATCCTCCTATCTCTAACCGAAAGGAATTTAAAATCTTACTACTTATTATTTGGCAGCATCTTCAAAAACTGCAAAACGTAATTTGGATTTTGTAAAGGCATTTGTAGCTTTTGAGCTTACTGGTTTTCTGACAGAGCAGCAATAGCTACTGACATTATTCAATTGTAGCTTAGTTTTTTTCAGATTTCACAGTGGAAGTTGTTTAATTTATTTGCTTGCCATGTTTCAAATTAATTGCATTCAAAACAGTATACATTAAAACCTCATTAATTTAGCTTTTGAATTGGACACCCCTTAATCTGGAAACAAATTGGTATAATGATTATAAAAATATGCATCATATGCATAAAATAAATTAACATTTAATAATTTTGGTCTCCCTTGTGCCCTATTTAATAGAGACTGACTTCATTTTTGTCTGGATATTTTTCAGCTATAGACAATTATTTGTAAAAATTAAAAAAAAAAAAATTGTTCACCATTTGATTTGTAGTATTAACTTGCAACTTTCAGTTTCTACTGGTTGGTTTTGCAGGATTGTATGCCTAAGTATATTTCTAATTTCAAAGATTGTGCAGAATTTTATTCAGCAAACCGTAAAGAAGCCTAAGCACAGAAATATCTTACATAGTTTAGAAGCTGAAAGTTGCAAAAGTGATGCTACATACCATCTGTGAAGGATTTAGATTTGAAAAACAAACTATTTTGGATAGTAAAATAAAAGGACTCACAACTTCAGAATCTAGAATACTTCATTTCAGGGGAATAAACATGATGATAATATTAGAGGAATATTTATGGGGAAATATAGGGTATAAGTGATGTCAATGTCATGAAATTTACCATATTAATTACAGCATTTAAAAATCATTAAATTATTTTCATTTTCCATTATTTTAATCTGACTTTTTGCTAATTTGGATATCCTACAGCCTGAAACTGTATTAATGAGGGTTTATTATATATCAAAAATTAAAGCAAGGGAGTAAACAATACCTGTAAAAACATAAAATGATAAATTTTCACTGCCTCCTGGATTATTTACAATAATGTTATATGCGTGTTTATTATAGATTACAGTTAAATAACTGGGCTTGTTTATATTGTAGAAGCAGGCATTTATACTTGGGATTAGTAATAAAAGAATTGTGGTTTTATATACTTAAAGTATAATATATATACACATTCCATTTGTCCTATTTTTAGTCTTTTAACAGAATAATGAATGTAGAAAACAATATAATAGTTATAAGAATTATTCATTCATATGATGAGATAAACAAATTTCATCAGTTATACATGTGCAAAAAAGTATAATACAATAAGCATAATTATTTAATGAACCCAATCATTTCCAACTGAGTGGTGTGAAGTCATATTGGGCAGCTCTCTGTGCTGAGTGATAGAACAGGAAAGTTTGGATGCACTTGATTTTATGATGTGAAGTATAACATTTAGGAATAAGAGTTTTATATTAATTTGCTGTAATATGCTTCAATGCATGTTTTAAGTAATACACAAAATATGTAATTAAAACAGTCTTTGCATCTGTAGAATTTTAATGAAATTCTAAAATTAAAACTAGTTCAGTGCATTATAATTTATCACATAAATCCTTTTAAAAAGTTAGCAAAGTTCAAATTTATATGCATATGATGAGAATGTAGTACCATATTTATCTGAATACAAGATAATTTTTTGTTGTTTTTTTTTTTTTTTTTTCCAAAATAATAATAGAGGTCATCTTGCATTCGTGATATATGTTTTCAAACAGCATGGAGGAAAACATAAGCTCCAAACTTTGTGGGCACAGCTATGACAAAGCCTGGCAGAAATGGTAAACATTACCACCAAGGTCATGAGGAATGCAGCTGATTTTGTGCATTTCATTTTGAAAAGATAGGTATTA
Organism: Hymenopus coronatus; assembly: GCA_030762935.1. Lineage (NCBI taxonomy): Eukaryota > Metazoa > Arthropoda > Insecta > Mantodea > Hymenopodidae > Hymenopus > Hymenopus coronatus. The sequence continues at coordinate 106,588,748 of CM060890.1, forward strand.
ATGGGCCTGTAAGCATTTTCATTAGAAAAAATATTTCTCTCCGAGACTAAAATAAAAATAAAGGCCTTCTATTTGCATTGGTGGTTGTATGTAAATGCTGTATAGGATCCAAAGGTTAATTAGAGAGCCTTAGCTCATTTTCCCCTCTTCCTGCCACACATATACTGTACATTTCCATTCTCCTCTCTGCAGCTCACGTGAATTAACACATAAATTCAGTTATTTATTTGACGATTCGATTAATTACACTAAACAACACTTACTTTGAATATTTGCCCGAACATGTTTTGAAAGACTAGTTTCCTTCATCTTTGTTGCCCTCTGTGGTGTAATGGTTACCATGCTAACTTCATAAACCCAAGGTCGTGGGTTCAAACTCGGCAGAAGACAATGGATTTTTTTTGGGTGTAAAAATCCTTATCATGGCTTCCTTTTAAGGGAAGTAAAGCAGTTGGTCCCGTGTCATAGATTTATGGCACGTAAAAGAACCTCAAGCCTGATAAGAGAGGCCTCTGAGCAAAATTAAACGGTCTTTCATGCCCAATTAGAATGGGATGCTGAGAACCACAGTAGTTAAAGAGCGTCCATAAATAACACGCCATTTCCTTTTCTTTTTTTTTTTAATATAACCTGACATCAGCTGAAAATTAAGGAAGCTAGTCCGAAACATGTTCTGGTAAAAATCCCAAGTAAGTGTTGTTTAGTGTAATTGATCAACTCGTCAAATAAATGAGTATAACAACACTATTTACAAACTTCCATAAAAAGAAAAGTGACATAAATTCAAATTAGGTAAACTTTTTACAATATATTTATATTAAGTATATTATTTTATTAGAAAACCACATATTATTACAGCTGAGCTGCTCTTGTCACTACCAAGGGCAGACACAACAGTACATTTGTGTTTTCTGTTCTCCGTCTCTCTCCCACTCACAATGTGAATTTCTGCACAAATTCAAATGAAATATATAACATTTTTACGATGTGTAAACTAACATTAGATATGTTTTCTAATAGAAAACAGATCTATCATCTTTAACAGCTATGCTGCTGCCATCACATTCTCTCACTGCGCATAAACTGGTACATTTCTGTATTCTATGTCTCTCTCATGCTCAAAAAACAAATTACAATGCAAATTGGAATTATCAATTTAGGTTAATATTTTTATAACAGTATCTTATCTAAATAGAAAATCTCATCCATTATCATTGTTGCAATTGCGCTGCCTTTGCAATTGGCCTTACCTTCTCTGATCACACACATGCTGGTACAATTATTTCCCTTCTCCCATCCACCAAGTGAATTTTCACACAAATTGAAATTAAATAAAATTAAAAATATTAAAAGAAACTTAATAAGCCTAAGTATCTCTTAGTTTGTTCAAAATATGAGACAAAACTTTAAATTTCAGTTAGAAATTAAGTTATATTTTCTTTTTATAAAGGTGATATGCTAAATTTCAAAATTAGGTGTTAAAAAATGGTGGCTGTCTTGCATTTGATTTCATCTTATATTCAGATAAATATGGTATATGAGAAAGAAATATCAGATAGCGGGTGGGGGGGAGGGCAACGTTTTCACGAAAGAAAATTCTTACTAGAAATATTAGAGCATGTTATGAATTTAACATAATGTAGAACATGCTGAGTTTAAATTATGTTAAAAATTTCTTTATTCCTAGCATTTTTAAGTTTTGCTATATTAGCACATTGAGTGTCATGCCAATAGACTTTTATTTTGATGCCCCATTATCAAAAAGAGCATCAAATCCCCAAAGAGAGAGAAAAATTCTGTCAGTTGCTACAATATTTATAACAGCAACAGTACTGCTCTAATATTTCTGTTCCATACTCTGGAAAGGAAAAGCATGTGCCAACATTATACTTGGCCAGTTAGAAATGACTGAGAAGCATTAATTACTAAGATGTATTAGATGTTGTAGAGAAAGAGATATTATTTAATAATTTAACAATGGGACTTTTGTCAGTACAGGAAGTTGAGTGGAGCAATGAAAATGAATGGTTGTATTGACTTTGTTACAGTAGTCATTACTCTCAAGAGTAACTTACAATTTTACACTGCCTGGTGTTAATGCTTGACAGCTCAGGTACTCATAATTCTTTTACAAAGTAGTAAAGTAATTTTTTGAAGCTTGCCATGGGATGTGAAACTCCTTTTGTTTACATCTAAGGCCAGGGTACATAGTTGCTATATAATGCTCATTGATTTGATCAAACTTTAATCTGGACCTTATTTCAGATAAATTATATTTTTGGATAAACTGTGAAGCTACAGAAACCCTAGTCATTTAAAAGAAGTTTCTGTTAAAGATATTTACCATTATTAGTGCTACACACTTTAAAAATAATTTCACTTAAAATCGTGTAGCTTATTCTATCTCCCGAATACTGGTGTTATCAATCTTCTGCAGCATTTTGGGAGAATTTACCAGATTTTTAATCTCGCTGATTTATGTTTCTCTTCAGCTATTCTCACATTTCCATTGGTTGACTGTTTTGCCCACATTGTGATAGTAAGGTACAAAGTTTGTGCACTTCAGAAAGATTTCATACTCCAGTTAGCAGCTCTTGCTGGAATTCCTTATTAATGGTGTTTTATTTACCGAAACATTTGAAAACCACACTAGTTGAGAGTCACTGCAACTTGCAGGGAGTGCAGAATTTATGAGACTGGATTTTAAATTTGTAGAAAAACATATTGCTAAATTTGTGGCATTTAAATTAGTCTCACAAACAGTTGTTGACAGCATACCAAACTTTAATTCTTGTTTCCTGTAGATGTGTGTATGCCATATTGAAATTGTATTCTTCCTTTCCACTTTTTGCAGAAAAAGAGAAGAATGTTTATACTGTAGCAGTTGCATTTGAAACACAGTGGTATTTAATTAATAAGAGAGTTAAATTTATGCATACTTCACTTATTTATTGGATAGGATAATGTTTCACGGACCCTTTGCCTGCATCTGTAGCTATTGAACCACTAATGCCAGAATCTGTTGCTGTTGTACTGTTTATGCTGCATCTGGTGGATGAGGTCAAATAAGCAATCCATGAGGCAAAGTTCAAAATTCATGGCTGTGTGACGATGTTTTAGGATAAAAATTTCTTCCCACGCCTTTAACTCAAATGGATTGGATAATTCTTTTAATAATTTTATCTCTGGGTTAATTTCATAGTTGTGCCAAAAATGGTGTGCAACTGCAGATTTGTTAGATTATTTAAGTTATATGTTTCTTCTGTGTTCCTTGTTATGCATTTCCAAATTTCTTTTGGTTTTACCAATATATTTTGAATTGCATTCCAAGCAATCTATAGATTATATAACTGATTTTTTGATAACTAATATTTTGTCCTTCAATATGGATTCCCAAGAGATTTTTTATGGAGCTGGTTTTATGCTGAATTTATTAAAAATTTTGCAAAATTTGCTGTGAAGTTGTGAGTTGTTATATTTCTTTGGTTCTTCCTTTGTGTCCAGGGTAGTTATGTCTTTAATGTATTTTTGCTTCTTGTATTTCTTTATCTTCTTTGTGATGGTGGAAGTATCAAAACCATTGGTTACTGCTGTGTTTAAAATATTCTCATATTCTTGTGAATCTGGCTCATAAGTTATAGATAAGTTTCAGGCAATGAAACAAATTTGGATAAAAATTTAGTTATGAATTAAACGTCTGATTATCCTAAGTTTTCATAACTACAAAATTTATACCAAAAAGTATAATATCCCCAATTTTCCAAAGCTGAAAGAAACTCCACTTTTGCCTACCCTAGGCAGCTATGCAGCAAACTCCACTGTTGATTGATGTTTGGAGGAATTTAGTTACAGTGATGGTCAAATTAATACCACTGTTGTGCTTATTGAAGAGAAGACTGTCCCAAGGCAAAGTTTCAGCTGAAGTGATTTTGTTGTCTCCCCAATTACTTGCTACAAGGCAGCGGAGGATGAGTGATTCTGTTCTTTCCCACCAGGTCATAGCAAAGTTGGCAAATTGATTCTGCCATAACTGTGAGAAGTGGTTACCAAGAGTGCAGTTGGAGCTTTGGAAGGAGGTAATGGCTCAGTGTACTGTTGCAGAATCTTATTAGAACCTATCATAACAACACAATGGTTATGGAATCATTAAATGAAAAAGAGAGGGGTTTCATGACAGAATTATAAATGGCAATTTGTGGCATTCTTGTTCTCCAACCTAATTAGTTGTCATTTTTAGTTCATTAAAAGACAAAATATACCATTGTACTATAGGGACTTGGAAAAGCATCATCTAAGAAATCACAGTTACTGCTGCCAAGCTTTGGCAAGTAAGTGAGAACAGTTTATAAGATAATGATGCCTATTGTGAACAGAAGGTGCTCATTTCCAGCATTTACTATAAGATAAGGATTTTTAGTGCATCTCTGCCAGCACTACTTTCCCAGTGACACTTGGTTCTCTTGCACAGTGGAGATTACCTCATAATTTAACGCTCCTATGCTGGCATACCAGTCAAAATGACATCCTTTGTATATGGTTTTACAAAGAATTTTGACTTTGTTCTTATTTGACTTATTGTCCTAAAGTTTGACTTCTTTCTTGACTCTTAAATTAAACACCATGAATGATCATAGAAACTTCCCAGAATATCTTTATTCCACTTTGTACCCATTATTAAGACTTTGTTTCATTGCTGTATAATAGTCATCATAGTTTAATTTTGTGTCATTTTATACCTCTTATTATTTTCAGCAAATACTTTTTGTGCATCAATTACTTCATTGTATTATCCATGGTTTTATCTATCAGCTTTTTTTAAAAAGCAGTTTAGTGAGCAGTTAAAAAAATTAATAGACCTAATAGTTGGTTAAACTATGACATTGTAAGTGGCAATTGTGGTGTTTGATCTCAAAATAATTTGAGATCACCTTGTGGTTTACTGGGAAATATGCGAGTCACTTAGGGAATTTAATGCTGTGCTGGCATTTTGCCATGGTAGCTCAGTGGTTAGAGCAACTGGCTAATGATGTTCACATCCCAGCTATGGCATTGAATTTTTCACTATCTGACTCTTAACCTATCCAACTTGTATGATAAAACAATTAGCAAGTATAACTTTATTACTTCATTCTTATTGAGAGATAACGTTGAATATGAATACTGGCCTAGTAGTTTTTTTTTTGTTGTTGATTTTTTGCAGTTGTGTTAATAATATTAAAATTGTAATATACAAAATGCACCTTCTAATAATTTGAAACAATGCTTTGTTTCTTTTGTAAAGGTTCAGAACTTCTTAGAGCATGTATACAAGCTTTTTTTGTTTTTAACCTGAATATTGATAAAAAAAATTGTCAATTTATGTCCCTATCATGAAGTTTGGGTCCCAAAAAATAAAGACTGAGGGTAGTGTTAGTAACCTTGATTGTTCATGTTACAATTTTCCACTTTAAGTATGTGCCAGAATATAGAATTTTTTTTTTTTTTTATGTATTTAAAGTAATACTTTTTAGTATTCGCCTTTGTGGCCCTGAGGAAATATTTCAGAATGTAATCAGTTTTAATAATAATAAACAATTTATTATGGTTATTAGAGCACTTATAGCATTGTGTAAGTATTGGGCAAGTACTTCAGGATTGAGATACAACAATATGGCTGATGATACCAGTCCTATACCCTGCCACTGAATCTTTGTACTTAATAGTTTGAGTGGCTTCATGTAATGTTGACTATGTTGTGGTTGTCAAGAGTTGCAAGTAAACAACAGTTGATTATGAACATTTCTATCGTGTCTAAAGTCACATATAAACAGAATACATAGTGAATGCTGATGAATAATAATTGATTCATTAATATTATTGTTAATTTGAAATAACATATGCATAACATATTGCAATGTATATGGAATAAATTATGTACGTCAAACAACATGAAACACAACATATGCAAACTTGCTTGTTACAATGAGAAATGAAACAGAGATAAATGTAGAATAATAAAGTGCTTTTCATTCACCGATTAAAAGTTGTAAAGGCTTGGTAATTGTTGCCATCATGTTTCACTAACTTGTTAATAGCAGTTCTTGTGCTTGAACCAAGAGCTGCTGTAGTTCACTACATGTTCTTATCAGCAGGACTAGAGGTTGCCCATTAACCATTGCACGCTCTTTCTGTTCAAAGAATTCCCAGATCTTTCCTAATAATTCCAATGCTTGACTATGAAGAGGCACACTTACGCAAAAGATTTTCACTTGGTGATCAGCATAATTTTTGAGGCATTGTCACACTTAAAACCTTGTCTAAATAATATGAATGAAAAATAGACAACCAGGTTAGATGTCCATTCATAAATAAACACAGTCAAATAAAAAATATAACTAATGAAAATACAACTCAAGCACATATTGGATGTCACAAATTGGAGCATGTGGTTGGAAATGGCCAGATATGGCAACATAGGTGCAATCAGATCAGAATGCTGCCTTGTTTTCGGTTCAGGAAGTCTTAACACAAAGATTTTCATCCTGGTTTTTTTATGGGTATGCAAAATTTCAAGTGCAAAGATCAGAGATTGGTTTATAGCTTTATGTAGAAATGAGCAAATTGCTACCTGTTTTCTTGGTGCCATGCGCTAGACCCTTCATTTAGCTTTTAACTCCGTGTCCTGAAACTTTCTTGATGTATAACATCTCAGACGTTAAGTGTACAATACAATCTTGTACTAATTCTCCCTTTTATTTACTGTTTGATGAGGTTCTGGAAGATTCAGGTGGTACTTCTAAAACTTTCTATGTGGTTACAAGTATTAAATGCTTGACCTTATCATCATTAAAATTACTAATCATTGCACCCTGTCACTTCTGTCAATATTACATATACCAGTCTTCCATTTCTTTTCTTCCATATTCTATATGATTGTCATGATAAATAAGACATAATATTAATCACATCATGAAATTGTCACATATAAACTATATGACCTTAAACCAGTCTTAACCAAAACACTGATAACTGTCTTGAAGTTTAAAAATATAATCTACAATCATATTTTCAAATTGTCTTTAATAATAATTTCTGCAAAGTAAAACCAGGCACTTGTATTTTGTGATGAATTGATAACTAACCAGAGTAATAAAAACATGCTTTGGCAACACAGGGAGGAAAAAAACTGATTATATGCTGCAATGTGTTGTAATTTTAAGACCAACATTGAAGGTATGGTTACTACAAAATTACTTTGAAATTCCTGAGAAATTATACTTCTTGGTCAAATTAGTAAGAGTCAGGTGCATTTTACAATCTTTATTTTTATGGTTATAATCATGGAATAGAATCATGGCATCTGATGGACCTACAGAATTCCAAGTAGTAATTGGGAAATTGCTGCATTTGTTTTTTTGAATACCTGTACATGTGCATCCCTCAGATTATCGGTTTAATTCCTTATATATTTAAGATGTTTGATAATGCCTATATCTCTAAAAATTCTTTTAAGTTTAGTTAGAAACAAAATTCTTAGTGACTGCTTGTTTAGCAACATCGGCACGTAACGCACAACCCATTGAAAAATATAAATATACACAAAGAATAACACTTAAAACTGTTATGAGTGCCTTCTCAAAACAAGAAAAGTAGAATTTAGGCTATCTTGTATTCGAAAATGTCTGAGGAAAATAAAACACTAGACCTTTCTTTAAAAATGATTTAAATAAATTTTATTTTAATGGTTAATTGGTTTTCTAAGTAAATTTTGTGATGCAGTTCATGGGAACCTAATAGTAAAACAGAAACTATAAAATTGAAGATTATCACCATCTGTTTTAAAAGGTTGTTTTCTCTTTATAAACAAATTCTGCAACCCCATAAATTGCATCCCTAAAAAGATACAAAATACATAAAAAAAATAAAATACTTGTTATGGAGTCTATTTTCTAAGCTTATCACTATGGCTAACTAGTAGCTAAGTTATAACTGTAGTTATGGCCTGAACATTATAATGAAACTTGGTATGAAATCATAATTCTGGTAATGATAAGCCTAGTAAATAGACCTCTATATTAGGGGTTAATTAAAGCTTTTGAAGATAAAAGTCCCTCTTATATATGCTGCTCTATTTCAATCCCTTGAGGGACACTGGGAGTGAAATTTCTGTATAGATTTTTCTATGATTGCATTATGTTAATATGAATAACAAATTTTATTCAAATGGATGAATACTATGCAAGGTATATATTATTTCATAAATTTGATTATGTAACTCCATAATCAAAATTTCCTCTGGCCTCAAAATTTGAGAAAATTGGTTCCTGCTTTCTGAATTAGATATTACTGAATTATCATTTCGTTTAGGTTAGAACTTTTAATCTCTAAAATTAATAATTTTTGCATAAAAATATATTTTTTGAAAAGTTACTATAGTGTGTTCGACTAATTTTGTTCTTTGTTAGTAACAGGTACTTCAGCACTTTCTGGAAAATTTTAGTTGTATCTAAACAAAATGTTGAATCTGTGAAAATGTTGAGAGACACTGCTTTATGAAATAGTATGCAAGGAAACAAGATGTATCGTATGATATTTAAATGGCTGTACAGCTTGAAGAAGGGGAGGACAGCTAAATGTTGCTTTTCTATAGATGCTATAAAGGTTCCAATATCTAAGGTAGAGCCCAATAATTTGAGGTTCATGTACTTCGAGCTGATCTTAAGAAAAATAACATTTTACATAAAACTAGAGTAAAATCTTATTTTTATGTTTTGTCTGCATATATGGTTTTTGCACTTCCAAATGTGTTATATTTTGAACTTTCTTTCAATTTTCTTCCATTTGCAATACAGATAAAACTATCTCCCAGTTAGGGATTTTGTTCATAATGCACAGAAATAATGTTGGCATCAGTAATGCATTTGTATTAAGATTGAGGTTAGGTTTGGAGGAGTGTGCTTGCTTTCTTTGTTAACCCTTCATTATTTGGGATGGCATATCAGTCAAATATATAGAGCATATCATCCTATAAGAAAAAATACTGTATATTGGTACTGTATCCCTACTCTGTGAGTGTTCATTAAAATATGCTTAAGTAAAAATACACATTTTACAGCAGTAATGGAGTGACTTGTTGAAGATGGTACCTGTGCATAGTGTATTGAAGTGAACCCACCATATAACATTGTTTTTTATTTTATTTTCAACTATTAATGTGCTCATTAAACATTTATTCATGATTTATCATTGATTGTGTATTATGTGAGTTTTTTGTAATTCAAGGTAGCTTAAATTACTGGGGCTCTACTGTATTTGTAATAAAAAAATCAATTTTCAATTTTTTGAACAGTTATCAAAATGCCACTCCCAGTATGCTTTAATGTGTAAATAATAGAGTGCTATATTAGAATTCAGAACTGAGCATATCCCTCCAAAGAAAAAAGAAACATTCAATTTGATAGTTATCATCTAGTGTTTGTGGTTAGTTGTCAGATATTCATATAATTTCCATAGAGTATTGCTTCTAATGAACATAAGTGGAGGCACTAGAAGAAAAAATTAAATACTTTATTTCTAGAAGATGAGAGAGTAGTTGCATTAATTTCTTGCAATGTTTGAACACTTATTGTTCTTCCCTGGTTGTAGTGGTTTTGGTTTCACAAATTATTATGGGATCTTTATATTTGAGTAAGTAGCTAGCTCATTTTAAAACAAAAAATAAAATTTATTTTGTCATAACTGTAAGAAATATTAATTTTAGTTTAGAAAGGTGCAGTATAGCAATTTACCATAGTAAATGTTTTATTATATTTTTTCTGATTGTGTTAGCTTCAAACTTTGATAGAAATATAAATGTAATAAGATTTACTGCTGCATTATGTAATATCTTACTGTTATAAAAATTATATTCAGAAAAGATTTATTCAAATTACTGTTGAAACATAAATAAAAGTGCACACTTCCCAAAAGCTGTGTGAAGTAGTGATTGGCCAGTTACTGTTTTTTCAAATGAAGTAGTTAAATAAACATATTGCCTATGTCCTTGAGTATGTAAAAATGAGAGATAATAAGCAAAGTACAGAAATTATGCTGAAGATTTGGAACAGCAAATATTCATGGACAGGAAACTCAAACTTTTTTCTTATTTTTATAATTTGTGATGTCATTCATTAATATGGCCAAATACATCCCAGAGCCCCTGCATTGAGCTTAAACTTTAAAGGTTACGTTATGATAAGATTTGAGACCTGTGACAGTATTTAGAATGCAGATAATGTTATTCATTATCCCAAAGTTCTCTGTTACTGGATGTTACACGCTTTAAAGTGAAAATGGCTAGTCATGAATAACTTTGATGTGTGGCAAAAAGAGAAAAAATTAGTGATAAGATAATCAGAATTTTATTTCGGATGCTTCAAATTTGTGTATGTTTGCAACTAAGTGACCTTGTATGAACAAATTTTCTTCCCTCCCATCTATCTTAATGAAGGTATAATTTTTAACCACTTGAGTAGGGAGAGATTAATAAAGAAGTGCATTTGATCCATCATAATGGTGAATACAGCCTTTAAGCTATTACTTAAACTAATGCAGTACAGTAAGGATTTTATTATTTGCGATGAGTTTCTTAAAATTCTTTAGAACAAATGGAGAATGAGCACTGTGCTTCAGCATTTAAATGGAAATAAATGCACTACGATAGTTCAGCACTGAAAAAGTTTTTTAGTAATTGGATGCAGCAAAACACTGTTACTTGAAATTGACTGCTTTCAATATGTATGCTATTTTGTAGGCTTTTTATATTTAATTTGGAATAACAATGCAGCTTGTCAAACACAGTTTTAATAAAGAAACAATTTTGATGTTACCGTTGTAGTTTGTCAAGATGCTCAAGTATTGTAATTCCATTTATGAAGCATATGCCACATTTATTTTTGTGTGTACTAAATGTTCATAGTATTGCATGTTTACTAGTGATATATCTTATTTAAATCATGCCAATATACTATTATAAATTTGTGATAAATATAGATATAAGATGAAAATTTGGACTGAAAATTTCATAAAATAACATAATTGTATCACTGTATATGAATATATGGATATGTTAAAATGTATAATTAAGTGTTTTATAATAAAACTGAAATTATAGACAAGCAATTTCCACCATTATTGTAATATTACAAATGATGATCTTCCTGTTAAGTGTTAACTTCTATTGTGATTAGATTAAAAAATCTTTCACCCAACTTCAGAATCTGAAATGTTATATCCCGAGTTAAGATTTTTAGGTGCACATGTTTCCTCATAGGGAAAAATAAAGCTCTTCAGAAAGTGAGAGATTTTCTCTCTAGTTGAAAAAAGAGGCATTTTTGCAGCACCTTTTTTCCCTCTTTTTTGGTACTTGATCCATTTTTTTTTTTTTTTTTTTCTCAACGTGTCCTTAATTCATTTTACTTCCTGTTAACATGGACTGAAAGCACACTTGCAACAATGGAAAATAATATTGTGCATGAAAATCCTCCATTCCCATAGCATGGCGAATATCTACAAGAAGTGCTATACAAAGGAAAAGGCAACCAGACTGACCTAAATTCATTTAAGGGATAGCTCTTGAGAATACATCTTAAAGATATTTACAAAGCTTTGTTTATACTTCCAACCTACAATTTCATTATAACAGACAATGAATGAAAGGAAGTTAGTGAAAAAATTTGCTGGGTTGCATACGACTCTGATATCTTTTACAGGCAATTTAATGTCTGATATTGAGGATATAGGCAAAAACTGATAAAGAACAACAAAGGCAAAGAATTCTAGATAATATACGTATCAAGGGATTGCAGAATAAGATAAAAATAAAACACTTTTACAATTAGACCAGTTTATTTTACTGCCTTTAACTCGTAATACTAAGTGAAACATTTCTACATTTAACAACAAGCTTTTTGCCCCATTACCTGAAAGGCAGGTTTGCTGACAACAAATACTGAGAAACCCTTTTGTTTTCTGGGAAGGTAATATGAGTATGTCGACCTCACACACTAGTGCTTCTTGTGCTGCTTAATCTGAAAGTGATATCATTTTCAATGTTACATATAAAATTCTGATGTGTTCCATTCACATGACTTTATAGCTCTGCAACAAAATATTGTTAAAAAGCTTATGCTTCTGTCTACTTCATGCTAATCGAGAAAAAATTAGTACAAATGTTCTTATTACTTGCTTCCTTGTAAGTAGAAGCGAAATAAGGGAGTACCATTGGTTAAAGTGTTGTCAAAAGCTGGTTGCTATGTGACTGAAGTTCCTTTGTCTGTATGGAGTTTTGTCTATCTCCTACAGTTTAGCAGTTATGCAAAATTCCGTAAAATTCGTCCAGAATAAAGTAGTCTGCAGAGGCTATTCCCAGAAAATTCAAGATATACATTTTATTTGTCAGGTAAATATCTTTAATATACGACATTTTAATGAAAATCGTTAGAGCCATTTTTTAGAAAATCAAAATGTTCTAAAAAAGTTCCATGTTAAGGGTAGTTTGGGGTGGGGGGATTTTTGTCAAAAGCTTCATGTCGCATCCCTGGAAGAGACTAAACTTAAATACCAAGTTTGGTATTTTACCGACTTGTCATTTTTAAGTTATCGTGTTCACACACACATGGACCTTTTTCTGAAAATGCTTTTTTTTTATATAGGGGACCCTAAAACATATATTTCCGGTGAAATCTCGGAATCGAATTTTTGGATGGAGTGCAATACCTTCTCTATACACCATGTACATAGTGCATATAGAGAAAATAAAAATACCTAAAAGAGTTTTGAAGCGGTGACAAAATTTTTAATTAGTTTGCATATAATTATAAATCTCTTACATTTGTTTAGTATTTTGAAACATCCTCTATACTTTTCAATTATTTTCTGAAGGTATCTGCAGTATGTCTTTGCAGTCACTTGTATACAATAAAGCAACAAAGAAACTACACAAATAAGCTATCCTGCTATAATAAGGTTGGTGGCAAGGAGTGCACCTACTTTTATTAATTTTTAAGGGAATATGTTGTTTTCCTCTACCTCTGATAAGTAGAACTATGTACTAAAATTTTGATGTTGAGACCACTGAAATTAACATAGTTTAAGGTTCCCTATACACTGAAAAGAATTTTAGAAATAGATTAGGTGTGCATGAGTGGGACAGCATAACAAAAAATGAAGTTGGTTGAAATTTAAATTCAGCATTTTCAGCACATTCCGATTTTCACCAAATTTGCTCTACTCCAAATTACCTTTACTCTCTTCTTTCGCCATGAAATAATTATAATCAAGCAAAGGAATTCTTAAGCAGCTTACTTTAATCACCTTTATCACTGCAAGAATGCAAACAACAGGATAGCTATAAAAAACACTGGTTTGAGTTTATTTTATAATTACAACTGGGATGATTCTTACTCTAACTTCACTCAAAATAACCAGAACTTACTGGGACATTTTCAACCTGGGTTCACTGCCATGTTTTCTCCTGTGACCAATGGATAAGATTTTTCTGATTGGACATAGTGTGGGATATATTTTCACATAGTGGGATATCAAAGCTTAATAGGTTGTGTTTATTTTTATAGAGGTTTTTCCCAAATGGAGAGAGTTCTATAAGTTTCCAAAGGACTTTTTACTGTTTGGTTTCTCTTTCAACTGATGGTTGTGGACCAAAACTGCTCTACCAATGCTGATTTCTCAGTTTGTTTATACCTCATTAAACTTTGTGTCTATGTTTCCTGCTGTCTTCCCTACATGTGATTTATTTCAGTCTTTGCAGCCAATTTCATAGATCACTGGTATTTTTCTGTTGTAATTTTGTCTTTAATATTGGTCCTGGGAATGTTTTTTTAAGTAAATCTTATTTACTGGGGCTAAGGTTATGCCTTCTCTTTGTATATCTTCACAAATTTTTTCAATGCCCTTGTATGGAAGGTGAATTTTTTGGTATCTATTATGTTGCTCAATGCAGTGATTTTGTTAATTTCTTACTTCTTTTAGAATTGTTTAATCCTCTTGTGAACTATATCTTTGGTGAAGCCATTTTTGTGCACTATTTCCATGAGTTTGTTGTATTTTGTATTATTGAACACTATTTTCCTAAACTGAAAGTTTATTGTTGCATATGTGTTCCCTAAGATTGAAACTGTCTTGTTTTATGTAGTTTTCTGTGTGAGTGGCTTTTCTAAGGATGCCAAAACTTAATTTATTCTGATTCCTCATGATTTTTATGCCCAGAAAGGAGCATATTGATAGACTATACTTCTATGGTGAATTTTACTGATGAACCTTGGAGGTCATAAGAGTTGTTATGTCATTGATTAGCTTCTTGTTTACTATGGCAAATACATTATCTACATATCTTAACAGTGTTTAAATATGTGGGGAAATGCTTCCATTATGTGGGTTTCTAGCCCACTCATGTATAAGTTTGCCAGAAATGGGGAGAGTGAGTTGCCCTTGCTAAGCCATTTGCTTGGGCATACAGTTCCTAAATGTGAAGTAGTTTTGGTTTATGCACATTTTGGTTAGTATTCTGTATTCATGTATGCCTTGCTAGTCAAAGTCTGTGGAGTGTAACCATTTTATCAGCAATTCTTCTAACTTTTCTTTTTGAGTGAAAGTGAAATTACTTATGTCAAAGGAAACAACCATATTTTTTTCTTGTATTTCTACCTCTTTTATATTTTTAATGAGTTCATATGCATTCATTATGCTATGGCTTTTTGGTTGGGGAAGGTTTTGAAGTTTGTTCAGCAGCCAGTTTGCCAAGTAGTTTGTATTGATGATTGGTCTCTTTTTATTTCCTGGTTTATGGATGTCCTGGGTATAGTTGGGTTGTTAGGTATCAAGGTTTTTCCTCTTTATGGTTGTTTTCAAATTATTCATAGTGGAGCATAGGGTTTTTACTTTCTCTACACATACTATGTACATATTGTATAGATTCGATACCAAGATTTCAACAGAAATATGTGTTTAGGGTCCCCCGGATCCAAAAAAAGTCTTTTCAGAAAAAGGTCTGTGTGTGTGTCCATGTGTCTGTGAACACAACTCAAAAACCAAAAGTCGATAAAACACCAAACTTGGTATTTAAGTTCAGTGTCTTCCAGGGATGAGACACGAAGATTTTCAAGAAAATCCCCCCATGCCAAACTACCCTTTACATGGAACGTTTTTCGAATATTTTGATTTTCTCAAAATGGTTGTAACGATTTTAATTAAAATATTGTATATTAAAGACATTTACCTAACAAATAAAATATATATCTTGAATTTTCTGAAAACTACTTTATTCTGGATGAATTTTACAGAATTTTGCATAGTTGCTAAACCGTAAGAGGTGGACAAAAACTTGCCACACAAAAAATTTAGAGCACGTTAAAACACACAAATTATGAAATTTGTGGAATTGATCGTTTTTAAGATATTCCTTGTTATTGGTTTCAGCTTTAAAAAACAAACTTTTCTCATACAGGAATTTGTCAACTCGTATCCATACAAACAAAAGAATTTCAGTCACATATCAACCGGCTTTTGACTATCACTTTAACCTATAATATTCCTTTATTTCGCTCATACTTTCAAGGAAGCAAGTAATAATTTTTTCTCCATTAAAATGAAGTAAATAGAAGCATAAGCTTTTTAACAATAATTTATTGTAAAGATGTAGAGAAAGGCATGTGAATGGAACACATCAGATTTTTATATATTTGGTTTTTGTATATTTCTGTATGGGATTGATGTTAGTGGTTCGAACTCGTTGCTTAAGAAGGTATCCATATTTTTCTCTTAATCCTGCTGTCCCTGATCACATGTCTGTTTCCTTTGTCTGCCTGTGTATAAATAAATGTCTTTTCTGTTAAGGTTCCTGATAATTCTATTTTATGTATGATTTTGTAGCTGGCTTTCTTTTTGTATTAATTGATCTAATATGGGTGTGCATTTTGCTCTTTTTTTTCTTCTGAACTCCCAAAATTGCCATCTTTACATCTGCTATGTATTCGTCCATGTTCATGGTGAATGTTATGCATGTTTTCAGGCCTTTGTGTAAGACTTCTAGCTCTTGTTTCATGAAGGATTCTTTTGATAAATTTTCTACCTTGTTTTGCATTATTTCTGTTTTTTTGACATTTCCATCTGTTGCATTTTGTTTTCTGCATACGCGCATAAGCTTTCTGTTTAATAAACTTCTTTTTTTGCTTTAACCTCATATTTAGGTAGTCAAAAAAATTCTCTAGATTTTTCCATGTCGTATATCCCAATTTTCCTACTAATTTTAAAGGAAGGAGTATACTTTTTTGTGTAGTTTGCTGATTGTTTTGTAATGCTTTGTTTTTTCTCTTTTGCTTTTTAAGATTTGCTATTTTCGTTCGATTTTACAATTTTCCTGACAAACATAGGTAACTTATTGTATTTGAGGCAGTTGTCTATAATTTTGGATGTCTAAAGCTAGTTTTCTTTTACTCTTAGTTTCAAGAAGGTTTCGCTTGAGTACTATCTGCAAACACCAAAATACAACTTTATTTCTTTCTGTTTCTTGTGATAATGCTGACAAATTATGGTTAAAATATTATTTGATGTATTGACATGAGGAATAAAACTTTTATGTATATATCAATGCTTGTGAAGAGTCCTTCAATCAAATTTGGCATAGCTTTAAAACCATAAAAATATAGACAAAAAAAAAATTGATGTGTTCCATTCACATAGCTATTGTTAATAAGCTTATTATTCTATTTACTTAATGCTAATCGAGAACAAATTAGCAGAAATAGTCCTATTACTTACTTCCTTGCAGAAGCGAAATACGGGAGTATCATAGGTTAAAGTGAAGTGAAGTCAGAGGCTGGTTACTAGGTGACTGAAGTTGCTTTGTTTGTATGGCCACAAGTTGACAAATTCCTGTATGAGGAAAATACAAGTTTTTCAAAGCTGAAACCAAAAACAAGGAATATCTCAAAAACGATCAACTCCTCAAAAAAAAGTTATATGTGCTCTACATTTTTTGTGTGGTAAGTTTTTGCCCATTGTGTTTAGCAGTTATGCAAAATTTCGTAAAATTCATCCAGAATAAAGTAGTCTTCAGAGGCTATTCCCAAAAAATTCAAGATATACATATTATTTGTCAGGTAAACATCTTAAATATACGATATTTTAATCAAAATCGTTAAAGCCATTTTTGGGAAAATCAAAATCTTCATGTC
The DNA here is from genome assembly GCA_030762935.1 of Hymenopus coronatus. Taxonomy (NCBI): domain Eukaryota; kingdom Metazoa; phylum Arthropoda; class Insecta; order Mantodea; family Hymenopodidae; genus Hymenopus; species Hymenopus coronatus. The sequence continues at coordinate 106,605,958 of CM060890.1, forward strand.
GCATCCTTGGAATATACCAAACGTAAATACCAAGTTTGGTATTTGACGGTCTTTTCGTTTTTGAGCTATGCTGTCCACAGACAAACACACATACGCACACACACAGGGACCTTTTTCCAAAAATGCTTTTTTTTGATTCAGGGGGACCCAAAACATGTACTTCCGGTGAAATCTCAGTATCAAGTTTTTGGGTGCAATACAATACCTTCTCTATACACTATGTTCATGGTTTGTATAGAGAAAGTAAGAAAGCTAACTCAAAGCTTTAACTGCTTATGAGATATTTTTTGTGGTTGGGTGAAATTTTGCAATTTCAAATTACTTAGTGAAATGACACATTTCATAGAGTTGAATAGCCATAATAAATAATATGCAGTTATACTACTAATTAAATGTTAGTTTTAGTAGCCTAAAGAAACAACATAATTTCTGTGTGAGGCGGAGTTAAATGTTTGTTCCATCCTCCCTACAGTCTAGATGTGACCCCTTATAACTTTTTGCTATTCCCCAAAATAAAATAAAAAATTCTAGGTTACGATTTGAATCACTGCATAATTGCTTACGAAGAATATATTTATATTCTCTCCAAAAAAGAGTGACTTTAAGCATTTGAAAAATGGTTTGAAAGTATGAAACACCTATGCAAGTACTTTGAAGAGATACAATGCTCTAAAGTTTTAAAATGTTATAATGTTCATTCTCAAAACTTACAGAGTGACTCGCACTCAGCATTGGAGCAAACCTGACCTGAGATAAGAAGTCATTCTGAAGTTGGTTTATATAAATTGGTTTTATATTAGTCACAGTAGAAATGAAGTTTATTTTATAATTGACTATAATTCTTGGAGAGGTGTAAGGCATTAAAGCTCTGCAATGAAGATGGAATCTATCACAAGGTACTCTTTTTGAGGGGGAAGGGATTTTAACTTTTGACTGTCATTACTTTTGTTCTATATGCTTTTCTGTAGCTATAACAAAACATGTTATAAACATTTATCAAAAACATTCCCCTTAGTTAATCAACAGTAGAAAATTAAGTTTTTTTGTGAATAATTTGTAGAAAAAATATTGTCATGTGTGGAAAAAGTGGTAACAATTTTCTTTCTTTCAATGTTCCCTAAGATAATTTTAGAAGGAATAGTTGCATGCATTCCAAAGTGAAAGTAATGAATAAATTAAGTCCGGATTTTGATTATAACACAGGAGTAAGACAAGGTGATGGACTATCGACGACTCTATTCAACCTAGCCCTGCACAGAGCAGTAGAAAAAATAAATACTAAAGGAACAATATTTTTTAAGTCTAGTCAGATATGTGCATATGCAGATGACATATTGATTGTGGCAAGAGATAGGAAAATGTTAGTTGAAGTTTATGAAGAATTAGAAAGAAGGTCAAAAAAAATAGGATTAGAAGTAAATGAAAAAAAAACTAAATACCTGAAAATGACAGCAGACAAAAGCAAAAGAATAATTGAAAATCTAGTAGTTGGAGACAAAACATTTGAAGGGGTATCCAAATTTAGATATTTAGGAGCGCTTGTAAATAATGATAACAATTTAAACGAGTGCATAAAAGAAAGAATTCAAGGTGGAAATGCAGCCTATTATGCAAATTTAAATCTATTAAAAAATAGGCTTATTAGTACAGGGACAAAATACAATATCTATAAAACACTAATAAGACCAATAGTAACGTATTCTGCAGAAACCTGGACCCTAAACAATGTAGATGAAGAAATACTACGAAGATTTGAACGGAAAATACTTAGACGAATCTTTGGACCTGTAAAGGATAAAGACCAATGGAGAATAAGATATAATTATGAGATAGAAGAACTAATTAAGCAGCAAAATATTGTGAAATTTATAAAGGCACAAAGAATAAGATGGCTAGGACACATAGAGAGAATGACAGAAGATAGAATGCCAAAAAGAATATTGAAAGGAAGACTGTACGCTAGAAGAAAAAAAGGAAGACCAAAAACAAGATGGTTAGATGATGTGATGGAAGACCTAAGAAAAATTGGAATCAGAGGGTGGAAAAGTAAAGCAGAAGATAGAGATATGTGGAGGAGGATTGTGCAGGAGGCCAAAGCTCACCAAGGGCTGTAGAGCCAGAAGAGAAGAAGTTGCATGCATTTCTATAAGCTTAGGCTGTTCATCTGTACCCTGCATTATTTTTATGGAAAGTTATTCTTTTATCTACTATCATAATTGAGTACCAATCTAGTTTACTTTCAGATTAATGAAAATGGACTGTGCTGTTTACAGGGATTTGATTCCAAATCAAAACAAGAGTCAGTAAATTCATATACATTTTGCAAACATTTAATATATATTTTCCTCAATATTTCAATGCTTCTGTCAAAACAGAAGACAGCTTCTGCAGAAGGATAGACATGATTGCCGTACCACTAGGCTCGTCTTCCAGATTTATTGTTGAACCCACCGTCAGAACTTATCACATAATAAACAACCAGAGGAGGTTCACCTCAAAAAATGCAGCATCTACAAGCCTATAATACCATATTATTTAGAAAAATACCAACTGAGCAGTATAACGATTTATGGATTAATGATCGGTGCTAGAGGTAACATTCCTTCATTTTTTGTTAAATTTTGTTCAGCTTAAATAATAATTTTATATACAACATTGCTATTTCAGCGTTAAAAGGTTCCCTAAATATTTTGAAAAAACATTTATATTCAATACACTAACGATTAGTTTTAATATTAGAGTCGGGTATACACACATGTAAACAAAAACTTATGCAGAGCTGGTTTTGCATCAAAACATCCATCTTTTGAAAAATGTACAACAGACATTAGAACTAGATATATGGAAAAAGTATACATGAAGAAACATGAAACGCACTTTATGAATTTTGACCGTCCTTTTGAAGAGAAACCACTAATGAAGTTCATTAATCCAACACCAGAGAAAATGCAGTTGTACATCAAGGATCCTCAGGTTGAATCCAATGAAAACAGTAGACAATGCATGTAACACGCATGTGAAACTAGTTCTGCATAAATAAGTTTTTGTGAAGCACATGTGTTGTGTATACTCAATTCCAATATTAAAACTAATTGCTAGCTTCACAGTGTACCACTTCCGTAATTAAATTATAAACTGCTATTTTATTAATTCAATTCTTGATGAGTATTCACTGTTCACCTTCATACTTAAATTTTTATGCTTTATTCGTAACTTTTTTATTTTGTTCATTTGTGTGATAAGCTTTGTCCTTGTAGCAACATCCCTAATGGAGGAAAGCTACGCCTTTCAAAATAATCAATAATTTTAATAATACTAGTATTATTATGTGGGTGGGAAGGAGTAGCTGATCAGAGCTGGACCTTGCAAAATACCTAGGACATACATGCAATGAACAGACATATAAAAACCATGGACTCATGACTATTAGTCAAAGATAATGCCATAGGTTGCTTCAAACTTATATTGGGCCTTGGAAAGGACTTGTGTAATGTTCTTCATTTTGTATAGTATATATTATAAGGTACAGAAATACATCTATATAAATGCTTTAGGTTTTCTTATAGGTCTTGTGAGTGATAGAATTTAAATATTCAGATTCTAATATTATTGTAATAATTACCTGCACTATTTGCTTAGTTGAAATTCAAAGGAAAGATTTATAACTTCTTAAGATTTATTAATATATTATATTGAATGATTTCAATGCTTTGTTCAGATTTTCTATTTGAGATTTGTTACTATAATTATTGCTCTTTATATTGCTCTCATTTCTGGTAACTGCTAGACTCCTTTGAGATCCATTGTTCCTGACCATTTTAATCATATATTTATATGAAGTCTGTATTTATTTTTCTGCTTCCTTGTAGCAAATAACCATCAAATAGATGGGGAAGGGGTTGCAACTTACAAGAATAAAATTTGGTATTTATCTGGCTTCCTTTTTGAGTTATGATATATTTTGATTTAAAATTATTTAAATCCCTAGGTTTATGTATGACATTGGTTTCTGTTTCATTTTGTACAAGCCTCTATATGTTACTAACACAAAGAGCAGTCACAGAAATTTTGTACATTTATTTACACAATTCCATGTTAAATGTCTAATGGGTATTGTTTGAACATTCAAGATATTTATGTTATCTTGAGCAAGATTTTTCTGTTGTCCCTATCACTTTCTAAAATTTGTTTATAAATTTTTGATTGCAGATCGTTTTACACATGCTTTTTTTTTTATTATTACTTTTTTCTTTTATTTTTGGTATTCGAAGTTCATTGCTTCCACAGTGATGTTCAGGAAACTGGGATCTAATGTATAATGCTACTAATTCTATTAGGATAAACATAGAAATACAAGTTTTAATTTACAAGAACAACATTCTGGGTTGCATGTGGTTGTTGCTTTAGTAACGATAAACTACAACTAGGTAAGTCAGAATATGTAAGCACCACTGGTCAAAATTCATAATATTGGTCATTCTTGATTGGCAGTAAGTAATTTTACCATTCTACCATGTCTTTCTTGTTCATTCTAATAATGAGTAAACATAAACAAAAGTAGATTTCACTTTCCCTTGTTTGATTAATTATGGACTGCTGATATAACCTTTGCTAAATCATAATGAGCCATTTACAGTGAAAATGAAGCACTAAAATAATTATGTAAGACTTGCAATATATGAACAACCCATTGTGTTATCATTCACCATGACAAATGAAAACATAAACAGCAGCCAATCACAAGAGAGCTAAAAGATCTGGGCCTGTGAAGTGACCAGCGACAGAAGAGGTTATTTACATACATATTGCTTAGACACCCTATGATTTGTACATATCTCTATACGTTAATATGAAGGGCAGTCACAGGAATGTTTTTGCATTTATTTACATAATTCCATGTTGAATGTCTAATCATCTTCTGTGATTCATACATTGAAACTCAACATATGGCAATGGAAAATCTAAAGTGACATGGAAAACTGAACATGTGATGAGAATCACTATCTGATTGGCTAGCTTATTATGTTTGACCTAGACATATACTTGAAAGTTTGGACCTTGCAAGCTTCTAAGTTTTGTTCCACTAGGCCCTAATAATAAAATCATTTTTGTGGAAAGGTACAAGTTAAAGAGAAAGCCCAAGGCCAGAATCTATGTACAGGTAATTAATCAGATTAAAAGAAATCAACCCAACCTCACCCATTCATTAGCAATGTGCACCATTACTAGACAAAACACAAATATATTAACAAAATACTCGTGCTCGCCACAAACAAAAAACTATAAAGCCACTTCAGACCGGTCAGAATAATTTATCATAATATAGGAGCAAAAAGGTTAATAAATTTTGCCTAGTTAAAGCCAAACTATTACAAGATTAAGTATACTAAATTTAAACAAACCGAAACCTTGCTCCACAATGATCTCCAAGCTGGCGCTGTCTAAGATGACTCCGATGACTCTGCTCATGGCAGTTCATGTTTAATTCTGTGTTTATTTTTATGTTTACATGATTCATTGTGAATGGTTCCATTGCAACACATATCTTCTATTTACATCATGTTTATGTTTAATTATATTAAATTAAATTCTATTATTGAATTAATTTGTGCTGTAAACCTTACCTTTTAGAATATTACCCTTTGGAGATTAAGATGATCCTGAAAGTGCCATGGCAAAACTTTAGAGGAAACGTGGCTGTGTATTACTTCATCCAAAGCCAACTAATATTGTGAACCAGTGGCATATTTAATATTTTAATCTAGTTTGATTACATGAACTACCACTGGTTCCTCAAAGCGCTTATGGCAAGTTGAAAGAAATTTTATTTTTACTTTCTCTACTGCATTCCACCCAAAAATTTGATACTGAGATTTTATAGTAATACATGTTTAGAGGTAGGTACTCTAAGTAAACAAAAATAATTTTGAAAAAGGTATATGTGTGGAGAGAAGAGAGGTAGATAGAGAGAATAACTAAAAAATGTAAAGCTGGTTAGATACTAAACTTAATATTCTCCAAAGATATTTTTCACAAAAATCTCTTGACTCCAAACTAAATGGAAATTTTTTTAAAAATTGATGTAGATTCTCTTATAACTGGCTCTAGCAATTTTCATTGAAATCCATATGTTTAAGACATACTCATGACAAACTAAATAGATATCTTGGACTTTCTGCAAATAGCGTCTGAAATCCTCTTCATTTTGAATGACTTGCACAACTGATAAACTAGAAGAGATAGTCAAAATGTAAATGAGAAGTATTATTTATGTTTTCCCCTGGTCATCTAAAAGAAAGGAATTTGAAATCCATCACTTAGTGACTGCCTGTTTGACTATGCTTATGCCTAGCGTATTTCCAAATTCCCATTGCACCTCAAATAAATAAGTAATAAAAGTGCTCAATTAACATGAACTAGATAGAATAATGAGTTTTTTTAGTAGTTTGTTGGATAATGGGTAGAGAAAGTCATTTGAATGTATATAACTCTTTATAAATTTGTTTATTCTTTATTTTTTCCTTGTTATCTAATGAAAATGAAAACAGCGAGTGCAAAAATTTTAAAAAATATATAATTAAAGATCTTCCCAGAACATATTTACAAAGCAAAAGATGGGAAGAAAAACATCATCACGTAGCAAGTTTACTATAACCATACTTTGTTCTCTACACATCAATTTCATAAATGTGTTTATTGAATTGTTATCATTTGACACAAAGTTTAAAAATCTGATGTGTACCATTCACATTATTATTCTTAAAAAGCTTATACTTCTATTCACTTTATGCTAATCAGAAAAAATTAGCAGAAATAGTCTTATTACTTGCTTCCTTGTAAGTAGAAGCGAAATAAGGGATTACCATAGGTTAAAGTGATAGTCAAAAGCTGGTTGCTATGTCAATGAAGTTCCTTTGTTTATATGGATCGGAGTTGACAAGTTCCTGTATGAGAAAAATATGTTTTTCATAGCAGAAACCAAAAATAAGGAATGTCTCAAAAATGACAAACTCCACGAAAAAATGTTATATAACATAAATTGTGTGTTTTAACGTGCTCTACATTTTCTGTGCATTAAGTTTTTGTCCATCTCTTATGGTTTAGCAGTTATTCAAAATTCTGTAAAATTCGTCCAGAATAAACTACTCTTCAGAGGCTATTCCTAGAAAAGTCAAGATATACATTTTATTTGTCAGGTAAATATGTTTAATATACAAAATTTTAAACAAAATCATTAGAGCCATTTTTGAGAAAATAAAAGTTTTCGAAAAAAGTTCCATGTAAAGGGTAGTTGGGTGTGAGGGGATTTTGCTCAAAAGCTTCGTGTCGCATCCCTGGAAGATACTAAACTTAAATACCAAGTTTGGTATTTTACCGACTTTTCGTTTTTGAGTTATCGTGTTCACAGACACATGGACACACACACACACACACATACACACAGACCTTTTTGTGAAAATGCTTTTTTTGGACATTGGGGACCCTAAAACATATTTCTGGTGAAATCTCGGTATCGAATTTTTGGGTGGGTGCATATAGAGAAAGTAAAAATTTGTCTAAGTCAATCTATTTCTTACCATAATGGTGTAATAATATGTAAAAACTTTGTACCACATTCTATCATGTCGCATTACTTTAAAGATATTATAATTCCTCCTTTATAGGCTTTGAGAATGTTTGAGAAAATTAAGAGGTTTTTCAGAGGGGCTGTTTCCACTATATATTATTCCTTCTTCTGGATTTCTTGTCATAAACATTTCATCTTTGCTAACCTTCCATTTTTTCCTTTTTATTACATTCTGTACCACTTACGTAGTAAGTAGAGGAATAATTGTATCTCACCCAGAAATTTGATATCAAAATTTCATGGAAGCACATGAACATCATTGCTAAAGAATCTGATGTGTTTCATTCAAATGACTTTCTCTATCCCTCTGAAACAAATTATTCTACTTCATGCTAATCAAGATAAACAGGAGAAATGGTCTTATTATTTAGTTTCTTATAAATAGAAGGAAATAAGGGAATATACTAGGCTGAAGTAGTACTCAAATATTTTAAAAGCTGTTTTTTTTTTTTTTTTTTGTTGTATTTGCATGCCATATGAAAAAAGTTTCAGTATTTTAAAATTTAAACCAATAACAAGGTACATCTCCGAAATGATTAACTCAAAAAAAAAAAAAAAAAAAAAAAAAAAAAAAAAAAAAAAAAAAAAAAAGGTATATCTGATATCTGATATGTTCCATTCTCATGACTTTCTCTACATCTCTGTAACAAATTATTGTTAATAAGCTTATTCTTCTTTCTACTTCATGATAATTGAGATACACATTACTTGTTTCCTTTTAAGGAGAAGGGAAATAAGGGAATACACTAGTGTAAACTGACAATCAAATGTTTTAAAATGTGGTTGCTGTGGGATTGAAATCCGTCTCTTTGTGTGGCCAGGAGTTAAACATGTTGACAAGTTCCCGTATAGAAAAGTTTTATGTATTTTAAAATTGAAACCAATAATAAGGAGAGAGAGCTCACCTGGGTGGTGTGGTGGTAGCATGTCTGCTCCATATTCAACAGGTCTCGAGTTTGAATCTCGCTTAGGGTAAGTTACCTAGATAAGTTTTTTAGAGGTTTTCCCTTATCTGAGAAGACGAATGTCAAGTACCTTTAACCCATTCAAAGATACCCAACAACAGAGGTGAGGTGTTAAAATAAATAAATAAATAAATACAAAGTAAATAAAATTATTTTCCATACTTTGGGGCGCGAACCTACAACTATACCAGTATGGTCTAGGCTCACATACCATGCCTTGGACCGCTCGGCCATTCAAACACATGATAACTGCACTATTATCTTCTCTTATTATGCTGCGTAATGTGAGAGTGAATCTTTTTTCTTTCACAAAACAGAAAATAAATTGTAAAATGCATGTATCTGATTTCAATTGAAACCCGTCAGCATCCAACCATGCTATCACACTGATTGTTTTAGTTGTGCCCTCCCCATCTTTTCCCATAGTTTCTCTTGAATACAGAACATATATTTTGACTGAAGTTAATCCCATAATACTTACTCTGATAGGTTAGCTACTCCTATTGTGCATTAGACCGCATGGCCATAAATCCAGATGTTGAGGCTTATATTATTTCATGGAGTTATCCGATGTAATCCGTTGGTAAAATGTGTTATTTAACAATCATGCACTGGACTTCATATGACGTCGCTGAAGGGGTTAAGCTCCATGAACCTCAAAATCATTTGAGCATCATTTCACAAATATCCATCCAGAATAAAGAGGTCTTTAGAGGCTGTTCCCAGAAAATTCAAATGTAAATATCTTAAATATAAGAGATTTTAATCAAAATTGTTGGAGCCATTTTTGAGAAAATCAAAATTGTTAGAGCCATTTATGAGAAAATCAATTTTTTTTAAATTTGTTGCATGTAAAGGGTAATTGGAGGTGAGGGGGATCTTTTTTGAATATCCTTGTGACACATCCTTAATGAACTTAAATATCAAGCTTGGTATTTTACAGACTTTTCATTTTTTAGCTATGCTGCCCACAGACACACACATGGAGGGTCCAAAAATATGTATTTCTGGTGAAATCTCAATATTGAATTTTTTACTGCACTATGTACATAGTACATGTAGAAAAAGTAAAAATCTTTTGGAAGAATAATGTGTAGAAGTTATAGTAAAATAAATAAATGATAGTGTGAAGTAGCATAAGATTTTCTTTTCTTTCTTTGTTGTCTGTGCAGTCTTGCTAATCCAGTATTAATTATAATGCTAGAGGTAAAAGGATAACACAAACTATGGTGATGTTATAAAAAGAGGAACCACAGCTTGAGGATTGCTCAACTGTTTTATCCTTCAGTTTATTCTGTTTTTTTTTCTTCTGAACAATACAGTGGTTTTCACAGTTCATAACTAATGGGTTTATTCAAACTAATAGTATAATGTAATTAACTTTCTTACAAGTATTCTAGATCGAATGGCAATTATAATTTCTTGGCTTTGAAGAATGTTACTACCAACAATGTTTTTACATCTTCTGTAATTGAAGCTAAAACAATGCTTCACTTGTTTTGATAATGTTTCTTCAAATTGACACAAGAGGAAATGCCACCAGACTTAGTGACAACATGTACTATCTCAAACTGGTGGTTCCTCCTCAGAAGCATGGCTAAGATTTTCATAAACTATATTCTAGTAAACAATTGTTATAGTATATACACCAAAATATTAAAGCAAAGTGGTGCTATCATCATTTTTCTTGAGTGGATAGAAAAGACTTCAGGATAATTCTTGATACCAATGAAAAAGTTAGGTAAATTGAGTTATAAGAAAATAAAACTAATTGAAGTAGGAAAAGTTATCTAACTCATTGTCTGTGAAAAGTCCCCATTTTTCTTTCTCATTTTTTTATGTATTTAATCTTATTTTACATATAGGGTAGGATATGTGCCTGTTAATGTTAAGAATTTAAAGGGAATTTGTAAATTCTCGTTTAAGCACCATATTTGTGCAGTTCACAAAAGAAAATTTGTATGTTTTCTTTTAAAAAGAAAAGTTTTGTATATCCACTTAAACTGTTTGTGTCCAAATGCCCTTTAGTGTCTTAAGTCTCCATTCATCCATTCATGAAGTAAATTTGCATATATACATTTCGATACTCATTCAAGGCTTAAACTTCATATATCAACACCTTAATATAAATCATTGTGCCTGCATGTAGAATATGCAGAAATTGTTCCTGATAGAACAGATATGTCAGTTAGTTGCATAGTGATTTTCAAGTTCAAAGATTAACATTAACATTTGTGATATGGCAGTTGTGCATTTTCATTATTTCTATAAATAGTCCAACACCAAATCCTTGCAATCCACTGATGAACAGATCATTTCAACTAATGTTACTTTCTGCATCTGGTGCAGTCTGCTGAATAAAATTCACTAAAAACTTTTCTTCTGTGCGTAGCGATATGTTTCTTAGCTGCTGACCACAACAGCATAATCCCCTTGTTACATATAAGGCAAAGCCAGTTCTTTCAGATGATTAATGATATCGCATTCAGTCACCCCCCTCAAAAAAAAAAAAAAGTATATCACATGTTCAACTTTTGGAGAAGATTAATTAACACTAAGGTATTTTTGGCCCACTTTAGCTTTGTAATTTGCTCACAGAAAATCTGATAGTGAATCATTTATATCCATTCCCTTTTGCATTAACAATACATTGCATTCATTTTTTTTATGTAACCATGTATATTTTAATAAAAGAATTCCGCTATTATTAACCATCTGATAAACACAATAGCATTATAAAACTTGTGGTCAGATTTTCTTTTAACGTGGCGTTCCTTAACTGTTTTGTCTCTTTTCTGTTATTTTGGATTAAATCTTGATGGAGGATCTTCATCACTGAGACTTGCTGATTCTGAATGGTGATCTTCATCTGTCATAACAGTTACAAGCTCACTCACTGCTCTACCCAGGTCTCCTGTAATGCAAATTCAAGTTGAATATGAATAAAACACTTTTCTTACATAACTTTTCATATACTTTATAAACTGTACTTATGTTTTGCTTAGCTATTATGCATGTAGGAACATATTTGTAGAAATATATTATAACAATAACTCTAGGTTGCATGGTATTTAAGATAGGCATTTATTTTACTGTCTTTATTTTACAATCTCATAGAATTTAAAATTTTCTTTTATTTTCTTTTCAACTTACACAAATTTTATATTATTCCCAAAAGGGAAACATTGTATATAATCATTCAGATTAATTGGTGAGTTGAGTCTGCATCACTACACTACTTACTATTTTTAAATGGAACTTACATTTCTGGAGCTATGTGCCTCTATCTTCAGTCCCTATTTTACTGCCATCCAGTATGGTGGTTTTTTTTTGTTTTTTTTTGTTTTTTTTAAAAACAGTAACGGAGTCTGATCAGGACTCCGGTACTGTATCCCTATTTACATTTCCCCCCGTAGGTTTTACTGATTACTGGTTTACTGGTTTTACTGTTTCTTTTACAAACATATACACATTGCACAAACATATAACATCCATGCCCAAGGCGGGACTCGAACCCACGATCCCCTGCCCACGAAGCATCAAAGTGAGACGCTTTAGCGAGCGTGGCCATGGGGACCGGCATGGTTGGGCTTATCCCTAGTGGTACTTGGAGGAATCTCTGTATCAGTAAGTTGCCTGGCAGAATTTCAAAGTTGAAAATGCAGTTCCACTTTTCCAATGTAGATGTTCTCCGAAAATGTTAGCTCTGTTTTCCTTGCTGTTTTTTAGCATTCTGGTTTTTATTCTTGGTATGTTGATCTTTCCAAAAATGCAAAACTACTGGTCAAACTGGTGTTCTTGCTTTTGTGTTAATGTTTCTTTTAGTTTTTCCTATGTAAACTTTTTCACAGCCATTGGAGGCTGAACTGGTACATTCTTGGCTTGTTTTCCTGTGGGATGTCAATTTTTAATTTTGAATTTAATGTTTTTTATCGAGCAAAGTAATAGTCATTTTGGGTAAAAAAAAAAAAAAAGTGACATATTAATTCAAAATTAAAAGATGATATCCACAGGAAAACAAGGCAGGAATCTACCAGTTCAGCCTGCAATGACTGTGAAAAAATTTATAAGAACAACAGAATATCTCAGAAACTAAAAAAGCAATAAGATAAATCAGCAGTAACTTTGCATTTTGGAAAGAAATTTGAAAGTACTAGAAACATAACAAGGAAAACAGAGCTAACGGTCTGGAAGAATATCTACATATGAAAGAACAAGAACTGCATTTTCAATTTTGAAATCTCCCAGGCGAGCTACTGATGTAGAGATTCATCCAAGCACCACAGTGGATGATAACAGCAGTTGAACAGGAACTGTAGAATGAAGCACATAGCTTCAGAAACATATTTTCCAATTAAAAATAATAAGTGATGTAGTGTTACAAAAATGAACTCACAATCTCAATGATTAGAACACATCATAGTCACAAAGTTCACCATACTAATTGTAATTTTGAGTGTAATTGTATATAATTTAATCAACTGCATACAAACACAACTATTTTAAAAAATTGTTTTGTCAGGTGGCAAAATTGATGTAAATTGCCATACACATGACTCTGCATCTTTAATTGTGTAAATATATATTTCATTTTCAAGCTGATCAACATGTGCAAATTCTGTTTTACTTTCCCTAAAAGCAGCTGTCTGTGTTCCACTACTGACCACAGAATTTCTCAGATGGGCATACCTACACTTATACATTACACTATGCTCACCATCACTGTTAGTTCCTCTAAAGCTAGATTTGGCTGAAAAAATAAAACATGCACATGACCCAAGACTTTCGAGGTGTGCTCAAAGCTGCTCAGTTGATGAAGTTTGGAAATGCTTCAGCTGGCTTACTATCACTGTCAGAAATATAATGCATTATTTCCATGTGTTTGGAAAAATCTTGACAATTTATCTACTACCATGTTTCTATGGGAAATTGGAGTTGATTTGAATATGCATTCCACATTGAATACTGCATGGAAACATAGATGCCGTACTGAATCTTGGATCCAATCCTCTTGGAAAGTAGGACTGGAACGGAATCAGGACGGGATCAGATCAAAATATTTTCCATGAAAATACCTACATATTCAAATCATATTGAATATACCTAAGATACAGTATATATGAATGAGTTGCCACTATCCATTAACACCAATCAATCTAAAAGCTAATGATAATCTTAGTATGAGAAGCTGATATTGCATAATGGCATGAAAACTTAGTGAAATGAGTTTAAATTTATTAACTTAGAATTAATCTCTTTGTGTATCCACTGTACGTTGAGAGGATATTTTAGAGGCAGATTTTAAATAGTATAAAAATAGACTCTTAATGATAAAATACTAGAAATGTCTATTTTAGTAATAGTAGAAATAATAATAATAATAATATTAATAATAATAATAATAATAATAAATATATTGATGATGACAATCACAACAATGATGATGATAGTAATTAAATTAAAATTAGTTAAAACCTAAACGAAAATGGAAAGAGGCCTTCATATTTGTTTATATGGCCCAGTATGCTGCATATCACCCTGAGATATGCCTATGTTTTTATACCATATTGTGCTTATAATGTATATTTGAAACCTTTTTGTGTACTAAGGTTCCACTTTCTTTCTTATAATTTCTTAACTCCTCTGACTACTATTAATAAAATTATTTATACTGAATATTCTCTTGTGCATATATAATAGTGATTAAAAATGCTTCATAGATGCAAATTTGTGCACTATTTGAAAATATGTAATAAAAAAAGCTATGTTACAAAATCTGATCAAAGAAAATATAAATCAAGGCCATCTAAAAGTAGCTGCATTCTATTTTGTGGGTAGCTAAATCCTGCAAATTTATGCCTGTTGACATATATGAATAACTTAACCATAAACCATGAGAACCTTATTTTTTGACAGATGTATGTTGGTTCATTCTAGTAGTTCAGTTGAAGATCTGATTACAAGGACCAAATTATGGGCAGAACTAAATTTATGAAAATGAGAGCTTTTTGGAGGTATTTTGTGTACAGATTTAATAAAATATTGCTATGCAGGATGAAACTAATTTCCAAGGTGCACCTTCTAATACCTTTTAATAAAAGAGGTCATAAGCAAATATAACACTCAAATATCAAAATATATGTTGGATATAAGGATAGACACAGTTTAAAAGGCTGAAAAAGAATATCCATCCAAAATCATTTATTAGATCAAATATAATACTGTTTTCCTCAGGCATCATAAGTCTGACTTTAATTTTAAACAATTTAAGTGAATGCTTAATTTAATTATTCAAGATAGTAAACCACCTCATTTGCTAAAATTTAGATTTTGCTAGGGTGGTTTCCTAGATATTTTACTTACCAAAGAGTTATCAGTTATGATGTTAAACAGAGGAATATTATTAAGTATAAAAATTTCATTAAAATTATTTGGCTGTTTTTAAGTACTACTTAACCTCTCAAATGCTTATACGTTACCTCATTGACTTACAGCACTTTTTAGAATCAGAAAGAACCTACTGTGCTTTTTATGCCATTCTTATACCTACTCATGTTTAGATCTGTTGGGGAGAGTAGACATACGCACATCTTTTAAAATACTAATAATTCTATTTGGAATTTATTTGAAACAAAATTCAAATGTAATAAAATATTTTCATAGATATTTATAATTAGTATCATCTACTTCAAGAAGGCCTTGAATTTATGAAAAGTCTAGTGCAAGAAAAGAATTACAAAGCTATTTTAATGAGTAATTATGCAATTTTGCTTCTGTTTACACAAACTTAAACCACATGCTCGAAGTACATTTATACATATTTGCTGCCCATACATACTGCAGTACTTTGGGCATGACATGTGTTCACTTTTCCCCAAAAGAAAAGAACAGCTGCATAAAATACAAAAGCAATGATCCATTCAGTACAACTTCTATGCTAAAAAAAATTAAGGGTACAGGGGAAAGAAATGTAAATACCTGTAATGGTATCCTCTATGAAAAAAAGTTTGAGATGCTATTTAATTGTGGCAAACAAGGTGGGATATTCCAAAAAATTGCAATGGAAAATGCAATATCCAAAAAGGGAAATATCAACTATGATAATCTTAAAAATTGAGTTAATTGAGCATTCATTGCTTTTTCCCTGTACCGTTCTAAAATGCTTGTATACACTTAATTTCATTACTATACTACAGTCTCATAACAATGTGTATGTATAAATGTCTTATATTACTATGAATACTTAAATATTCTGCACAGCTAGCCACTAATGCATATTATCTACATACTGCATTGCATCGAATCAGAAACTTAAAAAGCACTACAGATTTCCTAAGAATATATTCTTTTTCCTATGGTGCAATGAAACATGCAAACTAATAGTAATAAAAAAGCCACAAAGCGAGCACAGCAAAGACGAAAATATCACCCAGTGAACCAACTTAACTAGATGCATCTAAGAACGTGATCATTTGTAATGTAACTGACCTACATCCTGCCTGCTGCTAAAAAAATTGGAAGAAAGAAGATATACATTTTAAAAAATGCTTAAAACCTATTGCTATACTATAATTATATTAGGATTAATGTTTAAATACAAGAAGTTCTTACATTATACAAACATGGCTAGTGAAATATTGATCAGGAATTAAAATAGCAGATACCTAACAAAATCTGACATATCATACAAATGTATGGTTTAAGAAGCAATATATGTTAATTTAAAATAATTGGAACTTAGATAAGCTTGTAATAAAAATATGAAAAATGAATTGATGTTAAGAAGTCATATTGCTCCAATAGTAAGTTAATGGCAGGAATTGTTTTTGGTGCTGTTAAGTGGAGCAATATGAGTTGTTAACATCAATTCATTTTTCATATTTTGCAATATATTAGATTTATGTTTTGCAAATTTGAATGTATAGGTGTTAGTTATTCTCTGGCACTTCTAATTTCTCTAGAATTATTATGTTTGTCAGAAAATTAGTTCATGAGGGAATGACCATTTCCCACCAAGCCAATCAGGTTCTCACTACATTGCCTAGTTAAATACATATTACTGCTTTGAGTGAAGTATTATAATATTACAAGCACATGGAAAATGTTTAATAGCTTTGAGAAACTGCAATTCTCTAAATAAAGAACACTCATCTCTGTGTATGCTGATGAAAATCCCGTTTTTAGCACTGTAGTTCAATTTTATAGCACTTTTAACTTTGGTTACATATAATAAAGAAACAAAATATTATATTTGAACACTAAACTTTACAGATAATCACATCAATCTGAGTCAACATTTAACAATAATTAAGTAGCTATCTTATGAATGTTTTGTATTAAATGTTTTGTGATATAACAGTAGATATTTAACCAGAGTGTGTCCATACTCTGTATGTGTATGTGTATGTTTCCTAAATATACATTTTAAACAGTCCAGTACCAAATATCACTAACAAACATTATTTTTAAGTGATTTAATGTTCATTGTGCTTCAAGTTCTTAGAAGATGGTGACTCTAACTCTGATGATGATGATGATGATGATGATGATGATGATGAATAATAATAATAATAATAATAAAAGGTGACACAATATTATTCCTATGGTGACATCAATAATGCACTCTTGGAGTAAAAAGCTGCATGTAGGTTTCTTAAAGCATTACTTAATTATAGCAAAATGGAACTCTTGTTTTATTTATTAGCATTCCATATTGTTCCTTCATATGTCATATGAAACTGCAAATGTCAATTATCAATTACTTTATTAACAGCTGTCGTTCATAATTTAGTGCTTAGATTTGCTCTCCTAATATTCTCATACTACCGATAGAATGTGCAATATGGGATGGGCAATCTCATGAACTAAGATATTTGTCAAGGATAATAATGTTACCTACATCAAATGTTCCATAAATAGCATTATTGTAATGCACCAATCACCATAAATTATGATGCAATATGTTATTAATATTGATTATAACATCTCATTTTTACTTGTTTTAGAAGTGTGTTGGGTATTTATTAGCTACTGTGGACAATTCTAGTTAATTAATTATAAATTCTTAAAACCTATAAACTCGTTAGCAGATTTTGGATGAGTATAATTAGCATCCATTTAAAGAGTAGTAACAATTTTCATATTAAACTAACAATATATTATAAAATTATTATATATAGTGAAGCAAAGTATTCGTATATTATATTATTATGAAATAAGAACATTATTTTTTTCAGTATATACATTTGCAAATGTATAATAAATGATGTTTTAAAAGTGACAAAGTAAGCAACAAATTAACAAGCATGCAATGCAGATTAAAACTGTTAAGTGTAGCTTTTAAGAGTGTGAAATCCACCCAAGAGAAAACTTTTATTTTGAATAATTTAAAAATTAGGCACTTAATTACACAATTGTGTTCAATAATATTTGCCCACACACAGATTAAGAATAATTCATATCATTCTTTAAAGTAACTACTTTAAGCTCATAGTTCCACATTTTGTGATTTAAAAATCAATATTGGTAGCACTTATCAAAGCAGACTGTAATAAAGGAAAGTTTTACTCATATGGTCACTGACCTCATTCCACCAAACGAAACCACCTAAGGTGGAAGCACCTGGCAGCAGGGCCCTGGCAGTTTTCTGTAGTTCTTCATAAGAACTATAAAAAGCTTATGTAAAACTGAAAACTTTTGGAGGAAATATTACAGATTCTTTAATTTTTCATTAATATAGACACAGTATTCCATAAACTTTTATTTTTTACTTTCTCTACATGTACTATGTACATAATGTATAGAGGAAGTATTGCATTCCACCCAAAAAGTCGATATTGAGATTTCACCGGAAATAGACATTTAAGGATCCCCTTTATCAAAAAAAATAATTTCTTTTTAGAAAAAGGTCCACGATAATGCAAAGTTGGTAAAATACCAAGCTTGGTATATAAGTTTAATATCTTCAAAGGATGTGGCACAAAAATTTTGAGGAAAATCCCCCCACTCCAAACTAACTTTTACATGGAAATTTTATCTTCAAAAATGAAAAACGATTTTGATTAGAATACACAGAGTCAATTTTGTCAGCTAACAAGGTTATGGCGAGTGTTTTCTGGCATGCACAGGGAATTATTTTTTTGATTACTTGGAAAAAGTTTACTGCAATGTTTGAGTGATGAGATGAAAAGAAAAAGACCTCACTTGGCAAAAAAGAATATCTTGTTTAATCACAACAATGCTCTGGCCCATCGTTCAGTCATTGCAATGGGCAAAATGTGCGAATTAAAGTTTGAATTGCTTGAACATCCACCCTATTTGCCAGATTAGCACCCAGTGACTACCATCTATTCCCAAACCTCAAAAAATTTCTTGGAGGACGAAGATTTGCGGTCATTGATACAGTAAACAACTATTTTGAGGACCTTGATAAACCACACTACAGAGATGGTTTAATTAAATTAGAGCACCATTATGATAAATGTATTAGCCTTTCTGGAGATTGTGTTGAGAGATAAAGCAAAAAAAAAAAAAAACAAAAAAACAAAAAAAAAACAATTTTTTATATGCTGTTTTCATTGAGAGGCCTGGGACTTAACAGCCGATCCTTGTATAAATAGAATGTCTTCATAATATTATATTTACCAATGAAAAAAGGCAAGAATAAATGCTACCAATTTTATTTGAGAAGTATAGAAATGTGAAGTCATGTAATATTAAGAATAAAGCACCAGAAATATAAATATTCTGATTTTGTGGAGTTAATACCCAAAGCATGCAAAATAAGACAGAGCCGATATGCATTTATTTCACCTACCTGCCATGTGTAATAGATTGCCAACGTTTTGAGTGGCAGTAGTGGAAGAAGTGGCTGTGGCTGCTGCACCAGCCACGTTATGTGACACTGGAGGGGGCGGTGGTCTCATGTCACCTGCACGGTCCAGAGTGCTTCTACCACCATCCACCCAGCGTCCACCTACAGACACCATACATGCCATAGCACTACCAAGCTGCCCAAAGCTATGCATATTGCAGCAATCTGTCTTAATATTCTAATTCAGTATAATGTAGGTTTGAGAATTACATGATATTGCAGCACAGCATTATTGGATAACAGTATGGCATACATGATGCAGCAATCATGAGAGGAGTTCACAACTGCATAAGTAAATTCTACCACAATAGCATATCTGGTTCATGTTCAAAATAGTTCTAGTCTCACATGATTTAAAAAATAAAAATATATGATGGTACAGATAGGTGATTATGCTACTGAGATCACTATTAACAAGTGAACAAGCACATGAAACTATTGTGACCTGCAAGGCTAACCTCCTATGCAAAAACATCCTAAATACATGATGATTTCCAGCCTCTACAAGAAGGGCAAAGAATTATAGACAATCATATTTATCTGAATGCAAAATGACTTCAAATGCAAGATGGCAGCCCTTTTTCAGAACTTAATTTTGGAATTTAGCATATCAGCTATATAAAAAGAAGATATGATAACTTAATTTTTACTTTCTCTAGCACATATGTACATACAATGTACGTAGTATTTCACCTAAAAATTCTATGTCAAGATTTCAGCAGAAATGTACGTTTTGATGATGACTCCCTTTTTCAGAACTTAATTAGCACAGTGGATCTGTTATACTCATTGGGTATGTGGTGGACATAGCCTTTGATTTAATGTCCTGGGGTAGCATCAGCTTTTACACCAAGACTGGGAATTGTTCATGAATGGATTACATCTTCAGATGTAATTAGAATTTGTATTAATACCTTTATTGGTAATGTTGTTCGATTATCAACTTCAAGTAGTCGAATATTATAAGGATCTAATTCATCCTATAACATACCATCTGTGCCAAATAGATGGCATTAGGGTGCATCTAGTTTAGCTCCTTGCAATCCATAGTCAGATGGTGCCATCTGTAGTACTTCTGGCAGAGTAAGCTTGTCTTCATAGTCCCATCCCTTTATTGCTCTGTGACAAACAGATGACATTAGGGTGCCATCCAGTCTAGCTACTTTCACTTTCGATAGATGGCAGTGGAATCATAATTACCATCTATTTTCAGTTTTACTATTGTGTTAGGCTGAAAGTGGGTTTTTTTGTTGTGGTACTAGATATGCATTCTGGTATTATTTACCTTCATGACTGAGGGAAACCATGAAAAAATTCCAGCTAGATTAGTTGCCCCATGGGGTTTGAACTCAGGGCCTCCCAAATGTGTGCCACAGATATTACCTGAACCATCCTGCTCAGTCTAATCTTTTGTTCGTGAAGCTCTTGTAGATATCTGACAAGAGGAAATTCTTAACTTCTCAGTATAGGATTTTCTACTGTTTCTTCTATAATTTTCGAATCTTGTTACATGATTTGGAGCCAAATGAAGGATAGTACTCTGAATTTCTCTCAGGAGGCATTCTTGAATACAGCACAGCTGTTTCACTGAATAATGAGGCATTCATGCTTCATAATTCAGCATAATGATTTTATAGCTATTAACTATATGTATATTCTATACTAATGGTTCAAGATATTTTCTGTTACTCCTATAGTCACTATTACCTCATAATACATAAATATTTGTACATTATAATATACACTATAATATCAAATAAATGTTAAATTAAAGGAACTAAAATATATTTATGCGATATGTGAGTTCTATTATAGCAAAAGTTGTGTTTTAACTTTTGTTCGTAATTGCATGACATTATACATGCAATTTTCCTATTGATAAGTGATTTCAAGTAGTGTCAGGTCACAGTGCTGTGCTGCATTGTTGTATGACTATGAACTTGAATTAAAAGATAAGAAAGACACAACAAGGAATGTCTGCTAACTCTAAAAATAATTGCTAAAGGAAATATTCAGAATAGGAATGTGGTAATGAGAAACTGTTTTAGAAGAAAGGTGTAATAAACATTGAAACAAAATTCTTTAGTGGTTTAAGGAATAGATTTATTAAAATTATAGAAAGAAAGAGAGAGGGGGAGGGAGGGAGATAGAGAGAATGTATAATACAACAGGATGAAAAGGATTTTGCTTGGGCATGATTTAAAAAATGAAGAGACAACTTTCACATGAACATTTGCTCTTTGTGCAGAAGTTCAAATGTAAATGCTCTCTACAAAATAAGATTTATAGATGGGGTGCAGGAGGTAAAGCGAGTTCTAAAAAGTAGGATAGTTTGAAGTATGACAAAAATGTTTTTAATAAAAATAGAAAGTAGTGCAGCAGTTTACTACAAAGCTAAGAAAATATTTAGGAAAGGTAGAAGAGAAATAATTTAGAATTGCAAGAATATGATGAGAGTAGGAATAGGTGGAGAAAGGATTTTGCAAAGCTATTATTATAAATTGGATTCTTATTCACCAATCACCAGGATTATAGAGAATGCAAGAGTTTTCAGTAAATCTTATGATAGTACAGTTTGTAAAATTTATAATTTAAATTGTGCTTAATAATAAATGTTATGAATTAAAAATCTGGAAAATAAGTTGTTTATTCATCAAGTATGACCAATCTTATAAAAGGCAGATTGCTACATAACTCCACGTAATTCCAAAGCTTATCTCAAAAATGTCTAAAATGAGGCTTTATGAAACTATACAGTGGCACAGCAAAGATAAGATGGGGGCTAACATGCACTCCCCAAGAATCCCATAGAAAAAATAAAAATATTATCAGAAGACAAATCATGAAAATGTGAATGAATGCCTACATGCCCTTTATAAATAACAAAGGCTTAACCACCAGAAATTTAGCATAGAAGGATCCATGTTATTTTCTGATACTGCAGATACCTCTGTGATCCACAGACTTTCATCTGATAAGTGCAAGTTTGAAATTAGCTCAAAGAAGGGTAATAATATTTTTTAGTTAATTACTTTGGCAAAGCTATAGAAGGTAAGGCCAGTTAATTTTTAAAAAAATGGGCAGCTTATCTATTGTAACTATTATTCTTGATAGTTACATGAGAACAAAGACTTGCTGGTTATCACACCTTTGTAAAACATCTGCTTGTCTGCTTTATGGACTTCCTGTAAGAAAATTACCAAACTAAAATGGCTGTTATATAATTTCTTACATGCACTGATAGAAGCCTAGACAAACAATATGTTTTCACTTAAGATCTATATTAATATCCTTATGTAACTTATATTTTCTGATCCCAATCATGGGGGTGTGGATTTTAAGTGCTAGGTGCCCACTCAACATCATAAAGAAAGTGAGGAGCTGCGATAAACTGCAGTCTGGACTCATGAACAAACTTTCTCCTCCCATATTAGTTGGATGATTGCCCACTTTGCATGTGTATGTAGATGAGGTTGGCAGGCCTAGCCTGTTTGTAGGCTGTAAGACTACAGGTTTTATTATTTTCGCCTATCTCTTTTTGTAAATTCAAATTTTTACGTTGTGTTTAATCTTCTGTCCCCTGCATTAAGAGATCGTCTTCTGCTGAAATGTTTCTATTTCATTATTCATTAACTTACCGTCTTAATGCATGTTTGCTCTTTGCACAACACCTTTTGAGTATTTAATTTTTTAAAAATTTATTTCATACCAAACAAATTACATGGTGTTTAGCCCAAGTTCTTTGCCAGTCATATCCTAATTACGTACATTGTGTCTTGTACAATTTTTTGATTATTAAGATCTAAACTTTATTGTGAGTACTATTTGTTTTCTCTCTTTTCACTGTACAATTCCATTTCCTTTTCATCTTATTTAAAAACTGATCTAATTTCTTACTAACTTTGATGAACAATCCAATCATGGCATTATTCTTGCTAATTTAGAACCATTTTTCTGAAAGATGAGCTTTTCTCCATATGTTGTCCCTTTACAGTTGAATATAATCAGTATCCTCACCATTACCACATCCATTGGTTCTGCAGTACACCATTTCTAAACCCTTTTAGTCTCCATACACCAGTTCTTAACCATGCAATACTCTCTCGTTCCTCTTTGTTAACCTTGTCTATATATGTTTCCCTGTCCCAACACCTTTTTATTTGCATATAAACAGTCAAGGAACTTCTATCTGCTATTGCACTATAAAGTTTTTCTATTTCTATGTTCTCTAATCTTTTTCTTGCAGCCTTCCAAAACCCTCCTCCTCACCTAACCCATTATTTTTCAAGCTTTTTCGAAGAATATTTGGCCTCCTCTCTTGATATTCTAAATACTGCCTTAAAACATTGCTTTTGTCTACAGTAAGATTCTGTACCGGTATTTCATTGCTCTTTCCATCATTACTCCTTGCCTCTCTGTCACTCTCCATGCCATGCTCATATACCAATGTCACAGGTTCAAACCTGGCAGAGGATGTTGGATTTTTTCGGGCTTCCTTTGGAAAGGAATTTTACGGCATGTAAAAGAACCTCAAAGCCTGATAAAGAGGCCTCTGAGCAAAATTAAGCAGTCTTTCACACCCAATATAGAATGGGATCCTGAGAACTACAGTAGCTAAAGAGCGTCCATAAATAACATGCCATCTCCATTTTCCCCTCTCCTTGACTCAATTTGGTAGTATTTAATAGTTACTATTCTGTTTATCCAGAGGTTTTATGAGCTTTTATTTTATTATTATATATTCTTATAATATTGCTGCAATTCTCGTATTTCTGATAGTAGAAGAGAGTACTCCATCAGTACTCCAGCTGTTATATAAAAGCAAAAGATCATATGACATCTAACTTTTGACACCTTGTAGATTTATTTATTTATTTTCTTTGAATGCAATTAATGTAATGAGTATGAGGTAATTTAAAGTCTACAGCATTTGAGTCTACTGTGCTAGCCTTCTAAATTGGATGAAATGTGGCACATATTGACTTATGCACTTTTTTAAGAACTTTTGGTGTGACATAATTGTCCAATAAGCCAAATACATACAAATTATGATACTTGAAGCTATGGTAGATAGCTGTTTCCATATCTTCACTAGATGGTAGCTCATTGTGGCAAAAGATCACTAGATTGCAGCAATGTTTCTGGTTCTTAATATACTGTATTTCTTAAGTGTTAATCCTGTCATCTTGTGACCTTGGCATACATGAGTGAGGAATTAAATATTTTCAACTGCAATTTAATTTGTAGATTACTTCATTCTTGCCTTAAAACAGTACTTAATGATGTACATCATGTACCCAAACAACTTATGCATCATTATCGTTAAGATTATTTTAGCTGTTGTTATTGTTGGGATCAGCTACAGTTATATCGACTTGTTCAAATCATAACTGTTATGGACCAAGTGTCATTTCACACTTCCGACTATTTGATTCTTAAAACTTTTATGAACACCCAGATTGTATACTGACAAGCCTTTACTGTCCATTAATTAATAAATAAGTTGTGTAAGTGTTTAATATAAATTAAAACCCCAGATCCAAATCCTGGCTGCGCCACTGGAACTACTTAATAAGAGACTAACAATTTATAACTCTATCAAAGAAAATAATAAAAGCACACAAAATTTCCCACAAATATTCATGCCATCCAATAAAAGCTTCCACTAGCCCAGCTATGGAATGCCCTTATTTAACAAAGTTTTTCAGTATTACTTACTTCCAGAATCATGATAATGGCCATTTATCTTTGCTGGTGAATCAGTGGCCAATTGGGAAGCTGTCACTGATCTTGTCTGCAAAGTGCCTGTCTTTGAAGGAGAGCTTGAGCTAGGCTGAAATAAAACAGGAAGAGAAAAGTTAGTAAAAAAAAAAAATCAGTGCAATTTTTTCCTTGTTACTATTTGTTTACAAGTATATATAAATAACAAGATTTAAAATATTTCAAGCAAAAATTGGTCCATTGCTGTGTGATGTTTACTTGGTCAAATTTTTACTGCGAAAAAGTGAATGTCCTTGATGAGTTTGTTAAACAAGAATAGTGCACACGGTCAAAAAGTTTTGGCATTTTATTTCTCTATTACACAAAGTATAACAACAATTATAACATGCACTAAGCTATTTTTTACCTCATCAAGAAGTTGGCGCAAACGCTGTAGTTGGGCTTCCAACTGGCGATTATGATCTTCAAGGATCTGCATTCGAGCCTCTAACCTTCCTTTGTGCTGTCGTAGGAGTTTTGCTTCAGCCAACATATCACAATCAGGTGGTCTAGATAAATGTGCAGATTCTTCAGGTGTTGATCCAGGTGTCTGCTTGGCTCTTAGCCGCTCATACTCTGCTTGTAGAGATGCATTCTCCTCCTCCAACTCTCTAAAAGCAAGGATAGAAATTAATGAAATGAAAATTCTGAGATCCATTCTCATAACACGTGGAATAAAAATAAATTACACATTCCTACTCATAAAACTAAACTATTTGAAAAGTCATTTAAATATAATAGCTTAAAACTCTAAAATAATTTACCATCAAGTCTGAGGAATACAGAGTCTGTTAAAAAATTCAAAGCTGACTTAAATTCTTGCTTTCTAACCAATTTTACTCAGTTGAGGAATTTAATCAATATTGTGTACCTAATCAATATGGTGTATCTACAAATAAGTTGCTGAAAGTTACAGAATTTTAAAATAAATAAATGCTGAGCTCCATTTTTCATTATACTCAATGCCAAAATTATGTTTTAATCAGTTAATAAATTTGTTTAAATTGTTTAGTTAAGTAGTTCATTACGAATATATTTTAAGCCATAAGTCATAAGTCATTTTATTCATCCTTTAAAATGTACAATAAAAGACATGTCACTGTTTAAATCTATGTACATGATTACAATATATATTTACAATTTACATTTGTACCCTTCCGTGCTATAATATGCATTCTCAATTAAATATTTTTTTATTCTGCTTAGAGCCACTTTAGTGACATGAATTTCTTTTATTTATTTTGGTAATCTGGTATATAATTCTTTTCCCATGGTATTCAAGTCTCTATTATTTAATGTACCTCTAAATGCTGTTCTGTAATAGTTGTCATTGTTTCTCAAAATATATGTATGTATATTGCTATTTTTGGATACATCTTGTAAAATTTGCTTTACACTCTCATAAATATATATGCATGGGACAGTTAAGATATTTGCACTTTTAAAAATATACCTACAACTGTGTCTTCTATCTACATTTCCTAATATTGTAACTGCCTTTTTTTGGAGCTAAAGATGTTTTTCATTTCCGTGCTGTAATATTCCCCCACTGTGTTTACCATATTTAATGAGCAAGTATATTTTACTTTTGCTGTATAAAAACTCTTGTTTTTGCATAAATGACACGATAAATCTATGTCAGCAAAGTATTCTTATGATATATGCAAATGTTTTCTATTAATGTTATTAATGTGGCTTCATTTATTGTATCCATGTATATATTTTCAAAGGATGATTATAAAGAGAGTATTAAACTTTAAATTACAAATAAATAAAGATACTGATAATTCCATTGATACACTGCTCAAATGCCTATATGTAGATAGGTACAATGGAAATGATTAATGACACCATTTGTTTTGCTTAACTGCTTAAAATGTAAATATTCAACTTTCGGAGAAACTGCAGATTTCACTAACAGAAAAATATTTCATTCAAATTGAAACTCATAAAAAACAACCAAATAGAGAAATTAGGACTAATCTTACACCTCAGGAATAGACCCAAAGAAAAAGAAAGAAAAACAAAGAAGGCACATCTGTTAAGAGGAGTACAAAGACCATTGAAGTTGCACATATGGGAAAAGCTTTTTACACCAAACCCCCCCCCCCCCAAAAAAAAAAAAAGAATAAATTTTAAAATTACTACCAAGACAACCCTCTTAACAAGTTCATCAATCGACAAACAGATTCAGGCAGTCTTTGGAGGATATCAGCAACAAGTCTAACAGTCGAAATCTGCTTATGATGTAGGCAACATTACCAAGGAAAATGTTCAGGTGTTTAGTTAGTGAATACATTTAAATGTAAATTTGACTCATATTGCAATTTATGATTGGTTTAACTTCTTGTGCACCTCTCCCAATTTTGTGGATTTTTGATTAATAGTAAAATGCTTCAAACTAAGATAAATGAGAAATGAAATTAAAAGTACCAAGCTTTATTTACACTGTACCAAGCTTTATTTACTAAACACATTTCTAAAGTTGTGTAACTTACAGCACATAAAATATAAAGATGTTTGGATTTTTGAAAGTGTCTTATTAAACCTATGCCTTGTGTCATGCTTATGCATGTTTCTGCAATTTTATTTTGGACTGCATAATTTATTATTTTAAATACATAATTATACAGAATAATGTGAATATTTATCACAAACCTGTCAAGACTGTCAAGGATTTAAGTGCTTAACCCTAACTCATTAATAAAATATGATCTATGTAAATACCTTTATTTGTAACTAAATTTTCGAGGGTTACAGCAGCACAATTCAACAATTCTATCCCATATAATTGATATGGAATTACAACTACCAATTTTTATACCATTTTCATCTAAGGTAGTTCTTAACTGT
This sequence comes from Hymenopus coronatus, assembly GCA_030762935.1. NCBI lineage: Eukaryota > Metazoa > Arthropoda > Insecta > Mantodea > Hymenopodidae > Hymenopus > Hymenopus coronatus. The sequence continues at coordinate 106,634,036 of CM060890.1, forward strand.
CTCACCAGAAAAACAGTTGTATTAAGTATTATAATCAATGCATGCAACACATGCTAGTTTTCTAAATTTTAAAAGTTTGCACTTGCTTAGATCAATAATTTTTTTCTCCAAAGCTAAACAAAACAGTTATTATTTATTTATTTGTGTTACATACCGTATCATAGCTTCCAGTTCTTCCCTTTGTTCAGCATCTATAGCTACCATAATCTGCACTGGACTACGTGGTACTGGCACATTATCTCCTCCATTCAGTGACTGGCAATACTGCGCTATCAGCTGATGTTCATCATCTCTGTGAAACAGGCAATCAATCAGAAAATGAAAATTAATTTGTTGCAATAGTATTATTCCTTAGCACTTATTTCATTTCCTACTCCTTCTACTTATTATTATTTGCTAGCAATTCTGCTCTTATATTTTGTTACTGCATGTGCAAAAGCAAACAGCATAGCAAGAAAAACTCATTTCATTTTAAAATTTTGAATTTAAGCTCTTATAATTATATGGCCAAGCCAATGTTTCTAGCAAATACAGGGCTGATCAAGCATTGGAAAGTATTTTAAGCTTTCATTATGGTTTATGATGGGAATTGTGTTTATTAGTTGCAGTCTCGTTCCTTTAAATTTTTCTCTTTTACTGAAACTGTTTCAAATAAATCCATAATATTTATTACAATATAATTATAAAACTATTTTTAAAATTAAAAGTACTTATTTCAGCAAATAATATTAAATCTTAATTTAAAGCAGTTATTTTTTACCTAAGCATTAACTGCTATCAAAAGATTGGAGCTGAGATACAGTCATATTTCTGGTGTCTATGCAGCTATATATTTTCAAACTATTACCTACCTAATAACTTCTAAGCTACAAACTTTCTAGTTTACATTACCAGACATTGTTACTTTTGTATACCAAAGGTACATTTAGCGCTGCAACAAATCTTAAAGAAATAAATGGAGCTATTGACAGTGAATCTAATGCACATTTAATTTAATTTATATTAAACTATAACAAAAGTTTCAGTTATCTTTCTTCAAAGCATTTATGTCAGGGATGAATCATATGTGTGTAAACTATAAAAAAATATTCATTAAGCAAATACAATTTGATACCTTGTTTGTAAAGTGGCTAAATGAACCATGAAAAATTAAATGAATAAAAAGTTTTTACCGTAAATGGTGCTCATATAGGAATACATTTTTTACATGCCATTATTTTGTTATTTGACTTTCAAATAAAGATGAATGCATACAAGTTTGCTGCATGATTAAAAGGTTTTTGAAACAATTTATTAGATTCTTGCATGCACCACATTTCTTTTGAACCTATTTCATTATTATATACAAAGCTACCTGTTAAGCTAAAGTCAACTTAAAGTAAATTTATAAGTTACATTGATGCTACAGATTGAGCTGGTATTTCATTTAGTGAAAATTTAAAATAAAAATACTCATTGGTTGGCTTTTCCTCACTTAGGCCCAAGTTTGACAAGATAAAAATTATTTACAAATTAGAATGAGTCAATAATAATATTTAATTTGCTTCATATATCTGTGTTTGAAAAGAGAACTTAACTCAGCAATTTTTATCTAAGGCTACTTTTTCCTGGAGCACCCATCACTGGAAAAAAAATGAAACATTTGAGGACCATCTGGAAAGTGATAAGACAATTTGGGATAACTAAATAATTATGAAAGTTATCAACACAAAACTTTATTTACAAGGTTAATGGTCATTGCTATCAAGGTATTTATTGTCATGTGGTACTGGTTTTTCAACTAAGAGACAACCATAACCATCACAGGAGAGCCAACCAGTTGCAATCAGCTGACAATAAGAAACTGATTCCTTGAAACTAGTTCTGAGGTAATTAACCTAAACTAATGAAATTGTGTATTTGCAACCGCTTCTAAACTATAATAGTAAATCTTTTCATTATGTACTCTGATTCAAAACTGGTGAAGGTACTGTAACTTTGTAAATAAAGTTTTGTGTTGATAACTTTCGTTATTACTTAGTTATGCAAATTGTCTGTCACTTTGTGGATGGCCCTCATATATACAGCTGATATTATCTTGGTTGTAAATTTCTTTAGTGTGGCTTTGAGCACTGATTCTTGTAGACTTGGTGCAGGTTAAAATTCATTATTAGCACCTAGCATACCACCAGGCAACTGATTATTGAGCAGAATACAGACCTAAAGTCAGTTGTTGCAATGAAAATAACTTTTTTTTTTAGGGACCCTAAAGGGAAAGTCAAGACTCAGGTATTTTTGTTTTTGATGTATTTTCACTATAAAAATTTGCAGCTTAATCTGCAACATCAATGTAACAATGGCCCTTCATTAGTCAGATTCTTCTTTCTGCACAAAAGACTTACAGAGTAGTTAGGATCAGAAGCTTTTTGAGGAGTTAACGAACATTTAATCAGAGGAGGAAACCAACCCAGAATGAGAGATCAGCCTGTAGCAGGCATGAGAATGTGGGAAGGAGATGACATGATATGAAATGAAGGTGAAACGGATGATGGAAAGGTGATGGTAGAGTGGCATGAATGGCGGGGGAAACTGGAAAGCTTAGAGGAAACCTGTCCATATGCTACTTTGTCCAACAAATCCCACATGTGGTTCCCAATGTAAGCAAGAGGTGAAGAGGGCTAACCATTTGGTCACAACACTGTCTAAGTTAATATTACTCGACTTGTATATTTAAAAGTTATTTAAAAGTTTAAAGGTGATCACAGAGCACAAAAAATAAAAATGGAAGCATTTTCTTGTAAAACTGTTGAGTTTTTTTTTTAATGTCTGTTCAATCGGTTTCAGTATATTATGTATTAATATCAAGACTCAACAGGCATTTAACAATCAAGTCCAGTACCAATATGCTAATCCTATTCCTTTCCTCTAAAGGAAATACATTCATGTTTTGGGCTGGTTTAAAGTTAAAGGAGGATTTTTCATTAAGTATTCAAGGTTAAAAGTTATGAATTTGAATTTCCCTGATTCATACCTGGGGGTGCATGGTACAGTAATACAAAGACACATTAAGGAATGAAGATCTATAGCTTGAGATGAAAAAGAATTTTAACTTTGAAGAAGAAAAAGCAAACATTTCTGGCAAAGGGTGACAGAAAACTATTAAAGATTGTCTTTGCCACATTTCTGTAAGGACATTAATGTCTTATAATCAATGGTTGATTTACTTATAAAGGTTCATTGCACTTCACTGATCTCATTGCAGAATATAGTTCTTTCATGTCAACAGCTGCTAAAAGCTTCACTGAACATGTTCTGCATTTAATGTTTTCAAAAATAGATAAATGGAACTTCTGTTATAATTTATCATATCTGATTTTAGATAAAAACAATATTAGAACAAACATTAGCATTATTTGATCCCAACTTCAAACATGATTTTTATTTTTTTAAATTTATAACTTGTAAGTCCAAGTTTTGCACCCTTTTGCAATTAAATTGCAATCATATGTTGTCAATTTTGTGCTGTTTTACTAAACAAATGTATTACCTAAACTTTTGGTTGGAGAAATTTTAAGAGATATTGCATAGTAAATAGTATCTATTAACATTTTGGAATTTATTTACAGAATGGATATTATAGAAATGGAGCTGAAAGCTAACTGCCAAGCTTCAGGAGGAAGCACAATTTTCAGATTAAAACACTCAATTTTAAAACTTGTAATGCAATAAATTATGTTTTGTTTAACTAACATACCAAGATACATAAATCTCTTAATATTATGAAAATTAAATAATGCATAAGCTAAATGTTAAAAAGTGATAGGGTGTAACAAGTGTGTTTCATCACAGCAGCCAAAAATAAGGACAAAGCAGTTGAATGTGTAAAAAAGTGCTAGGAATTGCATAGAATGAAAAATTCTGCAGCTGCAGAATGCATCTATAAAAGTTAACTGCTTTTGCATCCAAACTGCATTTTCCATTCGTGTAATTCATTTAAGCATTTGTTGTGTTCTAAATACTCTTTATAAAAATTGTTCTTTAAATAAGTGGCCTTGTGAAATTATTTATAGCCATGCCATTTACTTGTAAGTTAGAAATTGTAGATGCATTGCAAAAGTAAAAAAGAGATATATGTAAATTACAACTCAAGAGAGAGTAAGTACAGGGTCTGAAGAATTAATTTAATAAAGCAGTATTCAAGCATATTATGCAGACTAATCTACAGAGCCACATTCTTAAAAGAAAGGGAGAACAGCATTTACATTCAAAAACTGTGTGTGGACCGAGGTATGAAAGCATTTTTATCACTCTGATGTACAAATAACAAAGCTTCATTCCTATATGCATGGCAGGTCAAATAAATTGATCTTCAATGCAATCAATTGCTTTAGTATTTACCTCTTTGTTAATTCATTTAATTTGTGAATGTTACTGTGTGGGTGGGTGGGGTGTGTGTTTAGGCGATACATACGAGTCAGGGGTGGAATTACTCCTGGTGCGCAATTCCACCTCTGCGAGCCGCGATGCGTACATTTCTAGACGTGAGTGCATGTCCTGGCTGAGGGTGGAATGCTGTGGTGAAGGTGCAGGACTCTCCAAAGCATCCCCTTCCAATACGGTCTGCACAGGCAAGTAGCCAACACGGGGGTGCTTTTTGAAATATCGTTTTGACTTGAACTTGTTACGAAGTGCTCTAGTGAAGTCTCTCACATCCTCTCCTGAGGTCGTCTATGAAAATAAACCATTTCTATTATTCACAGTTCATTCTTGGTTAGTCTTAAACATGCATTCTTAAATTGAAACAAATATTCATGTGCATAGTACTGATTTAATGGAGTGAAATGCTTGTGGATTTTACTATACTATTGCTTTTCATGAAGAAAAGAAGGAAAGAAAAAATCTTTTATATTAGCAAACAAAAAAATTGTCTCTCAATAATGTGCCTTTCAAATTTACTTTTGTTTTTCTAAAGTTTAATAAAGCATACTAACATTAACTGAGACTAAACATATCTTATAGCATAACTATGTGAACAAACTTCTTGTTAATAGAGAAATTATTTTATGAAAATAGTATACTTACTGCTGTACAATATTCTTGCATGGGATGTGTAAGTTTATGATTCTTTGCTTTTCTCCCAGAGAAGAAGCAGTTCTGGCACATATCAAAGTTAAAGCATTTTAAACATCGATACCTGAAATAAACAATAATAATATCTTGGCTTGCTTTTTTAATTTTTCACCATGTAACTTATTTAATATTACAAATTAACTTTAAAACAACTCTTAAGAGTATTGTTGTGCTAATTTTATCACAAAGGTATTAATATCATAAAAACATTAAATTTAATGCTAATTAACAAAGATGTCTAGTATCCTATATTACATGAAATTTTTCATATGACTGAGATTGTGGCGACTTTCACCTGTTGATCTCAAATGGAAATTTAAAATTCTATATTATAGAAGAATAGTGGTGTGACACTGTTTGCAATTCTATCATCACTGGTCTCCAAGTTGTTTGTGAATGTATTCATTAATGACAGAATGGAATTATAATATTCCATTTGAATAGACAATGGAAATATGAGTTTTATTTTTGCTTTGGATTATCCATTAAAGCAAAACATAATAAAATAAACGAAAGGGATAACAGACATTCATTTATTCATATTATTGTCAAGGCAATATGAGGAATCTTCTTCCACACAAAATACGTTGCATCTAAGACCCTTATAATAGCAAATGCGGACAGGCTAACATTTTTAAATTGTTGATACACCTTGGAGGTATTCTAAACTTCCATAAATAAAGTATAGATCTTTTACATTCAAGAAAATCCTTTAACCTCTGCGGCTTTGAACCCACAATCTTGGCCATCATAGGCTATACCGTGGAGGGTGACAATGTAATAAATAAATGCTTGGTAAAATGTTTTTTCACAGAATGTGTTGCAGGCTCATTTATTCTTATTTTCATTCGGTATTCTACCTACATTAGAACTTTAAAACACGATTATTCTATTACCTATTGATGTTAAATGCAACTACTACTTTTGAAATAAGTTTGAGACTGTAAGAATAGGTGTGCAGTATTTAGGTATGAATAATAACATCTAATTCCAGACATTCAATTTTATAATCACAATATTATTTTAGAACAAAATAAATTCTAGCAAACTGCAGAATTTGTCTTATAGTAATAATACCATTATATTAAATAATCGGTTCAATTATGGAGGGAAATTGCTCAGAATCACTATGTGCATACCACTATATCCGCATTATTTTACTGAAAAAATGTGGGAAATACACATCATTAACAATAATTACACGTTTTAATGCATTTATTTGAACTTTTGTTTCTTTTATACTATACCCATCGCACCATCCCATCTGATATATCATCGAAATATTGCTTCTGATGTCTTGAGTTACCAATATTGGCAACCAAACTCAACAGTAGATATGGAGTGCAATCAACATAGGTCTTTTGCCTCTAATTTAGGGCTCTAAGCTGCATAGCATAGCCAAGGGGTGAGATCTCTTAAATATAGCCAAAGTGATGACAGCCCTAAATCACAAAGTACTACTTAGGGGTCTGTAATTGCTCCCATCTTTTATAATTCATAATTGGCTTACCCTCCCCATATTTGTAGGACTGACACGTCCCTAAGACTTACAAGTCAATGCCTAGGGGTCAGAAGCCTATCTGGGAGCCAACATCATGAAACCACAGAATGGAGGACCAGTTACAAGGAGTCGGCCTGTAGGCAGGCATGAACAAGAAGTGGATGAGGTGAAATGTAAGCAAAATTGATGTTTGGAAAGGTGTTGTTGGAGAAATTAGTGGAATGAGTTGCGGGGGAAATCCCTCTACCCAGAGAAAACCTACCCAGATGCTGCATCTTACATGTAGGCACTTGGGATCGAACCCAGGTTGGGAGGTTGCAAGTATATCCAGTAGAGGAGCAGTAGATTTTATTACCACTATAATTATATAAAACCAATTTATATAAATCAAGCCCAAATACCTTTATTTGTTTGATCAACACTTTTTAGGATTAGCTGGTATACCCCGACAATATTCAGATTATCTGGGATTTTGGGTTAAATTAGTATGTTTACGTCAAGTGGATATAAAGGCTTTAATTGCTTATTCTTCTGTAGCTCATATAGGTTTATAATTGGAGGATTAATAACATTAAATGTTTGAGGATTTTACATAACTTTTGTTTTAATAATTGCTCATGGTTTATGTTCTAAATGGGAGGAGAGGGATCTCACACTGCTGTCTATCTTTGATAACATTTTCCTTGTTTACATTACTCTCAGTGGGTTTTCATATATTTGCAGCACTGATTTAGCAAACTTTACCGATTACTTTAGCGACATTTCACTTCAACATGGAATTAGTTTACTGCATATAGTAGAGGTCAAGATTATTTTGGATTTAGTATCAGATTGAGTAAATAATTATCAAGTATAACCTTCATTGCCCTCCAGGAGTAAAACCATTAATGAAATAAAACAGAAATGTTATAGGTACCTGAATCCTACAATAGGGTACTCTTTACAGATGTTACACTTTGCCTGATGTTTTGCTGTTTCAGCAGCTGATAATCTATGCAGGACAGGTAGCCAAACCATACTCTGTGGTTCCTGCTGCAACCAGTTTAGAAAGTGGATTGCCTGTAAAAAAGGTTGTTGTTACTTTATATACTTCAGAGAGTTATCATTATTGCTCTAAACATAGATATAGCTCAAAGAACATATTGAAAAACGTTTACAAACACTTTTGTTCTAGCTTTCATAGATTTGTAGAAAACTGCTTTGAAATGCAGTGGCATTTGACAACCGAGAGGTTTGCTGGAAGTGAAGGCAAGTCTTGTAAGTTGGTGTGCCACTGAATGGAATGTGTGCTGTGTGCTGTGTCTTATACCATTGTGTTACTGTTTATGGGGGGGCTTTATTGATGGGGTTTCATTACCAAGGCATGTCTTTAGTAGGCTTTCAGTGAAATGTTTAATGAAAACTATAACTAAACCACACTTGCTAAATAAAAATAAAGGGCTTAAGTAAATGTTTACTTATTATGTGCTTACTGCAACAACCAAATAGGTACAGTGCTTTTGAGAAATGAAAAAATCCAAATTATTTATTTAAATTTAAAAAAAAAAAAAAAACAAGCAAAGGCAAATGTGTTTTTATTTAACATTTAAATAAATAATTGTATTTAAACTTTAATAAATGAGGCTAACAAGTAAACTATCTTATTTTTATTTACAAAATCAGTAAAAGGAATTAAAATGAATCACAGTGTTGATAAAAATCTTTATAATATATGGAGCAAGGGTAGTTTCAATAGCTGTGTGCAACATGAGAGTGATTAATTACTATTATTCAGCCACTACTGCGACATTGTAACTTCAACATAAACTAGATTTGAACAAAATAAAGTTGCAAAATTGTTGTGAGCAAGTTACTTAATGAAGATGTAAGATAGTAAAAATGTAGATTAGTTGGTATCCTGTCATATACTTCAATAAGACTTGTCTTAATCTTTTTGTATGTGAATTATAATTTGATGAAATGTGCAGAGAAAAGGAGGGTAATATAATCTTTCATTTCAGAATGTCATAAGAGGATGTCATCAATAAGCCTCCACCCAGCATGCATTGAGAGATTTTTACTATTTTTACAAAATAATAACTTTTAAACTTGGATTTTAAATGGCCTTAAATTTAGAGCCCTAATACCTTGGAAGTAGCCTTAACAATGTTATATTCAAATGTCTGTATAATTTAAAAGTCACTTAGAGCACTTTTTAATGTTAATTTTGTATGCCTACATTTTTATTGTGTTTACTCACATCTGCAAATTATAGGAGTTACAAATTTTATTCTAGAAAAGAAACTTTTTAGTTTGTTCTGAAAGCAATGGTAAAAAATAAAAAACAAAAAGGAACAGTTTTAGACATCTATTTTGTATAGATGTAAAAATTTTCAGAATTGAAAAATATAATGCTTCTTGGAATACTGTTTTTTAAAACCAGTGGATAAATAGTTCCCTCCCCCCCCCCCCAAACGTTTCATTCATTCAAAATTCAAATTGTGGCTTATCTGTACAACTATATAAATGTCATAATTCTATGAATTTTTAAAAATAAATGTTAAAAAAGCCTATAAAGAAAAAAATTGTTGAATTGAAAGTTAAAGCCATAATACTAATAATAATAAAAAAAATTAATCTCTGGCCAATTTTAGCCTTGAACCTACCTTAAGAATCATAAGTAGAGAAACTCTTTTTGGGAGAAAGGTGAAAACAATAACTATTGTTCCCAAATATTGTATGAACTATGAAAACAATAAAAAGTTTAACATTAAAGTTAACCTATCCGCTCAGAATTTAAATGTTTAATGTTGTGTTCCTAGACGTAAAACAAACCTAACCTAGGCATTATGGTCCTCAAATTCATTATTGTTTTGATACAATTGAATCTTTATAAGAAACAACAATATTTACAAAACATATACATATATAAAACTTACAATGTTATGAACTGTTTGTTATGGTATGAGCTGACAATGCAATAGAACTAAAACTAGTTTTCGGATTTGAAAAAAATAAGTGGAGAATTGTTACAATTATTAATTTTTATATTAATATTTGTGTTACTTCACTGTCATTAACTTCTTTTTACATATTCATCTTTCTACATCTTAAAGCAAATGATTGCAAAAAGCACAGCACTTAACAGTAAGGAAAAGCAGATATGTACCTCTATGGATGTTTTATCCTTTCCAGCCTTTTCAAAACAGCTTCTTACTGATGGTTCAATGTTGGAGCCTCCAAATGCTGCTACTTCACCAAGCTGACGAGGTACTTGAATACAATCATGCAAGAGTAATCCCAATTTGCGTTGGTCCACTTGTCGATTAGGATCAGCAATAAGCCGAAATAAGTCTGCAAGCCAAAAATATTTGTACTTGAAGAAATCTTGTCTCAAGTCTACAGGCAATTAACAACGTGACAGTGATTAATAAATGCTCAAATGAGTCCAGAGTCCAAAGAACTGAGAGCTATCTAGTATCAGGATAACAATAGCCTAAGAGAAAATTTCATCCATGATACTATCTTAACCAGAGGTGTATACTATAGCCAAGTTCTGGGCTAGCTCTTTTTCTCACTTGGCAAATTACAAATGAACCTTTGTTTAAAATTCAATAAAATCAATTATAGTGAGATTTAATACATAAGGTATAATAATAATAATAATAATAATAATAATAATAATAATAATAATAATAATAATAATAATAATAATTAGATCATTGTGTACAACATACAAATTGTTACATATATAAGGCTGACAAAACTGATTTTCTTCTTTACATAGGTATATTATGAAAACATCCAAGCAATTATAACGCAAATTGTAATATTTACTCAGCAAATGTAAATTAATATCAAATAATAAAATTAATTTCTTAAATATCTTCAGATTCTTACCAGGTAAAAATGAAAGCAGAAATTAAATTAAATCTTCACTCATCTGCATATTACTGAAAACTATATGTACTTCTGAAGCCTTTCAAATGAAAACCTCATTCTATATTCCAATAAACAAGATTTGTAATTTGAAAAAGTTCATTCCACTTCGCATGATGTATCAGTATCACCAAGCAAATAGAATTTGTTGGGATCTAAATGTGCAGCTTGTATGTGATACATCACACTGAACCCTACATTCTTTTCATTTACAATTTTCATTTTCATCTTTATTTCAGATAGGATGCTCGTGAATTAGTGGTCTTGACAGTTCTTTTACATGCCACACAGATTCTGTTCGGTTCTGTACCTCTGGACTATAACAGTGTGATAGTTGTGGGTAACTTTCGGAACAAAATTGCAATCAATAATATATTTCTGTGAAGCTCTTCTGTTTCTAGATGTTTGACAGTTTGTTTGCTAGAACTGCCATCAGTTTCTGAATAAGTACATGCATAAGAGAACTGCTATGTTGTAAAACAAATTAATTTTTCTCACATTTGAGCAGAACAAAGATGTTATTTTAATGCCTTCCTTCCTACCAACATGGTTTTGTTTTATCAGTGATAGCTGTTGCAGTCTATGCTGACCTTTGCTCGCATAAGTAATGTTGCATGGATTGCCAACCCTGGCCGCTCTTACTCTGCATAAGGAAATCGGTACGAACTTCCTAGCTCTGCTCATTAAGTACATTTTAAAAAAATTCAATGAAAAACAACCACCTGCATTTATTTTGGAAATGGATAACTTCTGATTTTGTGTATATTAGGCAAATTACAAATACCTATCTTCAAACCAGTTTCACACCACTTATATCACGTTAAGTCAGTCATGCTACTCCTGTCTTAGGCTACAATATATTGGAACAGAATAGTTTTATTGCATGGAGCCCATTTTATGCTGTAACAATGATGTAGAATGCAAACAGTCAACAGATTGGATTAAATTATTTGTTAAATTTTTTTGAGATCGGTTTAAAACACTCCAAGTTTTATCTCAATAAATGCAGGAATATGTTTTCGTAGGCTTTTGCCTTCACTATCAATTGCTGTCGACTGGCTCGAGTATCCTGTAATGGTAACAGCTTCGTTGGTGATGTATCACCTGGCGACGTAGATTGGAACCATTTAGTCTTCAATTGGCTCCATCTCAACAAAATTTAATCTTAAATTAATTTTCACTGTATTAAGTTCCTTTTTCATTGAATTTCAAAATTCTTTGTTATTTATAAATTTAACAGAAATTCTTTCTTCACAAATTTACTGGGCTTCACAGTTAGCCCATTTAGTCCACAGAATACTGCCCTAATCCTAACTCTGCTGGATTTTAAACAAATATATTGACTGTTACTCCTTAGAGATGAGCTCAAAAATCTTAGTTGTGGAAAAAATAAGTAATCTGCAATATTATTCCAATAGCTTTCTCTTTAAATTTGCAAATAAGATGACTTTAAGCAATCTTTATATACTGCAAAACTAATAGGACATAGTTTTGTAGACCATTGTGTGCAGTAGCTTTTATTCAATCATATATCTTTGCATTTTTAAGAACATTATAATTGTTATCTTTGAATATATTAATAAAAATTAATTTTTTATTTCTTCAATGAAAATGTAAATTTGTAGGTCACATTCAATTTCAAATTGATTGTAATTTGATGTGTTGATTTAAGTTCCACTTACTTAATACACTAATTTATTCAGCAGTTTTTTATTTTATTAATTTGTTGAAAACCTGTCTCATGCATTAGGATCATGTGCTAGCTAAGAAATAATTCAGCAAGATCTAATGTTACTGCTAGAATAATACATTTAAGGTATATAAAAGGGATACTTACATCTGTATTTTTCTTCTAAATGACCTTTGCATAATAACACTAGTCCAACTTTGAAGGATAAAACTCGAATTTGGCCTGTTCGTTGACTGAAAGAGAATCAGTAATATGTATTATTACATCTGTACATCTGTTTAAGAAGATAAATTTTGTTTTAAACTGTCAGAAAGCAAAGTGATGTACCTGTCATAGACATTGAGCAGCCAGTTAATGGCAAGGTCGAGGCAAAGGGGAACATTAACTAGGTTAGGGTTTTCAGATGAAATAAGTTCATACAGCGAAGTGAGCACAGTGACCATATCAGGAACATCTATAAGTTTGTCATTTTGCGCTCGCAACCCATGAGAGTCAAACGATTCCAGGGCAGCGGCCAGATTGAGTAGATCCACTGAAACAATGAAAAATATCAAAGATGTTATTACATACCAGACTGTTGTTCAAACAGTAATATCATTTCTTGTCTGCTACTATCTACATGAAGACAGGAAGGACAAGCAAGATCAAATGACCATTTTATAAGTACTGCATCAAACTATGTCTTGACATTGTGTATAATGCTACTCTTGTCCTACACCAGCTTGTGTGAAAAAACAATTAAATTAATACTATTTGACCATAATAGTTGTCTAAACAATGAAGTCCATGACTTAGAGTACTTATGACATTGTAAGTTGCCATTGGGGTATGTCATCTCAAAATAATTTGAGATCACCTTGTGGTTTACCAGGAAACATGCAACTCAGTTACGGAATTTAACTTCATGCTGGCATGTTACCATGATAGTTCAGTGGTAGAGCAACTGGCTAGAGACCGAGAGATCCATGGTTCAAATCCCTGCTACATCACTGAATTTTTCATTCTGACCCTACCTGTCCAACTCTTGTCCTACAAACAGCTTATGTGACAAAATAAGTAAATTAATACTCACACTATAATTCAACGTGATTTTAACACTTTATTAAATTTAGATGTTTACATATTTCAAAGTTTTTTTTTTTTGCTAAAAATTTAAAATGCTCTCTCCAAATAATCAATTGAATTAAATTGAGTTTTAGTTATAGATGCTTTTTAACTGCTGCAGTGTTCCATTCTATATTGGGTATGAAGGACTGCTTAATTTTAAAATAAGAACTAAATTTTTAATGTGCTTAATTTTGTTCAGAGGCTTCTTTATCAAGCTTGAGGATCTTTTACATGCCGTAAATCTGCATGACCCAGGTCCAATGACTTTATTTTCCTTCCAAAGGAAGCCATGTTAAGGATTTTTACGCCTGAAAAATGCATTTCCCTCTGCCGGGTTTTAACCCATGACCTTGGGAACCAGAGGCTAGCATGCTACCCTTAGACCCGGAAGACGAAATATATATATATATATTTGTCAATTGAGCTAAGAACACTCAATAAATATGACATTGACTTACTAATATTGAGGATAAGTAATTACATGTGATAACTAAAAAAATTACAATTTCTTTTTTAGACAATTCAAACCACAATCAATTCAAAGATATTAAACCTCGAGAAAAAAAGAAAAGTGCTTATACCTTTCATTACCAAAATCTCTGTTTTGATTCACCCAAGGAAGTTTATTTATGCTGCAGGAATTGTCACCAAATACATGTTGAATGTACTGTAGATTACAATTGAAACCATTATAACTAAGATTGTGTTTTACACTGAAATTTCTCTGATTGTTTTTCATTACTTTTCTTTCTCACAAAGAAAGTTATTTTGTGCTTAGAATATAACTATAGCATTTTTAATTATAGCATTTATTATCTTTATCTTATAGCATTTTATAGCAAATTTATCTTATAGCATTTTTATTTTAGGTAGTAGAAGTATATTTCAAAATACAGTCTTTTAGCATAACATGAAATATGGGATTTTCACGTACCATATTACTGTAACATGGACAGGATCCTTTCTTCTTGAATATAGAAAATCCCATATAATGCAGGATGTCTATCAAGTCTACACAGGATACTTGATTATTATAGTTTTATTTAAAAATAGCTGTTTAGTCATTTTTAGAGTTAACCAATGCACAAGTTTGATAGAAATTTTTATCAAAATACTTGGAACTGAAATGTAGGTATATCATGAAATAAGATTTGCCATCACAATAATAATATTTAGCACTTTTCCCTTCATTATGATAGGTTGTATCAGCAGCATTACAATATACTCATTTTTGCCACGACTATAATGTATAGAGAGAAAGATATCACTTTCTTTTATTTTCTTATTTCCTTTATTAGATATATTACATCTTTATGGTGCTTTATTGGGCATCCCAGAGAAAGAAAACCTACTTTTGTCTTCTTACAATTTGGAAAATATTTTGCACATTTCAAATCTATAAATTTTACTCAGGTCTAAAATATCAGTAATTCATGTAATGCACTATTTGCTTGTGTTCCAAATAATTTTAGGATTTTTCTCTCTATAGATTTTTCATGATTTTTCTGCATGTTTTTCCCCTCCTTAATGTCTTATAGAATGTTGTATAAAACTTTTATCAACATTTAGTTTGATGCATCTCAATTTATCTCATTATGTTATTGAATATAATATTCATTAATTACCTATATTTTAATCATATTTTAATATCTCTAATTTATGAAAACTGTGTTGAGTATACTTACAGCATAATCTTTTTTGAACAGTTCGGAGTTTCATTGCTGTTCTATAAGCTGAAAACCGCACTTCATTGAGGTCAGATAGAGAATTCATTAGCTCAATCATTTTGGGATGGTCCCAATGAGTAGTTTCCAACTGATGACTGGAATAGAAAAAAATTGTTATTGAAATACCAAAAGAAAAAAAAAAAAAAAAAAATGAGTGATAGTTTGATACCTATATACATACTTAATATAATAAGGCACTTTATTTGCAGTTATAGCACGTTCCCATGGATGTTCTACGGACGCAGATAGGAAGCCCTGGTTTGGTGGCGATCCCTCCTTCCCAAAATCATTGAGCTGCTTATAGCGATCATCTACTGCCATCTGAAGGAGTTTCCACCTAGAATAAATAAAGGATTTAATTTTAATTATTTTGTACAATTTATTTAATTAACTGATCATTAAAATGTTTATATATTTATTTATTTGCAGCTTTCGGTGATGAAATGCCATTGGAGCTTTATTTGGCAACATTTAAAAAATTATATAAAGATTAGCATTTCTAGTCTTCTATCTTTCTTTGTCATCTACATGAATGAACTCAAACAAACACATCTGACTGCTCCCTTATTTCCATACATGACACATGGTCCTTGTTACTCATATTAACATTCTACAGTATGACAAAAAATTTGTATTTACTTTATAAACACCTAGTATATAACTATATACAGTAATACACAAAAGCCTCTGAACCTCAAAGGGATCTTTCAGTACACACAACTAAACTCTATGTATGTCATACTTAATTTTGGTAATTATTTGTACAGTCTGAAATCTTGCAAATGTGCAAAGAAGCTTGTGACAGTGTTGTGATTAAATTCATCACAAATATCGCTTAGTAATTTACTTACAGGGACCGGTTTCAGGAAACTTGTTCCCATTTTCAACCCTTCATTCCAACTGCCCAGTAAGCAATTACTCAGTAATGTTTGTGTTACAAAACCTGACTCAAATTTTTTTACTTTAATTTACACAATAATTTATCTACATGTTTAAGTTCTCTACAAACATACCTTGTATTAAGATCTTCTAGTCGATTCAGATTGATATGTGAAACTAAAACATTATTGGAAGTAAATAAAGCTGCTTGGTCATTAACATCTTCAACTGTTCTCTGAATTGGAGCTAAACGCTCTCCAAATTTCTGAAAAATATGAAATTACAAAATCAGATGTAAATTGACAATGGCACATTGACAATTTGTCTAACAGTGTTTAGGCAAGTATAGATACCTGAAGCTGCTCTAACATGTCTCCGACTTCAGCCATGTCACTTGGACTCTGCCAACTGGTTTTGATGGTTTCAGCTGCAGCAATTCTACCCGACAAGTCTTCCACATTCTTTTGAAATAACCTCATTTTCTGCAAAGCAAATATGATATTTCCTTTTAGATATTTACTTCATTTAATCTGGGATAAATGGAAATATAAAAGCAAGCATATATAAAAGCAAGTAAAATACAAGATATCTATTTAAATGAGAAGCAAAACACTTTGAATATATGTTCATCTGAGTTACAAATATAATTTTTCTATAACATGTCTGTTGCATTACTTGAAGGGCTTGAAGTATTTTTATTATTGATAATGCATATTTTTAATGTGCTAATGTGTGTATTTATTTGTCTTGAAGCTTTCATGGCAAGTTTTTATTGATTATGGGTTATCAAATTTATAAAAATTGGGCTTTCAGCCGTTCTAAACTCCATGATCTTCTTCAGTCCAATGCACTTATTTAGTTTACTACATATTTTATCCAGCTTGCAGAAATGCAGGTGGGTACTAAATCACCTAAAAGCTATCTCTAATGTTATTGAAGTGCCATTTTCTAGAGCTTAATTGGATAATGTTTTAAATTCCTTTTGTAGAAAGAATGGTAAACAGATGAGACATGAACACATCATAAAACTGGAATGACAGCTACAATGAAAATAAACAGCAGCATAATTTCTGTTTAAGAGAAGCATTGGCTCATTAAAGTGATCACATCAATAGCTGTGTGTTAAAAGAGCTTTAGGCAATTGCATGCTCTGCCTCCTATCTCTCAACCTGCATGCTCTGCAAATAATGTAGCTTCAAAATGTTTCATTACAGGTCCCAAGGGAGTTGATTAGTGGGGTCTCGTCATGAGCAGACTGTAGTTAAATTGATAAGCTCCTGGTTTGTGCACAGAGGAAATTGAGAGGATAGTTACTATTTGTAGCTTAGGTTGCAATGCGATCAT
Organism: Hymenopus coronatus; assembly: GCA_030762935.1. Taxonomy (NCBI): domain Eukaryota; kingdom Metazoa; phylum Arthropoda; class Insecta; order Mantodea; family Hymenopodidae; genus Hymenopus; species Hymenopus coronatus. Next base: position 106,651,311 of record CM060890.1, read on the forward strand.
TTCCATAGAAGCCGCCTACTGAATGAGTGACACTATCTCTCTCCCAACCTCCCCTTTACCCGTTACTCTGTGCTGTGAATGGTGAAGCAGAAATGTAATGTGTGCTATACACTTGAATTGTATGTTTATAGGCATATGCCTGTGCAGAATTATTATAATGGGGGGAATATTAGGAGGATCTGATGGGTATGGACTATACCTGGGATAGTAGAGGGGGGGGGGGGGGGAGGATCCTCAACGAAATAAATTTTGAAATGTTCACTTATTTGCTTAGAATACCTATTGTAATATAAGCTATTTTTGTTATCAAAACCTGTATTTTTCAGTATGTGGAACTTCAGGTTTTCAAGATTGAACACACTATCAGTAAGTCTTATAAAGCTTAATTTATTTTATTTGAACATTGCATTTAAATTTACCACTGAACTGAGTCAATATTTACAGGTTTCACAAAATAAAAAGTTGAAGAAAAGCAGATATAAATACTACCTGTACCCAGCTTAAAAGAGACTGTCCTTCTGAGTTCTTCAATAAATTTTCTGAACTAACAACTATTACAAGTTTCTGTTCCATTAACAATTAATAAGTTCTCTAGACATTCTTGTTTCATAGTACATCTTAGCTTAGAGAATCTTCTCTCGCAAGAACAACTAACTGAAATCATATCTGTATCTACTGTTGGCAGGAGGAAGCACTTGATGAAAGGAGTGTGCTCACAATATTTCATTCAATTACCATCGTATTGCAATGACAACACCAAATTTCTAAATATTCCATTTCAAACATCTCAAATGCTAGACACTCCTTACATGCAATTATAATTTGCCTGTATGAGCTTGCTCTTGCCCTTAACCAAGAAGTATAGACTAATGATGAAATAAATAGAGTAGGTATTAAAACTGGTGAAATGCTGCTGCTCTTTCTTTTCTACTTACAGTAATGGCAAGTGACATACAGCTACCAAATTCCAAAATGAAAAACTGGGAGAGTGGGACTTTCTATGCATCCTTTATACTATAAGCATTCTTAAAGTTTACTTTTTGAGTAAAAAATATTACTCGCTGCCATGAATCTCTCTGGGGAACTTATTTCTACATTTAATGCTGTTATAAGATTGAAAACTGACATCTTTATAACAGTCAGCAAAGTTTACACACATTATGTTGATAGCCTGTTTCTCTCATATGACCTGTTAACATAATAAGAAGAACATGGCTACATTATGGTCCAGGAGGAAAAATTTTAATTTTTAACTAGTGGTTGAGAAAGAGCATTAAAATCCGGGTGATACTCGGCTAAATTGGATGATTTTGTAACCCTGGATAACACGAGGATAACCCCATACAAAGTACATAAAGACAACAAAAGAGGTGAGATACCAAAAGCAAAGGAAACGAGATGGCCCAGGCGGTATAGGCTGTGCTGCACCTTGGGGAAGTCTCAGGTACCATCTCCCGCAACCGCCTATTCTGACCCATGGGTTTTTCGATTTTCCCCGACTCGGTAGGCGGTTGTTGGAGTTGTAGCACAATTTTACCGTATCGAACACTAACTATATCTATGCCAGGTTTGAAGGTCCAGCGTCAATGCTCTTTCGGTTGCGGCAGTCGTGCGTTCTGTATACATTTCTTCCCGGCGTGGTTGCGAAGGATCTGCCACCGGGATTCTTTGATAGACTACTAATTTAAGTACCATCGGAGGTTCAAGGCCTGTGTGAGTGCTCCGGGCGACGTCGGATGCGTTCTATCTAAAAGCAATAGGGACCCATTATTGGGCTTATCATCATTCGCGAATTTTCACCTCCAACCCTCTCAGGAGTCACGACAGAGCAAAAGGCCTACTAGCGGCGCTTAGCCCTTGGTCGGTACCACCTTTAAGGGACCAGCAAGTCTATCAGCAACATTGCCATCTCAGTACCCATGAGCAGTCATACTCACTTCCCAAGAGCAACAGTAAAAAGAAATCAACATCTCACCATACCTTCGACCACCTACCAGCGTCATAGGGTATATTGGGGAATGCTTTCTGCACTTCCTTGCCCCATACGTTTCAATCTAGTAACTGTAGGTGCCCTGTCATTACTGTCCTTTGTCCTGGTTCCGGCCGCAAGGTGTCTCCTCTCACCTCATCCTTCCCTCCCGGGCGCGCCTCCTAATGGAGCATAGACAAAATAACCAAGTCCTATCCTATTCGCTACATCTCTTTCCTTGACGTTGTGAGAAACAACTGAGTAGTGACAGCACTTTAGTAATGATAAAGTATTAAAAATAAACCAGTAATAACGGCCATCTCGGAAATGGCTAACGGCACAAAAGAAAATGTTCGTTTTAAAGAGCTCTACTTTTCTATGTAGTACGTATGTTTTTGTTTATCTCTTTCTTTCAAATGAAGATAACTTCACAGGATATTCCCAGAAAATTCAAAACATACGTTTCATTTACCATGTAGATACTTGAATATAATGATAATTTCAACAAAATTATAATAATTTCTAATGTTTTAAAAAATGTTCCGTGTTAAGGGTAGTTTTGTGGGGGTGGGAGGGTTCTTGAAAATCTTAGTATGGCATTCTTGGAAGATGCTGAACTTCAATATCAAATTTTATTTAATTGAGTTTTCAGTTTTGAGTTATGCTGTTTACAGATACATGAACACACACGGACCTTTTTCTAAAAAAAACCCTTTCTTATTTTTGATTCAGGGGAGCCCAAAATGTGTTTTTCCTTGGGATCTCGGAATTGAATTTTGTGTGGATGCAATGCCTGTTCTACCTACTTTTATGTACGAGGTAGAGAAAGTAAAAAAATACTTCTTTCCTACTACATAGGTAGATGATTAAATTTAGCCTTATTTCTCAGAATGCCTATCAGTTCACTAATAAAAATACCAGAAAACAGTTTTGGTTTTCCCATGGGGTTCCATTATCGAGGGACAGCTTATATTAATGATGTTGGGGATAGGATAGGTAAAGATTGCAGCATGGCTGTGTTTGTGGAACCCAAACACTGGGAGCATTGCAGCAACAGATTTGTTGTGTATGTGTGCGGTTGGAATTGTGCGTTGTCTGCACGACGCAAGCGCACATACTCCGGCCTGTAATTACGATTATGCCACCACATTAAATATGGTATGTTGACAGTTTCCCTAAACTGGGTCCCTTATCTCTACCCAACGCATATGCTGTGCCCACGACAAAGTACGGGATGGAAGGAAAATGAGAACAAGAGAAAGTGAAGCTAGTGTCATCATGGAGTTGGCAGAATTTCATTCTGTGCATCTAGGCACAGTTTGTGAAAATATGGATCATTTGATATAAGAAGTATGCTCCCAAACAATCAGTAGATAGATAGATAGGTATCAAATTATTAAAGTTATTATACGAACACTTACAGTATGGGTAGGGAAACTAATGTGATGTTACTAATGAACATCAGATTTTTATATCAATCTTAAATTCAACGAAATTTGTGTGTTACAAGATGGCTTGAAAAGGTTTAATATACAAAATAAATGTAGAACAATTATATTATTTTTTTATTATTATACTTCATGCATATTTCAGGTAGAAGTTAAAATGACAAAAAGAAAGAAAACTAGAGATAAATTACTCTAACTGAACAAGTTTGATCTGATTTCGCGCACTTTAACCAGGAAATTGTCCATGTCTGGTCAGCCAGTAGATCCCAACATGCCAATTTCCTATAGTAGAACTTAAACATTTTGCATTGAGTATCGTGAAAGAAATAATATCACAATTGGAATAATTGTTTTTTTCACACAAGCCGTGTGTAGGACAGGAGTTGGATAGGTAGAGTCAGACTGAAAAATTCAATGCGATAGCCGGAATTTGATCTCTAGCCGGTTGCTCTGCCACTGAGCTACCATGGCAGCATGCCGGCATAGCATTGAATTTCACAACTGACTCACATGTTTCCAGGTAAACCACAAGGTGATCTCAAATTATTTTGAGATAACCCCAAAGGCGACTTACAATGTTGTAAGTACTTTAGACCCAGGATTCGTAGTATTGCCAACTATTATGGTCAATTGGTATTGGAATAATTGTTTTTTTTTTCCATACAAGTCGTGTGTAAGACAGGAGTTGGATAGGTAGAGTCAGGCTGAAAAATGCAATGCTATAGACGGGATTTGAACATTGAGATCACCTTATGGTTACTGGGAAACATTGAGAAATTCAATGCTGTGCCAGCATGTTGCCATGGTAGCTCAGTGGCAGAGCAACCGGCTAGAAATCGGGAGATCCGTGGTTCAAATCTCGGCTATGGCATTGCATTTTTCAGTCTGACTCTACCTATCCAACTATCACAATTATTTGTAATATGTACATAGGGGCAAAAAAGTGCCAATATAATGAGTTGTGTGTTAAGCTGGTGAGGAATTAGTAAAGCAGCTTATTACCTGGAGGATACGCCAAGGTGATTGGCAGCTTTTGCATGCCTTTTTTTCGCAATGGCGGTTGTGTAACAAAAGGAAGTTTCACGTAGATTCTTCGAAAGAACATAATCAATTCAGTTTTATTAACTTCTTTCCTACTAACCCTACCTAAATAAATAAACGGTTCGTTTTAATACTAGCTAACGGAATTGTAAATAGCTTGTTTTGTTTATGAATAAATAAGAGAAATATGAAATTTTTTTATGAAACTTGAAAAGCATTCATCTGCTACAAGATGGCTTGGAAATGTTTAACATGCAGTATAAATATAGACAATGATGATATTATTATTATTATTATTATTATTATTATTATTGCTATTATTATTTTGTATGTTTAATTTAGGGGAATAATATTTAAAGTATTACTTCATTTAATGAATAATAATAAATATTACTCGAGACCGAGATTCTGAACATGCGATGCTACTTATAACAAACGAAAATAAGTAATTTTTATTTCAACTCCCGTTTCAAAATGTGCTAGACCGTACGCAAAGAATTTAATTTGTACCTTTTTGTTAGTGCTACCGACCTCAACGTCGCCCTCCATGGTGTAATGCTTACCATGCTAGTCTCTAAAACCCAAGATTGTAGGCTGGTGGATTTTACGCAAAAACCCTTAGCATGGCTTTCCTTCGGAAAGAAAATAAAGTCGGTAGTCCCGTGTAATGTTTATTTGCACTTAAAAGAATAGCCATGTCTTGAAAGAAGAAGGTTCTTGGGCAAAATTTCGCCATTTTGATTCCGCAAGTCGTGATTTCATCCTACAGTGCCATCTGTAGGCGATGAGCTGATTCCTCGTCACCATGACTCATAGCGACGAACTCACGAACTAGAAACTCAAATTCGATAAAGGAAACATCGTAACAGTGCTTTATGCTCTACTTATGAGTTTAGGAAATACTATGCTACACACTAGAGCAGTTATAAGCACGTATTAAGAACATGGATTTTATATTAGGTAAGCAACCCTCGCTATCAATATGGTTTTCTATGCTGCAACTATTCAAACTGTGACGTTTTTACTTTCTCTACACGTAATATGTGCACAGTGCATAGAGAATATTATATTGCACCCACAAATTTGATACCGAGACTTCACCGGAAATTATACACGTTTTGGATCCCCCTGAATAAAAAAAAAACATTTTAGAAAAATGTCCCTCTCTGCGTGCGTGTGTGTGCGCGCGCGTGTGTATATCTGTGCACAGCATATCTCAAAAAAGAAAAGGTCGTTTAATACCAAATTTGATATTTAAGCTTGGTATCTTCCAAGGATGCGACACTAAAATTTTCAAGAAAATCCCCCCCAACCCAAACTATCCTTTATATGAAACATTTTTCGAAAATTTTGATTTTCTCAAAAATGGCTCTAACGATTTTGATTAAAATGCCTTATGTTTAAGATATTTTTATGACAAACGAAATATATACAAGGTGGTTCACCTGTTCCTTATTTTCTGGTTTTATGCAACCCCAGATTACAGTCTAACCTGAAAACATCGTTTCCGAGACCCATTTTCTGCATACTGACATTATAGACTTTGGCACTACAACTTCCAGCTGACCAACAGCGTATTTGATTAACGCGCGGTGTTAGCCTGAGTTCCAGGATGCTCGATTCAGATTCGAATCTTACCAGAACGTTGACAATTTTTTCCCCCGCTTTCTTTCTTCCTGTTTGGACACAAAGCTAGATGGGATATCGGAACATTTTTAACTTGCTTGTGTGTTTATTGCTGTTCTCTTTTTTTATGTTTATTCTAACTTAATCAGTCCAGTTGCAGGAAATACAAATGAAAATGTACATTCTGAGGTATATTGATTCAGTTTCTTCTAAATATGCAGGTATTATTACAATATTTTAAAATTAACATAGGTATTTCAGATAATACTACAGAACCAGACCCATTTTCAGGGTATCTCTAAAACGAAAAATACACAAAATACCTAGGCTGACAATCACAAACTGTGCCAAATACACAGGTATTCACCAATATTTCAGTTTAAAAGAAAATTAGGTTTAATCCCCATAACTCGACAAACTTCCCAATATCCACTAGATAAAGTGTTTCCGACATGAAACTTTTTCATTTAGCGCAACAGCTGTTCGAAATGATCACGATTTGACGACCGACTGAGTCGGCCTATCTAATCGGCTGTGCGGTTCATGGAGATAACCTTAGCAGTAGGTATAGCACATACCTATCTATTTACTTCGTGCATTTGTATCTAATGGGGCACGTCAATACCTAAAGTGGCTTCTGGTAGTATTCGCTAACCACACCGAGGGTTACAGATGCAAAAATTTTGTAGAGAACATTCTCTAACTACGAAGAACAATCGATAATATATTAGGTGTTCTAGTATTTTGAAATTGGTTTTATTAACTTTATACGTTTTAAAAATTTTCTTTATTATTTAAAGTCTTAGTGAAGTATCTTTTTCAAAATAATTAGAAAGAGAATTAAGGATCGAAGACTGAAGAACATGTAAAATGAACTGACGTTTGTTCTTCATTCGTATACCTTTTTGTTTACACCTAAATTTATTAGTGTGACAAATACTGAGCTAACTTTGCACCTCGATGGTTAATCCATAAAGAAGAAAAAAAAAATGCACGCAGACTGTGGGACTCGAACCGCTGGCGCGCTGGAGGTGATCAGGGAATATGAATTTAGCCAGTTACAATCACTGCGCCCGCATACGGCGTTAAAACTGGTAGGTAAGGTATATGTCGACCACTCCGCTTCTCATCTCTTTATAACTAATGCTATCACCCTTTTTATAGCTTAAGCCGTGGATTTAGTCTTCATTCATTACAATTTACGTTTCAGAACGTATGACAGCGACCTAATTGATATAACATGTACTGTAACAGGAGTTATTAAGCGCATGTTTTTGGAATGGACGTAACTATTGCTGCCAAGGTCTATTTTCCGATGAAAAGCAGGCTAGATTTGCAAAGTTACCAAATGACCGACAAGCACGGTAATTTCGACCTTATTACTTTCAGGGTATGAAGTGTTGCCTATCTCCAAAAATAATAAGAAACAGGTGAACCACCTTGTTGTACCCACATTGAATTTTCTGCCGCTTACTTCTCTCAAGACATCGTTCTTCTCGGTTCCCGTTTGTTTACTCGTGGCAAGCAAAAACATTAGAATTTCAATTGCTTCACATAGCGACGGGCTTTATAAGACGAGACTAATTTTTAGCCTGTGTATTTTCTTATTTATTTTCTACTTACAAGGAAGCTGGTAAGTAAGACTAAGCATGATGTGGATAACAGATTAATCTTTTGAATAAAAGGTTTGTTTACCGAACAGCTAAAGGATATCACGTGATATTCGATTTTTCCCTTCCACTTGCAAGGAACCACGTACTAAGGACAATTTCTGCTAATGTTTATCTCGATCATTATGAAGTAGAAAGAAGAATAAGATTTTTAACAATACTTTGTTACAGAGACATAGAGAAACGCATGTGAATAGAACACATAAGGTTTTAAGGATGGATGTGTACGCCCACTAATATTTACAGGCTAAGCGACTTCGCCCTTTGCCTGCTATGAACTGAATGATTTAGACTTTTTTCAGGAGACTGTCATGAGGTACCGTAGGTTACAGTAATTGCTTGCACAGCAAACAGTAAAAAAAAATTCAAAACAAAACACCGCGGGGGCTGTGACTGATAAACTGCACGTCCAGCCACTGGTTTAGGGGGAAGAATGTATTGCACAAACAGTTCGTTTTTTAGGAAGGCAAACAAATAATTTCTCCATTACCAATGCTGTACATTCCTGCCACATTAATGGTATTCCGTTTAATTAAACTCAGCGTGTATCAGAGATGTCGAGTTTCGTCCTGCAAGTTTTTCGTTTCAAGCGGATAAATGATTAAATTACCGATCTGTTAAAACAACACTGATACCTTTTTTTACGTTCATTAGTGGAAAGAGAGAATATGTACCAAGAGTACGTAAATTAGTCAATCATTTGACATTTTTAAACAACAAAATTCCAGTATTGATAATGTTTCTTTACACGAAACGCATTTGAGTTCCAGTGCTCAGAGCAGATGCTAATAGAGAAAAACGAATATGTATCCTATTAAACTGATCAAGAAACAAAATCACATACACTATCCCACTATACATCGGCAAGTGTGTAGAAAGTGATGTTGCAACTTTACTTGTCTGAGTCGGAGTACTCGTGTGTACTCAACCACACACCTCGGATTCCGGCCAGATGGGAAGACCAATGACAATGGGCAAAGGTTCTACCACAATGCTCGCGGTTGCATTCCAACATTTGATTCAGCCGATACGATAAGTTGTCTTTAATTATTCATACTGAAGGCACACCTCTGTGAGTAATTAACCCGCTGTTTTTTGTGCGCACAAGCTAGGACAACCTAGTGTAGAGTATACAACGAAGGGGACACCCCGTGCATAGCGACCTGTGTGAGTTTTATTGTGGCTAAAACTCCAGGAAGAAGGGATGAAGGGAGGCAGACAGATCAAGGAGACACGAAAAAATCCCTAACATTTCCTGACTCGAAGACCGGTCCCACTGCTGGAGCTGCCCAGAGAGGGCAATAAACGACCCGTTTATTCAAGCAGCCCTCTAAAATCCACGGACTCTTTACTTTCAGCAGTCATCCGCGCCATCTGACTGGTAACGCTTAACGCCACGGAAGAAATTAAACGCAATTCATAATAATTTATTATACAACCCAAATAAAATATGATTTAATATTCCAAAATTTAATACTAATGCAATAATAAAAGAACACTTCCTACCCGGTTTGATAAAGCAATTAATATTCCAGCATTATAAGATCTAACATGTAATAAAATGCATCTAGCACACCTGAAACATGACAAGGAAACGGAATAAAAGGGAAATGAAAGGATTGGTAGATCATTCGCATTATCGACCAAGAAAAATTCCCGAAAAGCATAAAGTTAGAATGGGCAGTCGACGCTAATCGAACCCGGACCTCCCAAATGCGAGCCTCAGATATTGCCGGGGAGTGATTATCTATCGATCATTAAACGAAGGGTTGGGCACGACAAGGGTTAAATCAATTATTATAACTACAGAAATAGTTGTAGCAGAGCAATGACTGGATTTTTTACTTTCTCTATACATACTATGTACATAGTGTATAGAGAAGGTATTATAATGCACCAAAAAGTTCGATACCGAGATTTTCCCGGAGACATGTTTTGAGTCCCTCTGAATCAAAAAAAAAAAAAAAAAAAAAAACATTAGAAAAGGTCCGCGTGTGTGTCTGTGGACAACATAGCTCAAACTTTTTGATTTTCTCAAAAATGGCTCTTAAGATTTTGGATTAGAATTTATCATTTACAGCAGGGGTACATTAACGTTGCTAAATTGTACAAGAAACTCAAAGAATTGGCTAGTAAAATTAGACATCGACATACACTAAATGCATGAGTAATATATTATTTGGAAGAGAGGCTTGTTGGTAGGATTCTGGGAATGATTAGATGACGGTTGGAAGATATGGACAGAGAATTTATGGGCAATGCTGGAGGAGGAAAGTTCTTCAAAATTTTATAGGACTTTGGAAGTAAAGATAAGGAAGATATTTCAGTGGTATACCTATAAAATGTGTTCGTTGTAGGGCAGCGTTTTAATTAACGAACAAAGTCTAATTAGATTGAAAATGAAAATGATACCGTTATTATTTCTAAAGAAAATAGGCCTCTTTTCATTTACCTCATAGTATATATTTAATACAAATGTTATTTTTATCTACCTGTACTTTATATATGTCAAGTATTAACCAGGTAGGTACAGTATTTTTCAGAACATGATGATCCTGCCCCACTCTTCTTCCAAAGATTAGAAATTAGGGTGTGTACGGTTGGAAACCAACCCTCGCTGCTGCCGTCTTCCACTTACTGGCCCCTTAACTGACGCGCAATTCTCGATTTGCAAGCAGTGTCTCCAGAAAACAGATTTTACTACGTTGCTACTCGCCCCTAGTACAGGGTTATCTTTTGTTTGCTACTGGTTATTGCCCAGTGGTAGGGTGGGGGGAGCGGTCCCGCATGAGGACCATAATGTTTTGGAGAAAACTATAAGCGTCTCTGATGTGTAATGGTGGTTTCTATACGGTCCCATTCTGTACGATTTGTTTTCGGTTTACACCAGGCGAAGGCTGCGAGCGAGACCAACCAAGTCTTCTTTTGTTTAGATTGCCAGTTGAAGTCTGTCTCACATCGAAGTTAGCTATTGAGTGTAGTTGCTTAGCTAAATGACTTGTTCTCTCCTGTGCGCGCCTCACTAAACAACTGTGATATCTACTTTCTCTACACGTATATGTACATAGTGTATAAAGAAGGTATTGTTTTCCATTTTTAGAAAAAATTCGTGTGTCTGACTGTCATACGTGTGTGTTTGTGTGACGAAAATTCCGTATTGAAGTTGGCATTTAAGTTCAGTATCATCCAAGAAAATCCCCCACCCCCAACTACCCTTAACATGGATACATTTTCGAAAAATTTTATTTCCCCCAAAAAATGGCTAACGATTTTGATTTAAATATCGCATCTTAAAGGTATTTACATGACAAATAAAATCTATGCCTTGAATTTTCTTGGAATAGCCTCAGAAGACATCTTTATTCTGGCTGGATTTTGCGGAATTTTGCATAACTGGTAAGCCGTAAAAGATAGACAAAACTTACTAAACAACAAATATAGAGCTCGTTAAAACACACAATTTATGTTATATACATTTTTTTCGTGGAGTTGATAGTTTTTTAGATATTCCTTGTTTTGGTTTCAGTTTTAAATACTTAAAACTTATTCATATGGGGATTTGTCAACTCCTGGCCACGCAAAGAAAAGGAATTCAACCCTATAGCAACCGCATTTTAAAACATTTGGCTATCGGTTTAGCCTAGTGTATTACCTTCTGCTTATAAGGAACTAAATAATGAGACCATTTCTGCTAATATTCATCTCGATTAGTTTGAAGTAGATAGAGGAATAAGCTTATACAATAATTTGCTAGTGAAAGTCATGTGAGTGGAACACATTAGATTTTTTTCTAAAGACATGTAGCCGTTCTTAGGGCATCTTTGGTTTTCTGATAGTTTCACTTTTCGATATTCGTCACTGAAAATTGATTTCATATTTCATTTATGCCATTTTACTTCTTGGTCATATAAAACGGTGTTAAATGTATTATCTAAAATAATAGGAATTTTGATATTATTATTTTTTTAAATGTTAATTATGGACTGGTTTAATGGTTGTGTATATTGGTACTGGAAGCATTACCCTATAGACAAATAGGCTTGATGGTGGGTACTCATGAGACGATCAGCAAATTCTTCCTTGCCTCTTAAAAATGTTGGGCCTGAAGAAGAATAAAACCATATTGTTATCACCGCCTTTAGTGGATCAATAAATGAAATCATAAATATAACTCCATAACCATATGTACACCAATAATTTATCATATATCATTCATAAACATGATTTCTATTATTTTATTATTACGGTTTCTCTTTAATATTATTAACTTTTTAATGTTTTCATTTTTGTCTTCTATAATTTTAACCTGCACTTTGTAATTCAGGCTCATATAGTATGTGTTTCTTTGTATGTTTCATTTCAATTTTTGATACTAGTGCCAAGCGTGCTTGTCCATAGTGGCAACCTGTATTTATAGGAAGTTGTGTTTGAATAAACAACATCAATAATAATAATAATAATAATAATAATAATAATAATAATAATAATAATAATAATGTACAGGAAAACTTATGTATCTATTGAGAAACTACTTTATACCAGTTTATCCCTGGATGCCTGTAAATTCGTTGAAATATTTATAGATCGAAGACGGAGAACAGTTAAACATACGTGCAGCAAAATGCATCAAGAGAAATTGAAATGTAACTTAACAACAAAGTATTGTATTTGTTGCTCACTAAAACGTATGAAATTAAATGCGGAGAGTTATAGTTTTCTCCAAGACACGATGCCCTCAAACGGGAAGCTTCCCCCTACCACTGGGCAATAGCCATTAGCAAACAAAAGAGATGAGAGGCAGCGTAGTAAAATCTGTTTCCTGGAGACTCTGCTTGCAAGTCGAGAATCTCGCCTCAGTAGACTGGAAGACTTGACAACAGCGAAGTTTCCAACATAACACACCCTAATGCCAAACTTTGGAAGACGAGTGGGGCAGGTTCATCATGTTCTATACTTGTCAGAAAGTTAACTTTGTCAACTCTTCCTTGTGGCCTTTTTGGGAAATCCCTTCCACATTGAACTGTATCCAGCTCAATAAAAATCCAAAACACTAAACCACAGTGTAACATTCAGAGGTGCTCGACTCTATTCAAAGCGGGACATATTTTTCTCTAGTTAGAATGATTTCTAAGGTCCATAGAGGAGTTACACAAAAGCCATTAATAATTGGTTTAGATTCAATTGATTTGGGTTGAAGATAATTTTGAGCTCAAAATTTGTATTATTTTTAATGAAATTAACAGGAGAATGAGCGTCAAAGTGAATGCAAATATGTATCCGCGCTAAACTAACGCAATGAACCGATTGGACAACATAGGCAAGTAATGATCATCAGCTGTGGTTTCAAAGGCCAATATTTAAATAATCATCAGCAGCAGGATTCAAGGTTTGGACCCTAGGGATCCGTTACGTCCCCATCAGACAATATCTTCTCCCCATCTCTTCCTCGGTATTCTTATTTCTCTTTTACCGGTTGGAACGTAGTCGGTTATTATTTTAAGGAATCTGTCTCTGTTCATTCACTGGTCATGTAAATCCAGTTTGTTTTATCCTTTCAATTAAATTAAATATTTTTAATTCTTCCCTTAATCCTTCGCTTGTTTTATAATTCAACTGATATTAAAAACCTCATTTCTGCTAGTTCAAATTTTCTTTATGTTCTCTGTTTAACGCCCATATTTCGTTTGAATACAGTAATATAAGGACTGCCATTGTGTTTTAAAATTCAATTTGGGTTCCCCTTCAATCATCATTCTAAGGGTTCTCTTTATTGTGCCGCACGTAAGATTGAATTTACTCAGTTTATTGTCAACATCTTTCTCTTCAAATACGGCGGTTAAATCTGATACCAAGTAATTAAATGTTACCACCTGCTGTGTTTTTTATTGTTTCCATAACAACTAAGGTCATATTGTTGACCTGGGTTCTTTACGTTGGGTTTAAATCATTTTATTTTACTCACACATGCACTCTCGCTAACCACTCGACCACGGAGGGTGTCCCACCTGCTGTTTGTTTCCTCATAAATTAAAATCTTACTTCTAACATGCACCTTGCATTTAAACACCAAAATCTCGTTTTATTTCTAATAAGTGTACTTTCATTTGTAGGGCGTCTTATGTTTCTGCAACAAGTACTAGTATATAAAGTTCTATTTCTGAGTTATTCCTTGTTATTTGTTTCAATTTTAAAATACTTAATTTTTTCTAAAACGGAAAGTCGTCATTCGTTTCATATCTCTTTTGTTTTCCTTCTAGTCATGCAAAGAGAATACCACTTAGCGTACATCTTTTAAAATTGCAGATTCAGTTCACCTTTTTTGTTGCAACAGGATTTCATGGTTTTTATATTATTATCGGTACTGCATTCCTCATTATATGTTTATGCCAAATATTATCAATACACTTTACATCAAATCACCACTTTGATTTTGAAGCAGTTGCCTGATATTTACATTTCGTTGATATAGTTTGAGTATTCTTTTTCGTATCTATTTTAAAAGCATTATCTACAGCAAATCCATCTCAAACTCGTTGAACTAAATCGATACCAGAAATTTGTATATGTTTAATTAGAGGTTATATATCTTTAAGATTTTGATTTTCCTATGTCTTACTTTTAATTTATTTAGGAAGTATAACTATATATACACGTAACTAGCTTAGCTTGATTTGATTTCGTTTTAGCCTACTGTATTTCTTTCTACTTATAAGGAACTAAATAATTAAACCATTTCTGCTAATGTTTATCTTGGTTAGCATGAAGTAGATAGAAGAATAAGCTTTTATAATTATATATTGTTCAAGAATAGATAAGAAAGTCATGTGAATGAAACACCTAAGATTTTTAAACTGGTATATATAAATGCAAATATATAAAAGTACTAGAAGTATTTAAATCAGTTCTCAAAGCAACATTTCTCCAATTGCTTGTCTAAAATGCAGAAATGTAAAACAAATGAGCGCTACGAAGTCGGCTTAGCCCACCCATTTCTCCCTGAACGCCACGTCGAGGTCCATAACATTCACAGAGCTTGTAATTTGGTACCGGTACAGACGTTGTAACCTGCGCCTAGATGATGGAAGGAACCCCTAAGCCTTTCGCTCTATTCTATTCCTTTCAGCGTTCTCTACCTCTTGTTTATTTATTCTCTGTAACATATCCGTTAATGGGGGAATCGAGTGCTCTATTCCCTTTTAATTCTCGTTGTTGAGGAAATCTCATTACATAGCATTTCAATTTTGTGTCACCTTACACTTGAATGCACCTCCCGCACAAAACCCTGCTATTGTCTTCGGTTATGTAAACGCAAATCCCTTTAAATCTTTCTCATCAGCATCAGGAAATAGCTTTGGGCTCCTTCAATCTGTATAATATTCCAATGTGGCGCTTTAGTTTAACGAACCAAGCTGCCTTTCTTGCTGCCTGATTGGCTTTCCGTTCCACGTCAAACTTCGTTTTCTCTCATTTCCTGCAGAGAATTTGTGAATCGTGGATTCGTTACATTTACTGCTAATGTCTTTGACCTGTGTTCTAAAACAATTATTCTTATCAAATAACATCTTCAGTTTTTACTTTCTCTACACGTACATTTCACACAAAACTTCGATGTTAGATTTCACCGGAAATATATGTTCCTGAGTCCAAAAACTTATTTTTTAAAAAAGATCCGCGCGCGTGTATGTGTGTGTGTGTGTGTACAGCAAAACTCAAAAACGAAAAGTCGGTTAAATACCAAACTTGGTATTTAAGGACGTGAAATCTCCCAAGGATGTGACACGAAGATTTTCAGGAAAATCCTCCACCCAAACAATATTTTACATGGAATATTTTTTTTCGAAATTTTAACCTTTCTCAAAAATAGCTGAAGATTTTGATTAAAATACCACAATTATTATAGATATTTACATGGTAAATAAAATGCATTATCTTCAAATTGTTGGGAATAGCTCTGAAGTCTTCTGAATGCTGGACGAGTTTTGCATAACTGATAAACCCTAAAAGATAGACCGAAAATAAAAATGTAAATGGAGTTTTATTTATGGACGCTCTTTAATTGCTATGGTTATCAGCGTCCCATTCTATATTGGGCACGAAAGACCGCTTAATTTTGCTCAGAGGCCTCTTTTATTGGGCTTAAGGTTCTTTTACGTTTTGATTTTAAAATACCTGTACTTTTCTCAAACAGAAGTCATTCGTGTTTTTTGTTTTGCACCTGGCCATCAAAGAGAATCGAATTTCAATGACAATCGCATGGCGACAGCTTTTAAAACAGTTGAATATGGCTTTAGCTCAGTGTATTCCCTTAATTTTCTTCAACTTGTAAAGCAGAAAGTAATAGGACTATTCTGTTAGTATTTATCTCGATTAGCATAATGTAGATGGTAGAATAATGGCAGAATACTCTTTTGTAAGAAGTTTGTTTATAGATAAGAAAGACAGTCATGAGAATGGAACACATCAGAAGTGTTTTTCAGTCAAAGCTTCCTCCTCTAAAGACAGTCCATAGTTCTTTATCAAGAAATAATTTAGTTAAAGAGTACATCTTAACTGTGGACGTTTATTTGGCTTCGTTTCTTTGAATTCTAAGAAGGTGTAAGCCATGAATTCATTCTTCCTTTGTTTACTTTTCTTATTCTGTTCCTTAGTACGACATATTTGTAAAGAGAGCAGGTGGGAATCAAACTAATGCTCCATAACATTGGACTGTGTTATGCCAATGATTTAATTTCGTGCATACAAACATGTATTTTCAAATCGAAAATCCGGATTTTCAAACAAACGATATATCAACCTGGTGAAATTGATCCGCCTACTGCGCTTGGATTAGGCAACTGACGCAGCGCTGTTGAAAATCTGATTAATAAATATGTTCATGTATTCGCTAGCACATATATAAATTCGTAAATTTTACAATTTAGTGTTAGTAGTAGTGGTTTAGCAATATTAATTGTTATCTACTTTGACTTAAGGGATTACTTTGACAGGGCTTCATTGACATCTTAAATTTCCTGTATGTTTCGCGCTATTTTTGGCAACAATAAAACGATCTTATAATAAGTTATGTTAGTTATTAGTAACACATTTTGTTGAGTGTTAACAACAATGAATAAATACCTACCTAATTCGTCAAGTCAGTTTTTTGCTTGCAAAGGAACTTTACTGGTTAGGAATCATAAGAAGAAACCTGGAATCGTTCATACACTTCGTTACAGAAGTGATTGCTGAAAAGTATCACATAAATAGAACCACTCTTAAGTTGATTCAATATTAAAGTAATTTTAGTGATCTGTCTCGTTTAAGAATTGATAAAAAGCGTTTTAAAAACTTTTCTAATGGCTTGTAACAATAAAACTAATTTTAAAAAGATAAATTGGTGTCAAGGTAGTAATTACGGTGCGGCTACTTTGAATTGCCGTGAAAACAAAGGCGATGTCAAAACAGTCCCAACATATGGGCAAAATTGATTTAAAGAAAACTGGATATGACCCTATTGAGATTCCATTTGAGGAGAAAAATTCCAAAAAGAGGTTCAATTGGTGCAATCAATCATACATTTATTCTTTTCATCATAAATCGTACGGGTCGCATCTTAAAAACCTTCGAAAAAATGTCAAGGTAGCCTTGGTTCACAGTAATTATTTTCTCAGAATACGCAGCTCCGCTCGCGTTTTTATGCTATCTATAAAAGCTGCAATCTCCTTCCCCTTCTCTTTATCTCATTGTGTGTATGTGTGTGAGTGAAAAGTACACTTTTGATCATATAGTTTCAAAAGAGTAAAACAATTTTCTCTGGGCTGTCATTAACAGTTAAAAAACGCAAGTTCATATGTTAATATTGCAATACATACAACATATTGTTATGCACTCGAAACTAAAGTTCCATGACAACCAGAAAATGACAGTAAAAGGCAGAAATAACCATTATTTTTATTTAAATAAAAGCTTAAGTTTGGTGTAATCAAACGCATTCTCTTAAAAAATAATAAAATGGTTAGAAAACTGAAATATATAAAATCCCAGTAGCCCGCCTGGGTAGTGTGGTGGTAGGATGAGTTACCCGGATAAGGTTTTTTCGGGGGTTTTCCTTATCCTGAGAAGACAAAGGTCGAGTAGCTTTAAGCTCCATGGAGCCCGAGATCATTTGAGCATTATTTCACCAATTTCATTCATAGTCCATTATGACCAAACAGGTTAAAGGACATTAAACTAAGAACAAAAAGTTCAGTATCTAATTTTTAAATTAAACAAACAAAAGATTACAAATTTTGTCTTCGTGTGCCAAGACAGCAGTATTTTGGGGAATTAATATGCCAAACTGGGATATAACCAAACTTCACAGTAGTGATTTTGCTGTAGAGTAAAAAAGTAGAGGCGTATGATCGCGCGAACACACACACACACACACACACACAAACACACACACAAACACACACATAATAGAGTGAATCAAAAGTTCCAGGCCGAAGGAAATCTAAATGATTGGTTAGATATTCAAGTGCCAGGAATATGGGCCCCATTTTGAATATAATGAGGTTTGTAGGACTTCTGACTCCCCTAGACAGACATACGCAACGCAGCACAACATGCATACAGTTAGAAGTATTTAAAAAAGGGAATTGCTTGCTTAACGTTAACAGAAAGAAGGAACTAATGATGATCTTTTTTGGATAGTGTTTTTTTACGCCCGCTTTTACTACTTGTGGCACCGCAGGCGATGATAATGATGATGACGTTAATAACACTAACACGAATAATAATAGATAATAATATCAGTAATTCCTATTAATCAAACAAATAAAGACTCTTGAGTTTAATTAATTTATATAAATTGTTTGTACGTTTTTGGTATATTAATGTATTCTTTAGTATTTTTTTTTTTTTTAATTTTTTCATTTGTACAGCCCGCTTTATCTACTATGATCACATCGAAAGCTTTGACATAAACAACTGCAAATGAACTGTAGGGATTGTTAACGTTGGTTTTTAACAGTTTTACACTGTTAAATACACATTCACGCATATAATATTCACTCTCCCATTTTTTTATTATTCCATTTATATATCCCTCTTTAACATCTAAGATCATATCGGGGGCTTTGCATTAGAAACAATTCGTTGTCTGTAGGTACTTTACTTTGGGTTTAAATCATTTTATTTCCTTCAAACACACACATGTTCACTCTCTCATACACACTTCCAGTCTCTGTGGGGGATAGGGAATAATTCTGGTTAAAGAAAAATTTCCCGCCACAGCCGGGAATCAAACCCGGGACCTCATTCATACTCCCAAACTCTGTGGGGGATGGACATAGGGGATGATTTCAGTTAAAGCAATTTTCCCCACCCCCAGCCTGGAATTGAACCGGAGACCTCTGAGTAAGAAGCCAGAACGCGACCATTTGACTTCTGAGGCAATGTTTAATAATTGTTATCTAAGAGCTGCATATCAACATAAATCCACCTCAAACTCATTGAACTAAATCAATACCTAAATAGGGAATAAAACTAAATAAATAACAATAGAAATTAACGTACATGCTTATTCCAGAGGGATGACCATCGTCACTGCTTGCCTACGTAAAACACTATTTTGGTTCTCTTCTTTCACTAACTCAATCACTTGCTTTACTTAGCGATCTGTTGTAAACTTCAAGTCCATAGAATTGCATATTAACTACGTGTTTTGTACCCTGGCCAGTGTTTAGGGTGTGTTAGGAGAAAAGAGAAGCAAAATAGCACATTAGTACAAAGGTTATTCACATTTTTGTTGGCCGCGCCGTGGCCGAGTGATTAGACCCTCACCTAAACGGCCCGGGTTCGATCCCAAGCGACCACATATGAGATTTGTGGTGGACAAAGCGGCGCTGGGGCGGGTTTTCTCCGGTTTCCCCCGCCATCTTCATTCATGTCTCATCAGTGTCACCGCCTGTGGTGCCATAAGTAGTTAAAGCGGGCGTTAAACACTACCAAAAAAAAATTCTGTTAACAGCTCAAGGTCTTTTTGTACATGCTTGCTCGATCATTCTCTTTATACCTGGGGTAAGTTTTAAGGTTGTAATAAACTATTAGTATCCGAGCGTTAATCTAGTAATTACTAAGCAGACGTGGCTAGTTCTAACTTGACGACGTTGCAAGCCTGTGATTCGCTACAGCCGTGCGAATATGTGCGGGAGGTTTGCCGCAAACTCTAACAGCCTATATCTGGGATGGCGAAAGAAGCCATTCTCGCCTGTTGTATATAAAGTCTGATAGTGCCGCGCGCCAGAGAGAACCATATTTGTGGAGGGGGTGTTTGTTTCGAGTAGTACATTATTCGCCGGACACCTTGTGTGATGACATTTGCCATGAAAACATTCTCGCGATGTGCAGGCGCCCAAGTTAGTATATATAGCATTCCCTTCACAATTATAAATCATGACAGGCGGAACAGAATTCTTCCGTTGCTCGCTCTTCCGTCTAATCTTTTCTGCGGTCTACCTTGGTGGTCCTCCATCTTCATCTTTGTAGCACTGACAAAGCACCGCACAGGACGTGAGGCCCGACCAGGTGCACGTGCCCATAAACCCATATATACCTGCCCTTTGGATAATTAATGTTGATGAATGGGGTTCCAGGAACGCGTTTGTTGCCTTACTTACTGGATAACATCCACCTTCAGTTCGAGTATGTGCCTTCAGGCTGACTTTAAATTGGTGAATCCTCAACTAAATTGAATATCCACGATCGGATATTTGGCTGGTAATATTTTAGTTCTGGTGCAGAGGGAGGGAAGAAAACATGCCTACAGTCCTAACGTCCTACTTCTCTAATTCACTACTTACTCTGAAATTAAATACTATCTAGCTTAAGATGATGTAATTGTGGACTTTGGAAAATCCACAGTATGTAAGATAGCTTATTGAAATGATACCAATTATTATACAAAATAATGATAGTTATTTAAATAATAATAATAATGTAGAGTCCCGGTATTTCGAGGCTCCATGTAATTCCAAATGGTCTTAATAAAATGAAAATTTTACATACAACTAGTGTAAAATCCCGTTTTTATACGTTGTTCGATTACGCACTTCCAAAGTGCTACATTTTAAACTTTCTTTCAATTTTCCATGTACAATACAAGTAAAACTGTTTCACCAAGGGTTTTCGTTCATAATGCACAGAAATAACCTTGCATCACTGTAAATGTACTTGTTTTAAAGATTGACAGTTACTGTAGGTTTGAAGGCGTGAGCTTGCTCTTTCTTTGTCGGCCCTTCACTAATTGGAACCGCGTGTCAACAAATGTATCATATATACCATCCTTTCAGGAAAAAATACTGTACTGCCATAGTAATCCCTACTCATCGACGCTTAGTAAAAATACACGTTTTACAGCAGTAACGGACTGGCCATTGTTGTACTCTAATGCAATGAGCCCACCACATAACACAGGTAAGTACAACACTGTTTAACAACTATTGTGCTCCTTAAACATTTATTCATGAAATACCAATTATTTAATGATATTTTCGTATTATCCAAGGTGTTTTTTTTTTTTTTTTTTTTTTTTTTTTTTTTTTTTTGTAATTCGAGGTAGCCAAGCTCTACTGTAATAATAATAATTATTATTATTTAATGGTATAAATTCATTATTATAAAACATATGAGCCACATGATGCATTTTTTAAACTATTCACATAAAAATTAAGTTTTACAGTAAATGAGTTTAAAAACAGACCTGTCATATCATATGTTTTATATTAACTGTGATTATTTAAAAAAAAAAAAAACTTTAACTTTTCGTACTTTCCAAAACTTTTGATGCTTCAAAATGTGATAATTTATTTCTCAATTTTGGAGCATTATTTGGATAAACTATATGAATATTTTCTTTGATGTACCCTTGAGTAACAGTATACATATTTTGAAACAGTGCAGTAACAAATTAAATCGTGTAGAGAGTTTTTGAGTAAGGAAAAGTGTCGGAAACGAGTTTGCGAGAAAGCAAGATTTTAAGCTTGGCCTGCCCATTAATAAGCATACGACTGCCTATATTAAGTCTCAGTTAATTGGTAGTTAAAATGCGCCAAAGGGGAAGATGATATTTTCTCTTAAGGCTCAAACATTTTTGTTTTATTGTGATTTTTTTTTAAATTTTTCATAATTTGTGGTCAAATTTCACAGCTATATCACCTAAATCGATGTTGCAATGTTTAAACTCAAGTGATAAGTTAGTTAATGTAATTAACCGTGTTTTAATGAAACCATTGTACAATGATCAAGAGGACTTTAGACCCGACTATTCCAAATAACGTATGAAAAATATCTGCATATGTACGCAAAACATCAATGGGACGTCTGACTCCCTTAACCTTCTGCCAACAGATTTCCAAATTCTAGAAATGCTGCATAAAAATCTTTGATGGCGTAACAACCATCGGTTGGAATGGTCAAGTAATTTTTTACATAATAATATTATAGTACGTTAAATTTTAAACCTTAGTATCTTCTTTTTTGTCGCATAGTTGTATAATAACATAAAGCCACATAACTTTTAATAATGTAAAAACCCTTAACATTTACAACAAAATAAAACTACGCACTCCCAGGTCACCATTTTTAACCTCTTAAAAAACACATAGTCTGTGACCATGAGAAAACTAATTTTCTCACGGAATTCTGATGTTAAAACTTTTTCTCTTTAAACATAAATTTAGCCGGCCCTGCTAACGAACTTCTATTTAACATAATTACAAAGAAAAGAAAGTAAAACGTCCTTGCATGAGGATTAGAGGATTTTGGCTTCAGTGCATACATCTATTGAATTATATTAAAGGTTATTCAGATGTTTCGACAATGTACAGTATTTTTCAGAACATGGTGGCCCTGCCCCACCCTTCTTCCAAAATCTTTAGTTTGCGGTTAGGGGGGTTGCGTTTGGAAATCCGCAGTCGCTGTTGCCAGGTCCTCCACTTACTGGTTTTCTAACTGAGGTGTGATTCTCGGCTTGAAAGCAATGTCTCCAGGAAACGTTACCTCTCACCCCTAGTACAGGTTCATCATTTGTTTGCTAATGGTTATTGCCCAATGAAAGAGGGGAGCGGTCCCGTTTGAGAGCCATCATGTTTTGGAGAAAACTATACCGTTACATAAACATCTACAGTGTTTGATAATGACAAAGAACTAGATACAACACAGGATTGATTATCGTTTTTTAAACTCGTCTTAAGTTTGTTGAAGTGCTGCATCATGACATCTATGTATACTCCTTGCGCTAAAATGTAAGCGGCTTTTGTTTTTATTCTCCGCGATGGAATAGCTATTTATGTTCTGAGGATTAATAACACCTATTTTCTAGTTGACATCTTCAACTAAAAGTTGAGGTCTTCTTCGTAAGTATGATCTTTACTTACAATTTATAAGATACAAACTAAATCCTTTTTAATCTTCCAGTATACAGATCACAAATAACAAAGTTTTATTAATATCAGAAGAAAATACGAGCAGAAGATCAGCTACCATGACACTGCCAGAAAAAACAGGAGAATTTTATGAGCTCACATCAATGCCTTCTGGGAATTTACATGCAAGGATTTTAGTAGAGCCGACAACACTGTAGGAAGGCTTAGAGGCTCAGTTGTATTTTAAGAAAACACACGTGTTTGTGCTTGAAAGGTGTCAGTGATCACATATAAAAATTAAAATGTGCCTGTGTTAAATAAAGCTTGTTATATGCTCCATGTTTTGAATATGTGGCAGTTGTTAACAGTAAATACTTTATAATTTGGACTAACCTCAAATTTAAACCTTAACCAAGGGTACACTCGAATCACTCTACCAACGTTTAGAGGTCAATGCTATTTATAGTGACATTAATGTAAAATGCATCTGTGGCGAGAAAGTTAAGAACATTGAACCAAAAAGGTTGCTTTAAAATTTTTAACCATTATATTAAATAATTTCGCTCAGCGTGTAAATGATAAAATTGAACGTAGGTACCAGCAAAAAAACTAAACAGTAGAGTATTAAGGTAGTGTAAATAATGTTCTCTCTGTTGGGAACAAATAACTATGTATACATACATTTGTTATTCAGGAAGTATGTTCTTCTATTGAAGTCGCTCACATGTCATTTTAAGTAATTTTTATGTGTTTAGGTTTATGCATTAATAGTGTCTGCTACGTTTTGCAGCTGAACAGTGTTGCCAAATGCAAGAACATGGCTCGTGAACTCCATATGAGACTAGTTTCCTTTCAAGGTTTAAAGACGTTTTCCACAATCGTTTTCAATATATGG
Source organism: Hymenopus coronatus (assembly GCA_030762935.1). NCBI lineage: Eukaryota > Metazoa > Arthropoda > Insecta > Mantodea > Hymenopodidae > Hymenopus > Hymenopus coronatus. The sequence goes on from CM060890.1 coordinate 106,675,346, forward strand.
AAAGTCCAAGCACACAGCCTTCTTGTCCCATCCTGAAGTCATAAAAAGTAAATATGAGTCAATTCGACATTCAGTCGATTGAGCAGGTTTACCAATGATTAATCGAGATAACCAATACCTATATAAAGTGCACACAAATCGAGTACTTTAGTCTGAAAAGAGCGAAAACGAAAACCGTATCTGTTACCAAAGTAAACGCATAAAAAGAACTAAAGTCATAAAATCAGATGACTCAAAAAGACAAGAGCACATACATTCGTGACGAGATAAGAAGAAACAATTGCCGTTAGCGACTAGGAAAGAAAACCGCGCTCAGAGGAATAGATAAGCATATCAGCTCCTAAGCGAGCGAATAACTTAATAAATGCATAACGACACTTAGCATTAAATTCACAAATAGCGCAATTGGCATAAACCAGCTTCTGCAACACAAAATAAGTGAACTTTTATAAATGAATTAAGAAAAAAAATTGCTTAACTCCCTCCATAGTATGACGGTAGCGTGTCTGCCTCACTTCAAGAAGTCTGGAGTTTGAATCTCCGTTAAGGTATTTTTTTCAGGGGTTTCCCTTATCCTTAGAAGGCAATTGTTAGATAACTCTAAGCTTAACTCATCAACATCAACCTTAATTGAGCATCAATTTACCGATTTCATTCATCGGCCGATGTGACCTACCAGGTTAAAGGACATTAAACTAAAAGAAAAAGAAAGAAAGAAAGAAATCTGATGCGTTACACTCACGTGACTTTCTCTAGCTGTTCTACAAATAAACTTCTCACAAAAGATTATTCTTCTTTCTACACCATGAATAAACATCGAGATAAACATTAGCAAAATGTCCTTATTACTTAGTTCCTTATAAGTAGAAGACAACTAAGGGGATACATTAGGCTAAACCGACAGTCATATGTTTCAAAAGCTGTCGAAATGGAATTGTCATTACAAATCGCTTCTTTGCTTGGCCGGGAGTAGAACAAAAGAAAAACGGACACTTCCTGTCTGTGAAAAATATCTCTCTGTTACGGTTTAGTAGTTAAGCAAAATTCGTCAAAATTCATCCAGAACAAAGACGAGGTCTTCAGAGGCTATTCCCAGAAAATTCAAGATATACATTTTATTTGGAATGTAAACATCTCCAATATACGGGATTTTAATCAAAATCGTTAGAGACATTTTTTAGAAAATGAATTTTCGAAAAATTTTTTAGTAAAAGGTAGTTTGTGGTGTGGGAATTTTCTTAGAAATCTTCATGTGGCATCCTTGGAAGATGCTAAACCTAAATACCAACACACATACACGGACCTTTTTGTAGAAATGCTTGATTTCAGGAGGTCCAAAAACATGTATTTTCGGTGAAATCTCGGTATCAAATTTTTGTACATTGTACATTCGGGCTAGAAAAAGTAAAAAATCGTAACCTTGCGATGAACTTCCACTCACCATTATAGAGAGTCATCTTCCTTCTTGAAATACGAGGTAAGTGTTCACATTGGATTTTAATATAAATACATCCGTTTCTGAACATTTTGTTATTCTTATTATAGTACCTTTCATACACTGCGAAAAACCCTCTACACACGCTGGCTCATCTGAAGTTTTGTTCTTTCCTTGAAAACACGCATTTCTCGTCCCTTCCTTTTATGACAAGAGCTGACAAGCTGTGCTAGTCATCATCGAGATCAACACGATCACCGCTGTCTTCCACATAAAACTTTCACTACGCCACCACACCCACCTCGACATAACTCGTCCGCTGCCGTATAGAGGAACAACTGAACATCTACTTGGACGAACATCTGCCGCTTACGATGTACCTTTCAGTCTTGCATCCCCTACCTCTTTGTTCCTCTAGCAATGATACGTTCCTACAGTTGGAGTACCGAGGCTGTATACTATTCCATGTCTGGCTATGAAAGGACATTTTCTTTTCAAGTCTATCGCGCTCTCTGTGCCATTCGTTTCAACGCCAATTTTAATTACTAACCTACAACATTTTTAAAAGGAAAAGCTTCTTTGGGGTGTAGGCATTTCTATTGCTTCACTATTACTGTACATAACATTGGAGTTAAAGTAAAGATACGTTGTGTGTTTGTAATATATTGAATAAGTATATTGAGATCGGTAGTTGTTTAGAAAAAGTGAAAAGAAAGCGGATGAAAAAGTACATAGTTAGGCAGAAGCCTCATTGTTGTCTGAGAACAAAGCCTGACTCTGCCCGTTTCAAAAGTCGCTTCGCGCTGAGGGCGGTATCCACGATTTCGTTGGGTGCCTATTAGGCAGAAAACAGCTCTACATGGAGTTGGACTTAGCTACTGTTTCGGAAGTGCTATTGTCGTGCGGTAAATAGAGGACAAATCAGTATTTGTCCAATGGCGTACCTCTTGTAACCAATGGAGCGTACCTGATATGTAAAGATAGCTGCATTTGAACTCTACATGGAAAAAAATATCGTGTTATTTATGGACGCTCTTTAACTACTGTGGTTCTCATTGTCCCATTCTAAACTGGGCGTGAAACACCGCTTAATTTTGCTCAGAGGTCTCTCTATCAGGCTTGAAGTTCTTTTACGTGCAGTAAATCTACGACACGGGACCAACGGCTTTACTTCCCTTCCGAGGGAAGCCATGCTAAGGATTTTTACACCCGAAATAATCCATCGTCCTCCACCGGGTTTGAATCCGCAAACTTGGGTATATGAAGTTAGAACGGTAGCCATTACACCACGGAGGGTGACTCTCCGCTATAGAGTAGATAATAGTGAGCGTGTGTGCATTTTCCATATCAGCTAATTTCGTTCTGATACCAGCTATGAATGAAACTTCAGGTTGTCGCAGGTAATGCACCAACTACTATACAAAGAAGATAAAGCTGATGCTATGGAAACGGGCAGTGGGTAAATATTCTCTGTAGCTATTGAGTGACTCCGGAAGCAAGATAATGTTAAAGCTTACTGGGACCAATAGTAGTCAGCAACTCTGTCTATTCAGTTAAAAAGAGTTGTTTTACTTGGTAGTGATAGTGGTAGTAGTAGTAGTAGTAATAAGTAATATTCTTGTGTAATGGTATCTAGCTGAATATAAATATTAGGTATACCTATGTATAGCAAAGAAATAAATTATGTTTTCATCAATATCTTACTATTTTTACTTTTACTACCACATAAATAGACGGCAGAGAACCAAAAGTTCACCAAAAATTCCAATATCGAGACTTCACCGGAAATGCATATTTTGAGGCCCCGATTTTTTTTTTTTTTTTTGGTAAGATCTATGTGTATATCTGTGAACAATGTAAATAAAAAAGAGACGCTGTTAAATGTCAAGCTTAAATACGAAGCTTCAGTTTGTTCCAAAGAAGCGGTGTCATAGCCAATGGTTAGACCGCTCGCCTCTTGCCAGAGGAACGCATGTGGGATTTGTGGTGGATAAAGTGGGACTGGGCAGTTTTTGTCCGGGTTTTTGGATTTCCTCGTCATGCGAGGGCCGATCCCTCGACAGGCTTCTGACCCTAGGAGGCCTCGCGTAAGTCCTCCTAACCGATTACATTAAGTTTAAGTATCTTCCAAAGATACGACATGAATATTTTCAGGAAAATACCCCTTCCAAAATTACTCTCTATAAGGGAATCTTTTTCGAAATATCTTATTTTGAAAAATATTCTAACGATTTTTATTACCACATATTAAAGATATTTACATGACAAACAAAATATAATTTTGAATTTGTAGGAATAATCTGTGAAGTACTCTTCATTCATTTCATATCGTTTTGTGAAAGTGGTAGACGAAAACGTCGATCTGTTTAAAACACACAATTTATTTAAAAACATTTTGTAGCACCAGCCATTTTCGAGATATACGTTAGTAATGGTTCGATTTGTTATTTTGTCATTCTTTTAAAAGTCCTGTCGACATCAATTGTTTGTCACGATTGCTTGGAAAGAGAATAGAAATCTAAGACCAGCATTAAGGTCCACTTCTTAAACATTTGATTATCGTTGCTCTCTTCGTATCTATAATGAAATGTATAATGTAGCTGTTTCTACAAAGAATAATCTCGATTAAAATGAGGGAGAGAGAAACAAAAACTTGTAGGTATTATCATTAATAAACGAAAGAACCTCGCGTGAATGTAACACATAAATTTCTTAAAAACATGTCGATGCCTTTTAATGGGTTATTACATATTAGGGCTGATATTTTACTGTTGACCTTGTGCAAAATCCCTTTCTTAATTTACTTAACAATACTTAACATCTTGTACTATAACTCCACACGCATTGTGTGAAATAAACAAATAAAAAATCTGATGTGATCTATTCATATGCCTTTCTCTACATCTCTGCAACAACTTATTTTTAAAAAGCTAATGCTTCTATTTACTTCGTGCTAATCGAGAAAAAATTAGCAGAAGTAGTCTTATCACTTGCTTCCTTGTAAGTAGCAGTGAAATAAAGGAGTACCATAGGTTAAAGTGATAGACAAAAGCTGGTTGCTATGTGACTGAAGTTCCTTTGTTTGTATGGACACGAGTTGACAAATTTCCGTACGACAAAAGTATGTTTTTTTAAAGCTGAAACCAAAAACAAGGAATATCTAAAAAAAATCTTATGTGTTACACTCACATGACTTTCTCTAGCTGTTCTACAAACTTCATACATAAGATTGTTCTTCTTTCTGCACGTTGCTAATCGTTGTACTCATTAGCACAATGCTCTTATTATTTAGTTCCGTATAAGTAGGAAGAAAATAAGGGAATACACTAGGCTAAACCAATAGTCAAATATTTTAAAAGCTGTCGTTATGCGACTGTCATTACAAATCGTTTCTTTTCTTGGCCAGGAGTACAACAAAAGAAAATCGGACACTCCCGTCTGAGAAAAGTATAAGTACTTCACAACTGAAACTAATAACAGTGAATACCTCGAAATCGGTAAGCTCTACGAGAAAAATGCATATGATATAACTTATGTATTTTAACAAGACCTAAATATTTTGTATAGTAAGTTTTTGTCTATCTATTACGGTTTACTGGTTATGCCAAATTAAACAAAATTCATCCAGAATAAACAGGTCTTCAGAAGCTATTCCCAGAAAATTCAAGATATACGTCTTATTTTTTAGGTAAATATCTTTATTATATGATATTTTAATCAAAATCGTTAGAGCCATTTTTAAGAAAATCAAAAAATTTCGAAAAAAGTTCCATGTAAAGGGTAGTTTAGGGTGGGGGAATTTTTCTCAAAATCTTCGTGTCGCATCCCTGGAAGATACTAAACTTAAATACCAAGTTTGGTATTTTAGTTACTTTTCGTTTTTGAGTTATCGAGTTCACGGACACACGGACACACACACACGGACCTTTTTCGGAAAATGATTTTTTTGGATACAGGAGATCCTAAAACATGTATTTCCGGTGAAATCTCGGTATCGAATTTTTGGGTGGAATAGAGCACTTCTCTATCCCTATGTACATTGTACATATGGGGCTAGGGAAAGTAAAAGGGAATATATAAGTTTTCGTCTATCTCTTACGCTTTAGCAGTTATGAAAAATTCCTTGTGAACAGCATAACTCAAAAAGTCCGTATGATATTAAACTTGGGAATATACCAGATACGAACATTTTCAGGAAAATCTCCCTACATATGGAAGATTTTTCAGAATTTTCGATTTTTTCAAAACAGCTTTAACGATTTAGATTAAAATAACATATCTTAAAATATTTACAATAGAAATAAAATGGTTATCTTAAATTATCTGCGAATAGGCTTTGTTGAAACATGGCAACAGTAATTGTTACCCATTTATTTTTACTTTTACTATGTTTAGAGAGAAGATAGAGCTTTGGATCCTGGTATTAAATATCCTACTGAGGGAAACCACGAAAACCCCAGACAGATTGGTCGGCCCACGGATTTGAGCCGCGGAGCTGCCAAATTCGGGCCATTCTACTCCGTTTAATTGGTTATTGGCAAGTGAAGTGCACTGCTTTTAAAGTGCACTGCAATTTGCACTAAGGTAATGCATATGTGAAATTTGACCAACGATTTTGAAAATATTAAAAACACTCTTCTTTTTAATAAAATATTCTAAACATTAAGATCTTATATCGTTTTGGCCACTTGAAGCACTCTTAACTACCAATTAACTGAAGCTATACATTGTTAGGGCATGTTTATTTCCCAAATTTGAGCTTTATATTTTCACAAACTTTTTGTCAGCACTTTTCCAAACTAAAAATGTTTCATACCAGGCAATTTTTCACTAATTTGTTTAACAAAATGTTATAGTACCTCTTAAAAGCACAGTAAAGAAATGACCATACATTTTTTACGAAATAATACTCCAATTTTGTAAATAAATTATTACATTTTGAAAACTCAAGAGCGTTAGAGAGTACGCTAATTAGAAGTAATATAAAATATATCACAGGTTTATCTGTAAGCTCATTTGCTGTAAAACTGGATCTAATTATGTGAATATTTTTCAAAATGCATCACTTGGCTCTATTTTATTAGAAAATCTTATGTGTTCCATTCACACCTCTTTCTCTACATCTCTGTAACAAATTATTATTGCTAACACGCTTCATGCTAATCGAGATAAACACCAGCAGAAACAGTCTTATCGCTTGATTCCTTATAAGTGGATGGGAAATAAGGGAATACACTAGGCTAAACTGACAGTCATATGTTTTAGAATGTGGTTGCTACGGGATTGAAATCAGTTTCTTTGCATGGTTAGTTGACAAGTTCTCGTATGAGAAAAGTTTAAGTATTTTAAAACTGAAGCCAATAACAAGGAATATCTTGAAAACGGTCAACTCCAGGAAAAAATATTGTATAGTGAGCTTTTGTCTATATCTTATGGTTTTTTTATTTATGCAAAATCAAAAAAAATCATCCAGAATAAAGACGTCTTTAGAGGCTATTCCCAGATAATTCAAGCTATACATTTTATTTGTCTTGTAAATATCTTAAATGCAAGAAATTTTCATCAAAATTGTTAGAGCCATTTTTAGGAAAATCAAAAATGTCGAAATTTTTTCCATGTAAAGAGTAGTTGGGTTTAGGGAGATTTTTTGATAACTTTCGCATCCTTGGGAGAAACTGTCAAGTTTGGTATTTAATAGTCTTTTAATTTTGAGCTATGCTGCCCAGACACACATATCTTTTGGATTCATTGGATCCCAAAAAATATATTTCCGGTGAAATCTCAGTATCGAATTTTTGGATGCAATACAGTACCTTCCCTTTACACTATGTACATAGTACGTGCAGATAAAGTAAACATGAATTTAGACAATACATAACTACTATTGAAATATCAATGCAAACTAGAATGTTGATTCATGATAGAAGCATCTCTATTATTGTGTAATAAATGGTTTAATTTTCAATAAGATATCTTATATACCGTAGATTTTCCAAATTGCACAGATGCATCACCTTTTAATGACTTTCGGATAGTTCTGCTTTTGTTTCAAATTTTCACAACAAATATGAAATGAGCTTTAAACACGAATTGATGCAGGGACGTATGTATGGTTGATTCCGACGTAACCTCAATCTCTACCCTCCTGCCTGCGTTGATAAACCGCAGTACATGCGGGCACACAGCTGTATCTTTTAAGTACCCACAAATCCGTATGTAAATGTTTTAGTTTTAGGCAATCAAACGGGATTTTGTAAGGTACAAAGTTTACTGATGCAACAATGCAAATGAGCAATCAGTTTAGGCACTACAAACATTGCTTTGATATTCAGCCATACCGAAAATAATCAAGCATGCCTGAAAAAGGGTTGAATACTTCCGAAAAAAAAATCTTATGTTTCCCTTCATGTGAATTTCTCTACCTGATCCACAAACAAACTATTCTTACAAAAGATAGTTCTTTTATCTATCATACTAATCGAGATAAACATTACCAAGAAAAAGGGATAGTAGAATCTTTTAAAAGGTGGTCGTTATGTGAAACAATTGGAATTCGATTCTCTTTGTATAACCAGGAGCAAGACAAAAGAGAGATGAAACAGATACTGATCTCCCGTTTGAGAAAAGCTTAGTAGTTTTAAATTGAAGCCAATACCTCGACAACAAAAATATATACGGCATAAATTTTGTGTTTTAACTAGATTTACATTTTGTACCATTTGTCTATCTTTTACGGTTTACCACTAATACAAAAGCCATCCTAGAAAATTTAGGATATACATTTCTATACATTAAATATCTCAAACAGATAATACTTTTATCAAAATCGTTAGAGCCATTTTAAGAAAATAAAAATTTTGGAAAAACATTCCATGTAAAGGGTAGTTTGAAGTGAGAGATTTTCCTAAAAATCTTCCCGTTACATCCTTAGAAGATACTGAGCTAAGGGAATGTGGATTGAAATTTCATGAAAAAACATAAAAATCGACATTTTATTTTAATTGCATGAAATAATTTAAACTTTTCCTGTACATAAAAAGGAATAATTGGCCACCAGGCGCCATTTTAATTGCCTTGACTGGATCTACAGTAAACATTACAGATGAACATGTACTGGACTCAGTAAGAAAAACGTATATACGACGAGATCATGCAAAGTAAAAAACGAAGTTGTGCAGAAGAAAAGTAACAATGCAAGAAGAAAAGGACAGAAAAGGCAGCAACAGAGGAGAGGAAAAGGAAAGCTTAGGGTCCAACTGATGGATTTTAACGTGAGCCATACATTCAAATCTTTCCTTATTTTCTCGCTATTAATATTTTCATCGTGTTTCTTCTCCTTGCGGAGCAGTTTTTCTGTTACACAAATAAAAGTTGTTGTACATGTTCACAGAGGTACAATGAATAAGAATTTCCCTAGGTTTTACTTGCAGATATATTTAAGCATGTGTTTTCAATTTTCAAATATAAAAATTATATTTTTATTCCAGAAAAGCGTATTCATAACTTTAAAACATTTTGGAGCCTAAACCAAAAGAGACACAGAGAAACTTAGAGAAATTTAAAAAAGAAGGCGTATTATGAACCTAGGTTACAACATTAAACAAAGATTTTATTTTTTTGCCGCAAGGGACTTTTTAGTGACGTTACAAAAATACAAACAAATTTGACCATAACATCCAAACCAGTAGAGCAAAAATGATTCAAATGTGTGCTATAATTTATTTGTATTAAATTACACCTGTGGTATATGTTTAAAAAAATAGTATTATTAATTTGGAATTTCGAACTTTCAGTCATACATGTCGTTTGATTTATAGCAGAGTTTAACGCGCGTGCGGAGCTTTTTCTAAAATGTTCTGAATGCATTCAGGGGTCTCAAAACATATATTGCCGGCGAAATCTCGGTATCTAATTTTTGGGTGCAATATAATGCCTTCCTTACCTAGTATGTTCATTGCACTTATGTAAAACATTTGATGAATGCAGTAAAGGTAGAATTAACTAGGCAAATGAAAAAGTATAAATGAACATGAATGATATATGCTTCCCTAAAAGCGCTATTAGATCACAAGTCTCCATTAGCGTGGGTCAATAAATGCACTGGCTGATGGATTCTGTCTTTAGTTCGATCCTTATCATGATGTAGCGTTGGGACAAACAGAATCCGTAACATAGCAAGGGAGAAAGCACTGCATTAATATTGGCTCTTGTGATCTTGGATGCCGTAGCCAATCCAGTTTCTAAGAACTGAACAGTACACAAACGCATGCGATAGAACGGGTTCTTGATGCACTGAATTGTGTAATGCTCTGGGGCATGTTTCCTATGTAGTTTATAACCTCAGAAATTATAAAGCATGAACGTTCTTATAGAAAGTATGTCTAAAACATATGATATTTTAATTAAAATTGTTCAGCTGTTTAGAATATATATAATATTTTTCGCAATGTTTTTTATGTAAAGGGTAGTTAGGGTAGTTATTTTTTTGAAAATATTTGTGTCACATTCTTTGAAGATAATGAACTTAAATATAAATGCTGATATTAACTGAGTTTTGTTTTGGAGTAATGCTGATCTCTCTCTCTCTCTCTCTCTCTCTCTCTCTCTCTCTCTCTGCCTGCCTGCCTGTCTGTCTATCTGTCTGTATCTATCTATCTGCATCTATCTATCTATCTGTCTATCTGTATCTATCTGTATCTATCTGTATATCTGTCTATCTGTATCTATCTGTATCTATCTGTATCTATCTATCTGTCTATCTGTCTATCTGTATCTATCTGTATCTATCTGTATCTATCTGTATCTATCTGTATCTATCTGTATCTATTTATCTGTCTATCTGTCTATCTGTCTATCTGTATCTATCTGTATCTATCTGTATCTGTCTATCTGTCTCTATCTGTATCTATCTATCTGTATATCTGTCTATCTGTCTATCTGTATCTATCTGTATCTATCTGTATCTACCTGTATCTATCTGTATCTATCTGTATCTATCTGTATCTATTTATCTGTCTATCTGTCTATCTGTCTATCTGTATCTATCTGTATCTATCTGTATCTGTCTATCTGTCTGTATCTATCTGTATCTATCTGTCTCTATCTGTCTGTCCGTCCGTCCGCTATCTGTATCTACCTGTATCTATCTGTATCTATCTGTATCTATCTGTATCTATTTATCTGTCTATCTGTCTATCTGTCTATCTGTATCTATCTGTATCTATCTGTATCTGTCTATCTGTCTGTATCTATCTGTATCTATCTGTCTCTATCTGTCTGTCCGTCCGTCCGTCCGTCCGTCCGTCCGTCCGTCCGTCCGTCCGTCCGTCCATCCATCCATCCATCCATCCATCCATCCATCCATCCATCCATCCATCCATCCATCCATCCATCCATCCATCCATCCATCCATCCATCCATCCATCCATCCATCCATCCATCCATCCATCCATCCATCCATCCATCCATCCATCCATCCATCCATCCATCCATCCATCCATCCATCCATCCATCCATCCATCCATCCATCCATCCATCCATCCATCCATCCATCCATCCATCCATCCATCCATCCATCCATCCATCCATCCATCCATCCATCCATCCATCCATCCATCCATCCATCCATCCATCCATCCATCCATCCATCCATCCATCCATCCATCCATCCATCCATCCATCCATCCATCCATCCATCCATCCATCCATCCATCCATCCATCCATCCATCCATCCATCCATCCATCCATCCATCCATCCATCCATCCATCCATCTATCTATCTATCTCTCACACACAGACACACAAATAGGTCTTTTTCTAAAAATGCTCTTTCTGGTTCAGGGCACCACAAAACGTGTATTTACAGTGAAATCTTGGTATAGTATTTTTGGGTGGAATGGAATATTTCTCTACCTACTGTGTAGGTGGTAGAAAAATAAAAATTCATGTCCGATAATTACTACCATATTTTGTTTCAATTTATCTGTCAATCAAGTCACATTGATGATCTCTTTTTGATTTCTCTAATTAGCATATAGGTAGAGAAGGAATTGGATTTCACCCAAAAATTAGATACCCAGATGTGTGTCTGTGACCACGATAATTCAAACAACGAAAAGTCAGTTAAATATCCAAATTTGATATAAAATTCAATATACCCCACTCCAAACCACATTTTACATGGAGCATTTTTCGATTTTCTCAAAAATGCTTCTAAGTATATTTAATATACTTATATGACAATATTGCAAATAAAATGTATACCTTGAATTCTCTTAGAAAAGTCTCTAAAGACCTCTTCATCCGGAATGACTTTTGTATAACTGATTAACTATTAGAGATAGAAAACTGCTTACTATGCAGAAAATGTAGATCTCGTTAAAACACACGTTTTGTAGAATTAATGAGATCCGAGACATTCCTTGTTATTGGTTTCAGTTTTAAAATATTTAATCTTGTCTCACACGGAAATTTGCCATTACTGTTTCTTTTGTTTATCCCATACAAAGAGGACCGAAGTTATATCGCATAGCGATGGACTTTAAAATGATTTGACTATCGCTTTAGGCCAATGTATTGCCTTATTACCCTTGTAATTGCAAGGAAACAATAAAACTGGTTCGCCAAATGCTTATCTTGATATATGATTTTGTTTTCAATTTATTTTCAGTACAAAGTAACCGTAGTTCAATCAGCAATAGCAATGTGATAATTTAAACAGTAATACTGATAAAATCCCTTTTCATTATTATTTTACATTTAAAGACATATAAGGGCTTATTATCTTATTTATTATTTTACCACCGCTTGTCAGTGTAACCAACAAATTTGTTATAAAGTGCGCTTTTCGATAGATATGCATAATTCATCTATGAAACCAAAGTTATAATTCGAAATGTAGGTGCCAAAAGCTTCTAGATAAAAGCTCGGGGGTTCAAAACCTTCAACCCTCCTCCAGGAATGCTGTAGTTAAACCTATAGAAACTGTATGCCATCAAGAGAACTTTGGCCACTCTACCGTTTGATTTCCTCTGGGAACTTGACAAAGATAAACGGCTTTTAAAATGGTACGTTTGGAATCAAAATAAAAACTACTTGAGACTTCGTATGTGACTGCAAGATGGGTGCCACAACTGTTCACGCTTGAAATAAAGTGGGAGTATCACCTCTTCAGAAACCAATTTAGTCTGTTTGAAACACAATCCTAAAAGTTTTCTAGGTCACTTTGTTCCGGTTGACGACACAATTGATGCCAAATAATGACACGAAATGGAGACAGAGCAAGTTCGGAGTGCATTTATTTACCCTGTCTACTATTTTTCAAGGTGATGAGAGAATTTAAATAATCATCTGGAACATTACCATACAAGCAGAAACAGTCTGATTGAGGGGTCAAGTATCAAAATCTCACACATCCATTTTGCTTTCTCTACACGTACTGTGTACAGAGTGTATAGAGAAGGTATTGTATTCCACCCAAAAATTCTACATCGAGATTTCACCGGAATAAAAAAAAATTATGGAAAAAGATCCGCGAGCGCGTGTGTGTCTGTGAACAGCATAGCTCAAAAACAAAAAGACCGTTAAATACCAAACTCGGTATTTAAGTCTGGTATTTTCTAAGGATGCGACACGAGGATTTTCAAAAAAATCCCCCACCCCAAACTACCCTTTACATGGAAAAAATTCGAAAATTTTGATTTTTCTCAAAAATAGCTCTAACAATTTTGATTAAAATCTCTTATATTTAACATATTTACATGCCAAACAAAATATATAGCTTGAATTTTCTGGGAAGAGCTTCTAAAGACGATGATTTTTATTGAATTTTGCATAACTGGCAACCCGTAAGAGATAGACAAAAACTTACCACACAGAAAATGTAGATCCCGATAAAACACACATGTCATACACATTTTTTTTCGTGAAGTTGGTCGTTTTTGAGATATTCCTTGTTATTGGTTTCAGCTTTAAAAAACATACTTTCCTCATATAGGAATTTGTCAACTCCTGTCCATACAAAAAAGGTACTTTAGTCACATAGCAACCAGCTTTTAAGTATCACTTACCCTATGGTACTCCCTTATATCGCTTCTACTTACAAGGAAGCAAGTAATAAGACTATTTCTGCTATTTTTTCTCAATTAGTATGATTAAATAGAAGAATAAGCTTTTTAACAATAATTTGTTGCACAGATGTAGAGAAAGTCATGTGAATGGAACACATAAGATTCTTTTAAGTGTTGAATTGAGCCATAGCTTTAAGAGCGCATTTCACCACTTACCATATGCACTACTTGGTATTTTCAAGTTCAATATCCCATTTAAAATGCTTTGCGATGATAACAAATCGTGTCAGAACCTGCCAATCCATCGCAAAAAGGTCTGACTTTCATGCGCTATTCCATAGTTTATTGTGCATTAACTTATGGATCCTACTAAATCCATGATAACTATAAAGGGTTTGATGAGTTGAACATCTCTTTAGTGTTGTAAATTAAACTGAAATGCGGTATTCAAATGCTGGTTTTGTAGTCAATCACGACAAAACTAAGAATCTAATTTTCACACTTAAGCGTGTAAACAAAGTTTTATATGTAAAAGCAGTAAAATTCTTGGGCATTTATCTTGACCGAAAGCTAACATGGCAAGCTCATACAAATTATATTTGTAAACGGTTGTTAAGAGTAGTATATCTATTAAGAAACCTTATAAATAAGATACCCAAACATTAAATAAAACAGGCTTACTTCGCCTATTTTGAAATTATCATTATATAGTTTTATATTGTATGGTAGTGATGCTGGCCTGAAAGATGTATTACTATTACGAAAAAAAAATGAAAAAAACAAAAAACATTAAGAATAATTAAAAGAAGTTTGTCTGGTGACTCTTGTAAGCCTTTGTTCATAAGTGAAGGAATTTTAACTGTGTACAATTATTTTTTTTTAATACAGGGGACCCTAAAACATATATTTCCAGTGAAATCTCTTTTTGGTATATTAATGTTATTGAAGAAAAATATTACAGTTATGATTTTAGAAGCAACTTCAGTACTCATAATACAAGGCGCAATTCCAATATCCATGTGCCATTTTCTAGATTAAGTAAAATACACAACTCTCATGTATTTAATGTCATTAATATATACAATATGCTTCCCGAGAGAGTAAGAGCTTTACATTTAAAGCATTTTAAGACTTATATAAATTCAAGACTAAAAGAAAACTGATTGTATAATATGCAGGAATGTTTTAATACTATCTCTAAGTTTTAGTTATACTTGTTTTAATTGAAGGATACCTTAATATGACTATTACCATTGTGTTTACTTTTAAGTTTAATGTTAAATTACTTAATTAATTGTATTTTATACTTAAAGGCTCAAATAAATTATTATTATAATTATAATTACTATTATCATAACCATCATCACTTGCACATGCCAACGCATTTGCGCAAAGAATAACATTTCAATCGAATTAGTGTTATAACAATGATATTGCATTATTAAATACTTTAAAGAAGATGGGTAATGAATATCCCTAAGCTGTTGCATAAATAGCACCTAATTTGTGGATAGCTACCATGGAACCATCTATACAGATTCAGTAGATGTGTTTAAACGTAACATAATGGGACAGCGTAAACGGATCCTCCCTTTGCCTATAATTCCTTTTACTCGACGACGGAGGGCCCACACCTCCCTTATAATGCGATGGATGGGGCTCGGGGGTCGCATCAAGTAAAGGAAAAGCAAAGAATTGCTCTTAGATCTAATGCTTCGCAGACATATTTTGATTTTCTACGCAAATAAAACACAGAGAAATAGACGAGCGTGAGTTCGTTTTCTTTCTTTCTCTTTTGTTCCTTGGGGGGGAGGCGCGGGCATGAAAAACAGAGCTGCAAATCCTCCAGCGAGACATTACAGAAAAATCTGATGTGTGTCAATCACATGACTTTTTCTATCTGTTTCGTAAACAAACTATTCTTACAAAATATTATTCTTTTATCTAAATCATGGTAACCAATTTATATTAGCAGAAACACTCTTATTACTTGCGAGAATAGAAGGGAAATAACTTGGGCTAGCGCGATAGTCAAATATTAGTCGATTATTTTCCATGGCCAGAGGTAAAACAAAAAAGATATGAAATGGTGAGGACTTCAGTTTGAGACAAATTTTAAGTAGTTTAAAATTGAAACCAATAATGAGAATAATCTAGAAAATGATTAGCTCTACAAAAACTCAATGTGATGTAACTTGTGATTTAACGAAATCTACATTTTTTGCAAGTTTTTGTCTATCCCTTACGGTTTACCAGTTAGGCAAAACTCATTCAGAATGAAGAGGACTTCAAGGGCTATTCTCAAGAAATTTAGAATATACATCTTATTTGTCATATAAATATCTTTAATATATGACATTTTAATTAAATCGTTGAGTAATTTTTGAGAAAACAAAAAGTACAAAAAATGTTCCATGTAAAGGGTAGTTGGGGTTTGGGAGATTTTCCTGAAAATCTTCGTGGTGCATCCTTGGAAGATACTGATCTTAAATCCCAAATTTGGTATTTAACCGACGTTCTTTTCAAATTATGCTGTGCACAGACACGCACAAATTCATGTTTTGGATTCAGTGTCCTCAAAATATGTGTTTCCGGAGAAATCTTGGTATCAAAATTTTGGGTGCAATACAATACCTTCTTTACCTACTATGTACATTATACATGTGTGCTAGAGAAAGTAAGGAGATAAAGGAACTAACACAAACAGAACTGACAAAAAGTTTATTTTGATTATATGTCGTAAACGGAGAAAGAAATGCATTAAAAGGAATAAATTCTTATTCTTATAGGAGGTCATAATGATCCATAGCAGGAGCAAGTCTTCTGTGATAGAATGTTTAGAAAAATGAAACAAAGAAAAATACTTCTGAGACAATAAAAAGGATTATTCCTAGATAATCGAACATTACCAATAAAGGTATTAACACGAATTCTAATTTCATCTGAAGACGTAATCCATTCATATGTACCCTCATTTATAGTTAAAATAAAATGTCACGTGTGTCATTGGCGTGAGTTTAACTTATATTGTTTTAATAATATTTTATTAATTTGCAAACAATTAATCTGAATTAATTGGGATTTCATTCTTACATATTTTAAACGGGCTGTAGACCCACAAATAATGAACATCGCTCATGACGTCCAGTAGAAATGACTTCCTCGAAATTATTGGCAAACCAGGATATTTTTTGAGTGATCGACGAATCACAGGCATATCATAAGTACATGTTCTCAATTTTGCACCAAAAATTAGGTCTGACAAAGGTCTCGGCAAGATGGGTGCCACGTTTGCTCTCAATGGAGAATAAACGCAATCCTGTGATCCATTCGGAAGTTGGTCTGGTCTTTACCGTCGCAATCCTAGAGATCTTCTGCGTCGATACATAACTGGATGAAACATGAGTTCTCTACTACACTCCAGATACAAAAGTACAGTCGAAATAGTGGGTTTTTAAAGGGAACCGGCTCCGAAGTAGGCAAAGGTGATGGCCTCCGTTTTTTGGATGCACGCGGAATCATTTACAGAAAGGAAGAACGATAAATGAAGAATATTATGCATCATTATTGCACCGGTTGAACGGAGAAATCAAGAAAAAACACCCTCATCTGGCAAAGAAAAAGGCTCTCTTGCATCAAGACAATACAAGAGTGCACATCTGCGCATTTCAATGGCGAAAATTATAGAAATAAGGTTCGAGTTACTACAACATCCACCGTATTCACTATATTTGGCTGCGAGTGACTTTTTTTTTTATTTCCAAACTTGAAAAAGTGGCTTGGGCAAAACGATTCATGTTCAACGAAGAGGCTCTTCCTTCCAAAATCCTATTTTTTGGAAAGCTTAAAACAGTTGGAGAAACGCTGGTAAAATTGTATAGAGCTAAAAGAGATTATGCTGTAAAATAAAAAATATATACTAAATAATTTGTTTTTCAATCTTTTTCTAAGGACTTATTGAACGTCCCTCGTGTTTTCCACATTTTGAAAATCCACTGTTAAGTTAAACAGTGTGTATGAGAGGTATATGTGCATACACACGTTTCTATGAATGAGAATGGAGTAATTGAAAAAGTGTGTAAATACCAAACTTGTGACCCCATTATAACCTTGTAGTGGTGCGATCAGAAATAAACAAAGCTTCGGATTCAGCATGTTTCTAGAACGGAACATCATGAAATTGCCCCACTCTATCTTTTGGATAAAACAGGTCTGTGGACTTCAAATAAATTATACACTGTATCTGAAATGTATCTATGGATTCCTTGTCAGTAGCTTGACATGTTCTCTTCATTCTGATTCAATTTTGCGTAAACTTTCGCGTTCTCTAGGAAATATGGATAACGTATACATAGTTGGTGGAGAAGGTCTTGTATTACACCCAAAATTTTATACAGATTTCACTGAAAATACATGTTTTGAGGACACACGAATCTAAAGAAGGCATTTCTAGAAAAAAGTTTGTGAATATCGGCGTGTGTGTATGTGTGTGTGTGTGTGTGTGTGTGTGTGTGTGTGTGTGTGTGTGTGTGTGAGCAGCAATACTAAAAAACGAATAGTTGGTATTTGAGTTCAGTATTTTCCAAAGATACGACACAAGATTTTCAGGAAAATTCCCGCACCCCAAACTTCCCTTTACATAAAACATTTTTCAAAATGTTCGATTTTATAAATAATAGCTCAACGGCTTTGATTAAAATACCGTATACTAAAGATATTTACATGACAAATAAAATGTATATCCTGAATTATTTGGGATTAGCTCCTGAAGCCCTCTGCATTCTGAATAGCTTTTGCATAACAAGTGAACTGCTCAAAAATTGTAAACCTCGTTAAAACACATAAATTATGTCATATACTCCTTTTTACGAAATATTGCTTTTTCTAGTTTTAAAATGTCCATTACTTATACTTTTCTCAAATGAGAAGTCGTTAATCACCTTATACTTTCTCAACCACGTGTATGCAATGTAGGTACATAGTAGGTAGAGAAGGTAATTTATTGCACTCGAAATTTCGATACCGAGATTTTACCAAAAATGCATGTTTTGAGACACCCTGAATAAAAACAAAGAATTTTAAAAAAAGTTGGCGTGTGTCACACAGTGTTAGCCAATCTTCTATCTCATCCCTTTATACCATGTCATTTTGCTCCGCGTCAATCAGACGGCATTAGGGAGACGTCCAGTTTTGTTACTTTCACTATCTGTGGATAGATTGCAGCGTAATTCTATTACCATCTATTTTCATTTTTACTGTTGTTTACACTTAATGGAACTCTGGATCTTGTATTAAATATCAAATCTGGAATTTATACCGTGATTGAATCAATCACAAAATCCCAAGCCAGATTGGTCGGTCATGGGATTTGACTCCAGGACATTCCGAATGCGGGCCACAGACATACCGTCCTAGCGATCACACCAGCTTTGATATCTATTGTTTTCCGCAAAGCTGGTTGTGGCTGAGGTATAGTTTTAATTTGGGGAAGTTTCGGTACAAAAGTTAAATGCTTTAACGAACAAAACCATGTTTTAACATGGGTATACTTTCATTATCAAACCTCATTGACATTGCATTACAATTTTTTTGGTAGTGTTAACGCCTGCTTTTACTACAAATGCTACCGCAGGCGATGCCACTGATGATACACTAAACGAAGATGATACGGTGGAATGTGATGGCGGGGGAAACTGGAGAACCCGGAGAAAACCCGTCCCTAGGTCACTTTGCCCATCATAAATCATACATTCAGTCGCTTGGGATGGAACCCGGGTGAGAGGCGAGTGATGTAACCACTCGGCTATGACGCGGTCTTCCATTATAATGATCACATTTTCAAGGCGTACAGAATATATATATTCAGAGAACTATAAGCTTTAAAATTAGATTAAAATTACAACATTATTGAAAACCATTGTACAAGAGAATAAAGAGATTTAGTTAATAGAAGACTGTATCTCTAGGGAGTGATGAAGATTATTAAAGGAGAAGCTACTCTAATTAAATCCGTGGTATGAGCCAGCATATCCAGTAGTAGAGGCTTTCCTCACAAGTGGATGTGGACATGTGATTAGGCGCCGGGTCCAAAATTTCTACGCCAGATTGATTCAAGATGAGAACGCCCTTCTCAGATCTCTGGGGGACTAGTTACCAACTGAACGTCGATGTAGGAAGTTCCGGCTTCCCCGCATGGCTTGTGGGCACCTCCGGTAACGAAGGCTTCAAACCAGCCAACAGCTATAAAGCTGAATTACTCCTACACTCCTCTTAAAACCAATATTGAAATAATCAAAAACAAGGCGCCAGCGGAGCAGCGGCAAGGATGCTGAAAATGTAACCTTGAGGAACCTACCTGTAGCGCTACCTTCCTTAACATCATCAACCTAAACTTTACCAAACCAAACTTCAATCCATCCCTACATTCTTGTGGTTAAGCTCTTACAATATAGATACCAGCAGCTTTAGCTAGGCCCAAAACGAGTCTACCAGATCTCGCACGCTAACAAGGCTTGCAAAGATGGACCTAGGAGTATGAGTCCCCTAGAGATAAAGATTTTTTTTTTTTTTTTTTATGTTCTGAAGAATCTTTATAAAGAAACATTCGATCGTATAACTGTTTATTAAATGGATCGCTGGTCACAGGATTTTTGGGGGAAGTACTAACTTATTACTCTCTTCTAGAGCCGCTCTTGGCAAAAGTCAAAATTATCAAGGCCTGCATAAAGCGGATATTAAGTATCCATTATGCAAAGCACCAAACAAACCAAGCTAAATAAGATTTGCTGGTTATCATCCATATTTCTTCCTAGGGATTCCAAAACAGTGGTCAACGCAAATGCCATGAAAATTAAATAAAGTGCCTCCAAAGCTGAATAATATCCGAGGAAGCGTGCGCCCTTGTAATGTACTAGTGCTGGACATAAAAAACAGACTTCCTTATAAATCTCAACTGAATTCTGTTGCATTAAAATATTATACCATATTTTTAACCGTAAGATTGCCTTCGATTTTCAATTTCGGCTAAAGTATGTACACACACGTATCAAAAGGGTATATTAACATCTCCCCCATTCCTCTTTCTCTCAATTCCATATTCTGTAGCTACAGCATTTCTCATGCTGCGTAGCGTTTTTTGTCGAATATTTATGTTCCATCTGAAACGATGGTAAGAAAGGGACTTCCTCTGTAAGCCCCTCTGCACACATACATCTGCATTGTTATTTTTCATATGCTCTGCCCATTTTGCAAACTCTTTCTTCCAATGTTAACCATTGATCTTTTTGTTCCGAACTGGCTCAATACATTACGAGACTCTATTTCCGTTTACGATCCTTTTAGCGCATGTTTTTACTCTTTGGGTGACAATACCTTGAGAAACAATTCAGTTACTATGAGCTAATGCAACGACTTTTGTTTTGAAGAACATACAATTTCCTCGGTGCAGACCTCGTATGTTGTATTCAGCAGAGAGGAAATTGTACCTCCATTAGCTTTATTTAATGCTTTCATCCATACTGGTTTCGTTTCATTATATATTTGTGGCAGATTCATGATAGCAACTCATCACCGATCGTCAACGACCAGTTTGTGATGAAATATTACTAACTTGTAATTAAAATCTAATTAGATCGAGCTAAAAATTAGTCCCAATAATTACAAATGGCTCATCGAACCTACCAATTATGTTGAAAACCACTGTTGTAGTGTAGTGCTCAAATACCGGATGGAAGGGAACTTAGTACATTCCTACATTCCTTCTAATATGTGTTTCATAGAAGCATTACAAATAAAAAATCTAATGGCATTTTGTTCTTTGATCAGCCGATTTTGAAAAAATGACTGGTTTTTTGTTCCAATTTGGAAATTGGTAATTCAAGAAGAATGTACGAAGATAATAGTCTATTACTTGTAAGATGCATACAGTAACGTATTTCCGACATAGTTTCGGTAGTAATTATGGGATATCACACAGGGTTTCAAAATAATTAGTCACTTAAAATAATTAAAGGAATATTCCGAACAACTTTATCAGACGTGAAGTAACTCGGCAACGTTGCATTGAGGTTGCTCAGGGATCTGAACCGGATTCTGATGTAAATACGTCAGTCGCTTGCAAACACGACGCAGGGTGGTGTAATGTTTTGGAAGATAACAGGTGCAACTGGCTTTTGATTGGCCTACACTGCAGCATTGAGGCGTGTTTGTTTAAGCACTGACCTGGTGCAAGTGACTCCACAAAACCTGCAGCGTTGCCAGCTTGTCTGTCTCTTATTTTCGACAAAACTAAAATGGTCAGAGGAAATGGTCAGAGACAAAAACGCAAGATAGAAAATGTGTTCCAAATACCGAGATCTGTCATTGGTTTAAATCAATGTAATGACTTCCTTTCCACCCAGTATACAGGATGATTGAGAATGAAGTAAAATTTCACTAAAATAGACATTGAGATTTCACTGGAAATATATATTTTCAGGCCCTCTTAATAAAAAAACATCTTCTGATATGGTACGCGCGCGCGTTAGTGTCCATATACGTATAAACAGGCATAATACGAAAAGCCGGTTATACACTAAGTTCTATATGTTCCAAGGAAGCAACACGAGAGTTTTCAAGAAAATCTCCATATTCCTAAGTACTCTAGAACATTTTTCGAAAACTTCATTTTCTCAAAACTGGCTCTAACAATTTTGGTGAAAATACCATATGTTTAAGATATTTTACGCTTAGGTAATGAAATGTATATCTTGAATTTTCTGGGAGTATCCCCTGAAATCCTCTTCATTCTGAATGACTTTTGCTAACTGATAAACTATAAAAGATAGATAAAAACTTACTACACAAAAATGTACAGCTCGTCAAAATACACGATTTAGTCACACACAGTTTTTTGTGGAGTTAACCATTTGCGAGATACTCCTTCTTATTGGTTTCAATTTTCCTATTCTTATATTTTTCTAAAATGGAACGTCATTATTCATTTTTCTTTCTCCTGATCAGGTAAAGGGAACGGAATGACAAAAGAAATTATATAGCGACCAGTTTTTTAAAGATAACTTTCGCTTAAATCTATATTGCCCCAATTTCGTTGTTTCTACAGGGAGATATTGCATAAACGTATTTATCCAAATGTTTATCGTGATTAATCTGAACTAGATAGAAGAATAAGGGTTTTTTTTTCTTCTTCTTCTTCTTCTTCTTCTTCTTCTTCTTTTTTTTTTTTTAAGAAAAGCTTGCTGAAACGTGGGTCGAGAAACTCATATAAAAGCACGCAATGCTGTTGTTGTTATTATTATTGTTGTTGTTGTGTTTTTACTTTTCTACACAAATGACATGCTGCCTTCGTGAGAGGCGAGAGGTCAAACCACTAGGCCACGGCGCCGCCCGTTTCAAGTTTTTAAGAAGAAAATATTTACATGACTTTCTCTCCTCTGCAAAAAACATCTTATAAAACATTATTCTTCTTTCTACTTGATACTAATGGAAATAAATATTAGAAAATGGTTTTAATACTTAGCTCCTTGTAAAGCAGAAGGGAACTAAGGGGATATATTTGACTAAAACGAAATTCGCTTCTTTGCATGGCCAGGAGTAAAACAAAGAAAACGTTGACGACTTCCTGTTTGAGAAAAATGTAAGTATTTTAAAATTGGAACCAATAACAAGAATATTTCGGAAATGGTTAGCTCCACCATAAAAATACATAATAATTGGTTTGTTGATGGAAGGTAAATTGAGTAAGAATAAACAATGCCCTCCTTTTTCTTTACGATTCTTCTTAATTGGAATTATTTTAAACATAAGTTGAGTAATTTAACGAAATATACATTTTTTTTGTGTGTAATAAGTTGTCTATCTCTTGTGGTTTAAAAAGTGTTCGAAAGCCATTGATAGCGAACAGAATTTGAGAGCCTATCACCAGGTAAATCAAGATATAAATTTTATTTGTCCTGTAAATATCTATAATATAGGTAGTCTATTTTAATGAAAGTGGTTAGTCATTTTTGATAAAATCAAATTTTCCTTTTTTTTTAAAAAAAAGGATAATTTGAGGTAGGGCAATTTTCTTTAAATTTTTATTCTCGCATCTTTGGGAGATACTAAACTGAAATACCACGTTTAGTATTTAACGGACTTCTTGTTTTTGAATTATGCTGCCCATAAACATACACCGAGGTTTTTCTAAAATGCGTTTTATGGATTCAGGGACCACAAAACACGCATTTTCAGGTGGAATATTTGTATAAACATTTTTGATGGGATACAATATCTTCTCTATCTACTAAGTATATTGTATATACGTGCTAGGGAAGTAAAAACTGTAAGAAGTATTATTTTTCAGAGGTGAGTGACAAACACTTTCTGCAGGAAACATCAATAGCATTCTTTGAGAGGCCGGTCGGGCAAGACATTAGGGCGCCGTCACCTCAAAATATCTTTCCGTTGAAGTTCAGTATATTCAAAAATTATATTTTGATAATGCGTTCATTAAATGCAAGGAACCTGATGTATGAATGCTTTATAAATAAACTTATAAAGAACGCCTTTTCTAAAATTTGAAACATTTAGAAACGACAGATGCATTATTCATGACGGAGTATTACCAAATAACTACCTCGGCTCTGTTCACTGGCTTGAGTTCTAAGAGTAAATTACACATTTAACACGGTCAATCATTAAGTTTTGATTCCATAGTGACGTCAGTGAGCAGTGCAACATTTCAGCTGTTTAAAAGAGGAAATGAAAAAATAGAGCGGAGACGGCTGCCAACGCTCGTTTGCAATATTATTTCTCTCACTTCATTTTTCTTTTAGCACATACGGCTCTTTCACGGTGGCTTGTCAGCAAAACGCGCTCTTTTCACCTTGTTTTGGTC
This sequence comes from Hymenopus coronatus, assembly GCA_030762935.1. Classification (NCBI taxonomy): domain Eukaryota; kingdom Metazoa; phylum Arthropoda; class Insecta; order Mantodea; family Hymenopodidae; genus Hymenopus; species Hymenopus coronatus. The sequence goes on from CM060890.1 coordinate 106,699,726, forward strand.
GACGTGATTAAAGCGTAAAAGCGGCAGAAGTGGACAAATAGGAATATAATGAAGACAAACGCTTGGGGGATTTTGTTTTGGGGCACACTACAGTCAAAAGCATTTTGCTGAACATAAATGCGATTCTTCTGCCAAAATTACCCAGGTAATGCTTTTGTATGCGGCAGCAGCCCACTTTTTCTCTATTTTTGTTTTTCAACATTTATTTAACTGCATAAAATAGATTTGGAGTTCACTTCCTCTGAGGTAAAAATATTGAATATTAATTTTAATCTTTTCATAGACTGAAAAAACATCACAAACATTAGTTTTCCTATCCATTAGCACTCCTTCGTATTTTATATACTATTATAAGCATTTTTCCTTTTGTGTTCTGTTATACACGGAAATATTTAGATAGTCATAACTGAGGCATCTATGTTTACAACACTTTATTAGAAACAAAAGAATGGAGTATTTTTATTTTTTATACTTAGAACATAACACATAGACAAGGTATTGCATTCCACTCAAAAATTAAATACAAAGATTTCACTAAAAATGCACATTTTAGAGTTTACTATATCCAAAAGAACCCTTTTAGAAAAATACCTGCGTGTCTGTGAACACGAGAACTCAAAAACGAAAAGTCGGTTGAATATCAAAATTGATATTTAAGTTCAGCATCTTCCAAGAATGCAACACTAAGAATTTCAAGACCCTAGCCAAACTATCCTTTACATGGAAATATCTTCGAAAATTATTTTCTAAAACATGTCTCTAAGGATTTCGATTAAAATACCGAATGTATATACTCAATTTTCAGAATAACCTCTTACGATCTGTCCATATTAGATGACTTGCATAACTGGTAGAGATAGATAAAATTTACTACACAAAAAATTTTGATAACCTTAAAACACACAATTTTTGTCATAAACTGTTTTTTTATAAATTTCAATCGTTTTTGAAAGATTTGACCAGCTCTTTAGCCTAGCATATTCCTTTATTTCCGGTGAAATCTCGGTGTTGAATTTTTGGTGAAATGCAATATCTTCTCCTACCTGCTATGTACTAAGTAGAGAAGGCAAAAGTTAATTAAAATTGAGCCAAATAGTTGGCTCAACTATGAAGCCCGGGTCTTGAAAGTGCTTTCAACTCTGTAAGTTGCAATTGAGGTATGTCATCTTAAATTATTTATTTGAGATCTCCTTAGGGCATGCCGGGAAAATGAGAGTTAGTTGGGGAATTTAATGTCCTGTCGGTATGCTGGCATGGTAACTCAGTTACTATTCGACTAATATCTGTGGTTCAAATTTGGGCTATACCATTGAATTTTTGAATCTGACTTTATCTATACACGACTTGAGTGGAAAAAAAAAATCTTATTTCGCGTCATTATAATGCGTGCTTTAAGGACCAGCGCAATTAGATACAGGCGCGCGCAAGCGATCCAGCGTCATCCGAAAGTCTATTATTCAAACCCGGTGGGGGAGATGGATTAATTCGCGCTTAAAAATGAATATCATTGCTCTCTTTGGAAGGGAAGCAAAGCCGGTTGTCCCGTGTCGTAAATTTAAGGCACGTAAAAGAACCTCAACCTGATAAAGAGGCATCTGAGCAAAATTAAGCGGTCTTTACCATCCAATATAGAATGGGACCTGAGAACCACAGCACAACTAAAATGCTTCCATAAATAAAACCCCATTAAATGTTTACTTTCTTTAGCAGGTATATAGAATGCACCATAGCAGATACACACGATTTTATGTTTCACCAAATAATTAATACCGATATTTAAATGGAAAGACATATTTTGAGGCCCCCTGAATAACACAAATACATTTTTAGAAACCTGGTATAGTGGTAACCATTCTACCCGTACCTCTAAAAAACCCAAGGTTCAAGGTTCAAATCTGGCGGAGGGTGATGGATTTTTTCGGACGCAAAAACCCTTGGCATGGCTTCCTTCAAAAGGGAAGTAAAGCCGGTAGTCCTGCATAATGTTTATTTGCACGTAAAATCATCTCATACCTTGAACGAAGAAGGTTCATGGCCAAAATTGTCCGTCATTTCGCGTTCGCAAGCCATGAGTTCGTCCTACAGTGCCATCAGTGCCTTGTTACCAAGCCGCATAGTGGCGAACTCACTCAGATCCAGTCATGGAATCATCGTAACGGTACCCTTTGCTCCACTTTGGGGCTACAGGAAATACTACCATTACTATTTAAATGACAGGATAAGCTGAAGCTTATTCACTATGGTCAGCAATATTATTCGTACATATATTAACTGCATTCACGTTTTTAAAGGAATTGAAAATATACCTCAACCGATTAGCTCCTACACAAATCACATGGTTTACACTGGACCTAAAAGTATCACATGCGCATGCTCAATTCATAGGTGAGGTTACTGTTACGAGTATAACGCTTATGTTGAGTCCACCAGTGCACACTCAATGAACGTTTGTCTGGGCTATTGAAGCTCTTGTGCTGGGCTGCATAACAAAAAAAGACAAGAGCTAATTGTTCATTGCAATCTCAATAGAGGATGCGCTGCATTCCAAATAAGTGTTTTCAGTGGTCGTTGGTGGAGTGACCGCTCTTCAACAACACTATGGAGTACCAAGGTCGAATGTTTCACCAGAGCGGATACTTTTCTTAATTCTTTTAGCAAACAGCGATATTGTAATATCATTTTTTACTGTCTCTAACGTATATACAATATACATAGTGGATAGCGGAAATACATGTTTTGAGAGAAGCATTTTTAGAAACATGCCTATGAGTGTGTGTGTGTGTGTAAAAATGTAAATGGCGTATTATTTATGGACGCTCTTTAACTGCAGTGGTTCTCAGCGTCCCATTCTAAATTGGGCGTGAAAGACCGCTTAATTTTTGCTCCTCTCTATCAGGCTTGAGGTTCTTTTACGTGCCGTAAATCAACGACACGGGACCAACGGCTTTACTTCCCTTCCGGAGGAAGCCATGCTAAGGATTTTTACACCCGAAAAAATCCATCGTCCTCCGCCGAGTTTGAACCCGCGATCTTGGGTATATGAAGTCAGCATGGTAACCATTAAACCACGGAGACTGTGTGTGTGTGTGTGTGTGTGTGTGTGTGTGTGTGTGTGTGTGTGTGCAGCATAGCTCAAAAATGAAATTCAAGAAAATCACCCCATCCCAAACACCTTAACATGAAACATTTTTCGAAAATTTTGATGTTCTCAAAAATGGCTCTAACGATTTTGTTAAAATGCCTTATGTTTAAGATATTTTTATGACAAATGAAATGTATATTTTGAATTTTTTGGGAATAGTTTCTGAACACCTTATTTTGGATGACTTCTGTATAACTTGTGTATAACTAATTAACCGTAAGAGATAGACTAAAGCTTATTGAACCAAAAATGGAAATCCGGTTAAAAGAGTTAGCTGTTTCCGAGATATTCCGGGTGTTGGTTTCATTTTAAAGTGCTTAAACTTTTCTCAAACAAGAAGTATCTTTCTTTTCGTCTTAGCAAGCTAAGAGAACTGAATTTCAAATGTTTCATATAGCAACCGGCTTTTAAAAGATTTCACTATCGCTTTAGTTCCTTGCATTCCCTTATTTGCCTTCTATTTACAAGGAAGTAAGCAATAGGCAACTCTGATAATGTCTATCTAGATGCAGATAAGAGAATAATCTTTTGAAAGAAAATTTTGTTTGCAGATCAGATAGAGAAAGTCATGTGAATGGAACACATCAGATTTTGCTTTTTATTTGTTTTACTTATTTAACCAGATGTTAGAGGTTTGGTAAAGACTGTGCCAGCATCCGCGGTTAGACAGCAAAATCGGATGATCATTATTGGTTTTGTAGAGTTTCTGAACGTTGATTTTTCAATATTATATTATTAAACGTACATATGCCTATCACATGCATACTTCCAGACTCTGTAGGGTAATGATTCTAGTTATAGAAAAGTTCCCCGCCCCCCTTGAATCGAACCCGGCACCTCTGGGTTGAGAAACTAGAACGTTGACCACTCGACGCTGATATGGAGAAAAGAGCAAAATCTCATAAAGCATTTAAAGATTTTCCCTTTCTTATTTTGCGTTTTCTACTATGTACTTATAGCAAGCAAGTAGAGGAAGTATTCCATTCAAAAATATTGCACAGGTAATCATGTTTCGAAGATTCCTTAACCACCCAAAAACAGTTTAGAAATATGTCATATCTGTGTGATTGCAAACAGTGTGGCTGAAAAACAAGTTCATGAGCACCAAATTAGTACTCTTCTAGCCCAATAATTAAAGCTTAAAGTTGGTATATTCCGGCATTTTCTTTAACATTTATTAATATTAATACTGCTTAAAGCAAAAGCGAAAATAAAATCCCTCCAATGATGTTTTTTTCTAACAAATACAGAAATTACTTTCTCTACAAATCTGCAACAAATTATTGTTAAAAAGATTATGCTTCTATTTGCTTCATGCTAATCAAGAAAAAAATAACAGAAATAGCTTTATTACTTGCTTCCTTATAAGTAGAAACGAAATAAGGGAGTATCATAGGTCAAAAGCCGGTTGCTATACGACTGAAGTTTCTTTGTTTTTATGGACGGGAGTTGACAAATTCCTGTATGAGAAAAGTATGTTTTTCAAAGATGAAACCAAAAACAAGGAGTACCTAAAAATGATCACCTTAACAAAAAAAAAAGTATATAACATAAATTGTGTATTTTAACGTGCTCTACATTTTTTGTGTGGTAAGTTTCTGTCCATCTCTTACGGTTTAGCAGTTACACAAAATTCCGTAAAATTCATCCAGAATAAAGTGGTCTTCAGAGGCTATTCCTAGAAAATTCAAGATATACATTTTATTTGTGAGGTAAATATCTTTAATATATGCTATTTTAACCAAATTCGTTACAGCCATTTTTAAGAAAATAAAAATTTTCGAAAAATGTTTCATGTAAAGGGTAGTTGGGGGTGGGGGGATTTTTCTCAAAATCTTCGTGTCACATCCCTGGAAGATACTAAACTTAAATACCAAATCTGGCATTTTATCGGCTTTCAATTATCGTGTTCACGGACTCATACACACACGGACCTTTTTTTGAAAATGCAGGGGACCCTACAACATATATTTCCGGTGAAATCTCGGTATCGAATTTTTGGGTGGAATGCAATACCTTCTCTATACACTATGTACATAGTACGTGTAGAGAAAGTAAAAAAGGGAATTCATAAATAAAAGAAATACGCTTTAACAGTGCCGCGAGGTAGCTCTATAGTCAGGTTTTAGAAACAACGATGGAAGTCAACACTGAGGGACAGGCCGAAGACAGGCAGTTAACCAACAAACTATGTAACTAAAGAGCGACAAGCCCATGGTAATTTGGTCTCACCTCAGCGAATGGTGCCCGGAGCGAGCACACCAATCATACCTTTGTCGAGATCAGTGAACCGAGAATAGTAGTCCAGCAGTGTAGCATCCGACAGCGACCCGTCCCACTTCACTACTGTATTATTTCTTATGTAACTCCATTCTTCTTTAACGCGTTGGCTCTCATGGCATCTCATCGTTCGTGGGCAGCGTTTGGACACGTGCTTTATCTGGCGTTGCCAGACTTCCTCCCATTTCGCACTTCCGTTATCATTATCCTGTGCTTTATGAACGCTGTTCTTCTTATTCAATAATGCGGATGAGCTGACTTCTTACCCGGGGGTCCCGGGGGTCCCGGGTTTGATTTTCGGCTAGGGGGGATTTTTTCTTTAGCCAGAATTGCTCCCTATACCCCGCAGAGTCTGGAAGTATGTTTGCGAGAGTGAATGTACGTGTGTTTAAGGAAACTGAAACGATTTAAACCCAACGTAAAGAACCTACAAGCAGCGAGTTGTTTCTTGTAATGCAAATCCCCGATATGACCTTAGATGTTAAAGGGGCTAAATATGTGAAACAATAAAAAACAAAAAATAAATAAAAATAACAAAAAAGGTGGATGACTTTAAATACTTTCAGCTCTTGGGCCATCAAGTAGTACCACATAGCCAGTATGTACCTGCATGTGCGTGTTGTGTGTATGTATGTATGTATGTATGTATGTATGTATGTATGTGTGTGTATGTATGTATGTATGTATGTATGTGAGTGTGTGTGAATGAGATTCCGCACTGCAGTCATTGGCTTATTGTACGTCAGATCCCAAGAGGATAGGATGAGACGAGTGTAATTTCAAAGGGCGGTCGGACCGGACGGCGGAGGAAGAGCCACCATGGCGGATCCTTAGCATATTCTAAGCAGTTCTTCATCCCGACTCGGAGAGCGCTATGAACCCGCCCTCAAGTTCTGACAAACTCTCTGAGACTAAAGATGACTTTCAACGTCATCCTTCCGCCGAGAGCTGTATTTTCAGAGCACAGTCACCACCACGGAAGGGCGCCACCAACGCAATCTGGCCGACACAAGCCTGAAAGGGTGAAAATGGTCATGAAATGAAGGGACAGGAAGTTCTGGGAATGAAGAAACTTCCCCAGTATTTGCCTAGTGACCCGGGAAAACCCCGAAAAACCCATGGGTTCTCTGAGCAGACAGAATTTATCCCAGACGCAGGACCTGAGTCACGTGGCGCGGTATTTTCTGTAGCAATACCTTCTCAAGAAATCTATAAGAGTTTTTGACGGTTCCGTAGTCTTAAGTCTTTGGCGCGTACCGCGTTGACGTTCTGCCGCGAAAGATTATCGGATTCCACTGTGGGCATGGATGTTTATTGTTGTATGTTTCTGTGTTTTTTGGGTTTGTGTACTATCTCAGTCATTCTGTCCTCCTGATGGCCAAGCAGGATACGCATGCAGGTCAATATATATATGTATAAAATAGTTTTTGCCGAAATACAATACAATATTACATAATTCGAATGGTCAACGTTCTCAATCCAGAGGTTCCCTGCCATCTGCAGAGCCTGAAGGTATGAATGAAGGCGTGGATATGTGTGTTTCTCAAAGAAAATTAGGACTTTAAAACAAGAGGTCATCTGCAGAGCCTGTAGGTATGAATGAAGGCGTGGATGTGTGTGTTTCTTAAAGAAAATTAGGAATTGAAAACAAGAGGCCCTTCAAAAAACCTACTGTCATTGAGTTGCCTTTGCTTGAGGTTTTACGTCTCTTAGCCGGGCACCTCATATAGGACGTTGAACGAACGAAATTTTCAAATGATGTTCCAATAAAATATATATTTTAAATACTTTGTTAAAGACGCAGTCAATTACCAGGATCACATCCGCAGGAATTCTTTAACATGCCAGTGAATTTACTGACGTGGGGTTGTCGCTTTTAAACACACTTAAAAACCATCGATCCGGGCAGAGTTGAACCCGTGAGCTTGAGGTAAGTAGACCAGGTCTAACCAACTTTTTTTTTTTTTTTTTTTTTTTTTTTAAATACGGTACCGGAGTCTGATCGGGACTCCGGCACTGTATACCCTACTTTTATTTACTTTTTTTTTTAAACTTGTTTTTCTGTATTATTACTGTATTGCTGTTTTTCTTACTTTTTACAACACACACATAAACACAAACATATAACACCCATGCCCAAGGCGGGACTCGAACCCACGATCCCCAGCGCTACGCAGCACCAAAGCGGGACGCCTTAGCGAGCGCGGCCATGGGGACCGGCAATCTGAGACACTCACACCGAGAGTGTTCCATGGGACTAGGCTATTCCATTTTGGCCTCGGCCAAAGTAGTCACTTACTGGGACTTGCCTACAGTATGCAGTACACCTCATCATCGAGGACAACCACTCATCACGGCTGAATCAAATGTTGGAATACAGCGCAAGCATTTGCTATGACCTTCGCCCACAAAGTATTGACTATCACCTTTCCCTCTAGTCGGGCTCTGAGATATTGGTTCAGTGTGCACGATCACTCAGACCAGTATAGTTGGAAAATCCAGCCCTTCAGATTAGAGTTGTATGCCTTCCCTCTTATCAAGATAAGGGTAAATCTGCGAATAAATTTATCTTGATAACTCAGCTTAACCGAGTTTCGAATTCCGGACATCTGGAATGTGAGGAAGCCTCGCTACCACTACACCACGCAGATGAACAGTTATTTCTTTACTCTCTGTAAGGCGTCACAAGAAACAAAGAATTGCACAAGAATTTGCTTTTGTCCAAACCTTATTGTATACCAGCTATGCAAAATTATACGGAGTACTTCGTGAATGAAGAGGTTTGCACAAGCTATTCGCAAGGAATTCAAGATAAACAGTTTATAAGCCATGCAAATATATAAGAACATATGCAATCGTAATCAAAACATTTATTGAATGCCGTTATTGAAAACCTCAGAAATAACGAAAATGTTCCCATACAAGGGCAATTTGAGGGTGAGGAAATGTTCTGTAAAAACGTCGTATCGCATTAATCGGTATCAGATACGGACCCCAGATACTGGGGAAGAGCTCCGCACGGAGACCATTGTGGTTCTTTACGACTTAGGTGACTCGTAGGAGGGAGGGATGAGAGGAGAGATTCCGAAAGCAACCATAGCCTCGTGGACGAAGTCCCTAACGCATGAACGATAACGCCCGGGACTTAAAGGCAATTGAAGTAAAATTTCAAATATCTATATTTCTGTTACCTTTTACTATGATTGCACTTTTGTTATGTTAATAAGAGTATAGCATTTCATTTCAATTTCTTACTTTGTAAGATATCAATTATTATTTTATTTAAATAAATTCCACAATCAAAATGTCCCAAACGCTTCGAAACATAAGAAAATTGATTGGCATTTTCTGATTTGAACTTTGAACCACAGAAAAACTTTAATCGGCGATATTTCAATAATTTTGATTGCTGATTTATTACAATTTTTAAAAAAAATTAGAATTGGTATAATCTCCAAAATTAACACTTCATAGTCGGCTTACCCTTCCCAGATTTAGGACTGACCCCTAGGAATTACAAGCGGATGCCTTGGGGCAGAAGCCTATCGGGGAGCCAACGGCACGAAACCACAGAATGGAGAACCTGTAACGCGTAGTCGGCCCGTAGCCAGGCATGAGCATGAGGAAGTCAATAATATGAAATGCGAGCAAAATAAATTATAGGAAATGTGATGATGAAGCAATTGGTGGAATGAGTGGCAGGGAAACCGGAGGACCCGAGAAAACCCGCTCAGATGCCGCTTCGTCCACAACAAATCCCACATCTGAGCGCCGGACAATTAATACTTATTTCATAAAAATATATTTTTTGAAAAATGGCTTGGTGTTGGGATAATCTTGTCCTTTGTAACGTTACAAGGAATACATTCTGATCACTTTTAGTTCATTTGAATCAAAAACTAAGGTGCGTAGAACATTTTGAATGTAGAATGTAGTTTTAAGAAAAATGCGTAGGAACAGTTGTACACGATCTTTAAATGTCTGTAGGGGGAAAGAAAATCTTAATTCTCTAAATATGCCTTAAGGTTCCAATAACTATTTATAAAAAAAATCAATTTTTTTATCGATTGTAGTCAACATTTCACAGCCAAGTTCGATTCTAATCCGACAATTCGTTTTAGAGTAATGGTATTCTCTCCGTTTCTCAAACACGCGAACTCGCATGGGAACATTTCCTCGAATATTTTAGGTTACAAAATGCCTAAAAACATTTATTTTCGATGAAATGAAGTATTAGAATGCTCCAAAGAAAAATACTACTGTAACATTAATAAACTCCTAAATGCCCGCCTGGGTAGCGTGGTGGTATCGTGTCTGCCTCACGTTCAACAGGTCGCGAGTTCGAATCTCACTTAGAGTGAGTTACCCGGATAAGGTTTTTTCGGAGTTTTTCCTTATCCTGAGAAGACGAATGTCGAGTAACTTTAAGCTCCATGGACCATGAGATCATTTGAGCATCATTTCACCAATTTCATTCATCTTCCGATATGACCAACCAGGTTAAAGGACGTTAACTACAAAAAAAAAAAAAAAAAAAAAAAAAAAAAAAATCCTAAACTAAAAGCACGAGTTAAAAGCTGCGAATTTGTTTCTTTGTGATTACCAAAATCGTTAGTTTATGTGGAGACGAAAATGGGAATGTTTTTACAACGAAACAAATTGTTTTTCCTCTGCAATATCGTCATACGCAGCAGCTTGCACAACATGGAGGAATAACTGTCGAGTTATGTAACCAACTTTGTCCTGGGAAGAGCACAATTAGTGTTACCCTACTCTGCCAAAACTCCACCACTCAACATGCAATCGTGGTTCTATGGAACCACCAGGCCGCATTACTGCATTTCTAATGAACATATCGCTACATAGCTAACTGAACACAAGCTTCTCGTCACCACAAATATTCCCTGAACACCACTCTGTGCAGTTCGTTTAAAACAGACTGTCCGAGATTTGCAGAGAATCGTACTTAGAATATAATCTATGAAAATAGTAACACATTTACCTTTTACTTTCTCTATCAATGAACAATGTACATAGTAAATAGAGAATGAATTCTACTCCACCCAAAATTTCGATACCATGGTTTCACTAGAAATATACTTAATGTGATTCTCTGAATAAAAAAACATATGATGCGTTCCATTCACATGACTTTCTCTACATCTCTGCAACAAATTATTGTTAAAAAACTTATGCTTCTATTTTCTTGCTTCTTTTCCGGTGTAAAAATCCTTAGCATGGCTTCCTTCGGAAAGGAAATAAAGCCGTTGGTCCCGTGTCGTAGATTTACGGCACGTAAAAGAACCTCAAGCCTGATAGAGAGGCCTCTGAGAAAAATTAAGCGGTCTTTCACGCCCAATTTAGAACGGGACGCTGAGAGCCACAGTAGTTGAAGAGCGTCCATAAATAACACGCCGTTTACATTTATTTTATTACTTGCTTTCTTGTAAGTATAAGCGAAATAAGGGAGTCACATAGGTCACAGTGATAGTCAAAAGCTGGTTGTTATGTGACTGAATTTCTTTTGTTTGTATGGACAGGAATTGACAAATTCCAACATGAGAAAAGTATACATTTTTCAAAGCTGAAACCAATAAAAAGATATATCTAAAAAACGATCAACTCTACGAAGAAAATGTATATGACATAAATTGTGTGTTTTATCCTGATCTACAGTTTTTGTGTTGTAAGTTTTTTCTATCTCTTACGGTTTACCAGCTATGCAAAATTAAATAAAAATCATCCAGAATAAAGAGGTGTTTAGAGGCTATTCCCAGAAAATTCAAGATCACATTTTATTTGGCATGTAAATATCTTACATGTAAGAGATTTTAATCAAAGTCGTTAAGCTATTTTTGAGAAAATCAAAATTTTCTAATTTTTTTTCAAGTAAAGGGTAGTTTGGGGTTGGGGGATTTTCTTGAAAATCTACGTGTCGCATATTTGGAAAATACCAAACCTACATAGCAAGTTTGGTATTTAACGGTCTTTTCGTTTTTGAGCTATGCTGTCCACAGAAACACAGACACGGACCTTTTTCCAAACATGCCTTTTGTGGATTCAGGGGGATCCAAAACATGTATTTCCGGTGAAATCTTGGTATCCAATTTTTGGGTGGAATGCAATACCATCTGTATACACTATGTACATAGCACGTGTAGAGAAAGTAATTATTGTTAAAAAGCATATTTTTCTGTCTACTTTATGATAATCGAGATAAACATTACCAGAAATTGTCTTAATGACTTGCTTCCTTGCAAGTATAAGGAAAGTAAGAGAACACACTAGGCTAACACAGTATTCAAATCCTTTAAAAGATGGTTGCCATGTGGTTGAAATCCGTTTCTATGCAGGGCCAACGGTTTATAGCTTTTCGTGTGAGAAAACAAATCTGAAACAAGTTACAAGGAGTTACTCAGAAATGGTCAGTTCCACGAAAAAAACGTATATGACAAAAATGATGTTTTAACGTGATTTACATTTTTTGTGTAGTATGATTTTGTCTATCTCTTACGGTTTACTAGTTACGCAAAATTCAGCAAAACTCATTCAGAATAAAGAGGTCTACAGAGGCTATTCCCAAAAAATTCAAGATATGCCTTTTTATGCGGTATTTTAATAAAAAGCGTTAGAGCCATCTTTCAAAAAATCAAAATTTTCGAAATTTTTCCACGTAAAGGGTAGTTTGGGGTAGGAGGATTTTTTTGAAAATCAAGTTTGGTATTTAAAGGTCTTTTCGTTTTTGAGCTATGCTGCCCACACACACATTTTTCTAGAAATGCTTTTTTTTTGGATTCAGGGGGTCTCAAAACATATATTTCCGGTGAAATCTCGGTATCGAATTTTCGGGTGCAATACAATACCTTCTCTATACACTATAGAGAAAGTAAAAATGGAATGCGTTGAAATACGTTTCTCCATCCGACTATAATAAACCAAGCATGAAAGGTCTATACTTGTTTTCTAAAACAGGAAATTAATCGAACGTTGAATACATGCAGATAAATACCTTGCTTCTTTGTCCAGCAGCGACCCTCAGCTACTTCTAAAGGTACACATAAGCGCGTCAACGTTGCAAGGCTAACGAAATCAGTTCCGGCGCTTTAGTTTTATGTATTTAATTACCGAAATGATGCACGGCGCTTGTTCTCTGTTCCGACAGTTGACGCTAGAGAGCGTCCTGGAAGGCCCTCTCTTTCCCTCCAGTATCCACTTCCATGGGGCCTGCGGCATCACTCGAGTGGAGCACAAGAAACGGATTGCATTCAACGGCCATTGTGTACCAACCAACAGCGTTTAACTCATAAAGACGAAAATCTGATGTGTTCCATTCATATGACTTTCTCTACGTCTAACAAATTATAGTTGAAAAGCTATTCATGATAATCGAGATAAACACTGGCAGAAATTGTTACTTGCTTCCTTGTAAGTAGAAGTCGCCCCCCCGTGGTGTAATGGTTACCATGCTAACCCAAGGTCGCGGGTTCAAACCCGGCGGAGTACGATGGATTTTTTCGGGTGTAAAAATCCTTCGGAAGAGAAGTAAAGCCGTTGGTCCCGTGCCGTAGATTTACGGCACATAAAAGAACCTCAAGATAGAGAGGTCTCTGATCAAAATTAAGCGGTCTTTCACGCCCAGTATAGAATGGAACGCTGAGAACCACAGCAGTTAAGAGTAGTAAAATTAAATAAAACTCCATTTGCATTTTGTAAGTAAAAGGGAAATAAGGCGATAGCCAAATCTTTTAAAAGCTGGTTACTATGTGATTGAAATCCATTTTTAGCATAGTCAGAAGTTAACAAATTTCTGTATGAGAAAAATTTAAGTAGTTTAAAACTGAAACCAATAACTAGGAATATCTCTGATATCGTTAATTTCACTAAAAAAATGTATATGACATAAATTGTGTATTTTAACGATATCTATATATTTTTGTGGATACGTTTTGTCCATCTCTTACGGTTTACAGTTAAGCAAAAGTCATCAAGAATGAAGAGGTCTTCAAACGCTATTCCCAGAAAATTCAAAATATACATTTTCTTTGTCTTGTAAATATCTTTAATATACAGCATTTTAATCATTTTCGAGAAAGTCAACTCTTTGGAAATGCTTTTCCATGTAAAGGGGGGGGGAGAAGACAATTTTTCTCAAAATCTTCGTGTCACATCCTTGGAACATACAATGCACATGCACTGTGTTTAGTTTAACAATAGGTAATTTATGTAACTAGTTCGCGGTAAATTATATAGCTTATTCATCACAATGGCTGAGGGTCTCAAAGAAATTTCTTTTGGTTGACAACACTACGGGAAGAAGAGCAGGCGAGCGCTCTCGAATGGTCCTTATTTCACCATAAAAATAGCGCCCAAGAAAACGTGGGCACGCGACTGTCTGAGAAGAGCATAACTCAAAAACGAAACGCCAATTAAATAGCAAACTTGGTGTTTAAGTTAAGAGTCTTCCAAGATAGGACTCCTTAAGATTTTAAAACCCCCAGTCCAAATTACCCCTTGATTGGACAAACGCCCTTTATTTTTGATTTTCTCAAAATCTAACGATTTTTATTAAAATAACATAATTATGTTTAAGATATTTTCATGACTTAAAATATATATCTTGAGTTTTCTAGGAATAGCCTCTGAAGTGCTCTTCATTGAGAATAACTTGTTCACAGCTAGTAGGCAAAACGTAGGCGTAAGATAAAATATTACTAAACAAATCAGTCCCTGTTATTGGCTTGAATTTGCATGTACTTACACTTTTCTCAAACAGAAAGTCATTCGTTTGTTGTTTTTTGTTGATGCTTTTGCTTATTAATGCAAATACAACAAATTTCACAGTCATCATATAGGGATTAGCTCTTAGAAGATTTGACTGTCGCTTTAGCGTAATGTAGTCCCACAGGAAATGTGTAATTAAATTATTTCTGCAAATGTTCTCAATTAGCATAAAGTAGGACCCAGATTAATATTTTGTAAGAGTAGTTTTATTGAAGGGGTAGGAAAAGACATGTGAATATAGAACATCTGTAAATTGTTCCTATACTTTCTATAATTGGCTATATATTGATTTTGTTATACATTTGTGCTTGGATTGAAAGTATTCAATAATACAGACTGAGAGTTTCTATGGCTGTTGAGGAATGGATCGCTTTCAGTCCTGGACGAGCAGTTTTCATCAAACTCCGCAATTGTCGTGCGTGTTTTGTACCCGTGGAAAGGAGGTTGATAGGAACACAAAATTGCGCCTACTTCTAACGAACCAAACGTTGATTATGCTCAAAAGAAGCATGGGACAGAAATGAGTAATGAGATTCTGGCCAACTGGCCACGGAGAAAAGCCAATGAAAAACCGCAGTTTCATTAGTTGGTTTCACTTCAGCTGGAATCAAACATGTTTCCCACGATGCTACCAGCTCTACACAAAAAAGGTTTGTTGCTTGTAAATGGAATTGCCCTAACTCCTCACTCCGACGGCGTCACCGACGTCTTTCAGCGTTTTTCTGCAGTTGTCTATTGCCCTGTTTGGAAACGTTGCATCGAAACGCAAATATTGTGCCTTAAAATAAAATTAGAACTCATGAAAGTCATAGCATTGACAGATTATTTTTTGGTAGTGTTTAACGCTCGCAATTACTAATTGTGGCACCGCAGGCGATGACGCTGGTGGTGGGGGAAACCGGAGAACCCGGAGAAAACCCGCCCCTGCGCCGCTTTGCCCACCACAAATCTAACATGCGCTCGCTTGGGATCGAACCCAAGGTGAGAGGTGAGTGGTCTAACTACTCGGCCACGGCACGGCCCCTAGCATTGTCGGATATGGATTAGATAACTGTTTTAGGTACAGTTTTTCTGCAAGGGGATTTTCCCTCCACTCCAAAATTCTTTCTTCAGAAAGCAATTTTATTTTTAGAATAAAAGTCTGTGATGAATTCACATGATTTTCTCTACATCTCTGTAGCAAATATTGTTAAACAACTTAGTTCTTTTCTCTACTTCATACTAATCAAGATAAATATTGGCAGAATTTGTCTTGTTACCTACTGGCTTCCTCGTAATTAGCAGGACATAAGGGAATACCATAGGCTAAAGCGAAACTCAAATCTTTTAAAAGCAGGTTTCCGTGTGATGGGAATTCCTTTGTTTGTATGGCCGGAGTTGACAAATTCCAGTATGGGGAAAGTATACGTATTTTAAAGCTGAAACCAATAACAATGAATCTCTCAGAAATGGTTAGCTCTACCAAAAATCGTATGACATAAGTTACGTGTTTTAACGAGATCTACATTTTTTGTCCATCTTTTACGATTTTCCAATTATGCAAAATTTATTCTGAATAAAGAGATCTTCAGAGCCTATTCCCACAAAATTTAACATATACATTTTATTTGTCATGTAAATATATTTAATATACCATATTTTAATGAAAACTGTTAGAGCCATTTTTGAGAAAGTAAAATGTTTCGAAAATTTCTCCATGTAAAGGATAGTTTGGGGCGGGGGGATTATGTTGAAAATCTTCTTGTCGCATCATTGGGAGATACTAAACTTAAATACCAAGTTTAGTATTTAACGAACTTTACGTTTTTGAGCTATGCCATTCACAGACACACAACACACAGAAACACACTGACCTTTTCCTAACACGTTTTTATTCAGGGGTCTCAAAACATGTATTTCCGGTGAAATATCGGTAGCGAATTTTTGGAATAAAATGCCTTCGCTACACACTATGTGCTATGTAGAGAAAGTAAAAATCGCGAAAGAGATTTGAAATAAGTCTACCTGTAAAATCACTTTTCAAAATATCGTTTTGCTAAAGGGTTAGGATACACGTCTGTAAAGTGATTAATTGGAGAAAGTTTCTCCTAAAATACTCGCAGGTAATTTGAATCATATTTAAATAATACAAAAACAATTTTACTTTGTATACCTAGTATTCCAGAATGATATATTGGAGTAGGTACCTATAGCAAATCGCAAAAAAGCTTAATTGTATGTTACTAAAGGATGAAATAGCAGTGGCTTTATCATAGCTGCAAACGATTTAAGGCTTACCATATGTGGTAGTGGTAGAGCTTAATAAACGGTGATTAATAACGCCTTTTGATACCAGGTTTTGGGGCTACTAATTCTATCGGGGAATCCCACGCCGTTACTTGAATATATAAACTTCCCAGAAAATATTGTTTAACAATAGAAAACATTTACGCAATTCCAAGGAAGTGCTTTAATCCCTTTAGATTTCAAGAGTGCTAATTATTAGTGTAAAAAAGAGGCGGTTATGATTGGATTTCCGCTTAAAACTGTCTTTCTGGTTGTGAAATAGCCAGTATAATGCAGTCAAATTACTTATATTACAATAAAAGAGTAAAATTTTTCTTCAACATTTCATGAAATGAAAGCGTCCAGTTTTAATGGTTCTAGAACATTCTCTGGACTTCTACCATGAACATTTTGAGCGGGAAAAATTGTTATTTTTCATTGAGAGTTGCAACCGTTCCAATTTTAAAAAATATTAGGTATCGAAGAACCGTTCCAAAATAAAAGCACTCCACGAATGCTCAATTACAACACTATATTCTTAGTTCACAGCTAATTTCCTGAAACTCCTACAAGGGCATCGGAACACAATATTTCTCTTTTTTTTTTTTTTTTCCCTTTCTCCATTCACATGTATTCCTAAGGTCTGCTAATAACAAATTACATCTAAAACGTATAATCACATCTAACTTCAATCATATATATTTAACTGTGTATACTACGTCCAGATTCGAATCCCATCTATGGTGATGGGGATTTTAAGTCCCGAATATGAGACCGACTCCCACTCAGCATTGTGAGGAAGGTGAGGAGCTAAGATAGGCAGCGATCCAGGTCTAGTGAGCCAACCTCCCGGCTGAGGCATATATCATGCTGACCACATCAGCTCTTCGTATCAGTTGGATATTCCCCACACAGTGAGCGTGAGGTCGGCTGTCGGGTTAGCAGATCCTGGCTTCTCGCCGGATGTAGTGCCACAAGATGATTATTATTATTATTATTATAACTGGAGTTATAGCTAATTTCTTGAAACCATTTCATGTTTACGTTATGTTTTTTATTTTTAATATAAACTCTTATTTCCGAGTGTTATTCACGTAAAGCTTAAGAAAAAAGTATGATTACTGGTTATAACTTTTCAATTCGAGGGTTTATTTAAAAATTTCATGTGCATTTCTTGAACATACATAATATAGATGTGGTCCATAGTATACATTTATACGGTCAAATACACATGTGGGTATGCCACTGCATATTTTTATTGCATAAAATCTATGTTTATGTTTATATTTTGAAATATGTTATCAATTAAGCGAATTTATTAGTAAATGGTGCTATGTAATTTGCTTTTTCTTAAGTTTATAATAAATGTTTGAATTTAGAGTCATTTGATAATACGTAGAATCCATGCATTCACGAAATTTTGGCGCATCAATCGCAACCCATGCGGGTTCTGTTTTACTTCCATTAACTGTCGTATTTGTTGTGGTAAACTCTGGAGTTTAAACAGGATATCCGAATCAAATAATAAAGACAATTCAAAATCTATATAAAATAGAATAATACGACTGACAAAGGAATTAAAAGTTGGAGAGATTGAGAAGAAATATTTCAAGGAGAAAAAGTAGGATGCCATTTATTATCAGATTATTTTTGAGGAGACGAAATACGGTTTACAGAGAAGTATTAATAACCTGACAGATATTATGGAGAAATACAACTTAAAGATTTCAACAGCCAAGACAATTAAATCGAAGTTTTTTAAAGGACAAACATGTATAATAGTTATTGATGAAGAAATCGTAGAATAAGCATCTATGTTTTTGTTTAGGCAACATAAAGTAAAAATAAAGACCTCAATATTAAATAAAGTAACACGGCAAATGAATAAAACAATAAGGAGCAAATTGAGAAAACACAATGCCAAGAGAAACACAAATTAATGTTTATATTGTAATGGCAGTGCTAATGTCAACATATGGAAGTGAACATTGGACTAGGAATAGGATAGAAAAGTAACAACACAGATATATTGTTCCAAAAGGAGTATCCTGATTAAAGAAAGTAAAGAAAACAGTTACGTTTATATGATCTAAATAAAAAATAAATGCAAATACAAATAACTGATACCAACTTATGTTAAGGATGAAAGAAACAGGAATAGCAAAACGTTATCAAATTATAAACCTTAAGAATATCGCCGAGTAGGAAAAGCAAAACAAGATGGACTGATATGATTGAGGAGGAAAAGGCTGACAGACCTTGAGGAAAAATCTGATATGTTACATTCACATGACTTTCTCTCATAGCTGTAACAAATTGTTGTTAAACAGCTTATTCTTCTATCTATTTTATGATAATCGAGATAAACCTTAGCAGAAATTACTTTCTTATAAGTAGGAGGTAAATAAGGGAGTACACTAGCCTAAAACGATAGTCAAATATTTTTAAAGCTGGCTGTCATGCAGTTGAAATCCGTTTCTATGTATGGCTAGGAGTTTACAAATTACCGCGTGAGAAAGGTTTTAAGTAGCTATTTTAAATAACAGGGAATATCTCAGAAATGGCCACGAAAAAAGTATATGACAGTGTGTTTTAACGAGATCTAGAATTTTTGTGCAGTAAGTTTTTGCCTATCTCTTACGGTTTACTAGTTACGCAATATTCAGCAAAATTCATCCAGAATAAAGAGGTCCTTCAAGTCCATTCCTAGAATATTCATCATCATCATGAACATTGAGAGATGAACTATACTCGGAAACTCAGAATAGGTGATACTGCTCCCGCCATCAATTAAAAATATTGATTTAGGTTGAAGAGAATTTTTTGGTGCTCAAAATTTATATTATATTTTAAGATATTTGAATAAATTATAAATATTATTATAATTAATACCAAAAAAATAATTAAATAAGATTTTAAATTATTAACTTGAAATCATTGATTTAATCTTCTCGTGGACGTCCTCTATCTCTTCTCTCTAGAATATTCAAGATATACATTTCATTTGTCATGTTAATATCTTTAATATACGGTAATGTAATCCAAATCATTAGATCCATTTTTGAGAAAATCAAAATTTCTAAATATTTTCCATCCAAAGGGTAGTTTGGGGTGAGGGAATTTTTCTCAAAATCTTCGTGTCGCATCCCTAGAAGATACTAAAGTTAAATACCATGTTTGGTATTTTACCGACTTTTCGTTTTTGAGTTATCGTGTTCACGGCCACCCGGGCACAGACACACATGGGACTTTTTCTAAAAATTATTTTTTTTTTTGAAACAGGGTACCTTAAAACGTTTATTTCCGGTGAAATCTCGACATCGAATTTTTGGGTGGAACGCAGTTCCTTCTCTATTCACCATGTACATAGTACGTGTAGAGAAAGTAAAAAAAAAGAACAGAAATAAAAAAACATGTTCCATATGTTTTGTTCGCTTTATACACCAGTTCTGTATTCAGCATCAACCTCATTCCGTAAATTAACTTTTGCACGTTTCCTTTTATCTTACAGTTTTATTCAACAGCAAGATAAAGAATCATATCAAAGAATACATGCGCAACAATAGATTCTGACCGAAATAATGGCCAGGCAGACGAGGCAATAAAATACGAGAAAGGCACAGACACGTGTTTTCGTGAATCATGCTAGCTGCCGCGCTTTGTTCAATATCGTTTTGTGAAGGCGCCTGGAAATATGTTGTTGTCACGGAATCTAAAACGAACTGCTTCCTTAAAACCTCAATCTTTTAAATCTCAGCTAGGGGAAACATTTCCACGGCTTTCCTCCCAACTGGAGAAACTCTGATTAGCTCCCATGACAGTAGATTACGGTAAAATTCCATTTAAATGTCTTGATCTTTCTGCTGATTCATGTGGAATGATTGGACCAATCATTCTAACGAGAATGTGTCCCATACAGTCGATTTACAGAGGACACTACAAAAATGCACACAATTTTGGTGGACTAGACCATTCTGACCATGGTTGCTAATCGCACTTTGATTTATGTTGATACGACTACAGAAATATTAATTCCATTGAAGTTCATAAAAACAGACCTAGTCGAAACATTCTTTAAATTATTAAAAGACCAATAATAAACGAGAACGATGAGTACAATATTGGTTCTACGTGTAAAATGGAGAGACATGACATCATTCTGACCATCGTTTGTTTGCTAATCATGATTTTTTTTTGTCTTTTTTTTTTTTAGCTTAACCTGCTTGGTCATATCGGACACGATGAATGAAATTGGTGAAATGATGCCCAAATGATCTCGGTGTCCATGGAGCTTAAAGTTACTCTACATTTGTCTTCTCAAGATAAGGGAAAGCCCCGAAAAAAACCTTATCTGGGCAACTCACCCTAAGCGAGATTCCACCTTTTGAATGTGAAGCGAACTCGCTACCACCACACTACCCAGGCGAGCTCACGATTGTTGTTACGAACTCTGAAATATTAATTCCACTGCAATTTATAAATATATGATAAAATTAGAAAATTAAAGTTATTCAAAGAGTAATAATAAACCAAAGTGAATTCAGAGACAACTTAAAAGAGATGGACATACCTATAATGTTTTTCAAATGGGAAGAGTTCAACGCTGCTGCGAATGAGATGTGTTATCGTGCTCTGCATTGCCAGGTTGCCTTTTCAAATGTCCCTCTCACTCGCACGCTGAGCTTACAAATCTGTCTGGCGACATAATGTTTATTCATGTGTATTATGCAAAGCATGAGCTAAAAATCTGCGATTTTTACGATTCTGCTACGAACATTACTCTGTCTTCCTCGTGAATTATTTTTTGCAGAATTTGAAAATTTTGTCTTAGCGCAAGTAGTATTTATTAGAGAGGAATAACTTAGCACGTTACTCCTAAGTATACCGGGAATACAATATGTCAGTATAGCAGCACTCCGATTGGCTGCCGGCCTGGTGGCGTTCATTCCATTTGAAAATCACTGTAGTAGGATAAGCGGAATGCAGGGTGTACTTTGCAAGAACACGGTTGTAGAACGAGTATGTTTTTCCCCTACTTCAGCACCTGGACTTCTCCGGAACGATGACTACGTCACCGAGTCATAAATACGTCATAGTTATTCTGTATCTTGATCTAAGATCACACCGGTAGTGTTTAACGCCCGCTTTAACAACTTATGGCACCGCAGGCACCGGTGAAATGCGATGGCGGGGGAAACCGGAGTACCCGGGGAAAACACGCCCCAGCCCCGCTTTGTCCACCACAAATCTCACATGCGGTCGCTTGGGATCGAACCCCGGCCGTCTAGGTGAGAGGCGAGTGGCCACCGAGATCCGTGACTTTGAGTTTGAAAGTTGCTCATCAGCAAACATGTCCACTCTTTTTACTTTCTCTATTAGCATGCACATAAAATACATATAGTAGCTAGAGAAGGTACTGTATTCCACCCAAAAATTTTATGTCGAGATTTCACTGGAAATATATATTTTGATGTTCCTTGAGTCCCAAAAATCATTTGTAGAAAAAGGTCTGTGTGTGCCTGTGGACAGCATAGCTCAAAAACGAATTTTTTTATATTTTGTGAATAAACAATATTCAGGTTCATGAAAACTAGATGGTAAGTTCTTGAACATTTCTGCAGGGTCAGTAAGGGCTTTAAAATTCTGCCCAATAATATCTGCAAACACGGAAAAATGTTTCTCAGCAAACAAACTTGTGTTAGCCGATAAACACTATAAACTTACACCTGAAATGTTAGGGAAAATAATTGTTGTTCACTGCAAATCAAATTAAAACGACCAGAACGATGTCTTAAGAAAGAATATACAAATCACGAGGAGGCGACCTGGGTCATAAGTAAGAGAAGGTACTTACTGCTCTCTTTTACTAAAAGCGCGCGCGTGTGTGTGTGTGTATGTTACCAATAACTGCTGCGAAAGGTTAATTATGTACCTCCAAGTTCTCATTGATAGCGCGTGAGATATCCGAAAACAAAAGTTTATCACCAGGACAGAAAATATTTATGATTTCAAACCATAAGAAGCTTATTTTTAGGAACACATTATTCGTTTATGCAGCACATTCCTCTCGGTCGCCTTCTTCTTTTGTTGTTTTTGTAGTGTTACGTGCTTTAACCGTGTTAGCCATATCGAATATATTCACCCTAAGAGATATTCGAATTCAAGACCTCTTGAAAGTGCCTCGTTCTTGTGGTCGGACAATACCACAGACGATAAACTTAAAAATTAAGTTCTAAAAACTTCATCGATTTCAATATATGTGCGGAACAATTCGGGGAACTACAGTGAAAGAAGGCTATGGTTCTGACAATAATGATGCATATACGTGGGTGAAATACAGTTCCTCAGATCCGTTGAAAAATACTCTCTAAAAATGCACTGAAGAGATATATTCTTGTTGTATGGCAGAATTTTCCAAAGCAAGAGAATTTGTATGATGGAGGATGACAGAATTTCGTAACATATCTTTAGATATCATCCTACCGGAAGAAGAACGTCCTATGAACGTCAGAAAAACTGAGGGAACAGGCATATAGCCTAATGCTTGAAGAGGAAGTAAGTTTTAGTGCCTTTTAGAGCATTTTTAAAGTATAGATGAATGCATATTGTAGATATTTTAGTGGATACATATCTGAAGTCTAGTAATGAGTATCCTTATAATTGTATTCTGCAAGTGTTAAGAATTGAAAAGCTCTCTGGGTTCGAATACGCTGCAGAACATTAGGCTGTTGAGATAAACTGATCGAAACAGCGTGAAAGGACCATATCTAACATTTCTCCTACTCTCGCTCAGGAAGCGTGCATAAATCATTCAGATCTCTACCCCCACCTTTAACACATACAGGATAAAATTTATAGACTATAGAACTACCTCGCGGCACGGTTAAAGTGTATTTCTTTTATTTATGAGTTCTCTTTATATTTTCTATGTCTTATAGCTTCTTGGTCCGTTTTAAATAAGTCTCTGGGTATCTTTATATTAAACTAAGTTACAGAGACACCTTCCACACAGACCAGGTAGCTGAGAATGAACAGAACACCTTGTCTGCGATGCCACAGTGCAGACATGCCTGGAAGTTGTAGCTAGACATACCGATTAAATTTCCTTTGAAGTTCCAGGATAATTCCAGGAAAAAACGTGGTTTTGTACGTTAACGGGCACATTGCCTTCCCACTACTATAATTCCCGTATTAAGAGATAATGAGGCTGTGTGTTCTCTAGTCAAAGCCTTTCCCCCCCTTATCTTGAGGACACATTAAGGTAACTCTTAACTCTAAGTAGTTTTTCGTTAGTACCTGCGTTACATAAGATGAGAAGAATGTTCTAAAACAGAAGTTCATATGTAACGAAAAACAGACATGCAAATTTGAGCAAATAAAAAAAAAAAGAGAGAAAAATCTGATATGTTCCATTCACATGACTTTCTCTACATCTCGGTAATAAATTGTTAAAATCTTACGATAATCGATATAAACCTCAGCAGAAAGTATTTATTACTTGCCTTCTTGCAAGTAGAAGGGAAATAAGAGAATACATTAGACTAAACGATAGTCAAATCTTTCAAAAGATGTTGCTATGTGATTGAAATTCGTTTCTTTTTATTGTCAGAATTTGACAAATTCTCGTGTGAGAAAAGTGAAAAATAAAATTAAAACCAATAGTAAGGAATATTTTAGAAATGGTGAACTCCATACGAAAAAAAGGTATATGAAATATAATGTGTGTTTTAATGAGATCTACATTTTTTGTGAGTAAGTTTTTGTCTATTTCTTACGGTTTATCAGTTATGCAACATTCCGTAAAATTCATTCAGAATAAAGAGGTATTTGAGGCTATTCCCAGAAAATTCAAGATATGCATTTGTCGCGTAAATATATTTTATTTTAATCAAAATCGTTAGAGGCATTTTTGAGAAAATAAAGAAATTCGAATTTTTTTCCATGTGAAGGGTAGTTTCGTGTCTCATCCTTGGAAGATACTAAACTTACATACCAACTTTGGTTTTCTACTGACCTTTCGTTGTTGAGTTATGACACACACACACACACACACACGCACACATACACGGCTGCTCCGTGGCCGAGTGGTTAGACCACTCGCCTCTCACTTAGGCGGCCAGGGTTCGATCCCAAGCGACCACATGTGGGATTTGTGGTGGACAAAGCGGCATAGGAGTCGGTTTTCTCCGGTTTCACCCGCCATCGCATTCCACCCGTGCTCCATCACCATTCCTGTATCATCAGTGTCATCGACTGCGGTACCATTTGTAGTAAAAGCGGGCGTTAAACACTATAAAAAATATAATCTTTTTCTAATTTCCGGTGGAATCTCTGTACCTAAATTTTGGGTGGAATGAAATGTCTTCTCTATAAACTATGTATATAGTACGTGTAGAGAAAGCAAAAAACAAATTTTACTCCAGCTCAATTTATGAAAGTTTCATTAACCTCTATACAAACTTAAGTAGTATTTATCATTTTTAGAACTAATGTATAGTCTAAACTTTAAAACGGCGTACAGCGTTAGGTATTTTAATTACAAACTTTCATAAATCACCTTCTAAAGAATTGCGGCTTCTTTTAATACCACACCCTTTCTTGATAACCCTGCATCACATAGAAAACGAAAATTCCAAGTTCTCAAAAATTAGTGATGCATTAATATCCTCTGCAATTCTATCGTCGAAAACCGAATTTATCTAGTAAATGGCTATTCAGCAATGTGAGCACAGTTATGCAGAAATAAAATATTGGCATTCCGCAACTTTTGTAACTTAGAGGCCGGAACTGACCGATCTGTTTGGTCAGGGATGGGTGACCTCTAAACCCAGGGCTCGGCAAACCGAAATGAAAAATCCTATCTCCTCTCTCTAACTTGAAATATGGTGTAGCACGAAATTACATTCCCATACATTCACCAGCGTGATTCTTTTTACGGCTCTCTCAGCTTTTGGAGTAAAAGTGGCCTATGCAGTTCGCGATACCGCTTTGCAACTTATGTTTTAGGTGTTATTCTATGTAATGGATACCTCGTATTCATATTATTATATGATAATTTATATCTATGTGTATCTATGCCAATTTGTTCTCACAGGGACAACTTCCTGATAATATTCAAGCCAGAGAATAGAGAAAAAGTTTGATCAAAACATTTTCAATTCTTATCTTTTCAAACATTTTACTTTTTCTAGCCCGTATGTACTATGTACATAGTGGATAGCGAAGGTATTGTGTTCCACCCAAAAATTCGTTGTCGATATTTCACCGGAAATATATGTTTTGAGGTCCCCTGAGTCCGAAAAAAAATGTTTTAGAAAAAAAGTCCGTATGAGACTGAGGACAGCATAGTTCAAAAACGAAAAAACTGTTAGACAAGAATTGGTAGTTTAGTATCTTTCCATAATGCAATACTAACATTTTAAAGAAAACGTCCCCAACCCCAACTGCCCTTTACATGGAAAATTTTCGAAAATGTTTATTTTCTCAAAAACAGCTCTAATGCTTTTGATTAAAATCTCTTATATTTAAGATGTTTTCATGACAAATAAAATGTATATATTAAATTTTCTGTAAATAGCCTCTGAAGAACTAACTGTTTATTTGGTTGAATTTTGCATAATTTGTAAACCGTAAGAGATAGACAAAAAGTAACGACACAAAAAATGTACATCTCGTTAAAACATACAATTTATGTCATATACATTTTTTCGTAGAGTTTCCATTTCCAAGATATTCCTTGTTTTTGGTTTCAGTTTTAAAATACTTTTCTCATACTGGATCTTGTTAACTTCCTGGCCACATTAAGAAACAGATTTCAATCCCATAACAACCATTATAGGTTTAGCCTAATGTATTCTCTTATTTCCCTTCTACCTATAAGGAAGTATAAAGACCATTTCTGCTAATGTTTATCTTGATTAGCGTGAATTAGATAGAAAGATAAGCTTATTAACAATAATTTGCTACAGAGATGTAGAGAAAGTCAAGTGAATGGAACACAATATTTTTTTTTAAAATTACATTCCGTAATAGTTTTATAACACATTTTCTGGTATAAATTTGACTATAGTGGATAGAATTTTAAAACATCTGATATGTTCCATTTACATGGCTTTCTCTACTTGCTCTGCAAACAAACTTTTTACAAACGTTTATTCTTCTTTCTACTTCATGCTAATCAAGAATGGTCTTATTTCTTGCTTCCTGTAAGTAGTATGGAATGCATAGGCCAAAGCGATAGTCAAATGTTTTAGAAGTTGTCGCTATGCGACTGTCATTGAAAGTCGCATCTTTGTATGGCCAGGAGGAAAACAAACGAAACATGGCGACTGTGTGAGAGAATTTAATGTGATAAAATTAAAACCAATAACACGGAATATCTCGGGAATGGTCAACTGTAAAACAAACATGTATATGCCATAAATTGTGTGTTTTAACGAGATCTAGGTACATGCTTTTCTGTAGTAATTTTTGTCTACCTCCTACGGTTTACCAGTTACACAAAAGTCATTCAGAATCATAAGGTCTACAGACATCATTGTCAGAAAAATCAAGATATACTTTTTTTGCGATGATCGTTTCTTAAAGATATGGTATGTTAATAAAAACGTAAGAGTTATTTTTGAGGAAGTCGAACTTTTCAAAAAAAATTTCGATATAAAGCTGTAGTTGGGGAGGGAGATTTTCTTGAAAATCGTTTCGCATGTTTGGAAGACACTGAACTTAAATGCCAAGTTTAGTATTTAATTGACTTTTGGTTTTTGAACCCACAGATACACACACACACACACTCACGGGCATTTTTCTAAAAATGCTTTCATTTTGGATTCAGGGGGTCTCATAACATGAATTTCAGGTGAATCTTAGTGTCAATTTTTGGATGGAATACAGTACCTTCTCTATTTACTATGTACATTAATTATTTACTATGTGCATTGTACATACCTACAAGAGAAAGTAAAGATGTATTTATATCACAAAATGGAGAAAACTGGCAAAACAGTGCAAAATTAAACGAATTAATTCTTTGAAACTAATATATGATCAATATAAAAAATCCAAACAGAAATTTTATCATACACAAGCTGCACTGCTTTGAAAAAAATATCAGACTTATAGATTTATTTTTGTAGGAGAAAATAGATTTTGAATGTCAAAAACAAAAAAGAAAAAAAAAAAGAGAATCTGAAGAAAATGGCTTTTAAAATTAGACACACAGAATCATTGAACCAGTACAACTCTTTAAAATGGCGTCCAAAACATTCGCTCTAGTAGAATCAAACACTGCAAATATGCACCTTTTGCACTAAAAATAAAAAATCTACATTTTTGACCAAAATCGCTAAAAAAAATCCATTAAATCAGAAAGCATAAATTACAAAAAACATAAAATAAAATATTATTAACAGTAAATGTTTTAATAGTTTAAAAATAAAGCATTGGTCTTATAAAGCAAAATAAAGTTTACTTTTAAAACCTCAATCGACTTATAGAAAGCATTTTGTCCCATAGATAATGAATTATATAGTCTCTATACTGCTATTTTTTTACATAAATATAAAATAAAATACGCCATCCTCAGGAAACTGCATTTTTGTCCACAACAAAAGGCTACTTGCAGTACCTAGACGCTTTGCCCCACAATTTCATTCTCCTACACAGGTCCTAATGCATGGGAGGAGCAGAGGCACAGAACTTTCCTGGACCATTGCCACCGCGTTGGGCGGGGTGAAGCTCCCGCCCTTTCGGGACTCTTGTCCCTTATTAAAAGACAAAGAGAAAAGTGTGCACTTCACAGGCCAAAGTACAATCTAGAACAATGCAGGGTGTTTACTATGAAACTATTGCATTTTTTACTTTAAATATTTAATTATATATTGAGATAGAATTTCAGTCTTCTTTATTAAATCAGTGTTATCTGAATGAAGCAGAAATTAAACTTCTGTAATATATATAAATATATGACTTCCACATAAACTATTCTTATAAAATATTATTCTTTTATCTATATCATGTTAATCGAGATAAACATTAGCAGAAAATAGCCTTATTACTTGTTTCGTTGTAAGTAGAAGGGAAACAAGGGAGTATACTGGGCTAAAGCGATTGTCAAATATTTTAAAAGCTGAGCGCTATGTGAAACAATAGAAGTACGGTTCGCTATGCATGGCCAGCAGTAAAACTACAACTACTGTTACAACATTTGGATCACTAATTAAAAAATCTGATGTGTTACACTCACATGACTTTCTCTAGCTGCTCTACAAAACTCCTACAAAAGATTACTTTTCTTTGTACACAATGCTAATCAAGATAAATGTTAGCAGAATGTTATTACTTAGTTCCTTATAAGTAGAAGGGAATAAGGGAATGCACTATGCTAAAGTGATTGTCAAATGTTTTAAAAGCTATCGTTATGCGATTGTCATTGCAAATCACTTCTTTGCTTGGCCAGGAGTAGAACAAAAGAAAAACAGACACTTCCTGTGCGAGAAAAGTTTATGTACTTCACAATTGAAACCAATAACAGGAATATCTCGAAAACGGTTACCTCCACAACAAAAACGTAAAGGACAAAAATTGTGTATTTTGTCATGAGATACATTTTTTGTGTAGTACGTTTTTTTCTATCTCTTACAGTTTAGCAGCTAAGCAAAAATTCAGCAAAATTCATCCGAATAAAGAGGTCTTCAGAAAATTTGAGATATACATTTTATTTCGGACATAAATAGCTTTAATATACGGGATTCTAGTCAAAATCGTTAAGAGCCATTTTTAAGAAAATCAAAATTTTCAAAATTTTTTCCATATGGTGGGGGGATTTTTTTTTAAAATCTTCGTGTGCATCCTTGGAAGATACTAAACCTAAATACCAAGTTTGGTATTTAACGGTCTTTTTCTTCTGGGGCTATGCTGTCCACAGACACACACGGACCTTTTTCTAAAACTTTCTTTTTCGGACTCAGGGGACCCCAAAATATATATTTACGGTGAAAACTCGGTATCGAATTTTTGGGTGCATTACAATACCTTCTTTATCCCTATGTACATTGTACATATGGGGCTAGAGAAAGTAAAAAAAATTGCTAAATCATTTTACGCATTAAGAATGTCACTTTAATTATACTAATAAATTGTGTGTATGTGTGTGTGTGATTAGCTGAGATAAGTCGAGGCGGAAGTCAGCAAGAGGAAACGCAGCACAACTGGGAGGCGACACGAAACTGCAAGAACTCATACATGTAATGAAATCAATCGCCTGTCAGTCAAACTAAGAACATTCAATAGAGAAATATAGACCATAAGAACTATAGCCTATTCAGCCTTAAGTTGATCCTCGTCAAAATAAATCCCAGGCGACCAGTACACCGTTATAACGTAGCCTTCCGCCATTCGCGCCAGAAATGCTGTTATATTTTCACGACCACGTGATGCGCACACGCGGCATATTGTAATGTAAAACGAACAGAGCCCTTATTCCGACAACTTATACGGTGACTAAAATATTCTGCTAGGTACAATGGTGATAATATCGATAATCATAACAAAATAAATAACATATGCGATAACTTACATTTATTCGCTCTCTGGAAGCGACTCTATTCCCTCTAGTTCAGCAACGTCATCTGAGCTGTTTGTACTGCTACTGTCCACTCCACAGCTGATAACTAGGTTATCAACAACTCTGTTATTTAAACTATCCATCTCCCAAAACAACGTCTCCTCTTTCCTTACATGAAGCATTTTATCAACTACTAAACTTGCTCCCCACCCAAATCCCCAGGTGAACACTCTCGGTCTTTACGACCACACGCTACCAAGAAGACGCTTAAGCTACCGCCTTCCCAAGGACGCCTTGGGATGGTAGTTTTCCGGCCGCCTCTCCCTTTATTGTTCTACCCGCCAAGTTAAGCAGCATCGGGCATGGTCACGACTCGGACGGGTGACCATCCAGTTGTACTCCGACCAGATCTGCAACACTGGCTTCCCCCAGCCCGTACCTATATCCCTTCAGGTCTCCCCGCTAGCCGGCACTGCTTTCCTTGACAGCCCGCAAGCGGCTGGCCAAGGTAAGCAGCATCGGGCCTGGTCCCTCTCTGGGTGGGTGGCCACTCAGATAGGTAACCCAGCCCGCGCCGGCTGCACAGAGGGAACACCCTGCCCAATTACTTTGACACAGACAAAAACGCTTGCATAAGACTACATCTTTTATATCACACGGGTAAATCCGCAAGAAAAGCGGATAGGTACCGTGGTGATTTGCCCCCGCCCGAGTACACTCGGGCGACTAGTTCCTGCTCCTGGCTCCTGGCGGCTTATTTTTAAAAAAAATCTGATGTGTTCCATTCACATGACTTTCTCTATATCTATGCAATAAATTATTGTTAAAAAGCTTATGCTTCTATTTTCTTCATGCTAACCGAGGGGGAAAAAATGGCAGAAATAGTCTTATTACTTGCTTCCCTTTAAGTAGAAGCGAAATAAGGGAGTACCATAGGTTAAAGTGATAGTCATAGGCTGGTTGCTATGTGAAGGAAGTTCCTTTGTTTGCATGGACAGCAGTTGACAAATTCCTGTATGAGAAGATATAAGTTTTTGAAAGGTGAATTCAAAAACAACGAATAACTAAAAAACGATCAACTCCACAAAAAAAATGTATATAACATAAACTGCGTGTTTTAACTTGTTCTACATTTTCTGTGCAGTAAGCTTTTGTCTATCTCTTACCGTTTAGCAGTAAAGCAAAATTCGGCAAAATTCATCCAGAATAAAGAGGTCTTCAGAGGCTATTCCCAGAAAATTCAAGACATACATTTTATTTGATATGTAAATGTCAGTAATATACGGGATTTTAATCAAAATCGTTACAGCCATTTTTAAGAAAATCAAAAGTTCCATGTAAAGGGTAGTTTGGGGTGGGGGGATTTTCTTGAAAATCTTTGTGTCGCATCCTTGGAAGATACCAAACTTAAATACCAAGTTTGGTTTTTAACGGTATTTTCGTTTTTGAGCTATGCTGCCCACAGACACACAGACACACACATACACACAGACAGACAAACAAACAGACACACACACGGACATGTTTCTAAAAATACTTTTTTTTGGATTCAGGGGTTCTCAAAACATATATTTCCGGTGAAATAGTACGTATAGAGAAAGTAAAAAGAAATTGTGCACTATTACACGAATAACATTCTTGACAAAATCGCCACATTTGCATCACATATTTTACGCGCTTTCTTTTCTTTTCTTTTTTCTCCGGATGTAACCACTTTTTCAGTTTCAGATTTTTCTTAGTGAGCACTGTTTATACTTGTAGCCGAAACACCAGTGAACTCAGATGTTAATTTCACCACTTCTTTCACGGGAAGTGTTGGATATTTCTCACAAGACCTACAATAATCACCAGTCAAGATTTATCAGCCTTTTGCTTTATGCAACTCGACAAACATGTAAGAGGAAACTCGCACCGACCGTCCTCCATGATTCTAAACAGCAACAACCAGCAACCGTTACAGTGTAAACAATATCGGGAAGTCAGGTGACTCATAATAATAGCATGTTGTAGCTTTGTTTAACAGTACAAATCAGGGTCAAATTAAACCTTTAGGAATTTGTATAGAATATTACACAATTTAGGAATCAATTCATTCCTTGATTTAGATTGGAGCACACTACCACGTAGATCCGTTTTGGCGCGGATCAATCTAAGAATGAATAGAAAATAAATAATGATCACAATATATAACGTATAATTATTTTACTTAAGTAAATGCTAAAGAATTTATTTTCAACGAAAGCTTCGTTTCATGCTTTAATTAAGGATCTGAGACTTAAGTTTTGACGAAGAGTATCAAAAGTGAAGAACAAAAGAATCCTTTGCCGCGCCACTGTTAGTTAATAAATTCAACTTTTAATTACTTTTTTCTTCCGAAGGGACTTCAACAAGCATTAGCAAGAGGAAGTCCTAAGTTTTGTGAATGTTCTGCTGTGTTCAACTGAGACATAAAAGCTTTCTGCTGGAGAGGAATTAAAGACAATGGGCTCAGTTAACGCTGAGGTTGTTTCAACTCTGACCAACATCAAGGGATGGGGAGCAATAAATTATGAAAAGACGATGATTATATATCAAGCTAACTTAGAATCAAAAGATGCCCACTATTTTAAAATATATCATAGCCCCATTTCTCAATGCCACTTGAAAAACTACGAAGATATTTTACATCGACTAATATTGCAAACACAAAGATACTTTGCAATAAATGTAAAGTTATGGCATTCAAATAAAGTCGGTGTATTTGAATATTTAGGGTATAATAATGTTACAGAATCACTTTTATATGTAATGGGGCCTATACATTTTCGAGAGAAAAAAACAACAACATGGAGCGTAGCCAAATGGAAACGTCCACGAGGTTAAAAAAGATGTAATTGAGATATCTGAAAAATAAAACTGCACACCTTTCTGTCAATACCCTTACCTACTGGGAGATAGGCCTATCATTCTTATTCCTGTATGCAAAAAGCATCTAATTTGTTAGGATTCAGAATTTTCCCCAATCATATGCATTCTTTTACAGTTCAAGCCAGTGTACACCAACACCGATCTCATCGAGAAATCACCAGGAAGCGGTATGAGCTTAAAGGGGTGCATTGATATGTTTTCCAGTTTATTATCATCTTTGATTTTGACCTTATGATCGAGGCAAAAATAATTTTTAAAAACTGTTTGAGCAATCTTAGCTTATTATTAGCTTTTATTGTCCTCCAATAATTTTAACGGAATCAAAGTGTAATCCTAAATATCAAAGTTATTGTCACTGAGCGTATATTATTTCAAAAGTAATACCAATAACAAGATTCTCCCGGCATTTCGTCAGGCTAACATTTTATTGAAGACGATAGGCCACTATTTGTGGCTAGTTAGGGGAGGGGGTGCTACGCCATTTATGACGCCCAGTTTAATTCTTTAAGAGGCTTTTAGATTAATAATTCAAACCATATCAAACCGGTGGTCACGAATATCTCTTTTCACTCAAATAAAACCGTAAAAACTGTACGCAGGCACTTAAAGGAAGCACAAAAACTATACTATGAGGAAACAGTCTGAGTGCGGCGTCGTGGTCGAATGGTTAGACCGCTCACCTCTCATCTAGGTGGCCCGGGTTCAACCCTAATGTATGTGGGATTTGTGGTGGACAAGGCGTCGTCCGTGCCCCGCCAAGTGCTTCACAATCATCCTCTCTTTCATCCATTTCACTGTCATTTCATATGATACACGCCTCACTTTCATACTAGGTAGCGGGTTGATCACCCATTCTGTCTTCTCTCTGGGATCCACAGCCTCTGCTCCACAACAGGCGTCTAACCCCTGGCGCTGGGGGAAGTGGGGTGTAAGTCCTACATACAAGGAGCATATATAGAGAAACCGAACAAGTAGTTTTTGGAGAAATGAGTTCAAAACTGGTAAGGATCCGTATAGACATCCTCCATAAAGTCCAGAATTTACCCTCGTAATGTTGATGCCAAGAGGCATTCATACACTGTAGTGGGCATTAGAAAAGAGATATTAACTCTAAGTGCTCTAATTTTAGCTTTTTTTAGTCAAAATGCCGAATTACTTGGTGCATTTATGATTACAAGCCTTTTTTTTTGTAGCTATATCATGGTTTACATTTAAGTATTGGAATTACATTCCTTATTACATGTTTAATCTCAGGTATTATTTATCCACTTTACATCAACCGGATGAGGGGATAAGTCATATTCAACTGGAAGAGAATGTGAATTCACTAGCGGCCTAAAAGCTGTAGTATATGAATTTACCTGAAGTCTTATTTCTCAGTGAATTGGCAGTTGTAGGTTATTTGTCACGAAACAGATGCCTACTCAATGACACTTTTTGGCGTCCGATCTGTTTCCATTTGGCTGCCACACAAATAATCAATAATTTTTTCATGCTTACTTATGCTTAGCGTAGTTGAAGCATACCACTTCTCTATGTTTCATGTCCAAAGTTTTTGACATCGATGCTGTTCTTATGATTGAGTTCTATAGTAATAGTTAATAATCTATTTAAATACCGTCCTCCGAATTTGCACCAGCTAGAATGTATTATAATTGCTCCTGAAAATGTGTATTGTACAATTACTACTTGAAAATAAAGAGCCTTTTTTCCATTTACCTCAATTGCTAGCATTTTTGGTAACAGATTTAAGGTGAAGAATTTGTAAAACTTGACCAAAATTTGCGAACAATTAATATATATTTTTTTTCATAATACAATAATATGAATTTCAAACTTTAAGAAAATACATTGTTTTGCCCAGTTGATGCACTTTAAGTATTAGTTAACTGAAGCTATATATTGGCAGTCGTATGCCTATTAATAAGCACTCCCAAATTTAAATATAATTTTCTAGCTAACCTTTTTCAACACTTTTCCATATTTAAATTTTTCCACACGGTGCAAGTTTTCCTTAATGGTTTCAAAACGTTTATACTACTTCTCAAAAGCACATTAAAGAAAATGATATACTTTTTCGAAAAAAATCCAATTTTGGTAAATAGATTATTAAATCGTGAAAAAGTCAGAGTTTTGGAGAGTACGAAAAGTAACAATGTTTCTATACCAATTGGGATTCTTCTTTTTCGTCTTCTTCTTCATTTACGATACAGATTCCCGTAATTTCTCCGGCGCACTTCAGCCCTGAGGCTTATCGTGTTATCTGTATCGTTTAGAGCCAACCCATTTCACCTGCATCCCTTTAATAAGAGTGCAACCTTGCAATGGGTATGGATGATACCTCTTCTGGTTCTATAAACATTTTCCCAAAAGCTTTGTATCACCTGCGAGCTGTTTCAGTCTCCTTCCTGCATACTCTGCAGTCTAAGTTGACCTGAAGCACTCCAATTGTGTTAAGATGCTTTTTCACAGGGATATGCCTTGTGAAGAAAGCAGTAATTGTTCTCAGCTGAAGTCTGCTACAGGCTTTTAGCAGACTTTCAGCTCTTTCATAACATGGCCCTTTAATAAATAGTTTCCCATGTATTGTTTCCTGGACTTTTACGCCAGGTCATATGAGTTCTCTTTTGGACCAGTTCTTGGTAGCCTAATTAAACACCAAGGTGTTCCTAGAGCTGGCTCTGGTCAAATAAATTGTAAAGTGCTCCTTGTTCAAGCTGGGATTAATATGACAGATCTATTTGTATATCACGTGTTTTTGTTGTTGTTTTTTTTTATTAAGACAAGGGATTTAGACAATACTACAGTATTATTTAAATAACCATGGAAATTAGAATTTTGATTCATGGCAAAAATATCACTATTATTATGTGTTATAACTGGTAGATACAAATTTCGACGAAGGAGCTTACATTTTGAGGATTTTCAGAATTTCACAAAGTTATCACCTTAAGGTTCCCAATACAGACTTTGTGCGTGATAAGTACTTCACTGTTGCTTAAGACTCATAAGTTCATATCCATGTGCAACAATGATTTCAGTACCTGACAGTGCCTTGCACGTGCAGCGAACAGCCAAAATGGTTGTGCTGAAACGATGTCACCTATAAGTTAAACATAGTATATCATCTAACGAAGCAAGTTCAAGGGAATCCTTTAGGGTGAGGAGAAGTAATCGGAAAGACTCACCGCGAGGCTGTCGTCCAATTTCCGTTGCCACTGGTCAGAGCGGTCGATGAGAGCATTCCACTTCTCGGACAGCTTGTTCACCTCTCGCCGGATACTGCGGGTCAGTTCCCGGGCCTGTTCTTCAGCACTTCGATATCCTCGCGAGTCCCCATCCAGTTCTCGGCCAGCTGCAATCACACAATTACCATCCTTCTGCTTTACACATGCCACACATTCTAATGACTACAAGAACAATGCGTTGTAATAATTATATTATATATGTTTCAAGCGGTTGCGGACACTTGTACTCAACCACCCCTCAATCCCGGTGGAAGCACATTTTCATAAATACTGACATTGTTGTCTCAACTCAGACAAATGAATATTTTAGTATAAAACACAGCAAGTTTCGTGGTTTAGTGATTATCACATCTGTCTACTACACGAATGGTCCCCGCTCCAATTCTTGTCGGAAGTACATGTCTTACACTACATTGACATTATTGTGCTCAACCTAGACAAATAAATGTTTACTCAATCATCCCAATACCCGAACATATTATGTTAGGTTATATTAGTCCTAATTAAGCTCCACCTTCAAGCAATAATAGTTTCGCAGAACTGAATTAATGACTGCAAATGCCACTAAATTGTACCGGAGTGCAAGTGTCACAGACTCGCTTGAAGTATACACACTAAGAACTCAAATGATAATCCAAAATAAATGCGAAGAAAACAAACATACATAGAAATATGTCAACAGTGTAAGATTATGTTTTAAAGCTATTTTTACTTTCTCTACCATGCATGTAAAGGAGCAATTATACCATTTACAATAAATATAAGGTATATGAAATAAATAAATAAGGCCAACTGATGATTTCTGAAAAACTTCTCCATAATATCGGCAGGTGATAGCATCTCCTCTTATCCATGGACTTTATTTTATTCCTACAAACAATTTGTATATGTTTAATTAGAGCTCATGTATCTCTAAGGATATTTTAAATGATTGTATTAATATTGAATTTTATTAAATTTTCTATTTTGGTAGAAGTGTAACAGATTTAGAATCTGTAAATATGAATCAGTGTTGGCAACATTTCCTATTCCAAGGTTAGTACATGGAACTTATCATCCTATTTTGGTCGTTTGGATCGTACACTCCGATATTTTCTGCGCTAAACTATATGTTACTTGTACACGATTATTTGTAATAATCCACGTGTTTCACAGGCAGGTTTTCAGACTGCACACTCCATAAATTTGAAAACAAAACAGTATTATTCTTTCTGCCCAATGTTATGTAAATTATATGTAATCAAGACTATGCATATAATCTAAATATGTTATATATTACAAAAATACATACTTCATAATATTCTGCATTTTTAGAACCACACACTGCCCGAGCAGTTGCAACATCAGGCGCAACGCTATCCAACATCAAATCTTACAAAACAGCTTACAGAAGATATACCGTGGATTGTTACCAAAGTATATTATTACTCTCCAGGACTATAAATATCGTATATGGTACATGTTAACATCGTACATCGCATTCGTGCGTTTCCATCCGGATCGTATAAGTTGGCATTATATACTTACCCTTTGAACAACAACCAACCATCAAGCGTTATTTTTTCTCAACAAGTGTGACAACAGTGCATATAGAGTGGACATGATTTAGCTTACACTAACAATTGCTAAGTACAGTGTCGTTGTTGGCGTCATGTAAAAATACAACATATTCTAAATATATATATTTAAATTTGTAGTTTTTACATGTAATTAAAACACATATAATACATTTTCATTCTGTGTAAGTAGTTTAATGATGGTATCTTGGACTTCTAAGGCCAGCGGTATATTTGTAAAGAGGAAGAAATGGCATGTGTGATAAGTTGTCACAGACATGTTCATGAAATATATGTTGGTATAAAAAACAACATATATTTCTTCATTTTCTGTATCAAGGATGTGACGAGGCGTAAGCTAACATTTGTTATCATATTTTTTAAGTTTTGAATCTGTATAACCTGTTTTTATTATAGAGCTTTCGTATTTCATTACTTTTGTTTAATAACACATTTTTGTTTAGAATCTTATTTAATTATTTACACAATCACCTCTGTCTTGTACCTAAAATAATTCGAACCGGCCTTATTTGGTACCCCTAGTCTTAACAGAGTAAATTTTTCTAGCTTTAGAAAACAAAGAAAGTTAACATCATATTTATCGAATAAAATTTACACT
The DNA here is from genome assembly GCA_030762935.1 of Hymenopus coronatus. Taxonomy (NCBI): domain Eukaryota; kingdom Metazoa; phylum Arthropoda; class Insecta; order Mantodea; family Hymenopodidae; genus Hymenopus; species Hymenopus coronatus. The sequence goes on from CM060890.1 coordinate 106,738,085, forward strand.
TTCCTTTTCCCCAAGTTTCGTATATTAGTTTATCAAAATTTTAAAAAAATGGCCGGGTAGGTGTGAATTAACATCGAATCAAACTTTAGCATGACCTTTTATTGGCACACTTGCCTTATTTAAGAAATTCAGTATTGACTCTTTAAAATTATAACTATATTCCTAAATATCTCCAAAATATCATGATTTATAAACAACTATTTGTATAATCAATATTGTAACTAAATTCTAAGTAAATGTCTCCGGAAGGGCCTATTCTTAGTCAATCAATCTCAACAATTATGTATAATTATTATAATCCAATTTATAATTTTACGCAACAATTCCACCTCATGTTAATTATTATTCATTTGAGGTGATAAGCAGGCGACACCTTTAAGGTAACGCTTGACTAAGGTAAACTTTTCTTCTTGGTTTATCACTCCTCTGAATTCCATCCTAAAATTCGATGGAAATACGTTTAGAAAAAAGATACGAGTGCATATGCGCGCATATATGCCAGTCGGTCTGTGCGTCCGTCTGAGCGAAAATTCTGATAAATTAGAAACTTCCAAAGATGCAAAACAAAGATTTTCAAGGAAATATCTCGACCTCAAACTACCCTTTGAACCGAAGATCTACTATATATTTAAGATAGTTATGACATGTCAAATGTTTATTTTGAATTTTTTTGGAAACAACTTCTGAAGCCTCATTATGAAGACATTTTGTTTCATTGTAAACGTACTACACACAAAAGGTGTAGGTAAATCTCTTAAAACAGACACTATATTTGAAATGTTTTGTGGCATCAGCTATTTACGAGATATTGGTTTGAAACTTAAATTTGTGTAAATATTGGTTTGCATTTTAAATACCTCCCCCCCTTTTTTTAAATTCTATTGTGAAAATGTGTTTTGTTTTTTAAGTGAACTCACCACTATCCTACCAACGTTGTTTTTCTCTTTACACATTTGCGAGACATGTTCATTCTTAAGAAAATACATTATTAGCTGGCAGTAAATTACTGAAGAACATAGGAGTAGCTTCTTTCATTAAATAAAACTTCTATTCCTTTATCAACTAAGCAGGAGAATTTCTATCTATATTAACATATCTTCCTTCTCTGCTGTTGGAATAAACATTGATGTGGCGGGAAAGCCATGGTTGTGAACAAATGTTGCTTATTGAAACTGCTCTCATTTCAGAAGTCACAGACAATAATCGTCAAAAGAAAATAAATAGATTGTTGACCCATTAAATAAAATCGTTTTAGTTTACTCAGTACAGTATCACACTACGCTAATAAACACGTACAATGTCTTTTTAATATAACCAAATATTTGCGGATTATGGAAATATTTGAGTTCATTTTTGGATTTGGTGGATGTACATAAGAATCAGCTGAAATTATTTCACAAGTTCATTGTGACCATTATCTGCATCAATACGTCTCGATTCGCAAATTCTCTTAAATTAGTAAAGAAAACCATAATTTTTGACGAGTTCTAAAGATTTGATGATTGAAGTTTTGTTCAGAAATGCCAAATCACTTTTGAAATAGCTGAAAGGTAGACTGTAATTTACTTACAGTACTATAAACAATACAAATTCTATTTGATCACACAGAAAACTTGGTTTTATGTCAGTATTTGAAGAAATTAAGAAAACGTAATGTCAAAAAGCCTTGCCATATTCGCAATAAAGGACAAAACGCATGAAATTACATTGTATGACATAAATATGAAGCATATAACCCGCAATTTTATACATTTGAACTTGTTAGTAATGCATCACGTTGACCTGAAGAACAATGATGAAAGCACTACCAGACTGGTTTTCGAGTCTTCAGAACGTACTTTTGATACATAGATTCTTTGAGAGATTAATATATACGAGGGTCATTTCAGAAGTCATGGCATTTTTTATCTGTCAATAAAGCTGCGGGAAACAAAACTCAGGATATACTATTGAAAGTCGCTGGAATGTTCTTCTCAATGTTGGTAGTAAATTGGGATCCGGTTACAAGGGATTATGGGTACGGGACATTGAAAGATACACAAACAGTGATCATTGTTTTATTCGTGTTACATATGCACAAAAGAGTACGCGAGCTAAACGACCTTCAAAATAATCCCTCAAGTTTTCCACACACTTTTGACACTTTTGTATGCTCGCAGTTCAACTTTAGCGACATTCACTTTGAAACACGGCCTCTAGGATACTAGCGTTTGCATGTGTCTACTAGCACCTACCAATGCACTCAGACGTCATTTTTGGTGGTGACATTCCATTCTGTGTACATGTTTTCAAATTTATATATTGCAATAACCGCATATTCAGTTATAAAACAGTTGTCATGACTTTGGAAATGACCCTCGTATATTATTTATTAGTAATCACTGGGTTTTCACTAAAGTTACACAAACGACATTCTCACAATACATAATGCCATATTTCCTTTAAAACTGCTTTAAGCGAGCATGAAAATAAGAGGGAAACGCTGCCTCTCCTTATACTGGCGAATTCTTTGTTACTGGGGCGTACTTCATGCAAGGCTCTGGCGTTCTAAACGCGATGTTTGCTTTACCTCTTGCTCTTGCAGTTAGCTAAATCGTTTGTGAATGACTGCACCGTAGCTTCTGTGTTTACATTTCCGTTACGGTTAATTTTCGATGTGAATGCTATGGAACTTTACCACAATGGCTGCAAGAAAAGCACGGAAGCGAACTTAAAAAGGCAAAATTTAATAATAGCTTAAACGGAGCATTTATGCCTGTTGTTTCTATATGCAGGTAGGCACAATTAAGTAACATGTTGCTGGGTTTGGTTTACAGGGTAGTTAGGCCTGCATCCCCCCCCCCAATTACATTTTCTTAATTTGTATACGTTACTTACAATGCACAACAATTTCAAGTTTAGATTGTCTGACTGGGTAGGTCAGCTGATTATGCGCTGGCCTCTGAACTCAAAGTCGAAGGTTCAAACCCGGCCCAGACGATGATTTTTAAGTGTGCTTAAAAGCGACTGCCCCATCTCATTAGATTTACTGACATGTTAAAGAATTTCTGCGGGACAAAATTCCGACTCACCGGCGGCGCTGATATGATCCTGGCAATTGACAGCGTTAACAAAAAAATCTGATGTGTTCCATTCACATGACTTTCTCTACATCTCTGCAACAAATTATTGTTAAAAAGCTTATTCTTCTATTTACTTCATGCTAATCGAGAAGAAAAATAGCAGAAATAGTCTTATTACTTGCTTCCTTGAAAGTAAAAGCGAAATAAGGGAGTACCATAGGTTAAAATGATAGTCAAAAGCTGGTTGCTATGTGATTGAAGTTCCTTTGTTTGTATCGACAGAAGTTGACAAACATGAGAATAGTATGTTTCTTAAAGCTGAAACCAGAAACAAGTAATACTACGAAAGCTATCAACCCCACGAAAAAACTGTATATGATATAAATTGTGTGTTTTAATGTGCTCTACATTTTGTATATAGGCAGTAAGTTTGTGTGAAAATCTGACGTGTTCCATTCACATGACTTTCTCTTTATCTCTGTAACAAATCATTGTTAAAAAACTTACTTTTAACTGCTTCATGCTAATCTAGATTAACATTAGCAGAAAAGCTTTCTTGTAAATAAAAAGGAAATAATGGAATACACGGGGCTAAAACGATAGTCAAATGTTATAAAAGTTGGTTACCATATTTGTGAAATCCGTTTCTTGGCATTGCCAGGAGTAACAAATTCCCCTGTGTGAAAAGTTTCAAGTATTTTAAACCTGAAACCAAGGTCAACTCCATGTAAAAATGTGTATAACATAAATTGTGTGTTTTAATGCGATCTACCTTTCATGAGTAGTAAGCTTCTGTCTATCTCTTGTAGTTTACTAGTCAATCCAGCAAAATTCATTCGGGATAAAGTAGTCTTCAGAGACTATTCGCGGAAAATTCAAGATATACATTTTATTTGTCATGTAAATATCTGCAAATATGCAAATATCTGTTTCAATCAAAATCGCTTTGAGAAAATTAAAATTTTCTAATATTTTGCCATGTAGAGAGTGGTTTTGGGTGGGCGGATCAGCGTCAAAATCTTCTTCGAATATAGAAACTTAAATGCCAAGTTTTGTATTTTACGGACCCTTTCGTACTCACAGACACATGGACACACTGACGAACGGAAACGCACATACGGACCTTTTTCAAAACATGCTTTTTTGGATTCAGCGGACCATAAAACGTGTATTTTCTGTGAAAGCACGGTATCGATTTTTTGTGTGGAATACAATACCTTCTCTACAGTACGTGTAGTGAAATAAAAACGAGTTTAATTCTCTGAAAGCTCATTACGCATATTTTTTCGGAAGGTAAGTTTAAATTCTGACAGTTGGAAAGCGGGAATGCCAAATAAAATTGAAGCGTTCGAATATACACATTTCAATTCGGACTTTTTTTTTACTTTCTCTACTTCGTTCATAATACATACGTAGAGAAGGTATTGTTATGGCACCAAAAAATTCGATACCTGAATTTCACTGGAAATACTCGTTTTAGGGTCTCCTGTATCTAAAAGATTAGAAAAAGTGTGTATGTGAGTTTCCGTGCTTTTATACGTGAACAAAAACTAAAGAAGAAAAATCGGTTAAATGCCAAACCTGAAAATTGAATTCAGCTACTCCCAGGATGAAACACAAAGATTTTCAAGAAAATTACACTACCCAAAATTACCCTTACATTGAAACATTTTCAAACATTTTAATTTCTTTTTAAAGGTGGCTCTGACGATTTTAATTAAAATAAATATGTTAGTGATATTTAAATAACGAATAAAATGAATATCTTGAAAATTTCGGGAATAGCCTCTAAAGACACTTCATTGTGGAGGAATTTTACATAAACTTAGTTTTAGTAGATCTTGTTAAAATACATAAATAATACTTTTTTTGAGTTAACAATTTCCGAGACATTCCTTGTTATTGGTTTCAATAATTGGTTTTCTGAAACGGAAATTTGTCATTCCTGTTTCTTTTGTTATACTCCTGGTCATGCAAAGAGAACCGCAGTTCAGTCACACATCAACCAGTTTTTAAAGATTTGACTATCGCTTTAGCTTAGTGCATTTCCTTATTTCTCTTTTACGTAATAAGACCAATCCTGCTAACGTTTATCTCAAATAGCATGAAGTAAATAGAATACGCTTTTGTAAGAATAGTTTGTTACAGAAGAAGTAGAGAAAGTCATGTGCATTGAACACATCAGATTTTATATATACGCTACTTTCGCACCAATTTCATTCCGCATTGCTTTTTAACCTCACTGTTCAATTACTTATGAATATTTATTAATGAAACGTCCTGTATACGAAATTCAAACACCGCGTAAAGTGTGAAGATTGAAACAAATGCAACATCCTTATTTTATTTTCTCTATATGTACTATGTACATAGAGAAGGTGCACCCAAAAATTCGATACCGAGATTTCATGATAAATACCCTGATTCCATTAGGAAAAGGTCCTTGTGTGTGTGTGTGTTTGTGTGTGTGTGTGCAGCATAACTCAAAAACGAAAATACCGTTAAATAACAAAATTGGTATCTAAGTTTGGTATCTTCTAAGGATATGACAGGAAGATTTTCAAGAAAATCACCCTGCCCAAAATTACACATTACATAGAACGTTTTTCGAAAATTTTGATTTTCTCAAAAATGGCTCAGGCGATGTTGATTAAAATACCATATGTTTAAGATATTTTTATGGCAAACGAAATGAATATATTGAGTTTTCTGGGAATAAGCCTCTGAAGACCTCTTCATTCTGGATGACCTTTGTATAACTGGCAAACCGTAAGAGATGGACAAAAACGTATTACACAAAAATGTATATCTCGTTAAAACACACCATTTATACTTATTTTAAATAGCCATTTCCGAAACATTCCTTGTTATTGGTTTCAATATTAAAATACTTAAACTTTTCTCAAACGGAAATTTGTCATTCGTGTTTCTTTTGTTTTAATCCTGGTCATGCAAAGAGAACCAAAGTTCATTTACATAACAATCACTTTTTAAAGATTTGACACTCGCTTTAGCCTCTTCTATTTCCTTATTTCCCTTCTACTAAGAATGTACTAAGTAATAAGATCATTACTGCTTATGCTTATCTCAATTAGCATGAAATGGATAGAGGAATAAGAATAGTTTGTTAAGTGGTCATGTGAATTGAACACATCAGCTTTTTTTATACATCCTACAATTTTGTTCCTCATCACTGTTCAATTACTTATGAATATTTACTGTATTGTTTTATTAATGAAACGCTCTTTAGGTATACAAATTCAAACGTTGTGAAAATTATGAAGATTAGCTACTAGGATTGAAACATATGCAACATCCTTTTTGAACTATTTCTTTCACTGCCTCTTATATCCGGATAAAAAAGATCCTTGTTCTTTACCATAACGGGGATTAGAAACTGCCATTTTTCAGGCTGCGCTGCGCGCCATTGTTCGCGTAGATTAGATGGAATGAGTCTTCTGATGCCTCACCATGATAAACAAATGGTGGCGAGATGCGTACCAGGAGGATGATAATATATCAGAACTCTGAAGAGAGTTCATCACGTCTGCTGAAAATAAAAAAAGGGGGAGCGGACAGCTGCAAACAATTTCCAGCTGCCGAAAGCAAAACGAAAGAGAATGTATTTATAGACACCGAAATCAAAAAAAGTTTTCCTTTAATTTTGCGATAAAAAGAAGTATCGACAGAACAAACTTCAGAGAGGCTTTTCCTTGTAGCAGGGATGTGAATCTAAGTTATTAGACATTTTGTCAATACCATTCTGATATTATGGCAGCCGCAGGAATAAAAGGTATTGCTTAAGTTATCCTTTACAAAGATTTTAAGATATCTGAGTTCAGCAGAAGATGAAAGTGCCTGTTTTCAAACAAGATGGAATAGTTATTGTAATTACTTGATGGTGAGGTAGTCTTTCAATTATAGCTTAGGGAACTGAATGAAACATTGACACTGGGATTGAAATCTCAAATTTCTATATTTCTGTACAGATTTTCCCGAAAAGTTTACTGTGTTTGCATAAAATTGGATAAGCACTTTGCAATATATAAATAATTTCATACAATTTTATGTAAATATATTACATAATCAAAATCTTCCGCGCACCTCAAAATTGGGGAAAACTCTTTTGCATTTTTTGAATTGTGCCAAAAATTAAAAAAAAAAAAAAAAAAAAAAAATTAAAGCAGCCATCATCCGTCAACGTGTCGAAACGTCAAGAACTTTGTTGTGTAGCAATGAATTGAAGAATTATTTTTAGTCAATTTTGAAGCCCCTCCCACAAAAAAGAAGGAAAAAAAAACAAACAAAAAAAAAAACAGATGTAATTCGTAATTATTCAGCAAGAAGCAATAATAGTATGTTTAAAATGTAAATACATCAAATAGCTGTTAAAATACTTGTACCAATAAAAATATGTAATAAAAAATTTTGTTAATGTTTGTCTCGATTAAAGGATGAAGATAGAAGAATAATCTTTTGTAAGAAACATGTTACAGAATAGATAGGGAAAGCTATATGCATGTCACAAATCATTTTTGTTAGTAGCTACATAGTTTATTAATAACCCTTTTTGGTAAAAAAATGCTTAGGTTTGAATAAAATGCAAACTCTCCAGTGTAGGCATGGAGATATACAGAATTTACTCCTGTCTGGGAACCAAAGCATCCACATCCAGTAATGAGGTTTACAGTTTTAAGTGGAAAAAAGTTTGTTGTATATGATCTATTATCCGGGTTTTCCCCTCTGTCTATTACGCCATGCTTCTATTCTCGAAACAATGCACACTCCACGATGTGGTGAGTGGTTTCAACAAAACGTTAGTGAACTACCTTACTAACAAATATGTCGTATATGGAGGTGTATTGTACCAACCTGATTTGATGCATAAGAGGAAAGGATTTCAATGAAGCTGATGAACGAACATATACCCTTATGTGTGCAGTACCATACATGCAATATATCTGGGACCCAATAAAAGTTTCTGCAAATGTTACGGGACCTCCAATAAAACAAACAACTTGTGTTTTTTATAGTCTCCAGCTAGACTAAACTTCATAGGTAGGGCATACACTTTTGATTAGCCCGCCTGGGTTGTGTGTCTGTCTCACATTCATCAGTCGCGACTTCGAATCTAGCTTAGGGTGAGTTACCCGGATAAGAGTTTTATTTCGGGGGTTTCCCTTATTCTGAGAAGACGAATGTCGAGTAACTTTAAGCTCTTAGACCCCGAGATCATTTGAGAATAATTTCATCCATTCATTCATCGTCCGATATGACCAACCAAGTTAAAGGACGTTAAGCTAAATACTACTACTACTACTACTACTACTACTAATAATAATAATAATAATAATAATAATAATAGTAAAAATAATAAAATAATAATAATATTAATTCACAGTCCATGTCAGTTTGAAACTTTTACCTTCAGTAATACTACGAGAGTTGGTAGTTTTCCGGAAATTTTAAGTGAGATTAACGAAGGCATGTTGTTCATGATAATTATTTTGCGACGTAGTGACAAGCATAGCTTAAAGTACTTGAGAAAAACAACTGATGTGATGCATTCATATGACTTTATCTACATCTCTACATCTCTGTAACAAATTATTGCTAAAAAGCTTCTATCTACGTCATGCTAATCGAGATAAATATGAACAGAAATGTTCTTATTATTTAATTACTTTTAAGTAGAAGGGAAATAAGGGAATACACTAGTCTAAGGCGATAGGTAAATCTTTGAAAATCTGGTTGCTATGTGATTGAAGTTTGTTTCTTTACATGGCCAGGAGTTAACAAATTCTGTATGAAAAAATAAATATTTTATAACTGAAACCAATAAGAAGGAATATCTCAGAAATGATCACCTCTACGAAAAGATATATATCAGGCAAATTGTGTGTTTTAACTAGATTTACATTTTTGTGTACAGATTTTGTCTTCAGATTTTGCTATACAAAAGTCATTCAAAATGTAGAGGTCTTTAGAGGCTATTCCTAGAAAATTCATTATATACAATTTACTTTTCATATGACTATCTTTAATGTAGGGTATTTAAATCAAAATTGTTTGACCCTTTTTTGAAAAAATATTTTTTCTCGAAATTTTTTACTTGTAATGGGTAGTTTGGAGTTCGGAGATTTTCCTCATAATCTTCGTGTCGCATCCTAGGAATATACTAAACTTAAATACCAAGTTTGGTATTTTACCGATTTTCCGTTTTTAAGTTATCGGTTCACACACGCGCGCGCGCGTGCGCTCCCGCGGACCTTCTTAAAAATACTTTTTTGTATCCAGGAACCCTAAAAAGTGTATTTGCGGTAAAATATCGGTATCGCATTTTTGAGTGGAGTGCAATACCTTCTCTACCTATGTATTATGTACTAAGTATAAAAAAGTAAAAAAAAAATCTCTATAAATTCTGTAACAAATTAGTTCTACAGAAGCTTATTCTTTTATTTACTCCATCCTAATCAAGATCAACATGAACAGTTGTATCTGTGTTTTAATAGTATTTAACGCCCGCTTTTACTGCTATGGCACCGCAGGCGATGATACTGATGATAAATGGAATGAAGATGGAATGTAATGGCGGCGAAAACCAGAGAAAACCCGTACGTCGCTTTGTCCACAACAAACCCCACATGCTTTGAATTCCACCCGGGCAACCACTCGGCCTTGACGCGGCCGTTTTATGTGAATACACAACTAGGTTAAATTTGAATCTTGGTATTAAACCAAGTTTCTTCTTCCGCAACTTATTTAGCAGTACTTTGCAAACGTCATAAATATTTCAGTCGTGAAGAAAAGCAACAATTTCTTCACTAGTTTTATAAAACAATTATTGAAAGAATGTTTACAATTGACAGAGAACTGTGTATTAGAAAGTAGTTTCGTAGTAGTCACACACACACTTCGGATTTTAGCCTACTTTCTAACACTTCATTCCCTGTCGATTGTAAACATTTTTTAATAATTATTTTACAAAACTAGTGAAGGAATGGTTGCTTCTCTTTACGAATGAAATATTTATGACATCTGACATTTGAACACGAGTATGAACATCACACGAACGTATGGATTATAAAAGCTTATTAAGAAAATATTCTAATAATGCAAATGAAAATGCAACTAAATAACATGCTAATTACTGCTAAAATAAGTTGAGGAAGAGAAAACTTGGTTTAATACCACGATTCAAAACTAAGCTAGTTCTGTATTTCATTTGCAAGCAGAATATTCACCTCTAATGCAGATGCTTTTGTGTCTTGACCATGTTTACAATTGACATAGACACAGACACACATACACACATATATTGTCAACTGTAAAGTTCTTTTAATAATTATTTTACAAAACTAGTGAAGGAATCCTTGCTTTTTTTTACGATTGAAATATTTATGAAATTTGACAGAACTGGAATTTTAATACGAATATGGACATGAAAAAGACTTAGTAAATTATAGAAACTTATTAAGAAATAGTTCTGATAATGCAAATCAAAATGCAGCTAAGTAAAATGCAAATTACTGCTACAATATGTTGGAGAAGACAAAACTTGGTTTCATACCAAGATTCCAATTTAACCAAGCTGTGTATTTCAGAATATTCAAGCAGAATATTCACCTCTAATGCGGATGATTTTGCGTCTTTGACTATATTTACGTTCAGGTCGGAGTCGTAATTACGAGGATAAGTGAGAACTTCCAATTAAAGCTCATAAAATGAAATTTCGCCAAAGGTTTTCAGCAAGCCACATCTCAAGAGTGTGAAAGAGAGGGAAAATCTGATTGACGTCACGCACAGCAGCAATCCATTTGAGGTGCCAAAAGGCTGCGAGAAACGTAAACGGAGAGCAAAAAGAAATGCAGCTGCGAGAAAGGAAAGGAACTAACAATGCGAGATAAGGCCATTGGTTACAAGGCTTGAAAGGACGGCGAGATATAAATGGTTCGGATGAGATTGTTTCCTTCTAAACGGTTCTATTATTACCGTCCAGTAGTACAAATCTTCTTCCTCGAGCCGGCAGAGGAATGTCATTGACAATGCCAATTTCGCAGTAACGTATTTCACACAGACAGCGCCATATCGGAATGTTACACAAGTTAAAAGGCGGGCTGCGGCCTTCTTTTATTAAATCGAATGTTTACGATGCGGAAGTTATTCCTGACTCAATTTCCTGCACCCGCTCACTGCAACAGCAGGTTTCTCACAGATGCCGAGCATCGTCTTCACATTGGGGAATTAGTTTTGTGACAGTTGGTACCACCGGAAAATGTTTCACATATCCGATTCAAACGGATTTCAAACCTTTCTAACAAAGACTTAATAAACGTATTTAAAGCGGAGTTTTATTTTGCATGTAAGAATGTTTTAAATAACAGGCTGAAAGATGTGTTGCCATTATCTCGTAGTTTTAACAGCTCTCGAAGTTAAATGTTAAAATAGGTATCCAGATGAAATTTGTGTGAAAAGGAATATGTATACCCGGACATGCACATCAGTAGTTTGGCTTCCGTTATTGTTTGATTTCATGACACCAGTGTTGATAACATGACCACTTATTCAATTATAAGACATTATATTTTATCATATATTGAAACTGTGGCAAAAATATACCAAAAGATTAAGTGTAACAATAATTGTATTAATAAAATAATAAAATAGTATTATCATCTTGATCATCATTCCTTTAACGTAAGAGTGATGCTGATTGTGCATTTGCTATAATTGTAATACGTACTAGCTCCTGGAGCAGAGGAAATAGCATTAATATTGATAACTTTATTGATCGCATTACTTTCTCTACACGTACTATGTACAGAGTATATAGAGGAAGTATTGTATTCCACCCAAAAATTCGATGTCGAGATTTCACCGGAAATGTATGTTTTGGGGTTGCCAAATCCAAAATAAAGATTTTTAGAAAAAGGTCCGCGTATGGCTGTCTGTGTGTGTGTATCTGCGGGCAGCATATCTCAAAAACGTTCTTCAAAGACCGTTAAATACCAAATTTTGTACTTAGGTTTAGTGTCTTCCAAGGATGCGACACTTTTCAAGAAAATCCACCCCCATAACAAACTACCCTTTACATGGAAACATTTTCGAAAATTTTGATTTTCTCAAAAATAGTTCTAACAATTTTGATCAAAATCTCTTACATTTAAGATATTTACACGACAAATAAAATACATGTCTTGAATTTTCTAGTAATAGCATCTGAAGACATCTTTATTCTAAATTATTTTTTCCGAATTTTGAATACTTGGTAAACCGTAAGAGAATGAAAAAAACTAACTACATAAAATCTTGTTTAAACACACAATTTACATCATATGCATTTTTTTTTGTAGAGTTGACCGTTTTCAAGATGTTCCTTATTATTGATTTCAATTTTAAGCGCATAACGACAGCTTTTAAAACATTTGCCTATCACTTTAGCATAGCGCCTTTCCTTAGTTCCCTACTTCTTATAAGGAACTAATTAATACGAACATTCTTTAACGTTGCTCTCGATTAACATGGTGTAGAACGAAGAATAATCTTTTGTAAGAGGTCTGTTTGTAGAAGAGGTACAGAGAGTCATTTGAGTGTAACACATAAGATTTTTAACAGCTTTCAGAATTAAATGTTAAGGTAGGTATCCAGCTGAAATTTGTGTGAAATGATTCTGTATATTCGGACATGCACATTAGTGAGCTCTAGCGGTCTGATTGATTTCATGTTGATAGCACGAGTGTTGATAACATGATCAGTTAGTCAATTATACGACATATTTTACAATATATTGAAAAAATGGCAAAAATATATCAAAAGATTAAGTGTAACAGTAATTATATTAATATAGAGAAGGGGGGGGGGATAAGATCAACTAAACAAAAGTGACTACAATGTTCTACATACATATATATTATGTCATACTTAGATCACTGTTGTGCTAGGGTTGTATATATTATGTGTATATATGTCTTTTAAGTGTAATTATCTATTATAAGAGGGTGCATTTATGAAGGTGTACTCTGTGCTGTAAATTTAAATTGCTATATTTGAATATCTTTGTATCTTTATTTTCGGATTCACTCTTAATTTTTATTGTTGTTTAATATTGCTTTTGACTGTGTATTTCCTTTGTCTTTTTATTTTCGTGTTTACTCTTTTAATTCTTTGTTATGGTTGTTTTAATATTGCTTGTAATGTGTATTACAAAAGCACGTACGGTCTGTGGACCCGTGCGACTGTTGAAATTCTATGTATGATATTGCTATGTTAATAAATACACTTATTCATTCATATTAATAAAAGAATAAAATACAATTATTATCACCATTACTTTGACATAAGTATGTTACTGATTTTGCATTTGCTACAATTTGTAATACGCACAAGCTCCTAGTGCAGAAGAAATAACATTAGTGTTGATAACTTCATTGACAACATTTTTACTTCCTCTACTCGTACTATGTACCTACGTCAGAGCCATTTTTGAGAAAATCATTATTTTCAATTTTTTTATGTAAAGAGTAGTTTGTGGTGGGGTGATTTTCCTCAAAATATTCGTGTCGCATTCTTGGACAATACTAAACTTAAATACTAAGTTTGGTATTTTATTGACTTTTCATTTTTGAGTTGTGTTCACATACACACTGACACACACACGGATCTTTTTCTACAAATCTGATGTGTTCCATTCACACGACTTTCTCTACATCTCCGTAACGAATTATTGTTAATAAGCTTGGTCTTCTTTCTACTTCATGGTAATCGAGATAAACGGTAGCAGAAACGATTTTATTACTTAATTCCCCCGACAAGTATAAGGGGAATAAGGGAATACACTAGGCTAAATGACTGTCATATGCTTTAAAATGTGGTTGCTATTGGATTGAAATCCATTTCTTTGCATGGTCAGGAGTTCACAAGTTCTTGTATGAGAAAAGCTGAATTTTAAAACTGAAAACGGGGAATATCTCGAAAACGGTCAACTCCAAGAGAAAAATGTATACAACTTAGATTGTGTAATTTAAGGCGCTCTACATTTTTGTGTAATATGTTTTTGCCTTTCTGTTACTGTTTACTAGTTATGCAAAATTAAAAAAAAATCCAGAATAAAGAGTTCTTTAGAAAATTCAAGATATACATTTTACTTGTTATGCAAATATCTTAAACATAAGAGATTTTAATCAAAATCGTTAAAGCCATTGTTAAGAAAATCACATTTGCAAAACTTTTTCTATGTAAAGAGTAGTTTGGAGTAGGGGGATTTTTCTCAAAGTCTGTGTATCGCATTCCTGGAGGATATTAAAACTTAAATACCAGGTTTAGTATTTTACCGACTTTTCGTTTTTGAGCTATTGTGTTTACGGACACAGGCACACTCACGGACCTTTTTTTAAAATTGATTCTTTTTGGATATAGGAGACCCTAAAACATGTAATTCCGGTGAAATTTCGGTATCGAAATTTTAGTTGGAATGCAAGACCTTCTCTATACACTGTGTACATAATACGTGTGGTTAAAGTAAAATGCATGTTTTGAGATCCCCCGAATACTTTTTTATACAAAAATGTCCGTGAGAGTCTGTCTGTCGGTGTGTATGTGTGTGTGTGGCTGTGAACAGCATAGCTCAAAAACGAAAACACCGTTAAATACCAAACTTGATATTTAAGCTCTTCCAGGATGCGACACAAAGATTCTCAAGAAAATCCCCCCACCCTAAACTACACTTTACATGGAAACAACTTCGAAAAGTTTTATTTTCTCAAAAAATGGCTCTAACGATTTTTATTAAAATTTCTTATATTTAAGATATTTACATGACAAATATCTTGTATATTTTGAATTTTCGGGGATTGTCCTCTGAAGACCTTTTTATCTGGATAATTTTTATTGAATTTTGCATAACTGGTAAACCGTAAGAGAAAGACAAAAACTTACGACATAACAAATGTAGATCTTGATAAAACACACAATTTGTCATGTACACTTTTTTGTCGTGAAGTTGGCCGTTTTCAAGATTTTCCTTGTTATTGATTTCAGCTTTAAAATACTTCTTCTCTTATTCGTGAGCATGTCAACGCTTGACCTCGCAAAGAATGCCATAGCAACCACATTTTAAAACATTTGGTTGTCGGTTAGTCTATGTATTCCCTTATTTTCCTCCTACTTACAAAGAAGCAAGTAATAAGACCATTTATGCTAATGTTTATCTCGATTATCATGAAGAGATATAAGAATTAGCTTAATAACAATAATTTGTTATAGAGAAGTAGATAAAGTTAGGAGAATGGAACACATAATTTTTTGGATATAGGGGATCCTACAGCTTTATTTCCGGTGAAATACTATACCTTCTCTATACACTATGTATATAGTTCGTGGATGAATAATAAACGAAGATTGCGTTAAATATTCATGCTGTATTATCTGAAACTGTTCATAAATATGCAGAGCTCATGTTATGTTCGCACATTAATGACGTCAGGCATCATAGCAAGTATTCCCAGCGGATTCTACATGCGTTAGGAAGTGACAAACGCATATACGCACAAGAAGGCTATATTAGGTATTAAAGACCTGGCAGGAAGCTAACTTGGTGTTGATATAGAAATGAAAGTGCAGAGGTAAGGGAGCCGAGGAGCGAAGCAAGAAGAAACATGAAAGCATGCCATATTTTGTCATTGTTTTCCCAGGCATGCTGGGAAGGGAGATGCAGCGAGGATAGAACAATGGCAGAGCCTCTGTGTATCGAACGAGTCATGAAGACAACGACAGTAAAAAAAAAAGTGAGGTCGACATACAGGGCGGAGCGAAGTTTAAATGTTGGAAACCCGGGGGAACCCGTGTTTCAGTAGAACATTGCCAATATCAATTGCTAGCTTTATGATTGTTGACAGCTCCCACAGATTGCACAGAACATGAAACATGGGCAAACTACACGAGGTACATGCGTTACAGGGGAAAAATAACGTTATATTTTCAGAATGTTTGTACTGTGGCAAATATTACATGCAGATGCTGCAGTTTATTTCATGATTGGCAGTTTTGATTGTGCAGTGTAAAGAAAATGCTTCAAATTAACATTTAATTAATATTTAGGGTTTTAAAAATAGACTTTCAATTCTGTTGCTCGCAAATGTGTGCATTATATTTCTGCCCTAAAAAATTGTTTAGCCTCTTGCACACATAATTTATTATATGCTTTTAGATACTTTAACAATGAAGTTATATTGTGACCGTAAACATTAAAAAAGTTGTGATACATTCACATGGCTTTCTCTACTCTTCTGTAATAAATTATTGTTAATAAGCCTATTCTGCTAATCACTTCATGCTAATCGAGATAAACGCTAGCAGAAACGGTCTTATAAGTAGAGGGGAAATAAGGGAATGCACTAGACTAAACCGACAGTCAGATGTTTTAAAATGTGGTTGCTATGGATTGAAATCCGTTTGCGTGGTCCGGACTTGATAAGTTCCTGTATAATAAAACTTTAAGTATTTTATAGCTGAAACCAATAACAAGGAATATATCGAAAACGGTCACATATAGGGAGAAAATGGATATGAGTAAATGTGTGCTTTAAGGAGCCCTACTTTTCTGTGTAGTAAGTTTTTGTTCATCTCTTTCGGTTTACTAGTTATGCAAAATTCAAGCGAAAAAAAAAATCATCCAGAATAAAGAGGTCTTTAGAGGCTAATCAAGATAAATATTAATGTCTTATTATTTATGTACTTTGAATTACAAGAGAAATCAGGGAATACCCTATGTAAAGGGAAGTCAAATGTTTAAATGCTGGTCGCTAAATAATGGCAGCGTATTTCCGATAGCTTTGCATGGTCAGAAGAAATAAATGAAAAATGAAAAATAAATATTTAAAATAGAAACATAGCAATAAAAAGACTGATTATTGGAAAATATAAACCAACAACAAGGAATATCAGGAAATCGTTAACTCAATATATATATATATATATATATATATATGACTTGTACACTAATTGTGTGTTTTAACAAATATATGTTTTTGTGTAGTAACATTTTGTCTCTCTCTTTCTCTCACGGCTAAAAGTTACGCAGAATGAAGAGTATTTTAGAGGACATGCCCAGAATATTCAAGAGACACTTTTCATTTCCCATTTAAAAATTTTAATATGTGTTTTTTTATAATCGAAATCACTAGCTCAATTTTTGGATACAATCGAAAACTCCGAAAAAACTTCCATGTAAATAGTAATTTGGAACGATTGGGTTATTTTCCTGAAATGCGATTGTCATTGAAGTTCGGTTCTCTTTGCTTGGCCAGGAGTAAAACAAAAGAAATATATAACAGACGGGGACTTCCCGTTTGAGAAAAGTTTAAGTAGTTTAAAACCGAAACCAATTACAAGGAATTTCTTTGAAATGATTAGCTCCACAACAGAAATGTGCAGATCACAAAATATTGGTTTTGCTGAAATCTACATTTTTTGTGTAGCAAGTTTTTTTTTTTTTTCTATCTCTTGAAGAGATCTTCAGTCTATTCCCAAGAAATTCTAGATGTAAATTTTGTTTGCCCTGTAAGTATTTTTAATGCACGACATTTTAATCAAAATTGTTAACAATTTTTTGCGAAAATCAGGATTATCGAAAAATGTTCCATATAAAGCGTAATTCAGTTGGTTAATTTTCTGTAGGTCGTAAGTGAAGCATAGGGTATTATTACGCCATTTATGACTGGATTTAAATTTATAGATCGTGGGTTCGCCGCTATACGCCTTGGTGATGCGGGATCGGCTCGTCGCCCATAGATGGCACTACAGGACGAAATCACGACTTGCGGATTCGAAAAATGGCAGAATTTTGCTCAAGAACCTTCTTCTAAGGATTTTTGCGAACGAAAGATATCCATCACCTTCGCCTGCAGCTTTGGATTTTAAAAGCCAGCATGGTAACCACTACACCGCGGAGGGCAACAAAAGGTAATTTCGTATTGTATTCTTGGAAAGTCCTTAACTTAAATTCCCAGTTTGGTCTTTAATGAACTTTTTGTTTTTAAGTTATGCTGTTCACATACACACTCACACATATTCGAATTTTCTTCTAAAATTCTGTTTTTGGATCTATGGGACCTCAAAACACGTATTTCAGGTGAAATATACGCATAGAATTTTTGGGTGAAATACAATACCTCCTCTACCAAATATGTATACAGTACCTCCGTGTAGAGAAGGTATACAAATATTGCTATAGTTAATTCAAAATCTTCTCGGGCTTCTAGCCAGGTAGAAGATTTTGAATTAACACGTCGCCAGGAAAGCTTCAGTTCTTATTTTATTGCTATAGTTATCTAGACGAAAACTTACACTAAACTTAGTGTCTCAAATGCTTCTTCCCCATACTTTCAAATCTGTGTTTTTAGTGCATCGGGTATTCACTAGAGGTTGGAGTAACAGAGCAATACAGATTATTAGACTAAATGCAATAACTTGATCTTGAAAACAATAACAGTTGTTGATGTAGAGAATTTCGTAGTGTTTCCAGTAGCAGGTGTGCCTGATGGGGTTAAACTAGTTATGTGATGGCAATGGGAGAACACAATGAAATATTTAGAACAAACATGTATTATCATACAGTTGTGGAGTTTTATTAAACAATTGTGGAATGCTCAGTTGGAACTGTTCTGTTAATCTAAAGTTGGAGTACCAACTTTTTAGGCCCCATATGTACAGAAGGCACATATTGAGACCTGTTGAGTTGGATGTTTTTGTTCTGGCGTTCCCGCAAGAGTTTAATAAACATGGCACTCTACGACCGCCGCTGGGAGCCATTTTCATTCCCCACTTTAAACTGCAGACCCTCTTAATAGGTACGTTGCAGCGAAATGAACAATAGTTGGAGTGTGACGAAGGAGCATGTCAACCGAGCGAACTTGACCTCGGGAGAGGCAACTGTCTACTCGATCATCCCTTTATTAGCGAGGGTAGCCCTAGAGGAGCTGCTGCAGTCCTTTCAGAGACAACGCTGTGGAAATGGAGGTCATCAGCGAGCGCGCTCGACTAGAACGAGTTCATATTGGAAACTGCGAGGCGAGAGAATTGCGGCTGTAGACATACATATCCTGCGCCTGCAGGCGACTGCAACCCGTACTGCTCACTTAAAGTCGCACAAGAGTTGTGCCACCAAAATGGGATGCTAGGGAACACAATATATGTGCTATGAGGGTACTATTAATCCCTTCTCCAAACATGCACAATATCATTCCTACACAACCGGCTTACCTCAGTTTTCCCAGCAGCTCCACTGTTCAGAACACACATTTTATACAGTTTTACTAATTTGTTTGTGCTCATCTACTAGCAACAATTATGGAAAAGTCGATAGCACTCCCTCTCCGTTGCTAATTTAATTGGTACTTTGCCCTAAATTCATGTAACCTATAATGACTATCGAACTATCCTCTTTCACACGAAATGCAAGCATTTGATATTTATGTTTAGTAACGAAATGACCTTTAACTGACACATGTTTAATTTACAATGAAATTAATTGTAACTCTGTTACACCGTTACTTTCAATATTTAAGGTCACTGGGAGCCTTGTCACATTTCTATATTTTGTATACAGTTTTACTTTCTGTAGCACGTATGTTACCAAAGGATATAGTAGATAGATAAGATATTGTATTCCACCCAAAAATTCTATATCGAGCTTTCAGCGGAAATGCGTTTTAGGGTCTTCTGAATCCAAGAAAATGTTTAGAAAAAGTCGTGTGTGTGTGTGTGTGTGTGTGTGTGTGTGTGTGTGTGTGTGTGTGTGTGTGTGAGTTTTGAACAGCACACTCAAAAACGAAAATACAAAAAATGGTATTTAAGTTAGCATCTGATGCGACACGAAGATTTTCAGAAAATAACCTCCAACCCCAACTATCCTTTACATGAAAAAGTTTTCAAAAATTTTTATTTTCTTAAAACTGGCTCTTACGATTTTGATTAAAATGCCGCATATTAAATATATTTACATGACAAATAAAATGTACATCTTGCATTTTTGGAATTAATTTTCTCTGAAGACCTTTTTACTCTAGATGAATTTTGCTAAATTTTGCATATCTGGTAAAACGTAAGAGATAGAAAAAAATTTAGTACACAAAAAATGTAATCCAATTAAAACACACAATTTATGTCATATAGATTTATTGCAATTATAATTCTTACTGCTGCAAATAAATAAAATAGTGTACAAACCCGGTCCTGCATGAGCTATAGTTGCTGAAAGAGGTGGATATACTGTTCTTTTTGTACATGTCATGAACAGTTTTTCTTCATATATATGTATATAACTGATGTAGCCCAAACTATACCATTATTTGCAAATGCTTCGAATGTTATATTTTACTTTTTGTAGATTAAATATAATCTCTTTTTTGCGGGTGAGTTTAATTCCAAATGTTAAACTTTATTCGTATATAATTCCACAAGATGAATTAGATCCTTACAATATACCTAACATTTCCGAAATATTCCTTGTTATTGGTTTCCGTTTTAATCTACTTAAATTTTTCTCAAACGGGAAGTCACATTTCTTTTCGTCTCTCTTTTATTTACTCTTAGTGAGCTAAGAGAACCGAATTTCAATTGTATCATAGAGTTTTAAAAGATTTGACAGTCGGTTTAGCTTATTCTCTTTCTACTTATAAGGAATCAAGTAATAAGATAAATTCTTCTAATGTCTGTATATATAAAAATTGCATAATCAAAATGTTCACGTGCCTCAAAACCAACAACCACAAGAATTACACTCTTTAGTCAGCTCCGGCTTCTAGAAATAGCTCATTCTATCTTCTTAGTGGCCTTCCCTCGTTTCGACTCCCTTTTGGTAATTAAACGTGATTTTGGTTATTTTTCCTTTAGTTATTCTTAAAATATGATTTTCTCATTTTCTCTATACTGTTAAATAATTTCATTTCCTTAAACTTTTTAATTCTTTCCTAATTTCTTCATTAATTTTAATATGCTTTAGAAATGTGTATCCGCATACAGATCTAAGAAATTCCATTTCTGGACTCTATTCTTCTGAAAACATAAATACATCTTCTTCTTTAACTTCTTCTTACTGTCATGCATTTGCTTATTGCTGTCCCATTCCGAGGCTAATAATTTATATCTACCGCTCCATCAAGATTTTAAAATAAAGCTGTCAAAGGACATTTTTTCCACGTGGTAGTACCATCTTCTTTGATAATTATCAATTTTCTCCATTATAATTTCAGTTTTGTACTTATCTCATATTTCACTGTTATTAATTTTGTCAACAGATCTGAAAAACCCGATTTGTGCATATTCATTTCGTTTTTTATATTGGGCTGTCAAAATCCATGTTTCACTTACATACAGAAGTATATTAGGCCTTGTTAACACATTATGGAATCTTATTTTAACATGCCTTGACATGTTTTTTCCAAAACGTTTTTACTATCCATTTATTCGATTATACTTCTGTATATTTTCCTCTAGATTAAGGTTTGATTCATTCATATTTAGATTAGATCAAGGTATTTAAAAATGTGCACTTATACGTATGTATATATACATATATGTAGAATCGTTCTTTTCACATTTTATGGCAAGTAGTTTGATCCATGCTAAAAGAAGGATTTAGAACTTAAAGATACGTTACAAAAATTGGATTTAACGTTACTAATATCCCTTTTAAGTACCCCGATTTAGAAATTACTTTTGTTATTTTAATGTTTTGCAGCAGTTATGACAAAAGCATAAGTTTGAATTTTAGATAAGGTACTAATATCAGCAGATGGGAAGTACTTTCACCTGAATTAGATCTTAATAATGCATGTTAAAAACGTGGTGGTGCCAGAGGCACATAAAGTCAACTAACAAGGTTTTATATCCTGCCATTTTTAGACGTTGTTAAAAACGCAGCCAAAAACGAAGTTTTAATCTCTTGAGTGTTTCAGCTCCCTAAATGTATAAATTATTGAGGCCATCATAATAAGCAATAACCAAACGATTTATAAACATTTATATCCACTATCACAGTTCGTAGTTTGGCTTATTATTATTATTATTATTATTATTATTATTACTATAATTATTATTACACGCACTATGCGTGTAGTAGGTAGAGAAAGTATTGCATTCCATCCAAAAGTTCGATACCGAGATTTTACCGAAAATATATCTTTTGAGGTTATCTGAAAAATGTATTGCTTTTAGAAAATGTGCGTGCGTACGTGCATGTGCAGCAAGCTTAAAGACGAAAAAACAATCAAATACAAAATTTGCTATATAAATTTAGTACTTTCCAAGAATGCGTTACAAGAATTTTCAAAAAAGTCCCCCACCACATGCTATCCTTTACATTGTAAATAAAATGCATATTTTGAATCTTCTGGGAATAATCTGGATGAATTTTCATAACTGGTAAACCGTAAGAGATGGACAAAAGCTTACTGCACAAAAATGTAGATCTCGTTAAAACACATAATTTGTCATATGTTTTCTGTAGAGTTAACAGTTTCCGAAATATTCTATGTTATTGGTTTCAAGCTTAAGCTACTTACACTTTTCTCAAACGTGAAGCCATCTTTCCTTTCTTCGATGATTTGGTTTACTCCTGGCCGTGTAAAGCGAACCGAATTTGTCGCACTAGACCAGCTTTTTAAAAATTTGACTATCGCCTTAGTCTAGTGTATTACCTTATTTCCCTTCTTCTTAGAAGGAACTAATAGTTCTGCCAATTTTTAACTCGATTACCACGATGATTTAAAGGAATGATCTTTCGTTATAATAGTTTCCAGAAAAAGTCATGTGAATAAAGCATATCAGATTAAGTTAGCTAACTCGATATAAAAAGCAACAAAAATAGGGATCCACAATAATCTTGTCGCTAAGAACACCTCTGAAGAAAATGGATGAAATAGCTTTCACAATAACTACCTACCTCACAACTCCTAGCCTGCTGTTTTTTTAGAAATTTGAAAAACATTTCTCTACATATTTCAAAATGTAACGCATTAATTAAAATAGCTAAATACAACTTTTATATAGAGATTTCTAAAAATTTATGCTTAGTGCAGGAGAATGGTGAACTTTTACAAAACAGATTGAAGGACATTTTTAATTTTTTTGATATTGATAGAAAATTAATGGTATTTATATGGAAGCTATACTAAAATTTTAACGATTTCAGAATATTTAGAAGGATAAATATTACAAAATAATGCCACCACGTTGTATTTTTTTGCGTCGAAAAAAAAAATACCTCTGCAACATTGCCTTAAAACATTCCCATGAATGTAGCATATTGCATAGAAATTTTATTAAAAGTAACGTGCAGAAAGTACACTACGAGAACTCTTAGGTGTTATAATATATAGGTACTAATTTCAAAATTATTGAAACACTATTTTCCTAGTACTCCATCACATTTAAAATGACAATGTTTACTGGAAATATAACTTTGGAGTCTGCGTGTCCGTGAGAAAGTGAGAGAGAGAGAGAGAGAGAGAGAGAGAGAGAGAGAGAGAGAGAGAGAGAGAGAGAGCGACCTTGTCCCGTGCACCAATACCTGGTGTGTGCTTTTTACATAATTGAAATATATTAAAAACACTCTATGGTTTATAAATTGCATAATTCATATTCTTACACCTAGTGAATCATATCTCGATGCTTTTCAGTAATGGAAGATGTTCCCTGGCCGCGTTACGGGCGCTGCGCAAGGTAAGACCGATGAAGAGCTGCCTTTTTAGAGCTTCTGACCTAGCTCCTCTGGTATAAATCTTTATAAAAAGGGACTGCAGCTTCCGCCTTTTAAGCCATGTAGTATTCGAAGGGTCCCACATGTCTCTCAAATTGACGTAGGTTTGCACGTACAAGGAGCCTTCCATTTAGGTCCAGGAAAAGAGAACGAAATTTGGATACCATCACATAGCTACCAGCTTTTAAAAGATTTCACTATCCTTAAAGTATAGTGTATTTCCCCAATCACATCGTGTCTTTACGTTAATTGACTATACTTTTGTAGAAATACTTTTAATTCATATTCCCTTGTGCATACACCGGGAATGAGGGAATACACTAGGCTTAAGTGACAGTGAAATCTTTTATGAAATGTTCGCTAGATTCTATGCTTCACGAGGAGAAAGAAAAACAAATAATGGCATTCCATTTGAGAAACGCATTTGAAAACTGCAACTAATAGCAAAGAACATCTAGGAAATTATTAATGTCAAAAAAAAAAAAAAAAAGAAAAAGCAAACAAATTAACTATTTGACACAAATTCTGTGTTTTGATAAGATCCATAAACTTTGTATCGTGATCTTGATTATCTCTTACAGTTTACTCGTTACGTAAAATTCATTTGGAATGAAGATTACTTCAGAGACTATTTCCAGAAAATCTAAGATACACATTTCATTTGCCATGGCAATTTCTTAAACTACATGATGTTATAATCAAAATATTCTTACATTCGTTTTTGGGAAAATCAACATTTTTCTAAAATGTTCCATGTAAGGATAGAATAGCGTGAAGGGATTTTCTTTAAAATATTCTGTCGCACCATGAAAGCTGTAGAACTTAAAATATTACAGTTTGCTTCTAGCCAACTTTTCGTTTTTGAGTCGTACTGCTCACAGACACGCGCACCCCCTGCGCCCACACATAGGGCATATTTCTCTCTCTCTCTCTCTATTATTTATTTATTTATTCTTTCATTCATCTTTCTTTTTTGTTTCTTTCTCTGTCTTTTTTCTTGTTTCCCGCTTTCTCTATCAGATTGAATACAGAAA
Source organism: Hymenopus coronatus (assembly GCA_030762935.1). Classification (NCBI taxonomy): domain Eukaryota; kingdom Metazoa; phylum Arthropoda; class Insecta; order Mantodea; family Hymenopodidae; genus Hymenopus; species Hymenopus coronatus. The sequence goes on from CM060890.1 coordinate 106,762,936, forward strand.
GATACATACATAGATAGATAGATAGATAGATAGATAGATAGATAGATAGATAGATAGATAAATAGATAGATAGATAGACATAGATATAAAGACAGAAAGGAGGAGAGGGAGAGTGAAACAGAGAAATAAAAAAGAAGACAGGGAAAGAAAAAAAAAAGAAAGATGAAAGAATGAATAAATAAATGAAAGAAAGAGAGGTGCCCTGTGTCTGTGTGTGTGTGTGTGTGTGCGAGCGCGTCTGTGAACAGTACAACTCAAAAAACAAAAAGTTGGTTATATACCAAACTGAAATATTTTAAATTCTAGAGCTTCCATGGTGTGACAGAATATTTTAAAGCAAATTCCCTCACTCCATTCTATCTTTACATTAAAATGTTTACGAAAATGTTATTTTCTCCATAACGAATGTAAAACTATTTTGATTAAAACATATAAGAAAGTTTCATGGCAAATGAAAAGTATATCTTAAATTTTCTGCGAATAGTCTCTAAGTCATCTTTTGCACAACGAGTAAACTGTAAGAGATAATAAAAAACACGACACAAAGAATGTAGCTCTTGTCAAAGCACACAATTTATGCCAAATAGTTTTTCTTTTTTGTGTGAAAATAAAATTTACGAGATACTCGTTATTAGTTGTAGTTTTAAAATGCGTTTCTCAAATGGAATGTCGCTATTCATATATATATATATATATATATATATATATATATATATATATATATATATATATATATATATATACACACTATTTATTACACGTAATAGAGCAAATAAATGAGAAAAAATGTATTTTCCAATAGTATTCACAGTTACACTATCGGCACTTAAAGCGTTTCGGAACAAAGAAAAGCAAATGGGTTAAACGTTAAAATCAACTTGGTCTGTTTTCAGCGTCAGAAGCCGAGGAACATTTTCGTAAAAAGAGCAGAAGAATCCATTGAGTATAGCGCTGCGCGACCATGATATAGTGGCTAGCGTTACAACATGGCACACAGTACGTAAAACGATTACTGATGCCCAGCCAAGCGGTGTGGCTCTGATGAAAACTGGGGATTAATTTCACTCTCTCGTAATTGAACTTTACATTACAGTTGCTTCTCTCTCTCTGTTCGCCGCCGCGACTAAGCTGAGTTTCAAAAACTTTCCAAGAGAAAAAGACTACAGAAATGTCCTTCCGGGACATTCTCGCTTCTTGTTCAAACTTTTCTGCTTTACATTTTTTCGCAGTTCCAGCGAAACTTGATAGGGAAACTGAGGAAGTATCTCTGTCAACAATAAAGTGGACGTAGATTGTACAATGCTAGAAATATTAAATCAGCAAAAAAGTCTTCAGATACTAAACTTAGTCTGCAGATTTCTTACAGAAGGCGAGCTTCAAAAGCGAAAGCGAAAAGCTAAAACTATTCTATTATATAACTAAATGTTGTGACAAGGCCACAACCCTAAAGCTAAAAGGCTTTCATTTTATAATTTTATTAATAACGTTGAAATTTATTTGGGCTAAATAAGAGCTTAAAACATACATTTAACTGTTAATTTGTGTGTGAATTGTTTTACTTGTATTATTAATATATTTGGAAGACGTGTTCATTCTAATGCAAAAAGATCTAAATAAAGGAGTTTTTAATGTGTTGGCTGGAGATATGAACCAACAGCCGCAAGATAAATAGAAAGAGACGGAAAGAGTTATACGTTAGGGCATTTCTAAAACTCACATATGTTACACGGCCTTGGAATGAACACACGGCAACACTAATACTTCAGTTTATAAGTTCTTAAAAGAAAAAGGAAGATTGATTTTCTTATCAACGAAACAAGGAGTAAAATGTTGTATTCTTCAGATAAATAAGTGTTATAAATGTATTTTTTGTGTATATGTTGTATCTTCAATAATTTATAATAAATTCAAAAGAATTTAATAACAATTAATATTTATTTATGGTGGTTAAAACCAAAATACAGAACGCGTCTCGTATACCACAACCCTGAGAAGAGAGAAGAGTCCCTATGGTACAAGTATACAATTAAGAAAATTAAATACATAAGAACTAGCATACTCGTTGCAAAGTTAATAAAATTTGTTAAAATATAAGTATCTTTCTCTGGACGAGCTCCAATTTAAATTAATAAAATAACAATTACGATATATTCAATTTCGAGTGCAAACACTAGAACATTCTTTCTAAAACAACTTCTGGTTTACTATTAGAACCTGCTGGAAAATCTAATGCCACAGCCGGGATTTAAGGGGAGTCGAAATGAGATTTTCGTATCTTTTTTCCATTTTTATTATTTAATTGCATATGAATATTTCGAGTTCATTTTGGTGTAACTTTCATCAAAGTTCACTAATTTTAAATAGTTTAAAAATATTGTTGAAAATAATCTTGCGTAGTAGCTTTTTAGAATATTTTGGTACATTCACTTGGTAAAATATGAATAACTTTGTGTATTAATGTTAGAGAAGGGAACTGTATTTTTATTTTGATCGGAAAGTTTTATTTTAGCTATTGATAGCATTGACATGCCGCTCATATTGTCTTTATGTAAGACTTTCGAATTACTGCTGTGTTTGGTAAGTTAGGATACAATTGTTTTTAATGCGTTTGAAGGAATTTCTTAAAAAGTAAAATTTTCTACACAAGTTCCCCATTACCTCAGAAACTCATTGATACAAAGGTTGACAATTTTATCACACATTTGCACATACATAGGCTTTATTTTAATGAAAAAGTTTTTATGTATATGGATTAGCTATTTTTTTAAATCTAAAAATCATCATTTTTCAATAACATTTTCCTTCTAATGAACAGAAGTGTTGTTTTTTCATCAATCAATTGTAAAGATAGTGCTGTAAATATCTCGAAAAATTTACCTCATTATCATAAACAGTAACAGCTGAGACAATGGGTCAAACTTGAACTTTTGCAAGATAGGGCATTTCGACTTTATTTAAACAAGTTTTTCCCACTCTCAGTGAGGCTTCTCAACTATTGAGATACTGCGACAACATGTCAATATGGCATTTACCTCTAATTTATTTCATCCTCTGGCCATACAAAGAGAACAGAATTTCAATACCCTACATAGAGAATCGCTTCTAAAAAGAGTTGAATATTTTAGCCCAGTGTATTCTCTTATTCCCCTTATATCTAGGAGGAAGTAGGAATTTGTTGTTACTAGGTAGAGAAAATCAGGTGAGTGTAAACATTAGTAATTTTGTGGTAATGCAGAGAGAACAGAATTTCAAAGCCATACCATAGATCTTAAAATATTTAACTACACTTCAAATACACTGCTTGCTCCTTATCCGTATGTACCTACAAGGAAACATGCAATAAAACTATAGCTGCAAAGGTTAATCTCAATTTATATCAAACAGGTAGAAGAATACATTTTTGTATGAGTAGTTTGTTAAGAATAGGTACCTAGTAAAAGCCATAGGAATGTACACATCAAAACTTTTTTTAGGGAATATAGTAATTCTACTACCAACCGTAAATGGGTGCGGTAGTAGGTAAAGTAAAAGCATCAATACCCCCGCCGCTGAATCCCTGCACTTGACAGTTGGGAGTTAAGTTGGTACATCAGTTAAAAACAGATGAAAAAACTTTACCGGTTTGACTTTCTGAACCAATCACAAAGCAGCATTCCGGTCGGTCGGTCTAGATGCAGTACCGATTTAATATCTGGCTATTTCCAACCACGTGCTCAGTTTGTGAACTCTTAACACGGCATTGAGCTGTTCTGTACAAGTTACGTATTATTCGTTGTTATTTATATTTTTTGTCATTATTGTTGGTGTTTGTATGTGAGGAAACATAACAAGACTTTCACAATTATAGAGGTGGATAGACTTTTGCGGGAAGGTGTGGCGAGGGTGGACGCGCGTTCACGGAAGAAGAAAGCGAATCATGTGTACAAAATAATACGAAAAGCACAGGAATTAGACGGAATCATCAGTGAATGTGAACGAATGATATGTCTTGGTGATGACGATGTTGATGGCAATGACGGTGATGCTTCCGAGAATGATGACGATGGACTTGGATGGAATTGAGCCATTAGATTTATAAACCGGTGAAAATCACTTTGTTATATCTTTCTCTCATTGAAACAAAGATATTTTGCATTAATTTGTTCTATATTGTCGTAAGTACGTAATGTATGCTACATACGTTATAGTATCTCTGTTATTTTCAATTCACATCAATAATAAAGAATTAGTTTCATTTTTCATCGGCATTTATTTACTATGTACACTGTTTATATTCATCTTTACACACGATAGAGGCATTTGTGATCAGCTGTTGTTTACTAGTTACTCTGGTAACGCCGCAAAGACAGCATAACCAACTTTACGCGAAACCACCCGAACTGAAATGCAAGGATTCATTGGCGGGGGTATAAGGTATTTAGATGTTACGCATATAGGATTATGAGCTCCAAAAATAGCTGTTTCGACGAAGGCTTGGATAAATAGGTGCAAAATTGCATTTCATGTTATATTATTATATTCAGAAAAAGCAAAAAACGATCTTAATTCTGGACAGCTTTCAATGATCACACTGAATGTAAACCCAAATCTTCGTGCTAATAAGTTTACTGAAATTTGAAAGAACTATTTGTGAGAATAGTCTGAAATTGATTCTGAAAAATCTGACATGTTCCATTCACATGACTTTCTCTACATCTCTGTAACAAATTAATGTTAAAAACATTACTTTTCTATATAGTTTAGGCTAATCGATAAACATGGTCTTATTACTTGCTTCCTTGTAAGTAAAAGGTAAATGAGGGAGTACACTAGACTAAAGTGATAGTTATTTTAAAAAATGGTTACCATGTGATTGAAATTGGTTTCTTTGCAAAACCAAAGTTTGACAAAATCCCGTATGAGGAAAGTTTAAGTATTTTAAAACAGAAACCAATTACAAGGAATATCTCGGAAATATAAATTGTGTGTTTTAACGAGATATGCATTTCTGGTGTGGTACGTTTTTTCTAGTTGACCAGTTATTAAAGCGATCCACAATGAGGTGGTCTTCAGAGGCTATTTCCAGAAAATTCAAGATTTACGTTTTATTTTTACAATGCAAATGTCTTTAGCATACGGTATTTTAATCAGAATTGCTAGAGCCATTTTGGAAAGTCAAAAATTTTGAATGTTTTTCCATGTAAAGAGTAATTTGGAATGGGAAGCTTTTCTTTCCAATCTTCGTGTCACATTCCTGAGGGCTAATAAACACAAACACCAAGTATTTTAAATACTTTTGGTTTTTGAATTATCGTGCTCACAGAAACACACGAAATGTTTTCCAAAAATGCTTTTTTTGAAAAAAAGGGACCCTAAAACTTATTTCCGATAACATATCGCTATTGAATTTTTGGGTAAAAGCAGCCCTTCTCTATCGCTGCACTAAGAAGAGAAAGTAAAGATTAATTTTAGACTTAAGCCCCTTTCCCCCGATAGCGGCTATATAACTCTATAATCCCGGCAAACATAGATTATACAGAACGTATTTGTTAACTAAATTAACGTCTCAGAACCAGCTCTTTACTTGACATTTTAAAATAACATTATCCCGAATGTAAATGGGCTTGAAAGAAGGAACTTAAATAGTGCTTCTTCAAGAAGTTAATTATGCTTAAAATTGGCTTGCTTCCAGACTGTTTACAACACTCAAGATTTATTTCTACGGCTTCAAGATTCAAGCGGCCAAATACGAGTATCTTAGTCATGTTTTAAGTGCAGCAAACGACTCGAGTAACGAAAAAAACACAAGAGAGAAAATGTGCATATAATTACTTCATGCAGTTCCTTGGTTTACTTTTAAGAAGATATGAAATCTTACCAGAGGTCAAGTATCAGCAAGCTTCATTATTTTAACCTTGCTGTTTATTATAAATACAAGCTGTAATACTCGATTTTGTGACCTGTGCAAAACTATTTGTATTTATTTCAATGACTGCTCTCTTCTGCTCCATAATTTTTCTTAAAGTATTCTTAAAGGATTTCCTATGTAAGCACTGGTAACGATGTTTTACAGTCCCACTTTTATTTTCATTAGTTTTCATTTTCTGCGCAGTCAATTAGCGCTTGAGTATAAGTCACTATACGTCAGTAAACTCAATTTGTACTGCTATATTTTAGAATTGGGTATGAAATAGGGAATAGCGCGGCTTAGAAAGGTAGAAAGCTCGTAGATGATGCTGGTAGGAGGATTTGCCCATTAAGTGGGGAGCAAGAAAACTGGATGTATATTTTGCCAAATTGCGTGCAGATGAAGAATGTTAGAAACAAATTATTACTAGAGGTATTTTTACCTTCACACGGGGACAGCTGGGACTTGAGTCTAAACAGACAGAACTGGCCACACTTGGGCACATACGTGCGCTAAAAGATAAGACGTTTGAGTAAATAGTATGTAGCAATATTTGGTATACGGGCATCCATGTGTGTGAATTCGTGGTTGTAGTTGTGAATGCAAGTGTGTTGATGTGTAAAATCAGAGTGCTGTTTCTTTTGTTGATGTGCCATGTGTGCGTATTTACAATGTTGTGAATATAAAATAGGGTTCAAGCATTTTTGGAAAACATGTAGGGTATGCTGACCCATGCGATTGTTGGATGCCATTGATGTAAAGCTACGTACTCAATAAATACTATATTACTACGTTTGTACGCATTGTGTATAATTTCATTTAATAATAATAATAATAATAATAATAATAATAATAATAATAATGATAATAATAATACTTTCTTTGAATCGTTGTATGTAAAAGGAAATTATGCCACAAATTATCACATTAACTTCGACTGGGGAGACAAAGAATTTATAAAAAACGATATATAAATATATGTACCCATGATGTGTTACATTCACGGGACTTTCTCTACCTATTTAACAAGCTATTTTTTAAAAAAAGAAAAAGTATTCTTCTATATAGTTCATATTAAATATTTGCAAAATTATTTTATTACATGTTTCGTTGTAGGCTCAATGGGAATAAGGGAATTCACTAAGTTTACGTGATAGTCAAATTTTTTACGAGCTGAATACTATGTTATAGCTTTGAAATCTCGTTCTGTTTACTTTACCAGGAGACAGATTGTCTCATGTGGTGGATTTATGTCACATAAAAAAACCGTAAGTCTTACATTCTTTAACCTTAATATAGAATAGAACGCCAAGAAATTCAGTAGCTAATGAGTGTCCTTAAATGAAACATTTTAAAAAATCTGTAGGAACAGATAAAGAATGGCATTACAATTGAGCAAAGAATTAAAATTTTAAAATTAAACCCAAAAACGAATATCTCAGTAATTGTTAACTCATAAAAAAAGTATGTGTCGTTAATTTTTAACCAGACCTACATTTTTTGTTTAGTAAGTTTTTATGTCCATCTCATACGGTTTATCAATCACGCAACGGTCTTTTGGAGGGAAGAGCACTTCAGACTCTATTCCCAGAAAATTCAAGATTTACATTTCATTTGACAAAAATACATTAAACAAATTACAATTTAATCAAAAATCGTTCATAATGTTTTATAAATTCAACATTTTCAAAAATAGTCATGTAAAGGCTGGTTTGGGACTGGGGAGATTGTCACATCCTTCATGTCGCTAAACTTTAAGTGTGAAGTTTAATATTAAATCGAATTTCCGTTTTTATTTTCTCTACATATGTACATAGTATATAGAGGAAGTATTGCATTCCACAAAAAAATTCGATACCGAAATTTCACCGGAAACATGTATCTTGAGATCCCCTGAGTAAAAAAAAAAAAAAAAAAATAGACACATTTCTGTGTGTGTGTGTGTGTGTCTGTGGGCAGCATAGCATCTTGGTATTTAAGCTTGGTATTTTCCAATGATGCAACACGAAGATTTAAAAAAAAAAATCCCCCTACCCCAAACTACCCTTTAAATGAGAAAAAATAGTTGAAAATTTTGTTTTTTCAAAAATGGCTTTAACGATTTGGATTAAAATACCATATCTTACAGCTGTTTACATCACAAATAAAATGTACCTTGAATTTTCTGGGAATAGCTTCTGAAGTCCTATTCATTCTGGATGCATTTTGCTGAATTTTGCATAACTGGCAAACTGTAAGCGATACACAAAAGCTTACTACACAAAAATGTAAATGTAAATCTCTTTAAAACAAAATTTATGTCATATGCCGTTTTGTTGCATTTTCCTACGTATTCCTAGTTATTGGTTTCAAGTTTTAAACTGGAACGGGGTCATCTTTCGTCTCATCTCCCTTTTGTTTTTCTATAAATGCAAAACACACCGAATTTCGATTGTTCACATGTTTATCGGCTTTTAAAAGATTTGACTATCGCTTTAGCCTGGTATATTCCCTTATTTCCCTTCTGTTTATAAGGAACTAAGTAGTAAGTCCACTTGTGTTAATGTTTATCTCATTTAGCATTATGTAGATATAAGTATATTCTTTTGTAAGAAAAGTCTCTTTGCAGAACAGGTAGAGAAGGCCCTGTGAATGCAACATATAAGATTTTTTTAATTATGTTGTTCACAAACACAGACAACCCCTATACACATACACAAATCAAAAAATATTAAGTGTCTTTCACATGACTTTCTCTACATCTCTGTAATAAAGTATTGTTAAAAAGCTTATTCTTCTATCGACTTCGTGCTAGTCGAAATAAACATTAGCAGAAATTGTCTTATTACTTGCTTTCTTGAAAGAAAAATATAAACAATGGAATACACTAGGCTAAAACAATTGTAAACTCTTTTAAAAGCTGGTTGCCATGTGGATTAAATCCGTTTCTTTGCATTGGTAGGAGTTTGCAAATTCTCATATGTGAAAAGTTTAAGTTCTATTTTAAAACTGAAACTTATAAGAAAGAATATCTCAAAATGGTCAGCTCCACGAAAAAATGTATAGGATGTAAATTGTGTGTTTTAATGAGATCTACATATTTTGTTTGGTATGTTTTTGTCTATCTTTTACAGTTCACTAGTTATGAAAAATCCAGCAAAATTCACCCAGAATAAAGAGGCCTTCAGGGGCTAGTTCCAGAAAATTCAAGACATCAATTACATATGTCGTGTAAATATCATTAATATATTTAATATCGTTAGAGCCATTTTCCGTGTAAAGGATAGTTTGAGGTGGGAAGATTTTCCTCAAAATATTTGTATTGCATCCTTTGAAGATACTAAACTTAAATACCATGTTTGGTATTTTACCGACTTTTCATTTTTGAGTTATCGTGTTCATAGACACACGGGCTCACTGACACACACGGACCTTTTTCTAAAAACTCTTTTTTGGATACAGGGGACCCTAAAACGTCTATTTCCGCTGAAATTTCCGTATGGAATTTTTGGATGGATGTAATACCTTCTCTTTACACTATGTACATAGGACGTATAGAGAAAGTAAAATATATATTTGGGTGAAATCTCGACATTGAATTTTTGAGTGGAGTGCAATACTTTTTCTACTTAGCAGCAGCACCAGTAGTAGTAGTAATAGAAGAAGAAGAAGAGAAAGTAAAAATTATCATTAATACACTAAATGATTTAAAGTCTGTAAAATACATTTACTATAGAGAGTGTTCTTTTTCGAGCAGAAATTGTGACTGACTCAAGCCATGTGGAAGAAGTATCTAATTCATAGCAAATGAGAAACATCAAAAGGACCAAAGACGGGTTATTGCTGATGGGAGGATTAGAGCATATGGAAAAGAACATGCATTTTGCAGCGCGTGAGTGAAACCCTTCCTGCGAGGCACACTAGGATGGAAAATGTTCTCTCTCTGTGTCCAGTAGCGCGGTTAAAGCCGGCCACAAATCTTGCTCAGGTTATATGACCTGCCATGTAGGTGACCGGACACTATCGGAGAAAAGTTTCCCAATTTTCATAAGCCCTTGGAGCTTCCCTCAAGTCATAATCTGCATGAGAGCTGAAATTATGGTCGATGAACCAGATGACACTGACCGTTGCAACGCCTGCAGCGTCCGATAACAAGGTACCTATACTAAAAGTGGCAGGGGAAACATACACATACAAATCTGGTGTGTTCCATTCACATCACTTTCTCTACATTTCTCTAACAAATGATTCAAAGCTTATTATTCTATCTACATCTTACTAAACGAGATAAACACTACAACATATGTTCGCTTCAAATATCTTTCTGACTGCCATGATCGAGAAACTCGTTCACGAAACTCTTTCCTTCCTGCTCATCATACAACCTTCTATTCATCATCATTTACAATAGATTTAGCTCGTCTTTGGAATTCCCTCCCTGAAGACGTAAGGGACTGCCGGAACGTTATACTGTTCAGCCAGAAAATTAGGGCATACATTTGTAATCAAACCTAATCTGCTGCTGTATTAATATGATAAATACATCACTACTTTCATTTATTGTTATTAATATTTTATGTGCTAGCAAGTAATATGCATTTCAATTGTAAATATAACTAATATGTGTTTCAACCTATATGAATATTTCACTTAAAATAATTTTATTTACAGTTTTCTTTTCTTTATAGTAAACTTGTTGCACTTTTTATATATGTTTTATTAAGTTGTATAGAATTGTATTTTTATTCTTTATTCCTTTATTCATTGTATCGTTGCTGTAGTGAATTTAATGAACTGCCTGGTGAAGTGGAAGAGAAGCCCTTAATTCAAACCATGATAAGTAAATAAACAAATAAATAAACATTAATAGAGAATGTCTTATTACTTGGTTTCTTGTAAGTAAAAGGGAAGCAAACTGATGAGTTCCATTCACATGACTTTCTCTACATCTCTGCAACAAAAAGCTTATACTTCATGCTAATCAAAATAAAAAAATAAAAAAAATTAAAAGAAATAGTCTTATTACTTGCTACCTTGTAAGTAGAAGCGAAATAAGAGAGTACCATAGGTTAAAGTGATAGTCAAAAGCTGGTTGTTATATCACTGAAGTTCTTTTGTTTGTATGGACAGCAATTGACAAATTCCTGTATGAGAAAAGTATGTTTTTCAAAGCAGAAACCAAAGAAAAAAAAAAAAAAAAAAAAGGAATGTCTCAAAAACGATCAAATCTACGAAAAAATATGTATATAACATAAATTGTGTCTTTTAACGTGCTCTACATTTTTTGTGTATCAAGTTTTTGTCCATCTCTTACGGTTTAGCAGTTATTCAAAAAGCCGTAAAATTCATTCAGAATAAAGCACTCTTCAGAGGCTATTCCCAGAAAATTCAAGATATACATTTTATTTGTCAGGTAAATATCTTTAATATACGATATTTTAATCAGAATCGTTAGAGCCATTTTTTAGAAAATAAAAAATTTCGAAAAAAGTTCCAAGTGTTTTGGAATGGGGGGATTTTTCTCAAAATCTTCGTGTCGCATCCCTGAAAGATACTAAACCTAAATACCAAGTTTGGTATTTTACCGACTTTTCGTTTTTGAGTTATTGTGTTCGAAGACACATGGACACACTGACACATGGACTTTTTTTCTGAAAATATTTTTTTTTGGATACAGGGGACCCTGAAACATATATTTCAGGTGTGAAATCTCGGTGTCGAAGTTTTGGGTGGAGTGCAATACCTTCTCTATACACTATGTACTTAGTGCGTGTAGAGAAAGTAAAAATGGTAAATTCTACGAAAAAATTCTGATATGCTCCATTCACATGACTTTCTCTACATCTCTCCAAAAATATTGTTAAAACGCTTCTTATTCTACTTCATGCGAATCGAGATAATCATTAGCAGAAACTGACTTATTACATGCTTTCTTGTAAGTAAAAGGGAAACAGGGGAATACACTAAGCTAAAACAAATTAAAACTTTTAAAACTTGTGGTTTAAATCCGTTTCTTTGCATTGTCAGGAGTTGACAAATACTCGTATGAAAAAAGTTGAAGTATATTAAAACTGAAATCAATAACAAATATCTCAAAGATGGCAAACTCCACGAAATATATATATATATATATATATATATATATATATATATATATATATATATGTATATATATATGACCATAAATTGTGTGTTTTAACAAGATCTACATTTCATCTGGTAAACTTTTGTATATCTCATGGTTTACTAGTTATGCAAAATACAGCAAAATGCATTCAAAGTAACGAAGTCTTAAAATCTATTCTCAGAAAATTCAATATATATATGTCTTTAATATACGGTGTTTTAATCAAAATCATTAGTCATTTTTCGCAATTTTTTCCACGTAAAGGGTAGTTTGGGGTGAGGTTTTCCATCAAAAACTTCGTGTCGTTTCCTAGAAAGATACTAAACTCAAATACCCAGTTTGGTATTATTTTACCAACTTTTCGTTTTTGAGATATCATGTTCACAGATACACGCGAACACACACGGACCTTTTTCTAATTTTTTTATTCAGGGGACTCTAAAATGTATATTTCCGGTGAAATCTCGGTGAAAAATGAATAAGGAGTTACTATTTGAGAAAGTTATGCAAACGTCCCTCAGTTTTTATATGTTCATTTCTACAGCCCCCTTTAAATGCCATAACAGGGTTACAATTTATACTCTCTTTGTAACTATAACGAATTGTGTAATACAGTTATTTATCGATTAAAAATAAAATAATGTTCATTCAAAGTTGTTAATTGCTGCAAAGGATAGGATTTTACGAATACAAAGTTTAAAAATTAATTTAATCTCCTTTATTCCTTTGCTATCTTCCAAAAAATATATTTTCCACAGAAACTGCTTTATTTTTTTTTTTAATTCATGGTATTGCATCTTCAACCTTATTATTCTAAATAAGGTTTCGTAAGGAAGCTTTTTCGCTCTTCTTCACTTCACGGCTTGGGAATAACTTTGTCACGGACTTGTTCGCTCCACCTTTTTCTGGGTCGGCCCCATCTCTTCTTCCTTTTGGTTGGTACTGAAAAGCAACCTTAGGCAATCTTGAATCTGACATTCTTAGAACATGGAGAACGCATTAGGTAATTCTGACATTTCCAATTTTATAATTTATTGAACCTATATTAAGATCTACTCGTATATATTCATTTCGAATATCGTCTAATTTTGTACATTCTCTTGTTTAACTCAAAAAGTTCATCTCTGAACTTTGTAATTTATTTTTTTTAAATTGTTTCCATTTCTATTACTATCCCCGCCGGGAATCGAAACGGGGACATCCAAGTGAAAAGTCAGCTCGCTGACAATTCGAGCATGGAGGCAGTCCTTCTTCGTAATACCTCATATCACGAGAAATTCTTATGAATGTAGCAGTTCAGAATGTTATTGTATCTCCCGTAATTGGAGGTGTAATCAACTAGATTCATTCTTTGGATGCATTATCCTGTTGTCAAACACTGATTGCAATATCGAAAGTGTTTTTTTTTTTTTTTTTGGTAGTGTTTAAAGGCTTTGGCCGCGCCGTGGCCGAGTGGTTAGACCACTCGCCTCTCACCTAGACGGCCGGGGTTCGCCAAGCGACGCATGTGAGATTTGTGGTGGACAAAGCGGCGCTGGGGAGGGTTTTTTCCGGGTACTCCGGTTTCCCCCGCCATCGCATTCCACCGGTGTTCCATCATCACCCATGTATCATCAGTTCACCGCCCGCGTTGCCATAAGAAGTTAAAGCAGGCGTTAAACACTACCAAAAAAAACAAAAACGCTTTTACTACTTGTGGAACCGCAGGTGATGACACTGTTGATACATGAAATGAAGATGGAGCACCGATGGAATGCGATGGCGGGGAAAACAGGAGAACCCGGAGAAAACCAGCCCCTGCGCCGCTTTGTCCACCACAAACTTCACATGCGATCGTTTGCGATCGAACCCGGACTGTCTAGTTGAGAGGCGAGTGGTTTAACCACTCGGCCACGGCGCGGCCCCAAAGGCGTTGTTAACGCTACGTGCCCATGTAAAACTTACACAACATAAGCGAAATAGTCTAGTTTAACACTTTTGCAGAAATTTACTAACAAAGTTCTATGACGTCAAGCTTGATGTGTACACATGTGCGCTGAAAATATTAAAGTTGGTACGCCTTCTCTTACTGGAATCCCTGGACAAATCACAGCACGGCGTCTGTCGTGTAACCCAAACAGAAGCGTCACTCACACTACATCCGTCCTGGGAGTCCCTGAGGAACCCAAAGCACCAACATGACCCCCCGTAATCACAGAGGACCAGCATGGCAACGCTGTACCTCACTGATACACCGCTCCTATCGGTTTTTCTTTCTTATTTTATTTATGTTTATTCAAACAAAGCTTCATACACGTACAGGTTGCCGCTGTAGACAAAGCATAAAGACAATAGCAGTTTAACATCGAAATGACAAATACAAACATTTTAAAATGGATACAAATAAATCGATGTGTTGCACTCACATGACTTTCTCTAGCTGCTCTACAGATTTCTTACAAAATATCATTTTTCTTTCTACACAATGCTAATTGACATAAAAATTAGCAGAATGTTCTTGGTATTTAGTTCCTTACAAGTAGAAGAGAACTAAGGGAATGCACTAGGCTAGAGTGATAGTCAAATGTTTTAAAAACTTTCGTTATGCGATTGTCATTGCAAATCGCTTCTATGCTGCAACACGAAGATTTTCAAGAAAATCCCCGCACCACAAACTACCCTTTACATGGAAAAAATTCGAAAAGTTTGATTTTCTCAAAAATGACTAACGATTTTGATTAAAATATTGTATATTAAAGATATTTAAATCCCAAATAAAATGTATATCTTGAATTTTCGGAGAATAACCTCTGACGACCTCTTTATTCCGGATGAAATTTGCCGAATTTTGATTACTGCTTAATAACCGTAAGAGATAGACAAAAACTCACTGCACAAAAAATGTGGATCTCGTCAAAATATAACATTTATATCCTTTACATTTTTGTTGTGGAGGTAATCGTTTCCGGTATATTCCTTGTTATTGGTTTCAATTGTAAAGTGCTTATACTTTTCTCAGACAGGAAGTGTCCGTTTTTCTTTTGTTCTACTCCTGGCCAAGCAAAGAAGCGATTCGCATAACGATAGCTTTTAAAATATTTGACTATCACTCTAGCCTAGGGTATTCTATTAGTTCTCTTCTACTTATAAGAATCTAAGTAAGAGCATTTTGCTGATGTTTATCTCGATTAATATGATGTAGAAAAAAGAATAATACTTTGCAAGAAGTTTGTAGAACATGGTTTCTATGACAGTACGGATATAATAACCAATAACTGGTTTTGAAGGCGATCTCTCAATCTTCAACTGAAATACGTTTTCTCCAGAAACCTCGTTTGTAACTGTCAAGCAGACGTGATATTTTCTTCTAATGCGACGTCATTCTTCCCGTAGAGAATATGAACTGCACCACCGCTCTGCCTTCTTTTGTCTCTACATCAAAGGATGCTATCTTCAGATGAAGAACAAATGCTACGTAAAATATGGAAACAGCTAATGAAACGTCCCTACTATATCCACTACATAGACTTATATATGCTCCATTTGTACCTGGCTCCAGAAGGCGGTAAAATATAAAGATTAAACACTTTCCTCATTTCTTACCTGAACATTTAGTTACTTTTAAAAACAGAGATAATGTACTCTAGGTATTTTCGGGCTTCAAGCCAGGTGAGGTAATGTGTAGCCATAGGCGTTTCGGGGGAATATATCTCTTCCATCATCAGGATGATGAATAATAATGAGATCATGTAAATAACAACCAACAAGCAATGCTCCCGAATCAAAGCATTGCCCCAACAATGTTGACATTAAAACGCCATCGAATGCGTAAGAGTATGAGATAATATGACAGGATACTGCTTAAAAATCTGATATACCACATTAAATTAGTTTCTCTACCTAAGCTGGAACAAAATAGTCTGACAAAAACTGATCATAAGTAATAATAACGAGAGCTCCAACTTTTATCTAGAGAAAAGCTGCAGCTCGAGTTGTATTTCATAAGAATATTTCGTGAATAAAATTCGTTTTTGAGCTATGCTATCCACAGACACACACGAACCTTTTTCTAAAATACTTTTTTCGGACTCAAGGGATATCAAAACATATTTCCGGTGAAATCCCGACATCTAATTTTTAGGTGGAATCCAATATCTTCTCTACCCACTATATGGTCATACAGGCTAGAGAAAGCAAAAAGGACACATTATATCACATCTAGAATATTTTTAACGATTACCTCTGTGAATAAAGGAAACCTGAAAGCACAAGAAAACAAAAGCCTGCAGTCTAAGAAAACATGGCAGTGATGGAGACATGGAAAGCAGTCCAGAGAAAGAATCGATATTTAATCTAGATATTTAGCATCGATAGAAGTCGCCGTGCAGAAGCTACGTGATGAAGGAAACCTCTGGAGTTTCTCCTCTAACAGCATACATAGTGCTGCCATCTGCCGAGCATGGCTCTGGGGACACACCACATTCAGGCATTGTTACAGGGCCGCCTTAATTAACGAACGGCAGGCGCCGGAGCAAGATGGAGGTTTCCCAAGGGACTGGAGGCACCATCACAAGCCAAGTCTTACGTTCAAGTCCGTCCGGTCACACTGATTGATCTACACACTTCACAAAAACTTTACCTTTACCTCCGCAGGGACATCAAATTCTCACAACGATATTTACGTTATTGCCATGTGTTCACTTCCTTTGTTGTCCCAAAAACAAAACGAACATTTATGACATAAACACATGCATCATTAGGGAATTTTTAAAAAAGCGTACTGTCTGTTTTGTCGCTCGTCAGCGTTATCCCAAAGGACCGACACAAAGGAATGCACCAGGAACAGGTTGATTTAATTATGTTTTTAAAAATCTGATGTGTTCCATTCTTTAGCTGCTTTCAAAAAAATATTTTTTATTTACGTCATAATTTAAATAAACATTAGCAGAAATGGTCTTATTACTTGCTTTCTTATTAGTAGAAGGGAAACAAAGGAATATATAATGCCAAAGCGATAGTCCATTCATTTAAAAGCTTGTCGCTATGTAAAACAATTGAGGTTCGATTCGCTTTGCATGACCCCGTTTGAGAAAAGTTAAATATGTTTAAAAATGAAACTAATAACAATGGATACCTCAAAAACGGTCAATCCTATAAGAAAAACGTATATGACATAATTTATGTGCTTTTTGTGTATCACTTACGTTATGCAAAATTCTGCAAAACACAATCAGAACAAAGGGCTCTTCAGAGGCTATCCCCAGAAAGTTCAACATATACATTTTATTTGCGATTTAAATATCTTTAATATGCGATACTTTAATCAAAATTGTTAGAGTCATTTTTGAGAAAATCAAAATTTTCGAAGGGTAGTTGGGAGTGGAGGATTTGCTTGAGAAACTTTGTGTCATATCCTTAGATACACATGCGATGGATAAATGAAATGAGTGATTTGATGCTGCTATGAGCCCGGGGCCCACAGAGCCCACAGTTACCCGACATTCATCTTCTCAGGATACGGGAAAACTCCGGAAAAAACCCTTACCCAGATAACTTATCATAACCGAGATTAGAACTCGGGAGATCTTAAATGTGAGACAGGCACACTGCCCACACTACAAAGGTGGGTTAATAATCTTATTACTTGTTTTCTTATAGGTACGACAGAAAAAAACAAGTAATACACTGGGCTAAAACGATAGTTAAATATTTTAAAAGCTGTCGCCATTGTGATGACTTCGTAATTTCTTTCTCTTTATTTGACCAGCAGAAAGAAAAACGAATGACGAAGCTCCTGTTTGAAAAAAAAATATAAGTATGAGAAAATAAAAAAAAAAAACCAATACAAGAATTTCTCGGAAGTGATTACATTATTTGATTGGTTAAACAATGAAGCCCGGGCAACAAGCAAGTCGCCATTGCAGTATGCAATCTCAAAATTAGTTGAGATCTCCTTGTGGTTTACCGGGAAACATGCGAGTCAGTTGAGGAATTTAATGCCATGTCGTTATACTGCCATGGTAGCTCAGTGATTAGAAAAACTGAACGGAAAGCAGGAGATGCGTGGTTTCAATCCCAGCTATTGTATTTAATTTTTCAGCCGACTCTATTCTTTAATAACATCTGTGCTACACACGGCTACTGTGGAAGAACCAATTTAGAGTTGCATTACTCCCCTATTGGTAATACACTTATATCACGTAGGCTTGCTTGGTTTAGAGAATTCGAAAATGCCTTTAATGAAAATGTATGTAGCAGAATTCGCGAATGGAAGGATGCGTCTGTGAGCTTCTTTGACCTTAGCTCTAATGTACTGCCTTTATAAGGCCACATCTGTAGAATTCGTTTCGTTTCGTAGTCGGCCTACCCTCTACGTATTTAGAATTGATACCCCCCCCCCAACCTAGGACTTACAAGCGGATGCCCAGGGTTCAAAAGTCTATTGGCGAGCCAATGCCACGAAACCACAGAATGGAGAATGTGGAACGAGTGGTCGGACCGTAGCCAGGCATTAGCGTGAAATGCAAGCAAAATGGATGATAGGTAAGGTGATGATGGAGCAATTAGTGGAACGAGTGTTGGGTAAACTGGAAGATCCGGAGAAAATCCGACCAGTCACCGTTTCATCCACCGCAAATCCCACATGCGGGCGTTTGGATCGAACCTGGACCGCCTAAATAGAAGGTAAGCGGTCTAACCACTCAACCACGGCGCCGCCCTCTGTAGAATTCATTGCTGTAAAACGCACGAATCGAAAGGGAATGCAAATGAATGCATGTTATTTGGAACCGATATACGTGGGCTGGCAATGTTGATAGATTAGGATACCAACACGCATATTCTCTAAATTCTCTTAATTCTACAGGTTGAATTCACATCAGGTTGTTATACCTATTTATTTATTGAATTTACAAGTACATAAAACCCTATTTCACTCGAAGGTATGGTAATAGTTATAATACAATTAAATTTTCAAAATTATTAAATAAATTAGTCATAGCTTTATGCAGTCCCTGCAGTCATAGTATAGTCAACTATTAAAAAACAATTAAATCAATACCAATTGAACGTAATAGTTGGCTATGCTATGAATCCTAGGACTTAAAGTACTTAAAAACATTGTAAGTCGCCATTGGGCTTGCCATCTCGAAATAATTTGAGATCACCTTGTGGTTTACCGGGAGAATGCGAGTCAGTTGGGCCATAGTAACCCAGAGATAGAGCAACCTGCTAGAGACCGGAAGATCCGTGGTTTAAATCCCGGCTATGGTATTGAATGTTTTAATCTGACTCCACCTATCCGAATTGAACCTTATTTGGAACCGATATAATATGTGAGCCGGCTGATTGGGCAAGCTCTGGTTTAGGATATCAAGACGCACATTATCTAACCTGTTGTAACTAACCGACTTAAATTTGCAATAACTTGTGTGTGTATGTTACGGAGGACTATTCCATACTGCAGCCGTTGGCTTACTGTTCGTTAGAGCCCTGGAGGAAGGCTGATATGAATATCATTTTTAAGGGCGGCGATATCAGAGGTCTTGGAAGGTCCACAACAGTTTACAAGCAGTTAGTTCTTCTTTTCAACGCGGGGAACGCAAGGAGCCCGTGGCTCAGTCCCGTATAGACCACCTGAATGCGCACACAACCGCGGAGAGCTGTATTTCCAGAGCGCAGTCAGCTCCACAAATGGCGCCTCTGCCGCACTCTTCAGCGACACTTACAGCCCTGAAAGATACCGACTGGGATGAAATGAAGGGACAGGAAGTTCGGGTGAATGAAGAATCCTCTCCAGCATTCGCGTAGTGACCTGGGAAAACCTCCGAAAAACAAATAGGTCAGAGAGGTCGGCTGCGGGGAACGACCTCCCGAAAGCCAGTCCCAGACAAAACGCCTGAGCCATCTGGCTCGGTAATACTTTGTTGCACATATTAGCGTATACTAATTGGATTTTAAATAAAGCACGTATACTAAGTGTCTCTCAGATGCAAACAAATCCGAAAGAACGCTGTCGAATGAAATAATTCGTAATGATACAATTTTATACGAATCTGATGTATGACTTCACATTACAGTAAATATAAAACTAAATACGAGGGCCGTTTATTTCAACCTACGATAGGCTATAAATAAAACACAAGTTCATAGAAAACAATTATTTTATTACCAAAAGTACACTTATAGTTACTTTTCAACATAATCACCGAAAATATTGAGACATTTATCGTAATTGTGCACAAGCTTTGCAATACCCGCTTCAAAAAAAGTTGTCCCCAATGATTTCAAATGAGCATTGACGTTGTTTTGAAGATCTTCGTTTGTTTGAAAGTGCTGTCCTCCTAGCCAAGTCTTCAGTTCAGGGAAAAGGTGAAAGTCGCTGGGTGCCATGTCAGAACTGTACGGCGGATGATCGAAAATGTCCCATTGAAATTGTTCAAGGAGCCGACGGGTTGTGCCAGCAGTGTGTGGATGAGCGTTGTCATGGATCAACAGAATTCCTGAAGTCAGCATTCCTTTTCGTTTGTTTTGAATGACTCTCTGTAAACGTCGTAAAGTTTCACAATAAACAGCAGCATTGATATTGGTTACGGGATGCACATTGGCTGCAACATTTTTTGAAGCGGGTATTGCAAAGCTTGTGCACAAGTACGATAAAGGTCTCAATCTTTTCGGTGATTATGTTGAAAAGTAACCGTAAGTGTACAAAACTTTTAGTAATAAAATAATTGTTTTCTATGAACTTGTCTTTTATTTGTAATCTATCGGAGGTTGAAGAAAAACCCCCCTCGTAAATTACTAACAAAAATAAAAAGTATACACGTAAGAATAAGACCACATTACTCCATCAGGCATAGGGTAAGGTAGTACAATTCCAATCAACAATACCAGGTTTAGGGCCAATTTTAGTTTCGTAGTGTTGGTAGCAGTTTCCTTACTATGACATTGCAATCCTGAAGGTCTCTGCATCTCCTCCTATCTTATTCACGAATACATCTCTTTGTGCTGCAGAGATATAACTTTTTTCTTGATAATTAAGTTACGTTCTTAAAAAGTTGTCTGGATTCTATGTGCTCGCAAATGCTATAATAATGACGTTAGATATTTGCATTTCTTTCCCGCGAGTTCTGTGACAGCCATAGAGAAAGACAGCCGCTATCTCTTGCCATAGTTCAGTAATATTTCTTCGTGATTTCACTCCTACAAGTAGTACATTTTCGGTCAGAAAAATTTTTACAATTTCGATGGATACCTAGGATCATTGTAGTTGTTCAGTTTAGTCGGTTACAATTAGTTACCATACACATATTACACACTATTACTGCAGAAAGTTGGTATATTTATGGATATTTCAGTTTTTTTCTTTCTTTTCTGAAGAAGTAAGTAAATATTCGCAAAATTTGGAAGAAATGCTAGGGGATCGAAGAGCGCAGATCTTCAAAATAAGTAACTAAAGAACATGGCAAATCCATAATACCAGCACCCAATAACATTTCTCCGCACAATGCTATCAAGGCCGTTTTGTCAACTCCAAAGAAAAAGTGTCTCGGAAAAGGAAACACACAAACATAAATTCGACTCATTTCAGATGGGAACCTGGAAAAAGTCCGCAGTAAAAGATGCATTTTTCAACAGGGTGAAACGGTAACATTCAGAAGCATAACCAATTACGGATATATTAATTATTTATATAATATTTGTTTGTTCCCATGTATAAAGGCCTATTTCAAGAAGTCTTTGAGAATGCAGGATTTGACGAACAGAGGGTTGAAGCCAGGCAGAATCTCTTTGTTTAAGCTAAGGGAAAGTGTTTGCAACGTCGACTAGCGGATCTCCCCTACCCCCTAAATTGCATTGTAACATTTGGAGCATTCAGGAAAGAGGTGTATGTTTGCTACCTGGACAGAAGGTATGAGGGCAGAAGTGAGTTGAGATGTGACGTGCAAAGAGTCCGGTTGGATCTGCAAGTGTGAAAGAGTGAATATGCTAGTGTCGCTCAGTAATAACATAAGTTCGAACCTTAGAAATATTGTAAGCTCAGTGCTTGTAACAATAAATATGCTATACGAGACGAACCCTATTTTCAGCTAAATAAAGTACTATATGTGGCAGTTCTGTGTTATGTGTTTTTTTGAGTGTATTTAATGTGTATTCCCATTTGGTTCCCCACTGGGTGCTCTACCATTGACTCCGAACCAAACTTCCTGAGTAGCCGAGGGCAACAAGTGTATCAGTGGCGGACTGTAACGTCATCCATATACGTCACTCTGAGGACTTGTGATCTGGACGTGTACACACACACGCACTCACACACAGTATGTCGCAAGGGAATAAAGAAATAAATAAGACAAAAACAACAACAACAATCAGCAATATAAGCCTATGAATAATAATGAGAGACACATTAAAATCATAAAATCACCAGCAAACAATGAAGAAGATTGTGGATTTGTTTATGGGAATATTTCAGTGCCAAATCAATAGGGAAAGTAGGCTGGATTTGTTGGGAAAAAGTTATTTTATGAGGAAGATATCAGTGATTAGAGTTGTACCAAGAAGTGATCACAACTTGGTACATTTGCGATCAATTTTACTAAATTCTAAAACCTTCTCTTGTATTTAAACGAATACTTGTACAGGTGTAATACTTATGTTACATATACATTAACTTCAAACAACAAGTACCATGCTTGGAATTATTTATTTCCTGAATATTTTTCCGATTACAATAGAATTTTTCCGAAATGATGGGAATTATATCACCGTACCCTGTCAGTAGCCGGGAAACTGTGTACATAATCGCACAGCGCAATCGAGTTCTTGCGGACAAACGTCCATTTGAAAGCATTGTATATACTAGTTTAATCAAAACAACTGAAAGCCCACCACTATGTTTACGGATCTAACTTGCCTAACGAAAACCTCGGAAATGTTTTTCTATCTTCATGAGTACCATTACAATTTACACGTTTGCGGCAGGATAACTGTCGACGGTGGTCATATCACTGCAACGCGCTTTGCACTGAATTTGTAAACAAGCATTACGCATTCGAGGCGTAATCTTGTTTCCTTCGCAACAAGAGGTAGAATGTTTAGGCACAGGATAATCCCTGGACAACTACTATTACACATACATGCATAATGGTACATTACCTTCGCTGTCGCTGGTGTCGGAAAGTGGGGGCTCGTTGGCGATGTACTGACGTCCACTCAGCAGGTTGTTCTCTACCACAGGCCTCTTGTCCTCCAGCTGACGTCGGAATGCGCGGTGGTCATCCTGCAACCACATTAACCCTTATTACTATTGCTAATTACGGCATTCCACTGCAACCGCACTTACCTTATCGCACAAATTACATTACTGGCCTCTATTACCGCAGCTACATCCCAAGACTATGTACGAGGCAATTTGGCTATTTTCCTCTATTATTGGTTTACACTTCTATCAATACAAAATTACAGTTTTGTTATTTTATAACCTCTTGCTTTGTAACGAATAGTTTATATTATTACTTTCTCTAATACTTAACCCGTAATAAGTAAAGGTAGAGGCAGCACCACAAAATGTCAAGTCAGCGGATACACATGTTTTGAGGCCCCTTTAACAAAATTATGAAAATGCATACACACATGAGCACTGGCCTTTATCTAAATATGATTTTCTTAAATGATGTGTTCTCAAAATGCGTATTTACGGTGAAAATTCGTTATTGATTTTTGGGTGAAATGCAATATGTTCTCTACCTACTATGTACATTTTAAACAGGTACTACAGAAATTAAAAATGTCATAATTCACGTGGTTTTCCTCAAGCCCGTTCCATCCCCAACAGAGTTATTCATTCGATCTTAATTGTAGACGTCCTATGTTTCGTTTTCGTGGTAGCGCGTCTGCTTGCCAAACGGGAGACCTGGTCCGGGGTGCACTCAGCCTCGTGATCCCTGGAGGGGGCTAATTGAGGAGCTACTTGATTGAGAAGACCACATTAACCGGCCGGGAGGAACTCAAGGAGCTGATCACGTCTCACCCTCCAGCACTGCACCCCATTCATGACGTCTTCGGGCCGAGATGGGGGATGCAGCGGGCGGGCGGTAGACTAAGGTCCCTTCTGGACTGTCGTACCATGGAGTTACGAGTCATATTTTGTTTTCTTCTAGGTTTATAATTAAATACTTTCTTTGGTATTCAGTTTTCATCTATTCTGTCTAATGTTTTTCCAAAACTGTATTTGACATAAACCATATGTTTTGACGAGATCTACAATATTTGTAAAATAAGATTTTGTGTACCTCTTACGGTTTATACAATTTGTCAATTATGCAAACGTCACTCAGAGTAGTCGACCTCCGTGGTGTAATGATTACCATGCTAACTTCATATAATCAAGGTCGCGGGTTCAAACCCGGCGGAGGCTTTTTCGGGCTTTTTTCGGGTGTAAGAATCCTTACCATGGCTTCTTTCGGAAGGGAAGTAAAGCCGTTGGTCCCGTGTCGTAGATTTAGTGCACGTAAAAGAACCTCAAGCCTGATAGAGAGGCCTCTGAGTAAAATTAAGCAGTTTTTCACGCCCAATATAGAATGGGACGCAGAGAACCACAGCAGTTAAAGAGCGTCCATAAATAACATGCCATTTACATTTGTCACACAGAGTGAAGCGGACTTCAGAGACTATTCACAAAATATAAAGAATACACATTTTAAATATGATCTTTTAATCAAAATTCTTAGAACAATTTCGAGAAAATAGAAAATTCCGGAAAATCTACAACGTAAAGAATAATTTAGGGTGGAGAGTCTTCCCGAAAATCTTTGTGCCGCATCGAAGATTCTGAACCTAAATACAAAGTTAGATATCTCTACCTAGTATGTAAATTGAACGTGGTAGAGGAATAAAAATAGTAAGCAACTATAAGTTAGACAATAAATGAATAATTAAATACTATTGATGTCATTATAGAGGCAATTAATTCAGGATGGAGAATACTCTTGTAAGAAATACTGAGGACCAAAGAGTGGTGATATAATCTCTGCTATAAACCAGTTTTCTCGATGGCAAGTCGTGCCGTGTGTTAAAAGTATTAATTACTCCTTATGACAAAAAAATGTGGGGAAACAGAGTACGGGGAAACTAACACTGCGTTTTATAACTTTGTAATAATATCCTCATTGGTCGAATATTTGTGAAGCTCGCAAACTTGTGAGTTCAATAGGATTTGCCTGCGGATGGCCTGTTTATTAAAAACCGAAACCTGGAGCTTCAAACATGTTACATGCAAAAACTGGCATATCATGTATTCCTTGATAACGATGATAAAAACAAAACAATGGCTGACCGCGAACACAAAACGCATTCTTCTCCCCACCCACCCATCCACCCTGTTGAATTACTAATATGTGGAGCTGGCAGAGCGGTCGATATCCAATGCGACTTATAGCGCTAATGAAAACTGACCGAATGTTTGACAGCTTCCGTAGGATACGAACGGGCTATCGGATGACGGTGTTAGCCAGGCCTTTCAAATCGTGTATCTCATTTGATAATCATGGGAAGTGAAAGATTCCAAGTAACACAGTCGTTGTTAAAAATGAGGCCTTTAGGTAATTTTAATTGTTATTTGAATATCAGAAATAATAATAATAATAATAATAATAATAATAATAATAATAATAATAATACTTAGGCTTTCACGGCCGGCGTTGTCAACTTGGTAGCTGGGCTTGTAGACTGTGGTCCAAACGATTTAACTACCAACATATCACCGAAATCTGCGTCCGGCATCTTCAAGGAACAAAGGACTCCGGATCTGATATAATAGCTTTGTTCCCTGAAGATGCCGGACGAAACGTCGGTAATTAAACCATTTGGATCACGGCTACAAGCCTGGCTATCAATTATCAAGTTGAATAATAATAATAATAATAATAATAATAATAATAATAATAATAATAGGTAGAGACAGACTGAATAATTCAGTGCGGATTTGAAGAACGAAACTCCCGGTCTCTAGCCGGTTGCTCTAACCACTGAGCTACTATGACAACATACCGGAAAGAAATTAAATTCCTGAACTGACTTGCATGTTTCCTAGTCAACGATTATGGTCAGTGTAAAAAAAAATTAAATTAACATTAATTAACCATAATAGTTGGCTAAATTATGAAACCCAAACCTTAAAGTAGTTGTAAGTTGCCATTGGTGTATACCATGCCAACATATTTTGAGATCACCTTGTGGTTTACCGGGAAACATGCAAGTCAGTTGAGCCATGGTAGGTCAGTGGTTAGAGCGACCGGCTAGAGACCGGGAGATTCGTGCTTCAAATCCGCGCTATGGCATTGGATTTTTCAGTCTTACTCTACCCATCCAGTCCTTCACAGGGCTTGAGTAAAAAAACAATTAAATTAACAATAATACTACAAAATCTAATAAAAAATCAAGAGCTCCATTTTGTTATAATTAAGTTATATTTAAACATATCCTTAGGAACAGCCACATTTTTCGTTATTTATGCTACGTTCTTGTTCTGGAATTTTAGTACTGGTCTCTTTAAAGTGCATATTTATCAAAACCACTCCCGCACAAAGTACGGACACACTCCAGTTCAACACTTGCCGATATTACAGGTATGTCACGAAACGTTAAAAATAAAATTCTCCACAAAACAGCTACTGCAAGATTATTAATACATTATTGTTACATACTGCTTCACATTCGCATAATACAAGCTGGCATGTTTACGACGTCAAGTGTACAAATACTGTATTACAGGCATGTCAAACGTTGAACATAGCATAGCAAACAGTTTATTATATGAACCAAAGTTAAAAGCGCTCAGAAATTATATAACGTGCTAGAAAGATTTCTACCGGTACTCGTATATGCAGAAATGAAGTTATCTCTCTTTAAAGAACTACAGTTTCTCCGAAGCTATTAAAATTTTTCGATGTTTAATTCGATGTGATATTTTAATTATTTCATTCAAACCAGTAATAGTACGCATTTAATAGGGAATGGAGCAAGAGCCAGAGTGGCTAATAGCGTTTATGGTAAGAAATAGGTTACGGCCCTTGTGAACTAAGTTGTCTGAAAAACAAACAGTTCTGACGGAGTAGGAAGTAAAAGACAGTTCCAAAAAGCGAAGTGATCACTCCAAACTTTCAAGCGTTTCTTTCAAACGGCTCCAGTAATCACTATAGCACTGCCGCTGCATATTTGCCTGACATTTTGCGCGACCGAGAAAGTCAGAATGGAAAACGCGATGGTCTTTTCATGTCGAAAGTGCTCTAACAGATAAAACGCTCCACTGAAGCGAAAAAGTTCGTGAATACATGAGCTGTTCTTATTTTAATCCACGAGATATCGTTCCAAACTACACCAAAAGCAAATCAAATGCGTCTCTTGCCATCTGTGTATACACGTGACATCTTTTCGTGAAATGCAAAGGATGAAAGCTGTAGCGTTAGCTATAACAATAACTTTAACTGGACTAAAGCAATCAACTATACTTGCTCCGCTTACAAGAGAATTGACAACATAACGAAAATGCAGTGTACGCAAATGGGGAGGAAGCGTGTAATTAGTCCTGGCAAACAGCCTGCACCCTTTGCTTTTCGGACCAACCCAGTACTGCAAGTTTGTTTGGATGGCTTAGTTGGTTAGGTACTAACCTTCTGAACCCGGCCTCACCAATGGTTTCAAGTGACTTTAAAATCGACAGCCACATGTCAGTAGATTTAGGTTTATAAAAGAACTCATAAGGGGGGAATTCCGGCACACCGGCGGCGCTGGTATGATCCTGGCAATTAACAAACATATAACTTATAAAAACAACATTGCCAGCACTGCCTGATTTTCGTTCTTTTCTTTAGGCGTGTTTTGCATGTAGCAAAGCTTCAAGCTTTAACAGTAAACTATAGCCATTAAAAACTTGCAGTAAATCAAATTAGATAGCCGATGTGTCTGTTGAAATGAATCAGAACTTCCCTTACTGTGCAAATTTATTGCCGAAGCTGGCCATACTGATGTATACCTATCTCTTTCTTTACCCTCGTGAAATGTCAGGGCCGAAGATGCAGTGATGATATAATTAATTCACAATCGATGTATTTGTTATCTATGGCATTCTTTTAATTTGTGGTGAACATATGAAAGGTTTCTCTTGAGAAGTACACTGCCCACAAGCTAGGAACCTCCGATATGTATAAGAACGTGCGACATTCCATATTCCAGCTCTCCGCAGTTTTTGTAAATAACGTGCGGTTGAGCCTCGCCACCGAGAGAAAACGGTTTTTCATCTACAGTCATATTTATCGGACGATGTTGATCTCTGAACTCGGGCTACCGCTCCATAATACCGCCAGAATACGGGTGGGAAGCGCAATGGAATAAAAAGATTATGGATTTAGTTAACGCGTTCGATATGAAACGAAGAATGCCTTTCACGTGGAATGGAATCGAGGCATAGGAAAACGCGATGGTCTTTTCATGTCG
The DNA here is from genome assembly GCA_030762935.1 of Hymenopus coronatus. Taxonomy (NCBI): domain Eukaryota; kingdom Metazoa; phylum Arthropoda; class Insecta; order Mantodea; family Hymenopodidae; genus Hymenopus; species Hymenopus coronatus. Next base: position 106,791,399 of record CM060890.1, read on the forward strand.
AAAGTGCTCTATCAGATAAAACGCTGCACTGAAGCGAAAAAGTTCGTGAATGCATGAGCTGTTCTTATTTTAATCCACGAAATATCGTTCCAAATTACACCAAAAGAAAATCAAATGCGTCTGTTTGATCCTCTGCCGAATGAACCAAACCAGAACGAAAACAAGCTAAACTACATGGATTTTAGATTACTGTCAGATGTTGAAGCTTTCTATCTAACTAAGCATAAATTATTTACGCTAACACAAATTATAGCTCTAAGGAAATAAAAATATAAATCTCACTTCAAAGTTCACTGCAACTGTTTTAAAATGTTGTAAAACTCTCTGTTAACACTGTTAAATAGAAAAGCAATTCTTTCTTTGCTTTTATTTTCTCAATATGCTATTAGATCCCCCTCACAAGTAGAGAATAATTAGAATAATAAACAAACGAATAAACGAGTATCGGGTGATCCAACTATCCCATATTTAACATATCCAAATACCCCTTCGTGCTTCAAAGTGTTGCAGAAATCAAGTAAACCCCGCAAGAGGAGAACTCGAGAGTGACCTTTACTTTATCCGTCTTGCTTATCAGACGGTGAACGAGTTGCGTTCCTTGCCCCGTTGAGTTATGCAACACTTGAAACGCATCAAGGGATATTAGCATACATGAAAACGCAGTAGTTGGGCCACATTGTATGTGAAAATTAGAAATAAATCGACCATTCCTGCAAAAATTCTAATTATATCCAACATCTAATCATAATTATAATATACCTCCAGTTTTTACTAAATAAAACAAAACAGGAAACTTTTGAAGAAGACTGTAGCATTATTTATGATCTAGCTTGATGGTAAAACAATTTACATTTCTATGCACGACAGTTTTACGTTATCAAACGTTAAAAGGCATACTCCTTCGGTGGAAATCGATTTTGAACAAACAAAAGCAATAAACACAAAATATTAAAGTGGCAATAATAGACAGCGTAGACTATTAAATTCAATGCTACCGTCCATTTTATTGGAAAACAGTATGACGCATTAAAAGTGAAACAGTGCACCATATGTATTATTTATGACTTTAATAGCAGCACATTTTCACTCGCCTTTTTATTACTATAAACAAGAAATTATTCTTAAGAGCAGCAATACGTCTCTTCCACTACCCTTTCTGGCGCTCTTTACTATCCTTTTGACATCTTGGTATCTGTCCGGGCAGTTGGCTATATTGTATGCTGGGTTTTCACATGTTCATCTTGTGCAATTTATTTATTTCTGTTGCCTATTCCACAAATAACTATAGCAAATAAGTGTGTGAAAGAACGTGTTGATCATCGACAAATTAAAAGCAACATTTTCTGAAACATTGTTAGTTACTTTCTCTATCGACTACTTTGTATGTACGCACATAGTAGGCAGAGAAGCTATGTATTCCACCAAAAATTCAAGATTTCATCGGAAACATATGTTTTGAGTTCCCTAAATAAAAAAATGAGATAAACACACCAGCGCGCGTGCGTGTCCGTGAACAGCATAACTCAAAAACGAAAACACAATTAAATACAACATTTGATATCTAACTTCCACATATTCCAACAATGCGATGCGAAGATTTTCAGGAAAAACTTCCTATTGCAAACTACTTTTTACATGGAACAATTTTCGAAATTTTCTATTTTCTCAAAAATAGCTCCCTCTCTCCTTGAAGTCACGTAAATCCCAAAGAACCCTAAAGGCCTATGTGTGGTGCTCTGCCCCATGGGACCGCGTCGTGAGTAAGCCTAATCCTTAATCTACACTGAATGAGGTGTAGAACTGCAGAATAATGTTGAACAAGGAATAGCTGGGAAATGGTGAACTCAACAAAAATGTATCGACATAAATTGTTTATTTTAACGAGATCTGTGTTTTTTGTGTAGTAAAAGTTTGTCTATCTCCTACGATATACTAGTAATGAAAAAGTCATCCAGAATGAAGAGGATTTCAGAGGCTATTTCCAGAAAACTACAGATATACATTTTGTATTGATTTAAGTGTATTTTCACACAAGCCATGTGTAGGATAGTTTTTTTTTAAAGAGTTCTGGAGTCTTATCAGGTCTCCGGCGCTGTATTCCCTATTTTATCTTTTCCCTCTTTTTTCCTTATTTTTTCAGTTTCCTATATTTCTTTTGTATTTATATTTACTTTACCGTCTTCTTTTTACTACACATATACAAACATATACACATTTAAAAACACACAAACATCCATGCCTAAGGCGGGACTCGAGCCTACGATCGCCGGCGCCACGAAGCACCAAAGCGAGACACTTTAGCGGGCGCCGTCATGGGGACCGGCGGATTTGGATAGGTAGAGTCAGACTGAAAAATGCAATGCCATAGCAGGGATTTGAACTACGGAGCTCCCGGTCTCTAGCAGGTTTCTCTACCACTCAGCTACCATGGCAGTATGCCGGCACGAAATTAAATTCTCAACTGACTTACATGTTTCCCGGTAAACTATAAGGTGAGATGACATACCCCAATGACGATCTACATAGTATAGCAAACTATTATGATCAATTAGCATTGATTTAATTGTTTTTTCACACAAGCCATGTGTAGCTCAGTAGTTGGATAGGCATAGTCAGACTGAAAAATTCAATACCATAGCCGGGATTTGAACCATGGATCTTCCGGTCTCTAGCCGGTTGCTCTACCATTGAACTACCCTGATAACATTCCGACATTTTATTTGCCACGTAACTGTCTTTAATATATGACATTGTTATTAATATTGCCTATGAATTGTTATAGCCATTTTTAGAAAATAAAAAAATTAGAAAAATGATCCACATAAAGGAATGTTCGGGGTGAGGGAAATCTTCCTATGTCGCATCCTCGGAAGATGCTTAACTTAAATACAAAGTTTGGACTTAAACGACTTTTCATGTTTGAGTTATGGTGTTTGAAGGCAGACACATGCGGAGCTTTTTCTAAAAATCTTACGTGGTCTATTCACACGACTTAATAGTGTTTAAAAACAACTATTCATATAAAATATTATTCCTCTATTTCATGAAAACTATAAATACCTGAAAATTGATACCAATAACCAGGAGTATTTTGGAAATTGCTAAGTCCACAAAACAACCGTATCTGACATAAATTGTGTGTTTTAACAAGATCTACACTTTTTCTATAGTAAGTTTTTGTCTCTCACTTGCGATTTACCAGTTATGCAAAAGACATCCAGAGGTCTTCAAGGGCTATTTGTTTATATATTTCATCTGGCTTGAAAATGTCTTAAACATAGAGAATTGTTAGGGTCATTTTGAGAAAATTAAAGTTTTCGAAATTTTTTCCTTGTAAAGCATATATACATACACACATACATACATACATACATACATACATACAAACAAAGTCTTTTTCGAAAAAAGTTTCTTTTTTGATTCAGAGATCCTCACCAGAAACAGTGTATTTTTGGTGAATTCGGTATCAATTTTTGGATATAATAATCCAGAAGGTTTACACAGAAATATTCATAAAATCCCTTTTCATCCTAATTCCATATATATATATATATATATATATATATATATATATATATATATATATAATGTATAAGCTGCTCTAAAAAGGAAATCAATATTAAAAATAATATCACTATTCATATTCAACTAGCTATTCTGTTTAATGAACCAATTTCTGTAATACAATATGTTCTTTACATACTATGTACTTACATATCATTCGGTAGATAAAGAAGACTATTAAATTGAATACTTTTTAATTTCTCTATACGTATTATGTACATAGTGTATAGAGAAGGTATTGTATTGCACCCAAAAATTCGATACCAAAATTTCACCGGAAATACATGCTTTGGGACCCCTGAATACAAAAAAAGCATTTTTGGAAAAAGCTCCGTGTGTGTGTGTCTGTGGACAGCATAGCTCAAAAACCGTTAAATACCAAACTTATTATTTAAGTCTCTAATATTTAAGATATTTACATACAAAATAGAATGTATATCTTGAATTTTCTGGGAATAGCCTCTAAAGACCTTTTTATTCTGGATGATTTTTATTGAATTTTGCATAATTGGTAATCCTTAAGAGATAGATAAAAACTTATAGAAGTAGATCAGGATAAAACACAATTTATGTTGTATATTACTTTTTTTACGTGGAGTTGATCATTTTTTAGATATTCCTTGTTATTGTTTTCAGCTTTAAAAAATTACACTTTTTTCATACAGGTTTCTCAGCTCCTGTGCAGAGAAACAAAGGAACTTCAGCACATAGCAACCAGATTTTAACTATCACTTTAACCTATGATACTCCCTTATTTCACTTCTACTTACAAGAAAGTAAGTAAGAAGACTATTTCTATTAATTTTTTTTTCGATTAGAATAAAGTAAATAGAACTGTAAGCTTTTTAATAATTATTTGTTACAGAGATGTAGAGAAAGTCAGGTGAGTGTAACGCATCAGATTTTTTTTTGGATTCAGGTGGACCCAAAACATGTATTTCCGGTGAAATCTCGGTATCGATTTTTTTGGGTGGAATAAAATACCCTCTTTATACACTAAGTACATAGTACGTGTAGCGAAAGTAATATCATATTCTTGTTCAGCCAACTATTCTGTTTAATAAACCTATTTCTGGAATACATTACCTTCTCTACCTATTAGTACAAATTATTTGACAGAGAAAGAAGATTATTTTGAACACCTTATATTATTTGTTTAAAATGTATTATAAAAAAAAGCTGATGTGTTCCATGCACATCACTTTCTCTATATCTCTGCAACAAATTATTATTAAAAAGCTTATGCATCTAATTACTTAATGCTAATCGAGAAAAAATGGCAGAAATGGTCTTATCACTTGCTTCCTTTTAAGTAGAAGCAAAATAAGGGAGTACCATAAGTTAAAGTGATAGTCAAAGGCTCGTTGCTATATGACTGAAGTTCATTTGTTTGTATGGTCAGGAGTTGACAAATTCCTGTATGAGAAAATATAAGGTTTTGAAAGGTGAAATTAAAAACAATGAATAACTCAAAAACGATCAACTCCACGAAAAAAAAGTATATAACATAAATTGTGTGTTTTAACGTGCTCTACATTATCTGTGTAGTAAGCTTTTGTCTATTTCTTACCATTTAGCAGTTAAGCAAAATTCGGCAAAATTCTACTAGAATAAAGAGGTCTTCAGAGGCCATTCCCAGAAAATTCAAGACATACATTTTATTTGGTATGTAAATATCAGTAATATACGGGATTTTAATCAAAATCGTTAGAGCAATTTTTTAGAAAATACACATTTTCTAAAAAAGTTCTATGTAAAGGGTAGTTTGGGGTGCGGGGATTTTCTTGAAAATCTTCGTGTCGCATCCTTGGAAGATACCAAACATAAATACCAAATTTGGTTTTTAACGGTCTTTTCGTTTTTGAGCTATGCTGCTCACAGTAACACACACACACAGACACACACACACACATACAGGTTTCTAAAAATGCTTCTTTTGGATTCAGGGAGTCTCAAAACATATATTTCCGGTGAAATCTCGGTATAGAATTTTTGGGTACTATGCAATAATTTCTCTATACACTATGTACATAGTACGTGTAGAGAAAGCAATAACTCTAGAATTTTAGGATTGTGGGCAGAAACTAATGTCTAGTTTTGTAACATGAAAAATCTTTTCTGCATCGACAACCAAGGTGCTGAATAAATAAGTTGTTTTTTTCCTACTTTTATCAGACGCTTCATCTGCGAGGACATTAATGAAGCTGATCGCTCTTCCGCCAGGCCAGGAAGAGACAGGTCGGATAAGGCCCTTTCGCATTTTCTCTCCTTTGGTCCCTCAAGGATGGATTACGATAGAAGCCTTTAAGAATGACAAAGACGTGATGAATAGTGCACGTGACTGAGCCCGAGTTGTGACAAGGAGCTTACAGCGGCTTCTGCTTTAACAATGAAAAAAGCGCTTTACCGAACAAGGCAAGCATTTTAGAAAATATTTGGGAAAGAATACTGTTAAACAAGCAGGATAAAAAAAAAAAAAAATCTGATGTGTTCCGTTCACACGACTTTCTCTACATCTCTGTTACAAATTATTGTTAATGAGCTTATTCTTCTATCTACTTCATGTTAATCGGGATACACATTAGTTGGCCGCGCCGTGGCCGAGTGGTCAGACCATTCGCCTCTCCGCCCGGGTTCGGTCCCAAGCGACCGCATGTGAGATTTGTGGTGGACAAAGCGGCACAGGGGCGGGTTTTCTCCGGGTTCTCCGGTTTACCCCGCCACCACATTCCACCGGTGTCCATCTTCATGCATCATCGCCTGCGGTGCCATTGCAGTAAAAGCGAGCGTTAAACACTACCAAAAAATACACATTAGCAGACGGTATTATTACTTTGTTCTTTGTATTTGCTATGCAGATAGGTATCTTTGTATACGGTATTTTAATCAAAATCGTTAGAGCCATTTTTGAGAAAATCATAATTTTCAATTTTTTTTCCATATCTTCAAAACCTTCTTGTCACATTCTTAGGAGATACTAAGCTTAAATACTAAATTTGGTATTTAGCAATTTTCGTTTTTGAGTTATGCTGTCCACAGAAGCACACGCGCCCCCCCCTCACACACACTGACGTTTTTCTACAAAAAATTCTTTGTTTAATTTCTTTTATTCCTTCAGGGGATCTCAAAACATATTTTTCGAAACATATTATGGAATTTTTGCGTGGAATACAACAGCTTCTCTGCCTACTATGTATGTACATTGTATGTATGTGCTAGAGAAAGTAGAAATGTTAGCGCCGAAGAAGGTATAACAGAAGAGGAATTCGGATAGATTCCGCTACCTTATGAGTATCAGTTTTATTCTACGTTCTACAAACAGAAAAAAAAAATGTCACTTTCTCTATCCATTTTTAAACAAACCATTCTTAGAAAAGCTTATTCTTCTTTGCAGAAATTGTTTGATTAAATATTCCTTCTAGGTGCAAGGAGGGAATAAAGGAATGCAGTAGGCTAAATACTCAATTTTTTAAAAAAATCCTACTTTATTTGGATATTTACGAAGATGGATTTAACATAAAACCCTTCGTTCTAATAAAGAAAAATGCTATTCCTACAATAAAAATAATTAAAATTAAATCCACCAATATTAATAAGGCTAATTTCCTTAGGAGTAGCATTTTTTAATTTTATTGGAAAGGGTAGGTAGGTCGGCAGGTAGGTAGGAAGGAATGAAGGAAGCAAGATAAAAAATGGAAATGCAGATTTATTTATGGAAGCTCTTTAACTGCTGTGGTTCTCAGAGTCCCAATCTATATTGGGCGTGAAAAACCACTAAATTTTGCTCATGGGTCTTTTTTTATCAGGCTTGAGGTTCTTTTGCGTGCCGTAAATGTACGACACGGGACCAACGGCTTTACTTCCCTTCTGAAGGAAGCCATGCTAATGTTTTTTACGCCCGAAAAAAATCATCGCCCTCCGCCTGCTTTGAACCCACGATCTTGGGTACATGAAGCTAGCATGAAAACCATTACTCCCCGGAGGGCGACGGAAGGAAGGTGGGAAGGTAGATATGTATTTGGGACGGTAGGTTAGATAGATAGGTAAGTACGTAAGCAGTTGAGTAGATAGATAGGAAGGAAATTGAGTATTTAGGAATGTGGGTGGGTAAGTAGCTAGGTAGGAAAGAAGACAGTTTGTTGGAAGGTAGGAAGGTAGACAAGTAGGTTAGAAGAAAGGTAGGTAGGAAGCTAAATATGAAGGCAGTATAAAGGTAGGTTGGAAGGAAGATAGGAAAATAGGTACATAGATAGCAAATAGGTAAATAGGTACATTGGTAGGATGGCAAATACGTAAGCAGGAAAGACGGAAGGTGGGTTAGACAGCTAGGAGGAAAGGTAAGTAGGAACGAAAGTATGTGGGAAGATAACTGGGCAGGCAGGCTGGTAGGAAGGTAGGTAGTAAGTATGCAAGTAATTAGGAAGGAAAGTATGTCGGAAGGTAGCTAGGTAAGTAGATAGGAAGATAGCTAGATAAGTAATTAGGTAGGAAGGAAAGTATGTAGGAAGGCAAATTGGTAAGGAGGTAGGGAGATAGGTAGGAAGTTAGGAAGGTAAACTAGGTAGGTAGGTAGGTAAGAAGGAAAGTATTTAGGAAGAAAGTTGGGTAAATAAGTAGGTAGGTAAGTATATGGGTGGGTGGGTACAGAGTTAAATATATAGTAAATGCAATTATTTGCTTTGTTAACGACGCTGTCAATTACCAGGACCATATCAGTGCTCACAAGGTACCTAAATTTCTCCCGTATATGTTTTACGTTCCAGTAAATAAACTGACATGGGGCTGTCACTTCTAATATGAACCCCCAATCTTGGAATCACAAGACCAACTTCTAACCACTGAGCCACTAATACTTACTTCTTTATATTGTGACAAAAGTGTGAACAGCAGAATATTGTATTTATAAAATTTTTGATGTACCAATGCACAAAGACACGTGATAAAAACTAAGAAAAATAGCAGACCCTAACTCTTGCTGGGCATATTCAAGTTAGAAATCATTTTAATTTCGTGAATTTCCAGAAAAGTATTTAATATAGGAAGGCTTTAAGTGTAAAACATCTCTATTAAGCATCATGGCGCAGAACTCAGCACGAAGTGCACAAAGAGCGCAGTGCAAAAACAGGACGCAAGCTGCTCCAGCTTTAAATGAAGACTTCCTTTGACTTTCCTCCGCAGATAAGAACATAAAGCAACATCATCTCCGAGAAATTAATTACAGCTAAGACGGAACACACATACACACAACTGAAAGATAACTGTCTCTTCAAAAGTGCAGCGATAACTCCAGCTTTTGATGTGCAGTAAACATAAAAACAAATTTACAGAAATTGCTTTCATTCAAATGCTTTGTAAAGAAACTCAAAACGTGATATCAAAAGCAAATTAATATAAAAAGAAGCTCGTTGAAAAGAATGTTATATAAATATAGAAAATGTATAATTTCAATAAATAATCCTATTAGAAATTTCTGATGCGATGGTCACATGACTTTCTCTACATCTCTGTAACGAAGTATTGTTAAAAGCTTATACTTCTATCTACATCACGCTAATCCAGATCATGCTAATCAAGATAAACATATAGAATCAGTCTTATTACTAACTCCTTGTAAGTAGAAGTGAAATAAGAAAATACACAGGCTAAAGCGATAGTCTCGTCCTTTAAAAGCTGGTCGCTATGTGAAACAAATGAAATTCCAATCTCTTTACTTGACAGCAGTAAACAAACGAGCTACGTAAAGAAAGATGTATTCCGGTTTGAGAAAATTTCAAGTGGCTAAAATTGAAACCAATAATCCGGAATATCTCAAACACATTTAAAAAAATGTACGAAAAAATTATATAACGTAAATTATGTCGTTTAATGAGCTCTAATTTTTTTTATAATGAGTTTTTGTATACCTCTTACGCTTTGCCCGTTATACAAATATAATCCAGAATGAAGACATCTTCAGAGGCTATTTCCAGAAAATTCAAGATATATATTTCGTTTGTCATAAAAATATCTTGGACATAAAGTATTTTAATCAAAATCGTTAGAGCCATTTTTGAGAAAATCAAAAGTTTCGAAAAATGTTCCATGTAATGGGTAGTTTACAGTGGGGAGGGATTTTCTTGAAAATCTTCGTGTCGTATCCTTGGAAGATACCAGACTTAAATATCAATTTTGGTATTTAACGATATTTTCGTTTTTGAGCAATGTTGCCCACTGACACATATACATACAAACATGGACATTTTCCTATTTTTTTAATTCAGGGGATCTCAAAACTTACAGGGTTACTACAAAAGAAATAGACAACTTCAACTGCCTGTAAAACAAAAACTATTAGAGATAGCAACCTAATTATTTTGGAGGTGTGTTGAGAAACTCTCAAAGTTTCGTTTGTTACTATTGGTAACGCTGTAGTGTTTTGTTTGTTGTTGCAGAAGCTGAAATGGCGGAAAATCCTGTGGAAAAGGCATATTGCGTGTTGGAATTTGCTAGAACGCAATCAGCAACTGTTGTCCAACAGTTTTACGCAGTTGAAGTTGTCTATTTCGTTTGTAGTAAACCCTGTATATTTACGGTGAAATCCCGGTATCGAATTTTGGGCGCAATATAATACCTTCTCGATACACTATATATAGTACGTGTAGAGAAAGTTAAAATACAGATAGATATGCAACAACGTACCTACTTGAGCACACCAAATAATTTTTTCCACGCAGCATGACTTAAAATTAGAGCTTTTAAAATAGTGCGTATTAGATGTTGAAGTTGTGACTTTGCAGATGTTTTTAAATATTGAATTTGACTCTTTTAAATAAGGATTATATTTTTAAAGCTTTGGATAAAACTTTTATGCCATTCTAATATGACAAAGTTTGCTTTCAAGTTCAATCACATAACAATTATAATTTGTATTTGTTTAATAATTCAATTGGTTTGATTGGTTTTACCTTTTATTAGTAGTAGTATTTTATCAGTAGTAGTATTTTATGTTTTACATAATTATTTTCTCATGCCACTCGCAATATTTTTTGAAAATACAAATCCTCATACTTTCAATTGAACGCAATTCGTTGTAATTTTAACCTATGTCAGCCTACTGCATTCTTAGATCTAAAACGATAGTCTTTTATTTAGTATAACCTACATAAAGATTAAATGGCTGCAAATATGGATTTAGAAAAAAGTAAAATGGAAGATCCAAATGAAATTACACAAGTCCAAAAAGAAAAAAAAAATGTGTTCCATTCACATAGCTTTCTCTACCTATTCTGTAACTAACTATTTTTACAAAGGTGTGTTTTAAATCACCAAAAGTATCATATTTTGGCTAAGCAAACCAGAAATCGCTATAGTCGGTTTAACGGAAACAGAATTCTTAAATAACAATTAAAAATGATTTGTTTCTTACTGGGTATTATGAAAATTGTAATTTAAACAACAAGTAAAGAACTTAAACCAAAAGAAGAAACACTTTAAAATAGTTTTGACTGTAACAATTATTAGACTATATGATTAAGCTTTAAATGAAGCAGCCTTTCCAAATGTGCCCGGTCAGCATTCATCTGAAGCAAAAGTCACTGGGAATGAACTTCACAAAATGTATTGTTTAACATCATTACATTAGATGTTTGTTTATAAAATCATTGAACTATAAATTGATTTTTCAGTAAAAAAATACGTGACAGTTTTGCAGGTACAATCAACATGAGAATTTCAAAGAGCTTTCAGTATATTTTGTCGTTTCTTAATGAAGAGTATAATTTCCTAAAAATATATCAAAGCTGAATTAGAGACATTAGCCTACACACTACTACACCTACAAAACCGTTCTCTAACCGTTGTTTCCTGTTACTCACAATACACCGTTAATTTCTTAATAAAAATATTTATTTAGAAAAAAAGAAGCCAGCATAGTTGATCATGAGCTCTTGGTTCATCAAATGAATATCGCGTTAAAAAGAAAGGAGGAAAAAATAAAGAAGCGTTACATTCAAGCATACCCGTTATATAGCGTTTACGAAAGGGTAACGCTTGAATATCTTAAAAACGGCTAACTCTACGAGAAAGCTTATTTGTTACAAATTTTATATTTTAATGACTTCTAAGTTTTTTTGTTTTTTTTTTTAAGCAAGGCTTTGTCAATGTCTTATGGTTTGCCAGATAAGCCAAAATCTCTGAGAATAAAGGGGAGTTAGGAGGCAATTCCCAGAAAACTCAAGACATAGTTTTATTTGTCACAAAAGTATCTTCAGCATATGGCATTTTAATCAAAATTGTTAGAGTGATTTTTGAGAAACTCAACCTTTGTGAAACATGAAAAATTGACATAGAATTTTGGTTGGAAAGCAATACCTTCTCTGTACACCAAGTACATCGTAGAGAAAGTAATAACACCAAAACTGCTACCCAAAAAATCTAGAAAGCAAAATTAAATACATTTTTACTTTCTCTACCCAGCATGTACACTTTTTGCACCAAAAATTCAATGTCGAGATTTCACCGAAAATATATGTTTTGGGATGTCCTGAATCTGAAAAAAAAAAAAAAAAAAAAAAAAAAAAAAAAAAAAAAAACATTTTTAAAAAAAAAGGTCCTGTCTATCTGTCAATCTGTGTGTGTGTGGATAGCATTGCTTAAAAAATAAAAGACCGTTAAATACTAAACTTGGTATTAGTTTTTAGTATCTTCCAAGCATGTGACCAGGAATTTTACAAGAAAATCCCCCCACCACAAACTGCTCTTTACATGGAAAAATTTTCAAAAATTTTGATTTTCTTATAGATGGTTCCATTTCCGAGATATCCCTTGTTATTGGTTTCAATTGTGAAGTACCTGCTTAAACTTTTCTCAGACAGGAAGTGTCTGTTTTTCTTTTATTCTACTCCTGGCCAAGCAAAGAAGCGATTTGCATTGACAATCCAATAACGATAGCTTAAAACATTTGACAATCACTTTAGCTTAGTGCATTTACCTTAGTTCCCTTCTACTTATCAGGAACTAATTAACAAGAACATTCTGCTAATGTTTATCTCGATTAACATGTGTAGAAAAACCAAAAGTCTTTTGTAGGAAGTTTGTAGAGCAGCTAGAGAAAGTTATGTGAATGTAACACATCAGATTTTTCCCGGAGTAAGGCAAATAAATTTCAATGAAAACATGCTTTTGGCTTATTTCGTAGAGTTAAATAAAGAGTGTAAATTATCATCATTGTGAGCCAAATATTCTATAATTAAGCGATGTTCTTAATGTCAAAAACAATTAATATATCAGATAAGTACCATCAGCTTATAATATTTTTAATTTAGCTGAGTGATTTATATTTTGCGAGTTCTGCTAGCGAATCGATAATACATGACATCGACATCGCGCTGCACACGTGAGTTAATCTCGTTCTAGAAGTAAATTTTCTTAAGTGCCAGATATCAAAATGTTACTGATGTTTGAACGCTATCTAAAATAGTATGTCACACGTGTTAGAAGGGTTTTATTTTTAATCCTTGTACGTAATCTACTATTAGATACTAACTTTAACTTGGAAAAAGGAAAAACAGACTTTAGTACAAAATAAGAGAATCACAGACAAAATATGTTTCGTGAATACGATAGGATATTGATTTTTTCCCGATTGCCAAATATATAAATAGAAGATAAAACTGCACACAAGCTCTTTCTGTAAACACAAGCACACATACCAAAACACTATCTTGTGGTGTCTTCTAGGATGTCTTTTAATTACCTTCTCCGCTACATAAGTAGGCGACGTATAAAAACAAAAAAATCAATAGCGGTGTTTCACTAAAAATACACGTTTTTAGATTCTCCGAATAAATGAAAAAAAAAAACAACAACACACTTTTAGAAAAAGATACACGTGTATGTGGTTATATGTGCCTCTGAACAGCATAACTCAGAAACGAAATCTAGATTTAATATGAGACCTTCCAAATATGCGACATAAATCAACAAAATCTCCCTACCTCAAACTACCATTTACATACAACATTTTTCTATTTCTTTTTAATTTCCTGAAAATGCCTGAAACAGTTTTGATTAAAACAGCTAACATTAAAGATATTTACTTGACAAAAAGGATATATCTTGAATTTTCTAGGAACAGCCTCTGAAGCCCTCTTCATATAGCGATTTTGTATAATCTTATATGTTAAGCGGTGGCCGAAAGCGTACTGCAAAAAAAGCACATATCTTTAAATCACATATAATTTTAAATCATTTTTATGCCGCAATTTATTCCGACATATCATCAATACTTGATCATTGCTTCAAAGTTGTTTCGATGTTCAGTTGTTTCTCGAGATTGAATACAAAGCGCATGAAATTTCTATACCAACATATAGCGTCCAGTTCTTATACAGTTGACTATCAACATTTTGTTTGTTATCTATAACAAACGTTTACTGCAGCTATTCAGCTTTATCTCAGTTAAAGAGAAATAAATAAACATATAAAGTCCACAGCTATAGCTTGTAGATATACCCATTAATAAACCATAGAGGATAGAGAAAGATATGTGAATGTAATTCATAAGATTTTTAAAGATATATATATATATATATATATATATATATATATATATATATCGATGGCGTTTTTCGGGTTTAAAAATTCTTAGCATGGTTTCCTTCGGAAGGGAAGTAAAGCCGCTGGTCCCGTGTTGTAGATTTACGGCACGTAAAAGAACCTCAAGCTTGAAAGAGAGACCTCTGAGCAAAAATTAACCGGTCTTTCACGCCCAATTTAGAATGGGACGCTGAGAACCACAGTAGCTAAAGAGTGTCCATAAATGACACGCCATTTCCTTTACCTACAAGAAAATTAGGTATAATAGATATATAAAAATAAATTGCAGTAGGTAGAGAAATTTATTTTTATGTACTGTCCTGTGTTCTATTCTTGGTTTTTGAAAATTTTATTTCTCATTTTTGATCATGTTTGTCCACTGCACAGGTTGTTTCTCTATCACTTACTCACACTCATGAGATGGAACTCGCCTCCACGCAGCGGAACATCAAAGCCAAATGGCGTAGCAGCCATGGCCACAGGGACAGACCCAAACGTTAGCATAATAATGTTCCTCTGTGAGCATTAGGATACCACTTAATATGCAAAACGCATGCTCAAACACGTCATGTATTTTGAGTGTTTGAAACATTGTATTAGAAGATATTAATAAAACAGTACTAGCATTTTCAGAACGTCTTGTCACAGAAATATTCCTTTCGTGTCTGATTTTCTTAGGTGGTAGTTTTTCACAATTCGCTAAAGATCATTCCTTGAAATGCTTCTGTAACATGTTCCAGAAACAAGTTATTGCCGCAACACATTCCTGTATCTCTCATAGGCTTAATGCCGAATGCAGATGTTTGATGACACACAGCAGCCTTTTGTTACCCAGAACTAGGTTAAACGATAAGCGATCGCTTATCATAAACCAAGCCGTAACATCAGAAATAATTCCGTTGTACTCTGCATTAACACATTGAGCATATTTCGTTCATCTCCTTCGAAAAAAACCCTAATATTTACTACTTGTTTGAATACACGAATAAGGAACCAACAATTTGAATGGGCAATTAATCATATCAAACGGTTCTACGTTCAACAGCCAATAAGAGATGATTGAAATGAAAACGACGTAGTAATACGAATTCTCTTACACCGAAAATATACTAGCATTTTAAAATGGTAGAAAACAAAAACTTATCCACGCACGTAATTACGGTAATAAACACACAGAAATAACAGCTTCATTTCTTTGGCAGTTTTAATATATGAAACAATGCGCAAGATTATTTTTGGATCCTAAAACAGTAGAATTGCGAAGGAGTAACCTTAAATCATAGTCTATCTAAATGAAAATCTGAATCGAAATGGACATCTGAAAATAAATGCGACTGATCCATTTTGATGAGGTTTAAAGGAACTAAATAGCTTTTTAAGTAAGAAGTAAAATATGTTAATTTTATAGTAAGGCTGACTTTTCTTTATTATGGCACCTAGCATTTAAAACATAAGAAATGCGTTTACTTTCTCTACATGTACATAGTATATAGAAAAATCTGATGTATTCCATTCCCATGACTTTCTTTACATCTCTGCAGCAAATTATAGTTAAAAAGGTTATTGTTTTATTTACTTAATGCTAATGGGGATAAAAAAAAATGCCAGAAATAGTCTTATTACTTGCTTCCTTGTAAGTAGAAGAGAAATACGAGAGTACCATATTTTAAAGTGATAGTTAAAAGCTGGTTGCTATATGACTGAAGTTCCTTTGTTTGTATGGACAGGAGTTGACAAAGTCCTGTGTGAGAAAAGTATACTTTTTTAAAGCTGAAACCATAAAGTAGCAGTATCTCAAAACCGATCAACTCCATGAAAAAATGCAATAGCATAAATTGTGTGTTTTAAAGTGCTCTACATTATTTGTGTGGTAAGTATTTGTCCATCTCTTACAGTTTAGCAGTTATGCAAAATTCCGTAAAATTCATCCAGAATAAAGTAGTCTTCAGAGGTTATTCCCAGAAAATTCAAGATATACATTTTATTTGTCAAGTAAATACCTTAAATTTACGAGATTTTAATCAAACTCGTTAGAGCCATTTTTAGAGCCATTTTTTAGAAAATCAAAATTTTCAAAATGTTTTCCATGTAAAGGGTAGTTTGGGGTGGGGGGATTTTTGCATAACTGCTAAACCGTAAGACATGGACAAAAGCTTACCACACAGAAAATGTAGAGTACATTAAATTATACAATTTATGTTATATACATTTTTTTTCGTGGAGTTGATCGTTTTTAAGGTATCTCTTGTTTTTGTTTTCAGCTATTAAAAACTTTACTTTTCTCATACAAGAATTTTTAAACTCCTGTCCACACAAACAAAGGAGCTTCAGTCATATAGCAACCAGCTTTTGACTATCACTTTAACCAATGGTAGTCCCTTATTTCGCTTCTGCTTACAAGAAAACAAGTAATAACACCATTTCTGTTAATTTTTTCTCGATTAGCATGAAGTCAATAGAAGGAAGAGCTTTTTAACAATAATTTGTTGCAGATGTGTAGAGAAAGTCATGTGAATGGAACACATCAGATTTTTCTAATTCTTTTTAATACAGGGTACCCACAAAACTTTTTTTCCAGTAAAATTCCGGCATCGAATGTTTGGAGAAATGTAATATTTTCTCTACCTGTCCAGAAAGTGAAAATTTTGACTCTAATGCTTTGGTGGAATACAATACATTCGCTTCCAAATATATATGGAAATAACAACTGTCAGATTACTAAAATTATAAAATTCCACTTCTATAGCAGACACAGATAATTTCTGATGCATGTTTTCTCTGAACTGCGGAAAAATAAATGTTTCCTTTACAAAGTTGTCAGAAACAGCCGCCATGTTATCATTTTGCATGTGGAGCAAATGCAGCGCCTGTGCTAACCAACCGTGCTTCACGACGTACAGCAACGTCAAAACAAAAGCATATCGGATTTTGGACTACCCAGCCGCAATCAATAACCCAAACCCATGCACCAGAGAATTCTTTTTGAAAATGAGTACGTAAAGGTGTCAGGGGAGAGGGAGGCGATGATCATAAGTTGCCGTCAACACCCAACCAACCCTCCACATTCCATGCCACTGCCTTGCGTGCATTAATGGGGACCATACAGGCTGAAATGTTTCACCAAGAGGCGGAACACTTTACCAGCTGAGGTTACCAGAAAAAACGAGACTTTAGCTCTCACAGGAATAGAAATTCAACTGCACTCTCTTCTGTTGAGCCACGCAGTTGTATGAAATTTAATGCAAAGAAATCTCGCTAACTGACGGATGTTTGTGGATCATAAATTGAAGCGAGCTTTCCCAAATA
Organism: Hymenopus coronatus; assembly: GCA_030762935.1. NCBI lineage: Eukaryota > Metazoa > Arthropoda > Insecta > Mantodea > Hymenopodidae > Hymenopus > Hymenopus coronatus. The sequence continues at coordinate 106,808,844 of CM060890.1, forward strand.
TGTTTAATGGCACTCGAGTTTGGAGAGTGCGTTCTTTGACAAACGCCAGTTTCTGAACATGGACATGTAAATGGGAAGCATTTTCACAGAAAACTTTGTACATATTCAAGCATTTTCTATTTAATAATGTTGAGAATGAAACTCATAGATCAGGAAAGTTATTATACGCGGTTCAACCGTTCCAGTTTATCTTCTTTTTTACCTTCTCATATGCTACCTAAACGTTAAATCTGATGTGTTCCATTCACATGAATTTCTCTACATTGCTGTAACAAATTATTTTTAAAAAGCTTATTCTTGCATCTACTTTACGATAATGGAGATAAACATTAGTAGAGATTTTCTTAATTACTTGTTTCCTTGTAAGTAGAAGGAAAATAAGGGAATACACTAGGTTAAAACAAATGCAAAATCTCTTAAAAGCTGGTTGCCATGTGGTTGAAATCCGTTTCTATACAGGGCCAGGAGTGAAAAGGATTTTAAATCTGAACTGTTACGGTTTACCAGTTACAAAAAAAATTAGCAAAATTCATTCAGAATAAAGAGGTCTTTAAAGGTTATTCCCAGAAAATTCAAGATATACATTTTATTTGCCATATAAATATCTTTCATATACGGTATTTTAATCAAAAGTGTTAAGAGTTATTTTTGAGAAAAACAAAATTTTCGAAAATTTGTCCATGCAAAGAATAGTTTGGGCTGGGGTGATTTTTCTCAAAATCTTCGTGTCGCATTACGGATGATACTTTACTTAAATGCAAATTTTGGTATTTTACAGACTTTTCGTTTTTGAGTTATTATGTTCACGAACACTGGACACACGAACCTTTTTCCAAAAGCGATTTTTCGATACAGAGACCCTAAAACGTCTATTTCCTGGTGAAGTCTCGGAATCGAGTTTTTAGGTGGAATGCAGTACCTGCTCTATACACTACGTATATTGTATGGATAGAGAGAATACATATACGACTTTGTATCAGAGGCACTTAAAGTACTGTATTGAAGCTTTATTTATAGGGAGAAATGTCTCGCTTTTTCACAATCTATGGGCTAACCTGGCAGGATCAGAATTGAAATCCCTTCTCGGGGTAGTCTGTTTGAGTATACGTTACAGTTTGTGTCGTTTTCCTAGTCTAGGGGTAACATGGTTCCCAAGGTGCGGGTTCAATCCTGGCGAAGAGCGATGGATTTTTTTTGTGGGGGGGGGCCGTAAATTCTTAGTATGACTTCATTCGAAAGAGAAGTTGGTCCCCTGTTGTAAAGTAACCTTATTCTGATAAATAAGCCTTCTGAGCAAAATTAAACAGTCTTTCACGTCCAATATAGAAGGGCACGCAAGAACTGAAGCAGTTAAATAAAACTCAATTTGGTTTAATTGATTTAATTTAAATATAAAAAGTAGCTCTTAGTCACTATTACACCTCCACTGTTACTGTAGACCGCCACTGTTAGATTTCGGGGTCCGATTGATAACACCGGTTAAGCTATTTCTGCTAATGTTTTGCTTTGTTTCTCAACATAATCTCCATAAAGGCTAACTAACACATTTGTCATATAGGTGTTCTAATAATAATTAAATCATCTCTGTAGTGGGATTTAACAAGGTCTTCAAAATACCGCAACAATGACCCCCTCGTTGCTGTGAAATCTTCGTCCTGCAAGACATTTTTTTGAGGTTTGGGAACAGGTGGTAGTCACTGGATGCGGCAAACAGGGTGAATGTTCAAGCAATTTCAATTACACATTTTTCCCATTGCAATAGCTGAACGATAGGCCGGAGCGTTGTCGTGATGAAACAAGATCTTATTTTTTGCCAAATGAGGTCTGTTTCTTTTCACTTCATCACTCAAACGTTGCAGTAAGCTTGCGTAGCAGTCACCAGTGCTACTTTTACCCTTTTCCAAGTAATCAATAAAAATAATTCTCTGTGTATCCCAGAAAACACTCGCCATAATTTGTTAACTGACAAAATTGACTTTGCTTTTTTGGGGTTGGTTCACCTGGCGCAATCCACTGTTTTGACTGTGATTTACTTTCTGGAGTGTAGTGATGTATCGAAGCTTCATCCGTGGTAATACGCCGTCTCAAAATTCACTGGGATTTTTACAGTAGAGCTACGCATTCTTAACAGAAACAGTTTCTCTTTGAAACTTTTGATCAGGTGTCAACAAACACAGCATCCATCTCTCAGAGTCCAAAAACATTACTTAAAATATTACCTGAACGTTCTTTTGATATGTTTACAGCCTCTACTATCTCAAACAACTTTAATATACGGTCTTCCAGTATTAAACGATGACTTTTTATCAATGATCTCTGGAGTTGTCACTTCTACAGGGCGTCCAGAGCGAAGCTCACCACTAGTGCTCGACGTTCCATTTTAAACTTTGCAACCCACCTTTTAATCATCGAATATGAAGGGGTAGAGTATTTCAATGTACTGTCCATTTCGTCCTTGATTTCTTTAGGCGTTAAGCCTTTCAAATGGAAGTATTTAATCACTGCTCGTTTTTCCAGATCCTCCATTTTCGTGAAAACTGTAAAGTTGTCTTGTTTCACATGCTATCATTCGAAATCTAAACATGCTTTTGACGTGTAACTATGGATAAAAACTAGTCTGGAATTCTAGAGTTGAATTATACGATGCTACCGTCTAACTGGCCTATTGGCGCCATAACTGTGTGAGGCCCGGGACTTCTCAGCCGACTCTCGTACAAGCAATGCAAATAGGAAGACCATTTTTACTTTCTCTACCAAGTACTATGCACTAGTACTGACGGGAGAGACCTTCGCTTTACACGTTTTGTATGTTGTGTCTGTGGACAGCATAGATCAAAAACGAAAAGACCGTTAAATACTAAACTTGGTATTTAAATTTGGTATCTTCCAAGGATGCAACACGAAGATTTTCAAGAAAATCCCCCACCCCAAACTACCGTTTACCCTTTACATGGAAAAAATTTCGAAAATTTTGATTTTATCAGAAATGGTTCTAACGATTTTGATTAAAATCTCTTATATTTAAAATATTTAAATGCAAAATAAAATGCTAATCTTGAATTTTCTGGGAATAGCCTCTAAAGAACTCTTTATTCTGGATGATTTTTATTGAATTTTGCATAACTAATAAACCATAAGAGATAGACCAAAACTTACTACACAAAAAATGTATATCACGATAAAATACACAATTTATGTAATGTACATTTTTTCGTGGAGTTGGCCGTTTCCAGACATTCCTTGTTATTAATTTCAGTTTTAAAATACTTAAATTTTCTCATACCGGAACTTGTCAACTCCTGGCCACGTAAAGAAACGGATTTCAAACCCATAGCAATTACATTTTAAAACATTTGGTTGTCGGTTTATTCTGGTGTATTCCCTTTATTTCTCTTCTACTTATAAATGAACTAAGTAATAAGACAGTTTCTGCTAATATTGTAGCAATTTTGAAGTAGCTGAGGCAGCAGACTCTTCAGAACCATGTCGAAGATAGTTTATCATCGACCATTATTTCTCACCCGAAGACGCGCTGTTCAATTAGGTTACGAGACATACATTATAAGGTATTATTATGGGTAGAGTAAGACTCCTCCTGTAATATTACATCCATAACTCATTCTTTAAACGAAAGCTTTGTTACCGAAGCCTTTAAGCACCACCTCGTTGGTTGTAAAATACGGGACTGTTCGAACACTTACCTCTCGATGTAGCTATTATAAATATAATACCGTTATAATGAAGGCTTATCTCTTCCGTTTTCTCTGCACACGCTTTTCTGACGTGTGAAGCTTTCGGGACTGAGGGAAACGTTAAAATGTCGAGCAATCAGCGCATACAGATCGGAACGCTGCCTTTCTCGTCGTCTCTTCTCGTAACTCAACAATAGGAGCAGTTCTTATCTGGTAAAATGGAGAACGCTTCCAATCTAGGAGATAAAAATCCTCTATGCCAGAACTTCATTTTTGTGACATATAGCAATGCGTTTCTTTTTGTTTTTTAAATTACTCTGTGCATCGCGGATTTTGTAAACTTTTATTGGTAAAATACAAACTTAAGATGGAATTATGTTCATTTCGAAAAAAAAAAAAAAAAAGACAAAGAAAAAGCCGTAATTTTCAAGAGTTGGTACTACTGTAAAGTTCATTGGCTGAAATCACTGAGCATCTCACACATAATGGAAACATTTTTACCGTTAGTTTTATCAATATTTCACAGAAATGCATATAGTAACTATCATAAAGGCATGAAAGCTTATTTTCATCGTCCTCCGTGGTGCAATAGTTACCATGCTGACTTCATATACACAAGGTCGCGGGTTCAAACCCGGCGGAGGAAGATGGCTTTTTTCGGGCGTAAAAATCCTTAGCATGGCTTCCTTCGGAAGGGAAGTAAAGCCGCTGGTCCCGTGTCGTAGATTTCCGGCACGTAAAAGAACCTCAAGCTAGATAGAGAGGCCTCTGAACAAAATTAAGCGGTATTTCACGCCCAATTTAGAATGGAACGCTGAGAACCACAGTAGTTAAAAGAGCGTCCATAAATAACACGCCATTTACATTTTTACTTCATGCTACTCGAGAAAAACTTTAGCATAAGTTGCTAAAGAGAAATAAGGGAATATACTAGGCTATAGGCTATAACATTTAAAGAGATGTTCACTATGCGATGGCATAGAAATTCCGCGTGGTCAGAATGTAAAAAAAGATTACGACTTCGTATTTGAGAAAAGTTTATATAATTGGGAAATTTAAAACAAAACCGAGTTTATCTCGGAAATGGTTAAATCAACAAAAATGTATTTTACATATATTGTGTCTTTTAACGATATCTAACTTTTTCTGTAGTAAGATTTTGCCTATCACTTACGGTTTATAGTTAAACAAGAGCTATCGAGAATGGAGAACATTTCAGAGGTTATTCCCAGAAATTTCAAGACATTCATATATTTTATTTCTGCAGTAAATATCTTTACTGTAGGGTATTTTAATCAAAATCATTAGTTATATTTGAGAAAATCGAAAATTTCTGAAAATATTCAATTTAAAAGGTAGTGGAGAGATTAATCCGAAAATATTCGGATCGCATCCTTTGAAGATACTGAATAAATATTCTGGTTCTGAATTATGCTGTTCACTGCTACAAGGGTCCCTAAAACACGTGTTTCGGTGAAACACCGCATAAGTTTTTTGGTAGAATGCAATACATTGTCTATCCACATGACGTGACACTCACATGACTTTCTCTTGCTGCTCTACAAACAAACTTCTTACAAAAGATTATTCTTCTTTCTACACCATCGAGATAAACATTAGCTGAATGTTCTTACGAGCATCACTTAATTCTTTATAAGTAGAAGGGAACTAAAGGAATTCGCTATGCTAGAGTGATAGTCAACTGTTTTAAAAGCTGTCGTTATGCGATTATCATTGGAAATCGCTTCTTTGCTTGGCCAGGAGTAGAACAAAAGAAAGAGTCTGAGAAAAGTATAAGTACTTTATTTGAAACCATTAACAAGGACTATCTTGGAAACGGTTACCTCCACAACAAAAACGTAAAGGACATAAATTGTGCGTTCTGACGAGATCTATATATTTTGTGCAGTAAGTTTTTGTCCATTTCTTTCGGTCTACCAATTGTGCAAAATTCAGCAAAATTCATCCAGAATAAAGAGATCTTCAAAGGTTGTTCCCAAATAATTTAAGATATACATTTTATTTGGGATGTAAATATCTTTAATATACGGGATTTTAATCAAAATCGTTAGTCATTTTTAAGAAAAACAAAATTTTCGGAAATTTGTCCATGTAAAGGGTAGTTTGGAGTGAGGGGATTTTCTTTAAAATCTTCGCGTCGCATTTGGAAGATACCAAACTTAAATGTCCACACACGCACGTACCTCTGTCTAAAATTCTTTTTCAGACTCAGGGGACCCCAAAACATGTATTACCGGTGAAATCTCGACATAGAATTTTTGGATGGAATACAATATCTTCTCTATCCATTATGTGGTATTTGTGGGCTAGAGAAATAAAAAGGTGGTCATTATAATTCATAAAAAATAACCAAAAAAGCGTTGGTAATTATTGGGTTCAGGTGCTCTCTGATGCGGCTCCCTGTTCAGGCATACAAAGGTTGCCCTAAGGGTAGTCTTTAGATCTAAGTGGTGCCTGACTGTGACACTGTTGCATCCCCGAGAGCTTAGTACACTATCCTCTACAGGGGGTATGCAATTTGCGATCGATCTGATTCCAGAACCAGAAATCCTACACATCAGTATCTAATAGTTTAGCAGGCGCGATACTCAGTGGATGTTAAAACAAAACTGATAAGATATAAACATAGAATCCAGGAAAGTTCACTCTCGATAAATGCACCTTAAGTAAAACTTGCTGAGGTTATTAGTTATTATTTTTATGCCGTTTAGGCATGTAATGAGAGGAAATACTGTATTCGACCGACAAATTGTATATCAAATTCAGTCTGATGTTTCTGCAGTCGAGTGGTTAGCACTCTGATTTCTCAACCCTGAGTTCTGTTTCGACTCTCAGATAGAGCAAATCATTTCCTTTAATAAAAGTATGTCCCACCCTTTACAGTATGGAAGTGTGAACGTGTGTTCGATTCCCGGCTTGGGAATGGAATTTATTATCTAGCCAAAATTATTCCTATCGTCCTCAGAGCCTGCAAATATGAATGAGAGTGTAAATGTGTGCTTGTAAGGTTAAAGAAAATGTTTCTTCTGCACCTGCTCACCCTCCATATGTGGAGAACTTTCAAGCCAATACCTAGGTCAGATGTCGGTTAAGGAGCAGATGCGGTATAGATCAGATAAGAGTGTTCAGGGCTGGATATCACTCCAATTCCTGGAAAGAGCGTGGAAAATGGGGTAATTGGTGAAATTAGTGGCGGGGGAAACCGGAACACCCGGAGAAAACCCTCACAGTTTCCGCTTTGTCCACTACAGATACCACATGTGGTTCCGGAACCACAGGCGGGAGCTCTAACCACTCTGTGGTGGCGCCGCCGAATTAAAGATAATTCACCAAAATTTAACTTCAACAATAACCACTGCCATGAGCAATTGTTCCAAAGAAGAAGCAGCCCACATGAGCTGTGTAGGCGTCATATAAATGGGGGGGGTCATTAATAAGTTTAGATACTTTTACTTTATTCAGAATCACTAATAATACATTACAATATTATATAAATGAAAATTTAAATAAGTTTTATTTATGGAAGCTGTTTATGGTTTTCAGAGTCCCAATTTATATTGGACGTTAAAGACATTCATGTCGCCTTCCGTGGTGTAGTGGTTACCATGCTAACTTCATATGCCCAAGGTCGCGGGTTCAAAACCGGCGCAGGACGATGGATTTTTTCGGGTGTAAACATCCTTAGCATGACTTCCTTCGGAAGGGAAGTAAGCGATCTTTCACACCCAATTTAGAATGGAACGCTGAGAACCACAGCAGTTAAAGAGCGTCCATAAATAACACGCCATTTACATTTTTTACTTACGTTCATGGGCCTCTTTATCAGACTTGAAATTCTTTTACTTTCCACAAATCTACGACACGGACCATCGTCAATACTTCCCTCGAATCAAAAACGAAAGTCGACGTGTGATCATGCAGATGAAATTGCACGTCACTAATTTTTTGCATTGATTCAATTTTTTTGTAGTGTTTAACGCTCGCTTTTACTTGCGGCACAGCAAGAGATTTATTCAAGTGTCAACAATTCTCTAAATCATCATTCTCTCTCTGTGACAGTAATATACACCAGAATCACGGGTAATTGTGTGAGTATTGGCATGATCTAGTTTGCTGATATAACATAAATTAATTCCAATATTATAATTCAATCTCTACACAGCTATAACTAAAACTGGTGACCTACTTATTTCTGCAAGGCGCTGCCGTGCTAGAAAATAATTTCGATTGTTTTTTGTTTATCAAAACACAGTCAATTTCTTTGCGATGCTAACCTAAGCAACTTATCTAACCTCAGGTACCAAAACACCATGATGGCTACCAATCCTCCCAGTTACGTACACGGCAACGCCGAAAGGATTTTTACGCCTTAAATCTCCATCGCCCTCCACCAGATTAGAAACTATGACCTTGGGAACCAGAGGTTAGCATATTACCTCAGGTCCACGGAGGTCGGCTTGACGTATTTTTCTACATATTTTACACGAAAAGCCATTATTTTTTGTATTAATTTTCATATAACACTTTATATCAAAGTTCTTCAGTCAGGTAATTTTTATTCCTTAATTATTTTTACTAAATAAAGCAACGGTTGTTTTCCAAAAACGCTTTAAATTAAGAAAATTCTGATGAAATGCATTAACAACACAAATGCGGTATGGGAAAGGCGTTAAGCTATCAGCCAACTATGTGCAAAGAATGCATAGCAACAACCCACAGTGCGAAATGAAATGAATTGGTCAATGAGTACTGACATTGGTACAATTTCACTTTGAAGTTCTCCCTTGCTTTAATTTCCTTTGAAGTTTAATGTACCCGCCATTAAACTGTGTTATGTGCATGATTACACTGCAATATATTCATTATTAAACAGAACAAATGTCCTGTATGTTGCTGTCGTTTGATTAGTCATTTGTTTTTGTTTTTTATTTGAACCCTCCTACCCCAGCGGCATATTGCAAGTATGATTTCTGCTCCACAATAAAACAAAACTATTTGTTTTGCTCCAATAATCATAAACACTTTAATATGTGTGGGACAGTTTAATATTTCCCATTTGTTCGTATCTAGCAAGAGCTGTTATTAAAAACTTGATGGGTTCCATTCAAATGCCTTTCTCTGCCTATTCTGGAATAGCCATTCTTACAGAAGCTTATTCTTCTATGTACTCCATGCTAATCAAGAGAAACATTAACATAAATAGCCTTATTACTTATTTCCAACTAGGTACAAAAGAAATAAAACAACACATTATTATTATTATTATTATTATTATTAGAGGATATTATTTGATAGGAGCCGCTTTGTCCACCGCAAATCCCACATGTGACCTAACCACTCGACCACGACGCGGCTTGGGATGAACAAACTAGGCTATAGTAACAGGCAAAGTAAAGCTTGTCGCTATGGTATTGAAAAAACAGTGAACATAAAAAAGTAATAAATAGTAATATAACAAAGCTAACGACTATTTCCTATTTGAGAAAAGTAAAGGCATTGGAAAATTGAAATTAATATCTTTGCATATCTCGAAAATGGTTAATAAGAACAAAAGTATGTGGCATAAATTGTGTGCATTTTTAGCTAGTAGATAGAGAAGATATTGCAAAAATTCTATGCCAAAACTTCCTAGAAATACATGTTTTGAGCACCCCTAGATCCAAAAGAAGCATTTTTAGAAAAAGATCAATGTGTATGTGTGTGTCTGTGGACAGCATATTTCAAACGCGAAAAGTCAGCAAAATATCAAACTTGGTACTTAAGTTTACTATCTTACACGGATGCCTGCTACACGAATATTTTCAGGAAAATCCCCCACGCCAAACTACTCTTTTCATAGATAAATTTTCCAAAATTTCGATTTTCTTGAAATTGACTAACGCTTTTGATTAAAACATCTATATTAAAGACATCTGCATGACAAATAAAATTTATACCTTGAATTTTCTGGGATGAGCCTCTGAAAACCTCTTCTTTCTGGATAACTTTTGCGTAGCTTACTAACCGTAAGAAATAGACAAAACCAAACTGACAAAAATGTTGATGTTAAAACACAATTTATGTTATTTCCATTTTTTTGTAGAATGGACTGTTTTAGGGATATTCCTTGTTATTGATTTCAATTTTAAACTGCTCAAAGTTTTCTGAAATGGTAAGTCATCTTCGCTTCATATCTCTCTTGTTTTACCCCTGGCCATACAAAGAGAACCGATTTCCAGTTTTTTTTCACATAGAACTAGATTTTAAAAGGTTTAACTACAGATTTAGTACTGTGTATCCCTCTTTTGCTTTTCTACTTGCAAGGATGAAGTAACAAGGCACCTTCTGCTAATGTTTATAATATAATTAATTTAAATAAATAAGATATAGTAATAAATGTGTAAGAATAGCTTGCTTAAAGAACTGGCAGAGAATGTTATGACATAGAACACAAACCTACTTTGAGTTATGCTGTTCATAAATACACAGTGGTGTATACACCTTTTTTATTTTACTGCCATGTAACCACAAGTTTGGTATATGCTAAAACAGTGGATATTTATGTACGATGAGTTGGAGAAAAAAGAGCTTTCGAAGAAGCAAGAAAACAATTTTTAAACCAATACAGTAACAGAATGTTCCGCAGATACATTATTGAAAATCTTGCGAAGTTCAAAAGGGAAAACAACTAACTTTAAAGGCAGGCGACCCTGTTAGGTATCGGAGAGAAAGTTTTTGCATACGAACTTTCTGTTCTTCTTTAGAAAAAGTGGAATTCCCAACGATATGAAACAACTTTCAAAGCCAACACATATTACTCATGTCACACCGAATACAGTTCCCCATAAACTGTGTTAGCTTTGTTGTAGGTGTTGTGGTAATTAAGATGATGATAAGATGATAATGGTGTTTAAGGGCGCTCAACTGCCGAGGTCATAAGCGCCCTTACGATTAAAACTTGGCAATAGGCAGTAAGAAAATACCAAAAAAGGAAAAACACACAAGTAAAAAGGGCTAACACAGTTGAAAAGTAAGTAACAGAACGGTCCAGCCCTCTAACAGAGCTGGATATAAAACTCCATCTAAAATCAACACATTAAAATTAAAAGTGTTTAAAAAGAACTGCTATCACACTAAAACGTCAAGGTAAAAGAAAGTTTTGCTAAAAATTTAAAAACCCTGTCCACTGCTCTTGGGTCATCTGCCAGGACCTCAGCAAGAGAGGCCGGCATGCCCATACATGACCGAATGTGTGCCAGGTGACCACACTCCAGCAACACATGACGAACTGTCTGTGCCTCCCCACAGAGCGCACAGACAGGAGCAGGTTCACGTTTAAAAAGGTAACTGTGAGTAAAAATACAGTGGCCAATTCTTAGCCGAGCTAGTACTACCTCCTCCCGGCGGAATAAACGAGAGGAGGTTACCCAGTTGACAGGGAGGTCCTTCACCTCTCGCAGCTTATTACCACGGAGAGCCGACCACTCCGCATGCCAAGTCGAAAAAACGGCTCTCCGTACAGCCACTCTAAAATCTTCTGCTGTTGAATGGGTAATCGTAACACTGGGCGCTGTGACTGCCGATTTCGCTGCCAAATCCGCCGTGTCATTCCCTGGCAAGCCAACGTGTCCAGGAATCCATGCGCACTCCACATTAAAACCAGAAGCGTGCAAAATGCGGAGAACGTCCTGGATGCGCTGCACCAAAGGATGGTAATTGTACAGCTCACGAATGCTCTGAAGGGCACTAAGGGAATCACTAAGTATAAGGCAGTCACCTAATTTTCGACGTCGAATATACAGAAGGGCTTGATAAATAGCATATAGCTCGGCAGAATATATAGATGTGCAACTAGGCAAACCGTAAGTAGAGGTTGTGGTGCCAGTTACAAAGGCACATCCAACACCGTCGGGGCTCTTACTACCATCGGTGTAAATACAAATATGGCCACTGTATTTGGATAAAAATTCTAAAAAGCATCGACGAATACTATCAAGAGGCGTAACAGATTTCCCGTAGAGCGTCATCCCGAGATCGACATGGGAGGTAGCGCGTAACCAAGGGGGGTGTATACTCTCTCCCTTGGGTAACAGCCGAGGAATGTCAACATGGTGCTGGCGTAGAAGCTCACGGAAACGAAAACCTGCTGGCCTGGGGCTCAGAGAGCGGAGGCAGTATCGCTCGTGCAGCTCAGGGGAGAAAAAAGCGTGATAAGTTGGATGCCCTGGCATACACTTCAGCCCACAGCCATAATTAGCAAGCAGGACATCACGCCGACAACGCAGAGGAGGTTCTCCCGATTCGGCGTAGAGGCTAACAACTGGGCTCGTTGGAAAAGCTCCAACGGCCACACGGATGCCCTGGTTATGGACTGTGTCTAACATTCTGAGCACTGAAGGTCGAGCTGAAGAATACACAATGCTGCCATAGTCCAACTTCGAACGAATCACAGCACGATAAAGACGGAGCAATGCCGTCCGATCCGCACCCCAAGACTTGCCACTTAGTATCCGTAAAAGATTTAGAGAACGGTCACATCGTGCTCTAAGCTGTGCTATTTGTGGTGCCCAACAAAGTTTCCGATCGAAGATCAAACCAAGGAATCTCGCCTCGTCTGCGAAAGGAAGTAAATCTGGCCCGAGTCGAAGAGACGGCGGCATTTGCCACTTACGGCGCCAGAAGTTAACGCAGACTGTCTTCTCAGCGGAGAAACGAAAACCGTGTTTCGAGCTCCATGCATAGAGATTGTCCAAACACCGCTGGAGACGGCGTTCCAAAAACGGTGTACGCTGAGAAGTACAGAAGATGGCAAAGTCGTCCACGAATAAACAGGAAGAGACACCTTGAGGCACACATAGTGATATGGAATTTATCGCAATAGCAAATAGAGTCACGCTGAGTACCGAGCCCTGCGGCACTCCGTTCTCTTGAATAAAATGGTTAGATAAAACTGAACCCACCCTCACTCGAAAAACGCGGTCCCGCATAAACTCCTGAATGACCAACGGTAGGCGTCCACGTATGTTCCAGTTGTGCAGAGAACGCAATATTCCCGCCCGCCAACACGTGTCGTAGGCCTTCTCGAGGTCAAAAAATATCCCAACTGTGGGGCTGTTCTTAAGAAACCCGTCCATAATCTGAGTTGACAGAGAGACAAGGTGGTCAGCAGTTGAACGTCGTCGTCGAAAGCCACACTGGATGTTCGTCAGAAGATTGTGGGATTCCAGCCACCACACCAACCGTCCATTGATCATGCGTTCCATCACCTTGCACACGCAACTGGTGAGGGAAATAGGACGGTAACTGGAAGGAAGATGGCGGTCCTTTCCAGGTTTAAGAATGGGTATGATGGTGGCCTCCCGCCACTTGTCTGGAAAAATGCCATCAACCCAGACACGATTATAGACCTCGAGTAGGAAATCTTTGCCATCAGGAGAGAGATGTTGCAACATTTGGACGTGGATACCATCTGGACCTGGTGCTGAGTGTCGTGAAGAGGAGAGTGCATTGTCTAGCTCTGCCAGGGTGAAAAGGCGATTATAATCCTCAAGGTTGCCAGAAAGAAACGAGAATTCTTGAGATTCCACCTGGTTCTTAACTGTAAGAAACTCAGGGGAATAGTTGCCTGAGCTAGACACCTGAGCGAAAGCACTGCCTAAAGTATTCGCCACGTCAAATGTATCAACAACAGCTCCGGTAGGTGTTTTGAGACCGGCGATGGGCATATGGTTCGGTTTCCCAGCCACACGTCTTAACTTATCCCATACGACAGAGGAAGGTGTATGTCGATTAAAGGAACCCACGAATTTATTCCATGACATCTTTTTGCTATCCTTAATAACCCGCCTAGAATGTGCACGCATCCGTTTATAGTATATCAGGTTATCCAGTGTGGGATAACGCTGGAAAACCCGTAGAGCTCGTCTGCGAGCGCGAATAGCATCCCGACAGTCAGCGGTCCACCAAGGTACCGGAAATCGACGGCTGTAGCCAGTCGAACGCGGAATGGATTGCTCAGAAGCAGAAAGAATGGTCTCTGTAAGATGTTCGACCAAGTGGTTCACAGAGTCGTGCTCTTCGTAGCTAAATTCAGCCAAGTGGGAGTACAGTTCCCAGCTGGCGTGGTCTAGGCGCCAACTAGGTAAACGGGTGGAACATACAACGGGTGTCAAGACACTAATACGACAGGGAAAGTGGTCACTAGAATGCAAATCCGAGATGATATTCCAGCATAAGGTGACTGCCAGCTGAGGGGAACAAATTGCAATGTCAATGTGTGAAAAACTATGAAATGCGTCAGATAGAAAGGTGGGCTCTCCGGTGTTCAAGAGAGCAAGATTCTGACTATCCAAGAAGTCTTTAAGTAGCGTACCTCTCGCACAAGCCCGAGGAGAGCCCCAAAGAGGGTGATGGGCATTCACGTCGCCTACCAATAAAAAGGGTGGTGGCAACTGCGAAATGAGGTGTTCTAAGTCGCTGTGCGAGAGGTCCGCAGATGGAGGCAAATAGATACTGCAAATGGTGAATGAAGCGGAGGGTAGCTTAATGCTGACAGCAACGGACTGGATTGCAGATTGTATGGGTACGGAGTTGGCAAAAATATCATCCCGAATAAGCATCATAGTGCCCCCATGTGCCGGGACACCGTCCTCCGGGGATAAATCACATCGTACGGAGGAGTACTGCCTGATGGTAACGGTGTCCTGTGGACGGAGCTTCGTCTCTTGTAAACATACAGCCAAGGGTTCATGCTGGCGCAGCAACAAGTCAAGCTCTGGTCGATGTGGTCGAATTCCGCGTATGTTCCAATGGAGGATAGCCATTGAGTATATTATGGGGTAAGTTTCAAATCGAAAGACGCTTCTGCAGATTGGGATTGGCTGGTCGGTTCAATTTGTTCTTCTTAGGCGTTGGGCTAGTACTATTTTCAGGAGCACGATCCTGCCGTTTCCGCACTGTCCCTCTGGCAGTGGCGGCAGAATCCTCCTGGTCCATCTCCTCCACATGGGAGGTCCCTTTTTCAAGAGCAGTTTTCGGTCCAAGTAGTTCGAACCGATTGGATGTGCTGATCGGCGAAGACGGCCGTCGCCGATTCACGCCCTCCTCCCCAGATGACCCTTCAGAGGAGGATACACGTGTGGAGTTGCGTGAACTTTTCTTACCTTTAGATGACTTGGTAATAGATTGCACATTCTCTTTCAAGAAGTCTTGTCGTACATACTTGGTCTTAAACTGTTTTTCCGGGGCAGAAGACGTCGTGAATTTACCAACTTTAGTTCCAGAGGTCGAGGCTTTCGGTGACAACTGTGCAGGACTATTCTGTAAGCTAGCGGATTTGGCAGATGTTGATACCAACTTGGGTGTAGGTGCCGAAGGCTTTGGCAGCGCTTGGGCTAAAATAACCTTTTCCGCAATTGTAGCCCCGTTCATATCGCCGGTCTGTGTTGCGATTTCCCGACGCGGTACCGGTTTAGCTGCAACTGAGCTATAGGTACCGGACCTCGGGGCAGAGGGTTGGCGGAGTCGCAGGAGCTTCCGGGCTTCCAAGAAGGACACCTTCTCTTTCACCCGTATCTCCTGGATCGCTCGTTCCTCTGCAAAACGGGGGCAGTCTCGGGAACTAGATGGGTGTTCCCCGTTACAGTTCACACACGATGGAGCTGAAGCACAAGCCCCATCGTGGGAGATGTCACCGCAGTGGACGCAGGTGGACTTGCCGGTACACAACTCACTAGTGTGACCAAAACGTTGGCATTTAAAGCACCTCAGCGGATTGGGTATATAAGGCCTAACTTCGATGGCTTCATACCCTGCCCTAATCTTTTGAGGCAGATCAACCCGATCAAAAGTAAGAAACAGGGTACGAGTAGGCAGGAATTCACCGTTGATCTTACGTTGTACCCGATAAACAGCTGAGACACCCTGAGTCGCAAGATTTTCTTGGATCTCCTCAATTGACAAACCGTCCAACGCGCGGGTTGTTATTACACCGCGGGAGGAGTTCAGCGACTTGTGCACCTCGACCTTCACTGGATAGCTGGCTAACATGGTGGCTTTAAGTATTCTTGCAGCTTGCGAGGCGGAGTTGGCTTCGACAAGAAGTGTACCATTGCGAGCTCGAACGCAGGATTTAACAGGACCAGCAATGGCATCGAGACCCTTTTGGATAGTAAAAGGGCTCACCGTAAGGAACTTCTTACCTTCCTCTGTCCTATGAATGACCAAGTAGCGAGGACCACATGACTCGACTACTTCCTTTCCAACTTCTTTATTAAGGGGTTTTTGTTTTGGTGCCATAGAAAAAATGGTATAAATTCATCCCCCAGTGCTCCCCACCCACCACGGAGCCCAACGAGGGGTCACCCCACTGGGGTGACAGGGCTACACAGGGGATATAGCGGGCTCGCCGTCCCACTCACCCTGGAGTTCGGTGTAATACCTAGTCCTGGCCGATTGACTAGGGGTGGGTTAGTCCCTAGCCTCCCGTTTAGGCAAATCAGAAACCAAAGCGGTGTATTAGGCTGCGCACCCTCCCCAGTTACTGAAAGACAGAAGCCCAGGCTCAGGTACGCAACCCTCAACCAACCAGGATATTCCTCTTCACCGACACGGGTCTCCACGCACGGCCTACACGTGGGTGGGCATTTTGACCTTCTGGCTCCCTCACCACTCTGAGGTTGCCCACAGAGGGAGTCAAGGTGGCTCGGGACCCCGGGTGCGCCTAACCCGTACCTACCGTAGTAGGCCCCTGGGGGGTGGTAATTAAGACATGCTTAGTTTATTGGAATAATTGTTTTTGTTATCTTTTTTACTTTCTCTACACGTACTATGTACATAGTGTATAGAGAAGGCATTGCATTCCACCCAAAAATTAGACACCGAGATTTCACCGGAAATACATGTTTTGTGTCCCCCTGAATCCAAAAAATCATTTTCAGAAAAAGGTCCGTGTGTGTACGTGTGTATGTGTGTCTGTCTGTGGACAACACAGCTTAAAAAAGAAAATACCAAACTTGGTGTTTAAGTTTGGCATCTTGCAAAGATGTGACACGAAAATGTTCAAGAAAATCCCCCCAACCCTAACTACCCTTTACATGGTACGTTTTTCGAAACTTTTGATTTTCTTAAAAATGGCTCTAACGATTTTGATTAAAATATCGTATATTAAAGATATTTGCCTGACAAATAAAATGTATATCTTGAATTTGCTGGGAAAGAGTTCTCTGAAGACTACTTTATTCTGGAGGAATTTTACGGAATTTTGCATAACTGTTAAACCGTAAGAGATAGACAAAAACTTACCCCACAAAAAATGTAGAGCACGTTAAAACACACAATTTATGCTATATACATTTTTTTCGTGGAGTTGGTCGTTTTTCGATATTCCTTTGTGTTTTGTGTTTCAGCTTTAAAAACATACTTTTCTCATATAGGACTTGTCAGCCCCTGTACATACAAACAAAGGAACTTCTACACATAGTAACCAGCTTTTGACTATTACTTTAACCTATGGTACTCCCTTATTTTCCTTCTACTTACAAGGAAGTAAGTAATAAGACTATTTCTGTTAATTTTTTCTCTATCAGCATTAAGTAAATTGAAGCATTAGCTTTTAAGAATAATTTGTTGCAGAGCTATAGAGAAAGTCATGTGAATGGAACACATCAGATTTTTACTTTCTCTACACGTACTATGTGCATAGTGTATAGAGAAGGTATTGCACTCACCCAAATAGTCCATACCGAGATTTCACCGGAAATATTTGTCTTAGGGTCCCTTATATTCCCAAAAACATTTTCACAAAAAGGTGTGTGTGCGTGTGTGTGCGTGTGTGTGTGTCCGTGTGTTCGTGTGTCTGTGAACACGTTAACTCAAAAACGAAAAGTCGGTAAAATACCAAGTTTAGTATCTTCCAGGGATGTGACAAGAAGATTTTGAGAAAAATCCCCCCACCCCAAAAATTTTGATTTTATTAAAAATG
This sequence comes from Hymenopus coronatus, assembly GCA_030762935.1. NCBI lineage: Eukaryota > Metazoa > Arthropoda > Insecta > Mantodea > Hymenopodidae > Hymenopus > Hymenopus coronatus. The sequence goes on from CM060890.1 coordinate 106,826,517, forward strand.
GCTCAAACGATTTTGATTAAAATATCGTATGTTTAAGATATTTACCTGACAAATAAAATGTATAACTTGAATTTTCTGGGAATAGCCTCTTAAGACTACTTTATTTTGGGTCAATTTTACAGAGTTTTGCATAGCTGCTAAATCGTAAGAGATGGTCAAAAACTTTCCATTCAAAAAATGTAGAGCACGTTAAAACACAAAATTTATGTGAAATGCAGTTTTTCGTGCAGATCGTTTTTTAGATATTGGTGTTTTTTAGTTTCAGCTTTGAAAACCTTGTACTTTTCTCATACAGGAATTTATCAACTCCTGTCCATACAAACAAAGGAACTTTAGTCATAGCAACCAGCTTTTGATTATCACCTTAACCCACGGTACTCCGTTATTTCACTTCTACTTACAAGTAAGCAAGTAATAAGACTATTTCTGCTAATGTTTTCTCGATTAATTAAGTAAATAGAAGCCTAAGCTTTTTAACACCAACTTGTTGCAGAGATGTAGAGAAAGTCATGTGAATGGAACACATCAGATTTGTTTTGTAGAATTGTCTGGTTTTCATATATTTCTTGTTATTGCTTTCAGTTTTAAATACCTAACATTTTCTATACGGGACCATGCAAAGCAAACCGACCCTCAATTATTTCAGATAGCAACCATCGGCCAGATTTCAAAAGATTTTACTATCGCTTTAACATAATGTATTCTCTTATTTCCCTTCTACTTACAATGAAGCAAGTAATAAGACTCATTCTACAGTGTTTATCTCAATTAGCACGATGTGGATAAAATAATCTTTTGTAAGAATATTTCGTATTAGGAAGAGCTAGAGAAAGTTATGTGAATGGAACACATCAGGTTGTTAGAAAAAGGTCCGTGCATCTGTGAACACGATTACTCAAAAACGAAAAGTCGGTAAAATACCAAACTTGGTATATAAGTTTAGTATCTTCCAAGAATGCGAGACAAAGATTTTGAAGAAAATTTCATCTCAGACTACATGGAAAAATGTTCGAAAAGTTTGATTTTATAAAAAATTGCAGTAAAGATTTTTATTAAAATACCGTAAATCACATACATTTTTATGATAAATAAAATGTATATCTTGAATTATCTGGGAATAGCTTCTTAAGATCTCTTTATTCTGGATGGATTTTCTAAGAGAAAGACAAGACAAAACTTACTGCACAAAACATGTAGATCTCGTTAAAAGACACAAATTATGTCGAATACATTTTTGTTTCGTAGAGTTACCATTTTTGAGATATTCCTTATTGTTGGTTTCTGTTTTAAAACACTAACTTTACACATATGGTGATTTGTCAACTGCTGGCAACGCGAAGATAGGATTTCAACCACATGGCAATCAACTTTTAAAAAATTGACTATCGCTTTAGCCTATATATTCCCTTATTTCCTTCTACTTACAAGACAACAAATGAGTCCGTGGTCGAGTGTTCAGCGACCTAACTTAACACCTGGAGGTCCCGGGCTCGATTCCCGGCTGGGGAGGGTAATTTGTGTTTAACCAGAATTATTTCCTATCCACCACAGAGTCTGGAAGTATGTATGTAAGAGTGAATGTGTGTGTGTATGTGTGTGTATGTATTTGAGGAAATAAAACGAATTAAACCCAAAGTAAAGATCCTACAGAAAACGAGTTGTTTCTGATGCAAGCCCCCAATATGACTTTAGATGTTAAGGGGGACTATGTAAATGATACAATAAGAAAAAATCTTATGTTACATCTCTGCATCAAATTATTGTTATAAAGCTTATGCTTTTATTTACTTCATGTTAATCAAGAAAAATTAGCAGAAACAGTCTTATTACTTGCTTTCTTGTAAGTAGAAGGGAAATAAGGGAGTACCATCTGTTAAAGTGATAGTCAAAAGCTGGTTGCTAGGTGACTGAAGTTCCTTTGTTTGTATGGACAGGAATTGACAAATTCCTGTATGAGAAAAGTAGGTAAGTTTTTTAAAGCTGAAACCAATAACAAGAAATATCTAAAAAACGATCAACTCCATGAAAAAAATGTATGCGACATAAATTGTGTTTTTTATCGTGATCTACATTATTTGTGTAATACATTTTTGTCTATCTCTTACTGTTTACCAGTTATGCAAAATTTCACAAAATTCACCCAGAATAAACATGTCTTCAGAGGCTATTCCTAGGAAATCAAAATATACATTTTATTTGTCATGTAAATATCCTAAATATAAGAGATTTTAATCTAAATCGTTAGAGCCATTTTTGAGAAAATCAAAATTTTCGAAAATCTTCGTGTCGCATCCTTGGAAGATACTAAACTTAAATACCAAGTTTGTATTTAACGGTCATTTCGTTTTTGAGCTATGCTGCACACACACACACACACACACGCGCGCACGCCCCCCCCCCACCCACACACACATTTTTCCACAAATGTTATTTTTTTTTATTCAGGGGGACTCAAAACATAGATATATCTCGCTATCGAATTTTTGGGTGATATACAATTCTTTGTCTATACACTATGCATATAGTATCTACGTGTAGTTAAAGGAAAAAGGAATCAAGTAATGAGCACCTTTCTGCTCCTGTTCATTTCAAATAGCATAAATTGCATATAAGAATAAACTTTTTAAGAATAATTTGTTACTGAAACATACAGATAGTCATGTGAATAGAACACATCAGATTTTTATGAAGTAACAAGTATTCTAAAATATACCTAGTGAATTCGAACTTATAGGCGAACATGAAATTAAGAAGCGGAGGGAACTCTGTTAAAGAACAGTTGCGAGCAAAAGTTTGAGCACACAAATCAAGCGGATGCAGGCGGGGCGCCGAAGGAAAAGGCAACAGTTGTTTATCTCGAAAGCTAAACTCCCTGGGGAGTCTTTCTGATTGCACCGTACATCTTCACTTGTATATTTTAATGGAAGTTTTCTCCACTTTCACTGTCGATGTCGTTAACTACTTCTTCTTTAAAACTTGGGGCCCTTTCTCGTCGCCTTTCATAGCGCAAGTAACTTGCAGGAGACGTTTTATTAATGATCTGTCAATCGGTAACTCCAGGCTTCCCTCGAAGCTGATTCAATACCCTTCATTTACTCTTTTGAGAGATTGTCCTAACTATCCCATTATTTCGACTACTAAATGTTGTGTTTAATTTAAGAAGTGAAGGCAAAACTCCACCCTGAAATAAATATGGTGTGTTCAATTCACATGACTTTCTCTACCTACTCTGCAAACAAATTTTCTTCAAAAAGATTATTCTTCTTTCTACTCCATGGTAATCGAGATTAACATTAACAGGAGGTCTTATTACTAATATAATAACTCCATGGCACAACAGCTCACAAGGAACCTTGCCTACCGCCCGGCCGCTGCGTCGCCTATCTCGGTCCATGACAGACGTCATGGATGGGGTGCAGTATTGGAATTGAGACGTGGTTAGCGCCCCGAACCACTGCGGGGGTCCTCATAACGGGTTTTTACTTCTCCATCAAGTAGCTCCTCAAATGGCCCCTCAGGGACCTCACGAGGCTGAGTGCACGCCGGACCAGGTGGGGAAAAATCCCCACGCTGGTACCCGGGAATCGAATACAGGTCTCCCGCTTGGCAAACAGCTGCGCTACCACCGCGCTAAGGAGACGACCTGGTCTTATTACTTAGTCCCTTATAAGTAGAAGGTAGCTAGGAAATACACTAGATGACTATACTAAAGCGATATGTTTTAAAAGGTATCGCTCTGAGATTGACATTCAAATTTGCTACTTGGATAGTCAGGATTAAAACAAAAGAAACACAAAATATCTCGAAATATAAGTTGCACAAAAAAAAAAAAGTGAAGGACATAAATTATGTGTATCGACGAGATCTACTTTTTTGTGTAGTAAGTTTTTGTCAATCTCTTGCGGTTTATAAGCTATGCAAAAGTTATTCAGAATGAACAGGACTTTAGAGGCTATCCCAGGAAATTCAAGAGACACATTTTAGTTGCCATCTAAATATCTTCAATATACGTCATTTTAATCAAAATCATTAGAGCCATTTTGAGAAAATCAAAATTTTCGAAAACATTTCCATGTAAAGGGCTGTTGATGTGGGGGATTTTCTAGAAAATCTTTTTATCGCACCCTTGGAGGATACTGAACTTAAATACCAGGTTTGGTATTTAATAGACTTTTTGTAGCTATGCTACCCACAGTCTCTCTCTCTCTCTCTCTCTCTCTCTCTCTCTCTCTCTCTCTCTCTCTCTCTCTCTCTCACACAGACACACACACAGACATACACACGGACATTTTTCTAAATACATTTTTTTTTGGATTGAGGGGGTCTCAAAACACATATTTCTGGTGAAATCTCGGTATAAAATGTTAGGTGCAATACAATACCTTCTCTATACACTATGTAAGTGATATGTATAGAGAAAGTAAAACATTAAAAGAAAAAAAAACGCATCTTTTACGCCCCAAATGTTCACGTCGAATGTATGTTATGTGTGCGCTGAAACCACGAAGATTGTTAATATTTCTCTGGATGTTCCTGCAAAAGCCCAACAAAGCAAATATTGCAGTTTTCCATCCTTATGTGAAGCAATTACAGACAGTAGTTGTGCTGAAGAGCACATTCAGATATTCTGAAACGTAGGAAAGGCGTTTTAGCTGTGACGGCGCGTCACAAAGCTGTGAAGCCCTCCCTAAACGAGCTCATTGTCTGCCTTTATGCAATCCTTGCACCGCCATGGCCTTTCTCTGCTGCTGCACGTCACAAAACAGGCTTTGCGGCTGTTTTCAATTGAATTGTGATGCCACGGTTGCAATTAATGCTTTCCTTTGAGGACCGCTCGCTTGTATGCAAGGCAACAAACCTTGTCTCCCAAGAAAAGCAGCTTTGCCTCGCATAACGTGCGCTTTGAGTTCTGTCCAAGTCGTTTCACCACTAATATGTCCCACAGCACATGTCTGTCACTTGTATGGGACATCTTTCTGCGAATCAGCTTCAGCTTGTAAATGATGAAGACGTTTCCCTTGTGAATTAAACATAGCATTATTCTGTTAACTTTGGGAAACTCAGCACAATGCATACATGGTCTTTCCTACACAAAGAACTACTAAGGAGATTTTGAGTGAAAGGGATGAACAACATTTCTATTGTACAGCTGAGATAAAGACTATTTTCTTACAAGCAGTGGTGCTCTATAGATCACAGAGTACCAAATTCGAACTAATGAGGTTGCTAAAGCAAACAAAAAGCATCTATGAATACGCAAACCCGCTAACCAGCGAGCAGCTAGTGAGATTACCGCAATGTTGCCTAGTTAAGCAAGCGCGCTAACCAGATGAGACAACGCGCTCTGCTTCTTTATTTGCACACATAACATATTTTACGTGCAGAATTTGATAACGCCATCAGATAGAGCTAATCATTTTGAGGCTGGCTCTGCAAACCCCAGTTTTGTGCAAAGTTTTGTTGAAGGGATATGAACTTGACCAAAAACAACCGTTCTGACAATGTGACACATTCCAGTCCTTTTTTACTTGCTCTACCGAGTACTACGTGCAACGAACATAGGCAGAGAAGGCAAGGTATTACACTCAAAATTCGATACCGATATTTCACCAGAAATACGTGTTTTAAGAACCCACGAATCCAAAATAAAGCGTCTTCAGCTAAAGATTCGTATAGACTCATAAAGGAATAGTCGGTTAAACACCACACTTGGTATTTAAGTATCTACCAAGGGAAGAAGACTTTTAGGAAAATCCCCCACCCCAAACTACCCTTTACATGGAAGATTTTTTAAAACAGCCTGGAATACCTCTGTAATCCTCTTCATTCTGGATGACTTTTGCATAACTGGTAAACCGTAAGATATGGGCAAAAACTAACTAGAGTAAAAACGTAAATCTCGTTAAAATGTAGATCTCATTGAATGTGTAATGAAATACGCGGGGATCCGTCGTTGTAAACCTTCTTCTCGGATGACGAAAGCACCTAAGATGGAGTGTTTATATCACTGTTATCTTCTGATCTATTTGTGTATCACATTTAGAGGTGTTCTTAGCCAATTGTGAGAGGCAGCTGATAGGAAACAACGATTAGTTCACGTGGCCGTTAAGCGATGCCGGGCATACTTATAAGAAACAAGGATTAAAATAGATTTAAGATAACAAAACATTGCATAGTTTCTGTTATGTAGAAAGAATAAAATAGGAATGATGATGCCAGTTTTACTAGTATATGTGAAATTTGGGTGACTACCCAAGAGGATATAGATAAAATAGGTAATACTATAAGAACCTAGCTTGATATCAATTCCATAAAAAATCTGATATATTTCATTCACATGCTTTTATCTACATCTCTAACGAATTATTATTGTTAAAACGCTTATCCTTCCATCTACTTCATGCTAATCGAGATAAAAATTTAGCAGAAATAGTGTTATTACTTGTTTTCTTGTAAGTAGATGGGAAATAAGGAATAAAATAGCCTAAGGCGACAATCAAAAATTTCAAAAGCTGGTTGCAATATGGATGAAATCCGTTTCTTTGCATTGCCAGGAATTGACAAATTTCCGTATGAGAAAAGTGTAAGTATCTTAAAATTGAAACCAATAAAAAGAAATATCTCAAAAATGGTCAACTCCACGAAAAAAAACACAATGACATTAACTGTGTGTTTTATCGATATCTACATTTTTCTGTAGTAAGTTTTTTTCTATCCCTTACGACTTACCAGTTATGCAAATTGCATCCAGAATAAAGATGTCTTCAGAGGTTATTCCCATAAAATTCAAGCTATACTTTTTATTTGCCATGTAAACATCTTTAATATACAGCATTTTAATTGAAGCCTTTACAGTCCCTTTTGAGAAAAAAAAAATGTCGAAATTTTTCCCATGTGAAGGGTAGTTTGTGGTATGGTGATTTTACTTAAAATCTTTGAGTTGCGTCAATGGAAGATTCTAAACTAAAATACCAAGTTTAGTATTTTATCGACTTTTTGTTTTTGAGTTATGTTCACACACTAACACACACACACACACAATGCTTTTTTTCATCTAAAAATGCTTTTTAAAAATACATGTATAAAACGTGTATTTCCTGTAAAATCCCTGTATGGAAATTTTGGGTGGAATGCAATACCTTCTCTATACTCTGTGTACGTAGTAGTGTAAAGAAAGTAAAAAATCTGCACAATAGTACTAAGTTTTGTAAATTTATGACTTTGTAATTTTTGTTTCATAAAGTTTTCTTCTAGGAAACAACGCTGCTGAGTGTTCTTCTAGACTGAAAAGGTATTTGTTATTGTAAGTAAAACAGCATTCCTGTTCTCTGTAACTGCAACAGAGGCAGCACTGCAAAGATCGTGCAAAGAATTTCCTTGCGCTCATTTTGCAGGCTTCTCCCAGCCTCTCAGAATCTGTTGTTGCTGGAGAAGGGGAGACAGACTTCCGGGTGAAGCGGAAGTGGAACTCGTCTGGCGTGCAGGCACGCAAAGAAATGGACTCTATTTTAGAAGAAAATGTTACTCGGAAACGAGTGGAAACAGGAGTTCTAAGGCTGGATGCTGCATTACAAAGTTCAGTCGCTACATGGGTTTCTTTACCAGTAAAATATCTCATATGCCTTGACTTTCTCTACTCACTCTTCTGGAATTTGCGCAACAAACAATCTGAAGTGTTTGTTATATTCGCAAGAGTTTCTCTAGCTATTCTACAACAAACTTATCTTACAAAAGTTTATTCTTCTATCCACTTGTTCTCGTAGGCTTCCGCGGCCAGTGTCGTGCATATTATGGCTGGCTTCTGGTTGCTATCAAGTCACGTAATCTTATGCCTAACTTTAGCTGTGTAGTTCTGAAGACGGTCTCAACAAGAGGTCGAAACGTTGGCAGAAGATGACGCAGGAGCAACCAGATACCAGTCATACCTCTATCTACTTTTTGTTAATCAAGATAAACATTAGAAGACATGGTTTTATTGCACAATTTCTTATACCTTCCAGCGAATACACAAGCTTAAGTGTTTAATATTTATGTAAGTCTTTCAAGAACTGCTTGCTATGTGATAGCCTCCAAATAGTGTTTTATTTGCATAACCAAGATGGAAAAATACAGATAAAAACAAATGAGGACTTCTCATTTGAAAATGTATAATTATTCACAAATTTAAACCAGATAACAAGGAATATCTCGAAAATGGTAAATTGCACAAGATATATATTTCACATTAATTATGGTTGTCAACGGGCAGTATACTTTTTATGTATTAAGACTTAGCCCATCTCTTACGTTTTACCAGTTATGCAAAAATCATGGTCTTTATCGGCTATTTCCAGAGAATTCAATATATACATTTGTTTTAATGAACATTTTTTAATATATGGCACTTCAATAAAAATTGTTGGAGTCATTTTGAGAAAATCAAGTGTTTCGAAAAATGTTTCATGTAAAGGATAGTTTGGGGTGGGGGAATGTCCCTGATAAGTCTATTTGGTCTGTATCCTCCTTTGTTCTTTCATTTCGTGTCTACCTCCTGAGAGGAGGGAGTGTTGCCACAATAGGTCTCGAGATGTTCTTCTTCTGTTATATAACCTAAAATCTATACCTACATATCGTTTTATTAGTACAGAGATCAACTGGGGTGCGTAAAGATTGAAGTTCACTGACATTTACTACTTTAGATACAAGCAGTACGAGCTCTCCAAACCGAAGACAAACCGTCACAAGGACCTATTACTATACTCTTCCCGAAATATGAAACAGATTTGAGTAAACAAACATGGGACACAGCTCTAAGCAAATAAGCACACTGAATACTCAAAACGATTCTGACCGGATTTTCTTTATGTTCTTACATTTAAAATGCCCTAATGGAGTCGTCGTCAGTGGTCTGGAGGTAACATGCTAGGCTGCTAGCCTTTGCATTCCAAAAAACACGGATTGAAATCCAGCGGAGGGCGATGCATTTTTGAGGGCCTTTCCTTGACATGGCTTCCTTCAGAAGCGAAGTAAAGCCGTTGGTTCCATGTAGATGTACGGCATGTAAAAGAACCTAAGCCCATAAAGAGGCCTCAGCAAAATTAAGCGGTCTTTTACGCCCAATATAGAATGGGACGCTAACAACAGCAGCAGTTAAAAGAGCGTTACTCTGTAAATAATACCCAATTTATAGTACGTTTAGTGTTCTCATTAAAATATTCTACACTACACCGTAATTTGTAAATAGAAACACATTTGTTTATTGAAACTGACAATTTATAGCATCGACCACACAGTTTGTGCGCGGGGTAATATGAAAGTGTGTTTCTCAGAATAAACTACATCCCCACCGCTGAATCTTTTGCACTTGGCAGTTCGTTTGACTCCACGTGATTTTGATTACATTGTGATTACAATTTTGTCAGCGCTGTTAGTAAACAACAGTTGATTATGAACCTTTCTTTCTTTCCCATATAAAGCGTACATAGTAGTGAATGCCAATGAATAATAATAACTAATTCATTATTCTTGTTATTATTAGTGTTAATTGAAAACAATACAGTGCAACGTATGCAGGATAAATTATACACCTTCGACAATGAAGAAAAAATTAATATAATCTTGTTTGTTACAATGAGCAATGAAATAAATACAAGAATAGTATAGCCAAGTGCTTTTCATTCACTGGCTTAAAATAAATTGTAACGGCTGAATTACATCCAATTCTCACTCGTCACCATCCCTGGAAGGCATAATCGTCGTCGCCATCCTTTTGATACCAATAGCGCGGGTTCAAGTCCACTCCAGACCGATGGCTTCCAAATTTGGTTAAAAACGACAGCCACATGTCAGTAGACTTGTGGGCAAGGCTGATATGACCCTCGCAATTGACAGCAAATTATTTATAATTTTCCCTCACTAATAACTGTCTTCGGTCGTCTTCTTAGCGCGGCTGTTTGCCAAGCGGGAGAGCTGGCTTCGATTCCTGGTACTGGGCTAGGGAATTTTTCCCCGCTGGGAGACCTGGTACGGAATGCACTTAGCCTCGTGAAGTCCCTGGGTGGCCAATTGAGGAATTATTTAAGTGAGAAGTATCCACTCCAGATAGAGAAGAACGTATCATTCGACCGGGAGGGACTAGAAGCGCTGATCACGTTTCACCCTCCAGCACGTACCCCATTCATGACGCCTTCGGGCCGAGATAGGGGATGGCTTAGGCCAAAAACTGCTGCAGTTCGTAGCACCGTTTTTACCAGCAGTAGTGTTGGGATGTCCGTTAACCTCCTGTTCAAAGAATTTTAAATAATTTCAATGCCTGGTTACTAAGTGACACACTTTTAGTCAAAGGATGCATCACTCGTTGATCGGCGTCATCTTTGAAGCACTGTAGCAGTTCAATTATTTTTTCTTTTTCATATCGGGCGCTGAATGAAATTGATGAAATGATGCTAAAATGATCTCGGGGTCCATAGAGCTTACAGTTACTAGACATTCAGGATAAGGGCATACCCCTAAAAAAACCTTATTCGCGTAACTGGCCCTAAGCGAGATTTGAACTTGCGAGTTCTTGAATGTGAGGCACACATTTAAATGTATGTATAATATGAGGCGGTGCCATGGCTGAGTGGTTAGACTGCTAGGCGGCCCTGCTTCAATCCTAAGAGACCGATTGTGGACGAAACGGGTCTGGGGCGGGTTTTCTCCGGATCTTCCGTTTTTCCCCGCCACTCATTGAACCAAGCCCTTGACTGGCTACGAGCCGCCCACTCGTTCCAGGTTCTCCATTCCGTTGTTTCGTGACGTTGGCTCCCAAGCATTCTTCTAACACTTAGGCATCCGCTTGTAAGTTCCAGGATGTGTCAGTCCTAAATACGGGGAGGGTAAGCCGACTACGAAAAAAATATATATTACCTATACGAATGATACATATAGAAAAATATACATAAATAACGAACTGTCATTAATAGAAATAAATGTAAATAACAACGAACAATATGTAGCTTGAAAGAACAATCCGAATACGTGTTGGAGATCGCAAACCGAAGCACGTTGTTGGAAATAGCCAGTTCCATATTCACTTTATGGCGAGTGACCAGAACGTTCCCTTGTTATTGGTTCAAAAAGTTTTACGGGTAAAGCTTTTATTTTATTTTTACGAGTATACCTTCATATCGAATTACACGATCCTAACTTTAAATTTAATCTGGTTTGCCTTCCTTGGTACATCTTCCGATACACTTACTCTGTTACGATATTCTCGTCCTAATAACGAGGATATGTTCTGCAGGAGGAAGATTATATATTCATTCTTTTGATCTATTTATTTGTAATGTGTATAAAACTGATCGATTAGCAAGCTGTCAAGTGCAAGAATTCAGCGCCACTGGCTGCTTGTTCCTTCTGGATCAATGACCTTTAGCGAAGGCACAGAGAGCTAGCCTGCGAGATTGCACATTCTAGTTCAGTTTTAGACTAAGGCTTTTTCCTGAACCTTTCCTATTGGTACGGAGACAATGGCTACGTGACAGGTGAACGACAAGTTTTGAGATTTCGTCAACGTTAGGTTGCGCAAGGTTAGGTGTATGTAAATGAACTGGATCGAAATGGACTTTCTGAAAATCGGTTCTGCTTTACAATGCGAAATATACAGTCTTCGGTTCGTTCTGTCTGCTTGCGCATGGGCAGCCATGTTGGTCAATCTACCAATGGCAGAGTCATATCTAAAACAGAACTAGAATTTGCAATGTCTCAGCTAAACAGGCCAGCAAATAGTTTGTGTTACAATAACAAACAACTCTGCTTCCTTGTGATTACGTTCAGTAAAGGTAAGTAAGTGACTCGCATCTAATGCCTCATTCAAAAATGGCATTCGTCAAACTGATGTACGACTTGTAACGGACAATGAGTGAACCTCTGTCTTTCATACCATAATTCCTCGTTGCGTTGTTAACTAATAATCCCTCAAATGTTACCCCCCCTGCGCTCTCTAATTATTAGTAATGTAAATTTCATGATGAAAACAAAATGGATGAGTACGGCTTGCAGGAAATGTCGGATTGTAGGAGGGGTTGTTCTAAGGAAGGAACTAAGGTATGTTTAAGTTCACCCAAAGAAACTTACTTCACAAATGGGATTTAATAAAACAAACAATATTAACATAATAATTCTACAATGTAAAGCAGAGACTTTGAGTGGAAAGGGAAGCGGCGAAAAAGTCACCTCCCCAAAAAAGCTTGTTATAAATGCCAGTCTGGCGGAAGCAAAGTTTTAAAGTGCCTTATCCGGTCTTCTATTCAGCTATAAGAAGATCGCGTTTTTCAGAGGACTGCCTTGGTAATGAACGCCGCTTATGAAAGAAACTCCCTGAAAAGGAAAGATTCCAACCACGAAGCGACAGCTATTATGAACTTTGGGCCCGTTTAAACGAGGATATTGCACAATGTTGGCTGACTTACGAGAGTCTTACAACGTCATCAAAGAGGCCAATGAAAATTACCACCTTCTGGCCCGGCGCAGCTTTCTTAACGGCTAAACATGTAATAAGGTACAATGGGAGAAGCTGAAATATTGCTCTGGGTGAAACAAACTGTGTCGGTGGCAGGTGCAGCTTTCTAGCACAAACTATTACTCGCAGATACATTACAGTTGTCCCACTTTAAATAAAACAACCTCTTACAAATGGCTGCAAGTTAAAGAAACAGCTTTTAAGAGGATTCTAAGGCAATCCTCCACTGAAAACTCCAGAATCCACAATTTCCAATGAATGTAAGTGAACTTTATTTTATAGTTTTATTTAATGTAATATAAGATCAATTTAAAAATCAGTACAGCAGATATATTCTAAATCTTTCAAAATATTAATTTCAAGAGAAAGTTTTGTAATCTTTTGGAAAGAGCCTTCAAAATGGAATTAAAACAATCTGATGTGTTCCATTCACATGGCTTTCTCCTCATCTCTGCAATAAATGATTGTTAAAAAGCTTATTCTTCTATTTACATGCTAGTCCAGAAAAAAATCATCAAAAAGGGCCTTATTACTTGCTTCCTTGTAAGTAGAAGGGAAGTAAATAGACAGTCAAATCTTTTAAAGCTGGTTGCAATGTGATTGAAGTTGTTTTGTAAGACCTGACAAATTCCGGCACGAGAAAAATATAATATTCTAAAACTGAAAGCAATAACCAGGAATATCTCAAAAAGGTAAACTCTACGAAAAACATGTACATAACCGAATTTGTGTGTCTTAACGAGCTCTAAATTTTGTGACAAGTAATTTTTGTCTGCCTTTTATGGTTTAACAGTTATACAAACTTCCGCAAAATTCATCAAGAATAAACATATCTTCAGAGGTTATTCCCAAAAACTAAAGATATACATTTTATTTGTCATGTAAATATCTTAAATACAGGGTGTTAATGAACTATATCGAAATATTTTCACAGTATATGTAGATTACTTAAATAAGTAATTTGAGATAAAAGACTTATGGCCTGTTTATTGAAATTTTGAAGTAACGGCTATGTTTCTGAAGTGCCAGTACGCCACTGGCTCATTTATCAACCATTCGAGAGCATAACACGAAAAACGAAGCTACATATTACAGCGTACCTCTCTAGCGTAGAGGTTATGATACTGGCTTTTAGGTGAAAGATAGTTTCAGAGTTCACGTATCGCGGCACTTCGTCTGGAATGAAAAAAATTATAATAAAAAAAGTTTACTCAATGACTGGAATCGAACTCATGACCTTGGGATAGCAGCTTCCCGCGTTACGCATTAAGCCACGAGAGCAGTTGAAAAAAACTCCTCCAGAGTAGGCTACCTCAGAATGTAGTTAATGAATGCTCAATGTCGCACTGTCAAGTGATTAGTTCCGAGATTTTTCTGATTTTTGCGACATTAAATCTTGATAACGCTAATAACGAGCTGATAAAAATAGATACTTCTATACTCGATCAGCAGTTTTAAACACATTCTAAGCCATTTTTGCAATCTGCTTTGCTTTAACATCGACTTATCAGCAACCACATATTTAACGCTATGTAGTTGCCTTAGGTTTATCCGGGGACCATGCATCGCCGATCTCAAAGTACTTATATCAGTCACGTGCACCATCTCGCAAATTATTTCGGTGTAGTTCATTAACACACTGTATAAGAGATTTTAATAAAATCGTTAGTCGTTTTTGACAAAATAAAAATTTTGGAATTTTTTCCCATGTAAAGGATGAGTTGGGTGTGAGGGGATTTTCTTGAGAATCTTCGTGTCGCATCCTTGGAAATACTGAACTTAAATATCCAGTGTCATATTTAATGAACGTTTCGTTTTTGAGCTATGCTACCCACAGACACACACACACACACACACACGGACATGTTTCTAAAAATGCTTTTTCTGGATTCGGGGGTCTCAAAACATGCATTTTCGGTGAAATCTCTTATGAATTTTTGGGTGCATTACAATACCTTCGCTATACACTATGTACATAGTACGTGTAGAGAAGAAATAAAAATCGAATATGCTCAAGTAACATGACTTTCTCTACCTATTTTGTAAAAGCCTATGCTAGAAACAATTCCTACTTTTTCCAGCCCGCATGCACAATGTATTGGTATTGTATTCCACCCAAAAATTCGATACCGAGATTTCACCGGAAATACATGTTTTGAGACCCCCTCGATAAAACATTTTTAGAAACTTAACCGGGTCTAAGGGCAGGATAGCTGAAAAACGAAAAGTCAGTTGAATGCAAACTTCGTATTTAAGTTCAGTGACTTTCCAGGATGCAACACGAAGATTTTCAAGAAAATATCGCACCCCCAATTACCCTTTACATTGAACATTTTTCGATTTTTTTTTACTTTTCTCAAAAATAACTCTTACGATTATTATTAAAATGCCATTTGTTTGAGTTATTTTATGACAAATGACATGCATATGTCGAATTTACTGAAGTCCTCTTCATTCTGGATGAGTTTATATAACTTTTGTATAACTGGTAAACTGTAAGAGTTAGACAAACATGTTCTAACAAAAAATATAGATCTCATTAAAACACACACTTTATGTCATATACACTGTTTTGTAGGGTTAGCCGTTTGCGAGATATTCGGAGTCATTTTTTTTGGTTTTAAAGCACTTATAATTTTCTCAAACGGGAGATATTCTCTTCGTTTGTTTACTCCTAGTACGCAAAGATAGTCGAATTTCAATGTTTGATTAAGCGTACGGCTTTTAAACGATCTGACTATCGCTTTATCCCTCCTTTCCCTCCTACTTATAAAGAAGCAGATAATAAGGTCAATTCTGGCAATGTTTTATCTTGATTAGCATGACGTATATAAAAACAATATTGTATACGGAAAGCTTTTTACGGGACAGCCAGAAAAAGTCATATGAGTGGGGCACAGTTAATTTTTTCCACACTTTTACTACATGCTTATCGAGATAAATATTAGCTTAAATTGCCTTATTATTTATAAGTAGGAGAGAAATAAGGAAAAACACTAGGCTAAAGCGGTACTGAGGGTGGTTGCTTTGTTAATGAAATGCGGTACTCTTTGCATGGCCAGTAGTAAATAAAACGAAAAGAAATCACAAATTCCGTTTGAGAAAAGTTTAAGTTATTTTAAAATTGAAAAAAATAAAATAAATACCTCGAAATTAGTTAACTCCACAAAAAAGTATATGACAAACGAGATGTACATTTTTTGTGTAGTAAGAGTTTATCTTTTAGGATATATCAGTTATACAAAAGTTATCGAGAGTAAAGAGGTCTTCCGAGGCTATTCCCAGAAAATCCAAGATAGGTATTTTATCAATCATTTAAATATCTTTCATGTTTAGTATTTTAATCAAAACCATTTGAGCCAATTTTGAGAAAATGAACATTTTTGAAAATTTTCCCACGAAAGTGGTAGTTTGGGGTGGTAAATTTCTTGCGTCCTTGAAAGACGCTTAACTTAATTATCATTTTTTTTTTTTTTGGAGCACGATTTCTTTTTGGATACAATGGTCAGAAACGTGCATTTCCAATGAAATTTCGATATCGAATTCTAGAGTGGAATACAATACCTTCTCTACCCATGTAATATGTACTAAGAGAGAGTAAAAAGTGACCTCCTTGCTCAGTACCTTGCTTAAAGGAAATAACTAGTGTAGAGACGCTACTTCCCAATGGGAACGAATTAAAATGGCTTATCATGTTATGAATAAATGATAATAAATTGATTTGGTCTAGTTAAACCAATTCATCATCGTTACAAACAAATTCAGGCCTTTGGTATATTTTGTAAACAAGGGTTTGCTCCGTTCTGAATAAACTACATCGCTTGGAAGGTCGATAAATAAAGCAATGCCATCCATTCTAATTAACAAATGTCGCTTCGAACGAAGTTGACCGTGCTCGGGCATTTTAGATTACACGCTGCATGCATGCGTTTGGAAGCTTACGTAAGCATGAAGGCTAGCGTCTTACTTTCCCGTCTCAAGTTCGAGCACTACACGACACTGTACATAATAGAGTCCCTTATAGAGTCTCATCTGCAGCGATGTTCTACGGAGCTTGTTTTTCTTTTCTTATTTTTCTTTTCGCTAAGTCTTAAAGAGTTAACTTTGTTTTGCCTCTTGAAAGTTCGTAATTCTTAAGAGCTTTCTATAACAAAGAGGAGATCTAAAACCCGGTCATTATATTACCATATCTTATGCCCATTAATACCGGAAGTTCATGCTTAAACAACCTGCTAATGTAAACAACGAAACAAAATCGTGAATACATGCATAGCGTTAAATTTCAGAAGCCTTGTTATTTTCTCTACACGAACTAAGTACATTGTGTATAGAGAAGGTTTTGTATTGCACCCAAAATTTCGATACCGAGATTTCACCGAAAATATTTGTTTTAGGGGCCCCTGAATCCAATAAAAGCATTTTAGAAAAATATCGGTTTGTACGTGTGTGTGTGTGTGTGTGTGTGTGTGTCTGTGGGCAGCATAGCTCAAAGCAGAAAAGAACTTTTTATTTAAGTTCAGATCTTCCAAAGATGCACACAAAGATTTTCAAGAAACTCCCCCTACCCCAACTACACTTTGTATGGAAAAATTTTCGAAAATTTGAATTTTTCAAAACGAGCTCTAACTAAATTTGATTAGTTTTCGTATATTTATGATATTTACATGACAATAAAATGTATATCTTGAATTTTCTGGAAATAGCCTCCGAAGACATCTTTATTCTGAATGAATTTTGCGGAATTTTACATGACCCGTAAACCGTAATAGATAGAAAAAAACGCATTTAAGCTCATTTAAACACACTATTCGTGTTGCATACATTTTTTCGTGGAGTTGACCGTTTTCGAGATATTCCTTGTTATTGGTTTCAAGTTTAAAATACTTATAGATTTCTCATACAGGAATTTGAGAACTCCTGGTCATACAAATAAAGGATCTTCAATCACGTAGCAAACAGCTTTTAAAAGATTTGACAATCGCTTTAGTCTATAGTACTCCTTTGTTTGCCTTCTAATTACAAGGAAGGACGTAATAAGACTATTTCTGCTAATTTTTTTCTTGATTAGTATAAGCTTTTTAACAATAAATTAATGCAGAGGTGTAGAGAAAGTCATGTCTTAGGAACACATCATTTTTATATGTTGACAGTGCTATAATATAGGTGACATTTATAACGGATTTTTTTAACAAATAATCCTGTTATAACATTTCAAAATAATTCTAAATTAAAGGTAAACATTTATTAATACAATTTCAGCTCAATGTTGGCAGAGATTTTTTTTTTTTAATTTACGCAAGTACAATGTTACATAGTAGCTAGAGAATATATTGTATTTCAATTAAAAATTCGATACCGAGATTTCACCGGAAATATAAGTTTGGAGACCCCCTAAATCAAAACAGAGAATTTTAGAAAAAGGTTCACGCGCATGTATGTTGTATGTGTATGTGTGTGTGTGAACACATTTCTCAAAAACGAGTAGTCCATTACTACTAAACTTGTTATTTAAGTTCAATATCTTCCAAAGATACCACAGATTTTCAAAGAACTCCCCCACTCCCGACTACCCTTTATCTGGAAAAGTTCTGGAAAATTTTGATTTTTTTAAAAAATGACCGTAACGATTTTGTTTAAAACACCATACACCTAAGATATTTTCATGACAATTGTAGTGTATATGTCATTCTGGATGACTTTTATATATCCAGTAAATCGTAAGAGATGAACAAAAACAGACTAAAATGTGGATCTCGTTAAAGTACACAATTTATGTCATATAAATCTTTTTGTGTAGAGTTAACCTTTCCAGGATGTTCTTTGTTATTGGTTTCAATAATAAAATACTTATCCTATACTCAAAATACGATGTCGTCATTTGTTTCATATCTCTTTTGTTTTACTCCTGCCCATATAAAGAGAACTGAGTTTCAAATGTATCACATAGGACCAGCATTTAAAAGATTTGACTATCGCTTTAGCCTTTTGTGCTCCCTTATTTCTGTTCTACTTATAAGGAAGCAAGTAATAAGACAATTTCTGCTAATTTTTATCTCGATTAACATGTAGAATAATATTTTATTAAGAATAGTGTGTTTGCGGAACAGGTTGAGAAAGTCATTTGAATGGAACACATACATTTTAGTGTATTTCTACACAAACTATCATTGAATTTTCACGCACATCAACCAATTTTCAGATGTTTCGACAAAATTTATTCAAATTTTGTATCGGATTTCGACTTCATAGGTAGAGCTACTTGCTTACAAATCGTGTTTTTCAAAATGTTTATGTACAAGCTATTCCTAACTTTGTATTGACTTCATACTATATGAAATTTGTGCCAATTTTTCTTAAAACGCTTATGTAATGATGTTCAACCAGTGCGTGTAGCGTGAGTTATGCGAATAGGTGGACAGAAGGACTAAGTAAAGTAATTAAAAGTTCACAGCGGTAAACGCATAGGGTTTAAAAGTGAATTCTTTTGTATAACAATATGGAGCAGTTAGCTGTCTGTAGGGCCATATATTATCTTGTGAAAGTATTTTACGACCATTTTAACAACTCATATTTGCAAAAAGAGTGACGGAATAGATGGAACGACACTCAAATGTATTCGCTGTCCAGTGAGCTGAATCAAACCCGTTACTCAATTGCCCGGCACGAAAACGGGAACCAGAACGATAAAGTGAAAGCGCCATGCATCCTGAATGGGGAAGAGAACAACAATTCTAACATTAAATGTGTAAAACCTATCTGTTTATAAAGTTGATTCAAAATGACAAAAGAATGCAAAACTTGAGCATTGAGCATTGAAGATTTTTGTTTCACAACAAACCAAGAATGAAGCATGTCAAATAGTTTATCAATGTCAAACCGGAAAGTCGATTTTATGCATTATGAAGTTATAAACATATAACTGACTAATGCTATGGTTTCCTCTAATTGCAATTTCAGAATAGCCACCTCTATAAAAATGGAATCTGTAAGTATACAAATATACTAAAAGTATTATTAATGGAACCAATGTTTTGTTTTGTTCTTAAAAGTTTGAATAAACTATTTTTTACGAGGTAAGATTGGCACTTTTTAGCTTTTACTTTTTTAATTAGAAGATATTCTTTGCCCGATTCCATCTTCGAAATTAAAATACGGTAATCATTTAAAAATTGAAGACTTTAACATGTATACCTTTTCTTCTTGTTCTCAACCTGCTTACTCGCCTTACATGGAGGACATACACCTCCTTGGGTCAGATGCCTGTCGAGAAGCAGACGGTCCAGGATCAGTATCTGGTATGTACTGATGAAGTAGATGATGTGAAATATAGGCGAACTGGATGATGGATCAATTGGTGCAATGAATGGCGGGGGAAAATGGAGGACCCAGAGTAGCTTCGTCCACCACAAATCACATATGCGGTCACCTTGGATAGAATCCAAGCCGCTTGGTAGGAGACGAGCGGTCTAACCATTCTACCAGTTCCATGTGTTAAGGTTGGTTCACAATAACCTAAGATGTTGGTTCACAACACGGTAACGAGAACGGGAATGCATTTCCATTTCTTCTTTTACTGGTCAATTTTTGCGCACTTAGACTTCATTTGCTTCGGTGCCATTTTTTCATGTACTCCGATTCAGCCAACATATTGCGGATTAGCCAAAGAACTGCGACTGTTCCATGCCAACCCCTCCTAGAATATCCTCTAGAGTAAAGATATGCACAATGCCGTACTGGGGAACACACACAGACTGTTGGCTGTTTTTGGATTAACATGAATTTCGGGTGAAATCTCGGTATTGCATTTTTGGATGGAATGCACTACTTTCTCCACCGATGTATTATGTACTTAGCAAAGAAAGTAGACAAAAAATCAGATAAATACCAAACTTGACACTTAATTCAATATCTTCCAAGGATGCAAGAGGCCGTGCCTTGGCCGAGTGGTTAGACTACTAATCTCTCTCCCAGGTGACCGCATGTGGTGGGATTTGTAGTGGACAAAGGCGCTGGGACGGGTTCTCCCTTTATCGTCGGCGCATCTTCATTCCAAGTATGATCAGTGTCATCGCCTGCGGTGCCATAGCAGTAAAAGCGGGCGCTAAAAAACAAAAAAATGGATGGTCCACGGAGGTTTCAATAAAATCCCACCACAACAAACTAACCATTACATGGAAAATTTTTCCAAAGTTTTTATTTTCTCAAAATGGCTCTAACAATTTTGATTATAAAGCCACTTTTATGAAAAATGAGATGTATAAATTGAATTTTCTGGAAATAGCCTCTCAACCCTTTTTATTCTGGATAACTTTTACATTAGAGGAGAGGCGGTGAATATGGAACACCATTTTGAAAAATACAGTTTTATTGCAATAAAGGTTATGTAATGTTTATAAAAGTAGCTTAACACAAAGAACAAGGAATAGGAAGCATACAGTATTGATCATAAGTTGCTAATATTTACCAAAAAGGAAGGAAACCCATATTTTGAAGACACTGCGTTTTTCCAGCATCATGAGCCCTGGGGGTAATATGGAACACTTCCCGCAATACTGAATGATACCAATTAAAAAGTATCAAAACTTACACAGATTATGAATATAACAAATGTTGTGTAATATTCACTTCAATTATTCAAAATAAATCCAATATGATAGCATTACGTTTAAATCATTTACAGTAATTACAAAGTCTTAACTGTTCCACATCAGAACAAGCTCTGTGGGACCAAGATTTACATACTGAGCACTATATCCATTCTTCTCCTCCGGCATCATCAGAACATTTTCTGGCACAGAAACTGCAAACAGCGTCATCACAAGGATCTTCAGATGTGGAGGCATGAGCACCGATTTCCACAGTCATATTAACAGACATTCCTTTTGTTGGATTTGTAAACGTGTGGAAACACTAATTTGTAGTATTAATCTATTATCAGCTCTCATGAATATACTAAAAACTAAATGCATTGGAAGCAATAGCGTTTACGACCTTTTTTCTCTTTAAATCACTTACTGAAACTTTTTTTTTAATATAACACTGTTCCGTGTTACCCACCTTGAACTGTTCCATATTACTCGTCTCGCCATCTTGCAATTCACATTCATTTTAACCCTATCAGTATATTTATGCAGATGATTACAATGATGGAAGGTGTAGCCTAACATGTCGAGCCACAGATACATTAAATTGAACATTGTAATAGAGTCACAAATGGACGTTAAAAATATGTCAGTCTTACCTGTAAAATGTTTCCAAAGACTTCAGTATAGGAAGATAAATCTATGCGGCATTTCTTTTCAAGCACGCTACCAACAATGAGACTAAAACAAAGGCCTGATCTAAAGCTACCGAAATACGGTGTTCCATATTGCCCGACTGTTCCATATTTGCCGCTTCTCCTCTACTGGTTAACCGTAAGACAGACAATACAAAAAATCTGTAGATCTTGTTGAAACTCATTATGCGTATAAAATACATTTTCTGTGGCATATTCCTTGTTATTGGTTTAAATTTGCCAACACAAATCGTCAGTCGTTTTTAGTTTTTTACTCTGGCCATGCAAAGAGAGCGGCATTTAACGACGTCGCATAGCGAACAGTATTTAAGAGATTTGACTATCGATTTACCCTAATGTATTCCATTAATTCTATTGCACCTACAAGGAAATAAGTAATAAGACTATTCAAACCCGGCGGAGGATGATGGATTTTTTTTGGGGGGCGTAAAAAACCTTAGGTTGGTTTCCTTCGGAAGGAAGATCTCGAATCGTAGATTTACGTCACTTAAATGAACCCTAAGCCTGATAGAGAGACCTCTAAGCAAAATTAAGAGGTCTTTCACGCCCAGTATAG
Organism: Hymenopus coronatus; assembly: GCA_030762935.1. Taxonomy (NCBI): domain Eukaryota; kingdom Metazoa; phylum Arthropoda; class Insecta; order Mantodea; family Hymenopodidae; genus Hymenopus; species Hymenopus coronatus. Next base: position 106,848,852 of record CM060890.1, read on the forward strand.
AAAGGGACACTGAGAACCACAGCAGTTAAAGAGCGTCCATAAATAAAACGCCATCTCATGGAAGAATAAGCTTCTGCCACATTGATTTGCTGCAGAATCGGTAGAAAAGTCGTGAGATTGGAACATATTTTTTTCTTTTTAACTCATACAAATGTTTGACAGCATGAGAAACTTAGAAATAAAAGCCTGTCTAAAGCTATCAGTGAAACATATTTGGCCCAGGGAAACTTAAAGCAACAGAGGACAGATGGCTGAAACTTAGCAAAAAATATGGCAGCAGATGAGGACAGTGCAAGATAGTATCAGAATTCACAACTCAAGGTCCGATGCGCTGCAAGTCTGACAACTGGTGGGGAGGGATATACTTTTATTAGACAGAGACAAATTTGAAAGGTAGACAATGGGAGCCACAAGAAGCAGTGCCACAACAATAAGAACAGGAGAAAAATAAACAAAAGCAAATAAATCACGTAGGAATGTTAATCTGGTCTCGCAACTTGTTCCGGTCTGGTAGTCTGAGTGCCACAAGCTCTGCATTTTACGGCTACATACTTCGCTGCTAGCGCCTCTCTCTTCAGTCGCAAGCACTACATACGGGTATAATGTCCGTAATCCGTTGTTGCCTTAGAATCGCCAGTTCTTGTGTTTCACAAATATACGAAACAATAACGTTCCAAAGTAATAACTACACGAAAATATGAATACAAACCGTGGATTTTAACTAAAAATCTTATGCCTTACATTCGCAAATGTTTCTGTAGCGCTATCGCTTATTTATTTTCTAAAATGTATGGTTACAAAAATTATTTTTTATTTATTTGATATCAAGTAAGATAATTTTTGTAGGAACAATGTCATTATGCATTTGTTGTAAAAAAGCTGCGGAGTAGTCAACTGTTTAAAATGCAGTTGACTAGGTGGTGGCTTTCAAATTAGGTACTCCTTTCATGATAGTGAGAAATAACTGACAGAGTGGGATGTGATTAAGTGGAAATGTTTGCATTAGCGTTTGAGGACAATACGATGATTCAGTATTTTCAGTTTTTTCGCTATTTTTAAAGCTAGTTTCTGAATTTTCTAAAGTAACATTCCAAGATGATATAAGGACAGCTATTATTCCCATCTCACGCTTGTAATTTTTTAAGTAACAGGCCACACGATTGACGCTCCTCTGCCTGCCCTACCCGACTATAGGTGTTATGATATGAGGGAAAAATATCGATCTCTCTGAAACTTCCACCTACGTAACCATACGGTTTTGTTTTCATCAACTTTATCTGATTTGGATTCCCAATCTATTTAGGGTTCAACTTAAAAATATTGAACACAAGGGGATTATTATACCTGATTTAAATTTTGTTTTATTCAACAAATGCATCACTCAAACCAAAGAGCTTGGAATTAATTACCTAGACACACCGCCGGCGCTAGTGTCGCCGTCACAAATTGAAACTCTCGCGCATTCTCAATGGAGGGCAGAGCATGCTTTTTGCCATATGTTCAGTACGCTGAAAAGGTTTCAGTACCTCGAAAACCACATTTTAAGAACTTGGTGGTAAACTTTTATGTAAAACTCGAGTGTCATCATGCGGCAAAATCTTACAGCAGTGTGCTGCACAAGAAAATAGTCAGACAGCATCTTCTAAATCAATTTTGTTTATGAATCAATAGGTTAGTAGAGTTTCATTATTTTTGCATAAAATTTACTACATAAAGTAGTAATTAATACTAATTTTATAGTTATATATCTTATCTATCTAACACAAATACACCACAAATGCTTACTAACGTATTGAATACAATTTACTGAAGAGGAATACAGGTACCTAATTTCCCATTTATTTTAATTTTATACTGTGCATATACTGTCTCTGTAAATCCAGTATCGCATGCGTTTTTTTATGCTAAAGCGCTTTATTTATTTAGTTTTTATTTACGTACACCGTAGGTAATATGTCCGTATCACTACTTTGACTTTCTACAACAACTGCTTAAATTGTTGAAGTCTACATTAAAAATGTACTTCTCGATTAACTTATCACACATTAACTATCGCATTCATATTTATAGGCTCTTTGAATAATATTTATATAAGAATTTTTTCATCAGCTTAGAATTGAGCGCAGCATATTTTGTAGTTTTAATTCAGCATTTTGACCGCTTTACTACAGAGACACTCTTAACAACCAATGTTTATAATTCTTGTTGACGACTTGTGTATTAAAGCAAAAATCCGATGTGTTCCATTCATATCAATTTCTCTACCTATCTTGACAAATTATTGTTAAGAAGCTTATTCTTCTATCTACTTCATACTAATCGATTAGCAGACATGATCTTATTACTTGCTTCCTTGTAAGTAGAAGGGAAAAAAAGCTAAAACGATAGTCAAATCTTTTAAAACTGTTGACCCATTCCCGTACGAGTAAATATTGTAAAACAGAAACCAATAACAGAAACCACGAAAAAATGTATATGAAGTAATTAACAAGGGATTTCTCAACTACACGAAAGAATGTATATGAAATAAATTGTGGTTGTATCGAGATCTACATTTTTTGTGCAGTAAGTTTTTTTTTTTTTTTTTTTAAATCTCTTACGGTTTACTAGTTATGCAAAATTCATCCAGAATAAAGAGGTCTCAAAGGCTATTCCAAGAAAATTCAACATATTTTTATTTGGCATGTAAATATCTTTAATACACGGTATTTTAATCAAAATCGTTAAAGCCATTTTTGAGAAAATCTAAATATTCGAAATTTGTCCACGTAAAGGATAGTTTGGGCTGGGGCCTTTTGCCTCAAAATCTTCGTGTCGCATCCTTGGAATATACTAAACTTAAATACCAAGTTAGAGTTTTTACCGACTTTTAGTTTTTGAGTTATCGTGTTCATGGACAAAAAACACCAACACGGACCTTTTTCTAAAACTTCTTTTTTTATACAGGGGACCCTAAAACGTATACTTCTAAAAAAATCTAGGTATCTTTTTTTGGATGGAGTACAATAATTTCTCTATACGCTAAGTAGGTACATCACGTGTAGAGAAAGTAAAAAAAGCAGACAGTATATATGGAATCAGTGAAAAGAAACTGCGAAAAACAGAATTAAAGTCGAATTATACTTTAGGTGATGCTAACATCCCGTTTTGTAAAACACTTTATATGCAAGTATGCGATATTCGACTTCAATTATAATATTTACTTTTAGGAATGCACTAATACGACTAACAAATGTACGGAACATTTTCTTGGGCACTTCTAAAAGGGGCAGAATATAAAAATAGATTTCTTATGCTTAGGTCGGTTAAGTGTATCTCCCCCCCCCCCTCCACTTTCTCAAAAGATAATTCAGATTCTCCTTAAGAAAATCAAAAGGACTGCACCAAAAATAAAATGCCATGTTCCAATGTTTTATAATTTCTTGAGAATAATAAGTTTAGTATGATTTTGTTTTAAATCATGCCAAATACATAGGGTGGTTTTTATTTTATACTTTGTTTGCCTTTTTACCATTATTGTTAGGAATCATGTGTATATTTAAATAATAATTTGAATTATTCAGTTTTCTGACGAGGATACATTAAACATTTTGTATATTGGGAAGTCTTTAACGCCCGTTCTTGCCTGGTAGATGTCATTGGGAAAGGAAATTTGGGAAGGAAACGTTCCAAGTCTAAATTTAGGGATCCTTCAGGTATTTGCTAGTTATTGGGACTCCTTGCGGGATTTGAGCAGAATGATTCGTGTTTTGATGCTTTAACGACCTCGGCTGCGGCGTCAAAATGTAAATGTCGTGTTATTTATGGACGCTCTCTAACTACTGTGGTTCTCAGCGTCCCATTCTAAATTGGGCGTGAAAGACCGCTTAATTTTGCTCAGAGGCCTCTCAATCAGACTTGAGGTTCTTTTACGTGCCGTAAATCTACGACACGGGACCAACGGCTTTACTTCCCTTCCGAAGGACTAAGGATTTTTACGCCCGAAAAAACCCATCGTCCACCGCCGGGTTTGAACCCGCGACCTTGGGTATATGAAGTCAGCATGGTAACCAATACACCACGGAGGGCGACAGGCTGCGGCGTCCCTCTCTGTATTACTTTCAATGAACCTAGAAGTGATGTTAATTCGCCAATATCATTCATGTATTCGCTCAATATTTTATCATCAGAAGTAATATCAAGAGGAGGAATTTCGGCACATTATGATGTGTTGCATTCACATGACTTCCTCTGTAATAAATTATTGTTAAAAAGCGTACTCTTCTGTCTACTTCATGCTAATCAAGATAAACATTAGCAGAAGTGCTTTCTTGTAAATAGAAGGGAAATAATGGAATACACTAGGCTAAAATGATAGATAAATCTTTTAAAAGCTGGCTGCCATGTGGATGAAATCCATTTCTTTGCATTCCCAAGAGTTGAAAATTCCCGCATGTAAAATTTATGTATTTTAAAACTAAAACCAATAACAAGGAATATCTCAAAGATGGTCAACTCCAAGAAAAAAAAAATATATATATATGACATAAATTGTGCGTTTCAATGAGATCTACATTTTTTTTTTTTTGTGTAGGAGGTTTTTGCTTATCTCTTACGGTACTAGTTATGCAAAATCCAACAAATTCATCCAGAATAAAGAAGTCTTGGGAGGCTATTCCCAGAAAATTCGAGATATACATTATATTTGTCGTGTAAATATCTTTAATATACAGTATTTTAATCAAAATCGCTACAACCATTTTTGACAAAATCAAAATTTTTGTCAATTTTTCCATGTAAAGGATAGTTTGGGATAGCGGAATGTACTTCAAAATCCTTGTGGAAGACACTAAACTTATATACCAAGTTTGGTATTTTACCGACTTTTCGTTTTTGAGTTATTGTATTCACAGACACACGACATACATTAACACGGACCTTTTTCTAAAAAAATGTTTTTAGATGCAGGAGACACTAAAACGTCTATTTCCTGTGAAATCTCGGTATCGAATTTTTGGGTGCAATACAATATCTTCTCTATACATTATGTATATTTTACGGGTAGATAAAGTAAAAATCTCATGGATTATACTCCTCCTCTTTGTCTAGGTGTAACGATCGAATTATTCATTTTCCTGAAGTTTCAACCAGCAGCCAATTCTAGTCCTTGAGCTGGTTTATGAACCAGAAAGCTTTATGACACGCTTTTGGTGTGTTTTGAAGTGAATTTTGTCTCGCTTTTGGAACACCTCCAGCTATCACAAAGAGTTTAATAAATCCCCATGTTACTCGTTCAATGGTGCGTTCAGAGCGAATAAAGGACTACAAGCCTTATAGAATCTCAATTCCTATGGCAGCATACCACTTCCCCCTAATGCAGCGAATATAATGCCAGCGTTTTAATACTTTCTCATACGAATATCTCGGTATCTCATTAATGTGCACTTCTTGTCTCGCAGAAAACGGAAGAGGGCCATAACTGCTTGCAGTATCTTTGTTCCTATCGTGAGAAGGAGAAAATTCATAGTTGATGAGTGAAACAGACGAGATATGTTGCCAACGCAAACCTAGCGGTTGTTTCACACAGATAAAAACTGCACGTTTTGGGTCATTCACATGATGTTCTTGCTCCACCCTTCTTCTATAGATTGCGATTAGGGGGTTTACGGTTGGAAAGTAACCCTCGGTGTTGCCAAGTCTTCCACTTACTGGACACTTCACTGGGGCGTGATTCTCAGCATGCAAGCAGTGTCTCCAGGTAACAGAGTTTACTACATTGCTTCTCGCCTCTAGTACAGGTTCGTCTTTTGTTTGCTAATGGTTATTGCCCAGTGGTAAGGGGAGAGCGGTCCCGTTTGAGGGTCATCATGTTGTGGAGAAAACTATCTTTTTTAACCTGATAGGACATATCGGATGATGAATGAAATTGGTGAAATGATGTTCATATGAGTTCGCAGTCCATGGGGTTAAAGTTACTAACATTCGTCTTCTCAAATAAGAGAAATCCCCGAAAAAACCTTATCCGAGTAACTAATCCAAACCGAGATTCGAATTCGGGACTCTTTTTATATATTTTTAGATCACAATGATATATTTTCTTATATAGCACCTAAAATACAGTACACTTAATGTACTCACTCATAGGCTAAAATGTTGTATTGAATAAATAAATTTATGTGTTACATTCATGTGATTTTCTCTACTCATTCTTCAATAAATTATTCTGAAAATGCTTATTCTTCTATCTGTTTCACATTAGTTGAGATAAACATTTGACAAATGATTCTATTACATATTTCCCTGTAGATGCAATGTAGATGGGGAAATATAGTGGGCTTAAAATGACTTTTAAGAAATCTTTTAAGAACTGGTTGCTATATGATGGTTTTGAAATTCCGTTCTCTTTGCTTGATCAGAAGGGAGGGTATGGGGACATGAATAACTTCCCTTTTAAGAAAAGTGGAAATATTGGAAAACGAATATCTAAAACAAAATATGCATTTGACATAGCTTTATATCTTAATGAGATGTCAGCTTTTGTGGAGTAAGTTTTGGTCTATCTTTTACGGTGTACAAAAGTAATTAAGAACGAAGAGGATATCAGAGGTAATTTCCAGAAAATTTAAGATATGCATACAATGAAAATGTCTTAAACATAATATATTTAATCTAAAACGTTAGATGCAGTTTTTAAGAAAATCAACATTTTCATATAAAAGTTGGTTTATATTGACTTCACAAGTTGGTACTTCTGACTTTTCGTTTCTGATTATGCTGTTTGCACACTTTTTATCATTCACACACACATTTTTTTCAAATACCTTTTTAGGTAGAAAGTAATACCTTCTCTACCTACTATACACGTGGTAGAAAAATGGAAAAGAAATCTGATGCGCTCCATTCACATGATTTTCTCTAGCTCTTCCGCAATTAAACTTTTACTGAAAAAGATTATTCTTTTATGTACATCTTGATAAGCAATAGCAGAATTGCCGTATTAATTGCTTTTTGTAAGTTGAATGGAAATAGGGGAATGCACAGGCTAAAGCGATAGTCAAATCTTTTAAAGCGGTCGATATGTGAAACAATTGAAACTCGATTCTCCTTGCTTGTTAGATGACTTCCCGTTTGAGAAAATTTTAAATAGCTTAAAAATGAAATCAATAATTCGGAATATCTAAAAAACAATTAACTTAGAAAAATAATAAATGCATGTAGATGACATAAATCGGATGATTTAACAATATTTACATTTGTTTGTGTAGTAAGTTATTGTCTATCTCTTACGGTTTAGGAGTTATCAGAAGTTATACAGAAGTCGTTCGAAATGAAGAGATCTTCAGAGACTATACCCAGAAAATTCAAGATATACATTTCGTTTAGCATGAAAATACCTTAAACTATGGCATTTTAATGAAAATCCTTAGAGCCTTTTTTTAAAAAATCAAAATTTTCTAACAATGTTCCATGTAAGGGGTAGTAGAGGGTGGGGGGATTTTATTGAAAATCTTCGTGTCGTATCCTTGGAAGATATAAAACTTAAACACCAAGTTTGGTAGTTTGCGGTCTTTTCGATTTTGAGCTATGCTGCATACATATACACATACGGACATGTTTCTAACGTTTTCTTTTTTATTTTATTTTTTGAGTTTTTTGTGTTTCCAGTGAAATCTAGGTATCCAATTTTTGGGTGGAATACAATACCTTTTTATCCACTACATTGTACATACGTGCTTTAGAAATATATGTTATACAATTTTGTCATTTTTATCCAAAAACTAGCTCCAGTGTCCCTTAAAGATTTTGAACGTTTAGGTTGGTGTGTTACACGCACTGCTCCTACAACCTATAGGCAAGGTGGAAGTATTGCCCCTAAGGGCTTCTATTCGCCCTTATGTGTGCAGGATTTGGTATACAAGACAATATTTGGACTAACCTGTTGTTTCTGTAGACAAGCAACATCGCCGCCAATGGGGCCGAGACCTGTGAGCTCAGTGTCCTTGCGAATAACCCACTCGATGAGCTCTCTCAGAGACAGCAGAAGAGCATTCCAATGTTCTGAGTTGCTCTCCAGCCTGTTCCTGTTGGCAAAACAAATATATTAAAATGGTGCACTTTCCTATACAACATGGCGGTAGTTATATCCAAAAGTAGAAGTAATCTACATTTTAAGGTAAATACTAAATATTAAGGGAACAGGGAGTGACAGTTTGACAACAGATAAAAATCTGATGTGTTCCATTCACATGACTTTCTCTACATCTCTACAAAAATATTATTAAAAAGGTTTTGCTTCCATTTACTTCATGCTGATCGAGAAAAAATTAGCAGATATAGTCTCATTACTTGCTTCCTTGAAAGTAGAAGCGAAATGAGGGATTATCATAGGTTAAAGTGATAGCCAAAAGCTAGTTGCTATGTGACTGAAGTTCCTTTGTTTGATGGACAGGAGTTGATAAATTCTTGTATGAGAAAAGTTAAGTTTTTCATAGCTGAAATAAAAAACGAGTAATATCTCGAAAACGAACTACTCCACGAAAAAAATGTATATAACAGAAATTGTGTGTTTTAAGGTGTCCTACATTTGTAGTGTGGTAAGTTTCTGTCCATCTCTTACGGTTTAGCAGTTATGCAAAATTCCGTAACATTCACTCATTATAAAGTAGTCTTCAGAGGCTATTCGCAGAAAATTCAAAATATAAATTTTATTTGTCAGGTAAATATGTTTACTATACGATGTTTTAATCAAAATCGCTAGAGCCATTTTATAGAAAATCACAATTTTCGAAAAAAGTTACACGTGAAGGGTAGTTCGGGGTGGGGGGATTTTTCTCAAAATCTTCGTGTCGCACCTCTGGAAGATACTAAACTTAAATACCAAGTTTGGTATTTTACCGACTTTTCGTTTTTGAGCTATCGTGTTCACAGGCACACGGACACACACATGGACCTTTTTTGAAAATACTTTTTTTGGATACAGGGGACCCTAAAACATATATTTCCGGTGAAATCTCGGTATCGATTTTTTGGTGGAGTGCAATACCTTCTCTATGTACATAGTACGTGTAGAGAAAGTAAAAAAATTAATCTTTATTACAAATAGTTATTGGAACGTTTGGACGTCTATACAATATCAACATTTAGGTCTCTCCTCCTTACTGACTCTACAGTCATTTAAACATCGTACAATACACCTGTTTCCTACCATACTATTTCATCAAGTATAAGTTTTTGTTTAAATACAACTAAACTTTCCCAGAATGTTCAAGAGAATATATTGTGATAATAAAAAGGATAACATTATCCAAGAGCAATAGTAATTTTTTAAAATAATATAAATTTATGAAAAATGATTAATTTTAGAGATTAAAAATTCTAATGTTCAAAAAAATATTTAATAATTCAGCACTTAAAGTTATTGAAATATCTCCATTTAAAGTTTTGTGAGTGGTGCAAAGCTCAATTTCAGAAAAAAGCCAACCAAATAATCGAATTTTGGGGCGCGTTGGACATTTTGATTATGCAATATATTTACATAATAATAAGAAATAATTTATATCTTGCAATATATTTATTCAATTCGAGTGAATTTGATATTTGTATTCGTACAATAACAAGGATCACAGTAATTATTTCATAAAAATCTGTACAGAAGTAGAGAAATTTCACTCGTGTCCCTTTAACTGCAACAAACGATAATCAAGTTTTAAATTAATATTAAATTTAACATTTAAAGATGGTGTATATATCTTTAAATGTTAAATTTAATATGAAACAGACACGTTAAAATAGAAGAAATAAAAGTGAGTCATTGAGTAAGACAGGGATAGAGCTTTTCTTCTCGATCTGGTCAAGATTTGGGGGGGGGGGAGTGAGGAAGGAATACAACTTAATCAAAATAAAAACTTTAATGTGATTCTCCACGCTGATGATATATTAATAATACAGGACAATGAAGAGTGTCTCCAACGTTCGTGTATAAAAGGTAGTGGGAAAGAAATGCAATTTAAGCATTTCCACAAAGCAAACAAAACGTAAGATACATCGAGTAAAATATCCGGCGGGGGTATAAAAAAAATACTGAATACAAAAGCCTAGAATGGCTCTCGAAGCTATTTCAACTATCTGGGCAGTGAATTACGTTTCAAAGACCATACAAGAACTTAGAAAACAGGATAAATAAGTTTCAGTAGATATGGGCAACCACAGCAAGAACTTTGAATAATGAAACAACGAAAGAAACAAAATTGAAATTTTATAAAACCATGGAAGTGGTCACACATAGAAGTGAGCCCTGGCTATTAAAAGAAAGAGACAAAAGCAAAACACAGTATAAATGATGTGAGAAGAGTTAGAGAATGCACCACACGAGATTTAATAAGATATGAAAGAAAGCGATAGGAATTAAATATATATATATATATATATATATATATATATATAAAGAGATAAAATAAAAGAATAAAAACAGAGTTAGAAAGAGCATGTGGACACAATGAATTGTGGAAGAATACCAGTTTTAATAAGCAGATGCAATGCTCGTGGAAGAAGAGGTGTATTAGAACAAGATGGGAGTAATTGTTGGAATTCGAAGAACGGACAGGCAGAAAGTGAGTAAGTAGAAGAAAGATAAATTTGGAAGAGCAAATGTTCCATTTAAAGTATATATACTTAATTAAGTAATAAAATAATTATTATAACACACTATAAATGAAGACTACTAAAATATATCCTCGGTATAGGAAAATAGATGCTGGGATGGGGATTGCAACATTTATTTCATTATTTTTATATAACATGTGCTAATAAAACTGCAGAGAAGTTTCTTTATACGAGTACAATGAAGTCTAAGAATAAAAGCGATGTAGATGTCCATAGCGTAACTTACGATGTTCAATGTACACTTAAACATTATATCAGTTTCCCCTTGTGTACTATATTCACCGCACTGCATAGGACAGACTTTTGCAGCTCTACTCGGCTTGGAGTACATATGCAGCAAGTCCTCGGAGCCCACTGGAGGGTGAATGTGAAAGCCAATATGTCACTGGGCTAAGGTCATAACACAATACTTGCCCTTCTTGCTACTTCATTCAGCACTTGTCCTCAATACTGAGCTACACTGCATGATGCAGAGACTCCTGCGAATCGTGAGCACTCTGCAGCTCTCTCGCATACCCAAGCTGGAACAGCCTGGTATAGGGCATTATCATGTCCCTGAGGGTTTTAGCATAAAACTGACATTTAAGCTAAAACAGTTCAAAACAGTTCCCTCTAAATATTTCTTGTAGAGCCATTAGGTTTCGTGCATTTCACTATTTTTTCAAAATCCATTTCACCTCAAAACGCTAAAGAGATATATCTATTAGCTACTCACAACCAAACTTTCAAATGCATTACTCTGCTTGGAGTTGGGGTTCCAATGGATAAGAACATATACTTTACACCGAACTATAGTACTAAGAATCAAATATATATCTCTGAAAGACAACTACAGCTTTCAATTTGGTTTCAATTTGGCGGATACTTATTCAATATTAATTTAATATTAGTTTTACAATTAAAGCGTTCTTTAAGATGATACATTTATAATTGAGAAAAATAAAAAAGGTCATTTTGTTTCGTAAGAAAATGATTTGCTTTAAACTTTAAAAAAAGTTGTTGTTTTTCCCCACTTGGCGCACTTTAACTACCAATTATTTGAACTTACAAATGGGCAGACGCGTGCTTATTAAGAGGCACTTCCAAATTTTAATCTTATTTTCTCGCAAACTTTTTTCCGACACTTTCATACTCAAAATGCTGCACTCGATGTAAATTTTCACCAATTTGTTTCACACTTTTTATACTCCTCTTAAAAGCACGTTACAGAAATTGATCATATTAATTTTTCAAAATACTGCTTCAATTTTTAAATTGAAAACTCGAGTTTTGGAGAGTGCAAAAAGTAACAACTTTTCTACACTAATTAGCGCTAAAATAAAGAACTGTAATATGACAACTAATTGTAAACTCACTTACTGTAAAACTGGCCGCATTTATGTAAATATTTTTAAAAACGTAGTAGGAGTTCATTTTTTACTAAAAATAAGTTTAGACAATAAAAGAATTGTATTTAAATAACAATGCAAGTTGGAATTTTGACTTATGACAGAAATGTCACAATTAATATTGCAGTAACTGGTATAAGCTGCAATAAGGTAACTTGCATGTGGATTTTACAAATATGACAGCTGCATCACTTTAAGATATCATTGTTGCTATTGTTGCACACATCTTACATATAATTGTTTTAATTATTCATGATTAAACATCAGTATAAATGCTTAAACAGTTTATGTTCCTTTTCTGCCAACAAGAATGTTCTTATTATGTAGGATTTTAATACTCCTATATTTTAAATGATACCTGGGTTATGTTTTTTTATTATTAGAACCAGCTGAAAATTCCAATGCCACAGCCGGGATTTGACATGGTTCTCCCGCTTTCCGTGCGGTTGCTCTAGCCATTCAGATACTGTTGACAATATGCCGGAATGACATTCAAACTTCCATCTGACTCATGTGTTTTTCACCCGGTCAAACAATCGGTATTCTCCCTTCAAAGAACATCTTAATGACGACTTACATTTGCAAATACTTAGTATCCGAATGAATTGATATAGTTACAGCCAACTGTAAAGCTATATTGTATGGGTTTTTAATACTCCTATATTTTGGATTACACCTGGGTAATGTTCTTCTTACAGCCAAAGTTGATACTTTCTCTTTCAGTGCATTGTCATAAATTGTACTTTAGCATTTTAATTTGGCCGGAACGCTTAGAGAAGAATAAAATATTATGTAGAATTCTTTGGTGATGTCAATAAATTGTGTTTGTATTTTTTAGATAATCTGTATTCCTTGCCATCCGTTTGCTTCACATGTCATCACAGCTAACGTCCTTCAGCCGCATGAACATTTTAAGTTTGCTTCATATAGATATACAGAAAAGGAAAAACTTAAAACTGTTTTTAAATCTGACGTAAATGTAACTAACGTCTTCTAGAAAGTTACCATTAGCGTGATAAGGCGGCCAGGAATCTCTCTGCAGAAGTCAAACTTTTAATGTAACGTTTCATTTATTGCTACGAGATAACGCTTAAGACGCTTGCTATAAATGTAATGGATAAAGTACATCAGATAAATGGCTTGTCATTATGTTACGTATAAGGTTGTGAAATTTTCCCTAAGAAGAAGAGATGGAGGAAGTATAAATTGTGTAGTCAGTTTTTCACCCAAAACAGGCGCCATGAAGAGCCATAAGCACCTCGATAAAATATACGCTGTCATGTTTAGAAGAGAGCAGATGAAAATCTACCCACTAGAGATAAATTGAAGTAGACTCCTTTTGAAGCAATAAATCTTACGGGATTATAATTGAATAATTTATAAAGCGTAAGGTTTAGAGGACTAGAATAGTGTATTAAACATGGAGGTTTTATTATAAAATACATTTAGGTCAATTTTAATAATCACCATTAGCAATATTTTATCCTAAATCCGCGTGAAGAAAAAAATCCCATTTTCAGTCCACGGTGAATTCTATATACTTTTGGTTGCGGAAAAAATTGACGCCTAGCGTTATCTTTAGTTATTTAGATTACTAAATTTTCTTACATGCACGTTTTGTTAATTTTAACTTCCTGATATTGCAAATTTTATATTGTTATTCTAGCAAGTATATGCTTATAGTCTTAATTTAGAAACCAATTTAATTTATTCTGAATCCTAAATAAATACTGTCAAAAGGAATTAAGTAAAAAGGACACTCAGGAGTAATATCTTAGATCCACGCGTATGGGTCAACATTTTAAACAGTTGTTTGCAACGAAAACAGAAGGGATGGAAAATTATCATTTCATATTCGAGGTGAGAGAGGGGATGCAATACAAATCTATTACAGAAAGACACAGGAGGAAAGAACTAATTTAGAGGAAATAACCGATGATGGAAATAATGTTTTCCCGCCACGGTAATGTGGGGCGAATGTGTTTGCCTCACATTCAATAGGTTGAGAGTTCGAATCTCGCCTAGGATGAGTTACCCCGATACGGGTTTTGGCCGAGGGTTTCCTTTATCCTGAGAAGGCGAGTCTCTAGTAACTTTAAGTTCCGTGGACCAGAGATCACTTGAGCATCATTTCATCAATGGTACATAACAGTTGGACATATAAGCGGTTAGGCACGTTAGCAATTGAGCATAGAGATAGTCATCTCGGTTTTAGTTGGCAAAGAGGTTGTTGTTTTTGAGGTTCAATTGTGAAGAGGTCATTTTCAGGTAAGTGGAGAGATCGGCTTAATTGTGGGCTTCACATTAGGATGTGTTCAGTATTAGCTCTTCTTCCGCTAAGCTCTTCAAAATTGACGATGGTTGGCTCATTATTATAAAAAAACTCACCAGGAAATGAGAAATTAAGTTTGTTCTAAGGCTACTTTGTGGAGCAGTGGCTTCAATACCAAAAGAAATTTGGAACTTCACGCAAAATGTCACAGAACCAACATAGCTATCGAAGGATGGAACCACTAGTTCAACAAATTCGTCGAAAAATCACACTCTAACATGCTGTCAAGGCCTTAACTCACCAGTTAAATCCTTGAAGGATGATTCCCTTTCGACAGAATAGAACTCAACTTGGAGATAAAATGCGAAGAAAATTCTGTATTTTCATTTGATATGAGGGTTGCTAATAGCTTGCAAGATTTTGAAGAAACCAGAGATCTAAGCAAATGTCTCAAAACTCTTGTCATGTGCAAGTTAATGACAAATTTCATGTTATACGAATGAACTTAAATAATGAAGAAATATGACCAATTCTTCCTGAATGAGCTTGTAAATTTCTGAAAATTTAATTAATGTTCGAAGAAAAAACAAAGCCCATTGAGGAGTTCTAACAGAATAATAACATGTTATTAATAAAAAAAATATAAAATTTTGGGATGCGATAAGAAATCACTTCTAAGTGGTGTAGCCCGGAAAAAGTATTCTATCCATGTTGCTGTTTTTGTCTTGTGCCCAATTGTTAATGTGCCCAACTGCTACAGATTCTTTTACCAAAATCATTCATATCGGATATGATCAACCAGCTTAAAGGATGCTAATCTAAAAACAAGTCGAATTTAGACGTTATCAAAGAGACTTTAGATACATTCGACAACTTCATATGGAATGAACGGAAGGCATGTAACATTTTTATTTCAACCAATATATGTAGAGTGTCTCACTCAAATTAATGCAGAATTGGTATAAAAAATTCACAATTTGCAAGGCTTCGTGACAGCAATAAAATCTAACATACATAGAGGTCACTTTATATACTTTACAGACATTACTAAAAGCAACTCCTCGTGTGTTTATTTCTTCCTCCTGTACTCCAAGTAATACAAGATAAATTGGGAATAAACAGGCTGTTTTTTAAATTTAAACATGTCACTATCTCCAACATATGATAATTTAATCATCGTTATTAAAGGCGTTTTTAGGAAAACTAAACAGTATTTTACATAAGAGAGGAAGTGTATTGCATAAAAAATCAAAACAGCCTCTACCCAGCAAAATAAGTTTTAGAGAAAATTCAAACCAGTAGTGCCTATTGATTTAATAATACATAAAACAATTTTTAACTTTCCCTACCGATTCGCTATAATAGATAAAGGATTGGGTACCGAGATATCAGCGGGAAAACCTGCTCTGATGCTCCTGAATCCCCCCTTCAAAAGTATTGTTACAAAAAGATTCACGAATGTGCGTTTTGGGAGCGTGTGAACAGCATAGGTAATTTATAAACGATAAGTCGGTTAAGTGTAACATTTTAATCAGCTTCTTCAACGTATGCGATACAAAGATTTACAACAACATTTCTTACCTCATGTTTTATTTTGAAACTTTTTCATAATTTTCGCTGGTATCAAAATGGTTCTAGTAATGACATTAAAATACCATATATTTTAGATATTTACATCATAAATAAAGTGTGTATCTTGAATTTACTGGAATAGCCTGTCCTTTTCACTCTGAATAACTTTTATAACTTGTAAACCATAAGAATAAACAAAAAAATCTGATGTTCCATTCACATGACTTTCTCTACATCTCTGTAACAAATTATTGTTAAAAAGCTTATGCTTCAATTTACTTCATGCTAATCGAGAAAAATTAGCAGAAATAGTCTTATTACTTGCTTCCTTGTAAGTAGAAGTGAAATAAGGGAGGACCATAGAATAAAGTGATAGTCAAAAGCTGGTTGCTTTGTTTGTATGGACAGGAATTAACAAATTCTTAACAAATTCCTGTATGAGAAAATGTTTTTCAAAGCTTAAACCAAAAACAAGGAATATCTAAATAGCGACCAACTCCATGAAAAAATATATATAGCATAAATTTTGTGTTTTGATGTGCTCTTCATTTTTTGTGTTTTAAGTTTTTGTCCATCTCTTACGGTTTAGCAGTTATGCTAAATTCCGTAAAATTTATCCAGAAAAAGCAGTCTTCGGAGGCTATTCCCAGAAAATTCAAGATATACATTTTATTTGTCAGGTAAATATATTTAATATACGATATTTTAATCAAAATCGTTAGAGCCATTTTCAAGAAAATCAAAATTTTCGAAAAAAAATTCCATGTAAAGGGTAGTTGGGGGTGGGGGGATTTTCTTGAAAATCTTCGTGTCACATCCTTGGAAGATACCAAACTTAAATACCAAGTTTGGTATTCAACGGTCTTTTCGTTTATGAGCTATGCTGTTTACAGACACACAGACAAAAACACAGACACACGCACATACACACACGGACCTTTTTCCAAAAATGCTTTTTTTTGGATTCAGGGGGACCCAAAACATGTATTTCCGGCAAAATCTCGGTATCCAATTTTGGGTGCAATACAATACCTTCTCTATATACTATGTACATAGTACGTGTAGAGAAAGTAAAAATACTGCACAGAAAGCGAAGCTCTCGCTAAAAACCTACAATTTATAGCAAGTATATTTTTGTGCCCGTCACTATAGCCAAAACTGTATTAGGTATCGCTTTTAGTTTTTGAAGAACTTTTCTCACTTTATTAGCTGTTATTTCGATTTTTTCTTGTGATCTTGCAAAGAGAACGGAACCTCATAGCCGTGAAATAGCGATCTGCTTTTGAAAGACGAATATTATCTTAAGCCTACTGTGTTACCGTTGTACACCATTTCTGTAAATGTTCATCTCGATTAACGCGAAGCAGCTTGTATATTGAATATTTGTAGAGGTGTAGGAGGAAGAATTCATGTGAATGTAACACAACAGATTCTTTTCAAACTCAATGCTGACGGTGAACAGCTCGTTTGCGGCACCATGGAAACCAGACGGTATTGAAGTATGCTCTCTGAGAGGGAGTGCATATAATTGTCTACTTGACGTTGTCAATGATAGTAAGATCGCGTCTCTCCCTCAAAAACCACTCCTTCAGATTCCCAATACAAGAAGCTATGACAGCGGTTTAAAGCCGCTATTCCCTCACTACGGTTCCCTCACTACGTGTAAAATTAATTCCTTGTACATCTTCTTCCTTCAAGCATTAGACATTATTGTCTGCAGCAGTCTACATGTCTTGTGTTCGCCATCGTTTTTAAGACTTCCAATATTTCTTTTCCTTATCGGTTCATAATTTTAGTAGTCTCTCCATATTTATTCTTTGTATATGGTTTATTCACTCGGTTTTATATGTTTTTCTTCTATCATTCACAATGCACAGAAAATTAAATATAATGTTGCAATGTCTTTATGAGTTAATAAGACTAATCATCGTTGTAAATAGAAAAATCTGATGCGATCCATTCACACGATTCTCTCCACATCTCTGCAACAAATTATTGTTAAATAGCTTTATGCTAATCGAGATGAACATTAGCACAAACGCTTTCTTGTAAGAAAAAGAAATTAGGGAACACCCTAGACCAAGACCGTAGTCAAATATTTTAAAAATAGGTTGCCATGTGGTTGAAATCCGATTCTATGCATTGCTACGAGTTGACAAATTGCCTATGTGAAAAGTTGTAGTTTTTTAAATTTGAAACAAATAGCAAGGAACGTCCCAGAAATGGTCTATTCCACGAATAAATGTATACGAGATAAATGTTGTGTTTTAACGTGATCTACATTTTTTGTGGAGTAAGTTTCTGTCTATCTCTTACGGTTTACCAAGTACGCAAAATTCAGCAAAATTCATTCAGAATAAAGTGGTCTTTAGAGGCTATTCCCAGAAAATTCAAGATATACATGTTATTTGCCATATAAATATCTTTAATATGCGGTATTTTAATCAAAGTGTTAGAGCAATTTTTCAGAAAAAAATCGAAATTTTAGATTGGGGAGGGGGGATTTTTCTCAAAATCTTAGTGTCGCATCCCTGAAAGATACTAAACATAAATACCAAGTTTGGTATTTTACCGACTTTTCGTTTTTGAGTTATCGTGTTCACACACACACACACACACACACACACACGCGCGCGCGGACCATTTCAGAGACATGCTCTGTTATTTGTTTCAGATTTAAAATACTTAAACTTTTCTTCCACGGAAATCTGTAAACTCCTGGCCATGCATAGTAACGGATTTCAGCCACATGGCAACCAGAATTTATGATATTTGACTATCGTTTTAGCCTATTATTATCCTTATTTACCGTCTACTTACAAGAAAGCAGGTAATTAGGACAATTTCTGCTAATGTTTATCTCGATGATCATAAAGTACATAGAAGAATAAGCTGTTTAATAATAATTTGTTACAGCGATGTAGAAAAATCATGTAAATAGTACACATCAGATTTTTTATTTAACTTTAGGCGTACATCACTATTTTTTGTAACATGAAGAATTTGTTTTGGATCATCTACCCATTCTAAATCCTGTTTGGTACTTTAATACTATTACTTCTAATATTGGTTTTAATATTTATGTGAGTATATTTGAACAAATTTTGTATGCTTGTTGAACATACTACGATATCTACTGAACTATTTCCAATTAGCAGTTTGCTACATAGATGAGTTCAATTCATTCCGCTTCGTCCATGTTTCAGGCTCAACAACATGGCATCACTTATACTGCCTGTGCCTCATAAAACCACTCTGGCATTTCGAGGGATGAAGAATGACCTAAAATTACACTAATATATTACTGCCAGAGCGGTACAAATGTTCATGCCACTAGGTTGTAGCGTGCAAAAGAAATTTTGATTTAGTGCACCTTGCACAGAACGGGTAACGATGTGGTTTAAACATTTTTCACACACAAGCTTATTGGGTGGTGGCGTAAATACGCGTTTAAGTTAGGTATTTATTAAGGTTTTTAACAGCTGCGCATTTCTTTTGCTAAATGGCTGCAGAGAGAAGTTCAGCTATCAAAGAGTGTTCGAGAGTTCTTTGCTGGATATATATAACCTCAGCAGCTTTTGCTGCTTCTAAGACAGGCTGAACCATAAGTCCTCCCTTTAGAGTTGACACCCGCATTTAACATTTTATTTAATACAATGACGTCAAAACATTACATTTTCACCGTAAAAATAAAAATTAATTTTTATACAATATTCACAGTTAATAATTATCGATTTTAAAATAATAATTTAAAATTATATTTAATTATGATTTTAATAATATTTATAATTTATCCAAATATATTACTTTTTAAAAAGAGTCTCTTTTATCTTATAATCATTTTAAAATGTCCGTCCCCGTGGTGCAATGGTTACCATGCTAACTTCATATTCCCAAGGTCGCGGGTTCAAACCCAGTCGTAGATTTACGGCACGTAAAAGAACCTCAAGCCTGATAGAGAGGCCTCTGAGCAAAATTAAGCGATCTTTCACGCCCAGTATAGATTGGGACGCTGAGAACCTCAGCAGTTAAAGAGCGTCCATAAATAAAACTCCATTTACATTTTTTCATTTGAAACGACAACAGAGTAGAAACAGTTCCATATAAACAACCTGGTGTAATGTGTTTAGTATCTTTTTCTTTCTCTACTTTGTATATAGGTTGCGAATCCCATAGGTAGGAAGCGCGTCTGGCCCAGTTTACTCCGAGTGCTTCACTTTCCCCGCCATTCATTCCACCAACTGCTCTATAATCATCTTTCCTGTCATCCACTTCACCGTCATTTTACATCACCTATTACCTTATTTTCATACCATGCTCATCACCCATTCTGACTTCTCTCTTTCCTCCTGCACAGGCGCTTGAACCCTGGCGCTGGATTGTAAATCCAGGGAAGTGTAACTCCTACATACAGGTGTAACAAAGAGAACGAAAGGCAAACAATCAGATGTGACCCATTCATATGACTTTCTCTAAAAATTGTTACAAAAGATTACTTTTATACATCATATTAATCGAGATAAATATTTGCAAAAATGTTGTATTAGATTCTTCCAAGTAGAAGGGAAATTAGGTTAAACCGCTAGAAAAATATTTTTAAAAGCCGGTAAAACAACTGACATTGCCAGGAGTAAAACAAAGGATATATGAAACTAAAGGTACTTACTTCCTGTTTGAGACACGTAATTAATTTAAAACTGAAACCAACATATCGTTT
The DNA here is from genome assembly GCA_030762935.1 of Hymenopus coronatus. Lineage (NCBI taxonomy): Eukaryota > Metazoa > Arthropoda > Insecta > Mantodea > Hymenopodidae > Hymenopus > Hymenopus coronatus. Next base: position 106,869,442 of record CM060890.1, read on the forward strand.
CAATTTTAATATTCTATATATCGTTTATTGTATTGGTTTAAATTTTAAACTAATTATCATATATATATATATATATATATATAATTAATATATGATATTAATTGTGTTTTAACAAGATTTTTAATTTCTTTGTGTAAGTTTTTGTCTATCGCTTACGGATTATCTGTTATACAAGTCATTCAGAATGTAGAGGTCTTCAGAGGCTATTCCCAGAAAATTTACGATATGTGTTTCGGTTTATTGTGAAAATATCTTAAACGTACTGTTATATATAGGTATATATACACATATATACCGTTACAGCCACTTTTAAGGAACAATTTTCGACGAATGTTTCATGTAAAGTGTAGTTATGGGAAGGAGGGTTTTTCTGAAAATTTGCATGCTCCATCCTTGGAAAACATTGAATTTAAGTACCAAGTTTGGTATGTAGCCGACACCCACAAAATTTTCAGGGAGCCTAGAAACGTATTTCCGGAAGATTTTGGTATCGAATTTTTGGGTGGATTTCCCCTACCTACTATATACATGGTATATGTATGCTAGAGAAATTAAAAAGTCGTAAAACAGATGAATATGCAAAAGAACGGAGACATGTTCTTTATGCTCAATTGAAAACAAAACCCGCATGGAAGTTAGAATCTGGAAAGATAAATAGTTCTGTATCATTTCGAGAATAGAAGACAAGAATGTAATTCCAGATTATGAGATCCAATTCACATTTTATCGCGCTACCGTACTAATTGGGAGTACAATTCGGATATGAATATTTTAGCGGTTAGTAATCAGTTAATAGTTATCAGCTAGTTGGAGTATTTCAGGTTCTCTCGGGGATTCCAGAGCAGTTCATGCCATTACCACTTGTATGTAATTTCGAACCGTTTAGGTTAACAACGTTAAGTAATTGCCTGCCGGGGTTATAGAAAATGACTAACTGCACTAATATCTCTCACAAACCTAGGCGTTTTATCATTTGCACCGTTTTCATTCCGATTAAAACAAAGGTAAAATATATTATTTTCTATTACCAGATAAACACTTTAGTAGAACTCTAATATACAACACATCTCAAATAGTCCTGAATCTTAAAGCCCATTATATAAACATAATTTGAAATGTTTTATTCTCATGACTTCTTCTGCCTATTATACAACAAAATGTTCTTATAAAAGCTTATTCTTCTATCTACTTCATACTAATCAAGATAAACGTTAGCAGAAGCGGTCTTATAATATGCATTCTTTTGCAGGTTTAAGAGGAAAAAACAAATACATTACACTAAAGCAATACTCAAATCTTTTAAGAATCGGCATCTTGTAATGCCCTTAAAATTCCGATCTGTTTGCATTAAGAGGACAAATATAAGAATTATTGGAAAATATAAACCAAAATATCTTGGAGTTGGTTAACTCTACAAAAAGTACTGGACATGAATAATGTGTTTTAATAAACTCTAGATTTTTACTTTCTCTACAGGTATTATGAACACATTGTGCAGAGAAGGTAATATATTCCACCCAAAATTTCGATACTAAGATTTCGTCAACTCCCCTTAATAAAAAAATCATTTTTTGGCAAAAGGTCAGTGTGTGTCTGTGGACAGTATAGCTCAAAAAGAAAACAATTTTAAATAGCAAATTTATTATTTAAGTTTAATATTTTTTAAGGATGCCACACAAAGATTATGAATAAAATTTTCCATCCCAAACTACCCTTTGTTGGAAAAGCATTTGAGCACTTTGTTTTTCCCAAAATTCCTGTAACGATTTGTACTTGAAGAACAAATATTAAATATTTACATGACAAATAAAATGAATATCTTGAATTTTCTGGGATTAGTCTCTGAAAACCTATTCATTCTGGATGAATTTTGCATAGCTGGTAAACCGTGAGAGATAGACAAAAACTTACTACAGCAAATATGTAGATTTCATTAAAAGACACAATTTATATAATATACTTTTTTTGCATAATTAAGCGTTTCTGAGCTATTAGTTCTTTTATAGTTTTAGCTCTAAGCTATTAAGTTTTTTCACATTGGAGGTCATCTTTCCTACTCTCTTTTGTTTTACTACTGATTGTGTAAAGCGAAAATCGAATTTCAATTGTTTCACATAGAGACCGGCTTTTTAAAAGATTTGGCCATCGCTTTAGCCTACTGTATTACCTTATTTCCCTTCTACTTTTGGAACTAATACAACCAGTGCTGTAATGTGTATCTTGATTACCACGGTGTAGCTAAAGGAATAATCTTTCGTAACAAGTTTATAGAAAAAGTCATGCAAAGGGAACACATCAGATATCTGTAGTTTGGTATATCTCTCACGGTTTACCAGTTTTGCAAAATATATCCAGAAAGAAGAGTGCTTCAGAGACTGTTCCCAGAAAAGGGATGTAAATATCTTTAAAATATGGTATTTTAATCGAAAATACAGCCATTTTTGAGAAAACCCAAAATTTCAAAAATATTCCACATAAAGTGTATTCTAAGGTGACAGGATTTTCCTGAAACTATAGAGTGCATTCTTGGAAGATCCTTAACCTAAATACCAAGTTAAGATATGCAACACACGAAAGCATATATACATACATCAAATATGGGGAAGTTGGGCCACCCGGTAATTCAACTTTTATCAAATGGAACTTTGTCATTCCCTTTTCTTTTGTTTTCCACCTGGCCACGCATAGAGAGCTGAAATTTATCCATGTAACACCAGCTTTTAAAAGCTTTGGCTATCGCTTTAGTCTCTGCATTTCACTATTTCCTTTTATACTTATAACTACTTATGACTAAGTAATAATTCAATTTTTGCTAATGTTTATCTTGACTAGCATGAAGTAGATAGAAGACTGAATTTGTGTAAGATAGTTTAATATAAATTAGGTAGAAAATTGTCAATGGAGCATATCATATTTTTCCCGTATGAAAAATTAATTAAATAACTCATATTTATTGGAGTTATTGTTGTATGTTTGTGTCAGAATTTGCATTAATTGTATACATGTAGGAAGAATATAAATTATTGTTACATTTTATTTATGTATAATTATTATTATTATTGTGGAACAAGGTTTGTTGTATTCTTTTATGTGCCAAAGCGGCAGCGAAGGCTAAATGACTATAGCTCTACTCTAGCAAATAAACAATTAATCAAATAAATAAACGAATACGTAGGTAAATAAATAAAATTGTGCATGCTAAATGATCAGCGTTTGTTTCAGAATGATAATACCTTAAAATATGCGAGTCCCCCTTCCACCAAAAATACTAATGTGCACAGGTAGCAAAAATACATTTCCAATTTCATTCGCTTTGCTGGCGTGGAACGCAGTTTAGTTCCCCATTGGGCATCCATTCCTCTTGCTAGCGAATTAGGCGGCAAGTTGTTTCCGCAATTAACATGCGTGTATACAGAGTACAGAACAGAGCAGAACAGCACAACTGTTAAAAACCTAACCTGGAATTGAAAACCAGGATTTACAGTTCCATTTACAAGTGCTGCACATCGTAAATTCTCCCATGTACTCAAAGCGAATTGAAAAGCTCGTAAATAAGAGGTGGGAAGTTTCCCAGAGGCCTTCAAGTAGGAACAGCGAGATGGCCAATAGAATTATGGGCTGCCGGAATGAACAGTCAAACTGCATGGAAATATCCATACCTGGATCGAAAAACTTTACCCAACCCATACTTCAAAAGTAATATCTTAACATCTGTCTGTCTTAGGTTATGTATTATTCGATGTAACTTTGCTGACGCTTGAAATGTGTCAGGATTTGCTGCCTCGACTGCAGAAACATGGTGGAAAAGATCATGTAGAGAACAGCAAGTCATTTGTCACAAGCAATTTCTTCACGGGTTCAATTATCAACCCAGAGGCAATAAGATTGTTGTGATCAGCAATGTTTCAGTTGAATTTCCATCAGTGCGAAGATGTGTCGCAAGGATATGAGCTTCTCTATCCATTCTTCATCACAATATTCTTAAAAAATCTAATGTGTTCCATTCACGTGACTTTCTCTATATCTAGGTAACAAATTATTGTTAAAAAGTTTATTCTTCCATCTACTTCATGTTAATCAAGACAAACACTAGTAGAAACGCTCTTACTACTTGCTTTCTTGTAAGTAGAAGGGAAATAAGGGAATACGCTAGGCTAAAGCGTTAGTCCAGTCTTTTAAAAGTTGGTTGACATGTGGTAGGAATCCGTTTTTTTACATTGCCAAGAGTTGACAAATTCCCGTGTGTGAAAATAATAGCAAAGAATATTTAAAAAATGGTCAACTCAACGAAAAATGTATATGACATAAATTGGGTATTTTCGTGAGATCTGCATTTTTTGTGCTGTAAGATTTTGTCTATCTCTTATAGTTTACCAGTGTTACAAAATCATCAAGAACTAGGAGTTCTTCAGAAGATATTCCAAGAAAATTGAAGATTTACATGTCATTTGTCTTGTAAGTAACTTTAATATACAGCATTTTAAAATGTTCGATTGTTTTCATGTAGAGTGTAGTTTAGGGTGAGGGGAGTATCCTCAAAACCTTCGTGTGGCATCCTTGGTAGATACTAAACATAAACACCAAGTTTGGTATTTTGCCGAGTTGCCCTTTTTGAGTTTTTGTATCCACAGATACATGTACACGCGCGGACCTTTTTCTAAAAATGCCTATTGAATACAGGGGCCCCTAAATCCTGTAGTTCCGGTGATATCTCGGTATCGAAAATTTGGATGGAGTGCATACCTTCTCTATCTACATAACAAGTACTGTGTAGAGAAAAAAAAAGTTCTTCACAATCCTTCATCTTAAATGTTTTTGTAAATGTTTTATTACATTTTTTGTAGATAAAAATACACTAAAACAAAGTGATAGTCAAATCTTTTAAAAGCTGGTTGTTATGTGGTCGGTTTGAAATTCCGTCCTGTTTTCTTGAACAGGAGTAAGGAAAAGAATGACATCCCATTTGAGGAAAGTATAAGCATTTTAAAACTGAAACAAATAACAAGAAATATCTCAAAAAAGGTTAGCTTAAAAATTCATTTGAGATAAATTGTCTGTTTTAACGTAACATCTTCTTCTTTTTTTTTTTTTTTTTTTTTTTGCGTATTACGTATTAGTCTATAAGTTATGTAAAATCTTTTCAAAATTATGAGGACTTAAGAGACTAATGCTGAAAATTCAAGGTATACATTTTCTTTGTCATGAAAATATCTTAAACATATGGTACTTTAATAAAACTTGTTAGCCGTTATTGAGAAAATCTAAATTTTGAAACTTTTTCTAAGTAAAGGGTAGTTTTTGGTGGGAGAATATTCTTGAAAGCTGCTGAAGTTTCAACTTTAATATAACCGAGTTTTTGAGTTTGTGTTATGCTGTTTACACACACACACACACACACATTCACACACATTCACACACACACTATCCCACACTTGGGGCCCTTTTATAAAAAAAATCTTTTGGATTCAGAGAAGCCCAAAACGTGTTCTTCTAATACAATATAGATTGGAATTATTGGATGAAATGCAATATGTGCAATGCAATACTTACTATGTGCATTGTGACAGAAAGTACAAAAATAAAGTGCATTAACTAAATATGAGGTATAATAGTAACCTTCTAATACTGAGCGATATGACTCTGCCGTATGGTATAGATTTGGATTCATCCGAGTTCGATTCTCATCGTTGGCCCTTTCTGATTTTGGGTTTTTCATGGTTTTCCGTGATCCGCAAACGAATGCTAGGCTGATATCTTCCCTAAAAAGATTTCATTCCTATCAATTCCCTTTCACTCCGTTTTCTTATCATTTTACAGATGTACTTGGTGGTGCATGGTGGTGATGAAGTTGCTTGGCCAAAGGAGAGTGGGCAGTAGGTCGACGGTTCGTTCGGCGCCCTCTCTATATAACTACAGCGATGAGGGGAATTCGAATCTGAAACTGTTAGGGAGTTCTGTACGTTTTTACGGCTGTAGTCTCCTATGATTTCTTCCTTTATCCCTTCCTCCCGCGGGCATTAGCCACAACACGCGAGGTATTCGGCTTTAACCTACTCTTATACATTGCTTAATTACAATTAGAGATATATTAAATTTAGCTCAAACTTCGATATCGAGATTTCACTGAGACCGGAGATCTATGGACCCCTTACTTCCAAAAGCAGCATTTTCGGACCAGTGTATATTTCCTGTTCCTATCTAATTCAAAAACAAAGAAAAGTCGGATAAATACCAAATACAAATTGGTACCTGCTTAGAACACAAGTTGGAGAGCTACAATAAGCTACAGCATACAAATGTAGATATCTTTAAATCACTTATTTCAGTTATATGCCGTTCTTTGTAGAATTAGCCGTTTCCGAGATGTCCTTGTTATTGGTTTCATTTTAAAGTACCAAAACTTTAAAGTAAGAGATTACTTAGACATTTCTCAAACGGGCAGTCAACTTTCGCTCCATCTCTCTTTTGTTTTATTCCTGGTCACGCAAAGAGAATTGAATCTCAATTGTTTCAAATAGCGATCAGCTTTTAAGAGGACAAGTTACTCCAAAATGGTAAGAATTAACTGTTATTGTTTTGGGCACTAATAAAGCCTTTATTATTTCTAATCAGAAAATATATACTTTTTCGGCTGAAGAGGATTTTAGTAAATTGAAATATAATTTAAATGCTGGTCTGCATTTCTTTAAATGTTCCTTTTTAGAACATTTGTATCTTTAAATTCAGTTTTCTCAAAGCAACATTTTTGGATACTTTGTACTCTTTTCACAGAAAGTATGAGAGCTGGAAAGCTGAAATTTTCAGCACATATATACAACACATAATTGAACTTTCAGAACCACAATCGTGATGTGAAAGTGTATATTGATCATATGAAGAAAGCAAACACATTGCAAATTTTCCAAATTTTTACTTTTTTGAATTTGCAAATATATTTATTTTTAATGTCTAATGAAATTGTATCATAGCTAAATAATTGATATTCAGAAGATAGCTGATTATACTAAGAACGAACATGCAAAAGTGGGATTATGCATTGCAAGTATTATCAGAGATAAAGGTACATGTTTTAAGACTAATACTTTTTATAAACTCAACCATATAAGCTATTAATGCAAACACCCGCTTGAAATAATTGTCATGATTTATAGAATGCTTAATACAAATTCTGGAAAAACAATTGAATACTTTAAGAGCAATGGTAATTCGACTCACTTAAGGTATAATTTCCGTGTGTTCAGACAACCTTGTCCCCATAAAGTATTTTTTTATCACTTTAGCTTGTGTATGCCCTTATTTTCCTTATACTTCCCAAGGAAGAAAGAAATAAAATTATCCGCTAACATGTATCTCGATTAACATGAAGTAGAATAATAATATTTTATAAGAATGGTTTATTAGCAGAATAGCCAGAGAAAATCATATGAATGGAACACATTGGAGTATTTTTATTGGGAATTTTATTGAAAGCATTTAGCTAACATTCCTCGACCTCTTTTTTTTTTTTTTTTTCAGCTTCCGATTGGCTATAAATAAAGGACAAGTACATAGAAAACAATTATTTTATTAGTAAAAGTATTGTGCACTTATGGTTACTTTTCAACATAATCACCGAAATGATTGATTGTGCACAAGCTTTGCAATAACCGCTTCAAAAAATGTTGCCGCCTATGATGCAGCCCGTAACCACTATCAACGCAGCTGTTTATTGTGAAACTTTGCGAGTTTGCGGTGAGTCATTCAAAACAAACGAAGAGGAATGCTGACTTCAGGAATTGTGTTGATCCATGACAACGCTCATCCACATACTGTTGGCACAACACATCGGCTCCTTGAACAATTTCAATGTGACATTTTTGATCATTCGCCGTACAATCCTGACCTGGCACCCACCGATTTTCACCTTTTCCTTGAACTGAAGACATGGGTGGCTAGGAGGGCAGCACTTTCAAACCAACGAAGATCTTCAAAAGACGTCAATGCTCATTTGAAATCATTGGCGGCAACATTTTTGAAGCGGGTATTGCAAAGCTTCTGCAGAGGTACGACAAATGTCTCAATCTTTACGATGATTATGTTGAAAAGTAACAATATGTGTACAAAACTTTTAGTAATAGAATAATTGTTTTCTATGAACTTGTCAAGAAAAAATCTGATATGTACCATTCACATGACTTTCTCCATATCCCGGCAACAAATTATTCTTAAAAAGCTTTTATACTTTTATTTGCTTTATGCTAATCAGAAAAAAAAAAATAGCAGAAATAGTCTAATTACTCGCTTCCTTGTAAGTAGAAGCGAAATAAGGGACAACTGTAGGTTAAAGTGATAGTCAAAACCTGGTTGATATGTCAATGAAGTTCCTTTGTCCATATGGATAGGAGTTGACAAGTTCCTGTATGAGAAAAGTATACGTTTTTCATAGCAGAAACCAAATATAAGGAATGTCACAAAAACGACGAACTCCACGAAAAAATGTATATAACATAAATTGTGTGTTTTAATGTGCTCTACATTTTTTGTGTAGTAAGTTTTTGTCCATCTCTTAAGGTTTAGCAGTTATTAAAAATTTAGTACAATTCATTTAGATTACACTACTCTTCAGAGGCTATTCCCAGAAAATTCAAGATATACATTTTATTTGTCAGGTAAATATGTTTAATATACGAAATTTTAATCAAAATCGTTAGAGCCATTTTTGAGAAAATCAAAATTTTCGAAAAAAGTTCCATGTAAAGGGTAGTTGGGAGTGGGGGGATTTTTCTCAAAAGCTTCGTGTCGCATCCCTGGAAGATACTAAACTTAAATACCAAGTTTGGTATTTTACCGACTTTTCGTTTTTGAGTTATCGTGTTCACAGACACACGGACACACAGACACACACACACACACACATACACACGGACCTTTTTGTGAAAATGCTTTTTTTGGATATTGGGGATCCTAAAACATATATTTCCAGTGAAATCTCGGTATCGAATTTTTTGGTGGAGTGCAATACTTTCTCTATACACTATGTACATAGTGCGTATGGAGAAAGTAAAAACGGCCCTCGTACTATTGTCTCAGCTTACAAAACGATTGTCTAAGGTAACCGTTTACCAAATTGAAAGCCTTTCTGGTGAATATTGAGTACCATTAACAGAAAGAAGAAAGAAATATAGACGTTTGTAACGATAATAATGTTATTTAAGTATGAAAATAAATGATAAAAAGTCTGATGTATTAAATTCACATTACTTTCTCTACATCTCTGCAACAAATTATTCTTAAAAAGCTTATGCTTCTATTTACTTCATGCTAATTGAGAAAAAACTAGCAGAAATAGTCTTATTACTTGCTTCCAAGCAAGTAGAAGCGAAACAAGGGAGTAGCATAGGCTAAAGATGTAGTCAAAAGCTGGTTACAATGTGATTGAAGTTCCTTTGTTTGTATGGACAGGAGTTGACAGATTCCCGTATGAGAAAATTATTTTTTTAAAGCTGAAACAAATTACAAGCAATATCTCAAAACCGATCGACTTCACGAAAAAAATGTATATATAATAAATTATGTGTTTTAACGAGCTCTACATTTTCTGTTGAGTAAGTTTTTGTCTATCTCTTACGGTTTGTCAGTTATGCAAACTTCCGTAAAATTCATCCAGAATAAAGTAGTGTTCAGAAGCTATTCCCAGAAAATTCAAGATATACAGTTTATTTCTCAGGTAAATGTCTTTATTATACGATATTTTAATCAAAATTATATGCCATTTTTGAGAAAATCAAAATTTTCAAAAATTATTCCATGCAAAGGATAGTCGGGGTTGATGGGATTTTCTTGAAAATCTTCGTGTCGCATCCTTGTAAGATTCCGAGTTTGGTATTTAACGGACTTTTCGTTTTTGAGCTATTCGGATTCAGGGGGACCCAAAGCATCTATTTCCGGTGAAAGTTCGGGACCGAATTTTTGGATGGAATGCAATACCTTCTGTATACGCTATGTACACAGTACGAGTAGAAAAAATAAAAGCAGATAAAATCCCCGATAAAATCTGTAAGATTGCAGTAAAAGATAAAAAATAGCTTTTTTTACACAAACTATACATACATAGACATTAAATATAGGCTTGTCTAAAATAATGAGCAACATTATAAAACGCAATTTTTTGCCAATTCATAATATAGCACATTATTAAACAGCACAACGCAGGTGCACTCTAATAAAAATTAATGTCGGCCGGTCTTTAGCTTATACCCCACAATTTTTAGCCGCCGTGTTCCTAAGTTGAATTTATTAAATAGAGCATTTAACAAGAGAAAGCATCATTTTTTACTTCAAGATAGAGCATACGGTATTACAAAGTTAATTTATATTTTAGGAAGGAAATTTTAAGAGTACCTAATATTTGTTTTTAAGACGCGGTTGAGTATTTTCTATTAATGTTTCTAGGAAACAGAAATTGCTTTTATTGTCACGCCCAAAGCATAATTAGTTGACAGATATGTGCTGCAACTTATCAGTCACGTTTAAAACATGTTTCTTTCACAAAACTTTCCCTAACCATTCTTCAACAAACTGTTCTTCTTAAGTTCATTTTCTAGCTACTTCATGTTAATCGAATAAAATATTTGTGCAAAATTTTATTACCTTGAAGTTAAAATGGAAATAGAGGAATAGGCGGCTTAAGCGATAATAACATCTTTTAGGAGCTTGTCGATGACGTTGAAAATCGTTTCTCTGTCCATGACGAGGATAAACAGCATAACAACTTCCTATTTGAAGAAAAGATATTTTTCAAAATTCAAACCAATGCTAAGGAACATCTAGGAAAGAATTAGTTCCTACAAAGAGAATCTGACGTAAATTGGTTACTTCATAGAGATCTGTATGTGTAGTACGTAATATTTTGTCAACTCTACGTTTACGACTTATGCAAGTCATTCAGAATGAAAGTTCACAGGCTATTCCAAAAATTCAAGATATACTTTTTATTTGGCATTAAAATATTTTAAACATATTGTACTTATGTTGTTCCAAATCCAAAGGTTTTCCATGTAAAGGGTACTTTTGAGCGAATTCTTGGAAGACACTGAACTTAAAGACCAAGATTTATAATTAACTTGTTATTCACACATACACAAAGAGAGAGAGAAACGGGTATATTTATGAAAGTTCGTATGCTTTAGCGCTCAGGGGACCTAATTTTAGAATAAAATGAAAATGTCTCTATTTTTTATAGAGGTGTAGAAAGTAGAACGTATCATTTGGTGCCTTTTGCAAACAGGCGATATGTAGTATACACGCTTCATAAGATGAAGTTTGAAAAATCTACAGTAAATAAGATATTTTTGCCGTGTATACAAATTTTACCTAGTACGATAATTTAAATAACAATTTTTGATTGACTGAACTCATTGCTCTGAAGAAAATGAGTAATGTGATGCATTTTTAAATATATTAAATTTTTTTGTAGAAAAATTAGTACTTTATGTACTGCCAAACTCTTGATTTTTCAAAATTTTATTATTTATTTTTCAAATTTTGAATATTATTTTAAAACGTATATGACTATTTTTATATACTTTTAAAAGAGAGTATAACATTTTTGACGCTAATTAAAAAAATGACTCATTGAACCAATTTGAGTATGAAAAACTGGCGAAAAAAGTTTCCGAAAAATGACGTGTCTACTAATAAACATGCCCATTAATAGCAGCGCTTTTGGGGGATTGGGCAATATTTCACTGAAATAAAAATTCCCTATTCTATGCCAGATGTTAAAATGACAATAATTTGACTACAATCATTCCTAAAGCAATATTTTTTATTTCATTAAGTAAATTTCGACTAAATAAATCCTGTGTAAGCGAATAAATAGTCATATTAATGATAAAAATATCGGTCTATTTCTTTCCTTCACCATTCATCAAGAATTTACAGCCTGTTTTAAATAAGCAATAATCGAAATAGCATTCGCATGTTGTCTACAAAACTAACGTATTTAGTGCGTCAGTATTAATGATTCAGACTCCACGTTGCTCGTTAACTCTTACGCTAACTACTGCGCACTCAGTACAATTTAAGCTACCTCCTCGTTAGCTCGGAGAAATCACGTGGCGAACTGCTGCGACATGCAAGATTGTAAGCAGAAGAAATAGACAAATCAAAAACAAAAATCTGATGTGTTCCATTCACATGATTTTCTCTACATCTCTGACAAAAATTAATGTTAAAAAAGCTTATGCTTCTTTTTACTTCCTGTTAATCGAGAAAGATTAGCAGAAATAGACTAATTACTTGCTTCCATGCAAATAGAAGGGAGTAGTATAGGCTAAAGCTGTTGTCAAAAGCTGGTTGCTATGTTACTGAAGTTCCTTTGTCTCTATGGACAGGAGTAGACAAATTCCCGTATGAGAAAAGTACATTTTTCAAAGCTGAAACCAATAAAAAGGAATATTTCAAAAACGATCCACTCCACGAAAGAAATGTGTTTAACATAAATTGTGTGTTTTAATGTGCTCTGCATTTTCTGTTATGCAAGTTTTTGTCTATCTCTTACGGTTTGCCAGTTATGCAAAATTCCGTAAAATTCATCCAGAATAAAGTAGTCTTCAGAGGCTATTCCCATATAATTCAAGATAAACATTTTATTTGGGATTAAATATGTTTAGTATATAGGATTTTAATCAAAATCGTTAAAGCCGTTTTTTAGAAATTCAAAATGTTCAAACACTTTCCCATGTAAAGGGTAGTTTGTGGTGGGGGGATCTTCTTGAAAATCTTGGTTTCGCATCCTTGGAAGATACCAAACCTAAATGCCAAGTTTGGTATTTAATGGTCTTTTTGTTTTTGAGCTATGCTGTCCACAGGCACACACACACACACACACGGGTATTTTTGTAAAAATGCTTTTTTTTTTTTGGATTCAGGGGGCCCTAAAACATGAATTTCCGGTGAAATCTCGGTATGGAAATTTGGGTGGAATACAATGCTTCCTCTATACACTATGTACATAGTACGTGTAGAGAAAGTAAAAAAAAAAAAAAGTTCTCGGCGATGATAGAATGCACGAGAACAGTGCGCCTGAGGAGCTCACGATGGCTTTGGCGTTTCCAATTGATTAGGCTCTCCATGGACGGCAAACGTAAGGTGGGCAGTTTCCGGGCACATGTAACCAGTTAAAATACGGTGTGGACAGAGTTATCTGTTAAAGGCAGTAAAAGAGAACCACAAAATCCGCGTCCAGGGCCCCCTATCGTTGAACCACTCTGCAGACCCGCATACTAGATTCGCACGAGCAACGAAATTCCCATTTTACAGTGTCGGAAAGTTTAAATTGTGCGAGTTTTTTTGTTTTGTTTAGGCCCCTATGTATCAGCTTGCAGCATCCATATGGCTTCCCCTGCACAACACGGGTGACTGGGTCACACTGACCATATATCGTACACTGGACAGTTTCCTCCGGCGGGAGATGGGGAAGAGCACCGTGAATGGAGAGTTATGGAGTTTCGAGACGGGGGGTAGGAAGGAGATGAAAAGGTAAAAGAATACTTGCACGAGAACCATCTCCTCGGTCTAACATTTTCACAATTCAGAGCTTGCCGTCGTTATGCTTATTACACCCCAGACGAAGCGAACAAAAGGGTAACCATTTTAGCACCTCCCACTCTTCCGCCGGTGTCACGATAAATAATAATAGGGTCTTAGTTTTAATTACTTGGACCCATGGTGAAGCTGCCAAGATATTATTCTTTACGGGCGCAGGAGGTGGCAGACAGCCGCGGCCCGCAAGAGACGAAAGGCTTCCGGTTCCTGGAGAACTTTTACAGGGAAACTCCAGAAGAACATGGTCCAAACTTTACACATTTATTCCTGGACTGCTAATTCTTCTACCAACATTCGCCTTCCGCAAACAGTTTGACTAGTCTAAACTAAGTGTTGTGAACGAAATGCACGTGTCAATGACTATCGGATTAAATTTTTATTCAGAATTATTATTTGATAAATTATAGCCAGGAAGTGTTAGCATAATATATTATTGAATATTTTACCACAAAATGCAGCTTATTTTGCCCTTAATGGCCTAATTTGTCCAACCTTTGAAAATATATTATTTTATAAATATATGCACACATATTTTATTTTGTAATGAATCTAACCGAAAATTTGTATTACTGCTCTCAAAATTTAGTAAATCTAGTAATTTTAAGATTATGACATTTTATCACCACGAACAATCTTAAATAAACGAGATTCCCCCAATTTTGAGCCTCCTATTATTTGGGAATAATAAATATTTATATTTCATATTGTGTGCAAAAAATAATAAAAAGAATACTTATAAGTTATATTTTTCAGTTTATACTGCACCCAATATGAAATATAATGAATTATTACTGTCATATAACAGGGGGCTCGAAGTTCTGGAAGTCTTGAATATTTATGACTATGGTGTTCATGGTGTTGAAGTGTTACAATCCCCAAAATTAATAGATTTCTCCGAATATTTTAGCTCTTCTATTATTATATGCACAAAAAGCGAATTTTAACATAAGTTAAATATAAAATAACATGTATAAATGTGTACTTTTATAAAATAACATATTTTCAAAATTTGAACCAAATCAGCCCATTAAGAGTCAAATAAGCTCCAAATTATTAAAGGTCCATTAATGTATTATAGTAACATTTTTGGCTATAATTTATCCGATCAGAATAATCCTGAATAAAGATTTAATGGAGTATTTTAATGTGAAAGTAAATTTAACCAAACAGTGTCCAGAATTAATGCCACTACTGTATATCGAATAGAATGTATGAAAGAATGACGGAATGAATGAATAAATAAGTATATTTATTGAAAAAACAGTATGCATACATTGATGTTCATCAATCGCACGAGTCCACAGACCGTACGTGCTTTTGCAATACACAAAATAGTAAGCAATATTACAAAAACAAAAAATTAAAAGAGTAAACACGAAAATAAAAGGACAAAGATATTCAAATACAGCAACTTGATTTACAACACAGAACATACCGATTTCAGATGCATTAATACACCCTATTATATTAGACAAATACACTTAAGAGAAATATATACATACAATACTAGCACTACAAAAACAATGACCGAAAAGTATAACGTAAAATATATGTAAGTAAAACATTATAATCACTTTTGTTTAACTCTTCTGAATAGAATGTATTATCATATGTAGGTTAACAAGCCTAGTTATAATGCTAACATCAGTGACTGACTCATAAAAACAGACTACAGTAAACGCGCCACGATAAGCCAATCAGAGCTTAGTTTTAATCATTCGGCAAATTATGTTGATTTTTATCTTGGTTAGTATGATGTAGCTAATAAAATACTCTTTTTTTTTTTTTTTTTTTTTTTTTTTTAACAAAAGTTTGTTGCGGAACAGCTAGAGAACGTCACATGAATGGAATACATTACATAGATTTCTTATTTTTGTGGTGCTAACCATTTTTTCAAGGTTTTCATGTTTTTTAGGTTTAAGTTATCAAATACATAATTTTCTAAATGGGAAGTGTCATTCGTTTTTTTTCTTCCATTCTGGTCAAGCAAGAAGAACGAATTTCACTACCATAAACAGCATTAAACTCTTTAAAAAATGGAATATCCCTTTATCCCAGTATATTCCCATTTTTACTCTCTCTATACGTACTATGTACATAGTGTATAGAGAAAGTATTGTAATGCACCCAAAAATTCGATACCGACATTTCACCGGAAATATACGTTTTGAGACCGCCTGAATCTAAAAAAAGTATTTTTAGAAAAATGGTCGTGTGTGTCTGTCTATCTGTCTGTATTTAAGTTTGGTATCTTCCAAGGATGCGACACGAAGATTTTGAAGAAAATCCCCCCACCCCAAATTACCCTTTATGTGGAACTTTTTTCGAAAATTTGATTTTCTAAAAAATGGCTCTAAAAATTTTGATTAAAATATCATATATTAAAGATATTTACCTATCAAATAAAATGTATGTCTTGAGTTTTCTGGGAATAGCCTCTGAAGACTACTTTATTCTGGATGAATTTTATGGAATTTTGCATAACTGGTAAACCGTAAGAGATGGACAAAAGCTTAGCGCTCATTAAAACACACAATTTATGATAAATGCAGTTTTTCGTACAGTTGATCGTTTTTGAGATATTCCTTGTTTTTGGTTTCCGTTTTGAAAAACTTATACCAAACCATACAAACAAAGAAACTTCAGTCACATAGCAGCCAGCTTTTGACTGTCACTTTAACCTATGGTACTCCCTTATTTCGCTTCTGCTTGCAAGGAAGCAAGTAATAAGACTCCCTCTGCTAATTTTTTCTCGACTAGCATGAAGTAAATAGAAGCATAAGCTTTTTAACAATAATTTGTTGTAGAGAGGTAGAGAAAGTCATGTGAATGGACCTCTTCAAAGTTTTTTATTTATTGGATTCCTCTATATGCCCGGTTACCATAGTAACATTACATGTATTTATTACATTAATTGATCATTTTTGGAATTATTTCAATATGTTAATAGCTGAATAGATACATATTTGTATTTTCCTTAGAATACAATTAAGCGCAATTTAGCCAACTTATAATATATTATATCATGTACAATTTATTAGTCCCTCATATTGGTGTGTTTTTCTAGCCTAAGATCCTAGGTGCTTAGAAATTAGTTCCTGACTATCAGCTGGCCAGATACTTCCATTTTGTGTGACTTCTTTTATGAGAATTGATCTTTGATGTTCTGTGTTTATGCATTCGTAAATGAAATGGTTGACTGTCTGTTGTCCTCTGATGCATGTCCAGATCCGATCGTTTATAACGTGTAATCGATTAAATATGATTTTATTTTCCTGTGACCTGTCACTACGGCTGGGAATTCTGGGTTTACTGGTAGTTTTAGTTTTAGGCTTTCTTTACTTGAGGGAAGAAAGGATTTGGTCACTGCTGCTTTTGTGGTGTTATTCCCTACGTCTTGCATTTCTCGATGTCTGAGTGCTTTATTTTTTATTTGATAGTAATAATAATAACTTCATGGCACGTCAGCTCACAAGGAACCTTGGACTACCACCCGGCCGCTGCGTCCCCCAAGAATGGGATACAGAACGCTATGGATGGGGTGCAGTATTGGAGGGTGAGACGTGGTCAGCGCCTCGAACCCCTCCGGCCGTTTAATGCACTACTTCTCCATCAACTATCTCCTCAATTGGCCTCCCAGGGACCTCACGAGGCTGGGTGCACCCTGGGCCTGGTCTCCCAGCGGTGAAAAATCCCCACACCGGTACCGGGAATCGAACCCAGATTTTTCGCTTGGTAAGCTGCGCTACCACCGTGCTAAGGAGACTGATGGTAGATTTATAATATCTTTCCTTTTAATGCTTATCTCGATCAGCATGAAGTATATAAAGTAAATAGCTTTGGCAAGAATAGTTGGTTGTAGATTAGTAAAATAATGTGAATGTAGATTTTTAAGTTTCTATTGTTTGTAACCTAGAACTGAACTGAATATCTCAATTCAATGCAAATCAGACCAAGAGGCAAATTTCCTTTGCTGACGCAATCAATTTACAGGACACAAATTCAGGCGACTATAACTAGAACAGAGAAATTTAAACGTATTAACACTGGCTTTTCAATTACAGTTTCTGATGTATTTTGTGGAAGTTCTGAGTAGCAGCGGTTTCAGTTTCACGAAACTGTCAGAGCAGTTTTTCTTCAGTTGTGGCGAATGGCACATCCACATAAAGAAATAAGAAAAAAGTAAGTTAGTGGATACATAAACCGACTTATGAATATTAATAACAAGCTGATGTTAGTCATGCACCCTTGTTCTAAAATGGAAGGACAGAAATATAACATTGCTCACGGCCATTATTGTTGACGACAGCAACGCGAAATGGGGTTGTAGAATGGTTATGTGAGCCGTTGTTTTTAAACGCTAAAGCTGTTATTTGGAGTAGCAAAATGGTCAGTAATATGTCATCGAATTAGGGTCATCGAGCTATATGCGCGTTTATCTACCTGCACAAAATGTGATGCAGTTAAACCTTCTAAACTTTATAATAAAAGCTTTAAGTGGCAAAATACATGCGTGGTTCATTAATCTATCAACAATTTTTACTTTATCTTCACATACTATGTACATACATAGTGTATAGAGAAGGTATTGAAATGCACCCAAAAAGTTGATACCGAGATTTTATTGCAAATAAATACACGTTTTGGGTCCCCCTAAATCCAAAAAAGAAGCATTTTCAGAAACGAAAGACTGTTATATGCCAAAAACAAGTTTCTCAAGAAATTCCCTGCTTCCCAAACTACCTTTTACATAGAACATTTTTTGAAACTGTTGATTTTCTCAAAAATGGATTTAATTATTTTGATTAAAATGCATTATGTTTAACATATTTTTATGACAAACGAAATGCATATCTTGAATTTTCTATTCTGAATCTTCTTTTATGTAACTGGCAAACATTAAAGATATACAAAAACTTATTACATAAAAATATAGATCTCATTAAAACACACAATTTATGTCATATACATTTTTTGTGGAGTTTTCGAGATATTTGGAATTGCTGGTTTCAATTTTAGCCACTCAAACTTTTCTCAAACGGGAAGATATCATTCTTCTCGTTTTTCGTTTGTTTATTCCTGGCAAGCAAAATATTAGAATTTCAATTTTTAACTTTCTCTATAGGCACTAAGTACATAGTGTATAGAGAATGTATTGCACTCCACCAAAAAAATTCGATACTGAGATTTCACCAGAAATATATGTTTTAGGGTCCCCTGTATCCAAAAAAAGTATTTTCAGAAAAAGGTCCGTGTGTGTGTGTCCGTGTGTCTGTGAACACGATAACTTAAAAACGAAAAGTCGGTAAAATACCAAACTTGGTATTTAAGTTTAGTATCCTCCAGGGATGCGACACGAAGGTTTTGAGAAAAATTCCCCCACCACAAACTACCCTTTACATGGAACTTTTTTCGAAAATTTCGATTTTCTCAAAAATGGCTCTAACGATTTTGATTAAAATACCGTATATTAAAGACATTTACCTGACAAATAAAATGTATATCTTGAATTTTCTGGGAACAGCCTCTGAAGAGTAGTTTATTCTGGATGAATTTTACGGAATTTTGAATAACTGCTAAACCATTAGAGATGGACAAAAACTTACTGCACAAAAAATGCAGAGCACGTTAAAATACTCAATTTATGTTATATGCATTTTTTCGTGGTGTTGGTCGTTTTTGAGACATTCTTTGTTTTTGGTTTCTGCTATGAAAAACTTACTTTTCTCATACAGGAATTTGTCAACTGCTGTTCGTACAAACAAATGAACTTCGGTGACATAGCAACCTGCTTTTGACTTTCATTTTAACCTATGGTACTCCCTTATTTCGCTTTTACTTACAAGGTAGCAAGTAATAAGACTATTTCTGTTATTTTTTTCTGACTAGAATGAAGTAAATAGAAGTATAAGCTTTTTAATAATAATTTGTTGCAGAGATGTAGAGAAAGTCATGTGAATGGTACATATCAGATTTTTTTCACATAGCAACCGAATTTTATAGTACGAGACTATTGTTTTAGACCGTGTATTTCCTTATTTCCCTGTGCATTTTCTTATTTTCCTTCTACTTACAAGGAAGCTAGTAATAAAACTAATTCTGTTTTGTTTATCTTAATTAGCATGGTGTAGATAACAGATTAATGTTTTGAATAAAAGGTTTGTTACCGAACAGCTTGAGGGCATCATGTGAATGGAACACATTAGATTTTTTCCCCTTCTATGTACAATGAACCAAGTAATATGGACAATTCTGCTAATGTTTAACGATTAGCATGATATAGGTAGAAGAATAAGCTTTTTAACAATAATTTGTTACAGATAAGTAGAGAAATCATGTGAATGCAACGCATCAGATTTTTGCTCATCTACTTACAACAGATATTCCATCCTCGTAAAAATCCTTCGGTAGCGTCGAATGAAAGATAACTTCTTCACTGGTCAAATTTACACTTATTCAACGAAGGGGATTTTAGCACGTTCAAAATTATAAATCTAATGTGTGTCATTCACATGACTTCCTCTATCTATACTGTAACATACTATGCTTACCAAAGCTTATTCTATCTTATTTCCAGCTAATCAAGATAAACATTTAATGGGAAATACATGTTTTGAGAGCCACGGAATAAAACTATTTAGAAAAAGATCCGTGTATCTGTCTCCGAATATATGTCTGTGGACAACAAATCACAAAAACAAAGTCTGTTAAATAGCGAAGTTAGTATTTAAGTTTAGAATCTTCGAAGGATGCGACAAGAAGATTTTTAAGAGAATTCCCCTTCCCCCAACTACCCTTTACACTGACAATTTTTTAAAATTTTCGGCTTTCTCTTAAATGGCTCTAACGATTTTGATTAAAATATAATAAATTATAGATATTTACACGACACAAAATAATATACATATATGAACTTTTGGGTCACCCTCCGTGGTGTAGTCGTGTTCATACACTCAAGGTCGCGGGTTCAAAGCCGGCGGAGGACGATGGATATTTTCGGACTAAAAACCTTAGCATGGCTTCATTCGGAAGGGAAGTAAAGCCGTTGGTTCCGTGTGGTAGATTTATGGCACATAAAATCTCAAGCATGATAAAGAGGCCTCTGAGCAAACGTAAGCAGTCTTTTACGTCAAATATAGAATACGACGTTGAGAACCGCACATTAACGCTCCATTTCAATTCGAATATCTTGGGACTAGCCATTGTGAATAAATTCTGCATAATTGATATAGTGTAGATCTCGTTAAAACACACAGTTTATGTCATATACGTTTTTGTAGAGTTCACCATTTTTGGCTTGTTTTAAAATACATATAGTCATCTCAAACAGTAAGTTGTCATTCGTTTCATACCTCATTTGTTTTAGTCCTGCAAAGATGACCGAATTTCAATTATAGTATAACGACAGATTTTAAAAGATTTTCCAAGAGTTTAGTTCAGTGTATTCCATTATTTTTTCTTTGTAGTGTTTAACGCCCGCTTTAAATACTTAAGGCACCGCAGGCGGTGACACTGGTGATACATGAATGATGATGGAGCACTGGTGGAATGCGATGGCGGGGGAAACCGGAGTATCCGGAAAACCCACCCCAGTGCCGCTTTGTCCACCACAAATCTCACATGCGGTCGCTTTGAATCGAACCCCGGCCGTCTAGGTGAGAGGCGAGTGGTCTAACCACTCGGCCACGGCAACAAAATGTAACAAGACAATATCTGCTAATGCGTGTCTCAATTTCCATGAACTACATAGAAAAAAAATCTAATGTGTTCCATTCGCATGACTTTCTCTATATCTCTACAACACTTATTCTTCTATTTACTTCATGCTAACAGAAAAAAAAAAATAGCTGAAATCGTCTTATTACTTGCTTCCATGTAAGCATAAGAAAAATAAGGGTGCGCCATAGGCTAAATAGATAGTCATAAGCTGGTTGCTATGTGATTGAAATTCCTTTGTTTATGTGGACAGGAGTTGACAAATTCCCGTATGAGAAACGTATCAGTATTTTATAGCTGAAACCAATAATAAGGAACATCTCAAAAGATCAACTCATCGAAAAAATGTATGTAACATAAATTGTGTGTCTTAACGAGCTCTACATTTTTTGTTATCTAAGTTTGTGTTTATCCCTTACGTTTACCAGTTATGCACAATTCATCCAGAATAAAGATGTCTTCAGAGGTTTTTCTCAGAAAATTCAAGGTATACATTTTATTTGTCATGTAAGTATCTTTAATGTGCGACTTTTCAATAAAAATCGTTAAGAGCAATTTTTGAGAAAAAGTTTCCATGTAAAGGGTAGTTGGGAGTGGGGATATTTTTTTGTAAAATCTTCGTGTCACATCCTTAAAAGATACGAACCAAGTTTGGTATTTAACGGACTTTTCGTTTTTGAGCTTTGCACCCCCTAGCCCCCCTCCCACACACAAACACACACACTGACAGACTGGTAGAAGCACATGGACATTTTTCTAAAAAGCTTTTTTTTTATTCAGGAGATTTCAAAACATGTCTTTCCGGTGAAATCTCAAATTTTTGGGTGTAATACAATATGCTATGTATATAGTACGTATATAGAGAAACTACTAAGCTTTAGTAAGAATAGTATGTTTCAGAATAGGTAGAGAAAGTGAGCAGTTTGTTTCAGAATAGGTAGAGCGGAACACCTCAGATTTTTATGCTTACTAACGTTGCCCCAGAGGTGATATGGTAATAACTTAATTCTGTAACAAATTAAAATTTGAAACAGTTTGCTCTATAAACACTAAATAGCGCTAGGAATAATCTGCCAATGTGTGATGGAAATTATCTACAGACTTCCTGTGCTGGGAAAAGATATCCCATTAAAAGATTCTCATAAATGTATTTAAACGGTTATTCATTTTAAGGAATTACTGCTGTTAACACAAACACACAGCATATTACTTTCTCTATACGAACTATGTGTATAAAGAAGGTATTGCATTGCACCCAAAAATTCGATACCGAGATTTCACCGGAAATACATGTTTTGAGACTCCCTGAACCCAAAAAAAAAAGCATTTTTAGAAAAATGTACATATGTGTGTGTGTGTTTCTGTCTGTCTGTGTGTATGTGTATGTGTGTGTGTGTTTGTGTCTGTGGACAGCATAGCTCAAAAACGAAAAGACCGTTATAGCCCAAACTTGATATTTACGTTTGGTATCTTACAAGGATGCGACACGAAGATTTTCAAGAAAATCCCCCCCCCCAAACTACCCTTTACATGGAAAAAAATTTGAAAATGTTGATTTTATTAAAAATGGCTCTAACGCCTTTGATTAAAATATCGTAAATTAAAGATATTTACCTGACAAATAAAATGTATATCTTGAATTTTCTGGGAATAGCCCCTGAAGACTACTTTATTCTGGATGAATTTTACGGAATTGTGCATAACTGCTAAACCGTAAGAGATGGGGGAAAACTTACTAGAAAGAAAATGTAGCTCACGATAAAACACACAATTTATGTCATATTCTTTTTTTCGTGGATTTGATCATTTTTAAGATATTCCTAGTTCTTCGTTTTAGCTTTGAAGGACTTATACTTTTCTCACACAGGAATTTCTTAACTCCTGTCCATACAAACAAAGGAACTTCAGTTACATAGCAACCAGCTTTTGCCTATCATTTTAAGCAATGGAACTCTTTCATTCCGCTTCTACTTAAAAGGAAGGAAATAATAAGACTATATCTGCTAATTAGCATGAAGTAAATAGAAGCATAAGCTTTTTAAATACAATTTGTTGCAGAGAAGTAGAGAAAGTCATGTGAATGGAAAACATCAGATTTTTTTTCTGTACAGAAACAATGGCCACATTTTGAATACATCTAATGGCGTGGAAGCAAGCAAAATACGTTTCAAATCGATATTCGCACTGTTGTAGGCCTAATGAAAACGAAATTAAACACATTCCTTTAGGCGAAGGTTTAAAATCCCATTTGGATTTAAGCAGCTTTTCCATAAATAAATGAAATCTCCTCGGGGAAAAGAGCGACAATCCCAATTTCGTTCTCAGCCCTTCGCATTAGCACATTGTGTGAAATATTTTCTCTTCTGCGCATTTCTTTCCGGGAATATGAAACAAAACTTTCAACTCTTCTTTTCAGTAACAAAATAATTTCAATGAGTTTCTAGTTTCTTATTATTACACGTATGTTTCTCCCGTAAATATTTCATAGATAGTGTTGAAATGTTCAAAAAGGTAACATATGGAACAAATGGGAAATCGCTCATAATAATTTTATTTTCATTATTAAAGTATGAAACATAATATCTGATAGACGAATAATTGGTATACATAAAAACAACTGAAAGGCGTTGTATTTTTACGAGATATTTGGACCTCTGTGATAAACGATTTTAAGCAAGGAATATAAAAGCTTAAAGGTTTGTAGTTTTTACGAATTTCTAGATTATATTTTATAAAATCTAGTTTACATAATACTATTTACTATCACTTTTATACAAAAACATTCTGTGTCAAAAATTTTAGAACAATACTCTTCTATGAAATGTCAAACTGAGTGATTAAGTTGGTTAAACGCTATCTTCCATTCCCAAGGTCGCGGGTACAAAAATGACCCACAACAATTCTTTTTAAATATTGTTGAAAGTGTCAACCCCATATAAATAGATACACTGGCATGCAAAATAGCTCCAGCGGCAAGAAATTCTGTACCCGATGGTTCTGATTTGACAGCGACATTAATAAACCAAAATAAATATTGTTTTTTACTTTCTCTATCACTATGTATATTGCATTCCACCCAAAAATTAAATTCCGAGATTTCATCGGAAATAACATGTTTTGAGGACCCACGAATTAAAAAAAAGTTTAGAAATAGGTCTGTATGTAGTGTATTTTGTGGACGGTATAATTGAAACGGAAAGTCGGCTAAATATCAAATTTCGTTTTTAGTTTTAGCACCTTTCGAAACTTCAACACGAAGATTATCAGGAAATTCCCTAACCCCAATTGCTCTTTACATGAATCTGTTGTTTTCTTTTTTGTTTTGTTTTTTTGAAATTTTTTATTTTCTAAAAATGATTTTAGCGATGTTGATTAAAAAAATCATACATGTAAGATATTTTCATTAAAAATAAAATGTATGGGAATAACCTCTTCATTCTGGATGACTTGTATAACTGGTGAACCGTAAGAAACAAAAACTTACTACAAAAAAAGTAGATGTTGAAACAACGTACAATTCTTACATATGTTTTTTTTTTTGAGTTAACCGTTTCCAAGATATTGCTTCTTTTGATTTCAATTTTAAACTACTTAAAACTGTCTCAAACGTGAGGTCATCCTTCGTTTCCTATCTTCTTTTTACTTTCTCCATACGCACTATGTACATAGTGTATAGAGAAAGTATTGCACTCCACCAAAAATTCGATACCGAGATTTCACCAGAAATATATGTTTTAGGGCCAACAATATCCAAAAAAAGCATTTTTACAAAAAGGTCCGTGTGTGTGTGTGTGTACGTGTGTCCGTGTGTTTGTGAACACGATAACTCAAAAACGAAAAGTCGGTAAAATACCAAACTTGGTATTTAAGTTTAGTATCTTCCAGGGATGCAACACGAAGATTTTGAGAAAAATCCCCCCACCCCCAACTACCCTTTACATGGAACTTTTTTCGAAAATTTTGATTTTCTCAAAAATGGCTCTAACGATTTTGATTAAAATTTCGGATATTAAACACATTTACCTGACAAATGAAATGTATATCTTGAATTTTCTGGGAATAGCCTCTGAAAAGTAGTTTAATCCGGATGAATTTTACTAAATTTTGAATGACTGCTAAACCGTAAAAGATGGACAAAAACTTACTACACAAAACATGTAGAGCACTTTAAAACACACAATTTGTTATATAATTTTTTTTCGTGGAGTTCGTCGTTTTTGTGACATTCCTTATTTTTGGTTTCTGCTATGAAAGACGTATACTTTTCTCATACAGGAACTTTCAACTCCTATCCATATAAACAAAGGAACTTCATTGACATAGCAACCAACTTTTGACTATCACTTTAACCTACGGTTGTCCCTTATTTCGCTTCTACTTACAAGGAAGCGAGTAATAAGACTATTTCTGCTATATTTTTCTGATTAGCATAAAGTAAATAGAAGTATAAGCTTTGTAAGAATTATTTGATGCAGGGATATGGAGAAAGTCATGTGAATGGTACACATCAGATTTTTTACTTTCTCCATACGCACTCCATCCAAAAATTCGATACCTAGATTTCACCGGAAATATATGTTTTAGGGTCCCCAATATCCAAAAAAAGCATTTTCACAAAAAGGTCCGTGTATGTGTGTGTGTCCGTGAACACGATAACTCAAAAACGAAAAGTCGGTGAAATACCAAACTTGGTATTTAAGTTTAATATCTTCCAGGGATGCGACACGAAGATTTTGAGAAAAACCCCCCACCCCCAACTACCCTTTACATGGAACTTTTTTCGAAAATTTTGATTTTCTCAAAAATGGCTCTAACGATTTTGATTAAAATTTCGTATATTAAAGATATTTACCTGACAAATAAAATGTATATCTTGAATTTTCTGGGAATAGCCTCTGAAGAGTAGTTTATTCTGGATGAATTTTACTAAATTTTGAATAACTGCTAAACCGTAAGAGATGGACAAAAACTTACTACACAAAAATGTAGAGCACTTTAAAACACACAATTTATGTTATATACATTTTTTTCGTGGAGTTCGTCGTTTTTATGACATTACTTATTTTTGGTTTCTGCTATGAAAAACGTCTACTCTTCTCATACAGGAACTTGTCAACTCCTATCCATATAAACAAAGGAACTTCATTGACATAGCAACCAGCTTTTGACTATCACTTTAACCTACGGTTGTCCTTTATTTCGCTTCTACTTACAAGGAAGCGAGTAATTAGACTATTTCTGCTAATTTTTTCTGATTAGCATAAGGTAAATAGAAGTATAAGCTTTGTAAGAATTATTTGATGCAGGGATATGGAGAAAGTCATGTGAATGGTACACATCAGACTTTTTTTATTCTTGACCTTCGAAAGAGAACCGAATTTCAATGTTACACCCTTACGGCAGTTTTTTAAAAGATTTGACTGTCGCTTTAGACTATTGCATTCCCTTATTAGTCTTCTATTTATAAAGAACTAAGTAATAAGACCATTTTTGGTAATTTTTATCTTGCTTGGCATTATGTAGATAAAAAATATTTTTTTTAAGCAAAGTTAGTTTGCAGAGCAGATACATAAAGTAATGTGAATGGAAGACATCAGAATATTTTAAGACTGTAAATCTGTATTCTTCAAAGTAGGATGATAAGTATAACTGCAACTCTTAAATTCGATCTTTCAGCTATACTATTTCACAAAGTATTAGATATTTGTTTGCAATTTTGTTTCAGTTATGAAACAAATTCAAATGCCGAACTTCTTTTTGCTGTCAATAAATATTTCTTGACCATTCACGCCTTGTAAAGAGATAATCAGCTAGCCGGAGCTAAATTAATAAATAAAAAAGTTGATTTGTTCCATTCGAAATACAATCTATTCTTACAATAGATTATTCCTTTATCTGTATGATGCTAATCGAGATACACCTTAGCAGAATTCCTCTTATTACTTGCACCATTGTAAGCAGAAGGGAAATAAGAGAATCAATTATGCTAAAGCGATAGTCAAATATTTTAAAAGCTGATCGCTTTATGAAACAAATGAAGTTCGGTTTGTATACATCGTCCTCTTTAAGAAAGTTAGGTAGTTTAAAGCTTAAACGAATAACAAAAATGTCTAAAAAACGGCCAAAATACAAGAAAAACGAATATAACATAAATTAAGTGTTTTAATGAGATTTAAATGTCTTGTCTTAAGTGTTTGTTTCTCTATAGGTTTAACCGTTATGCAAAATTCTGCAAAACTCATTCAGAATAAAGATGTCTTCAGAGGTTATTTCCAGAAGATTCAAACTATATATTTTATTTTTGATGCAGATATATTTCATATAAGACATTTTAATCGTTAGGACCACTTTTGAGAAAAAATTTCAAGTTAAGGGTAGTTTGTGGCATGGAATTTATTTTTATACTCTTCGTGTCGCATTCTTTGAAGATGCTAAAATTAGATATCAAGTGCAAACTATGCTGTCCACACACAAGGACATGTTTTTTTTAAAAAAAAAGTTTCTTTTCGATTCAGGGGACCTCAAAACATATATTTACGTTGAAATATTGACATAGAATTTTTGGGTGAAATATAATACCTTCTCTAGCTAGTATGTACATCGATGTGTATAAGTGCTAGAGAAAGTAAAAATAAAATACTTAAAGATCAGCCATAAATAAGTAAGAAGCCTACGAAGGAATACATTATGGCCTGGGTGCGGTACCGCGGGTAGCGCATATATAACGATACCCAGACTGGTTTATGTACCAGATTATTGTTATTTTTGTTTTGATGCACTTGTTTCGCTTTCCCTTTAGACTGGTGGTACGCTGGAGTCACTGAACAAAAACAGTGATAAAGGAGTATTGAGATAATGAATATGGATTTAAGCCTTTAAGCCAAGCTCGCTATGTTTTATTTTAGTTGTGAAGTTGCCCATTAGGGTCCAGCGACGCAAATCCACCCCACAGCAGTTAACAAAAGATCCTACACACAGGGGTGAATTCCACTGTGTCACAACAAATGCTAACAAATACCAGTATCAATTAAGTCCCTTAAAAGCCAGGGAGGCAGGTCTGGCGAGTTTAGGAGTGTGATTCATTTTGAATATTCACATTCCACGTCTGGGCAAGGAAATACATTCCCTTTATCCTTGTCACCCACGACAATGAATAACTGAAATATTTGTATTGCGATCCTGCTTAGTGTCTCGAAGAACTCTAGATGGCCTACGTCATAAGAACCAAATTAGATTTACTCGCGATCGGGTGCTGCACAAATCCACGCTAGTTTTCATATCAAAATGCGCACAATGTAATAAGGAAGTAAAGTGTTTATCTACAGAATAAATTTAAAGTAGTGCTTGCCGGTAAAATTATATAGAGTATATAGAGAAAACGTGATTTTAATCAAACTAAATTACAAGAATATTTGTGTGTGTGTGAGTGAGAGAATTTGTATTTTGCGAAGAGTTGCTCTGAACACTAGTGTCACCAATAAGCTGAACTCCGGCAGTATTAATTATTTGGGAACATTTGTTTTTTGTTTTTTTTTCGTTCAATTGAAAAAAATAGTGAAGTGTTTTCATTTGATGTATACCGTCTTGTTACGCTATCTTAATTATCGTATTTTTCTCCAGCACCCCTGAGAGAATCGAGGCTGCTGAAGAACCAATTGAGGCTGCCGGCGCCACTACAAGAAACAATGGTACGTAACACTATTTACGTTTCTCTATGCACTAGTCGACCGACCAACTTCTCGTAGACGTATACCCACAGCTTTAATTAGCAATTAATCCTTTATTACCTGAATTATTTATTCCACTGAAGCGGTTCAAAGGCCATCCATTTAAAGTCAAACATCGTGAGTTCAAATCCAGCAACTAAAGTAAATGTTGCAGGTAAATGAAGTGGATGGCCCAAGTAAAATAATCGATGTATTGGCACGCTTGAATGCTGACGGGGTTACAATTTTATTACAAAATGCTATATTTTTACAACATAAAACAGTATTAAATAGTTTCATTTTATGCTTGAAGGAATTTTTAATGGAAATTAGTCCTGAATTATGAGCTTTGTTTATAAAGTTTCGTTTAAAGCAACCGAGACTTATACGTCAAGAAAGGGTAAACTGAACTTATAAACGCGTAGGAGCTAAAAGGTACTTCCAAATTTAAACGTATGTGTTCTCCTATTTTCTCTAGTTAGTACTCAGTGAGGTGAGTTTAAACTTTCTATCGCTAGTGTATATATTCAGCTGAAATGCGTAATTAATGCACGGGTCTGAAAAATGAGAGTACATCGAAAGCTCGAATTGTAACCGAGAGAGTGGCTTTAATAGCTTCATGTTTGTTCCAGAAGGGCAGCCACATGCCTCCAATGTTGTACAGGGAGCAGATGCTGTTTTATCATCGACTTCGCGTGTGCAAACACTGCGGCTCGTAATCTCTTCTGCGAGGATTTGCAAGTTCGGCAGAAGCACTCTAGCCGCACGAGTCTTGTAGTTCTCAGATGTATCACAAACATATTTACTCCTGCAAGGGACATTTCGCTCTCGTTTAGCAAATACACGCGAGTGTAAACTCTGTTACTTCATTGTGTTTACTGCCTTGTTGGTATGGCACAAGGAAGCGATCGCAAGAAAACGACAACAGTCGTAGAACTTCTTAGCTACCTATTCTACAGCAAACTTCATTACAAAACCTTATCATTCTTTAAATTCATGCCAATTTAGATGATAACAGAAATTATTTTATTACACATTTCCTTGTAGGTGAAATGAAATAAATTCATTAAGCTTCACCTGTTGTTATCTCTGTAGAGGGATAAAGCTCTTATATCTCTCACTGTGAGCTACTCTGTGAGTAGAAATCGTGGACCATATAACCCTTATTTTTTACTGTTATGTAACTGTAGTAAGTGAGTGGTTAGACTGCTCGTCTCCCATCTAGGTGGCCCGGGTTCGATTCCAAGCAACCACATGTGGGATTCGTGGTGAACGAAGCGGCATCTGGGAGGGTTTTCTCCGGGTCCTCCGACTTCCCCCGTTATTCATTCCAGCTAATGCTCCATAATCGCCTTTCCAATAATCAATTTCGCTTATATTTCATATCATCCACTTCATGTTCATGGTTTCGACAAGCTTCTGACCCCTAGGCATTGGCTTGTAAGTCCTAGAGGGGGTCTCAGTTCTCCAAATACGGGGAGGGTAAGCCAATTACAAATTGAAACTTAACTGTAGTAACGTGATTCTGTAATAACTTCGACTGTAGGTAAGTAATACACTGTTACACTGTCTGATTAGTGTAATTTACTTTCATTGTTTTGTATTTATGTAATATACAGTTGATTGTCTATCTCTTTTCAGCTCCTCCAGCATCTGAGGACTCTAGACCACTATGTTACTACTGGTTCTTTGAAGACGTCCGTCTATTTGCTTTCTGGTCATCCACGAGGTCTTTTGCCTGATGGTTCCCACAAAATTATTTTTATAGTCCATCTCAAATCCGATAATCTTGCGTCATGCGCCCCTTCCCCATTTCCATTTTTCCTAATGGTTCGTTGTGCGGAATCTGTTGTTGATGGCATTTTTGGACACTTACGTTTGAGATAGGTAGAAGGGAAAAAAGGAATACATTAGGCTAAGAAATAGTAAAATCTTTTAAGAGCTCATTGTGTGGTGACACTAAAATTATATTCTCTTGGCATGACCAAGATGGGGGGGGGGGGAGTGGAAATCTTGAACTATATCAGGAAACATCCCGGAAATGGTTAACACCACAAAAACTGTTTTGACGAGATACCACTTTTTGTGCACTAATTTTTCAGCATAGTGTATGGTTTACAATTATGTAAAGGTCGTCTTGTATGAATAGGATTACACAGGATATTCTCAGAAAATTTAAGATTTATATTTCATGTCATACAATATTTTAAAGGTATGGTGTTTTAACCAAAACTGTTAGAGACAAATGGTTATATTTCCGATGAGGTCCCGTCATCGAAATGTTGGGTGGAATATAATAGTATTATTACATACCGTACGCAATAGAGAAAGTAAAATGGAAATTTTAAACAGGTTTTTGTAGTAAACTATAGATACAAAATGATACATGCCCAATGTGTTATGTATAAAATAACATCAGAATTTCATTCTAAGATTTAAGTTCAAAACCTTCCCCGGAAGCGACACTGACATTTTAAAGAAATTTTTCTCATTCCAAACTACCCTTTACAACGAACACTTTATGAAAGTTTTGATTTTCTCATAATGGCTTAAGATTTTGATTAAATGTCATATATTAAAAGTACTTAATAATAAATGTACTTACAATCAAATAAATACATCAAAATTTATATTTCTAATTTTCGTTGAATAGCTTCGGAAATCCTCTTCATTCTGGATGACCTCTGTATAACTGGTAAACCGTAAGAGATAGAGAAAAAGTTACTATACAAACATTTAGATCTGGTAAAAACTACATAATTTATGTCAAGTGCATTTTTTGAATTAATCATTACTTATCTCAAATTAAAGGTCGCCATTTTTTCTTTTATTTTATTTTTGTCCTGCAAACAGGATGGAATTTTTGTGTCACTAGCGACTATCGCTTTAGTTTAGTGTTTGAGAGTTTGAACCTATAAGAAAGTAAGTGATAAAAGCATTTCTGCCTGTGTTTATTTTGATTAGCATGACATATACAGAAGAATAAGCTTTCTGTAAGAATAGTCGCAGAACAGAAGTCATTCGAGTGTAATGGATCATATTTTTTTAACTGGACCTAACTGAGTTTTAAAACTAAAAAATATTGTGTGGTTTGGGTAGAACAGAATAATTATTCTTGCACTAACGGAAGTTAGGCCCAAAAACAAATCTCTGGTCCTCCAGGTTGACGAGGGGCTGGCATTCTTCCATGTAAAAAACTAGTACTTGCTCATAAGCCAGGGGAAAAGCCGGACGAAGTTTATGGATAAAGGCAAGAACAAAGGCTGATAGGAAGGAATTAAAGACATATTAAAATTATCAACATGGAATGTGAGAAACATAAAAGACAAAGAAGAAGACCGGGTACAGAGATATCTAGGGGAAAAATCAATGTTGCTGTAATTACCGAAAGGAAAAAGAAATTGCAGGGGACAAAAGAAACTGATAGATATACAATATCCTGTAGTGGAGTTTCATTGCAGAAAAAAGCTGGCCATTTTAGCAGATAAAAATGGAGAAATATAAAGCACAGTATTATAAAGGAAAGGGATTTAAATTGAAAGTACAGAGAGAAATCAAGTCTGATAGCTGTGTGCTTCAAAAGTAAATAAACGTGAATAATCAGATATCTTCAGCCAGTGTCAGAGTCAAGATCTTGAAAATATATTTTATTGCGACTGGTGATTTTAATATCCATGTGGGGAATAAACTAATTGCAGAAATAATGAGAAATACAGCTGAATTCTTGTGGATGGTAATTTTCTATCAGTGTGAAAAATAAATCAATTGAACATATAATATGTTCCCGAATCACCGAGTCACTGAAAGATAAAGACACGATAAGGAAATCACTTAATTCCGATTAAGATGATACTATCGACTTTACGGAACCGTGAGAGCTTGGATGCATAATCGCTAATATAGATTATGGGAATAGAAATGAGTTATACAATGGACAACTCGTCCACTGCCGGCTACATAGTCGCTAACTTCCCCCAGGAGCGAGAGATGAAGCGAAGGAACCCCAAGAGGCTCATGACCGCAATCAGACAACCATAGAGACGCGTGGAAGTCCTGAACAGTTCCAGGCTCGAAGACCCGTCACAATGCTGGATCCGCTTTGAGAGGGCATTGAATGTACTGTCAACAAGCTGCCCTCAAGTGTTCACTGTTACTTTTGGGCAAGTATCCGTGCATCTTTCAGTCATGCACCACGAAACCTAGAAGCGCATCTGAAAGATGAGAAGGAAATAGAATGAAGGGGAAATGATAAAATGGACATTGTAGCAGATCAGGGTCCGGCCCAAAATTCCTCTGCCAATCAGGAAAAAACCTATAAAACCTAAGGCGATCTACGGCAATCGAATCCGGTCTTAAACGTTACCGCTTATACATCTCGCTCGGTTAGAGATAATGGAAATAGTTTCCGAAATACCATAGATTACGGTCGCTATGTGATGGTGATGAAATCCCGTTGTGTTTAAGAGGTCACGAGGAAGGAAAAACGATAAAAAATAAAAGAATAGCGACAAAGAGTAGGAAACAGTCTAAACATTTAGACAGTTCAAACCAATTATAAAGAAAATGTTTTATGTTATAAAATATATTTGATATGAAATACTGTCTGTTTCAGAGAATTTTCCATATTTTGGCTTTTACAAATTATAATAAGTGCATTCAAAATGAAGATGATTTTACAAGCTTTACGTGGAAAATTTAAAAGTTGTGATGATGTCACGAGTTATCAAGAAATATCTTAAACATACCTTTGATCTACTAACGAATATCGTTAAGAAATTTTATAAAATAAAAAGTTACCAAAAAAGGTTCATATTTACGGTAGCCTAGGAGTGGAGATTTTCAGAAAAACTTCGTCTGTGGCCATGTAAAATACTGAATTTAATGTTATTATTACACCGAGTGTTGATCAAAGAGTAATGTGACCTCTTGTTTTTCAGTAACATTTTTGAAGCGAGTGTCGGCTATAAGGAACTTACGTAGTAAACACACGGTGAAGGAATTACCTAGAAAGCAAGGAGTTCAATCCGAGGAGGATGAATGTGGTAACGACGCAGACAAAATAACGAATCTTGCAGTCACGTGCTAAACAAAATGCAATTAAACAATCAAACATGCCACCCATTCTTGAGCACTCCTACCAACGTTCCTTCATTCCACAGAGATAATATTTGTTTATACTTTCGCAGAAGGGAGCCGCAACATTTTCGTTGACATCATCTCCTTAAGCCACGCTTACAGGTTTCTTGGATCATCGATATCAAACGCCGTGCTTGACAGGCAACTTCTCCGACACCAGTTAATACATTACTGCAGAAGCAGAGACTCAGCGGCTAACAAGTGATATCTCAGAACATGTCATGGTATACTTTAAAATGAACACACTATTTTGCCTGAGAGTTTTAATTCATCTTACCCACAAAACAATTAAATTTTAAAAATCTATGTTACATGCACATGACATCTTGTATCATTTCTGCAACATCATTCTTAGAAATCCATATTCTTTTCAACATGTTTGATTTTCTCAAAACTGGCTCTAATAATTTTGATTACAATGTCATGTGTTTAAGATATTTTCATGAACAATGAATGTATCTCTTGAATTTTCTGAAAATAGCCTCTGAAGACCTCTACATTTTACGTATATTGCATACATATTTTATTAAATACATCCGTGGTGCGCGGGAATAATGGAATTAACTAGATTAAAAGTGCTAGTTAAATCTTTCAGCAGCCGGTCGCTGTGTGATATACTGATATTCCGTGCCTTTTGCTTGATCAGGAGGAATAAAAATGAATAACGATTTTTCATTTGAGAAATGTACAAGCTTTTTAAAATTGAAACCAACAATTAGGAATATCTAGGAAACGGTTAACTCCATAAAAAGGGTGTTTGATAATAACTGTGTTTTAACGAGATCTACATCTACATTTTTTTGTGTAGCTAAGTAACATTGATTCTATCTCTTAAGGTTTACCAGTTATGCAAATGTCATTTCGAATCAATAGGACTTCACATGCCTTTGCCAGAAAACTCAAATATACATTTAATTTAGCGTAAGAATTCCTATGCATACGATGTTCTAATAAGAATGTTAAAGCCATTTTGAGAAAATCAAATTAAAATACTCCATGTAAAAGGTAATTTCAGTTGGGGGATTTTCTTGAACCTTCGTGTCGCATCTTTGGAAAATATTGAACTTAAATATTAAGTTTTGTACCTCACCGACTTTTCGTTTTTGAATTATCGTGTTCTCACTCAGACACACACGCACACACAGTAAAACGTAATTTCTGTGAAATCTCGGTATCTAATTTCTGGGCAGACTGCAATGCCTTATCTAAGTACGTACTCTGTGTAAATTAAAAAAAAGTAAAACATGGTTGTTTTTTTATTCAGGGGATCTGAAAACCTGTATGAAATCTCGTTATTGAAATTTTCGGTGGAAAACAATACCTTCTCTACCTACTATGCATATTGTATATGTTTACGTGGTAGAGGAAGTAAAATCAAAACTATTCCAATGAATTTAAAACGGAAAAAACTGAGCATTTACAAAAAGGTAAAAGGCTTGATATAAAACACACACTCAAACAGACACACACACACACACACACACACACACACACACACACACACATTCACTCACACAGTTCTAACAATTTCAGTGAAAAATCAATATAAATTTTTGGATGGAATCCAATACATTCTCTATTTACTATTACAGATAAACAATAGAGAAAACAAAAAGGGCCTGGGTGGGGGGGGGCGTCTTGAAGGTGTGCTTCTTGCATTGCCAGTAACTCATTATAACACTAAACCCTTTTGTTATCCGGGCAACTTACAGTGGCATTTCCGCGCATGGTGCTTAAGGGCGGCCTTAAACTACGTAGGTATAACTCATTGTTGCCTTGGTCGCCCTAAGCAAGGTCATAAACCAAGTCTGAGAACGGAAATCTGGCAGATACAGCAGCAGTGAGGCTAATAATCTTTAAATAATATTTAGAAGACAGTTTAACAGTTCGGCTTTATGGAACCAGAAGGTTGCCGGGGGCTTTGCATTTAATTACTTGGTTCCTAGCCCCCACAGAAGGGTTGGGGGAGGGGGGGACTCCCGAACAAGAGATTCTAATTGTGGGTATCCATTTCTCGGACCGAACTCGCACGGAGTCCCGAGTACGAGCAAATATTTGGCTAGTTGCCTGCATAAGTGAAGCTTAAATAAGGGCGCGAGGGTTTTACCAGGCCTTGCTGGAGTGTGTATGTGCCAACGGGAACTGTTGCACGGCGAGGAAGGGGGAAAAAAAAACAATTATTGCGGCGTGAAGCATCGTCAATCGCACACGATTGGGCACAGCGCCAGATATTAACGGTCTTTCCATTCTCTGTACCGGTTCTTTCGGCTTGCTCAAGGGAGAATACTTTTGTGCCAACTGTTTTCTTTATGATGCTATTCAGACCGCAGCTCTGTTCTCGCTAATAGCTGATAACTACCTTTTAAACATTAATTTCAAACATGCAGAGAGTAGAAGGACATTTTGGAAAACAGAAAAAATTCTGGTGTTGTATTCACATCACACTTTACTCACTCTTTCTATCACAGTTTATTATTCTAACGTAATTGCATAGCATGACAGTCCATAAGGGACCTTAGCCGCTACATCCCCCCCTCTCGTCTTGAAGGCATTATGAATGGGGTGCAGTGTTGGAGGGTAAGAACTGATCAGTGCCTCGAGTCCCTCCCGGCCCATTAACGCGGTCTTCTCGATCTGGAGCCGCTACTCTTCAATCAAGTATCTCCTCATTTGGCTCCCCTGGGACCTCACGAGTCTGAGTGCACCTCGGACCAGATCTTCCAGCGGGGAAAATTGCCCACGCAGGAATCGAACCTAGGACTCCCGCTTGATAAGCAGCCGCGCTACCACCGCGCTATTATACTATCTTCTTCGTGATAATCCAAGTACGCTTTCAATTGTCAGTAAAAGGACAAATACCAACTGATCTAATCACCAAGGTATTTGGGTTTGGTGTTATTGTTGTTATGCTAACTTAGGAAATGTTGCTTTAGGAAATGTTGCTTTATTAATAGATATTACCTGAACATTAAACTTTCTCAGATAAATGGGTAGAATCAGACTGAAAAATTCAAAGCCACAGCCGGGATTTGCGGCCTCTAGCCGGTTTTTCAGTCTGACTCTACCTATCCAACTCCTGTCCTACACAGGTTTCTGTGAGAAAACAATTAAAATTATTACAATTGTCCATAATAGTTGGCTATACTATGGATCCTGGGACTTAAAATACTTACAACATTGTAAGTCGCCATAATTTGAGATCACCTTGTGGTTTAGAGGGATACGTGCGAGTCAATTAAGAAATTCAATGCTGTGCCGGCTTGTTACCATAGTAGCTCAATGGTAGAGCAACCATCTAGGACCGGGAAATCCGTGGTTTTCAAATCCCGGCTAGGACATTGCATTTTTCAGTTTGACTCTACCTATCCAACTCCTGTACTACACCTGGTTTCTGTGAGAAAACAATTAAAATTTTCTCAGCTAAAATTACATTTTATTTGGATTTTATAATAAATGTAACAGTTTATTTTTAGGTTGCAGTAGGTAACCTGTTCTCTCTGTTCTCGCTAATAGCTGATAACTACCGTTTAAACATTAATTTAAACAAGCAAAGAGGCGCTTAGGCGAATGTTGAGTGCTGTGTATCCCCCTTTCATCCCTTCATTTCAGTTCCGTTCTTCATCTTTCAGGTCGCCACAGGTGTGGCTTGAGGCTCTGCGGAGGCTTGCTTTGAGTGAAACTCTCTTCCCCCTGGTTGCGCTGGTTGAGGCTAGGTGCCTTTACAGAGGCATCCTTTCGGCCTCCCGGCGCTTGCATAACCTCCGTGGCGCGCCAGGGCTGCCATCTAGTGACTGTTAAGGTCGCGTGTCTCTGCGCTTAGCCCCATCGTTTCCTGTGTGCTACCCTGTGATTTCCCCTCCTCAAATCCCATTCGCCGCGGGGAGATTCAGTTGATAGGCCGCAATAGGCGAGGTTTATTCCACTTTGCGTTTTTGACACAAGGATACGAACAAAAACACTTCCTTTTCTCAGAAGTGCTTTTTTTGGATTCAAGAAGACTGAAACGTGTATTTCCGGTGAAAAAGTAAATCTGAGGTGCTACATTCAAATGATTTTCACTGCCTTCTTTTGTTTATTAGTGGATATATAAAATATTGCCACGAAAGTTTATTTTTCTGTTTACTTCATTTTAATCGAGATAACCATTTGCATAAATAGATTACACGTTTCGTTATAGATACAATGGAAAGAGCAACTATTTAAAAACTCAACGCTTAAAATTACATAGTGTTTACATGCAACTGCGAGATATATTATCAACTGCACTTGAAAAGAACAACACAATTCTGAACAATTTGACTTCGTCAAATAAGTTAAGTGTGTTAAAGAGGTCAGTACGGTTTGTTTTCCAAAGGTGGGGGGGGGAGGATAACGGCGATAGAGTAGAAAAATTGGGAGAGAGTGAAAATGAGAAATAGTGTAAAAGGGAAAAGGGTGGCGGGAAAAGAAGGGCAGAGAGAAGAATTGAGCGACAGATGGGGAAGAATATCTAAGTTTAGCGCGAGCAGGGCTGCAGGTTTTTGATGAAAGTACTTAATTAGTATGTGTGATATAAAATACCCAAATTTGTCCAAATGTCACAAAAGTAACAGAATATCTTTCTCCTGAGTTAACTTCATAATCTTGTTTTGTTAATAAACGCACGATTTCACGTGCTACCAGCTGGTAATAATTAGAACTCGATTTTGGATTCATAAGTACACACAGTTACGAACACGCAGAGTAGCCAGCGGAGTAAAGAGAAGGTAGTGGGAAAGGGTGTGTAGCGTAAACATGCACACGTTGAGGTATAATCTGTTAGAAAAGTAGCTCATTACATGCACTGATATATACATAAAATAGCACCACAAAATAATTATTTCATTAATATGATCAGCAAATAAAAATGCCTTGTACTTTTACAAATAAAATTATAAAGCTTAATAAAAAGGAATCAGGATAATGTATAGAGCTTTGAAAAGACAATGAACATAAATCAACCAAACTCACTCAAAATGTACTGCTTCTTTATTTATCGAAAGAAAAGGCTCTCCTCTGTAATGCAAAAATATGTTTGAATCATCCACAATTTATTCACTGTCGAACGTCTAACCTTTCGTATTTTCGACATTTTTCAATCTCTTTGAGTGTTCACTGGTTTGTCTACTAGTAAGAACTGAACAATGCCAGGTAGTGAGCAAAGTTACATAGTGCAACGGGCCGTTATAGATCACGCCTTCCATCACGTCATAGTTATACTCTATATGAACCGAAGCTCAATCTGGCAATTTCGTGACCCCAGGCTGAACTCTAGCAATAATACACAAATTGAACGAAAGAAAGAAAGAAGGGAGAATAATTGTAATTGGAATAATTACGTGTCTTCTTTTTTTCGGTAATCACCAAAATGATGAGTGGCGTAACGTTTTGTCATTGTTACTTTTTTTTAAATTAATGACTGATATATATTTTCTCTCAGGCATCTCATGGACATTCAGAGTAATAGATAAAGAAGACTTCACTCCTCGACGAAAGCTGGCGCTATCCTTATTAAAAGAAAGAAAGAGAAAAAAAGATAGTATTCCTTTCAAAAACGAGACACATCTATCTTACTGAGGACACTGAGTCTTTGTAAGCGACGGTACCCATCAGTCCTATACTTCCAGTTTAATTAAATGACGTAGTCCCGTGACAGGCAACAAAATGGAACGCAGGAAGTAATTAATACATTCATTTACAATTTTAAATTATATTCTCGCATTGGAAGAGAAACAAATGACTCTCAGGGTTGCTTCTCTTACCGGTTTTAGTTTAATTTTCTTGGCGCAGAAATTGACATGAAATATTCCTTCAATTTTAAATTATATCTATTGAGCGTCACAGGCTCGTAAAAATCACTGATTTGTCTGCAAAAAGTAAAGCAAACAATCTAGAGGCTTTAATATAAGAGGTGCATATTTGCCAAAACGTAACTTCAACTTCATTAACTAAGAAAAATAACATATGTAACGAGAAATTCGTTTAAAGAATATATCCTATATATTTTATTCAGATCTGGCGTACTATTCGGCAATTTAAAATACCTTTAAGGTAGTGAAATTAGTTTCATACAGCCCTCTGAGACATAAAGTCTAATGTGTTTTATTCTCATGTCTTTCTCTACCTGTTCTGCAAGAAAGATTATTATTTTATCTACATCGTGCTAATCGAGATAACGTTAGGATAATGACGCATACACCAAAGAAGCTGATAATAAAGAATAAACATTAAAAGCTTTTATTCTATCTTTTTTAACATTTATCCAAATAGTAAATAATCTATTCTAAGAGCCTAATAGAAGTGCAAGAATATAAACTTTAAGCATTAAAACTTGACTTTGAAGGACTCTAGTGTTTTAGATATAAACCTTCATTACGACAGATGTTTTATTTTTGCAAATGCCTTTATTGGCTAAATTGTTTCCAAATAAACAATTTTGTTCACTGCTTCAAATAGCTCACTGGACGTTTAGACAGCTTACGGTTGCATGCCGTCCGTGGCTCGCACACTACTGCGTCCTAACACCCCAGTCACTCACGACGCAGTACAAATCACAGCATGTATTTCTTCCTCCTTTTATAGCGAGAAAATGAACTCACAGATTTTATGGAAACTTGTCGAAGATACTAGAACCGAAAATCTCAAATATTGGGAAGAATCGTGATGTCGCGAGAAGAGTCTCGCGTTCCGAGGGATCCTGTCATGCATCCAACCGCGATGTCTCACAATCTCACTCCATCGCCGCATACCAGCGCGAACACGAGAGCGATCACATACCGGGCGGCATTGTCACGTCATTACGCAGAATTTTTCTTGTCTAACTCGGGCCCCACTCTTATTTCTTTTCGTTGAGACTAATCTTTGGTTGGAAATCTCAAGCAGCTAGTATAAACAGAATTGAAAAGACAGATCTCAGTATTTCAACCTGCTAGGTACAGCCGATCCTCAGACACAGCCAGTGGAGAATAATGGAGCCTCAAGTTCCTTTCAAATGTCTAGAAAGAGGAGGGGGAATGGCTTTGTCGCTAACTAAAGGGTAAAATGTTAAGTTAGAATAAAGTGTTAGAAGCTCCGTAGATCATATCCTGGTTATGGCATTAAATTTTTCTGTTTGATTTTAGTTTTCCCACTCCTATCCTACACACGACTGGTGTGGTAGAAACAGTTATTTCACAATGAAAGGTAAAGTGTTAGTTAAACTTACCTAATGGCCATACTTTTCGCTTTTAAGTGGTGCCAGCGCTGGTTCATCTCATCCAGACGTCTCTGGAGCATGACGGCATCATCCTGAGATGCCAGGCTGCTGAGCAGCTTCCGGCCTGTGCCATTGAGCGAGGCGAACACATCCCGGTGACTCTCGATTTCTGACTGCAGGTCCTGAAACAATCACGAGAATAACAACAATGAATTAATTTGTTACTCTTTAGTACTTAAGCTGTGAAATATTAACACTGATGATTTTCAAAAGTAGGTTTTCAATATAACGTAAGCAATATTCCTCATTATTTTATCGGTAGAAAATATTTTAAATTTCTCAAAGTCATCTGCCGAGTTCCTAGTCACTGTTGCAAATGATAGAGCTATAAATGAAGTGTGTTGCAGATTTGTGTTACAAACAACCATCTGTAAATGATTTGTGATTGATGGAAGCATCTGTCTGCAGTGTGTGGCTGCTTTTCCAACAAGAGCACTTCTGGGCGGTCAGCGCAGAGAGTTCAGGTATAAAAATCACAAACCTCTCTGATAGAGCGGGTACAAACAATAAACTGCCTCCGTGGTAAAATGACTTCTCACTCGGAGGTCCCGAGTTCCATTCCCGGCTGGGGCATGGACTTTTTCTTTAAGGGGAATCAATCCCTATCTTCCTTAGGGTCTGTAAGTATATATGTAAGATTGTGTTTGAGGAAAATAAAGAATCTACACAAGAGTAGTTTCTAATGCAAAGCCCCGATATGACCTAAGAAGTTAAAGGGTGCTATATAAATTAAACAAAAAACAATAGTCGAGTAATGTCACGGAGTTCTGGTCTAGCTGTTTATTTTTTGTTTCTTTTTCTTTCCTTCTTGTTACTTAGTAAATTATGTTTACTTTTTGTTCTGTGTTGAAAGTTATCGGTAATAAAGTAAATATTTTCAATCAAAATAAAATTTTATTTAAATTTTAAAATAAATACGGTTGTGCTGGCCAGCAATTTGTTTATGCATGCATTAGATTCTTAAGTTAATTTCCAAACTCAGAAAAAAGTTGAATAAAAATAGAATTTCCGAAATCAATTAATCAGTAAAAAATAGAAATGGAGTGTAATTTATGGACGTTCTTTAATTGCTGTGGTTCTCAGTGTCCCATTCTATACTGGGGTGAAAGGCGACCTAATTTGCTCAGAGGCTTAAGGTTCTTTTACGTGCCGTAAATCTACCTCACGAGGATTTTTACGCCCGCAAAAATCCATCGTCCTCCGCCAGGTTTGAACCCGCAACCTTGGCTAACCATTACACCACGGAGGGGATATTAATCAGTGATTTGATATGTTCTAAGAATAAAGTTACACCGCACATACAAAAAAAAAAAAAATGAGGATTTTATTTTTATTTTTAGAGTTTCATCGCGCTGAAAGAGTAGTTGTCAACTTCGTTTTAAAAACAATAACAAACATTTTTTGGACAGAAGACTCGCGTTACCAATTACAGGTAGATGTCAATGCCTATAACTTTAGAAGCGAATTGATATGTAATCAGAATTAGGGTCAGATAAGCGTGGTTTCATATTTCATCGCTGGTCCATTTCCTCCGAAGCGAGCCAGCTTTTATAAAGTTATGCGATACCCAGTTAAAACTTCAGGCTCGAGTTGCAGTATTATACACGTAAGGATTAAAATACCTACTGCTTCTGGCTTAATATAACATTTCCGGAATCCAGAGAATTTTCTCGCAGCATTGTTTCGACACAATTCAATATATTGAAAAGCATTCCTTATGAAACCTGCAGCTTTCACAAATAGTTAACTCCTAAAAAATGGCGTAGTGAATTTCTAATATTTTGAATATTATTGAGGTATCTAGATCATTCCAATCATCTGGAACAGGACCGTCGTTTTCAGATACATCAAGGGATTTAGTTGGTAATTAAATATAAGAAAATGCCGCTGCGAGTTTTGTTTTTCTTCATCTAATTTTGTTAGCCTACCAAAACAATCTTTGTGTGTGGACTGTAGATTAGAAAACCTAGTGCATTATACAGTATTTTTCAGAACAAGATAATCCTGCCCCATTCCTCTGCCAAAGCGATTACGAGGTATGCGGTTGGAAGCCAACTCTCGAATTGCCAAGTCTTCCACTTACTTATTGGTCGTGCCGACACGAAACTGAATTGTCACAGAGTCTACAGGAAACAATGATTTTACTACGTGCCTCTCATCCCTGGTGGAGGGTCGTCTTTTGTTTGCTAATGCTTTGCTAATGGTTATTGCCCAGGAGCAGGGGGAGCGGTTCGGTTTGAGGGCTAGCATGTTTTGTTTCTGCCTTCACTTATGGTGGCGAAAACGTAACTCTCTACCCATTTGTTACGTCATATTAGAGAATGGTGAAGCCAGCGTTGTGTATTTGGTTACTCGTAAAGGAAGGCATTCTTGCCTTATCTGGTTTAGACTTAATATATGTTCCAAGTTCAACCATGTTCCAATGTTGTCATAAGGGACGTTGACATGAGATTTCAAATTTCTATATTTCTGTTTAGATTTTTTTTAAAGTTTGACTGCAATTGCACTGGTGTTATGTTAATGTGAATCCCAAATTTCATTCAAACTGGGTAAATATTTAGAAGAATAAAAATTATTCATGAATGTTGCATAGTCGGCTTACCATTTCCGTATTTAGAACTGACACCCCCGTAGGACCTACAAGCGGATGCCTAAGAGTGAGGGGCCTGTTGGACTGACAACGGCATGAAACCACAGAATGGAGAACCTGAAACGAGTGGTAGCCAGGCATGAACGTGAGGAAGTGGATTATACGAAATGCAAGCGAAATTGATGATAGGAAAAGTGACGAAGGAGCAATTGGTGGAATGAGTGGCAGGGGAAACCGGAGAACCGCTGAAAAACCGCTCAGACGATGCTTCGTTTAACACAAATCCTACATGCGGGTGCTTGGGAATCGAATCCGGGCCGCCTGGGTGAGAGGCGATCAGCGGTCTGACCAATCGCCCACGGCGGCGTCATATTCTTGAATGTTTTTATGCAAACAAAATGTCCCACGCGCCTAAAAATTTGAGAAAATAATATGGAATTTTCTGAACTAGTGCTTTAAACCACACAAACAAGCTTTAAAGAAGGTATTTTAAATACTTTGATTACTGATTTAACATAATTTTTAAAAGATTCAGAACTATTAATCTTTAAAATTAATCATCTTTTCATAAAATTAATATCTTTGGGAAAATTCCTATTGGGGTTAGGATGATTTTGTCTTTGCAATATTGCAGTAAACACTT
This sequence comes from Hymenopus coronatus, assembly GCA_030762935.1. Taxonomy (NCBI): domain Eukaryota; kingdom Metazoa; phylum Arthropoda; class Insecta; order Mantodea; family Hymenopodidae; genus Hymenopus; species Hymenopus coronatus. Next base: position 106,914,093 of record CM060890.1, read on the forward strand.
CTAGAACATTTTAGTTGTATAACTGAGACGTGTTGAATATGTTCAATGTCTGAAAATGTAGTTTTGAGAAAAACGCTGCTTAATGAAATAGTATCCTGGAAAATCGTATATCGTAGAATTTTTAAATAGCTGTATAGCCCGAAGCAAGGGGTGCAAAGTTAAATGTTGATTTTCTATACATGCCCAAAGCTTTCAACCAATATTTGTAATAAAGAAGAAATTTTCGATTTTTTCACCGATTGTAGTCAACATTTCACTCCCGGCCAGTCCTTTTTTCTAATTATTCTTTGACTACGTAATGTTTCGAGTCTTGTAACTGACATTCTATAGAGCATTTCTTTTATTTTAATTCCATTCCACTATAATTGAAACTAGTGTAAGTTCTCTTCTTGTACTAATTTATTATACTTCTCTTAGAGTGCGCCCTTTTGCAGATATTAGGAATATTGAAATTTAAATAATCACTTGACACGTGCGCGTCAATTTTACATTATATATACAGAAAACAGATATTAGATTTTTGTATATATGTTTGGTGCTTAAATTCTAAAAAATGTAACTGACTGCATGAGCATGATTACAATGTTTTAATTTATTTTATTTTTTATTGCACTTATGCATGTTCTGCTCTCCCAGAAGCATTTTATTACACTTTTGCTATCAATAACTTTTCCAGTTCTTTTTCTGGGTTCTTTTACATACGTCACTCCACTTGTTTTGATTTTGGAGAAGTCAAAACTTTATTTGTAGCAATTGAGAATTGTAGTAATTGAGTATTTTCTACAAATACAAAGTTTGTTTCAGACACCTAATAGTTCTGTGTATCATCTAATAAAGTATGTAGTCTGGCGAATAAGATTTGTAATTTAACCGAAGTTTCTATACTTCAGCTGCACAATGAAGTTATCTTTTCTAAGAAGCAAAGCCGCTGATCGATATCATTAAAGTCATTAAATAAAGCAGAACAGTTACCACAATATTAGGGGTTAAGGAAGCAAATCATATCAATGTCCTCAATACGTTCTTTCACTTCTTTCCAGAAACCCTTCTCATGCCAATGTTCCCATCTCAAAAATAATAATTAATGGATGTTATTTATGGACGCTCTTTAATGCTGTGGTTCTCAGCGTCCCATTCTAATTGGGTGTGAAAGACCGCTTAATTTTGCTGAGAGGCCTCTCTGTCAAGCTTGAGGTTCTTTTACGTGCCGTAAATCTACGACACGGGACCAACGGCTTTACTTCCCTTCCGAAGGAAGCCATGCAAATGATTTTTACACCCGAAAAAATCCATCGTCCTCCGCCGGGTTTGAACCCGAGACCTTGGGTATAAAGTCAGTATGGTAACCATTACGCCACGGAGGGCGACTCTTATCTCAAATATTTCCCATTCCTACCTCATCTAAATTTTTCTCATCTTTGCATACCAACTTACCTTCCAGCCAGTGGTTTCTTGAACTAAGATTCCTTGACAATTGGTTTAAGCAGTGTGTAGGGCAGGAGTCGGATAGGTAGAGTCAGACTAAAAAATTCAATGTCATATCCGGGATTTGAACCACGGATTTCCCGGTCTCTAGCCGGATGCTCTTCCACTGAGCTACCATGGCAACATGCCGGCATAGCATTGAATTTCTCAACTGACTCGCATGTTTCCCACAAGGGTTCTCAAATTATTTTGAGATAACAACCCCAATGGCGACTTACAATGTTGTAAGTACCTAAGTCCCAAAATTCATAGTATAGTCAACTATATGGTCAATTGATATTGGTTTAATTGTTTTTTCACATAAGGACAGGAGTTAGGTGGGTTTACCGGGAAACATACGAGTCAGTTGAGAAATTCAATGCTATGTTGAATGGTAGCCATGGTAACTCAGTGGAAGAGCAACCGGATAGAGACCGGGAGATCCGTGGTCTAAATCCTGGTTATGGCATTGAATTTTTTAGTCTGTCTCTACCTATCCAATTCCTTGACAATCTTTCCACTCTAAAGAAATATTTTGTTTCCAAATTTAAATGCTGTAAAACGTAGTAAAGAGCTAAATGTTTTGCAGTGGAGCTAAATTAGAAATAAGCTTTCTGATTGCGTTACACTCAAATGGCACACAATCTGTGCTCGAAGCTTTATGGAAGATCCGATTACCTATAGCCGCAGCATTGTTTACAACACTTGTAGTCCAGTTAAAATGCTCAGAACAGCGGAAAAAGCAAGCGCAGCAAATGATTATGACACTTGTGCTGGTGCAAATGATACTCAGCCGCGATGGTGGCGGATTTAAACGGCGCCGAGTGTTGAAGCTGATGCTCCTCTTCACATATACAATGTGGCCCGGTCTAATGAACTCTTGTGCAAATGTAACTCGAGCCACAAGACTGCTGCAGCAGCAATTTTGCGTGCGGTGGTGAGGGAGGTTTGTTGTAAATGCATGAAAAGTGGTCGCCTCTCCTAGGAGAGAGTAAGATGTGGCGGGGCAAAGGGAGGAGACAGAGGCTTCAAGAAGTTGTGCTTGTAGGAATTGCACCAAAAGTTAGAAACGGAACAATGTCTGTGTAAGTGTGCGATACAGATGTGTGGCATAGTCTTTTAGCTCATCACAGAGATTAAGGAGAAGTTAACTCTCGGGTTAACTTCCTCATGAAGTTGTGTTCTTTGAGCTCAAGAAAGAAGGAGGCTTAGTGTAAATTGAGCTACACCACATGCATCCATCTCGCTAGTTTGACCTCCACAGAGAATACGTACACCGTCATTTAAAGCACCACTGAATATTACGACTAGCTGATGTTGGTAGCATTCAACCTACGTCGTTGAAATTTCCAAAAAATTGTTGTGTTTTCATAAGAGGATGTATCTATTGTAAATACTGCCTGATACTCTTCATGGGTGAGGAAGTTACTAATAAAGAAGATATCCCTATTTTCAAGAACGCTAAAATTCTTCCAAGTACAAGGTTATTTGGAGAAGTATAGGAGATAATTTCTAAATATAGTTTAAATAATTATTCAATGGCATCTACAATTGATATACGTTTCATTTTAAGATTAAAAATTAATAAATGGTTTGTTATCTACACTGTAAATTGCTGGGGTCACATCAGTGTGCCGGAAGTGTGAAGAACTTCTTTTGTATACTAGTAAATCTATTGACTTGGGGCTGTTGCTTTTAAGCACTCCTAAAAACCACAGGCCTGGGTTCGGCTTGAACCTGTGACCTTGAGATCAACCTAGTGCCTAGGCAAATGAAAATTAGACAGACTTTATTTTCTGTTTATTTATTTATTTTTTTAAGCTTATGTTTAACCGCTGAGTATCAGTTAGACTTTCCTTATGAAGTTTGCCAAAAATTTCGTACTGCTGGTAGCATCAATTACATTTAAGCATTAGTTGAACATTTCCCTTCACTAACTGTTTTATTTTCTCAATTTGTTACGCGCTCATTAGGCACAACTTCCAAAAGTATAAACTGTAACTGTGTGTAAAGATTGTTACTATATAGTGCATATGGATGCATTTTTAAGAAGGCAAAGGAAGCAACGAAAAGGGAAAATGTTTCCTGAAATTGCTGTAGTTGGTTGGAAAATGACGTATAACATACTTATACGATTTTGACTAAGTGAATTAGTCTGTGGAATACTGAAGAATTAATTTTATAAACGATGCTTTCATTTAGAGAAATAAATATAGGTTTTTATTCTGATCAAACATAGAGATAGTATAGTACTGTTTATGTATCCATTACATGTTCTGAATTATTTTTATGCAGTGTACACTCACTTTTTGTGTCGTTTACAAATTAAATTATTGTATTAAATTAAATGTATATAAATGTATTATTTTAAATTGTTTATTCCCTTTTATTGTTTAGTATACTTGTTTATAAATAGCAAACATTGTTATAACCTTCATTTGAGGCATATATATCTTATATATACCTTATATATCTTATATATATACCACGTAGCAATTTTATATGCTACAAAATTGAAAGAGCCCATTCTTCCTGAATGTCCGACCAACTATTGTGGAGAGCATCTCCTCACTAGGTGGAACACCTGCTTCTGTGCTGCAAACAGTAAATCATAAAGGGTGTAGTGGAAGTCAATTCGTCCACGGTGAAGAATACCCAAGCCTGGTTTCAACGATGAATTTAATAACAGTGATGAGCCCACTACAAGAGCTATTAGCACATCTTCTGTTTCACAAATTTGCTCACTATTATAATGATCAGGAATGACATGAGCATCATCAGATTGCAAGCTAGTTAGAACTTTATTTGTTGGAAGTACTAGTGAAACAATCTCTACATTATTTGACCGTAAAGAAAAGGTGAAAGGATCTAAAGTGCTTTATGTTTTGTTTCTGATAAAAATACATTAAACTAAATTTTCTGTGAAATTTGGAAAATCCACAATATGCAGCAATATATTTTATTTAAATGTATACAAGTTACTGCACAGAATATCAGTGATATTTCTGACATTAATCCAAATTGCACACTTATGTAAATTACTATTTTTATTGTCAAATAAATTATGTTATTAAAATTGAGGCACATGATGCAATTTTAAAAATATTCATCTAAAAAGTTCAGTTTTGCTGTAAATGTGTTTAAAATGCATCTATAATATTTTATTTTTAATAATAGTCCTAATTAGTGCAGACAAATATTACTTTTCATGCTCTCAAAGCTCTTGATGTTTAATAATTTATTTGTCAACTTGCAAAATTATTTCGCAAAAGTAATACAACTATTTTCTTTAATGTTCTTTTGAGTAGGCAGTATAACACTTTTGAAACAAATCAATCATTTGGAATTTTTTTGAGAATCTATGGAAAAGTTTTGGAAACAAGTTTGCGAGTAATTTAAAGCTTGAAGCTGCATGTGCCTATTAATAAGCAATAAACATGCGCCAATTCATCTATAGCTTCGGTATATTGTTAGTTAAATGAGAAAAACGATATTGGAAGATTTATGAAGGCTGTGTTTGCACCAATGCTGAAGTCTGAAGTTTTGTGATTTGTGATTTGTGATTTTCATTTGTCAAGTGAGAAAAGTGCATTGTATTATATTGGTCCAACAGCCGCAAAAAGCTTCTTCTGCACATGGTCACCTTCACCTGACCTTATAGTGTGTCAAGGATAGTGTTTACATTCTTCCACTTCCAGCGACGCTTCAAGGAAAATGTGCGAGCATGAGAGAATGTGGCATAAATGGGTCACCGGCTGGACGTCTGCCATATTACACATAGTGCTCACATCGAGTACATCTAAGGTGAAGAATAAGCTTCAAACTACTCTCTTTCAAGTGTTGGTATGGTGGTTTATTTATATTGAATATTAACTAAAATATAGTCTTGTGAAGTCGTCCAATAATTTGTGGACATCCTGTATTTTTTAAGGTTTAGAATTCATAGCATTTTATTGTAAAACAAAAAGTTAAAACAATTTTGCTCAAATTTCTCAGAAGTGGATAGAAATTCCTTCATGATATGAAAAGTAAAATTGTTCTTAAATAGTGCATTTTGGAGATATTACATAAGTCTAGCTTTCATAAACATTACACAAATTCCAAGAGTTACCTGCTCGAAGATCACAAGGTCCGCCAGTAAGCGGAAATTGAGGTGGATGTAGCGAGCGTCTTCAACAGAGCGGGTGAAGCGGGGATCCCCGACGAGGCCGGCGCCATGCTGCTGTTCTTCTACCGAAAGACGATGATGATGGTGATGAAACTGGCCATTGTGGCGCAGGCGCCCCGGCCACGTCTTCCTCCCTGGGCTGATGGCGTCTTGGGGTTTGACCGCACGACGACACCAGCAACACTGAATGGCCCACACGACTAGCTTTGTTCACTTCACCCTTGTGTCGCCATACCTTCGCTCACATCTCATCCCTGTCCCAACGTCTGGCACCCTGACATATCCACATGTTTCACTTCGCAGAAGGAATTGTGTCTCATTACCGAGTCTTGCTACACACGCCACTGCCAGGTTATTACCTCACTCGGGGGCGACGAGGAAAGAGGTGCTAACGAGCCTAAAACAGTACATCCACTTTACGAAGACGTCGCTCATCGTTGAGGGGAGAGAAAGAGAAGGAGAGACCCGTCCGCCTTTCCATTGTCCCAATTTGCATACATTGACGAGCACTTTAAACAAACAAGACTTGGGTATGAGTACCGCCATCAAGGATCGCCACGCTACTCCAAGTAACCGTGCCATGTTGTGTTAGCCGCACGAGAATTAAGAACGCTACGCGCAGTTATTGAATTAGGATCGACCACCCGCCTTTGAAGGCGGGGAGTTTCTCCCTTTACATCTCGACCACATCTCTAAGTCTTAATCGCCTTGGAATAAAAATGGCATTACGTCTACCACCACCAACACTAGCATAGCTACACACATTTAGTTTTGCAAAATAGTCTCTACTTTTTACTTTCTCCACACGTATTATGTACATAGTATATAGAGAAGGCATTACATTCCACCCCATAATTCGATACCGAGATTACACCGGAAATTGACGCTTTATAGTACCCTGTATCCAAAAAAATTGTTTTCAGAATAAGGACCGCGTGTGTGTTCCCGTGTGTCTGTGGACACGATAACTCAAAAACGAAAAGTCGGTAAAATACCAAACTTGGTATTGAAGTTTGGCATCTTCCGAGGATGCGACACGAACATTTTCAAGAATATCACTCCACACTCAACTACCCTTTACGAAGAAAAAATTTCGAAAATTTTGGTTTTCTCAAAAATGCTCCGAACGATTTTGATTAAAATAACGTATACTAAAGATATTTATATGGAAAATAAAATGGATATTTTGAATTTTATGGGAATGGCCTCTAAAGACCTCTTTATTCTGAATGAATTTGGCGTAACTGGCAAATTGTAGGAGATAGATAAAAACTTGCTACACAAAAAATGTAGAGCACATTAAAACACACATTGTATGTTATATACTTTTTTTCGTGGAGTTGATCGTTTTTTAGATATTCTTTGTTTTTGATTTCACCTTTAAAAACATACTCTTTTCATACAGAAATTTGTCAACTCGTGTCCATACAAACAAAGGAACTTCAATTACATAGCCACCAGGTTTTGACTATCACTTTAACCTATGGTACTCCCTTATTTCGCTTCTACTTACAAGGAAGCAAGTAATAAGACTACTTCTGCAAATGTTTTTTCGATTAGCATGAGTTAAGGAGATGTAGGGAAAGTCATGTGAATGGAACACATCAGATTTTTATTGAATACGGCTACGCAAGAGGTGGGTACCATAAGAGAATTGGGAAAGGACATTTATAGGGAGTGACATTCCAGACCTAAGTAAGCAGCATTTGTCTTTTATGAGAGCTCAGAGAAACTGAAAAAATCCTCAGGCGGGGAGCCGATTCAGGCCGGATTTGAACCACGGATTTCAGCTGAAAAATCCGTGCTTTAACGAGCTTGTAATATTAATAATTCAATTTAAAATTAAATGGTGTGATTTCACTCAGAATGATTTTTAAGAAAAACCTCGGTGCAACAAATGTTTGTATCGTAGAGAAGATATCCGAAGAATACAAAAAGAAGAAAGCTGATCATAAAATAACCCTAAGGAAAAGTGAAAGTTGTATTTATGGGCGCTCTTTCAGCTACGGTTCTCAGCTAACATTTTATATTGGGCTTGAAAAACTGGCTAATTTAGCTCAGAGACCTCTTTATAAGATTTGAGGTTCTTTTAGGTGCTGTAAATCTACAACACGGGACAACGGCTTTACTTCACTTCAGAAGAAAGCCATGCCGATAAATTATTTGCCCTCAGGGTTTGAACCCGCGACCTTGGGAACCAGAGGTCGACATGTTACCACGAGGATGACGATCATAAGGAAAACGCAGTTCACGCTCTTGACTTGCGGCTAGGCGTAATGAATTGATAGCATAGTAATACATTAATTTGTGCATATTACTTTCAAATGTTTGGAAACAATTAGATATGATTTTGAAATGTCTGTGTAAGCTACTGTTTGGGTGTGAAGGATGACTGTGACAGCTGAATCAATATGCATGACCCACATTGTGGTCCAGACGTAGCAATTCAGCAGAACTAGCCATCATCTGTAAAGCACATAAACCGCACAGCCATAAACAAAACGAAACGGCCGGCCATAACCAGAGAGTTGCTCTTAATCTCGTTTAAACGTTAAAGATTCCTCTCATCTCTGTAGAACAGTCTTGGTACGGAGATGAGATTCAAAAGCAACATTCAGAAACCTTCACATAAAATATGCCCTTCCTTCTAAATCACACGGAGAGTCAGATGATACAAAAGAAATATCTGCAAACTATGCAATACTTGGTATAGTTATGCTTTAGGTGCGTTAACCTGCGGTTTCGTTTCATGACTGGTATAGAGGCAGTTGGGACGGCAGTCATCCACGCAGATTCAACATGAAACATCTCTGTATAACAGGTACGCTACCATTGGTTACAAGAGGAGCACCATTGGGAAACACTAAATGTTATCGCTGATGTCACCTCCTGCCCTTTCAGGACAGTAACGACATCCAAAACGGGGGATACGTCGGCATCGCTTTGTTCCCAGATGTTAACAAAACTGTTGCACAAACCACACGAATTAACTTTTTGTCCATTCTTGTATCGCGCATTGAATATTTCTGTACTTAAGCCTTGATCTAATTGCTTTACCGTTTGAATTTGGGATATTTTTTGCATTGGCTTGTTTCTTTCTCTGCAAGAACAATAATTGAATTCCACCCAAGATTCGATACCGGGATTACATTCTGCTAAAGCGATAGTCAAATCTTTTAAAAGCTGGTCTCTGTATAACAGGTGCGCTACCATTGGTTACAAGAGAAACGCCACTGATCAAACACTAAATGGAATCGCTGATGTCACCTCCTACCCTTTCAGGACAGTAACGACTTCCTAAACGGGGGAGCTATGTGGAACAATTGAGGCTCGGTTCCCTTTTCATGGTACCGTTTGAGAAAGGTTAAGTAGTTTAACATTGAAACTAATAACAACGACATCTCAAAAACGATCAACTCTACAATAAAATCGTATATGACATATAAAAATATATATATATTTTTTATTTTGTGCGTAAGTTTTTGTCTAGCTTTTAAGGTTTAACCGTATGCAAAGTTCTGCTAAACTCTTCCAGAATAATGAGGTCCTCAGAGACTATTCCGAGAAAATTCATAATATACATTGAAGTAAGTATTTTAATATATGACCTTTCAATCAAAGTCGTTAGAGCCATTTTGAGAGAAACAACATTTTAAAAAAATTGTCCATGTAAAGTGTAGTTTTGGGGGGGGTGGTATTTTTCTTTCTTTTTTTTGATAATCGTTGTGTCGCATCCTTGGAAGATCCTAAACATAAATACCAAGTTTGGTATTTAACAGTCTGTTCGTTTTTGAGCTGTGACACCCACAAGCACACACTTTAGCTTTTTTTTTTTAAATGCTTCTTACTTTCTCTACACGTACTACATTCAACGTTAATAGAGGAGGTATTGTAACGCACCCAAAATTTCGAGACTTCAACGGAACTATATATTCTGAAGTCCCCTGAGTCAAAAAAAAAAAAAAATAGAAAAAAAAGTCTGCGTGTGTGTCTGTGGACAGCATAGCTCAAAAACTAAAAGACCGCTAAACACCAAACTTGGTTTTTAAGTTTGGTATCTTGCAAGAATGCGATTTGAAGATTCTCAAGAAAATCCCAACACCACAAATTACCCTTTAAATGGAAATGTTTTGAAAAGTTTGTTTTTCTCAAAAATGACTGACAATTTTGATTAAAATACCGTATATTAAAGTTATTTCCACCACAAATAAAATATGTACTCTGAATTTTCTGGGAATAGCCTCTTAAGCCTCTTAAGACCTGGATGATTTTAACTGAAATTTGCATAACTGGTAAACCGTAAGAGTAGACAAGAATTTACTACACAAAAAATGTAGATCACGATGAAACATGCAATTTAGGTCATAAACATTTTTTTGTGGAATTGGCCATTTTTGAGATATTCCTTGTTATTGATTTGTTTTAAAATACTTAAAACCTTTCTCATACGGAAAACTTGTCAACGCTTGGCCACGCAAAGAAGCGGATTTCAATCACATAGCAACCGCATTTTAAAACGTTTGACTGTCAATTTAGCCTAGTATATTCACTTATTTCCCTTCTACTTACAATGAACTAAGCAATACAACTATTTCTGCTAATGATTATTTTGACTGGCACGAACGCTTATTAACAGTAATTTGTTACAAAGATGTAGAGAAAGTCATGTGAGTGTAACACAAAATCTTTTTTTTTCATACGGTAACTTGTCAACGCTTGGCAACGCAAAGAAGCGGGTTTCAATCCCATAGCAACCTCATTTTAAAACATTTTACTGTCGGTTTAGCCTAGTGCATTTCCTTATTTCCCTTCTACTTACAAAGGAATTAAGTAATAAGACCGTTTCTGCTACTGTTTTAGCATTAAATAGATGGAAGAATAAGGTTATTAACAATAATTTGTGTGAACGGAGCACATCAGATATTTTTGGACTTATGGATCGCGGTATCGAATTTTTGGGTGGAATGCAATATTTTCTCTGTACACTATGCACATAGTACTTGCAGAGAAAGTATGCATTAAATACCTAAATAACGATCGGAGTGTACCATGATTAACGATCAGTGCTGTGGAATTACCCAGTAGTTGTATTTCTAAGATGTAATTGCCGAATGAGATTATGCTGCAACCGGAGACAGGTGAGATGTCCATGGAGGACAACGGTTGATGGTACTACATTGAGGTGATGAGAGATCCGCCTACATATTGTGTTTAATGCGCATATTTGGTGAGTTATAGTTGCAGCTGGGAGAGAATGGCTGCCTCTTCAATAAGCATGAGGTCTGTTGAGTCCCTTGATCTGTGAACATTGCCCAATGGAGCCCAAGTAATCATCAGATGCATGCCGCAGCTTTCCACGCGTGAACACTGACCATCCGGACAGCCAACACCATGTGTAAGGAGCTGCTTTATATATATGGCCCCAACCAGTGCTGATGGCTCTGCTAATATTCCAGCTCACTGAACTTTTATTTTCATATTAGAAAAAAACAATATGAAAGCAGTAAAAGCGTATCGCTTTTAACGAGTGTACACGAAATGTATGATTTTATTTTTATAACCCTCAAAAAAGAAGGACCTCGAATTCGTGGAAAGTTATATGTCATAGATTTATATCGAGAACTTAGCCGTAAAACAAACCAAAATCTGATATCGAGTTTTCACCGAAAAATGTTTTGAGAGCCCCTGAATAAAAAAAACATTTTTAGAAAAGGTCAGTGTGGAGTGTCACTCTGCATGTGTGTGTGTCAGTGGACGTTAGCTCAAAATCTAAAAGACCGTTAAATACTAAATTTTGTATTGAAGTTTAATATCTTCGAAGGATGCGACAGTATAATCTTCCCACCCCAAACTACCTTTTACATGAAAAATTTTTTGAAAATATTATTTTTCTCAAAAATGGCTATAACGATTTTGGTTAAAACACCGTACAAGTATATTTAAGATATTTACATCACAATTAAAATGTCTATTTTGAACATTCTAGCAATAGCCTCTGAAGACCTCTTAATTTTGTGTAATGTTAAACTTAAATCACAAAAATGTAGATTGCGTTAAAACATGTGATTTATGTCATATACGTTTTTTATTGTAGAATTGACCTTTTTGGGATATTCCTTGTTGTTAGTTTCATTTTTTAATTACCTAACTTTTCTCAAACGGGACCATGCAAAGCGAACTGAACCTTAATTGTTTCACATAGTGAATAGTTTCTAAAAGATTTGTCTATCGTTTTAGCCTAATGCATTCCCTTATTTCCATTCTACTTTCAAGGAAAAAAACTAATAAGACCAGTTCTGCTAATATGTATCTCCATTAGCATGATGTAGATAAAAGAGTAATCTTATGTAAAACTAGTTTTATATGGAATAGGTAGAGAAAGTTATGTGAAAGGAACGCATAAAAGTTTTTATTTTCTGTATTAAGTACTACGTACATAGTAGACAAAGAAGATATTGCACTCCATTAAAAAAATCGATGTCGAAATCACACCGGTAAGTTTAAAAAAGGGGGAAAACATGTTTACAATTTGTGTGTGTGTGTGTGTGTGTGTGTGTGTGTGTTCAACATAACTCTAAAACGATGAGCCGGTAAACACCAAACATAGTATTGAAGATATCTTCCAAGAACACCAAATGAAAATTTTCCAGAAAATCCACTTCATAGCATACTACCCTTTACATGGAAAAAACTTAGAAATGTTTTATTTTCTTAAAAATGGGACTGACAATTTTGATTTAAACGTCATATATTCAATATATTTATATGACATAATATATATCTTGAATTTCTTGGGAATAAACACTAAAGTCTTCTGTGTTCTGGATGACCTTTGCAACTGGAAAACTGTTACAGATGGACAAGAACTTGCTACACAAATAATGTACATCTCGTCAAAACACATCATTTATATCAAATACATTTTTATTTTGGAGTTAACTATTCCTTGTTTTAGATTCGAATTTTCTAATATTTATACCGTTATAAAATTAATTTACCTCAAATGGGAACTCCTTATTCACTTTCTTCATCATACAAAATAATTTTATTGCACCACATAGTTACCAGCTTGAAAAAGATTTGGCTATCGCTTTAGCCAAATGTATTTCGTCATTTCCCTTCTTCTTGGTAGGAAATAAGTATTAAAATCATATCCATTAATGCAGATATCGATTAGCATGAATTATTTGTTACAGAATAGACAAACTAGAACACAACACATTATTATTTTTATACTGTTATTGTATTTATTATTATTATTATTATTATTATTTTCTTATTTTCACGTCCTTTAACCTTTAGGTCATATCGCAATGCATGGCATCGGTGAAATGGTGCTCAAATGATAATCGACATTCGTCTTCTCAAAATTAGGAAAACCCCCGAAAACCCTTATCCAAGATTCGAACTCGGGACCTCTTGAATGTGACACGCTACCACCACACAACAGGAGGAGAGAATATTTTATTCTCAAATACGTAAATGCTAAAAATTTGCGAAATGGTCTATAATCTGGAGTCTCTTTTCTTCAGGAGCACCATTTAGATGAGCAGGAGGTTGTCAACGACACTGCCAAGTTCCTAGAATAATTAGGCCGCTGCTTTTATCGCTCTAACAAAAGAGAGATTACAGTTCTGTACGTTAATTAAAATATTTTATTTAAGAAATAAAACGACGTGGGACAAGGAAAAGATGATGAAGTTCTATAAAACTGTAGTTCCAGTAGTTCTATACAGCAACGAAACTTGGACAATGATCAATAGAGAAAATCTGATGTGTTTCTTTCACATAACTTTCCCTAGATTTTCCAAATACAAACTATTCTTACAAAAGACTATTTCTTTATCCACATCATCTAATCGAGATAAATATTAGCATAATTGTTCTTATTACTCTCTTCCTTTTAAGTGGAAGGGAAATAAGGGAATATATTAGCCTAAAGCAAGTCCAATTCTTTAAAAGTTCGTCGCTTGGGAAACAACTTACACATACCTTTTTCTAAAAAGGCTTTTTTCGGACTTGGGGGACCTCAAAATATATTGCCGGTGGTATTCTCAACATTGAGTTTTGGATGGAATACAATACCTTCTCTATTCACCATATATATTGTACATACGGGCTAGAGAGAAGTAATAAAAGTAGGTTACAGGCAAGAGAAATTACATTTTTAAGAATAGTTTTAGGGGTCACTAGAAGAGAGGGAATAAAGAATGATGACATAAGAAATCAATTAAAGAACCTTAACCTAAATGAAGAAATAGATCATAGTAGAAAAAAGTGGCTAGAACACGGAGAGAATGAATGAGCGCAAAAAATACAATACTAAGGCAGATACCCAAAGGAAAACGAAATTGGATAGGTAGAGTCAGATTGAAAAATTGAACGCCATAGCCGGAATTTGTACCACGGATCTCCTGGTCTCCAGCCAATTGCTCTTCCACTCAGCTACCATGGCAACATGTCGGCATAGCATTGAATCTTTCAACTGACTCGCATGTTTCCCGGTAAACCACAAGGTGATCTCAAATTATTTTGAGATGACAACCCCAATGGCGACTTACAATGTTGTAAGTACTTTAAGACATAGGATTCATAATGTAGCCAACTATTATGGTCAATGGGTATTGGTTTAATTGTTTCTTCACAAGCCGTATGTAGGACAGGAGTTGGATAGGTAGAGTCAGATTGAAAAATGCCATAGCCGGGATTTGAACCTGGCTATGGCATTGAATTTTTCAATCTGATTACCTATCCACTCCTGTCCTATACACGGCTTGTGAAGAAACAATTAAACCAATGGAAAACGAAATGTAGGATAACGATGGATAAATCAACGAATTAAACATTTGGATCACGCAATTATCTTTACGCAAGGTGCAATGCTGATAGAGAAGAAAGAATAAAAGCAGATTTGTTTTAACAAAATCAATTTATTTTTTAAGACGCTTAACGTCCTTTAAGCTCCTTGGTCATATCGGACGATTAATGAAATCTGTGAAACGATGGTGAAATCATCGCGGGGTCCTTGGAGCTAAGAATTACTCGACATTCGTCTTCTCAGGATAAGAAAAACTACCAGAAAAAAGCATATCCGTGTAACTCACCCTAAGCGAGATTCAAACTAGTGACTTTTTTAAGTGAGATCAACACGCTATCCCAACATTACCGAGGAGGGCATGAAAATTTTTTGTTCGTTAGGGATTCACCACAAAATTCGATAACCTTCTTTTAGAGATTTTGCTCCCCCCATACAGAAATTGAATTGACGCTTCTGATTTTCTGCCACAGATAGATGCTGTAATTTTCAATTAGATGTTCTGGAAGAGCCATCGCCATATCAGATCCACAGTTTTTAATCACCGTAACCCATAATGATGCGTTCAGGGTTTGGTTACAATGAACATCACTTCTCATTTAAGGAGGCCTGCTGCTGTCCAAAGGGTAAATATAATATTTTAATGCATTCGCAGGGTCGCCGTCAGCAACCGATATATCGACTTTCCATGTTTCCAGTACACAAATGTGTTACCTCACTCATTTACTCTGCCTACTGCTAATGAATATGGAAGCTTGTCTCCACGAATAGGATATTTATTTTGAAAACCCAGCAAACTTTGCTTGAAATCTGAGATTACGATAATAGAGGTAAAAAAAACAAACTAATATGATCCATTCACATGACTTTCTCTACAACTCTATAACAAATTATTGTTAATAAGCTAATTCTTCTATCTATTTAATGCTAAAGCATTAATAGAAATAAATACTCTTATTACTTAGTTCCTTTACAAGAAGAGGGAAATAGAAGATTTTTTTTTATTTATGGACGCTATGGTTCTCAGCTTCCCATACTATACTGGGCGTGAAAAACCACCTAAGTTTGCTCAGAGGCCTCTTTTATCAGGCTTGACGTTCTTTTACGTGCTGTAAATCTACGAAACGGGACCAACGGCTTTACATCCCTTCCGAAGGAAGCCATGTTAAGGACTTTTACGGCCGAAAAGATCCATCGTCCTCCACCTCCCAGTAAAAATACTCGGCAGGGCTTCGTTCCCTTTCTTATACCTTTTGATCATGTGGCTGGAAACTTCCAGAAGCAGTCGAATGTGCACACTCTCACAGCACACTCAGGTGTAACAATGCGGATCGTCTTCAAATAACCTTCCGGCACCATACGTAGCCACTCGCAAAGGTGTAACAATCACAGCTGCTATGTCAAAAGAACTTGTAGCTGGCACAGGGCCCACTAATGCAGTGTAACAATGGATGGGAGCCAATCAGCTATGAATTACGAAGCCGTTCGGCGATTATGGTCGCAGGGTGTATTCACAATATTTTAATCATAAGTGTTCAAGGCCAGTTTTGAGAAAATAAAACATTTCTAAAATTTTACCATATGAGCGTAGTTTGGGGTGGGGAACTCTTTTTGAAAATCTTCATTTCGCATCCTTGATCGATGCTGAACTTAATAATCAAATTTCATATTTAAAACTCTTTTTATATTTGAGTTATCCTGTTCACGTATAAACGGACACAAACATTTACACACACACACCTTTTTCTATTTTGTTATTTATTATTTTAAGGTGTAGAAGACCCAAAATGTGTATTTCGAGTGACATCTCGATATGGAGCTTGTAGGTAGAATGCAACTCCTTCTCTACCTATGCATTTACTATGTAAGAAGTAGATAAACTAAAAGTAGAGTTCGTGTTAATAGTATTTGCGATACAAGAGGTGTAAAGAAATTAAAAAAAAATGTATTTCTCGCATTCACATGATTTCCCGATTTATTCTGCAACAAATTATTGTTAAAAAAAGCTAATTCTTCTAATTCATGGCAATCGGTTAAGCATTAGCAGAAATGTTTTATCACATATTTTCTATTGGGTACAAGGGGAATAAGAGGGACACACTAGCATAATGCGGTACTCAAATATTTTAAGAGCGGATCGCTATGTGATTGCATTTAAATTGTGTTCTTCTTCCATAGCAGAGATGAAAAAAAAAACGAATAATGATTTCTCATTGAGAAAATAAGAAGTATTGAAATATTTAAACCAATAACAAGAAACACTCGGAAATGGTCAACTCCATATGACAAATTGTCTGCTATAACCAGATCTACATTTTTTGTGTAGTAAGATTTGATCTATTGAGGCGGTTCACCAGTTATGCAGAAGTTATTCCGGATGAAGAAGTCAAGAGTGAGACTATTCCCAGAAAATGAAAGATATACATTTTAACTGTCATGAAAATATTGACATATGTTATTTTAATCAAAATTGTCATTTTTACTTTGTCCACAGTACTATGCACATAGTGATTTGAGAAGATATTGTATTGCACCCAAAAATTTGATACAAGATTTTACAGTGAATACATGTTTTGAGTCCCCCTCAATAAAAAATGTCCGGTGTGTTCCTTTAGGCAGCATAGCTCAGAAATGAAATCACTGCTCCAAACTTAAGTTTGGTATCTTCCAAGGATCTGACACGAAGATTTTCAAGAAATCCCCCATCCCCAAATACTGTTTACATGGAAAAAATTTCGAAAATTTTGAGTTTCTCAAAAATGATTTAAACAATTAAGATTAAAATTTACTATACTTAAGATATTTAAATGACAAATAGAATGTAAATCTTCAATTTTCTGGGAATAACCTCTGAAGGCCTCTTTATTCTGGATGAATTTTGCGGAATTTTGCAAAAGTGGTAAACCGTAAAGGATAGACAAAGACTTAAAACTCCATGGCACGATAGCTCACGGGGAACCTTGGCCTACCGCCCGGCCGCTGCGTCCCCCATCTCGGTCCACTACAGACGTCATGGATGGGGGGGCAGTATTGGAGGGTGAGACGTGGTCAGCGCCTCGAGCCCCTCCCGGCCGGTTAATGCGGTCCTCATGACCTGGAGCCGCTACTTCTCAATCAAGTAGCTCCTCAATTGGCCCCCCAGGGACCTTACGAGGCTGAGTGCACCCCGGTCCAGGTCTCCCGCTTGGTAAGCAGCTGCGCTACCACCGCGCTAAGGAGACGACCAGACAAAGACTTACTGTACAGAAAATTTAGAGCTCGTTAAAACACATATGTTATTTTTTTTCGTGGAGTGGATCGTTTTTTACTTTCTCTATACGCACTATGTACATAGTGTATAGAGAATGTATTGCACTCCACCAAAAAATTCGATACCGAGATTTCACCGGAAATATATGTTTTAGGGTCCCCTGTATCCAAAAAAAGTATTTTCAGAAAAAGGTCCGTGTGTGTGTGTCCGTGTGTCTGTGAACACGATAACTCAAAATCGAAAAGTCGGTAAAATACCAAACTTGGTATTTAAGTTTAGTATCTTCCAGGGATGCGACACGAAGATTTTGAGAAAAATCCCCCCACCCCAAACTACCCTTTACATTGAACTTTTTTCGAAAATTTTGATTTTCTAAAAAATGGCTCTAACTATTTTGATTAAAATATCGTATATTAAAGTTATTTACCTGAAAAATAAAATGTTTATTTTGAATTTTCTGGGAATAGCCTCTGAAGACTACTTTATTCTGGGTTCATTTTACGGAATTTCGCATAACTGCTAAACCGTAAGAGATGGACAAAAACTTACCACACAACAAATAAAGAGAACTTTAAAACACACAATTTATGTTATACACATTTTTATCGTGGAGTTGATTGTTTTTGAGATATTCCTTGTTTTTGGTTTCAGCAATAAAAAACATACTTTTCTCATACAGGACTTTGTTAACTCATGTCCATACAAACAAAGGAACTTCAGTCACATAGTAACCAGCTTTTGACTATCGCTTTAAGCTATGCCACTCCCTTATTTCCTTTGTACTTACAAGGAAGAAGGTAATAAGACTATTTACGCTAATTTTTCTAGATTAGCATGAAGTAAATAGAAGCATAAGCTTTTTAAGAATAATTTGTTGCAGGGATATAGAGAAAGTCATGTGAATGGTACACATAAGATTTTTTAGATATTCTTTGTTATTGGTTTCAGCTTTAAACTACTTAAACTTTTCTCATACGTGAATTTTACAACTCCTGTCCATACAAACAAATATACTTCAATGACATAGCAACCAGATTTTAAAATATTTAACTATCGACTTGGCCTTGTAAGCGAAGGGAAATAAGGGAGTATACTTACAAGGAAGCCTTTGTACTAATTTTTCCTCAGTTAGCATAAAGTAAATATAAGAGTAAGCTTTTAACAATAATTTATTGTAGAGATGTAGAGAAAGTCATGTGAATGGAACACGTCAGACTTTTTAGGTAGTGAAAAGCTTCCTAAAATGCTCCATGTAAAGTATGGTTTCTATTAGGGAATTTTATTGAACATATTCGTGTCGTATTCTTGAAAGATGCTAGTTTTAAACAACAAGCTTGGAACTTAACCGACGTTTTTGAGTTATGTCATTTAAAGAGAGAGATAGACAGACAGATGTATACACAAGGACCTTTCTTTATAAATGCCTTTGGGGATTCATAAGTTTTGAAAACATGTATTTCTCGGTATGAACTTTGAATGGAATGAACGCCTTCTCTATAGGTATACTATGTACATTGTACGTGATAGAGAAAGTAAAATGGTCCTCAAGCATTCCAGCCTACCACATTTCTACTACATTAACTTTAAGTTTGATTAAATATATGTGATGTCTGAATCTCTAAATGCTACCTTGGACCGCCAATTAAAGTTTGAGCCAAGTTTGAGCGCGATTCTCTCATACAAATGGGTAGATTCTGCTACAGTACCAGAAGATCCACTTTCGCATTCAAGTGCCAGGCCGTGTTTACCAGCTTCTGCACTTAAACTCCTGCTCTGCTCTCTGCAGGATACTCCACTCGACTTCCGCTCCTGGTCAGCGTCAACATGGGGCACCTTTTAAGTCTGCAATCCGCAAGACACTGCCGTTTTACAAAGTGCTGCTGCATTGTAACACTACGATTTACCAGCTTGAAAATAAGAAAAACTTATTTTACGATTATTGCGAGCAAAAATAAAAGCTAAGGTGTTCCATTTACATAATTTTCTCTAGCAGTTCCACAAACACATTTTCTTTACAAAAGATTACTCTTTTATCTACGTCATGTTAATCTCAGAGGGTCATTTCAAAAGTCATGGCAACTATTTCAAATATTCCGAATAACTGAATATGCGATTATTTTAATATATACGTTTGAAAACATGTCCTCAGTACGGGATGCCACCACCAGATGACATCTAAATGCATTGGTAGGTACTAGTAGCCCTATACAAACGTTAATATGCCAGAGACTTTGTTCCAAGATGAACAGTGAGCAGAAATGTTCGTGAATGTAAAAGATGTGTGGAAATCTTGGGGAATAATTTTGGAAGTCGTTAGCTCGTAAGAGTATTAAATTATGTAGGCATACTTTTTGTGCACATGTAATACGAATAAAGCAATGATCACTATTTACGCATCTTTCAATTTCTCGTACCCATATCCCCTTTTAACCGAATCCCAATTTAGCACGAGCGTTCCGTAGAACATTCCAACGACTTTCAATTGTATATTCTGAATTTTGTTTCCTGCAGTTTTATTGACTGATAAAAAATAGTTACCATGCATTCTGAAATGACCCTCGTAGATAAACATTAGCAGAGTTGGTCTTAAGTACTTGCTTCCTTGCAAGTAGGAGGGGAATAAAGGAATACATTAGACTAAACCAATAGTCAAATCTTTTAAAAACGGGTCGCTTTACGAAAGAATTGAGGTTCGGTTCGCTTTGCACTGTCCTGTTTAAGACGATAATTAGTTTAAAACTGAACCTATTAACAGTGAATATCTTGAAAGCATTAAACTCTTCAAGAAAAATGCATATGACATAAATTATGTGTTTAAACGAAATCTGAATTTTTTGCGTTGTAAGTTTTTGTCTATCTCTTACGGTTTAACTGTTATGCAAATTCTGCAAAATTCAAACAATAAACAGCTCTTCAGAGACTGTTCCCACAAAATTCAGAATAGACATTTTATATGTTATATGAATATATTTAATTTACGGTATTTTAATCAAAATCGTTAAAGCCATTTTGCGAAAATAAAAAATTTCGAAATACTTTCCTCATAAATGGCAATTGGGATGGGAGGATTTTCTTGAAAATGATCGTGTTGTATTCTTGGAAGATACTGAACTTAAATACAAAGTTTGGTATTTGAGCGACTTTTCGTTTTTGAGCTATGCTGCCCATAAACAGACACACACACATACACACACACTGACAGACACACCATGGACATTTTTCTAAAAATGTTTGTTTTATTCAAGGGGCCTCAAAACATATCTTTCCGGTGAAATTTCAGTATCAAAATTGTTGGTGTAATAGCTTCTCTTTACACCATGTACATAGTACGTGTACAGAAAGGAATCAGAGTAGCTTATTTTACGATTATTTACAAAAAGTTGGAAGCAAACGCAATAATGTTAAAACACGTTAAAAAGGAGGACAGTATTTACATAGAATACTGATAACACTCTCTCACCGTTCTACTCATGAGGAAATTCACACATCGACAACACTTAAAATTGGGCCTGAATCAATTAAGAATTTGTTGTGTTCCATTCGTATTGTTCTGTCTACCTATTCTGCAACAAACTAGTATTACAAAGATTTATTCTTATATCTACTACATATTAATCGAGTTAAAAATTAGCACAAATGGTCATTATTTAATGCCTTATAGGGATAACAGAAAACTACTCTAGTGATCGACGATTTTTAAAAGTTGGTCCGTTCATGATAATCTTGAAATTCTGTTCTCTTTGTATGTCAAGTTAAATTATGCCTAAGGAATATCTCACAAATAATTAACTCCACTAAAATGTTTATTTGGCATAAGGAATATCTAAAAGTTCTGTATAGTAAGGAAGGTTTACATGTAAAACCAACTTTATCTTACAGACTTACCGTTTATCAGTTAAGCAAATGTCATCCAGAATGACGAGAATTTCATTTACCATTAAAATAAGTTTAACTCTGCTTTTTTAAGCAAAATCGTTAGAAAATATCGAACATCTCTATATTCCACGTAAAGGATACTTTGGGGTATGTTTTTTGATGAACACCTTCATGTCGCATATTTATAAGATGCTGAGCTTAAATATCAAGTTTGGTATTTAACTGATTTTTAGTTTTTGATCTATGCTGTTTTCACACACATACGAACCTTTTTCTAAATATGCTTTTCTTTCTCCGATGACACTAATGATATATGGAATGTAGAAAGAACACCGGTGGAATATGATTTCAAGGGCAACCGGAAAACCCGGAGTAAACCCTTCCCTGCGCCGCTTTGTCTACTACAAATCCTATTTGCGGTCACTTGGGATCGAACCTTGCCTTGATGACATGCGAGTGATCTAACCACTTTTTTTTTTTTTTTAAATACGGTACCGGAGTCTGATCAGGACTCCGTCACTGTATACCCTACTTTAATTTACCTTTCTTTTTGTTTTTGTTTTACCTTGTTTTTCTGTATTATTATTGGATTGCTGTTTTTTACTGTTACAACACACACATAAACACAAACATATATCATCCATGCCCAAGACGGGACTCGAACCCAAATCCCCAGCGCTACGAAGCACCAAAGCGGGACGCCTTGGCGAGCGCGGCCATGGGGACCGGCACCACTCGGACACAGCGCAGTCACCTCCTTACTACACGCTGTGTGTTCCGTTGAATGCGATGTTGCGGTAAATTGCACGAATTTCATTGAAATATAGTGTCCAAACGGGATCGCTTTTAATTTTTTTGAGGTCACTTTTGATTCTTTCCAACCCAATGGCGTCAATATGCTGTTGGAAGTGGATAAACAATTTGGACTTGGCTTTAGCTTTCGAACTTTCTCTGATTTATTGGTACACATTCTTTTACATGGATTGATATTATCATAGTTTATAGTGAATAAAACCAAAAATAAAAGATGAGTTTTTAACATATTACGTTATATTTTTACCAAAGTCCCATAAACATCCAGAATGCCATACCGTTTAAGTGGGACCACAATTTGTCCTTTAAAATTGCATTGTAGTACCAGAGCAAAGATTTTAAAGTGATCTCCATCCATTCTGTTCAGGGATGATAACTTTATTTTCTACTTTCTCTATTACGCATATGTAGCGGAAGTATTATATTTTACGCATATCGTAATTTCGCAGCAATTATGTGTTTATGTAGCAGTTTTATAAAAATGTTACGTGTATGTGAGATTGGGCGAGTCGGTAGGTGTCTATTAAAGAAAATCCCGCACCTGAAGCTACCCTCTACTTAGAATACTTTTGGACGATTTTGATTTTCTCAAAAATAACTGACGATTTTGATTAAAATGCCACATGTTGAAGATATTTCATGAAAATTATATAAATATTGCATTTTCTGGGAATCTGAAATCCTCTTTATTCTGGACGACTTTTTTGTTGTTTTCATAATTAGTATACTGTAAGAGATACACAAAATCGTATTGCACAGAAACTTCAAAATTTATGTCAAATATATTTTTGTGTGGTTAACTATTTCCGATATATTCCATATTATTAGTTTAAATTTTGCAATACTAAATGTTTTTCTCAAATGGGAAATGTTATTCCATGTTTTACCTTTGGTATTCAAAGAATTTAAATACATTCATATAGCGACAGGCTTTTAAAAGGTTTGACTAATACTTTAGCCTACTGTATTTTGTTATCCCCTTGTACCTACAAGGAATGCTTAATAACAAAATGCTAATATTTATCAGGATTATCATGGAGACAGAAGAATGAACTCTTTATAAGAACAGTTTGTGCAAAATAGCCAGAGAAAGCACTGTGAATGTAATTTAGGCTAAGAATTCAATACTAGAAAAGCCAAGTTTCTAAACAACAAGTATCAAACGTAAGACATCCAGTTTTAGTTGAAAATAAATCCGAATGAAAGGTTAGAATCTCACAGACAATATACAAAGTTTAACAAATGCTTACCCAAAGATGTTTGATAGAGAAAAGCACCTAAAAGAATATGTTATGTGGTCAACTCATTCCAATCAATCAGGCTGATTCATCTTTGCTCGGCTGAGTAAGAGTACTGGTGCGTACTAAGCAATTCTACTCGGATACCCAATGGAGGAAGGAAATTGCTTGCCTTTCCTGTGACGATAGCCTGTTTTCAATACCGAGCAGTATTGCAAGCGGCAGCCAGACTCCTGGGAGTCGTGAGGTTTTATTTTACTGATAGTGTTAACGCCCGCTTTTACTATAGTGGCACCAGAGGCGATGACACTGGTGATATATGAAATGAAGATAGAGCAACAGTGGAACGCCATGGCGGGGGAAACCGGAGAAAATCCGCTTTGCCCACCACAAATCTCACAGGCGGTCGCTTGGGATCGAACCCGGACTGTCTAGGTGATAGGCGAGTGGTATAATCACTCGGTCACGGCGCAGTGAGTAGTGTACTGCTCTCTGACGTGCAGCCACACTAGAAGAACCTCGCATATTGGGCAGATACTCATAGCCGTTATGCTACGGAAATTGCTAAGCTGATTTTTGAGTTAATAATTAAAATGTTTAGTTTTGTTGGTTGTAAACTGCTAAATATTTAAGATGAAAAACAAATAAAATAATAATAGCTTAGCTTTGTTGTATTCTCCCAAATTTTAACAAAGATAATGTTGCAGCACGTTATTTCGTATTACATTATCTACAAACAAGATATTTGGTTCTGTAGAACATAGATGGAAATAATTATTTGCAGAGCAGTGTGCTTCCTGGTCTGGAATTTAAAGGAGAGAAAGAGAGAGATAGACTCGTTTGGTATGTTATATCAGTTATAAAAGGAGCCGTTTACGCCCGTGTTTTACAGCCACGATAACAGTTCCTCAGCTTCCTGCCAACCAGTCCATTTATTTTAGGATTCAACACGCCTCATTCCCTGGTCAGACTAAACACGATTTATATCCTTCAAGCCGTCAAGAGCTCTGGCTATCAGGTGTTCCTTTCAAACAGAACAAACAACGCATTATAGGACATTAAGTCGGCATGGGGATACTATCCTCTGCTCCACGGGTAGATCAGCCGAAATGATAATTTGGTCCTCGGTTCGAAACGAAATATCCTATAAAAATAATGTCTGGGAGAACGAAGGAATGCCCATTAATTATTATTCTGAGAAAACCTGAATCAAAGCTTCTTACCGGTTGTGTGTAGGACAGGAGTTGAGCAATGGAAACCAGACTAAAATTGGCAATGCTTTAGCCGGGATATGAACCACGGATCTACTGGTCTTCGTACAGTTGCTCTTCACACTGTGCATTATTAAATACTGCAAACTAGCAGTATTCTTGAAGCGGATATCTGAAGCTTAGAAACCGAATTTGTCTCATAGCTCTTCTACGTATAATTTTTTTTTTCTTTGCTTCCTTCTTTCTTTCTTTTTCTAATTCATGGTTTCAACACCATCGCTAAAATGAAAAATCTGATGTGTTATATTCACATTACTTTCTCTATATCTCTGCAATAAATTATTCTTAAAAAGCTTATACTTCTATTTGCTTCATGCTAATCAGTAAAAAATTAGCAGAAATAGCTTTATTACTTGCTTCCTTGTAAGCAGAAGCGAAATAAGGGAGTACCATAGGTTAAAGTGATAATCAATAGCTGGTTGCTATGTCACTGAAGTTCCTTTGTTTGTACGGACAGCAGTTGTCAAATTCCAGTATGAGAAAAGTATAAGTTTTTCATAGCAGAAACCAAAAATAAGGAATGTCTTCAAAACGTCGAACTCCAGGATAAAAATATATATATAACATAAATTGTGTGTTTTAACGCGCTCTATATTTTTTTCCAGTAAGTTTTTGTCCATCTCTTACGGTTTAGCAGTTATTCAAAATTCAGTAAAATTCATCCAAAATAAACTACTCTTCAGAGGCTATTCCCAGAAAATTCAAGATATACATTTTGTCAGGAAAATATCTTTAATATACGAAATTTTAATCATAATCGTTAGAGCCATTTTTGCCAAGTTTTCGAAAAAATTTCTATGTAAAGGGTAGTTTGGTAGTTTCTCAAAATCTTCGTGTCGCATCCCTGGAAGATACTAAACTTAAATACCAAGTTTGGTATTTTACCTACTTTTCGTTTTTGAGTTATCGTGTTCATAGACACACGGACACACACACACACACACACACAAGGATTTTTTCCGAGAATGCTTTTTTTTTAGTTAAAGGGGACCCTAAAGCATATATTTCCGGTGAAATCTCGGTATCGAATTTTTGGGTGGAGTGCAATACCTTCTCTATACACTATGTACATAGTGCGTATAGAGAAAGTAAAAATGACCATCATAGCCACGCCGAACATTAATTATATGAATTAGGTAAGAGTCTAATTTATTATCTATAATAAGTATGTAAATATTGTCGTTTGTCTAAAAATAGTGAGTGATGCGCATGTTCAAAACAATTGTGTTCTGCTCGCAGTCACAATCATTTCCATCCATAGATAGTTTATTGTTTGATACCATACAGTGTACGATAGACTCGTCATAAGTGTTTCGTTTCGTAATCGACTTACCCTTTCCGTATTTGTAGGTCTGACACGCCATGGGACTTACAAGCCAAAGCCTATGGCTAAGAAGCCTGTCGGGGAGCCTACGGCACGAAACAGAATGGAGTACCTGTTACGAGGGGTTGGTCCGTAGCCAGGCTGAACATGAGGAAGTGGATATGAAATATATGATGGAACAATTGGTGGAATGAGTGGCGGGGAAACCGGAGGACCCGGAGAAAACCCACCTTCGTCCACCACATATCCCACATGCGGGCGCTTAGGATCGAACCCGGGCCGCCTAGATGGCAAGTGAGCGGTCTAACCGCTCTACCACGGCGCCGCCTGTCATAAATGTACCTTAGTGAAATAATTCACAAAAACTGTAAAATGTTTTTTCATGTAAAAATGAACGTAGTGGTCTTTTAAATTTACAAATGTGGGAGAGAATTGACAATTATACTTATGGGGACAGAATAGAACAGAATCTCGCTTTTAACACTTGTGTCATAAATACATAACTGCAACATGCTACATGCTGAACAAATGAATATAAAGCCACTAAGTTTAAGCATCCATGAAGGAATGTGACGCAGAAGAGATTTCACACGTAGCGCCTAATCAGTCCGTTTGCCCGCCACACAGCGCAGCAGGAAACATTGCCACGAGAGAGACAGCGTTGTTTGCTCAAGACATAACGAACCAGGCTGCTGCAGTTAAACACGCTTCCCTCACTGAAATGCAAGTAGACTTTGTACCGAGGGAAGCTTCGCATGAGACTCACGTTTCTTTATTTGAGAACCACGTTTCACGGTCTTTGTGCTTTGTCGTCCCATTCTTTCGTTTAGTTCTGCTTATTCTGGATTTCTGTAAAAAGCAACACGTTTTCTGCCTCAAGAAATGCCATGGTTTTGGCGATTACTGCGTGCTGTCAGGCTCTAAGGGTTTGCTACTTACAAGTACCACGTAAAATTAATTTTTAACTAAAAATACGAGACACTTATGCTAGAAATTGAAGCTTATAACGCAGGTTCGGTTTTAGAAAAACATTTTTACTTTCTCTACACCTACTATGTACATAGTGTACAGAGGAAGTATTGCATTCCAAGATTTCACCCGAAATACACGATTTGGCACTTCCTGAATAAAAAAGAAAAAGAAAAGAAAAAAAAAAGTAAGTACGTGTGTCTGTGGACAGCATAGCTCAAAAACGAAAAATACCAAACTTGGTATTTAGGTTTGGTGCCTTCAAAGAATGCGACACAAAGGTTTTAACGAAACTCCCCCAACACAAACTACCCTTTACATGGAAAAAGTTTCGAAAATTTTTATTTTCTCAAAATTGGCTCTAACAACTTTGATTAAAATCCCGTATATTAAAGATATTTGCATCCCAAATGAAATGTATTTTTTTTGAATATTCTGAAATAGCCTCTGAAGACCTCTTTTTTCTGATGAATTTTGCCGAATTTTGTTTAACTGCTAAACCGTGAGATCGTAAAAAATTTACTACACAAAAAATGAAGATCTCGCCAAAACACACAATTATGTCATTTACGTTTTGGTTGTGGCGGTAACCATTTCAGAGGTATTCCTTGTTATTGATTTCAATTGTAAAATACTTATACGTTTCTCAGGCAGGAAGTGTCCGTTTTTTGTTTGTTTTATTTTTTATTAGTTTTTTTTTTTTTTTGTTCTGCTCCTGGCCGAGCAAAGAAGTGATTTGCATTGACAATCGCGTAACTACAGCTTTTAGAACATTTGACCATCACTTTAACATAGCGCATTTCTTTAGTTTCCTTCTACTTATAAGGAAGTAAGTAATAAGAACATTCTGCTGTTTATCTCGATTAGCATGGTGTAGAAAGCAGAATAATCTTCTGTAAGAAGTTTGTTTGTAGAGTAGCTAGAGAAAGTCATGTGAGGGTAACATATAGATTTTTTTTTAATTGTTTCATTCGTTTAGCCTCCTTTAGCTTCTATGGTTATATCGGGGGATTTGACTTGAGAAACAACTGCTGGTGTTTATTTTGCTGAACTATAGGTTTCTTAATGTGGGTTTTCGATTTTATACTATTAAACACACACTCATTTACTCTCACATTTATACTTCCAGACTCGGTGAGGGATGAGGAATGATTCCAGTTAAAGAAAAATTCCCTACCCCAGTCGGGAATAGAACCCGGGACCTCTGGATGCAAAGCCAGAACGCAGTTTGACATATATGGTTATTCTAAAAAGAATAAACTTTGGCGTACAGAAGTGATACAATTTAAATGTTGAACAAGCATAATGTTCTACTTTTTTACTTT
Source organism: Hymenopus coronatus (assembly GCA_030762935.1). NCBI lineage: Eukaryota > Metazoa > Arthropoda > Insecta > Mantodea > Hymenopodidae > Hymenopus > Hymenopus coronatus. The sequence goes on from CM060890.1 coordinate 106,942,606, forward strand.
CTTTATTGTTTACCTCCAGTAGGCAGAGGAAATATTTAAAGTGATTTCGAAAAAAAAAAACAAAAAACAACAACATGTATTTAGGTGTCTAAATCCTAAAAAAAAAAAAACATATTTTTTAAAGATTGGGAGTCGAATAAAACCCGGTATTTAAAGTTCAGCATCTTCCAAGCATGCAAACATTAAAATTTGCAGGAAAAAATTCATTCATTTGATTTACAAAAAACCGGCTCCAAAGATTTTTATTCAAATGCTTCCATGACTAATAAAATGTAAATTTAATTTTTTTCTGGCTGCATCGCGGCAGTGATTAGAGCACTGGCTTCTCACCTAGATGGACCGCGTTCGATCCCAAGCAACCGATAAAAATAAAGAAAATACAGGACAAACATAATATAAAAAGTAATTAGATGCCAAAGGATGTTTATGTTCTTTAAAAAATGATTATATGTGGGATTTGTGATGGACAAAGCCGCGCAGGGACAGTTTTCTCCGGGTTCTCCGGTTTCCCCCACCATCGCATTCCACCGGTGCTCCATCTTCATTCCATGTATAATCTGTGGCCTGCAATGACATTTGTAGTAAAACCGGGCGTTAACACAAAAAAAATGAAGTTGCTATGTCCTCTTCATTTTGAATATATTTTCTGAAAAGTTTTTTTATTCTTGCTAAACGTCAAGGATACCAAAACAAAGATTTAGATCTTGTTTAAGTGAGGTTTCTGTAGCGCTAACCGGGATATTCGTTGCTATTGGTTTGACCATTCTGATATGTTTCTATGACATTTGAAAATCAGTATACACCGATCCAATTTTTGAGGCCACCTGTGGCCAAAATCTTTCAGTTATGTATGAGTAATAAAGCGAAGTTACTAGCACAGCTTTTGTTCTATACTATTTTGGGTAGAAACCATGATAAAATAAATTTGTTACGTCCAAAGAGCACCATCCAATCTACTACGCAGAAGAAACTATTTTTGGAAACAGTTGTTTATTTGGGTACCAATAATTATAATCTATTCTAATTAGTGTAAACTTACATTGCATCCAGAAATAGTATTTGGGTCAAAATAAGTAAATTTGTTTTTTTATAAATCTAATTTTGAAATAAAAGTCACAGGTTATATACAATTTAATATTTTAAACCAATATTTCGAAATCCATATTATTACATTATCTATGCTATTTTGCAAATTTGGCAAAACTGTTTCACTGATTTTACGTTCATAAGATGCAAATCAAAAAATGTTCACCCTTCTGTGAGCCATAGTTTGGAGATATTGGTATATAAATGAAGAAAATATTAAGTTAAGAAGCAAACCTGGTGTATTCCATTCACATGACTTTCTCTACATCTCTGCAGTAAATTATTGTTGAAACGCTTATTCTTCTATTTACTTAATTCTAATCGAAAAAAATAGCAGAAATAGTGTTATTACTTGTTTCACTATAAGTAGAAGAGAAATACGCCAGTACCATAACTTAAAGTGATAGCAAAAGCTGGTTGCTATTTGACTTAAGTTCCTTTGCTTGTATGGCCAGGAGTTAACAAATTCCCGTATGAGAAAAGTTTTTTTTTGTAGCTGAATCCAATAACATGGAATATATCAAAAACGATTAACTCCACGAAAAAAAGTATATAACATAAATTGCGAGTGTTAATGAGCTCTATATGTTCTGTTCTGATAGTTTTTGTCTATCTATTAAATTCCGTAAAATTCATTCAGAATAAAGTAATCTTCAGAGTCTATTCCCAAAAACTTCAAGAGATAGATTTTATTTGTCCGGTAAATAGCTTTAATATACTATATTCTAATCAAAATCGTTAGGGTCATTTTTAAAAAGTCAACATTTTCAAAAAAAAAAAAAAAAAACATGTAAAGGAAGTTGGGGGTGGGGGGATTTTCGTGAAAATCTTCGTGTTCCATCCTTGAAAGATACCAAAATTAAATACCAAGCTTCGCATTTATCGGTCTTTGAGCTATGCTTTCCACAGACACATACATACACACAGGCACACGGACCTTTTTCCAGAAATGATTTTTTTGGATTCAGGGGACCCAAAATATGTATTTCCGGTGAAATCTCGGTATCGATTTTTGGGTGCATTACAATACCTTCTCTATACACTATACACATAATACGTGTAGAGAAAGTAAAAAAGAATATTTAAATGCGATTGTTTGAACTTTAAAATATACATCCAATCATGATTGTTATTATCATTATCACTAGCGAAATTTGGATAAAAACCCATTTCTGGAAACGTTTATCCCAATTAAAATAAAATATATACTATAATAAACGTTTCCAAAATTAACAAACGATATAAACGTGAACTACATGAGTATACTTGTTCAACATAATACATAAATTCATGTAAATGTAACACATAAGATTTTTTCCGCATACTTGAAAATGGTGAGCATAAAGCTCATTTTGTGTCTCAGATTGGCACTTTTTAAAATAGCTGTTTCAGTCTATACTGCAACTAGTCTTGGCTTGGGTTGTGTATAGCTGATGAATGAATTCATGTGTTCGATGTCTCGAAAAACGTGGATATGGCAGTTTTCTGTTATACCACGTATGAGCAACTCATTCATGTGTCTAACACTTCAAAAAGTTACATAATTATCAACGAAAAAAAAAAAACTGCTGCGCACTCCCAGCCACTAATTACATCTCATTTAACAAACTGCCAAGCAGAGTAATTACTTTTATTTAGTTTGGTTTTACTAAACGGACCAGGAGGAAATAGGCTTTTTTTTTTTAACGACGTTTTTCTGTATGTATTTTATCAGGGTGAACGAATATGTTTTTACATTTTTTGCTCCTTTACCGTGAGATTGTTTTATCTCGATCAACTGAGTGGTCGTGTTTTGTTTCCTTCTCACGGCGCTTACAGCTGGACAGTGCTCGTGTGCAAAAGGGCAAAACAAAACAAACCCCGGAGACGGTTTAACTCCGGAAAAGTTAGATCTAATTTCTAGCCAACTGTATGCACTGTGTTAACGAAGATATATTACACTCCTGTGAGAATGTGAGATGCTAAAATAGTTTATCATACGTAATATGCATATGCACAAAGCAGCGGAATTATTTTGCTTTTTTTCTACAGTGTAATTCCTGTCTTTTTCACGTGATAAAAAATGTTTCTCGGTGCAAAACAGAAACATTCCTGACTATACTTTAAATGTCATCAAAGAGTATTAATAGTAATGATCTTTAAACTTAAAGAATTTGGTGGTATTATAGTCTATTTAGAGGAATCTGTTGACATATATCTATTTATCATGTCGATATCATTATCAACTTCATGGCTTGAGCCTGTTGACCCGTTCCGTTCCCCAGTTGAAATTATGGCAGTTGATCTTTCCAACATTTTTTAGGTCTTCTAATATCTCTATGACCTAAAAATGTATAATTTAACACCTTTTTTGAAAATCTGACTTCATTCATTCGTGTTACGTGTTGAAACCAATTAGATTTATTTGCCTTTATCTTATCATTTAATCCAACAATATTTAATTCATTCCTGATATCTTTGCTCCGCTTTTGGTCTCTTAATGTTACTCCTGCAACTCTTCTAAGAAACCGCATTTCGGCTGTTTCTAGTTTTCTCTCCCTCCAATTTTGTCAAAGGTCTTGTTTCTCATCCATAAATGATGATTGGCACTGTCACTTTTTTATTAAATTTCTTTTTTGCTTTCTTTGTTACTTTATTTCTTAAACATATATTTATTGTTGGATAGGTAGAGTCAGACTAAAAAATGCAATGCCATAGCTGGGATTTGAGCCACGGATCTCCCAGTCTTTAGCCGGTTGCTCTTCCACTGAGCTACCATGGCACATACAGGTATAGCATTGAATTTGTGAATGTCTCGCACATTTCCCGGTAAACCAAAAGATGATCTCAAATTGTTTAGAGATGACAACCCCAATGGCAACTTACAATGTCGTAAGTACTTTAAGTCCCAGGATTCATAGTATAGACAACTATCATGGTCAAGGGTTTGTGGTTTACAGGAAAACATGCGAGTCAGTTGACAAATTCAATGCTATGCATGTTGCCATGGTACCTCAGTGGAAGAGCAACTGGCTAGAGACTGGGAGATCCGTGGTTCAAATCCCGGCTATGGCATTGCATTTTTCAGTCTGACTCTAACTGTCCAACTCTTGTGCTACACACGGCTTGTGTGAAAAAACAAATAAACCAATATCTATTTATTGTACCATAAGTATGTAGAAATGTTTCTAATTTCTTTCCTATTTCTATATTATGCCTATAGGTGATCATGCTTCCTGAATTTGTAATCCAGCTCACTTGTTCAATTATTTCTGTTCCAATTACAATTTTTGATCTCCTATGATAAGGTGTAAGAAAAGCCATCGAGTTTGTTTTCTGACGTTCATCATAAAATTTACATCTAAAATACCTTGCCATTTTATTATGGCATCGTCCAAATGTATATTAAAAAGTAATGTGAGAGTGGACCACCTTGCTCAGCTCCATTATTAATATCCATAAGCATTTCTCCTATGTCCTTTCTTTTATCTAATCGTATTCTTGTATTTATTATATCTGTTGGATATCCTTTTACTTTTAACATTTGTCAGAATTTACATCTTATTACTTTATCAATTTTTTTTATAATTAAATTATACTTAGCTTCTGAAATGAATCACATCAATATCTGTGTACCATGGCTTCGAGTTAGAAGCGTTGGTTCACAGTTAAGTACTAAATGTAATTAAATTTAAATACAGCTAAAATATTTCTTTAGTTTTCAGAATGTGTAAAGCCTACTGTCTGTGGACATACTGTTTATCAGTGTCCTTCCCTGCTGGATATTTCAAAAAAGTATCTTGGCATTTTGTTTGCAACATACTTAATAGGCTAGAAACAAAGGAATAATGCATGAAAAAACTGTTTCTTTTACTTATTTTATAACATACTATTAATAAACTCCCAGCAGATTTCTTCTATTGTGACATCAGCTTTTTCTCGTTCATATAACCCCCATTTGCTGAGATTGCACCTGCGAACAGCAGAAGTGCTTCCTTTGAATCGAACCTTTGGCTCCTTAAACATTCTGCCTTATTCCGAAGGTGAGAGGTTTGAATGATTGAGCATATGTGAATCAAATTTCAATAAAATAGGCCACAACATGAGGACGAACATTGCCTAAAGAAGTCTGACATTTGCAGCATCTCCGTTAAGGTGTTTGTTGTGAAGGGTACGATGAAACTTCGTCAATGCTCTAAGATTGGGCCGGCGTTCTTATTGGCTTAGGATTGTAGAAACTCCACCAAAATTATGTCATGCAAAATCACATTTTTCGCTAACAAAAAAATATAATAGTTCCATACCATACTCGGCTGTTCTGTTTCAGGAGCGTATTGGTATATCCAAGATTCATCAACAATGACTAAACCTTAGGGTGCATGCAAGACGGAGCATGGTTGGTCGTTGATTTGGCTATGCAGTCGGAATGAATGAACATTGTTATTTAAATGGAGGTATACAAGATGATTTACCTCATTGTTTCGAGCAACCAGACAAATTTTGTGCGTGCGTCAAAAAATTACTCAAACTGCAGGCAGCTTTACATATATTTTTGTTGCCAGAATAGACTGTATAAAGCTTATTTCGTGTGTATTTATGAGGTAAGAACAGATATATAAAGTGGCAGCTGAAATGTATACTATACTAAAAATATTCAATAAAATCTGAGACTATACATTTCACGGATATTGTAAATACGTTGAGTTTAAATAAACAAGACTGAAAACAATACCCTGCACCAATGTTACAAAAGAGGCAAAGAAATTGCACCAAATAAAACATATCTTCGTCACTGATGCTGGAATCCAAAACACAATCTCGCACACGGATTCGTTTTTAGCGCAGCAACAAGCGACGAACCCGGTAGCAAACCAAGCTCCGTCTGGTACATTCGAGATTTCTGCCCAATAACCTGATAACGAGCGATCAGCCTGAAACAAACCAGCTCCGTCTTGTACACTCAAGCTTTCTGCTCTACGACTAACCAGGTAGCAAGCGATCAACCCGGTAACAACCAGGCTCCGTCTTGTACACTCAAGCTTTCTGCCCAAATGCCAACAAGATATCAAGCGATCAACCCGGTAGCAAACCAGGCTGCGTCTGGTACACTCAAGCTTTCTGTCCAACAACCAACCAGGTAACAAACCAGGTTCCGTCTTATGCAATCAAGCTTTCTGCCTGCCTACCTACCAACCAGGTAACAAGCGCTCAACCCGGTAACAAACCAGGCTCCGTCTTGAATACTCGAGCTTTCTGCCCAACGACCAACCAGGTAACATGCCAGCCTCCGTGTTGTTTAATCGAGCTTTCTGCCAACGACCAAACAGGCTCTGTCTTGTGCAATCAAGTTTTCTGCCTACCAACCAGGTAACAAGCGATCAACCTGGTAACAAACCAGGCTCCGTCTTGTACACTCAAGCTTTCTGCACAACGACCAATCAGGTAACAAGAGACCAACAAGTTTAAGACATGTTTATGACAAATAATATATATATCGATTTTTTTTTTTAGGAAAAGACTACATTGTGGATGATTTTTGGATAACTGAGATAGATAAAAACCTAATACATCAAAAATAGATCTTGTCAAAACACACAACGTTTCATTTCTTGAAGTGAACCATTTCAGATATTCTATGTTATTGGTTTCAATGCAGACATATTTTTATTAAATGGAAGTTCGTTATTCGTTTTTATTTCTGTAATCAAGCGAAGATAACTAAATTTCAAAACTGTCACATGGCGACCAGCTCTTTAAAGATACGGCTATCGTGTAAACTTTAATACCCTTGTACCTACATACACGGAAATATGTAATAAAAGTATTTCTGCGCATACGTATCTAGGTTAACAAGAGGTAAATAAAATAAGCATTTCAAAGATAAGTTTGCTGGCTGAAGAAAGTCATGTGAATGAATCATATCAGATTTTTATTACTTCTTCGCTGTCAAAGCTTTTAAGCTTCTTTTCACCTTTCAAAGGAGCTGGGAACGATCAATTAAATGAATTAACGTTGAGTCCGGTACCTAAAATTACTCTCTAGAACAAAAGAAAGTCTAAAGAGGACGATCTTTTTTCTTTTTAACGTCCTTTAACCCGGTTGGTCATACCGGACGATGAAAGAAATCGGTGAAATGACGCTCAAATGATCATAGAGGCCATGGAGATTAAGTTACTCGACATTCTCAGGATTACGGAAAACCCCGTTGAAAACCTAAACCGGGTAACTCGCCCTAAGCGAAATTCGAACTCGCGACCTGTTGACTGTGAGGCATACACACTACCTCGAAATTATCCAATGCGATCTTATCCCAATATTTTCGAGTCTTTTTTTACCTTGCTGTAACAATCTCATTGACAGTTACAAGCTTTGTGCAGAAGTTTTGATATTGTAATACATCTAAGGAAAATGTCTGATCGGGCAGATTTCTAAAAGTTACATTTCGGTGTTTGTATGTACTGAACTCTCAAAGTAAAACCAGCAAGTTAGAAACCTGCCTATGGGCACATAGAAGTATAGCTTTCCTATATATATCTCTTTAGCTACCTATTAAAGCAAAGTTTCAAGTTTGCACCGCTAACCTTTTACTTGGAACGCCGCCGGCCTTCAGGAATCACACTACAGAACAACCAGCTTAAACTTTAGCAAATCTACTGCTCAAATATTTTGGATGCTCATTCAAAGCCGAAGCTAAAGGGAGCAGTTTTCTCAACCGAGCTACCAGAACATTAACACTAAAGGTTTGTATTTACTTTTGTATAAGGCGCATTAGAAGTGAACTTTTTACCTTTTTGCCTTCTCTAGCCATAGGTATGTACATAGTAAATTGAGTTTTAACGATATCTATATTTTTGTGTCGTAAGTTTTTATCTATCTCCAGAGTTTATGCCCAGAAAATTCAAGATATACATTTCGTTTGTCATGGAAATGTCTTATGCATGTGGTATTTTAAATAAAATCGTTAAGAGTCATTTTTAAGACAGAAAAATATTCCATGAAGAAGATAGTTGGGGTGGGATTTTGCTTGAAAATCTTCATGTTGTATCTTTGGAATATACTAAAAAGAAGTTTGATATTTTACCAATTGTTCGTTTTGAGCTAGGCTGCTCCATGAGTACAATTTTTACTGAAGACTACCTTAAAAAATGCATAAAAATCATAAAATATATACCAATGAATATAAAATTTCCTAAAAAGAAAGAAAGTTTTTTAAAGCAAGAGCTAGACATATAGGAACATTTTTTCCTAAAATTACTTATTTGTTTTGGATTCAAAGTGTCCTAAACCAAGCATTTCCAGTGAAATATCGGTAACGAATTTTTGAGTGGAATACAATACCTCTCTATCTACTATGTAGTTTAACAATTGTGCTATAGATAGTAATAGATCGGATAAATGATAATATACATAAATTACGCGAATCGATACCTTCTATGATTCAAAATTGATTGTAAAGCACCCTGCTGCTTACCCCCTGAACCAGAACGGATGTAACCATTCATCCATCACAAAATAATGTAAATAATTTCACTGTTGTTTTTGTAAAAAGGTTAATTAATTTTAAACGCTGAATATGAATACTATGCGGTAATCCTCATTATCTACTGATCCCTTGTGTACCGTTAATGCTAATATTATTTCAGGATACAGCAAACTATACGCGTGGTTACCTTATACTCCATTGTTCAAATATCCGGCGGTGTTGTTACCTTGCCGGATATTCGAAGAGAGGTGTGGCATGGTCGACAGTCGGATACATGATTAATGTTGTTGATCTTGCATGTGGACTCTACCGTAGCAATCAGGTCCTTATACATCATTTAAAATTTAAACGAAACTTGAATAATAAACTGAGAAACGCTATGAGGCAGCAAGTGAAGGATGAGGTCTGTTCATTTAGACACAACATGAGAAATTAGCCTTTCTATTTAGTGCATTAATTACTTGGATGTTCCCCAGCAAACCTGCTTGCAAAATGTATCTGCGCTTTCGCCTTCTTCAAGATAGTTCCTTATTTCCCTCTGCCGATCATTTAAGACGACCCACTGATAATAACAAAGATGATTATGGTTTAATGTCACTCAACTGCTAAGGTCATTAGCGCCCTTGTAATACAAAATGTGGCAATAACCAGAGATGAAACTCAGTATAAAAAATCTGATGTGTCATGACTTTCTCAATATCTGTTACAAAGTATTGTTAAAACGGTATTCTTCTTTTTACTTCATATTAATCGAGATAATAGCAGAAATGCTTTCTTGTATGCAGAAGGGAAATAATGGGGTACACTAGGCTAAAACGATAGTCAAATCTTTTAAAAGCCGGTTGCCAAGTGGATGAAATCCGTTTCTTTACATTTCCAGGAGTTGACAAATTCCTCTATGTAAAAAGTACAATATTTTAAGACTGAAAGATATAATAAGGAATATCTAAAAAATGATTAACTCTACGAAAATGAAATGAAATAGAGTTCTATTTATGGACGCTCTTTAACTGCTGTGGTTTTCAGCGTTCTATTCTATCCTGGGCGTGAAAGACTGCTTCATTTCATTTCTACGAAAAAATGTATATGACATAAACTGTGTTTCAAAGGGATCGACACATTTTGTGGAGTAAGTTTTGGTCTATTTCTTACACTTTAGTTATGCAATGTCCAGCACAATTCATCCAGAATAATCAGTATTTAGAGGCTACTCCTTGAAATTTGATATGTTACATTTGGTATCTATATATGTTTAATATAGGCTATTTAAATCAAAATCATTAGAGTAATTTTTAAGAAAATCAGAATTTTCGAAAATTTTTCCATGTAAAGGGGGATTTTACTCAAAATCTTCGTGTCGCATCCTTGGAATATCTAAGCTTATATATCAAATTAGGTATTTTATCCACTTTGCGTTTTTGAGTTATCGTGTTGACAGACATACGGACACACAGACAGACACACACTGACCATTTTCTAAAAATGCTTTTTTGGATACTGGGGACCCTAAAACACTTTTTTTCCAATGAAATCTTAGTACCGAAATTTTGGTTGGAATGCAATACTTTTCCTATACACTATGTACATAGAACGTGTAGAGAAAGTACAATTTTGATGGGTTCCAATCACAGGACTTCCTCTAGCTGTTCTGCAAACAAATGTTTCTTACAAAAGATTATTCATTTATCTACTTCATGTTAATTTATATAAACATTAGCATACTTAATCTTAATACTTGCTTCATTGTAAGTAGGAGAAAAATAAGGCCCTTGTCGGAGATTTAAGAACCTCAAGTCCTAAAAAGAGGCCTCTGAGCAAAATTAAGCGGTTTTTCACGCCCAGTATTGAATGGAACACTGAGAAGCACAACAGTTAAAAGCGTCCATAAATAAAACTCTATTTCGTTTCAAAGGACATAAGGGATTGCACTGGGCTAAAGCGACAGTCAAATCTTTCAAAAGCCTGTCGCTATATGAAACATTTGAAATTCGGTTTTCTTTACTTGCTAGGAGTAAACAAAAGAGACGAAAAGAAAGCCGACTACTCGTTTGAGAAATGTTAAATACCTCAATACTGAAACCAAATGATTATATTATATATTGAATGTGCTCTGCTTTAGAGCAGCAGAGTTTCAAAAACTAGTTATTGGGAACTGTAAACAAAATAAAGCAGAGGTAACAGAGCCGGGTGGATTCAGACAAAACAGAGCCGTTAATAAACTTGGCGCAGTCACCACTCGCTTTTATTTGGGAAGCAAACGGAGCGAAGACAATGTGCATGGAACCGGAACCAATTCGAACTGGATGACTTCAGTGCCCAGTAGTCTCTATACAAGACTCCAGGACTGAATTCAAGATAAGACTAAGCACCGCAGTGATTTGCAATGGAAATGTGTAGAGTCCCACGGTCCACAAGTGATCAAATTAACCGTGGCCGTTATGGAACGTGTCAACAGAGTATAACCAAATGGATCTTCCTCCTCTAATAATGTGGATATCCTGGACTAGAAACTGTGCCACCGGAAACGCTTACCTACATACACGAGAAATTTACTGCTCTGGACAGTCAATGAATCACTTCACCTGTCAGCTAACATCTTCAGCCGCTCTGCTTGAATGAATTGCTCTACGGAAATGAAGCCTACCGGGGTCTACCGTTGTAAATCATGCGCATCAGCCATGTCTCTATCGCTGTTTAAGCAAACCTTCCCACTTCCGGACGTATATAATGCATTCATTTAAGAGATAATTGATAACGTAATCAATTCATAGCATAAATTTCATTTTTGAGTTATGCCTTCGCAAACACACACTTTTACTTTTTCTGCACGTACTGTGTACATATTGTACAGAGAAGCTATTGTTTGTGTGTGTCCATGTGTCTGTGAATACGATAATTCAAAAGCAAAAGGTTGGTAAAATACCAAATTTGATATTTAAGTTTAGTATCTTCCAGATATACGACACGAAGATTTTGAGAGAAATCCTCCCTCCTCAAACTACCTTTTACATAGAAAAAATTTCGAAAATTTTGATTTTTTCAAGGATGCCTTAAACGATTTTGATTAAAACACCGTATATTAAAGATATTTATATGGCAAATAAAATGAATATCCTGAATATTCTGGGAATAGCCAGTAAAAGACCACTTTATTCTGAAAGAATTTTGCGTAACTGGTAAACTGTCAAAGATAGCTAGAAACTTACTATACAAAAAATGTAGATCACGTTAGAACACACAATTATCTCATATACGGTTTTTTTCGTGAAATTGGCCATTTCTGAGATATTCCTTGTTATTTGTTTTAGGGTTAAAACTTTTCACACACGGAAAGTTGTGAACTCCTGCCCCTGCATAGAAGCGGATTTCAAGCACATGGCAGTCAACTTTTAAGAGATTTGACAATCGTTTTAGAGTAGTGTATTCCCTTATTTTTCTCCTACTTACAAGGAAGCAAGTAATTAAGACAATTTCTGCTAATTTTTTATCTCGATTATCATAATTAGATAGAACATGCATTTTAACAATAATCTGGTACAGCGATGTAGAGAAAGGTCATGTGAGTGGAACACATCAGATTTTTACTTTCTCTACGCCTACTATGTACATAGTGTATACAGAAGGTATTGTATTGCATCCAAAATTCATTACCCAGATTTCACCGGAAATACATGTTTTAGGATCCCTGAATCGAAAATAAGCATTTTTAGAAAAATGTCCGTGTGTGTTGTCTGTCTGTATGTATGTGTGTGTGCCATTGTTAGAGCCATTTTTGAGAAACTCTAAAATTTTCTAACATTTTTCCATGTAAAGGACAGTTCGTGATAGGGGGGATTTTCTTCAAAATCTTCGTGTCACAACCTTGGAAGATACTAAACCTAAATACTAAGTAAGTTTGGTAGTTAACGGTCTTTTCGTTTCTAAGCTATGCTGTCCAATCACACACACACACACACACACACACACACACACACACACACACACACAGACCTTTTTCAATAGTTGCTTTTTTTGGACTCAGGGGACCCCAAAATATATACTCCCAGTGAAATCTCGACATCGAATTTTTGGGTGGAATACAATACCTTCTCTATCCACTGTGTATATTGTATATGTATGTATGTATGTATGCATTTATTTATTTATTTATTCTTTGCAATTGGGTGCTGCCCGATGGCAGAGTTAATTCACTTACAATAGTAATCTTGAGTTAAATTAAGAATAGTAATACAATTAAAATATTACACATACATGTTTTTTTTAAATTCAACTATCTAGTATTCAGTACTTATGTCAACTACCAGCTAACTTATAAACAGTTACTATGAAGCCTCACCAATAATACTATAGATTACTAATATATACATTAATAATAATATGCACTGATACAGTTTTTCATATCTTTAATTACTTGACAATATTTACTCAAATTGACTAACATTTACTCTCTTTAAATTATTCCTAAACTGGTTTAAGGTCAGAGGGCAGCCCTGAAAAGCTTCAACAGGCAATTCATTTCATTCTTCAATGGTCCTATTAACAAACGAAAATTTTCCTACGTCAGTTCTGTACCTTCTACCCTTAATTTTATACAAATGATCGTTTTGTCCGTAGTAAGCTGTGTTTTCTAACGTCCAACCATGCATTTAAACCAGTATACGCTTTAAATAAGTACGACTAACCTATGTGTTTTACGCCTAACTTAGAGCGGCTCCCATATATGCGGCTAGAAGGTAATAGTATAATAAAGAATCATAAAGACCCCAAGGTTGGTACTGAAGGGACGTAGATTTGGCTTGATGTGCGTGTGGATAAACAAATACGGGATTTACTGATTTGCATCAAATGCCCAGAGCAAGAGATATAACAAGGTTTTATACTGGACTCCAGCAGGGTAGTAAACACGATAGGTGTATTATTTTTGGAGCGTCAAAGAGCTTATTTTAAGTGCCCAAAGTAAATCAGAATTCACTGCGGGGACCCTTATGTAACTATTAGTGGAGTACACAAACAATGCTCAGGCGAGGCGATTATCTGGCAGATTATCTGCGCTAGCAGTCAAGTCACCAGGCGCGCCGCTATGCCGGAAACCTACATCCTGATTCCAGGTACAATGATAGGCGTGATTCTGGACAACCTGGACAAGGACATACTGGAGGTTAGCGAGTGGTGATTAACTCTTTAATCAAAATTATAAGTTAAAATAAAACATAAAATAATTTAAACATTACTGTGTTACATTCACACCAATTTCTTCATCCATTTTTGCTTTCTCTATTCAATACAGAGTACAAATAATCGATTCCAAGACATCACCGGAAACAAATGTGTCCAAAAAAATGAGCTTTTAGAAAAATTAACGTGTGTGTGTGTGTGTGTGTGTGTGTGTGTGTGTGAACACGATAACTCAAAAACGAAAAGTCGTAAAAAACCAAATTTAGTATTTAAATTTAGTGTCTTCCAAGGATGCGTCACGAAAATGAGAAAAATTCCCTCACCCCAAACTGCTATTTACATGTAAATATTTCGAAAATGTTGATTTTTCTCAAAATCGCTTTAACGATTTTGGTTGAAAGATATTTACATGGCAAATAAAATTCATATTTTCAATTTCCTGGGAATAGGCTTTGAAGACCTTTTCATTCTCGTTGAAGTTTGCTGAATTTTTCATAACTGGTAAACCTTAACACATAGACAAAAACTTGTGACACAAAAATGTAGATCTCGTTAAAACATCAATTTGTGCAAAACACATTTTTTCATGGAATTGGCCATTTACGAGATATTCTTTGTTGTTGGTTTCAATTTTAAAATACCAAACTTTTCTCACACAGGAATTTTTAACTCCTGTTCATGCAAAGAAACATATTTAAATCACATAGCAACTAGCTTTTAAAAGATTTGACTATCGTTTTAGCCTAGTGTAGGAAGCAAGTAATAAAAGGCAATTCATTAGCAGAAGTAGATAGAAGAATAAGCTTTTTAGCAGTAATTTGTTACAGAGGTATAGAGAAAATCATGTCAATAATAAAGTAAAATTGCGCTCGAAAGAGCATTGAAGCTCTACACTATGTTTTGTCTTTTATCAAATCATTTAACAATCCTCCATTTTCTACACTGTTTTAAATGATATCGCTCACACTTTGGATCACATATCTTGCGCTCACACTATTGGTTAGTAAAACTTCCTTGTTTTGCACATTTTATGATGAAATCCATGCGTCGCCAAGCCTATAACTGCATACCTTTGTGATTGGTTGCTACTGGTCCATGTCCTGTGAAAGTCATGTGGATGGAATACATCAAGGTTTATGATTATTCTTAGAAACGCGCATTTTCCTATTTGATATTCATCCGATTAACATTTGCATAGATGATTTTATTATTTTTACTTTCTCTACATGCACTATGTAGAAAGTAGAAAAGGAACTGCACTCCACCGAAAAATTCGATACCGAGATTTCACCGGAAATATATGTTTTGGCGTCCCCTGTATAAATAAAAAAGCATTTTAGAAAAAGATCCGTGTGTGTCAGTGTGTCTGTGAACATGATTACTCAAAACGATAAGTCGGTAAAATATCAAACTTAGCATTTAAGTTTTGTATCTTCCAGGGACACGACACGAAGCTTTTGAGAAAAATTCCCCCACTACACTTCACATGGAACATTTTTCGAAATTTTTGATTTTCTCAAAAATAGCTCTAATGATTTTGATTAAAATGTCGTATAATAAAGTTATTTACCTGAAAAATAAAATTCATAGTATATCTTGAATTTACTGGGAATAGATTCTGAAGACTATTTTATTCTGGACCAATTTTACGGAATTTTGCATAACTACTAAACCGTAAGAGATGGCCGAAAACTTATCACACAAAAAATGTAGAGCATGTTAAAACACACAATTTATGTTATGCACGTTTTTTTCTTCGAGTTGATCGTTTTTGAGATATTCCTTGTTTTAGGTTTCAGTTTTTAAAAATTTATACTTTTCTCATACAGGAAATAGCCCCACCATTTTGGATGCTCTACGTTATTCACTTGATACCAATATATATTTCCTGAACAGATTGAACTAAATCTGTTACAGGTTAAGGAAATTCAATATATATTTCCTGAACAGATTGAACTAAATCTGTTACAGGTTAAGGAAATTCACGAAGAGTATTTTGGGCTGAGAAGCATAGAGTTTAACTTCTTCCAGCTTCATCATCATCATCATCATCATCATCAAATCTCCCGTATGAAAGAAATATAACCAATTCATATTTCCTTTAGCTGGGCCTGTATTTTGATTTCATTTCTCATTAACGTGATCATTATTTCTAGATTATCTGGGTCAAGGTTATTAACAACGATCATCAAAGTGCTGACCAACAGAAACCGCGCCACAAAATGCTTTTCCTAAACAATATACTCTCATTAGCATAAAGCTTTGTAATGACCTATGAATCACTATTTATGTTAATTAGGAAGATTTAAATGAAGAGTGGGCGACGCGCCAACAAAAGCATCAATTAAATTTCTATTTGAGCGCTCGGTTTCATTTCATGCTAATTGCTTTACATGGCGTGATCACGTGAAACCGCTACTGCTTCTGATTGGTCTATGATGCCATTCGTTCGCCTGAATTATTATTGAATACATAACGTAATTAACGACCAAATTTTAAAATATATTTCAAGAACACCCAGGTCAAGTAAATCCGATGTGTTCAAATTTTTATGGATTTGATACAACTCAGAGTGAAAAGTCTCACTAAATACCTATTTGAAAACCCTAAACTTGATTTTTAAGTTTAGTTTCTCCCAAGAATATCCCAAGAAAATGTTGATTTTCTCAAAAATGGTAGCAAAGATTTTATTACAATACAGTAAATTAATATTTACATGATAAATAAAATGTATGTGTTGAATTTTCTGGAAATGTTCTTTGGATGAGTTGTATAACTGGCATACCCTAAGAGATAAAATGAATATGTTAACTTTTCTGAAAACCGTTTCCAGATATTCCTAGTTCCTGGTTTCAGTTTTAAGGCACTTATTTCTCAAACGGGAAGCATTTTTCTTTTCGTCTCTCTTTTGTTTATGCCTAGCAAGCTAAGGTAACTGAATTCCAATTGTTTCACAGAGCTATCGGCTTTTAAAAGATGTGACTATTGCTCTAGCTTGTGCATTAATTTATTTTGCTTCTTACAAAAAAAGAAGGAATAATTCCTCTAAAGCATAGCACGATGTAAATAAAATAATAATTTTTTGTAAGAAAAGTTTGTTTGCGGAACAGCGAGAAAAAGTAATGTGAATGGAACGCATCGGATTTTTAAAATATTTACAAAAAAGAACTAAGTATTATCTTAAATTAGTTCACAAATACATGTCATATTATTTTGTTATATTAGTCTAAATAGTGCAAAAAAATTATTTTTCCTATTCTCTAAAATATTTGATTTTTCAAAATGTAATAATTTAGTTCTCAAAGTTGGGACATTATTTCGAAAAAGCATATGATCAGTTTTTTAATGTACTTTTGAGAGGTAGTATAAAAATGTTGAAACAAATTGCTGGAAATTTGCATCGTTTGGAGCATTTTGTGAATGGGAAAGTTAGCGAGAAAATAAGGTTTAAATTTGGTAGTGCCTAGTAATATGCATGCGTCTGGCTATTTATAGCTTCAATTCATTGCATTTAAAATGTTTCAAGTGGGAAAACGATATATTTTCTTGAAAATTAGAATTTAAATTATTATGAAAAAAAATAATTATTTAATTTTTTTTTTTTTTTTTTTTTTTTTTTTTACTATTTTAGGTCAAATTTTGAAGATCTATCACCTTAAGTCAATGTCTACATATTTTAATAAACAAAAAGACTCGCGTTTAAATATTTTGTAATTTGAAGATAAACCTTATAAGCATAAAACTATGAAATTCACTTCGGAGTCCAGTAAATTGTTATCTATTTAAATTAACAAAAAAGACTCGCGTTTAAATTGAGGCAAGCAATGAATTAGACTTTAGGGGGGAAAATCTTATGTGTTCCATTCACATGACCCTCTCTACATCTCTGTAACAAAAAATTGTTAAAAAGCTTATGCTTCTATTTACTTCATGCTAATCAAGAACAAATTAGCAGAAATAGTCTTATTACTTGTTTCCTTGCAAGTAGAAGAGAAATAAGGGAAATGGAAATGTCTTGTTATATATGGACGCTCTTTAACTGCTCTGGTTCTCAGCGTCCCATTCTATATTGAGCGTGAAAGATCGCTTAATTTTGCTCAGAGGCCTCTCTTATCAGGCTTGATGTTCTTTTACGTGCCGTAAATCTACGACACGGGACCCACAGCTTTACTTCCCTTCCGAAGGAAAAGCCATGCTAAGGATCCATCGTCCTCCGCCGGGTTTGAACCCGCGACCTTGGGTATATGAAGTTAGCATGGTAACCATTACACCACGGAGGTCGACTAGAAATAAGGGAGTGCCATAAGTTAAAGTGATAGCAAAAGCTGGTTGCTATATCACTGAAGTTTCTTTGTTTGTATGGACAGAAGTTGATACATTCCTGTATGAGAAAAGTATAACTTTTTCAAAGCTGAAACCAAAAACGAGGAATGTCTAAAAAATGATCAACTCAACAAAAAAAAATATATATAATATAAATTGTGTGTTTAGCGTGCGTATTTTTGTATGATAAGTTTTTGTCCATCTCTTACGGTTTAGCAGTTATGCAAATTCATCCAGAATAGTCTTCAGAGGCTATTCCCAGAAAATTCAAATTATACATTTTATTTGTCAGAAAAATATCTTTAATATACGATATTTTACTCAAAATCATTATAGCCATTTTTAAGAAAATAAAAACTTTCGAAAAAAATTCCATGTAAAATGTAGTTGGAGGTGGGGAAATTTTCCTGCTGCCCACAGACACACACACACACACACACGCACCCGCACACACGGATCTTTTTTTGGATTCAGGGGGACCAAAACCGTGTATTTCCGGTGAAATCTCGGTATAGAATTTTTGGGTGGAATACAATATGTTCTCTATACACTTTGTACATAGCACGTGTAGAGAAAGTAAAAACATGTCTGTTTAATTTGTTAGATCAACAAACCAAAAACTTCTTTTGTACATCGTAAGAGATGAAGTGACAAACTGTAAACAGCCTGGGAATATTTCACTCCAGTTTGGCTTTCTCCCATCCCTTCACCAGAAACAAATGAAGTGCGGGACCACCGCTCTGGGTTTTGCAATTACCGTCAGCGAAATACAATTTTAATCAAAACCAGCCAATTAAAATGTCTAATTTAGGCAGAAAGAAAAGCGTTTTAAGCCACAATTTAGAATTCTCATTTTAAAACGGTTCACCAATTTTCATTCGTCTAACTGCACGTTCTGTTTGAATCCATGAAATGAACGTGGCATTTAACTTTTCGATTTGCACAATTTCAGTAATCACACGGTCAGCAGCCTATTATTGTACATTTCAATTGCATTTTGGCCACCTTATAAAGGGGCGAGTGACAATAAATGTCAATATTTTTAATATTAGTTTGGAGTGTTATGATATTCAAAATGCCGTTCAATTTTCGACGACTATGTTGCTACGTGCTTGTCATATAGTAAGAGCTTCCATTTTCAAAACTCGTCTCTAATACGCGGCATCAGGTAGACTTGTGGTTAGGCTTCACCACCAGCCACTACCAGGGCACACAGAAACATTTTAGAATATTTCGAAAAACAAATGACTATTTTATAATGTTTTGCGAGATGAACGCCGTGTAGTTTGTCGACTTGACTTAATAGTTTGCTGATTGTCATCATTTAAATTTATTTTTACTATTAGTGGATAAATGGCAGCCTAATTGCAATTACTATATATTTTCAGACTAATGTGTATTTTTGGACCGTGCCATTAAATATCTCATCTAGCATTTACTTTGAAAATAATGTAAACGGCGTGTTATTTATGGACGCACTTTAACTGCTGTGGTTCTCAGCGTCCCATTCTAAATTGGGTGTGAAAGACCG
This sequence comes from Hymenopus coronatus, assembly GCA_030762935.1. Taxonomy (NCBI): domain Eukaryota; kingdom Metazoa; phylum Arthropoda; class Insecta; order Mantodea; family Hymenopodidae; genus Hymenopus; species Hymenopus coronatus. The sequence continues at coordinate 106,962,183 of CM060890.1, forward strand.
CTTAATTTTGCTCAGAGACCTCTCTATCAGACTTGAGGTTCTTTTACGTGCCGTAAATCTACGATACGGGACCAACGGCTTTACTTCCCTTCCGAAGGAACCCATGCTAAGAATTTTCACACTCGAAAAAATCCATCGTCCTCCACCGGGTTTGAACCCGCAACCTTGGGAATATGAAGTTAGCATGGTAATCACTACACCACGGAAGGCGATATTTACTTTCACGACTGAGAGAAACCATGAAAAAAAAAAAAACATTGGTTGGCCATGGAATTTTAGCTCCGTACTTCCCGAATGCGCACCATTAAGATTTTGTGTTGATCAAAAAATCAACGACTAGGGAAGACCATTTCCGTCCTTTTTACGATTTTAAATCGTAGTTGATACCTACACAGAAATGCATTTATCAAGAAGCCGCAGTTTATTATTGGCACAGCGAATTCAAAAGAAATTGGTTTTTATTAACGACTCATTTCATGAGACATCCAAGAACTGCTCTTACTGATGACAGTATTGCCGCTGTTGGAGCAATATTCGAAGAACGAAGGAATGTTATAGATTTACATTGTGCATTGGTATGAGTCAAATCCTAAACATTTTACATCAACAGACGAGAGAAAGCTCTGTTGTCGATGGATTCCACATCAACTGACCTCTGATTAAAATCAACATCGCATTGACTGGTGCAGAAAACTCTAGAAAAGTTCCAACATGGCACTTAAATTAGATTTGAAATATCGTTACTGGTGATGAATCTTGGATTTATTGTTATGGTTTTGAAAAGAAAAGTTAATCGGCTCAATAGATCTTTCGAAGAAAGCCCAAGGCTACAAAAGTCCGACGATTTTTCAATGCTGCTAAAAATAGGCAGCTAGTTCGCTCCTTCCCTAAAACGGGTCATAATGCTAGTATAGCACTAGAGGTAGACCTACCGTTATTGTCAATTGGTTCTGTTTACTGCAACTTTTTTTTGAAAAGTTCGTGAAAAAAACCCAAAAAGAAAAACAATTTTACATGACGACAATGCATCATCGCATACAGCAAAACTGAGTAACTGGATGCCCTAATGTCCAAGGTCCACTTTTCAGCCCCTTGTGATTTCTTTTCGTTTACAAAAAAATTAAGATAAAATGCGTGGAGTTATTTCGCGACTAGACATTTGCCAGTTGTGAAGATTGAGGAAAATCTTTACAAAATAAAATAAAAAAAATAGAACTCAAAGAAGAAGTTCGGAAAATCCTAGAGGAATTTTAATCGCGAACCTCCCGTGCATGTACCTTAACAATCTCGGTTATCCGTGTCGGTATACAGGGAATGAAGACGGATGAATGCACTTGGATGCCTTCTTTTCAGGAATTCACGCAATGCTTGGTTCAGTTCATTTTGAGCATTAGACTTCTGGACCAATGAAAGTAAGATTGAGGATGCGCAGAGGTAGCAATAAAGACTCCTCTCCCCTTCATACTCAGATCTCATACTCGGGTTTAGGAGAAAGCAAAATTCATTTTTTTTTTCAGCGAAATCTGAATGTCAATCTTTAGGTCGAACGCAACACTTTTTATACCACAGTCTCAGTCTTGCGTAAAGTCTTAAATATCTATGAGTTTTAATGGTTATATGGATGGATAACCAGCCAATTGCATAATCTCCTTCCAGAATACCAGGCCTTCTCTTACGTAGATTAAGAGATCTACCCTGAACACACCACTTTTATGACGGCCAAAATTTGCCAAATATATTTCCATCTTCAGTAAAAGAAGCTTCACACGTGAGATAGGTAATAATATTTAATGGAAAGAGACAAGCTGTTGAGGCATTTGGAAAAAGAGATTGGGCTTTCTTTAAATTTTTCATTTTGAGACCGGAATAAGTAATTATAAAACCTAATGTAACTAAGAAATGTTTCCGGGCTGTTTTGCCGTGGTCTGCTGGTGTTAGGAGTACCAGACGTTTCGTCCACAACTACGGTGGACATCTTCAGTGGCGCGGTCGAAGTTTTCTAGGAGAAGGTTTCGCTGCGTTCTCCTAGAAAACTTCGACCGCGCCACTGAAGATGTCCACCGTAGTTGTGGACGAAACGTCTTGTACTCCTAACACCAGCAGACCACGGCAAAACAGCCCGGAAACATTTCTTAGTTACAATGACTCCGGCCGTGAAAGCCTACGTTCTCTCATAAAACCTAATGTTTGAAAGAAAGAATAAATCACTGAGGAAGTATAAATCACTTACATTATGAAATAGCTCAATGTGTTAAAAACTACAAGAGGTTATAAACAACAAAATGAAGAGATCACATAGATGCATGTTGAAGATCGATAAACCCAAAGTAAAAGGTATATAGCAAGATCAAAAACTAGATAGAGCAATCTGGGATGCTGTAAACTGGATAGATAATAACTTTGACCACGTCATCTGTTTTGAATATCCAAGCAGAGGATTATTTTAGAGTGTGTATATACGCTCATTTAATTCATGCAGTTTAGCCGAGTACCATTTCCTCTCAAAATATATTTGTATACGGAAGCAGAGATTACAGGAATCAGAAGAGAATAATAACGATAAATAAATAAACATAGCCGGTGAGAATGTTTTACATATTTTACCGCAACAAAGTAGCATGCCATGTCTGGCTGAATTAACAGCTCCGGGGACAGCCGTATCGACATGGCCAGGGGTCAGGCAACAAAACACAATGCGCGAAGCACTATATTCACCGAACTGTTGAAATGTCACCACAGAAAATTCACTGCACCGAAACGAACATCGGGTTCATTCCGGAAGTAAATCTAACATTCATCACCAGAACTGGAAAATAATGTAACCGGATTACATGAATGGGTTATTTGTATTCAGCAAACCCGTTTTGCTAGGTAGTTGACGCAGTCAATTTACAAGTATATCGGTGCATTTAGACGCCGTGTCGCTCTGCTGGTAATAGCATCCGTGCTCCTGTCCATATTAATACGACTGGCTGTAACGCCCGCCGGCGGCCCAGTAATTTCCCCGTCCTGCATCAATAACTTTCCTACAATCGCTACCGCCGTAAGCACATGCACGATTATCCTCATCTTAACAAAACAACCAAAGTGCATTCCTACAAGATCCACACAGTATCGCGGTATCCTTACTCTGTTTAACCGCCAAGCCTTTTATGTGCTTGCTAATATGCAATGCAGTGTACATACGTACCTTTGAGTCTGGTGTTTCCATTATAGGAATGGAAAATTTCATTCGAGATCTCCACATAACCCCTATTTCTTACCAATGCTCATTTCTGCTGTTTCGTTACCTTCTTAATAGTTACGTAAACACCTCGGGGAAGTACTGCATTCCACCCAAAAATACGATAACGAGATTTTACAAGAAACACGTTTCCAGACTATCTGAGTTCAAAATACGCATCTTTACTTTGTCTACTTAGTACATAATATATAGGTAGATAAGGTATGGCGCACCACCGAAATAATCGATACCGAATTCTTACCAGAACTACACTATTTAGGGTCCCTTATGTATATAAAAAACATTTTTAGAAAAAGGAGTGTGTGAGTGTGTGTGTGTGTGTATGTGTGTGTCTCAGTGTGTCGCTGAACACGGTAACTGAAAAATGAGTCAGTTAAATAAACTTGGTATTTAAGTTGAGTATCTTAACGAGATGCCTAAGAAGACTTCTCACAAATTTCCCCATCCCAAACTACCGTTTAAACGGAAGATTTTTCGATGCTTTCGGTTCTCTCAAAAATGGCTGTAACGTTTTTGAATGGAAGTTTACACGACACCCAAAATGTGTATTTTGAATTTTCTAGGAATAACTTCTGAAGTCCTCTTCATTTGGAAAGACTTTTGTATAGTCATGTAAAACTGGTAAATGTTAAGCAATATACGAAATGGCACGATACAAAAAATGTGCACCTCTTTAAACCCGCAATCTATTTAAAAAAAAAAAAAACCTTTTTTGCCGTAAACCAACCATTTGCTTGCTATTTTCTACTTCTGTATACTTCAGTAAAAACATGCTACACCTTACAGCTTAAATTTTCAGTTTAGAACACCATGTTTAAACCAAATTTGCTAGTTTTTATCACGGAAACCATAATACAAGAAATGTATCATGACTCCATTTAAAATCCGGAGGTTGGTCCCACTGTGTCCCATAAGGGGCTGTGTTGAAATTTTCCATATTGTAATTTGGAAGGCCGCTCACTTCTATAAGATTTGGAATTCATGGCGTTTGTTTTTCCCCCCTTATTCGTTCAAGGGGACACACAGCTTTTGTCAGAAATGTAGATTTTGGATTTTTGGTGCAAAAAATCCATCCCACTTTAAAGCATATATCTGGAATGTTCGATTCTCCTAGGGTCGATGTAAAAGTGTTTTGGACGTCATTTTAAAAGCGTTTGAATGTAAAAGAATATCAAGTTTTAAAGTCATTTTTCTCAGGTTCAATTTTTTTTAATATTTTGCCAGATTAAAAATCTTTCTTCTCCCATATAAATAAAGCTAGAAGTCTAAAAACTGCACTGCAAAATATGCCTAATAAAATATGTGGTTGGAAATCTGATACACACACAAACACACACACACACACACAAATTCAGACTTTATATGAGTTAGAAGCGAAAGCAAAGTTGCTATGTGATTGCTTCGAAACCCGAAAAAATAGCCGAATAGTAGAAGCAATTCAAAACAATAACAACGAATATTTCGGAAATAATAAATATCGCTAAAAGCCGGTCGCTAAATGAAACAATTGAAATTCAATTCTCTTTGCTCGCTTGTAGTAAACAAAAGAGAGACGAACGCAAAGACCTCTCCCGTTTGGGAAAAATTGAAGTAACTGAAAACTAACACCAATAACTCGGAATACCTCAAAAACTGTTAACTGCACAAAAAAATGTATATGGCATAAATTGAGTGTTTTAATCAGACCTACATTTTTGTCCATCTCTTACGGTTTGCCAGTCATACAAAAGTCATCCAGAATGAAGAGGTCTTCAGAGGCCATTCCCAGAGAATTTAAGATGTACATTACGTTGTAATTAAAATATCTTAAACATATGACATTTTAATAAAAATCGTTATAGCCATTTTTGAGAAAATAAAAAAGTTGTAAAAATAATTCGTAGAAGAAACGGTCTTATTACTTAGTTCCCTTATAAACAGGAGAGAAGTAAGGGAAACACTGGGCTAAACTGACAGTCAAATGTGGTTGTATGGCATTAAAGTCCATTTCTTTGCGTGCCAAGCGTGGAGAAGTTCCCGTATGAGAAAACTATTTTAAAACTGAAATAAAAAAAATAAGGAGTATCTTGAACACGCCGAACTCCACGAAAACAAATGTATATGACATAAATTGTGTGTTTTATAATGATTTACATTTTTTGTAGTAAGTTTTTGTCGAAACCTTACGGTTTACATGTCATGCAAAATTCAATAAAAATCATCCAGAATATAGAGATCTTTAGAGGCTATTCCCAGAAAAGTATAGATATACATTTTATTTGGCATGTAAATATCTAAATATAAGAGATTTTAATTCAAATCGTTTGAGCCATTTTATTACTTTTTCCATGTAAAGGATAGTCTGGTTTGGGGGAAATTTCTTGAAAATCTTTGTGTTGCATCCTTGGAAGACACCAAACTTAAACACCAAGTTTGATATTTAACGGTCTTTTCGTTTTTGAGATACACAGACACACACAATACTTTTTTGGATTCAGGGGACCCAAAATGTGTATTTCCGGTAGCATTTTGGTATAGAATTTTTGGGTGCAATACAATGCCTTGTCTATATGCTATGTTCACAGTACGTGTAGAGAAAGTAAAAAAGTGCCCCTGGTTCAGCTGCTGACCTTCACTAGAAGTTTAAGACAGACTTTGCTAATAGGCTTCAGAACATCATTACACTACTATGAAAGCTCGCATTACATCTACTTTAGGGCACAACTTTCCCTCCCCCAAAACTCCCGAAAACTGAACTACTTTTAATGATCCCTCCCTCACACCACATTTCGTTCGGTATTCTAGATCTCAAAGCGTTATTTTCCAGAAGCTAATGAAGAATTTAAAGCAGCATGTTCCCCTACACCTCATTCTGCTTTCAGTATGAGAATGAAAGCCTACTGTTTTTACAGCTAATGAGTTTAAATACCGTTCCTTTGTCTTTATGATTTGCATTTCATATCGCCTTGTTAGAATTAATACTACAAGAGGTACTTAAAGAAGCTTTGATGGACAGTTGAAAGGATGTAGCATATTTAATGCCGAGTAAAATTCATCACGAAATGCACTTCCGAAGGCCTGCAGCACCATTTACATTGACTGACTAAACTATCTCTTTGTGCTTGCCTTTGCTAATTCCTTTTGCTTTATACTGTCATACATTTTTGTTATAAGAACCTTTAAAACCATTTCCCGTCTTACCTCTGACAGGATAACAAAAAAGATATGATATACTTGTTATTCTATTGTAAGTTTCCAGCTAATTGCTCTACATTTTACAAGCTCTTAGAATTTCTTATTCTATATTCAGCTTAACAGCTACTGGTTCAAAACTATAAAGATCAAAATTGAATTTCTTTTGTCTGTTTCATTTTTATAGAATCTTTAACATCTAGGTCATATCGGCGGCTTTATTATTATTTTTTTTTTTCATTCTCTACTTAGTACATAGTACACAGATAGACAAAGTATTGCATTCCATCCAAAAATTCAATACCGCGATTTCACTGGAAATACGCTTTTAAAGTCATATGTATCCAAACAAAGCATTTTAGAAATAAGTCCATGTGTGTCTGCAAACAACATAACTCAAAAACGAAAATATACTGAACTTGATAATCAAGTTAAGCATCTTCTAAGCCTTACACGAAGACTTTTAAGAAAATCCCCACAGCAAACTACCCTTTACATGGAAAAATGTATAAAAATGTTGATTTCTTTTAAAAATTGCCTCTAACGATTTTGCCTAAAATGTGTATATTGAAGATATTTACATGAAAAATAAAATGTGAAGAACTCCTCACTCTGTATGACTCTTGCACGACTGTTAAACTGTTACAGATGGACCAAATCTTATTATACAAAAATGTAGATTTTGTTAATACACACAATATATGTAATTTTTATCATGCACATAAATTTATCTTTCATATATTATATATACATATATACTCTTGGAGTTCACCATTTTTCAGATATTCCTTGTTATTGTTCTCAATTTTAAAATACTTAAACTTTTCACAAACTGGAATTTGCCATTCCTGCTTCTTATATTTTACACCGTTTCAATTACATATCGACCAGCTGTTAAAAGATTCACTATTGATTTAGCCTAGTGCATTCGCTCATTTCTTTCTACTTATACGGAAGTAAGTATTGATAGCAGTTTTGCTAATGTTATCTTGATTAGCACGAAGTAGTGATGAGAATAAACTTTTGTAAGAATAATTTGTTGCAGAATGCGTAGAGAAAAGCATGTGAATGGAACACATCAGGCATTTTTTCTTTGGAACAATTTCTCAAAGTAGTTGTATTCACCATTATTATTAGGAATTATGTATTTATTTAGCGATTTAAATAATTAGTTTCCCCTTTTGTACTGTTTTTGTCCTTGCTTTATCATCTTTAAGTTTACACTCACACATTCACATCTAATTCATATGTAGAGGATCTGAAAATGACAGAGAATAATCTTGGTTAGCGAAAAATTCCCAAACCCCAACCGAGAATCAACCCAGGATCTTTCGCACATCAGGCAGTATTCTACCAACTGAACTACGGGGCCAGTCAAAACAAAATAAGCTGTTCTTAACGTGGTATTAAAATGCTCATTTTTTCCCCTATGTGAGCCGAAATTTATTATTTTATTATTTTCTCTATTACGTATAGAAAGTATTGTAGTCCACCCAAATATTCGATATCGAGAAAAAAATAAATAAAGCATTTTTAGGAAAAAAATCTAATGTGTGTGTGCGTATGTGTGTGTTTTCTGTGAAGAGCAAAACTCAAAACGAAAAGTCGGTTACACACCAAACCTGATAGGCGACATTTCCAACAGTATATATATATATATATGAACAGTATATATATATATATGAATATATACTGATATTAATAATTAATGAATCAACAATGAATCGGCATATAACGTGCCTTACGCTGTGCGTGCACCTTTTCTTGGGCATTCGGCTCACAAATCTTCATCTTTGGAGGCGATTCCCCCCTTCCAACCCACTGTTTTGATTATTCTTTCCCCTCATGTGTGAAGTGATGGACTCAGGTTTCATTCATGGTTATCAATCGACGCAAAAACTCAGCTTTATTGCAGCGAAGCATTGCCAAACATCTGACTGAAACATCCTCACGGCGCTGTTTTTGTTCTATTGTGAGCAAACGCGACATCCATCTTGCACAGAACGTTCTCATATCCAAATTTTCAGTATGCTATGTAAAGAACTTTTTGTAATGCCTGCAATGTCTGCTAGCTCGCGCACTTTCAGTCGATGGTCATCCGATACTAATTTCTGGACTGGTAATCTCATTTGGCCGACCACTGCGATGATCGTCTTGGCAGCTCGTACGGCCGTACTTTAACACTGCCGCCCAATATTTCACTATTGTAAACGAAGGAGCAGACTCCTCCAAAGTATAATATAGCCCAACTTTAATATTATTAGGTCTAAGACATAAAATCAAAGATAAAAATAAAGAAAAAATAGGAAAATTATAATACAATAAATAATTGGTAAAAGAGAAACATTCTCCTTAATAGATTTACAATCTATCACCTATAATCTCAGCCATTTTATTATAATTAATAAAAAATATTGGAATACACATCTTATGTATTTATTATTTTAACCCTTTTCTCTTTCTCATATGAAAGTATTGTACTACATAACGATGGCCAGTTTTATCCATATTTAGAAATTTACTGAGAGCATTCACTAATGATGACTGTCAAACAAATGCTAAATAATGTAAAATCGTCAAACTTCAAGCCTAAGCTTTCTAAGGTTGGCACTTTTTACCACTGTTGGAACAACAACTGCTATCTATACGTCAGGTGAGGTACTTCTGGGACAGCCCTCGTACACCTCTACATATAGTAGGTTCAAAGCTATGGTTTCATTCTGTCTGTAGATCCCATAGTGTGCTGTGTTTCGTGGAATGATTCAGCTAGTTCACGGTAAATAATGTATGCCTGAATAATGGCTGAAGGCCTCAAAGATAGAAACTTTCTTAGGTTGACGACGCTGCGGAAAGACAGGAAGGTGAGCTCTAAATTCCTCTCTGGGCCCTCACTTTCCCGTGGATGACCTGACTTATAGCTCTCGTGTCTTCTTTTGGTACTGATAAAATAACGGAATAAAAGAAGTACCCTAATGAACAAATCTAACTAATCTATTTGCGTTTCAGGAAGACCTCTGTGGGAGTGTCAGAATAAATGTTTCTGTGATGGACCTCGCCGTAACATCGCGTCAGAGCCGATTGGCCCCTGAGGTGGTAGCTGCGGACATTTTCATTGCGTATAATCAATAGTTGAAGCCAGCAGCTCTCGCGGGCCATATTAGAGGTTGCCCATTTAGTTCCCCGAACACACTTGTATCCTATGCCAGCGGCTACCATCCTGAATTAGCCATGCAATGGAGACCAGTCTCATCACATCGGATTCAAGAAATTATAGGTCGCATATGATTGATCAGCTCCATTGCAAATTCCCTTGGAGAGCCGTTGACACTGTCATCAAAAGCCATGTAATTCCATTCAGTGTCAAAAGAAATTCAATCCCCACAAGTGGGCTTCAACATTATCAAGTTGGGGCGATGTTATGAAGGTAAATATGGATTTAAAAATATATGTGGTGTACTACACTCAAATGGGACTAATTTGGTCTGCAAAACATTCCTGTATGCTTCGGTAAATCGTATTTATTAATGCTAGGAAGTTGATTAGCGTATAATTATTTCCACAACAGATAACAAATTATCTTTAACTGCACGTGCGTGAGCACAAATACCAAATTAATTAAAATAAATGACCCTTTGGTATGAAATCCAGACAAAATTGAAAATCCAATATAGTATAAACATGATCATTAACACTTATTTGTGCACATCGAATCATTTCACAGCTATATTTAGACCCGTGTGATTATCAACTGCAAGCTGTTGTGTTATTCTGGGCTTTTTTCATCCCGTTAGTCATTGTAAATTCTAAAATAATTAGTTCGCATTCGGCTGATTAGTGTGAGGTTGACAAATTTTACTTTCCAAATACATACGTTCATATAGTGATTTCGTTAACCTAACTCCTCGTTTAAATAGTTTCTCTTAAGTTCTTGGAACTTTGTACTTTAAAAAGAGCAAACACTTCTATCACTATAATTAAAATTCGTGAAATTATAGTGTCAAATTATTCAAAAGCATTTGCGTTTGTGCCCAATCAATCTAAACAAGAGTATACGAAATACAATTTTAAAAACAGGTCACCATAATGTTGCTATATCAGGTGGCCTAACTGCCGTATCTAACATGTGCAGATATACCATCCTGCGATAAAAGAGTTGAACTCAAGGGGGATATCACCGTCTTACCCCTCGCACTGAGCGCGACTCGCACATCGTCTCCACTGATAACCAATGGTTAAAGCGTAGGTTACTCTCGCCAGTTCTCCACTGGCAGGTTGTAACTTAACTAGCCCGTTGAATTCTGCAACTCTTTTAAGACACAGTCTAAACAGTCAAATACGAGGCAGTTAGGTGACGTGGTATACTTCTGCATGACAAACAAAAGGACAGAACATATCATTTTAAAAGCATGTTGTTTATTATATTAAAAATATCAACATATCATACAAACTACACGTTTTCACAACTTCTGCAGGTTTAGTGAATTTCCCCCTATCTCTTATAATTTCTCAGGATATAAAATTCTTTGAAGTTTTCTATAGGCTTGAAAAGAAAATATAAAATAACAAAAGTGAATTCGTACCAAGCGGCACGATTCATGGTGAGGAATCCTTGAAAAGAACTGATTTAAATACTAGTTTGGTGCATTCATCCGACTTTTTTATTTCCTTGTTATGCTTCCACAGACGTAAAAACGGGTCTTTATTTTATAGTAACTCTTCTATTCGGCTTCAACTGTATTTTTGGTGAACCATCGCTACCTAATTTTTAGGGGGACATAAAATACTTGCTGCATCCTCAAAATTAGGCGGAAGAGATATTGATATGCAGCTTTTTTGTTTTTTGTTTTTTGTTTAACGCATGATGCTCTTCAAATGAGTTCATGGTCCACGAAACTTAAAGCTACTAAAATTCATCTGTATTCTCAGGATATCTAAATAACTCAGCCTAACCGAGATTCGAACACGGCACCTAACAATTCAGAGACGGACTCCAAAATGTCTACAGCTTCACCATATGCCCATTATCTATTCATTCATATTAAAGCGTATTGCATTATATGCTTCTGTAAAATACAAGAAATACATAATACTATAGAATCATGTAAGTTGGGACAACTATAAGCTTTTTAAAATCCAGGTTGATAGATATTCTATTATATTATATACCCTTTGTGCGGGTTCAAAAAATTGAATTAAGTCTTTGTGCAAACTAAATGATTGTGTCACTTCTCAACTTTTACGAAAGATAAAACTTAAATACCAAAAGATGAAACAGAAATAATGTGAAGTACCGAGTGTCAAGCAAGATCTATCATATTTTGTATTCCGTAATACTATAAAGGAATAAAAACACTTATGTCACAATGAATAGTTTTCGTTGTTAGTTTAAATACTCAAAAACAAACATAGATGCATTCTCTGTGCACTAGCATATGATTTACTACATTCTCATAATAATTAATATGAATTATTAGTTGATATAGCCTCAACCTAACAGTTCGCAAACGGATCTTATTTTGTTTCTTAATAATTTGCACATATATAAAGTTAAGGTTTACCTCTACGTTTCTTTAAGAAACTTGAATAAATTTACTATTTACACTCCACGTAAAGAGGTCTTAGAAGTCAGCGTCTGGAATCAGATACCTGTTGAGCAGAGCAGCGATAGAGAGAGAGAGAGAGAGAGAGAGAGAGAGAGAGATGGGCGAGCCCGATGCCTGGTAAGAGAGTGAAGAAGAAGGCGAAATAAATGATAGGAAAGGTGAAGCTGGAGCAGATATATGTACATATATATATATATATATATATATATATATTTGAGGCTTAACGTCCTTTAACCTGGTTAGACATATCGTACGATGAATAAAATGGGGTTCATGATGCTTAAAGTTACCCAACATTCGTCTTCTCGGGATAAAGAGAACTCCGAAAAAATAACCTTATCCAGGTAACACTCTAAGAGAGATTCGAACTCGCGACCCCTTGAAGCAGACACTCTAACCTTACACTACCGAGGCGAGCGATGGAGCAGTTGGTGGAATAAATGACGGGGAAACGGGAGAATATTCGGACGCCGCTGTCTCCACCACAAATGCAATACGCTCCTTCCCTTGGAATGAACCCGGACCGCAAGGGTGAGAGGCGAGTAACTATTCCGCAAAGACGCCGCCTAAAACTTGAATATATTCCTTTATTATATATATGCAACTGGTATGAAACTGTTTTTCGTCACTGCCTCTTAGTATCTCTCTCTTTCTTTCTCTCTCTCTCTCTCTCTCTCTCTCTCTCTCTCACAACAATTAACAATTTTAATTTTCATTTATTTTCTTAGTTTCCTAAGCCCTTAAATTTTGTTCTTAATAGCGAAATTAAGCTGATTGAGAAGTAACGAGACTCATTAAGTTGCTACTCCTCAATTCCCGCTTCCTCATGGCACAAAAACTACAATTAGGTGCTGAGAATTAATTAAATCTTATTCCAGACCATCGCAGGACGAGGACCTTCCCAATCCGCCCTAACACACTACCCTTAGCTGGCGAAAACAACACAGTTATCTGTAAAACACAGAAGCGAAGCACGCGGTAGAAAACACAACACTCACACTACTTTGCTTCCCATTGTTCATTTTTTGGGGAGAGGTTTGTTTTCTGTTTTTCTTTTTTCACGTTTATATTGTATCGGAAGCTGCACACAAAAGAATCATAACAGCTATACACGTGTTGCCCATTTTGTTAAGGACAATATATTTCTCTTTGCTGTCTACACAAAAACGCAGGATCAGATAACAGCACATTCATTATAATTACAGTTTAGTTTATAAGCTTGTTGCTGCTCGCACTGTTTGAATAACTCATCTCTAGAGTAACAAATGCTTAAAAACTTGCATATTTACTCAATTTCTACATAAATAGCTACCGTTACACCTCATAAGTTTTACAACTTAGTCTACATTTTCAATTTTGTTCTTAATTGAAGCTTTTGCCGCATTTGCTTGCAACAAAATAAGCATCGATTGAAGAGTGATCATTATCACAGGTTGGGCATATTATAAAACAATAGTTCTACCTCGAAAGTCAATCGCTCTGTTTTAACTGCTTACTTTTCCAGAAAGTGCGATTAAGAATAGCAAATACTGTTTAAAAACATGCCTAAGGTGGGTGGAAATGAGTTCGATACTAAATAAAATTCTGCCAATTTATGCAATAGGTTTCACTTCAATTTTGAAAGTGAGAATTGTGTCTTCAACATTTTTATATCAAAGCAATTTATAAACAAATTAGGTCATAAAATATGCGACATATATGCGGTTTAACCCTTAAGAAAACACAGAAATCTGAGTAGGCCTCTTTTAGCTAATGGGTATTAATATTTCAATAAGTTGGAACACTTTAAATGAAAATGTAAAATGATTTAAAACCCCGAATTTTAAGACTGAATAAACCTGATGATTCTGAAACTTTTTTCAGCACATACAACTTCGGAGGTTCTGGTTTAAATTGCATGGGACGACTATTCTACTTTTTTTTCGTAATTTCCCTCAGTCGCTACAGTAAATTCCGGATTGAATATTTAATGTCACAACCCAAGGTTCCATCTTAAATATAAAACAATACTAAAAATAGTAATACATTGGAATTGCGATTATGTTGACATCTATCCGCAGATAATGAAATCAGGTGGAATAGATGGCACCTTAATAACATCTGTTAGGCGCGTGAGAAGCAGAGATACACTTTCAACAGTTATGATTATTAATAAAATAATAGAAGGGGGTAGAAGTAAAAAAAAAAAAAAAAAAACTCAGTACTCCTGTTGACACATTTCGAAGCAATCATCTATTCATCATGTACAATAGCAGAGCACAGTTGCCTAGCACCTTGTGGACTCCTGATGAAGGAAGGTGGTTTAGTATAAAGATGAGACATAAAAAGTTAACTGACCACCACGCACCGATAACGAGGTATCTAATAACAGATTTGTCGCAACGTGAACACGTACATAGTTAAAGCGGTGTAAAATAAAACAGAAAAGAAAAACTAACGGTAAAGGGCGTGGAGGAAAACTGTCCAGAGCTTGCGCACAAAATAAGATATTGTTGTAAATCTATGTAGGCGATGTGCATAATATAAAATATACACAAACGAAATAAATAAGACATTCGTTTTGAGTGTATGCATTTTCACTACTAACAACGCTCGAGAAAATAATCGCGTCTGAAATTATACAATCCAAAGGGAAGGTGATAAAGGGCACAGTTCGAAAGGAAAATAAGAAATTCTCACAGAGGATTATTATTAAAATTAATATTATTATTATCATCATAATCATAAGGGGTGGAAATAGATTAAGTAGTTACCACACATTCTTTTAAAACAGTAGAAATACTGATTAGAGAATAGAAACCTAGATCAAATACATCCCATAACAGCCATAGTTGGGACAAGAATATTTTTATATGCACACACAAAAAAACATTCCGATTTTTATCCTTAATGTTTGAAGTTATCAAACAAACTTGTTACATGTATTATATTAATATATGTAGCCTGAAAGGATCCTGCTCTTCCATCCAATATATTTCCTATTTCCAAAACAAGATCAACGTAACAAAACATCTGAATTATAACATTAATAAGCATTATATTTCCTTGTAGATACAATGGAAATAGGGGAACACACCAGGCTTAAGCGAAAGTCATATATTCTAAGGTATGGTCGCTATGTGATGAAATTGAAATTCCGTTGTCCTTACATGGTAGGGATAAGAAATAAAAAAAAAAAAAGAATGCTTTCCTATTTGAGAAAAGTGAGAATTCAAAAATTGCAAACATTATCAAGCAATTCTTGAAAATGATTAATTCCACCAAAATGGTATTGCAAATAAATAACGGGTTTAAAGAGATCTGCATTCTGTGTGTGTAAGATTTTGGCTATCTGTGACGGTTTACCAGTTGTGCAAATATTCAGAATGAAGACGATTCAGAGGTTCTTTTCAGAAAATTCAAGATATTTGTATTAAATATATTTTAAACGTACGATATAAATTAAATCTGTAAGAGCCATTTTGAAAAAATGAAACTTTCGACAAATGTTCCAAGTAAAGGATAGTTTGAGGGGGGGGGGGTCTTTATATTTTACTGTCGCATCCTTGGAAGATACTGAATAGTAAGTTAGGTTTAACGACTTTAGAGTTATGGTAGTAAAGGACTGTACAACAACACTTTCCTAATTTTTTTGCATGCAGTAAGTTTCAAAATAGTTATTTCCATAGAAACAAAACTTAATGAAACAAAAAGAAAGAAAATAGACATATTAGATAACTAGCATTTTAAAGTTGTCTGAACATACAATTAAAACATTTCTTCCCTTATTATTTTCTCTACACGTACTATGTACATAGTGTATAGAGAAGGTAATGCACCAAAAAATTCGATACCGAGATTTCACTAGAAATACATGTTTTGGGTCCCCCTGAATCAAAAAAACAAAAAACAAAATAGAAACAGGTCCATGTGTGTGCGTGTGTGTACGTGTGTGTGTGTCTGTGTACAGCATAGCTCAAAAACGAAAAGACCGTTGAATACCAAGCCTGGTATTTAAGTTTGGTATATTCCAAGGATGCGACACGAAGATTTTAAACAAAATCCCCCCACCCGCAACTATCCTTTCATGGAACATTTTTCGACAATTTTGATTTTTTTAAAAATGGCTCAAACGATTTTGATTAAAATATCGTATATTAAAGATATTTACCTGACAAATAAAATGTATATCTTGAATTTTCTGGGAATAGCCCCTGAAGAATACTTTATTCTGAATGAATTTGAGAAATTTTGCATAACTGCTAAACCGTAAGAGATAGACAAAATCTTACCCATAAAAAATGTAATGCACATTAAAACACATAATTTATGTTATATACATTTTTTTCGTGCAGTTGGTCGTTTTTGAGATATTCCTTGTTTTTGGTTTCAGCCCTGAAAACCTTATGCTTTTCTCATACAGGAATTTGTCAACTCCTGTCCATACAAACAAAGGAGCTTCAGCCACATAGAAAATAGTTTTTGACTATCACTTTAACCTATGGTACTCCGTTATTTCGCTTCTACTTGCTTCGACGTGAAATAGTATCAGTACCATTTTGCTTTTTGGTTACTCGGGAACTAAACAATCAACACACGCATTTAAGTTGCTATTTTCAACACCAGTTAGATTTGCAGCTGGCCAATACGATGTTATACGTCAAAATGTTGTTTGCGCGTACAGAGGTCATTAATTTACCATTTGACATAAAAACGTTCTATTCGGTCATGGGTGAAAATCTGCGCAGAGATGTGCGTGGCTCGAAAAGCAGTCGACTATGAGAATGCAAATCATGGCCTGAGATTAGGACACATTAATATGCGATTATTGCATTACAATAGTTCTTGTTGATGTTCTATTAAATCTGAATTAGTCCATATTCTACACACGAGCAATATTAATATTAAACGCTACTAACAGCACGATAAACCAGCTTAGCTTCACTTAATTAAGTTGCTACATCATGATGTTATACTGCAGTAAATGTCAGATAACCTAAAGTTTGTATTCCGAAATAACTAATGTGTTCAAATGCTTTTACTCTAGCATAAATGAACACTTTAAAATAAAAGGTGGAACCAATTCGCAGACAATTTTCAATTAAAGTGCAATTTTATACTTCAAGCCTTTCATTGCAGTGAGAAACACATGGACAAGTTAATAGCTACTCAAAAGTGTTGCTGTTAAAAATTGAACAAGAAAATGCAAACGTATAACTAAGAAGATTTTGCTTAATCTTGATGTTAGATTTTAAATAATAATAATAATAATAATAATAATAATAGTAATGATGTTGCTACAATCAGATAAATTATCCTTCAAGAAATTATTATATATAAATGAATATGTATATTCAAGAAATGTTGTTTCTATTGTAAAAATTATATTTCTGATGTGTTCCATTCGCATGCCTTTCTCTACATTTCTCTAATAAATTGTTGTTGAAAAGCTTATTCATCTATCTACTTCACGCTAATCGAGATAAACATTAGCAGAAAAGGTCGTATTACTTACTTCCTTGTAAGTAACGGGAAAAAGGGAATACACTAGGCTAAAGCGATAGTCAACTCTTCTAAAAGCTGGTTACTATGTGATTGAAATCCCTTACTTTGCATGGCTAGGAGTTTACAAACTCCCGTATGAGAAACTGCAATCAAGTACAAGGAATTTCTCGATGGCCAAAGACCACAAAAAATGTATATGACATACATTCTGTGTTTTAATGAGAGCTGCATCTTCTGCGTAATAAGTCTTTGTCTATCTCTTATGGTTAACCAGTTAGGCAAAAGTCAACGAAATCCATTCAGAACAAAGAGGCCTTCCGAGGCTATTCCCAGAAATTCAAGATATACCTTTAATATACGGTATTTTAATTAAAAATCGTTAGAGCCATTTTTGAGAAAACCACAATTTTCGAACTTTTTTTATGTAAAGGGTAGTTTGCGGTGGGAAGATTTTCCTCAAAATCTTCGTGTCGTATCCTTGGAATATACTAAACATAAATACCATGATTGGTAATTTACCGGATTTTTGTTTTTGAGTTATCGTGTTCACAGACACATGAACAAAAACACCCCGATAGTTTTCGAAAAATATTTTTTTTTGATACAGAGGACCTTAAAAGATGTGTTTTTGGTGAAATCTCGGCCTGAACTTTTTTGATTGTGTATAATACCTTTTCTACCTACTATGTTCATTGTATATCCGGGCCAGAGAATGTTATTAAGTCTCCAAATTCTTTATAAACTCATCACCAGGTAAAGTAGTTTTTAGAGTACTTAGTTTACAAACGTCATATTATTCCTAATGTCCTGACAATCTCTGTCTTTCCCATTTAGACAGACGTGTAGG
Source organism: Hymenopus coronatus (assembly GCA_030762935.1). NCBI lineage: Eukaryota > Metazoa > Arthropoda > Insecta > Mantodea > Hymenopodidae > Hymenopus > Hymenopus coronatus. The sequence continues at coordinate 106,980,532 of CM060890.1, forward strand.
GTTGCGCATTAGCATAAAACAGATTTAATGAAGAAGTTATAAACTTTTCTTTCAACATTAGCATTAATGTCATAACGGAGGGTTTAGTTGGCAAGAATGGGGAGAGTACGCAATGACTGGCGTCGCGTCAACATTAGACACTAGTGGTGGCACATGGCGCCAGGTGCGAAATACTCGCTCCAAAAACTTCACGCTCATGAACACGGTAATTGCTTGGAAAATAATTAAGGTGCAATTATGTGACTAATTTTAAAATCGTTAGCAGCAGTGGGAACAGCTAGTTAAACACTCGGCAGCAAGTCCTGCGCTGGGTTGGACCACTGAGGAGGTGGAGCGCTGGCGACAGCATGGAATCCAAGGAACCGTGAAATTAATATCAAGCAAGGGTGCGCAGAACGCGAGTAATTCATGGCCATCAGGCTATTTACCGTAAAATGAAATATTACACATCGGCTTTTTGCTCTCCTTTACTCAACCCAGTGCTTGTTTCCTTTTTTCCAGTGAACTTGGGCAAGAAAAAACTAGCTTTGAGATTAATGAAGCGAGCTCAGAGTGTCCCCAGTAGGTACAGTCCTGAAAATCTGCAAGAGAAATGCAATACTAAAATCCTTGCTACACGCAATATATACACGATTAAAAATCTGATGTGTTCCATTCACGTGACTTTCTTTACATCTCTGTAACAGATTATTACTTTCTCTACACATACTATGAACATAGTTATAAAGAAGGTACAGCATTGCATCCAAAAATTCGATACCGAGATTTGACCAGAAATACATTATTTGAGACGTCCTGAATAAAAAAAACATTTTTTTTAAAATGTCCGTGTGTGTGTGCAGCATAGCTCAAAAAGAAAAGACCATTAAATAACCAACTACCGTTTACATGGGAAAAATTTCGAAAATGTTTAATTTCTCAAAAGTGGCTCTAACGATTTTCATTAAACTAGCTATATTAAAATATTTACATGGCAAATAAAATCTTCATCTTAAATTTTCTGGGAATAGCCTCTAAAGGCATGTTTATTCTGGATGAATTTTGCGGAATTTTGCTTACCGGTAAACTGTAAGAAATAGACATAAATGTACCACACAAAAATGCAGAGCTTGTTAAAACACACAATTCATGTTACATACATTTTTTCGTGGAGTTCACCGTTTTTTGAGATATTCCTTGTTATTAGTTTCAGCTTTAAAATACTTATAGTTTTCTCATACGGGAATTTGTTAACTGCTGTCCATACTTCAATAACATAGCAACCAGCTTTAAAAAGATTTGACTATCGATTTATCCCATGGTATTATTTCCATTCTGCTTAAAATAAGGCAGATAATAAGACCCTTTCTGCCAATTTTTTCTAGATTAGTGCTAAATAAATAGAAGAATAAGCTTTTTAACAATAATTTACTGCAGAGATGTTCAGAAAGTCATGCGAATGGAGTACATCAAATTTGTAATAAGCTTAGGCTTTCATTTCATACTAATCGAGATAAGCATTAGAAGAAACGGTATTATTACTTAGTTCCTTATAAGGAAAAAGGAAATAAAGGAATACACTAAGTTAAACCGACAGTCAAATGTTTTACAATGTGGTTGCTGTGCTACTGAAATCCGTTGCCTTACATGGCCAGATGTAGACAAGTTCCCGTATGAGAATAGTTTAAGTATTTTAAAACTGAAATCAATAACAAGGAATATCTCGAAAACGGCCGAACCCACGAAAAAAATGTACACGAGATAAATTGAGTATTTTAACGAGATCTGCATTTTTAAGCAGTATATATCTTATGCCAGTTAATATATCTTATGCCAGTTATGCAAAATTCATCCAGATTGAACGGTTTTCAAATGTTATTCCCAAAATATTCAAGATATACATTTTATTTGTAATGTAAATATCTTTAATATGCTGTATTTAATGAAAATCGTGAAAGCCAGTTTTGAGAAAATAAAAATTTAGGAAAAATTTCCATGTAAACAGTCGGGAGCGGAGGGATTTTCTTGAAATCTTTCTTGGAAGATACTGAACTTAGGTTCCAAGTTTGGTATTTAATGGGCTTTTCATTTTTAAGCTATGTTCACAGACAACACACATACACACTCACACGAACCTTTTTCTAATTTTTTTTTGACTCAGGGGACCTTAAAACATATATTCCGGTGAAATCTGGGAATAGAATTTTGGGTAGAATACAGTACTTCCTCTATACACTATACATATGGTACGTGTAGGGAAAGTAAAAAAAATAGTTACAGCCATATAAAAACTATTTTTGGGATGTGGGGATTTTGCTGAAAATTTTCGTGTCGCATCCCTGAAAGTTTGGTATTTTACCGACTTTTCTTTACAAACACATGGACACACACGGACCTTTTTTCTAAAATTGATTTTTTTTTATTCAGGGGACTCTTAAACGTGAATTTTTCGGTGAAATCATGATATTGAATTTTTGGGTGGAATGCCTTACCTTCACTACATATTATGTACATAGTACGCGTAGAGAAAGTAAAAATGCTACGTGATTCCATTGAAAAAGTTAATATTTTGTGAAATAGTTTTCCTGATCTACTTGAAGCGACATCAACAGGATATTAATCGACGATTGCATTTATTTACAATATTTATTTTGTCGCATATCTACCCACATATTATATTCCATACATATTTGCTTGGCTGGTATTTCCGGCATATTCGCTATGTTGACAGATATTTCTTGTTTCACTGAAGAAGTATATTCCGACTCTGAGTTTGTTCCAGTCTCGTGGTATTTGTTTTCTCTGTTTACTTATACAAACCAAGCGGATCTGGATTTCTCTAGGGCTTTTTTCACTTCTGTGCCCTGTGTACTTTCTGAAACAACGGTAAGCTTATTTTTCGGTAGTAATAATGCTTTCATTGTCTAGATTATGCGTCTTATTTTGGTAATTAAAATCATGAACGTTATATACGATAGTTTTAAGAGTTTAAGCTGTCTATAACCATCAAGGTTTGGTTAACAAGATTACTGGTAATAATTAATACTGTATTTAATATAAATCATTAAATTTTAATACTGTTTATATTTAAACATGCTGTGTTGCTTCATTTTCTGATTCCCAAAAATAATTCACTGAGCTGTGTATCCATTTCCTTCGTCCATCATGGGAGACTCACGTTATCAGCATGTATTTTTATTTGCCTTGAAACAATACATGCTTAAAAAAATCATATGTTGCACTCACATTTTTCTAGCTCTTCTACAAACAAACTATCTTACAAAAGATCATTCTTCTCAATGCTAATCGAAATAAGCATTAGCAAAATATTCCTATAACTTAGTTCCTTATAAGTAGAAGCGAACTAAAGGAATCCACTATGCTATAGCGATAGTCAAATGTTTTAAAAGCTACCGCTATGTGTCATTAAAATTTGCTTCTTTGCTTGGCTAGAAGTAAACCAAAAGAAACACGGGCGACTTCCTGTCTGAGAAACGTATAAGTATTTTAAAAGTGAAACCAATAACAAGAAATATACCTCCACAGTAAAAATCATATAAATTATGTGTTTTGACGAGATGTAAATTTTTAATGTTGTAAGCTTTTGTCTGTTTCTTACGTTTTAACAGTACTGCAAAATTCATCCAGAATAAAGAAGACTTTAGAGGCTATTCCAGAAAATTCGAGATATACATTGTATGTCACGTAAGTATCTTGAATATTCGGTATTTTATTCAAAGCCATTATCAATTTTGAGAAAATCGAAACTTCCGAAAACATTTTCAATGTCAAGAGTAGTTTGGGGAGGCGGGATTTTCTTCAAAACCTCTAGCTCGCATCTTTAGGAAATATTGAATTTAAATACCAAGTTTGGGATTTAGTGGACTCCACAGACACAAACACCCGCACAGATTCTCACACACACACATACACACACACTTTTTTTTTTTTTAAATGCTATTCTTGGATTCAGAGAATCTCAAAGCATGTATTTCCAGTGAAACCTCAAGATCGAATTTTTGGATGGAATACAATGCTCTACCTACTATGTATGTTGTACATATGTGTTAGACAAAGTAAAAACAATTCATAGCCCGGTAACGAAGATGCTGTGAATTGGCTATAGTAATTTATGTTCTCTGTTCCCAAAAAATATTGCTTTGAGGTGAAGGTTCACTAATTTCGCAATTTTTTTTTCTTAAAAATATAATTTTAGATTCAACTTTCAAAACACTACTAGGTTTTATCCTCCTGCTTTTTAAAGTCACACATATTATAGTAGAAGCGTTAAAATATAAAACCAAAGGGTTGTTTAATTCAATCCCTATTTTATAACATTTAGAATTTTCAACACCTTCTCTTTGAAATTCTTCTTAGAGAAAAGCTGAAGATTTTAAATTTACTCCAGAGTTTTGTGTAATACAAATTAAAGTGACATATGCTGTTTTAATTTAGGTAGAAATTTCACTATAAATTATTTGAATATGAATTACATTAATAATTAGGAAACATTTTGTAATGAATCATACAGTTGTTTCTTTACCAGGATTGAACAAATAGTACCCGAAATATAAAATGATTTTTAAATACTATTATTATGAAAATATTTCCTACCGTATGCTTACTTTGCGCATTTTCTATCAAATTTGGTAGTGATTAACAGATTCCGTTTTTTTATTTTGTTTTGGAAATTGTGAATAAAAACTTCAGAAGATCGTCTTCCATGTCGTAAAACCAAAGAAATCAGCATATATATTAGTATCAGAGTAGATTGATAGACTTAAATTGTACGACATATTTTTTCTCAAACTCAAAGATGCTTTCTTTAATATTTAAGTGACGCTGGGAGCGTAAGTTTGACTACAATCGATTAAACAATCGAAAACTGCTTTTTATTCTAGTGTTGGCAGCTTTGGATATCTATAGAGAATCAACATTTATTTGTCCTCCCCTTACTCATTTAAAGATCGTTTAATACTCCTGTTTCCTAGCATACTATTTCATTAAATAGCGCTTGTTTCAAGACTACATTTTCACACTTTGAAATGTACAACTGTAATATTAAGGGTAAAATTATCCTAATCCTAATACGAATTTAAAAAACAAATTTTATGAAAAACAATTAATTTTAGGGATGAAAATGTCTAAACTTTACAGTTAAAATAACTCAGCAATCAAAGTTATTGAAATATATTTATCTACAGTGGTTGTGGTTTAAATTAAATAATACTGGAACCGATTTTCTCAGGTTATGAGACGCGAAGGACATTTTGGTTATGCAATATATTTATATAATAAAATTTATGAATTGATTTATATCTTGCAAAGTACTTAATCAATTTTAATTAAATTTGTCATTCATATTATAACAACAGTGCAATCTTAATAAAACATTCAGAAAAATCGATATTCTCTCCCTTAAACTATGATAATAAATTAATAAGAGCACTGTAGGCACTTTCTAGCGTCACTCCAGTTTCCTACGTTGTCAGGGTTAGAGCACTGCACCCGAACTATTTGAAGTGTCATGGGTACTTACGCTGAAGAGAATCTCAAGGAATCTGCTGAGTGAGTGAGCATCTTCGGACTTTTTCTTCTCTGTTTTCTCTTAACCGAAAGCTTTTGTAGGAGCTACAAGATCTAATCCGACATAGGTACTACCAGCTTGCGTCTTCTTTCTTCTAATCCCTAATAATCCCAAAGCCTAGATGCAACTACAAAGAAACGTTGGTAAAAGAAATAAGAAGAAAAAAGGGCAGAACACCGTAAAAGCATTGTGGGTGGTTGTTCAAACTAAGAGAGAGAACAGCTAATCGGTTCACTTAGGGAGGACTGCGCTCTTTGGTTATTCTCAATTACTTCAAGGGGTCTTTGGCATGAGGCAATTTTTCAATACCTTTGTTTCCTAGCATTAAATTACATATATATACAATAATTTTAGTTTCTCCACTATTATATAGTAAGAAGGAAACGTATTTATTCCACCCAAATATTCTATGTCAAGATTTCACCTGAAATATATTTTTTGAGGTTCCCATTTTTAGAAAAATATGCCTGCGTGTGTATGTGTGCGTGCATGTGTCTGTGTACAGCGTAATTCAAAAACTAAAATTCCTTAAATATTAAACTTTCTCAAGAATGCAAGACTCTCAAGCAAATCCTCCCGCCCCTAACACTTTCTCGTGGAACTTTTCCAAAAATGTATATTTCCTCCAGATGGCTCTATCGACTTTTATTAAAATACATCTTGAATTTTCTGGGGATATTCTCCTCTAAAGTTCTATTCACTCTGGATAACTTTTGCATACCTTGTAATACGTAAGAGATATATGAAAACATTATCATACAAACAATGTGGATACCGTCAAAACACCCAGTTTATGTCAAATAGTTCCATTCACAAATGGAAAGTTGTCATTCGTTTTTAATTGTTTTTATTTACTCGTAGCCATACAACCACGTTGAGTGCAATTAGCCCTTAAAAGCTTTGGTTATTGCTTTAGCTTTCTTTATCTACGCTTTGAGCAAATAACTTATCTGTATCTCAATTAGCACCATGTAGATAGAGGAATAAGTTTTTGCAAGAATTGGTAGAGAAAGTCATATGAATATGACATCAGATTTTTTATTATTTGCTACAGGCGTTACATACAACCTGCAACTGAGCTTTGCAATATTCAATAATGTTTATGTTTTATTAATATAATATAATCTAATGAAATTGAAAATAAAATAATAACACTTCTTCTTCTCCTCCGCCGGTCTCCCACTCATATGGAGAACTTACCATATAGAACTTACAAGTTAATGTCTGGCGTCAGATATTGTTGAGTAGACAGTCTATGGATCAGATAGAGTACCCAGGATGGGTAAGAACATGAGGAAATAGAAGGTAAGAAATGTAAGCAAAATGGATGACAGGAAAGGTGAGAATGGAGCAATTGGTGTAATGATAGACGGGGGAAGCCGCAGGACCCGGAGAAAACCCGCTCAGACGCCGCTTCGTTCGTCATAAGTAATAAATGTAGTCACTGGGATTGAAACCGGGCCGCCTAGGTGGAGGCGAGCGGTCTAACAACTCTGATATTACCCCGCCCAAAGCATTACTTTGGAACCGTAAAAAAAAAACTTTGCAACGAAATAGAAATGTTAGCATTTTTTTTTTTTTTTGTTTCAGCTTTGAAAAACTTACTTTTCTCATACAGGAATTTGTCGACTCGTGTCCATAGAAACAAAAGAAACAAAAGAACTTAAGTCACATAGCGACCAGCTTTTGACTATCACTTTAAACTATGGTACTCCCTTATTTCGCTACTACTTACAAGGAAGCAAGTAATAAGACTAGTTCTGCTAATTTTTTCTCGATTAGTGTAAATAGAAGCATAAGCTTTTTAACAATAATTTGTTACAGAGATGTAGAGAAAGTCATGTTAATAGAACTCATCAGATTTTTTATCTAGAAGTGTTTCAGAAATTAATTCTTACTGATAGTGCTCTGGCCCCACCCATTTCCAATTATCCCTTAAATAAAATGTATTTGTAATTTTGTTATTTTCTAGAAAATTAAAAAATGGCGCTTGATTTTGATTAAAATAACATATATGAATTAAATGTTCTTGACAAATAAGGTGTATGTCTTAAATTTTCTAGGAATAACCTGTAAAATCATCTTTATTCCAAAGGTATTTTCTATAATGTTTAATAACTAGTACACGTTAAGTGATTAGTGGAAGTGACGTTTTCACTCACATGACTTACTCTAGCTGCTCTAAAACAACTTCTTACAAAAGATTATTCTTCTTTCTACAAAATATTAATCGATATAAACATTAGCAGAATGTTCTTATTACTTAGTTGTTTATAAGTAGAAGGGAACTAAAGGAATGCACTATGCTGAAGTGAGAGTAAAATGTTAAAAGCTGTCGTTATGCAAATCACTTCTTTGCTTAACCAGGTAGAACAAAAGAAAAACAGACATTTTCTGTCTGAGAAAAGTATAAGTACTTTGCAATTGAAACTAATAACAGGGAATATTTCGAAAACGATAAACGCCACGAAAAAAAAAATGTATAACATAAATTGTGTATTTTAATGAGACCTACATTTCTATGTAGCAAGTTTTTGTCTAGCTCTTGCGGTTTGCTAGTTATGCAAAATTCATCCAAAATAAACGGGTCTTCAGAAGCTATTCCCAGAAAATTCAAGATGTACATTTAATTTCTGATGAAAATTGTTTTAATATGCGGTATTTTAATTAAAATCTTTAGAACAATTTTTAAGCAAAACAAAATTTTCAAACATTTTTCCATGTAGAGGGTCATTAGGGGTAGGGGGATTTTCTTGAAAATCTTCGTGTCCCATCCTTGGTAGATACCAAACTTAAATATCAAGTTTGGTATTTAGCGGTCTTTTCAACATATAATTTTATCAAATAGGAATTTGTCAACTCCTGTGTGTACAAACAAAGGAACTTCAGTTACATAGCAACCAGCTTTTGACTATCGCTTCAACCTATGGTACTCCCTTATTTCCCTTCTACTTACAAGGAAGAAAGTGTAAGACTATTTCTGCTAATTTTTTCTCGATTAGCATGAAGTAAACAAAAGCATTCGTTTTTTAACAATAATTTGTTTCAGACATGTAGAGAAAGTCATGAGAATGGAACACATCGGGTTTTTATATCATTATATCACACACGCAATTAGATACATTCGCATTCACACTTGCAGACTCTGCGGAGGATAAGAAATAATCTGGCTAAAGTAAAATCTTTATTCCTTGCCGAGAATCGATTCTGGGACTCCAGGTGATCTAGGATTGAACTGCGAGGCTAGTCGGTTTGAACTATAAAGATCTAGGACATTTTTAGCTTCCTTTCAATATTCAACTATCCTTCGCGATTGCACGCAAAGAGCACGGAAGTTTAAAAACAGCATATAGCGTCCAATTTTTTTTTAACGTTTTACAGTCGCCGCTCCCTTTGAATCTATAACGTAATCTATACTGCAGTATTTTTGCAAGGGTTCTCCTAAAGTGAATTTTATATATATATATAGTTTTTTTTTATTGGCTTCCCTGTAAGTAGCAGGGAAAATAGGGAATACACTAGGCTAAAGCGGTGGTCGAATCTTTTAAAAGCTGGTTCATATGTGACTGAAATCAGTTTCTTTGCGTGGCCAAGAGTTGAAAATTTGTGTATGAAAAAAGTTTAAGTATTTCAAAATGAAATCAATAACAAGGAAATGGTTTACTAGTTATGGAAAAGTCATCCAGAATGAAGAGGCCCTCAGAGCTCGCCCAGAAAATTCAAGATATACATTTTATTTGAAGTAAATTTGTTTAATATATGGTATTTTTATCAAAATCGTTTGGAAAATTAAAAGGTGTATTTTATCGTGTAAAGGGTAGTTTGGGGTGTGTAGATTTTCCTCAAAATCTTCATACTGCATCCATGAAAAACACTAAACTTAAATACAAGTTTGGTAGTTTACCAACTTTTTATTTTTGAGTTCTCATATTCACAAACACACACAGATACACATAATACACACCAGTAACTTTTTCGAAAAACTCTTTTTTTGGATACAGGGGGCTCTAAAACATGTGTTTTCGGTGAAATCTCGGAATCGAATTTTTGAGTGGAATACAATACCTTCTCTGGCTACTATATATATTTCGCATATGTGCTAGAGTAAGTAAAGATACAACTAAATACTTGCCTAAATTTCATCACCAAGCTCCTTGAGACTTTGAATAAGTGAATATATTGGGTTTTATCCAGAGTGCTATGGTTAAATACAGCGAAAGATATCTTAAACAGAACGTCGCTTAATTGTGGCTTCAATTGTATCTTCTGCGTTCAACTTTATTTTAAAAGGTGTATTACACATCCGCCGGTTCTGGGGACAATTTTAATTAAAGTTGGAGGTAAAGTTAATGAGAACGGGTAGCCTAGGAAGGGTGGCTAAGCTGTAAAGACAACAGAGGAGCACCGTGCGTTTGGCACTTAGATACGGAAGTATCGATTGGTCGGTTTTGCTCCGTCATTGATAGATTAAAGTTTAAGCACCAGACGTATAATGCCCAGTGAAATAGAACCATTGACTTAAATAAATGACTTAACACTATTCAGGAAACTATTCAAATTTTGGTGTGTTTGATAAGGCGAAACTGGCTGTCACTTTTGTAATTAGGGAAACAAAGTTAACTTTAGTATCATAGCAACAGTAATTGCAATAAGATAAGCATACAATCAGGTGTTATTTCTATCACCAGCTGTGAAACGCACACAACCTAATGGAAAACTATGTCATTTTATATATTACACAGTGATGAGTTCTATACTGCATGATCATAAACACTAATAGATAAAACTGGTATTTTTAAAGTTTAATAATAATAATAGCAACAACAACAATGCCATAGCCGCATTCGTTCTGCATTCCTGCTTTATGGCTCACGGGATCGTGATTTCGAATTCCGTTTTGGACATAGTATTTGTGGTGTGTTTCTGTGTTTGTGTTCTATCTAATCATTCTTTCTCCTCTGATGGCCAATAGGACACGCCTGAAGGCCAATATGTATAAAAAAAATCTGATGTGTTCCATTCACATGACCTTCTCAACTTCTCTACAACAAATTATTGTTAAAAGGCTTATGCTTCTATTTACTTCTTGCTAATCGAGAAAAGAATAGCAGAAATAGTCTTATACTTGCTTCCCTGTAAGTAGAAGCGAAATAAGGGTGTGCCATAGGTTAAAGTGATAGTCAAAAGTTGGTTGCTATGTGACTGAAGTTCTTTTGTTTGTATGGACAGGAGTTGACAACCTCCTGTATGAGAAAAGTATGTTTTTTAAAGCTGAAACCAAAAAACAAGGAATATCTAAAAGACGATCAACACCACGAAAAAAAATGTATGTAACATAAATTGTGAGCTTTAATGTGATCTAAATTTTCTGTGTGGTAAGATTTTGTCCATCTTTATGATTTTCCAGTTATGCAAAATTCCGTAAAATTCATCCGGAATAAAGTAGTCTTCAGAGGCTATTCCCAGAAAATTCAAGATATAAATTTTGTTTGTCATGTAAAAATGTTTAATATACGATATTCTAATCAAAATCGGTACGACCATTTTTTAGAAAAACTAATTTTCCTAAAAAGTTCCATGTAAAGGCTAGTGGTTATTTTCTTGAAAATCTTCGTGTCGCATCTTTGGAAGATACCAAACTTAAATACTAAGTTTAGTAATTAGCGGTCTTCTCGTTCTTGTACTATGCTGCCCAAAGACACAGACACAGACACACACACACACACACACACACACACAGACACGATGGAAGGGTAGATTTACGGCACGTAAGTGAATCTCAAGCCTGATAGAGAGGCCTCTGAGCCCAGTATAGAATGGGACGCTCAGAGCCACAGCATTTCCATTTACACAGACACACACACATGGACATTTTTCTAAAAATGCTTTTTTTTTGGATTCAGAGGGACCAAAGCATGTATTTGCGGCGAAATCTTGGTATTGAATTTTTGGGTGCATTACAATTCATGCTCTATACACTATGTGCGTAGTACGTAGAGAAAGTAAAAAAGTAGAATCTTCTGCAGCGATCTCAAGTCGCGGTCTCTGAGATAGTAGTTCGTATAACTATTTAAATAAACAATAATATTAAAAAAAAAACGATTTTACAAATGTTTATTCTTCGATGTGTTCTTAATCAAAATAAACTTACATATTTACACGCTTACACATTTCGCTGCAGGTATAGAAAGGATACACTCAGTAAAACAATAGCCAGTTTTCAAGAATAGCGTTTCCTTATGTGATGTATTTGAACTTCTATGCTCTTTACTAAATGACCTGCATTGTGTGCTCTAATAGGATGTCTATTTTGTACGAGTTTGCTTCATTTAGAACAGAGAGCTCTTCAGAGGTTATTCCAAGAAAATTCAACATATATTAATAGTAATGGAAATATCTTAAACAATTGTTTCTAATCAAATGTTTACAACCCTTTTTGAGAAAATTGCATATATATTTTTATATTTAGGTAAAGGATAGCTTGAAAATCCTCGTGTCGCATCCTTTAACTTCTGGGGTTGGACCTACACTGTTCACACAGACATGGCCGGGTGGGTATTTTTCTAAACATTTTTTTTTTGTGATTTAATTATAGAACAATACAATAATTGCTATATTTGCTAAAGGTGACTAAATGGGGAAAGATAACTATAAAAGGACGCATTATTTTGAGTTTCACTGGCTATTTTATTAAAACATCACTAACATTTTATTTATGATGGAGATAATTTGAAAATCCCCAGGCTGTTCCAAAGAAGAGCTATAATAAATTAATATATGGACCCATTGACTAATTCACACCTGGTTTCCAACCGTTAAAAGGATATATTGTATAGCCAAATCTATACAAACTATTTGAAAAGAGCTCCACGTTATGATCATGAGAATGTGAATTTAGTATCTTCTCAGTTATAGGTTAAGAATCAACTTTGTTTATTTAGGAGGATCAAAACATGCATTTTATTTAAATCACGATAACGAATTCCTGCATCGATTGTAAAGTTCCATCTTAGTAAGGAGCAGAAAGAGTAAGAAAAGATATATTGTGTGCAGCATGTTGCTCTTCGGAATGCATGCTGTTTAAGCCTTCGTCTCTAGTCATGTGTTTAAACCGATGGAACCTTCATTTGTTTGGCAGACAAATGCCAGTGAGCTGCGCACAGAATCGCATAGTTTGCGACGTTAGACACTTAGTTCATTGGACTGGAACAAGCAGCTGCCTCTCTTGTCATTCCAGGTGAATCCTTTAGAAGCAGCATATCTTCCTTTCTCTCTGATTACGGCAGAAACAGTAACTAACGTTCAAATACTCCCGCACAGCTTTAACATGCCACGTCAGCTGTATCGTGGGGTTCTGATGAGAATAATAGATACCCACCGTGATTGTCATTCAGGGCAGAGAAAGTCAATAATGCCACTCCTAACCAATAAAGTGTCTGTCATCTTTCAAGTGTCTCTGACAAATCTTGTGCTGCTTATTTCAGTACACCTTTTATTTTCTCTAGCATGTATGTAAAATGTACATAGTAGGTGGTGTTCTATTCCACCCAAATATTCGATGTGCGTGTTTTGAGGACTACTAAACCAAAAAAAGCATTTTCAAAAAATGATTCATGCGTGAAAGTGTGTGCGCGCGCACGTGTGTGGCTGTATTTGGGACAGCGTAATATCAAGTTTGATATTTAACCGCGGAAATAAAATCCTCACCATCCCTCAAACTACTCTTTACATGGAACATTTTTCGAAAATGTTATTTTCTCAAAATTGTCTCTTAGCGAATTTTATTAAAATACCATTAAGGTATTTTCATCACCAACAAAATGTATATTTTGAATTTTCTGGGAGTGGCTACTGAAGATCTCTTCATTTTGAATGACTTTTGTATAACTGGTAAACCGTAAGAGACAGACAAAATATTACTACGCAACAAATTTATGTCATATATTGTTGAGTTAAGTGTTTACAGATATTCGTTATTGGTTCTAATTTTAAACTACTTAGAACTTTTCTCAAACGAAAAACATATTTTGTTTCATATCTCTTTTGTTTAACTCCTGGCCGTGCTAATAAGCGGATTTCAATTGTTCTACATAACGACCCCTTTTAAACGATTTGACTGTCAATTTAATCTACTAATACTATAAATTTTCTTTTACTTAAACAGGGAAGCAACTAATAAGGATACCTCTGCTGATGTATATCTCGATTAGCATGATGTACATACAGAACAGGTAGAAAAAGACAAGTTAATGGAATTCATCAAATTTTTCCTTTAAAGAAGCAGTATCATTTTATTTTATACCTAATATAAGGTATTATTTATACAGCACAAAATATTCCGAGATAGAAAGTAACATAAAATTTCTCTAAACTCTCAAGAACATAAAATGCAGCCTTTTTACCTTCTCTAGCTCACATGTACAATGTACATAGTGAATAGGAATGGTATTATATTCCACCCAAATATTCGATGTCGAAATTTCATCGTAAATATATGCTTTGGGTTGCCCCGAATTCGAAAAAAGCGTTTTCAGAAAAAGGTCCGCGCGCGAGTGTGTGTGTCTGTGGCCAGCATAGCTCAAAAACGAAAAGTCCGTTAAATACAAAACTTGTATTTAGGCTTAGTATCATCCAAAGATGTGACAAAAAATTGAAAAAAAAAATCCCCCACCCAAACTACCTTTATACGGAAAAAATTCGAAAATTTTTATTTTTTCAAAAATGGCTCTCATGATTTTGATTAAAATACCATATATTATAGATATTATGGCAAATAAAATGTATATCTTGAGTTTTCCGGTAATAGCCTCTAAAGATCTCTTTATTCTGAATGAATTTTGTATAAGTCCTAAACCGTAAGAGATAGACAAAAAATGTAGAAAACAACACACAATTTATGTCTTATAGGTCTTATAGGTTTTTTTCTGAGATATTCCTTGTTATTTCTTTCAGTTGTAAAGTACTTATACTTTCTTCAAACAGGATGTGTCCGTTTTTCTTTTGTTCTACTCCTGGTCAAGCAAAGAAGCGATTTGCAATGACAATCGCATAACAACAGCTTTTAAAACATTTGACTATCGGTTTAGCCTAGTACATTCCCTTAGTTCCTTTCTATTCATAAGGAACTACGTAATAAGAACATTCCGCTAATGATTATCTCGATTAGCATGGTGTAGAAAGAAGAATAATCTTATGTAAGAAGTTTGTATAACAGCTAGAGAAAGTCATGTGATTGTAACGCATCAGAGTTTTTCATCGGTGCCCAACTTAAGAGCGCTGAGAATATATGTGTTGAAGTTACATGCAATGCATTACCAAATCCGCAAGTCTCGGCATTTAAACTGACAGTCGATAACGTTTACCTCCGTTGATTTTTTTGCTTTTTAACTGACTGAAATCTGGGGAACTAAAACTGAAATTGACTGCCTCAGTGGTCGAGTGGTCAGCGAGCTGACTTCTCACACGAGGTTCTGGGTTCGATTCCCGCGTGGGGAATTATTCCCTATCCCCACAGATTCTAGAAGTGCGTATGTGAGGGTGAATGTGTGTGTATATGTGTGTCTGAGGAAAGTAAAACGATTTAAACCCAGCGTAAAGAACCTACAGACACGTAGGTTTCTAATGCAAAGCCCCCGACATGACCTTAGATGTTAAAGGGGGCTATAAAATAAATAAAACAACAATAGTCGAGTAATGTCTCGGAGCTCTGGGCTAGCTCTTTATTTTTGTTGTTTGTTTTTATTTCCTTATTTTTACTTAGCAGCAAATTATGTTTAATTTTTTGTTGAGTATTTAATGAAAGTTATCTCTAATAAAGTAAATATTTTCAATGAAAATTAAATTTTATTTACATTTTAAAATAAACACGGTTGTGTGCTAGAAAACAATTTGTTTATGCATTGGCATAGCAACATTTGTGAACAACTTTAATAACAGTAAGACGGATCCTATCAAGTTGATTACGACTGACTATAAACTAATAGATAAGAGTATGTTAAGAGTCTAAATACCGAAGGGACGCATTTTGCATGGGTAGGGTGAAGTGGACGATGAACGGAAAGGGCAGAGCATTGTATGTAGGCCCCCTCCAGCAAGGAACAGGAATCCGTGTTTGCAGATAGAATGTAGCCGAGGCGGCTTGACCCCATCCACAGCGCCCCAAGCTAACGAGGGTTCCCGCCCGACAACAGCCGGAGGCGAGACCTGCCAAATTCCATCCATCAACGACGTTTGGAAAGAAATCGCTACAAAGAACATATTCACCGCCCAGCCGCAACCCCCCGAACACTGTCACCTAGTCAAACAACAGATGACATGAACTGCTGGGTACAAGAAAGTCGAAGTAGAGGATGAGTCACCCCTTCATTCGGCAGGCGACTCGGGGCAGCTACGGAAAACCCATGGTCAGAATGGATGCTTCCCGGGGTTCAAACCTGAGACCTGCGAGTCGCACGAGTTACCCCCATGAGAAATAAGCTACAAGCCATCTGTGATATAGATATCATTTAACTGAATGTATGAAAATACCGAACCATAATAATCCTATGGCTTTCAAAATACTAATATTTTAGTAAATGGCATGTTTTCTGTTTTAATTTCTCTACTTATATAATAGATCGGTATAGAAAGTATTGCATTCCCCCAAAAAAAAATTCGATACCGGGATTTCACTGGAAATACAGTTTTAGGATCCCCTGTATTTAGAAAAAGGTCGTTTGTGTGTGTGTGTGTGTGTGTTAACGCCCGCCTTAACCGCAGGCGATACACTGGTCACTGGTGATACAGGGAATAAAGATGGAGCACCGACGGCGGGATAAAGCGGAGAACCCGAAGAAAACCCGCCCCTACGCCGGTTTGCCCACCACAAATCTCACATCCGATCGAACTCTGTCCGTCTAGGTGACAGTCGAGTGTTCTAACCACTCGGCCACGGCGGCCATGTGAGTGTTTGTATGTGTGTATGACAAGTCAATTAAATTATAAACTTGATAATTAAATTTAGCATTATTCAACGATGCAACAGGTAGACTTTAAGAATATTCCCCATCCCAAACTAGCATTTACATGAAAATATTATATAAATATTTTGAATTTCTCATAAATGGGTTTATTGATATAGATAACAAAATAATTATAATATTTAATACTTTTGCGTTATGATTCAGTCTGAGCAGTGCGAGTGCTGCTCACAGTCCGGACTTTCAAGTTTATTGTGTAAGTTTAGTAACATTCAAATTATATATATATATATATATATATATATATATATAAAAAACCTGCAATATCATTTTTGTGACAAAGAAAGAAGCGAATGGCATTGCACTGCTGTGTTTGCGGATGTTGATTTTGAACATTACTAACACATGTATTGTGAAATTCGCGCCGATGCGTAAATTTCCAAATACGCGTCCCTGCGTTGCTGGTACTCATTCTGTCATGCACTAATCACAAAGCACGGCTTGCACTTTAATAACCTCGATTACACACTTAACATTTATAATACGTGTGCAAACGTACAGTTTATTTAGAAACCGTATAACAGTAGAACGCTGGGTGTTTGAATACAGTTGAAACACATGTGACATTTCATATATGCATTCTAATTGTCATGATATATATTTTGCGTTTATTTGTATTTTTACTTTCTCTGCATTGTACAAAGGTGGAGCAGGTTTTCCATTCCATTTAAAAAGTTGATACTTAGATTTCAGCGGAAATACACGTTTTAGGGTCCTCTGTATCCAAAAAAGCAGTTTTAGAAAAAGGTCCGCGTATGTGTATGTTAGAGTGTGTCTGTGTGTTCATGATAACTCAAAAACGAAAGGTCGGTAAAATACAAAACTTGGTATATAAGTCTAGTATGTTTCAAGGATGCGACACAATGATTTGAGGAAAGTTCCCCTACCCCAAATACCCTTTTCATGGAAAAAAATCTATATTTTTTTCAAAAATGGCTCTAACGGTTTTGGTAAAATACCGTAGGCACATTATAGAAATTTACATGAAAAATAAAATGTATACCTTGTATTTTCTAGAAATAGCCTCTGAAGTCCTCATTCTGGATGACTTTTGTTTAACTAGTAAATCGTAAGAGATAAACAAAAATGTACTAACACAACATGTAGAACTCGTTAATCACACAATTTATTATATACACATTCTATTCCTGGAATTGACCATTTCCAACATATTTCTTATTACTAGTTTTAGTTTTAAAACACTTAAAACGTTTCTCGTACAGGAATTTGTCAAATTCTGACTGTGCAAAGAAACGGATTTACTCACATTGCAACGGCTTTGCTCTAGTTATAATGTACTCTATCTCCCTTCTACTTACAAGGAAATATTTATAACACTATTTCTGCTAATGTTTATTTCAAATAGAATGAAGTTGATAGAAGAATATATTTTATCAATAATTTGTTACAGAGATATAGAGAAAGTCAGGTGAATGGAAGACATCAGCTACAAATGTAAGAGTTTCGAATATTTCAGTTATTTTACCGACCATAAACGTTTCATACAGTTTTTTATTGTTGTTTATTGAGTTAATAACGTTTCAAATGTGAGCTACCTACGGAATGTTTATATATTATGCATTCAAAAACAATATTTCTTCAAAATAGTTCTCTTTCGCAGAAACACACATATGTCAACGCGTGTTAGGGAATGGGAGCACTCCTGGAAGCCTTTTACAGATACCTATCATAGTGCCCTTGCCGCACGTACAGTAATTTCTGCAGAGTTCGAAAATCTTGACTGAAACGTTTATGCCATTCATACTCCTGAGTTTGCTGCATCGCTGCTTCTCCATAAGCTTCTTCGATCATCTCAATGTGTCTGAGGGAGATTGGTGAAACAAAACACAACAATTTATGTTCGAAAGTGCTCCGTTACTGACATGAAATGCGACAGACGAACATGCATACACAACCAAAACTAGTTCCCAAGCAAGGACAACGATTATTATTGGCATGAAGATTAAAATGAAGTGTCGTCTTGGACGTTATCAACTACTAAAAATAAAATACCATTTAATTTCGTATACATATCAGAGAAAATAAACGACTTCAGGGGAGTTTTTGAAACCAGGGATATATGTACTTTAAAAACGGAGGACGCTTAAATTATTTAAATCATTATTCAACTTTAAAAAATCTTATGTGTACCATTTACATGATTTTCTCTACATCTCTGCAACAAATAATTCTTAAAAAGCCTAAACTACTATTTACTTCATGCTAATCAGAAAAAATTAGCAGAAATATTCTTATTACTTGCTTCTTTGTAAGTAGAAGCGCAATAATGAGTACCATAGGTTGAAGCGATAGTCAAAAGCTGGTTTCTATGTGACTGAAGTTCCTTTGTTTGTATGGACAGCAGTTGACAGGTTCCTGTATGAGAAAGGTATAAGTTTTTCATGGCAGAAACCAAAAACAAGGAATGTCTCCAAAATGATGAACTCCATGAAAAAATGTACATATCATAAATTGTGTGTTTTAACGTGCTCTACATTTTTTGTGTAGTAACTTTTTGTCCATCTCTTACGGTTTAGCAATTATTGAAAATTTCGTAAAATTGACCCAGAATAAAGTAGTCTTCAGAGGCTATTCCCAGAAAATTCAAAATATATATTTTATTTGCCATGTGAATATCTTTAATATACGACATTTTAATCAAAATCGTTAGACATTTTTTAGAAAATCAAAATTTTCGAAAAAAGTTTCATGTAAAGGGTAGATTGGGGTGGGGGGATTTTTCTCAAAAGCTTCGGACCTTTTTCTGAAAATACTTTTCTTGAATACAGGGGACCTTAAAACATATATTTCCGGTGAAATCTCGGTATCGAATTTTTGGTGGAGTTCAATACCTTCTCTATACACTATGTGCACAGTACGTATAGAGAAAGTAAAAGTTAAACGGGTAACGCACCTAAGCCAACTAGTAGATATCTTTGTAAGGAACGATCGAGTCAAACAGCACATAAGCACCGCTAACTTTCGTACGTAATTTTTCATACTTCCATGAAAGAGGAAATCGTTCATGCAAACACGTTAAGTCAAAGAAGTGTTTCCCACTGAGTTGGCAATGTCTGTTCTTTGTGCTTTCATGAATACCGATTTTGCGTTTAGTTTGGAAGTAATCCAAATTCCTACGGTTCAACAGGTTTCACCGGTAAATTCTTTTATCCTGTTGCTTGAGAAATGCGCGAGTTTTCGATAAAGCTACAAACAATGTTTTCCGTTGCTTTAGAACAGAGGGGGCGTATCAATCACGAGCCCTGATATATACCTTTGCACCGTAGCAGCAAATGAAGCGAGTACCTCCTCGCGTGCTTGCCAATTCCCACAGTTCCTAACTGCCGCGATATTTCAAAACATAATATCTTCCTTCCTTTCCTGTTGTCCATAACTCACCTGAACTCCCGGTTTCCTTTAAGTACGTACCACTGAGTTCTGTCTACCTTGCAACACATCTTTTACCTCAACTTTTTTATTTCTTTTTCCGCTCCGTTTGGGACTCGAAGGAGTTAGTGGCACGTTTTGGTTGCTCTACTTCCGGCAGGGTTGTTTCCTCTACCACGCCTAACGGAGAGGATACCCCCTACCACAATCGCTTTCCATTAGCACGGCAGTTTCACCGTCGGGAAGAATCACACACACTCTTTTTGTTGTACAGGAGGTGAAGAATGGCTTAGTTTCCAATAAAACTGTCGCGAACATTCGATTTCTCTTGGAGTTAGCAGCAATCTCGCCCCTCCTTTCGAATAACTCATGTCTCTTTATCAGTCACACACAAAAAAGATGACAGAAATGAAGCTCCATGTATCGTTTCATTCCCTTTGCAGAGATTACATTTACTTCATATAATCTGGCTCTGTGGAAATAATGTAGGACCTTATTTATAAGGCTTTACTAGATGGCAAAACTAATTTTTCTACGACCGTGCGTTAATGAGTAGTTTACGAGCTCATTTCAAATCACAAACTTGATTTTTACAGAATCCACGCGCAAAGAAGTCAGCAAGCGTAACATGTAAGTGTAAAGCAAGTGTTATCCTACAGATACTTGTAATAGACACCGTTGTTATAGAGAAACGACATAAGAGAACTTTGGACTTTAAATCAAAGTGATAGTTATTAGCGCAAGGGTGGGATAAAGTAAACAAAATTCACTCGTTGCTCCGGTAACGAATGGGATAAAGTAAATAAATTGTCTACAAGTTTCTGTTTGTAAACAGAAATGGAAGGTAAGTTCACAAAAATAATACTGAACAACTGGTGAACTGGTGATTTTCATATTTAATGATTTAATTATAAAGGTCACTTTTTGCAAAATTTAATTTTTCTCTGCTTTAATTCCTGAAACAAATTGGTAATTGCTGCAGTCTTCTGTTTCAGTGACAAAAAGCTTAAAGCTAAGCAAAAGCAAGAACTAAACAGAACACGAAGAACTATAGGTTAGTTTCTTCGTTTAACATGGAGCCATAGTCACAACGATGTCTCAGACATAGCTGCAATTTTTATACTGCAAATACATCGCAAAAAAAATATCCTGCTTCGGCTTTCTCTCTCATAGGGCCTCTTATTTGTTTGGACATGAAGTTTTCAGTTGAGGCGGATGACTTTAGGTCTGTCTTCCGCTCAACAAACAGTTGCCTCTTAATTTGCCATAGTACAGTATGAACTTTGCCTGCATCGAGTATCTGCGCGCAAGCAATAACTAGCAACCAATAGTTTCTTAAGAAAGAGAATATCGGCCACAGATATGTGTTTGCTTCCTTTACTTAGTCCATGGTACATAGGTAGAGAAGGTATTGCATTTCACCCAAAATATCGATACCAGGTTTTCACTGTAAATATACGTTTTATGATCCCCTATATTCAAAAGTTTTGGTTAAATACCAAACTTGACAATTAAGCATTTAGAAGGGTACGACTAGATTTTCAACAAAATCCCTCTAACAAAACTACCCTTTACATGAAAAAAATTCTAATATTTTTTTTTTAAATGGCTCTGATTATTTTAAATTAAAATATCATGTATTTAAGATAGCTTCTTGAAAAATAAAATAGATATCTTGAATTTTATGGGAATAGCCTCTGAAGACCACTTAATTCTGGATGACGTATGCATAACTATAAACCATATCAGATAGACAAAAATGTACTATAGAAAATGTAGATCTGATTAAATCAATGCCATATACATTTTTGGTAAGGCTAACCTTTTTCAAGATATTCTTTGTTATTGGTTTCGATTTTAAAATGCTTGAAGTGTTCTCAAACTGGAATTTCCCTTCTGCTTATACGGAACTAAATAATATTACCACTTCTGCTAATGTTTATCTTGGTAAGTATGGTGTGGATAAAAAAATGCTTACATAGCAATAGCCTGTTATAGAAAGTAGAGAAAGTCATGTGAATATAGCACATCAATTTTCCCTCAGTGACTTGTACATCCAAAAAAGAAAAAGAAGAAAAAAAACGAGAGAAAGCTTAAGTGATGAAATTGCTAATTTTTATACGCTCTTTCATTTAATCCATTTTCCTTTTTAAGTTCCAAAACGCAATTAATTGTTATTAGTGTAACATTGTAAATTATAAATAATGATTTATTTTTCATACTTGGGCTTAATGGTGTGAAAGCCTAGACACGAGTTTTATTTTCCATCTACTTTGGATTAAAAAAAATCAGATGTGTTCCATTCACATGCCTTTCTCTATATCTCTGTAGCAAATTATTGTTAATAAGCTTATTCTTTTATTTATTTCATGCTAATCAACAAAAATAAGCAAAAATAGTCTTATTTCTTGGTCTATTGTAAGTAAAAGCGAAATAAGGGAGTACCACGGGTTAAAGTGAAGGCCAAAAGCTGGCTGCTATGTGTCTGAAGTTTGCTTGTTTGTATGACACGAGTTAGCAAATTCCTGTATGAGAAAAGTATAAGTTTTTCAAAGCTCAAAACAAAAACAAGGAATATTTAAAAAACGATCAACTCCACGAAAAAAATGTATATAACATAAATTGTGTGTTTTAACGTGCTCTACATTTTTTGTGTGTACACAGTGTAAAGAGTAGATATTGCATTGCACCCAAAAATTCGATACCGAGATTTCACCAAAAATATATGTTTTGAGACTCCTTGAATATAAAAAAAACATTTTTAGAAAAATGTCCATGTGTATGTCTGTCTGTCTGTCTGTGTGTATGTTTGTCTGTATCTTTGGGCAGCATAGCTCAAAAACGAAAAGACCGTTAAATCCCAAACTTGGTTTTTAAGTTTGGTATCTTCCAAGGATGCGACAGGAAGATTTTCAAGAATATCCCCCACACCAAACTACCCTTTACATGGAAAAACTTTTGAAAATTTTGATTTTCTTAAAAATGGATGTAACAATTTTGATTAAAATATCGTATATTAAAGATACTTACCAGATAAATAAAATTTATATCTCGAATTTTCTGGGAATAGCCCCTGAAGACTACTTTATTCTGGATGAATTACACGGAATTGTGCAGAACTGCTAAACCATAAGAGATGGGTCGAAACTTACTACATAGAAAATGTAGCTCACGATATAAAACACAAATTATGTCATATACATTTTTTTTCGTGGAGTTGATCATTTTTAAAATATTCCTGGTTTTTCGTTTTAGCTCTGAAAAACTGATACTTTTCTCATACAAAAATTTCTTAACTCCTGTCCATACAAACAAAGGAACTTCAATTACATAGCAACCAGCTTTTGGCTATCATTTTAACCTATGGAACCACCTCTTTTCGCTTCTACTTACAAGGAAGCAAGTAATAAGACTATTTCTGCTAATTAGCATGAAGTAAATAGAAGAATAAGCTTTTTAACTATAATTAGTTGCAGAGATGTAGAGAAAGTCATGTGAATGGCACACATCAGATTTTTATATATCTGCTACTTGTATAAAGGCAAAAATGATAGCTACCACGCCGCATTATTATAGAAAACGCATTGTGTAAACGTGCTCAGAATGAAGGCTCAAAGCATGTGAGAAGAAAATTGAAACTTTGAAGGAAATTTGGGAGGCGGCCCATCTTGTTTCCACCCACACTTCCCCTCCTTCGCCGGTGCTTTTAAAATTCTAAAAGCTGCGGAATGTAATACTTCACTCGGACGAAGCCAAGAACATAAAGTCTCTAATGACGGTCATATATAAAAGCGTGCAATATTTATTCGCAGACACATCCCAACCCCCATGCTTTTTTCCATCAGCCTGCTACAACAAAGTGGCGGTAATGCCAGTCATTTCTGAGAGTTATTACATAAACACGCACACTGTGACACAAATGAAAACATCACTGCTCACACTAACACCAATATGTTTCTCTAACTACGCGCAGTCGCAGGAGCGTCCATCCTTTCACTGTTATAACACATTTCAATTTCTACTATGCACTAATGATGGGGCACTATCGAATGTTTGGCAACTGAATGTATTACGATAGTGAGAAATGACTATCGAATTTAAAAGCTGTTTATTTTCTTATAGGTTTAAGAGAAATGAAGAAATGCTTTAGGCTAAAATGATAATCTAATATTTTAAAATAGCAATGGTGATCGCATTGTAATGACCTTGTCATCCTTTCTATTTGTATGACCAGGATGTTGAAAAAAAAAACGAATGACGAATTTCCATTTAAGAAAACTTTAAGTAGGGATATTAAAACAAAATATAAGGCGTATATAGAAAATAGTCAATTCTACAAATTGTATGCTAGATTGTGTGCTTTAAAGATAGTTCAAACCCGGCGAGGGCAATGGATTTTCGGGCATAAAAATCCTTGGGAAGGGAAGTAAAGCCTTTTCTTCCATGTCGTACATATATGGCACGTAAAATAGCCTCAAGCCTGATAAAGAGACCTCTGAGCAAAATTAACCAGCCTTTCGCGACTAACATAGAATGGGACGCTTAGAACCGCAGAAATTAAAAGGAGTACATTAATAAAACTCAATTTAATTTAATTTAACGATAGCTACATATTTTGAAAAGTAAGATATTGTGTAACTCTTATGGTTAACTATTTATGCAAAAGTTCCAAAACGAAGAGGATGCAGGCTACTCTAAAAACATTCAAAATATGTTTTATGTGTCATATGAATATCTTTAATCAAAATCGTTACAGCCATTTTTGAGAAAATTGAACATTTCGAGAAAGTCTTCCTTGTAAAGAGGGTAGTTTTGGTGGATATTTTTCTGAAAATCTTGCTGTCATATTTTTGGAAGATGCAGAACTTAAATACAATGTTTGGACTTTAACTGACTTTTCGTTTTTAAATTTTGCTATGTTTTATCTTATTGTAAAATATTGTTTTCTTTAATTTTGAGATTAGGCTGGTTAATATTTTTGCTGTGATGATAGTCTTTTGGCAATATTTATTGTCGCTGTAACCTCATAAGACACCTATGTTTACATTTCCTTGTTGAAATTAACTCGTTCTTGAAACAGCCTTATATATCAACTGTTTATTTACGTTGTTTTCATTACTGTGATTTTGGGGTCGTAGCTAACCCGGTATTTATAGTCCGTTCCAGTTCAGGCAACCACTGACGGCAGTGTTGCTGTTTTCTTAAGAATGTAGACTACTGCGGAGTCACGTGCAGTTGCGCGGAACGAGCGCACGGCACAGTCCGTCACGAAATGCTATAAACAGAGGGAAGTTATGTTGACTTTCCATTTATGTCATTAACACTAGACAGTAGGCAATAGTTATCGGATTTATTATAACCCACCTACTGTAATATCACTACAGCTGTAATGGGGCATGTACACGATGAGTTTAACACACCACTGTATTCGAACACTTTGTTTTAATACACACTGATTTTCTACAGAGTCTGTCCAGCGTATGACGTAACAGTTAGTGCGAGGGTTCGCCACCGGTGGCCATAAGAAAAAAGGCGAGATGTTCTAGTCAACAGTCAGCAGAATTGCCTATAAATGCATGTAACTTTTATATGTTATCTTCTTAGGGTAGTATTTTTTTTTTTCTTCTATTCTTAAAATTTTTCTTCTTGATGGGATTAATCATAAGGCTGTTGGGATTAATTAAAGTCCAATAAATGTTCTTAATTAATTTATAAGTTTATAATATTTGATAGATTTCTGTACATTTGCCAAAAATTCTCTAGGACGATTAGAACACCAATATATGCTAATGACACTTGCATCTTTCTAAATAACATTGATATGATAAATATATTATTTTTGTAAGAAGGAATTATTGCTGTTGACATAATCTGTCACGTTTTTCAAAACAGCCGTATGTTTCGGATTTCCAAGGACAAAATCATTGCTGTCATAATTTCAAATCCTCGATTATGAGCTAGGAGAATTTTGTAACTGTGCTGTTGAGCAGTGTTTGATTAAAGCAAATGTTCCCGCATAAGGGATCCAAATCAGTTGTTGAGTTCAACTGCTGTTGAAAATGAATACAGGCTGCACAACAAGCAAAAGCTCTATGCAGTAATTAATTTGGGCTTTATTTTTGCGCGCTGTAATTAATTAGCTGTCAGTAGATAGTGAGGGTTAGAATATTTTATGTCCTTTTTGACCATGTAGAGCACAAAGTAATTTGACAGAGAAGGCGTTGACACCCCGTCAGTCAGAGTAACCACAAACATGACGTCACAGGTGTTAATAGCATGCTCTGCATGACATGCTCTTTGTGCCTGACTTTCCAGACAAACAAAGACCATCCCCAACAGAAAGAACAACAAATGTTACTCTAACAATGCTGTCCTGTATCGTCCAAGTCCAAAATTTAGATATAAATTGCTTTGAAATTTAGGGTTAAATTGACTACTTACCAAAAAACTCTGATGTGTTCCTTTCACATGACTTTCTCAACATCCTTGTAACAAATTATTGTTAAGCATATTCTTCTATCTAGTTTATGATAATCGAGATAATTATTGTTTGATTGTAAGTAGAAGGAATACACTAGCTAAAGTGAGAGTCAAATCTCTTAGAAGCTGGTTGTCATGTGGTTGAAATCCGTTTCTATGCAGGGCCAGGAGTTTACAAGTTTCCGCGTGAGAAAAGTTTAAGTATTTTAAATCTGAAACAAATAACAAGGAATATCTCAGAAATTGTCAATTCCACGAGAAAAAAAAAACTAGTACGACATAAATTGTGTGTTTTAACGTGATCTACATTTTTTGTGTAGTAAGTTTTTGTCTATCTTTTACGGTTTACCAGTTACGCAAAATTCAGAAAAATGCATTAAGAATAAAGAGGATTTTAGAGGTTATTCCCAAAAAATTAAAAATATACATTTTATTTGCAATATAAATATGTTTGATACACGTATTTTAATCAAAATCGTTAGAGCCATTTTTGAGAAAATCAAAATTTTCGAAAGTCTTTGGCCCCATCTCTGGAAGATAGCAAACTTAAATACTACGCTTGGTATTTTACCGACTTTTCGTTCTTGAATTATCGTGTTCACAGACACACGGTACACGGACACACATGGACCTTTTTCTACAAATTCTCTTTTTTGGATACAGGGGACCCTAAAACATGCATTTCCGGTGAAATCTCGGTATCGAATTTTTAAGTGGAATGCGATTCGTCCAATATGTACATAGAAGGTGTAGAGAAAGTAAAAACCACGGAAAAAGCAAACTAGCATAATATAACTTCTTGATGCGTAACTACTAAGTCGTCAAGCTTCCTTTATTCTTAAACAACTTCTAATTTTAAACATTATATAATTTCCCAAATATTTAATTTTCACTATATGCATATTACGGTACACATGCCTTAAGGGGAGATATCAATTAATTGTAGTATATTACAAAAAAAAGTAATACTTTTAGTATCAGATGTATGAAATTTCGATATTTTTACGCTATACTACGATAAATGCTGCTTGTAAACTGCGTTAACATCGAGCAAAAAATGTTGATAAACTTAGGTAAATATTTTTTTTCAATATTTAAACTTTCGTTGAAACACACAAAAAAAGTCGTATATATTTTTTGGAGTACTAATCGTTTCCGAGCAGGTGCTGTTGTTGTTTTCAGTTTTAAACTACTTACACTTTTCTCAAATAAGAACTCATCATTCGTTTCACATTTATTTTGTTTTACTACTGCACATGCAAAAACAATCGAATTTCAATCGTTTCATATAGGGATCAGTTAGCCTAGTGTATTTCCATATTTCCATATTTCCTTATAAAGAAGCAAGAAATAAACCGACTCGCTAATATTTATATCGATTAGCATGATGTAGATAAAAATAATCTTTTTACTTTCTCTAGCCCCGTATGTACAATGTACATGGGGATAGAGAAGTATTGCATTCCACCCAAAAATTCGATGTCGAGATTTCACCGGAAATACATGTTTTATGACCCCCTGTATCCATAAAAAGCATTTTCAGGAAAAGGTGTGTGTGTGTGTGTGTGTGTGTGTGTGTGTGTGAACACGATTACTCAAAAATGAATAGTAGCTAAAATACCAAACCTGGTATTTAAGTTTAGTATCTTCCAGGGATGCGACACGAAGATTTTGAGCAAAATCCCCCCAACCCAAACTACCCTTTACATGGAACTTTTTCGAAATTTTTGAGTTTCTTAAAAATGGCTCTAACGATTTTAATTGAAATATCGTATATTAAAGATATTTACCTGACAAATAAAATGTATATCTTGATTTTTCTGGAAATAGCTTCTGAAGACGTGTTTATTCTGGATGAATTTTGCTTAATTTGCCATAACTAGTAAACCGTAAGAGATAGACAAAAACTTACTAAACAAAAAATTTAGTTTTTTTTTTTTAAATACACAACTTATGTCATGTACATTTTTCTCGTGGAGCTTACCGCTTTCGAGGTACTCATTGTTATTAGTTTCAGTTGTGAAGTACTTATACTTTTCTCAGACGGGAGTGTCCGTTTTTCTTTTGTTGTACTCCTGGCCAAGAAAAGAAGCGATTTGTAATGACAATCGCATAACGACAGCTTTTAAAACATTTGACTATTGGTTTAGCCTAGTGTATTCCCTTATTTTCTTCCTACTTATACGGGACTAAATAATAAAGAGCATTGTGCTAATGAGTACCTCGATTAGCAAGGTGCAGAAAGAATAATAATCTTATGTAAGAAGTTTGTAGAAGAGCTAGAGAAAGTCATGTGAGTGTAACACATAAACTTTTTTAGAATAGTTTGTTTGTGGAAAAGTATAGACATTCATGTAAATGGAACACATCAGCTTTTTTGTTTGTATTGTTCTTTTGTGTTCCATTTACATCCCACTTTAATTGTAAGGTCATTGGGTGGCATTTCCATTTAGAATACAGGCATTGCCTATCAGCACTGTCGCCCTACGTGGTGTAATGGTTACCATGCTAACTTCATATACCCATGGTCGCGGGTTCAAACCCGGCGGAGGACCATGGATTTTTTTTCGGGCGTTTAATCCTTAGCATGGCTTCCTGCGGAAGGGAAGTAAAGCCGTTGGTCCCGTGTCGTAGATTTACGGCACGAAAAAGAAACTCAAGCCTGATAAAAGATGCCTCTAGCAAAATTAAGCGGTCTTTCACGTTCAGTATAGAATGGGACGCTGAGAACCATAGCAGTTATTTCTATCAGCAATGATGTTAACTGGTGTATTTTGTCTGTGAGTTTCCTTTCCTTTAGATGTTTATTCATATCATACCCACATTAACACTCTCATTCATACTTCCATCCACTCGGGAGGATAGAACATAATCTTGGCTAAAGAAAAATTCTCAGTCCCCAGCCGGGGTCGAACCGAGATCCCTCGCATAGAAGGCAGGTGCTCTACTGATTGAGCTGAATATTGTAGTAAGATGTCCGTAGTAAATCCTCTCCACAACAATATTAATTAATTATTGTAATTTTCTCCAACTTTACATCTTACGAGTGGCAGGAGTCCAATTAATCAACACAAGGCCGCGCCGTGGCCGAGTGATTAGACCTAAGCGGCGTTTCACCTAAACGGCCCGGGTTCAAAGCGACCCATTAGGGATTTGTGGTGGACAAAACGGCACAGGGGCGGTTTTTCTCTGGATACTCCATTTCCTCTGGCATCGCATTCCTCTGGTGCTCTATCTTCATTCCGTTTATCATCAGTGGCATTGCTTGACGTGCCCTTGTAGTAAAAGCGGGCGTTAAACACAAGTAATAAAGGTGCTTTTACCACAGTAAAGAACACATCCGAGGTGTGAAATAAAAACCAGAGTGAAGTTACGATACATCACATATGCGCAGACCTTCGGGAGATAACAGATTTATCGTGTTATTAAATAAGTCCACTGCAGGAATAATTAATCTCCTTCATTCGCAACAGTAGTGTGCCCCGCAAAGCGCACTTTTCCCATGGGAGGCGGGCTACATCGAGTTGCTACACTGACGCAATATTTCATGCAATTTAAAGTCCCCTGCGAGGACCACGGAACATTGGATACAATCCTACGTTTATACCAGGCTCTTATTCTCCGACTGGAGCACTACGTCATCAATCTTTCCGATGCCTGCGACGGTTAAAGGTGGCATTCGCTTCTCGAGTGGAATTCTTGTTTTATATCCTTAAAAATTAGATGTGTTCCATTCACATGACCTTCTCTATATCTCTGCTACAAATTATTGTTAAAAAGCTCATGCTTCTATTTACTTCATCCTAATGGACAACAAAAAAATAGCAGAAATAATTATATTACTTGCTTCCTTGTAAGTAGAAGCGAAATAAGACAGTATAATAGATTAAAGTGATGGTTTCTATGTGACTGAAGTGCCTTTGTTTCTATGGACAGGTCCCAAATGACCTAGTTGTCGACGGGCCCTTAAACACTACTACTCTATGGACAGGAGTTGACAAATTCCTGTATGAGAAAAGTATAAGCTTTTCAAAGCTGAAACAAAAACAAGGAATATCCCAAAAACGATCAACTCCAGGGGGGAAAATGTACATAACATAAATTGTGTGTTTTAACGTGTTCTACATTTTTTATGTGGTAAATTTTTATCCATCTCTTAAGGTTTATCAGTTATGCAAAATTCCGTAAAATTCATCCGGAATAAAGTAGTCCTGAGAGGCTATTCCAGAAAATTTTACATATATATTTGATTTTATTTGTCAGGTAAATATCTTTAGTATACGATATTTTAATCAAAATCGTTAGAACCATTTTTGAGAAAATCAAAATTTTCGAACAAAAGTTTATGTAAAGGGTAGTTGTGGGAGGGGGGATTTTCTTGAACATTTTCGCGTCGCATCCATTAAAGATACCAAACTTAAATACCAAGTTTGGTAGTCACCGGTCTTTTCGTTTTTGAGCTGTCCTGTCCACAGACACACACACACACGGATCTTTTTCCAAAAATGTTTTTTTTTTATTTCAGGGGGGCCCAATACATGTATTTCCGGCGAAATCTCGTTATCGAATTTTTAGTGTATTACAATACCTGCTCTATACACTATGTACATAGTACGATTATGGAAAGTAAGAAAAGGTCTACAAGGAGTGACCTTATCACTGGTGCCACTATTCGCAAGTCTCTTTTCAGATTCGTGTTTTGTTTTATTAAAAAAACGTTCACAAGAAGCTCTTTTCATTAAACTAAATAAGATAAATGGTAGGCAGAAGAGAGGCTGGCAGTTTCCATTTATTACCAAGAGACTGGCATTCAAGACAGAATACAAATGAAGGTCATTGCTACACAAAATTATGTAAACTTGCTAGCATTTCCTTAATATTTTTCAGGAAAAAAAAAAAAGATCCAGTAATTTCCTTCATTCCCCCCCCCCCTCCCTCCCCCATGGAATGACAGAGTAGTGAGTGAACAGTGAGCTACATTGTTGTTTTTAGGTGTGTTCGTAACTGCAGGGAACCTGTGGCAAATTGAAAATTTCACCACTTCTAGCATCTTCAACTTCAACATCTAGGCAGGTGGCTTTATCATTTATCTGCTACGACATAACTGCTTGAATGATTGGGACCATTCTCCTTAACAAACTTGCTCAGTAAGATCTTCGAAGACATTATCCACACACCTACTAGTATACCAATCTGATATTTGTAAATAGTTTCCGAGATAATATGCTATGGTTTAAGCACTTTGACAGGAAAAACGAAATAAACAGTACCCACATAAAACTATTTATACAGCTCGTGTAAGGAGCTACGTTTTACTCTACATCTGTACGGAAAGCGGACTAGCAATTTTTACTTTCTGTAACACCAAACTTGATATTTAAGTTCAGTATGTTCAAAAGATTCGAGAGGAAGACTTTCAAGAAGATTCTCCACCCCGATCTGTTCTTTACATGGAGCATTTTCGATCATTTTTGTTCTATAAAATATAGCTCTACGATTTTGACTAAAATAGCACATGTTTAAAATATCATCGCAAATGATATGTATATCTTTAGTTTTCTGGGAAATAGCCTATGAAGTCCTCTTTATTTAGGTGCCTTTTCCATAGCCGGTAAACCGTAAGAGATGCAAAACATTTTATCACACAAGATATTTAGACCTCATTAAAGCATACAATTTATGTCAGACACTATTTTTTTTAATTGTTTCATTTACATAGCACTCTTTAACATCTAAGGTCATATCGGGGGCTTTCCACTTGAATCAACTCGTTGTTTGTAGGTTCTTTTCGTTGGTTTAAATCATTTTGTTTACTCAAACACGCACATATTCACACCCACATACAAACTTCCAGACTCTGTGGGGGATAGGGAATAATTCTGGCTAGAGAAAAATTCCCCGCCCCAGCCGGGAATCGAACCCGGGACCCCCGGGTAAGCACTATTTTTTGTTGTTAAACATTTCTAAGATATTCCTTTTGTTGATTTAATTTTTCCAATACCAAGACAATTTTAATAGGAATCCCTGATGCGTTTTTGTTTATTGCTGTCCGTGTAAAGAAAACCAAATTTCTACGATATTAATCATCAAATTGGACCAGTTTTTAAAATATTGGACTATCGGTTTAGCGTAATGTATTTAATTATTTCCCTTCTGTTTACAATTGGTAATGATACCACTTCTGTTAATATTTATCCCGAATAGCACTAAGTAGATAGAAGAATAAGCTTTTGTAGAAATAGTTTGTGGAAAATAGGCAAAGAAAGTGTTGTGAATGGAACACAATCGAACGTTTATTCCCCCTTCTTGTCACTCTGTGCAGCTTACATGCAAGCAGCGCTCCGCGTGGAGGTTTCATGCAGCACTAGAGACGGTAATCATGTGCATATACATTGTGAACATTTCTGTACAAGCATCAGTAATTTCAATGGCTTAAAGTTTGCACAACTTGGGAAGAGTAATTAATGAATGAAATGAGCACAATATATCTGAAAGGGGTTGTAGGGAAAGAAAGGGAACCTATTAGAACTTAAAGGGTGCTGTTTAAGGGCAATAGCTTTGCTGTTTACGTTCTTGGCCTGAAAACGCTCTATGATAATTTTTGGTAAAATCATGTGTAAGACATTGTAAATATTATAGTAAGCGTGGCGGGGGATGTGCCTATAAATGTTAACGTGGCAAGGGGTTGGTTTTCATTACGTGGTTCCCCTAGCGGGAAACAATATAACTACTAATTAGCTGTTAACTCGTGCATGGCTTGGACGAGAGACTCTTTGCAGTAAGAACTGCATTACTAAGAGCCATTTCGTTTTGTTTTTGTTTCGTAGAGCTTGTTACTGCAACAACTTGTGCAATACGCTCATTATTGTGTTAGTAAAAACGGGGGCGGAATTGAATATGTTTTCATGAGATTCTCACAGTTGCATGGACCGTAAACTCTTTTATTTTTCTGATGAAACAAATTAGCAGAATGACAATGGTTAAAGATGAACACAGCAGGCCATTTTACTCATCCCTAAAACTCATTTGCCATAAATTTTTTGGAGTTCGCTCACATGCTAAAGAATAACATTCTGCCATGCATGAAGTTGAAATTAAAATATTGAATATTATTTCAGTTGTTTTTATTGCAGACAAAATGCCGCGTTGTTGGTGGTTTTAAACGAGTTATAAAAATTGTAAAAAAAAAATACAAATAACACAAGCTTTATCATTTTCGGTCAAGTTGTGAAAAACTATCAATGCAAATAAAAACATTCAATTAAACAATTTATTATAAATATGTTATTGCCACAAACAGTCCTACCAATAACAAGGAATAACTAATAACAAGGAATATCTCAGAAGTGCAACTCTAGTTTTAACTGTGTTTTAACGAGATCTATACTTTTTGTGAAGAAAATTTGTCTATATCATG
The DNA here is from genome assembly GCA_030762935.1 of Hymenopus coronatus. Taxonomy (NCBI): domain Eukaryota; kingdom Metazoa; phylum Arthropoda; class Insecta; order Mantodea; family Hymenopodidae; genus Hymenopus; species Hymenopus coronatus. The sequence goes on from CM060890.1 coordinate 107,014,400, forward strand.
AGGTTTACCATATGTTATGTTATAGTTAAGTAAAAGTCATCCAAACTGTAGAAGGCTTCAGAGTTCATTCAAGAAATATCTTTAATCAATCGTGTTTTAATCAAAGCCCTTTGAGTCACTTTGAGGAAATCGAAAATTTTCGAAAAATTGTCCATGTTGAAGGTAGTTTAGGAAGGAAGGATTTTTCTGAAACTCTTCGTGTCGCAAATACCAAGTTTTATAGGTACTGAACCGACTGCTCTTGAGTTATTTTGTTCATTGATACATGTGGATCTTTTTCTATTCTTTTTTTTTTTTTGTGATTCAATACATGTATTTTCGTTGAACTCTCGATATCAAAACTACGGCTGGAATTCAATACCTTCTCTTCCTACTTTGCACATTCTACTTGGTAGACAAAGTAGAGCGCTAATACTTTATGCAAATTTCACACATCCTAACTCATTGAAAGAAAACAAAAAGTTAAAGCATTAATTTTTAATGCTTTATTTTCTCTTGATGTTCTTTATTTAATTGGTGATACATTCCAATGCTATCTTCAAGGGACAAATAAGTGTTCTTTTTAGTAACTTTGGTCAAACATATAGATTTTTATATTTTTGGAGCAAAAAATGCACCATACTTTAAAGTACATATTTGCAATGTTTGATTCTCCTAAGACCTTATAACACATTTTCGGACGTCATTTATAAAGCGTTGCAATGGTTAAATGACTATCTATATAAAACTTTAAAGCAATTTTTCTCAGGTTCAACTTTGTTATTTTCCCTTATTCAAAAATCTATCTTCTCCCATAAAAGTACAGCTACGGTCTGAAATTTTTTCCCATAGCAGTTCAGAGTAATAAACTTTCACGTTAAAATGTTGATGTTGTTATAGTTTAGTTATAAAAATAATTAGACGAATTCATGAACTGTTTTTGCAGCTTTTTGTAAATTTGTGATAAGAATAATTTTAAAAAAAGGCTATCCACCTTAGCAAAATTTCAACCAGACAATTTGTTATGAGGGTATCAAGAAATGTAATTTTAAAAAATCTGATGTGTTCCATTCATATCTCTTCATCTCTGTAGCAAATTATTTTTAAAAATATTATTGTTCTATTTACTTTATGCTACTCAAGATAGCCATTACCAGAAATGGTCCTATTAATTAGTTCCTTATAAGTAGAACGGAAATTAGGGAACACACTAGGCTAAGGATATATTTTAAAAAGGTGGTTGCTATGTCATTGAATTGGCTAAGTTGAAAAGTGTAAGTACTTTAAAATTAAAACCAATACAAGGAATAACTCGGAAAAGTATCACTCTAGAGAAAAAATGTATGACATAAATTGTGCATTTTAACGATACGTATGTACTTGTATTAAGTCTTACCGGAAATTTCGAGATAATTATACTTAACTCCTTGGCACGACAGCTCACGGGGAACCTTGGCCTACCGCCCGGCCGCTGCGTCCCCCATCTCGGTCCACTACAGACGTCATGGATGGGGTGCAGTATTGGAGGGTGAGACGTGGTCAGCGCCTCGAGTCCCTCCCGGTTAATGCGGTCCTCATGACCTGGAGCCGTTACTTCTCCATCAAGTAGCTCCACAATTGGCCCCCCAGGGACCTTACGAGGCTGAGTGCACCCCGGGCCAGGTCTCCCAGCGGGGGAAAAATCTGGGGATCGAACCCAGGTCTCCCGCTTGGTAAGCAGCTACGCTACCACCGCGCTAAGGAGACGACCAGATAATTATACTTTATATATAAAATTCTTCCACCCCAAAATACCGGTACACGGAAACTATTTCGAATATTTTACTTTAAAGCCATTCTTGAGAAAACCAAAATATTCTAAATATGTTCCGTGTAAAGGGTAGTTTTAGGTGGGAGAATTTCTTTAAAATCTTTGTGACGCATTCTTGGAAGATATTGATCTTAAATATTAAGTTTGGTATTTAACTTGCTTTTCGTTTGCTATCGTGTTCACATACACACGGACACACAGACCTTTTTCTTTTTTGTTATTTCAGGGACCACAAGACGTGTATTTCCCGTGTAATCTAGGTATGGCATTTTTGGGTGGAATTTAATACCTCATCTACCTATGTACTAAGTTGAGAAAATAAAAATAGTGCATGCAGCTAAATAACTCTAGAGGAAAATAGATTTTGATTTTAGCTAATTAAATCGAATAAATCAATATATGCAGAATGAACACACACATTTGTGTGAAATTCTGTATGAATACTGCTTCTGTTTCCAAAGATGTCTGTACAAAAAAATTAAAGTTTTAGACTAATAATTTAGAAAATCACTGTTATCGTTTCGGCGCCCCCTTAAGTTGAAAAACTTCTAAACCTTATGTTGAGTTCTGTGGTCCATGCAAGGCACTCTAAAGCATGACGTTCGCTCCCTCAGCGCGAATCCTGGAAGAGCACCTACTCGTGTTTGAAAAGACTCTAATCCCTGAATTTACTTCTCTAAGACCGCATCTTTTCTTAACAAACACAACTTGTTTTCCAACGGCAGCATTCTATGACCCTCTTTCCAACGCCAGTCGTTTAATCGCTGTAATGGTGGTATGTAAAAGGGAAAAGTATGGAAAATTCTTGCACCACCACCACCGCCATCTAAATGGAATTTGTGACAGGCAGGAAACAAAGTTGTATTCTCTTTGAGATGCTTCGCGAGCTCCCTTTCCTCATTGTGTTTCTTTCTCTCTCAGGGTTCTTTTATCCCTCTTGTAAGCGTGCAACTGCTTGATGACGTGCTTTGCATGGGGGAAAACACTGCTTCGTACTGACAGTGAATATCTTGTATTTATTCTCAAGGATTATCTTAGCGACAGCAAACACTGAACCAGCGTTATACAATTATCAGTCACAGGGATGGATAAAGTTAATGCTACAAATTCAACTCTTTTTGAGAAAATGATCCGTAAGATCTGGATTGAGCTAAATGACAACAATAAGCAGTACGGAATGCTAATAATGCAAATAAAACTATTACTATGGAAACAAGATACAACTGGAACTAACACGACTTTCTTCACACATTCTGAAACAAATTAGTTTTACAAACACTTATTGTTCTGTCTACTCCATGTTAACCAAGAAAAATATTAACAGAAATATAGAATATCTTAGGCTATTTTCACGGCCGGTTTCGTTATATTTAAAAACTGTATTATCTGGGCTGTTGTGCCGTGGCCGTAGGTTAAATGGCTGCATTCCTCTCCAGCATTGCATTTTTCTCCTACAGTGACTGCCACTGAAGATATTTGCACAGGCAGGAGTAAACAGAAAGAAAGAAAAAAAAAAAAAAAAAAAAAAAAAAAAAAAAAAAAACAGAACCTTTCGTTTGAAAAAATGAAAAGTGTTCCGTATTACAAAAAACGGTATCTACATACATTGTGTTTCAACGATTTCTAAAATTTTTCGTTGTATAATTTTGTCAATCTATAACGGTTTATCATTTATATGTAAAAACCTTCCACAAAGAAAAGAGCTTCGGGGGATTTTTACAGAAACTGTAAGATATTCGTTTCATGTATCATATAAATATCTTTAATATGTGATATTTTAGTCAAAATTGTTTTGAGAAAGCAGACAATTCAGAAAAATCTTCCATGTAAGAGGTAGTTTAGGGTGAGGGGAATTTCCTGAAAATCTTTCTCGTTTTTGGAAGCTGTCGATTTCTCGTTTTTAAGTTATGCTGTTCACAACCTCATACACATACACAGAAAGAAGCAGAGAGAAGGAAACAGAGACAACTGACACAGGGACCTTTTTCTAAAAATGCCTTTTTGTTGTTCTGAATTTAAATGGTTATTGTATTGTGTTGTAAAGGTTGAACTTGTAAGTATATAGATTGAATATGCAGAGCTATGTGTGTGTAATCATCCAGCAAGATAAACTGCAAGCAATAAAGTGATGTGATATGAAATCCATTTTAGGTGTGTTTAGTCATAAAGGAATACACATCCTACATCAAGAAGGAAACAGGATCCTCAAAACATTTAATGTGAAATCTCGGTAGCAATATTTGGGTGGAATGCAATATCGTCCTTATCTACTATTTATATTGTACTTAGTAGAGAAAATACGGAAACAAGTGGACTACTTTATTATCTAGAGATGTATACAAATAGGGACTTCAACCCTAAAAAAGAAGCATTTTAATAGAGAAAGCATTATGTCATGTCCCTTGAAGAAAGGTTTAAAGGAAAGAATGCCTTTGTGTTTAATATGACATCGTACACAGGCTGAACAGATCTAAATTATAAGTTTGAGTTCTCGTTCACTGCGGTACCAGCACAATTATCGTCTTTGTTTGAAGTCCTCGGTCACAGTGCACCGCTTTCAGCAAAATCCTCAAGCACAAAACTGCCCAGGCTATCTTAAGTTGGTTTTAGCTGCCAATGACCTTTGAAGAACTAGCACTTGAGAGGAACCGCAGCGACGGTTAAAACATGTCTCTTTTCCCGGCCTACTCTTATGAGAGTACGCAAACAGCTCATGCGTAGAAACACACACGCTTGCCACAAGAAAGCCTTCATCAATTAGCCCGCATTGCAACTTAGTACATGCTACAGTGAGTCAAATTTACATCGTCGAAGACAAATATCTAAATATCTAAAGCCAGAAAATAATGACAGAGCAGGTTTAGAAGGCCCTCGTACCTACCAGCACCTATTTGAATAGTAAGAAATACATATCAACAACAAAGTAACCAAGAACATAACCGGATTAAAGTTAATTTTATTTATCTCTTATTAATTATTATAATATTGAAAACATTCAGGGAAATAGTATTCGTATCACGGATATAAGTAATAATCCAACTAGGTGGTGCTGCGGTAACGTGAAATTTCATGATTGGTAGAACAATTCCTATTATACCTCTTACATAAGTGTTTATATTTCTGATATGAACATTTACATATTTTCATAATTTGTTTGTTGTAACATAAATAATTGCCAAAAATAATTAATGTTATTATAGTATGTACAAATGAAACAATACGATTGCAATCACAACCTATCGCTAATTAATTTTTAACGAAACAATTTCACAGTTATAGCAATGAATATGAGCAGGACATTGGTATCTAAATCAATGCGAAACAAATGTCTTGCCCTTTTTAACATCCATATTCACTTACATAGATTGCGTAATGACGCTTAGAAATGGATTTTCATATTGAGTGTACAATTTCAACGGAAATTAAACCTTTTTTCCGCCACTTTCTATTAAAAGGCAACATTTCTCCTAGGTAGTCAATGGCCTGCGGGTTTTATGTTCCCAACATTACTTACATAAACTGACACACGGCTCACTGCAAGGAAAGAGAGACCATCCACTGCATGCACGGAGTAAGACTGCTTACTCAAGCGAGTTGGTGACGTCTAGTGTATCAGGATACAAAGTAAACATTTGCAAATGTCTTAAATAAATGTTTAACAAATGTACAAATAGGTGTCATAAACAGCGAAGTCAAATTTTTTATTTTGAATTGCGTGAGCAATAAGAAAGCTAAGGCATTAATGGCGGCAAATATCTAACTGTTTTTCAAGCAAAGAGCTGCGACACAACAGTTTGTTAAGTTTTACATGAGTAATAATTAATATATTACAAGTATGTCTTTTGCATCAAAGCTTCTTTTTTCCTGGAAACGATCAAAAGTTTCACAAAACGTGTTACTTGACTTTGGAAATACTAGACTTGTTTAAAATCTCAGTGCTTATAATATTAAGTAAAACGTTTTTTGCTTACATTTTCCGATATACCTTTCTTTATTTATTCTGGAAAAAGCGCTTTAACTTCGACACATTAGTGTTCACTTTCTTATCTGCAAGAAAATATTTTGTCTGTATATAGGGATAGACTACAGAGAGTATTTTAACTTGCCCTGATCCTTTTGGACTGATAGGAGATTTGAGGAGCTGGTTTTCTAAACGCTTCTTGTCCACCTAGTATCAAAACTAAACTTTTGTGTCTTTTTTTCCTAAGTTACTCTATGTACAAAGGACATCATTTGGTTTCAGAGCGTCCTTTAAAATAGTAAAACCTTGCGATGAGCGACTATTGAAATAAACTGATTCTTGTCCACAGCAAATATATATATATATATATGCCAGTTTGATATGTATGTATGTAATTTATTTGTTGTGCATAAGAGTCAGTTTGAATACAATTGTTACTTTTAACTCAAAGTTGTACAGCTTTCTTCAAACTTCTGATAATAATGGGCAAGAGATGTTTTGAAAATAAGCTCTTCATTTATGAGTGAAAGTATTTTGTCAGAATCTAAAAAATCTAAAAAAATTATTAAAAATTTTGTTTTTACTGCATTTCTATTTTTGTATTATTTAACCATAAATGCACGAACATTTCAAGGCATACATTATGTAATTTCAGTTTCTGGTTAGGGCGGGGGGCGGGCCGAATGTGAATTTTAACGGCACATTTTGCATAAAAGAAAATTATCTTTTATTTTTAAAGTGTGAAATGCTTATATTAAAAGTACAGCAATTGTCGTGATTTTCTTTTGGTAGAGCAATAACAACAATTAGTCTAATTATTTCTCGTAAACTAGGGGGAACAGAATACGACTCCCTGCCCTTCTAAATGACGCCCTGAAAGGAGGGATGTTAATAGTCTGAAAAAACATTATTTAATATGTATGAACAGGTGTTTATTCAATACGCGAGTTCACGAATTACCATTGCACGTAAATAACATTTAATTGAACACAGATCTGGAATAAAGAAATTTAAAGAACATTTTCTAGAGGTTAGGTAAGTGGATTAGAGGCCGATTCCATTTGAGTTATTAAACACTTTCCAAAATGCATGACTACAATTAAATATTTTCAGCACTGCAGACAAGCTTTGATACTCTGTAATTTAAATTAAAAGAGGTCAAGAGTGCACGTTTAGTATTTTGAAGTATACGAGACATCGTTAGTGTTTCATCACAATTTAAATGATTCAATCATTAACGTGTTTAATATTTTGTTATTAGTTGTGTTGCTTTGGCGATTATAGATTTGTTTTATGGTTTGTGTTGTAACAAACTAAATAAGCGTAATTGTGTTACAAATAAACAAAACACACATACACATCCAGTAGTTACTGTTGTTGTATACAAACATTATCGTACCAATATGCATTGTTACTTAAAACTTACAAGTTCCCCTCTATAGTCTAACAGTTACCATGCCAGTCTCTGATATCCATAGTAGCGGTTCAAACCCGGCGGAGATTGATTTAATTTGTGTTATTTTATATACATATAAAACTATAATAAATATATGCAAGTAAATATGAGCATATATACATTAGAATGATATAATAGACATTAATTATTTATGTCAAATATTTAGCTATTTACAAATACGACTATTACCAGTCATTTTATTTTTTACATCAGTGTGACAAACATACTGGAACTTTTAATCAACATCGTTAAGAGTTATTTTGTGAGTAAATGAACAATAATGAAACATTTTCCATGTAGCAAATTTTTGCATCACATCCTTTGTACTCATTTAGTCACATATTTAGTACTCATCCGACATTTCGCTCGAGTTATGTGGTGTTTACAGGCACAAATGCGCACAAAGATTTTTTTCTAAATTTTTTCTTGTATATAGGGAACCTCAAAACAAGCATTTATAGTGAAATATCGATGCCGAATTTGTTAGTGGAATGTAATACTTCCTCTGGCTAGTATAGGTAGGTGGTAGTGAAAGCAAAAGTGTTAAAAGCTTTTGTGCACTTCTTACACAAAAATCTGTTTCATTCAGATGACTTTCTCTACCGGTTCTGCATACAAACCATTATTACAAAATATTATTATATATACATCATGCGAATCATAGATAAACAGCAGAAACTGTCTTATTACTGCCGTTTTTTTTTGTTTTTTTTTTGTTTTTTGTTTTTTTTTAAGCTGGTCACTATGTAAAACAATTGAAACCGAATATGCAACGAAAGACGATTTTGTTTGAGAAAGGTTTAAGTATTTCTAAATTGAATCCAATAACAAGGATTATCTTGGAGAAGAATAACTCTAAATGTAAATGACGTAAATGGTGTGTTTTAACGCGATCCATAATTTTTCGATAGAAAGTTTTTGTCTATCTCTTACAGTTTACCATTATCAAAAGTCATGTAAAATGATGAGGTCTTCATAGGCTTTCCCAGAAAATTCAAGATATACATTCCGTTCGCCATGAAAATATTTTAAACGTATTTTTAACAAAAACATTAAAATTTACAAAAATTATCGATGTAAAGGGTAGTTAGGGGGGGTTCTGAAATTCTTCGTATCCGATCCTTGGAAGACAATGAATTTATATACCATGTTTGGTATTTGATCGACTTTTCGTCTTTGAGTTATGCGGTCTAGACACACATACACAAAGACAGACTCGGAACATTTTCTTAAAATGCGTTTTTATAAATTTATTCAGGGATCTCAAAACATGAACTTCTGGTGACATGTCGATGCCGATTTTCAAGTGGAATATATAACCTTCTCTATCTATTATATACATATGTGGTCGAGAAAGTAAAAATCCGCTAAAAAAGCTGATAGCCTCTTAGGGTTAACTTGGAAATCCTCAACAATTACTTTTTTACCACATTTTGTATAAACGGTTTTCTACAGAAGGGGGTTTTCTTCGGAAAAGCTGCTAGAAAGCAAACACAAGCACCTGCATTTTCTGATAAATAATAGCTTCGTAATGTGAACTGTTACACCTTAGTTTATGTCGAAATTACTTCAGAAGTAAGGTGCTGTAAAAATTACTTCCAAAAGAATTTTAGTGAATGTCTAGCTAGACTTCAAAGCAACTATATATTCCAAAGTGACTGAACACTCAAAAGACAAAACTATGAATGGAAATTCTACATATTCCATTTTTGCCCTCGCAAGCTTAGCAGTAGTCTATTGATTTTGCACACGTTTTTCGCCAAGTCACGTCGCGGAAAAACGGAGATCCTTCATTGCGATTTTCTGCGACGTTACCACTAGCAGCACACGACATAGAACAGATCTGCCACTACCAGTTTCCCAAAAACAAATCTCTGCCACGATATAAAAAATGCACTGGTGCATAAATATAGGTATATTGCATCACTTGTCAAAACCTCGGAACCATCCGCGAGATATGTTCGCGTCCAGAATGTATGCCCAACTCACTGGAAAGCTGATTAGCTTTCAGAACTCCAAGTTTAGGGGCGTCAAGCATTTCATTTTTATTTTCTCTACACGTACTATGTACATAGTGTATAGAGAAGGTAGATATTGTATTACACCCAAAAATTCGACATCGATATTTCCTTGTATCAAAAAAAAAAACAAAACGTTTTTAGAAAGAGATCCATGTGTCCGTGTGTCTGTGAACACAATAACTCAAAAACGAAGTGTCGGTAAATACCAAACTTCGTATTTAAGTTCATTATCTTCCAGGAATACAACACGCTGATTTTGAGGAAAATTCCCCCACCCCAAACTACCCTTTACATGGAAAATTTTTTTATATTCTTACAAATGGCTATAACAATTTTGATTAAAATACCGTATATTAAAGGTATTTACATGTCAAATAAAATGCATATTTTGAACGTTCTGGAAATAATCTCTAAACACCTGTTTATTCTAAATAAATTTTGCGTAACTGATAAACCGTAAGAGATAGACAAAAACTTACTACACAAAAATGTAGATCGCTTCAAAACACACAACTTATGTCAGAGACGTTTTTTTTTCGTTTAGTTGACCATTTTCAAGATATTCCTATTTTAAAATAATTAAACTTTACTCATACGGGAACTTATCAGCCCCTGGCCAGGCAAAGAAATTCCATAGAAACCACATGTGACTGTAGGTTTAGTCTGGTGTGCTCCCTTATTTCCCTTCTGCTTATAAAGAACTAAGTAATAATACCGTTTCTGCTCGTGTTTATCTAATTAGCATGAAGTGGATAGAAGAATAAGCTAATTAAAAATAATTTGTAACAGAGATGTAGAGAAAGTCATGTGAATGGAACATATCAGATTTTTAGATATCTATTAGTGTTTCATTTTCTGCATTCCTGGCTGTCTGGAAAACTCTCTTTATTGTGTATTGCTATTTTTTTTTTTTGCTTCTCATGAAATTATTCTACTCATAACAGCGGTGGCTTATTACAGTTTTAACATTTTTCTGCGGATCATACTTCACATTGCTTCCAAGAACCCGGGGGTTTGAACTATAAGGTTTCAATTTAACTAAACTGTTATTCCACAAAATATTATTAGCAAATGAGTAATTAAATCAAACACAAAAATGAGAGAGGAAGACAACTGTTTTCTCCTTGTTTTACCTTAAAGTTATTCACCATGTTGACGATGCTGGAATGTTAACTAACCTGAAACAAAAGATAACGCGACCGTTAACTCCAAATCACCTAAAATAATATTAATAAAAATGATGTACTATTTTACTGTTTCCTCAATGCTGCTCTTGTCTTGATCATAGTTTGGCACTCTATTGGAAGCCCAACATGGATATATACAAATTAAAACGTAAAAGCTCAGTTTAATAACAATTTTAAATATCCGTTGATAAGTAAATGAGATTTGGATTTGAGAAACGGTAGGAAAAGCTCACCTAAAATTCTCGTAAACACACGTTTTCATGCCCTAGAACCATACCATATGTCAGTTATTTTATTTACTCTAAGAACTTGTCACGTGATCTTTCAAGAATACGTGCCAGTGCAGATGGTATTTGTGACATTAAATGGAATTTATGTAGTATGAAATAATACTAAAAATATTGTTAAGCAAACCAATGTTTTGAAATACTCATAAAATCTACTTTTGGGAAGGTTTGATTATTTTGGGATCGTAGAAAGGCCTACAAAGCGTACAAAGGCGTCCTGTTTTTACTTAGCACATCCGTCACATACCGATCCAAATTTTATGTTTCTATGAAGACATTTCAAGTTTTTTTTTTTTCAGTAATATTACATGAATGAAATTTTTGAGTACAAGAAAACATAATTTCTTTAAAGATGTTTTCTCTTGTCTTCAAATTTAATGGTCTGGACCAACGGTGAATCTATATATTGAATAAATATTGCAGCAACAGAGAATGTACACATTTTAAACTCTGCAAAGAAACTCTATAGCTCGGCCCATTTAAATACAATGCTCAGTAAATTGGAATGCCGTACATATTATAAGACTTGTCAAATGTTTTGAAAAGCGGAATACTGCACATTTTATAAGACCTATCAACTGTTTTTGACAAGTGGAATACTGCACATATTATAAGACCTGTCAACTGTTTTGACATGTGAAATACTAAACATATTATAAGACTTGTCGACTGTTTTGCCATGTGGAATACTGCACATATAAGATGTTCCCACTGTTTTGTCATGTGGAATACTGCACATATTATAAGACCTATCAACTGTTTTAACATGTGGAATACTGCACATATTATAAGACCTGTCAACTGTTTTGACATGTGAAATACTAAACATATTATAAGACTTGTCGACTGTTTTGCCATGTGGAATACTGCACATATAAGATGTTCCCACTGTTTTGTCATGTGGAATACTGCACATATTATAAGACCTATCAACTGTTTTAACATGTGGAATACTGCACATATAAGACTTGTCGACTGTTTTGACATGTGGAATACTGCATATATTGTAAGACCTATCAACTGTTTTGTCATGTGGAATACTACACATTTTATAATAACCCTAAAATATTTCTAGGAAATATATCGAACAATTATGGTATAGCCTGCCTGGGTAGCGTGTCTGCTTCACATTCCAAATGTCGTGAGCTCGAATCTCGCTTAGGGTGAGTTGTCCGGATAAGGTATTTTTCGGGGTTTTCGCTTATCCTGAGAAGACGAATGTCAAGTAACTTTAAGCTCCATGGACCCCGAAATCATTTGAGCATCATTTCACTAATTTCATTCATCTTCCGATATGATCAATCAGGTTAAAGGGCGTTAACAATGCAACGCGAGCCTTTAATATATCGAACACCTAACATCAATCAGATGTATAATGCGTGTATTAGAAACTTATAAACAATCTAAATCTAACGCAAATAAAAATATATTACATTCACATAACTTTATCTACCTATTCTGCAACAAACTATTAGTTATTAAAAAGGTTATTATTCTCTACTTCGTGCTAATTGAGATCGAAATGTTGACAAATGTTCTGGTCATATATTTTCTTGTCGCTACAAGCTACTCATAAATTAGGGAATACATTCGGCTAAAGCGATACTCAAGTTTTTTAAGAGTCCAACGAAGAATTTTGATTACGGTGACATTTTCTCACGGGTTTTTCCTTATCCTGAAAAGTTCCATTGACAACGGGCTTATTTGAGCAATGTTTCGCCGATTTCATTCATCTTCCGATACGACCTACCAGCATAAAGGACGAAAAACTAGGAAAATGTTATAGCTATATGATGACTTTGAATCACGGCTCTCTTAACATGGCTAGAAGTAAAAAACGGAAGCATGAAAAACAAATGACTTCCCATTTCAGAAAAGTAAAAGCATTGGAACGTTTATATTGGGAAATGTTTTTATATCATTTAACGCCCGCTTTTATGCAGGGGAAAACAGAGAACCAGGAGAAAACCCGCCCCGGCGCGGCTTTGTCTACCATAATTCCCACATTCGCACCCTTGGGATCGAATTCGAGCCGCATAAGTGAAAGGCGCAGTCACTATCTGGGAAATAGTTAATTTCATAAAAAATGTATTACCTTCTTACTAATAATATCAGTGAGCAAAGTTTATGAAACAGGTCCAAAGTAACAAATCCTGAGTAACTTGCTGCTTACTTCCAGCGAATCAAGACAATAAATACTACACAAATTACAGTACCAAATATTTGTTAGTTTAGAATATCTAGTTTCTCGTTTCCAGAATCACAGATGCTACAGAGTTCAGAATAACAGTAGCATAACACATTATACGTTAAAATGTCTGTTACAGCCGCGAGAAGTTGGAGGGCAGAGAGCGGGAAAAGCCATGTGAAACGTGCCTGCGCGTGTGTGTGTATGTGCAGTGGGACAGATTTCGCTAAGTTTGTTCAAACCGCAACTAAACTGTTCGCTTCGGCACTGTGGCCGAGAAGAGAAACTTCCCTGTGTGCACAAGTGACTTACGTGAGGTGCTGCAGTGAAAGGTTGAAGGTCAGCAAGAAGAGTTCGATATCGGCTCCCAACCTTCCAATACAATTTCGTTATCAACCCTTCAAGTCAATCAATTAAGCAACAGACCGGTCCTTCCTCAAACATCTAATTAACTAATTGCCATTCCCGGCGTTACAAACTCCTTTTAACATGCTGAATGGATTTTTAGAAGCATTTGTCTGTTTTTCTGCCTGCATCATGGAACTCAACACCAAAAAATTCAGATACAAAATTTAATACCCTATAAGTCATATTCCATTTAAGAAGGCAAGGAAAATATTTTAAAGGAATTATTTATTTCGTCTGAACATAAATGCACCCAAAAGAAACAATTTCTTATGCTTATTTCTAAAAAAGTAGCAATTTAAATAAAATAATAGGCATTTGAAGCATCTTCATTTTTTTATTCAATCTATATACCTAATGAGTGTTTATTTTAAAAGTCTAATAATATAATTCTTATGGGTCAGTTTTTTTTAAACTAGCGCTAATTTTAAGAGGAAGGATACAACATAGCATATGTATGTCAGAGACGCTGCCTAGCAAGCGTGGCGTTCATTGCGAAGACTACTAATACGATCTAATCTTCAAAGTAATCGTATCGCAAAACTTAAAACAAATAATGGGTCCGGAAAGCGTAAAATGAAAGGTAGAAGCTCTGCCAGGAGTGTTCGATATCCGCCCTCAACCTTTCATAATTATTTCGTCATCAACCTTACAAGTCATCAATTAAACAACAGCACGGTTCTTCTTCAAACATCTAATATACTAGTTGTCATTTCCGGCGTTACAAATTGCAATTTTACATGCTGAATGGATTCTTTCTAAAAATAGATGTTTTGTCTTTCTATCTGCAGCCTTGAACTCAAACCCAAAAAACCAGATATGAAATTTAATATATGCCCTATTAAGTCATGATGCTTTTAAGAACACACGTTTTTAAGAATAGTTGTTACAAAACTTTGTAAGGAGTTTATTACAGTATATGTAGAGAAAGTAATGTGAAGGAACACGTAATATTTTTCTTGTAATAGTCCAGCATTATGAGCTATATAAAAGAGATGGCACTGCTAATACTTTATAGAACTTCAAAACATAGATCAATTACAGGTATTGTTAATATAAACTGTTCATGTGCGGAGACGAAGGGTTAAGACGAAGGGTTGCTCTTGGACAGAGTGCTTATTATTACATGATTGAGTTTAGAATTCAAAGTGAATACACAAGTATTTAGTTTTAAGTTTTACTGATTTTGAATATTCAATGTGAATGTTTTAAGAAGCTCTGGTAAATTCTGTGTTTAAGAGCAGGTTTTTAGTCGAGTCTGTGCTGCTGGACTTGCTGAAACGACATATCCTCATTTATCTGTTGAAGTTAAAAAAGGAAAAGAGCATGTGCACATTTACACGAGTGAGGAGAGACAGAGAGGGGGATTACGGGCAAGTAATATTTAATCCTGTTTCATTCCCCTACATGGCCACAGCGGCCGCCATACGGGAGGTACAGTCTGGTCGCGACCTCTCTTGTTTTTGCCGTAACCAATTACCCCGGCTTAATATCCAGGATGTGACAATGTGCAAACATCCCTGCTCCCTTAAAAACCTTGATTAACGCTCCTCCCATTGTGGTCACTGTGATTATTAACATGCCAGCAGATTCCCCCATTACTATAGCAACCACGCTACGAGGGAAGTGAGGTGCATCCTTCCGAAAACCAATCGCCTTCCTTTCAAATATCGCACTCTTACTGCCAGCGCAGCTCTACAGAAGTATGGGATCCGTTTATACGACGCGAACAAATGAATGCCGTTCCCATCTGTCACCCAATATCAGGCTGGCTTCCATCATTGTGAGCTCACGGAAGAATATGTAAAGAATCAAAATCATGAAAAGCATATGTGTAGATAACTGAAAACCAACAGCCCTGAGTAATCAAGTTTTAATGTAAAAATAGACAGTAAATTTAATGTAACATAGTTTCCTATTAATCACCGGCAGGAACTGCCTATACCTGATGAAAACCAAGCAAAATGGTTGCGCAGTAACCTCAAGAATTATATATTTTTTTATCACTCTTTATCTACAAAGTTCCTTATCTTATTGATATTAAGATTTTGAAATTGTGTTTTGATGATTCTGGCAAGTTATTCTGTTGTTCGTTATAAATGTGTGCGAGTCCATAATTCAGGATTTGCTGGAGTTTGATCTAAAGCCCGACGATACTGGTTTGGTTTCCTTTCTATCACAGAATTTCTTCTTAGCTTTTCTCTTCCCTTTCAGTTTTTTTTTTCACGCAGGCTTAGGGACTAGTTAGTGTCTTGCAAAACGCGCTCCGTATTCGTTCATATTTGTCGAGTGTGGCCATTACCGAAGTTTGTTTCTCAGAGGTGAGGCAACCTGTGTTCACTGGCCTTTGGCCCCTGTTTAATGGATGGATTCTCTCTCCTTCTCTCTCGAGGGGTAACATGCTAGTAGTACCTATCTGGTAATAAAGGTCGTGGGTGCAAACCTGGCATAAAAGTATTTAGTATGGCTTCTTCTGGAAGCCCGTAAAGCCGGTAGTCCTTTGTCATGTACTTAGGGCACCTAAAAGAAGCTTAAACTGATAGCTCTGAGCAAAATTAAGCGGTCTTTCACCCCTGTATAAAACGGGACGCTAAGAACCACGGCAGTTAAAGCGTACATAAATAAAACCCAGTTTCAATTTTTTTCACTCATTTACATCATAATTCCGTCACAGATACAAGTTCTGTACGACTTTCGGAAAAAAAAAATATTGGTGTTCAAACTCACAGATTGCCACGTATAATTTTTATCCTAACGTATTTTATTTTTTTATACACAAATTATGAGGTTGTCCTCATATGTATAGGCTATATATTTTAGTACTGGCCATACCAAAGACCTTATTTTACACAAACACGCTTACATTAATGAAACCATGTTTCTGAAAATTCACCGCTAATTTTGAACCTTTAAATAATGATGTAGCAAATTATCATGTCATAATATACATTAACATAAATAATCATCTCAAATTTTACTAAAAAGCGCCCTGTTTGCTCAGTATCCTATTGAGAAATAACTGGAGAAGAGATGCTACCTTCAAATGGGAACGAATTACACAGTAATTACTCTATCATAGTATTATGGATTGTATAAAAAGACGCAGATTTGGTCTAGGGTTAACAATCCATCATCGTTTTATGGTAACAAATTCCCGAACTTGGTAAATGTTGTGATCATGGGTTTACTTAGCTCTAAATAAATAGCATCGCTTAGACGACTGGGATAGCTCAGACGGCAACGTCTGTGGTCCGTTTTTTGGGAGTTTTTTTTTTTGTTTTTGTTTTAATTCTAGCTAATTCCCCCCCCCCCCCAGAGGTTTCCCCCAGTCGAACTGGAAAATGCCGGACTAGATGTTTACCACGACCCAAAGTTTCACCTTCAGTCTAAAATAATAGCAAAACTGAAAATAGATGGCAATTGCGATTGCGTTGCCAACTATTCACAGATAGTGAAAGCGGTGATGGTATGGTATGGTATGGTATGGTATGGTATGGTATGGTAGGGTATGAGGAGGTGAGACCTTAAAAAGGTTAGCTACACTTTAGTAGAGCAGCTAGACTGGTCGGCCCTCTAACACCATCAACTTGACATGAAGCGAAGATGGTATGGTTCAGGGATGAACAGTTTTATAGCGATATGACTAAGCTGTTAGAGCGAATAACACGCTATTGCTTTAAACATGCCCCTTGAAACGAATTTGATCGCGCTAAGGCATTTTAGGATACGCGTTCCATTCATGTGTTTTCAGAGTTGCATATACAAAGAGCTCATAATTATATCTATTTTTTTTTTCCTTATGAATTACTACGCCTGCACACATAAGTAATAAGGCCTTAAATAAAGTATGAGTTAACAACTGAAAAACGAACTTAATGAGCAAACCATGTTGCCCCGTCTTGGTTTGCCACAACACTGCACAACGCTCTTAGGGAGAAATGTCGGTCGGTGCAGTGTTGATGGGTGTCGCACGGATGGCGCAGATGCTTGCTCGAGGGAAGCCTTCGCTGAGCAGGTTGACGGTATCACCGGGCCATCATACTTGCAATCGTTAGAGACTTCTGTGCATATCTGTCGGTGGATGTGCCTGCGGCCTATCGACCAAGGGGGGCAAGCACAAACGATCCAGTTGGCCAGTTCCTTGTTCATTCATTTATAGTTGGTAGAAGGGAAAGATTCGATCGCCTTAGGAGCTAATGATTGCCATCAACTAATCTACATTGTTATTAGTTTCTCTTTTACATATATGTATTAAGTAGCGGAAGTATTGTATTTCACTAAAAATTAAATACACCGTGTCCCGAACAGTTAAACCTTTAGGATTCATAGTTATGCCACGGTATCTTGTTTCATCATGTGTCTACAGATCCCTTAGAGTTAGATAACTGCATCTCCGCTTTTATACGTAAGAAAAGATGGCAGCTTAGCATGTCCAGAGGCAACTGTTGCTGTGCTTCTACATGACATTATGCCGCAGAGTCTATCTGCTTTCATTATTGTAGTCACAAGGCAGAGCATTCTCTAATACTATCTATGTTCATTTCCATCATCGTTTTAGGTCATTGGGGGGGCATGGTGTTAAATATTCAAACTGGTATTTACCTTGGCAACTGAGAAAAAATACTGGAAAACATGGTCGCCTACTGGATTTGATTCCCCAACCTCCAGAATGCGAGCCACAAACGTTACGTCGAAGTCCGTTGGTCCGTTTTCTCTTTTCTATTGTAAGTGTAATACCAGGTAGTCCAATTGTTCCATATTTGACGTGTGCAAATATTCCTTCGTGATGTACTCAACAAGGCTATTTCAAATTAAAATCGGCCACTGGAGAATTGGCAAGAGCGACCTTTGTTTTACTCCTCCCATGAGCGCGACTAGCTCACCATCTCTATTGCTAAGAGGGTAAAACGAAGCTCACTCAACAAGTTCACGATTTACCTGTATTATATAGTCCCGTTGAGGTCTGCAAGCACGAAGGAATATCTCTACATGTCAAAAACGGGGCAGTTGGGCCACCTGGTATTAAAATTATCTCAAATAGCTGAATTCTTAGAAATGAGACTCCTGTCTTTGTGGTAGTGCTTTATTTCGCCCACTTGTCTTCCAATACAATGCATTAGAGCTAATTCCACTTCAACTGATGATGAATCAGGACGTCTGAGACCCGTCATCCTGACATGTCCGACAGCAGAGAGACGATTTAATGTGACCGTCAAGGCAATTAGTTTCTCAGCTGTGTGTGATCTGCATTAGAAAGCCGTACCCGAAGTCCATTTCCTTGAGATTACTACAGCAACTGCGGTATAAAGGGCTTATTGCAGACACAAGACCCAAGTTGCGACAGATGAGAGTGGTACAGCATGTCTTACCTCAACAGACCGAGACGAAATGTATTTCCGTCCCTACCAATGACAGCTCGTTAACTAAAGCCGCTTGTCCCGTGCCGTCACTCTTTCTTCACTCTGCTCACCTATCTTCTATTGCCTTTTCTTAGCAATTTTCATCTTCTTTGTTTTTATCCCTTCCGTGCTTCACAATCTGCGTCCTTTTTTTGTTCTTGCAAAAATCATTCACTACAACCTGCGTCATTTCTTCCCCTTTCTTCCACTCTTTTGTTTTTTGCCTTCAGGTTTTCTCTTATTTAATCTCTGCCTCTTCTCTCTTGTAAAAACCCTGCTTCATAATTACTCTTCTACTTTCCACACCATTTACTGTGTTTTACTTAGGCGCTCTTTATGTTTTACTTTCTACACTTCACACCTAGGATAGAGGGTAAGAAAAGTATTGTATTTTACCCAAAAATTCAGTGTTTATTTTTCAGAGAAACCTGCACTGAAGTAATGTTCTTATATGCTACATTCACATTACCTATGCTGCAACAAGCTATTCTTATAAAAGCTTGTTCTTCTATTTCACCTTTATCATACGTAATATAACGATAACTCCATATTTTATCTAGAGAAAAGTTGTAGCTCCAGTTATATTTAATAAGACTACTTCGTGAATAAAATAACAATGATTAACCTATATGGATACGAAGAATAATATTCCTATTCTTGACGTATATTTGCACCGAAATCACTGCAACTTGATATCCATATCATAAATCATGGCCTCATTGCTTACAGAATTCGTTTAACTGGTTCCACTCTCTCTCTCTCTCTCTCTCTCTCTCTCTCTCTCTCTCTCTGCTCTTTTTACTATTCTGCGACTTTGAGTTTTTAATTAATATGCCTGGATATGCTATAGACCTTTCCCCAAAACGTTTTGGAACCTTCGCCATGATGCACGGGAATATCACTGCACACTGATAGTATTATGAGACGAACATAATTTCGCGGTTGCGATAAATTTAGAAAAACAAAGCTAAAGGAATATAAAAATCTTAAGTCGGTCGCTATGTAATGGTTTTGAAATACCATTTTCGTTGCTTGACAGGAGAAAGAAAAATGAGTAACGACTCCCCATTTGAAAAAGTACTGAACAATTGAAACAAACATCAAGAAATAGCAAACTCCACAAAAAATTGCATTTGACACAAATTATGAGTTTTAACGAAATCTGCGTTCTTTTTTGTTTTTTTTGTGCAGTAAGGTTTTCTATCTCTTTACCACTCATATAAAACTCATTCGAAATGAAGATTCCCATAATTTTATATGTGCTATTTTATAAATAGAAACATGCATATGTTTACAAATTAGACACTTCAAGGTATACATTTTATTTGCAATTAAATTACCTTATTCATACGGTTTAATCAAAATAACACTTTTCGAAAATGTGTTCATAATGTGTAGTTATGTCTAGGGGATTTTCTATAAAATGTTCGTGTCTCAGCCTTGAAAGCTATTGTACTTAAATCCATGTTTTTGTTTTTGAGTTGTGCTGCTCACTTTTTTTTTTTTTTTTATGCAGGGAACAAATATTTCTGATGGAATCTCGACACCGAATTTTTGAGTGATTTACAAATACTTTATCGTGTTCTAGTTCGCGATTTTCTAGTTCACTGTGCGCACATGGTGACGACACACCGTCTTCAAATGACGGTATAAGACGAAATCGCGTTTGCAGACGTTAAACTTGGTAAATTTAGCCCAGAGAGCTTTTCTTTACAGACATGGGGTTTCTTTATGGTCAAATAAGCATTACGCGGGACCAACGGCTTTACTTCCCTTCCGAAAGAAGCCATGCTGAAGACTTCTACGTCCAAAAACAAAAACAAAACAAAAAAATCCATCATCTTCTGCCGAGTTTGAATCCGCAACTCTGGGTGTTAGAGGCTTGAATGGTAACCACTACACCCCGGAGGGGAATTTCCTTTGTAGTCTTTTAGTTGGCGCAAAAAAAAAAAAAAAAAAAAAAAAAAAAAAAAAAAAAAAAAAAAAAAAAAAAAAAAAAAAAAAAAAAACTTTGGAAAAGCATTGCTTTAGATAATTTTAGTCAGCTAATCAATTTTGTGTTCAACGTTAGTTCTATAGTGTTCATTTGTTTTAGAATATTAACTTAATAATACTGTAAGTTCTTCATCGTGTGGAGCATTTCTTGTTTAGGACGAATAATTGTTTAATCTATTAATAAAGTCAAAACTACTAAAATATTGCAATGCACTGTGGTATGCACACTTTTCTTTGCATGTGTAATGCACGGGAAATATTGCAAGTAAATTTATACCTAATTATAGACATTAGCAATTTCACCTATAGTCCACCTAAGTAGGTGGGGATAGCGCGTTTGCCTCACATTCAACAGATCGTGGCTTCGAATGTCGCTCAGTGTGAGTTACCAGAGGACGAATATCGAATAACTGATTTCATTCATCATTTGATATAATCAATAAGGTTAAAGGGCGTTATATTTTTTTAAAAATATTATCTATGGTACCTGTAACTCCTGTAGACATTTCGAAAGTTTTATTACTATTTTATGACTATTACCAATTTTATTTAGAAAACACAATTGCATTCAGACTCTGCAGCGTGCAGGGAATGGTTTAATTAAGGAATGGTTCACCGCCCATCCGGGAATCAAATCCGGGACCTACAAGCTGTGAAACAAGATCTCTGATCATTGCAGATACAAGCTCGCTGTGTTATGTTGGATTTACAGAAGAAGAACAATTATAAGACTTGCAAAAACCGCGCCATTATTTACTTTAACTTGATGCGTTGCAGAGCAGAAGAGCATTGTCTAATACACATATCCTCTATAATAAGATGGCTGGAAAAATATTCTTTCATATGATTAGTTTGCAGAGTTGTTCTGAGATAAAAGACCTCTCAAGTTCTCTTCTTCTCCAACTCCTTCAGCAATGTCACTGGCTGCCATTTCCTCGTTTCGCATCTCATTCTTTCTTTCTTTGTTTTATTTTATTCTTTTCAGTTATTTTTTATATAAATAGATATAGCTTGAGTTTTTATCTACCATTTCCTTCATTCGTGAGCTTCCATTCACATCTTCGGTTTCATGGCTTATTTTATTAACAAATGAGCAAACAAGCAGCATTGTATTTATTACCTTTGCCCTTGTTTTCGTAAAGGACTCTTCCTCTCTTTCTCTCCCCGACATACATTCCACCTTAGTGAATGTAAGTGAGCGATGGAATTGGGGAACTTAAAGGAATGGGGTCAGTAATTCTGTTATTTCACATCCAGCAATCGAGCGATTTCTCACCCAAATTGTTTACCCTAGAAGTAATGCAAGATAAAATAAGAAACGATCACGTTTTACATTATTTTTAAAGTTTAGGGGTAGTCATCAAGCCCAAGATAGGGAAAGATTACATTTATTTATCCTTTCCAACATTTTATTAAATATGGTTAATTCTGCTCAATGGTATTTCGTTCAATAAAGTATTCAAATATGTACTATTAACTTCTAAAAATCTGATGTGTTCCATTCACATGACATTTTCTACATCTCTGAGATAAAATATTGTTAAAAAGCTTATACTTCTTTCTAATTCATGCTGATCGAGGTAAAAATTAGCACAAATGGTATTATTACTTAAGCAAAAGGGAAATGAACGAGTACACTCGACTAAAGCGATAGTGAAATGTTTTAAAAGAGGTTTACTAGGTAAAATAATTGACATTTGGCTCTTTTTGCATAGCCAGCAGTAAAACAAAAGTTGTAAAGAAAGACGACTTCCCGTGTGAGACAATTTTAAGTAGTTTAAAACTGAAACCAATAACAAAGTTTATCAAAAACAAAACAAAAAAGTCACAAGTTGTGTGTTTTAACGAGATCCACATCTTTGACTAGTAGATAAGTTTTTGTGTATTTCCTACGATTTACCAGCTATGCAAAAGTAATTTAGAATGAAGAGGTCTTTAGATGCTATTACCAGAAAATTCAAGATATACACCTCGTTTGCCAAAAATATCTTAAACATATACGTGTTAATGAACCATACCGAAATATTTTCACAGAATATGTAGATTACTCAAATAAGTAATTTGAGATAGGAGACTTATGGACTGTTTATTGAAATTTCGAAGAAACGGCTATAAGTTTCTGAAGTGCCAGTACGCCACGTATTGCGGCACTTCGTCTGGAATGAAAAAAATAATAACAAAAAACATTTACTGTATGACAGGAATCGAACTCATGACCTTTGTGATAGTAGCTTCCCGCGTTACGCATTAAGTCACCAGAGCAGTTGAAAAAAAAAATCCAGAGTAAGCTACATAACTCAAGAACATAGTTAATGAATGTTCAGTGTCGGACTATCAAGTGATTAGTTCGAGATTTTATAGAATTTGCGACATTAACGCTAGTAACGAGCTGCTAAAATCGATATTTCTACACTAGGGCAGCAGTTTTAAAGACACTCTAAGCCATTTTTTCAACCTGCTTTGCTTTAACACCGACTTTCAGCACCTGATACCCACACGTTTAACGCTATGCAGTTGCGTCATGTTTATCCGGGGACCATGCATCGCCGATCTCAAATTACTTATATCAGTCACGTGCATAATCTCGCAAATTGTTTCGGTGTAGTTCATTAACACCCTGTGTGGTGTCTTTTAATCAAACTTGAAGGGATTTTCCTGAAATCCTTCGTGACGCATCCTTGGAAAATATTGAAGTTAAGTACTCTATGAGATCTTTAACCCACTTCTCGTTTTCCAGTTATGTTGTCCACAGTTTCATACATACTCACGCGGATGGACTTTTCTTAAAAATGCTTTCTTAGGATTCAGGGATGATCAAAACATGTATTTACGGTGAAAAGTCGGTAGCGAATTTTTGGGTGGATTGCAATTCCTTCATCACCTGCTACATAAATTGTACCCTCGTTCCATATATGCCGCCTCTACTACTCCACGGAGCATTTTACCAACTTCTCGGCCGGCGCGTACACAGCAGGGAGGGGTGTGTGGAGGGTTCTGCCGTTGTTGTTCGATCAAGCAGTGGTGTGCGTTAACGATAGCTCACTCATGCGGTGTATGGCCGTATTTTGCAGCTGAATCTGGGAAGAATTGTGTGTATGTGGGAAGCCATTTGAAGATATTGTTACGGCATTTCCATGCATTAACTGATTCAGTGCCAAGGCGGGTAAATTAGGTACCGGACAGGAATGGAGGTTAAGCTAATTATTAAAATAATGTTTAATAAATATATCCTGTTTGAGAGCAAAAGATATAACTTATTTTACTTTTAAATTATATTGTCATTAAAACATTTGCTCGCGGAGAAATTGTAATACTGTTGTATATTTAAACATGGTTATTACAAGCGATAATGAGGAAAGATGTAAATAATCTAGAACTATGAACGTAAAACAGAACGCCACTGCATGCGCCAAAACAATTACACGCACCTCCTCCGTGCTATACATACTTTGTTAAGGAAAATAGAATGCCCCACAAAGTTGCAGTGACCACATTAATGGAAGCGAGGATACATACGTGCTAGAGAAAGTAAAAATACTAGATAGTGCACAGAGAATGTCATGTGAATATTACAATTGGTTTTTTACTCGCGCTATATAGAACACGGTATTGTACTCCACCAAAATTCCGAGATTGCACCGGAATACACGTTTTAAGGTTACCTGTATCAAAAAAGCATTTTTAGACAAAGGTCCGCGTGTGTATGTGTCCGTGTGTCTTTGAACACAGTAACTAAAAACCGATAAAACACCAAGCTTGGTATTCCATTTTAGTATCTTCCAAGGATGCGACACGAAGATTTTGGGAAAAATATCCCTCCCCAAACTACCCCTTACATTTTCTCAAAAAATGGCTCTAACGATTTTGATTCAAATGCCGTATATTAAAGATTTACATGAAAAAATAAAGTTTATATGTTGAATTTTCTGGGAATAGTCTCTGAGGCCTCTTTATTCTGGATGAATTTTACAGTAGTATACCGTAAGAGATAAAGAAAAACTTTCTACACACAAAATGCAGATTTGGATAAAACACACACAAAATGTCATGTACATTTTTTCGTGGAGTTGACCATTTCCGAGATATTACTTGTTATTTGTACAGTTTTAAATACTTTTCTCATACGGAAATTTGTCAACACCAGCTGGCAACCAGCTTTTAAAAGATTTGACTCTCGCTTTAGGCTATTTTCTTTCTACTTATAAGGAAGCTATTAATAAAAAAGTATACTAATATTTATCTCGATTACGCTGAAGTAGAAAAAAGAACAATTAAGAATAAATGTAGAATAATGAAGTGAAAGTAATGTGAATGGAACACATCAAATTTTTTTTTGCGTGTATTTTCTCAGATCTTATCAGCCAGTGGCACAGGGGCACGTGCCCTCCCTACAACAATTTCAGACAATAATTTCTCCATTATGTTATTAGGTAAAATGCTATAATCTATAACGCATTTTGTATACATTTAAACCTACTATACACACTGGACAGTTGCAGTGAAGATGGCTGTCGGAAATAGTAACCGGCCGCATTTTTCGGATACAAGCAATTTTGTGGACATCCTATGCGCACGCGCAGAAGAATTCAATGCTTTCAGATGCAGTTAATTTATGGGTGCGGGGTTCAAGGGGCCGAGAGGGAATGGTTCTCTTAGGACACGAAAGCCTCTGTAGTCATTTGCTGCGCATGCGCAAAGAGGAAATAAGAACCGACAATAAGCAAAAATTAAAGTTTGAGTCCAATCCCTGACAAAAATATTTAGCCAAAGATTGCTTCACCTGTAAGAGTAAATAATAAGAAGCATTTCTTAAGTTTGGATGTCTTCTTATTTGAAAACAAAGTTGATCTATAAACCTCCCGAACGAAGTATACAAAAAGAAGCTTAAGTGGTGAAAATGTACAATATTGGTACTTGGTATTCTCTCCTCCCTGCCAAGCAGACGACAAGGTATGCCGCGCGCCAAAGCTCAAGGCGTACAAGCAGTGTGTTGTGTAATTACCCTAAGTTTGCTAGGAAATAGATTCGTGATACATTTGAAGCTTCACTTGAAAACAGGAAAAGGCAAAATAACCAATAGTTATTGAAATTATGGACGTGAACAAACAGTAAAATGGACCTTACTTGTGAGAGGCTAGTGTTTTGAGAGTGAGTGCTGAGTTACAATATACACCTTAAGAATAAACTGATAAGTGTGAAACATTGCCTTGAATGCATTTCACGTGTTAATGAAACATAATCCGAATACGCTGGAGAATAATTTGATGAAATTAACTGCAGAATAATATGCCGATTTATCAGTTGCTACATGTTAGCGTTCAAAGAAACGGCAGTGTTAAAACTCGCTTTATGAGGGAAAATCCTAAACACTGTTACGAAAGAAAGGCGGTGGTTTGTGAGGTGTTATAAAGAAAATGTTTAAGACATTAATATCACGATCGCGATCTACTTTAATTCAAGAGTAGTTTCCATAATTTTCTGATAGAAAAGCGAGCTTCGTTTGAAAAGAAACATCGTGAACATTGTAATTGACATGCATAAGCTATTAAAGTTGTGTAAGATAGTATTGTAGACTGGGATCTAAACTCAAGTGCATCAGCTGCCAAGACGAGCTGTGCATTAATTTGCAGCAAGATCACCTCTCTGATAATGTTGTTGTATGGTAAACAGTGAAGGTGACGGTTCGTATTCAAATTTATCGGAACATGTCGCGTTCCGTTTCTCACTTAAATCAAAGAGTTATGGAAGTATATTTCATTTCTACTGATAGCGTTTAGTATCCACTAATTTTAGTCTGTCGTCATCCGTGATCAAAGGGTAGCATACTAACCTCTGGTTCTCAAGGTCGCGGGTTCAATCCGGCTGATTTTTTTCAGGCGCAACAATCCCTTACTTCATAAGGGAAGTAAAGTCGCTGATACCGTGTCGTAGATTTTTGGCACGTAAAAAAACCCTCAATCCTGATAAAGAGGCCTCTGAACAATATTAACGGGTCTTTTGGGCTCAAAATAGAATGAGACGCTTAGAACCGTAACAGTTAAAGAGCATCCATAAATAACATTCAATTTAGTTTTAATTTTAGTCAATCTTAAAATTGTGCCTCACCAGATATTTTGGCTACGTGCCGCCACTGTTATCAGCTATTCCCCTCCACTATCATCATCTGCCTTATTACCTGAAATTCTTTATAGGGCACTAAATGCTGTGAATAGAAAAGTAAGCAAATGACCACATGTTACGCTTGTGTTGTTACTCCCATAGTTGCGTGACGTGATGATGTATTCTAGCACTAAACCCTCCTACACGTCTGAACAATCCCTCACGCTTTCACAACTATTTCACGCAAGGCCAGTTAGATAATCGAGTTGCGGAAATTAAATTACTGCCCGTACATACGCCTGTTGCAGCATTTATCTAAATGTCGAACTACTGTGAAACTGCGGAGAGAGAAAAAAAAGAAACAGTATCAGGTGCCGCAGATTGTGGTGGAGTAAAAGTGAATTACTGCTGGGTGCCAGGGTCGGTGGGTGGACAGACCCCGAGCGATCAATCAGCTGCAGGTACTCACACCGAGGCCAGAGCACTTAACCTTCCATCAGGCCAAGTGTTAACTCGCCATCTTCTCGCATCAAGGAAACAAGGAAAGCCGTTCCTTAAGTTCCACCAGCTGACGTGAATAAAAATTGGTCTTTTTCCTGGATTACAATAGTGTTTATCCCTCCGTAAGACATCCAGCTTTTGACTCCACTCAGCCTGTATCAGTTCTTTATGTAACTGACCAGGACAACAATTCAGAGACACAAAACGAACTGACGAAGACTGTTATAGCCGAAAAGAAATGAAACACTTGTGCTACGATAGATTATTTTTACTTAGTTTTTGTAATCGAGATTGGCGGTTTCGTCTGTGGCCTGCATTCCGAAGGTCGCGGGTTCCCTTCTCGTGACAGGCCTACCTGAACCATTGGTTTTTACGGAGTTTCCCAGGTCGCCAGGTGACCGAATTTCCTGTACCTTCATATTATTTCCATTTTCAGTTCATTCGTCCTTCAGGATTGGAAGTGTCAGCGCCGCTGTTCGGTGCGACGTGGCAGGGGAAAAAATCCTCAAAGTGATTGCATCCGTCCTGCGACTTTGGTGTTGCCGAATGAGGACGCTCCTGGCGGGATTGTTGGACCATATTTGGCCTGTAGGGGAGAGGGGGTCTGCCAGTCTGGAAACAGTATGTGCCCTGTCATTTTTGTGCCGTCGCTCCTCGTTCCGGCCGCCCGGTGCATATTCCTCTCCTTATCCCTCCTTTTCGGGGCGTACCCTGGTGGGGCATAGACACAATAACCACTTCAGTTCGTTGCCGCGTCCTCTCCTTATCATGTCCGTATTAAATTGTAGTTCACAAATGTGAGTGTGTGCAATTGACAATTTCCTTTTTAAGGATTATGCAATAAAACGTTTAAAATTAACATACTTTATTTTGCATTCAGTTAAAAGTATATACTACTTTGGAATCCACTTCTGTAATCACATGCCTTAGTTTCTAAAGTATGTATCGATATGTGTATCCTCCATTTTTAATTTGAGAACATCGTCGTGCTCTGATTAGAGGTTACATATAAGTTTCACTGGTTTGAGAGTCATAGCTATCTTTCAAATAAAAATCATATGTGCTCCAGTCACATGACTTTCTCTACCATTTCCAAAAATAAACTTTCCTTGCAAAAGATTATTTTTTAGTCTATGTTATGCTAATAGAGATGAACAGATTAAATGGTTTTATTACTTGCTTCCTTGTAAGTGGAAGAGAAACAAGAGAGTACACTAAGTTAAGGAGATACTCAAATCTCTTAAAGGCCGGTTGCTATGTGATTGAATTCATTTCTTTGTATGGCCAAAGTGTTTTAAAACTGAGACCGATTACAAAGAGTATCTCGAAAATGTTCAAATCCACGAAAAAAAAATGAATATACATAAATTTTGTGTTTTAACGAGATCGGCATTTTTTGTGCACTAAGCTTTTGTAAGCATCTAAAATATCCTTAATATGAGGTATTTTGTTCAAAAACATTAGAGCCTTTTTTGAGAAAATTCTAAAAATGTTCGTGTTGCATCCGTGGAAGATACTAATCTAAAATACCAAGATTGGTATTTAATAGACTTACACACGGACATACACCCACGGATTCTTTTCTGAAAATGCTTTTTTTTTTTAAACTCAATACCTTTCCTACCCGCGTACTCAGTACTAAGTGGAAAAAGTAAGCAAGTATTTGTAAACGAAACCAATTGCACTTCTGTATTTTTTATGTTTTCTTCATGAATTTAATTCATCACTATAAACGCATCCATAAAATCAAATATCTTTAGAAAAAGGGGAGTTTGTTCTGTAACGCTAAAAATGCATTATTACACGTGAATAAGCATTTCCTCTCTGTGTTCAACATCCCTTTTATCATCTGAGACGAAGAATGAAATGCATGGAATGCCGAACAATTGATTATGGTCTTACGGGAACAGGGAAAATACTCGTTTCTCTAAAAGAATGAATTCCGGCTATTCTGCCAGTAGAGTATAGAATTCTGATCCTCCAGGATGAAACCCAGGCACACTAACTCTGAACAAAGGAGGTACTGTACCTTGAAAATAGTGCTTTTATAATAACACTCCAGTGGAAAGACTTGTTTTCCTACAGTCCAAAACGAACAAAATCCGGTTCCCAAATGAAACGAGTTGGATAAGCCTATGGAAATCCGAAATGCCGTGCCAAAAGCGCTAGAGCTGTCAGCCATGATATTGCGGACGTTTGTGTTGTCTTGTGCAGAAAACCTCTCTTCATTTTGTTGGCTGTTCTGTAACTCGACATTTCTATGCAGCCAGGCAGGAAAAGAAAAGTCTGGATCAAAACCCCTACTGAAAATGATTGACAGTAGCGGACGAATGAGGGCTTGATGTTGAAAGTTTCGAAAGTCGATCCAGAAATCAATAGAAACGTTGCCTTGTACTGAAGTTACAAACGAAATATATTACATCAGCTGTGTTTGACGTGCAGACCTATCAAAGATCGCACAAGTCAAGGAATTCTAATACAGGAGAGCAAGCCGTTTGTGCCCCAATAGGTTCTCAATGTTCACGGTAGCTGATTCTCAATATCAGATATTGATTGATATACACGGTATTCAAGCAACTGAATGCTAGCGTTAATTATATATGTAATCGTGTTTAGATGAACACAATTATATATTCTTTTTCTCAGATCCTCTCATCCTTAGATTTATCAAAAATCTAAATCGATTAATTGCACAAATAAAATTGGTTAAAACTCACATCACGGTGCGATAAAAATGTGCAGATGTGCTTAAAGCCTGATAAATCAATTTTACATTTTTGTGATTTACATGTTTTCTTCTGAAGAAACAGGAAATGGAGTGTAAGCAATAAGTGTAACTCTCTAGTGAATATAATTTCCACATTCAAGGCTTTGAAAGTAAGCTCATCCAAATTTGGTTTCTAGATAAGCCAACACCAATTTCTTTTAACAAATATTCAAACAAACTCTGTAAATATCTGGGTAACAAAGTTTTTGTTTTCACTGAAACTGAGTAAAAACCCATGACAAGTTTGTAACCTGGATGCGTCTGAATCCTCCACGCATATAGTAAATCTTAATTTCTTCTTGAATCTGAGGCATCAAATGGAAGTGTTGCCACTAAGACCTTTCTGAAAACTAAAATGTATCGTTTTGACTGTCATGCTAAATTATGGAAACTGTTCTCAATAAGGAAAATAATAAGCTTCTGACATAGCCCCCTTTAACATCTAAGGTCATATCGGGGGCTTTGCTTTAAAGACAATTTGTTGTCTGTAGTTGGGTTTAATTCGTTTTATTTTCCTCAGATACACACACATTCACTCTCACGTCATACTTCCAGACTCTTTGGGGAATGGGGAATAATTCTAATTATAGAAAAATACCCTGCCCCAGCCGGGAGTTGACCCGGGACCTCCGGGGGAAAAGTCAGCTCGCTGACCACTCGACCACGGAGACATGTTTACTGTTTTTTAACCAAAAGACCCAGTTCTTCGCAAAAAAGGAATGTTTTAGAAATATTTTCAAATAGCACAAAATTATAATATATACAACTGTTGATACATCAGTTTGTGAACTGAATCGTCAAATATTTTATATGCATATTCTCAAGTGGTTAATTCATGAAGGAACTTTCAGTACCAGAAAGTTAATAATATGCTTCATATAAACAAAAGCAAACGTTAATTTTCTGAATAATTTAGCCATTTTACTTGCTTCATCCTCATATTACTGTAATGCTCTTAATCTTAAAAGACAGAAGAAGTTAGAAACAGAGAGAACAACCCTCTTACAGCAAAATCACCCAGGAATTGCGAGTACAACATTTTGTAATATACGTAGTTAAAGCTCAGGAAAATGTTCCGAACGTGAACAGTTTGCTGAAATAGTGTACCCCTCGTTGCTTACGTTGAAGTCAGAATATGAATTCGAATCGCCTTGTTAGTTGCAGTGAATCCTACACAAGTAAAGTAACGAGGCCTCGCTGCCAGCAACAGATGGCTCTGAGTTCAAGCATCAAAACGCAACCCAGAGGTAAGGTATTCATTATGTCGTCACCGCATAACTGTGTCATTCATTCACAAGAGAAGATAGCATGGTTTTCCGTGCGCATTATTAAAATTTAGCGTGTAAGAATTTGGCATTTATGAGCATTATTACTTAAATATTTAATCACCTAATGACCTTTAAATATTTAAATAAGTATCCAAAATACTATCTAATAACATTGCATACAATTTTTTTTAGATATATTTATATGTTGGGCTATTTCTATGTTTGTTTGGAACGACAAAAATATGTGTATGTTTGGCCCATAGTATATAGGAGGAACTAAATTATGAAGTTTCTTAAAACTTTAGATTTTTCATAATTTGAATATTTCCTGAAACGTCAAAAACACATTATATTACTGTTGTAAGCAGTGTTTTACAGAACAGTTTTCATGCATATCACGGAAGTAGTTTAGCCCATTTTGCAATCCGGCAGAAGCCTCAAAATGAGTTTGTTTCACTTCCAATAAATTATCAGATCATTGTCGATGCATTCCGGATTTTAAATAATACAAATGATAAATAATCCAAATTATAAGCAAAATAATAAATAATCTTGATAAATCAAATGCAGCAGTTAGCATTTGATACCGTAATTACACACGTACCAAATTGAAAAATGATTATGATGACATTCCATATATGAAAATAAACGATAATGTAAAGATGCACAATATGTGTTTTCGTTGCGGTTAGTCGTAAGCGTAACGTTAAACGAGAACAAGTTAGGTAAAAAGTCTAATAAAGTTGTGTTGGAAGAAGCAATTACTCAATCTCATAATAATGAAGGCAATTAAGTTCCGAGAATCTAAGGAAGCAGTAACTCCATTGTGCTGAAGGCTCAACTCCGGGAAATGAGTGTTCACAAACCTAAGAGACGTGCATGAAAACAGTTTCTAAGAATTATCAAAGCGCTATTGAGAAGTCAAAGAGAATGGAAAAAGTGTTTCGTGCTAATATGAAATGTAAGATTTGACAACGTAGACACAGAAACTATGGTGGGGATAGTCAGTAACAGGCAACTTAGCATAAGGGAGCGTATTTTGAAGCCTTTTTTCCTTGGAACTCTTATGTGATCGTAGTGCGGCGGCTAAGCTATGATTGCAATAGGTTACACCGACACCAGTGTAACAGATAAATAAACTCTTTAACTTTATTGAGCCTAGAACGTTCTTAACCTCTTATATGTGTAGTTACCAGATTGATTCCTGATGCTTAGATTCGGGAACAGTATTTATCTTAAAACAATCGGATAGAGGTTTCAAACAAATAAAGTATTAGCCTATATTGAATATCCTCATAAAATTTAACTTCTAATATTCATTCCGGCTACATCCACGGATACCCTGAGAGAAAGATACCACAGCACACCCGGAGTAGCTGGTTAAAGAAGTCCTCCTATATAATCACTATATACCTATTTATTTTTTGGTAGGTGCTGTACTAAAATATGAGGTATTAATTTGGATGTAATGCATTCAGTCCTCCACCTTTTAAAATCAGTAAATACCTCTGCAGCAAACTCCGTATATTTTAGTGGAAATGGCGGAAGAAATTCAGTGTCATCGGAAATCATCTTATTCTCACACCTACTCAGGACTATTTAGATCAGGGATGTTAAGGTCAATGCCATAGGTAGATTTGGTTGCAGGGACAAACTTATCAAGGTAAAAAGCTGATGGTAACAATAACAAATGACGTCCATTTTGAAACAGTACGTAGCACCATGAACCCCCAGCATGCCACTCGTATATAACCTTGACATACCTCATCTGAGTCAATTTATCTTTTTCACGAAAATGTGCTACTGCGTGGGTACTAATATACTCTAATAAATCTTTCCAAGGCAATTTTGTCGCTGTATTTCCACAAAAACTTAAATTTTAATGAAACATTCTTGATCTAAAGGACTAGAGTGGCCTGAATGATTTTAGCTGTCAATCTCAATAGCTTATAACAGAAGTAAACTTATATGTATTTGTTCACAGAGACTCTCAATAAAACAATAGGCAAACATCTGCTGTTTCATTCACACGACTTTCTCTGCTTGTTCTGCAAACAATTTTATTACAAATGATTATTCTTCTATATAACTCATACTTATGATATAAGCATAAGCAGAAATGGTATTAGTAGTTAGTTCCTTGTAAGTAGCAGGGAAATAATGGAATACACTAGAATATACTGATAGTCAAACCTTTTAAAAGCTATACGACAAAATTAAAATTCTGTTTTCTTTGCATGACCAGTAATAAAATATAAAAAAGAGGTGTGAAACGAATGACGAGCTGTCGTTTGAGATAAGTAATAAGTATTTTAAAACCGAAACCAATAACAAGGAATACACTGGAAATGATTAACTCCAAAAAAATGTATATGACATCAATTGTGTTTTAACGAGATCTATATTTTCTGTGCAGTAAAAATTTGTTTGTGTCTTACGTTATACCTGTTATCCAAAAGTCCTCCAGCCTGTAAAGCGCTTCAGAGACCATTGCCAGAAAATTCAAAATATACATTCTCTTTGCCATGTAAATTATTTAATATATGGAATGTTGGTCAAAATCGTTAGCCATTTCTGAGAAAATCAAAATTGTCGAAAATTGTTGCAAGAAAAAAGGAGTTTGGGGGGATTTTCTTGAGAATCTTCCAGTCGCATTCTTGAAAGATGCTGAATTTATATACCAATTTTGTTATTTGACAGACTTTGTTTTTGAGTTATGACATACACACACATACACACACAAAACCTATGTTCATACATAGCACATATTACATGATAACCCTACCCACTTCTCCTCCAAAGCGGGACTTCAAAGTTTGGATTAGGAAGTGTGTGGCTGTAAACCAACTGTTGCCAAGTCTTCCACTTACTGGTCCCTTAATTGAGGCACGATTCTTGACTTGCAAGCAAAGTCCACAGAGTCTTCAGAAAATAGAGGTGTAACTACATTGCCTCTCGCCCCTAGTACAGGGTCAACTTTTGTTTGGCAATGGTTATTGCCCAAAGGAAGAAGGAGCGGTCACGTTTGATGTTTTGGAGAAAACTGCATGTGTAGAGAAATAAAGAGTTTGCACAGTTTGTATAATTTGCTGTAAAAAAAACGAAATAATTTCAGTTCAGGTCAAGATACACTGTATGTATTCTTTTACTTGCGTAATGTTCTAAAATATTAAAATGGTCCTTGGAAGAGGTCAGGGGAATTCCCCGCGGTCTTCTGCTGTTAATGAAAAAGGTGTGACCGCATGTCTAGGAGCAAGGATAATAACTCAATGTAATATAGCACCATTAACCTAGAGGAAAAAGTCAGGCATGCAAGTTGAGGTCGGAAGGAATCCCGAAGTACCACATCGCGGCAGGAAATCGTGCTTTAGATGGCTCGTTTGTGAGGCTCGTAAGCTTGCCACAAATCTGCAATATATCACTCGGGAACACCGCCATCATTCCCCGACTTTTTAACGACGCTGGGTATGAGGTAGCAAGGCGGTGGTAGCAAAATCGATACAAGGAAAGCGAGAAAAGTGGTTCCGATCTCGTATATTTTTCTTAGTGTCGTCTTCTATCCATCAACCGTTCGCTTCCGTTAAGAAAGGCTGGAGGACAGACGTTGCTCGCCTGGCGACGAAGATATATATTCAGTGTCACCGAGTTCCATCTTGCTTTTCTTCCTCCTCTGCTTTACTGCACACTAACACGAAACCTTGTTTTCACAAAACAAGTAGATGGCATGTAATGCATCTATTCCTCTATTTACCTAATTTAACAAGAACTATAAAAGTGAGCATTATCCTAAATACATATGGCCATGCTTACCAATTCTTTATTTTTTTTATTTGTTTATTCTTACTTTCTCTAGCAGGTATATACATAGTAACTAGAGGAAGCGCCTATTGTACTCCACACTAAATTCGATGTCGAGATTTCACCGGAAATGTGTTCTGAGGTTTCCTGAGTCGGGAAAAAACAATTTTAGAAATACGTCCGTGTGTGTATGTGACAGCTTAGTTCAAAAACTAAAATATTTAATATCTTCCAAGGATGCAACTCGAAGATTTTATAGAATATCCTCCACCAGCACAAACTACCATTTACAAGGAAAATATTTTGAAAAGCTTATTTTTCTCTAAAATGTCTCTAACGAACATTAAACATATTTACATCAAAAACAAAATGTATCTTTTGAATTTCTTGGAAGTAGCCTCTGAAGGCGTTCTTTACTTTGGATGAGTATTGCAGAGTTTTGCATAACGGTTAAACCGTAAGAGATATACAAAAACTTACTACACAAAAAATGTGGATCTCATTAAAAGTCACAAATTTATATCATATACGTCTTTGTGGTAGATTTGTTTTCGAGATATCCTTTGTTATTGATTTAATTTTAAACTACCTAACCCTTCTCAAACAGGGCCATGTAAAGCAAAACAAACCTAAATTGTTTCACATAGCCACCAGCTTTTAAAGAATTTGACTATCGCTTTAGCCTAGTGTGTTCCCCTATTTCCCTTCAAATGAAGCAAGTAATAAGACCAATTCTGTTATTGTTTATCTCGATTAGCATAATGCAATTTTGTAAGAATAGTTTGCAGAATAGGTAGATATATCCTTCTATTTGAGTTTAAAGGTTTTATTGCTTGCTTTCTATGCCGATTACTAAATACACAAATTCGCTAGAATTCACATTAGCCTTTCTTTTGCTATAAGATCTGCAAGGGTTTAATGTTGTAGGTTAGGTTTTTGTTTCATTTCGACTGCTGGCATTTGGAACCCTGGTCTCTTTGGTGAGAGGCGAGTGTTCTAGCCATTTGGCCTCGGCGCGGCCCCGCCAATCTGACTAAAAACTAATTTCTCTCAATATTAGAACGGAAGTAATTCAGCTTCTCCCTGCAATACTTCTTAGGATAAATAAGGCCTCAAGAACTGAGAATACTCCGACGAATGCACTTAATTTATTTATTTATTTATTTATTTATTGTAGTTTAATGGCTTTTAACCCTTAAGGTCATGTCCGACGATGAATGAAATCAGTGAAATGATGCTCAAATGAGCTCGGGGCCCATGGAGCTTAAAGTTATTCGGAATTCGTTTTTCAGGAAAATCCTTGTCCGGGTAATTCTCAGTAACTTAGATTCGAACTCGAGACTTCTGCAATGTGAGGCGGGAGCATTTCAATTACCCATTTATTGCCGTTCATATTATAAAAACAAAAAATAATAAATGTTTTGTATGTAGTTCTCTTACAAAGTTCTCCAAAGAAAATTTCCGAAAGTTTTCTTGATTCTGTGAAATTGAGTTTAAAAGTAGAGTAATTTCAAAACGTTATCTATTATCCAGGCAACCGGGTGAAATTCTACTGCTGCAACATATTGTGACGACGCCCTGCGGTAGCAATAGCCGAACGTGAGTGTGTACGGCTTGCTTCGTAAGTCATAGCTGATTGCTGCCATCTATTTTGGCACCTGTGTTAGTGGATACGTGTGCCGTCAGCAAGTTTTTGATGCCAAAGCCGCACATTGTAAGCCTGATTTTTCACACTTGCACATACGACAGCTTCTGGATGTTTCCTGCTACGTGACCGACAGGTATAAAAAGGGGGCGAAACCCTGTCCATATTTCAGTTTCAACTTGGAATGCATAGCGAACAGCAATTGACCGAGTTTCGATGGGAAATTCGTAGCGTGCAGTAATAGTTGTCGCCGCAGCGAACATTAAAAGGAAACTATACGCAGAATCGTTGCGGAAGCCGAAGAAGGACAATTATTTGTGAGCAGATTCGAACCGTTTTTGAACTATGCTGTTCATACACACGCGCGCGGACCCTTTTCTAAAAAGGAATTTTTCAGGGGAATTCAATACAAACATTTTGGTAAAATCTCGACATTCAAGGTGGAATGCAATACGTTCTCTACCTATGTAGTGTGAACTAAGTAGAGAAAGTAAAATGTTAGCTCATACAGCACGCTGAATTACTATTCAAATGTGTTTGGATTGCAGTTTGTCGACGCTTCGGGGGTATCAGTAAAGTAGAACGTGATATTTTTCCCCAAGAAAAAAACTTCTCTTAGCGAGTGTATTTGCACGGTGTCGTGGTTGCAGTCGTTAACTAACGCCTGGAGTTTCAGTGCTTCATGGTGTTTATTGATTGCTAGGCATTTCTCATTAGCGGCTTTGGCAGCCGATGCGGCGACAGGCGGTAACGAGATTATTAATTTTCACAAAAATCTTCGCATCATGCGTAATCAAAATAAATTATATAACCAAATAAGGCGACTTTTTCCGTACTACAATTCATAATTTAGAAATCAGAGACTGCAAGATTATCCATCACAATAATGTCTTGTGCTGAAGTGAGGAGAAATAGACTGCCGAAGTATTCTTTCCCGTGCACTAAGGCATCACCTGCTCTTGCTATGTATATGTGTACATAACTCGAAGTTGCTATTGATGTCATGTTGGATGTAATGTGGGTTAATTTTGGTTAGAACTGTCATCCATTTTCCCTAGTTTAGTTGTGAAGTGTTTTACGCAATGTACGAAAAGTTAAGGACACAATTTTGACAAAAGGTAGCACTGTCTTCTCTTTGCTTCAGAATCTACAGCCATTTAAAGATCGTACAACACCCTATTTTCTAGAATATTATTTCATAAAACAGCGTTTTTCTCAAGATTACGCTTTCAGAATGTTCTATGCGTGTTAGTTTTTGTTTAAATATATAACTAAAATATTCCAGAATGTGAAGAAGTATCTATTTTAATATTACAGAGGTAAAAATTATCCCAGCTCCACAAGTAATCCTAAAAAAATATATGTTTATGAAAGATGAACAATTTTGGAGATTAAAAGGTTTTTCCAAGTAAAGGGCTGTTTGGGGTAGGGTGGGGACAAAAAATCTTCGTGTCGCATCGTTGGAATATGCTGAACTTAATTACCAAATTTGATATTTTATTGGTTTTTTGTTTGTTTTTGAATTATCGTGTTCACAGGCAACAGGCATACCGTTTTCTAAAAATCATGATGACCTCTTCATTCTGGATGACTTTTGTATAATTAGTAAACCATAAGAGATTGACCAAAACTTACTACACAATATATACAGATTTCTTTAAAACACACAATTTATGTCATATACGTTTTTTTATAGAGTTGGCCGTTTTCGAGATAAACAACGTAAAACATTTTTCAAACGGGAAAACATCTTTCGTTCTATCTCTCTTTTGCTTTACTCCTGGCCATGCTAGGAGAACCGAATAGTAATTGGCCATGCTAGGAGAACCGAATAGTAATTGTTTCACACAACGACCAGTTGTTAAGGATTTGACTATAGCTTTAGATGGTGTATACCCTTTTTTCCGTACTACTTAGAAGAAAGCAAGTAATTAGAGCATTGCTGCTTATGCTTATCTCGTTTAACTTGATGTAGATATAAGAATAATCTTTGGTAAGAATAGTTTGCATACAAGTAGAGAAAGTCATGTGAATGGAAACACATAAGATTTTATACAAAAGGAATTAAAACGTAGCCTCACTTACTAATTATAACACACACAGATTTGTTATTCTGTCACTTATATAGACAGAAGAACTATGCGAAGTTCACACAAACGCTTGTCTCTCTCTTGAAAGCACGTGACAGACATATGTGGAACTAGAAAACCAAAAAGGTCTACGTGACGAATGGCTTAACAAAGCATTTATTTTAAAAATCCTCCAAGTGCGAACGCTTGAGTGCTAATGCGACGCTTTTGTAATTAAGAAGTGCAGCTTCGAGCCCGCCGACCGGCCGGCCGGTCGAGTCCTCGGCACTGCATAACAGACGTCCGGCAGCCGGGCTGACGTCCTGAATATTAAACAGAATTACAACGGCACTGATAAGGGTGCACAATGCACGGATTGTTCCCAATTTCTGTCAATGAACAGGAAAACAGGGACCGTAGCTGCAAATAAACTGTCGCGACGCGAGTTGATATTCCCCTCTACAAATGGCTGGACTCAGGAAATGGGATGATCTACCGAAAACTCGCGTCTCGCGGTGACAGATATCCAGCGAAAAAAAGGAAGGCAGTGACAGCTCCGAGACAGCCCTTGTCAGGAAAAGGAATGTGTTTTTTCCTCCCTTCCTGCAACTCTACCTTAGGCTCACGTTAAAAAAGGTTCATGCTTCGTTTATGCAGCAAGCTAAGCAAACCAACCGCGTTTTCAATAGAATTACAGTCGCATCTTTTACTCATCGCAAAATTCATCATCCACCACATAAAAGTAGAATTACAAGTACAGAAATGAAGTATTTACAGAAAAATATACAGAAAATCAGAAGGGACAGGATAAGAAACTGTCAAATAAGAATACTGCTAATCAAGAAACGGTAATAAAAACCTGATGTGTACCATTCACATGACTTTCTCTAGATCTCTGCAATAAATTATTATTGAAACGCTTATTCTTCTATTTACTTCATGAGAATCGAGGAAAAATTAGTAGAAAGGGTCTTATTATCTACTTGCTTCCTAATAAGTAGAAGGGAAATAAGAGAGTACCATAGGCTAAATCGATAGACAAATATTTTAAAATATGGTTGCTCTGTGTTTAATCGAGATCTGCGTATTTTGCGTAATAAGTTTTTGTCTATCTCTTACGGTACACCATGCAAAATTCAATAAAAGTCAACTAAAATATAGAAGCTTTCAGAGGCTATTCTCAGAAAATTGAAGATATAATTTTATTTGTCATGTAAATATCTTAAATACAAAATATTTTAATCAAAAGCGTTAGTCATTTTTGATAAAATCAAAATTTTCGTAATTTTTTTCATGTAAAGGGTAGTTGAGGGTGGGGGGTTTTCTTGAAAATCTTCGTGTCGCATCCTTAGAAGGTACCGAACTTAAATCCATGTTTGGTATTTAACGGTGTTTTCGTTTTTGAGCTATGCTGCCCACAGACACACACACACACACACATTCTTCTAAAAATGCTTTTTTTTTTTTGGATTCATGGGGTCAAAACATGTATTTCCGGTGAAATCTTGGTATCCAAATTTTGGTTTCATTACAATACCTTCTCCATACACTAGGTACCTACATGTAGAGAAAGTAAAAAGATAGAACCAAATGTTTTAAGATGGTTTGGACACATAAATAGGAAACCGAAACAGGTATGGGATAGCCAGAGGGGAAGGAAGAAGAGGGAGAGCGTGGCCAAGAATATGATGGAGTGACTATAGAGAAAATAGTTAATAAGAAAGGAAAGACTTTGAGAGAAGTTAAACAACTAACTTGGCATAGGACAAAATATAAGAAATGGATCATGACCGGCTGAGGAAACCCGACGATCGACAGCGCATAAGGGAGAAGAGAAGAAAAGAAAAGGAAGAATATAAATTCATCATTTGTTTCCATCCATAATTTTCAGATTAATATTAAACCCGGAGGTGTACATTTATTTGAAAGTTGCAACACTAATGAACAATTTATGGGACTGGAGGACATATCATTTTACGGCCTATTGATTGGTGCCTGGAGTTCCTCAACATGCTAATTGTGGTGCTCCATAGGACTGGAAAAGGTACAGCTATATAATATTACCATTACAGCAATACGAGTTTCCGTAGCCATCCTCCGAAACAACATTTACGGCTAACAAATTGTCAAAGGACTTTACATATTATAATATATATTCGCATTTAATATATTTTATCTGTAATAATACATTTTAATGTTCAAAAACATTATTTGTATGTCATCAATGTACTTTGTCTTTATAACAGCTTCTTTATGGAGGAAATTCTAAGCATAAATAAGACCTGGGATGACAAACAGAAAGAAATAACGCTTTTAATCAATTTAGTTTATATGTAAATAGAAAATAAAAGGCGCACATTCACGGGTTCTTTATAAAATTATAATTAACTAGTTTATTATGGAATATAGTCATTCTGATTCGTGATTTGGACAGATCCATCATAATCCACAATTCCCTCATTTTTTACTTTCTCTATTTAGTTCACAGTACATAGGTAAAGAAGGTATTGCATTCCACCCAAGATTTCACTGGAAATACACGTTTTAGAGTCACCCATATAAGAGCTTAGAAAAAAGTCCGTCTGTATATTCCTGTGTCTCTCAACTTGATAACTCAAAAACAAAAGGTTGGTTAAATACAAAACTTTATACTTATGTTCAGAATCTCCCAGCGATACGAAGGTTTTTCATAAAAATCCCAACACTCCAAACTACCCTTTACATAGTTTTCGAAAATTTTAATTTCCTGGAAAATGGCTTCCATTATCTATCTGATGTATTGGTATTTAAACAATTTTAGTCATAACCGATGTGATTGCGGAACCGGGGTGTAGCCAGAATTGGATCCGAGTCATATATCAATTGTTTTAATTATTCAGAAGCAAATAAATATAGAAATAAGTAAACAAATATAGCATGAATATTTGACGGGACTAATAATTTAAAACGTTAATGATTAACTTAAAATTTGGTGAGAAGAATACCTAGCGCAATGCTCAGAAAAAGCCATGGCAACGGAAAATACGTGATGGCGGATGGAAATTGCTAATGATCGGTAATAAGCTCACATAAGATGGTTTGGTAAAAACTCGAAGCGATCCTACAGTGAGCACTGTGCACATAACGAGTTGAATCGAGAGTTTATTAGGTTCAAAGGTTAACCCTAGGTTCCTGTGCCCGTTCACCCAAGTAAATTGAATCGGTTTTAGATAAGGAGCATTTAAAGCTGCCGCTGTAACCCGGCTTATTAGTTTCTAAATCGATATTTGCAGGACTTCCAGTGGTCCTGAATTTGTGAATCTGGTGGGAAAGGGTTTGGAAAGAGTCGCAGTCTGACGGAAATAATAATTTCCATTCCCTTTTTCTATCTTCAGAGAAGTACTGACGACCCATGATGGTTATCGTATGGCATTTATATAAATTAGGACGGACCATAAACACCTGGAGGTTTTTTAAACTCACCGGAAAATCTCTGCTTGGACAAAGATGTGGTTCAGCCATGCTGGAATGTGTAATGTCATAGAGTTTCAGTTGATCTTAAGAAGTTAAAACCTCGCCAAACTAGCGGATTTCACTCCCTTCATTAGACTGTCACCCGCTGTTTAGCGGGGATTCTAGAGATATTTCAATAGACTATTTGAGTTTGTTCTGATGAACGATTTACTGAATGAATACGCTCCGGTGCAGGTCAGCTCTCCATCACAACTGAGCTGGATACAGTGCACTGTCAGACCATAACCAAACTGTGTTACCATCTAATAACAAAAAGTAAATCAAATCATCAATGAAGCATATAATCTGAAACTCCATATCAACACACAGTGCTCCGATTGTGTAAAAGTCTTCAGATATGCAATTAATTAAGGTAAAGGCACACAATACTGATTTTTGCAGAGAAAAAAAAATACATATATCGCTTTTAAAATTTGGAGATAAAATATCCTGAAACACAGAATCCGATTCCACTGTAGATGCCCTTCTGGTCATTTAAATGTCAATGGATGTGAGCAACTGTATGAAAAAACAGTGACATTTTTAAATCAGCTTTTCTAATAAGTTATATCCTTCTTTTCCACTTTTATCCTTTTAAAATGCTTCTTTTGATCAAATTCTATCCCTTATTTTCTTTCAAATTATAAATTCTTTAAAGATGGAAGAAGTGATCTAAAGAACATTTTCTTAATATTGTCTAGAGTTTTAGAATTAGAGGTCTAATAATATATAACAGACTTTTACAAAACTTTAGGTTAGGCAAGAATCTTAGTTTCATTGTTGTATAAAATGCAAAAGGATAACATTTTCTAGTTTACTTCTATAAGGGCACTTCATAAATGATTCGAGTTTCATGGTTGAGATTTATTGTTTTAAATAGTTTTTATTAAAATTAAATAACAAAATCCTCATACAATTTTACTTTGTGTTTGATAAAGATTGGAGACAATGGCATACAAATACCTTATTATAAATTTACATCACAAAAAAAGCATCGAGGTTTTTAATATTTGCCTACAAGTCCCTATGCTTCATTAACAGGCAGAAGCATCTAAATGTACTTCAACAAATTTAAAGTTAATAAACTCAACATTCCGCATAAAGACAATTATTTCATTACCGCAAATTTCCAATATAATCAAGGTTTTTATATGCTACAATTAAAATTGAAGGACATCTAAAAATGAAATTTTTCTTCATAACAGAAAATTTTGCAAGTAGAGGACTATTCCAGACATAAAGAACATCTTTAATGACGTATTTCATGGTAAATTTGTAGCTAGTAGCTTTGGATGTGCTAAGGCGACTTTATGCAAAAAAGTTTGAGCGAGCTGCGGAGCCTGGCTTGCTAACTTCTCCCACAACGTTTCCATTATAATTTGCATAAGAAAGTGCCTTTACGAGACCTTCCCGGAAAGGCTTGTTCATTCTTCACCTCTGTACTGCGAGAGAAAAAAAAAAAAAAAAAGAGAGACCTTTGAATATTTTTCTTCATATAATGTTTTTTCAAAATGACAGTAAGATACGACTCTATAGGATCACTATTATCACCTACGAATATAGTAGAAATGGAAATGGCGTGTTATTTATGGACGCGTCCCATTCTAAATGGGACAGGCGTCCCAGTGAAAGACAGGCGTGCCGTAAATCTACGACACGGGACCAACGTGCAGACTCTTC
This sequence comes from Hymenopus coronatus, assembly GCA_030762935.1. Taxonomy (NCBI): domain Eukaryota; kingdom Metazoa; phylum Arthropoda; class Insecta; order Mantodea; family Hymenopodidae; genus Hymenopus; species Hymenopus coronatus. The sequence goes on from CM060890.1 coordinate 107,058,407, forward strand.
TCCCTTCTCAGGTTTGTGGTATACGAGACGCGTTCTGTACTTTGGTTTCAACTACCATAAACAAATATTGTTATTATTCCTTCACCACCAGCCGTTGCCAATTGCAGAGGTCAAGTGAACGATGGGTGGAAGGGGTGGATGTCGTAAGTGTCGAGGCCACCCTACTGAAATGGGACTTGCATCTACCTTTCCAATATTTACATAAGGAAGCCTTGCTAAGGATTTTTACACCCGAAAAAACCAATCGTCATCCGCCGGGTTTGAACCCGTTACCTTTTTTTTTTAACAGTACCGGAGTCTGATCAGGACTCCGGCGCTGTATCCCCATTTACATTTTCCCCCGTAGGTTTTACCGATTTTTACTGATTTTTACTGTTCCTTTTAGAAACACATACACATTGCACAAACAAATAATACCCATGCCCAAGGCGGGACTCGAACCCACGATCCCCTGTCCACGAAGCACCAAAGCGAGACGCTCTAGCGAGCGCGGCCATGGGGACCGGCTTACCTTGGCTATATGAATTTAGCATGGTAACCATTTAACCACGGAGGCCGATAGAATATAGCAGAAGTGGTAATAATAATAATAATATCTAATAATAATAATAATAATATCTAATAATAATAAAGTAAATACTATATCAGATCAAGCATACAATTTATATTTGAATTATAAGTACATATTTATATGAATAAGATTGTATTACAAACGCAACAACTGAAGCAATTGGGAACAAAACAAAGCTAAAACGTGGAATTTTAAGAATATGGAATGAACAGATAGAAACAGTAGTAAAGGAAAAGGAAATTGCATATATAATATTTTTCTGATGATAATTTAAACACGAAATTATGCTAAGAAACTGATAAGGAATGTCCGCGAAAACAATTTATATCTAATATAGAATATGACGTCATCTTAATAAGTCAGAAAGGGACATATCAAGAATAAATAAGCAAAGAAACTTGGACAGACTATTTTCAACGTTTGCTCAATGATGAAGAATGTGCACAAGAAGATAAATGATGAAAATGATGAAGAACATGCACAAGATACAACACAATAGATCTAGTTACAGTAGATGAATTATACTCCACCTTGCAAAACATTAAATCCAGTGTTCCAGCCGGTATAAATATAGAGTTACTGAAATAAATGTAAAGTAATGGAAAATCATAGAAAGTAGCCAAAATAATACCAATATTTAAAAAGGATAAGGAAGTAAACCTAAAAACTATACGGGTATTAGTCTATAAGTTTAAATTTATAACCTGAAGGTATACTAAAATCATTTCTAATGCTAAAAATAATAATGGGGGAGATTTTAAATAATGAACAATCTGATTTTAGAATAGAACGAGCTATCAGTGACAGATAATGTTTTAGCGTAAACAGAAATGTAGAAAAACGACGAGAGCTCAATTTGAAAACTCATATAACATTCGTTGACTTCGAAAAAGCATTTGAGTTTATGAATTTAGAGAAATATTGCGGTATATACAGTAGCTGTGCCAGAAGCACCCGGCCTGACGTATACATAGCGATTAAATATAGATAAAGTACCAACCTTAGAAAGCTTAAGTTTGAAGTCTGACGATTTTACATTGTATAGCATTTGTTTGGCAGTCATCATTATGAATGCTCTCAGCGAATTTGTAAACATGGATAAAACTGATCATCGTTATATGATACAATACTTTCATTTGAAAGGTCTTAGTCCAACTAATATCAAAGCTGATATAGATTCTACTTTGGGGGAAATATTGGGTGGCAGAGTTTAAGCGCGGCCGTACGAGCTGCCAAGACGAACATCGCAGTGGTCGATTAAATGAAACTGTAAAGAAAATCTACAAAATGGTATTGGATGACCGTCGACTGAAAGCGCGCGAGCTAGCAGACATTGCAAGGATTTCAAAAACTTCTGCACATTGCATACTGACTGAAAATATATGAGGAAGTTGTGTGCAAGGTGGGTGCCACGTTTGCTCACAATAGAACAAAAACAGTGTCGTGAGGATGTTTCAGTCGAGTGTTTGGCAATATTTCGCTGCAATAAAGCTGAGTTTTAGCGTGATTCATAACAGTGGATGAAACCTGGGTCCATTATTTCACCCCTAAGAAGAAGGAACAATCAAAACAGTGGATTGGAAAGGGAGAATCGGCTTCAAAGAAGGCAAGGTCATGGCGTCAGTTTTCTGGGATTTTCATTTATTAGTATCTCAAAAAAGGAAAAGTAATCAATGGCGAATTTTATGCGAACTTGTTTGAGTGATGAAATCGAGCAAAAACGGCCCCATTTAGCGAAAAAGAAAATGTTGTTTCATCAAGATAATGCACCAGTTCACACGTCCATTACCGCCATGGTCAAAATGTTACAATTCGAATTGCTTCCCCATGTACCCTATTCGTCAGGTTTAACCCCTTCTTATTTTCTGTTTCCAAACTTGAAGAAGTGGTTTGGTGGGAGAAGAGTTGGTAACAATGAAGAGGTTGAGCCTGCAGTTGATAGCTATTTTGTAGACCTCAACAGTTCTCACTATAAACAGGGTATCGAAGCTATTGAACATCGCTGGGAAGTTTATCGAGCTGAAAGGAGACTATGTAGAGAAATATAGATGTTTTTCCCCAAAAGTTGTGTGCATTCTTTGTTAGGTCGGGTACTTCTGGAACAGCCCTCATAATAGACAAAAGAGGATATCCCCCTCATGTAGTAGAAGTAAGAGAAACATTATATACAGAAATAAAAGCATAGGCACGTCAAAACAGAAGAAATAAAAGTGAATTAAGAAGGAAGACAGAAATGAGGCCTCTCTCACACACAATTTAATATATGAAAAGAAATAAAAACCTGAATGTGATTCTCTGTGTTGATGATGTAGCAATAATACAGAACAATGAAGTGAGGCTCCAACGTTCCGTATATATTGGGAAAAGTATAATCCTAACATAACCTCAGTGAAACCAAAATAATGACGAGTTGACGAAAATAACCAGTAAGGTCGAGTATTGAAAATAAATGCCTGGAACGTCTCTCGACTTTCAGCTATTTGAGCTCTGAAGTTAGCTTTAATAGAGAAAAGAATAAACTGCTTCAACAGATATGTAACAACGAGTAACAAATGCAGTAAAGAAACGACATTTTGTAAAACCACTGCAATCCCATGCTTATGTATGAAAATGAGTCCTGGATATTAAAAGGAACAGATAGGCGCAAAATACAGGCAGCAGAAATGTGGTTTATAAGAGAGAAGGAATGACCCAGGCGAGATTTTTTTCGGATTCACTCTTAATTTTTATTGTTGTTTAATATTGCTTTTGACTGTGTATTTCCTTTGTCTTTTTTATTTTCGTATTTACTCTTTTAATTCTTTGTTGTGGTTGTTGTTTTAATATTGCTTGTAATGTGTATTACAAAAGCACGTACGGTCTGTGGACCCGTGCGACTGTTGAATTTCTATGTATGATATTGCTATATTAATAAATACACTTATTCATTCACTTATTCATTCAAGAAAGGAAAGAGTTCAAGAAATTTTTGTATGGAAATTCAGTAGCTTCTCTGCCTAATAGGTACGTAGTAAAGAAAAGAAAGGTTGGAGAAAAATATAGTAATGGTTTTAAATCGTGTTTTATATAGAGACGCCAATTTAACTGCTATGGTTCTCAGCGTCTCATTTACATAATATTTGAGGTGAAAGATTGCTTATTTTGCTAAGGGGCCTCTTTATAAGGCTAGAGGAATTTTTTTACATGCCTTAAATCTACGACACGGGATCACCAGATATACTTATCTTCCGAGAAAAGCCCTGTTAAGGATTTTAGGTCCGAAAAATTCCATCGTCCTCTGCTGTGTTTGAAACCTGACCTTGAAAATCTACAACACAACAGATGACTATAATCATCGTGGAAGATATATCAATTGTATTGGGACCTGCCTAAAATGAGTGAATAAACATTACTATAGTTGGTATCTGAGTCTTAGCTTTCTACCAACTTCTTCCTCATTCCTTTTTGTCTTGAAGCATAGGGATGGTTCCATCAACCCATCTTCTCCATTCTTCTGTCCCTCATTATTCTCCTCATTTATCCCAACATCTTATTCATTTGACTTTCAACCTTTTCATTCTATCTTCTGACATTCGGGGCCTTCCTTTTCCTCTTTTTCCTTGTAGCTTCGCTTCTAGTATTTATTTAACTTTACTGCCCTCTACCATTCTAAATGCGACCCCACCATCTCAATTATCTTTGCTTCCACTGGTCTTAGACCTACTTCTTCTCCAATTCTTTCACCCTTATTTTGTCCCTCCTGGTTTTATTATCAGTTTTTATTACATATTTCGTCTCAATGGATTGAACTTATTTGCTTGTTTTGCAATGATATGCTTTTCATTCCATATCTAAGAGTAAGCATCAATAACGAATGATATAGTTTGAGTCGTTACCTCTTTCTACAGTTCAAACTGCACCGTTGATAACTGCTTACGTCACAGTTACGCAAAAGCAAGATCAACATACTATTTGCCAGAGTGACGTAATATGCGACTTTGCTGCCAGCACTATTCACCTCTGCTGCCCTAGCAAGCCATTGAGGGACTGAGCCCAATCAGTGCTATTGGGGATATCGCCGTGGGACGGTCTTATCTTCAATAAGCACAGCGAAGTTTGCTGCGTAGCGGCCTAGGGTAGGCAAAAATGAGGTTTCTTTCGGCTTGGGTAAAATTGGTATATGTTTGAAACTGTGAAAACACAATTTTGCTCGGGATGATCAGCCGTTTATCTTATTACTAAAGTTTGGCCAGTTTCTGTTTCACTGCTTGTATCTTATGTGTGATTTATGAACCGGATTCACAAACTGTAATTAACAATGTAAAAACTATAAAGATTTAAATGCAAGTTAAATTAGATATACTCGTAATGACTGAGAAAAGAAAAGTTATTCAAAATGAATATGATGAAACTCTGCTAGTGTTTTTTCCTGTTTCGTAGAAAAATTTCCCTAGACCTTTTAGGAGATTGTTTATGTAAAGATTTTCTCTGGGATTTTTGTATAAAGTATTGCCTAGGATTGCTATGGTAGAAGAGCGTATACATTTTTAGAATCGTGGAGTGTTTTTGTATTCGCGTAGTTTTTTATTACGGATTTCCGTACTCTTACGTTTTCAATACTAGTTGGAATTTTGTTTTTATGGTTACTTCTTTATTTCCTAAGGTTTCAATGTAAATAGATATATTATGTACAAAAGCATTGGTGATAACAACTTAATATTTTCACTGGATTCCTAAAGACTCTAAGACAGTGTATCTGATCCATTTAGAGATTGTAGGGAAATAGTATTTTAGCAGATGAAATATTATATTCAGAATGAAGCTAGAGAGAACACATTTGACCAGTCATTTTTCTTTATTTCGCTTGAAATGGCGTGCATCAAGGATCGCAATTAATTTAGAGAGAAGGGGAAGATTACAAGGGACGGGGTGTTGCTATCGTTCCAGTAAGAATCTAAATTGCACTGCTCATCTCCACGCGCGGCGTAGCAATCAAGCCTAAGTGTAAGTAAAGATAATGAGGCTTACAGCAAGGGGACGGGCTTCTCTTGATGCTAGTGAGCTGCTGATGGCTTCCAAGGGCACCGTTGTATTGTTCATTACGGGAAATAAACAATTTTATTGTAACTCTGGATATACGTTAACCACTTACGGATGCCCCGAGGAACTACGCTGCAGTACCATCATTTCACTTCAAACATGGGATGGGCATAACTGCTTTGCTCCAATGACTTATCGTCCTTGATCATGTGTAGTTGGATCAATAACCTGCATTGTGGTGTTCGCGTGGCGTGTACAATGACCCCAAACGTAAAGAGCAACAGAAAACCATAAACTTATATGAGAATACGCAGCAAATATTTCCTTCATCCCTCTGTGGAGACTTGACCGATTTTTCATAAACTTGACTTTACCCAGCTATATGCTTATTGTACTATCTCCTTTATTTATAGTCTTAGTTAATTAAAATTGGATTTTAACTAAACATCTTCTGGATTTAATAAGACCATTAATTCATACCTTTTCCTAACCAGTGCTACGCATTTGAAGATTATATGATAGACTAATTCTTCCTCGACATTGTACAGCCTACATGCTGGTTCTTCTGTGAAGATTCGCATTGTAGTATAGGTGTGCCGGAGGGGATTCCACACTTCTGCCAGTTGTTGAATTTTAGTGCGTCAGAGCCCAGGAGGATAGGATGAGATAAGAGTAATTACAGCGGGGAGCCGGAACCAGACGCAGGAAGGAGTCACCGTGGAGGGTTCCAAGCAGTTCCTCATCTCGGTAATGAGCAAGGAGCTCGCGGGGCAGGTCTGACAAAACTTCTCCGAGTTTAAAAACGACTACCAATGCCATCCCGCCGCCGAGAGCTGAATTTCCAAAGCGTAGTCGCCTCCACGGAAGGGAGCCACCGCCGCTGTATTTGCCGACTTAATCCTGAAAAAGACCAGCTGATAAAATAGAGATGAAATGAAGGAACAGGAAGTTCGAAAGAATGAAGAAACCTCCCCAGCATTCGCCCAGTGATCCGGAAAACCCCCTAAAAGCCATGGGCCAGAGAGGTCGGCCGGGGGAAACCGGTCCCACGACTTCCCGAATGCCAGGCCTAAAGAAACGGCTGAGCCACCTAAGTCGGTTTCTCATCGAATGTAGATGTTTTCTTAGTCTACAATGCTGCTATCAGGATCTGCTGAGTTTAAGCACGTCTTCAGTTAATAAGGAAGACATTTTACTTTCATTCTCTTACTGCTTTCAATCTTCTTTTTACACCCATTTTTGTTGGTGGTAATATTTAATGCACCCATCAATAGTTTTTCGAATAAAATTTATAGGGATGCCAAAAACTGGTTCTGACCATCCTCTGCCGGCACAATCAACCGCCCTTTCGTAATATTTCGCAATAGGGCGATAAAATGAAACGGACTAACAAATAATGACATTTATAGATTTTAAGTTGATTTTTTTGCCAAATTTATGTCTTTTTTGTATTTAAATATTAGAACTTAATTGCATTTTTTTTTTCTGGTTAGTAACTTTACAACTCTGATATTAATAATGGCAATACTGATTTTCTTTTAACCAAGAATTCGAAATTGGTCCTGCTATGTAGCTCTACAATACTTGAGCAACCGACATGGCTGGAGCAAACCTGCCTTTTCTTTATTCTGCTCTCCATGAGCTGCCGTGGAGATGACCTTACCAAGTTTTTTTTTTTTCCTACTTCCTCACAACTTTCATTGGACGTTACACCAATACGCCACTGAATCTTTGCACTTGACAGTTCGGAGGGTTTCACGTAATGTTGGCTATATTGTGGCTAATGACTAATTCGTTGTTGTTATTATTATTATTATTATTATTGTTGTTAATTGAAAATAACTCATGCATAATACACTGCATTGTATGTGAAATAAATTACGTACTTTGGAGAATATAGTACAACTGTTAGTTGAACTGATCATAATATTGGTTGAAGTATGAAGTTCGGGACTTCACTTACGACACTGCAAGTTGTTAGTCGCCCTCCGTGATATATAGCTAACTTCATATAGCCAAGGTCGCGGGTTCAAACCCAGCGGAGGGCGATGCATTTTTGGGCGTAAAAATCCTTAGCATGGCTTCCTTCGGAAGGGAAGTAAAGCCGTTGGTCCCGTGTTGTAGATTTACGGCACGTAAAAGAACCTCAAGCCTGATAGAGAGACCTCTGATCAAAATTAAGCGATCTTTCACGCCCAATTTAGAATGGAACAGTAGTTAAAGAGCGTCCATTAATAATACGTCATTTACATTTTTCCATTTTGTAAGCCGCCATTGGGATGTGTCACATAAAAATAATTTGAGATAATCTTGTGGTTTACCGGGAAACATACGAGTCACTTGAGAAATTTAATGTCGTCCCGGCATATTGCCGTGGCAGATCAAATGTAGAGCAACTGTTAGAGACAGGGAGATCCGTGGTTCAAATCCCGGGTATGACATTGCATTTTTCAGTCTGATTCTACCTATACAATATAGAATAACTTAATGCAAACTTGCTTGTTGCAACAGAGAAGTGAAAAAGTTATAAATATGGTATAACAAAATGCTTCACATTCATCGGTTTAAAATTGTAAAGACTAAATTCCATCTACACTTCAGTCGTCAGCATTCCTGGAAGCATAACCGCAGTAGCCATAATGTTTCACTCCCTTCCTATTAATAAAACATCTCGTAATTAGTCCAAGAAGTTGTTTCGATGCACGGTTTTTTCTGAAGGAATATATAGGATGCCAGTTAACCTTCCATGTACGTTTCCCGTTCTAGGATTTCTCGGGGCTTTTTGTTAATTCCAATATTTGACAACAAAAAAATCACCTTGCAAACCATAACTCGATGATCGGTTTCATATTTGAGGTATTGTCGCACTTCAAAGCTTGTATAACTAATATGAATGAAATATATAAACAGATAATTAAATATAGATAAATATACATAAACATCAGCAATACTATTGACAATAACAAAAGATATAAATTAACTCGAACAATATGTAGTTTGTAAAGAACAAATTGAGATTACAAACTGAAGCACGAGATTGAAAGTAGCCAGATCTGACAACACAACCGCTTCCAGTTCCATTTCCACTTTGTGTTGTGATTAGCTCCTTTTTTACGAGTGTACTAACTTAACTGCAAGCTGTTAAGTGTAAAGATTCAGCAGCTAGGGTATAGTTGCATTTGACATTAACATGCTTCGAAAACAGCCGGTCCCCATGCCCGCACTCACTAGTGCCTCGCTTTGGTGCTTCGTGGCGCAGGGGATCGTGGGCATGTGTGTTTGTTTTAAATGTGTATATGTGTATGTATTAGAAGAAAAAACGATAATCAGATAGAAAAAAAATTAAAAAGAAAAAAAACCAACGCTTTTTATTAGATTTTAATTCTATAGAAACTGTAAGCAAACCTATTTGGCAAACACCAAGGAAGTTACATCGAATATGTCATTCTTTCCTTCATTATGAAATGTCATGATTTTAGTGATACTGGGTTTCCACTTTCTAAAAAAAAGTGTATTTACTTTAACTTCCACGCTGAAGGCATGTGTAAAATGCAATACAATTTTGTATCGCTAGCGGAAAATACACAACCCCTAAAACCATATCTCTATTTACACAGGTCAAACAATCAATTTGATGAACTGACACCATGTGACAGCATGTTATTAATTAAATCAGAACGGAAAACCAAGGAACCCCTCGCTTGCGAACAATGTCTGCCTACGTCACCACTGCTCCCAGCCTGAATCCCTTCAGTTCTGTCTATAAGAATAAAACTAATAACGATACTGAGGAAGAATGAATGTCGGAGGTAAATAAGAAGAGGCGTGAGGAAGGGCAAAGTCTGAATACAAAAGCCATTCTGCGACTTTCATTAAGGGGAGCCATATTTTTGCATCTATAAGAACTCCATGAACAAATAGCACTATTATCTCGTGTTCCATTGACAAAACTGTTCTGTAGGTGAATCGAATAGCTGTGAAATGGAAAGTTCGGTTCTATCTCTAAAACAAACTACTCAATCATTCTTCTATCTAAATGAGTTTGCTTTCCTATAAATTTCCTCCAGTTCAAATGCTTCACTAGTGTCATTTCTCAATCGATCCTATTATCGACTCTTCGGTGTTTGAAATTGCTCTCGTGCATTCTGGTGAAGCTAGCATAGATATGAGGGAACGTTTACTTCATATCTTCAGCCATCTATCACCACTGTGTTGGAAATTGACATCTATTACTCTGGGTGCCAAGTGGGACAATTTCTCGAATGGCAGCACCCAGAGATGGACTGTATTACATACATTGATATGGGAGAGTAGCCAAGGACACTTAATTTGCTTCAGGGACTTAACTAAAATAACTGATGCGTTAAATTCACATTATTTTTCTACCTGTTCAACAAAAATATTCCTACAAAAGATTATTTTTTTATCTACATCATACACATTACCAGAAGTGTAAGTAGGAGGGAAATAAGGCAACACACTAAGCTAAAGCGATAATCAAATCCTTGAAACGAAAGATGGCTTCATTCTTATTTTATGAGAAGGTATAATTTCTAACCGACCTGTTTTTTATCCATCACAAATAAATAGATCTATTGAATGAATATAGTATAATCTTCCACCAGCCGAACACACTTACAATGAATTAACTTTAATTACTAAGAAGAATTAACTAGCTGAAAATTAAAACCAATAACAAGGAATATCTCACTATACACATAAAAACGTACATGAAATAATGTATGTGTTTTAATGAGATCTACATTTTTTGAGTTCTAAGTTGTTACTATCTGTTGCTGTTTACCACTTATGCAAAATAAGCAAAACTCATCCAGAATGAAGACGTCTTCAGAGACTATTCCGAGAAAATGCAAGATTTACATTTTATTTCTCATGTAAATATCTTTAATATATGATATTTTAAACAAAATCGTTAGAGCAATATTTGAGAAAAACAACATTTAAAAAAAAATCCATGTAAAGAGTAATTTTATTTGAGATGGGGAGATTTTCTTGAAAGATCTTTGCTTTTCTTTGAAAGATACTTAAGATAAATACCAAGCTTTAACGGTCTTTTCGTTTTTGATCATGCCGTTCACACATACACGGACTTTTTTCTAACACGTTTTTTTAGTCTCAAGGACCTTAAAACATATATTTCCAATAAAATGTCGACCTCGAATTTTTGGGTGGAATACATTTTATACATAGTTCGATTACAGAAAGTAAAAATAGCAAAATTAGACAAAACCTTCAGATTTTCAGTTGACAGTTGTCTCGATGAGGAACACGAAGACCAAGATATCGATGGTTTATAGAACTGTGCTTCATGACACATTTATTTATTTATGCTAAGCTGTATACAGATAATTATGACCAGTGTTTAGTTGCGGCTCTTTATCGGTCATACTCAGCGTTTCTTAATTCTAGCTTGTTACATATTTTTGATTCTTTTTACTGTCCATACCCATTTATTTTTCACTTTATATAGGAATTGCCCAATCTTTTTACTGTGATTTTGAAACATTTCAACTATCGCTTCATTTCTCTCTTAAACCATTTCCTATTAATATACTCTTTCCTCCAAACTTCAGTCCCTTTACATATAAATAATATATGTTTGATATCTTCATTTCTCCAATATAGGACATTGATTTTGTGGAATATGCTTCCGTAAACCTTTTAATCTCCATACTCCTGCTTTCAGCCATGCAATACCTTCTCGCTCCTCTTTATTTGTCACATCTATATACTTTTCTCATGCCCATGAGTCTTTCATTGGTATATATAACTAAAGATATCTCATATACTTTGTATTTCTAAATCCTCAAATGTATTCACATAATTTTCTGTTCTTCTCCATATTTCCCCTAACCCACTACTTTCCAAATTATTATAGAGAGAGTCTACCCATTCCTTGTTCTTTAAACTTTTTTCTTGATCTATAAACACTTTTTTAACAAATTTCTTCCATCCAAGTTCAATATCCTATACCAGCATTTCAATGCCCTTTCAATAAATTTTCCGCCACTCTACCCAGCTCTGTTTATGCTGCCTGTCTAACGGTTGCATTTGGTAACCCAAGCATTTCTTTACAAAATTTCTATACACCTCATCTATGACTTCCCATCCTCCTTCTACTCCCCATATAGCGTTTTTGCCTCAACCACCATACTGTATACTTTTCTAACCATCTAATATTTATATTTCGTAGTTTGTATATGAAACTTCTGTAAGCTGATAAAGCTCATTTTCCTTTTGCCAATGCTAATTTCTTTACACAAACTTCTTCTTACACTACTCACTTCACACTCCCTTCATGACACAAGTTGATTATAAACAGCAAATGTCATTAACGCACATGCACAATCAGAGCGACCATAAATCTTAATCCTCTCTAGTAAATAGGCATTAAATTACGATTATCATTAACAGCTGGACGTGTGAAATATGCTCTCGTTCCATCATACTGTAATGACCTTTCCATCAGACTGCCGGTTTGTTTAACAGGTAAGTTAGATGGGAATGGATGTTCTGTTTTTTTGCTCTTGTTTTAGTTGATAAACAAGCTCATAACTGTCATTGAAAATTCATTTACTGAAATGCTGTTTTTATAGTCAGAACCAAGAATCACCCAAGATACTAAGAAATAAGAACTGTTGATTACCAACGTGGCCGTGGCCTATTGATTAGAACGTTGCGTCTCACCTGGTTCGATCCCAGGGGACCGCATGTGGGATTTGTGGTGGACGAAGCGGAGTCTGGGCCGGCTTTCTCTGGGTTCTACAGTTTCCCGCATCATTCATTCCACAGATTGCCCTATAATAATTTTGCTGTTACCATTTCACCGTCAGTTCCATCAACACTTCCTCACTTTCATACCAGGATTCGGCCTAATCACCCACCCTGGCTTCTCTCTGATCCAGAGCTTCTACTCAGCAGGCGCTGGCTTGTAAGCTCTGGGGGTGTAAGTACGAGGGTAAAAAAAAAAGAAAGAAAGATGACCAACGTTTATACTTTCCGTTATACATAAACAGAATATTACAAACATATTTACATTTTATCACGTTCTTGAGCCTTTCTCTTATACACGTATATTTTATTCCACATAATCACGAAGTAGCAACAATAACAGGTGAGTTTATGAATATAAATGTTGATTTACATGGTTTAAGTTTTGAATTTTGGGATGGAATGGCATACCTTCTCTATCTACTATATATGTAATCTACATAAAATGATGATCTTCAAAACCAGTATTTAGTTTGTGGAATACAGCAAGAAACAGCCTCCCACATATCCTCAAAAGCGAAGCTCCAGATAGTAAAACGTATGAATTAAAACCCAGAGAGTATCTTCCTAAAGAAAACACTGTTAATAACTTACTACCCCTCATTTGAAAAACAGCGATATTTAACCAAACTATAAAGAAAGGTGATGATAGAATAAGGTTTCAGTATCATTGCGACTCAAACGCACAACTGCTCTACAACAATCAAATTTATATATTTACACTTTGAAGCATATCTTAGAGGCGTTGGACTCGGTGTTCTTGTGACAGTACCGAGAAGTGTAACTAACCACGAGACCCCCGTAGCCCCGAGACTTGCTGAGTGGCTTTGAAACAAGACCCCCGTTCGCTGGCCTGGAGAGATTCCGTCCACCACCTTCAAGTTATTCTCTATGCGTGCGCGGCACTGGGCAGAACTGCAGCCAGATCAGGTATTGGCCGCCTAACTTGGCGTGCAATGTTTAAACTTAACTAGGTACTTTAATAACCCCCAAAATAACCGCCATTGCCAGTTTCTTCAGTAAAGAATACTTATTCTAATTAAGCCCATATATTACACCGAGTGAAAGGGGAGTAATTACATTAATTTAAATCAGTGATAGATCTCGGTATTTGGAACACATTTTGTATCTTACGTTTTTGTCTCTGACCATTTCCTTGGAGATATTTTAGTTTTGTCGAAAATAAGAGGCAGACAAGCTGGGAACGCTCAACAACCTGACCAACCTCAACGCAAGTTATCGAGTTACGTCACGTCTGAAAAGCTGCTCGGAATATTCCTTTAATTCTTTGTGATTAATTATTTCGAAACTCAATGTGATCTCCCAATTCTTACGAAACTAATGTCAAAAAATGCGTTACTCTACGCATATTACAAGAAACAAACCATAATATTCGTATATTGTTGTTTAATTACGCATCTAATCTGGAACAAAGCCATTTATTTTTTAATCGAGAACAAAATGTCATTCGACCTTTTTGTTTGTAATGCTTCTATGAAACACATATTAGAAGGAATGTAATAAGTTCCCTTCCACCCGTATACACTTATGCCAGTAAAGTCCCCATGCGCTACAGTATTAAGAGCAAATAACACGACTCCTTTAGTGTACATCACCATACACAAAAGTGTAGTGTAGTCAAGTGTTTATAGTGATAGAGAAAGTATATATCTGACTACTGTTTCTGTCTTTGCACCCTACAAAACACAAATGTGGATTAAAAGTTTACCTGATTGAACAGGAAGTAATATGGGCCCGCCTGGTTAGTGTGTGGGTATCATGTTTGCCTCACATTCAAGAGGTCGCAAGTTCAAATCTCTGTTAGGGTGAATAAGCGTATCTGGGTAGGATAAGCTTTCATTACTTTCGGGGTTTTCTATTATCCTGAGAAGACAAAGTCGAGTCACTTTAACTTCCATGGATCCCAAGATCATTCATCGTCCAACCAAATTAAAGGAAGTTAAGATAGAGAGAAAAAAAAGTAAAGCAATAACACGTTTATAAGAATAATTTGTTGAAAGTGGATCGAGAAAATCATGCGATTGCATCTCATCGGACATTTTTGTGTACTATAAGGGATGATTGGCTCGGCTTACAACTGCATTATTTAATAAAGGAAATCAGAAACGATGCAACTAGCATTTGCATCAGTTAACATGGACTGCCTCGTGCCGGTGATGAGCATGCATGCGTTACGTAGAATGGCTTAATCCCTTGCATAATTTAGAGTAACGACGATCCAGCGAGGGGAGATGTCGTGTCCCCGAGCAATATAACAACAACAACTACCACTCTCAACTTGAGACAACTTAAATCTTTAATTAGGATCCGAGAGCAGTACAGCATTTGCCACGAAAAAGTGAAACACTTTGCGATGCTGATGTAACCATTAGTCACCGTGTGACAGGCGCTCCTGCAATCAAAACTACAATTTATCATTTTAATGAACTGAGTAGCAACCCTAATGATATCACCCCTCGCTCTCTTTTCCCTTATTTTCCCTTTCAGATCGCTGCTGCTACTTCAAATGTCAATCTGTTTCGAAACGTGAAAGTAATTAATTACTTGTATGTTTCACGATATTTAAAAGCTTTTGATTGTTTCGATATAACATCTGGAAAATTAATAGCCTCGTGACGTTATTGTCGATGCTGCACAACCGCTTCAGCACCTGTGTATTCTTCATCACTGGACGACATGCACAACAATTTAGTGTTTTATTTATTACTTTCTCTACACCCACTATGTACATAGTGTATAGAGAAGCTAATGTATTGCACCCAAAAATTCGATACCGAGATTTCACCGGAAATATACTATTTTTTAGAAAAACGTTCGTGTGTGTGAGTGTTTGTCAGTGTGGGACAGCAAAGCTCAAAAATGAAAAGTCCGGTATATACCAAACTTGGTTTTTAAGTTCAGTATCTTCCAAGGATACGCTACGAAGATTTTCAAGAAAATTCTCACAACCACAACTAACTTTTACATGGAGAAATTTTAGAAAATTATCTCAAAAATAGCTATAATGATTTTGGTTAAAATGTGGTTTATTAAAAATATTCACATGACAAACAAAAAGTATATGTTAAATTTTCTGGGAATAGCCTCTGAAGACATCTTTATTCTGGATGAATTTTGAGGAATTTTGCATACTGATAAACCCTAAGAGATAGACAAAAACGTGTTTAACAAAAAATGTAGAGCTTATTAAAACACACAATTTATGTTATGTACTTGTTATGAGATATTCCTTGTTATTTGTTTCAAATTTAAAATATCTCTCCAGGAAAGTTGTAAACTCCTGGCACTGCACATAAACTGATTTAAACCAAATGGCAACCAGTTTTATAAAGATTTGACTATCGCTATTGTATTCCCTTATTTCTCTTTTACTTACAAGGAAGCACGTAATTAAGACAATTTCTGTTAATGTTTATCCCGATTATCCTAAAGTAGATAGAAGAATATGCTTTTTAACAATAATTCGTCATAGCGATGGAGAGAAAGTCAGTTGGTTTTTTTTTTTTACGTTATCTACCAACTACAAGGCAGGTACAGAACATATTTGATTCCGAGGTTTCACTGGAAATACATATTTTAAGGACCCCTGAGTATTAAAAAAATATGTTTAATAAAATATCTGTCTGTGTCTGGGTATATGTTGTGTTTTTAGGGGAGGGAGCAGCATGACTCAAAAACGCATTCATGAGTTCCATCACTCCAAACTACCCCTTACATAGTAGATTTATCAAAATTGTCGATCTTCTTAAAATTGGCCCTAATAATTTTGGTTAAAATATAGTATATTAGAAATATGTAAATAACAAGTAAAAAGTATATCTTGAATTGTTGGAAATAGCAAAAAGGATCTCATTAAAACCCAAAATGTATGTCATATTACTTTTATTGGTGTTATTGGTCTTAAAATTTCCAATACTTGAATTTTCTCAAATGGGAAGTTGTTATTCAATTTTTCATCCTGCTGATGCAAAACGAAGAGGATTTCAGTTGTATCACATAGCGACCGGCTTTTAAAAGAATTGAATCTCGTTTAGTCTTTATTTCTGGTGTAATTACAAGGAACCCAATAATAAAACCATCTTAATGCTTATCTCGGTAAGGATGAAGTAGACAGAAGAATAAACTTTTGTAAGCATAGTTTGCTGCAGTATAGGTAGAGAAAGCTATATGAATGTAGCACATTAGAGATTTGGTCATGTCACGACGGTTTATTAGGCGAGATACCCATTGATTGGCATGTCGTGCCAAGTAGATGGCGCTAGAGTGCAATCCAGTCTAGCTGCTTTTACCATCCGTATTCAGATGACGCCATCCATAATTAGATAGCGGAATACAGCTAGCCTTCTAGGACTCATCTCTTATACCACTCTTAATTTGCTCCGCGACACAGATGGCATTTAGCGGCTTTCACTATCTGTGGATTGTTGGCAGCGCAATCGGAATTACTATCCGTTTTCAGTTTTACCATTATTTTAGCCTAATCGTTGGGTCTTGCTGTTAAATATAAAATCCTGTGCTTACCTTTGAGACTGAAGGAAATTATGAGAAGAGAAAAAAAAAAAAATTGGTTGCTCCGGGGTATTTGAACCTAGCACCTCCCAAATGGGGCCACATATGTTACCGCCTGAGCAAAAATGCAAAGTTAATTATTGCAATGTAACAGAATTTTTAACATTTTACTAGCAAGGAAACCGAGAAGCACAAGAGCAAACGCACTTCGAAAGAACTAAGGAGCAAATTAATTAAGCCGGCGTGTTTTTTACTTTTATTTACTTTTCTTCCTGCTCCAATTTCTCTAAACGTTTTCCTAGGTTTCCCTGCGGTTTTAGCTTTAGCTTCCTACATTAGATTTAGATTCTTATCACTCCTGGTTGCCTCATGAATTATTTTCGGTAAAAGTTTCGTATTTTATATTTTTATTTTAAATACATCAATAAGTAACGATACATTTGAAATGCAGTTTTAAAAATATAAAATAAAGCATTAAACAAAAGAATGTGAATAAAACGAATTAATGAATTAATGAAAGAATATTATTTAACAGTGGTTCCAAATAGTGCACACTTGTAAGTATACAGTATTTTCTTCCATTTACTGTACTTAATACGACTGCATCTTGAAATCTTCTATGGTAGTAAATAAATTTGAAGATATAAAGCTGCAGGGGTACATCCCAATTATTTTTCACTTATTGGATGTTTAAGGTTTTATGGTTGTTCCGTCTGATTTTCTTTATGGAAGTTAAACAGCAGGTTTTCGACTTCCAGCTCTGTTTCGTTTACAGTGCTGTAAAATAAGAATAAATACACAAAATAAACCCATCTTGAAGTTTTAAACAGCAGGCTAAATAGTGATCTTACCTAAGATTACTTTAGAAGCCACCTTACCAAGATCGCTTAGCATACATTTTTACTCACGAACGAGCTTTGAGGGTTTTAGACTCATTTACAAAGCTTTGCATATTTATAAAGGTCTCAAAATAAGGGCGAAAGTAAATGAGTAATACAGCTAAATTACATTCTTATAACTTGGAGGTCAAAAAGTGCATAAGACGGCTTTTTAGGTAGTTTATAAACACACACACACAAGTTAAAATACATTTAAATATTTAAATTATGCTCAAACTTTGTTACAGCTATAAATGCCTCATCATTGTACATTTTTGAGTGTAAAATTACCTATATAGGAAAGAGAGAAATTAAGTGTACACTTAAATGTACAGTTCCTACCTCTTTATTTATTGTTTCATTTATATAGCCCCCTTTAACATATAAGGTCATATAGGAGTCTTTGCATTAAAACCAAATCGTTGTCTGTAGGTTCTTAACGTTGGGTTTAAAACGTTTTATTTGCCTCAAGCACACACATTCATTCTCACATACATATTTTCAGATAGGAAATAATTCTGGTTAAAGAAAAATTTCCCGCTCCAGATGGGAATCGAACCCGAGACCTCCAGATGAGAAGTCAAGTACCATCTTTCTAATTTCCCCAGGCATAATTCTAGTCGCTTAGTTGACAACTTGCTTAAGCTATTACAAAAGATGGGCAGTGTATAATACTGCTTTTGGGCTTGTGCCCTTGTTGACTACCGTAAGTTATACACTTATGATATTAAAAAGGCTGGCTATAATATTACATTGTTCATTAGGGCAAAATCATACAACAACAATAATGCTTATAATAATACTAATAATAATAACATCACCAGTTAAATTATACAGAGTGGTTGATTTTTAACCATACCACAATCGCGAGTATGCGTGATTCTCTTGCAGTGCAGTGACCTCGGTATAAAAGTAAAAACAGAACAAAGACCTACCCGATCGAAATAATCAAATTTGATTTTAAGAGTATTTCAAAACATTGGTTAGTTTAAAATATTACACAGATTCCATTTAATAACTAACAAATCTGATGTGTTTCCTTCACATGGCTTTCTCTACAATCTATTGTTACAAAAGATTATTGCTTTATATACATTGTGATAATCGAGATAAACATTTGCTGAAATGGTTGTATTAGTTTCTTATAAGTAGAAGGGAAATAGTGCATTACACTAAGCTAAAGCGATAGTCAGATCTTTTAAAACGCCGGTCGCAATGTGAAACAAAAGGAGGCTGAAAACAACAAAGGACATCTCCGAAACTGTTAACTCTGCAAAAAAAAAAATGTGTATGTGTATATATACATATATAAATGGTGTGTTTTAACTACTCCTACGGTTTCCCAGTTATACAAAATTCCCAGAATGAAGTCTTCAATGATATTCCCAAAAAATTCAAGATAAACATTTTATTTGTGTAAATATTTAACATGGGGTATTTTAATCAATATCGTTAGAACAAATTTTTGTAGAAAACAAAATTCTCAAAATTATTCCATATAGAGAATAGTTTGGGGTGGGGAATTTTCTTAAAAATGTTCGTGACGCATCCTTGGAGGATACTAAATATAAATACCAACTTTAGCTTCTAACGATCTAGTGGAATTCCACGACTGGGTGGAATAAAATATCTTCTCTTTCTACTATGCACTTTGCACATGTGCGCTAGATAGAGTAAAATATACAAATGTACTGAAGGGAAATGGGCCAGTTTTTCTACT
This sequence comes from Hymenopus coronatus, assembly GCA_030762935.1. Classification (NCBI taxonomy): domain Eukaryota; kingdom Metazoa; phylum Arthropoda; class Insecta; order Mantodea; family Hymenopodidae; genus Hymenopus; species Hymenopus coronatus. The sequence goes on from CM060890.1 coordinate 107,077,917, forward strand.
GCCAAATGCACTGCCTTCAAGTTACTGATAAATAGAGCTCGGTTTGGGTTCCGAAGCGCACACAGTTACTAGCACACAGAGCAGTGGGGAGGAGTTTGTAGCGTAACATGCACACGTTGAGGTATCATCTATTCCAAAAGTAGCTCACTACATGTACTGGCATATGCATAGTTCTAATTCATAAAATAACACAATGAAACAATTATTTCACAATATAATTAGTAAATAAAACACCTTGTACTTTCACAAATTCATAAAGTATAAAGCTTGATACAAAGTTGACTGCAGAGTTTTGAAAAACAATGAACATAAATGAACCAAACTCGCTCAGAATTCATTGCAGTGAATTACAAGATGCATCTTTACTGTATCGAAAGAAAAGGCTCTCCTCCTGTCATTCAAAACATATTTGAATCATCCACAAATTTGTTCAGTGTCGAACTCCTACCCTTTCGACATTTGTTAATCTGCGCTCTCTTTCAGTGTTCACTGATTTATCTACTAACAGACACTAAACAAGGGCGGGCAGTGCAATCCTATTTAGTGCAACACGTTCGAAATGGGCTGAAGAGACCACGCCATATTCTGTGCGCACCGAAGCCCAATGTGGCAATTTTGTGATCCCAGACCGGATTCTGATAAAATAAATGCTACTTTGTAGTATTTTAAGTTCCAATTAAAATTTTATTTTAATTTGCTAACAGAATATTTGAATTAATGTCAGCAAATTCGAAAATTGGGGGAAACTTCCAACTCTTATATAACTTTTATATCCGTTTTTTTTTTTTGTTCTTTTTTATGCTTAGCACATATATACATCCATATGAACTCAAAGTCCACTTAATAAGTTATGCACAGTCGATCCCTAAAGGGCTATACAAATGCAGTTATAAAATTCATGGGAAACCTGATTCAAATCCTATTTGAGCATTGGCGAGTAAGTGGCAATTACACATTGTGATTTAATATCGCACTATGAAAGTCATGATTTACCGGACTCGCTAGGGATTGATGTGCTAAACTCGTAGAGCATTTTATTACTCTCTAGCGATTCGTGTCTTTTTTGCACAAATCACATAAAATGTTTATATGCACTTAAGAGCACGTTTCCGAAGTTCCATAACAGGGTTTAATATAAACTTTAGTAATCATGGCAGCTATAAAACTGGCATAACATTTAGGTAATTTCCTACCCAGAACAAGTTAATATGTTCTTAGCTGAAGTTACTATTTCTTTTCAGCAATAAGAATTGAATGCTTACTGTCTTCGAGGATATAAAGCCATCAATCAACGGTACTATTCTGCTTCTTTAACTTAGGCCAATTAGGCATTTTTCCAACCAAGAGGGACTAGTCGATCCATCTGCCTTGAACTTCCTATATTTCTGAATCCTGCAGTTAATAGATGACAATCTATTAAAGTCCATTCTTTTATATGTTCAAACCAGTGCATCTGTAATGCATTTATTCTATCTACAAAATTAAATAATTGAGTCCTTCCTAATCTATTCACTCAGTCTGTCCATAAGAGATATTCATCTCTTAATATCATCTCTGCCATCTCAATTCTTCCATTTTCTGATCGGTTCTATGTTCAATTTTCACAGGCATGTGTTAAACAGATGAAGCCATCACTTTATAACATTTAAATTGTGAACTCTTCAGAGTTTTATGTTTCAATGTTCGTCTTATGGATCCATACATTCTATTAAAGCTATCTATTTTAATATTTATGTCACCTTTCTACCTAAAAGACACAGTTTATCTTAAATAATTGGTTATTCTATTGTTTAATTATTAGTAACTAATTTACATCTAATGTCGTTCATGTGTTGGGTTATTAATTATGCTGGTTTTTATTATGTTAGGTTATAATTGGCATTTAACTTCCTTAAAATACAGTTTTCCCCATAGTTTCCTCTCCATATTATCAAATTAATTAGAATTCTACCATTTCGATTCCATACATTACCAGGTGATTTAAAAATTAATCTCTGTATATGTATTTTTTGTCTATGTTATGCCAAAATTCAGGACACAATAATGGTAGCAGCCATAGTTATATGAAATTATTGTTTGTACATATATTTTGAGGTATAGTCAATGTTGCTTTCACATAATTCAATTTAGTTAATTTCACTTATCTTAAATACGATTAATATGAGTAGCTAAAATAAAAAAACTATTAAGTAATATTTGGTACAAGCTAACAAGCTTGTTTTTATGCTTATAATCCATCAGTTACACCTTAATCTGCTTGTTAAGGTGAAGATGCATGTGTTGAATTGCGACCAGATGACGGTGCTAAACTCAGAGATACGCTGGAAATATAAAAAATGAGAAACGGCCCTAAATCATTTACAACACGAGGTAACAACCAGAATTGTGATGTCGACAGGGATGACAGTTTTATCCACCCGCCGTTGTTTGTGACAAGCTTGGAGTGCGGGAAGACGTTATAAAACCACCTATTCTAGCTTTTATTACATAAAAATACTCTCGGCGCTTTACGTCTATCCATTGTTACTTGGACTTGGTGATGTGGTAAAAGGAAGTACGTCATTCCATGCGACGTCACATCCTCTTTATGGTATGGAACAAACGAGATGCGAATCTCACCGACAGATATGCACAGAGTTAAGATACACCTTTCCCTCGCCTTCTCCTTTTTCACTTTCGCCCTCGTTCTACTACATCTTGAGATGCATCCATAAGGAATGGGAAAGGTGAAATGTGACTGCAGCACAGTTAATTTAATGCGTACTACCACACTCCACTTGCCATATTCCACACTTCTTACTTTCAGTATAAACTGTAAAAGCAGCAAAAAAGATGACCAGAGTTGATATGAGAATTCAAAAATGAAGCAAATTATTGAATTGCTGTCTATGTTTCTGTCGAAAATCCCTTTATCGACATTTTATTAATTCTGGAGTAAGATTACGTGGCCAGAAGGGTAGGGTGAAAATTGTAGAGATGGGTATCACGGTAGAACCTCAGATTTTTTGGCGGGTGTAATCGTCGGATTGCAAAATCCACAATTCACCCATAGATTAAAGTAAAACGGAATAAAATACGAGGGTTGGGTTGATTTAAAACAGATACATCTTACTAAGTTTTACTGTCCTTCAAGGTAGTCACCAACATTGTGTACAGCCCGTTGTCAGCAATGTGGTAGTTGTAAGATAACTTAAGCAGCGTCTGTTGGAGCGTCTATTGACTGTCGAATCTCTTGTTAAGTATTGAAAGGAATGCCACGAAGTGGTTTCTTTATCTCCGATATCAAGCCAAACTCAGAAGGGTTTAAGTCTTAGGAGTAACATGGAACGTTGTTTACAACCCCAGCAATGTGAAGGTTATGGTGCTTCTCTGCACGGATGTTATGGTGTTATCCTAATGCTTTACGTTCCTCCAAGCCAAACCGTTAATGCGCAGAATTACTGTTCATTTTTGGAACGGAATCTTGAGAATAAAGCAGCGACACTGGAGTTAAGCCCTTGGAACTTGAACTTGATTTCCAAGATCAACGAACTTCTTCGAGAACTGTTCCAAGGATTCGCCAGGCAGTAGACCGCTGTATTCCAACTATCAACAAAACATGCACTGCCCTTTGTCCCACAAATTCCACATAGCTGGTAAAGGTTTGCATATGCTGAATGACTACTTTAAAAGGACAGTTAAATTTGGTAGCATATATCTCTTTTGTATCAGTTTTAAATAAATAGTTGTCACAATTAAAGCTCTAACCGTCGTGGATGATGCAAGAAAGATACCACATCAAATAAAACAAAACCTGAACTTATAACAATCTTCGTATTTATATACAGATTCACTAATATTAAAGGGTAAAATCTTATGCTCCATTGACATGATTTTGCCTAGGTATTCCGCAAACGTTTTTTGCAAAAGATTTTTCCTTTATTTACTTCGTGCTAATCAGATACACATTAGCAGAATTACTTAAAGTAGTATGGATATAGGAGAGTACACTAGGGTAAAGCGACAGTCAAATCTTTTAAAAGCCGGTCGCTATATGAAACAATTGAAATGCTAGAAGTAAACAAGAGAGCGAAGATTACTTCCAGTTTGAGGAAAGTTTAAGTAGCTAAAATCTGAAACCAATAACACGAAATACCTTGGAAATGGTTAATTATTCAACAAAATTGTATACAACAAACTGTCTGCTTTAACAACATTTATAAGTAAGTTTACCTTTACCAGTTATACAAAATTTATACAAGGTCAACCATAATAAAGAGGTTTTCAAAGACTTTTCTCAGAAAATTCAAGATATGCGTTTTTTTTGGTCATAAAATATATTGAGTATATGGTATTTTAATCAAAACAGTTAGAGCCATTTTGAGAAAATCAACATTTTCGACAAATTTTCCATATAAAGGGTAGTTAAGAGTGAGTGAATTTTCTGAAAATCTTTGTGTCGCATTCTTGGAAGATATTGAACGAATATCAAGTCTGATATTTCACCGATATTTCGTTTTTACTTTCTCTACACGTACTATTTACATAGTGCATAGAGAATGTATTGCATGCCACCCAAAATTCGATACGGAAGCGCCCATTTTAGGGTCTCCGGAATTCAAAGAAGCGTTTTTAAAAAAAAAGGTTGTAAGTGTATGTGTGTGTCTGTGAACACAATAACTCAAAAACGAAAAGCAGGTAAAATTCCAAACTTGGTATATAATTTTAAAATAGTCCAAGGATGCGACACTAAGATTCTTAAGAAAGCCCCCCGAAATAAACTACCCTTTACCAAGAAAGATTTCCTAAAATGTTGCTTTTCTCAAAAATGTTTTTTAACGATTTTGATTAAAATAGAGTATATTAAAGAAATGTACACGACAAACAACATGTATATCCTGAGTTTTCTAGAAATAGTCTCTACAGACCGCGTTAATCTTTATGAATCTTGCTGTATTTTGCATAACTTAGAAATCGTAAGAGATAGACCGAAACTTACTACACAAAATATGTAGTTCTCGTTGAAACACAATTTATGACTTATACATTTTTTCGTGGAGTTGACCATTTTTCAGATATACGTTTATTATTTGTTTCAGTTTTAAAATAATTTTCTCATACGGAAATGAAAAAAAGAAATGATTTGTCTATCGTTTTACTTACCATGATTCGCTACTACTTACAAGAAAACATTTCTGCTTATCTTAATCTCGATTACCATGAAGTAGACAGAAATAGGCTTTTTAACAATAAGAGATATAGAGAAAGCCATGTGAATGGATCACATCAGACTTTTGAGTTATGCTGTCCTCAGACACATACACACGGATTACCACTTTTTGTTTTTAATTCAGATTGCGCTAAAAGATGTATTTCCGGTGAAATCTTGCTATCGACTTTTTGTTTGGATTGCAATACCCTCTCTATCCACTTTGTACATTGTACTTTTGGACCAGAGAAAGTAAAAGCAGTTATGAATTGTGCCTTCAAACTTTTCGGCACAGTTTGTAGTTGGGATCCGGGAATGAAGCCATTTGGCTCGAGAGTCGTTACCCTCCACGAAAAGTATTGAACATCAATGTGGGTTAGTGTCTGCCGATCCTTCCTCTGCTGACAAAGGCGGCAAGATGTGGCCTCAGCAACATACAATACGTGAAGAAGGAAAGGAAGTAACGTGACCTCAGTGTACGCCACAGAAAAACTGGATTTAGAGATTGATGTGTATTCCCATTTCTTAGTTTTACAGCCTGTTGTCTGTCTTTCTTTTGACCATGTGATTCTTTGCACGACTATTGGGAAACAAGACAAGCAATAAGCTTCCTTTTTTATGTCTTTATTTCCTTCGTTCTTCGTGTGCAGCCACACCTCGAGATACAACGTAACGCTATCTGACAAGGGACTGCTTCGTGCAACCCATTAACAAGTCATATTCTGGTAGTTCCTTGAGGTGGTTTCCTCATAGGATTAAAGCGAAACTATCTCAATTTTCCAAGAGTAATTGTCGTTCATATGTTTTTTTTAAAGATTACACCTCATATTTGAATGAAATTTAAGCATCATAGTACTGATGGGGCAGCATGTGACAACATTTTTAAAATACCTGGATAAGAACTCAAAGATTTGAAAATTTCACCTACCCTTAAAGGAGACCCTTCATGAGCCAATATGCTTAATTAACCGCATATCATGTTATTAGTTTGTTTTTTATTCGCATTCGAGTTCGCGTAGGTCAGATAAGGCAACTTCTCCAAATATAATACGACACAATGACTGATATAGATAAAAGATAATCTTTTATAAGAATGTTTCTTTGCAAAACAGAGAGCCATATGAATATAACACACCAGATTCTTTTTACTTTCTCTAGCCCCATATGTACATAGGGATAGAGAAGGTATTGTAATGCACCCAAAAATTCGATACCGAGATTTCACCGGAAATGTATGTTTTGGGGTGCCCTGAGTCCGAAAAAAGCATTTTTAAAAAAAGATGCGTGTGTGTGTCTGCGGACAGCATAGCCCCAAAACAAAAAAACCGTTAAATACCAAACTTGGTATTTAAGTTTAGTATCTTTCAAGGACGTGACACGAAGATTTTCAAAAAAAAATTCCCCCACAACAAACTACCCTTTACACGGAAAAATTTCGAAATTCAGTATATTAAAGTTATTTATGTCCGAAATAAAATGTATATCTCGAATTTTTTGGGAATAGCCTATGAAGACCTCTGTATTCTGGATAAAGTTTGCTGAATTTTGCTTAACTGCTAAACCGTAAGAGATACAAAAAAACTTATTCCACAAAAAATGTACCTTATGACAAAAAACACAATTTTTGTCCTTTACGTTTTTATTGTGGAGGTAACCGTTTTCGAGATACTCCTTGTTATTGGTTTCAATTGTGAAGTACTTAAACTTTTCTCACACAGGAAGTGTCTGCTTTTCTTTTGTTCTACTCCTGGCCAAGCAAAGAAGTGATTTGCAATGACAATCGCATAACGATAGCTTTTAAAACATTTGACAATCACTTTAGCATAGTGCATTCCCTAATTACCTTCTACATATAAGGAACTAAGTAATAACATTCTGCTTGATTAGCATTGTATACAGAGAAGAATAATCTTTTATAGGAGTTTTGTAGAGCAGCTAGAGAAAGTCATGTGAGTGTAACACAGATTTTTTAATGCATGCTTAATTAACCACATGGCATGTTATTAGCCTATGTTTGTTCTTGCAATCGACTACGCGTAGACGAGATAAGAACAAACTTCTCCAACTATAGTTTCATATCTCTTTTGTTTTATCCTGGCCAGGGAAGGGAAACCGAATTTCAATGACAATAGCATAGCAACACTTTTTAAAATTTGTGGCTATCGCTTAAGTTTAGCCTTCTCCCTTATTTTCCTTCTACTTAAAAGGAACTAAGTAATAAGACATTTCTGGTAATATTTGTCTTCATTAGCATGATGTAGAAAAAATATCATTTTTTGTAAGAAAGTTTGTTTTCAAAACAAATAGAGAAATACATGTGAAAGTCTACATCTCTGTAACAAATTATTGTTAAAAAAGCTATTTTTCTATCTGCTAATCGAGATAAACATTAGCAGAAATGGTCTTTATTACTTGCTTCCTTGTAGGTTGAAGAATAAGGGAATTCCTGGGCTAAAGGGATAGTCCAATCTTTTAAAAGTTTGTTGCCGTGTGGTTGAAATCCTTTTCTTTGCAATCCAGTCATTTACAAATTCCCGTATGAGAAAAATTTAATAATTTTAAAAGTGAAATGGTCAACTCCACGATGTTTAATATATGGCATAAATATAACATAATTGTGTGTTTTCACGAGATTTGCATTTTCTGTATAGTGTTACGGTTTACCAGTTATGCAAAATTCATCCAGAATAAAGAGATCTTCAGAGGTTTTTCCCAGAAAATTCAAAATAAATGTTTTATTTTTCATGTGAATATATACTATTTTATCAAAATCGTAAAGCCATGTTTGATCTTTTCCATGTAAAGGGATAGATAATTTTTCTCAAAAATCTCTGTGTCGCATTCTTGAAAAATATTAAACTTACATACTAAGTTTGGTATTTTACAGATTTTTTGCTTTTGAGTTATCGTGTTCACTGACACACGGATGTTTTTAAAAATATTTTTTTATACAGGGGAACCTAAAACGTTTATTTCCGGTTCAATATTTACCTTCTCTGCATATCTACCATGTACAATGTTGAGAAAATGAAAAACTATACCACACATTTGTATTACATTTAAAGAATCATAGTTATGGAGCATTATGTGACAGCATTTTTAAAATACCTGATAAGAAGTACAAAATATTTCACCTAACCTTAAAGGAGAGCCTATAATCAGCCAACATGCTTAATTAACAGCATAGCATGTTATTAGTTTATGTTTGTATTTGCATTCGAGTTCGGGTAGACGAGATAAGGACAAACTTCTGCAACTATAGCACGACACAATGCTTAAAATGATAAAGCTTGCCCTGTGGTGTTAGTATCCATTACAAACTGCGTGCCCCAAACTTGTAACAAGGGATCTCCTGCAGGAGTGTTCATATTTTAGTCGAAATAGGAACTTGTCAAGGTTAGAACAGGGCTTCGGTAGCTTAAGGTATCACGGCAACAGCCACCATTATGTTCTCTAAAGCCCGGAATTCAATTAAACGTAATCTACCTGCACATGTAATAGCCGCAATATCAGAATATATAATCTACTAAAGGTGAGGAACTGCAGAGATATATAGAGCCATAATTTCCAACAGCTTGTAAACTCCTTGACCAAGTTATGTGGACGCGTAGAAATGGAGGGAATGGTGCTTCCCCCAAGAGGGAGAAACATCAATAACTTTGTCTACTTTTCTTTAAATAAAGGCTAAATTCGTTCAAGTTAAAAAGAGAACGTTTGGAGTTAGCTGAATTTCTACAAAATAAAACTAATCACCTACAAAGAAGTTTAACGAAGACTTTATCAACATTGCCTGGGAAATAGACAAAAATAGATTTAAAATATATTAGTCCTTAACAGCATATGTGTTACAGCGGAAGGATATTTAGGAGCCACAAGAAGCAGATAGGAAAGCTATTAAAAAACAATGGCTAAGGAAACGTTTTAAATATTTTTTTCCGAATGAAAACACCATTAGTAAATGTTTCCTCTACAAACAAATACATTTATCAATGAAGGCGATGCACCCCTCCATGGTGTAGTGGTTTGTTTACCATGTTAGCCTCTAAAACCTGGAGGAAGGTCATGAATTGTTTTCGGACGCAAAAATCCTTAGCATGGCTTCCTTCGAAAGGGAAGTAAAACCGGCAGTCTATTGTAAAGTGTATTTATTATTTCATCTTGCCATTTCGCGTCCGCAAGTAGTGATTTCGTCTTATAGTGACATCTGTGGGTGACGAGCCGATCCCTCTTCACCACAGCGCATAGCGGCGAATTCAGGAATTAGAAATTCAAATCCAATCCAGGAAACGTTAACGATGCCCTATGCTCCACTTAAGAGCTACATTAAATTAACTTTCTAATCAAAGCGATATTTATGAAAATATACCATAGAGAAATGGTGTTTTGTCAATACAGTCACCACAGACTTCTAGAAGTAGTTTTTAAGTTTATATTTCAAGTCCACATAACACACCAAGTTTAATTGAACTCTTTGGTCTCATACTGTAAGGATAATTCAGTCTTTCGTTTCAACAGATAACAGATAAAAGTTTAAGCCATTACACCTACATCAGTTTTTCTCTTTCTTTCTTTCATTTTTACATAGTAGATAAAGAAGGTATTGTATTCCACTCGAAAACTCAATACCGAGATTTTACCGGAAATACCTATTTTGAGAGCCCCTAAATCCGAAAAGACCATATTTAGAAACATTTATGTGGATACCATAGCTCAAAAATGAAAAGTCGGTTAAATACAAAACTTGGTATTTAAGCTGATTATCCTCCAAGGATACAACATGAAGATTTCCAAGAAAATTCCCCACCACCAATTAATTACCCTTTACATCGAACATTTTTCGAAAACTTGACTCTTAACGATTTTGATTAAAATGCCACATGTTTAAGAGATTTTCTGCCAAGTGAAATGTATCCCTTGAATTTTCTAGGAATAGTCTATAATGACCTCTTTTGTATAACTCGTAAACGGTAAGAGTTATACAAAAACCTTTTACACAAGAAATGTAGATCTCATTTAAACACACAGTTTATGTCATACATCTTTTTTTTTTGTACAGTTATCTGTCTCCGAGATATTCTCAAACGGGAAGTCAAGTTTCGTTTCATCTCTTTTGTTTTACTTCTATGAATGCAAAAAGAACCGAATTTTAATTGTTTCACATATCGATAATATTAAAAAAAAAGATCTGACTATGGGTTTATTCTAGTGTATTCCCTTATTTCCCTTCTACTTACAAAGGAGCAAATAATAAGGCTATTTCTGCTAATGTTTATCTCGATTAGCATGATGTAGATACAAGAATAATCTTCTGTAAAGAAAGTTTCTTTGTAGAACAGCTAGAGAAAGACACGTGAATGGAATACATCGGTTTTGTTTTTCTTTCTTTTCTAGGATGGTTCATATTAACAATGTAATAGGTAATTATGCATCCACAGTGAAAGGGTAGTATACGTAATTTCTGGGCTCGCTCTCTAACGCGTCATCAAAATTTCTAACCGTTGCAGCGTAAATGACTAATATAAGAAATTCAATAGCATGTAATTAATTAAGCCAATTTGCAGACTTGGCACACGATTTTTCAACAGTGTGTTATCGAACAAACTGCGTTTGAGCAAACATAATGGATTCCGCGGCAGAATCAATATTAGTGTCAAACTGTGATTGCTTTAAAACAAATATTCGCTATCCTCCCCCAGAAGTTAGGACAAAGTAAACATGACGTGGATTATTGGAAAATGGGATGGTGATGCAGCTCTGGCGAACCTGATATATGAGCAGGGGAGCCATAGCCGTTTAAAGAAGCAATGTGCGCAGAGGATGCAGGTATTGGAATTTCCCAAACCGCCAAAGAAGATCCAGAGAGGGCAGGAGGGACAGAATGCCAGTGCTAGCAACCGCTTTCAGCAAAACTATCGGCCAATCTCTCAAAATCCTATATCTGGTCTGAGGCAAAATGGCATGATATAAACTTTATATAAAACAGCTTAAAATAATAGAAAAGTTGGTTGCTATCTCCCAAAATGCAATTCATATAATCCACAACATAAACAATGTTCGGGACCAAAAAATATTAATAAACCAATTATGGCGAGCAGCGGTATGGCAGCATAAATTGAATAATTTAGAGGAGTAAATATTAGCTAGAAAGATTACAACTTAAAAGAAGAAAAACATAAAAGTATATCTGGGAAAAGAGAAAAAATGGATGAGTTTATAACCGGACGACGAATGATGAGCCAATCATCGAGTAGCGGTATGGCGGCATAAACTGAATAGTTTGGATAAGTAAACATTCAAAGATTATAACTTAAAAGAAGAGAACAAAAATCTGATGTGTTACACTCACATGACTTTCTCTAGCTAATCTACACACAAACATCTTACAAAAGATAATTCTTCTTTCAACACCACTCTAATCGAGATAAACATTAGCAGAATTTTATTACTTAGTTCCTTATAAATAGACAGGAACTTAGGGAATGCACTAGGCTAAAGTGATAGTCAAATGTTTTAAAAGCTGTCGTTATGCGATGGCATTGCAAATCGCTTCTTGGCTTGGCCAGGAGCAGAACAAAAGAAAAACGGACACTCCCGTCTGAGAAAAGTATAAGTACTTCACAACTGAGCAAATAACAAAAAATACCTCGAAAACGGCAAGCTCCACAAAAATAATGTATATGACATAACTTGTGTATTTTAACAAGATCTACTATATGCATTTCTTAATGCTTTAATAAACAAGCTTAAAACTAAAACTTAAAAAATCTGATGTGTACCATTCACATGACTTTCTCTATATCCCTGCAACAAATTATTCTTAAAAAGCTTATACTTCTATTAACTTCATGTTAATCAGTAAAACATTAGCAGAAATAGCCATATTACTTGCTTCCTTGTAAGTAGAGGTGAAATAAGGGAGTACCATAGGTTAAAGTGATAATCAAAAGCTGGTTGCTATGTCACTGAAGTTCCTTTGTTTGTATGGACAGCAGTTGACAAATTCCTGTAAGAGAAATGTATGTTTTTCATAGCAGAAACCAAAAATAAGGAATGTCACAAAAACGACGAACTCCACGAAAAAAATGTATATAACATAAATTGTGTATTTTAACGTTCTCTACATTTTTTGTGTAGTATGTTTTTGTCCATCTCTTACGGTTTAGCAGTTATTCAAAATTAAGTAAAATTCATCCAGAATAAACTACTCTTCAGAGTATATTCCCAGAAAATTCGAGATATACATTTTATTTGTCAGGTAAATATCTTTAATATACGAAATTTTAATCAAAATCGTTAGACATTTTTGAGAAAATCAAACTTTTCGAAAAAAGTTCCATGTAAAGGGTAGTTTGGGGTGGGGGGATTTTTCTCAAAATCTTCGTGTCGCATCCCTGGAAGATACTAAACTTAAATACCAAGTTTGGTATTTTACCTACTTTTCGTTTTTGAGTTATCGTGTTCACAGACACACGGACACCGAAAATGCTTTTTTTAGATAAAGGGGACCCTAAAACATATATTTCCGGTGAAATCTCGGTATCGAATTTTTTGGTGGAGTGCAATACATTCTCTATACACTATGTACATAGTGCCTATAGAGAAAGTAAAAAGGTATTAAATGAATTTTAGATGAATAGGAATAACGCATAACTGGAAAAAAAAAGGAAGTCAGGTGTACTTCTTTGGTACAAGTAAAATTTAAATACATCTGCGAAAACATGTATTTTATTCAGAAAGGGACTATAAGAGAAGAATTGTACTGTGAGTGAAAGAACTTTATTCGCTTGTTTTATGCTCAGGAGTGAAACATACATTCTCCAGGGAGATTTGGACTGATCATTTAATGTTCAAGATAATATAAATTTGAAAGAATCATTTTTTACACTAGATAGTTTGAGACCTTTATGTATGGATTTTACATGCATTATTTCATACACATAAGGTAGTAGGTTTACTTACAACATGATAATATTACAGCAGCCAATTCTGAATTCATTACGCCCACATTCCAGTCATGGTTTCCGTTTTCAGTAACAATAAAAAAAGCTTTAAAACTATGCAACTCACAGTAGACCAGACTGTGGCATGCAATAAAAAAAATGATGTGTTCCATTCACTGACTTTCTCTAGATGTTCCGCAAACAAACCTTTTATTCAAAACATTAATATTTCATCTAAATCATGCCAATCGAGATAAATATAAGTACAATCAGTCTTATTACTTACTTCCTGTAAGTGGAAGGAAAATATAGGAATGCACTAAACTAAAACGATAATCAAGTTCTTTAAAAACCTGCTGCTATGTGAAACAGTTGAAACACCATTCTCTTTGTTAGCTAGGAGTAAACAAAAGAAAGACAAGAAGAAAGATGAGAATTTTGAGAAACGTTTAAGTGGCTTAAAATTTAAACTAATAATTTGGAATATCCCGAAAACGATTTAATATACAAAAAATGAATATAACATAAATTATGTGTTTTAACGAGGTCTACATTTTTGTGTAGAAAGTTTTTGTCTATCTCTTACGTTTGCCAGTAGTACAAAAGTTATACAAAATTCATCCAACTGATAAGGTCTTCAGAGGATATTCCAGACAATTCAAGATATACATTTTGTTTGTCATGAAAATATCTTGAACATAAGATATTTTAATAGTTAGATCCATTTTTCAGAAAATCATGTCCCACGCAAAGCGTAGTTTGGGGGATTTTCCTCCTGTAATGTACCTACTTTTCGTTTTCGAGCAATACTGCTCACAGACACACACGACCCACAGTCATGTTTCTAAAAGAGCTTTTTTAATTCGATGGGTCTCAAAACATGTATTTCCAGAGAAATACATACGTGCTAAGGAAAGCAAAAATGGCATGATAATTTAAACTATTAGAGTACTAACATTTTTAAAAAACCGTGTTATATCACTGATCAACAGTTTATGCTTTCATGCTTGTTTTCCTTTCTTCTAGAAGCCATCCGCTGAGAATCAGCAGCTCAATTTTCCGAAATGAGTGAAAATAACAAGGTGATCAAAACAGAGAATTACTTCGGGTGCCTCCGAACATTATATTGCAGAAGTGTTGTAATAATAGCCGCGTTATGACTTTGACCTTGTTATGTTACAAAATTGGGTGCTTTTGAAGGAGTTTGGACCTCTAAAAGCGAAATTGCAGGTTACACCTACATGATGTTCCATGTAGTTGCTGTAATAGGCCGCATTAACCGTTAACCCTGCCTCGAAGACAATGCAGTGCATTTCTAACAGCCTTTGAATTTTCACAAAACAAAGTTGGCTTGAACGCGTAAACATCATTTTGGAACGGTTACCTACCACAACGGTCATTTATTGCCCAGCAGCTGCCAAATAATGGGCCGATGGTCGGAACAGGACATTTTGGTTAGTAATGATGAGCCTATTCCACACCAGCAATACCAACTTTGTAACCCAAATTAGCAGGATTTTTTTATTGCTAAAATTTATAACACTCTCTCTCTCATACTTAACACTCTCTCACACATTTCGTAGAATTTTATTTTTCGTAAAATAGTTGCTACAAAATACATAATGAATTACATTCTCCAAAATTACATTCTTCCTTAGTGATTAGGTTGAAAATAGCTTCTTTCGATCCATTCTTCGTGGATTCTTTCCACTCTTCTACACAGGATGCTCTGCACTACAGCACTTTCTGTACATATCACTTTCATTTTGCTTTAATTGATATAATTACTTTCTCTTCTTAAGATATAGGTAGAGAAGGTATTGCATTCGATATCGAGATTTCATGGAAATACCCATTTTAGCGTATCCTGTATAAAACAAAACAAAAAAGTGTATTTTTTTAAAAAAAGGATCGGTCTGTGTGTCTATGAAAACGATAACTCAAAACTGAACAAGCCATTTAAACACCAAACTTCATATTTAAGTTCAATATCTTCTAATGATGCGACCCCAAGATTTACAAGAAAACTTTTCCGACCCCCAAACTCCCATTTACATGGAAAAGTGTTCGAGCCTTCTGATTTTCTCAAATATGGTTCTAATGATTTCGATTAAAATATCGTACATTAAAGATATTTACATAACTAATAAAGAAGTTATATTTTGATTTTTCTAGGAATATGCTCTGAAGACCTCTTCATTCTGAATGACTTTTGCATAAATGGTAAACGTTGACAGAGATAAAAGATACTCCACAAAGAATATGTAGATCACGTTAAAACTCACAATTTACGACATATTAACATTTCTAAAATGTTTTTAAAATTTATACTTTTCCTAAACATGAAAATATCATGTTTTCATTTGTTTTACTCCTGTCTTTGAAAAGAGGATCGAACTTCAAGGTCAATCGTTTAGTAACAGCTTTTAAAAATATTTGACTATGGCTTTATATTAGTATGTATCCTTATTTACTTTAAGTAATAAAACCATTCATGCTAATAATGATGACTTCACTGGATAATAACAGCTTTAAATTGGAGTTGTAAAAATCCAAACCTTAGACCATTTTATCTCTCTGGGAAAAAAAACAAAAAAAACAAATAAAAAAAAACACATATATTGAAAATAGTGAATTTTTCGTTTTGATATGTTGTATAAGAGCCTAAGTAACTAGAGCAGCAACTGCTCTAGAAATGTATTACTTTCTTTACACGTATTATGCATAATGTATAGAGAAGGTATTGTATTCCACACAAAAATTCGATACTGAGATTTTTCACCGCAAATACACATCTTAGGGTGAAAAAAGCGTATTTTTAGAAAAAGGTCTGTGTGTATTTGTGTTTGAAGAACTCTTCAGTCTGGACCATTTTTGTTTCACTGGTAAACGGTTAGTGACAAACGAAAACTTACTACACAAAAAATGTAGATGTTAAAACACACAATTTATGTCAAATGTAAACATTGGAATGTATTGTTTTAACTTTATTTATTATTTTATATTATTATACTGATATAATATATAGAGAATTGTATATAACAATATTTCTTTTATCTTTTGCAGTTTGTGAAGGAACTTTAGGTTTATGAATTTTAGTATCTGTAATTCGTAATCATGGAAATGATTATTTTAATTCACATCACATTTTTTACAGCACTATTCTTATGTACTACAGTATTTTCCCTTGGAGGCCATTATTTAATT
The DNA here is from genome assembly GCA_030762935.1 of Hymenopus coronatus. NCBI lineage: Eukaryota > Metazoa > Arthropoda > Insecta > Mantodea > Hymenopodidae > Hymenopus > Hymenopus coronatus. The sequence goes on from CM060890.1 coordinate 107,094,252, forward strand.
TGTATCCAAGAATTCACAGAACTGCAGAATGTCTTTGAACATAATTTCGCAACCTTGTCCACTAGACGGCTTGTATGAAAGAACAATTAATTACATAGTTGGTTAAACTATAAAGCCTGGAATTTAAAGTACTTATGGCATGTAAGTCGCCAAAGGACATGTCCTCTCTAATATGAATTTGAGATCTCGTTGTGGTTAACGGGATAATATGCAACTTGGGATTTAATGTTCTGGTCGGCGTGTTGCCAACGTAGCTCAGTTAATTAGGGCAACCGACGGACTCTGGGAGATCCGTGGTTCAAATTAAAACATAAACTTCGGGGTGGCAGAAAAAGCAAAGGGTTGGCAAAGAATCGAATCTCCAGCTTCTGCTGGATCAAAGAAAATGCATTAAGATTTCGAAACCGATCCAACACACCCTCCAGAAACCAAAATATGAGTTTTATCCTTGCTTTGGATGCTACATTAAACCCTAGCTATGGCATTGCATTTTTTTTTTCTTGATCTAATTGTACCTTCCTAAACTTGTTGAAGTTTAGCTTATCTTGCCGGTCGTCTTCATCATGTTGGATGATTGTCAAATAATAAATAACAGATTAACTCGGATATCAGAGTGTGGATAGATCAGCAATTCATGATATTTTTGGGTTATCGAAAAGCCAATTCGAACAATGAAACTAAATTGTCATTTATTGTTACAAAACGTTTAGAGAGTCTCGATGCAACAATAATTATGGGAAATAATGAAGAGAAGAGGGTTTTCTAAACACGTTATAAATGTAGTCCAAAGTTTAGACAGGGATTTATTATTTCTAATAATGCTTCGTTTAAACTTTACCAAGCATTTGTTTTTTTAAAAACGTTGGACTACGTTTATAACGGTTTTATAAAACCCTCTTCACTTCATTATATCCCTTAATTATTATTGCATCGATATTCTCTAGCCGTTTTTATAACAATAATGAATTGCTGGATCTAACCGCAGTCTGATATCCGAGCATATCAAATAATGCCAATAGAAAAGATGTTTTATCAAATATTTTCGTAAGAACCACAGTGAAGATGTGAGGACAAGATGGAGAGACTTGGAGGATGTAATGGGCTAATAACCTCCATTCTTGTAGGCGATTATTATTATTATTATTATTATTATTATTAGTATTATTATTATTTTTATTTAGTAAAGATAGTTATTACTGTAATATAGATTGTCCATGCGTTGTTCCAATATTATCAAACCGATTGTAATATTTATGTTCCCTTTCCATTTGATTTTCACCATTTTCCTACACTTACATAACTCAAAGCCGATAAACTTGCAGAATAAAGCAGGAACCCTTCCTTAATCATCCTATAATTTGAGTTATTGGCTCTGCGATGATGGATACAACGCAAGCTATGATGGAAACTTAATTTGTATCTACCACATCTTGAACCTGCAAGCTCATTAATTTATATATTCCAAAGTAAATTTGCTTACGTGGCCCCGTCTCTTCCATGTGACATCACACAGATTGTGTATGTGTGCAGAAGCTGAGCAAAGGAGACCTGAAACTTCCCAGGAAACTAGATTGCAACACAACCCATCCATCATCGTTGTCAAATCCGTTACACGCACCAAGGTTTCTGCAGATCTTCGCCTCGTACTCTTGCATGCCGCCTTCACTGGTTACCAAAGCGCGAAAAATCAAAAACCGATGCTCTGTAATTTACTTTTGGAAAGTACGACAAAGGCGCGCAGTGAACTATTGATCTGCAGGCAGATCAAAAACGTCGAGCTACTGATCATCCGAGTGTATCTAATGGATAACGGGTTTCTTTGCTGTGGTCAATGCAGAGATGCATTCCTCTGGAAGTGAAGCATTTATCTTATCGACGTAGCTGTTCTCTTTAAGGGTTTGCTGATATCAAAATCAAATACTCGAGGGCTGCCTTTGCAAATATCTGCGGTGCTCTGAACTGGAAAATCAATGTTACAGCAAGGGTAAGGAAAATGTTAGGATTGTCTAAGGAATCTAGCTTTTGTCCCTGACAGAATTCCCTAGGTTGACCATCTTTTGTCTTTTGACTGCTCACTTCGAACGTATTAATTCCACATTCCACAAAACATATCCAATCATGCAGCCATATTTAATGAGCTGCTGAGGGCAGTAGAGCCTCAGCCATAAAAAAGATCTTGATAATGCTTCTATAAATATAATATATAAAGATGGTCCTTCTATACAGATATTCATGTTGCATTTTTACTTTCTCTACTCGTACTATGTACATAGAGTATAGAGAAGGTATTGCATTCCACCCAAAATTCGATACCGAGATTTCACTGGGAAATAAACGTTATAGCGTCTCTTGTATCAAAAAAAAAAAAAAAGTATTTTTAAAAATAGGGTCGTGTGTCTCCGTGTGACTATAAACACGATAACTCAAAAACGAAAAGTTGGTAAAATACCAAACTTAGTATTTAAGTTGAGTATCTTCCAGAGATACGGCACGAAGAAATTAAGAAAAAGAGAAAACTCACCCAAAACTGACATTTACATGGAAAAAATGTCGAACATTTTTATTTTTTCAAAAATGGCTGCAACGATTTTGATTAAAATACATTGCAGTAAACATTTTTATATGGCAAACAAAATGCATATCTTGAATTTTCTGGGAATAGCCTCTGAAGACTTCTTTATTCTGGATGAATTTTGCTAAACTTTGCTTAACTGCTAAATCGTAAGAGATAGACAAAAACTTTCTACACAAAAATGTAGATCTCGTCAAAACACATAATTTATGTCCTTTGCGTTTTTGTTGTGGAGGTAACCGTTTCCAAGATATTCCTTCTTATTGTTTTTAATTGTAAAGCACATACTTTTCTCAGGAAGTGACGTTTATTGTTGTTTTTTTTTTTTTTGCACTCCTGGCAAGCAAAGAAGCGATGTGCCATGGCAATCGCATAACGGCAGCTTTTTAAACATTTGACTATCACTTTAGCCTAGTGTATTCCCTTAGTTCCCTTCTACTTATAAGAACTAAGTAATAAGAACTTTCTGGTGATGTTTATCTCGATTAGCATTGTGTAGAAAGTAGAATAATATTTTGCAAGAAGTTTGTTTCTAGAACAACTAGAGAGAAAAATGTTGATTCGGGTTTTTTTTGTTTTTTTTTTACTGAGTCGCATACTTCCTCTACGATAGATATGCGACACAGACAATAAACATCTGATGTGTTACACTCACATGAGTTGCTCTAGCTGCTCTACAAACAAACTTCTTACAAAAGATATCTCTTCTTTTTACACCATTGTAATCGAGATAAACATTAGCAGAATTTTATTACTCAGTTCGTTATAAGTAGAATGGAACAAAGAGAATGCACTAGACTAAAATTGATAGTCAAATGTTTTAAAAACTGTCGTTATGCGATTGTCATTCCAAATCGTTTTTTTGTTTGGCCAGGAATAGAACAAAAGAAAAACGGACACTTTCGTCTGAGAAAAGTATAAGTACTCCACAATTGAAACTAATAACAAGGATTACTTCGAAAACGGTAAGCTCCACGAAAAAAATGTATCACATAACTTGTGTATTTTAACAAGACCTACATTTTTTTATAGTAAGTTTTTTCTTTGTCTTACGGTTTACTAGTTATGCCAAATTAAGCAAAATGCATCCAGAATAAACAATTCTTTAGAGGCTATTCCCAGAAATTTCAAGATATACATTTAATTTGTGATAGAAATAGCTTTAATATGTGGCATTTTAATCAATATCGTCAGAGACATTTTTAAGAAAAACAAAATTTTCGAAAAATTTTCCACATAAAGGGTAGTTAGGGGTAGGTGTATTTTCTTGAAAATCTTCGTGTCGCATCCTTGGAAAATACCAAACTTAAATACCAAGTTTGGTATTTAACCGTCTTGCCGTTTTCGAGCTATGCTGTCCACAGGCGCGCGCGCGCGCGCACACACACGCACACACACGCACACACACACACACACTCACACAGACACACACACACGGACCTGTTTCCGAAAAAAAATGGATTCAGGGGGTCCTAAAACATGTATTTCCGGTGAATTTTTGGGTGGAATACAATACTTATCTATCCCTATGTACATTGTACATACGGGCCTAGAGAAAGTAAAAATAAATACATTCATACTGCACTGACCAAAATATCTGTAAATTAATAATTTTTCTGCTGGATTTTGAATTAGCATTGATACATTATTTATGGAAGATCTAACTATGTAGCAGTATACGCCTCTAAGTAATAACGCAATTTATATAGCAGAAATGGCTTTGTTGGATAACTCGATGCTTTGATAACGTACTTGATTCTAGATTCCTCAGTTTGTCAAAGTTTAATTTCGAATTTTGTTTTCAAAGTTTGCAGCCATGCAGAAAAATTAAAGAACGCTTAATTACAACTCTGTGTTACAACTCAAAGTATTATTGGCATTAGATTCGAAGAGGAAATTAGATGATCCGAACATACATTTCACAGGCAAAACACAAGTTCAAAGGAATATGCGGAATTTCTTGAGGCGTTCCACCAACTCTTTAGTAGGTGTTGCATTTTACCTTAAACTCTTGGAGTATTTTACACTCCAGAGAATACAATTTGCAAATTATTTCAGTTATGAATGGAAATAAAGAGTAGCTGTAATGGAGAAACTAAGGACTCAAAAGCTGCTAAAAAAAAGCAGCGAGCGGAAATATCAGAAAGTAGGTTGCAAAATGAGAACTAGCTTTCATTAAAAGGATAATAATTGCGATATAAAAGTTGCACTTGACTGCGTTCATGCATATTTAAGACCAGGTTTTGATACCTAAGGGCGGGTTTAACCTCATATAGCCCCGCTGAGTTCTGTCACTCTTTTAGCCTATGAAGGGATATCTGTACACGTCGAATTCGGGGTAGTGTACGGTGAAAACTACGCTAGTTTGGGACTTTTAGCAGCTTTGAAATGATACGTGAATCACCCGTCATTCACCTGTCTGCGGCCACCGAGACAGCGAACTTCAAGTGTAGGCCGTCCGTGATAATCGATATTGTTATAGACTTATCGATTGTTGTAGAATTGTAGATTTGTAACCTCATACTTTAATCCATTCAAGACAGAGAACTGCAAAAGTGGAGAATGTCGTGAATTTCACTAGTATTTTGTCAGAACATATCTGAAATGCTAGTAAAATATGTCAAAACAATTGCTGGAGTGAGAGCTAACATAAATATTTGAGTAATACTATATTGCATTGTAGCATTTCGATGGTTGCCATGGAATGTGGTGCCCATTTTCGACCACAAACCAACGAGGACGTGGTTAATTACTCCTAACCCTCCATTTCCTTCCCAGGCGGTGCAGTAATTACAAACTTTATCCAAGGGGCCCACGGTGTGTGGTTTCTCGCAATACCTTCGCCTTCTCTCCTTCAACTGTCTTCATTTCATCAAACGTCACTGCCAGAAACTGGGCTCTCTCATTTGTGTTTAGCTTCGACTTGAGTTCTGCTCGAAATTGCTTCATTCCGGGCAATATGGTGCAGGGAGAGGGAGAGAAAATCGCTGACGTCATAAAACTGGGAGTCAGACGCTCCCGTTTATATGGATTTTATAGTTAATAGCCGATATTTTCATTCTTATCTACTGATGGCACTGCCACTGTGCCATAGGGCCGTTTCAACGAAGCAGCAAGTATTTATTATCAATGTTTCTATATCTACACGTTCCAATGAACTAAATTTATCTAGGCTGCAACACCAATAGCCAATTAAAAACTGAATGTTCATAACAAAGCACTACAGGAAAGCACAAAATGTAATGACACTATAGCATACTGACACTGGCGGATCATTAATAGCATTCCTTGATAACAAATTCAATTCAGAATACATTCAATTAACGTGAAACAACACAAGCTGTCTGCTGTTCACAGTACTGATATTCAAACTCAAAAGTTTTAGTTCGGTTTATGGCAGAAGGTAGAAACTTTCTTCAATTAGGCTCTTTTTCTAACCTACGTTAAGATTTAAAGGCTTGAAACTAGAGTTTAAATAACTAATCGCCTCTCTCTGTCTTTTAGGATTACGTATTCGAATATTATTGTTACTTTAAATTCTTACAAGGATACATTCCTCAAAAACTACTTGACCTTTCTTTCTTAGTTCTTCTTTTTATTTTCTCTATATCTACTATATACATAGTGTATCGGGAAGGTATTGTATTCCACCCAAAAATGCGATACCGAGATTTCACCGGAATTATTACAAAATACAAATCTTGATATTTACGTTTATCTTTCTCAAGGATGCGACACGAAGATTTTGAGGAAAATCCCCCCCCCAAAACTCCCTTTACATGGAAACATTTGCGAAAATTTTTTAAAAAATTACTTTGAGGAATCTAATTAAAATAGCATATATTAAAGATATTTACATAGCAAATCAAATGTATATTTTGAATTTTCTGGGAATAACCTCTGAACAGCTTTTCATTCTGAATGAATTTGGCTGAAATTTGCATATCTAGTAAACCACAACAGATGCAGAATAACTTACTACACACAAAATGTAGATGTCGTTAAAACACAATTTATATCTTATAGAACTTTTTTGTGGAACTGAGCATTTCCGAGATATTTATTGTTATGATTTCAGTTTTAAAATACATTTCTCAACCTCTGACAATACAAAGAAACGGACTAACATTTTAGTGTAGTTTATTCCCTTATACTTGCAAGAAAGCAAGTAATAAGATTATTTCTACTAATATTTATCTAGATTAGTAGAATATATCCCTGAAGTAGATAGAAGAATAAGCTTTTCAACAATTTTTATAGAGATGTAGAGAAAATCATGTGAATGGAACACATGATATTTTTACGTTTCATTTGTTTACTTTATCTACTAAGTACTATGAATGAACATAGGTTAATTATTGTGGTCGATATATTTCACCACAAATATATGTTTGGAGAAGCCTTAAATCCAAAAAAGTATTTTTATTTTTATGCACGTACATAGTAGGTAGAGAATGTATCTATTGTATTCCACCCAAATATTCGATACCGAAATTTCAAGTCTTTGGATAAATGATGCAGTTGTGCAGTTGGGTGTTGAACAACTTGAATCTTCCGCATTCCAGATAGCAATGCGCATATTGTCGTTTACAGTTGCGTTTAACAAATTTCTATACCAAGATCTACAAACACGCTTAATAATAGTTACATACAACTAAATGGACTGAATACTCCTTGTAATTTACCTGTGTAAATTCCTGTCCTATTCATTATTGCACCACTAATCTATAAGGCTCACCTACATGTATAATTACCGCTATGGGCAGCTAAAATTGGTGCAGATTTCCATTGTAATTAATTTTATTTCATCATAGTGAGACATTTCACAAATATACCTTGTGAGTTTTCGCATAGCTAACCAAGGCTCCTACACCATGCTCGAGTGTCTATCTAGCCTTGGCTAGATTCTATTAAAAAACTTCTTTTTTTTTTTTAAGTTTATAATACGTTCCGAAGTATTATCAGGATTCCGGCGCTGTATTCCTTTTTCTTTTTTTCTCAGTTGTTGACCTAGTTGTTTATTTTTTCTTCTTTTTTACTTATAATCCGTTCCAGCTCAGGCTACCGCTGATGGCGATGTCGCTAGTGTTGCTGTTGACTAACGAATATGCACTATGAGCGATCGCGGATCAAACGTATGGTACAGTCCGTCGCGTAATGATAGACATTTATGTTGACATTACATTTATGTCATTAACACTAGACAATAGGCAATATTTATCGGATTTGTTATAATTCACTTGCTCTAATGTCAGCACTGTTGTAATGGGAATTGTGCACGATGTATGAACACGCTCGTTTAAAGCACCTCTATACTGAAACACGCGTGTAATGCACACTGATTTTCCACATTGCCTGTGCAGTGTAAGACGATACAGTTAGTGGCAGCGTTCGCCACCGGTAAAATGAGGTGGGACGGGTAGTACATATGCACAGACTTACACACATTTGAAGGGTCCAGGCGAAAAACAACCAAATTCACATTTTCTTCGAATAAAGTTATGTAATGTTGAATATTAAAAAACGCTTGAAACTAATATTACAAATAATGCCATGATAAAAATATCTCTTGAGAGTGCACAGATATTAGTATCAAAGTATTTTGAAATTACCACAATTACTCATAACAATACACAAGTTTGTATGTTCGAAGTACACTCCTTAGTATGGACAAATATCAATGTACTGTATGAAAATAGGAATAAGATGAATCCTATGTTGTTAACTCAGCATGGTAGTGGGAAAGCTTCATATTGATCATCCTTTGCAGCACTCTGTGGTAAGGCATTGAAGAACTGGGTATATTTAATTATGCTTTAGGAATTGGAAATAGGCTGGAGTGCAATAATTGAGATCTGTCTCGTTTCTGTAAAATTTCCAGGCCAGTTTTACACAAAGTTTGGTCAATAACACCATAACTCTCCCTTGTTCCCTTATATGTAGTTCTCAAAGTCATTGTTCTTGGGTGCCCTTGAGAGAGCTTCAGTTAAGTCAGGGGGCAATTCTGAGATGGACACCTTTTCTTGAAAGGGATTGTTACACCAATGAACTTTCCTACTTTATTTATATAAAATTCACGCTAACTATAAAATCTAACAATGTAATACAACACTACTTATTTATCCAAAATACAGGTTTCCAAAGTTAACAGTTATACAATTTCAAACAAAGGAATTTAATAACATTTCGACTACATTCCTGACAAACAACCATTCCATAAAATCCAGAACTTTGATCATTCTTCCATAAAGTTCATGAACTTTGATCACTATTCCATTTGACTTATATTTTTAACCTCTCATAATTTGGACTCACTTTTTCACTACAAACTTCATTCAGAATATAGTACTCAACTTTGTGAACCAGATGGCAACAGTGGCTTTTTTAAAAATTGGACTTTAATTGTTTTTCTCCTGGACCCTTCATTTACAAACACACAAACACGCATGCCCAAAGCGGGATTCAAACCCACGATCCCCTGCGCCACGAAGCACCAAAGCGAGACACTTTAGCGAGCGCGGCCATAGGGACCGGCTTCCGTAGGCAAGAGCGTTTAGTTTCCTTCCTTTTTCTTGCATAGAAGCAGTTTCCATCTAATGAGAAAACGGCACTTGGTTTATTGTATAAGTAAGGAACGCGCTACAATTAGAGCCATTGTTTTAAGTAAACAGTGTTCAAATATAAAATAACATTCTCAGAACGGGTAGCATACCACCCGGCCTTAAGGAACAGTTGAACTACAGAGATCTGTTATCTGGCATAATATTCGTTCAAGAAAACACCCTGCTATGTCCTCCGGGCGGAATACGATTTCGCCACACGCACGCTCTTGTGAAATTTGATTGGTTTGAGCTATGTATCGCTATATGCACAGGTACAGAAAACGAGCGCGCGCGCGCATACACACAGACTTCCGCCCCGCATTGCTCTCCGTTATTTCCGGCAAAGCTACACAGCAGAACAAATATTAGTTAGCAAAGCCTCTTACCGGAATGTTTTTGGAGCAGGGACGTAATCCAGGGCATCCTCTCTCCCTTTCTCATTATTTTACACCGAGCAATGTATTCACAACAGTAAGAATTCTCTTCCACCATGAAACAAACGCTATCGTTTATTTGATGGAGTGCAAGTGCGCTTGAGCAGAGCTTAACCTCTCTGGGGATTAGCAACAACAACAGTGTAAAGTAAATCAGTGTATGTTTGTACGCGGTGCGTTTGTAAATCTAATGCTTCATACAATGATACAAGCCGTTCCCTTACACAATCATTTATTATATCAAATAAACTCCCATGAAACCGCATCTGCAACAAACAACGGGGTCTAAACTTGCGGAGGCATTTTTGTGCCAAATTATTAATCCCACAGTTTTAAATTAAAAAGCACTGTAACATATTAACACAGTGTTGTCTTCGTTGCATGGCTAATCCACTTTTGAGTGAAAAATGCAGCCGATGATAGGAGGTCTTTATTGTCAAAATGACTTGCATTAGCTGGTTTTATGGGAAAATATGTTGGAAAAAGTAGGTACTAATTGTTAGAACACATGTTCTACGGCGACACTGAAAAAATTTAGAATGCATTTATACTTTCTCTCGTACGTGAGAAACGTATTGTATTTCACCCTAAAATTCGAACCAAAAATTTCACTGGAAATACATATATTAGCATCCCTTTAATCAAGAAAAAAAAAAACAAAGAAACAAAAGAAATTCTTGTGTGTGTTTGTGAGATTGTGTACAGAGTAACTAAAACGAAGAGTTAGTTAAATACCAAACTTGGGATTTAAGTTCAATATCGTCCAAGGCTGCAACACGTAGATCTTCAGGAATATCCCCACACCCCAACAACCACTTAGATGGAACTTTTAGAAAATTTTAATTTTCTCAAAAATAGCTGTAATATTTTTATTAAAATACTATGTGTTTAAAATATTTTAATGAGAAACGAAATGTATATCTTTACTTTTCTGGGAATAGCCTCTCAGGACTTCTTCGTTCTGGATGACTTTTGTGTAACTACTGGACCGTAAATGTAGATGTCGTTAAAACATAATTTTGTTGTTGTTGTTGTGGAGTTGACCGTTTCCGAGATATTCTTCGTTAATGGTTTAAATTTTAAACTCTTTAAACTTTTCTCAAACGGGAAGCCGTCTTTCCTTTTATCTCTAGTGTTTTACTGCTAGTGTTGCAAAGAGAACCGAATTTCAATGATTTCACATAGTGACCCATTTTTAAAATATTTGACTATCGCTTCTACTTACAAGGGTGCAAGTAATAAGACCAACTCTACTAATGTTTATCTCGGTCAGCATGAAGTGGAAAAAAATAAATCTTTGTAAGAATAGTCTGTTCATCGGACAGTTGGAAAAGCCATTTCTTTAATATGTCTTTCTTTGATGTATGACATTTTAATCAAAATCGTTAGAACAATTTTCAAGAGATTTCGAAAAATACTCCAATAAAGGGTTGGAGAGATTTTCTTGAAAATTTTCGTGTCGCATTCTTGGAAGATACTAAACTTAAATACTAAATTTAGTATTTCGCGGTATTTTTTTTGTCCAGAACACACATACACACAAACCTTTTGGGGGGATAAATGTTAGTTTCGATTTACTTCACGCTCCAATGTACATATAAAGCCAACCACCTACCATTAAAATACTATGTTCTTAAATCACGCTTAAACATTAACCCCCCAAAATCAGACGTGTTTCATTTATATGACTTTCTCTAGGTGTTTCAAAAACAACTTTTCTTACAAAAGATTATTCTTTTATATACATCATATTAATCAAGATAAACATGACCAGAACTGGTCATATTACTTCTCCGTATGGGAAATAAGGGAACGCATTGGCTAAAGCGATAGTCGGATAATTAAAAAATCTGATGTGTTCCAGTTACATGACTTTCTCTAAATCTCTGCAACAAATTTTGGTTAAAAAGCTTCTGCTTCTATTTACTTCATGCTAATCGAGAAACATTAGCAGAAATGTCTTATTATTTGCTTCCTTGTAAGTAGAAGCGAAATGAGGGAGTACTATAGGTTAAAATGATAGCCAAAAGCTGGTTGCTATGTAGTTGAAGTTCCTTTGTTTGCATGGTCAGGAGTTAACCAATTCCTGTATGAAAAAAGTATGTTTTTCAAAGCAGAAACGAAAAACCAAGAATATCTTAAAAATGATCAACTCCACGAAAAAAATTAATATGACATAAATTGTGTGTTTTATTGCAAGCTATATTTTCTGTACAGTAAGTTTTTGTCCATCTCTTGCGGTTTAGCAGTTATACAAAATTCCGTAAAATTCATCCAGAATAAAGTAGTCTTCAGATGCTATTCCCAAAAAATTCAAGATATAAATTTTATTTGTCAGGTAAATATATTTAATATACGATATTTTAATCAAAATCGTTAGAGCCATTTTTAAGAAAATCAAACTTTTCGAAAATTTTTCCATGTAAAGGGTAGTTTGGGATGGGGGTATTTTCTTGAAAATCTTCGTGTCGCATCCTTGGAAGATACCAAACTTAAAAACCAAGTTTGGGCTTTAACGGTCCTTTCGTTTTTGCGCTATGCTGCCCACAGGGAGTCTCAAAACATATATTTCCGGTGAAATCTCGGTATCGAATTTTTGGGTACAATACAATACCTTCTCTAAACACTATGTGCATAGTTCGTATAGAGAAAGTAAAAAAACGGTAGCTATGTGAAGCATTGAAATTCGGCTCTCTTTGCTTTCTAGAAGAAAACAAAAGAGAGTCGAAAAGAAAGATGTCTCCCATTTGAGAAAAGCTTAAGTACCTTAAAACTGAAACCAATAACTCGGAATATTTCGAAAACGGCTAACTCTCCAAAAAATGACATAAATTGTATGTTTTATGAGATCTACATTTTTATAGGGTAATTTTTTGTATATTCTATTGCTGTTTACCGGTTATACAAAAGTTATCCGAATGAAGAGGCTATTCCATGAAAATTCAAGATATGCATTTCATTTGTCATGAAAGGATATTAAATATATTATATTTAATAAAAATCGTTAGTCATTTTTGAAAAAAATCAACATTTTCGAAACATACCAAACATAAAAAGTAGTTGAGGGTGGGAGGATTTTTTTGAAAATCTTCGTGTCGCATCCTTAGATGCTACTAAAAATACCAAGTTTTGTATTGAAACGACTCTTCGTTTCTAAGTTATGTTGCTCACAGACACACACACACACACACACACACACGGACACGTTTCTAAAAACTCTATTTTTGTATTCAGGGTGTCTCAAAACATGTATTTCTCGGTATCGAATTTTTAGATAAAATACAATACCTTCTCTATCCACTATCAACATTGTACGTAGGGCTAGATAAAGTAAAACTGAAGCATAAGAAAAACAAAAGGGGAAACAGAATCAAAGATGAAAAGTAGCAGAAGCACTAGAATATGGTAAATCGTGCAAAAGAGATGCGGAGTAGGAGGGATTCTCAATTTCAAGGCAAGCAAGTGCCACTTTTATCACCCTTAATAAACCTAAAGGTCGATGCTCAAATCAGCTTGTTTAGCTTTCGGTGAAGTACCACGTTCAAGCTCTAATAAGTGAGGGAAACAAGAACATTCTTCCAAATAATTTTAAAGGAGGGATGCAGTACTTTGCCACAGCTTAGACACATAAATTAAAACAGTGCATATAGCAACATTCACTCCTTCATTCATAACACGAAGTACATGCAATTCACTTCAATGAAACAGTTGAATTAATTAGCGTTTGCTTTCCATAGAGCGCATTACATTCTTTTGTTTCATCCTTCATCCTTACTTAATTCTTTACGTAACTATAAATAAGAAGGGCAAGAGGTACAACCGGGATGCCAATGAGAGAGGTTATAATTAAAACATCCTCTAAACAGATATATTAAAAGGAATTTCAGGTATCTTCCCGTACTATTCTTGACAGCTTTGATGCACAAGTTATGGAGTATCACTCTCATTAGTGTATCTGCATAACAAGTCTGCATAAAGTGGTTACAATGCATTTTTGGAAGCAGGATGTTGCATACAATGAACGCGAAGAATAAATCTTTTCTATAAATTTTACTTTCTCTACACGTACTATGTACACTGTATCGAGAAGGTATTGCATTCCACTCAAAATTCGATATCGAGATTTCACCGGAAATACATGTTATAGGATCCCCTGAATCCAAAAAAAAAAAAAAAAAAAAGATTTTTGGAAAAAGGTCCATGCGTGTGTCCGTAACTTAAAAACGAAAAGTATGTAAAATACCAAACTTGGTATTTAAGTTAATATCTTTCAGTGATGCGACACGAAGATTTTGAAAACCCCAAAAATTACGCTTTACATGGAAAAAGTTTCAAAAATTTTGATTTTCTCAAAAATGCCTCTAACGATTTTGATTAAAATACCGTATGTTAAAGATATTTATATGGCAAATAAAATGTATATTTTCAATTTTCTGGGAATAGCCTCTCTATTCTGAATGCATTTTCCTGAATTTTGCGTAACTGGTAAACTATAAAAATAGACAAAAACTTACTACACAAAAAATGTAGATCAGTTAAAATACACGATTTGTCATACAATTTTTTCGTGGAATTGACCATTTCTGAGTTATTCCCTTTTATTTGTTTCAGATTCAAAATATTTAAACTTTTCTCACTCGGATTTCAACCATACGGCAACCAGCTTTTAAAAGATTTGACTATCGTTTTAGCCTAATGTATTCCCTTATTTCACTTTTACTTACAAGGAAGTAAGTAATTAGACAATTTGTGCTAATGTTTATCCCGGTTATCATGAAGTAGATAGAAGAATATGCTTTTTAACAATAATTTGTTACAGAGATGTAGAGGAAGCCATGTGAATGGAACGCGCCAGATTTTTAGTTATAAACCATAAGTATTATTGCCTTCTAGAGCAGCATATGTTTTGTAGTCAGTCGTTGTGTATCTTAAGACCAACATGTCGGAGTAAGGAAGGCAATTCTCCTTACTAGCACAAATAAGGATTGCACTACATTCTGGCCAAGTCTGCGGAAAACTAGGAGGGTAGGCAATTCGTGGGTGGAAGTTGTCGAAGGAAACGGATTAGTAATGTCCTTGAAGTGCAACACAATGAGATGGTAAAGCCAGGACGGGGGAAGGGTGCGGCGGTCTGGCACGGCCATTTCCATGTTGGTTTATTGCTCTCAATCGCTGCTCACTCCTTCTACTTAAATGAAGTGCGAGACTTAGAAACCACATCCATTGTCTACAACGCGGAACGAAGAAAATGTCATTCTGTGTGAAGCCACGGGAAATCCCGAGCAGAACAGGGAAAGGGATCTCAAGAAAGCCATGGTAAGTGTTTTGAGTGTTAGGTGCGGGTGTTTGGAGAGTCTAACATGGGTCTATCAAGGGGAGGAATAGTAAAGGCAAGCCAGAAGTGGTGGGTCATACACTGCCACAAGACCTAACTGTATATAACTTAGTCGTTTCACTTACGTGAACGGTCCATTAACGTTTTCAAAACGAGCGACGAGAACCGAGTGGGTGGGGTGGAGGCGAAGGGAGATACGAGGTTGGGCCGCAACAAGGAAGAGGAATGGAATAGGAGTGAAAAAGAGACTTCGCTGCAACTTCGAAAAGGTGGTAACAAATAAAATACGTGGACTGAGGAACAAGAAAGGCATTTACAGAACATGGAGGTACAGAGGTTACAGTGTAAGCTTACTTCGGAATCACGAGGAAAGATGCGGGCTTTTAGCTAAATGGATAGGAATCAAGTGTATTCCTTTAGGCCTGCGTTAAGTTACTCAGAAGAACCTTAGGCAACATGCCAGCGATCGATATTCTCACGCAAAGACCACGTTAAACATGTAGGTGCGAGTTTTAATTATCTCAATGGAAATCGGGCTTTACCAAAGATGATCTTTTCGACTCATAACACAAAAATCTGATGTGTTCCATTCACATGATTTCTCTACATCTCTACAAAAATTATTGTTAAAAAGCTTATGCATCTATTTACTTCATGCTAATCGAGAAAAAATTAGCAGAAATAGTCTTAATTACTTGCTTGCTTGTAAGTAGAAGCGAAACAAGGGAGTACCATAGGTTAAAGTGATAGTGAAAAGCTGACTGCTATGTGATTGAAGTTGCTTTGTATGGACAGGAGTTGACAAAGTCCTGTGTGAGAAAAGTGTAAGTTTTTTAAAGCTGAAACCAAAAACAAGGAATATCTCAAAAACGACCAACTCTGCGAAAAAAAAAAACGCATATAACATAAATTGTGTGTTTTAACGTGCTCTACATCTTTTGTGTGGTAAGTTTTTCTCCGTCTTTTATCGTTCAGCAGTTATGCAAAATTCCGTAAATTTCATTCAGAATGAAGTAGTGTTCAGAGGCTATTCCCAGAAAATTCAAGATATACATTTTATTTGTCAGGCAAATATCTTTAAAACATGACAGTTTAATCGAAATCGTTAGAGCCATTTTTGAGAAAATCAAAATTTTCAAAAAAATTCCATGTAAAGGGTAGTTTGGGGTGGGGGATTTTTCTCAAAATCTCCGTTTCGCATCCCTGGAAGATACTAAACTTAAATACCAAGTTAGGTATTGTACCGACTTTTCGTTTTTGAGTTATCGTGCTCGCAGTCACACGGACACACACACACACACACACGGAACTTTTTGTGAAAATGCTTTTTTAGGTTACAGGAGACCCTGAAACATATATTTCCGGTGAAATCTCGGTATCCAATTTTGAGTGGAGTGCAATACCTTCTCTATACACTATGTACATAGTACGTGTAGAGAAAGTAAAAATATGTGTTCATTCAAATAAATTTCTCCACCTATTCTGCAACATAAATACTTTTGCAAAAACGTATTCTTCTATCTACTTCATGTCAATGAAACATTAATGAGATAAACATACGTAGAAATGTTATTCTTACTTAGTCAAACGTTGACTCTATGCGATGGATTTAAAATCGGCTGTCTGCAAGGCGAGGAGTAAATAAAAAAAATAATAATAAAAAAGACGAGAGAGATAAGAGACGATTAACAAGTTCCCGTATTAAATATTTTAAAATTGAAACTAATTACCAGAAATATCTTGGAAATCGTTAACACCAAAAACAAAATAAAATGAGACAAAAACAAACAACAAATAAAGTTGTATTTTTCAGACAAGGTCCACATATTTTTTGGGTAGTAAGAGTTTGTGCATCGCCTACGGTTTGCCGGTTATGCAAAAATCTTCCACAATGAAGAGGGCTTCAGAGGTAATACACAGAAAATTCAAAATATGCATTTTATTTGCCATGAAAATAGATTTAATACAATATCGATTGTAATAAAAAATCTTAGAAATTTTTTTTAGAAATTAAAAGTTTTCGAAAAATGTTCCATGTAAAGGGTGATTTGGGGCAGAGGATTTTCCTGAAAATCTTCGTGTTGAATTGTAGAAAGGTATTTAATTTAAATAACTTGGGGGGGGGGTAATGAATGGCCCTATCGGTGGCATTTCCCTTTGTAACTTTTGCCTATTGGATGTGGTGTTAATTCTTGTACTGTGTTATCGTTGGGTCTCTATTTTGTTTAATTTTATTCGTTAGATAACACACACGCGCGCGCGCGCACACACACACACACACACATCATTCATAGTTCCAGACTCTGAGGAGGATAGGGAGTAATCTAGATTACAAACAAACAAACAAACAAACAAAATCACTTCCCCCGCCGGTAATCGAAACCGGGACCCTTCGTATGCAACCAAGAGCTCTACCCACACAACTACAGGGTCAGGCAATACCAATTTTTGGTTTTATGGACTTTTCCTAGGCTGAAATCGCGACATCGATTTCTTGGATGGAATACACCTTCCCCACTTATTATATTCGCAATACGTCTACAGAAAGGAAAAGGTTTACATATTTATATAGCCGCTGCAAATTGATGGGGGATTGTATGATGTAAATTGTTGATTCAAACTTTGGAACACCATTAACTCAGACCACTAAGGATTCTGAGAATTTCTTGGGCCCAACCTAGAATCTAATCTGGAATCTCTGTTTAAAAGTCTGAATGAGAACACTAAAACAGAGATAGCAAAAAAGATTTTGTGCGTCTCCTAAATTCAGATACTTTTAAAGGAAACATATATGTAAGCTGCATAAGAATAATAATAATAAGAAGAAGAAGAAGAAAAAGAATGACAATAACTATTTAGGTGGCGCAATGGCTGAGTCGTTAGACCACTCGACCCCCACCCAGGTGGCCCGGATAAAGTTTTCCCTGTAAGGGGTAGTTTGTGGTACAGGGATATACTTGAAAATCTACGTGTCACATCCTTTGAAGATATTAAACATAAACACCTTTTTCTAAAAATGTTTTTTTCGAACTCAGTGGATATATTTCCGATGAAATTTCGACATTGAATTTTTGGGTGGAATGCAATACTTTTTCTATCCAGTGTGAAAAGTGTACTTGCGTGGTAGAGAAAGTAATCATGTTTTTTTTTTTGACTCAAGGGCCCCCAAAAATGTATTTTCGGTGCATCTTGGTATCACCTGTTTGGATGGAAAGCACTTGATAGAGAAGGCAGGTAACATGATGTTAACAGATTGCGAACACTAATCGAGAACACACCACTCCTCCTCATTTTGGCACTTACCGAATAAGTTGGATTTCTCTCTGACGGCAGAGTACCTTTTAACGTTAAGTACGTAAATGTTATGGCATTGTGTTTCTATTTTCGTGCAGATGATAATACTAATGCGCTTATGGCACCGTGGGTGTAATGTGATTAGAGTTTCCGGCTGAACACTGATCTCTGCGCCCTCAAGTATAAGAGAAATAAGGCAAGAGCATACCATAAAGTTATTTTTTCGTTGTTTTTTCGTATTCGGCTTACCCTCCCGCTAGAACTTCAATCGGATGCCTAGGAGTCAGAGAACCTAGAACGAGTGGTCGGCCCATACCCATACATGAGTGTGAGGAAGTGGATGATATAAAATTAAAGCGAAATGAATAATAGGAAATGCGATGGAACATTTTGGACCCCAAAGGACCTCACGAGGCTGAGTGCACCCCGCACCAGATCTCCCAGCGGAGGAAAAATCCCCACGTCTGGCGCAAGCAGCTGCGCTACCACCGCGCTATGGCGACGGCCTCTACAGTATCTATGGTCAAAGTTAGAGGTTCTGCTTACGTATATTTAGGATACGCTGGGCACTTACGAGTACTATTACTAACTTAATGGGGAAAATATAAAAATGCAATCTTGGAAAGATATATGAATTTATTTGTTCAAAATAAATCTAGTTATTGCAATTGAACGGTATGTTATTCCTTCCCATGAGCCGAACGTTCATTTTCTCCCTCTCAAGCGTGTTGTTTTTCATAACAGCGCTCTTTAATGTATTTTATGAAATGTGTTCCATACTTGGGTGGCGTATATTTCAAGACAAATCGATCTAATATCTACAGCAATGAATCAGCTACTAATATTACTCTATCAAAATCCTGGTGTAGAAATACGGCGACAGTTTTCATCGTCGCGCGGAAGCGGCTCCGTCACGATACATCTCTCGAGTGCCAAACGATATGAGTAATTTCAATAGCTCAGCCACGTGGTGTTTCAAGCTGAGGGAAAATAATAATCGAGGGAGAAAAGTTTAAGGCTGGTAATATAGCAGATTTAGAAAATGAGGAATGGTGTCATCTTGCGCAGTCGATAAAAATGGAATCCTTATGAAAGAAAAGGAGACACGTGTGGCCGTTTCTAGAATTCAATAAAAATGATAAATAACCCTAATCGTGCTACTGGGAACATATTATGCGGCACTTGGTAAGGATACAAAGAAGAGAGGCCAGTTCATGTTATATTTATGTGATCCTGTCTAGGAAAAGGGCTCTAAACTTGAAAAGAAACAAGTCAGTTTTCCACTCTGGAAATAAATGTCATAGATTAAAGCATTTATTGTTGTAAGTAAAATAATGATTATGATATTAATGCATGAAATTGCTAATTTTTGGTAAGACTGTTTCAAATTTAGGCAATAATTCTGAACGTAAAACATCTCAAGAAAATGCGAGCGTTTTTTGTTCAACTTTAGTGAATACAATTGTTAACATATATTCTTCAAACAAAAACACATTTTGTTATTGAACTACCGTACAAAGAAAATCACTCTCCACATATGTAGGAGATTTTTATAGATCTCACAAGGCACAATAACATTAACTGAAGCCTGTAGTTGCCAAAAGGGTAAATAATCATAATAATAATAATATTAATAATGAAATATTAATACTTTTGGAACGCCAAACTAAACTGATTCAGCTTATTGTGTTTCCTTTTCTTTTGTTCTTTATTATTCTTGGTCTTGGGTCGTCTGGGTTGTCAAACTGTGGCTCTCTGCTAAACATCATTTTTCCTTTTCTTCGGTTAGTCTTGTTTCCCTGTCCTCCTGCGATAGGTTCGTGCTGCTGATGATCAAGGTCATCCTAATGGGCCCAATAATTTTGAGGATAAGGACATACACAATTTTGGTTTTACTGGAGCAATTTTCTTTTTCGTTCATTTTTTCTTCTTCCACTCTTCTGTAAGATCTTCTGGTACAACTTTTCTTGGCAAAGGTATAGGAATGTACCTTGTATTAATATTCTGATTTACGGAAGTTCGCAACAACATTATTATTATTATTATTATTATTATTATTATTATGTAAATTAGTCTTTGCAATTATTTATGTTAGACTACCAATTACCACCAAACCTAAATAAGTATGTATATTTTCATATTAGAGTATAAATACAATTGTGATATAATAGAGCAAGAATTCTACCAATCATGTACCTACAATAAGTGTATTAACTTATGTAAGGTGGATTGCATAGGTATTTCTGACGAAAATGTTGCATACTGCCACAGCACTGAAGGAATTATGTTCTTCCTTTTCGCGCAATAGGTTGCACAGTACACAGTAGCGATTCATAGGAGCATCGAGCAAATTCGCTCTCTTTGCTTTGCTCAAAGGGTAAGCAATTGGTGACCCCTGCTCTATAATATTTAAATGCGAATCGGCAGGAGGGAAAAAAGTAGGGTGATAAAAGTAGTGTTGAGAAATATATGCAAATGTAAATGTTAAGTGTTATACCTCAATGAAACTTGATAATTATCCATTTCATGCAGAAATAAGAACATGGCCGTTTGGGCATATTGGTGCATATTTTGGGTGTTAGTGACATTTTGTTCATACTATTTAGTTTTTGGATAACATCTATGCATACCAACACATTTTACTCTTTGAAAATTCATTCCATACATCCTTCTTCTATGTATATATTTCAGTTTTATGTCTGTGAGGTATAAACTTTCAGGAATTTTACGAAGCTCGTAAATTCACCATAAAACAAAGGGAAAAACTAAACACACAAATTAAACCTTCATTGCACTGTTGTGTTTACATCAACAAAACAATTTTGAATATCCTAAGATGATAGGATATTAAAACCCATTGTTAAATGATTAGAAAATAAAGTCCCCAAAGTCGCTGGGTAGCGATCAACCAGTTACAAAAATACAGTAAAAATGTATGGGACTAACCTAGTCTTTTGCATTCACAATATCAGTTAAAAGAAATATAAAAAATTCAAAATCCTGAAGCCGATATACATATGAAAAACAGAAATATTCTAGTGGTTAAAAATATTTTTTTCAGCCTGGAAGCAAAAATATTTAACGTAAGAGGGATTTTATGTCAGTATACACAATATATAACTTTATGTAAATTTCAATTTACTTTTAGAGTATATCTGGTATCCGTAATAAGAATTATCCGCTTATTTCCTGCGATGTCGACAGATCCTTTTCTCTCTACAAATACATTTTCAGTGAAAGAAGGGACAGATTACTGTCAAAAAGCATTGAAGAAAAATTATTTCTCATTACATCTTAACGGAACAGGACTAACACTGTAAACAGCATTAAATATTTGTGTTTATAATATTGCATTTTCAATTATTGTGTTTATTTCTGCGGTAAATTGAATAATTATTTAAATTAGAACCCTTTGTAAACAAAATTCGACACTTCTAGTGCATATTCGATTAGTTTTTGCATATTGGGGTGACATTCTGGAAATTTTTAATGAATATTTACAAGCATACTTTCAGGTTTTTAGGGCATACATTTTTCAGTACTATGATAAGTTTGAATCCACAACTTACACTCTGCTCTTTTATGCTCGTTAAATCAACATTAAAACCGCAAAGCTCTGAAAGATGAGAAGGAAACGGAATGAAAGGAAACTGATGAAAAGAACCACTCCAGCATTCGCCTAAAGGACAAGGAATAAACCACAAAAGCTCCGGGGATTGAACCCGGAACCTCCCGAATTCGAGTTGCACGTCACAATCCTTTATAAATATCTCACTTGTCGGAAAATGCATCACCTTTTTGGCAATTGAGTAATTAATTACATCAAAACATTGTTTCTGTTACACAGTTATTAAACATTGTTGAATAGTTCAATTAGTGCTTTCAGTGGAATTGCGGAATGTTCATAGTGTTCAGTTCCGTGATACAGACGGAGATTCTGTTGTCACAGCGTCACCGGTATGAATCTATTGATTACCTCCAAGACATATGCACCTGCAATTTTCGGATGAACGCCGTCAATTTAATCTAGTGCAAGTAGCTCATGTTTAATCCGGCTCAGTTTCGCAATATAATTAACTGCCATATGCACAAATCCGTCTGTAATTACACAATAATTAATTAATAACGCTGGAAGCGCCTGCCTCACACCTTGCTGGCCGCTGAAATAGGAAGAGCATCTGTTCAACTGGCACACACCTGTTTCAGCCGGGCTACGCCGGAACTCCGTGCAGATCGCCATAATGAATGCTCTCTTCGATTGTTGGCCACCATCCCCTCTGGGCTGCAGTTGCATTTCATTTAAGCCACTCGTTCTACATGTAGTCACTGCATTCGCGAACATTCAGAGGGATTCGCAAGTACAAGAACATGCCTCTGCGTTATATTAAAAATATCGCAAGGGTATCTGAAGTGTGGCCTCAAGCAAAACATTTGGAACAGAACTACAGTGCAACTCGTATGTTTTTATGGCCATTCAGTGATCCTGAAGACTCTATAAAATACCGACATCACAATATATAATAATAATAATATTTTTTGTTTTAATATAGCCCCCTTTAACATTTAAGATCATATCGGGGCCTTTGCACTAGAAACAACTCGCGTCTGTAGGCTCTTTACGTTGTTTTTAATTTTTTTCCTTTCTTCAAACACACACACACACACACACACACACACACACACACACTCACTCACTTACGTGCTTCCAGACTCTGTGGGGAATAGGGAATAATTCTGGTTAAAGAAAAATTCCCCGCCCCAGTCGGAAATCAAGCCGAGACCACCTGGTGAGAAGTCAGCTCGCTGATCACTCGACCACGGAGACAGTCTAGAATTGCTTATTTTCTCTTTAATGCATACGAAAGTAAAGCATATTTGTTTTTAGGTATTGGTAACGTGTATGACCACACTTCATTTTAACTTTCATACTAATAATGATTGTTGTTTTTGTTGTGTATGCATGTTCGTTTACCGTATTCCATAATGTCGGCAATGCAGCACACTCGAACATGAAGTTTTGTTAAAAAAATCTCCCTCAAAGACATTGAGAATGATGGAGAAGCTTATGGTGAAACAGCGATGAAGAAAACTCAGGTGTATGAATTGCATAAACCTTTCAGTCAAGATTTTCGAACGTTGAAGAAGTTATTGAATATGCGACAAGGATACTGCGACAGTTAAACTGAAAATGGCTTCCAGGAGTGCTTCTTATCTATTTACACGCGCTGAGGCAGAAGTGTGTCACTGCGGAAGGGAATTATTTTGAAAGAAATGTTGTGTAGTTTGCCTTATGGCAACTTCTTTCTGCGTTATTCACACATTCTGGAAACCTTTTGAATGTAGTAGGTGTGTGTGTGTCAGTTCATTAATGAACTAATGAACTGAAATAGGAAAATAAATGATGCCTTCATGAGTGTCAGTACTTAAAATGTTATATAGTTGTACCTACAAAGTCAAACACGGGTAGCTTTAAAAATCTGTTTCGCAACTGTTAGTTCACTCATTAGAGCCATAGCCTGTTTATATACTTATTAATTGTTCAGCGCATTATTCTTTGTAATATTACTCATACCCAGTTCCAGAGGAATAAATAAATAAGAGTAGGCCTTTGTTTTATTTGTACTTAACTATCCCGCTCACAAATTGAAAGTAGAAATAATTTTATTATAGATAGTTATTTCCAGAAGTCCTCCTCGACTGACAGTAGTGTCCAACATGCCCAAACCTCTCCATTCAATGTGGTAAAAATTGCAGGCTATGGTACGCTACCTTTTTAACTCCTGTCCTACACACGGCTTATGTGGAGAATAAAAACGAGCATTTTATATATTTATGGCAGCCTAAAGATGAGTAACTTCGAAAAGCGTGTTTTAATTTGTCATTCTGAAAATATGATGCTAGTTTTACACAAAGATTAAATGTTTTAAGTTTCGTTTTTATTTTCCAGTTAGAGTTTTTCGAAATCGAATTTGAGTAGACAACTCACCAGACCTTCGCTTGACCCCTCTCAATGAGCGCAACCTGCTCACTGTCTCCGCTGATAAACAAGAGAGATAAAACTCAGATCGTTGTTCCCCACTCACCGGTTTTAACTTGAAATAGTCCCGTTGGGATTTGTAGTTGTTTTAATGCACGAAGGGATGTCTGCATAGTCAAATCCGGGCAGTTACATCACCTGGTACAATTTAGCTGTAAAGATTTTGGTTTAAAATGACGCCATAAAGTTCCATTGTGCTGTAACGGATTATGCACCGCAACTTGGTTAATTGTAAAGCTCGACAGTTGACTGCATGGAAAAAAAAATGCACATAACCCCAGCAGCATATTTGTCTCATTGCTGTCAGCTTTGTTGGGAAGCTATATCAGTCAGAGGGTGGGAGGGCGCAGAACAATGGCGCTAAATTAGCCAACCAACAGCGTTTCGATGATTAATCGTAAGCCGTTATCAAATTAATTATCACCAGCTTCTCGCTAATCGCCGGCCAGTGTGTTCTCCTAGTTCCAGCTGAGATGCAACAACGATAATCGATAATCAAAAAATTATCACATTAAGAATAGACAAACTAATTTTGCTGTTGCTATACGGCTAATCATGTCGCTTTGGTGATTATTACGTGCATGCTTGTCGTTGTGAATTCAATTCTCGTAGCACATAAATAAAAACTAATACATTCCATTCACATGGCTTTGTCGAACTGCTCTACAAACAAACTATTCTACAAAAGATTATTCTTTTATCTACATATCATGCTAATCGAGATAAACATTAGCAGAAATGGTCTTATTACTTAGTTCCTTATCAGTAGAAGGGAAATAAGGGAATACACTAGGCTAAAGGATAGTCAAATCCTTTAAAATCTCGATATGTGATGCAATTGAAATTAGGTTTTCTCTTTGCATGATCAGGAGTAAAACGAGATATGAAATGAGTTAGGACTTCCGTTTGAGAAATTTTAATTACTTTAAAATTGAAACCAATAACAAGGAATACTTCTGAAACGGTTTACTCCTCGAGTAAAATGTGTTTGGCATAAACTGTGTGTTTTTAACGAAATATACATTTCTTTGTGTGGTAGCTTTTTTCTCTATCTCTTACGGTTTACCAGTTATACACATTTATACAAAAGTAATCCAGAATTAAGAGGTCTTCAGAGGCTATTCCCCGAAAATGCAGGATATACATTTCGAACAATGCTCCATCTAAAGAGAGTTGAGGGTCGGGAATTTTCCTGAAAATATTCCCGTTGAATCCTTGGAAGATACTAAACGTAGACACCTAGTTTGGTATTTAACCGATTTTTCGTTTTTGAGTTGTGCTGTTTCACAATACAGATGGACCTTTTTCTAAAATTGCTATAAATGCTTTTATTATGGATTCAGATGACCCTAAAATATGTATTTCTGGTGAAATCTTGGTATCGAAATTTTGCCCTATCTATTGTGAACATTGTACATGCGTGCTAAAGAAAGTAAAAATTAGCCCATTAAGAATAGACAAGCTAATTTTGTTGTTTTATACCGCTATTCTGATCCCTTTGGTCGCGATGATGAAAATAACAACAACAGTATGTGTGCTTTGATGTTGTGAATTTAATTCTCGTAGCATATAAAAATCCCCTCAGTTCTTAGGTTCATCAGCATCAAAAAGGAACTTTAAGAATACTTGTCATGACATAAATTGTTTAGAACGTGCGTCACTCGCCTTTTTTTTTTTTTTTTTTGTGAGGCTACAAATAGCCTTGCTTCGTGTATGTAATGGGTAAACAAGTGACAGCAAAGATTCTCTCTCTTATTTGTGCTTCGTATAGCGCCTCGCGAGTCAATTATACTGTCGAGAACAGAAAGAAATCCAATATGGAAGCCATCGACTCCTACGTTTATGATCTTCCTTAATTATACAAACTGGCGAAATAAGTGTTCTATTTGCAGCACATGCAAGTGTTATGACAGTTACCAGGGAGAGGAACGTTTCTTTCAAACTCTGTACGATCCAAATTAATTACCAAGAAGCATGTTCATATTTATTGATATAAATATTAAAGTTTTGTATAGACTAATCATCATATTGTTGGCGTTATAATGTGCTTACATGACCTTAGCCAATTTAAGGAACTTGTTTTATAATGTTAATACTGTGATAATTGTTATTATGAGCTAGTACTAATAACTGCAAGAAGGTGTAAATAATTAACCAACAAGATAATGAAAATAAATATATGTAATACAGAAATACAATAATGTAATTAGAGGATGTTGCATAAGCTTAGTTATAAGAGAATATATAACCAAAACTGCATATGTTATAAAAGAAACATCTTTCGCAAGATTTTGTGGAAAATAACTAAGGAGCTGGGGTGAAACGTATTACAGACTGTCCTTGAGTTTAAAAGACTAGCAAGTCTTAAAAGAGGTGGTGAGATAATAAAACTATGAGAGTTACTGGTGAGTAGCAGCCTTAGTGAGATACTAGGGCAGATTTTACCGGCTTATGAGAAGAGACTCTACTGAGAGTGGAAAGATAAGCCAATCAGAACATAGTTTTAATGCTTAGGCAGAGCAGATGTATTTGAGACACGAGTTTTCAGTTCAGTTCGTCCACAGTTATTGTACAAGACAATCGGTTTTCATTTACTGTACAGTGCATTTAGAATGGTCTCCCTCGGTATTTCGGCATTACAGATTAATTATGTAATAAACGTGAATCGCGAAATCCTAGTTATATATTTAAGTGAGCGCGTAGAGAGTTTCACTTATGACGTATAGAAATATAACGTGTAGACACATTATGAAATCTTTGGTAACAATTTAAATACCTTTCTTAAACTAAAAGTTACAAATGTAAGATTTCTGAAATAGTTCCCTTCATTGTTCACGCACTGTTAAGAGATACTTGTTCGAACGAGGAAGCCACTAGCCGGGGCAAATAAATAATGAGTGAAAAACATAATTTACAATATAAAAACATAATTCAGAGATAACGAGGATTAAGGAAGAACGTCGCAATTATGTTTTTGAAATTATATATGTTACACAATTTACCACCAAAACTATGAACATATCCAAAGAACAAATACTAATACAATTGTTCTTCTATTCATAAACCTGCAGTGTATGTATTAATCTATAAAAGGCGGATCTCGTATTTCAAACCCAAAATGTTATATGCTGTCACATACTGAAGAAATTATCTGTTCTTTCTTTCCGCGCAATTGTTTGCTAAGTGTACAGTGGGCGATTCGCAGGAGTAGCGTAATTTGCTCTTTTTGCTTTACTCAGAGAGGTTGGTGATACCTGCTTTAGAAGTAGGAGAGATCTACAACGTTCGTGAGGTAAATTCTTGTCTGTCCCTTGCGGTTTACAATTCATAACATATTCATTTAGAATGAAAAAGGCTTCTCAAGCTATTCCCAAGAAAATTCAGAAAATTCAAAGTATTCGTTTTATTTGTCACAAATTTTAATCAAATTTCGTAGAGCATTTTTGAGAAACTAACGCAAATTTGTCTATATAATGCGAAGTTAGAGGAGAGGGATTTACTTGAAAATCTTGGTATCATATCCATAAAGGACGTATTATATAAGTTATACATATTTGTATATATGTTTAGTAATAACTACTTTTCGTTTTTGAGTTATATTGTTCACAGATACACACGCACACGCACAGACGACATTTTTCTTAAAACGCCCTTTTTCAAACATGGGTCCTGAAAACAGCATTTTGGTGAGATCAGGGTATCACATTTTTGGGAGAAATAAAATTCCTCCCTTCTCTACCTCTTATGTACTAGGTAGAGACAGTAGAAATACAAAGTTTAGATCGAGGACTGTTCGAGACAAGCTGTTACGACTCAAATTAATTGTTTATCAGTCTCGACCGTTCACCCTCTCACATTAGAACGTAATGCAGATGTCGCAAACAGGGAGAGAACGCTTTGTTGTAAAGGTGCAATTAGGCGCCGGAGGTTGGGGTCCATTTACGCAGTACCCCTAAGTAGGACAAGGAAATGCTCAATTAGTGGCCTATTACGCTTACTCCCTCCTGCCACTCAATTTGCTACCCTTCATTTCTTTCCTTTCTAAACCTTCATTTCAGAAAATGGAACAGATCATTATTTTGTTTCACATATTAACTTCCACTTGACTTAATGAACATGTTAATAACAATTATTCATTTAATTATACGTTCACCAAAGAAGCATTTCGTAAACTCTCCGTAAAGTGCTTCCTGCTACAGGATTCTTGGGCGGTCGAAATACATGGGCTACAAAATGCATTTTAAAAGGTTTTTGCAACAGTAATGGACTCGCAAAATAAGTAGATGTCAAGAAGAAACGCCCTAGCACTTGTACTTTCTGGTTTTAACGATCTGAATAATTAAAGGCAAGCATTTACCTCGCTGTGGTAACAACATGCGGTGTACAACTTCGTTGGCAAAAATCCCACACCAGATGTCCTTATTTCAAGCCACTAGAAAGGCGTGTACATTTTTAATCGTATGGTGTCTCAAGCATAACTTGTCTCCTAGACCTATTATTATCCTCAATATTATGCCAGAAACAAATTATTATCCTCGGAGGTATTGAATCCAGTTTTACAAGAATTATCACAAAAAATATCACAAGAGAGTAGAACTGTAACTAAAACTCCCAAAAAAAAAAAAAACAAAAAAAAAAAAAAACAATGGCGTACAGCAGCGAAGACATCAAATAAATACACAAAAAGTAACTGCAGTTCGTCAACAACTAAGTTTACCAAGGTCAAATTCCAGCCATAAAGAAGTTCAACGATGCATTTTGGCAGAATTGTCCAAATTCTGTTGTCTGAGTTTGTCGTCTCAAGCAGTGCATTCAGCACAATCCTGAAAAATCTTATGTGTATTCCCTTATTTCGTTTCTATTAAGAGAAGCTAAGTAGTAAAACCACGTATGCTAATGTTGATTTCAATTAGCATAAAGTAGACAGAAGGATAAGTTTTTTTAATAATAAATAGATACAGAGTTGTAGTACGAAAGTAACGTATCAAATTATTATTATTATTATTATTATTATTAATTTTTTACTTTCTCTGCACAGGACATGGTACGTAGGCAGAGAAGGTATTGCTCTCCACCCAAAAATTCAATACTAAGCTTTCACCAGAAATATACATTTTAGGGTCCCCTGTATATAAAAATATTTTTACTTTCTCTGGCCTACGTGTACATTGTACACATTGGTTGGTTAATGTATTCCACCCAAAAGTTCGAAGTCGAGAATGTGTATGTCTATGGACAGCATAACTCAAAAACGAGGTGACCATTGAATACCAAACTTAATATTTATGTTTAGTATCTTTCAAGGATGCGACACAAAACTTTTCAAGAGAATCCCCCACCATAGACTAACCTTTACATGGAAAAACATTTTGAAAATATATTTTTCTCAAGAATGGTCATAATAACGATTTTGACCAAAATTCCATATACTAAAGATATTTACATTACAAAGAAAGTGTACATTTTGAATTGTCTGGTTATAGCCTCTGAAATCCTCTTTATTCCAGATGAGCTTTTCAGAATTTGCCATAACGGTTAAACCGTAAGAGACAGACAAAAAATGTAAATTTTGTTAAAATACATAATTTATGTCATATACGTTTTTTACATAGAGCTGGCCGTTTCTGAGATAACCTTGTCATTGGTTTTGAATTTTAAATTACTTAAACTTTTCTCAAACGGGAAATGAGTTTCGCTTCATCTCTCTTGTTTTACTGCAGGACATGCAAAACGAACAGAACTTCCATTGTATCATATAGGACCAGCTTTTGAAAGATTTTACTGTCGATTTGGCCTAGTGTATTTCCTTATGTCCCTTCTTCTTACAAAGAAGCAAGTAATAAGACAATTTCGGCTACTGTTTATCTCGATTATCAGCTCTTCGTGTATAAAAGTACAATCATTTTCAAGGGTAGTTGTTTGTGTAACAACTAGAGAAAGTCATGTGAATGGAAAACATCAGATTTTAGAAAAACGTCCGTGTGTATGTGTGTGTCCATTAACACGATAGCTCAAAAACGAAAAATCGGTAAAATATCAAACTTTGAATTTGAGTTTAGGATATTCCAAGGATACGACAATAAGATTTTGAGAAAAATTCTCCCCAACCACAAAGAAGAATTTTCCCTTACATGGAAGAATTTGCGAAAAAAAAATTATTTTATATCAAAAATGGCTCTCAACAGCTCTTCATTCTGGATGAATAACGGCTAAACCGCAAGAGATAGAAAATAACTTACTACACACTTATATATATCTTATTAGAATTAATAAAAAAATATTGGAATACACATCTTATGTATTTATTATTCTGACCCTTTTTCTATTTCTAGATGTTGAAACACAATTTATGCACATACTTTTTTTTTTTTTTTTTTAGTGAGGTCAATTTTTGAGATATTTCTTGTTATAGGTTTCAGTTCTAAAATACTTCTTTCTCATACGGGAATTTGTCATTTTCTGGCAATGCAAAGAAACATATTTCAACCGCATGCCAAAATGCGTTTAAAAGATTTGACTATCGTAATTGAGTAATTTAATACCTTGTGGGCATCTTGACATAGTAGCTCAGTGGTTAAAGCAACCGGCTAGAGACAGGGAGATCTGTGGTTCATATGCTGGCTATGGTATTGAGTTTTCAGTCTGACTCCTGTCCTACACACAGCTTGTGTGGAAAAATCAATTAACACAAATGAAATAGTGCAGCCCTTTATCTCCTCTGGAATATCATTAACATAATAGGACTGTGAAATGGGCACGGTGTCTTTCTGTTCCCCCCAATTGCATTGTGGACCACTTGAACCTCGAAGTCATCAGGCTACATCATCGGGCGTTCCTTTAGTGGCAGAATTAATGCAGCCATATAGTAATCCCCACATTGCTTGAGTGAATAATTACCAGGCGGGGAGCATGTAGCTCATTATATGGGCAGCAGTTCCGAACCCAACATTCATGTTAACGCGCCACCCGCTGGGAAAGACGCGTGTATCACACACATGTACAATTAGCATCGTGGCGGTATTTAGGCAAGAGATTCTATCAATTTGCTTCAACTTAATATGATTGCATGCATTTCAATTACGTGTGGCTAAAATGAAGAGCAACAACTCATAAAAGCACAGCTGATAATTTCTAAACTTTCGGCAGGTGGTTTCCAAAGTCTTAAAATGTTATATTACTTCTTGACCTGCTTGCCTATGGCATCTAAAAAGCACCATTTGCGTTTGTTAGGAATATTTAAAGAATAAAAGGATCTAATAAACCTTATAGAAAAGTATTTTAAATACTTGAAATATATTTAAAAGCACTGGACAAAATTTTGTCTCCTGTTTGGAATTTAAATTTCACAAAAACCGTTTCACATAATGAAATGAAACTTTGTTACTGAGTACAGCAAAATAATCCATGTAAAATTATCGATGTATGTTAAAAAGTAGTGTACCCTGAACATCATCCATGTCAGATTAGGAAACTTTCCAATGTACAGTTGTCTTATAAAATAGGTAACATATACATATAGGCACAACTACCCCTTTATATGAAGTGTGCAGACATCCCTTCGTGCATTAAAAGAATTTTAGAATTCAACAAGTTGAAACCATTAATGCGGAATGAATGAGAAAACTTCGTTTTACTCCTATTGTTTATCGGCAAAGACGGCGAGGGGTAAAACGATAACGACCTTCGCCAGTTCTCCATTGACTGTTTTAACTTGAAGTAGCCCCAGTGAGTTCTGCAACTCTTTTAACGCACAACGTTATATATGCAACTTTCAAATTCGGGGCAGTTGGGTAATCTAGTACAAGATTATATTTGATATTATAATCCCCAATCTCATCCTTGAAGTCTCTTGATTATTTCATTTCTCCTAGAGACCTGGCATTTTCAGTTCTGAGCCTGTTATGACAAGCTTTGCGATATAGTGCAAGGTATTTTACGAGAGTGAAAATAAGTGTAATTGCTTACAAAATGAGACATTGTTAATATTAGGCTCACTTTTCAAAATCTCACCTCAATACTGCTTGTTATGAATTTTAATGTATGTCTGAGAAAAAAATCCCAACATACCATTTCAACAAAATTCTGATTTACAGCTAAACTCATAGCTTCAACATGTATAAAAGCAAATACTCTATTCGCTGACTTTTGCAGAATGATGGCTCATATCGAATTGTATTTTAATCTAAATACGGCTTTTGATTTATTAATTCGTGTTTCATAATCTTTATCATCATTCTTATCATTATCATCACTGTATAAAGCAGAAAAACGAAAATGGAATCAAGAGGAATAAAATTTCTCCAGAGTCCTGATGATGTGTAGTGCTAGATAAATAACTGAACAACTATTTGGATTAGGGAAGACATTGAGTAAAACTAAGAGTGTTACCGCCGTATAACACGAAAAGAAGAAGACTTAAGTATATATTAAATTGAACACCATTATGAAACAGAAAGTTTCAAAGAGTAACTACGAAAGGCAGATGATATAAAGAAGGTAGATCTACTTGTTTTTTACTCACGCGTTTTCCTTGGTGACAGGTGGTTTTCTTTGCTTTCATACTTAAAGAAATGCTCCCTTATCATGTTTCTCTACTCATAATGGAGTTCATGAATGCTACCTCACTGCTTATCATTTTTTTTTTTTTTTACTTTTATTTATTTCAGTTGCGAGGCCTGTGACCGAATACATAGCCATTTATTATTGGCTTGGCAAGCGAAACTGTTTTTAGTAACCTTCATTATTGCTGCGGATAGCGCAAGACTCATACATCAATAAGATTTTATTTAACAGCAAGAAGTGATCCTTTGGAAATGACAGGTTTTGGCGACAATCTTCTCAGTTTCCTTTACTTTTCTATTGGAAAAATTGATTTAACGTACGGTATTATACCATATATAAACAACATAAAAAACCGGACGTGTTCCATTCAGATGCTTTTCTATACCTGTTATGCAAACAAACTATTATTACAATAGATTAATATTCTATTTCATACTAAGCAAGATAAGCATTAGGTATTATTACTTAGCTCCTTATAAGCAGAAAGGAAATAAGAGAACACGAAAGGATTGGCAATTCCCATTTGAGAAATATATAACTATTATAAAATTGAAACTAATAAGAAGGAACATCTCCGATGTTAACTCCTCAAAAAGATATCATAAGTTATGTGTTTTAAACTAGATCTACAATTGTGGTGTAGTAAAATGTTGTCTATCTTTTATGGTTTACCGGAAGGATGAAAAGGCTATTCCCAGAAAATGCTACATATACACTTTAGTTACCATGTAAATATCTTTAATACATGGCATTTTAATCAAAATCGTTACAGCCATTTTTGAAGAATTCAAAATTTTCAAAACTATATTCCATGAAAAGGGTAGTTTGGGTTGGAAGAATTTTCTTGAAATTGCATTCTTATAAGATAAGTATTCTTCTGTCTGCTTCATGCTAGTCAAAACAAACATTAGCAGAAATGGTCTTCCTACTTAACTCCTTTTAAGTAGAAGGAGAATTAGGAGCGCACTAGACTAAAGTGATGGTCAAAACTTTTAAAACTGTTGCTATGTGATTGAAATTCATTCTCTTTGCATGACCAGAAGTTAACAAATTCCTGTATGAAAAAAATATAAGTATTTTAAAACGGAAACCAATAACAAGAATATTTTGGAAGTGTTTACGTCTACAATAAGTGTATATAATGTATAAACCCTTACGTAAAATTCATTCTTTAATTAAAATTTCCAATGATTCATTAATAGATTTACGAACACATTCAAACATTTCATTAAGAAGTATGGTTGACTTATCCCAGAAAATTGGTTATTGTCAGGTGTCTTTGATATGCGGCATTTTCATTAAAACAGTTAGACATTTCTGAAAAATACATTTTTTTTTCATATAAAGATACATTTTTCCATATAAAGGGTAGTTTGGGGCGGTAGATTTCTTGAAAATCCTTGTATCGCATCCTTGAAAGCTGCTGAACTATGTATCAAGTTTGGTATTCAACCGATTTTTCGTTTTTGAGTTATTGTGTTGACAGACAAACAGACACACACAACGCGTATTTCCACAGAAATCTCGATATCGAATTTAGGGTGTAAAATAATACCTTCTCTATGTACTAAGTAGAGAGAGTAAAAGTATCACAAAACTGCAGCGCTTGTATACAAGTGTGAGCGGGAAAACTGAAACACAAGCCCAAGGGGCAGAATGAACCTCCGCTACGTGCAAGGTTGGAGGGTCTCCTAAAGACAAACGCGTGCCCTTCTTTAATCAGAATTGCTAGTGGTAACCGTATACGTCTGTATCCAGCGACGTATCTGGAATCAGCTTTTAGGGTGAAACAACAAGGGACAAAAAGCGAAAGGGTGAAGGGAGTGTAAGCTCGCTTCTTCATTACTTCACTTTTAATGGACAGCTTTTTTTCTTTATGAGTGAAAAAAAGAGGAAAAGGAAGTCCCATAGTGGAGACACCTCCTCTCCGCCGCAGATTTCGCACTAGGACACCGCCAGTGAGACGGTTTCATTCTGTCGCATGTCATTTATCTTCATAACGCTGTATGGTTCACCATGTCAGCTGCCTCTCACTGCTATCTTCCCCAGCCCTTTTTTTCCGGAATCTCTCCCCACTGGCTCTTTACTGCACACTCTTTCCGTCCGGTTCGATAATGCGGTTTCTAGTTGTTTGTCCATAACTGAAATCGCAATGAAAAGATCAATATTCAACCGCAATGCTTCGTGCCTGTCACAGACACTCTGATACGTACATTCCCTCTATCTGAATAATTCATTCCAAGAAGTTTCGCTTAAAACACTGTTATAATTTGTAAACAAAACTTTCAGAAATAATACTCTTACAAAAGATTATTCTTCTATCTACTTCATGCTAATCGACTTTTGAGCAGAACAATCGTGTTACTTAGCTCCTAATAAGTAAAAGAGAACGAAGGGAATACCATGTTTTAAAAGCTACCGCTATTCGATTGTCATGACATAAATTGTGTGTTCTGACGAGATCTACGTTTTTGTGCAATAACTTTTGGTCTATCTCTTATTGTTTATCAGTTAGGCAAAAGTCATTCTGAATCAAGTGAGCTTCATAGGCTATTTCCAGAAAATTTAAGATATACATTTTATTTGCCATGTAATTATCTTAAATATAGATAATGTTAATCAAAATCGCTAAAATATTTTTTGAAAAATTCGAACATTTCGAAAATGTTTCCATGTAAAGGTTAGTTTGGGGTTGAGGATTTAATCTTTAATCCCGTTTCTCTCTTTTGGGTTATGCTAAACACAGAGAGAGAGAAAGAGAGAGAGAAAGAGAGAGAGAGAGAGAGACAGAGAGAGAGAGAGGCGCGGATATTTTTCCAATTTTTTTAACTCAGGGTATATACGTATATTTCCGGTGAAATCTCGACGAGAAATTTTTGGTTGGAATGCAACAAGATCTCTACCTACTTTGTACAGCATTTTTCAGAACATGATGGTCCTGCCCCATCCAAAGACGTTAAAGTTTGCGGTTGGAAACCTTAAGAACGGATGAAAACATTGGTTCCATTTATATACTTTTTAATTATTTTTATACCCATAGATTCCATTTTTATGATAATTAAAAAAATGGAATCTGTGAGTATAAAAATAACTAAAACGTATATAAATGGAACCAATGCTTTCATCCGTTCCCGCTGTAGCCAGGTTCTGGCGCCTTAACTGAGGCGTGCTCAGTCTAATTTACTTTATTCCCGCCTCTGTACTGCGAGGTAGCGTGTCTGCCTTAAATTCTATAAGTCCCGAGTTAATATAAATTACCCTTATAAGGCTTTTTCGGAGCTTTCCCTTAACCTGACGGTTGTCGAGTAACTTTAAGCTCCATGGACCCCTAGCTTATTTGAGCATCATTTCCCCGATCTCATTCATCATCCACCAGGTAAAGGATACTAAACTAAAACAAAATGTTGTTTATTTGCCACAATAATTAAACAAAGATAAACAAACGAAATGTCGAATATAAAACATAATTCAATTTCCAGATCTGGATTATAACACATTGCAAATACAATTGCCACAAACCACTACACTGGCCTTGAAATTCCATACTCTTTACATGACGTCACAAAGACAATTATTATACCTCAAAAAAGTATTGGTAAGAAAATTGAAACCTATAACAACGAAAATCTCAGAAATTATTAATTTCGTAAAGAAGTTTGACATACACTGATTTTTATTCAGCCGTTTCCCCTTTCTTCTTCTTCTTCTTCTTCTTCTTCTTCTTCTTCTTCTTCTTATTATTATTATTATTATTATTATTATTATTTTACATTAACGGTTTAATAACAACCAGTACCACAATAGCATAATTCATTCAGAAGAACAGGCTATTCTCAGTAAACTCAAGATATAAATTTCAAATGCATGACAATATATTAAGTTTTTATGATATTTTAATCAAAATCGTTAGAGCCACTTTTGAGAAAATAAACAGAACCTTTTTTTTTAAAATGTTTTTTTTAATTAGGGGGTCTCAATACCTATATCTGCAGTGATATATCGGAATCGAAATTTTGAGTCCCATACAACACCTTTTCTACCTACTATGTACATTAACATGCGAGGTAGAGAAAGGAAATAAAGATTATTTCTGAAGTTGTAGCACATTATGGAATAAAATGTGTTCACATAAAATAGGTAATATTCTATTTGAAACATACATACCTAATTCTGATAACAAAGCTAAAAATGCTGAATAACAAAGAGTTTTCGAAAAAAATTTCACATATACTATATTACTTAAATTGATGATTATTAATGAAACTTCTACAGATATATTCCAAATCAAAGTGATACACAAAAATTAGGGGGAAATTTATGTTCGCCATTCTGCTGGAATCACCAGAAAGTTATGATACCAGTACAACGTATAGCAGAACTTTCCGTTGTATGTCATCCCCGAGCGATCTTCATAGATCTCCCCCTGCCAATCAACCCCCTTCCTCTTCCATATTAACATCCACTGAGATAACACACCAACCAGGGGGGGGGTGGAGTGACTATGTCCCAGGGATGAATGGAACTTCCATGGCATTTAATCCTATTGTAGATGTCGCTGATGCATTTCACAATAAGTCAATTATACGGTGGCGTTAAAACACTGCTTTATAGTACATAAATTATTAACGAGACATAGAAGGTCAACACACGACCGACTACCCATGCCTGACGTGGCCCCGTTTGAGATCATTGATGAATGAAATTAGCTAAACGCTTAAGCAATAAATCACCCGGTAAATATGATCTAGCTGCACTATATTATTACGTGTCGTAAAAGGATACTATATCAGACGGTGACAAAAACTGCTCATTTAATTAGTACACTACGAATTAGATGAGACGAAAGGTCATGGGAAATGATGATATCTTCGGTGATACAAAGTGCTTTAGGAAAGCTAGCAGCAATTATAAGTGCAATTCAGCTGAGGGTCCTGGCAAAATTAAACGTAAAAACAGGTTGTGCAACATTCACACACGCCATTATACGCATTTAAAATTCATATCAATTCTACAGACTAGTGATACAAAAGACATTCTCTTGCATTT
The DNA here is from genome assembly GCA_030762935.1 of Hymenopus coronatus. Classification (NCBI taxonomy): domain Eukaryota; kingdom Metazoa; phylum Arthropoda; class Insecta; order Mantodea; family Hymenopodidae; genus Hymenopus; species Hymenopus coronatus. Next base: position 107,132,134 of record CM060890.1, read on the forward strand.
AGATACTTAAAGATAAAGAAAAGTATTCCATTCGATCCAAAAATTGAATAATGGGATATCATCGTAAATATATTTAGGGATCACCTAATCTCGTGAGCCCCAAAAAGTGTGTGTGTGTGTGTGTGTGTGTGTGTGTGTGTGTTTGTGTGTGTGTGTGTGTGTGTGTGTGCGCGCGCGCGCGCTTAACAAGATATTTTGTTGAAATTTATAGTTAGTAAACACAGCAACAATAAACTTTTTTCATGTTTACATTGTTACTTACATTGTTATTTAATAATAATTGTACTGTCTAAATACATTGTTTTAATAAAATATTCTATTTGTTGCGTTTTTAAAAATATTCACTCGAAAAATTCAAGTTCTACAGTATGAGTTTAAGATACATATATTATATCAAATTGTATTATAATATTGTATTGTTAATGTTGTAGCAGCCACACTTACTATACAGAAATTATTATTTTCTGTATACTCAAAAGCCAACCCTCTTGCTTATCAGTGGAGACGGTGAGCGAATCGCGCTCACTGAGAGATCGCTCAGGCAAGTTTATCACTTGCGGGTTTTAACTTGAAATAGTCCCATTGAGTTTGAAACTCTTTTAATGCACGAAGACATATCTGTAAACGTCAAATATGGGGCAGATGGGCCATCAGATATTAATTTTTCAAACATTAACAACTTATTTCTGAAAATTGAAATATTATTTCGATAAACTATATGATCATTTTCTTTAATGCGTGTTTGAGATGAAAGTAACAAAACTTTGAAACGAATTAGCACAACAGAACTGCATTGTATGGAACAATGTTTGCGAGAAAACAAAGTTTAAAAATCTGATATGTTCCATTCACATGACTTTCTCTACCTCTCTGCAACAAATTATTGTTAAAAAGCTTATGCTTCTATTTACTTCATGCTAATCGAGAAAAAAATTAGCACAAATAGTCTTATTACTTGCATCCTTGTAAACAGAAGGGAAATAAGGGAGTACTAAAGCTAGGCTAAACTAATAATCGAAAGCTGGTTGCTATGTGACTGAAGTTTGTTTGTATGGACAGGAGCTGACAAATTCCGTATGAGAAAAGTATACATTTTTCATAGATGAAAATAAAAACAAGGAATATGTCAAAAACGATCAACTGCACGAAAAAAAATGTATATAACATAAATTGTGTGTTTTAATACGCTCTACATTTTTTTGTGTGTTAAGTTTTTGCCCATCTCTTACGGTTTAGCAGTTATGCAAAATTCCGTAAAATTCATCTGGAATAAAGTAGTCTTCAGAGGCTATTCCCAGAAAATTCAAGATATACATTTTATTTGCCAGGTAAATATTGAATTAAAAAATATTTTAATGAAGCTTCGGTAGAATATATGTTTTTGTTGGAAGATAGCAAAGGAATGAAGGAGAGTAAATTAATTTCTAGACATAAAATAACCTCAAGCCTGATAGAAAGGCCTCTGAGCAAAAGTTAAGCGGTCTTTCACGTCCAAAATAGAATGGGACGCTGAGAACCATAGTAGTTAATATACGATATTTTAGACAAAATCGTTACAAACATTTTTAAGAAAATCAACATTTTCAAAAAAAGTTCATGTAAAGGGTAGTTGGGGGTGGGGGTTTTCTCTTGAAAATCTTCGTATCGCATCCTTGGAAGATACCAAACTTAAATACCAATTTTGGTATTGAACGGTCTTTTTCGTTTTTGAGCTATGCTGTCCACAGACACACACACACACACACACACACACCTTTTGGTAAACACTTTTTTTTTTTGATTCAGGGGGACCCAAAACATTTCCGGTGAAATCTCGGTATCAAATTTTTGGGTGCAATACAATACCTTCTCTATACACTATGTACATAGTACGTGTACAGAAAGTAAAAAGTAGTATACCTATTAATAAACATAAGTCTGTATATTTATAGTTTGGTAATTAATTGCGCTGAGTAGAAAAAAAGAACTTTCTTAAAGTTTAATATTTATTTGATAATATTATGATCAAGATTCATTTTGTAGTTTTTCACAATTTGATAAAATTTTACTCATATTTTACCTTAAGTCAGGCTCCTTTTAAGGAATCGAAATGTCACTAAATGGTTGAAATGTGCACCACAAGGAGCCTTTGGAACATTTACATTCGTTGGAAATGGTTCAGAGAAATACTGTTTCTAATATTTGAAGTGTCACTTGTTACCATTAAGACTGTCATTTAAAAAGTCACGAAGATGATTCATATGTAACAATCACATTGCGAATGTCTGAAAATAATTTCCACATATTAATCCACAAGGATATATTGCGCTAAAATCCAAAAATCATCATTTTCAAGTATTTAGCTTAACTTACACTGCTAAGGGTCTAGCTATACATGCTATAAAATACGTTAACGCAAATGCTAATTATGCATTGCTGCGTAAGTTTTTGTGAGTTATTCTTTTAAAGCACAAACATGTGTTTGTTTATTAAAACTACTTTGCCTTTTTGCTTTCTCAACTCGTACTATGTACAAAGTGGATAGAGAGAGTATTGCATTTCATCCAAAAATTCGATACCGGTTTCATCGAGTTGCCCTCCGTGGTGTAATGGTTACCATGCTAACTACATATACCCAAGGTCACGGGTTCAAACGGAGGACGATGGATTTTTTCGGGTGTAAAAATCCTTAGCATGGCTTCCTTCGGAAGGGAAGTAAAGCCGTTGGTCCCGAGTCGTAGATTTTCGGCACGTAAAAGAACCTTAAGCCTGATAGAGAGGCCTCTGAGCAAAATTAAGCGGTCTTTCACAACCAATTTAGAATGGGACGCCGAGAATCACAGTAGTTAAATAGCGTCCATAAATAAAACGCCATTTTTATTTCCGATTTCACCGAAAACACACAATTTAGGGTTACCTGTATAGAAAATAGACAAATGTTCGTGTGTTTGTCTGCCCGTATGAACACGATAACTCAAATACGAAAAGTCGGTAAAATACAAAACTTGGTATATATGTTTAGTATCTTCGAAGGATGCGACACGAAGATTTTGAGGAAAATCCCCCAGCCCTAACTACCCTTTACATGGAGAAATTTTCACAAATTTTTGAGTTTCTCAAAAATGGCTCTAAAGATATTGATAAAAATACCGCATATTAAAGACTCTTACAGGATAAATAATTTGTATATTTTGCTATTCTGGGAATTGCACCTAAAGACTATTTTATTCCGAATGAATTTTGCTGGATTTTGCATAACTAGTAAACCGTAAGAGATAGACAAAAACTTACTTCACAAGATATGTAGATCTGGTTGAAATGCACAATTTATGTAATATACCATGTTTTCGTAGAAATTGCCATTTTTGAGATATTCCTTGCCATTGGTTTCAGCTTTAAAGTACTTAAAAAACTTTTCACATGTGGGAATTTATCAACTCCTGGCAATGCAAAGAAATGAATGGATTTCAATCACATGGCATCCAGTTTTTAAAAAATTTGACTATCTTTTTAGCCTAGTGTATTCCATTATTTCCCTTCTTACAAGAAAGCATTTCTGCTGTAGCTTATCTCGATTAACTTGAAGTAGATAAAAAAATAAGCTTTTTAACAATAATTTCTTACAGAGATGTAGAGAAAATCATATAAATGGAACACATCAGATTTTTCCTAAATGTATTTTAAGGGTGGAGTTCAGCAACGTACAGTAAAATCGATATAAAAATAACTCAAAGTCTTAATATACTTCCAATTTCTAAAGTTAATAATGGAGTATAGAAGTATACATTACATTGCATTGCTTGCCATTGATCAACTCTTTCTGCTGTCAAAGTAATTTCTTTCACGCTCCAATTAAACCCCTTGCATACTCAATGCAAGCATAAAATTTTAAACCAAATTAAGATTGGGGTTCTGGAGAGTTTTCTATGCAGTTAGCAACCGAAAGAGAACGTAATTTCCGACACAAGGACCTGCCAAAGTTTTTAAGCCTTTTTCTTAGTATTTCCACCCCCCCCCCTCCTTCTAGAACCGTCCACGACTCGACTTAGGTCGCAAAAAGAGAAGGTTCAAAACTTGCCTCTCTGGAGAAATCAGCACTCCAACAGCTACAATTTGCAGTGATGTGGAAACTGTTTAAGAGATTGGTTCCACACAGTCATTGCTGCGTTTGCTCCCTGGGGGCGGGGGGAAATCCTCAGGGGTGTGTCACAGAAGAAAGCCACTACTGAAACACCGTTTGTATCACCAATTCCCTCCCATTGCCTAGATTCATTAGAAACTGAATACTCCTCCTTTTCTGTGTCATTTATTTTCGCTGAATTTACTTTAAGAAACACCAGGACACATGAAACAAAATCTGATGTGCTCCATTTACATGTAAGAAATTATTGTTAAAAGCTTATTGTTCTATCTATTTCATGCTAAGCGAGATAAATGTTAGCAGAAATAGTCTAATTACTTGCTTCCTTGTAAGAGAAGCGAAATAAGGAAGTACCATATGTTAAACTGATAGTCAAAAGGTTGCTATGTGACTGCAGTTCCTTTGTTAGTATGGACAAGAGTATGTTAGGGAAAAGTATACATTTTTTAAAGCTGAAACCAATAACAAGGATTATCTCTAAAACGATCAACTCCACGATAAAAGTGTATATGACATAAATTGTGAGTTTATGGTGATCTACATTTTTTATGTGGTAAATTTTTGTCTATCTCTTACGGTAAGTAGTCTTCAGAGGCTATTCCAAGAAAATTCAAGATATACATTTTATTTATCAGGTAAATATCTTTAATATACGATATTTTAATCATAATCGTTAGTCATTTTTGAGAAAATCAAAATGTTCCAAAAAAGTTCCATGTAGTTTGGGGTGGGAAGATGTTTCTCAAAATCTTTGTGTCGCATCCCTGGAAGTTACTGAACTTAAATACCAAGTTTGGTATTTCAGAGACTATTCGTTTTTGAGTTATCCTGTTCACAGCAACACGGACACACACACACACACACACACACACACACACACACATAGACACACGGAGCTTTTTATGAAAATGCTTTCTGATGTGTTCCATTCACGTGTAACAAATTATTGTTAAAAAGCTTATTGTTCTATCTATTTCATGCTAACTGTTCTATCTATTTCATGCTAATTGTTCTATCTATTTCATGCTAATTGAGATAAAAATTAGCAGACATTGTCCTTATTACTTGCTTCCTTGTAAGCAGTAAGGAAATAATTTAAAGTGTTCAATTCACATGATGTCCTCTAGCTGTTCCGTACACAAACCTTTTATTCAAAACATTAATCTATTATCTACATCTTGCTAATCAAGATGAACATAAGCAGCTTCAATAGGTAGAATCAGACCGAAAAATTCAAAGCCATAGTCGGGGTTTCAGTCACGAATCTCCCGGTCTCTAGCTTGTTGCGCTACCACTGAGCTCCATGGCAACATATCCGTATAGCACTGAATTTCTCAACTGACTCAAATGTTTCCAGTAAACCACAAGGTGATCTCAAATTATTTTGAATTACAGCTTTGCCACCAGTGGCTTAAAATTGAAACCAAAGATCTCGAAAACGGTTAACTCTGAAAAAAATATACATGATACAAATTGTGTTTTAATGAGATCTACATTTTCTATTTAGTACGTTTTTGTATATCTCTTACTGTTTGTCAGTAATATAAAGGTCATCCACAATGAAGAGGTCTTTAGAGGAAATTCCCGAAAAATTCAAAATATACATTTCGTTTATCATAAGAATATCTTAATCAAAATTGTTGGAGTCATTTTTGAGAATATCAAACTTTTCGAAAGGTGTTCCATGTAAAGGGAGTTTATCGTGCGGAGATTTTCTTGAAAATCTTCGTGTCACATGCTTGGAAGATATCTAAAATACCAAACTTAAATACCAAGTTTGGTATTTAACGGTGTTTTCGTTTTGAGCTAAATATATTTTTATAAAAAATTATTATCTTTGGAGAAAAAAATTACTAACTTTTTAAAAAAATCTGTGTTCCATTCACATGACTTTCTCTACATCTCTGCAACAAATAGGTAATTGTTAAAAAGCTAATGCTTCTATTTACTTCATGCTAGTCGAGAAAAATTAACGAAATAGTCTTATTACTTGCTTCCTTGTAAGCAGAAGCGAAATAAGGGAGTACCATAGGTTAAAGTGATTGTCAAAAACTGGTTGCTATGTGACTAAGGTTCCTTTGTTTGTATGAGCAGAAGTTACAAATTCCTGTATGAGAAAGGTATAAAGCTTTTCAAAGCTAAAAACAAAAACAAGGGATATCTCAAAAACGACCAACTCCACGAAAAGTGTATAAGACATAAATTGTATTTTAATGTGCTCAACATGTAAGTTTTGAGTAGTAAGTTTTTGTCCAGCTCTTACGGTTTAGCAGTTATGCAAAATTCCGTAAAATTGATCTAGAATAAAGTAATCTTCAGAGCCTATTCCCAAAAAAATTCAAGATATACATTTTATTTGTCAAGTAAATATATTTAATATACGATATTTTAATCAAAATCGTTAGAGCCATTTTTGAGAAAATCAAAATTTTCGAAAAAAAGTTCAATGTAAAGCGTAGTTAGGAGTGGGGTGATTTTCATGAAAATCTTCGTGCCGCATCCTTGGAAGAAACCAAACTTAAATACCAAGTTTGGTGTTTAACGGTCTTTTCATTTTTGAGCTATGCTGTCCACAGACAAACACGCAAGGACCTTTTGGTAAAAATATTTTCTTTTTTGGATTCAGGGGGATCCAAAACATGTATTTCCGTTGAAATCTGGGTATCGAATTTGTGGGTGGAATGCAATAGCTTCTCCATACACTATGTACATAGTACGTGTAAAAATTATAATAATTATAATAATTTAGTAATTAAAATTACTGAAATATCACTATTTAAGGTTTTTGGATGTGGTTCAAGGCTGTAACTCAGAAAATGGCAAATTATTTTCCCAAATCATAATATTTATTACACACTATATTATGTAGGTAAACTAATGAAACAATTTATACCTTGCAAGGTATTTATCCAATTTGAATGAAATTCGTATTTGCGTAACAGCAATAGAATCACAATAAAAGTTTCAGAAAAATCTATATATATATATATAAATACAGAAACTTGAAATTTCACTCACAGTGTCTCTTAACCTGGTAGGCAAAACCGAAAATGTGTGTAAAACTGGTGAAATGATGTTCAAATGAGTCTGGGATCATAGAACTTATAAAGTCGCAAAGTTTGAAATATGTCGACATGCTCTCTTCTAGACAAAGCACTTGCCGATGAAGACAGATTTGAAATCAATGTAGTGGGTGAAACAAAGCAGTTATTGTCTAAAACACAGAAATGAGCTCAAGGCATGCAAAATACGATTTGCATGCGCAGTTGAAGTAAGAAGGAAACATGGACGACAGGAATAAATGATGATGTTTATGTCGGAAGAGGAATGTTAATATTAAAGATAGCCAAGATAGGGAAAATACTGACGCGCCATGATGGACGGATCAGAGGTTGCAGAGTAGAAATCTGTCATGTGGAAACTGAAGAGGCGGTAGATAACTCTTGAATCATAGATTTGCTGTATAAACCTTTCCCGGAGCTGACTATAAAAAACAGATATATGTTTTATCATTGCTAAGAATGGATAATTACAACCGTTCAATCAGTAAGGTTATAACGCATAATGCATCAAACAGTTTTTAAACTTCGGCACCTTGAGGAAAATATAAAACTTAATATTTGGAATTCATTTTGACATGAACGCTTAGTTTAAAGCATTAAATGAAACATAGACGCATATGGGCAAACCACTAGATATAACATTTTTACTGTCGCCATTTGATTACTGCGATAAAGGTATATTTAATCTCTTGAATGTGGTATTTCTTAAAGGGGAAGCGTTAGGGTAAGTTGAGGCATTCCCGCAAATACTGAGCCAGATGTCCAGGCGGTTTCGTCTACGGCCCGCAATCGGGACGTCGCTGGTTCCATCCTCATAGCCGATATACCTGGTCCATGACTTTTTCGGAGGGTTTCCCGGGTCACCACCTGAATAATAGGTAGAAGTTTTCATCCCCCGAAATTCCTGTCCATATCGTTTCCATTGCCATTTGATTCATTCTTGATTCCGTGGTTGGAAGTTTCGGCGGTGGTGCTCGGTGCTGCAGCATGGCAGGGAAAAGAATGCTCTCCGTTCCCCGATTTCGAGACTGGTTGCCAGGATGATGACCGTTCCTAAGGGGGGGGGGGCGGAGACACCGATCCACCTATTCGCCTGTCGGGGTGCTTCTATCTGGAAACTGTAGGCCTGTCACTGCTGATCCGTCGCTCCTGGTTCCGGCTACCCGATCCCGGGGGCGCCCCCTCGGTTTGTGAGGAATGCATTGCATTGGTTTATGAAGAGTGAATTGAGTAAAAAAAATAACAAAGGCCCATCCTGCCAACAACAATCAACAGTCTGTTTAACAATACTTCTAATATTATTTTAATAACTACACAGATTCCCTAGGTACAATAGACAACATGAGGTTCGGGTGCTATTCCTAAAAAAAAGTGTCCGGGGCGAACACAAGCGTTCATATTTAAAAATGCACGATATGCTTTACCTGGGTTTAATTTTTAAGCGTTTCGTTCCTTTCTGCTTGAAGAAAAGGAAGTACAACGGTTAATTTCGTATGTATTTCTTTATATTTATGCTTAGAAAGCATATCATTAGGAGAGTGAGAATCTATCTTTACTTCCCACGTGCGGAAGTTAGGAGAACCGTAAAAATTCCAGCTGGTTTTGATCATATCGGAAGCCAACTTGTTCAACTCTCGGAGGAATCGGCAAAGCTGATGAATTATTGCTGCAGCGATAATTGCAGCCTGCTAAAAGTTTCTTTCCGATAAATTGAAGGAAGTTGGTGCGGCGGACGAAGGTAATCTGCTCTAAAGGTGAGGCTGAATAATGGAGATGGATGGTGGGACGAACAAGAGTTGTCAAGCACCGGTTCATTCAACACGAGGAAGAACTCAAGTTCATGGTTAGCTACCCACTTGGAACGTTCACCAACCCTTGCATTTATATTCCTCACGACAGGAGCAGAATTAACGCTGCCCGAAACTCACGGTATTTCATAATGTGGTCTTCTATACCCACTGCCAAAAGTAAGCAAACTAAGGATCTCTGCTGGGTATTAACGCAGTCAAGATGAATGGCATCTCCCCTCTTTAAAGAAATGGTTCGATAATTACATCCGCCAGAGTGGGGTGGCACGTGGAATGCCATTTCAATCCCCTTAGAATCTGGGTGCGTCGCAGTACTTCATTACCGTGATTGGGAGCGTTAACAATGTTGTTGTTCTGCTGTACAAATGTGCTTGCTGCAACAATGATACTGTTCATGGGTTCCTCTTCAGCTAATTATAGGGTGGTACAATTCACTCCCAAAAGAGGGACAAAACATCCAACGATTGCATAGTTCCAAATACTTGTTCTCTACTGTTAGTGGATGTAGTTCAGTATTGATGGTTCAACCAAATAAATGCCCCTAAAATATTTACAAGTTGGGGTACTTCATTAGGTTAACGCGCGGATAACATTGGTTTTGCACTAACCCCAATGTGGAATGAGCTGAATCGCAAAGGGAAATGCCAGTGGACAGGGTAACCTACATACCTTCTCTCCTAAACCTCAGTGGCCAGCGATTGGTCACTGGCAGGCTCTGTGCAAATCCTCAACAAATTTTAGCTGCAAGGGCCCAAAATGGAGCACTCGCCTTAATTTTAGGAAAACAGCTCTCTTACTAACTAAATGCATTAGATGGTTCTAGCTGCTTGGTTTGGGAGTGCAATCGCATGGTAAACTCCCTGCCATTTTGTACTCTAGATTCTGTAAAATTGTTCAAAAAAGACAATTCCTTTAATTCATTTATAGGAGAAGTTTCGCTTTTCAAATTGGTACCATTGCTAGATGCAAGGAATATATTGTTTTCTTTGCAAATACATATATGCGAATTTACTTTTTCTATTTTTAAGTTGACAGTTTCTTATGTGACATTTTCTGATACTGAGAAACTCCTGAAGTCAATAAATGGCATTTTGCGACAGTAAAGCCAATATTTGAATGTGTTGTTTAATGTTTTACAATTGGGGATACATTTTAACAAAAATACAAGTATATGAAAAATTCCCCATACTTCCTAACAAACGAGATAGTTACATAAAATATTTCAATAAACCTAGCAGACATGCATTAAAATTCTATACAAATTTCAGTATGATATTTCAAATAACCTCCCACCAGTCTTATATTTATCTTCACGAATGAGAATGTTTCGTGAATATAATTTAAAACTAATGGATTACACTCTTCTCTAAGTCTCCGAGTAACTATGAGCCAATGACTTGTGTTTGAACGTGAGTTTTGCTAAGATGGATTTGATTCTACTAACCATTGAAAAATAAACGCATTTCATTCCAGCGGTGATAAGAACAAATCGGATGTGTTCCATTCACCGGACTTTGACTACATATCTGTAACAAATTATTGTTAAAAACCTTATTCTTCTCCCCTAATCCAGATAAATGTAAGCAGAAATGAACTTATTACTTGCTTCCTTATAAGTAGAAGGGAAATAAGGGAATATACTAGGATAAAGCGACACTCAAATCTTTTAAAAGGTGGTTGCTATGGGAATGAAATCCGGTTCATTGCACGGCCAGGAGGAATTGACAAGTTCTCGTATGAGAAAATTTTAAGTATTTTAAAACTGAAACCAATAATAAAGAATATCTCACGAATATCAACTCCACGAAATATATATATATATACCCACAAGTGAGTGTATTAACAAGATCTACATTTTTGTGCAGTAAGTTTTTGCTCTATTTCTTATGGTTTACTCCTTATGCAAAATTCATCCAGAACGAACAAGTCTTCAGAGATTATTCCCAATAAATTCAGATATAAATTTTATTTGTGATATAAATGCCTATATTATACGATATTTTAATGATAATCGTTAGCTTTTTTGAGGAAACAACATTTTTAAAACTTTTTCCATGTAAAGGAATTTTCTTGAAAATCTTCATGGCGTATTCTTGGAAGATGATAAACTTAAATAGCAAGTTTGTATTTAACGGTCTTTAGTTTTTGAGAAATGCTATCCACAGGCATACAGGAGCCTTTTTTCTATTTTTTGTTTACTTCTTTGGACTCAGGGGACCACAAAATATATATTTCCGGTGATATCTTCGTCTCGAATTTTTGGGTGGAATATAATACTTTCTCTATACACTGTGTAGAAAAAGTAATACAAATATAACAAAACTGCATTGATTCAAATAGATCCGGTTAGCATCTAATATTAACGCTTTCGCAGCATTAACGAACTACATATCTACACCTTAAGCTTTCACATTTTTTTCAAGTAGATGTTCACATATGTAATGTTAAGTCCGTAATGCTTTAAATCTAATGAACTTACTACTTTGATTTGTTTTATAGACCTACAACGTGATTAATTGTAAGTTATTATATGAACACTACCTTTGAGAACATTAAGCTAATCTTACACCTATTCCTTTGCGAACTTCACAACACAATATGAGTTGAGTATAATAGGTAATCGTTGTGCAAAGGACTAATGAACTGTTAAACCGACCCAAGTTACTACGATAACGACTTCGTTGAGAGATTAAACGCTCGTTAAGTCCTATTTTGTGTTTCACTAAACATTTCTGAAATGAATCACACCACCTCTACAATTAGCTGAAGAGGAACCTGGGAACATTATCATTGTTGCAGCAAGCATATTCGTGTTAAGGTTCAGGCTTCATTAAATGCAGCATTAACTTAAAAACACTGCTTTATTTGACAATGAGAATGGGGCAAGGCTATTTTCAGATATCTAGAATAGACCGAGCAAGTGAATTAACCAGGTTTGGCCAAAATGATTTTGAAAAAAACGGATGACTAGTAATATCATTCAAGCTATCTTTAAATAACGAAGAAGTGCACATGAATTTACAAAATAAAACGAAAAAATCTAATGTGTTCCATTCATATGACTTTCTCTTCAAAGTATTGTTGCAAAACATTATTCCTTTGGCTACATCATGGTAATTGAGATAAACATTAGTAACAATGTTTAATTTTTTAAGTAAAAGGGAAATAACTAAGCTAAAGCGATTGACAGATATTTAAGACCGGTCACTGTGTGAAACAATTAAAATTCGGTTCACTTTGTACAGACAGGAGTAAAACAAAGCATGACCCCGCGCTAGAGAAGATTAAAATCTTAAGTAGCTTAAAATTGAAACCAAGAACAAGAAGTATCTCGGAAACGGATAATTCAAAAAGGTATATGGCATATATTGTGTGTTTTAACAATATCTCTATTTTGTCTATCTGTTAAGGTTTATAAATTATGCAAAATTCATACAGAATGAAAAGGATTTAACAGGGTATTCCCAGAAAATTCGAAATTTACATTTTATTCAGTATGTAAATATTTTTAATAAACGATATTTTCTTGAAAATCGTTAGAACTATTTTTGAGCAAATCAAAAATTTTGAAACTTTTCCATATACAGAGTAGCTTGTTTGGGGATGTTTTCCTCAAAAACTTCGTGTCGCATCCTTGGAAGATACTAAACTTAAACACAATGTTTAGTATTTTACCGACATTTTGTTTAAGATCTTCATCTATTGTTAAACTTTGTTATAAGATTAAATATCTTCATTATTTATAAGTTTTGTAATACTAATTTCTTCATTAGTAATTAAACTTTTAATTGGAATGAAAAAAAATTAAAGGATCTACATTTATTTTCATTTCTGTTTTCTGAGAGGATTATATGCTTTTAATCTAGGTTTATTTATTTATTTATTGTTTGTACAAGCATAGTTGGGGTTAGCATCTTCACCTTACTCTAAAAATGCTTTACTTTGGGTGCAGTGTACCCTAAAACGTGTATTTCCTAACGAATTTTGGGTGGAGTGCAATATCTTCTCTACGTTTTACTTAAGCAATTCGATTATTTGCTAACACAACTCCAGATCATCATTTAGTAGCACTATTGGAAAATACTAAAGTGAAGAATTTAGAAATAATGGTATAATTTGAACTATATACTCTATTGGATTCTAGTATGATTAAAGAGAATTTCTTAAAGAAGGTTAACCTAAAGAAATCGACCATGAAAGATGTAAAGTTATCTGTAAAAACTGACAGACTTTATGCTGTAGTATTTAACCTAGCTATTGCATTGTCTTCAGAGCTGGTGTATCGTTTTACGGGTTGTTTTCAAAAACGCAGCTGAAAGGACTTTTCACCATACAAATTACTTTTAATTAAACGTGTTCCTAAAGATACAAAGCCGAAGAGAAAGTGCGCACAAAGCCTACAATTTGACTTGATACAAATCGTTACGCGCAAGCAGAAAGGGGACGGTGCTGGTTGTTTCGTTAGCGTAGGAAAACAATCTTGGGATATGAGAAGAATGGGGATGAAGAAGCGGTCCCGGGTATTTGTTAAGTTGTCTGAGGCAGGAACAAAAGGGGACAAGGAAGGCGCCCTTAATTTAGATTCCCCGCGGCAGCACAAGTTACTGCGGAATGCACACGATTACTGTTCCGGAATGTCGACCCCCCACCCTCACTTATTATGCATATGAGCGAGTAGCAACGAGTAATGAGATATGCTACAAGAAGATGGGAATCTTGCTGTGATTATACCCTACGCTACCTCTAATTTACGGCCGGGTCCACTACACTCGGATAAAAACGGGAGCTCTGTGAACAAAATAATGACGGATTTACAACTTTAATTTAACTGGGGGGGGGGGGCGGGGTTGGCGGCTTGAATTCGCGCAGCACCATCTGTCTTCTTCGTTTTTATCAACTACTGACATCAACAATTAGAATTGCTTTAAGCGTTTTTGCATACACTGGGAGTTAAGTTTTTACTTTTCTGTAAATTTCTGTGTGTTCTCTACATGTCACATTTTTAATTATTTTTTTTTATTATTTATTTGTAGCTTAACGTCCTCTAACCTGAAAGACCATATCGGACGATGAATGAAATCGGTAAAATGATGCCCAAATGAGCTTAAGGTTTCTCGGCATTCGTCTTCTCATGATAAAGGAAAAAAAATCGTATGTGCTGCATTCACATGATTTTCTCTGCATCTCTGGAACAAATTATTGATAAAAAGCGTATACTTCGTGCTAATCGAGAAAAAATTAGAAAATCATTGTTCCTTGTAAGTAGAACCGAAACAAGGGAGTTCCATAGGTTAAAGTAATAGTCAAAAGCTGGTTGCGATGTGACTGAAGCTCCTTTGTTTGTATGGAGAGGAGTTGACAAATTTGTGCATGAAAAAAGTAAATTTTTAAAGCTGAAGTAGAAACAAGGAATATCTTATAAACGATCAACTCCACGAAAAAAATGTATATAACACAAATTGTGTGTTTTAACGTGCTTTACATTTTGTGTGGTAAGTTTTTGTGTATCTTTTACGGTTTAGCAATTATGCAAAATTCCATAAAATTCGTCGAGAATAAAGTAGTCTTCATAGACTATTCCCAGAAAATTGAAAATTTACATTTTATTTGGCATGCAAATATCTTAAATATAGGAGATTTTAATCAAAATTATAAAAATCATTTTTGAGAAATCAGAATTTTCGAAAAAAGTTCCATGTGAAGTGTAGTTTGGGGTGGGGGATTTTCTTTGAAATCTTCGTGTCGCATCCTTGGAAGATACATAACTTAAATACCAAGTTTGGTATTTAACGGTCTTTTCGTTTTTGAGCTATGCTGCCCACAGACACACACACATACATACACACAGACAGACACACACACACATGGACAGTTTTCTAGCAATGCTTTTTTTGGATTCAGCGGGACTCAAAACATGGATTTCCGGCGAAATCTCGGTATCGAATTGTCGGGTGCATTACAATAACTTCTCTATACACTATGTACATAGTACGTGTAGAGAAAGTAAAAATCTTATCCGAGTAACTCACCCTAAGTAAGATTCCAGCTCGGAACCTCACGCTACCTCCACACTGCAGAGGCGGTCAGGACTTTCAAATTCTTTTGGTGTTTATAAGAAGTTCAGGAAAGGAGGCGACCTACATTTTCTGGATATCAGGTGGCTCATCTGCATTCGCCCTCCGTGGCGTAGTGGTTACCATGCTAGTCTCATACACCCAAGATCGCGGATTCAAACCTGGCGAAGAACGATGGATTTTTTCGGGAGTAAAAATCCTTAGAATAGCTTCTTCGGAAGAGAAGTAAAGCCATTGGTCCCGTGTTGTAGATTTAGAGCACGTAAAGAACCTCAAGCTTAATAATTAAGCGGCCTTTCACGCCCAATATAGATTGGGACGCTGAGAACCACATTAGTCAAAGCAAGTCCATAAATACAATTTTATTTCTATAGCATATTTGTCCTGCTTTTAAAAGATCCAACTACCACTTTAGCCTACAGTATTCCCCTAATTCGCTTCTACTTACAAAAAACAAGTAACAATACCAATTCTGGCTATGTTTATTTTGATTAGCAAGATGTAGATAGAAAAATGTCCAAGCTTTGGCAAATAAAGCTTGTTTATGAAACAGCTAGAGAAAGTCATATGAATGCGAGACATCTGATTTTTGTTTTTAGAATGAAGAGTACTTCACAGTCTAATCCTACAAAATTCAAGATATATGTTTTATTTGTCCACAAATTAGTGACGTGCAATGTTCGGACTTAAGACGGGAAACCAAGACGGGGTAACGTGAACCTTACTGTATTCGCAACCATCAAAATGTGTGAGAGGAACGTGTAATTTTATATGCTCAAGTACGGTCAATTCGTTGACGGTCAGTTATTTGCTGACTGGAATAGATGGCCTTGCTTGATTTATTGGGGGTCCAAGCGAAGTAGAATTGAATAAATCCCTGTTTACGACATACAGCAAATTATGTAATTTTTTGGTATGTAAGCGTGATGGATTGTTTTAACATAGCCTGTGTCACCATTGTTAATAATTGATAACACCATGATCAATAATTAATTTTTAATTCGTTCCCATTAGAAGATAGCGTCTGTACTGTAGCTATTTCCCTTTGAATGTGATATTGAGAAAGAATAACTATTTAATTTTTAGATGTTTATTAATATTTATACGTTATAACGACTTGAAGATTTGCACCGTCATTGCTTCAGGGTTCATAACTAGCAACACGTTTTCATAAGCATAGTTTTATTTATATATATATATATATATATATATATATATATGACTTTGGTAAGGACAATAGTGAAATGTGTGTGTGTATATATATATATATATATATATATAAGGGCAACCTCATAATTTATATTTATTTTCCGCATTCAGAGAAAAGTTCTCACAAAAATCGCTTATATCTGTGGTTGAGTTATCGTGCAAAGGAGGAAGTGGAAGAAAGAGAGAGAGAGAGACAGAGAGAGAGAGAGAGAGAGAGAGAGAGAGAGAGAGAGAAAGAGGGTGTATGAATGTGTGCATCCATTCAGTAAATGCAGGTAAAACTCGTAATGAACGTAGCTTCCCTTCTCTCTAACCGCAAACTTGGGTGGTGGTCACATGCGACAAACATGAACCGAATAGGTAGCGTGCTTTACACGCCGCTGATGTCAATATCTTAACATGTGATATTTTTATCAAAATCTTTAGTATCTTTTGAGAAAATAAAGAAATAAGGAAATATTCTCTGTGTAAAGAGAAGTTTGAGGTGCTAGACTTTCTTGAAAATCGTCGGATTATTGAATGCAATGGCAAAGGAGACTTCCAGGAAAACTGTCCTGGAATCCTCTGGTTCCCAAAGTCGCGGTTCAAACCAACTGACTTGGTGGATTTTTTGGAGGCATCAAAGTTAGTAGTATTCTTTCTTCGGAAGGGTGGTCCTATGTCTAGATATACGCCACTTAAAGAATATCAGGCTGATAAAAAGCATTATGAGCAAAATTACACCTCTTTCACGCCCATTACAGAATAGGTCATTGAGAACATAACAGTTAAGCATTATTAATTAACTCAATTTAACTAACCAGAAAAACGAGCTTAAAATAATGAATGAAAATTGCGCTATAAAAAGCCTGTCTGACTTTCATTATAATTAAAATTATGTTTCGCGGAAGAAACACGAATTGCGCAAAAATCTATAACGGAAGACTGTTTCTAAAAGAACTGATGTCTTGCATTCAATAACTAACTTTCTCTACCTGTCTTGTAAACAAATGATTGTTACAAAAATTATCTACTTCATGCTATTCAGATAAGCATTAGCAAACAGATATTAATTACTTCCTTGTACGTAGGAGGTAAATAAGGGAATATACAGGAGTGAAGCGTTAGTCAAATCATTTAAAAGCTGGTCGCTATGTGATACAATTGAAATTATGATCTCTTTGCATGGCTAGGGGTAAACCAAAAGAGATGTGAAACACATAGCAACTTCCCGTTTGAGTTTTCCAAAATTAAGACAAGTAACAAGGAATAGTCCGGAAATCGTTAACTCTACAAAAATAAAATATATAACATAATAAAGAAATATAATGTATGTGTATTCTTTGTGTAGTAACATGTTGTCCATCATTTACAGCTCTTTCAATTATGCAAAGGTCGTTAAAAATAAAAGGACTCCAGACGCTATTCTCACGAAATTTAGATGTACTTTTACTTTTCATGTAAATAACTTTAATATATGGTATTTTATCCAAACTTGTTAGAGCCACTTTTAAGAAAATCGAAGATTTCAAAAAATCTCACATGTTAAGAGTAATTTTGGGTAGGACATTTTTTGTCGCATCCTTGTAAGATGCCGAACTTAAAAATCAAGTTTGGTACTTAACCAAAATTTCGTTTTTGAGTTATCATCTCACAAACGCAGAAGCGCGCGTGACTCTCTCTCTCTCTCTCTCTCTCTCTCTCTCTCTCTCTCACACACACACAGACACACATACAGATATTTTTCTGTAAATGCTTTTTTTGTACAGGATACCTTTGAACGTGTATTACCAATAAAATCTGGATTAGAATTTTTGAATGGAGTGCAATACCTTCTGTATGAACTATGTCCGAAGTAAATAATGTAAAAACTATCGAAAAAGTAAACACTCGAGGAATCATACACGGTGGGAATGCTATTGTTTTTTTTTTTTAGCTTAATGTCCTTAGACCTGGTTGGTCATATAGGACGATGAATGAAGATCATGAAATGGTGCTCAAATGATTTCGGAGTCCATGGAGCTTATTACTCGACATTCATCTTCCCAGGTTAAGGGAAAACCTTATCTGGGTAACTCACCCTAAGCGAGATTCGAACTCACGACCTTTTGGATATGCGACAAGCACGCTACCACACACAGCACAACACTACCCGGGAGGGGGGGGAGGCTTGCTTTTTTTTTTATTTTGATTATTTTATTTTAAGCAAAGAGAGTTTCGGGTTGCACACGTAATACACGTTTTGCCTAAAATCTTGTGAGTAGGACTTGTAGCATCGTCCATCCCAGCGCCGCAGGATCTCTCTGAATGCATGGCGGACAAATCGTTGACCATATTTGGAAATGTGTCGCAGCTCAGTGTGCAGTGACCGACCGCACGACCGGAAACACTGGTACAAATAAAGATCGCAGAACCGGTAGCTGCAAGACTATTGCCATTCGTGTGGCGTTATCTTGTATCCGGCCACTACTTCCTTGACTTACAATAAAAATTCCGTGTGCTTCCCACTTGACTTCCTAAACAGCGTGCTCCTAACATTTTGTGTTCCTCTACTGTGTTTTAGAATGGGATTCGTGCACCGTGAATTTTAAATCTGATGTCTTGCATTCAATTTTCGTTTTTTACTTTCTCTATACGTACTATGTATAGTATCATATATTAAAGATACGTACTTGACAAATAATATGTATATCTTGAATTTTCTGGGAATAGCCTCTGAAGACTACTTTATTCTGGATGAATTTTACGGATTTTTTTGTAACTGGTCAACCGTAAGAGGTAGACAAAAACTTAACATACCAAAAATGTAGAGCACATTAAAATACACAACTTATCTTATATACATTTTTTTCGTGGAGTTGATCGTTTTTTAGATATTCCTTGTTTTTTGCTTCGGTCTTAAAAACTTATATACTTTTCTCATACAGGAATTTGTCAACTCCTGTCCATACAAACAAAGGAACTTCAGTCACATAGCAACCAGCTTTTGCTATCACTTTAACCTATATTACTCACTTATTTCGCCTCTACTTACAGAGAAGACTATTTCTGCTAATTAAAATAGCAGAAATAAATAGAAGCATAAACTTTTTAACAAGAATTTGTTGCAGAGATATAGAGAAAGTCATGTGAATGGATTACATCAGATTTTTTTTATCCGTTATCGTTTTTTATGCAGCGGTTGATCACTATTTTTGCAGAATCGTATCCTTTTATATCATAAAAGCCCTTGCAATTTAGCTTTATTTGGATTAATTTAACTGTTTACAATGGAACAATGCAAAAAATAACAATAAAATCTGATGAGTTCCATTCACGTGACTTTCTTGATCTATTTTGCAATAAATTATTGTTTAACAACTATTCTTCTTTCTACATCATGCTAATCAAGTTAAACACGAGCAAAAATGGTTGTATTACTTTTTTCCATCTAAACAGAAGGGAGACAAGGAAATAAATAAGGCTTAAGGTGATGGCCATATCTTTTAAAATGACGCAACTGAGATGCCCTTCTCTTTTCTTCACCATTTGAGAAAAATCTAAGAATTGGACATTTAAAACCAATAGCAAGGAATATCTTGGAAAAGACTATAAACTTATGAATATGACAAAAATTGTGTATTCTAACGAGATTTTTTATGTAGTAAGCTTTTGTTTATCTCCTACGGTTTATTAGTTAAGCAAGAGTAATCCAGAATGAAAAGGTTTTTCAGAAGTGATTCCAAGAACATTCAAGATATACATTTTATTGGACATAAAGGTATCTTTATTTCCGGATTTTAATGAAAATCGTTAGAGCCCTTTTTGGAAAAATAAAAATTTTCGATAATTATTCAATGTAAAGGGTAGTTTAGGATGGGAAGATTTTCTTGAAAATGTTGTTGTCGCATTCTTGGAAGATGCTGAACGTTAATATCAAGTTTGGTACTCACCTCTTTTCGTTGTTGAGTAATGCTGTGCACAGACACACATACGCACGAACCTTTTTCTAAAATGCTTCTTTTGGATCCAGGTGTTCACAAACTTTTTGATGAATAATTTACTTTCTCTATCTATTATGTAGATACGTGCTAGAAGGTAAAAATTAAGACTCGGGGAAAAGAATATTCAAGCATAAGTTCACACAGGAACAATAAAGTTTTCGTCAAAATAAAGGGCGGATGTGTAAGTAGGAAAGTTTTGTGCTATTACCATCTCTTCCGCTTTTCAGTTGCTTTAGTTACCGTAAACGTTTCCTTGGTTTCAAATCAAGCAACTCATACTTAGTTATAAGCAAGACACAAAATCCCACTCGAGTTTAACATCAGAAGTAGAGTTTTGCGGTTATAAAATAGGTGGGAAAAATGTTAATTAAACAAAAACTTCCAAATAATGTCGTAATTTAAAAAAGTATACGTATATTTTAATGAAATCAAAAGTTTCCTGTGATAGTTTTCATTTCTTGTTTACGCTTACCGGCTATATAAAATGTAAACTTAATAAGGAGAACTTGACACACAATTTAAAGACAGTTTTGGTGTGAAATATTACAGCTCAAACTAATAAAGGGCAAGCAATAGAGAGTGACAACTTGCGCACTGCCACCTATGCAGATCTTTTGTGGCTACCCTCCCAGGAGGATAAGACAATATGAGGTCACAGACCGCAGGCAGAAACTCTTTTGTGGGGTATGGAGAAGTATTAACACCTTCAGGTTTTGAATGAAATTGTCATTGAAGTGTTCTGTATTGCTTCCACGTGCTAATCGTACATTACATTTATTTGTCACCACCAATAGGAATGGCCCATTATAAAATACAAAGGAGGCACATCATTTTTACTTAAGCCTACTTAATTTAATTAATACACAAAATTTTATATTTATTCCAATGAATAACAGATCTCTTTAAAAGAAAGAAAAATTGCAGAAAAATAATTCGTAAAAATAAACAAAAGGTACCTGTGAAAGGCTTGAAACTTCAATTCCACACGCCTACCATAGCGCTAATAAATGCCACTATGTCGGCACTCTCCGAAATCCGGCTTTCACATCACGGTCCACTGCGGTTTGATCAGTGGCGTGCTAACCCTTAATATATTTTATTCTGTAGCAAAGAATTTAGAATCCACAGCCTATAGGTACCCTATCTCAAAATATTTATCTTGGACCCCTCTACAATCCTGCCAAATTGTGCGGTCGAATTCTGGAACATTTTGTATATATGCTTATAACTTAAAAGGAACAAGATCAATAGGAAGACCCAGGAAAAGATGGTAGGACCAATTTTAATTTTCTTTGAATATGGAACAGGTCGACTGGCCTAAGCATAAAGAAGAAGAAAGTAATATTGTGAAAATACACGTCATTTTCTGCGAAATCTATCTCGTCTCGAAATGAGCTTGAAGTTTGACGCCAACTCCCGTCGATTGCTCCTTAGCTTTATTAATGAAAGCAGAGATGGCTGAAGCTGATGCATCTGAAATTTTAAACCATGAAATGCAGCATTGACATTCCTAAAGCTGCGAAAAGAGCAAAGATCAGCTGAAAGTGTGTGTTGGAGATGCAAGAACTATAAATGCCGCCCAAAGAGCTCTTGTGGCTGTTGTACACGAGTGACAGCCGGAGATTACGTGGGAGTGGCCACCATATTGTTTGTACCTCAACAGTCAGCTGTTTGTAGCATTGCGTTAAAGCAGTTTATGACAAGCTATTTCACCGTTCCCTTACCTTGTCCAGCATATCAACATTAGCATGTTTTCTGGACACTCAACTTATTTGTGCGACATGAATTAATTCTTTATTCACATTAGTAATCGCGTGCTCAGCCTAATGAAAATTAGTTTTCCACAAGCACATGCGCCACGTAAAGAGGCAATGGCTAACTATGGATCGTACACCATTATCTGTGTCATTTAACTTTGTTCATGGGCTCGGTCAGCCCAGGAGCAGCGCAGTGTTGCACGTTGTATCGGTAGTACGTGAATTTAACCGCTGATACGAGCGAGCATCTTACACTTAACGAAGTCATTTATAACTAATATTTGTGTTCATATTCAAGGAACACCACTGCAAAAGTAATAAACAAAAACAAAACTCCTTTTTCTCTAAAATAAGAACTGAAGCTTTCCTGGCGACGTGTTAATTCAAAACCTTCTCGGGCTTCTAGCCAGGTGAAAACTTGGCTTGACACCAACGTTTCGAAGAAGTGCATCAGTTCACCCTGAAGACGAGGAAGATGCACTTCTTCGAAACGTTGGTGTCAAGCCAAGTTTTCACCTGGCTAGAAGCCCGAGAAGATTTTGAATTATCCTTTTTCTCTAATTAACATTTTTTTTCTTTTTAATAAATACAGTTCCGATGCCTTGTAGGACTCCGGCACTTTCTCTTCCCCCGCTTTTTTCCTTAATTAACCAATTTACCGTTTTCTGACACACATTGACAAACACCCATGCCCAAGGTGGGACCCGAAGTCACGACCCCCTGCGCCACGAAGCACCAAAGCCAGACACTTTAGCGAGCGCGGCAATGGGCACTTAAACACACCTTTAGGCAGTTTTCACTATACAATGTAGAGAAGGTATTGCATTCCACCCAAAAATTCGATATCGAAATGTTACGGGAATTAGTCCTTTTAGGGTCCCTGTATACAAAGAAAAGGATTTTTGGTAAAAGGTCCACCTGTGTGTATACAGGTATCCGTGAACACCATAATTCAAAAACAAAAAGACGGTAAAATACCACACTAGTATTTAAGTTTAGTTTCAATCCAATCTCCCCACACTAAAATACCCTTTACATAGAAAACGATTCGTAGATTTTGAGTTTCTCAAAACGGCTATAACGATTTTGAATAAAATGCCATATATTAAACATATGCATCATACATATAAAATGCATTTTTTGAATTTTCTGTGAACAGCCCTGAAGACCTCTTCATTCTGGATGGGTTTTGCGTAACTATAAGAGATATAGAAAACCTTACTACAAAAAAAAATGTACATCTCGTTAAACAAAAAACAAACAAACAAACAAAAACAATATAATTTAGTCCTATATTTGGGTAAAGTACAATTCCTCCTCCAACTTCCATTTTTTTTAATAATGTTTAACACCCGTTTTTACTAATATGGCGGTAGGCGACGATGTGTGGAATGAAGATAGAGCACCAGTGGAATGGATGAGGGGGGCAGGAGAACTCGGAGAAAAATCGCTCATGCACTGCTTCGAACCCAGTAAACCTAGATGAGAGCTGACGCCTAAGGTGTATGTGATAGAAAAAGTAATATAATTGAATATACAAAGTAATAGAAAGGCACGAATAGAACGAGTTAAGAAAACATGGGAAGTGCTGCATAAAATATCAATAATGTAATCAACAACAAGCAGGTTAATGCGCAGCCGTAGAAAAAACTGGGGAGGGGACCAGCGGTTTTCTACTTCCAAAAGAATGAAAGGGACCCCTCGAGCAATTTACAAATAGCAAGCAAGGGAGGAGGGGGAGTAAAGGGCAAGCGCTGCCGGTGTAGGTACAGCGATCCGGTTACCATTGTTTACAATATATTGTATGTCACTACCTACAGCAGGGAGCCATGGCACGGGGCCTGATGACCGAAAAGAGTTCTCTCCCCCCGGAAAGTGAGATGGGGAGAGAAAGTTATAGCGGCGTGGCGACCCTGAATCAATAAAACGGATAGCAAAGGCGTTCTTGTTTAGCAACTGGCACCAACTTGTCCGCACGACCTGCGAGGGGGAAAAAGTACGCGCCCGCCCTTATGTGTGCGTTCCTTCACTAAGGATTAAAATCTCTCTTTCTGTGTACATTGTCCTCTAATGAAGCTATCAAACCTTCGCATTTAAACATTCAGTTGTTCTTCAGTTCCTTCGTTTGCAACTTCTCTTTGTTTTCATAGATTCAACCTACCACTGATTGCGGAAGTGTTTGTTTGCATTCCACTATAAAAAAAAAACTGATATGTTCCATTCACATGACTTTCTCTACATCTCTACAATGAATTATTGTTAAAAAGTTTATTCTTCTATTTATTTCAGGCTAATTGATAAAAAAATTAGAAGAAATCGTCTCATTACTGGTTTCCATTCAAGTAGAAGACAATTAAGGGAGTACCATAGGTTAAAGCAATAGTCAAAAGCCGGTTGCAATGTGATTGAAGTTTCTTTGTTTCTATGGACAGGAGTTGACAAATTCTGGTATGAGAATATTTATTTATTATACAAGTGGATAAACAAAGAGTTTATCCATGAGTAGAACAATTTAAAATGCGACCCGAAGGGATGCGTGAGGATAATAGAGGTTTGTCTACTTGTATAATACATTATTTTATCCTACAGATAGTGATAAATTAATATATGACAAATATAGTTAATGATTTTATAACAGATAGTGATAAATTAAATAAGCAATAAGGCATTGAATTGCGGCGTTCTTACAGTTATAAAATATGGTAGGCTATGAATGAATGCTAATTTTGTTTTTATTGCTGCTAGTTTCAAATTGATTACGTTTACGATGGACATGGAGAACGTAAATATATCGGTTCGAACTGATATATAAATGAAGCAAATGAAGCAGTTGAGGTATTAACTTCTATAGTAATGTACAAGTTCACTTTCATGTAGTTAAATAAGAAACATCTTTCACGTTGCTGTTAAAAAGTTATAGAAAATTTGTAGCTATCAACCATTTATTTGTTTACCGGAGCAAAGAGTGAATTTTGTTTACTTAATTCCACCCGTCGCGTTAATATCTGTCAGTTTGAGTTAAAGTCCAAGTTTTCTTATGTCGTTTCTGCATAGCAACGGTGTCTATTACAAGTATCTGTAGGTTAAAGTATTATAGCTGAAACCAATAACAAGGAACATCTCAAAAACGATCAACTCCACCAAAAAAATCTGATGTGTTCCATTCACATGACTTTCTGTACATCTCTGGAACATATTATTGTTAAAAAGCTTATTCTTCTATCTACTTCATACTGATCTAGATAAACATTAACAGAAATGCGTTCTTGTAAGTAGAAGGGAGATAAGGCAATAAACGATAGCCAAATCTTTTAAAAACTGGTTGCCACATAGATGAAATCCGTTTCTTTGCATTGCCAGGAGTTAACAAATTCTAGTATTCAAAACTGAAATCAATAAAAAGGAATATCTCAAAAATGGCCAACTCTACGAAAAAATGTATAGAACATAAATTGTGTGTTTTAACAAGCTCTACATTTACTATTAAGTAAGTTTTTGTTTATCTCTTACGGATTGCCAGTTATGCAAAATTCCGCAATAATTCATCTAGGATAAAGATGTCTTCAGAGGATATTCCCAGAAAATTCAAGATGTACATTTTATTTGTCGTGTAAATGTCTTTAATATATGGTATTTTAATCAAAATCGTTACAGCCACATTTGAGAAAAATCAAAATTTTGGAAAATTTTTCCTTGTAAAGGGTACTTAGGGATGGGGGGATTTTCTTGTAAATCTTCGTGTCACATCCTTGGAAGACAACTGAACTTAAATACCAAGTTTGGTATTTAACGTACTTTTCATTTTTAAGAATGCTGCCCAAAGATACACACATACACACACAGACATTTTTCTAAAAATGCTTTTTTTATTTAGAGGGTTTCAAAACTTGTATTTCCGGTGGAATCTCGGTATCGAATTTTTGGGTGCAATACAATACCTTCTCTATACACTATGTATACACAGTACGTGTAGAGAAAGTAAAAGTGTACTTATTTCTAAACTCATTTTCTGTGAAACTGCATTTTGTTGTGTGAATAATTTTAGAAGCGTATCATTTTTATTAGAACAACATTAAAAATTAGTATTTAATAATAATGTAAATTAGAATTTTGATACATGCCGAAACATAAGTATTATAGTGTATTATACTTGGTATAAATTTCGATAAGGTATCTTACATACTATCTATTTTCCAAATGTCCCAGATGAATCACCTTAAGGACTATCTTTGTGGATAAATGGCCTGAATATAAATATATCGTTTGTGTAACAGTACTAGCTCTTAAAAAAGCAAATCTCTTTCCTAAATGTAAGAGCAAGAAGCAAATATTTGTCCCTACTGACTGTACTGTGTCATTTATGTGCCCGGAGTTCATTTCAGCACGCTGTGCATATACATTCAAACTCAGAGGAAGGCGTAACCGGTTTTGTGGAAATGTGCCGTAAAATTTATGCCATATTAGCACTAAACTTGCATATGGCGTTTTCTATGCTTAGACACGCTGTCGTTCATGCAAGATGAACTTTAATACAGCAAAGCGACCACTGTGTCCTTGGTAGCAGCAGCTAGCTACCTCTGGAGAATTTGCGACCCGGAGATCGTGGTACGTTAGGTTGTAAAATATGTTAGAGGTATAGATACAGATATGTTGATAAATTATACCCTATTTGTATTTTCTTCTAAACGTAAACATTTATTAATAACTTAATAAAGATTAGAATTTATTACTTTCTCTATACGTGCTATGTACATGGTGTATAGAAAAAGTATTGTAATGCACCCAAAAATTCGATACCGAGATTTTACCGGAAATACATGTTTTGAGACCTCCTGAATCTAAAAAAAGAATTTTTAGAAAAATGTCCGTGTGTGTGTGTGTGCCTGTGGGTAGCATAGCTCAAAAACGAAAAGTCCGTTAAAAACTAAACTTGGTATTTAGGTTTGATATCTTCCAAGGGTGTGACACAAAGATTTTCAAGAAAATTCCCCCACTCCCAACTACCCTTTACATGGAACTTTTTTGGAAATTTTTGATTTTCTAAAAAAGGGCTGTAACGATTTTGATTAAAATGTCGTATACTAAAGATATTTACCTGACAAATAAAATGTATATCTTGAACTTTCTGGGAACAGCCTCTGAAGACTACTTTATTCTGGATGAATTTTGCATAACTACTAAACCGTTAGAGATGGACAAAAACTTAACACACAAAAAATGTAGAGCACGTTAAAACACACAATTTACGTTACATACATTTTTTTCGTGGAGTTTATCGTTTTTGAGATATTCCTTGTTTTTGGTTTCAGCTTTGAAAAACTTATCCTTTTCTCGTACAGGAATTTGCCAACTCCTGTCCATACAAACAAACGAACTTCAGTCACATAGCAACCAGCTTTTGGCTTTCACTTTAACCTATGGTACTCCTTTATTTCGCTTCTACTTACAATAAAGCAAGAAATAACACTATTCCTGTTGATTTTTCTCGATTAGCTGAAATAAATAAAAGAATAAGCTTATTAACAATAACTTGTTACAGAGATATAGAGAAAGTCATGTGAATGGACACATCAGATTTTTTTTACTTTATTATTTTGTATTACAATAAATAGAGAATTATATAATAATAATAATAATAATAATAATAATAATATATATATTATTAAAAACTAAGATAAAAACTAAGATTACTGCAGGTAGAATATTTCAAAGGATTTCGGTTTTGCTTCCACATTTTCACATCTCAATACAAGACCACCTGGTGTAGGTAGTGTGGGGTCATTGGCCCTGCAGAAAGTATTGGATCTCAGTTCATATACAACATTCGTTACCCACTCAATGTTACGAATCTTTCCGCGTTCTGGGGGAAAGTAAACGCGTATGTGCCCAAAGCTATTAGTCCGCAAGTGAAGTAAATATCTTCACGTGTACTCCTAACAGTCTGAGTATTTCGGAAACAATGTCAAGAAAGACTTAAATTTTACTCTCATTCTTAAAGAGGGCTTCGTAGCTCATAAGCACATCTGAATTCTGTCTGACTATTGACAACACAAACTATGCTGGCCCCATGCGAGTTCATACTGCTCATTATCACATAACATTATTTCCATCACAGAATATTTCGACGAGTAGAATATACTAAGAAAAGTATTGTTATGGAAGTTCAATTTTACCTAGCAGTTATTTCTAATGCAATGTGCTTGGCAAAGTACAGAACTAGAGCATCAATGCAGAAGTCCACACAAAAATAACGCCAGTCACTACCCTATACATGAAAAACTTTTAATGCTCACAAAAATAGCGCCAAAAGTTTGAAAAAGGGATATTAATGTGACAAATTAAACGCATTTTCTTGAATTTCCTGTAAACACCCTTGAATACTTCTGCACAACGATTAAATTGTACAAGTTGAGAGTTCATTGGAGATTTACGATAATTTCCTGTAGATATGGATTCTAAATTGTTCAATACGATGAAAATACACATATAAACATTTACACGTATATTAAAAATTTGGTTACTCATCCGATTACAAAATCTGTATATTATGTTGCTCTCATATGATTCTATCCATTACAATTCATATTCAGTTGTAGTATTTCGTTAGTTACCATACATATTTTACTAAAATAATCTCAAATTAAGATATATTCATTTCATGCACAATACAGAAACAAAACACAACTGCTGGCCTGTGAATTTTGTTAGTAATTCAAGGGACTTCAATTGAAAATCGTAGGTGGGAGGAGACAAAATTTCTTGAAAATCCGAACTTATTTTAGTATTATCTGATCTTTCACTTCTTAGATATGCGGTTTTCTCTCTCTCTCTCTCTCTCTCTCTCTCTCTCATACACACACGTAGGATACAATTTTTTGAAGTTCTTTTGTGGGTTTCCAATTAAAAGTTCAATACTGAAGTTTTGGCAGGACTTTTTTCCTCTGCTTACTATAGTTAAGTGAGAAATGGTGGCATGAATTATCTTCAGAGAAAGCATGTCAAATAACAGAAAAAAAATTGTAATTCTGAATTTTATGTCATTTACTTCTCTATGACCACCAAGCTATGTAGTAATAGTGTAG
Source organism: Hymenopus coronatus (assembly GCA_030762935.1). Classification (NCBI taxonomy): domain Eukaryota; kingdom Metazoa; phylum Arthropoda; class Insecta; order Mantodea; family Hymenopodidae; genus Hymenopus; species Hymenopus coronatus. The sequence continues at coordinate 107,161,208 of CM060890.1, forward strand.
AATTGTATGCACACTTTTTTCTTGACTCGTCTATTCCATCACCACAACCAAGGTTTATTACGAAGTATCTGAGCATTTCCTTCTGAAAAAAGAAGATGCATGCTAGTTACATATGAAAAACGATTAAAGAATTGTTAATTATTATATGTTATGGATATATATATATTTATTTATTTATTTGGGCGTGTGATTTAATACAATAAAATGCAGCATAAGTGGGACAATAGGTATTTCAAAAGCAAGTGCTAAGAGTATTCCAGAAACAAATAAACAACTTCAGAGACATTTCGATGCCCGTAGGGATTAATATTTTTTTGTAGTGTTTAACGCTCTCTTTTAATAGTGGTACCGCAGGATATGATACTGCAGGCACCGGTGGAATGCGATGGCGGGGAAAACCGAAGAACCCGGAGAAAACCCGCATCTGCGCCGCTTTATCCACCCCAAATCTCACGTGCTTGGGATCGAACCTTGGGGTTGGCCCGTCTCACGGCTCGGCCGAGATTAGTTGACGAAGCTAGCTGACAAACGGTTCTCGATTATAAAATCGCAATAAAGTTCAAGAGCAGAAAGTTTAACATAGTAGAAGAGTATAACACCAGTATATCATCAATTCTCGATGCCTTGAAAGTTGAAGATAGCAACAGAGGACGTTGAAAGTGAGGCAACATCCTGCTGTGGACCCCAGTCAGTGCGATGATTGAAGTACTTGAAACGGGGGGCAGAACGTGTTGCTGCAAGCTGTTGTAGTTTTATTTGCGTGCGAATGTAAGTTAGGGACAAGCCTCCCTTTGCCAACATCTGTGCCGAGGATGATGCATGGCGCCCCAACTCGAAGGGCGATCCCTTCTGTTTTTGCGGCATCTTCTTCATTGTGCATCTCTCAGAAACTTCATCCATACTGCAGGTCTACGCAGCTTATTAAAAATGCAAACATCCAGCTGATGAATTATGAACGTCTCGGTGAATCCGGCCAACAGTATCCGTGAAATGAAAATATTATAAGACAAGGAATCTTTACGTTTGCCTTCACTTTCTCTGCGATGTATCCTGAATGGAGAAAGAGAGACAGAGATGGATATACTTGACATTCACTAACGTAAGCTAACCTCAGCGCCACGGTAACGTGAGCGACTCGCATTCAGAAGGTAGTGGGTTTGATTTCCGTGGTCGAACTACTTTTTTGCGGAGGCTCCCCGGGTCGCCGGATGAATAATGAGTAGAATCATTACATCCCCGAATTTCCTATCATTTCCTATCCCCATAATGTTTCCACGTAATATTTAGAGAAGGTAGAGAAGGTATTGTATTCCACCCAAAATTGTTGTGTCGACATTTCACCAAAAATAAGATCCACTGAACCCGAAAAGAGCATTTTAGAACCAAAATGTGTGTGTGTGTGTGTGTGTGTGTGGACATAGATCAAAAAAGGAAAAGCCAAATACATACCTAATTTGGTATTTAAATTCAGCATCTTCCCAGGATACACAACGATGCTTTTTCAGAAAGTCCTCCCTACACTAAACTACCCTTTGCATGGAAAAAAAATAATTTTTTGAAAATGGCCCTAACGATTTTGATTAATATACCGTATATTACAGAATATCCCGAGCGCCGGATGTGGGATTTGTGTTGGACGAAGCGGCATCTGAGAAGGTTTCTTCCGGGTCCTCCGCTTTCTGCTGCCACTCCAACAATTGCTCCATCATTATCTTTCCTATAAGTAATTTCGCTTGCATTTCACCACTCGTACCAGGTTCTCCATTCTATGGTTTCGTGTGATTGGCTCCCCGACAAGATTCTGACCTCTAGGCATCCGCTTGTAAGACCTAAGGGGGTGTCAGCCGTAAACATATGGGGAGGGTAAGCCGACTACGAAACGAAACCTATGTTGAGGAGGTAGAGCAGATATTGCATTCCACACAAATAAGTTATGTCAATATTTCACCAGAAATGAGTTCGAAAATATCAGTTTTATAAAATCGTCTCTGTGTGTCTGTGACATGGCTCTAAAAGGTAAAGTCGATTAAATACCTAACTTAAGTCTAGCATCTTCCTCGGATGCGTCACGAACATTTTAAAGAATATCTCCCCCCCCCCCACAAATACACTATCCTTTACATGGAAATTTTTTCAGAAAATTTGATTTTCTCAAAAATAGCTCTAACGATTTTGGCCAAAATACTCTTTATTACTGTTAATTAATATGACAATTAAAATGTATATTCTGAATTTTCTGAGAATAGCCTGTAAAGTCCTCTTTATCCTGAATGACCTTTGCAAAACTAGAAGAGATAGAAAGTTGCTATACCATCCCTGTTCTTAGTTTTAAAATACTTACATTTTTCTCAAACGGGAAGTTCTCGTCCGTTTCTTATCTCGAATTACATAGCAACATCTGTTAAAACATGTAACTATCACTTGACCTAGTACATTCCCTGCTTTCCTTCTACTTACGACCATTTCAGCTAAGGTATACCTCAACTGACAATATGTAGGTATGTAGATAAAATACTCTTTTGTAAGAATAGTTTGTTTGCAGAACAGGTAGAGAAAATCATATAAATGGAACACAGGATTTTTGGCAGAATAATGGTAAGCAGTTAAACAGAAGAACTCTTGGTTTTACTCCGTTATAGATGAATCTCTAGCTGGTTAAGATATTTTTTTGTTGAAAAGTAATTGCAGGTTTTCTTTAATTTTGCAGTGCTGATTGCCTGAAACCAATGAACTAGTTCGCAAGCAGAATAGATAATAATATATCTTGCTTAAGCTTAAAATCCCAATTTTGCTTATCCATATAGAGATAAAGCAAACGTAAAACATCTTATGTATTTCGTCATTATGGCTTTGTCTAATTCTATAAAAAAAAAACTATTCTTACACAAGGTTATTCTTCTATCTACTTCAGGTCAATCAAGATAAACATTTAAAGCAATGGTCTTATTACTTCTCTTGTAAGTAGAAGGGAAATAAGGGAATTCATAAGGTTAAAGCGATAAGCAAATCTTTTAAAAGCCGTTTGCTATGGGACTCAAGTTCGGTTGTCTTTGCATGGCCAGGAGTAAAACAAAAGAAAAAATAATGACAAAGCTTAGGTATTTTAAAATTGAAACCGACAGCAAAATATATCTAGGAAATGGTTAAGGTTAACTCCACAAATAAAATAATATATATATATATATATATATATATATATATATATACATGACAAATCATGAGGGTTAACGAAATATACGTGTTTTGTGAAGTATCTCTTACATTTTATCCAGTCGTTCGGAATGAAGAGGACTTCAGGAGCTATTCCCAAGAAATTCAGGATATACATTTTCTTTGTCATGAAAAGAGATTTAATATATTACATTTTAATCAAAATCATTAGTAAATCATAAAAAGTTCCATGCAAAGAGTAATTTAAGTTGGTGGATTTTTCTGTACTTCGTGTACACAGTAGCTCACTGGTTAGAGAAACCGCAAGGAGAGCGGGAGAACCGCCTTCAAATCCCGATTGTGACGCTGAATTTTTCAGGAGATTCAAAGAGTAAATATTTGATTTATTTAACAGAAGAGTAGGTACATCCATAAACATTAGTAGTATTTGGTCAAGAACATGCATTTCCAAGCAATCTTCCGCGCTCTGTTTAGGTTATGTTGTGTTTTTCTTAAAGTAACTTGAGGAATATTGTATCTTATGTACTGTATTTCCACCTAACCTAAACATAAAGGCAAGTATTGACTTGTTTCTGCGATTATAGAAAGAAAATACTCTAACGTTGTTCATTTTATCAGAAAACACTAGTTACAATATTTTGAAACCATTCGGGAGGAAATGTGATTGACATGGCAAGCGAATACTGGATTTAATTAAATAAAAAGGTAAACATAAATCCAATTAACTTATATTGGCGATGCTTTTGCTTTTATATCACTGTAAAATGAGAAACAAGCAAAAACATGCCTTAAAACAGCACCAATAACCGTGAATACATATTTGTGGAGTGTTGCTATGTGCAGGGACCATTATGGTTTCAGCTTAGCAAACTTCAAATGAGCAAACATGGACATTGAAAACTGGATGCCAATGATAGTTCAGGGACTAGAGTAAACGTACAATCACTTGCGGGAGAGACTAAAACCCCAATCTATCAACATTTTCGCAAGGAAGGATACAAATGCACTATTGCCATCTCCATTAACTCGGGCTCGATTAAGGCAGCTACCAAACATGTCAATGTTGTTGCAGTAATTGAAATTCAAATATTGACACGAATCCATTAAACGGTGACCACCTTATATTCCGCGGGACACATTATGTCAACAACCAAACAGCATTATGTTGTAAACAACGCTGCGTACACACAAACCAAATTCCAGTCGTAGTGACATGGGTGATAGTGGCGGCGGGGGAGGGCGTTACTACCCTCATGGGGACATAGCAGCTAGATAATGTTTGCTTTTCCGGTAGAATTCGCTTTGCCTAGAGCTACTAACGCCACCGTGACCATCATCAACAACATCGCTGTAAATCATTGAAGGGAGAACCTTCATAGCTCACACCATGGCTGGAGAGCGTGACATATAGCACATTTGCACATACATAACTTCTTGCTGGCAGCGCGACGTAGGCTGCGGTCGCTCGGATCGATACCTGCATTCACTAACTGCAGCGATTTAAATCGAGATATCTCTCAGTTCCCGAACAACAACACGTGTAGGGTTGCTAACCTCTTTGCTTACTCTGTTTTCGAACACATTTCGCTCCAAAGGTCGCCCAGTCAACCCAGTTCATAACAACAATTGGTCACATGCATTTAACATCCGCGAAATGAATAACACAGCTGACGTATGGCAGCATTTCCCTGCCCCTTCTGGTGCCATGTTTGTTATTTCGAAAACGAAATCTTCTTTTTTACGCGATGGTAGCACAAATAAACCGACGGCATGTTTTTCAAACAATTCTTGTTTATCTGGCTCACTAAAAAACACAAATGTACGCCACAATCACTGTCACGTTCACAAGCTGGCGCACACACATAATCACTGCTGCGAATTCACGCGCGTTTCCGAAAGCACATGTGTACGCGATAGCACTCCACGTGTGAGACCAGGCCAAACCCAACTACGGCACAGACACCACTATAGCAACAACAACAAAACAGCCGTCAGTCGCCCTTCCCCCCTCCAAGAGAAGCAATTCCGTCCCTTTCCCTGCCCCCTTCCATTCAACTCTCCCTTCCTTCTCATTCCCTCGACTACACTACGATTCGTTCGTTGGCTTGTCTCTATAGAGTTCTTCCACTTGCCGTATAAGGCAGTGGTCCCGACCCACGCACGCACCTAAAGCACTCGGAAGATTATGAACATAATATCGCTAGAGCGTCAGTCAAAGCTTATGTGTGAATGTTAAGGCCCAACCCCTGTCTGCACTCCAAAACTTCCAAATAAATGCTTCACACCGTAACGAGATACCCAATTCACAGTTCAATTCATGAATCTCGAGAGATGTAAAACACGTCATTAATTCAGGTACTTCTATTTCCCTAGCTATAAAGACTTAAATTATAACAACCTTGCACATTACAACTACTTACAGCTAACATCCTTTTTCACAGCAAAGCTCTGGTGTCTTGATTCTACAACCAATAATGTAAATAACAGTTGGCAACTCTATGTCTCCCTTTAAATCCAAGCAAGTCCATCTGTAGGTTTTTAAATTAGCACAAGATCTACCACAAAAGCTTTTAAATTAGCACAAAATCAGAAATTCAGGCAGATAGATAGATAGATAGATAGATAGATAGATAGATAGATAGATAGATAGATAGATAGGCAGATAGGTGGACAAATACATAAATAGATAGATGGATGAATAGATAGACAGACAGACAGACAGACAGACAGATAGATAGATAGATAGATAGATAGATAGATAGATAGATAGATAGATAGATAGATAGATAGATAGATAGAAGCAGACAGGCAAACGGACGGGACCTTAAAACAGTATTTATTAAAACGATTGTGAATCAACTTGAGGGAATTCCAAATAAAAATTGTGGAAGGAACAAAAATTACAATGGATAAATGTTAATATGATTAACAAACGAAGTATAATATGATGTGTATTGACTAGAATACATATTATGAAAAGTGTATGTAAACTTAATACGAGTGGAACAAAATTTGCGTATTATACATCGAAATCGAACACTGCTATATCGTGACTTGATCACATAATTTACAAGAGATTTTTGCAAAATGCACGCCAAAAAGAATTCAGGTATTCTATTCAAAATGGTATGGCTACCATACTTCACGTAGAGAATGCAAACAGACTTAAAAGAAACATTCAACTATTTTGAAACTGGCACTTCGTTTGGGGTTTGTGTTTCACAGGTAGTCGGCTGAGGTGGTATTTTTCTCAGAAAGTGAAGTATTTTGAGCAACATTTTCGAGCATTGAATTTATCCGTTATGGCCGAGATGTCGCTTTCTATAAATGTGATCTCTTCTATTCCCACTTTTCTGGAGAGCACCAAGTGGAACACCCAAGCGATCAAATTCTTAACGCTTGAAAATGGTATACTCCCACTCTGTACCAAAATAATTTTAATTTTCAGGAGAGTACAAACTCAGATTAGTACTCCTTGTCTGTTTATATGGAATGTTGCACCCAGTATGCTGTTATTGAGCAAAGAAAATGGATTGATGTTGATTATTAATAGATACTATATTTATTGGTCCGTGTGAGGCAATGGTTAAAAGTATCTGGAACATTTTCTCATAAAATATGTTCTACGCCGAAAACTATTTCTTTTACAATTTCCAACCCAAAAAGCAGTCTTCAAAAGTCACCTTTGTCTTCTGAACACAAGCGCTCCAATGAGTTAAAACCACCAATGATGAGGCTTTAATTCAAAGGCTATTTCCAAAGGAATTTTGATGTGAAGCAATTATCCAGTTGTGATGAAAATGTGCATATGGAAGAGCATCCCACACTTTCCACTTGATGTATACCAGTTTTGAATAACAACTGTTGGTGATTGTTCTAACATAATCTCAATGTATGGATGCTCTCAACAATATTACTGGAGTCTACAATTCTCAGCTTCTTTGGGAATATTCACTATGCCTTAAGGCAAGTTTCTGAACCATTTGCTCCAATTATCTTTATCTTCGTTTTCTGTTGAAGTGTGAGTTTATTAGCATTTTTGTGGACATGTGCGAGTATTTTGTTGTTTTATTAATATTTTCATAATCCATTCCAAATAGCTGCATCATTTAACAAAGATAACTGGTGTACGAAATATTCTGCGATGTTTTCTGTTTCTGTTTGTGTTTCAACCACGATCTCCTTTTAACAAAACAGAAAATATTCAGTGATTTCAAATACTCCTGAGATGTTTGGTGTTATGTATGCCTTGCCCTTTAATGATCGTTTTCGAGCTGTATGTATCTCGAGGCAAATAAATGTTTGCTCCAATATTTGAAATCGCTTCTGTTATGAACAACAAAATAATGAGGTTTGTTTTCTTTGAGATGTCCTTCAAGCTCTCTTGCAGAATATTTTGCTGTTCTTTTGTCATCAATAGGAAAGGCGAATACAATATGCTGCACGTGCCTGGGAAGGAAAACGGAAGAAAAAACATCTCGCCAAGGAGATTCTCCTTGATGGGAGAATCAATTATTATTCCACATATACGAATGCAGTTTCCAATACTATTGTATTTTCTGTAGAGAGGAATAAGAGTTCACAAAATACATCTATACACCATTTGATCAACTGTCAATTTTAAAGTATGAATACTTGGGTTTATTTTAAACATAAATTCAGTCACCAAAAACAGAGCATCTGCAAACTTATCGACCAATTTGTCTGCAAGTGTCACTCAATAAACTCTGTATAATCATCACCTAGTGGTTCGTGAGCATACATTCTGATTGTTCACATAAGAGTCGGATAACTATAGAAATAAGAAACAACACCAGCTTATGATTGCGAACAAGTTGATATCACTGCATTTCCTTATCTCCCTTTTACTTACGAGGAAGAAAGTAATAAGACAAATTCTGCTAATGTTTATCTAGATTAGCATGAAGTACATAAAAGAAAAATCTTTGTAAGAAAAAGTTGTTTGTGAAACACCTAGAGAAAGTTATGTGAATGGAGCACATCAGAATTTGTATGAATGTTTTGCAGGATTCTTTTACTTAGTGAATTTTCACATGCTGACTTGAAAATTATTTTACTTTAATATGAATTGGTTGTGTAAAGGACAGTAGAAGGAAAGGTAGAAATAGGCTAGAAATTAATAGCCATAGTTGACATTTGAGGTCTCCATGTGGTTTACCCGGAAAAACGAGACTCATTTGGGGATTTAATGCTGTGTCAGTATGTTACAAGGGTAGCTCAGCGATTAGAGCAACTGGGAATCAGGAGATCCATGCTTCAAATCCTGGCAGTAGAAATCAATTTTTGCTGCAAATCGAGATACTTACGAATTTCACTCTTTTTCGCCATAAATTAGTATTTAAATGATAATTGCAGCAAGCATAATATTAAATTCGGCAACTCATTGCGGAAATTGTAGGAAGTATTAATGGTCATACGTACTACCCGTGTTTAAATTGATGGCTTTGCTAAGAAAAAAGTGTTACCATTGTGTACGTCACCAGATTAATAGGTTAATTTGGAAAAATGTAAATGGCGTGTTATTTTTGGACGCTCTTTAACTGCTGTGGTTCTCAGCGTCCCATTCTAAATTGGGCGTGAAAGTCCGCTTGCTTAATTTTGCTCAGAGGCCTCTCTATCTTTTTACACCCGAAAAAAATCTATCGTCCTCCGCCGGGTTTGAACCCGCGACCTTGGGTATATGAAGTTAGCATAGTAACCATTATACTACGGAGGACAACAAAATTAATTTAGATTTGGCAGGTATTTCGGATAATCCTTCAAAGTGCTTTCGTTAAAATGAAAAAAGCAACTTGGTATCGATTTTTGGATGGAGTACAATACATTTTCTGCCTATTATGTAGAAAAAGTAAAAATCAAATTACTATAAGATTTAAATTTGGCCGATTCAACAAATAGTTAAGGTTACCCGGCCGCATTTGGCGAAAATTTATGTGCTATTTCAGCAACAATGCATCAGCACATTTATCCGGAATTGTCGCCACCGAAGTGATTTAACTGCGTTATGAATTGTTGCCATGCCCGGCAATTTTACTAACCTGTCTTCTTCGTGTTCAAAATCATGAAAAAAAAAATGGCTGGTGTGATTAAACTATAGATGGAATGTGGTCATAGTCTCAGAGGCGTATTTAGCAGAGCTGGAACATTCCTATTTTAGAGGGTTTAACAATGGAAAGAACTTTGGGAGAAATGTTTATTCCTAACAGACGACCATGCTAAGAAATAAATATTGTGTGTCTTATTCCTAACACGAGTACTTCTAGAACTGTCTTCGTATATATGGAGAAATATTACGCATGATTTGATATGCGATTGGGTGCTTCATAAATATAAATTGGGTTAACAGGGAAACTATTAGATACCATGCTTATTCGATCCAGGTCAGTCAGATGACATTTTATCCCAAATCCTCCCGCGAGGATCAGACATTTGAACTTAATTCCAGTTAGCATTCCGTACTGAATACTGAAAATGGATACAGCACCAAATGCAGATACACCGATTACATTACATGATACATTATTTTACAGTAGGGGAAGTTTTAAATACATTCACATACATTTCTCTAACTACTCTGCAAAAATCTTCTTACAAAAGATTATTTTTCTACCTTGGAGATAAATATTACCAGAGCGGTCTTATGATGCAGTTCCTTAAAGTATAGTAAGAGAATACATTAAAGCGATAGTCATCATTTTAAATCTGCCGCAATGTAATTGTCATTGAAATTCGGTTTATTTTAATGGCCAAGAGTAAAACAAAAGAAACACGGATGACTTCTGTTTGGGAAAAATATAAGTATTTTAAAATCAAGACCAATAACAAGGAATATCTCGGAAACGGTTAACTCCACAACAAAAATGTATACGACATAAATTGTGTGTTTTGATGAGCTCCAAATTTTTGTGCTTTAGCTTTTGTCAATCTCTTACGTTTACCTTCTATACAATACTCGTACAGAATGCAGAGGACTTTAAAGAATATTCCAAACAAATTCAAGATATACGTTTATTCGTAAATATCTTTAATACGCTGTATTTTAATAAAAACTGTTAGAGGTATTTTTGAGGAAATGGAAAACCTGGAAACATCTTCCATGTAAAGGATAGTTTGGGATTAATGAAGTTTCCTAAAATACTAGACTTAGATAGTAAGTTTGGTATTTAATGGACTTTTTCGTTTTTGAGTTAATGCTGTTCAAAAGCGCGCGTGCACACATACAGAGACACACATGCGCATTTTTTCTAAAAATGCTTTTTAGAACTCTGGGGATCTGAAAACGTATATTTGTGTGAAATCTCGACATCGATATCTTCTCTACATACTTATATATAGTACGTATGTACAGAAAAGAAAAAACCTGATACGTTCCATTCACAAAACCTTCTCTACATCTCTGCAATAAATTATTGTTTAAAAGCTCTACCTACTTAATACTAGTCAAGAAAAAAAATAGCTTCCCTGCAAGTAAAAGGGAAGTAAGGTAGTACTATAGACTAAATCGATAGTTAAATCTTTTAAAAGCTGGTTGCTATGTGATTGAAGTACCTTTGTATGCACAGCAGTTGACAAATTCCCGTACGAGAAAAGTATTAAATATTTTAAAGCTGAAACTAGTAACAGGGAATATATAAAAAACAGTCAACGTCACGAAAACAATGTATATAACATAAATTGTGTGTTTTAACGAGCTCCACATTTTTTGTTTGGTAAGTTTTTGCCTATCTCTTACGGGTTACCAGTTACGTAAAATTCAGCAAATTTCACCCAGAATAAAGAGGTCTTTAGAGACTATTCCCAGAAAATTCAAGATATACATTTTATTTGTCATATAAATGTTTTTAATTTACGGCATTTTAATCAAACTCGTTAGTCATTTTTGAGAAAATCAACATTTTGGAAATTTTTTCCATGTAAAGGGTAGTTAGGGGTGAGGAGATTTTCTTGAAAATCTTCGAGTCGCATCCTTGGAAGATACTAAATCTAAATACCAAGTTTGGTGTTTAACAGTCTTTTAGTTTTTGAGCTATGCTGTCCAGAAAACACAGACAGACAGACAGACGTACATTTATTTATTATTTTTTTTTATTTTTTTTTTTAAAGGGGTCTCAAAAGATATATTTCCGATGAAATCTCGGTATCGAATTTTCGGGTGCATTACAATATCTTCTCTATACATTATGTACATAGTACGTGTAGAGAAAGTGAAAATAAATACAGTAAACTAGGTAACAGTGGCAGTAAGGGATAAGCACTAGACGCTACATAATCGATACCTTTGTCTGCTAGTTCTATTAAGATACCAAGTTCTCGTGACAGTAGCGAACGGAAGACTGCGACGTGGAAGGTAATTGAGATATCGCAAGTGGAGCGTTAGTAACGACGGGAAGCAACGCCAGGAAGGAAGACGGAAACAAAGAAGTAGCCTGGATGCCCGAGGAAACATCTGAGCAGGTCACGAAGAAAAGAGAATGCGTGGGCATTTGCATTCTCAAGGATAAGCATCCTTAATGTAACGCGGAGGAGAGCATTCAGCTTACCGAGTCCTTGAGACAGCCAGAAAATGAAAGCAAAGACGGAGAAAAGCTCAATTTGGGTTAAGGCAGCCACAGGGTGATAAGGGCTGCTAAGACAAGTTGCAGTGTGCAATGTTTAACAATAGCCCGCATTGTTTGGGTCTAGCATAGGTCACATAAGCTAGATGTTTCATTTTAACTTGTTTGTTTCTTTTATAGCTTAACGTCCTTTAACCTGGTTGATCATATTGGACGATGAATGCAATCGGTGAAATTATGCTCGGGGTCATCATGATGAAGCTGAAAGTTACTCGACTCAGGATAAGGGAAAGAAATAAAACCTTACCCGGGTAACTCACCCAAAGCGAGATTCGAATTTGCGACCTGTTGAATGTAAGGTAGACATGTTACCTTCACACTGGGCAGGCATTTTAACTTGTGCAATCGTGATATTTGTCACGTGGTTAGCTCTATTGCTACCAGGTGCATTACCACTAATTTCTTCCAACATTGTGAATCACTGTTTTACTTTATTTACTACTTATCTATATTAAGTAGATAAAGTATTATATTACAAACAAAAATTCGATATGGAACATACATTTTGAAAATTCCTGCATCTATAAAAACAAGTCTTAGAAAAATATCTGTGTCTGTGAACAGCATAACCAATAAAGGAAAAGTGGATTAACCAAACTTGGTACTTAAGTTCAGCATCTATCAAGGCTGCGAGAAAATCTGCCACTTCAAACTTCTGAATATATGGACATTTTCTCGTTATTACTTTTTATTAACAAAATTTACTAAAATTAAAACGATGTTGATTAAAGTACCATACGAATTATATATTTCTGGGATTAACCTATAAAATTTTTAATCTGACACTATTTACTGCATAAAAATACAGCTTTTGTTTAGGCACACAGTTTCAATCCAAAAAGTTTTGTTAACCATTTCAAGAAATATTTATATTTTTCGCAACTGGGAAGAGACGCTATTCGTTTTTTGTTTTTGTGGTTTTTTTCACTTTTTCGTACATAATACATAGGTAGAGAATGTTTTGCATTCCACCAAAAATTCGATAGCTAGATATTAGTGAAAGTGTGTGTTTTAGGATATCCTGAATGAAAAAATAATCTGTACAAAACAGTCCGCGCGCGCATGTGTGTGTGTGTGTGTGTGTATGTGTGTGTGTGTGCATAATAACACAAGAACGAAAAGTTGTTAAATTCCAAACTTGATATTTCAGCTCAGCATCTTCCAAGGATATGGCCTGAAGTTTTTCAAAAACATTTCTACTCTAAACTATACCTCACATGGAAATTGTTTCAACATTTTCGAGTTTCTCAAACATTTATCTAACGATTTTTATTAGTATACCGCTTATTAAAGACACTACATGACAAATAACATGTATATCTTGAATTTCCTACGAATAGCCTTTGAAGTACTCATTCTGAACGACTTTAGCATAATTCGTAAACCTTAAGAGATGGACAAATGCCCACCAGAGTTCAAAATACACAATTTATTCAATAGATTTTTGTTGTTTAGTTACATTTCCGAGATATTGCGTGTTATAGTATAAATTTTCAAATACTTCTCTCAAAAAGGAAGTCGTTATTCATATTTTTAATGCGCGTCAGGTAAAGACAAAGACATTTTAATACCATCAGAAAGCGACCCGATTTCAAAAGATTTAACTTATTGTGATTCCTTATTACTATAGTACAAGGAAATAACATGTCATAAAACCATTATACTAATGTTTATCTTGATAGGCTTGATGTACATGGAAGAATAAGTTTTATTGTGAGAATAGTCTGCTGCAGATAAGTAGAGAAAGTTATGTGAACATATCACAACATACTTTTCAAAAAATTGATATACTGTATATTCAAATAAAATTACTGACTGTAATGTGCAGAAAAAAATAGGTGCACAATAAGATTTCATAACAATTGATTTAGCTCATAATTGTTAAAGCATTCAACAGCACATTATTCGTTATGCAAGTCCCAATAATACCTACTGTTTTTTGCAGTATGCCTGAATATCGGGAGCCAACCCATACTGCTATTTTCAAGATAAAGCATGACGTAAGAGGAGTTGATGCAGTTATACATTGAGGTGAGTTGGATAGACTTTGATCAAGTTTAACTTTTGAAATGTCATTCAACGAGAACCGTCTTTATTTTCTCATTAAAGAATCATTTTGGCACTCGTCAAGAAACTGGAGTGCCGGGATATATGCCACAACTCAGAGCGGAAGTGACTATATGCAGAACCGACTATGTAGAGATCCGTTGATGGAAATAGGTTAAGTTCGAAGGGCTGGTTTAAGTCTATTTCTTACTACTCATCTTAAACGAATGTCCTGTGAAGTTTGGACAATCCACAATACTATGTTAGGTATCGTGTTGAAATTTATAACAGTTACTTTAAATAATAACAATGATATTTTTGATATGTTTCAAAATTCTAACTTCCATAGTTGCTTAAATAATAATTTATTTATTGTTAAACTTCATGTTCTGATGCATTTTTAAATAAATTACATAAAAATTCATATTTTACACTAAATGAGTTTAAGGATACTTTAACCATATCATACTTTTTAAATTAACTTCTAATTATTAAGGAACAGATATTACGCGATGTTTGTACTCTCCAAAGCTGTTGATTTTTTTTAAATTTTATATTTATTTCTTAACACCGGAACATTATTTCGAAAAGGAATATGATTGTCTCTAATGTACTTCTGTGGGCAATAGAAGATCGTGAAACACATTAGCAAATGCTAGCATCATGTGGGCCATTTTGAGTATGAAAGTGCTGAAAAAATGTCAGAAAATAGGGTTTAAACGTTGTTTCTATCAATAACTAAGTGCCTGTCCATTAAGATGTTCAGCATAACTCAAAAACGAAAAGTCTTGATAATTAAATTCGGCATTTTCCAAGGATGTTACAGGAAGATATTTAATGGAAATCCCCCCCACCCAAGGCTAACCTTTATATGAAAAGATTTTCGAAAATGTAGTTTTCTCAAAATGGCTCTACTAGTTTTGATAAAATTAGAAATATTTAAATGAAAAATAAAATATACATATTGATTTTTTGGGGGAATGGCCTCTAAAGTCCCTTTTATTCTGGAAGACCTCAAAACCTGTATTTCTGGTGAAATCTCAGCATCGAAAATGGGTGAAATATAGCATCTTCTCTGCCTACCATGTTCATATAACTCACAGAGACTGTTTTAAATTCTATTATTCTATTATATGAAGAAAAATATTTGCACTGCATTTGCTGAACATCCATGGCTGTATTCCCAAACCCACCTTTTTTTTTTTTCCTTTTTTTTTTCTTTCTGTTTTCCCACTTCTTTAATCAGATTCAGAATTCCAACCTTAGTCTACACCTGCCAAGTACGAAGTTTATTTTGACTGTTCTGTTCTTTACCATCCGGTAAACAGGTAAGTGGATTCCTGTACTCTGATATTTTACAAGTAGTGGATAATCCCAAAATGATTTAAACTCGTTTTCATTTCGCTGAAACTCTCATATTCCCAATGAACCTCTGGGAGTATACTAGCATCTTCCAAGCAAAGGTGAGCTGAGGAGATACGCATGACCGAGCGTGTATAGCAGCAGGAATATCATGAGCAACGCCTTTCATGAGCCGTGGAAACTTACTCAAGTAGCGCCGTAGGTGGATGTTTCACGATGGGCGTCAATCTGCAGGGGAGAGTTAAGCCCTTCTGCTTATCACTGGAAATGGACAATTGCAAAGAGCCATTACACTGTAACGCTATACGTGAATCATCCCTTCTTTGTAGCAGGGATCATAAAGCCATTCCAGGGGATAAGAAATGCAGTTAGGGTGCGCGTGATTGCAAAAGTAGGCAGGGCAGCCAGCATTTAATCAAGTCCTCGTAGCGACGCCTTTTGATAGGGGAGGGAGGGGGAGGTCCTAACTGAACATAGTTTCAACTGTTTCTCAGAGTGAATTTCAACTGAACATCTGACGAACTCGTGCTAAAGAATAACTGTTTAAAAATAATGTGATGTGTTTCATTCACATGTTCTACAAACGTCTTTCAAAAGATTATTCTTCTTTCTACATCTTGCAGATCGAGATAAGCATTAGAAGATTGATCTTATTGCTCAATTCCTTATAAGTAGAACGGAACTAAAGGAATACACTAAGCTAAAGCGATAGTCAAATATTTTAACAGCTGTTGCTATGCGACTGACATAGATGTTCGCTTCTCTTTGCAAGGCCAGAAGTAAAATAAAAGAAACGTGTACGACATTATACTTGCAAAACTATCAGTATGTTAAAATAGAAACAAATAACAAGTAATATCTCGGCAATGGTTAGCTGAACAAAAATTTATAGGACGAGATCTACATTTTTTTTTTTCCTCATCAGTTTTTGCCAATCTCTTACGGTTTATCAGTTATGCCAAAGCGATACAGAATGAAGAGGGTTTCAGAGAATATTTTCAGAAAATTCAAGGTACACATTGTCATATAAATGTGTTTTAAACACAGCGTCGGAGCCACTTTTGAGAAAATCAAAGTTGTCGGAAACATTTTCCGTAAACATGTAAAGGGTAGTTTGGTGGAGGCATTTGCTTAAAACTCTTCGTCTTGCATCTTTGCGACACACACTTTAATACCACATTTGGTATTTAACCCACACGAAAACATACCCATATGGCCACTTGGACCTACTTTTAAAAAATGCTTTTTATGGATTAGGGGGACCTCAAAATATGGATTTCCGGTGAAAAATCGTAATAGAATTTGTAATTGGAATATAATATCTTCAGTATTCACTATGTACATTGTATATTAGTAGAATAAATAATCGCTATAATGCTAGTTACCATTGAGAAATTATGTGAAAAATAAATTGTGCTGGGTATTGGTGCACGTTCTGCTGCGTACCAGTAGTGTAAGTTTTGCTGAATTTTGTTAAGCTTTAGTAGTTGTATAGGCAATAGCTGGTCATCAGATATTTGCGTTACTGAATACTAGTAGTAGTAGTAGTAATAATAATAATACTAATACTAATAATAATAATAATTAGTTTTGTGTTAGTGAAAATTATTTAACATGTCTTACAGGACTTTATAAGCTTACTTGTATTCTATGGTATTTGATTTCTTTTGGTTTAATTTATTTTAATCATAAGTGTAAAAGTTATATCTTTAAAATAACAGTGCATACAAAAATGTAACAAAACTGAAATTAATTATAAAGCTTGCATCCTGGTATACGTAACTTGCCAGATGCTGAATTACAGATTTTATTTTATTTTATTGAATATGTATACTAGAGAAACTAATAATGACAAACGACAATCGCTTACTGCAGCTAACAGATTTTTTTTTTTTTTTTTTTTTGGGTAGTGTTTAACGCCCGCTTTAACTACTAATGGCACCGCAGGCGGCAGCTAACAGATGCTTGAACTTTAAATATCCCTAATGGTTCACATTGTTAATGTATTGAATATGCAATGTACTGAATATACTTAAATCCTATTATAGCCAAGGTATATATTTATGGTTATATTTAAAATATTAATATATATTAGTAATAGGCTGGATGCATATCATTTGTTAACAGGAAACGAATAAACGAATTATTATAAAAAGATTACTATATCATAAAACTAAAACATAAACAGTTTTGGAATTCCCAATACTTTTTTTTTTCCTAAATATCTCGAAAAATGGTTTATCATAAGTAATATAACGAGAGCTCCAACTTTTATCGATAAATTCGCGAACAACTTGTTCCGAGCGAATTTATCTAGAGAACATTTGTAACTCGAGTTGTACTTAATACAAGTATTTCGTGAATAAAACAACAATGATTAGCTTATATGGACAGGAAGAATAATATGCCTAAAACCCCATTTGTCTTGGGTATATTTGCACCGAAATCACTGCACAGTGATAGTAAATATTATTATGAGACGAACATTAGTTCAGAGAGAAAAACGTGGGTGCGATAAATTTAGAAATACAACTGCAAGTAGGTGTGATAGAAACGATTAAAATGCAGAGATGAGTTCCGTTGGTTGGAATTTTATGCGCCAATATACTGGATTGGTCACTTCAATCGATCAAATCTAATATTACACTAATCTAAGTGTGCATATAAGAATTCTGGTCAAACACTGGGTAATGAAATATTAAACGTTAGAACAGTTTGTTATTCAGTACATACTATACACTGATTCACTGTGATATCTTGAATTGTTGAAAATAAAAACCAAATTTACCATGTCCTGATAAAATTAAGTGAACATAAAGACTCGTGCCATATCTTTAGGCGGCACTCAACTGTTTTGGAGTCCTTTTTGAACTGGACATCCGCTGCTCATTTCAGTGCGTTCTAACATAATTCTTAAGTTTATCCTTAGCTTAAGACAGGGGATATAAGCTGCGGTTGAAATTGAAATTACAGGTATCTGATTATTTTCCCCAATTCATAAGTACTTTCGTTTTCTTCATATTAGGTTTCCGCAACGTGAAACAGGCGTCTTTGCACGTTTCCTGTCAAAGCATAAACTTTTTATCCGTGCTGGTGGTTTCTGAAAGTGAAAGTATGCACGCATAAGCACAATCGTCTTATCGCGGGGTCCATAATCTCTCGAAAGTGAAACAAACCACAATGCAAGAGCTTCCCATACCATCCATAGCTGTCTGAAGCATATCAGATGATAGTAGACAGACGGCCTCTAGAGTATTATTATTTGCATTGGGAATAATATCATTGGTACAAAATGCTTCTTTCGGATTCTTGCCTTCCGGTTTTTCAACAAAAGAGAAAGGAAAGAGAGAAAAGAAACCAGTGCTTAAACTTTATGTAAGGTTTTGTCTTATCTCTTGCAGTTTACCAGTTATGCAAAAAGAATTCAGAATGAAGAGGACTTCAGGGTCCGTATGAAAAAATTTACATGCAGAATAAGAGAGTGTTTCCTATCAATTGAGAATCCTCCGCTTTGGTACCCAACTTCCAGCTATCGGCTTAGCAACAAAGTAAATGTGTGATTGCGAGAAGCGTATTCGTTGCTTAAAAATCTGATGTGTTTTATTCTGGCTGTTCCGCAAACAATTCTTGCAAAAGATTATTGTCTGATCTACAACATGCTAATCGTGAAACACGATAGCTATGTGAAACAATTGACATACGTTTCTCTTTGCTTGCAAGAAGTAAAACATGAGAAACGAAAAGAAAAACGATAATTGAAACCAACAACACTGAATAGCTCCGAAAAGGTCTATTCTAAATAAAAAGTACACGACATAAATTGTATTTTAACTAGAACTACATTTTTTGTGCAGTTAGCGTTTTGTCTATCTCTAACGATTTAGCAGTTATACAAAGTTATAAAAATCATCCAGAATGAAGAAGTCTTCAGAAGCTATTCCCAGAAAAATAAACCTTAGGATATGCATTTGGTTTGTCATACAAATATGTTAAACATAAGGTATTTTAATAAAAGTAGTGGAGCCATTTTTGAAAAAAAAAAACAAGATTTTTGTAAAATGTTACATGTTAAGAGTTGTTGGTGGTGGGGAATTTTCCTGAAAATCTTTTTTCGCATCCTTGAACTTGGTATTTAATTGACTTCTTGTTTTTAAGTTATACTGTAGATATCGACTTTTTGGCTTCTTTCTACTGTGTACACTGTGCTAGAGAAAGTAAAAATGAATACTCTCATAGCACATTGTGTTGTTTTTCGAACTACATGAGAACCAGAAGAGTGGGAAAAAATTGTAGGTTTATTATATCACCGAATTACACATTTTAGTTTCAATTTGTTCTAATCCAATGATTATCGACTGATGAAAATATTACGGTAATCTTTACGAAGCATTGAAACAAGCTCTTCCAACTCCACTTGGCTAAGTCAAAAAACGCAAAACACCCTATTATGGTCAATGAATCATGGTGCTGTGCATGAAAAACTCTTTCATGATCAGAAAATTGGTGTATGGGTAGAAATTTCCAGACGACGCATTATTGGCGCTTCATTCTTTGAAGACACGTTGAACGACATTGTATAAATACCAACTCAAAAGTCTAGAGGTCGGTGCACCTGGGACAATTCCTCGATTCTTCATTGACTTTTGGAAACCATTTTTGTTAAAAATTTCATTTGTTTATGAAATGGTGTTCTTAAGGTGTCACTTGCAATTTTTAGAAATCACTGTTATTCACACTCTTGTGTATAATGTATTGTGCACATTTATCATTTAATAGTTTTTCAGATGTATATTTACGTATTGTTGTTATAATTACTTTTATTATTAATCCTAAAATTATGTGTGTAATTTGAATATATATTTATAATGTTTTGTGTGCTTTGTCAGTTTGGCAACCCATTAACTGTAAGGAAAGCTGTTATTCTCTTGAGTAAAAGACGTTTAATGGTCCAAGTTTCTGTTGGCCATCTAGCGGAAGATGAAATCAACTACTCATGGTTTCAATGAGATGGTGCTACTGCACACAAAGTTGACAACACTATGCGATTTCTGGAATAGCCTCCCCCCTCCGCCAAAAAAGTTAAGTGTCATCCAAAATACTTAATAGCCCCCTCGCTCGCCGGACCTTATTCTGTCAGCATTTTTTCTATGGGCAGTAGCAGAAGCTGTAATGTATTGCAACCACCCACGCACGTTTTGTGATGGGAAAACTGAAATAACTGCGAACGGTAGAAGCATATCATAAACAGATCTGCAAAAAGTATTTTTCATTAAATTTAAGCAGTCTGAAGCTCGTTTATCCGCCCTCCCGTGGTCATTTCTGCCAGATGATGTACACTATGTATGCGCCAAAAAGATTTCTTTTTGTAGCTCATTGAGGATAATACATTTTTGTCTTCGCTCCGTGTTATAGTAGTAAGAATCATTTCTGTTAAGAAAACATCCATTGTTATGAATAATTTTATATTACTTTTCAGTTTTTACAGTGCCTCCTGAAATCAAAACACGTCATTCCAACACTCCAAGGCCAATTCCCTTCAGCGTCTGCTATAGCAATCGATGAATACCCCACCAAAAGAATAAACAACGTGCTTACAGAAACAACAATGCCTTTATAAAGCATACCCATTATCCAGGTTCAGGGGTGTAGTCGGCCAGTGTGGACTATGGCGCATTTAATGAATTATAAGAGTACAATGGAAGCTACAATAAATGACCAACTTCCACAAATAGTGGCAGTATGCCGCTCTTGTCACTTTCGTTTAAAAAAGGGAATGACATGTGTTTGCTCAGGCTTTCCAGTTTCAAGGAATTTATAACCCCTTAGATAGACAGTCCTATACTGGCATAATTCAACCACTTCCACCATAATATATACAAGTTTTTCTGTCGTGTCGTTAATGCGATACAGCTCGAGAACTAGTTCATTGACACTTTGGTTCATGCTTGTCTTTGTCAACATTCACGAAGACACACGGACAATGTCATGGTTTGCCATTTACCGCATTGCGTGTCGACATATTATCACCTACATCATCAGAATGCGGTCTGGCGTGGGTAAGCCTCACACCTTCACCATATGCATATATCGGATTCTCCGCTCTGTCCCTATGGACATCCTCCAGAACAAGCTGACTTTAACTATACGTTTCATTGTCCACGATATGTCCAGTTTTCAATGCCTTTCAATCCCCATTTGTTCTTTTGTCTCTTAACGCCAGCGTTTTACTTTCTCTACACGTACTATGTAGATAGTATATAGAGGAGGTATTGTAATGCGCCCAAAAATTCGATACGAGATTTAACCGGAAATACATATTTTGAGACCCCTGTATCCAAAAATGTCTGTGTGCGTCTGTCAGTATATCTGTGTTTGTGTCTGTGGAAAGCATAGCTCAAAAACGAAAAGGCCGTTAAATAACAAACTTGGTACTTGAGTTTGGTATCTTCCAAGGATGCGACACGAAGATTTTCAAGAAATCCCCCTACCCCAACTACCCTTTATATGAAAAAAAAAACCGAACATTTTGATTTTCTCAAAAATGGCTCTAGGGATTTAGATAAAAAATTTTATATTAAAGATATTTACATGACAAATAAAATGTATATATTGAATTTTCTAGGAATAGCCTCTGAAGAAATCTTTATTCTGGATGAATTTTTCGGAATTTTTGCATAACTACTAAACCGTACTTATATATAATATATAAGATACATTGCGATAAATTGATATATATCTATATCTATATATAGTTATATCTAAATATAGATATAGATTTTTTCGTGGAGTTGACAGTTTTTAAGATATTGCTTGTTATTAGTTTAAGTTTTAAAATATTTACACTTTTCTCATAGGGAGTTTGTCAACTCCTGGCCACACAAACAAAATAACTACAATCACATTAGTAACCAACTTTTAAAATATTTGACTACCGCTTTAGCCTATGGTACTCCCTTATTTTCCTTCCACTTACAAGGAAGCAAGTAATAAGACCATTTCTGCTAATTTTTTTCTCGATTAGCATGAAGTTAATAGAAAAATAAGATTTTTAACAATAATTTGTTGCAGATATGTAGAGAAAATCATGTGAATGGAACACATCAGATGTTTTATTATATGCTCTTCAGAAAACTGATTATCGCCAACTCTCCAATCGTTAGTTGAATTTTTTTTTCTATTTATCTGAAATTGTTCTCTTTACTGCTGCTGCTTTTGTTTGTTAGCTTAGCTAATTGGTGCTTGGCCGAAGGCTGTTTCTACTTGTTCAAGTTGCAACAGGCAATAGGGCAGGGAAATTTACAAAATGTTGTGGCATAACAGGCCAAAAAATTACCACATGCCTCGTACAAAAACACTAAAATTATCTGCTAAAGATTTGTTTTGTATACCTCGTCCGAAAATACTAAAATTATCTGCTAAATGATTGTATTATACTGATTAAAATGGTAGGTTGCGTAAGCTTCCTTTAACCTCTTAACATGCGACCTTAAAGATCTAGGTGTTTGGTGTGCCTCAGTTATTGATTGGCTTTTTGTTAGTCAGATTCCAGGACGATAGGACGAGATGAGAGCAATTACTGCGGGAGCCGGAACCAGATGTCAAGGGAGCCATTTAGAATGATCCCTAACAGTTCCCAAGCAGTTCTTCATCTCAACGTGGGGAGCGCCAGGAGCCGTGTCTCAAGGTCTGGTCAAACCCGCTGAGTCTACCGACGGTCCCCAGCACCATCCCGCCGCCGAGAGTGAGTTTCCAAAACGTAGTCACCTCCACGAGAGGACCAAAACCGCGTCCTCACCGACACTTACAACCCTGAAAGGGATCGGTTGGATGAAATGGAGATGAAATGAAGGGACAGGAAATTCGAAGGGTTCAATACATTTCCGCAGCATTCGCTTAGTAACTCGAGAAAACCCCCGAAAAAAAACTCATGGGTCAGGGAGTTCGGCCGACCTCCTGAATGCCAGTCCCAGATGAAACGTCTGAGCCACTTGGCTCGCTTGTGGAACCCTAGATTTAATATATTATTGTATATATATATATAAGTCCCACCTTACTTGAATACTTTATTTTAAAAATTTTCCTGTGTGGTAATAAGGCAGCTTCCCATGATATTGAAAAAGGGGCACCATAATGACTTAATTTTCTACGTGCAGCGAATGTCTTGCCGTTCTATCTTTATTACAAATCTCCTAAGATTAGCTTTGGAAATGGTTCCACAAAGGACATTGTCCAGTCAGAGACCACCAATTATTGTTCACAGTTCGTGTTTGCTTAATGTAAGAAAAGTTCTATAATCTTTTTGTGGAAATGGCAATGAACTCTTTCAACTGATTACCTTTCAGTGTTTAGTTATCCTGTCCTGCTCCCATTCTCTTATTGCATACTTTATATGGCGTCTTGGGATATGGTAGAATGGTTTGGGTCCAATAAAGGGAGTTGAAGGTCCCTGTTTAGCGAGGCGATCTACCGTCTCGTTACCTTCGATTTTCTTATGCCCTAGAGCCCAAATCTGACCAAGTTCAGTTGGTTGAGGATTTGCAGATATTCCCAGACCAGCTTTGACTAATTGCCTTTAAAGCTGTTTGGCTATCTGACAGTGCATTCTTATTTTGTACACGTGATACCTTATGCCTCATCCGAAATCACTACAATAGTCCACCGAAGACTGTGTACTTCATATCATATGCCTGAAAAATGGAATTAATCCGCCAGCGCTTTATTTTGTATACTTGATTCCTAATGCTTCGTCGAAAGCACTAAATTAATCCCCTAAAACCCCATCTTGTGTACTTCTTAGATAAACAGCTATTAATTGTTTAAATAAATAGATGGTAAAATATCCCTTGAGGGCACAGGACTACTGGTGATGAAGGGAGCTCATTAGGGTCGGAATTCATAAAAGGCTCGTGCTTAATAGATGCATTTATTCCAAATCTAGATTACTACTTAACCCTTAGTTGCCTGCATTAGTATACATACATATGCCGTTTTTCCTTTAATTCAAGTTTAAAACTGAAGTTCTAAAAAAATATATGGGAATAAACCTATAAAAGTATTATATAAAATAACAGAGTAAATAGAAATGAAAATAAATTTAGATCCTTTATTAATATTTTTCTTCGCAATTAAAAGTTTAAATTCTTCTAAACCAGTTTTCATAATTCTGGGAGAGGTACTGCCAAAAAATTGGTTCAAATGACCATGAGTGTTAGGTGATAGGCAATGGACTGGCCATTCATTCAAAGCCAAATATTGTAAGTTCAAATCCCAGTGACTGTGGCAAAGGACGGGGAGAGCCCAAGAAAATAATGTGATGCTTAGAAACTAAAGAGGTTACATTTGACTGTAGTTATGTGAGTTTTACTTTTTTATTTATTTAAAAAATCACTGCAATTTTAGGGCACAAATTGTATATATTTTTACAATATAAAACGCCTTGATTACTTATCGTTTATGGTTGAATTTTAGCATAACATGAAATTATTCCTGAGTGCAGTCCTATTTATAAATTTACGCTTAAAACAAGCGGAATTTATAGGTACCGACAGGCAACAAAGGGTTAAACCTACAGTACAGTTTATTCTATATTCTTCAGTGACCTATTCAGCAATTGGTGGTTGCAAATTCGAGTGGCACTGTTTCTTTGTTTTGGTTTACCACCTTGCACTATCACTATCACTGACACTACCAATAAACTGCAGTCAAGGAAGTTGTATATTTTTGGGCAAGTGTTGCTTCCAGTGTTTTCCATATCCTTGACCATCCTTATTCACAGAGTTCCTGCCTCCTGTTAGAAGTCCATCGTGTCTCCGGCCTCCCGGCCATTCTGCCCTATTTGTCTTTAACACTAGGTTTGACATCCATATTGGGAGTATTATATTTTATTATATCTTTCTTTAAGTATTGGCAACCTATTATTTGTTTGTTGACTACGCTGTCATCATGTCAGAAATTTCTCTTGCAGAGGTTGTTTGACATGACAGTAAATCTACTGACATGTGGTTATCGCTTTTAGGCACACTTAAAAACTATCGGCGAGGGCGTAGTTTGAAACCGCGACCTTGAGATCAGAAAGCCAGCACCTTAGATAAACTAGAGGCTTCAATATTTCTTCCATGTCAGGTTGATACGTCTTTTTATCTGTGTTGGGATTTGTTAATTAAAAATTCCAACGAATTATACAAACGATCCTGGCATTTTCAATTCATTTTGGCTTTACGGAAATATGCAAACTATTTTTTCTTCCTAGAAAGTAAGAATGGAAAGCGAAACCGATTTTTCCACCTTTAGTGATAATTTCCCAAATTAAATTCTGATACTCATACAAACTAAACGCATTTTAAATTGCAAAAAGCATACTAGATATTTAAACCGCTTGGAGATACTGCATTTTTCACTAACTTTAAAGTTTTTATAATCGTTCCTTTTAACCGTTACTCTGCAGCTTTCCCAAAAAGTAAAATTATTATAGAAAGATAAAATATAAGCCACTTGCAACGAATACGAGACAAAGGGAGGGGGGAAAGGAACAGCATTTAGCAGTTTTATTTCGGGAATGAAACCAACCGAGATTAGCTTCCGCCCTTCCTAAACCTTCTTAACTTTGCCTTTGTCGTTTCATCTCGCGATGTTAACGCACGGTGATGCTCCCAGCACAAAAACCCATGTTAACTCATTTTAACTTGCTTATCATTAGACCAACAGGCTTGTGGTACGCAGCATCACACAAAAACATTCTGAAAGGGAGCCTGCATAACGATGCTACCGCATCCATACAAACACTGTGCAAGAAACAGACGAGGGAGAGAAAGCAACGCCAACATCTCTTTTGCTACTTTTAGAAACGGAACAAGGGGTTTTAATCACCAACGGCTAAAGAAATTTAAACTTAAGCTAAACGAGGTGTTTGATCAAGGGCCATTTGAATGTTCTTGTTCATTACCACGCGCGGCGCTACCAAAGAATCTATTTGTAGAAGCCGTATGACCGAACTTTTCCACATCGAAAAATGACATAAAAATACATGTTGGGTCTTATGAATCCAAATAAGGCATTTTTATCCAAGAAAACGACACATGAATTTTCAAGAAATTTCCCCATCCTAAACTACCCTTTACATGGTAACATTTTCTAAATTAAAGATGATATTTACATGGCAAATACAATGTATATCTTGAATTTCCTGGTAATAGCCTCTGAAGACTTCTTCATCCTGTATGATTTTTGCATAACTATAACATATAACAAAAAATTTACTACATAATAATGTAGATCTCGTTAAAACACAATTTATGTTATATGGATTATTATCATTTGCTAACATTATTAATATAATTATTTACTTTGGAGTTAACCATTTCCGATATATCTTTTCATTTTTTTCAACACATTTCTCAAACATAAAATTATAATTCCTTTTCTTTTACTGTACTCCTGGCTATGGACAGAGAACCGAATTTCAATTCACATAGCAACCAGCTTTTAAGAGATTTGACTATCGCTTTAGCCTAGTGTAGTCCCTTATTTCTCTTCTATTTATAACGAACCAAGAAAAGAGACAATGTCTGCTAATGTTTATGTCAATTAGGATGAAGTACATAAAGGAATACGTTTTTATAAGAATAGTTTATTGCACAATAGATACAGAAAGTCATGAAAATTGAGCACATTAGATCTTTTAGAAAAGGTTCCCATCTCTTATCAGGGAGCTCTAAACAGAAAACATGTTTGGCATATTTTTCAGTTTCATTTATAAATTATCTGAAAACTGTTTATGATGTTTTTGTCCATTTCCTCTTATCCCTGCTTCCCTTTCATTTAATAGTCGTTAAAACCGGTTTTACTACAAACGTCATCTCAGGCGATAGGCATCAGAGATATGTGAAATTAAATGAAAAGAGAATTGGGAATGCAAATATGGAAAGGAAATATTCCAGGTCTAGGTATAGATATGTTCTGGACTTCCCATCTCAGAGAAGACGGTTTGGCATATCCAGTCTTCCTAATGTGGTCAACACACCCAGCATGCTGAAGAAGACGCTACAATTTCTAATGCATACAAAGCTTTCTGATTTTTTGTAAATGTAATGTAAATGTTAACCTAACTGTAAGACTGTGTAGCTGTAAATTTATATACAATGTATTAATGATCGGTCGTGATAAGACGTCAAAACGACCTTAAATAAACGCTATATATATATATATATATATATATACATATAAAAAAAGACGGTTCGGTGGGATTTGTACCGCAGACCTCTCGATCATAAGTATATACTTCGCCTATTCGCGTTGGTCTCTTTATTTCTCTTTTCGCTTCTTCTACATAAGCGAACTAGTTTTAAAGTCAGGATTTTACACGAAAAATTGCTTTTATTTGGGCACGTATTGTCTTTTTGGAGGTCATATTTAGCTATTTTAGAACACCAGAAGTGAAATTTCAAATTTCTATTATTTTCTAAACATTTTACTCTGATTGCATAGCTGTTATATTACATGAATATAATGCATAAATATTTTGTAAATATAATTTATTTCACAAATTTTATTCCGTAAATACACTGCATAAATAAAAGTTCTATTGCCTCAAAATTTGGGAAAACACACATAAGAACTTTATATTGTCTAAATCCACCAAACAAATTTATTGAAATTACAACACCTAATCTCTAAAATATATTATTTATTCTTAAAATGTTTTATTTTAAAAACATTTCTATCGTGTAAGGATGATTTTGTCGCCTGTAATATTGCAATAGATGCTTCCTCACTTCTCTGAAAAATTTAGTTGCATTTAAAAAAAACGGAGTTCCGTGGTTTAGAGAAAAACGCTGTTTTATAAAATATTATGCTACGATATGGTGTATTGTACGATTTTAAATGACTGTAGAGTCTGAAGCAAGGAGAGACAACGGATGCCCAAAAGTTACAACAAACATTTGCTATAAAAAAGCTATGTTCGATTTTTTGTCTCATTGTAGTAAGTTTTTACTCACAGTATGCCACGATTACTTGCATACTTTCCACAGATTTAGATTATAAACATCCAAACTCTACTAATTACATAGCATTTTCACGTATTATAATACATTGAAAATACCAAGAACTGATACGCGTAAGATGGCATTACAGGATGCATACGTACTCAAAACACCCGGTATCGCATATATATGGTATTTGAGTTTCGTATCTACCAGGGATGCATCACGAAGATCAAAAGAAAAAAAATTCCCCCACCCCAATTTATCCCTAACATGGACAATTTTTCGAATTTTTTTTTATTTTCTCGAACATGGCTCTAACGATGTTGATTAAAATACTGTATAAAAGACATTTACTTAACATAAAATGTATATTTTGACAATGCTGCCTGTGTATGAGCCACTCTCGCGTTCGCTCTGGTATGCGACAGTGGAGCTGGAATGTGAGAAACCGCAGTTGGATAGGTAAACAGTACGGAATATTGGCGCGACGTAATAGTATCCTTCGGTACGCGAGATTCTTCTTGCGACATGATTCTTCTTGGTATTTGAGATGTTTCTCCAAACTTAGGTTACAGTATATGCGGCAAGTTTCCAGAAATTTTGTGACGTCATTTTCTAGCAACAAAAGGAAGAAGGATTGCACTGTAATGAACTGTATGGAGTCATGAGGGACTGCAGTATTAGCGCGCAATGGATGGCATGCAGCCGTAAACACGTCGAAACGTCGAGTGAATCATTAGCAGCAGTGAATTAAATAGGTACTGTATTTGTAAATAAATCATTGAGTCAACAAATACATTTGTTACAATATCTTGAATTTATTAAGAATGGCCTCTTCATTCTGAATGACTTTAACATAATTGGTAAACTGCAAGAGATAGACAAAAACTTACTACACTAAACGTATAGATATCGTCAAAATAGACAATTTATATCTCTTATAATTTTGTTGTGGTGCTCACCGTTTCCAAGATATTCCTTGTTATTGGTTTCAATTTTAAAGTACCTATTCTTTTCTAGATAGTCGTTCCGTACTTCGTTTGTTTTAATCCTGGCCATGTAAAGATCGAATTTCAATGAAAATCGCATAGTACATTTTTTTTAAAACATTTGACTATATTTTAGCCTAGTGTATCCCCTTAGTTCCTTTCTGCTTATAAGGAAGGAACGAAATACCTAATAAGAACATTCTGTTAATGTTATCTGGATTAGCATGAAGTAGAAAAAAAGAAGAATCTTATTTTAGAAGTTTGTTTGTAGAACAGGTAGAGTCAAATAAATGGAACTCATCCGATTTTTACTTTCTCTCTACGTACCATGTACATAGTGTATAGAGGAAGTATTGTAATGCACCCAAAAATTCGATGCCGAGATTTCACCGGAAATACATGTTTTGGAACTCCCTGATACCAAAAAAATAATGTTTATAAGCATACTGTGTGTGTGTGTGTGTGTGCGTGTGTGTGCTTGGGCAGCATAAGCCCGAAAACGAAAAGTCGGTTAAATACCAAACTTGGTATTTAAACTGAGTATCTTCTAAGGATGCGACACGAAACTTTTCAAGAAAATCTCATCTCTAACTACCCTTTACATACAACCTTTTTCGAAAATTTTGATTTTTTCAAAAATGGCTTTAACAATTTTTATTAAAATACTTTATGCTTAAGATATTTTAATGAGAAATGAAATGTATATCTTGAATTTTCTGGGAATAACCTCTTCATTCTGGATGACTGTATAACTGACAAACCATAAGTGATACAAAATTTGCTACGCAAAAAAGATATGTTTCATTAAAACACACAATTAATGTTATATTCAATTTGTTGTAGGGCTAACAGTTTTTGAGATATTCCGGATTATTGGTTTCAATTTTAAGACGCTTAAACTTTTCTCGAACGGAAAGCCATCTTCTTCATGTTTCTCCTTTGTTTATTCCTGGCACGAAAAGAGAATGGAATTTCAATTGTTTTATATATCGACCGGCTATTAAAGGACTTGACTATCGCTTGAACCTGTGCATTTTCTTATTCTCCTTCTACTTACAAGGAAGCTAGTAATTAGACTAATTCTTGCCGAGTGGTTACACCACTCGACTCTCACCTAGACGACCGGGGTTCAATCCCAAGCGACCGCATGTGAGATTTGTGGTGGGCAAAACGGCGCTGAGGCGGATTTTCTCCGGGTACTCCTGTTTCTCCCGCCATCGCATTCCACCGGTGCTCCATCATCATTCATGTATCATTAGTGTCACCGCCTGCGGTGCCATTAGTAGTTAAAGCGGGCGTTAAACACTACCAAAAAAAGACTAATTCTTCTTATGTATATCTTAATTAGCATGATGTAATTAAAAGATTAATCTTTTATAAAAGGTATGTTTGCGGAACAACCAGAGAAAGCCATGAGAATGGTACACTACAGATTTTTTTAAAAAGCATTGGTTGACGCCCGTTTTTACTATATGCGCCAACATAGATACTGATACATGAAAGGAAAAAATAAATGAAACAAAAAATTGGCAATATGAACATGATGTGTATGCCAGACAAAATTATGTTTTCAATTGTGGCCGAGTGATTAGACAACTCGCCTCACATGGGTTCAATCCCAGGGGATCGCATGTGGAACTTGTGGTCAACAAACCGTGTCTGGGCAGTTTTCTGCGGGATCTCCGGTATTTTCCGCCATAATTTAACAATTATTCCATCGGCATCTGTTCTATTTTCTATTTCGCCTTCATTTGATACCATCTACTTCTTCACTCTGTCTGGTTACTCTGCCCTCATTCTGGATGTTATAATTAAATGGCGTACGTCCTCGACAGGCTTCTGGCCCTAGGCACCCACGTGCAAGTCCTCCATACGGTGAGTGTAAGCCGAGTAATAAAAAGGAAAAAGAAATGCAAAAATGATCTAATATTATATCAGGCATGGATCGAATATTATAAATATCCTTAGTATCACAACAAAAGCTTGATAAATGCACCCAATAAAAAGTAGACCAAACCACAGTTCAAGAATTATAAAAAATACATAAAAAATAGAGTAAAAACTGCCCAGGATACATATGGTGCGAATTAAAGAGTTGGGACTGCTATTAAAATTATGTAAGACATTTAAATTAAATTGTTGAATCTGTTAGGAGTTAAGGAGTTAAACAAGGGTCATCATTTTATAAAATATAAAAGTAATGAATTATTATAACAACTAAGACGTTTGACGAGAAATTGAGTTTCATCGGCTCTTTTTAATACGTATATTCACAACACCATAAGAGAATGGAATAGAAATGTTTAGAAGAAATTAAAATTAATAGAAACATTATTGTAATATCGCTTTTATATGCAGACAAATTCATTGTTTTGGCAAACAGAGAAAATGCACTACAAAAATTGTGTTATGCAGGCTGGATCAAGTATGTCACCAATATACATTAATTAACTCTAATGATATTTAATTTATATTATTGTTCTTAAAACGAGATAATAAAATAGTACTTTTATCATTTGGGGTGCGATATTTGATTTTGCTGAAGGAGAATCTGAATTAATTTTAGGGTTTAATGTGGAATATGGAAGAAGGGGTTTTGCACTACTTTTTAAAGAGAATATTGTAGTATTTGATTTATAAGTATATTGCTTTTGTAATTTTTCTAGGCTCTGATTCAAATTCATTTATATTTTATTTGAAATTATGTGAAGATTTAGACATGAAATTATAAATATATCAAATTATGTTTGAATAATAGGAAGAAGTTTGAGGAAAACCCGAACAACGTCTTCCATTTTACAAGGCAAACGGTGCCAAATCTTTTGTACGGGAATGAAAGATCGCTTTTAGGGAACAGAAATGAAAGTCCTAGGAGCTCTTAGAGGTCATACTAAAAGGGACAGAATACCAAATGCACAAATACGAGAAAAGTTAAATATTTATTAGAAAAGGACAAAAAAAAAAGTTAAAGCACAGACAAAATTGGAGAGGACATCTGCCACTAATGGGGAAACGCGTATTCTAAAAATGGCCTTGGATTATCGAGCTTAATGGAAGAAGGAACCAGGGGTGACCTAGAAAGAGATGGCAATAGCAAAGAGCTTAATACTTGTAAGGCAGGCGACATTTGGGAAGCAAACACTCCGGGTCTTAGTTTACGGTGATACATCTGTGAAATTTCGTAAATCCACAATATCCAAGATTAGCTACTGTAATTTATAGCAGTTATTATACAAAATGCTACTAATAATTTTGCTATGTATAAAAATTCTAGCTTGCAAGGTTATTTAAAGAATAATTTTCTATTGAAA
Source organism: Hymenopus coronatus (assembly GCA_030762935.1). Classification (NCBI taxonomy): domain Eukaryota; kingdom Metazoa; phylum Arthropoda; class Insecta; order Mantodea; family Hymenopodidae; genus Hymenopus; species Hymenopus coronatus. Next base: position 107,193,706 of record CM060890.1, read on the forward strand.
AAATGCATTTCTCTGATAAAACTGAGCCATGTGATGCATTTTTAAAAATATTAAGTTTTACAGCAAACGGATTTACAGATAATTCTGTAATAAATATTTCATGCTTGCCCTAATTACTAGGAAAAAGGTTATTAATATTTTGTTTTTTCAAAACAGGAGCATTATTTCAAAAAGTAATAATACAATTTTTATTAATCTGCTTTTGAAACAAATGTCTGAACAAATTAGAGACAAATGTACTTTGTGGAGCATTTTAAGTATCGAAAAGTGATGGCAAAAATTTGCGAGAAAATAAAGTTTAAATGTGGATGTATCTATTAATAAGCATGCTCCTACCCATCTATAGCTTTAATTGATTGGTAGTTGAAGTGCGTCAATTGGAAAACGATATATTTTCTTAAATTCAGAATTCATATCATTTTATTAAGAAACAATTATTACTTTCTCTACTCGTATGTACATGTAATAGGGATAGAGAAGCTATTGTATTCCACCCAAAAATTCAATGCCGAGATTTCACCTGAAATATATGTTTTGGGGTCCCCTGGGTTCGAAAAAAAATAGAAAAAGGTTCGTGCATGTGTGTCTGTGGACAGCATAGCTCAAAAACGAAGAGACCGTTAAATACCAAACTTGGTATTTAGGTTTGGTATCCTCCAAGGATGTGACACGAAGATATTTACATCCCAAATAAATATATATTTTGAATTTTCTGGGAATATTCTCTGAAGATCTCTTTATTCTGGACGAATTTTGCCGAATTTTGCTTAACTGCTATGCCGTAAGAGATAAACAAAAACATACTGCACAAAAAACGTAGATCTCGTCAAAACACACTATTTATGTCCTTTACGTTTTCGTTGTGAAGGTAACCATTTCCGAGATATTCCTTGTTATTGGCTTCAATTGTATAGTACTTATACTTTTCTCAGAGAGGAAATGTCCATTTTTCTTTTGTTCTACTCCTGGCCTTGCAAAGAAGCGATTTGCACTGACATTTGACTATTACTTTAGCATAGCGCATCTCTTTAGTTCTCTTCTGCTTATAAGGAACTAAGTAATAAAAGCATTCTAGGTACTAATACTTATTTCGATTAGCATTTTGTGGAAAGAAGAATAATCTTTTTTACGAAGTTTGTAGAGCAGCTAGAGAAAGTCATGTGAGTATAACCCAATAACTTATTTTTTTTAATTTTTCACAATTTTTGCTCAAATTTCACACCTTTATTACCTTAATGTATCTCCCCTGTTTTTACTAATTATGAGAACTGAGGAAAACCTTAAAGAAACCTCAGTTAGGGGAATTTGAACTGCAGACCTGACGTTCACGAGTCTGTTCATAACGATCTCAGCTACCAAAGTGTCAATACCCATGTGACAAAACGCCAATCTCTCTGATTCGTTGTTTTATACGAATTTACTAGCTATGAAATTTAATTGTACGTACATATAACAGCTCACTCTCAAACACAATTCCTAGCCAAACACAGAAGTAAAATTTTATCACAAAACATCTGAATACAGATTGGCAGCAACTATTTATACGGATAATTCAGAGGTACCATTAGTATTAACAAGAATCGAAAAATTCGCAATTTTATGAAAAACAGAACATCACACACAAAAAAGAACACAAAATGCAACTGACAATGAAATGAAAACAATACAAACAAAAACTACTATTAGGGACGAAGCGGCATTAACAATTGATGAACTCTCTTATCCACAAAATCGCATCAACATGGGATAGCGGTGATCTACGTGAATGTCAAACTGCCTGCAGATATTTGGTCCGGTGCAGTATGCGGAAATGCTGCAATAACGTCACACACAGCATTATTATGTAATGGTTCCCAAGGGAGTAGAACGTACACAAATTTCATCAGATAAAAACTGTCACTTGACTTTGTCGGCTGTGTTACAAAAAAAAAAAAAAAAAAAAAAATACAATTATTAGTTTTATATTCTATTTTATCATCATTATCCTGCAGTTTTCTGGACGTTAAAGCAAAAATAATAAGTAAAATTAGGTACAAAAATTATCTTTGATCTAGTAGATAGCAACAGCGGACGTTCTTCATTGCTGGCAGAGGTGCCTAAACATAAGAATAAATAAAAATGAGCTTGGAGCCGAGTGGATAAAATCTGCGGTTTTTCATATTAAATCAGCCCCATTTACTTATATTTCTGACTAAATTTATAATAATAATAAGTGGTGGTGGTGGTGGTGGTGGTGGTGGTAGTAGTAGATGTAGCAGTGTAATATTCTTTTTCTTTGTTTTAAGTAGACTTCTTAGTGCCAAACTGTACAGTAACAATAGAATATATAACTAAATATATCTTTTAAGGTGTTAGAAATATTTCTTTGGCGTATAAGTTATCCAAATTCTTGTAAGAAGTCCATTTTCACTGTGTAAGTAGTTGCAACTGTATGTTACAAGTGTAACCGAATTTTTACTGCCTGTTAGCTCAGGTGGTAAGCTGTGAAATCCTTCTTCAGGGATATGCATGCGTGGTTGCAACAATGGACAACCTTTCTGAGAATATTAAGTGGGATATATTTGTCATAGAGTCTTTATTGCATGATATTTTATTCAAAATCGTTAGAACCATTTTTGCGACAATCGATATTTTCCATATAAAGTGTGTTTTGGGGTGGAGGGATTCTCTTGAAGATCTTCGTGTAGCATTTTTGGAAGATGCTGAACTTAATAACTAGCGTGGTGATTAACAGATTTTTGTTTTTGAATTATGCTGTTCACAGACACACGCACGTGCGCGTGGATCTTTTTCTATAGTGTCCCTTTTGGATCCAGGGGAGCCTAAAACTTATATTGCTACGGATATTTCCATATGAAATTTTTGCGAGGAATGTACTGTGTATGTACTTCTCTATGTACTGTGTATGAAGTAGAGAAAGCAAAACTAAAATAAAAAATGAGAATTATGTCTACAATGATGAAACATATACAAATTAGAAAGACTGCACAAAAACTAAAACTTACTTTATTTTGTCATTTAGATCTAATGTACATATATACTTTGTGTGTTCTGCATTAGCAAGATAATATCGTATGTAAATGCGGCTAAAGAAGATGCATACCCTTTGTGTTAGCCAGCGTAATAGGCCCATGCACTTACGAACTTTCGTTTTCACATATTCATTTAAGCAAGAAAGTACAGAAATCATGAAACACCGCAGTTATTAATATAAAACAAATTTCAATACAGCTGATTAATACCAGCCCAATTGGCCCAGCTCTCCGTATTTGACATATGCGATCTCCCTCCGTGAGTTAAAAGAGTTGCAGAACTCAACGAGGCTATTTCAAGTTAAAACCGGCCTTCGTTTCACCCCTCTCGATGTGCGCAGCCCGCTAACCGTATACGCAAATAAGCAAGAGGGATAAAACCAAGGTCGCTCTGGTCAGTTCTCAACGTACGGGTTTTAACTTGAAATAGCTCCATTAAGTTCTGCAACTCTTTTAATACAAGAAGGAATATCTGCACACGCCAAATACGGAGCAGTTGGACTAGCTGGTATGAAAGTACAAACAAATAAACCTCAACAAGCTCAAAGCGCATATCTCTCCATAGGAGAAATAGTAGGGAAGAAGCTAGATATAAAGCATAAAGGAGAAGGAAGAGGACATCGAAAATAGGCAAGGAAGAGTATAAGAGCAAATGGTTGTGCGTGACCGGGTTTTCAGCATTTGAAAAGAAGAACGAAATGCACAGCCGAGGCAGCAGGATCATGCGATCAAAGTTATATGGGAAGGAATGAGAAGGGTAAAGGCAACCCCAAACTAGTTGACACCGATATCCGAGCTAAAGAGTAGAAGCTATTGATGCTCTAACCACACCAACGGCTTGAGTTTCTTTTGTGTGGCTTCGCTGTACGACACTGTAAACAAATACCGCACGAACCGCGAGAGATATCGATACCAGCGTTGCAGGTCGATGTTTGGAGAAGAGAATCCTTGAACTATCCAATTTTGGGCCCTCATTTTTTGTTTGAATGCCATTAAAATTCAGAGTCATTGAAATTATCTTCGACCTATGTTAGCCTAAAACGCTTCACCCCCTAAATCCTCCAATTTTTTTTTTTTTTTTTGGTAGTGTTTAACGCCCGCTTTAACTACTAATGGCACCGCAGGCGGTGACACTGATGATACATGAATGATGATGGAGCACCGGTGGAATGCGATGGCGGGGGAAACCGGAGTACCCGGAGAAAACCCGCGGAAAACAGTATTTTCACAAAAAAAAAAATACAGCATTATGAATATTTCCTAGCAGAATTTGATATTGTTTTAAACGCATCCTTGGGCAAATATATTCACCTAACGTACTAACTAGCATTTTTTGTAATGTTTAACGCCCGCTATTACTACTTGTGGCGATGACACTGATGATACATGGAATGAAGATGGAGCACCGGTGGAATGCGATGGCGGGAAAAACCGGAGAACCCGCAGAAAAACCGCTAGTGCGCCGCTAGCCTTTTGAATGTGACAAAAACTACAGTATATAACCTCAGCTCTTTGGGGACATATTGTAATAATTCCTGAAAATTAAATGAGGTAGGAACGAAGATATAATACTACAAGAACTACAACTAAGGGAATTTTAGTTACAACAGGAAGGAGGTAAATTTGGACTGAGGGTGAACACGACTTAACAAAAATGACTGCATCTAGAGATGAAAATAGATTAGTCAACGTACTAAAATATCCAAACAAGTTAATGATGTCGACATGCTTCGGAGCTTTAAATACTTTGATGCAATAAGAACAGAAAGTAGCGCATTAGGGGAAGAAATTAAAGAAAGATTACAAATGGCAATTGGATGTTATTGGTCTGCTTCCTCTTTTGAAAGATCTTTCGAGAAAAGGCGGGGGAGGGGGGAAAATATTTAAAATAGGCATTAAACCCGAAGTGACTTGTGCAGCAGAAACTTGGTGAATGTTAACGTCTGAACTTAGAATTGCAATATAGGAAAGTAAGATGTTACGAAGAATCTATGAATCTAGGTATGAAAATGAGGAATAGCGAATCAAAACTAATAGAACACTCTACGAGCTCTTTGATGACCGCCGAATTGTGAGCTTTATTCGAAATGAAAGACTTAGATGGGCAGGACATGTAGGGCTCCCTACTGCAAAGAATACGGAAGGGAAATCCAGGTGGAAGGCGTATGAGAAGACCTGAGAAAGAAATAGATTAAGAATAAAGAAGAGGATATGAAGGAGATATGAGAGGATGAAAGAGAAGAATTCAAGATAGAAAAGAACGGGCTCTAGGTTAGCTCTATCCCTTTAAGGGCTGTAATGCCATGGAGTAAGTAAGTAAGCAACGCAGATATTTCCTGTTTATACTAGATATACTTTTATTTATCTCTATTACAATAAAACTTACCAGAGCCGGATTATCTGCCCTGCATTTTGGTTACTCACCTGTAAAAGAAAACGTTACAAATTATACAAAATATTAGATAATTATCAACAATAAATAAAGCTGAAATTTTTTCCAATCTGAAAAAGAACTTGGTGGTTCCTGAGAGTAATTTGTTAATTAAGCAAGCATTTTAATTAATTAAGCCAACTGGTTGCTATGGGATTGAAATCCGTTTCTTTGTATGGCGAGGAGTTGACAAGTTCCTGTATGAGAAACGTTTTAACAAGGAATATCTATCTTGAAAGCGATGAACCACACAAAAAATGTACATGACGAATTATTTGTTTCAAGATCTACACTTTTTGTGTGGTAAATTTTGGCTATATCTTACGGTTTACCAGTTATGCAAAATTCAGAACATTTCATCCAGAATATAGAAGTCTTCAGAGGCTATTGCCAGAAAATTCAAAATATGCATTTTATTTTCTATGTAAATATTTTAAATATAGGAGATTTGAGAAATTTTTCAGTAAACCAACATTTTCGAAAAAATTTACATGTGAAAGGTAGCTAGAGGGTAATTGAAAATATTTGTGTCGCATCCCAGAATGATCCCAAACTTAAATATCAGGTTCAGTATTTTCGTTTTTTAGCTATTACGCCCAAAGATACGCACATAGACAAACCCACACACTGACATTTTTATAAAAATGACTTTTTTTTTAGTAAAAGAACATTTATTTCCAGTAAAATCTCGGCATCGAATTTTTAGATGGAATGCAATACCTTCTCTATACACCATTTACATAGTACGTGTAGGGAAAATAACAGGGACCACTATACAAAATATTATGTTTAATACGAAAGTCAGCTAAAGAAAGACATAAGAAAGCTGCTCCTATGAGATAACATGATAACACTTCATTAGGGATAGCAGATGTGACATTTTTGTATTCACAGTCAGGACTACACGTTATCTCGCTAATTATAAACCTAATTTGAAGCAATCCTCACTGACAAAGGTTCTTGTATGCCAAGTGTTCAAATCTCCCTTTTCAGCTTTTGGCTTTGAAGCCTCACAGCGAGATTCAAAGTGGAACAGATGGAGATTGTTGGTGAGAAATGGGGCGAAAACAAAAACAATAAAGCGAGAATATGGCGGGAGTGAAGACATCTTACTCGTCACGGATAAGAGGTGGCTTCAAAAATAAAACAAGAAGGCGTAAAGAAATAGGACCGTGCGTAAGCCATTCCTCCCCTCGTGAAGCGGCGCTTGCGCACGTGCCCAAGTCCCATTAGGTGCCCGAGATTCGTGTGCAACCCCTGCTCATCACGTAGTCTAACGTTCCCCATAGGGGTTACTACCCCTGCGAAACATGACTCCAAAAAACATATCCTCAAATTATAGGGGAAACATCTAGATACCCCAAAAACAACAGGGACATAAGTGTTTTATGTCTGATCTACACGAAGCTTCTATCATGCTTTGAAATATTTGTTTTCTCACTACATGAGACCCTCCCTATGTATTATTCATTCTTTTCTTGCAATGGTAAACTTTATTAGCCCTTTCAGTTCTACTGGTTACAAGCTTTCACCTCAAATTTATGACCTAATATTCCTAAAAGCAATGCGTAGGCTTTCAAACCGCGTTTGTGAAAGCAGTTGAGATGTTATTCATGTACGTGGCCATCTGCGGCGAACAGTTGGTGTACCAATCGTAGATAGGCATTTCTGAGGTATACATTAAACATCTCAAAACTTAATTGTACTAACAAATTATTAAAAATATGTTCAGATAGTAATGTCTATTACACTCTAGAAAGCGCACAAATATTGAGATTGTCCTTTCTTTGCAGTTTTGAGCATGGTATCTCTCACACTTTATACACGCATTCTTCTTCCGATTGGTGTAATCTTTGGTTGCAACATAGTTTGTGGTGAAAACCGTGTCTTGCATAATTTGTCATTAAGTGTCGGAGTTCGTAATTTGGCTGCTTTCAGTCTTATGCTGTTATGGCGTCTGTTGTGTAGAAATCGGCGTTATTTTTCTCATTTAGTAGATGTAGTGTCTTTTCACAGGCCTTTGTATTTGGTAGCCAGAACTGTGCTCTGATGTCCTCGATGAAGAAAGTTTCTTTGGCTAGTAAATATGTAACCTTCGATGGTATTGACTTTATTCCCAGGATCAGTTTTAGGTAGCGGGCTTTGACTTTCTCAATTGTTGATAGGTTGGTGATTGTAAGTTTGTCCCAGATGATATTGATCCCGTAGGTTGCAATTGGTGCTATTGCTGTCTTGAAAAGTGTTATTGCGGTGGCTAGCATGGTCCCAAGCCAGAAACATCAAAACACTTTGAATACGTTTACACACTGTATAAAGTTAATATTTGAAAGCATTAAGTAACTAATAATTTTATTTATGATACGAATAATAACAAGTGAAATTGAAATTAAGTTTTTACTCTCTCTAGCACGTATGTACATACAATGTACATAGTCGCATAGAAGGCATTATATTCCTCCCAAAAATTCGAAGTCGAGAAATATAAGTTTTGAGGCTCCCTAAATACAAAAAAAAAAAAAAAAAGCTTAAAAACGAAAAGACCGTTAAATACCAATCTTCCAAGGATGCAACACGAAGATTTTCAAGAAAATCCCCCCAACTCAAACTAAGTTTATGTACAATTTTTTTTCACAAAAATGGGTCTAATGATTTTTATTTAAATACCGTATATTAAAATATTTACATTAAAAATAAATGTCTGTATTTGATTTTATGGGAATAGTCCCTGAAGGCCTCTATTCTGGACGAATTTTGTTGAATTTTGCATAACTGAGAAACCGTGAGAGATAGACAGAAATATGGTATACAAAAATGTAGATCTCATTAAAGCACATAATTTATGTCATACGTTTTTCTTGTAAAGTTGACCATTTTGAAGATGTTCCTTGTTATTGGTTTCAATTTTAAATGACACTAACTCTTCTCAAACAGGGAGAGTTCCGTTACGTCTCTGTAGTTTTACTGATGACCATGCAAAGCTAGAACTTCTATTGTTTCCAACTGTTATTACATTTTCACTGAAAATATCTACAAGTTAATGTTGAATTTTAGCTGTCTTAACATTCTTTACGTTCAAAAGCCTTATTACCACTTCACAGCGGCGGAATCGAATTGTCTTAAACATTTTGAACATCAATAAAAGCTGTAAACACATAACGATGCGGCTGATATTGCGTCAGTGGACAGAAAATGAACCACAAAAATGAGTGCGAATCCATGGAACTGCGATACCAGCGGTGGCGGTAGAACGAAATGGTGTTTACTTTCCGGACCAGATTCGTACATTTTTGGGGTATAAGCGCAGACATTTGTGTTAGTAATTGAGGACAGAATAGTGAACATCATTACATCAATATCTACTTAATTTGCGGACTAATAATTTTACTTATTAAGAGTAGTATATTTTCAGGTTGGTCGGTACCTCCAAGTAGGCGTAGCACATACAAACCATAGGTGTATATTTTCACCAAGCGCGGGACCAAAGGCCTAACGTTGAGTGCGCAGGCCTCAAATATTCTATCGGGACAATTCGAATGATTTCTGCAAGATCAGTCTACCTGGGCCATCAGGTCACATCTTGAGGCGTGATAACTGGAAAAAAAACGGTTAGTGTATACTGACGCGTTATTTCGCGGCGTGTTTGGATCGTGCAAAAACATCAGGTAGTAAATAATGTAATTGCTTTGTGGCAAAACTGTTAGCCGAAGAGAAAAAACAACAAACACACCGAAGTGAATAAATATTATTGTACTATTTGCCAAAATATATGTATCTATACCCCTAACATCTTGTAAAGTGCGGAACGTTTTATATCAGCAAATTACTGGAATTGTCGATGGGGAGGGGGGGAGGTACTTGAACTACCAGATAGAATATTTCAGAACGGTGATTCAACCATGTTATGGGGAGTGGCTCGTGATGGGTTTGTCTGGTGGCTATTGTGTTTGTCACGCACTATTGTTCTCAGAGAATTGGAACAAAACTGCTTCTGCTGGCCAGGTAGGAGCCGCTCGCTACGCGCTTGACGAGGTCCCGCACTGTGGTCAAAATGTCACTACGTTCGTAAATAATCGGCTTTATGTAGCCGCCAGGGCTTTGGAAATGTAAACACTTGCACGAGTGACGCCAGAGGAAACCATAGGTACCTGCCGCCTTTAGATCAAATAGTCACTTGCAGTAATGCAAAAAGAAACAAAGAACAAACGGAAAACGCTTCGTGTGCGCGCAGGTTTAGAAACAGTTGAGATGCCGCCTTTGTTATGGAGAATGTCATCAGCAGGGAGTCTACAGCCGGCCAGCCAACAGCTGAAAAACTGAACGCAAGGACTCTCCTTTCTTTTTGCGAGTGGTCATCAAAATTACAGCTCCTACTTTTGGACAATAGGACACCAGCTGAGCAGCTGTAAGGATGCTGCTCCTGAAGAGGCAAGCGTTAAGCAGCCTATACAGAATAGTGCTACCTCCGTAACACCCTCAATCTAAAATCCACACACTTACAACTATACAAATTATTTCCTGGTAAAAAGACCTGAAAGAGCTAAACCTAGGCTCACCACCAGCCTACCCGATCACGACTGACGAAACGGAGAAATCATTTGTGACAGTCTTCGGAGAGTTCAGTTGATTTAGAGAAACAGCCGAGCGAAGTCAACGGCTGAGCGTCAAGGCGACGACTAAAGGATTTGGAAACAATTACAATCGACAATTTCTTGCAATATTAAAAATGAAATTCCTTCATCGTGGCACAATGGGCTGAAGCTGGTGCTCTGGTTGCCGGTCATGGAATGGGCCTGGGTTCGATCCCATCCATGCGGGTGCGGATTTTAAGTCCCGAGTATAGGGTCAGTGCCCATTCAGCAGTGAGGAAAGTGAGGAGCTGCAATAGACAGCGAAGGTGGCCATGACGCCAACATTCTGGTTGGAGGATGCATGATGCTGGCCACATCAACTCCCCGTATCGATTGGATGAACTTCCAACTGTGACGTGTGTATTTGGGCCTGAGGCTGGCAGTTGGTTTAATAGCCCAAGGACAATAAAGGCTATAGCAACACGGGATTATAATTATTACCAATGAAAGCGAGAATTCTGACTTTACTCACATATTGTGTGTGTGCGCGCGCGCGTGTGTGTATGTATGTGAGAGAGAGAGCAAAAATATGCAACTGCCAAATTATCCATAATGTTCAGTAATGCTGGCTGTATGCAAGCTGCTAAAACACTTTCAAGGTATATTCATCTGTTTCAAGTAAAAGGATTACAGCTTCGGACAGTTATTAGTATTTAGAATGTTGTAATATTATGGTAAACTGCGCCTGGTGTTTCAGATTAAAAATCAACACTACCGACCGTTTGAAAGAGTGAGAAAGAGAGAGAGAGAGACAGAGAGAGAGAGAGAGAGAGAGAGAGAGAGAGAGAGAGACAGAGAGAACATGGGAGGGGAAATCTGTACCTGCTTTAGCCTTTTTGACGACCCAGTTATTTTACGTACGGCGGACAAGAGTGCAAATCGGATTTTTTCCGAATTACTGTAGAGATACGCGTTTTAAACGACGGCATTCCGGGTTTACTGTCCAATGTAACCGCGAAGTCAAAAATTTAATTTCAGGCGGAATATCTGAATAAAATCCAATTTACAGTTGAAGCCTATTTGCATAGCAATATCCTCGTGGCTGTTTTCGACACACTACTATTTCCTTTTATATTGGTTTAGACCGTTATTTACGTTAAATGTGCGGCCAGCTACTTCACGTGTTCCACAGAATAACCGTATAGTCTCATCACCAATACCATGTAGCAATTCCCTGCTAGTGCAATAACACTCCCTAATGCATTTTCATGAACTATAAACCTAAATCCTAAAAAAAAATCAGCGCTAAACTTAAAAGTATCTTCTGTTGACAGCATATTTTCTCATATACAGCTACATCTACCCGGTTTAACAGAGGTAATGTTATTATCATACTGTATTATCCCAGTACCCCGTCGAACACACACACTGAAATAATGGTGTTATACGTTACAACATTAAGAATATGCATCGACGAAGTTACATAATCTAGAGCAGTGGTTGCCAATTCTCTTGATTTTGTATCGCAGCAAATAGGCCGGCTTCGTGTATGCAGTGAGTAAACACTTGAAAGCATGAATTGTGTCTCTCATTAGTGCGCCGTGTGTCAGTTTATAAAACAGACACACGCAAGCCATCGAAGCCTACGTTTATGCCTACCTAAACTGAATATTTCTTATTCATAGAAAATGCCGGAATAAGTATTTATAGATTATTATTATAATAATTATTGTTATTGTTATTATAGATACGAATTATAGATAAACCTAAAACCCCTGGAAAAGATAAAAAATTATTGATAATGCAAATATTAAAACCAAAAAAGAAATCTATTTACAGTTACAACCCAAGAGTACTACATTTAGAATCTGTACTTATGATTAATAATCATAAGTAGTAAAATGATAAACATTTTCGGCAAAGTTCTGCGCTTAGAAAATTCAGTTTTCAGCGTCATTAGGTGCGCAACCCATGCGATTGAGAACGACGGTTACCAAGGAGAAGAATTTTCTCTCAGTATGTTCATATTCGTTACTTAATGGCTTACGTTACGTAGTCGGGTTAGCCTCCCTAAATGTAAGACATACAAGCAGGTGCTGAAGCGTCAGAAGCCTGTCGGGGAGCCAATGACACGTAACCGCAGAATGAAGAACCAGGAACGAAGGGTCGTCAGTCCGTAGCCAGATATGAGCGTGAGGAAGTGGATGCCACGAAATGAAAGCGAAATGGATGTTAGGAAAGGTGATGATGGAGCAATTGGTGGAGTCACTGGCGCAGGAAAACGGAGGACATTAGAAAACCCACCAAGACGCCATTTCGTCCATCAAAAATCCTACATGCAAGCGTTTAGGATCGAACATGGGCCGCCTAGGTGGGCGGCGAGCGGTTTAACCACTCTGCCACGGCTATAAATATTAAAATGTTTTGTTATAAATTAATTAATTGCTGTGTGATTAAAACGGAATTAAACAAGTATTTATTTGACGATGCTTAACGCCCACTTTTACTACATATGGCACCGCAGGCGATGACACTCTTACGAAACATGAAATGAAGATGGAGAAACAGTGGAATGGAATGGCGCGATAAACCGAAGAACCTAGAGAAAAGCCATCCCTACTCCGTTTTGTCCGCCACAGACCCCACATGCGGTCGCCTAGGACCTCACTCGGGCAGCCTACGTGAGAGGCGAGTGGCTTACCATTCGGCTACGGCGTGTCTAGGGAGCTTGTTGTTTTACTACGTGAATACTATAATATATAATTGCTATTATTTTTGCAATTAATTATATTACTAATACCAATTACCACCAGACCTATTAAAACACATATATGTTCCTACCAGAAGTATAAATATTAAATGAAAGAGACATATCAGAGTAATTGTTCTACCAATCAGACGCAATGGAATTATTTATTTCTGTGCAATTGGTCTCACAGTGCAAGTCGGCGATTTGCAGGAACACCCTTGCCTTACTAAACAGTTTAAATTTAGACTTGGACGAGTTACCCGGTAAAGCCTATTTTCACGGAGTTTTTTCTTTATTCTGAAAAGATGAATATAGATAGAGCAACTGAGCTCCACGAGCTCATTTGAGCCTCATTTTGCCAATTTCATTGATCGTCCGATATGATCTACCAGGTTGAAGGGGGGGGGGAGGAATGTACTTCCACTGTATGCGAGTGTCTTTCATACAAAAGTGCACAAGATCAACATTTAAAACGTTGTAATTCATAACCAAAAACTTTTATTTTTTTCAGAAGTCTATTCCACTAATGAGACCATAGAAGAATTGAGAAGCACTACTTAATTTATCCATGTCGCGTTGCGTTTTAAAATCATGTTGCTAGCTACTTTGGTACTTAATCCTTAATTTTATTTTACTTGGCTTTCAGGACTACGGGTGTATGCCTGTGTGTGATTGTGAACAGTATAACTCAAAAGCGAAAAGTCCTACTTTGGCAAACTATGTCTCCTGTGTTTATTTACCCGTAGAGCTGCAGGTGTCTAACAAATTCGCAGGCCCGAGTTCGATCCCAAGCGACCGCATGTGAGATAGAAGAATCATATTTTGCAAGAATAGTTTCTTTGCAGAATAGATAGAGGATGTCATGTGAATGCAACGCATAAGATATTTTTCTCTTCTCTCTATTTTCAGCATTAATATAGATATGGATACTGCCATTGCTCACATATCGACAACAAACAATTAGGGATCTATCATTCTTCAATATAAAGGGAAATATTTTTTTAGTTGAACACCAAAAGTAACAAAACTGAAACGGAAATGCGCATCGCTAATAAGCACCATTCTATTTTGGCATCTGTGATTACATGTCCACTCTTTACACAATTTCCATTTACATTAGGAATTTTAAATATTTTAATCATGTCAGGGAATAACCCAGACAAAGGCATGCCTTTAGCTTAATTCAAGGTCTCCAGGTTCATAGTTCCGTGTACTTTTTATTCCCACATCTAATTTAGCAAAACTAACAAGTAAAATTAAAACACCAGATCGCAGGAAGATATAAAAAACTAGCTCGCTTAATTTTTTTTATTAAAATGTAAGCTAAACAAGTATTTGAACAAATTTTTGTGTGTTTATTGTTCTTTGTAATTATAAAAATGGACTTTTAATCAGCTGACTCTGACATTTTTTTTTTTTCTGGAGATCCTTTTGTTTTTACGCATTTAAGGGAACGAAAAGCTTTTTAATAAAACTAGAATTATATGCTCACTGCGACGATACGGGAAGTTTATTGAACGAGGAGAATTCTTTTTAAACAACTGGAACCTTTTTGACTAATTCTGGGTCGAGTGGCTTCCCATCCAGAGGTTCTGAGTTGGATTCCCGGCTGGAGCAGGGAATTTTTCTTTAACCAGGATAAGTTCCTATCCCTTTCAGAGTCTGAAAATATGAATGTGAGATTGAATGTGTGTTTTAACAGTATAAAACTGAAAAACCTAAGTTAAGATAACCTATAGTTCACCGAGCAAAACAGCAATTGCTTCTGAATTCAGTCCTCGATATGACTATAGACTTTAAAGGGAAAAAGGGCAAAAGAGATGATTTTAGCATGGCGGTAATCACCAGGCATAGGAATTCTTAGCAGTGAGTTTCAAGTTATCAATACTCAAACCATTGTCACAAAAAGAACGCGAGTCACTAAAAGGCAGCGCTGTCTGCAAAATGACTGTACGAGGCCTGGAGAGAAGTCCGTTACCTGCGAGGTCCCTTCATATAATCTAATAACAGTTCGGCTTTATTTCCTTCCGTTTTGTTTTAATACAAAGAAGTACATATTTCTGGTAAACACTAGAACATCCGGATGAGTAGCATAGTCGCAACGAATACGAAAATTTGATGCTGTACCGATTCAATCACCGTACAGACGATCTCCGGCGAAACCCAGTCTGATTATTGGGTTTTTCGTCGTTTCTTCAAGTCGGTAGTCGAATGCACGACATTTTTGCCCCTTATCCTATATCCATCAGTTCCTTGACATCCGTTTAAAGATTAAAGATCCAGACGATAGTATTCGGCGGGTTGCAGACGGGCGGTGGCTGTGTGCTCCGTGAAGGTTTCTTCCCGGCATCGTTTCGAAACCACTTTACAGGACCTGCTTTCAGATGTTTTCGATGATCTACTTTCGGATGTTTTCCCTTCGATCTGGAGACGTTGGAGACCCCGTTTATGCCCATCGTCATCCGGATCTATTAGCGGTCGCCCTTCGGATCTTAGCCCTCGTCTGACCTAGGGATAACGTGAGTCGCACAGGACCACAATGGCTGCTCAGCCCAAATACTGAGTGCCCCATCCGCGATAATCCTAACCTTATACGAGATCGTTAAGGTAAATAACTGTGAACGAGAGGTCTGCTGTAAAAATCTCGCGAGTGGGCAATAAGAGAACTCTCCCTTCACCTGCACGGTCAGTTGTTCTGATTGCCTGGGGGCGGACTAGTGAGCAATTTGCAAAAGTGTGCTCTGATTTATGCAAGCGGTAGAGAAAGTAGAAAGGAAGCGTTTCTTTACCTCTCCAAATGTCCTGGTTACAGGGGTACGTACAAACTTTTTGAATAACTAATCTTCTGGAACGTATTTTTTAAAACTACTCCGCCTGCTCTAGGCAGGAAATTAAACCGTTTGCTTTTTACGGCGGTGGCGGTACGTCCGTCCAAATGAAAAAGCTCGCATTTAATCATTTTGCAGGCAGCACAAGGCAACATTCTGTTGAAGCACAAAATGACAAGCACTGGCAGATCAGACGGGACGGGAAGTTCATGTGGATTTCACCCAGTCAAAAGAATCCACTGTGCGGTCGTAACAGAAACAGCACGATGTTATTCAGAGAATTCGCCGCATCCTGTCCCCACAAAAAAGCTGAAAGAAGCGAGTTCTCTTCGGAAAGGCATCTTCAATTACTCCTCTATCAGCATCTCCCGATGTTTTACTTCAACGATTCAGTGAGACGAACTTAAAGGCTAAATAAAAATTGCGAAACCGACCTAATCGAGTGCCAAGCGTTCTTTAGTCTGATTAAAAAGTGTTTTGTTTGTTTTCTTCAGTTGCGGATCCAATAAATAACTGAAAGTTTCAATGGTTTGAAAACCAAGCGTAAACATCTGATGTGTTCCATTCACATGACTTTCTCTACATCTCTGCAACAAATTATTGTTAAAAAGCTTATGCTTCTATTTACTTCATGCAAATCGAGAAAAACTTAGCATAAATAGTCTTATTACTTGCTTCCTTGTAAGTAGAAGCGAAATAAGAATACCATAGGTTAAACTGATAATGCAAAGCCCGTTGCTATGTGACTGAAGTTCCTTTGTTTGTATGGATAGGAGTTGATTAATTCCTGTATGAGATAAGTTGTTCAAAGTTGAAACTAAAAACAAGGAATATATTAAAAACGATTAACTCCACAAAAAAAAAAAAAATGTATATAACATAAATTGTGTATTTTAGCGTGCTCTACATTTTGTGTGGTAAGTTTTTGTCCATCTATTACGTTCTAGCAGTTATGCAAAATTCCGTAAAATTTGTGGCATGCAATTATCTTAAATATACGATATTATCATCAAAATCGTTAGAGCCAATTTTGAGAAACTAAAAATGTTCGAAAAAAGTTTCATGTAAATGGTAGTTGTGGGTGGGGGGATTATCTTGAAAATCATGTCGCATCCTTGGAATATACCAAACTGAAATACCACGTTTGTTATTTAACGGTCTTTTCGTTTTTGAGCTATGCTGTCCACAGACACACACACACACACGGACCTTTTTCCAAAAATTCTTTTTTTGGATACAGGGGGATCCAAAATATGTATTTCCGATGAAGTCTCGGTATCGAATTTTTGGATGCATTAAAATACCTTCTCTATACACTATGCACATTGTATGTGTAGAGAAAGTAAAAGTCTGATGAGCTCCACATGACTTCGTTACCTGGTCTTAACAAACAATTTTCACTTTATGTCGTGCTAATCGAGATAAACATCCTTATAACTAGAAAGGAAACATACTTGGCTACAGCGATGTCAGTTCTTTAATTTTAATTTTTTTGGATAGTGTTTAACGCCAGCTTTTAATACTTATGGCACCGCAGGCGATGACACTGATGATGCATGAAATGAACATGGAGCACCGCTGGAATGAGATATCGGGGGAAACCGGAAAACTCGGATAAAACCCGAATCTGCGCATCTTAGGGTTCATTATTTTGTTTGCTTTATCCCTACTATCCCTAAAACAACCTCATATTTTAGGAGACACCGATAATTTTACACCTGCACAGAAATGTTTTATACTTTAGGATTAAAGTCTACGTAGAGGCAAGTATCTAACCACTCGGCCACGGCGCCAACTCTCAATTCTTTTAAAAGCGGTAGCTATGAAGATTCGTTTATCTTTGCATGGTCAGAAGTAAAGCAAAACAAAATTAATGGAAAATTGCCGTCTGAGAAAAGCTTAAGTATTTTAAAGCTGAAACCAATAACAAGGAATATCTCGAAAATGTTCACTGCACACAAAAGTATAATAAATTGTGTAACATGACGAGATATATATTTTTAGTTTAGTAAGCTTTTGACCATTGTTTACAGTTTACCAGTTATGAAAAATTCATCCAGAATGAAGAAGTCTTCAGAGGCTATTAACAGAAAATACAGGATGTACATTTTATTTCTCATTAATCTATCTTTAATATATGGTATTTTAATAAAAATCGTAATTCTGTAGAAATCAACATTTCTGAAAATGCTTGCATAGTAACGGTAGTTTGCGGTAAGGGATCTTCTTGAAAATCTTCGACACACACAGAGATACAAATTAGTTTTTTCCTACAATACCTTATTATTTCAGGGGTCCTCAAAACATGTACTTCCGGTAAAATATTGGTATCGACTTTTGGGTGAATACAATACCTTCTCTACCTACTATGTGTGTACCTACCTGTACTTGTTAAAGAAAGTAAAGTTCTGTATATTTCTTATATGAAGCAGTTTATAAAGACTTCATTATTATTAGTATATGGACAACAATAAACAAAATAATATAAATATAGTTTCAATGACAGCTATCTATCCCTACGGGGCTACGTTTTTATTCTCACTGCCTTAGCTTTTGTTTCAGAAATATTTCCATCATATTTCATTCATCATTAGTGATGAATGCCCATAGATCTGTTTAGAGGTTTTAACTTGTATTGACTTTGTTTTTATAAGAATCCTTTATTTCTATTATCTGTATATTTTATAATACTATGATATACCAAGGTAGCCTTGATTCCTATGGCCAACTGTGGTGCTCACATAAAATTAAGTCGTTTATTGGAATTACTGCATAAAATAATGAAAATGCACTGTTTTTTCAGAAAAATTTTATGTTACATTCACATAATTTTCTCTCCTCTGTATCCTGTATTAATGGCGAAACAAACTGTTTTACGAAAGCTATTTATTTCTATGTAAATACCTAATTTTAATCGAGAATGTAGAAATACATTTTGCTATGGATACAAAGAGAATGCCGTTAGTTAAATTATTAACAACTGAAAGCTATATGGTGTCTTAAAATGCAAAACTCTTTTCATGCAATCGTGAGAAGCTAATGAAACTCGAGGGAACTTCAAAAAAGTGAACTAAGTATGGATAAATTCATGATATCTCGGAAACGACGTGTGCCACAAAAAAGGTCATTTGTAATTGAGGCTATTAAAGAGATGCACATTTTTTGTATACTACGGTTTCGTCTAATGTTTGACATATGCCAGTTATACGTCATTATGCAAATTCCCTTTCGTATGAAGTGGTCTTCACAAATTATCCCCAGAAAATTAATTAATACATTTTAATTAAGTAAACGAAGGAAGTTTGAGAAAGTAAAAAATCGAAAAATATTCCATATAAAGGGTAGTTGGGGTACAGAAATGTTCATGAAAAAGATTAGATTCAGCATCACTTGAAAGATACTATTAATACTAAATTTGGTATTCAGTCAACGACTTTTCGTTTCCAAGTTATACTGTTCACACACATACACAAAAGATATATAAACCTTTTTTTAAAAATGATTTTTTTTAAATTTGTAACCACAAAGCATGTATTTCCGATGAAATCTCTTTATGGAATTCTTTAGTGAAATACGAATCCATCTCCACGTGTTTATATGTGGTAGAGAAACCGAAAACTCATCCAAGAGTATGAGCTTGCAAACATCTTACTGTTCATTCCATTAATAACATTTAATTAACCACCTTAAAACTTCACCTAATAGAAATCAGAGTTTCAGAAACTGTCAGCATCCATGGTATTTAAGACTAGTGTCTTCCAAGGACGCGACACGAAAATTTTTAAGAAAATCCCCCCACCCACAACTGCCCTTTACATGGTATTTTTTTTTGAAAATGTTGATTTTCTTAAAAAGGGCTCTAAAATTTTTGATTAAAATATCGTATATTAAAGATATTTACCTGACAAAATATATATCTTGAATTTTCTGCGAATAGCTTCTGAAGACTACTTTTTTCTGGATCAATTTTACGGAATTTTGCATAACTGTAAACCGTAAGAATTGGACAAAATCTTACCACACAAAAAATGTAGAGCACTCTAAAACACACAATTATGTTATATATATTTTTTTTCGTGGAGTTGGTCGTTTATTTTAGATATTCCTTGTTTATGGTTTCAGCTTGGAAATACACTTTTCTCATACACCAATTTATCAACTCATGTCCATACAAACAAAGGAACTTCGGTCACATGGCAACCAGATTTTGACTATCACATGAACCTATAATACTCCCTTATTTCACTTCTATTTACAAGAAAGCAAGTAATAAGACTATCTGCTAATTTTTTCTGGATTAGCATGAAATAAATAGAAGCAAAAGCTTTTTAATAATAATTTGTTGCCCGCCTGGGTAGTGTGGTGGTAGCGTGTCTGCTTCACATTCAAAAGGTCGTGAATTCGAATATCGCTAAGGGTGAGTTGCCAGGATACGGTTTTTTTTGGGGAGTTTTCCCTTATCCTGAGAAGATGAATGTCGAGTATCTTTAAGCTCTATGGACCCCGAGATCATTTGAGCATCATTTCGCCTATTTGATTCATCGTCCGATATGACCAACCAGGTTAAAGGACGTTAAGCTAACAAAAAAAAAAAAAAAAAATATTGCAGAGATGTAAAGAAAGTCATGTGGATGGAACACATAAGATTTTTATAATAGTGTCGTTTTTACTTTCTCTACACGTGCTATGTACATAGTATATAGAGAAGGTATTGCACTCCACCCAAAAATTCGATACCGAGATTTCACCGGAAATATATGTCTTAGGGTCCCCTATCCAAAAAAAGCATGTTCAGAAAGAGGTCCGTGTGTCTTTGAACTCGATAACCTAAAAACGAAAAGTCGGTAAAATACCAAACTTAGTATTTAAGTTTAGGATCTTCCAGGAATGCGACACGAAGATTTTGAGAAAAATACTCCCACGCCAAACTACCCTTTACATGGAACTTTTTCGAAAATTTTGATTTTCTCAAAAATGGCTCTAACGATTTTGATTAAAATATCGTATATTGAATATGTTTACCTGACAAATAATATGTATATCTTGAATTTTCTGGGAATAACCTCTGAAGAGTACTTTATTTTGGAGGAATTTTACGGAATTTTGCATAACTGCTAAACCGTAAGATATAGGCAAAAGCGTACCACAGAAAAAATATAGAGCACATTAAAACACACCCTTTATTTTATATATATATATATATATATATATATTCGTGGAGTTGATCCTTTTTGAGATATTCCTTGTGTTTGGTTTCAGCTTTGAAAAACTTTTCTCACACAGGAATTTGTCAACTCCTGTCCATACAAACAAACGAACTTCAGTCACATAACAACCAGCTTTTGACTATCACTTTAACCTATGGTAGTCCCTTATTTCGCTTCTACTTACAAGGAAGCAAGTAGTAAGCCTCTTCCTGCTAATTTCTTCTTGATTAGCATGCAGTAAATAGACGCTTAAGCTTTTTAACAACAATTTGTTGCAGAGGTGTAGAGAAAGCTATGAGAATGGAACACATCATATTTTTTATAATAGTTATTTATGTTATAAGTGTAAAAGTATCTACTGCTTTTGACTAACGAGACATACCCAGATTTCATAATCATACAAGAATCGAAAAAAAAAAAAAATAAAAAAAATCAAAATAAAAGACTATTATAAAAGAGTTACAATTTTCCTATGCAACAGCGATTATTTATGTAGCCATGGGTTTAATAAAACATTGGAAATAATTGAATATCTGATTGAGTATTTATTTTTTTATTGTTCCATTTATATGTTGCATTTAGCTGCATTTTTTCCTATCGACGGCATTTTCCTTTGGTACATAGTGTCTATCGGTAATAGTATTTGCTCAGCTAGTGATGTCGGGTCTCTACTTTATCATTAATTTTAGTATTTAGATCCCAAACGCACGCACACACATTCACACTAATACTTACACGTTCTAGACAGTATAGTAAATAATCTGTGCGAGATTAAAATGGAGTTTTATTTATGGATGCTCTTTAACTGCTGTGGTTCTCAGCTTCGCATTTTATATTGGGAGTAAAAGACCCTTAATTTTGCTCAGAGGCCTCTCTATCAGGCTTGAGGTTCTTTTACGTACCATAAATCTGCGACACGAGATCAACGGCTTTACTTCCCTTCCGAAGGAGGCTTAAGGTTTTTACGCCCGAAAAATCCATCGTCCTCCGCCGGGTTTGAACCCGCGATCATGGGTATATGAAGTTAGCATGATAACCGTTACCATCCCCCAACCGGGAACGAACCGGGAACTCCTCACACATTAACAGTGATATGCCTCTATTTTGGTTGCAACTAAATAAGGATAATTATTTATCTTACTATCAGGTCGAAACTGATTACAATTAATTTGCTTCTTACTTAATTTCAACTAAATAAGGATAATTATTTATCCTACCTGTAAGTACTTTAAAAACTTGATTAGTTACTAGTTCCAAAAACATTTAAATAATTCAAAGAAACATGACTCATTTAGAAGATTTTAAAAGTTGCAGATACAATTCATGGAAATACATATATAGCGGAGCTTCCTATAGGACATTTATTACCTAAAATGTTCAATAAACACGTGGTATTTAAAGTTACAAATTGCTATTTTTACGGTTACGTAGTACAAAAGCTTCATGGTATGAAAACAAGACATTATCGTACAAAAATGGTTTTATAAATGGAGCGTTTTTAACAAGTAACCCTCGCTTTAGTCTACCATATATTTCCAAAATCTGTAAATCTTTAATGAAAGTGTATTTTGATTAACAAGATGCAAATCTTTTATGAGTGCGATACATCAGATGTTTATAATCATATTTATATACTTGTTTACTCTTTGAGTACAAACACTGAGTGCGATAAGTCGACTTTTTTCGTGTTTAGATTGTTGACGATGTCTGTACAGTATAACATCCAGTCAATAGTAACAATTGGTTTGATCTCCTACATTCGTAATTATTTCGCTAACAGGTCATTTGCGAACTCGCATTTACTAAGAGGTTTTTGTTATTCTACTGCCCTATGCAGTTTGTATCTTCACGTCATACACCTCTAAGTATTTCTCGATGCTCCTCTCATTTCCCTGACTATTCTTTTTATGGAATGCCTCATGGGTTTTATGAAATTAGTGTTATTAGCTTAGAAAGTCTGGGGCAGGCTTCGTTTTTCCAACAACACCGAAGAAGCGTGTTCTCACAAAGCCTGCCCAGTTGTTTAAAGTAGAGATTATACGGGCCTGGCTGACCACAACAGCAATTGTGTGAGAGCAGAGAAAACGTTAACAGAGCCGTTTCTGTTACTCTGGAGGATTGTGTTTTGCATAATATAAGGCTTCACGTACGGCAATGCACCTCCAGAGACAGCGGGTATCCAATAACACCACCACTTCCTTCCGGAAGCGGGACACATTAGATGAGGGTACCATGGGGCCAAAAGTAAATTTTAATTAGGAACGAAAACATGAGGCACCAACTAGAGTATTCACATATACAAGACAGCCGCTAGATGCCACATAACGCATGTGTCTGCACATGCAAACCCAACCAACTAGATGAAGCAGAAAAATGTTGAAGGTGCGGCTGTACTTCAATCTACTGCATTGAAACAATCCTCTAAATATATAAGATAAAACGAGAATAACTATAAATACTTTTATAAAGTTTTAAAAGCATGGGTGGACGCTAGAAAGAGATTAGAAATCCCGCATACTACGGGCGATCATTTGTATAAAATTAAGAGTTGAAGGTACAGAAGCGACGAGGAAAATTTTCTTTTGTTAAAAGAACCATTGAAGGAAGGAATGAATTGCCTGTTGCAGCCTTTCAGAGCTTCCCTCTAACCTTAAAGAAGTTTAAGAATAATTTAAAGAGAATAAATGTAAGGTAAATATTGTGAAGTAATTAAGGATCTCAAAACTGTTCTATAGCTACTAATACTGAGCTTCATAGTAACTGTTATACACATGCTGGTAAATTGACTTTGTATTGCTATACTGAATAATAAGTAGTTAGGTATTTCAAAATATACAGAATGTTAGTTGTATTACTATTATTAACTGTAAGATTATAATTGTAAATGAATTTTGTACATTTAGCTGTCACCGGGACAGTACCCAATTGCAGAGAATACACGCCCACACACACATAATACATACATATTTAATAATGAATAATGCGTTTAAAACATAGGTGTATATCATTTTGTCCGCTTACTAATAGTTCTGCCATAAATGAAGCAAAAAGTTTCAAACGGCCCTGCGTTATATCTATCCTGCATTTACCTACATCATGCAACGGCCAGCTCCTGTGTTTAGGACAACTCGCACTCCGCCGATCTTCATTCACCTGACTCAGAGTGAGGAAATGAGGGACGATTCATTCGCAAACTTTCCTTTACACAATTGCTTTATATATGATAAATTGGCAGGTATTCATTTAATTTACGCCGCAACTGGGGATTCTGTCAATTCTGTATCATCGGGAATTTTTAAATCGTCATCTTTCTGAAAGATGAACCATCACTACAGTGTATCAAAGCATCTGAGACACAGTTACTCTTAATTCCCGATTTGAAGTTTTTTTAAGCGTTGGGATTTTAGTTCCTCACTCTGCAAGATAACGAGGGCGACTTTTTAGTTTAAAGAACGGAAGTGCAATCACTTCCATATTGAGTTGAGTTATGTATTTGTATATCAATAAAACCAAATTTATATAAACCATTCTTCACTGAATTAAATTCTTAAGTTGATACCTGAATACTGGGAATCCTAATTAGATAGTGTTGTATGAAAATAATGTATTGGTTGTGTAGGCTGAAGTTTTAGAACAATCGATACTCTTCCTTCACACCACCTATAGTCGGGCTGGGAAAAGAGCAGTGGAGGGTCAACCGTCTACCCTGGTATTTTTTTTTTTTTTGGTAGTGTTTAACGTTTTAACTATTAATGGCACCGCAGGCGGTGACACTGACGATACATGAATGATGATGGAGCACCGGTGGAATGCGATGGCGGGGGAAACCGGAGTACCCGCCCCAGCGCCGTTTTGTCCACCACAAATTTCACATGCGGTCGCTTGGGATCGAACCCCGGCCGTCTTGGTGTGGTCTAACCACTCGGCCACGGCGCGGCCCTACCCTGGTACGTAAACAATCACCAAACGTCTGAGATAGAGAATAATATTCATCCTAAAACATCATGGCATTTTCCTCATGAGTATAATTTTGAAAAATATCGAGAAAAAAATTGCAAATACTGAACATCCCATCTTTCTCAAACGCTGATACAAATATTTGCACTTATTCAGCTCCCCTCTGTTTATCATAACCCTTATATAGTTTTGAATTAATTCGTCAGCATTAATACATATATTTATTAATATAAATATGATTGTATTTATTCTCAGTGGTCCCTGAGTTGTGTTTTCTGTTTAATTTTGTTTTAATAAAAAATTGTTATTCATTAAAAAACCGAATAAAATCCGAAGTTTACATTCACTGGCATTCTCAACCCCTTCTTAAACAAACCATTCATAAAAAGTTAATCGAAATAAACATTAGCCTAAATAAATTTATTACATATTTCCATACAGATACAAAGGGATACGTGAATTTGCTAAGCTCAAGCGAGTCATCCTTTCAGAGCTGGTCACTATGTACTGACTTTAAAATTCAATTCTCTTTTCTCCACCAGCAGAAAGAAAAACAGATAACGAAATCCCATCCGAGAAAAGCATAAGAATGTTGAACTTGAAGCCCTCTCGCAAGTGGATAACTCCACAAGCAAAACATACATATGCCATAAATTGTGTGTTTTAACAAGATTTACATGTTTTTAGTAAGTTTTAAGCTATCTAATACGGTTTACCAGTCATGCAAAAGTCATCCTGAATGAAGAGGACTTTAGAGGCTATTCATAGAAAATTCAAATGCTCACTAGGCGCTGTGGAACTTTATACAGGTTATAATGAATATTAAAGCTTAAAAAATGAGAAGAACTTTTCCCTGATGTGTTCCATTGACATTACTTTCTATAAATCGCTGTAACAAATTATTGCTAAAAAGCATATTCTTCTATACTCTATGATAATCGAAATAAAAATTAGCATAAATTGTCCTAATTATTGCTTCCTTGCAAGTAAAAGGAAAAGAAGTGAAATACAATATTCAAATCTTTAAAAAGCTGGTTTCCATGTGGATGAAACCCGTTTCTATGCAAAAGTTGAAAACTTTCCATATGAAAAAATTATTTTAAATCTGAAACAAATTACTTGAAATATCTCAGAAATGGTCAATTCCACGAAAAACACGCACATGACATAAATTGTGTGTTTTAACGTGATCTACATTTTTTGTGTAGTAAGTTTTTGTCTATCTCTGACGGTTTACCAGTTACGCCAAATTCACCAAAATTCATTCAGAATAAAAATGTCTTTGGAGGCAATTCCCAGAAAATGCAATACATACATTTTATTTGCCATATAAATATCTTTAACATAAGGCATTTTAATCAAAATCGTTAGAGTATTGCATTTTTGGGTGGAATGCAATACCTTCTCTATAGACTATGTACATAGTACGTGTAGAGACAGTAAAAACAGCACTGATCTTTTGCGAAATATTTCCATACTATAATCGAGAATTTACTAAGCTTAAGCGATAGTCAAATCTCAAAAGAGAATCAAACATTTTCTTTTATAAGATTACATCGACGGGATATGTTGAGTCCAACGCAAGCAGAATAATGATGAATTTCCCCAGCAGCAGCATTTATCCGAACTACCAGATCATCATGATTGGACCGACCGAAGTTATAAAAACAAAAATCTGTTTGCTTTCATTCACACGAGTTTCCGTAGCTGTTCCACAAACACATTTTCTCTACAAAAGAGTATTCTTTTAGCTATGCCATGCTAATATAGATAAACATTAGCATAAATGGTCTTATAATTTGCTTCTTTTTAAGTAGAACGGAAATAAGGTAATACACTAGGCTAACGCAATAGTCAAATCTTCTAAAAGTCAAATCTAGCTATTTTAAACACTTGATATTCCGTTCTGTTTTGCATTCCTAGTAGTAAAACAAAAGAGATGAAATAAAAGTTGACTTCCCGCCTGAGAAAAGCTGAATTATGTCGTTTAAAACTGAAACAAACAACAAGAAATATCCCGGAAATGGTTTATTATGCCAAAAAAGAATGTAAATACATCAATTGTCTGATTTAACGAGATCTACATATTCTGTGTAGTAAAATTTTGTCTATTTCTTATGGTTTAGGAATTATACAAACGTCACCCAGAAAGAAAAGGATTACAGAGGCTATTCCCAGAAAATTCAAGAGATATATTTCGTTTGTCATGGAAATATCTTAAATATATGGCATTTTAACCAACATCGTTAAAGCCATGTTTGAGAAATTCAAAAATTTCAAAAAACCTTCTATGTAAAGGGTAGTTGGGGATGGGCGAATTTTCCTGAAAATTTTCGTGACGCATCATTAAATAGAAACTTACGTATTTAACGGACTTTTCGTTTACGTGCTATGCTGCCCCCCCACACACACACACACTCACACATGGACACTTTTTTAAAATGCTGTATTATTATTATTATTATTATTATTCGGGGAGTCCCAAAACATGTATTTCTGGCGAAAATTCGGTATTAAATTTTTGGGTGGAATACCATACCTCCCTCATCTATCTACTATGTGAGTACATTGTACATAAGTGCCACAGAACGTAAAAATAGGCATCGACTGGAAGTGTAGTGTGAGAGTGACTGTGTGTTTAATAGTAAAGATAATATGTTTCTCTATCCACTCTCCAGCAAACTATTCTTATTCTTAAAAAGAGCTTATTCTTCTATTTGTTTCACGATAATAGATAAACATCACCAAAATACTTCACCCTAATCTCGTACATAAAACGGGATTAGGGGAATACAGTAAGCTTTAAGTTTCTTTAGAGTGTTGGTCGTCATGTGATGAGGTAAAATTTCCGGTTGACTAGGAGAAAGAAAAACGAATATCGATTTCCTATTTGAGGAAATTATAGTATGGAGAATGGATACATATAATTAAAAATTTATTGTAAATGGTTAACTGCAAAACATGTATTTGACATAAACTGTGTATTCCCCCCTCCCGAATCAACACTTTCTGTGCAGTAAGTTTTTGTCTGTCTCTCACAGTTTACGAATTATACTAAAGCCACCTAGAATGAAGAGCACTTCAGAGACTATTTCCAGAAAGTTCAAGAGATATATTTCACTTGTCATTAAAATACCTGTGTAAACAAATGGTATTTTAATCAAAAAAGTTAAAAATATTTTAGTCATGATCAAAATGTTCGATATCAAGAATAACTGTAGTGCGGATATTTTCTGGAAAATCTTTGTGAAATATTTGAAAGGTGCAGAATTTAAATATCAAGTTTGGTAAATAACAGATGTTTTGTTTTTAAGTAATATTGTACACAGAGTCATGCGCGCACACGGATTTTTTTTTCTCTGAAAATGCTTATATTAGATTCAGGAGACCTCATAACACACACACACACACACACACACTCACACACACATACATATACGGTGAAATTTCGAATTTTGGGGAACTAGTATGTTCAGAAAAAGTAAAAATAGATAATAAAACAACAAAGTTTGAAAACTTGCATTCAACGACTAAAACATTATCAGTAATTTTCTCAAGTAATGTTTAGAGGCTTCTCTTCTAAAACCACGAGGGCGTTATTTAAGAGGATCTCCTTCCATTGGTTTTTCAATTAAGTCAATTCCTGGTTTCCTAAAAAGTCCCTTCTCCTGCTTGCGCAGAACGGATATGGACACATCGCTTACACGTATCAACCCGAAAGGTAAATAAGAACAGCTGTAGGGGCGGAAGAGACCCAGCCCACCGCCATTCAGTTCTCCAAGCTGGTGCTGGAAGACACTAATGCTAGGACATTGTTACCCAGACACACAAAGGAGTATTGGAACTATTGAGTCCCTCCGAGTCCAACCCAATTGGAACAACTCCTCGAAGGGAAGGGGGGGGTCATAGGTTCGGTTCGACGTACTTATAATTAATCTATGAAGATTATGAGTCAGCACTGCAGAAGAAAAGGTTGGAACTCTTCTCCTAGAGATGTTATCTTCTTAACTAAAAAAAAAAAAAAAAAAAAAAAAAAACCCTAAATAAACTGCCTGTGTATCCTTCTCTAAAAATAGACCCGAGAGCAGTCAACATCAGGAGAATGGACTGGTCATAGTAGATGGCTAATCCGCTTTGCTGATAGCTATTTCAATCGTGCGCTATCAGTAAAATATGCCGTCCATTGAGATGAAACTATAAGCGGCGTTTTGCAGTGAGGGCATGTCGTCCAACCTTCAGACAAGTTGACCATCAGGCAGGAGAATTCAAAATCTTAGTATTACTAATCCATGAGATAAATAATCATAACCAAAAACATATCTTAAACCTCTTCAAAAAAATATATCAACATTTATTAAAAATAATAATCCTAAAAAAATAACAAATTATGAATTAAATATCAACCTCTATTTACAAAGCATAAATCAATTATAAAAAGTATATACAACACATATATTAATAATATATGTCTACGACAATTATTGTCAAATATTACGGAACATTACTTCATGTGCATGGGAATTCAAATCTCCCCAAACATTGGATGTTGTAGATACGCTTGTGTGCTGTTTAGATCTAAAGAGCGTCTCAACCTCAGAAGACAGTATATGTTAATGGAGCATACTGTTGCCAAAAGTTCTATAGGTGCGTTAGAACTTGGCGCTCACTGCAATAGGTCTACTATTTCAATATCATCTTGTGAATTTTTACATCACCACATTGTGAAATATCTGCACTACAGTTAAAGCCTATTGTAAGACATTTATTTTTTACCTGCAATTTATTTTCTCTCTTTAAAGTTTTAGTATTTCGAAATATGTTTTTATGCATAAAATATTAAAAGGAATATCTAAAATTATAAAGATTTTAATTTTTATAGCATCATTATTGTTTACTCTTGACAAAATTACATTTAGAAGGGTGGAATGTTTTAAAACAGCAAATAATGTACAATGCGCAGCACTGTTTTGCGCTATCCTAATATATTAATGTATTTGCTTTAACCCAGCGTGTTTTTGTTTCCTTCGTCCTTTTGTCTTTCCAGTTAATGGCGTCCTTTCATTCGTTTCTATTTGTATCCAATAGACTACCGTTAGTGATCACCTGCTACATTTAGCTGTTTCATTTATTCCCTTACTAACACTCATTTTCTTGACTAATCTAACGCATTCGTTATTAGTTTGCGTTTCTAATAGTTTACAAATATTTAGCTTCTTTCAAGTTTCTCCTTTCATAGCTATAAATATTTACGTAAAATACAAAATAAATAAGCTACAATACCATTTCACATTCATTCACACCCTATAAAACTTCCTTAAAACTTCATGTTAACTTTTATTGCACCACAATCTGCTTACTGCTTGGCAATTGTGAATGGAATGGATCGATGTCTATTTTGTTATAGACAATGAGTGCTAAAAGTTACCCCATTCCAGCTTGTTTTAAAAACCTTCTTCAACCCTTGTCTACATTTTCTATCGTCTGGCCCCCGTTGTTAACTCAGTGATAACATTTACCTGAGTTTTCTGCTGCATGGGTATAGAATTTTCCGTAAATCTTCGATTTAAAAAGTCATAACGTTCATGTTATTAAAAATACAGAATTCAAACTAAGCATGAATCAGCACTCTAGTTCATTCTAAGTAATATATATATTGATGCATACTGACATTAAGTTTAAGTTACTGCATTATTAACTGTAATGGAAAAAGTAAATGTTGGACTTTTACTGAAAAAGATGTTTCCTTCAGCAATTTGACTGCACGGAAATCTAAAAATTCTCAAAAAACTATGCAATCTGATAGAAAAAAAAAAGGTTTGCATCGATTAATGTGTTAAAAGCTGAGGCTAATGTATTAAAAGCTGAAAAGCACAACTAAATATTTACAGCATATTATTAGCAATTTCGCGATGGCGCGAGTGTAGAAAAGGACGAAACTATTGCCAATATGCAAGCGTTAGAGTCAGAGGTACCCCATTTGACTTCTTTCTGTTTTTTAAGCTTGAGGCAGGGTATAGTGTGCATAGTGTGTCTATTAAACAATGTTTCCTCAAAAGTTTACATTAAAAGGTGCTCCATGAGTCTTCCTCAAGTTTGTCGGATTTATTCACTCTGTATAATATTGTTTGCATCTTGTATGTACTTGGACTATGAACAGCTGAAGCTCTCAGCAAAATAACAAACAGAGTTTGTGTTGCTGCGGCTATTTCCCTCGTGAAGCTGCAGGTTCGCGACATTCCCGTAGTCCTTCCGGCCTCGTCGCATGGTATCTATCACTCCGCGGCGGTGGGACCGGATCTTGACCGTAACTTACCACGGAGATACTACGTCCGGACGGAAGGAAACTCCCGTGCATACACAACGGAACACAGGGTCAAATGATTAAGGACGGGAAGGGCTCTTGTGCAATTAGGAGGGCCTTCATCTGATACATAATAATACGCACGCTGGGATAGATACAACAGCCACTTTACCGCTTAGAAAACATGACAAATGGAAACTGGGAACAACAAAAGTCACACGTTTAATTCATTTTCTATTTCTCCTCTAAATGATATTAATTTCTAACAAAAATGTGTGAATGTGTGAGCTTCTCTCAGCTAAAGTTTGTTACATTGGTTTAAATTTAATTTAACTTCAACAAAGCAGCACCAGTCTTGTTTATCCTGCCCCAAAATTATCGTTCTCCTACATCTCACAACATAGAAAGAAAATGGAACTAAATTCTCAAAAGACAAAACTATTGACGAACACTAATGAAAACATCATCAAAATGAACAATAAGAATTACAGTACATCATGAATAAACTATCTAGGACAAATAATAAAATTAATTAATTAAGGAAGTTTAACGACCCATCTCGGCAGCATAGTACAAATTCTGAGATCTGAGCTTTCTCCTCACTGTATACAGGAAACAAAAAAACAAAAAAACAAAAAAAAAACTGAAGGAAATAGATAATATTCAGCCACATCCTACCTCTTCTACTATATGAAGCCAAAACTTGGATAAGCAGAGAAAGAAACATGTTAGAAACATTCAAAATCTTCTCGGGCTTCTATCCAGGTAAAAACTTGGCTTGACACCAACGTTTCGAAGAAGTGCATCTTCCTCGTCTCGCCAGGAAAGCTTCAGTTCTTATGTTAGAAACATGTCTGTCAAAGAAAGATTCTTGAGATCAGACTCCATGACAGAATCTACAATGAAAACCCCAAAGGAGATGACAGTATCAGCGACACAAAAATATCAGTCACTTATACAAAATGGAATTGGGCGGGTCACATCATGAGGATAGACCACCACATATTTGCGCATAGCGAGGGACCCGAGAACCGGCCACAGGTTTCACTTATGCTTTACATTTTCTTCCGACTTTTGTCATCACCTGACGTTTGGATCATCAGGCACGCCCATCTCACTTAACGCCTATCAGCTGCCTGTGTTCTGTTTTAAAGCCCACCAGTTCAACCGAGTGACCTTATCACTGAAAGCCATTCCAGTATTAATATGTTGCTGGTATCTTTTATCATTAACTTTAATGGGAAAGAGTAAGCATGGATAATTAAGTACTGTGATGTGACAAAGTATTTTCAAGAGGTCTATAATTTACCAGAAGTAGGTCCCCTCTGTACGTTTACCGGGACGTGTAGCTGAAATCATTAAGGCGGATTCGTGAATGGGAGGAATGTGGTTCAAATGTCACCAGAATCTCTATTTGGGGATTTCTGCCAGATTTCCTTAGTCCTCAACCACCAATCGTGGGGGAGATAGCATAAACTTAGGACTGCAACATTTGCACCAAATGTTCTTTTCATTTCATGTACCACTAGTGACAATGCCAATGAAGTAGGAGAACACCAAACACTGTTTAATAAATTCAAGTTACGTCATTTGTCACTTTAATATCTCAGATATAACAGGTTTTATCAAAATTGCAAAACAATTTTTGAGAAAACGATACCTAACGAAATATTTTCCTTCAAAGACTAATTTGGAATACGAATATTTTCTTAGAGTTCAACTGGAAGTTAAAAATGTGTACTTACCAAAGTATTACATTTGGAAATCTGACTTATCGTATTCACATGGATATTTTTGGAAAAATATTTCATTTTTGTGCAATTTTGTGAATCTCAAACCTATAGCCAAATTCTGGCATAGCATGTCTGAATGCTATACAATACTTCAACTAGCTAACACGTAGATAGTGCAGAAAATAGTGCTTTTTATTTAATCACTCGTGCATATTCATTAAAATGGAGAAGAATCGTTGCATTTCACTAAAAGTTTTAACATCAAGATTTCATAAAAAAAAAAAAAATGCATTTTTAAGAGGTCTTAAATTAAAGGTCCACATTATTTTGCACCGTGACATTGAGAAGAAAACATTTACTTTTCAATCTTTAACGGGTTAGTGTAATTTTCTGGGCCAAACCAGTTCAAATCTCAATAAAGTGTTTGTGTGAGTGTGTGTGTGTGTGTGTGTGTGTGTGAGATTGTGTTGTGTGTCTAAGAACGAAATGACTCAAAAAGTCGGTTAAATATCAAATTTGATAATTAAGTTCAGCACCCTCCAAGTATACTACGAGAATATTTCAAAAAATCTGCCCACCCCAAACTACCCTTCATGGGAAAATTTTTGAAAATGTTGATTTTCTGAAAAATTGCTGTTATGATTTTTTATTAAAATTCCATATATTAAAGCTATTTACATTTTAAATAAATTGTATATCGTAAACTTTCTGAGAACAGCCTCTGAAAACTGTTTTATTTTGGATGACTTTAGTATAACTTATAAATCATAACAAATAGACAAAAACCTATTCAACAAAAAATGTGAGTCTCGTTAAAACGCAATTGTGGCATATATGCTTTTGTGTCGGATTAAAAACTCAAGTGATATTCCTTGTTATTAGTTTGAATTTTAAATTTTTCTCAAACGGGAAACCATTTTTCGTTTCATATCATTTTAGGTTACTCCTAGCTACGCAAAGAGAACCGAATTTCAAAGTCAATCGCATAGTGACTATTGTGTATGCCGTAAGAGTATTATTCTCTTATTTTCCTTCTTCTATGAACTAAATAATAAGAACATTTCTGATAATGTTTATCTTGAATTGGCATGATGTGACTATGTACATGCTGTATTGTGTTGTATTCCAGCAAAAAATTCGATACCGAGATTTCACCAGAAACAGACGTTCTAGGTTCCTCTGTATAAAAAAATAGTTTTAGTAAATCGTCCATGTGTGTGTGTGAGTGTGTGTGTGTCTGTGTGTGTGTCCGTGTGACATGTGTCCGTGTGTCTGTGAACACGATAACTCAAAAACGAAAAGTCGGGAAAATACAAAACTTGGTTTAGTATCCTTCAAGAAAATCCCCTCCCCCATCACAAACTATCCTTTACATGGAAAAATTGTTAGAAAATGTTGATCTTATCAAAAATGGCTCTAACGATTTTGATTAAAATATCGTACATTAAAGATATTTATAGTCCAAATAGAATGTATATCTTGAATTTTCTGGGAATAGCCTCTGAAGACCTGTTTATTCTGGATGGCACTTTGTTGAATTTTGCTTAACTGCTACACCGTAAGATATAAACAAAAACTTGCTGTACAAAAAACGTAGATCTTGCTAAAATATACAATTTATATCCTTTACGTTTTTGTTGCGGAGGTAACCGTTTCCTAGTAATTCCTTTTCATTGGTTTCAATTACAAAGTACTTATAGTTTTCTCAAACAGGAAGTGCCCGTTTTTCTTTTGTTCTACTCCTGGTCAAGTAAAGAAGCGATTTGCAATGACAATCGCATAACGACAGCTTTTAAAACATTTGACTATTACTTTTAGCATAGCGCATTCGTTTAGTTCCCTTCTACTTATAAGGAACTAAGAGCATTCAGAAATGCTTATCTCGATTAGCATAGTGTAGACAGAAGAATAATCTTTTGTAAGAAGTTTATTTGAGCAGCTAGAGAAAGTGATGCGAGTGTAAGACATCAGATTTTTCTTTCTAAATCGTTGTTCAAGCGGTGCCTTCCAATAGCAATGGCTACACTGAATGCATTTAAATAAATGAGATCGCGAACGTGCAAGAAAGAAAGTGGGCTAGAAAGATGCTAGTGCCAGAGATAGGAACCTCGAGGAGACTGCGGAGTGCTCTTGTTTTCCCAGTCGTCGCCTAAGAAGCTTAGGGCATGTAATGTCACTCGTCGGCTCTACTAGACGCTGTTATCGCCCCCCAAAACATGTCACTTGTATTTGTGAGGGAGCATTGCTACAAATGTCACCAACAGCCAATACTCCCAGCTCTGTAAAGATCGATGGCGTGGGAACAGCATAATCGATACAGTAAAACTAAATTGAGGTGAATGTGAAGGCGTAATCAAAACCATACGCTGTGAAAATGTTTATAACCACAACTGCTGGTAGACACGCGTGTGGCATACATTATAGATGTGCGGCAAAGTGTAATGTATCGAAAGTCATAAATTTATATACGCTAACGTTTTTAATTATCAGCTAACTTTCTTATACAAACGTCTAGTATATACAATTTTAACCTAATCTGCAAAACCATTGCATTAACAGGACAAAAGTAATATATAAATTTAAGGATTTGGTGCAAGTTCAACATACCTCAAGGTAAATAGTTGCAACATTTGATTTACTTGGGAGATACAAAACTGGTATTAGACGTTATTTTTAAGCGTTGCGCTGCTTAAATCACTCTCTATGTAAAACATTAAAGGCATTTTTCTAAGGTGCAGTTTTTTGTTATTTCCGCATGCTCAAAATCCATTTTCTCCCATTAAAATATAGCTAGAAGTCTAATAATTTTTACCAAAGCACTGTTTTATTTTTTATATTGAGCATAGATTAGATTTAAAAAAAATTAATATTATCAGACGCTGTTCTCTGTAATCTTTGAAATATACAATACTTTTTTAAAAAAAGACTACTCACTTAAGGAAAATTTGATTCAAAAAAATTTTACAAAGGTATAAATGAATATAATTTTAAAAAAATCAGCAAACGACTTTCTCTATAAACTGTTGTTGCAAAACATCATTCCTTTATCTATATATGGCAGTCAGAAATTATATTACTTCATTTTAAGTATAAAGAGAATAGATAATACACATGTGACTAGGCTAAAGCGATAGTAACATGTTTTAAAAAGCCGATCTCTGTGTAAAACTATTGCAATTTTGTTGGCTTCGTACAGCCAAACTAAAGAAATACGAAACAAACGAGGACTTCCCGTTTGAGAAAAGTATTTTAAAACCGAAACCAATAATAGGGAATATCTCGGAAATAGTTCTATAAAATACTATATATGACATAAATTGTGTGCTTGAGTGACATCTACATTTTTGTGGTGTGCATTTTTGTCCATCTCTTATAGTTTACAGTGATGCAAAAGTTATTCAGAATGAAGAGAACTTTGGGGAATATTTCCAAGAAATTCAGGATGTGCATTTTATTTTGCAGGTAAATATCTTTAATATTTAGCATTTTAATCAAAAGCATTAGAAACATTTTTGAGAAAATCAAAATTTTCGAAAAATCTTTCACGTAAAGGGTAGTTTGGGGTGAGCGAAGTTTTCTGAAAATCTTCATGTCGCATCCTTGATAAACTCACAGGTACCTTTTTCTACAATTTTTTTTTTTTTTTTTTTTTTGGAAATGAGGCTTCAAAGTATATATTTCAGCGGAAATCTCAGTAGATTTTGGGTAGAATACAATATCTTCTCTACCTACTACGCACATTGTAATGATATGGGCTAGAGAAAGCAAAACTCATTTTTAGGAAAAAGGTCCGTGCGTGTGCCTATGTGTCACGCACGGCGGAAATAAAGCAAGCCAGTTGGAGAATTTAGTGTCACGCGGGCCTGTTACCATTGTAGTTTAGTGGTCAGAGCAACTGGACGGAAACCGGGGATATTCGTGGTTCAAATTACGGCTTTAGCATTGGATTTTTCAGGCGATTCTACCTTTCCAACTTCTGTCCTACACGCGACTGGTGTGAAGGAAACAATGGATTCACAGTGTATTAATTGTTACTTGTTACTTTTTTTTTTTTTTTGACTAAATGAAATGTTCCTCTGTATGCGGTATCTTTTCAGTTCTGACCTAAATTTGTTTTTATTCATATGCACAGTAAAAGCTTGTGAGCATTCTGAATGTGCACAGGAGATTGAGAGCTGGATAGCCTTTGAAATATGAAAGCATCTGCTCCAAAACAATTATGATTACGAACATGTTGATACAAATGCAGCTGCTCACAACAGCAAAAACAACAAAGATGATATAAAGTATGCTTATCTTACGAAAGAAAAGAACATTCTGTGGATGTTTGTTGTGCATGTCATTAGTACAGCGCTCTAAGACAAGAACGAAGTATAATGTGAAAATTAAATTGAGAATATGTAGTCCTAAATATGCGGTTCTGCGAGCATGTACCTTATCTATTTCTGCCAAAGTCGCTTGGTGGCAGGATTAACACATTATTATATTCACTGCATTAAAAATAACACTAAGAAGTATTAACATCGACGTCCCGTCCTCTAGCGACCTTTGACTTCTACCGAAATCAGCTACTTACTTTGCAGTGTGGTCGTTGCGATGAAGAAGGGCCATCCAGAAAGTGACATGATTTGGCATAACTAAATAATAACAAAAGATATCTACACAAAACTTTATTTACAAAGTTACAGTGCCTTACAGTATTTGTCAACGCAATCTCTATTCTGTCTCGTGGCACCAGTTTTTCAATGCCGATGTTATACTTTTCTACCGCTAAAGAACTTATTCATTTTTTTGAACCCACAAAATATCGGTCAATCGAATTTTATAGGCGAATAACGCAGTGTATAGTGATAGTGTAATGAACAAGTCTTGAATGAAGAAATGGCACATGATTTAGGAGAATACAAGGATGAACCATTGTATACGAGAAAGGCCGGCGTGGAAGATCATCAATCGCTATGATGGAGTTGAAAGCAAATGTTGATAAAAGAATTCAGAAAAACCGGTGTTTCATTCTGGACACCGTACATGACTTTTTAGATGGTAAAGATTTTCCAGCCATGAAGGCCTCAAAGTGACAGTAATATTTTGGCTCAGATCTTTAACGGTGAAAGAGTACAACATCTGTGTTGAAAAATGGGTACACGCGACAAAGAATACCTTGACAGCAATGACGATTGCGTTGAAAACTGGGTACACGCGACAAAGAATACCTTGACAGCAATGACGATTGCGTTGAAAAATGGGTACACGCGACAAAGAATACCTTGACAGCAATGACGATTGCGTTGAAAAATAGGTACACGCGACAAAGAATACCTTGACAGCAATGACGATTGCGTTGAAAAATGGGTACACGCGACAAAGAATACCTTGACAGCAATGACGATTGCGTTGAAAAATGGGTACACGCGACAAAGAATACCTTGACAGCAATGACGATTGCGTTGAAAAATAGACTAAGGTGCTGCAACTTTGTAAATGAAGATTTGTGTTGATAACTTTCATTATTATTTAACTATGCCAAATCGTCTATCACTTTCTGGATAGTCCTCGTATTTGGCCCATAAGACAAATGACGTCATACCAGTCACGCTTGCGCAAACGCTAATAAAATCAAGGTGTGCTACCGATATTGATGCCACATTTTATCGAGCTTAAAGGAGCAGTTTTAAACGTCAAAGTTTTAAATTGCCGTACATTCAAAGAAAGAGTAACCAATAAATCCAAAATGTGTTAAAAATTAGGGTGTTCACGTGATCTTATTTAGCAGAAGGCACCGCATATGAAATTTCCTTTATCTTTCTCGTATGTTACGTCCTTTTTACTTAAGATTGATGCCTCAGAGCAAAAATTTGAAAACTCGGCCTAATATTTGATTATTCTCATACATGTTAAGCGGCAGAGATGCAAATGCTGGCTAACAGCTACCTCTTTAGTAAACTGCCAGAATTTATGCAGTGTTGGAATATCACCTGAGGGAAGATCACTGCTATATCAATTTTTGTCTCTAGGGTGAATGCCGCACTGGTATTCAATTTGTCTCCGGAACGCTGAGCTCTATGATCAACAGGGAAAGCAATTCCATTTTGTTAGAATAATTTTCTTGGTGGCTTATGGCTGGCTCCATATTAGCGGACCGTTGCGATTCATTAATATTCATGGAGCGCAGTGCAGTTAACATGGAAACAGCCCCGCACACACACACAGGCGCGCACACACACACATGATAACACTTGTCTCTGGTTCGCCTCTTTCTTGCTTCATCTTCCTGCCCATGGTGGTTATGTTTACATCGCATCTGATAATTATTCCTCTAACCATTGCTGCGCCCAGATAAGAACTGGCTCTACGGCGTGTGCGTAATGTGGAAGGCGATTTTGTGGAAGCAAAATGCAGCCCACTAACTCAAACAACAGTTATTTTACTGTGGCATAAATTAGGCACCCTTGGAAATTATTTAGAAGTGTATGTTAGCCTGGCCTGGATTCAAAACCAAACAGCGTTGCTCAGCTCAACGAAAAGCTGCTGCGAGAAGCAGGAACGTTGATATTTGCAACACTGACACCCATTTGTAGCTTCACATACATCCCCTGTTATTTATTTATATATATATATATATATATATATATATATATATATATATATACACAACATTCACATAGGTTCCCCCCCCCACATTGCGTTATGCACAATAAATGCTTTTCTAGAAGTAACTTTTTTTTCAAAATAAGCAATGTGTGTAGGCCACGCAATTGAAAAGAATAAATAAGAGTAAAAAACCTTACAAAATATTAATTTCTAGTGTACTTGGAAAACACCATTTAGATAACTTTAAATCTATCTACGAATTATCACTTCAGTTTCACTCCCCATAATACCCTATTACCAAACTATAAGCATTCCTCGTATATTTTTGGTCTTTAAGCTACATAAAACACACGATTTGAATTGAAATATAATATAGTTCTTCGTTCCACTGTTTCACGAGTTATCGGACGGGTAGCGTTCAAATCGTTTATATTTTAATAGTTGGCGTTGATATCACAAAACTCAAAACTACCAATATTTGAATACAAAATCTTCACTAGCCGTTAAAAGCTACTAGAAACAGAGAAAAGTGGCAATGTATTC
This sequence comes from Hymenopus coronatus, assembly GCA_030762935.1. NCBI lineage: Eukaryota > Metazoa > Arthropoda > Insecta > Mantodea > Hymenopodidae > Hymenopus > Hymenopus coronatus. The sequence goes on from CM060890.1 coordinate 107,233,646, forward strand.
TGTTACGTTAATGTGTGTGCCAAAGAATACAGATTTTAGTGTGTTTAATTTTTAGTAATTTTTACTAGTTCCTTCTTTGGTGACATTTTCTACTTTGGCAGCGTCATTGTTGTGGCCCGGAAACAGTTGCTTCCCGCCTAGACCGCTGTTGTATTTTCCTCTACCATGCAGATTTTCGTAAATTTTACGGTTTAAGAAGTGTCTCTACAGAGTGGGGATGGTGGGTTATACCAAGTTCAAACGATATTTTGTCTTCTACACGCTTCGCAGTGGATAATAGGTTAGTTTCACTTCTTAAATGCGTTATACTAGATGGTAGAAATATTGCACTTTCCTAACGAAAAAAGAGCAGTCACAAACTTCACAAAAATATTCCGCTAGACATAACAGATGGTCCAACTGCCCCGTATTTTGCGTATACAGTATTTGGTGCGTAAAATGAGTTGCAGAACTCAACGGAGCTATTTCAAATTAAAACCTGGCAATGGAGTACAGGCGAGAGCTACCTACGCCTTACACGTCTTGCTATAAGCGCAGACTGAGCGGATCATGCTCATTGCGAGGGGTAAGAAGGTCGCTCTCGTCCAGTTCTCCACTGACAGGCTTTTAACTTGAAATATCTCCGTTGAGTTCTATAACTCTTTTAACGCATCAAGGGATATCTCAACACGCAAATACGGGGCAGTTGCGCCATCTGATACTTACATAAGAAGACGCATAATTATTGATTCTGCGGAACAGAGGGAATGATGCAGAATAAAGACAATTTCTCCGCTCTGGGTTGAGAGACAAGTATATGCCATCATTGCTCACCAATAACTAATATTAATTTAAGATTTTTTTTTTGTGGCAATATTTCTATAAGTAGTTTTCAAGCACGACCTGCGCATACTTACACAGCTATAGCCACCAGGCACTGTTTCCTGGAGGTAATGACTCCACTATTTCAAAAAATAAAGAAACAAATAAGATAAATAAATGATCTGCGTTGATGAAAATATTCGACCGCCAAAGGCAGCTACTACATCTCTACTTGGCTGAGTCAGAATGCCAACTACTCAACATACTTCGGAGCAAAGTTGAAGAGGGGCGAGATAGCAAATACGTCATTGGGAGATCATAGCACAAGTATTTGCGCGTTCTGCCACTTCGTTTCAACACACAATCAGCCTTGCCCTCAATGCTGAGTTTACATACCGCAGGCAAATTCATGTGAGTCGTGAGTAAATCACTGCTCTCTAGCGCGCACCCAAGCTCGAACAGCCTTACCTAAGGGCTAATTATAATCTTGCGAAACACATCTAAGTTGTAAGCTGGCATAAAGAAAGAATATGGTGGGTGCAGTACTCTTACGACATTAAGACCTTGAGAAAACTCGAGTGCATATTTAAAATTCATTTGAAGGCGCTCGAAGCAGCAAATAAAGTAATTTACTGAGGTCATGTTTTGTGCTTCCCGGTAGATTAATTGTGAATCGTGCTGGAAATCTTTGTTAGTTGCTGTGAATGCGTTAAAGCAAAATTTTAGCCGCACTCTTTGATACTGTAACCACGGCGGCTCCTTTCTCGAGGCGAATAAAAGGTTGAAACGAATTGCAATGTTTCGATTACGAAGACAGAATTTCTCTTTTGAATATCCTTATTAAAACAAGGACTGAGTGTTAAAGGAACTGAAATATTCCATTATGTATGCATACTTTATTTTCATGGTCTCTTTTTAAGGTAGGGCCACGATTAGATTAAGATAAAAAAGCAATTTCGTTGACTGGTTTCTGCTCGAGACAAATTCAACACATTTCGTCTTCCTCAAACTAAAATGCCACAGACAGACGGGGAGGAAAAAACCCAGGATTCTGTTGGAAGACTTGGCTAGTTGGTTATCGGCTGCCAATCCCAGTACAAGCGTGAAGACAAGCAGATCTGCCCGTCAGGGGCTAAGTCAAATCCAACGCTCCAATTCTCTCTGCTGAAAGAATCTATGCGAAGGAACAAGAATGCTTTTGGCGACATGAATCCTGTTCTCGGGGAACCACAGACGCCAAAGAAAGTTGTCTAGAATGTTTACAGAAATAAGACATCAATACAGCGAGATTGGCGCAATTGGTGTACTCAAACATCTCTAATTTCACATCTGATTATAAGTACACTCATATCGCGCCATGACAAGCCTAGAGCTATCATTAAAAAAAGCTGTGTTCCATTCACATGCCTTTCTATACATATCTGTGACAAATTATTGTTAAAATATTATTATTCTTTCCACTTGATGCTAATCGAGATAAACATTAGCAGAAACGTCTGATTCTTTAGTGTCTTACAAGTAGACGGTAAATAAGGGAATATTCTAGGCTAAACTGAGAGTCACATGTTTTAAAAAGTGGTTGTTATGGGATTGGAATCAGTTTCTTTGCGAGGCCAGGAAGTGATAAGTTCCTGTATGAGACAAGTTAAAATATTTTAAAACTGAAGCCAATAACAAGGACTGTCTTGAAAATGGCCAACTCCACGAAAAAAAATGTATATTACATAACTTGTGTTTTAAGAAGCTCTACATGCTTTAAGTAGTAAGTTAAGGTTTACTAGGTATACAAGATATAAAAAAAAAAAAAAATCCATCCAGAATAAAAGGGGTATTTAGAGGCTATTCCCAGACAATCCAAGATATGCATTTTATTTACCATGTAAATATCTTAAATATAAGAGATTTTTAATCAAAATCGCTAAGCCATTTTTGAGAAAATCAAAATTGTCGAATTTTTTCCCATGGAAAGGGATAGTAGGGGTGGGGGATTTTCTTGAAAATCTTCGTGTCGCATCCTTAATAGATATTGAACTTAAATATCAAGTTTGGTATTTAAAGGACTATTTGTTTTTGAGTCACGTGTTACACACACACACACACACACACACACACACACACACACATATATATATATACAAACATGGATCTTTTACTAAAAGTGTTTTCTTTATTCAGGGATCTCCAACCAAGTATTTCCGGTGAAATCCCGGTATCGAATTTTTGGGGTGGAATTCAATAGCTTCTTTACCTACCATGTACATTGTGCATATTTCTTAGAGAAAGTATACATGAATATAGAAAAAGAGTACACAGACTAAAATAATAGTAGTTTTCTCTTAACTTGTAATCGAATTTCTGCGTACATTAACTTATGTTTAGTACATTAACACATCGATGCTTCAAGTTCTAACCATTTTCCTTAATTAAGCTTTGTCAAATAGGGTTTTGCATTACCTATCCTGCAATAATTTTCTCCTAATGACGGTCGAAACGTTAATATTTGTCAGTACTTCTTTCAAATTGTTACTGGCGTGAGCTTTGAAAGCTATGTTCTGATATATATTGCAATCTTTTTATTTTGCCTTAACGTCCTTTAGCCTGGTAGGTCATATCGATCCATGAATGGATGACGTGTATAAAATGGTGCTAAAATAATCTCCCTAGGGTTAAAGTTGCCCGACATTTGTCTTCTCAGGACAAAGTTGTCATATCTTGTTTCCTTTCAACAATCTATGTTTTATTCCAGGCTCACAAAGGTTTTTATTGTCTTAAGTCCTTTCTTTTGTTATCACCATCCAGCGACTTGCTTTTTACTCTTTAAACTAATGCTTCAGTACATTTTATGTAAGAACTAGAAATAGGAAGATTTTCTGCAAGCGTATAACTGTATTTCCTTTTTTATTTGGGGCGCGTAAAATATTTTCTGGTATTTTATTTATCTTTGACTTAAAGCGCTTCTCTAGCTGTATGATTTAACTACCAAACTTCTTTATTTTACTATCTTTTTTGAGTTATTTTCATTTTTCTTTCCGCTACATTTTAGAATTTTGAGACGTATTATTTAAATAGTCATTTATGCAACGATCCTAAAATGGTAGTTATTAGGATACGAGTGAGAGGTAAAACCTCACAAGTACACTAGCAATGACCACTATATGAGAGTTGCATACATTTTTCTACGACACGTAGATGTAAATATATAATATTTAGATAGGTATCCTACATATGAAAGATGAACTCCGCCGACCGCATCGATAACAAATGAAATTCGATTCACGGTTATAGTTAATTTGCAAGACGGAGACTGAGGTATTTTAGTCTAGAGATAATAATATGAAATTTAGTTCCACGCCTCCTTATATAACAGAAGAGGCGAGTAACTTCACTCTCGGAAAATGTCCTCATAGTTTACTTTGAAGAAATGCCAACAACAATGAAATCCCAAACCTTGTATACAAATCATGTTAAACATGATTAAAACTACTCTAAATGTGAAACATAAAATTGATATATCCGAATATCCCTCTTAAAACAGAAATCTGTAGGGTACAGTGGGGAAAAAGCGAAAATATTGATGAAATTACAACCTTCATTGATGAAGCTCCCGACAATATATATCTACTGATAAAGGCATGTAAATATAACTAACTAATCTCGTAAAAATAAATGTTTTGGCTGGAAGTAGAGCTAGATCGCATGCCCTGAGTTATTGATTTCCTCGTCTCTGTGATGCCAATGTCATAACCTACGTTCCTTACGTAATATTCTAAGTTTAGATTCGAAAAACAATTACTTATTCTTAGAATTCTTATATATCATTAAATATTCATGGATATTATTGTACACTTAGATGTTTCTGTAACTTTATGCAGATTAGCAGGCCGTGAACAGACATTAATAGAGCAGCGCGCAACGTGAACATCTATATCGAAATGAAAACCTGTATCGAAATGGTCTTCATTGCGATATAGATTTTTAAGAGTAAACGGACAAATTTCAGTATATAAGTATGAAACGTCCTTTACTCTATAAGTATGTTTTTATTTTACTGCCAACTCTATTAACTTCCAAATTCTTAACAAACCCTGGAGTAACATAAATGATAAAACGTTAAAACAATGAAATTTCGATATGAAATTTTTGGGTTGAATTCAAGCAATGTCTTCATCTACCTACTATGTATGTAGTAAAGAAAGTGCATCTCATTTAGTTTTTATTTGTTTATATATTTTGCGTTGAGTTCATTACGACACTTTCAAGGTTCATCTGATGGCATGTGCTAACAAAACAAGAATGGAAAACTTGCTTTCGAAAAAGAGAGAAAACAGAATATAAAACAAACGATGGAATCAACAAATACAAGCTACCCATTCTGTTCTGTCTTTGTTTCGTCCCAACTGCACGTGAATTTTATATTCAATAGTTCGCTTACAAAGGCAATGTGCTATAAAATTCTTCCAAACTTAACTAGTACAAAGTCCTTCCTCTTAACTTCTGTACGACTGTTTCCTGGAGCACTCTCTACGAGATAGAATTTCCCGAAAATATAGCGCTTATCAAATATATCTTGACGGGTTTCATAAATCTTGACATTATCCGCGTTTTATTCCTTCCATCGGGGTGCTTTGTAGTGGGCTTTTAGAGCGCCATTGCTCCGCAGGAAGCTATCCTTCATGCGGCCTGGATGCATCGCGATTTATTTTCCTTGCTTTCCTACCTAGGCTTCCTTTTTATTTCAGTTTGCGAGGGCCGTGTATTGATTCACGGCGAAGTCCCGGCGTCAATGTGACATACATTATGCACACGACACGAGGAGCAAGCCGGCCAGGGAAGGGATTCACACTTTCGCTTAAGTGGCGAACCTCGCACGGGACGGAATCGCATGCAACTTGCAAATCCAACTCCTCCTCCATAACCCCGCGTTGCCACATCTGTTAGTGAAATATCCTATATCCTCTTTAGTTAATACTTTGATCCTTTTATCTCATTCTTAACCCTAATCTATTTTAGGGTTATAAATATTTACTTTCTCTAGCCCCGTATGTACAATGTACATATAGGCTAGAGAAGGTATTGTATTCCACCAAAAAATTCGATGTTGAGATTTCACCAGAAATATATGTTTTGGGGTCCCCTGAGTCCGAAAAAGAATTTTTTGAAAAAGGTTCGTGTGTGTCTGTGAACAGCATAGCTCAAAAACGAAAAGACCGTTAAATACCAAATTTGGTATTTAGGTTTGATATCTTCCAAGGATGCGACACGAAGATTTTCAAGAAAATCCTCCCACTACAAACTACCCTTTACGTGGAAAAAATTTCGAAAATTTTGATTTAATAAAAATGGCTATAACGCTTTTGATTAAAATCCCACATTTTAAGATATTTAAATGTATATAAAATATATATATTAAGTTTTCTGGGAATAGCCTCTGAAGACCTCATTATTCTGGATGAACTTTGCCGAATTTTGCTTAGCGGCTAAAGCGCAAGACAAAAGCGTACTACACGAAAAATGTAGACCTCGTTAAAACACACTATTTATGTCCTTTGCGTTTTGTTGTGTAGTTAGCCTCTTCCGAGATATTCCTTGTTATTGGTTACTAATTGTGAAGTACTTTACTTACTTTTCTCAGGCAGGAAGTGTCCGCTTTTCTTTTGTACTACTTCCGGCCAAGCAAATAAGCGATTAGCATTGACAGTCGCATACATAGCTTAAAAGATTTGACACTTTAGCAAGCGCATTCCTTTAATTCCCTTCTACTTATAAGGAACTAAGTAATAAGAACATTCTGCTAATGTTTATCTCGATTAGCATCGTTAGAAGATTGCAGAGGAGCTAGAGAATGTTATCAATCCATTTTAAAACACAATATTTTACTTCATTCATAATATACCTATGTAACATATAATTAAACAATTTTATTAATATCAGATTACATCGAATTGCACGATAAATAATTTCAGCGTAAATGGAAACCTCAACTTTAATGTAAGATATCAGATTTTTTTAGCTTTGTTTAAAATATAGTTGTAAAAAGAAGTATGAAAATAAATAAAATATTTATAAATATCCATGCAATAGTTCTGAAAAAAATCTGACGTGTTCCATTCACATAACTTTCTCTACATCTCTGTCACAAATCATTGTTAGAAAGCTTATCCTTCTATCCCCAAATGACAAATAAAATGTATATCTTGAATTTTCAGGGAATAGCCTCTGAAGAGTGCTTTATTTTGGATGAATTTTACGGAATTTTGAATAACTGCTAAACCGTAAGAGATGGACAAAAACTTAATACACGAAAAATGTAGCGCACGTTAAAAGACATTATTTGTTATATACTTTTTTTCGCGGAGTTCATCGTTTTTGCATCATTCCTTGTTTTTGGTTTCTGCTTTGAAAAACATACTTTTTCATACAGGAATTTGTCAACTGCTGTCCATACAAACACAGGAACTTCAGTCACATAGCATCAGCTTTGACCTATGGTACTCTCTTATTTCGCTTCTACTTACAAGGAAGCAGGTAATAAAACTATTTCTTTTACTTTTTTCTGATTAGCATGAAGTAAATAGAAGTATAAGCTTTTTAAGAATAATTTGTTGCAGAGATGTAGAGAAAGTCATGTGAATGGTACACATCAGATTTTTTTCTAATATCACCGGTGCTTGTGTAATTAAATAATAAACTTCATATTTCAATAGAAAAAAAATAAAAAATACTAAAATGACAATTAAGTAATTTGTTTCTCCTAAATTAAAAATGAAGAAAACTGCTGTAGAGGGGAGAAGAAAGAGGCAGGAGGGTCCAACTTATGTGTCTGAAGGGTTTTAGACTGTTTGAAGGTATGCAACTTAGAGGGAAAATGTTTCGTATTTTAAAACTTGATCTCGTTTACAGTCTTTTCAACATTTTTTGTCATTCAAAATGTTCCACACGATGCAGATTTTATTCAAGCTCTCTTAAATTTTTAGGATAGGTTCTTAACAGGTAAAAAAGGGTTTCTATCATATGATGTCTTAAAAGTCCTAATATTGTTTTAGATATTGATTTTTAAAATCAATTGTATTATAAAATTTCTTGAATTTTTGTCTGTTTTTTGCTTTAATATTTTTATCTGTAGATCTAATTGTGGTACAATACATTCATACGATAGCTCTGTTTGCGATACTTAATTGCATGTTTTGAAAAATTAAAAAGTATAATTTTGCATGATTTTCATCGTGTGGAGTGACTTGGATTTGGCGCCATATTTTTAATTTAAAATGTAATAATTCAAAAACTGCTTATGATACATAAACCAAATTTTAAAGCATTAACTACTGTGCAACATATATGCACGTTCAAAATTTCAGCCTTATTAGTTGAAAACTGTTGGATTTAGGAATTGCACAGATGCATTACTTTAATTCTTAATACAAGATAATACAAAGCATTTCCGTTGAACCGGCCATTCTTACAATATACAAGTTGGGATTTACCGATTTTTCATTTTTGACTTATCCGCATACGCATACATAGCCCCTTTTCCAACAATATGCACTTCAAAACGTGTACTTTCCATTGAAATTCCTGTATAGCATTCTTGGGCGCAATGCGACATTTCTTTCATTTTCCAGGTACGTGGTAGAGAAAAATAAAGTGTAATTGTTCTATTCACGTTACTTTAGTCACTATAAAGTTTTTAAAAGAAATACGTTGTTGCATACAGCAATTTGCAGTTTAACAAGAGGAAACTCAGAAATCAGCTTCTTCCCTGCTCCTCTCTGCCGAAGGCTAGTAACACTAAAGTATGTTGATGTACATTATGTATTTGAATTAGTTTAATATTTTTCCCGTCCGTTTTAGATTACTTCCATTGGTTTACCAGTTATTCAAAGTGATATAAAAATAAAAAATGAAGAAGAATTTAGCGGATATTCTGATAAATTTCAAGATATAAATTTTATTAGCAAAAGAAATAACTTCAATATATTGCATTTTAATTAAAATCAATAGTTTATTTTAGAGATTGAAAAACAGTATTTTCGTTCTGGCTTACTTAAACAATTTTTAATCACACATGATATTTGACATTTATCTAATCTATGGTTTTGTAGTTAGCTGTTCACAGAAATGTATATTTCTATTTGTGGGAAAGATACCCTTATCTAAAAGCATGTATTTCGGGTGATATTTGCATACAGAATTATTGAGTTGCTTTCTCTACCTAGTCAAGTCCGAGTAGCATACTAAGGTCGTTAAGACATGGGATCGCGACCGAGAGGTCTGTAGTTCAAACCCCGCCAGGGCCATCCTCCCCCGTCATAACTGCCAAAGTGGGGAGGTACCCTAAAATTACGCCTAGAACTTTTCCGTTTCCAAATTTTCATCCCAAGTAACATTGCATTTCATGCATCACCAGGTTTACGCCCGAAGTGTTGTACATGGTAAAAGCGGGCTTGAACACCATTAAAAAGAAAAAAATCCTACTTAAAAGTGATAATGTAAGTCTGAACCATGGTTTCCAACATTCCACTTATGGTCTAGGCCAGACTGTTCCAACTCGACTGGTCTGAGTCAAGAAAATTCGTGTGTACTCAACCAAGAACCCCGAGCCCAGCTGGAGAGAATGTGATAGTCAAGACATCACTGGATGAAGGTCCTACCACAATGCTTGCATCCTGCCAGTTCATTTCCAACTCTTTATTCAGCCGTAACGACACCTGGCGCACAATTCTAAGTTGTATTGCATGTTGCAGGTACACCCCTGTGAGTCGTGAGTTTCAGGCGCTGCTCTTTTGCCGCGCATCCAAACTGTAACAGTCTGGTCTACACTACACGGCCTTCGGAGAATCTCTCGCTCGAAATGACTGGAGGTATTTATAACTAGAGTCGTCCATATAAAACAATGGAATCTACCTTCAGTGAACTTTCAATGAACCGGACGGGGCCTTAGAATACTTCTCATGAGCTGGTTAAGATATGAAGACCTAGAAGAGCAACTTAAAACGCTGAATCATGGCCTCGAATCGCACCACAGGGCTTAGTATAAAACCTGTGAACTACACCTCCGAGCTAAGCCGTCAGTCAAAATGCATGAACTTAAGACTGATCGTTAGCTAATTGATTCCTAAAAACATCCCTTCATACTTGCCATGATTAGGATGAGAACTCTGGGGTAGGGCACCAGACACACATCCTTTTGCACCTTTGCCACTTACGTGACCTCAGGGAGAGAGGGATGAGCGGACCTGAAGAGCGCCCAGATGACGACGGGCGCAAGCAAGAATGGAGTCCCTATCTGTTAAAGAGTTGAAACGCTTCCGATTCCGCCCCAAACCGTATTTAAGAGTCCCCGAACCTTTCGGCGAGTAGCCGGAGAGCGCCCTGAAGCCGGAAGGTAGGTCCCGACTGAGTGTTCCAGACGACGAATCCAGGACAACTTTTACAATATTTTTACCACCCAGCCACAACCGGCCGATCACCGTCGCCTGGTCCTTCAACCCTGACCCTGGAAACCCCCAAGTCAAGTATGCCGGCGGCGGTGATCGAACCCACGACCTCCCGAATGCGGTACACAAAGGAAACCGATTGAACCATTCACTTATACTTGCCAAGACAGCATATTACTTGAAAACTAAATACTTTGCTCACAAAATGTTATATCTCTATAGCATTTGACACGATTAAGAAGCAACGAGTATATTTTGACTTTGCCCTCATAAATATAACCATGCATGTTTGAGCGGAACACAGAACATAAATCAAGCGAATGTTCTGTAGATCTTGTGTTGCAATAATGCCAACTGAACGATGTGATCGATGTTGCCAGCAAAACTAAGGTATACATAGCGAGGAGCAGGTGAAACTAGCCACAAGGTACAAGTCCTGCGGGGGGTGAGGGAGGTACTGTGGTACAGATTATTCATGCGCGAGACGAAAATGTATGTAGGTAGGGATATGGGTCGAGCTGTCCTGTGAGGGAGACCCACCCCTAATTTAATTAAACGTGTAACTTGCAACCGACCAATGTAGGTATATATACATATATACGCTCCGTCACATGTGTATATGCACGCGCCAGGCGTTCAGAGTCTCCGCAACCCCCACGTCGGATGTTTAACTGATATATACACCCGCATATGTGCTCCATAGTGTGTATACCAAAGTCACTCATATGTAACTAGGATAATTCAATGACTCAAAGAAGTTCGGCAACTTGCCAACACGTTGCATCACAGCGATATTTTAACGACACTAATATGTCCTCTAAATGCTTCATGATTTAGTATTATCACAGCAGAAACATTTAAACGGTATTTCCTGATTTCAAAGATAGTGCACTTCTTATAAACCTTTAGTTAAATTTACATACAACTTACGTATTATATTCAATTACAACAGCGATCTGTTGAGTGCATTTTATTTATGAAAATACTAATTTACGGTTCTCATGTTAAAAAAATGTGATAATATTCCATTCTAATATTTTTTTCTATATGCTCTATAATAAACTGTTATTACAAAAGCCTATTTTCCTTTTTAGTTTACACTAATCAAGATAAACATTAACGCAGATGGACTTGTTTATACGTAGAAGGGAAGTAAGGAAATACACTAGGCTAAAGCAATAGTTATGTCTTTTAAAAACTCATTGCAATCTAATTGCAATTTGGTTCCGTTGCGTGGCCAGGAGTAAAACAAAAGAAACAGAAATGAGAATTTTTAGTGAGAGAAAATAAGTATTTTAAAATTAAAACAAATAATAGGGAATATCTCGGAAATGGTAATTACTACAGCAAACTGTATATGACTTAATTATGTGAAATAATAAATTCTGTTTGAGAAAATAAGTTTTTTAAATTAAAGCTAACAACCGGCAATATTAGAAAACGGTTAGCTCTACAGAAAACCGCAAGTATATGACATAAATTCTGCGTTTTAACGAGATCTATATTTTTTATGCAGTAAGTTTTTGTTTATCTCTTACGATTTATCAGTTATACAAAAGTCAATTAGAGGTAAGAGGACTTCAGAGGCTATTCCAATAAATTCAGGATAAACCTTTTATTTGTCCTCTAAATCTACTTAATATAACATCTTTAAACAAAATCGTTAGATTCATTTTTGAGAAAATCAAACATTTCAAAAACCTTCCACGTAAACAGTAATTGGAGGGAGTTTTTAAAATATTTCTTGGAAGAATTTAATACTAAATCTGGTATTTAACTTACTCTTCGTTTTTGAGTTGTGCTTTCCAAAGGCGCACACACAGGTAACAATTTTGTTTATGGACTCATGGCTCTTAAAGCATGCATTTTCGTGAAATCTTGGTATGGAATTTTTATGGAATTCAATACCTTCTCTGCCTACTATGTAAACACATAGTATTTGGCAGAGAAATTAAAAAGTATATATGTATTAATGGAATAGAGAAAAGGTATATCATGACAATCGCCCGAGAAATAAAACCAAAGACGTTGAAAAAAACATTATAGAATAAATAAGCTCTTTAAGTGTCTCGGCTGCAAAATGTCAAATCAGCATAAAATAGAGATTTAATCGAATATGCGGTACAAAAAAAAAATCTGATATAAACATTAGCAGAAACGTCATATTACTTAGTTCCTTATAAGTGGAAGAGATATAAGTTAATACACAAGGCTAAATCAACAGTCAAATGTTTTAAAATGTGGTTGCTATGGGATTGAAATCGGTTTCTTTGGGTGGCCAGTGTTGACAAGCTCCCGTATTAGAAACGTTCGAGTATTTTAAAACTGCAAAAAATAACAAAGAATATCTCGAAAACAATCTATTCCGTGAAAAAAGCAGATGACATATTGTGTGTTTAATAAGTTCTACATTTTTTATGCTTACTGGTTATGCGGGTTCTCCTTAGCGCGGTGGTAGCTGCTTACCAAGCGTGAGACCTAGGTTCGATTCCTGGTAACCGGCCGGCGGGTTCGAGGCGCTGACCACGTCTAATCCTCCAATACTGCACCCCACCCATGACGTCTGTCACGGACTGACGGTAGGCTGTCCTTGTGAGCTGTCGTGCAATGGAGTTATTGGACTTAATAGTTACACAAAATTCAGAAAAGTTCATCCAGAATAAAGAGGTCTTCAGAGGCTTTTTCCAGAACATTCAAGATATAATTTTATTTTCATGTAAATATATTAATAATAAGAAATTTTAATCAACATCGTTTGGGCCATTTTTGAGAAAACCAAAAATTTTGAAAGTTTTTCCGTGTAAAGGGAAGATAGGGGTGGTGAGATTTTCTTGAAACTCTTTGTGTCGCATCCTTGGAAGATACTCAACTTAATATTAAGTTTGGTAATTAACGGACACACACACATACACAGACACACACACACACACACACAAACGAACAGTCATGGAGTCCCATGCATTTCCGGTGAAATTTTAATATCGAATTTTTGGGTGCATACAATTCCTTCTCTACACTATGTGCATAGTACGTGAAGAGAAAGTAACAATATTTAAAAATTGACTGCCTCCGTGGTTGAGTGGTCAGCGAGCTGACTTCTCCCCCGGAGGTCCCAGGTTCGATTCCCGGCTGAGGCGGGGAATTTTTCTTTAACCGGAATTATTCCCTATCCCCCATAGAGTCTGGAAGTATGAATGAGAGAGTGAATGTGTGCGTGTTTAGTAATATAAAGTTTAACCTAATGTTCCGAATCTACAGTTTCACAAGTGAAAGCCCCCGATAAGACCATTGATGTTAAAGGGGGCTATGCAAATGAAGCAATAAAAAACAAATATATATATATATATATATATATATTTAAAAACAAAATAAAGAAAGGCACATATATAACATTTTATAAAACCATGGCAACACACATATATCTAATAGCAACTCTTACCGTGTTACACAAATGAACTTTCGCAGTTATTAAAATAGGAAACAAGCAGCGCAGGAAAATAAAAGCCCTTTGTTAGCGCCTACGTTTACAGCCCACGCCAGAATACAACAAAATACGTCATGAAAAGTGGAAGTTTCAAACAACACCAAATACCGTTCATACTAGTATTAATATCGTGCTTATTCACAGAGTTGTTAGTTTCTGACTTTTTCCAGCACAACCCACATACTTCAGAACGAAATATCTGAGGAATGTCGAGATAATGCGAAACGATGCAGGCAATGCTCAAGCTTCAAACTTATCTTCATCTGCCTTGCTCTTCGGTTGCTGTGGCTATGCTGCATTGCCCATTCCCAACGGAATGCATGGGCGTGTTACATCTAAATGGTCGGAAACGCCCACTACTCCGGAGTTAATGCTTTCGAGAGAGCACAACGTTCTTCATTGACTTTTAGGACCTGCAGTTTTTAAAAGACATTACAAGGGTAGAGGCTAATTTCAGAAGAACTCAATCTGATATGACGACTACTACAATGATAATCTCCAACAATGAATACACAACTTTTCTGCAGATGGGGGATTTTACGGGGAGTGGGAAAATCGCAACCTACACTGTATAACAAAAATCTGATGTCTCATTTACATGATTTCTTTTCTAGCCACTATCATTTAATTTTATGTCTTCCACAAACTGCTCTTGTAAAACCTTATTTATGCATTTACATTATGTTAATAGAGACAAAAGTTTGCGGAATGGCTTCATTACATTTCGTTTTAGCGAAACTCTTGAAAAACGGGTCGCCTTACAATGCTGGCCCATTCAAGAGGTCTCTAGTTCGAATCCCGGTTAGGATGAACTATCCGGATAAGGGTTTTCCGGGGTTTTCCCTTATTCTAAGAACACGAAAGTTGGGTAACTGTGGATTCTTGATTCATTTGAACATCATCCAGTATGAACTACCATGTTAAAGGAGGTTAAACTATGGAAAATAATCTAAAGTATTCCATTCACATGACTTTCTCTATCTGTTCTGCAAACAAACTATTCTTACAGAAGAGATGCTTTTGCCTACATCATGCTAATCGAGAAATGCTCTTGGTATTTGATTCCTTGTAAGCAGAAGGAAGTTTTAAAAGCTGGTCGCTATGTAAACAATTGCAGTTCGGTTGGCTTTGCAAAATAGCAGTACACAAAAGCGAGATGAAAGGAAAGGTATGTGTAGTTTTACACCTGAAACCAATAATAAGGAATATCTTGAATACAATAAACTGTACAACAAAAAGGTATACAGTAAATTTGTATTGTAATTTTTTGTCTATTTCTTACGGTTTACAGCTTATGCAAAAATCAGCAATATTCATCCAGATTAATCAGGTTTTTTGAATATATTCCCAGAAAATTCAAGATCTACATTTTATTTGCAATGTAAATACCTATAATGTACGATAATGAAAATCGTTAGAGCCACTTAAGAAAAATAAGATACTCAAACATTTTTCCGTGTAAAGGGTAGTTTGGGGTGTGGGGATTTTCTTGAAAATCTTCCTGTTGTATCTTTGGAAGATACTAAGCCCGAATACCAAGTTTGGCATTTAACGGTCATTTAGTTTTTGAGCTATGCTGTCCACAAACACACATAGACCTTTTTCTAAAATCCCTTCCTTTTTTGTACTCGGGGACCTAAAACTATATCTTTCCGGAGAAATGTTTATCGAATTTTTATCGAATTTTTAGTGGAATACAAAACCTTTTCTGTACACTATGTATATAGAACGTGTAGAGAAAGTAGAAACAAAAAAGACAGTCCACAAGTCTATATACAATCCTAACCACGGCTTCCTTTGGAAGTAAAGCCGGTGGACCCATATTCGTACACCTTTACGGCACCAAAAGAAACCTCAAGCCTGATAAAAAGACCTTTGAGCAAAATTAAGCAGTCTCTCACATCCAATATAAAATGGCACACTCAAAAACATAGTTGTTTAAGATAGTACATAAATAAAATTCAATTTAATTTACTTTCATTCATAATTAATGGTTAATGTAGAAAATAACCTCAAATATCCATACATAGGAGAACTAAAAGGTGTTTAGGCAAGCCACGCTACATTTCACAACATATAAAACTATATAGATATTTGCATGTTTCAAAACAAAACCGTATTTCAATACTCACCACTGCTGACAAATTGGGAGTTGAACCCCTCCACTCGGTCCTTACCTGAAACAAAACGGAAGAGACAATCATTCAAAGTTCGTTGAGAAGTAGCATATAAACATAAAGCTATGGTGCTGTACAAATATGTAGACTGTGAGAGGCAATCATCTCCATAAGGCGTCAGAGACAATATCTTGCCCTTCTAAGCTATTTACCTCACGTTGGTGTTTCGTATACGAGAGCAGTAAAAAAAGACCAGTATGTAGAACAAGTTGAACATCACACACTAGATAGCACATAACAATATCGTCCTGCAATGCAGTGTCTGAATATACTTGCTTATTGTAGTACTCTTCCAATGAGTCGTCTGAGCGCGGTGGTAGCGCAGCTGCTTGCCAAGCGGGTTCGATTCCCAGCACCGGCATGGGGATTCTTTCCCCCGCAGAGACCTGGACCGGGATGCACTCAGCCTCATGAGGTCCCTGGAAGCCCAATTGAGGAACTACTTGATGGAGAAGTAGCGGCTCCAGGACCGCATTAACCGAGATGGGGGACGCAGCAGCCGGGCTGTCGTGCCATGGAGTTATGTTAATACACTTCCAATAGCACAGTTTAAACGCTTTAGCAGAAAACAAAAGTAGTAAGGTGAGCAAGTTCCAATATATTTGTGGAACAATAGCTCGTACCTTGAAAAGAAAGCGGCGCCGAAGTTGAGTGGTTAGACCGCATGCTAACATCTAGGCGGTCCGGGTTCGATCCCGAGCGCCCACATTTGGAATTTGTGGTGGACGAAGCGGTAGGTTTTCTAAACAGATTTTCTCCGGGTCCTCCGGTTTCCCCTGCCATTCATTTCAACAATTGCTCCATTCTCACCTTTTCTATCATCAATTTCCCTTACATTTTCATATCATCCACTTCATGTGGCCGACCCCTCGGAACAGATTCTCCATTCTGTGGTTTCGTGTCGTTGGCTCCCCGACAGGCTTCTGACCCCTAGGAATTGACTTGTGTGTCCTAGGGGGATGTCAGTCCTACAAATGCGGGGAGGGTAAGCCGATTACAAAACGAAACCTTGAAAACAAAAACCCGAAAGGAGCAGCGGCTGTTCCAGTTTTACTGTATGGTTTGGAGACATGGACACTTAAAAAGAAAGATTGGAGCCAAATACAAGCGGCAGAAATGAGCAGTAAAAGTATGTACCAGAGAAAGTCATATTAGAAACGAAGACATAAGGAGAGAATTAGACATATTTTCGTTAAAAGAAAAGATAAAAATGAATAGAGAAAAATGGAAAGTCATTTATAAAGAATGGATAACTCTGGCTTCCATTACAGTCATACAAATATAAACCTTTAGGCTGTAAAACAATGCAAAGACCAGTAAAAAGCTGGGAAGACAAATGTCATGAACGTGTTTCTTGTAGAGTTGACTGTTTTCAATTTTAAACTAATTAACTTTTCTCACACGGGACCACACCTCAATTGTTTCACATAGTGACCAGCTTTTAAAAGATTTGACTATCGCTTTAGCCTAATGTATTCCCTTATTTTCCTTCTACTTATAAGGAAGTAATAAGGACACTTCTGCTAATGCTTATCTAGGCTACCATAATTAGATAAAGATACTTTTGTAAAACAAATTTGTTTGTGGAACAGCTAGAGAAAGTTATATGAATAGAACACATCACATTTTTTTTCTCGTTTTTGTCATCAATTTTTCCCGCAGTGACTCATGTTTCTTCTTTTCAAACGTATTTAGAGTTCAATTGCCCAAAATTTAGGAGACATGAAACAACGATTTTATAAAATTTAGGGCGTAATGTGGAATTATCCCCCTGGAATTATCACAGTGTACTGTGTCTTCATAATGTCCCACCTCCCTCAGTATCCCTAAATCTGATGTACCAAGTGGATTTATAACTTCAAAATTTAACCAAGTATAACGCGTTTTACGTCACATCTAATTCAATTGCAAAAAGCTATGGAAACGATTTTCTTCTGTGCTAAATGGTTTATTTCTGTTAATAGCGACAAGCTTTACACTTTACTGCAACATGCACTTTGGAAAATTTTGGGAACAAAAGAAAATTACAACAGACCGTGATCAGAGTAAACTCAGCGTAAGTATTTTAATCGCAATTCTTTTCGAATGCGAACCTAGTTTCATTTTACTGTCAAGTATAAACCCTTGAACCACTTTCAGCACGTTTTACACAATAGAGTTTAACGTTAGTTCCCCAGGGTTCTATATTACCATTATTGCTATAAAGTATTCAACTACGACCTCCCGAACATGCAAACCATCTCTATTGCTATGTATTCAGATGGCAAAATCATATTTTTTCCCCAACACAACTTAAGTACAGTAATCAATCAATCATCTGCGATTATCCTTGTCAACTCTCACAGAATGGTTGACTACTTTACGTATTACGCTAACATCAACAAAATAAAAAGTAAAGCACTGTCACTAAGATCCACCTTTACTATTTCTTCTGAATAACGAACTAACTTGGCTTCCCTCAGGAACGGCAGAGTTGTTCGAACCAAATTGACCTGGCACTCTTATGTCTCTCACATAGCAACTTGCTAACACCAACTGTATCGACTAGTTAACAGACTTCAAAACTTGGTCTTGAACATTCAGTTCTGCTACACAAGCCCTTAATACTCTACGCATTTACTGCGCTGTTGCTATGTGGAGCACAGCCATCAAAATGAATATTTATCGTCTTCGGAAAGTCACGGGCGCCCCCTCGTATGTAAGAAACAACCAACCTCACCAAACGTTTGGAATTCTCCCTGTATAAGAATACTTCAGAACTCTCTGCAAATCATTTTTCAAGAAACCACTAAAAGCTCCTGGAGCATGGACATTCAACATTAGTATCAGAAATCATCACAGAACCAGACCCCCCCCCAAAAGGCGACCACATGATATTTCACATAACCTGTTTTTTAGTACCCCATTTTCATACCTTTGGTTTAGGTTTCATAGATATTTCTTTTCAATATCTGTCACCCATAATTATTGTCTTCTAATGTATATGTTTATAAACGTGTTGCACCCTATGCTAAATTGTTTATATATAATCCGCATATAATATTTTCACAAATAATTCATGTTAAGAGGAGCCAGAACACCAAGAAATGATAAATTGTAAATTATGCAATATAAATTATCATTGGCCTACATGATAATTAAGTGTTGATAGGTAAAATGTAAATTAAAAGCAAAAGAGTTAAAATTTCGCATTCTAATATCTACAACCCATTTTCTTAAAAGTTTGAATTGTGTGTCTTTGGAACACTAACTACACATAAAAACCGCCCAAGTGAGCAACTGATTGTGCAATATGTATGCTATTCTCAAGCAACATAACTGACCTGCCCAATCTCAGTGCATGATAAGTAACTTGTAATTATGTTACGCTGAAACGTAATTTTAAAAAAAATAAAGTGAAATTATGGATAGTGGATTTCCACAAAACCTAGCACATGAAATAGATTAAGCACTAAAGAATAAATAAAATGCTATCTTGAAACTCTTAACCATGTAAAAGTCTTGAGTTTTATTTAAATCAGTTATAATCTGCTACAGAGATTTGATAAAGTGATATTCTGTACCAAAGCATACGATGAAGTTATTTCTATATCCTGAATACCCTTTATGTGTATCAATATAAATTATAATGTAAAATACACAAAACTTAGCATTTAGTACCATCAACATGACATAAATAATACCTTCTCTAGAGGATAAATGGAAAAGCAATTTATTTTACTGATAAATTGGTATGCCGCTTTTCTGAAAAGTGCACATAAATTCACATAGACATCCAGAGCGGGTGAAGATTTATAATTTTTGGATTCCAACGGAAACCGACATCAGCATTCTATATCTATCCACCACCTGCACGTCTGCTGCAATACGTAGCCCTAAAAAATTAATTAAAACATTTATCTACGTCATTCACTGCATCCCAAAGTGAAAAGTCACAACGTAAAGAATGTTAACCAGGCATAAGTTTTAATGTTAAAGGTAATTATATACTTTTTTATTACAGTTTCAGAGCCCTGTCTGGACTCCGGTGATGTTCACGTTTTTTTTCTCTCTCTCTTTTTTCCCATTTTTCCTACATTTGTTTTTTTGTTTCTTATTTTTAATTGCCATTTTGCTTTTGGCTTTTATTACACACATATACAAACATAGAAACACATATGCCAAAGGCGAGGCTCGAACCCCCAATCCCCTGCGTCACGAAACGCCAAAGCGAGGCACTTCAGCGAGTGCGGCCAAGGAGACCGGCAAAAGTGTCAACATATACTCCTACTACTATGTGTAACGAACAATTTGATGCGAAATATGCATAAGTATCTTTCGTTACCATTCCAAAGCTTCAATGTGTTGGTCGTTCTTCAACTCCATTCTTGTATAACTTGTTCAGCTAGTTCATTCGTTCAGCAGAGAACAAAACACAAAGATAATTTATCTTCATATTATTCAAATGCACTAAAGTTTTGCGGTTGTATATAACTCCTAAAGAACAAACTTAAAGTAGTTTGCATTTTATATTGAAAAATCCTAGATACAAAGTTCATGTACCATTCTATGATTGCAATCATATTAATGGAAACATATTTAAAAACGTTGATATATCATCTATAAAAAGATAAAAACATCTGATGGGTTCCATTTACATAGCTTCTTTAGATCTATGTAACAAATTATTATTAAAACACAAATTCTTCATCTACTTCATATAAATCGAGTTAAGTATTAGCGGAATTGGTCTTATACTTGATTCCTAGTAATAAGGAAATACACTAGGCTAAAGCGATAGTCAAAGCTTTTAAAATCTGGTTGCCTAATGGCTAAAATCCGTTTCTTTGCATGGCCAGGAGTGAACAAAACCTCACTAGAGAACATTTTTAAGTATTTTAAAACTGAAACCAATAACAAGAAATATCTCGAATATGGTCAAATCCACGAAAACATATATATGATATAAATTGTGAGTTTTAGAGAGATTTCAATTGCCATAAAAACATATTAAGCATATAGTACTTTAATTAAAATAGCAATCTGTGATAAAATCAAAATTTTCGAAAATGTCCTATATAGAGGCCAGACTCGTTTGTCTACTCGTTGAAACTTATTGAATGGTTCCCATGTGGTTTTATTCATTAGTCCATCCTTTTTCCGTTGAAACCTTCGTCGCAACTCATCGCAAGGAAGATGACATGCGACATTGGTATTACGATCAGGAATAGCCAATATACTGCTCAGTAATCAACCTATAACAAAACCACATTCGTAAGATACCTCAGTCAAGAACCAAGTTATTTTGTGGATACCTATATTACGTTGCAATAATTAGCGAATGCCAAAGTATTAGTATCAATGTGTCTCCTTAAAAATGCGATAAACAAATGCAAAAATATCACAATGGTGCAATGCGAAACGTGGAAATAATATAACTACAAGATATAGTGTTGTAATACACAACTTTCTCCTTGCAACGTGACAGGTATTAAGGCACAGCGATGGGAACAATATTATCATTCAGATTCTGCGCACTTTGCAGCATTGTGGTGGCTTAGAATGCTCAGGAAGATAGGGGCGTAACAATAATCAAAGCGCACTGGCTTTTAGGAGAATCATGGAAACTAATGATTACATTCAGGAAATGCAATCTCCCTGGCGAATCCGGCGAATTTTCATTACATCTCCGCTTTTCATCTACCGCTCTTTTTTCTTCTTCCTCTTTCCCTCTCGTTTGTATGCGTGTTGCTGTTTGTGCCAACGAGCCACCAGCATTAGAATCTCACGGATGATGTGAGCTCATGAACCTGCATCCCGCATCCACAGAAAGGACGCAAATTGAGTAAAAAAATCGCGTTGTGAGAGAAGAAAAGGGAGGAAAAACCGCTGACGTGCAAAAATACATACGACTATTGTTAGAAACACCTGTTGTCGACTGTTCTACGTGATACGGTCGTCTAGTTAATATTCGTTTGCTACCGCTTGATACCAAGACGAATGTCGTTCAGATAGGCCTGGAACCTGCCGGAATGAGCTTCAACAGCAGAGAAAATTAGGACAATATATCAATGAAATTAGGTAATAAAATATGAAAATGTTCCAGATTTTTATTTCCAACATATTATACTTCTAATGATAGTTTTCTAAAGAATTCTAAAAGAATTTTAAATCCTCGAATGGCATTTCAATTGGTCCTGTACCAAATAGGCAAAACAGGTTGACCTTTAAACTCTAAAATATCAGTTGTTGCATAATAAAATATCAGTTGAATTATTTATTATTCACAAATTTGTTTCGTTTCGTAGTCGGCTTAACCCCCCCCCCCTAGGAGTCAGAAGCCTGTCGGAGAGCCAACGGCACGATACCACAGAATGGAGAACTTGGAACGAGCCAGGCATGAGCGTGAGGAAGTGGATGATTTGAAATCCAAGCAAAATACATAATAGGAAAGGTGTTGATGGAACAATTGGTGGAAAGATTGGCGGGAGAAACTGGAGGACCCGGAGAAAACCCACCCAGACG
This sequence comes from Hymenopus coronatus, assembly GCA_030762935.1. NCBI lineage: Eukaryota > Metazoa > Arthropoda > Insecta > Mantodea > Hymenopodidae > Hymenopus > Hymenopus coronatus. The sequence continues at coordinate 107,256,046 of CM060890.1, forward strand.
CCGCTTCGTTCACCACAAATCCCACATGTGAGCGCTTGGGATCGAACCCGGACCGACAAGGTGGGAGGTGAGCTCCACTGCGCCACCGTTCACAAATTGAAGAAGTTGAAAAATTTAAAAAGCATTTAAAAACACAGCTTTTCTCTTTAGAAACTATTTGAAAATTAAGATATGCTTTCATAAAAGCTTCTTACTTTAATATAGAGCTTCAATTAAAAAAAAAGAAGAAAAAACTGACGTGGTACATTCACATGAGTTTCTCTACCTATACTGCTGCAAACTATTCTTACAAAAGACTTCATGATATTTGCAGAAATACCATTTATTATATAGTCTCTTGTAGATAACCGGGAATATGGTAATACCCTAAGCTAAAGCTGTACTCAAATCTTTCAAGAGCTCGTCGCTATATTAAACATTGGCATTCTGTTCTCTTTACTTGACCAGGAGAAAGAAAAAAAGAATAATGACTTTCCATTTGAGAAATATATAGGTATTTTAACATTATACCAATAATAGGATATATGTTTTAACGAGATCTAGATTTGCTGTGCACTAAGATTTCCTCTATCTCTTATGGTTTACCAGTTATACAAAAATCATCTACAGTGAACAGGTCTTCAAAGGCTGGTCCCAGAAAATTTCGAGATATACATTACGTATGACATAAAAGTATCTTAAATATATGAGATTTTAATAAAATCGTTAGGGCAATTTATGAGAAAATCAAAAGTTTCGCAAAATCCTATGTAAAGAGTAGTTTGGGTGATGGGATCTTCTTGAACATATTTGTTTCGCATTTTTGGAAGATTCTGAACTTAAATGTCATGTCTTTACCAATTTTTGATTTTTTTAATCATCGTGTTCACAGACACAGAGATACACACATTCTTCCCCACCCCCTAAAAATCACTCACTCTCCGCTTACCTGCCTGTTTTGCCCTTGACGTTAAGAAATGGTTCGGATTAATACTTGATTCTAAGGGTACTTATATGTGTAGTGAACTTCAGTATTTACTTACCACAAATAGGCTCCTAGTTATAACCCAAGTCTCAAAAGAGACAAGTCAGTTTTCCCTTTTGGAGTTAATGAGTATATTCATGATGCTATACTGCCATAACGCTGTAAAGTCCTCTTCTTTATGTGAAGCCCCAAAATATTAAATGGTGCATTTTTTGTAAGGACTGCTTCGAAAACAATTTTCTTAATTCGTTTTCGGAATTTTCAAACGAGGGAACAGAACAAATAGACATTTTCAATTCATTTCTAAATAGTATCAATATTACTCTTATAGATACTCCTTTTTCTATTGCATAGCATTTATATTTTATATGAATTAGTTTATAAATGTCTGTGAATTACATTGAGTAATTTAGATAATACATCTTCTTTGTTTTATATACTTATTATGCCATTGTTTAAGAGTTTAAAGTCGTTTTGAAGGTCAAGCTTCAAACAAAATTCCAATCCTGGATATCAATAAAGGAATTAAATCACTTACTATGCCCAAAGAAAAACTTAAGCTACAAAGGAGTTTTTGAGAGAGAGAGAGAGAGAGAGAGAGAGATAGAGAGAGAGTAAGTGCACTGTAATTACAAATAAATTTCATGAAAAAGAAATATATTTGCCGCAGCCGTGACCCAGCTAGTTGCGACATGCAGAACGTATTCTAGAGCACTTGTAAAATTATTGTACCGAGAAGAAACATGGTAGAAAAGAGACAGAAATACCGAAGAATATCTGAAAAGAATTCTGACAAACTAACAACTCTAGTATCACAAGAGAATAATCTGTAAATCTACTCTTCCTGCATTTCATAACGAACAAGTGCTCCCGTTGAAACACATCTTTTGTCAGAGTTTACATTGTTATTCACAATATAGGGAACACTAATTAAAAACTTACCATGTGAATATACAGGATGTAGTTGAAACAGGTTTCTTCTGGTGAGAGGAAAGGAAATTCTAATTACATATTTTAACGTATTTGCTTCTATTCTCAGTGACTTCAAAAATATAAACAAAACAGCTTTATTTCATGTTTTGAATGATGTGTAACATATGCTGGTCAACCAAGATTCATTTGACTGGTACAAACTGTGATGCATGTGACGTGTTAAGCCTATAATCCCCAAAGGTGGCTGTTACAAAAAAATAAAGGAAGGAAAAAATCTGATATGTTCATTCACATAACTTTCTCTACCTATTGTGCAGCAAACAGAAAGCTTATTTTATTTGATTGTAATTGACATAAACGTTAGCAGAAATAGCATTATTACTTGCTTCCTTGTAAGTAGAAGGGAAAGAAAGCAATGCACTAGGCTAAAGAGACTGTGAAATATTTTAAAACCCGGTTGTCATTTGACTGAAAATCGTTTCTTTGCACTGTCAGGAGATGATAAATTCCCGTAAATATAGAACGTAAAAATAGGGACATCGAAAACACTTGATTACCTTTACGTATTCCTGTCCAATCGAATATCGGCAGCTTTATATATAAATGCAGGTAAAAATATAATCGATAGAACATATTAAAAAATGATAGAACTATTCATCAGTCATGCTCTGATGTTTAAAAAAGATTCATATATTCGAGGGATTTAGATTAGACGAAAACTAATTTACCAATTTTATACTCTCATCTCAAAAAGTAGTTAATTTCGTATAAACTATAAACGCCTTTGTTTACATAGAATGCGTGTATAAAATAATACGAGTAACAGAAAATTCAATAGAATTATGACTGGAGTAGTTCAAATTCCTGGTCAAGAACCAATATTAAGTTCGGTCTTTATGATTTGTTGAGAATAATCATCGTTATAATAAAAATGTGAAATAGCTCAAGGTTTTAATATTTTATTACAATAAATAAAATAATAGGATAAGAAGTGTAAAATCACTTGGATACAATGCTATACTGCTGTTGATTCGACAGTGCTTTATATATATATATTTTTTTTAAATCTTTCATCACGTAATGAAGAAAGTATATCCAGATGAGAATGGGAATTTAACATAAAAAGGAGCATTTCCTATGGATCTTTAAAGAAGGAGCCGGGCACGAGATTAGTAAGGAGTGAGGTAGTTATTGTTTGATCAGTGGAAGGACAGTGGAAAGAGGGAGAAGGGGATGTCACGCTTCCACACGGCAGCGAGTCCCGATAAACGTAACCATCCTGGCATAGGCAAGCCTTTGTCGTCTGTAAAGATTCTCACCAAGTAATACGTTGCGGAAACATTGGCGTTGCGACGAAATGACCAATGAAGATTTGAATACTATCAGTGTCAATGCGGTGAAAAATGGAGGGTGTAGAATGGGTTAACAATATAAGAACTTGTTCATTCAGAAAAACGAAGGGTTAAGAGGGTGAGTCAGAGAGAGTGATCGAGAGACAAACGACTGGGAATTGAAGTACAAGCTTACTAAGAGGCTGGAGAAATGTTAATTTAGAGAACATACTAAATTAAATAGTTCATATTTAGGGAAGATGACGATAATAATAATAATGATGATAATAATAATAATAATAATAATAATAATAATAATAATGTTCTCCCATGTTTTTACTTTCTCCACCGAGTACTATGTAGACACATAGTATAAAGGATAGTATAATACCAAACTTGGTTTTTAAGAGAGGTATCTTCCAAGGATGCGAAACGAAGATTTTCCAAAAAATTCCTTAACACTCTTTACATGGAGAAAATTTCGAAAAGTTTGTCTTTCTGAAAAAAACCTCAAAGGATTTTGATTAAAATCAGTATATTAAAGTTATTTTGCATGGTAAACAAAATGTATATTATGAAATTTCTAGGAATGGCCTGCTGATTTTTTCATAACTGTTAAACTATTACAGGTAAAACAAAAACTTATTACACAAGAAATAAGTTTCGTTAAACAGGAACATTTTCATACATTTTTCAAGCATTTCCAAGATACGCGTTGTTATTGGTTTCAATTTTAAAATCCTTACAAATCCTTTACTCAAACGGGAATTTGTCATTACCTATTCTGTTTTATTCCTGGTCATGCAAAGCTCACAAAGCATTTTTTTTTTAAATATTTGACTATCACTTTGCCTTAGTTTAAATTAAAATGTTGGTTTTGGGAATTAATGGTAAGCATTTCTTTCCTTTGAAGTAATATATTTATAAAAATAATTTTTACTTTTACACTGAAAATGTAATGTGTTATTTAAACTGATAAATAATAAGATGTAAATGGGTTTTAACCTTCCCTTATGTATCTTCTACTTATAAAGGAATTAAATAGTAAAACCAATTCTCCTAAAGTTTATCTTTATTAGCAACAAGCAGATAGAAAAATAAACTTTTATAAAAATAGTTCGTTATAGAATGGGTAGAGAAAGCCATGTTAATGGGACTCATCAGATTTGTACTTAAGGATGCAGGAATACAATATACTTAGTAGGTAGTGAAGGTACCTAGCAATTCTTTACCCAGATCTCACTATAAATACATGTTTTGAGAGCACTGAATTAAAAAAAAAAATTTTTGCAAAAATGTTTGTGTGTGTGTGTGTGTGTGTGTGTGTGTGTGTGTGTGTTTGTTGGCAATGTAGCCCACGATGGAAAAGGCTAATAAATACACAACTTGGTATTTAAGGTCAGTAGGTTACAAGGATGCAACAGGAAGATTTTCAAGAAAGTTCCCCAACAACAAATTCTATATGGAAGAATATGCTTTTCTCAAAAATAGCTCTAACAATTTTGATTAAATTACAATATATTAAAGATATTTTCATGTTTAATAATATGTATATTCAGACTTTTCTAGAATTAGATTCTGTAAATCTTGTAATTCTGGAAGACTTTTCTACTAAGATAAATCGTATGAGATTAAAATGTTTACACAAAAATGCAGATGTCATAAAAGTACACAATTTATACCATATACAATTTTTAATCATTTAAGTTATGCATTTCTAAGACATTCCTTAAAGATTTTCTCAAAGGGGAATTGGTCATTCCTTTTTCTTTTGTTTTACTGCTGGTCCTGCAGAGAGAACTGAATTTCAAACACATAGCATCCAATTTTGTTTAAATATTTTACTATTGTTTTAGTTAGTGCATACCCTTATTTATTTCTACTTATAAGCAATCAAGTGCAAAGATAATTTATGTTAAATATTATTTTGATTAGCATGAATAAGGTTTTAAAAATGTAGTTCGTTCCAAAATCGGCAGAGAAGGCCATGTGAATCGATCACATTAGATATTTTAAAATGAAATGCAATGTAAAACGGGCAATACATCAAACCAAAGCAAGGCTCCACTGGAATAAATATCGACTTAACTTTGACCGAATGCTCAGACTGTTTACCGACCGAATGCTGTTTGAGGAGTGCTGGGAAGGGAAAGAGAAATAAAAGAGCTAATAGAAATGCGCAGGCATTTCATTTTATTTACATGCACACGCAGAGAAGCTTTGTGAAATTTGCGGAGATTTTTCCTGTTTTCCTTGCGTTCTTATTGCTAGAAGAGGAAACCCGACCATAAGACGGGAGTATGGAAATATTTCAGCCGTAAGCTTCCAACAGCAGGTTTTCAGTCAACGTCGACAGAGCTCCGAGTACTAAATAATAGCTTCTCATCTGTAACAGTGCCACAGCTTCTGAATGCAATATGATCGCAATAGATTCCTGACGAGCAACTTCACAAAAACTGCCTACATCCTCCCCGACTTCGCTCTTTCCTTGGATAAACACAAATTAATTCGCTAAGTAGGTCTCTTCCAGTTCCTTATATTCCCCCAACCGTCCCACTTAGCTCTGTTTTTACTTCGTCGAATTCGTCTCCCAAGTAGTTTGTTTTAGTTGTCAGAGAACGCCGCATTCATTTGTTCAAATTGTGAGAAAGAAACTTCTTAACAAATTTAATTTTAAGCCGATGTCCCACGGTAAAAATTTGGTCCAATTATTTTTATACAGCGTTCATGTGTACACGTTCGCAAGCTTAGTTTGTGTATCCATTGGAAGAGCATATTATAATAGAAAGAAACATTTGTTTGGAAAGTTGTCCTCAGTTGAGGCAAAAATCACTCGCCAAGACACAAATACGAAGCAGACCATACAAGCAAATCAAATATAGCGTTTTTATATTTTGTTGAGAAAAACAGGTTAGGAACAAATGGATCCAATAAAATACATTTGCAGGGGATATAAATACCCGAGTAATTATTTCAGAAATATCTGCCGCACAAAAAATGTGTATTTCAACCATTACTCAGTTACTGTAACCCTATTATTTAGGTCAAAATCTAAAAGATACAGCAAAGTTTCACACAAACAATCCCGTTGGCGGGAAGGAAGACTAAGCGCTAGCTGCCATCTTATTACGTCATTACCACCAGGTCACTCATTGGTTCATTTCATACGTTTGGACCAACAATTAGAAACCTCTGTATCCTGTTGTGGCAAACTGGATTTAGACAAAAAAATAGGACGGAAATTGTATAAAATGAAATGATGAAATTATCCGATGTCCCACGATCCAATTTTTAGTTTAAAGGGAATTGGACCAAAATATTTTAACGTGGGAGATCGGCTTTATTGTGATGCCATTGTAATCCTCAGTAGATATTCTTCCTTACACGACTGTCTGCAAACAATCTCTTCTTAAATTGAATTGAAGTTATTTCCACCTAATAATACAATTAGTTCTATAATACTATTTTACAATCTCTTGACCACACGAAGAAAATACTGAAATACTAAACACTAGGGACTACTCCCGAGTTGCTGTTTAACCAAATTACTTGAATAGTTTCAACCTTGTGGTTAATCAACTATCAGGCCCACTTGCATCTATTGTATTCCACCCAAAAATTCGAGGCCGAGAAGTCGCCGGAAAAATATGTTTTGAGATCCCCTGGCTGCAAAAAAAAAAAAAACTTTAAAAAAAGCTTCGTAAGTGTGTGTATGTCTGTGGAGAGCATAGCTCAAAAATGTAAATACCAAACTTGGTATTTCAGTTTGGTATATTCCAAAGATGCTCCGAAGATTTTCAAGATAATCCCCCACCTCCAACTACCCTTTCCATGGAAACATTTTTGAAAGTTGAATTTTTCTCAAAAACGATTTTGATCAAAATACTGCATATTTAAGTTATTTACATAACAAATAAAATTAAATTTTGAATTTCCTGGGAACAGCTTCTAAAGATCATTTCATTCTGGAGAATTTTGCTGGTAAACCACAAGTAAGAGTTACACAAAAAATGTAGATCTCGTTAAAACACTAAATTTATGACATACACATTTTTGTTGCAGAGAGATTGTTTCTAAGATATTCCATGTTATTGGTTTCAATTTTAAGCTTTGCATTTTCTCAAGCTACTTTGTTATAAGAAACAAAGTACTAAGACCAATCTTTTGTAACAATCGTTTACAGAACAGGCAGAGGAGGTCATGTGAATGCAAAATCAAATTTTTATTTATTTTTCATCCCATTTTTCAATACTTTTTTTTTTTTTTTTTTTTTTTTTTTAGTTTCTTCGCATTCCAGAGTTACTTGCCAACAGTTGTCTTACATTCCACACATCAGGCATTCCTCTATTAACCCTTCTCTTGAAACTTTAAATTACACTGCCCCTGTTCGGGCCCATTCAGAGCCTTGCCTTGTTCACTTGACACTTTCATCCACATAATTCTCTCCACCCCATATTTTCTTCAGCTCTCTATATACCGCCAGTGACTTTTTATTACTGAAAACACCTAATATCTCCTTCATTTCCACATCATCAATTCTTTGTTTAACTTTTATCCAAAATGCATTTTTCTTATACCATCTATTCCAGCACACCATACCCAAGCCGATTTCTGCCATGATCTCGTTAATTCTATTAATCCAGGTGTTTCTTGTGTCTCTATTCTCTTCTAAATTCTTGATTATAAACCAATATATTTTTATTATCTTTCCTTTACTCCCTATTTTGCCTGGTTCAGCTTGTTAAACCCCATTTGGTGAGCTTTTAGGTAGCTCTAAAACACCTATTCTTACAAAAGCATCTTATTTTATCTAAATCAACTTGAACATTAGCACAGATTGTGTTATTACTTATTTTCTTATAAGTAGGAATGAAATAAGGGAATACACTCGGTTTAAGCGACTTTTCAATATTTTAAAAGCTGTCGCTATTCGATTGCCATTGAAACTGAATGTATCTAAGACCAGCAGTAAAACAAAAGAGATATGAAACGGATGAGGTCTTCCCGTTTAGAAGAAGTTCAAGTATTTTAAAATTGAAGCCAATTAACAGGAATATGTCGGAAATGGTTAACGAGAGAGGGAGGGAGGGAGAGAGAGGAAATTACACGATAACATAAATTGTGTTTTTTTAAACAATGTATACACTTTTGTGTAGTATGTTTTTGTCTGTCTCTTACATCAACAATGATTCATAATGAAGAGGACTTCAGAGAATATACCCAAGAAAATAAAGATATATGTTTCGTTTGCCATGTAAATATCTTTGATATACTTAAGGCATTTTAATCAAAATCGTTAGCCATTTTTAGAAAATAGCAAATTTCGAAAAATGTTCCATAGTTTGGGGGATGGAGAGATGTTCCTGAAAATCCTGTCGCATTCTTGGAAGTAATGGCACTCATATACCAAGTTTGGTTTTTAATCAACCCTTCGTTTTTGAGTTATGTTGTTCACAGACAGACACACACATGCACACAGATATTTTTTCTAGAAATGCCCTTTTAGCTTCAGGGATCCTCAAAATATGTACATATTTCCTGTGAAATCTCGTATTGAATTTTTGGGTGGAATGCAGTATTTTCTCTACCTACATTGTACATATGTGCTAGAGAAGGTAATTAGCTACATCCTCTTCGACTTCGCTCTTTCCTTGGATAAACACAAATTAATTCGCTAAGTAGGTCTCTTCCAGTCCTTTTATTCCCCCAACCGTCCCACATAGCTCTGTTTTTACTTCGCCGAATTCGTCTCCCAAGCAACTTGTTTTACTTGCCAGAGAACGCCGCATTCATTTGTTTAAATTGTGAGAAAGAAACTTCTTAATACATTTCTTTTTATTGTGATGCTACTGCAATCCTCTACAAGTTGGAAAATACAAAACTAATGATCTTCTTTGTTACCACACTGAAGTAAAAAAGAGAATGAACTGTCATTATACAATCAGATAATTGTATTATTTTGCTTCTCTGATGCATGAACATTTATTACAACGGAAAGAAAATTGCAGTCCCTCATATAACTTAGATGTTAAAACGAGTCTTGCTTCCAATTATCATTCATTGATCCACCCTTGTATAGTTATGTGCACAATTTTTTTTTTTTTCCCGGAATGCACAGATACCAGAACTCGTAATGTCTAACTTCCAAAATTGAGCTTCCTTGCCCAACAGATAATTGTCAAAAAAATGAAAGTAAATCAATAGAAACATTCTGATGTGTTACATTCACATTACTTTTTCTAGCTTTTCTACAACAAACTATTCTTTAAAATGTTACCTACTCATGCTAATTGATAAAAGCATTTATAGAAATGATTTTATTGCATATTCCGTATAGGTAAAAGAGAAATGAGGGAGCACACCCGCTAACGCTGATCGTTTTGAAATTCTATTGTTCCGTTTTCATGACCAGGATGAAAAAAAGTTAAATAGGAATTCTAACGAGAAAAGCGAAATTATAGGAAAATGTAGACCAAGAACAAAGAATATCTCGGAAATGGTTAAGCGCATAAAAAATTATTGAATCTAAATTGTGTGCTTTAAGGATATCTATAATTTTGGCGTGGTAAGCTTTTTATCTATCTGTTACTGCAATGCAAAAAAATGCAAAAATATCCCAGAATGAAGTGAACTTCAGAGACTATTACCAGAAAACTCAAAATATACATTTTATTTATCATGAAAATATCTTAAACTTATAAAAGTTAAACAAAATCATTAGTTATTTACACAAAATCCGATTTTTCAAAAAAAATTCAACGTAAAGGATATTTAGGAATGGATGGATTTAGTTCAAAATATTTGAATCACCAAAAATATTTTATTAATAATAGTAATCTTCGTCTTCGTCTTCAGTCAATTGATTCATATCTCGATCTAAATAATATTTTAAAAATACCAAAAATACTAAACCCAACTTTATTAGGACATTTAACCGATGAATATAACCCCCTACCTTAAATTCTAATAAAATAATCTATTAATAAATTCAATATATTGTAACCCAGTATTTAACTTATGCATAACTAAGTTTATAACTAACTATTAATACATTTATTGTTGATAAAGAATAATATCTCAAGTTTTAAATAAAATAATTTGAAAATAATAAAAGAAATATACCTATAAGAATTATTTCTTTGCCCTTCAAGTTACTTTTGTTTAACTCGATTAAATAAAAAACCTGCTTGATTTAATCGTCCTGGAATAGCATCAGCTTTTACACTTGGGACTGTTCATGAATGAATAGTGCATGACACGAATCCATCTGCTATAGAAAAGACAATAAAAGTGAGCTACAACACTCCATTTATTAATACACTTCATAAAATAAAAAAAATGAAAACAATAAATTCTAATCATAATAAAGGCATGAATAACGTTTATAAGAAAATACTACAAACCGCAAAGAATTAAAAATAACCTATTATTAGCATTAAATGTTTTAGTGCTTTAAAAATAAAATATTTTGGTTTGATAATATTTGCAATTTTTGGAGGAGGTATATTAAATTGAATGATTATTCCTTGGAAGATGCTGAACTTAAAAGTCTATTTTGGTAATTACAGAACTTTCCATTCTTGAGTTATGTAATTGACACACACACACAGATCTTTTTTTGAAAAATTCGTGTATTTCCAGTAAAATTCCACTATCGAATATTTGGATGGAATACAATGCCTTACTTATTATGAACTCGATAGAGAAAGTTGAAAATTAGTTGCGAATGGATGTAAATAAGGCTATTGTGAGCTGACCTATTTTAGAGGCGTATGCGAGGGAATGATAGATGTGTTTGCTTAAAATCATCCCTTATACGTAGAAGGTAAATAAGGGTTTACAAAGCCAAAATGAATGTCAACTCTTTTAAAAGCTGGAACCATGTTAGGGATCTTTACGCCCGGAAAAAATCTTCGCCCTTCATATTACCCCTAGGCCACGAATAGCGATATTTTTATTGGGGAGAAAGGAAGAGAAATAGACATAAGCAGTCCTTTTGAGTTAGAATCTGAAATTTGAATCTGGTGGTTTACAAACTAGCTCTTTCCCTTTACACACATACACACAAACCAATTTTATACCTTTATTTTATTAATACAGATAAGATTTTCTAAAGACTTCATCTGGAAGTAGAATATTTCAATAAAATATCAAAAAGTAACGAATCACCTTGTACTAATTTTATTTAATACAATAAATTATTTTGCCCTTGTAATTAAAGTACTTCTGTTCCATCATTTAAACTAAACTTCCATGTGATATTAATTTCCTCAGGTAGCTTATATTTCTTGGAGCTTAAAGGATGAGTTCTAAACATCGAATTTCCTTTACATCTTCGCTACAATGTCCGACAAAACAGCTGCAAGCGACGTGGCCTCGCAGAATATCTGGCAGTAAAACTTTCAGGCCTGGTCACATACAGATAGTGGCCGTTTATTACAACAGTTCAAACTTAAGAGCAAAAGTTACAACTCCCCGCATCGCCACTTGCGCTTGATACCTACCAAGCGGTGCATATCATCTGCAATTTTCACTAACAACTTCGGGGCAGATTGGAAATCGAACGTATTCGCACACCAAACGCTACTGCAAATCCGCAAAAACATTTCGTCCTCTACTTCCATTGTTAAATGTGATATTGATGAGTATCTGAATGCTGTAAATGTTTAATCACCTAATGCAATATAAGAATCATGCAATACATTTACTTATTTCAGATATAAGATAGAGAAATCTTAATATATTAAAGTAAATTTAAGTAAAACACCCGCTAAAATTATAGATAAAAAATTATTGGGTAAAAGATTTAAGGTTAATCTATTTTATAAATATATGTATGCTTTACAGGTTTCTACGCCGTTGCACCGACCAAACTCGGTATGGAAACTTTTGAAATAAGACAAAATTACAATCTAGTTTAGAATTCGAAATTCCGTCCCATTTCACGAGATTAATTATTTCATTCCATGTAACACCTATAAAATCTCGTAAGACCATTCATATCCTTCTCAATGGTTGTCGTAATAGCTAGAACATAGACCAGTATAAGAACATAGACCTTCTTAGGCTTTCACAAACACAAAATAACAAAATGACAGCGAGTTACATATAGTTAATTAATTATGCTAGGGGGTAAAAAAAAAAAAAGCAAACGCTATATAATAACATAGTTGACAGATTAACAACGTTTTGAAAGTTGCATTAGTTTAAACTGTAACAAGAGCAAAAACATACTTCTTACTTATCTTTATCACCTTATTTAGCTTTATATGATTATTTATTGTATATTGATAATAACACAAAAGATTCAGTATAGTCGCATAGGTTACAGAAGTTCTGTAGCGCTCAAGTAATACTAAATAGCGTAATAAATAAGTCTGGATTAACATTCATTTATTCCGTGAAGATATTCTGATGTTCGGACATACACTTATTAGGATGTTTAGTTTCTCAATGTTTGCAATCAGCCGGTTTCTTTCTCTATGGGAAGTTTGTAATGTGTTTAAGAAAAAAAAAAAACCAACTAGACACATTATCATGGGCGTGGATAACAGCAGTAACATCTAGCCAGACAAAATACTACTTCATCATTCTCTTCTCTTTAAAAATTATGTTCAATTTGTTGGTTTTTCTTTTGTGTTACTTTTCTTTCTTACATTTTCTTAGTAGTTTTATATATGTTGGATACTGAGAATTCACAAGTTACTTAAACTGCTATTTCCCCATTGAGATTTGCTCTGCAAATAGCGACGAGTCACCACAAATGATTAGAAACTGATATTTGTGGTTATTCAACTGTGCCACTGGATAATCTTTTACTTAAGATACTTTTCTTTCTTTGTGATTTCCTGAGTTTTAATTAACTATTTGTTTGAGCATGTTGTTTAATAATTTATAAATATGTCCGAAGAAACGCGTGTCTAAATGTGGAAAGGATAAACCATCAAAACACGAGCAACGTCGTATATTTCAGCCATTAGTACATAAAATATAAGCAACAGTACCTAACTTCGAGCACCAATTGAATTAAAAAACCCAGTGCTTCATAGAAGGGGATTGCTCACAATTAGACGTGCAATAAATGCATAGAAAGAAGTCCATTTAGATCTCCGTTTTTACAGGCATTACTGGCAAGAAAAACAAGTTCAACCAAGTTTCATTCAAATATGTCTTACCACTCTGGATATATTAATATAAAACGTAATATTAAAACAAAGTCGCTCCCGCCAATTCTCCACTGGCGTGTTTTAACTTAAAATAGCCCCGTTGAGTTCTGCAACTCTTTAAATACACGAAGGGATATTTGAACACTTGTCATACAGGGACAGTTGAGGGACCTGGCATGTAGAGGTCCCTTGCACTTATGGGGCATTCTAGTTGTTAGGTATTATTTAACAGAAATATTTTAACTAGGTATTCGCCCGATTTAATATAAAATGGACGGGAAGATGAACTCGCACTATTCTGCGAAAGTGCTAGAAAATCTTCTAAGAAGAAAGATGTCATCGGTCATATTCTTGAATACAAATGTGCTATTTATTTCTATGTGTGTATTTGTGTGTGTGTGTGTGTATGTATTTGTGTGTGTGTGATGTCCAAGGGGATGGGATGAGTAATTTGATACTCGTAGGAAGCCGAAACAGGATGATGGAGGAAGAGTCACTGTGTTAATATTCCAAGCAGTTCTTCATTCAAACGCGAAGAGCGCTAGGAGCCGTGCCCCGTTCTGACCAAACTTTCAGAGTATACAAACAGTTCAAGCGCCATCCCGCTGGCGAGAGCTGTATTTTCAGAGCGCAGTCGTCACCACCACGGAAAGGCGCCACCATCACAGTCCTCCAGCACTTACAATCCTGAAGGCTGATAATGATGGTTAGTGTTTATGGGCGCTCAACTACAAGGTCATCAGCGCCCTTATTAAACAAATCATGGCCAAAAGCCAGACATAAAGCTCAATAAGAAATATTATAAATAAGAACAAAAAATTAATCTAAACATTAATGTATAAAAGTAGTCGTAGAAAATATCACAGATTGGTGGTTTGAGAAAAAGAAAAAAAAAATCAAAATTAATAAGAATACAAGGATAAAAAAACTAAATCCGAAATTTGAAGGGTAAAATTTCGATAAAAATTTAAAAATCTTAGTTACCGCTCGACTAACGTCCATCAGGACTTCTGCAAGAGTGACCGGCGGTTGCAGTGATTCCCGAATATGTGCTAGATTAACACAATCTAGCAACACATGACGGAAAGACAAATCTTCTCTACAAAGCGGACATAATGGAGGAGATTCACTCTTAAAAAGAAAACTATGTGTAAAATTGCAGTGGCCAATACGCAAACGAGCCAAAATTACTTCCTCCCGTCGAGAATGACGAGAGGAAAGATGATGATGATGGTGTTTAAGGGCGCTCAACTGCCGAGGTCATAAGCGCCCTTATGATTAAAACTTGGCAATAGCCAGTAAGAAAATACCAAACAAAAAAGTAAACACAAATAAAAGAGCTAACACAGTTGAAACGGAAGTAACAGAAATGTCCAGCCCTCTAACCAGAGCTGGATATAAAACTCCATCTAAAATCAACACATTAAAACCAAAAGAGTTTAAAAAACCGCTATCACACTAAAACGTCAAGGTAAAAGAAAGTTTTGCTAAAAATTTAAAAACCCTGTCCACTGCTCTTGGGTCATCTGCCAGGACCTCAGCAAGAGAGGCCGGCATGCCCATAGATGACCGAATGTGTGCCAGGTGACCACACTCCAGCAACACATGACGAACTGTCTGTGCCTCCCCAAAGAGCGCACAGACAGGAGCAGGTTCACGTTTAAAAAGGTAACTGTGAGTAAAAATACAGTGGCCAATTCTTAGCCGAGCTAGTACTACCTCCTCCCGGCGGAATAAACGAGAGGAGGTTACCCAGTTGACAGGGAGGTCCTTCACCTCTCGCAGCTTATTACCACGGAGAGCCGACCACTCCGCATGCCAAGTCGAAAAAACGGCTCTCCGTACAGCCACTCTAAAATCTTCTGCTGTTGAATGGGTAATCGTAACACTGGGCGCTGTGACTGCCGATTTCGCTGCCAAATCCGCCGTGTCATTCCCTGGCAAGCCAACGTGTCCAGGAATCCATGCGCACTCCACATTAAAACCAGAAGCGTGCAAAATGTGGAGAACGTCCTGGATGCGCTGCACCAAAGGATGGTAATTGTACAGCTCACGAATGCTCTGAAGGGCACTAAGGGAATCACTAAGAATAAGGCAGTCACCTAATTTTCGACGTCGAATATACAGAAGGGCTTGATAAATAGCATATAGCTCGGCAGAATATATAGATGTGCAACTAGGCAAACCGTAAGTAGAAGTTGCGGTGCCAGTTACAAAGGCACATCCAACACCGTCGGGGCTCTTACTACCATCGGTGTAAATACAAATACGGCCACTGTATTTGGATAAAAATTCTAAAAAGCAACGACGAATACTATCAAGAGGCGTAACAGATTTCCCGTAGAGCGTCATCCCGAGATCGACATGGGAGGTAGCGCGTAACCAAGGGGGGTGTATACTCTCTCCCTTGGATAACAGCCGAGGAATGTCAACATGGTGCTGGCGTAGAAGCTCACGGAAACGAAAACCTGCTGGCCTGGGGCTCAGAGAGCGGAGGCAGTATCGCTCGTGCAGCTCAGGGGAGAAAAACGCGTGATAAGTTGGATGCCCAGGCATACACTTCAGCCCACAGCCATAATTAGCAAGCAGGACATCACGCCGACAACGCAGAGGAGGTTCTCCCGATTCGGCGTAGAGGCTAACAACTGGGCTCGTTGGAAAAGCTCCAACGGCCACACGGATGCCCTGGTTATGGACTGTGTCTAACCTTCTGAGCACTGAAGGTCGAGCTGAAGAATACACAATGCTGCCATAGTCCAACTTCGAACGAATCACAGCACGATAAAGACGGAGCAATGTCGTCCGATCCGCACCCCAAGACTTGCCACTTAGTATCCGTAAAAGATTTAGAGAACGGTCACATCGTGCTCTAAGCTGTGCTATTTGTGGTGCCCAACAAAGTTTCCGATCGAAGATCAAACCAAGGAATCTCGCCTCGTCTGCGAAAGGAAGTAAATCTGGCCCGAGTCGAAGAGACGGCGGCATATGCCACTTACGGCGCCAGAAGTTAACGCAGACTGTCTTCTCGGTGGAGAAACGAAAACCGTGTTTCGAGCTCCATGCATAGAGATTGTCCAAACACCGCTGGAGACGGCGTTCCAAAAACGGTGTACGCTGAGAAGTACAGAAGATGGCAAAGTCGTCCACGAATAAACAGGAAGAGACACCTTGAGGCACACATAGTGATATGGAATTTATCGCAATAGCAAATAGAGTCACGCTGAGTACCGAGCCCTGCGGCACTCCGTTCTCTTGAATAAAATGGTTAGAAAAAACCGAACCCACCCTCACTCGAAAAACGCGGTCCCGCATAAACTCCTGAATGACCAACGGTAGGCGTCCACGTATGTTCCAGTTGTGCAGAGAACGCAATATTCCCGCCCGCCAACACGTGTCGTAGGCCTTCTGGAGGTCAAAAAATATCCCAACTGTGGGGCTGTTCTTAAGAAACCCGTCCATAATCTGAGTTGACAGAGAGACAAGGTGGTCAGCAGTTGAACGTCGTCGTCGAAAGCCACACTGGATGTTCGTCAGAAGATTGTGGGATTCCAGCCACCACACCAACCGTCCATTGATCATGCGTTCCATCACCTTGCAAACGCAACTGGTGAGGGAAATAGGACGGTAACTGGAAGGAAGATGGCGGTCCTTTCCAGGTTTAAGAATGGGTATGATGGTGGCCTCCCGCCACTTGTCTGGAAAAATGCCATCAACCCAGACACGATTATAGACCTCGAGTAGGAAATCTTTGCCATCAGGAGAGAGATGTTGCAACATTTGGACGTGGATACCATCTGGACCTGGTGCTGAGTGTCGTGAAGAGGAGAGTGCATTGTCTAGCTCTGCCAGGGTGAAAAGGCGATTATAATCCTCAAGGTTGCCAGAAAGAAACGAGAATTCTTGAGATTCCACCTGGTTCTTAACTGTAAGAAACTCAGGGGAATAGTTGCCTGAGCTAGACACCTCAGCGAAAGCACTGCCTAAAGTATTCGCCACGTCAAATGTATCAACAACAGCTCCGGTAGGTGTTTTGAGACCGGCGATGGGCATATGGTTCGGTTTCCCAGCCACACGTCTTAACTTATCCCATACGACAGAGGAAGGTGTATGTCGATTAAAGGAACCCACGAATTTATTCCATGACATCTTTTTGCTATCCTTAATAACCCGCCTAGAATGTGCACGCATCCGTTTATAGTGTATCAGGTTATCCAGTGTAGGAAAACGCTGGAAAACCCGTAGAGCTCGTCTGCGAGCGCGAATAGCATCCCGACAGTCAGCTGTCCACCAAGGTACCGGAAATCGACGGCTGTAGCCAGTCGAACGCGGAATGGATTGCTCAGCAGCAGAAAGAATGGTCCCTGTAAGATGTTCGACCAAGTGGTTCACAGAGTCGTGCTCTTCGTAGCTAAATTCAGCCAAGTGGGAGTACAGTTCCCAGCTGGCGTGGTCTAGGCGCCAACTAGGTAAACGGGTGGAACATACAACGGGTGTCAAGACACTAATACGACAAGGAAAGTGGTCACTAGAATGCAAATCCGAGATGATATTCCAGCATAAGGTGACTGCCAGTTGAGGGGAACAAATTGCAATGTCAATGTGTGAAAAACTATGAAATGCGTCAGATAGAAAGGTGGGCTCTCCGGTATTCAAGAGAGCAAGATTCTGACTATCCAAGAAGTCTTTAAGTAGCGTACCTCTCGCACAAGCCCGAGGAGAGCCCCAAAGAGGGTGATGGGCATTCGCGTCGCCTACCAATAAAAAGGGTGGTGGCAACTGCGAAATGAGGTGTTCTAAGTCGCTGTGCGAGAGGTCCGCAGATGGAGGCAAATAGATACTGCAAATGGTGAATGAAGCGGAGGGTAGCTTAATGCTGACAGCAACGGACTGGATTGCAGATTGTACGGGTACAGAGTTGGCAAAAATATCATCTCGAATAAGCATCATAGTGCCCCCATGTGCCGGGACACCGTCCTCCGGGGATAAATCACATCGTACGGAGGAGTACTGCCTGATGGTAACGGTGTCCTGTGGACGGAGCTTCGTCTCTTGTAAACATACAGCCAAGGGTTTATGCTGGCGCAGCAACAAGTCAAGCTCTGGTCGATGTGGTCGAATTCCGCGTATGTTCCAATGGAGGATAGCCATTGAGTATATTATGGGATAAGTTTCAAATCGAAAGACGCTTCTGCAGATTGGGATTAGCTGGTCGGTTCAATTTGTTCTTCTTAGGCGTTGGGCTAGTACTATTTTCAGGAGCACGATCCTGCCGTTTCCGCACTGTCCCTCTGGCAGTGGCGGCAGAATCCTCCTGGTCCATCTCCTCCACAAGGGAGGTCCCTTTTTCAAGAGCAGTTTTAGGTCCAAGTAGTTCGAACCGATTGGATGTGCTGATCGGCGAAGACGGCCGTCGCCGATTCACGCCCTCCTCCCCAGATGACCCTTCAGAGGAGGATACACGTGTGGAGTTGCGTGAACTTTTCTTACCTTTAGATGACTTGGTAATAGATTGCACATTCTCTTTCAGGAAGTCTTGTCGTACATACTTGGTCTTAAACTGTTTTTCCGGGGCAGAAGACGTCGTGAATTTACCAACTTTAGTTCCAGAGGTCGAGGCTTTCGGTGACAACTGTGCAGGACTATTCTGTAAGCTAGCGGATTTGGCAGATGTTGATACCAACTTGGGTGTAGGTGCCGAAGGCTTTGGCAGCGCTTGGGCCCCATCGTGGGAGATGTCACCGCAGTGGACGCAGGTGGACTTGCCGGTACACAACTCACTAGTGTGACCAAAACGTTGGCATTTAAAGCACCTCAGCGGATTGGGTATATAAGGCCTAACTTCGATGGCTTCATACCCTGCTCTAATCTTTTGAGGCAGATCAACCCGATCAAAAGTAAGAAACAGGGTACGAGTAGGCAGGAATTCACCGTTGATCTTACGTTGTACCCGATAAACAGCTGAGACACCCTGAGTCGCTAGATTTTCTTGGATCTCCTCAATAGACAAACCGTCCAACGCGCGGGTTGTTACTACACCGCGGGAGGAGTTCAGCGACTTGTGCACCTCGACCTTCACTGGATAGCTGGCTAACATGGTGGCTTTGAGTATCCTTGCAGCTTGCGAGGCGGAGTTGGCTTCGACAAGAAGTGTACCATTGCGAGCTCGAACGCAGGATTTAACAGGACCAGCAATGGCATCGAGACCCTTTTGGATAGTAAAAGGGCTCACCGTCAGGAACTTCTTACCTTCCTCTGTCCTATGAATAACCAAGTAGCGAGGACCACATGACTCGACTACTTCCTTTCCAACGTCTTTATTTGAAATCAGGGGTTTAAGTTTTGGTGCCATAAAAAAAAATTGTATAAATTCATCCCCCAGTGCTCCCCACCCACCACGGAGCCCAACGAGGGGTCACCCCACTGGGGTGACAGGGCTACACAGGGGATATAGCGGGCTCGCCGTCCCACTCACCCTGGAGTTCGGTGTAATACCTAGTCCTGGCCGATTGACTAGGGGTGGGTTAGTCCCTAGCCTCCCGTTTAGGCAAATCAGAAACCAAAGCGGTGTATTAGGCTGCGCACCCTCCCCAGTTACTGAAAGACAGAAGCCCAGGCTCAGGTACGCAACCCTCAACCAACCAGGATATTCCTCTTCACCGACACGGGTCTCCACGCACGGCCTACACGTGGGTGGGCATTTTCACCTACTGACTCCCTCACCACTCTGAGGTTGCCCACAGAGGGAGTCCAGGTGGCTCGGGACCCCGGGTGCGCCTAACCCGTACCTACCGTAGTAGGCCCCTGGGGGGTGACGAGAGGAAGTTACCCAGTTTGTTGGAAGGTCCTTCACTACTCTAAGCTTGTTTCCATGGAGAGCTGACCACTCTTCGTGCCAGCACGAAAGTATCGCCCTGCGCACAACAAGCTTAAAGTCTTCCGATGTTATACAAGACATTTTTGTACTGGGCTCGGTGGTTGCCGTCTTTGCTGCAAAATCTGCCAGTTCATTCCCCGGCAAGCCAATGTGACTAGGAATCTATGCATACTCCAAATTAACCCCGGAAGTATATAAAACGTGGAGGGCATCCTGGATACGCTGCATGATAGGATGATAGTTGTAGAGATCACCAAGGCTTTGAAGTGCAATATAAGGCCGTCACTTAAATTTTAACGGGCAGAATGGCTCGATATATTGCGTATAGCTCCGCAATATAAATAGATGTGCCACTATGAAAACCGAATATATATTGTTCGGCATTATAAACAAAGGCACAACCAACACCAACGGTGCACTTACTTCAGTAAATATACAAGTTCGGTCATTGTAGTTTGACAAAAATTCTAAAAAACATCTACGGATACTAGAAAAAGGCATTGTAGACTTTCAATAAGCCGTCATCCCGAGTTTTACGTGGGATGTTGTAAGTAACCAAGGTGGGTGCACCCTTTCCCCCTTGGGAAACATTCTAGGCATTACAATATCGTGCTTATGAAGAAGCATTCGGAAGCGAACACCTGGGGGCCGTGGACTAATTGAGATATTTCTATAACGTTCGTCCAGCTCGGTGTTAAAAAAAGGAGTGAACGTTGGATGCGAAGGCATGCACTTTAGCCCACAGCCATAATTTGTTCCATTCTCATGGCTTTCTCTATACCCCTGCAACAATTTATTCTTAAAAAGCTTATGCTTCTATTTACTTTATGCTAATCTAGAAAAATTAGGTAATAGTCTTATTACCTTCTTCCTTGTAAGTAGAAAGGAAATAAGGGAGTAGCATAGGTTAAAGCAATAGTCAAAAGTTGGTTACTATGTGACTGAAGTTCCTTTGTTTGTATGTTGACAAATTCCTGTATGAGAAAAGTTAAGATTTTCGATCCTGAAAACAAGAACAACGAATATCTCAAAAACGATCAACTCGAAGAAAAAAATGTACACAACATAGATTGTGTGTTTTAATGTGCTCTACATTTTTTTCTGTAGTAATTTTTTGTCCATCTCTTATGGTTTAGCAGTTATACAAAATTCCGGATAATTCACTCAGAATAAAATAGTCTTTTTTTTGGTAGTGTTTAACGCCCGCTTTAACTGCTTATGGCACCGCATACATGAATGAAGATGGAGCACCGGTGGAATACGATGGCGGGGGAAACCGGAGAACCGGAGAAAACCCGCCCCAGCGCTGCTTTGTCCACCACAAATCTCACATGTGGTTGCTTGGGATCGAATCCGGGCCGTCTAGGTGAGAGGCGAGTGGTCTAACCACTCGGCAATGGCGCGGCCTAAAAGTAGTCTTCAGAGGCTATTCCCAGAAAATTCAAAATATACATTTTATTTGTCGGGTAAATATCTTTAACATCCGATATTTTAATCAAAATCGTTAGCCATTTTTTAGGAAATCAAAATTTTCGAAAAAAGCTTCATGTAAAGGGTAGTTTAGGGGGTGCGATTTTTCTAAAAATCTTCGTGTCACATCCCTGGAAGATTCTAAACTTAAATACCCAGTTTGGTATTTTACCGACTTTTCGTTTTTGAGTTATCGTGTTCACAGACACACGGACACACACACATACTCATGAACCTTTTTCTGAAAATCCTTTTTTTAGATAAAGGGGACCTTAAAACATATATTTCCGGTGAAATCTTGGTATCGACTTTTTTGGTGGAGCGCAATATCTTCTTTCTACACTATGTACATAGTTCGTATAGAGAAAGTAAAAATATGAATCAGAGAAATCGGTCGCGGGAATCGATCCCACGACCTCCCGAATGTCAGTTTTAGATGCAGCGCCTGAACCTTCTGGCTCGGTTATTTAGTTCTGTATTACTTTTTTGTATCAAAAAGGCAATATTATAGTGTATCTGTGTATATTTTCACAAGAAATGCTAATTAAATTGCAGTAGCTGGGGTCCTGGTCACCTGGGAGGGCGTATTTCAGTCGCTAGAGCACATTCTGCATCAGAAACAAAACCGCAGTATCCAGCTTGTCTCTTCAAACGCATCCGCTTCTGCTTCCGCGCTCTTGTAAAAGTTTCCAGCCACAATCCGTTAGACCAGCATCAGCACAAGCTCGCTCAAAAGAGAACAAAGAGAGAAAACATTTTCCAACATTTGGATTTTGGATCTATTTCGTTAAAAAATATATCTAACAGATCCCGCACCAGCAGTGCACTCTTCCGGCGTATTATCAGGAACTCTGCATGAACTTATAAAGCTCCCTCGGTCAGCAATGTCATGAAGAGAAACGAGTTTTGATGAATTGGGCAAAGGATTTAGAGTATCGTGGCTAGTTGCGAACCAACATATGACAGATTTTCATAGCGTCGCTTCGCATTAAGCGCAGCAGTGTCATTCTGAAAAATGAGCCGGTAGACAGCGCACCTATAAATTACGGGTATTTATCCTAACTCACCGAAGATAGGTTTGGTGTTGCACCTGCTGCAATCTACGGCAAACTCATAAGCTACGTCAAAATGCCTACCGTATGTAATACATGTTTTCTGTATTACATACGTTGTTTTCCTAAAAACTGAGATATTTCAGGGTATGACTGACATTTCATAAAACATCAATAAAATACGTTTTTAAATTAACTCCATAAAATAAATTAAACATTCCTGAATACAACAAAGGTATAATTGGTCACCAGGCACTATTTTTAAATGTCTTAAGCATGAAAATGTACTGAACTGTATTAGCGACAGCTTTTAAAAACCTGACTATTAATTTAAACTCATGTATTCGCTTCTTTACTTCACTTCTACTTACAAGCAATATTATAATGAGTAATATTACCTCATTAGAATGGAGCAGAAAGAAGAATAATCTTTTGTTTGAAGTTTGTTTTTAGAACAGGAAGAGAAGTTCCCTGAATGGAACACATGCGTTTTTATTAATAATTTGGTTTAAAATTGTATAAGACATTTAAAAAGTACATTACAGAAATTCGTCACAAAAGTTGCCAAAATAGCGCTCTAAGTTTGAGAAATAAATTATTAAATTGGCAATTTATTTTAATTGATTCTTTCTCCCACATTAGCCGTGAGCAGGACTGAAGTTGGAACGGTAGAGCCAAACTAAAAATTCAATGTTGCTTCTTTGTTCCTAGAAGTAAAAACAATAGAAACACGGACGACTTCCTGTTTGAGAAACGTGTACATATTTTAAAACTGAAAACTATAAAAGGGAATATTTTGGAAACGGTTAGCTCTACAACAAAAATGTTAAGGGTATGAGTTGTGGGTTCTGACGAGATCTACATTTATTGTATAGTAAGTTTTGGTTTCTCTCTTAATGTTTACCAGTTATGCAGAAGCCACTCAGAACGAAGAGGACTTCAGAGGCAATTCCCAGGAAATTCAAGATAAATTTTATTTGACAAGTAAATCTCTTTAATATACAGCATTATAATCAAAGTAGTTTTAGCCATTTTTGAGAAAATCCGAATTTTTGAACATTTTCCCATGTAAAGTGTAGTTAGGGGTTGGCGGATTTTCTTTAAAATCTTCGTGTCGCATGCTTGGGAGATACCAAACTTAAATACTAAGTTTGGTGTTTTATCGGAATTGTCGTTTCTCTTATTTATACTGCCCAAAGGCAGACAAACACTAATCCTTAACTAAAAATTCTCATTTGGGGTCTCAAAACCTATATTTACGTTGAAATCTAGGTATCAAATTTTTGGGTTATATCTATTATATACAGTGTACATATATGCTAAAGAAAGTAAAAATTGCATCCTGTGGAGCATTTTGAATATGAAAAATTGTAACAAAGGGCTTTATCTATTAATAACCATGTGCCTGTCCATTTATAGTTGCAGTTAAGTGGTAGTTGAAGTACACCAGGGGGGAGAAACGATATATTTTCTTAAATTTAGAACTCATATTGTTTCATGAACAGAAACATATTTTATACTTTTTCATAATTTTGGTAAAATATCATGGATGCATCATCTTAACATTTAATGGCAATGAGTCAACTTTGAAGATAATCCGGAGCGTATGAATCAGATGAAAAAAGTTGAGTGTATCTTCGCGTGTGCCAGTCACCTTGGCTCAGTAATAGACATATGGAACTTTTCAAATCTTTAACATGCCAACCTTTCAGAGTGACAGAATTTCTAGTCAGTTTCTTTTCAGCCGTAGGTTTGTCGACCTGGTTCTGGTTTCTTCATACGCCTTCAACTTCCCAACCTTTCAGAGAGAGAGAGAAAAATAAAGTCGGATGTGTACAATTCACATCAGTTCCCTACCTATTCCGTAATAAGGTATTCTTACAAAAGTTTGTACAGAGCCAGGCGTTTCGTCTCGGATTGGCATTCGGAAGCCGGTGGGATAGGTTCCCCGGATCACTTGGCAAACACTGGAAAGGAATTTTCCTTCCCACTTACTTCCTGTCCCTTCATTTCATTTTAACTTCATACCAACTGGCCTCTTTCAGGGTTATGCACAGAGGCGCCCTCCGTGAAGGTGACTGCACTCTGGATGGCGTTAGCGGTTGTCTGCGGACTCAGCTGATCTTTCCCGGACGAACCACGAGATGAACTTCTTGTGAAATTTTAGGGACCATCCATGATGGCTCTTTCTCTGTCCGGATGTTGGTGACCCTCTACAGTTACACTCATCTCATCCTTCCTCTAGAGCAGAGTTTCCCAACCTTTTGAAGTTAAACACCAGGGGCACCCTTTTTTGAATTAAAAGAAAATTAAGGTTAATATGTTAATTTATTGAAATATTATGTAATAACGTAGACCATAACATAATACAGTAAACTTTACTACAATCACTGAGTAAAAATACATCAATAAATTTTCTTCGATTAATGATTAATGTGAAACTTGTGATTGATGCTTAGAGCACAGATATGTGATGTCGGGTCTTACAGTTGACAGTGAAACACGCAAATCATCCTAGAGGTTATTCATTATATTTCTTGCTCTGCATTTTATTGTCACCATAGCAGAGAAGGCTTGCTCGCATAGATAGGATGTTGAAAAGGGCAAAAGTGCGTTAATTGCTTTCTTCATTAGGTTAGGGTACTCCTCTCTCCGTTGAAGCCAAAAACTAGCCATCGACGCCTCACTCTTGGTGAACTTACCTTTGAGTGTGGAATCAGCGCAAAGATCAATAAATTCATCTCGTTCGCAAGCAGTGAAATCTATTTCCTCTGCACTATCTACGAAATCAAATGGTGAGACAACCCAGTCGAGATTCGTAGTGGAAATAGTTGGAAAGTACGCATCTATTGCATCTTGCAATCTTGATAAGTGATCACAAATGCGGTCTTTCAGTTTACCCAGATCTTTATCTCCTGCCACATTAAGAAGAGATGGAAAGTTCGACAAATCTCCTTTTTGAACTGCAGACTTCCAAGAATTAAGTTTTCTTTTAAAACCTTTCATTTTATTGGTTGAGGAGATTATTGTTTCATGTCGACCCTGCATCGAAACATTCAGTTCATTCAGCATGTTTCTTGATTTTCATCCTTAAAAAAAAGTTTTTAGCTGTTCTTTAAGTTCGAGAAACCGGTTCAATACACGACCCCGCGAAAACCACCTTACTTCTGTGTGAAGTAACAAAGAGGTATGAGCTGCATCCGTTGCGCGACATAACTGTTCAAAAATTCTGCACTTTAAAGGTCGAGAATTCATATAGTTCACCATTTTCAGAACTTGGTTAAACACTTCAGTAAAATCTTCATTACACGCTTTCACGACTAATGCTTCTCTATGCAGAAAACAGTGAGTTATAATAATGGATGGATTTTCATTGAGAGCTCTGGCAGTAAAACCTTTAATTTTCCCAGACATAGATGGTGCACCATCTGTACATATACCACAACAGTCTTTCCATGAAAGATCATGGTCATTGAGATAGGAATTAATAGAAACGAAAATATCATGGCCTGTGGTTGTAGTCTCCAGCGGTCTACAGAACAGAAACTGTTCACTAATATCTGTTTCATCAATATATCTGATAAAACCAAGGAGTTGCGGTTTGTCACCAATATCGAGACTCTCATCTACTTGTAAAGCAAATGATCTATAAGTTTTTATTTTCTCCGTGACTTGTTCGTTGATATTGCATGACATTTCAGATATCCTGCGGCTGATTGTGTTGTTGGACAGAGGAACTTTCGAAATTTGATTAGCTGCTCCTTCGCCAAGTATTGTTGAAACTATAACTTGACATGCAGGGCCAATGATTTCCTCTCCAAGAGTATGAGGTTTCTTTTTTTTAGCTATCAGTTCTACTACTTTAAATGAGGCTTCAAGAGCAGTATCACCTATGGTCATTCTCTTTACCATTCGCACAGCTGTTTTCTTCTCCCCTTCTAATATATGTGAAAAATACATTACACTTTTCTGTGACACACTAGGTTGCTTTGTTGTAAGATGCCGCTTCAGTTTGCTAGGTACCATGGCCTCGTTGCTAAGTGTTTCGCCACAAACTAAACACACAGGGATAGGGTTTTCCTCGTTGTTATTCCACTTAAATCCATACGCTAAGTAACTGTCCTGGTATGTTCTTTTCTTTCGTTTGTCTTCTTTATGTGGTGAATTCGACGGTCCGGGAGAAACTGTAAGATTTGGCTTCTTAAAGCAAGCAGTAGGAGCCGACTGTTCACTTTCACTGTCCTGGCATTTACGTTTAACAATGAACTTATCCATAGCTAAACACTGTGAATCAACGCGAGGAAGACAACTGAAAGCGCCAAGCGGCGTACACTTTTATATATTCATCTGTCGAAGTCTCGGGAATGTTCGTGAGGAAGCGAGTAGTCTCGGGAATGTTCGGCAGGGTATAGCTGTAATGCCATCTGTGGGATACTAGTATAACTGAATTATTGAAATGAATCGACCACTATCACCATCTGCCGTGCATGAGAGTAATTGATTTGACTTATTTTATTTCAAGACCTTACAAGACTTGAGGCTTCAGTAGAAGGTATTTTTTTTGTTTATCTCAATATCTCGCGGCACCCCTTAGCCAATCATACGGCACCCTAGGGTGCCGGGGCACACCGGTTGGGAACCGTTGCTCTAGAGTGTGCCGTATAATAAGCCCACGGCTGTAGTGTGGAATACCTCTCCGTAACATACACAAAAGTGTAGTATACACGTATCAAGCTGGTCAAAATAAACATCAACACAAAGCCTTATTACTTAGTTCCTTGTAAGTAGAACGGAGATAAGGGAATACACTATGCTAAGGTGATAGTCAAATCTTTTAAAAACTGGTGCTATGCGATTAAAATTATATTATAGTTACATGATCAGGAGCAAAACAAAAGAAAAACGAATGGGAAATTACCGTTTAGGTAACATTTTACGCATTTTAAAATTGAACTCAAAAAGCAATATCTCAGAAATGGTTAACAAAGTTAGTATCGCTTTTCATGTTTGAATTATGCTGTTAACCCCCCTACATACACACACACACAAACTTTTTCCTAAAATGGCTTCTTTTTATTTGGGAGCCTCAAAACATGTATTTCGATGAAATATCGACATCGACTTCCTAGGTGGAATACCTCCTCTACTGACTGTGAGTAGTACAGAAATTAATAATCCTCCTAAAAGCTTCATTTTCACACATTTTTCGACGTGCATTAGACTTCAGATTTTGAGTTCCAAAAATCAATTTCAAATGCATAGAATCATTTTACTACTGACATCAATGCAGTAGTGTTCTACTCTCTTGAATATAAAATATTTCAGAGTTTATATTTCCTAGCAGATGTTTTTTGTTTCTGTCTCTCAGTCATCCTTTTGACTGACTGTAAAAAGTAGGAGATAGCAAAAGCTATCCAATAACAAACGCGAAGAAAGCACATTGCGTACGACTCAGGCCGAGGAATTCTGCATTGATATATAAGATTTCCCCGTAAATATCACACATTTTGAGTCTGCGCAATAAATATTACTAGCAGTTGCCTTGGAGAATTGCGTCAGGTAAAAATCTTATGACAATACATTAGGTGGAACTCGGTTTTCCAAAATTAATATTATAGATGATGGCTTCCCTAAGGTCCAACCATTTAGAAACTAGGACGTAACTGCACACACAGTGCTGCATTTCAGTTACCTTCACATATTTTATGTCTTATGTTCTGCTATGTAGTTAACAAGCCTAAAATCTGGTGCTACTAGCATCATTTCTAGCTGTTAACCACTGTTACACTTTTATTGATTTAAACAAATTACATACTTTGCCTTGTTAAAATCTTTTCTTTAAGTCTACACTTATTTTCTGTTACCAAAAGCCGATATAGTCTACGAGGTACCTCAAGGTTTTATTTACTTTTAATGATCGAATTTTTACTTTCTCGATCACACATGTACATGTATATAGTAGGTAGAGAAGGTATAGTGTTTCAGCCAAAATTCAATGTCGAGATTTCACCGAAAATATATGACTTGAGACCCCCCTGAGAACGAAAAATACATTTTTAGAAAATATGCACGTGTGTGTATGCGTGGTCAGCATAACTCAAACACGAAAACTCCGTTAAATACCAAAATTGGTACTCATAAGTTTAACATCTTCCGAAGATGCGAAATGAACACTTTCAGGAAAATCAGGATCAGTTCTAAATACCCAACTACTCTATATATGGAACATTTATCGAAAATTGTGATTTTTTGAAAAAAGGCTGTAATGATTTTGATTAAAATGCCACATATTTTGTATATTTCCATCACAATTAAATAGTATATGTTGAATTTTGTAATATTAGCCTCTAAAGACCTCTCGTTCTGGATGACTCTTGTTTATCTTGTAAACCGTAAGATATAAAAACTTAGATCTGTTAAAACACAGAATTTTTTCTGCTGTGTTCCACTCACATGACTTTCCCTACATCTCTATAACAAATTATTCTTAAAACGCTTATTCTTCTATCTACCACATGCTAACCGAGATAAACATATCCAGAAATTATCTTATTATTTACTTCCTTGCAAGTAGAAGGGAAATAAGCGAGTACGCTGGCTAAAATGAGAGTCAACTCTTTTAAAAGCTCGTTGATATGTGATTGAAATTAGTTGTCTTCGCATAGCCAGGAGTCGACAAATTCCTGTATGAGAAAATTTTAACTAGGAATATCTCGGAAATGTTTAACTCTACAGAAAATTGTATGACATACACTGTGTTTTAATGAGCTCTGCATTCTTTATGATTAATTTACTCGATAAGCAAACGTCATTCAGAATGAAGAGGCCGTCAGAGGCTATTCTCAGAATATTTCAGGTATATATTCACCATAAAAGTATCTTAGATATGTGGAGCTATTTTTTAGAAAATCAAAATGTTCGAAATGTTTTCCATGTAAATGGTAGTTTGAGACGGGAAGAGATTTTTGAAAATCTCCGTGTGGAACCCTAGGAAGATTCAGAACTTAAATATCCAGTTTGGTATTTAACCGACTTTTGTTACACACACACACACACACACACACACACACACACACACACACACACACAAGCACAAATGCACACGCTGATCTTTTTCTAAAAATTATTATTTCTATTCAGGAGCTCCATAAAACGTGTATTTCCAGTGAAATGTCAGTATCGAATTTCTGGATGAAATGCAATACCTTCCGTACTATACACTAGGTAGAGAAAATTAAAACACGAACAAAATTTTGTAACACCTGGCTAAGTATAAACAGATCAATCAACTAGCCAACCAGACAGCAGCACAAATTGGGCTAAAAATTACAGAATAGATCGGAGTGACAAACAAAGACGAACGAGACTATTTGTTAGTCCGGGAAGGTTGTCACACCAACTGCTTAACTTGACCTAAAACGTCAGCTGCTTCCGTGCTGTAGTAGTCTCCTCATCACAAATGTACTGAGACCCTCCAAGCGAACTGGCAGGTGAGACGGCCCAAGTGATCTTCTGCACGAGGGAAACCTTGCAGTCGCTACTACCATTCAGTTGAATTATTTCAATGAGAAAGATGACTGTAAAGTGAGGAAGACTCTCTGAGCTTGTAGCATGCCACGCCAGAGAAAGAACGGCGGTGTTCAACTTCTCAATAGTTTGTGAAGCCGCCTGATGAGAGCTGTGGAGAGTCTGAATTAACCGGAAGTAACCCACACCTAAAACATGCATATCCGGACTACTTAGCGGTTGGTATATGAGATCAAAGTGACTCCACTACCTGCTGCAGTCCAGGCGTAGTCTTTGGGCACAATATGTGGGCACACATTGTTCTGCTGATGGACACCTGCATTTTTTCTGTGCACGAACCATGAGATGAGTTTACATTTTTACTGGGATTAATTTGCTGATGAGGAGGAGGAACAAGTAAACATCCTTGGTGGCATTTAATAGTTCAGCTACGACTCCTACTTTTCCTCCTTGATAACGAAAGCCAACTTTTTAATTTACCATCAAACGACTGGCAGTCTGAAACATAATCTTCTGAAGCAACGATTTGTTTTTTTACGTTCGCTGCATATAATTACTGAGCATCTTCATCAGCTAAAGTCATTTCTCATCCACATGAATAGTCTTCATGTTGAAATTTGGATTTTAGCCATCAGGTTGGTGAACAGTGGTAGGATTGAACATTGGTAGGAAATTTTTAGAAGCTCCATTTTATTGCCACCAGTCAATAATGTCTTCTTTGCATACATATCTATTCTATCTCTCCCATTCTGATACTACACCCAAACCATCTAAATCATTGGACAGTTCCAAAAATAGAGTGTAAGGTTTCGTTCCACTTTTACAAGAGCATTTAGCTCTCTAAACATGCGTTACCGTACGCAACCGTCCATGCGTACCAGAATTGATTGATTGACGTTAAAGGGTACTGAACTACTAAGTTATGAGTGCCCTTATAAAATAAATAACGGCAAAGACCAGATATAAAATTCAGCGTATATAACGCTAATCATCGCAAAAAAGAGCCATAGAAGAATTTACGTAACTCTATCGCAGTGTATGACAAATGATATGAACAAAACTAAATCCGCGATGAAAAGTTACGTAAATAATTTAAAAACCTTATCTATCGTTCGGTTATCGCCTGTCAGGACCTCTGTAAGACTGATCGGCAGTTGCAAGGTTCTCGAATATTTAATACACACACACACTAGCAATAGATTACGAACCAAAGCGCACAGATAAGAGCAGGTTTCTTCTTAAGAAAGTGGAGTGGCAAGTACGCAATCGAGCCAATATCACTCCTCCAGTTGAAGTTACCTAGCTTATTGAAAAGTATTTCACTACTCTAAGCCTGTTTCCTCTAAGCTGACTGTGTTCATGATAGCACAAAGGCATCCGAAGAGGTACACTCACTACATTTAATAATATTCCAGTTCCAAAAGAAATTAGATAATCGTGTTATTATTATATATACTAGTACTCTTCGATGATGGAATACTTCCCAGATTTTCTTCTCCTAAAATGCCAACACTCGATCATACAAGCTCACCGAACGCTGCGCTAAAAGCTGTTGCGGTACAGTTTAATTGTTCTAATTACTGTCAACAGTTTTATTTCGTTGTATAACGACCCCCCCCCAAAAAAAAACCTGATTTAACGGGAGAAAGTGGGAGAGAGAACCCGAAAAGAGGATCAAACTGTGGAATAGGATTAGCAGCAACCGATAAACGGATGTGCACGTGCTGCAGAACAAACATAGAACACGGGGGATAATGAATTCAAATGCAAACATGCTGGTACGATAACAACCACATGCTGACATATCGTTAAACAAAAGCGACAAATAAAACTTTTGTTATCCATACAAGTTAAGAGAACATTTTATTGTAAATGTTTATAGAGTAATCTTGGAAATCACTCACCATGTTGATGATGTCATTGAAAAGTGATGATCTTTCCGACGGACATAGGCTAAAAGTCAGCTTGAAATTTATACTCCTTAGTGATTATAATAAAAAAGAAGATTTATGAGACCTATATATTTGAACCTGTTAGGTCTTAAATGAGGCGGCACCATGAATGAGTGCTTACACCACTAGCCTCCCATCTAGGCGGCTTGCGCGCGCACATGTGGGATTCTTGGTAGATGAAGCGACATCTGGGCGGGTTTTCTCCGGGTCCTCCGGTTTCCCGCCACTCATTCCACCAATTGCTCCAGCATCATCTTTATAATCATCAATTTCGCTTACATATTATAACATCCACTTCCTCGTGTTCATGCCTGGCTATGGGCCAACCCCTCGTAACAGGTGCTCTATTCTGTGGTTTCATGCCGTCGGCTCCCCCATAGGCTTCTGACCCCTAGGGCATTGGCTTGCAACTCCTAGGGGAGTGTCAGTTCTACAACTACGGGGAGGGTAAGCCGATTACGAAACGAAACTGTCTTAAATAAATGTGGACATAGAGTAGAAAGTATTGTTATTACTAGACAGAAAATACATATAAAATAAATATATTAGTTCCGGGTATTTAATTTCAAGCAGTATACATAGCTGGTCACGAAACAGAACACATAAAATACAAATCTGATGTGTTCCAATCATGTAACCTGTCTAGCTCTTCCATATACAAACTGTTCTTACAATATAATTGTTTTATCTACATCATGCTAGTCGAGATAAAAATGAATTGGTGTTATTGTAAGTAGAAAAAAAATGAGGGAATACATTAGGCTAAAGCGATAGTCAAATCTTTTAAAAGCTGGTCTGCATGTGAAAAACTGAGGTCGCTTCGCTTTGCATAGTCCTGTTTCAGAAAAGTTATTTAGTTTCAACTGAAACAAAAACAAGGAATATCTAGAAAAAAGTCAACTCCACAAGAAAACCGAATAAGAAAAAAAAGTATGTGTTTTAACAACATCTACACTTTTTTTTGTGAAGTAACTTTTTGTTATGTCTTACAGTTTAACCGTTCTGTGAAATTTCGCAAAACTCGCCCAGAATAAATTGGCTTTCAGAAGTTATTCTCAAAATTCAAAACGTATGTTTCTTTTATTTGACATCTTTAAGATTACCAGTGTATATGAAATAATTATAGTCACTCATTCCAGTCTCTTCTCTTTCTTCCCCCTTACACATATTTTTCATTGCTCTTTTAGATTCGAAACTCAGAATATGTGTTTCAGTTGAAATTCTGTTTTGAATTTTGGAATGAAATGTAGCACTTCTTCTGTCTATCACAGGGAAGTAGAAGAAAAATTAAATAAGCTTTTATATCGACAATTTGTAAAATGTGTATGAAAATGTTTTGTATAAGTAAAGTGGATGATTTTAAGGAACCACAGTTGTGCTGATACTAGTGATCATTTAATGACACTAGTTGATTTCAATAATAATTAAAGGATACCAGTATAGTATCAATGCGAGGCAACTTTTTGCACCATCCTAAGAAAGGTTCCACATCACTCGCAGCGTCCTCGGCAAAAGGACTTCTGCCATAGAAAGCTTTGGGGCGTCACATTACTATAAGACTCACATTTCGAGGTCCCGGGTTCGATTCTCGGCGACCCACTCCGATGTGGGTCTTTCTTGGTTTCTCTGGGTCTCCAGGCAAATGCTGGGATGGCTCCTCACATACCACCATTTCTATTCCATAGTGTCCGTCTCAATCATTTGTTTCGAGATTCGTGGTGTATGGCAGGCGGCAGATGCAACGGATGCATGCTCAAGGGAAAC
Source organism: Hymenopus coronatus (assembly GCA_030762935.1). Lineage (NCBI taxonomy): Eukaryota > Metazoa > Arthropoda > Insecta > Mantodea > Hymenopodidae > Hymenopus > Hymenopus coronatus. Next base: position 107,290,079 of record CM060890.1, read on the forward strand.
ATTGACCTGTCAACCATCTAATGACCACGGTCATGCGTCTGGTGGTCTGTCTGGCTTATGTACTTCATGGTTACCTCGCCTCATTTCATCCTCCTGGCGGTGTTAGCCACAATACATCTCTAGAGTTAGCTGTACCCGAGATGCCCCACTCGTTGTCTACCCTTTACCTTAGTATATCTTTTATATTAGGCAGTAACTCATTCAAATCCCTGTGAAGCTTTAGCGCATGGCGCTATGATATGTAATGGAATGTTTGCAAATACAAGGCCTCCCTCATCTAAATCTAATGTTAACTTTTATATCAACTTTGGTGATATGCTTTACTTTGGACGAACCCATCAATATATTCTGCTAAGAATGACGTATAGAGTCTTAATATAAAAACTAAATGATCCTCGCGTAGACTACGGCGATCCTGGTTATTAATATAATTATCTCAGAGAAGGTTTGCTTGTAAATGTATGAGGCAAAATGTAAATTGTGAGGCAAATATTAGCAGCTGGAAAATGAATCCTTAAGACAATAGCTCCCAAACTCCTTCTTTTTTAACATTTTAAATTCATAAAATTTTCTTCAGCATGGTATCCGATATCCGTGTGGAGCCTCTGAAAATGTTACGAAAGAAGTACTTCCGGCTATTCGAGCAGACATTCCGTTTATGGTTCCTTAAAACAGCATATTTCCTACCAAATAGTGTACGTATAGACAGTATTTGTGACTCACCAACAGTTGCCCACCTTGATTCAACCGGGGGAAACCAGCTCCGACATCAGCATCTCGCAAGTTATCTTTGGACATGCCTGATCTATACTAATCAAATGGCACGCATACTACATAAACTTCGCCTTTATATTCCGCACCATTCCCGTTCATTGTTTGAATAAGCAATTAAAAACAGCTTCTGGTATATTCGTGGAATATATGTGTTCCCGTCAACAATTTGATAAAGACACCAGCATTGTCAGAAATTGATTGCCAATTTTTTCACTCCAATGCCTCATGACTCAAACATTCGCCCAACAGCAACACTGAGTTTTGTTAGGTCTCCGTGCAATGAAAAATTCAGCGTTTTAATAACGAAAAGCAAGCCGCAGAAGACGCCCGAGGGCGGAGCTCCAACTTGTGGAGGCGGCCGACCATGAATGTTTCAAGAGGTTCGGACCACGCTGGCGCCATCTTTCTGGTCCTAATGTCCTGGTAACTTATTTACATGATGTTAGCGGGGCGGCACAAGTTATCAATTACCGCAACATAGCCCACGTGTCATTCTGACCAGTATCGGAATCCTCTGTCATTAATGTTTCACAATACTACACGCAAGCGTGCGCCGGATTTGCCTTTAGCAGCCTATTGTGCGCACACAATAGGACGCCGATACCAGTCAGCGGTCACGCTAAAACAGTTTTTGTTTTGCTGAATTTCGATTTCCCTGACTCTCATATTCGATAGCTTCCTATGTAAGTTTATCTTAAATCCTATACAGAGATGTACCTATAACCTGGCTAAGATGAATGTAAAGTTTCGCTTCAGAACTTACATCAATGTTTGGTTTTGCCACCAGATATTTCAAGATATCTGAATTAGAAGTTATAGCAAAAGAATAAAGTTTCTGAACAATATGCACATACAAATTACAATATCTTTGTTTTTTTAATTACAATACAGGAAAGAAATTAGCAATAAAAGTGTTAGTTCATAAATATTACACACTAATGTTGTAAATAAAAGGTAAGAGGGAGACAGAAAGGTTAGTATTTACTGAGGCTTCTCAAAAATTATTTGTCCTCAAAGTAATACGTAATCTATAAATGCTGTTGCTATAACTAAAAATAAAATTACTATTTCTACTATTCATGTATTATAAACTATATGAGCCATAATATATACCTCGTCCATTGTTGAAATCACTGAACCAACTGATCATTCTTTCGTCTTTTCAACAGAAAAAAGGCAATAAAACAAGTTTAATTTCAATTCCTAAATTATTAAAACATCAAAACTGATTTACAAGGATTCAAATACCAGAAAGAGATCGCCAGTCATAAATAAATACCTTTGTAAAGATGACTTTGCTAGTAAATGAGTGGACAATTATTTTTACAAACACCACAAATAAAAAAAAGCTAATATGGTCCATTAACATGACTTTCTCTACATCTCTGCAACAAATTATTGTTAAAAAGCTAAAGCTTCTATTTATTTCATACTAATCGAGAAAAAATTAGCAGAAATAGTCTTATTAATTGCTTCCTTGTAAGTAGAAGCGAAATAAGGGAGTACCATAGGTTAAAGTGATAGTCAAAAGCTCGTTGTTATGTGACTGAAGTTCCTTTGTTAGTATGGACACGAGTTGACAAATTCCTGTCAACTGAGAAATTCCTGAGAAATGTATACGTTTTTTAAAGCTGAAACCAAAAACAAGAAATATCTAAAAAACGATCAACTCCACGAAAAAAAAATATATTACATATTTTGTGTGTTTTAATGTGCTCTACGTTTTGTGTGTGGTAAGTTCTTGTCTATCTCTTACGGTTTAGCAGTTATGCAAAATTCCATAAATTCATCAAGAATAAAGTAGTCTTCACTGGGCTATTCACAGAAAATTCAAGATATACATATTATTTGCCAGTTAAATATCTTTAATACACCATATTTTAATCAAAATCGTTTAGAGTCATTTTTGAGAAAATCAAAATTTTCGGAAAAAGTTCCCTGTAAAGGGTAGTTGGGTGTGGGGGGGGAGGATTTTCTTGAAAATCTTCGTGTCGCATACTCGCAACTTGAATACCAAGTTTGGTATTCAACGGTATTTTCGTTTTTGAGCTATGCTGTCCACAGACACACACACACACACACACACACACACACACACACACGCGCGCATGCACGCACACAAATCGCGATATCGAATTTTTGGATGCATTACAATACCTTCTCTATACACTATGTACATAGTACATGTAGAGAAAGTAATACAATTTAACAAGCAGGATTAAACTCAAATGAATTACGGAAAAGCACTAGAACACGTAAAATCGAGAAATACAAACTAGGGTTTTCTTTCTATTAATTTGGCTGTTAAGTGGCTTTTAAAGTAGCAACAAGTTTATACAATACTATGTTGAATGGGTCAGTCCTATGCCATTGCATATGAACCTGTGAGAAGAATTTGCTCTTTCTTCTTATTTCTGTTGAATGTACAATTAATTCACAGTTCAGTTCTGCATAGATTCCGTTAAATAGGTGAAATTATCCTATACGTATTTTATGACGTGAACTCGAGCACTTGTTTTCACAAATCTACAAATATTCAAATTTGTAAGATTACACATTTCGAATATATATATATATATATATATATATATATATATATATATATATATATATATATATATGTGTGTGTGTGTGTGTGCGTGTGATGATGATGATGGTGTTTAAGGGCGCTCAACTGCCGAGGTCATAAGCGCCCTTACGATTAAAACTTGGCAATAGCCAGTAAGAAAATACCAAACAAAAAAGTAAACACAAATAAAAGAGCTAACACAGTTGAAACGGAAGTAACAGAAACGTCCAGCCCTCTAACCAGAGCTGGATATAAAACTCCATCTAAAATCAACACATTAAAACCAAAAGAGTTTAAAAAAACCGCTATCACACTAAAACCTCAAGGTAAAAGAAAGTTTGGCTAAAAATTTAAAAACCCTGTCCACTGCTCTTGGGTCATCTGCCAGGACCTCGGCAAGAGAGGCCGGCATGCCCATAGATGACCGAATGTGTGCCAGGTGACCACACTCCAGCAACACATGACGAACTGTCTGTGCCTCCCCACAGAGCGCACAGACAGGAGCAGGTTCACGTTTAAAAAGGTAACTGTGAGTAAAAATACAGTGGCCAATTCTTAGCCGAGCTAGTACTACCTCCTCCCGGCGGAATAAACGAGAGGAGGTTACCCAGTTGACAGGGAGGTCCTTCACCTCTCGCAGCTTATTACCACGGAGAGCCGACCACTCCGCATGCCAAGTCGAAAAAACGGCTCTCCGTACAGCCACTCTAAAATCTTCTGCTGTTGAATGGGTAATCGTAACACTGGGCGCTGTGACTGCCGATTTCGCTGCCAAATCCGCCGTGTCATTCCCTGGCAAGCCAACGTGTCCAGGAATCCATGCGCACTCCACATTAAAGCCAGAAGCGTGCAAAATGTGGAGAACGTCCTGGATGCGCTGCACCAAAGGATGGTAATTGTACAGCTCACGAATGCTCTGAAGGGCACTAAGGGAATCACTAAGAATAAGGCAGTCACCTAATTTTCGACGTCGAATATACAGAAGGGCTTGATAAATAGCATATAGCTCGGCAGAATATATAGATGTGCAACTAGGCAAACCGTAAGTAGAAGTTGCGGTGCCAGTTACAAAGGCACATCCAACACCGTCGGGGCTCTTACTACCATCGGTGTAAATACAAATACGGCCACTGTATTTGGATAAAAATTCTAAAAAGCAACGACGAATACTATCAAGAGGCGTAACAGATTTCCCGTAGAGCGTCATCCCGAGATCGACATGGGAGGTAGCGCGTAACCAAGGGGGGTGTATACTCTCTCCCTTGGATAACAGCCGAGGAATGTCAACATGGTGCTGGCGTAGAAGCTCACGGAAACGAAAACCTGCTGGCCTGGGGCTCAGAGAGCGGAGGCAGTATCGCTCGTGCAGCTCAGGGGAGAAAAACGCGTGATAAGTTGGATGCCCAGGCATACACTTCAGCCCACAGCCATAATTAGCAAGCAGGACATCACGCCGACAACGCAGAGGAGGTTCTCCCGATTCGGCGTAGAGGCTAACAACTGGGCTCGTTGGAAAAGCTCCAACGGCCACACGGATGCCCTGGTTATGGACTGTGTCTAACCTTCTGAGCACTGAAGGTCGAGCTGAAGAATACACAATGCTGCCATAGTCCAACTTCGAACGAATAACAGCACGATAAAGACGGAGCAATGTCGTCCGATCCGCACCCCAAGACTTGCCACTTAGTATCCGTAAAAGATTTAGAGAACGGTCACATCGTGCTCTAAGCTGTGCTATTTGTGGTGCCCAACAAAGTTTCCGATCGAAGATCAAACCAAGGAATCTCGCCTCGTCTGCGAAAGGAAGTAAATCTGGCCCGAGTCGAAGAGACGGCGGCATATGCCACTTACGGCGCCAGAAGTTAACGCAGACTGTCTTCTCAGCGGAGAAACGAAAACCGTGTTTCGAGCTCCATGCATAGAGATTGTCCAAACACCGCTGGAGACGGCGTTCCAAAAACGGTGTACGCTGAGAAGTACAGAAGATGGCAAAGTCGTCCACGAATAAACAGGAAGAGACACCTTGAGGCACACATAGTGATATGGAATTTATCGCAATAGCAAATAGAGTCACGCTGAGTACCGAGCCCTGCGGCACACCGTTCTCTTGAATAAAATGGTTAGAAAAAACCGAACCCACCCTCACTCGAAAAACGCGGTCCCGCATAAACTCCTGAATGACCAACGGTAGGCGTCCACGTATGTTCCAGTTGTGCAGAGAACGCAATATTCCCGCCCGCCAACACGTGTCGTAGGCCTTCTCGAGGTCAAAAAATATCCCAACTGTGGGGCTGTTCTTAAGAAACCCGTCCATAATCTGAGTTGACAGAGAGACAAGGTGGTCAGCAGTTGAACGTCGTCGTCGAGAGCCACACTGGATGTTCGTCAGAAGATTGTGGGATTCCAGCCACCACACCAACCGTCCATTGATCATGCGTTCCATCACCTTGCAAACGCAACTGGTGAGGGAAATAGGACGGTAACTGGAAGGAAGATGGCGGTCCTTTCCAGGTTTAAGAATGGGTATGATGGTGGCCTCCCGCCACTTGTCTGGAAAAATGCCATCAACCCAGACACGATTATAGACCTCGAGTAGGAAATCTTTGCCATCAGGAGAGAGATGTTGCAACATTTGGACGTGGATACCATCTGGACCTGGTGCTGAGTGTCGTGAAGAGGAGAGTGCATTGTCTAGCTCTGCCAGGGTGAAAAGGCGATTATAATCCTCAAGGTTGCCAGAAAGAAACGAGAATTCTTGAGATTCCACCTGGTTCTTAACTGTAAGAAACTCAGGGGAATAGTTGCCTGAGCTAGACACCTCAGCGAAAGCACTGCCTAAAGAATTCGCCACGTCAAATGTATCAACAACAGCTCCGGTAGGTGTTTTGAGACCGGCGATGGGCATATGGTTCGGTTTCCCAGCCACACGTCTTAACTTATCCCATACGACAGAGGAAGGTGTATGTCGATTAAAGGAACCCACGAATTTATTCCATGACATCTTTTTGCTATCCTTAATAACCCGCCTAGAATGTGCACGCATCCGTTTATAGTGTATCAGGTTATCCAGTGTAGGAAAACGCTGGAAAACCCGTAGAGCTCGTCTGCGAGCGCGAATAGCATCCCGACAGTCAGCGGTCCACCAAGGTACCGGAAATCGACGGCTGTAGCCAGTCGAACGCGGAATGGATTGCTCAGCAGCAGAAAGAATGGTCCCTGTAAGATGTTCGACCAAGTGGTTCACAGAGTCGTGCTCTTCGTAGCTAAATTCAGCCAAGTGGGAGTACAGTTCCCAGCTGGCGTGGTCTAGGCGCCAACTAGGTAAACGGGTGGAACATACAACGGGTGTCAAGACACTAATACGACAAGGAAAGTGGTCACTAGAATGCAAATCCGAGATGATATTCCAGCATAAGGTGACTGCCAGCTGAGGGGAACAAATTGCAATGTCAATGTGTGAAAAACTATGAAATGCGTCAGATAGAAAGGTGGGCTCTCCGGTGTTCAAGAGAGCAAGATTCTGACTATCCAAGAAGTCTTTAAGTACCGTACCTCTCGCACAAGCCCGAGGAGAGCCCCAAAGAGGGTGATGGGCATTGACGTCGCCTACCAATAAAAAGGGTGGTGGCAACTGCGAAATGAGGTGTTCTAAGTCGCTGTGCGAGAGGTCCGCAGATGGAGGCAAATAGATACTGCAAATGGTGAATGAAGCGGAGGGTAGCTTAATGCTGACAGCAACGGACTGGATTGCAGATTGTATGGGTACAGAGTTGGCAAAAATATCATCTCGAATAAGCATCATAGTGCCCCCATGTGCCGGGACACCGTCCTCCGGGGATAAATCACATCGTACGGAGGAGTACTGCCTGATGGTAACGGTGTCCTGTGGACGGAGCTTCGTCTCTTGTAAACATACTGCCAAGGGTTCATGCTGGCGCAGCAACAAGTCAAGCTCTGGTCGATGTGGTCGAATTCCGCGTATGTTCCAATGGAGGATAGCCATTGAGTATATTATGGGATAAGTTTCAAATCGAAAGACGCTTCTGCAGATTGGGATTAGCTGGTCGGTTCAATTTGTTCTTCTTAGGCGTTGGGCTAGTACTATTTTCAGGAGCACGATCCTGCCGTTTCCGCACTGTCCCTCTGGCAGTGGCGGCAGAATCCTCCTGGTCCATCTCCTCCACAAGGGAGGTCCCTTTTTCAAGAGCAGTTTTAGGTCCAAGTAGTTCGAACCGATTGGATGTGCTGATCGGCGAAGACGGCCGTCGCCGATTCACGCCCTCCTCCCCAGATGACCCTTCAGAGGAGGATACACGTGTGGAGTTGCGTGAACTTTTCTTACCTTTAGATGACTTGGTAATAGATTGCACATTCTCTTTCAAGAAGTCTTGTCGTACATACTTGGTCTTAAACTGTTTTTCCGGGGCAGAAGACGTCGTGAATTTACCAACTTTAGTTCCAGAGGTCGAGGCTTTCGGTGACAACTGTGCAGGACTATTCTGTAAGCTAGCGGATTTGGCAGATGTTGATACCAACTTGGGTGTAGGTGCCGAAGGCTTTGGCAGCGCTTGGGCTAAAATAACCTTTTCCGCAATTGTAGCCCCGTTCATATCGCCGGTCTGTGTTGCGATTTCCCGACGCGGTACCGGTTTAGCTGCAACTGAGCTATAGGTACCGGACCTCGGGGCAGAGGGTTGGCGGAGTCGCAGGAGCTTCCGGGCTTCCAAGAAGGACACCTTCTCTTTCACCCGTATCTCCTGGATCGCTCGTTCCTCTGCAAAACGGGGGCAGTCTCGGGAACTAGATGGGTGTTCCCCGTTACAGTTCACACACGATGGAGCTGAAGCACAAGCCCCATCGTGGGAGATGTCACCGCAGTGGACGCAGGTGGACTTGCCGGTACACAACTCACTAGTGTGACCAAAACGTTGGCATTTAAAGCACCTCAGCGGATTGGGTATATAAGGCCTAACTTCGATGGCTTCATACCCTGCCCTAATCTTTTGAGGCAGATCAACCCGATCAAAAGTAAGAAACAGGGTACGAGTAGGCAGGAATTCACCGTTGATCTTACGTTGTACCCGATAAACAGCTGAGACACCCTGAGTCGCAAGATTTTCTTGGATCTCCTCAATTGACAAACCGTCCAACGCGCGGGTTGTTATTACACCGCGGGAGGAGTTCAGCGACTTGTGCACCTCGACCTTCACTGGATAGCTGGCTAACATGGTGGCTTTAAGTATTCTTGCAGCTTGCGAGGCGGAGTTGGCTTCGACAAGAAGTGTACCATTGCGAGCTCGAACGCAGGATTTAACAGGACCAGCAATGGCATCGAGACCCTTTTGGATAGTAAAAGGGCTCACCGTAAGGAACTTCTTACCTTCCTCTGTCCTATGAATGACCAAGTAGCGAGGACCACATGACTCGACTACTTCCTTTCCAACTTCTTTATTAAGGGGTTTTTGTTTTGGTGCCATAGAAAAAATGGTATAAATTCATCCCCCAGTGCTCCCCACCCACCACGGAGCCCAACGAGGGGTCACCCCACTGGGGTGACAGGGCTACACAGGGGATATAGCGGGCTCGCCGTCCCACTCACCCTGGAGTTCGGTGTAATACCTAGTCCTGGCCGATTGACTAGGGGTGGGTTAGTCCCTAGCCTCCCGTTTAGGCAAATCAGAAACCAAAGCGGTGTATTAGGCTGCGCACCCTCCCCAGTTACTGAAAGACAGAAGCCCAGGCTCAGGTACGCAACCCTCAACCAACCAGGATATTCCTCTTCACCGACACGGGTCTCCACGCACGGCCTACACGTGGGTGGGCATTTTGACCTTCTGGCTCCCTCACCACTCTGAGGTTGCCCACAGAGGGAGTCAAGGTGGCTCGGGACCCCGGGTGCGCCTAACCCGTACCTACCGTAGTAGGCCCCTGGGGGGTGTGTGCGTGTGTATGTGTGTGTGGTGAGGTTGACGAATGTGTTTGGAAGCTAACGACTTTTTATTTACGTTCCACTGTATTATATGAAAACAATTTTAATGATTTTAATGATTAATTTTGCTCTGTGATCAGCCGTTTTCAAGCAAATAAAAGAGGCGTTTTTCCATTGGATAAATTAATGCATGATACTGTAAGAAGATTTTTTTTTTACACATAAGAGAAGTAGAGTAATCTATTTTTGACATTGTTTTGGAACAACAATGTTATATTATACAGGGTTTTGAAGTAATAACTAATAACTTGCTGAACATCGTTTTGAAAACAAGGCAATTTTGCTAGTTCAAAGTAGGTCAGTGGAAAATCTGGGTCTCGGACATAACAAAATATATCTGAACTCGAAAGTGGCGGTTGCAGTTTAGTTTCCACATTACCCTTAATAAAAAAAAAAAAAAAAAAAAAAAAAAAAATAGACACAAGGGTGTTGTAATTTAATGGCGAATTCACAACTAAACTTGTTAGCTATTGGCCTATACTATGTAAGTGCTTATCGTCCAATAAGTGATTCGCGATCTCTAACTGAAAATCACATTACGTCTTTGTCAGCTGCAAATAAAGAGACTAATTTGGTTTTTATTCTTCTTCTTCTTATTATTATTATTATTATTATTGTTATGTTCAAGTTATAAGTATGATTTATTTGACTTTGTAAGATCCTTATTACGTGTTATTTTCGTCTTTAAATATCCGAGTTGATTTGATTAATTAAATTAGCAGTAACAATTGTAAAGTATAAGTTGAATGCTGAACTAGTTCATTATCCGTAGATTCTGAGTATAACTTACAACATATGTCATAGGAAGGTGTAATTATTACAAAGTTGCAGACACGAAGCGTTCACCTATGAGCAAGTGAAGCTCTTTACGCATTGACCTACCTAAGATTCTGAAAGGGAGAGTGCCACCACTCCCAGCTACCGGTCGGCCACCACTGCAACGTTGAAGCGTATAGCTTTATATTCTGGAAAAACCTAAAATATCTTAATAGAAAACGATCATTTAAGAAACATATACAGCATATGTTTTAAATAAAGATATATAGAACTACTTTAAATAAATGTAATCACTCCCCTTTCACTCGGCATAATGTTAACTTGTCACTGGCAGAAAAATCATATGGAATGTATCATATTATTATTATTATTATTATTATTATTATTATTATTATTATTATTACTTTATCTAACCCCGTACGTGCAATGTGCATAGTGGATAGAGAAGATATTGTATTCCACCAAAAATTTGATACCGATAATTCATCGGAGATATATGTTTTAGGACCTCCTTAATCCAAAAAAAAAAGTATTTTCAGAAAAAGTTTCTTGTGTGTGTGTGACAGCATAGTTTCAAAGACGAAAAGACGGGTAAATACCAGGCTTGGTATTTAAGTTTGGTATCTTCCAAGGATGCAACACGAAGATTTTCATAAAAGTCTCCTCTCCCCTACCTAACTTCCCTTTATATGAAAAAAATTTCGAAAATTTACTTTTTCTTAAAAATTGCCCTAACAATTTCGATTAAAATGTCACATATTAAAGCCATTTCCACCGCAAATAAAATGTATATCTTGAATTTTCTGGAAATGGTTTCTGAATCCTGTGTATTCTTGATGGATTTTGCTGAATTTTGCATAACTAGTAAACCGTAGGAGATAGACATAAATTACTATATAAAAATAAATATCTCGTTAAAATACACAATTTATGGCATATACCTTTTTGGTGCAGTTTACCATATTCGATATATTACTTGCTTTTAGTTTCAACTGTAAGGTACTTACACTTTTCTCAGACAGAATTTTTTTTTTTTTTTTTTTTTTTTTAACCGTTTCATTTGTATGGCCCCCTTTAACTTCAATGGTCGGGTTTTGACTTGTGAAACTGTAGGATCAGAACATTAGGTTAATAAACGCTATATCACTAAACACACGCACATTTACTCTCACATTCATACTTCCAGACTCTGTGGAGCATAGGGAATAATTCTGGCTAAAGAAACATTCACCGGCCCAGCCGGGAAATGAACCCGCGGGACCTCCGGGTGAGAAATCAATTCGCTGAAAGTCAATCACGGAGACAGTCTTATTTTTTTTTTTTTTTTCTCTCTTGGCCAAGGATAGAAGCGATTTGCAATGACAATCGTATAACGACATTTCTTAAAACATTTGACTATCACTTTAGCATAGCGCATGCCTTTAGTTCCCTTCTACTTATAGGAAGCAATAAGAACATTCAGTTAATGGTTATCTCGATTAGCATGGTGTGGAAAGAAGAATAACCTTTTGTAAGAAGTTTGTAGAGTAGCTAGAGAAAGTCATGTGATTGTAATACATCAGATTATTATTATTTTTACCTTATATTACAATTTTTTAGGAATTAACTAACTTGAGAACAGCATCGTATATAGGCCACAGTGGGCCCTTTAATTGTCAAACGTGAACTTTGAGAGGACTGGATGAAGGGGAGAACGGAAAGGTGACCAGATCCGGTGTGCGCTAGTAAGGGCGGATTTTCTAATGATTCCAACATGACGGCAATCTTGATGCGGCTAGGCCTGTCTTAACCACCCGCAACTTGGAGGTTCCAGGAATAGACGAAGGAAGGAGAAATCTTTACAGAGAGCAAATTAGACTGACTTGCCGCATCAAACCAACCGCCGCCGTTCTAGTCCAGCAACCGTAAAACTGACGAGATAAGAACATAAAAAGAAATAAAGGGACAGGAAAGGATTGATAAAAAATTCGTGCTCGAAGAGGAACCATCCCAGCATTCACCCATAGCAAACCCATGATTAGAGTGAAGGGGGCCAAGGGAATCTAACTCGAAACCTCCAGAATACGAGCCTCGCACGTTACCAAATACTTTTTAAATCTTTGGTACAAAGTGTCATATTATATGGAGCTGAGACTTGCACATCAGGTAGAATTTAAGCAAATAGACCGCTAGCAGCAGCAATGATTTTTTAATATAGGTAGAAAAGAAATCAAGAAAGGAGAATATTAGAGTATAATAAATGTTAAATGTAGAATTATTAAAATGATAAAGGAAAAGGATGGACAGTTTTGGACTAACAAAGAGGATGGAAAGTAGCAGAAAATGAAAAAACGATGCTGAATGGAAGGCCGAGTGAAGGAAAAAGAAACTGAAGGGAACAATGGATGAATCCGAAAGAAGAAAGATGAACAGTACAGAACTTGCAGAACAACTTGAAAAAAAAACAGAAATCTGTGGAGAAATAAAATTTCTTTGGATTGAAGGATAACTATTTCACTATACAAAAATCCTATCTATAATTTTAAAATAGTAATAATAAATATACTAATAACAACATTATATTTATTGTATTTTACTTTGTTTCTAATAATTCAGTTTATGGTTTAACAGAAATAAATATGCAGAAATATATAAAAAGTAAGTTGTAACACACTATAAGCAAAGCTCTATGTAACAAAGGAAATAAAGAGAACTACCCCATTATAATCCCTTTTTATCTTCACCCATAAGAAATTGAAAGCATAAGGAAAAACATCTTTCTGCTATCTGCAAAATAAAAGAAGTAGAAAACGATGTTACAGAACCCATTTCATCGTTTCCATATTTCCGCAAATGAGGTCGGTGAAGCTGGAAGAGAAACTTTTTATCAAGTTCGATTGTTAGCACAAGGGGGACTATACACAACGTCTATACATAATCGCCTAATAAGAAAGCTGGAGAAGACTTAAAGTTGCGAAGACCATAGAGTTTTTCTTGCTTCTAGTAAAGTGGCTCTGCAAGGATGATTAATTGTCTAACTTCAAATTCTACTTCTATATAGTAAAAACATACTTACTCCTCTCCTTCTATCTTTAATTAACCAACTTTCCCGTTCTACGTGCCATTACCTCGTCCTCTTACTTAAAAGGAGACCGCAAATTTCTCATTGATTATTCATAGGCAAATTCAAAGAGGAATACCGGAAGAAAATTTATGCCAGATGTGTTCCAAATTTAATCAGCGGTAATTCTTCCTCATTTATACTTCGCATGGTTGAAAAGCGTTTCATTAATTCCCTGGAAATGCTGAAAATATAACCTGGTAGAAGGCGCTTCGCTGCAAGCAAAGCTGCTTGATTGACAGTTTTGCGTTTTAATGAGGTTCTCAAAGAAGCACTTACAGGCAGAGAATAAGGAGTTAATAATAGATAATTACTGCCTAACTTTGCTGGCGTCTGGGGTTCGAATCGCTAACAAGGGACTTTCCTGTTTCCGCGTGCAATAGAGCGCATAAACACTTTGAGAAAACCGAAGTATACATCTGAGAAAAACTCGCAAAGAAACTACTGGGTATTCCTTCCACTATACTACATGAACTTCAAAAATATTTATGCAAAAAGCTAACAATGCTTTTCTGTTTGTAACGTATTACTCAAAGTAATTTTTTTTTCACAATCCTTAAATCTATAAGATAATGAATCTATAAGATAATGAAACACATCTAATGGCTAAATCGCCTGATCAGCTGAAGACCTCATTTTCTGATCTCAAAATGATACTTGTCCTCAAGGTAATACATATTACCTATAAATTCTGTTGCAATAACTAAAAATAGGCTAGGTGATAGATTGTAAATCTATTAAGGAGATCTATTTTCCTCTTTTACCAGGCAGATTAAGGTCTTCAGCATTTTGGAAGATTAAAAAATATATTATTTGCGTGATGTGAGATTGAATTTCCATTTATAGTTCAGCTTAATAGTTTTGTTGCTTAAAAGCTTTAAATAACTAAATAAACTTGGAGTAGCAGTATTAGAATTGATATGAGTAGATAAAAAATAAAAGCGAAATTCTTTCAGAACGAATGATAACTCTAGGATAACTATATATTACTGAATTGACTAAAAACCTGTCTATCTATAAAAATGACCGGCAAAAACGGCTACGCCTTAGACTGAAGAACTGAAACTATGTATTGAATCGAGAATTGCCGCAACGACACTATGCGATGCCATGATCTAGTCAACGATCATTTACTCGCTTTGTGCTAGAGCAAGTAGACTTGTTCCCTGCAATCAGTGTGTAAACATGCGATGTGGTCTCTTGTTCCTTGCCGTGTGTCAGTTTATAATGTCGGGAACAGAAAGCAATCCAACACGTAGACCATGAACTCCTTTGTTTATGCCTAACTAGAAGGAATATTTCCTATTTAGAGAAAGTGGCGGAATAAGTATTTAGTTTGAGGCAAGGTTCTGCATTCAGTCAGAAAATTAAATTTGCAACGTTATTACGGAACACATGAAAGAATTATGAATACAGGAGAAGACGTTTCTTTTGAATTGTGTTAGTTACCACCTAATGACTATGATGTCTGTTCATATTCATTACTGTAAATGTGAAAGGATGTTAAAATGAGTTCTTATACTGTTTGCCTTACAATGCGATTTCAATAGTTCTTACTATATTAATACTATAATAATAGTCATTTAGCGATTATTTATGCTACGACTACCAAACCTACGACAGTATTCATAAGTCCATATCAAATATATAAATACTAATGTAAGGGACATAATACGGTAATTGTTCTACCAATCATGAACCTGCAATAGGCATATTAACCAATGATAAAGTTTGATAAATACAAATTATGATCTAACTATAGAAAATCGTTATAAACTGCTGTACTTAAGTAAAGAAACTGGACTTCTTAACGAAAACAGTAGTTATAGGACATAATAGACAACGGAAATGTTTCATGCTAAGGGCAAATACAACCTAACTCCATCACTGCGATAGTAAATTAAGTCAACCTATGAAAGCTTGATTACATATTTCAAACGCAAAATGTTGCAAACTCTCAATGCACATAAGGAATTATCTGTTCCTACTTTCCGCGCAGTTATGCACAGTAGACTATTCGCTGGAACATCGAGGAACCTACAGTATAGACCGAATTAAATTTCAAACTGTGCAAAAATAAATTATCTGGGAGTAAACATTAACAAATATTTATCATTTGCAAAGCATATTAAAGTTGTTAGTGCAGCACATAAAATCTGGATTTTATTATTCGTAAATTATCTTTCTTTAACGATTTAAGAATTTTGTTTATTTTGTATAATTAATTCGCGGGATCGAGATTTTTCAGTCCTTAATACTTAATATGAAATTGATTGAAACTATTCAATGCAAAATCTTAGAGTATGTATTTCTTAAAACAATTCATTGCTCTTCTAACTTTATTTCTTATGATTCACTGCTTCATTAATTTGAGTTTAGAAGTTTATCACACAGAAGAAATAATCATTCGTTACTTCTTCTTTACTAAGTACTACATAATAGGTGTGACGATCCTAGCTTAAAGCAACTCATATATTTTTATGCTCAAAATATTACATAGAACATTTCGTCATTTATTTCAAGAGTTAACATTGATTTACACAAGTATTCAGCTATACTTAAAATGCAATTTGTGTGTGTGTGTGTGCATGTATATATACACATGATTGAGGATGAAAATCAACATATTTCTTTATCTTGTGATAATTTATTAACAATAATAGATTAATAATATATATTTGTTTTTTTAAACCTGATTTGTTTTAGGGTCAATTAAATCTGTTACACTCTCTTCTGCCAAAATAGTCAAATTAATAAAATTCAATTTTATTAAAATTATTTCAAATATCTGGTCCTCTCGTACTAAGATATTTTGTAGTATTATAGTACTATTCTCAATTGTTTTACTCTTGTTGTAACTAAAATAATATATTCTTTTCTTTTCTTTTACTTTTAAGTGAAAATTGTAATTGGTAAAACATGTCATGCTAACATAGCACTTAATAAATACAAAGTTGCTCTCTCTGCTTTACTTAATGTGTAACCAATTTGTGACACCTGATCTAGTCTGAAAATGTCAGCCAGTGAAATGCTTTGTGCGTCAGCAAGCCTTTTGCTTTTTGCTACAGGCTCTCAGACAGGGGCTCAATAAGAAGTGTAGGGCAGATGAGGCAAAGTCAAAAATAAAGTTAATGTTAGTGAGAGACAGTGTGGAGTAGTTGCAACATCGTACTTTTTCTTTTTCTTCAGCATCCATTGCCTGAGTATACTAAAAATGGGGCAAGACTTCATACTGATTTGAGTTAATTTACTCTAGTCTAAACTTACGTTAGTCCGGAAGATAAAGAAAAACGAACACTACTGCGCATGCCAGTATTATCAACATTTTACGACAATCGTTTTTTTTTCTCAACCTCTGATAGGCTATAAATAAAAGACGTGTGTGGAGAGTCATTCAAAACAAACGAAGAGGAGTGCTGACTTCAGGAATTGTGTTGATCCATGACAACGCTCGTCCATACACTCCTGGCACAACCCATCGGATCCTTGAACAATTTCAATGGGACATTTTCGATCATCCGCCGTACATTCTTAGCACCCAGTGACTTACACCTTTTCCCTGAACTGAAGAAGCGGGGCAGCACTTTCAAACCAACGAAAATCTTCAAAACAGCGTCAATGCTCATTTAAAATCATTGGCGGCAACATTTTTTGAAGCCTATATTGCAAAGCGTGTGCACAGGTACAATAAATGTCTTAATATTTTCGATGTTTATGTTGAAAAGTAACCATAAGTGTACAAAACTTTTAGTAATAAAATAACTGTTTTCTATGAACTTGTCTTTTATTTATAGCCTTTCGGAGGTTGAAAACATCGCTCTCGTATATAAAAACAAAGATACAAGTCGTAATCCTGGGGCATCCAAAACATCCACTCAGGACTGTAAGAGAGTAGGTGTATCTTGAATTGCCATTACACTTGGGAATCACTCCCTTCTCCCTTGCCCAGCCCTGATCTGAGTCCACCGGATTAGTTTTAAGCAAGTATAAGAATTTGAAAATAATAAAGTCAGGAGGGAGGAAAGAAGGTTATCACTGGACTATAAGCAAGGACAGCACCCTCCATCCCTATTACGTGTTTCCAGCAGCATTGTCTGTCACTGATTCTTGCAGTTGCTTTACATTTTTCGTAGTAACAATAGTGTGAAAACTGAAAGTTTCACTCTAACTCTACTTTTTCATCAAGATATTAATGAATAAATAAAGCATTGGCATTAAAAATATTAACAAAAATATCAGCAAACATAAAATATCACCAACTTACTTGTGTTTAACAGGTATTTGAAGGATTTAAGAATAAAATGGACATTTCAACTACTTAGTTTGCATAGGTTGGAAGCTGAACGTACCAAACTCTGCACATTTAATATTGTGTAGATAGGAGGCACTCGCTTCCCTTAAAATGTTAAATTGCCTGAATATAGCTGTGACCCGATTTTTAAATATCAAACTAGTTTAAGAGGTATTTAGTAGCTACGACAAAGTTGGGAAGCAGCCCCTGGGCTTCAAGGGTTACTTTGAACAATGCTGATGTAAGTGATTTTAAGAGTTAATTAGAGATAGAAACGGTGCCATTGTTGGTGTCAAATAACACAAGAATTACAGAAATACTGCCTGTGTCAATAACTGTACATCCACATTACAGTTAACGGCGATAAAAAGAATAACTAAAAAGATAAAGAAAACGAAGGGAAAAAAAATGGGCAAATTGCCTCTAGCTGAAAATAATATGAATTGGATTCGCGCACTTTATGCAGGAAACTGTCCCTATTTCCCAGCACCTCTGCTCTGCCAGTAGATTCTAACATGCCAGTTTCCTTCTAACAGGAGCGTTTAATCGTACGCTGGTTCTCCCATTCTGCAGTTTACGCCAAAATATAGACCCAGTCTTCATCCAATGCGCTAGAATTTTCAATGCCCTCTAGCCTTCCAACATAAACCACCAATCTTGAGCTTTCCTTTCTTCCTAGGTGAAGCATAATTTACCTCTTTACCCCAATTCAATTTTCACGGTTGATGTCTATTATTCATCTTTTGACATATTTCCATATGTTTTGTCATTTGTTTCGCCTATTCGTCCTACTGACTCCAAGCCTAATTCTCCTCAAACTTCTTTCGAGTTCAGCTGTTCAAAACTTAGGAGATGGGTTTTCCCATTGGCATTCGTAACAGATGGAGCATGCCTCAAACTCAGCCAGTTCTACATTGATCTTATTTTACAGTGCATTGTGTCTTCATAAGAGAATTTGATGTGCCTTGTGAAATTCCAAAATACTACCTGCGTTTTGTATACATATTATAGCCTTTCCCATCCCTAAAGTTCATTACTACAAAGCAAAATGGATTTTAGCATAGAGTTCTACATATTTTGCCATGCATCTGCCATCACATTAGGTATAAGTGTCAGAGTGCGTTTAACCATATGTTAAACAATAGTTCGTTTAACTATACTGGTGCTTTATAATTAGTGAATGATAAGATGTCTCTTCCATTTTCCTCTCATATTAAACATTACTTATAGACAGGAGAAATATATCTAGCTCTTTGTAATGTCATTTCTCCCCTCACGCTCCATATACATAACCGTTTTTGTAAGCAATTGTTTTCGTTTTGTTGATATTTACCACCCTATCCCATTGTTAGCAATATTCTTCCAGCCTATTAACACCTTACTGTAAGCCATTCTATCGTCACTGATAAAACTGTTATATCATCCGCATATGAAAGAACAGGAATGCAGATATCGTCCACTTCCGGACCATTCATTTCCTCAGCTATTAACGCGTCTGCTATATCATCTATGAATAGATTGAACAACAGGGGCGATAAAATACATCCTTGACGAACTCGTCTATTGGGCTATTTAGATTCCGTTATTGTACGTTGGTCCACTTTAATGCTGAAATTCACACTACTGTAAATTTGTATCATTGTACCGGAGGGTGTTATGTGGGCAAGTTTGGTCCGAAGGGCATTACTCTGGACGATATAAAATCCATTTTAAAATAAACAAAAGTACACTCCTCTTTCTATTCAAATTTGAATCAATTAATGTTTTAATACGTAAATATTGTTTGCAATAGAGAACTCTCCGAGAAATCCGCCTTAAACTTAGTATGTTTGGGAGATTGGCTTTAATTTTACTATCTTAACTAGTCATAAATGATTTTGTATTTACCTTGCCCAATATACCAGGCGGCCTAACTACCCCTATTTGACATTTGCAGATATTCATTCGTGAGTTAAAAAAGCTTTCAGAACTCTACAGGTTATTTCAAATTAGAGCCAGCCAGTGGAGAAATGGTGTCTCCTCTGGTAAACAAAAGGGCAAAACGAAGGTTGCTCAGCCAATTCCCTGCTTACCCGTTTTAACTTGAAATAGCCTCGCTGAGTTCTGTAATTCCTTTTACCACGAGTGGATATCTGTACGCGTCAATTACGGAGCAGTTGGAGAACATAAGTACTGCACTATACTGTTTGGTTGCTGATAGTTACTCTTATCCTTGAATTCGTCGGTATATTTGCTGTTGCCTAACTTCAGAATAGTTATCACCATTAAAAGTGTGTTAAAACCACACAGAGGAAGTAAACTATTATGTGGATTTTCCTCTTATCACCCTTGTTTATGATTGTAAAATATGGTTGAATAAATTTGAGTGGATTAATTGCTTGTGCTCCTTTCTAAAGCTGCCTGTGTACTTGAAATCCATAAAATTAGTACTTATCATGTTAAAGGATACATGTGCATGAAGGGAAACACAACGAAAAGGATAATGAAAGAGATTTTAGGGACGAAGTGGCACTGAATCCTTTGTGATAAAGTTACCTGGCGTTCGCTTACCGACAAAGAACGCTCGGATATCAAAGGTGCGCGTTCCACAGGATCATTAAAGCTCCAAATATATATTACGCATGCAGCTCTGTCTGAATGGTTAATGACGGAGAAAACACCATTCTCTGTGTGGCCTTTTGTTCGGGAGAGCCGTAATTTTAAATTAATGTTTTCTTTCACGGTAGAAGAGCGTGGTGAAAGGTCAAGATGCGACCGGGTTGAGTGGCGACGTTCCATTGTTTAGGTTGGCTTGTTGAATCTTAGGGTATCGATTCCCGATATGGGATGACAAAAGCTCCCACAGAGAGAGATGGTCATCCGCTTGTCAATTTAACGGCATTCTGCCGGAAGATTCCTAACCACATAAGATACATGTGTACCCTCTCCGAATTTCAAGATGAGATCGTTTTACACGGTTTCGTTTGCTCAGCTACGGTGTTAATATCTGATCAAAGAAAACAAATAAAACCAGAGTCTCTCAGCTGACGAAGCTCTGTCACAAAAAATGACCAGAATCTTGACGCACGGATGCATCAAAGTCTGGTTCCATAAGAAAGCAAGAAAGACAAGAAAAATACCATCAGTATCGAGAGATGTCAACTATCTTTTCATATGATTTCTTTATAAAGTTTGCCTTTACTTTCGCTTATCTACAGAATTCCACCGAAAAAGTCTACTCATGAATAATAAAACGAATTTTAGAAAAGGTTTCGTAAGTGTATGCGTGTGTGCCTACGAACAGCGTAACTCAAATATGAAAGTCTGGATAAGTACAAAGTTTGGTATCTAAGTCCAGAGCCTAAAAGATGTGACACGTAGGTTTCAGACATAATCCCCCCGCCAAACTGTCCCTTACAAGAAATAATTGTCGTTATTTTGATTTTCTCAGATATTGCTCTAATTAAATGCCCAAATATTTACTTCCTTGACAAAATGTATACGCAGAATTATTTTGATATAACAGTGTAAACCTCTTTATTTGAATCGTTTACAAATCTACTAGGTAAGTAACCTAGTTGAATTAAAGAATGTCGTATAAACTGTTTAGTCTAATTTCTGACCTTTAACATTTTTTAATTTTTCTAGCCCCCTATATAGGGATAGAAAAGTATCGTATCGTAAATTCGGTGTCGAGATTTCAAGGGAAATATATGTTTTGGGGTCCCCTGAGTCCGAAGAAAGAATTTTTAGAAAAAGGTCCGTCTGTGTCTGTGGACAACATAGCTCAAAAACGAAATGACCTTGGTATTTAGGTTTACTATCTTCCAAGGATCCGACACGAAGATTTTCAAGAAAATATCCCCACCACAAACTAACCTTAACATGGAATAATGTTCGAAAATGTTATTTTTCTTAAAAATGGCCCTAACGATTTTGATTAAAATTCCGTATATTAAAGCTATTTACATCCCAAATAAAATGCATAGCTTGTATTTTCTGTTAATAGCCTCTAAACACCTCTTAACTCTGGATGAATTTTGCCGAATTTTGCTTAACTGATAAATCCTGAGAGATAGACAAAAACATACTACACAAAAAATGTAAATCTCATCAAAACACAACCTTATGTCGTTTATGTTTTCTTGTGGAAGTACCCGTTTCCAAGATATTCCTCTTTATTGGTTTCAATTGTGAAGTACTTTTATTTTTCTCAGATATGAAGCGTCCGGTTTTCCTTTGTTCTACTCCTGGCCAAGTACAGAAGCGATTTGCAATGACAATCGATAGATAAGATTTTAAAACATTTGACTAGCCTTTTATCCTTTATTCCCTTAGTTCCCTTCCACTTATAAAGAACTAAGTAATATGAACATTCTGCTAATATTTATCTCGATTAGTATTGTGTAGAACGAAGAATACTCTTTTGTAAGAAGTCTGTAGAAATGGAAATGGCGCGTTATTTATGGACGCTCTTTAACTGTTGTGGTTCTCAGCGTCCCATTCTAGACTGGGCGAGAAAGACCGCTTAATTTTGCTCAGAGGCCTCTCTTATCAGGCTTGAGGTTCTTTTACAGACCGTAAATCTACGACACGGGACCAACGGCTTTACTTCCCTTCCGAAGGGAAGCCACGCTAAGGACCTTTACACCCGAAAGACAGGGAATGCATAGCAAAAATATTCGTAGGAAGTCTCTAAATAAAAAACACATAATTAGAAGATTTTTTGGGGATATACTTCTTAAAAGTATATTAATATAATGTCTCATGTAATGTTATGCCCAAAATATGCTCTCCATACCTCTAAGAGACATTAAAGCAGGGTAACTATAAATAAATGGTTTATCTCAGGTCTTACCCTCCTGCTGGTTTATTGCTGAATTTCAGCTACAGTTTCATAATCCCTCACTGCTGTAGCAAACGGTGAAATGAATATTAAAAGAAGCACTAGCATTGCTTCATTCGGAATAGTGGTCCCGTGTCGAAGATTTACGGTGCAAAGAAACAACCTCAAGCCTGATAGAGGCCTCTGAGCAAAATTAAGCGGTCTTTCACGCCCAAATTAGAATGGGGCGCTGAGAACTACAGCAGTCAAAGAGCGTCTCATTTCGTTTCTATTTTCATAACCTCACTTTTAAAGCTCTCAAAATAAGAAATTATGTAATTTTCACACCTGTTTATAAATGTTTTGCACATCTGAACGAGAACGTACTTCTGCTATATCTTTTCGTACTTTCACTTGAGTCTAGGAGAGGTATCATCTCGAAGTTTAGGCTTTCTTTTGGGAATAATAAAGTAATTGGATCTCTATTTAGCACTGAAATACTTCCTCTTTATTATACACTTAGCTTCAAAGCGTTTTATGCATACCACTGACATTTCTGTCACTACAAAACTGTCACAATGGATAAAACTTGTCCATTTTACTAACAAATCTTCCTCCTTGGGAAAACTAAAGGAACTTTGTACCTTTGGCACCATAAATTTACATCCAAAAACAACAACAAGATCGACGATGGTCTAATACGCAAAGATACACATTTGTATCATCGTTTCATTTTGTACAAATGCGTCAAATCTTAGCAAAACGTGTTGGTGCTGTATATATTTATTTACAAAAACCGAATGCGGCGCCTTGTTATTACATATCGATATTAGCATTAAGACCTGATATATTGCAGATGGCATTGAACTAACTAACATGTTGAAACGCAGGATATTATGGTTTCATAAAGTAGAAGGAGGGTATAGTTTACGGTCATGCTGGTCAAAATTAACAAAACATCAATAACCCCAGTATGATGATAGATACTTCAAAGCGCCAAAATAAGTGGGAGTGTAATTCTGGAGATGGATGTAATGCAGCTAAATGTATACGAAACAAATAGTCCAAGCAAATTCAGAAAAGTCTGCCCCCCCTACGCTCCTGGTATAGGTGGTGTAAGGAATGTAAATTACTTTGAAGATACAAGGTATTTAATTTTGTACAGCTCTTTTGACCCGCGCTGTATGTAGAAGTATGTAATTACCTTTTTTCCAGTTCAGACGCTGGAAATGCAGAGACATGTTAACGATTACAGCACCGGAACGCTGGTCTTCTTTATTATTATCATCATCTTTTTTTTCATTCCCGGAGCCCAAGTTATACAAACAATCCTCTTTGTGAGAGACAGGGCATGTGGACACAGAGGAGATTAGAAACTAAGTCTTCCGCTGTGCAAAACGTTCATATTTCAACAGCACGTCCCGGAGAATTTATTGGGCAAAGTCCTCCGCCCAGGGAAGCTCTGGAATGACACTGAGCCTGCCGTTATCATGCTGCCCAGCGCTTCGTCCACACAAACACTCCTGAATTACTTGCTCTAATCGGGAGACCATGTCCAAATTTGTGCAAGTTCGTGACAAACTGCTCAGTGCTCACCAGCCCAACATAACCCCACTTTGTACGGTACACTCGGCTTAAAAGAAACTCCTATGTTAGCGACTGGAAACTTTTGCTTTCTTTATAAACATCTACCAGCCCTTTTAGTATTTTCTAAATTTATGTATATACCTATGTATGTACACTTATAAGCCTGTATAGTCGCCCTCCGTGGTATAATGGTTACCATGCAAACTTCATATGCCCAAGGTCGGGAGTTCAAGCCCGGCGGAGGACGACGGATTTTTTCGGGCCCAGTATAGAATGGGACGCTGAGAAACAAAACAATTAAAGAGCGTCCAAAAATAAAATGCTATTTCATTTTTTTTTTTGTAAGCCTGTATATATGCATTTATGTATATCCCATCACGCTATGTCGGTGACATTTCTAATTTGCTTCGTCACTATATGTACATGGTGAGGAGGGATCAGTTCGTCGCCCATAGATAGACCACAAGACTAAATCACGACTTACGGATGTGAAAATTTAGAATTTTGTCCAGGAACCTTCTCCTTCAGGGTATAGGTTTCTTTTACGTGCAAATACACGTACCAATGGCTGTACCCTTCCTAAGTAAGCCATGTTAAGATGTTTACGCTAAAAGATTTTTATCATCCTCCGCCGGGACTGAAGCCGCAACCTTGAACACCAGAAGCTAGCATGGTAACTACTACACCACGGAGGTGACTTCTAACCTTAATACGTTATGGAAACCGCGTGCATAGGAGCTACATATAAGAACAGTGTCATTGTAGACAAAACGACAAAGCATGATGGCATGGTGTTGTTATATAAGTTTATTTAGAAGCAGAATATTTCAGGCATGTTTTTCGGGAATTAATTATATTAGAAATATTCTTTGGTGTTTTATCTAAATATACAACATTGCATAGCTGTGTTATAGTAGTACCTATATTTGAAGTGTCGATGGAAATACATGTGCTTTGTCACTTCATAAAATGATCAAGGCATTAACAGCTACCAGAGTTTTATTGATCAATGGCGAACCGAAATTTTCTTGGGTGAAGGATAGTGTTTCAATAAAAATAAAAATAATAATAATAATTACTATTATTGTTATTACTGACAGAGAGTACAAAGGAAAAACTTGGAAGAAACAAAATATTTATACACTAAGAAGATATGCTAGCTAAAAATGAATACGTTAGAGGGAGTAAACGAAATAGGTGAGCCTACCAGGTGTCAGAAACAGAAAGGTGCTTATATTATAAATGAAACGATTAAATAGAAATGAAACGATGTCATTGAATAGAAGGCAAAAAGGCGAAGAAATAAAAACAGGTTAAATTATATTATTTTCTTTGTTAACATGCCCTCAATTGCCAGCATCATATCATCGCCGCTGGTGTGCCGGATCTTATTTAACATGCTAGGAAATCTATTGACATCACTTTTAAGCACGCATAGAAACCATGGGTCTGGACTGGGTTGAACCTGCGACCCTGGTTTCAGATGGCCTGCGCCTAACCAACTGAGCTACCTAGACGACAATAAAAAATAAATAAATAAACAGGCTAGGTTGAAGCAATAGAATGGAAAAGCTCAAAGCACAGTTCGGTGCATTATTCGTGTTTTACTGTTGTAAAACATTCCACCCATCAAAATGTAATTTAATCAAAAGTAAACAATGATAATACCATAAATAATTAAAATGTTTATCAAAAATACCCATATTTGATATTTTTATGCATATAAAAGATATTTCAAAATACTAAAACTATAAACAAAAGAGATAAAGTGCAAGTAAAGAAAAGTCTGTGTGTTCGATTCATATGACTTTCACTGTATCCCTGTAACAAAGTAATGTTAAAAAGCTTGCTATTTTATCTACTTCATGCTAACCGAGATAAACATTATAAGATGTCTTATTGCTTGCGTTCTTGTATGCAGAAGGGAAATAAGTGAATCCAATAGGTAAAAGCGATAGTCACAATATTTTAAAACCTGGTTTCCATGTGGATGAAATCAGTTTTTTGACCTTGCCAGCAGTTGACAAATTCCCGTGTGTGAAAAGTTTAAGTATTTTAAAACTGAAACCAATAACAAGAAATATCTCAAAAACCGTCATCCGAGAAAAAAAATGTATGTAACATAAATTGTGTGTATTAACGAGCTCTACATATTTTGTGCAGTAATCTCAGGTCTATCTCTTACGGTTTACCAGTGGTGCAAATTCCGCAAAATTCAACCAGAATAAAGAGGTCTTCAGAGGCTATTCCCTGAAAATGTAAGACATGCATTTTATTTATTAATATATGGTATTTTAATAAAAATCTTGGAGGCCATTTTTGAGAAAATCAAAATATTCGAAATTTTTTCCATGTAAAGGGTAGTTTGGGGTAGGGGATTTTCCTCAAAATATTCGTGTCACATCCCTGGAAGATGCTAAACTTAAGTGAAGTATCTGAGTATCTGTTCACAGAAACACGGACCTTTTGTCTAAAAATGTTTTCTTTTTTGGATACAGGACATCCTAAAACCCGTATTTCGGGTAAAACCCCAGTATAGAATTTTTGCGTGGAATACAATACCTTTTCTACCTATGTACATGTACTATGTAGAGAAAGTAGTATAGCCTTAAACAATACTATAGATATTTCACTATTCGGTGACGTATAATTCACAGGAATACATTGAATTTGTACCTATCGGAGCTGTACGGCAGAGTTGTAATGTACCTATGGCAATTGTGGCAACACTGTTTCATTTAACATGTACTATAGGGTTACCAGGCTTTCTAACTGAAAATAAGGGAGATATTCCCGACGCCTTGACTCACCTTATCAGTTCGTTGCGGCCATCGTCTATCATGATTTTACTTGCTTTAAAGAACCGCAAACACACAAAACACGTGTTCTTCTCTTCAATTCAAAGACGCAAGTGAACGAGACGCCTGCTACCATTGCTACCAACAGCTAGTTAAAATATTGCTGCCAACATTAGGAAAAAGGAACTTGGTACCACTTCGATATATCGCATATTTCAAATATCCTTCTAAAAGCATGAATTCATGGCAGTGTATGAAATGCGGCGGAAATAGTCCAAAAATGGGGACCGGGGGACACAATAAAATAAGGCTGAAATACGGAATATGGGATATCTGGCAGCCCTAATGTACTGTCTTCTAAAGTTGAAACGCTTAGTATGAAGGCCGTTTTTTTTTGTTCTTTTTTTGTTTTGTTTTTTTTTGTTTTGTTTTTTTTTTTTTTTTTGTTTTTTGTCAACCTCCAATAGGCTATAAGTAAAAGACAAGTTCATAAAAAACAATCATTTTATTACTAAAAGTTTTGTACACTTATGGTTACTTTTCAATATAATCACCGAAAAGATTGAGACATTTATCGTACCTTTGCACAAGCTTTGCAAAACCCGCTTCAAAAAATGTTGCCGCCAACGATTTCAAATGAGCATTGACTTTGTTTTGAAGATCTTCGTTGGTTTGAAAGTGCTGCCCTCCTAACCATGTCTTCCGTTCAGGGAAAAGCTGAAAGTCGATGGGTGCCAGGTCAGGTCTGTATAGCGGACGATCGAAAATGTCCCATTGAAATTGCTCGAGGAGCCGATGGGTTGTGTCAGAAGTGTGTGGACGAGCGTTGTCATGGATTAACATAATTCCTGAAGTCAACATTCCTCTTCGTTTGTTTTCAATGGCTCTCCGCAAACGTCGTAAAGTACGAAGATCTTCAAAACAACGTCAATGCTCATTCGAAATCATTGGCTGCAACATCTTTTGAAGCGAGTATTGCAAAGCTTGTGCACAGTTACGTTAAATATCTCAATATTTTCGGTGATTATATTGAAAAGTAACCATAAGTGTGCAAAACTTTTAGTAATAAAATAATTTTCTATGAACTTGTCTTTTATTTATAGCCTAGCGGAGGTTGAAAAAAAAAAACGGCCCTCATAGTTATACCAAATGTGAGCAATGAAGGAGGAAATTTTGTCTGTTTAATGTGTGTTTTCTCACATAGCGAACTCGCAATAAATTCCCTTTTGCTCTTCTCCGGAAAAAGTTGAATGTTGAGAAGCGCTGCTTCACAATAAATAAAATTATCTGGTAGCCACACCTTTCTATGAACCAGGAAAGTTCTGCGAGTAACTGGCCGTCGACAGAGTTAGCACATGTAATAAATTATCCGCCAGTGGAAGTTTTAGGAAAGATAGATGATGCTGTGTTCCATTACCTTCCTCTACTTAATAAATTTCCGCTTATCTCAGTTATTAATCACAAAAAACGTGAAGTCAATTATAGAAGTAGTTAGTAAAGCACTACTGAATCCATAAAAACGTTATGTGGCGTGGCGGCCGACACTCTGAGATCATTGTTTTGATTTATGTGTAATGGACATTAGAGAGTAAAGTGGGTTTACGGCTCCCTACGGGATAAGGGCCGCCTCCCTCGTGAAGGGTTAAAGGGCTCCGGGTGAGATACGGTACAAACTCCAAAACAGGTTTCCTGTGGGCTTTACACAAACACTGTGGCTTTGTTTGCCCCTGCTAAGAGCCTTACACCTTCCTTTTGTACACTACACGAGGATCTGGAGTCTGCTTGTTAAGATGGGCATGTTTCCAAGGAAGGAGGATGTAAACTCCACATCATTTGCTGCACACACCCATCATCGCCATCATCGCTTGCCTCTGCAAGGAAGTTTAGATGCCAGTGCCGGTTTACCTCCGTGCACACCGCATTCAATTACCGTCGAGAAATAAAACGGGATTCACAACACTGAGATTCCGGGCACATACGCTCACTAGGATAACATCTCACTGCTTTCAATTTGTACTCATGTGTTTGTATAACAAGTTCAGGAAACGCTGCTCTGGCTGCTCTAAATAACGCGAAACCGTGTTGTATTTAAGGTCATGTGTCTGCGAAATTTGGAAAATCCACAGCACGTAAAATATCTTTTTGAAATGTATGCCACATATAAAAGTATAAACTGTATGTTATTTAAATCATAATTTTGTATTATCTAAATTCAGTGTTCTGATAAAATGAGCCATGTGATATATTTTTAGAAATATTCATATAAAAATTCCTGTTTTACAATACGAGTTTACAAATAGATTAGTCATATTATGTTACTTTCGCGACAGTACTATGTATTTTTGGAAAAATGTCCGTGAGAGTCTTTGTGTGCTGTTGGATGTGTGTGTGTGTGTGTGTGTGTGTTTGTGTGTGGACAGCATAGTCCAAGAACTGAAAGACCATCAAACACCAAGCTTGATAATTAAGCTTAGTAAGAATCGACACAAAGATTTTCAACGAAATCCCCCACGCTCTTTACATGGAAAAAAATGCGAAAATATTGTTTTTCTCAAAATGGAACTAAGATTTTTACTAAAATACCATATATCATAGATATTTACATGTTTTTTAATTTTCTGAATATAGCTTCTGAACACCTGTTCACTCTGGATGAATACTGCTGAATTTTGCATAACTGATAAACCGTATGAAATAGAAACTTACTGCTCAAAACTGTAGTTCTGATTAAAACACACAATTTATGTAATATATACATTTTTCTTACAGAGTTGATCGTTTCATAGATATTACTTAATATTGGTTTCAAGTATTAACTATGTAACTTTTCTGAAAGAGGACCTTTCGTTTCATCTCTTTTTTGTTTTACTGGCAATGCGAAGCGAACCAAAATTCAATTGTTCGCATACCAACCAGCTTTTATTCCCTTATTTCCCTTCTGCTTAGAAGCAATCAAGCAATAAGACAATGTTTGCTAATGTTTATCTCGATTATTAGATGATGTAGGTAAAAGAATAATATTTGGTAAGAATAGTTTATTTGCAGAACAGGTAGAGAAAGTCATGTGAATATAACACATTAGATATTTTTATGCATTAACCCTAATAGTCTAGAAAATTATTACTTTTCGTATTCCCCAAAAATATTGTTGTTTCAAAAATATTATAATTTATATTTATAATTTATTAATAATTTATTTCTCAAAATTGGAACATTATTACGAAAAGCATATGGCCACATTATTTTATGTATTTTTAGACACAGTGTGAATATTTTGAAACAAATTAGTAAACTTTTGCATCATGTGGAGTATTTTCAATATGGAAAAGTGTTGTAAAAAAGTTTGTGAGAAAAGAACAAAGTTGAAAGAGAGTGTTAATAAACTACGCCTATCCGACAATAACTTCAGTTAATTGAAAATGGAAGTCAATTTTTTACAAATTTCGGTGAAATTTCACATGTACATTACCTTAAGACAAGGACCGCAATGCTTTGTACAGATCTTAAAATGTATAAAAAAATGAATTTAATATTTAGTTATTTATTTACAGACGCCTAGGTGTATGGATACACAAGATCTAAGGAGCTACATTAGACTGTAGCGGGTTGCACAAAGCAAGTGATTGTCCAGGCATGTTTCATTAATAGATTAGATATATCCCCCTTTAAGGGGAGACTAAAAACCCTATTTCACAAATGTTAAATTTTTTGATTCTATGTAGCTGTTTCTCAAAAACTTTTCCAGATATTAAGGCAACTTTTAGGTGCTTAGCTACACGTCCAGTGTATACACTTGATATATTTTATATCAAAACATTCTTAATTGAGGATTCTATGTATTGCTTATTACTGTACATTTTAATCAACAAGATTTAGTGAACTTTTTCTGGGACCAATATCACTAATTTTGCAGTGATTATATCCGCAGAATCATCAGTGTGTTGTCTTCATTCTTTTACAATTTAAAAATCCTACCTCTTATATTTCTGAAGAAAAAGGAGCATGTATTTCATAAATTGTTTCTTTGAGAAAAACCAGTTTAAACCAAAAACATTTAAAAATCATCCTGGAATATAGCCAATGTTTTCTACTGCAAGCTCTTTTTCTTTACCCGTTTAGTCAAATTTTCCACCGATTTTTAACTTTGGAGATTCGAATTTGGTCCAAATTCTTTGCTTTGTTTTTACGTGTTTTATTTTACGTCGCTTTAACTTCTAGGCCATATCGCGTCTGTACCTGTTGACGGTATTTGGTGGACATAGGATTTCAGGATTATCCCCGTACCATACCACTTTCGCTTCCTGCCAATGTCAAGCGAATTGCAATTGGGTTCCAATTTGACTGTTTCCATCTGCCAGACATCATGGTAGTCTATCTCTACCATTCGTAGTCAGAAGACAAGAATTCACCAGTCACAGCTCCATATAATTCATATTACTTCCCTCTGCGGCAAGCAAATGACATTAGGAAGTCGTTTTAATTTAACTGCCTTAACTATCTGTGGATAGTTTGCAGCGCAGTCGTTAATTACCGTCTATTTTAAGTTTTATTATTCTTTTGAGCTGTAAATGGTAACTGAGGGAAGCCACGAAAAAACTACAGCAGAATGCTCGACCCTCGGGATGCAGCCCTCAGAAGTTACCGACTGAGCCATTCCGCTTGCAGTCCAAACGTTGCAGGATTTCCGTTGTATTTTTTTTCTATGCACAAAAAAAATATTCTAATATTTTATTTTGATCTATATGTTCTGCATTTAAGAAAAAAAAACAAAAAAAAAAAAAACAAACAGCATCATGTACACCAAATTTTAAAGTCGCCCCACAAATCTGTCATAGATCATAGACATCCTCGATCAGATTTGTTGTTGGAAGATTCGTTCACACCTCGTGAACACGCAGGCGTAGTGCAAGCTGTCGAACCTTCTACAAAAGAAGCTAATTGTAAATCTCCAATGTTACTCAAAATGTACTATTTTTGTTTTTCCTGAAATGAGAAATAATGAAATAACTCTTTTAATATATTCTTAAACAAAACCATTAAACACGGCGGATATTCATACATCAAAAGATACAGAAAACATAATACAATGTAACTATATAAAAACCAATGTGTATTTTTTTATTTTTTTTTGCAAAAATGACCACTTATCCTCCGCTTAACTCTATGATAATTTGATTTGAGAAACAACTATAGCTTTTTACTATTAAGAAGCACTGCAATTGCTTTTGGTGAAAATGACAAAATTTTAGGTTTTGGAATTACTATATATACGTACATATACCATACAATACTACTTTTTCTTTTAAGGAACTAAGTAATAAGACCTTTTTCGGCTAATATTTATCCCAATCAGTATGAAGTAGGTAGAGTAGTAAGCTTTTATAAATAATCTATAGTTCAGATCATGCGAATCAAACACATGAGATAGTTTTTCCTCCCGTAACGATGACCGCGGTTTTATTATTCTGATGCTGCTAGCAGAAAGGTTTTACGGGCGTCATCCATATCTGGAGTGTACACACATTTATAACACGGAATTTGTGGTCATCAATCATGATCCACAGGCATCCTGCTCTCGGCGAGTGAGACTGTTTCACTATCAGCATGCGTGGGAAGTGAGATACGACAGTGTTCCGACAAGAACAATGCATATTATTAACATTCTTGTCTAGGGACTGACTGACTGCCTGCCTAGTTATTCACGTCATCAGTTCCCCCGCATCTGTTGCCTTCCTGCCAGAACTTTTCCTCCTATAGAAAATACCTTTAAAATAAGATCCACTTGTCTGAATGTGTGTGTCTATCTGTCTTCCAGTGTATCAGTGAACAGCATAGCTCAAAAACGGAAAGTAGAATAAATACCAAATTTTGCTATTTATATTCAGTATCTTTCAGAGATTTCCCACTAACATTTTCCAGAAAATCTGCCCCCTTTCAACTTCCCAGTACATGGAGCATTTTCCAAAAATCTGATTTTCTAAAAAAATACCTCACCATCACTTTTCCAGTTTGCTTTCTTTGGAACATATTCATCCGTAACAACCCTTTGTTTAAAATTTTGTTTGATTCCCGGATCTATAATGAATCCAGGTCGCATCGACGATGACAACTCGATGCAAAAAATACTTTGGATTCCGCTAAAATAGCAATAATAAAATGTATCTACAATTACACAAGTATTTTGGTGGGAGAGTAGATGATTACATGTTTTTCTTTCTAAATCCTTTGATATTTTCCAATGAAACTTTCCAATTCCTTTTAGCATGAGCTGATTCATATATTAGTGAACAAAATGGAAACTTACAAGTAATTATCAAGCAATTCCTGCTAAAACGATTTCCAATACTTTGCCCAGCTTATGTTCGAGATCCACCCAAATCACAAGAGATGTTTGTTGTTAGAAAATGGGGGGAAAGTATGATCATAAAGCTCTTATTGGACGCTTCTTAGAATTATATTACAAGAAACGAGAACTTTAACATGGCTCCGCATAAAAACAAGAACTTATAATCCGATTATCTACACAGTCCTGGTTTACATTTGAAAACTGAAAGAAAAACAAAGCCGTAAAGAAGTTCTGGAAAAACTCGGAGCTTTCCAAACGCGTTTTTCTCTTTTATAATACACTTTGACAGACCAGAGAGAAGTCGGAATTTAGTTAACTAAGGCAACGGGCTTTTGTTAGACTAACAAAACTGAATCAGTTCGATCCCACTATCCAAAGAGGTCTTCACTGTTATAATTATGTAAAAATAAATAACCATTCCCATTTCCTATATAATATATATAATTAGGGTGATTAAAATACTGTACAAATAAAATTGTTATGTTGTCAAAATTTAAATTTTAACAGTGATTTGCTCAGGGCATGGTCTTTAATCTCTGATAGTCCAACGAAGGTCGGAGGACGGTGAGACTTCCCGTCCTTTTTCCCTGCCACGCCGCGCTGTAGCACCATCTCCGATACCGCCTTAAAAGATACCAACGGGCGAATGAAATGATAATCTGACAATATGGAGGTACATAAATTTAGGGGGAATGGAACTGGGTGTTACCGAATGTGAGTCACATGTTACCGAGAGCCACCTAGCTCGGTGATTATCAGATAATATTGGATGTTAGAATAGAAGAATTTTTGTCCGAGTATCTAGTGCTGCTAAATTTATAAGCTAGCTCAATGTATTTGTAATAGTTTTTACTTTCCTAAGCCGTTTCAAAATATTTATGTTATTTTCAAAGTTATCATTTTCAATGTATCTGTACACCAGACCTTTGTTAAAACAAATAAAATACAGACACACAACGAGTACATTTGGACACATCCCAACCATCTAAACACTTCGTTGTGTCAAATATTACTGAACAGGCAATTAAAAACTCTGGAAAATAAGTGTCTGTGTGATTATTATTGTATTGGATAAAATGTGACGTGTTCCATTCATGTGTTTTCTCTACACATTCTGCAACAAAGTACTCTTATAAAAGGTTATTGTTCTATCTACTAATCGGGATGAGCATTAGCAGAATTGCTCTTATTACTTAGTTACATGTAAGTAGAAGAGAAATAACGGTAAAGCGATAGACGGTCACTAAGCCATGGCCAGTTTGAGAAAAGTGGGTATACGTATTGGAAAATTTACCAATAACCAGGAATATTCCGGAAATCGTAAACACTATTACAACATATTTAACTAACTGTATGCTTAAATATATCTACACTTTTATTTAGTAAAATTTTGTTTATCTCTTGCGATTTATCGGCTATGCAAGGGTCGTCCAGACTGAAGGAAAGTTCAGAAGCCTTTCCCATAACATTTAAGATGTACATTTAAGTTGCCATGAAAATAAAAATATCTAGTGTATTTTTATCACGATCAAAACAATCACAAAATTTACCATGTTTGGATGAAGGAGTTTTCTTGAAAGCTTTCGTGTCGAATCCTTGGAAGATGTTCAACTTCAATATCAAGTTTGGTTTTTAACGGAATTTTCGTTTTTGGGTCATACTATTCACACACATACTCACAGACGCTTTAACTATTGTTGGATAAGCCTACTTTCTCTGCCTATTAGTAAATTGTAAGGTACATCGGTAGAGAAAGCAAAAATAGTTAAAATGCTGTTCTATACAGGAAAATGATCCCAAAAATTTCAACTTCACAGCAAACGAAGTAAAGTTTCTTTACCCATTACCCAGCCTATAGTATCACTTGGATAACATGCACATAGCATTTTAATAACAAGTTTATTTTTTCCACCGATATAAACTTAGAATTGTATCATAAACAATAACAAAATATCGGATGTGTTCCATTCACATGATTTTCTCTGCCTGTTTGTGATACAAACTGTTCTTAAAATGGCTATTCTTTTACATGCATCACGCTTACCGACATACACATTAGGGTAAACACTAGGCTAAAACGATAATCAAATATTCTAAAAGCGATTGAAACCGAAATTCAAATTCATTTGTCTTTCCATGACCAGGAAAAAAACAAAAGATATATCAAGTGGAAGAGGACTTCCTGCTTGGTAAAAAATTAAGTATTTCAAAATTGAAACCAATAACAGGAATTATCTTGGAGGGGGGGATTATATAACATAAATTGTGTATTTTAACGAGATCTATATTTTTCGTGTGGTAACTTTATGTATATCTCTTACGGTTTAGCAGTTAAGCAAAATTCATTCAGAATGAAGAGAACTTCAGAGGATATTCCCAGAAAATTCAAGAGATACATTTTGTCACGAAATTATTTTTAGCATACAGTATTTTAATCAAAATCGTTAGCGCCATTTTTTAGAAAATTAAATGTAAAATGTAGTTTATTGTGGGGAGGGTATTTTCTTGAAAAAGTTCATGTCACATCTTCGTTAAGATAAATATCAAGTTTGGTATTTAACCGATTTTTCGTTTTTGAGTTGTGTTTTTAGTCGCATATACAGGGATCTTTTTCTATTTTTTTTTTGGATACAGGAATGGAGCGTAATAGCTTCTCTTCCTAATATTATGTATCAGTAGAGAAAGTACAAATGAAAGGTAATGTTTCTTGCCGCAGAGTTTGGAGTTTTGGCAACCTGTGACACTTGAGCAAAGCTACCGTATTAAAAGGGTTCAAAAACACTGTCCCTCCCCTTTTATTACCAGGAATCTCATAAAAGCATCTGATCCAAGAAGACAAACGCAGGTTCAACCACAGAAAAACAAGCATATAAAGCAGTAAGTGCGAACGGGAACAAACGAAAATCAGTCATGCAAGAACAAATAGGCCTCTGACGGATTTGCTTGATCCTTAGTTTTGTGAAGCACCCGGTGTGTACATTCAGTCTTTCTTTCGCCTTAACTAATGAATGTTTGCTTTCGGCGAGTGGAAATTTTTAGCACGACGAGACCGAGAATGGATGGAGGGAGTAAGAGGAAGATGGGTATGACGCACTCACATACACGCAGAGACGTCTTCAGCAGAAAGAAAGGGTGCAAAAGAGAGGGTAAAAGTCGTACCACCACTACTCTTTATGAGCTGTGCTAACAAATGGAAAGCAAAATAGTGTTGAGCAGCT
Organism: Hymenopus coronatus; assembly: GCA_030762935.1. Lineage (NCBI taxonomy): Eukaryota > Metazoa > Arthropoda > Insecta > Mantodea > Hymenopodidae > Hymenopus > Hymenopus coronatus. The sequence goes on from CM060890.1 coordinate 107,326,332, forward strand.
AGGTCAAGCATGAGGGGCTGCTCAACTTTAAGTCTCGACTGCATGCGCCGCTTGCTTCAAAAAAATGAAAATGAAAAACTCTAAGTGCGTATATACGACGAGTTCATGCATTTTGTTCGACGCGACAGTACCCTATATATATCCGAATCCTTTCTACTTTTTAATGAGAGTTCCGTAGTTAGAGACGGAGAGGGAGAAGCATAGACGAAAAGAAGGAGAGAGAAAGTCTGGGTAGCAGCTTTAAAAGTGCGATCAATTTAGGCATTGCAAGCAAGGCTATTCGGGGGAAGGAAAGAAGGGCTCAGATGTATGAAAGTTGAATAATAATAATTCCGACTTCGCTTCTGGCCTCGACCCTGCTGGTGCCATCCATTGTGTCTTAACTGCGGTGACCATGTGCGAGGCGAGGCCCATCTTCCTTTTAATGTCCGGTTACACCGCCCCCGCATCCAGACTGGTCGAATAACTAAAGCTGCACACATAGTCAACAAACACTAATGTAACCCACATTTCTGCTCTCACATCTGCCAAACCTTTTTTTTTTTTTCTCTTAATCATCTCTAAATATACAACAATCTGAAATAGATGAAACGAAAGATGGTTTCCTGTTTATGAAAATCTTTAAGTAGTTTAAAATTGAAAAAAATTCTGTTTCAACGAGATCTAATTTTTTTTGTGCAGGAAGTTTTCGTTTATCTCTTGCGGTTTAGCAGTTATACACAAGTCGTCCAGAATGAATATATTTTCAGAGCCTATTTCTAAAAGTTGACGATATACATTTCATTTGTCATGTAAATATATTTAATATACGATATTTTAATTAAAACATTAGAGCAAAAATAAAATTTTCGAAATATTTTCAATATAAAGGGTAGTTTGGGTTGGGCGGATTTTTCTGAAGATATTCTTGGAAGTTATTAAACTTAAATACCAAGTTCGGTATTTAACTGACACACACGCCTACATTGATATTTTTCTATAAATGTTTTCCTTTATTTAGGAGTTCTCAAAACGTTATTTTCAGTGACATTGCAATACAGAAATTTTAGATGGAATACAATACCTTATCTTCCAACTATGCACATTGCACATAAGCGCTATAGAGAGAAAAATTGTGTGAGCTCCATATCACCGAGCCCTGCTTTTAATTCACAAAGGTAATTTTTAATGACCATGGATTATGCTAATCATATCTATTTTTTAAATAAAAGATATTAAAAAATGGGGATCTGAAATTATGTATCTTGCTTGTAAAACCTGAATTTATGCTTTATATGCGTAAGAAGGTATCATGCTCCTCTCCACATCACGTAGAATCTATTTAGTGCAGTTGGCTTACACAAAGAATGTAGTCTAATCGCAGCTAAATGACTATCCTATATCCATGTCCATGGACCAGAGAAGAAAAACTTCTAGCCTAGTCTTAGACTTATAACCCTGATTTTAGGAAGTGATACTCACTTGTCGACTCCCGTGTTGTCTCAGTCGCCAAAATTCCGAATTCACATCTTATTTATAGAAAGAAAGCCGTTCTAGAAACAGATAGTCATGGTAAGAATTCATAACTCTGTAGAAAAGGCAGTAAGTGGCACAGTTTTTGTGATAAAATGATTATAAGGGCCCCTCAAAGGAGGCGGCCGAACTGCACTCACGATAACTAACACTTGTTGGACAACCAGACGAAGGCGGCCGGGATCCGAGGTAAGAGAGGGGCCTTACTCATCAGGCGATTTATTTACTATGAAGTTTACTGTTGAACCACGAGAAGTGGTGACCGGGGTAAAAGGTAAAGGAGGGATGAAAAATCTAAATGCGTAGGTATGTATTATTTACGCATTTCCAGGTTCCCATTGCTAGCGGGCGAGCTATCGGACAGCGATGTTTTCTTTTATATCAGTGCGAGCGTGCAAGAAAACGTTTATGCAGGGAGCTAATTCTTATAGCTCGCCTTCTTCTCGTGGTCAGGCTTACACCTGGGGCACCGGGATCGTTAAGAACAGGAGCTCTGGGTTGCAAATCCCGCCAGGACCAAGAGTGTTTTAACATTTTCCTCAGTCCTCATAACTAGCAGCTACCAGAGAGGTATCCTAAATGTAGAAACGTTGCCTTCACAATTTACTTTTTCCAATTATCATTATAATTTTTAGTATCGCTAATGGCAGTGTCTGTGGTCTATATGGCGTTATATACTATTAAAATCTAGACACATTGGAACTTCTGAGAGATCCATAATGGGCAGGTTTTTGCTAATGGTGTAGTGCAGTATTAAACGCGACATCCTGCTGCATCCGAGAAACGACTAAAAGTGAACAATTCGGTAACAAAAGAAAGAAAGAGAGAGAGAAAAAACACCAGCAGATTTCAAACACTGCAAAGAAGACGCACTTTTCAGACTGGAGAAAGAACATCATAGGCAAGAAATTTGCGATATGTTTTTGAGTATTTCAAAAGGGAAACGAAACGAAGCCAGTTTTAAGTCGGTTTATTTGGCCTCAGATTGAAACTATTTTCTAACGTATTTTTAAACTGCCCATATGTAACAAAACAAAACGTAAATCACAAGTAGGTAGGTATCCAAAACAACTAGGATCCTACTTTAAATGTTTGTTTACAATTACACACCCGATCTTCCATTAATATAACCAAAAATATCCTCTTCTCTCTAAAATGTAGTTATTACAGCTCCACAGCGCACATCGTATTCTGCTGACGCTGTTTACATAAAGGGTAATATCATCGCGGACAAAGCAATTTACGTTTAATGTTTCTGCGAGGCGGATCCGCAAGAATCGAATTTTCACAGGTATTAACCATGTTGTGAAAATAGCTATTACCTGCTGAGCATCGAGCTGTTGTCTCTTGGTTTGTCTAAACAATTCCGTTCGTGTTGCTACGATAACGATATGTCGATAATGGAATCGCATATATCGATATCGATTTCATTCCTTCCACTGCCGAAACAATGGCAGGTCGATGTTTTCTGATTTAACCGAGTGAGAGAGCGAGTTAGGCAATCCGATGGCCGCGCATGATATAAACCCTTTTCATTATCTACATCATATGGAACGATATAACCGAATCATGAAGAGTTTAAATTAAAATTGAAACCTCTTCATGCAGTGTAAATATCTGCTAATCGCGGGAGCTCGTATAATGAGCATAAACCTCGTATAAGGTACCTAAGCTGCTTTTAGGAGCGTTTGGTAACTGAATGTCTAAACTCCTAAAGCATCCTGAATGGCTCTGACAGTAATGTTTGTGGTCCGCACTCGGGAGGTCCCGGGTTCGGTCCCCGGCGACCGCACACTCAGAAAGCATAGGTTTTTCGTCGGATCGGAAGGCGAATGCAGAGGGTTCATTTTCTACCACGACTTTCCTGTACCCCTCTAGTAATGGGCACTACTTAATGAAAACTATCGAATTATATCCGTTATTGGATTGTTACCCAAGAATTGGGCATGCATCGATGAACCAATGCAGTTATGATACCAGCCTAATTCCAGAGAGTATTATAAAGCTCCTGTTTTATTTTTTTATTCAACACGTTTGGTAACCAGCCATAAACATTGCATTAAACAATGCTGCATATCAATTACCAATCAAGAAATACCAAGTATACAATTGGTCAACAGCCACACAGTTTTCTAAACTTAGGTATTAATATTGCTAAAAGCCCGGAGAGATTGACATGTACAAATGCTCTGAGATGGAAGGTGACATTGTTGTTCTTGTAAATGAAAACCAAAATGCAACCTCTTTTTACTTTCTCTACACGTACTTTGTACATGGTGTATAGGGAAGGTTGTTTTTTTTTTTTTTTTTTTTTTTTTTTATAGGCCCCTTTAACATCAATGGTCATATCAGGGGCTTTCACTTGTGAAACTATAGGTTCATAACATTAGGTTAAACTTTATATTACTAAACACACGCACATTCACTCTCACATTCATACTTCCAGACTCTATGGGGGATAGGGAATAATTCGGGTTAAAGAAAAATTCCCCGCCCCAGTCGGGAATCGAACTCGGGACGTCCGGGTGAGAAGTCAACTCGCTGACCACTCAACCACGGAGGCAGTCTAGGGAAGGTTTTGTTTTGCTCCCAAAAATTCGATACAAAGATTTCGCCGGAATGTATGTTCTGTGACCCCCTGAAAAAAAAAATAGAAAAATGTCCGTGTGTGTGTCTGTGGGCAGTATAGCTCAAAAACGAAAAATCAGTTAAATACTAAACTTGGCATTTCAGTTCAGAATGCTCCAAGGATGCAACACGTAGATTTCCAAGGAAATCCTCCCACCCCCCAACATGAAAATTACGTGAACATTTTTCGAAAATTTTGATTTTCTCAAAAATGGCTCTAATATATTGATTAAACTATCGTATATTAAAGTTATTTGCCTTACAAATACATTGTATATTTTGAATTGTCTCGGAATGGTCTCTGAATACCTCTTTGTTCTGAATGAGTTTTGCAGAATTGTGCATAACAGTTTAACCCCAAGAGATAGACAAAATCTTAACAAACAAAGTTGTAGATCTTGTTAAAACACATACGTTTTTATTGTACAGCTAACCGTCTTTCAGATATTCCTTGTATTGGTTTCAGTTTGAAAGTACCTGTCGAGACCATGCTAAGTGAACAGAATCTCAATTGTTTGAAATAGCGACCAGCTTTTAAAATATTTGAATACCGTTTTAACATAATGTATTCTCTTATTTCCCTTCTACTTAAATGAAGCAAGTAGTAAGACCAATTTTGCTAATGTTTGTCTTGATTCACATGATATTCATAAAAGAATCTTTTGTTGGACTGCCTCCGTGATTGAGTGGCCAGTGAGCTGACTTCTCATCCGGAGGTCCCGGGTCCAATTGCTGGCTGGGGTGGAGAATTTTTCTTTAATCAGAATTATTCCCTATCCCTCACAGAGTCTGGAAGTATGAATGTGAGAGTGAATGTGTGTGTGTGCTTAGTAATATTAAATTGATTAACCTAATGTGCAATACGTACAGTAATATGACTTGTTTCACAAGTCAAAGCCCCCGATATGACCATTGAAGTTGTTTTTGTCCTCCTTTTACGGTTTAGAAGTTATGCAAAATTTTCTAAAATTCATTCAGAATAATTCATCCTTAGAGTCTATTCCCAGAAAATTCAAGATATACTTTTTTTTGGCATCTAAATATTTTAAATATAAGTTATTTTAATCAACATTGTTAGAGCCGTTTTTGAGAAAATAAAAAAAATTGAAACTTGTTCCATGTAAAGGGTAGTTTGGGGTAGGGAGACTTTCTTGAAAATCTTCGTGTCACATCCTTGGAAGATACCAAACTTAAACACCAAGTTTGGTATTCAACGGTCTTTTCGTTTTTGAGCTATGCTGTCCACAGACACCACACACACACACATACACACACACAAAAATCTTTTTGTAAAAATGCTTTTTTTTTTTTTTTGAGTCACGGAGACCCAAAACATGTATTTCCGGTGAAATCTCGGTATCTAATTTTTTGGTGAAATGCAAGACCTTCTCCTTACACTACGTACATAGTACGTGTAGAGAAAGTAAAAGAGTAAATGTTTTGTAAGAATATTTTGTATTTGCAACAGTTAGAGAAAGTAGGCGAATGGAATGCATTAGATTTTTAAATATAATTATTTTACTTTAAGTTATACAATTGAAATTTTAGCGTAGTTTGAAGAAACCGAATTTTAAAGCAGCAGGAAGGAAAGTGTCTCCTTAGTTTTAGGCAGCCATTAGTTTTACAGATTGCGCATATCTAAGGGAACACGTCCTGTGCGGTTTACGAGGACCCAGAGCCTTTGGCTTGGGGAGTTTCCCTGATAAGTTCACCAGCTCTGCCATAAACCTCAAATGCATCTCGTGTAGTTACCAAGAGACCTGATATTTTATGACGAGTTGTATACTCCATGGTTGCACGGTTGCTTGGGCAAATCTGAAGCCGACATCAAAGTTGGGAATGACCACCGAGCTAGCTGCAGCTGGCTACAGATCCAACATTTGTTCCAATATGTGGTGGTAACGTATGAAAACGCTTTTGGATTAACATTAAGGTTGACACATTTATTTTTCTACAGTTTCCCCGCTTGCCCGTTTCATGGTCCAGTTTCTACTTTGTTAGCTCTTTACGACCGTTTTGTTATGATTTAACACAGGCGAATTTTCGCTAGCAGGGTCCAGCCGGATTAAAGGGTTCAGCTTTTATGTTTTCGATCATTAATGGCGATAGTGTTTGTATGTGTGGGCGTGTGGGTGTATGTGGGGGTGGGGAACGCACACAACGCATGAGACGTAGCAGATAAAACATACGCTACAGGGCGTAGCCATATGGTTCACAAACATAAAAACTTCACTGACAGCGCATTCAAACATGTCGTTTGTTTCTACCTTATTTTTTGTCTTTGTTTCAAAATATGTTTAGCATTTAGAAGCGTTTACGTACATATATACGTAGGCCGACTATTAGACTTGCACAAAAAGAGAACCAACTGAAATGTTCGAATTTGTATACAAAACATAAGATATCTTGTAGGGAACCATGTTTTTCCTCTTGTTCTCTGGCGGTGATCGATATAATAATGCTGTATCCAATCCGATAAATTTCAGTTTCCGTGGCTCATCTGGCCTTCTGAGGTCACGGGTTCGAATTCACCCCAGACCGATGGTTTTTAAGTATGCTTCAAAAGCAACAGCATCAAGTCATGAGATTTATTGACATATAAAAACATTGTGGGACGAAATTCCGGCACATTGGTGGAACTGATATCATTCTGGATATTAGCAGTGTTATTAGTTAAGCAACATAACCTTTTTTCTATTTTGATAAGTTTTGGTCTCGTTTGGTCATTATAGCTTTCACCGTGTTGGATTTCAGGAACAGTCCCGCATTTTGCAATGTTGTCCCGAATTGTTGTTAATCAGCCTTTTCTTGCCTCAGTCAGCCTTTCATATGTTTCGATAATCGATAAATATGTTATTCACTAAACAACGCGTTTGCTGAACAAACTTTAGCAAGGGTAAAGTTCATGATTATATATAAATAAGCTTCATATGAATGCGCTTAAAGCAGAACTTCCAGTAATAATCATGCATAGGAAGTAATAGGAACGGAAACGGAAATTAATACAATTCAGACTTGTTGTGCATATACAAAAATAAACCTTAGAGTACCAAATACTATAGTTTTTAGTTTTGTAGTCTCTATTGCAGTACTGTTTTAATATTTGTGAAAAGTTTTAATAGACATGGCACTAATTTTTACTTTGCCCACTTAGTGCATAAGAAGAGAGGGCATTGCATTCCATCTGAAAATTCTATACTGAGAATTCACTGGAAATACACGTTTTATCAAAATGTATCAAAAAATACATTTTTTGAAAAAAGGTTCCTGTGTGTCCGTGTGTCTGTGAACACGATAAACCAAAAAACGAAAAGTTTGTGAGATACCAAACTTACTATTTAAGTTTAGTGTCTTTAAGGATGCGGCATGAAGGTTTTGAGGAAAATCCCCCCACTCCAAACTCCCTTTAGGTGCAAAAATGTTTGATAATTTTGTTTTTCTCAAAAAATGGCTAACGGTTTTGATTAAAATCCCTATATTAAATCATAAATAAAATATATATCTTGAATTTCCTGGGAATATCCTCTAAGTCTTTTTCATTTTGAATGACTTTAATATAACTGGTGAACCGTAACAGGTAGACAAAACTTTACACAAAAATGTAGATCTCGTCAAAACTCATAATTTGTCCTTTACATTTTTGATCTGGAGCTAACCATTCTCGAGGTACTCCTTGTTATTGGTTTCAATTTGAAAAACGTATTCTTTTCTAAGACAGGAAGTTTGAGAAACATATTTCGTGTTTCTTTTGTTTTATTTTTGGTCATGCAAAGAAGCAAATTTCAGATACAAATGTTTAAAAGCGATATATTTTAAATATTTGACTATCACTTTAGCATAGCGTATTCCTTCAGTTCCTTTCTATCTATAAGGAACTACGTAAGAACATTCTGCTATTGCTTATCTTGATTAGCATGGAGTAGAAGGAAGAGAAATCTTTTGTAAAAGAAATATCCATCTAAATGAAACACATAAAATTTTAAATATCTGTGAAATGTTTTAATAAGCTTGGCACTAATTTTTATTATTTACTATGAGTTATTAAATTATTTAATATAAGATGTCCTCTTTAGTCCTAAAGAACATCTAGATTTATAACAGTAAAGACTCTTAAATTTCACGTTGTTATCATTGCGTCTTTCAAAATTCTTTGCACTCTGTTTAGCACCCCTATCCCTCATTCCACTCTTAATGGAAATGATCACTCTAGCCATGTTGTTCATTTACTAATTCTGTGGAGCTAAAAATATGTAAGAACACACTGTCTGTCTTACGGAGCTCTCTAAACAGCATGTTCTTAAGGGACTCAACTTTTAAGCATTGAACTTTTGATCAAATTTATCGAAAAACTTTTTTGTTTTGTAGTATATGGTTTTTGGAACCTTAGCTCATCATTTACATGTCTGACATCATTTAAGACTCTACATTATTTAAAGATGTAAAATACACCAAAGTTTCCTAGTATACTATTTTATAAAGACGCGTTTTTCTCAAAAATATATTTTCTCAATTTCAAAATGTTACCCACATATCAGTTTTCATTTAAATTCATTTCTATTTCCCAAAATGTGTCCAGTCCCATTGATATTCTTTTGGATTGTGACTTTACGATTAAATGGCATCTATATCGCAGATCGCCTAAATCAAGTCCTTAGTGCGGCGGTTATGGAATATGGAGTAACATGCTGGGACCCATACAGGGTTAATCAAACTGACAGAGAAGGGCTGTAAAATTCAGAAAGAGAGGTAAAGATTATGGGCTTACGAAAGGCGAAGAGAATAAATGGGAGCCGCTATAAGTTAGGCGTAAAAGGTATAGGTTAGTCGCACTATTTAAAGCTTATACTGGTTTAAATGCATGGGTGGACGTTAGAAAGAGGCTATAAAACGCGGCATAATACGGACGAAACGAACATTTGTTTAAAATTAAGGTTGGAAGACACAAAACAGACGTAAGAAATTTTCTTTTGTTAAAAGGACTATTGAAGAATGGAATGAATTGCCTGTAGCCGCTTTTCAGGGTTGCCCTCTGACCTTAAAGAAGTTTAGGGATAGTTTAAAGAGAATAAATATAAGATAAATATTGTGAAGTAATTAAGGATCTCAAAAACTGTTCTATGGCTATTAATGTTGAGGTTTCATAGTCACTGTCATACACATGCTGGTAAATTGACATAGTATTGCTATTCTGAACAATAAGTAGTTAGGCATTTAAAAAAACATGTTAGTTGTATTACTAATCTTAATTTAACTGTAAAATTATTATTGTAACTGAATTTTGTATATTTAACTCTGCCACTGGGTAGTACGCAATTGTAGAGAATAACACACACGCACCCACGCACATACACACACATACACATATACATACATTCATTACATACATAGACACATTACTCCTTACACCAAACACAAAGTTTCATCAGCCGGATTCCATCTCTGAAGCTCCTCAAAGGAAGTCTAAAACACCAACCCTCCCCGATAAAATTCCAAAGCACAATTCAGGTAGGTAATAGACGACACATTTGGACTGTGAAGGTGAATCTGATCTGAGGCCAGGTTCTGCGGTTTGTTGTAATTTTAGTTGTCCTTGCTGCCAGTGCATCGAGGCAGCTGCAGATTTTTTTTTTTTTATTATTTTAGGCACGTAACAAAATATTTACATATTGGACGAGGAATGTATTACGGCTCATATACATTTTATTATACATGAATAGTGGGTGTAGTAATTTTATTTTTAGTTATAGCAACAGCATTTATAGGTTATGTATTACCTTGAGGACAAATATTTTTTTGAAGAGCTACAGTAATTACTAATTTATTATCAGCTATTCCTAACCTCTACTCTCTTTAAAGTTATGCTTTTATGTAACATTGTAAGTACATCATTTTGAGATTAGGCAGCGCACGAAGCACTAGTGTGTAATGCTTACATATCCAAATCGAAGAGGGTATCTTTGGCAAGCACGAGACCTGAGCAGAAACAGGTTATCGTTGTTTGTTAAAAGCAAATCTGCTATAGCTTTCAGCCACTAGAAGACTACTTATGACTGGCGGAGTTTCGAGGTTGCCTTTGAATGTGAGACATACGTACTTTGTCTTAACCACGAATATCTTGTACCTATTATTATAAGAGCAAATTCTCAACAAATTACTATAAATATAAACAAAGACGTTCTGTTACATGTGCTAATGTTTGATTTAGTTAGTTCAAATGAAGTTATCTCACTTACATTATGTACAATCTTTTGGTAGTATTCTCCTCAAAATCACTAACCTTAAATTGCCTCTAAAAGATAGCATTGAAGGTATGTATGCCAGCATGTAGGTATCCAGTCATATCATTTTACTCATTGTCTCTTATGATGACATCGAATTTTGGGAGAATAAGCAAGGAATCCCTTAATGTTAGCTAACCTCTGTGCAGTATGTTTATGAAAGTACTGTTAAAGCTCGGTGTTTCTCAAACCACCTGCGTTACCTTTGATTGCGTGGGCCGAGCAAACAGTGTTGTTCCTGGGTAACTGCCTAATCCATGCTGACCATGAGCGATTTTTAAAAGATGTTGCTATGAGATTGTCTTTGAAATTCTCTTATTTGATTGGCTATGAGTAAAACAAAAGAAACACGAGCGACTTCATCTAAGCAAAAGTATTTTAACACTGAAACCAATTACAAGAAATATCTCGGAAACGGTAATTTGCAAAACAGAAATGTTATGGACATAAACTGTGTGTTTTGAAGACATCTACGTGTTTTGTAGATTAGTATAGTAAGATTTTGTTTATCTCTTACGGTTTATCAATTATGCACAAATCATCCAGAATGAAGATTTCAGAGGATATTCCTAGGAAATTCAAGATATATATTTTATTTATCAAATACGGAATTTTAATCAAAATGCCATATATTTTTGGGAAATCAAAAGTTTTTAACATTTTTCATGTAAAAGCTGGTTTGGGATAAAGATATTTTTCTCAAAATCTTCGTGTAGCATCTTTGGGAGATACGGAACTTAAACACACGTTTTGATCTAACGGATTTTTCGGTTTTGAGTTATCACGCTCACAGACACACACACTCACACACGGACCTGTTTATAAACATTTTTTTTTATACCGTGGATAATAAAGTTATATTTTCGGTGAAACCTTGGTATAGAATTTTTGGGTGGAGTACAACACCTTCTCTATATACTATGTACTAAGTAGAAAAGTAAAACATCTGATGTGTTACACTCACATGACTTTCTTTACATCTTTGCAACAAATTATTGTTAAAAAGCTAATGCTTCTAATTATATCATGCTGATCGACAAAAAATAGCAGAAATATTCTTATTACTTGCTTCCTTGTAAGTAGTAGAGAAATAAGGGAGTACCATAGGTTAAAGTGATAATCAAAAACTGGTTGCTATGGGACTGCAGTTTCTTTGTATGTAAGAACACGAGTTGACAAATTCCTGTATGAGAAAAGTATACGTTTTTCAAAGTTGAAACCAAAAACAAGGAATATCTCAAAAACGATCAACTCCACAAAAAATTATATGATATAAATTGGAAGTTTTAATGTGCTCTATAGTATTTGTGTGGTAAGTTTTTGTCCATTTCTTATGGTTTAGCAACTATGTAAAATTCCGTAGAATTCACCCAGAATAAAATAGTCTTCAGAGGTTATTCCCAGAAAATTCAAGATATACATTTTAATTGTCAGGTAAATATCTTTAATGTACGATATTTTTATCAAAATTGTTAGAGCCAATTTTTAGAAACTGAAAATTTTTTAAAAAAGTTCCAGGCAAAGGGTAGCTTGAAGTGGGGGTGATTTTTCTTAAAATCTTCGTGTCGCATCCCTGGAAGATACAAAACTTAAATACCAAGTTTGGTATTTTACTGACTTTTCGCAAAATTGTTAGAGCCATCTTTAGAAACTGAAATGTTTTTAAAAAAGTTCCAGGCAAAGGGTAGCTTGAAGTGGGGGTGACTTTTCTTAAAATCTTCGTGTCGCATCCCTGGAAGATACAAAACTTAAATACCAAGTTTGGTATTTTACCGACTTTTCGTTTTTTGAGTTTTCGTATTCACAGACTCACGGACACACGCACGGACCTTTTTCTGAAAATAATTTTTTTGGATACAGGGTATTCTAAAATATATATTTCCGGTGAAATCTCGGTATCAAATTTCTGATTGGAGTGCAATACCTTCTCTATACACTATGTACATAGAACGTGTAGAGAAAGTAAAAATTGTTGTTTTCAGTATATCTGAGACCTTTGCCACAATGTTAAGACCAGCTGTATAATCACATATGCTTGCTTTTAGTGAGCTTGTACTACTTGACACATTGCCATTAAGAACAAATACATCACGACTTTCCATTTACTTGCAGTTTAAGAGAGTTGTGGTTGCTAAAGAGTGGGCTATCGCAATGAAACACTCTGAAGTATAAAGTTTTAGGAAGAACATTAGCTACACCAACATAACTAGCTGTGGCTTTTCATTTCCTGAGGGTCTACATTTCCAGTTACTGCGTGCGAAAGCTTTTAACTCTCGGTAAAATTCTTTTGGCAGCGTCGCTCTCAGCCATAAGCTGTCACGGCGACATAAAATATACAGCATCGCTGTCCGGTTCCGGGTTGTAGTCAGGACGCAGAGGTCTATGCTTCTTCCTGTGGAAGAGGACGGATGATGCACGACACCTTCATCCTTAATGCCCTGTAGCGTTTTTCCCTCCCTATGCGTGGGAAGAGTTGCCTTCTACACTCCTTTAAGCAAATCTAACATTTTCGTGTAGCTTGCATGAAGTTAGAGAGAAAAACATGCAACATGGCAGTTACTCTACGTTTACCTGAGCGCTAGCTCCTCTATAATCTGTCTCAACTTAGAATGATCATAACGTAAACAACAAGGAGGAACGGACTCGTTTTGCTACACTACAGTTGTGTTCTGGGATTGTGAGTCCCGCAGAATGAGGTGAAAGCGATATCTGGTTACCCGGACAGCTGCTATGCAGATGTATATTAATCTAGCATGGTAAGGTGCAGAAGTAGTTAAATGCTGTAAGAAGATTCGTATTCTTTTTACCACGTCGGAAGTTAAGAAATATAAGGTAGTACATTCAGAAGGGCGTGAAATTATAAGTAGAATTATAGATAAATGTGATATAGAAGCTCTGAATAAACATTTATATTCAGGGTCACAAGCGACACAAGGGGCTGCATATTATACTGGTATTTCCATGTAAATGGTCGTCTCATTAGCGCGGTGGCAGCGCAGCTGTTTACCAAGTGGATGACCTGGGTTCGATCCGTGGTACCGGTAAGGGGATTTTCCCTCCGCTGAGAGACCTGGCCTGGGTTGCACTCACCCTCGTGAGGTCTCCGGGGGCCAATTGGGGAGCGGGGGGCCACGCTCGAGAGGGCTGACAACTATTCTGGGCAGCAGCTACGGCACCACCTACCGGCGGATCTGGCAGCAGTAGCAGCGGCAGGAGCCACGGCAGCATTCCCCCCCAGCGGCAACGCAGTGGGCATTCGTCCCTCTACTAGCTTGCAGCTCCGACGCCTACGGGTGTTCGGCTTATATACAGCGGCAACGCAGTGGGCTCTGACCCTCTATTAGCTTGTCGTTCCGCCGCCAGTGTGCGAGCGGCCCCACACACATTTCGTAAAGAGCAGGAACACCCCTACTTTCTTACTCCTCTTCTACTGTCATCTTTCTTTTCATTGACCTGACAAGACCGACTGACAAAGGAAACAGCGGGTCCGTAAGGCCAGAGCCAAGGGTGAAGGCCATTGGCCTGAAACCTCGAGCCAATATGGCTCGCACAGGCGCCTCCTCTAAGGAGATCCGGTCCTCTGCGGACAGCCGTAGAGCAACCGCACCTACCCTGACCAGTAACGATGGGCAACAGCCAAGCACCAGTCAACCTACTACCTCCCCAGAGACGGCCGAACCTTCGCGCAAGCGAAGCAGGACGTCTACTGGCGGCAGCAACAGGCGTAAGCCATCCTCGCCTCACCGCCTCGTAGCGGTTGAGAGTGTACCCACCAGTCAGCACCCCACCAGTCCTTTCATCATCGCTATGCCCGACTCCGACACCAACGTCGAACCTGACGGGCCGTGGATAACTGTCCACGCAGGGGGCCGCAGAAGCGGTCGTTCCTCCCTCAACCCAATCACACCACCACAGGGAATTAACCAACCCCCAACCCAAGGGAGGGGGGGTGCAAAATATCGCCTATAGTTGCCGACGCTTTCCGCAACCACGTTGTGGTAATGAGAAAGCTGGCAACGAAGCTTAGGGGCCCCTTCGAGGCCCGGCGGAAGCTAAATAAAGTCCACCTCCATACCTCCTCGGAAAGGGATTTCGAGGCAGCGAAGGCTGTATTACGGGACGAACAAATCCCGTTCTACAGCTACTCGCTGCAGCGGCCCTACGTGGAGCATAGGATAATACAGGGCCTTGACTCCGACTGCACCCTTGAGGATGTCAAGGCGGCGTTCAGGACGAGCATTACATCACCCTTACCTCCGTGGCACGTCTCAGTAAGACGGTGGCAACAGACGACGGCACTCAGCGAGTGCCTATGCCCTTATTCCTGGTCGTGGTACCAAGGGAACGCGCCCAGACAGTGCAGCCGATAGACGCTGTCCGTCGGCTTATCTTCACCGTCGTGCGTATCGAAAGATACCACGGCAAAGAGGGACCTGTGCAGTGCCATAGGTGCATGGGCTTCAATCACTCTAGTAGTGTGTGCGAGCGCAAGCTCGCATGCCTGCGGTGTGGTGACGCCCCATCTACTGAAGGACCGCACAAAGCCCTATGAAGCTCGCCACTGTGTGAGCTGTGGGGAGGCGCACGTGGGCTCATATAAAGGCTGTAAGGTGCGGAAGCGCCTAGTTGAGAGCCGCCGCGGAGGCCCCCAGGAGCCAATTAATGTGCGCCCTGGGGTGTCCTCCTCGGCACTAAACCGCGCTGAGGGAACGCTGCGCGCCGCAGAGGCAGCAGCAACTCCCACCCCCGCAGTTTCTGCAGAGATTGTGCCAGCTCCGTCCTCGACGGAGACCCCAACCCCCAACCTGGTCCGTCCACGTCGAAGGAGGAAGCCGCCCCGACGCCCTCGGCAGAGGGCCCACACCGGACTTCTTCAAAAAAGAAGTCCAAGAAGAGAGGAAAGAAGAACCGGGGCGCACGACCAGTCGGGCCAATCAGAGGCTCCCACCGCTGTGAGACCCGAGGCCACGCCCCCAGCACCCCAGCAGCTACCAGTCGCGGAAGCTCCAGCAGCTGCCGCCACAGTGCCGACTCCAGCAGCGGAGGCTCCCGCTGCACCTACCACCACAGCGGCTTCCTCGGCCTTTACAGCGGCCATCCCACAGGCGGACTGGATGAACTTCAGGACCTAGCCCTGTGGTTCGGTGACCTCCTAAGTAAGGCCCTACCTATACTGCGAAACTTCAAGTTGCAGTACAGTGACCTCAGACTCTCCCCCCTCCAGAAACACACCCTGTTCCTCCAAACCTTGGAGCAGTTGTATCCGGGTTCCGCTAAGTAATGGCCTCTAGATTCGTTCGGAGACCATTGCGACTCGCGTACTGGAACGCGAACGGCATCCGGGGACAACACCCAGGCGTCCTTGAGTTTGTACAATCGTACGGAATTGACATCCTGATGGTTTGCGAAACCCATCTGGATGCTCATTAAGAACCACATAACCCATACCCCTGTCCAACTCCCAGCACTACAGCACGTGGAGGCCTGTGCAATCCGGCTTGCCGTTGGCGGGCTAGACGCGCTGCTGATAGCTGCATATGACCCACCAAACCACCGCTTCCATGAAGCGGACTACACCACCCTACTCAACCTTCACCCAGTGGTATGCATCGCAGGAGATCTCAACGCGAAACATGCCCTCTGGCACAGCCGCACCAACAACCCCCGAGGCCGCGGGCTCTACCGCCTCATCAGCGGCTACCCCGCCTTCGTCGCGCACGGACCGAGAGGACCTACGTGTCATCCGGCTCGCGGCAGACCGGATGTTCTTGACATCATAAATACCAAGAACCATTTCATCTAGACCTCTCGGCGGACAACGAGTTGGACTCCGACCATGACCCTGTCGTAGTGGATACAACCGAGACCGTATCAGCTCTGTAACACCAGACTGGATAAATGAGATCGACTGGGACGCAGCCGTCCTAGACCTAAACCAAACCGTGGACCCGCGACCGCGCATCGATTCCATCGAAGCGCTGGAAGCAGCAGCCACGGCCTTCTCCCGACAACTCCTGAATGTGGTACATGCGCATACCTACCGCATCCCACCTAACAAACCTAACCCGAGAACCATACCTAATGAACTCCGTCGGCTGCTAAAAGCCAAGGCAACCGTACGGAAGCTATGGCAGCGCTTCCGCCATCCCAGGATCCAAGCAGTGTACCAGCGGTTCAAATCCCTGGCAAGGCGCCTGTTTCGCGCGCACCGCAAAGCGGCCTGGGAACACACAATGGCAAATGTAAACCTGGAACAGAAACAACCCTGGAGGATCATCCGATCCCTCAGGAAAGACAAAAGTCAGTTTCAGCATCCCATCCATGGCACCCGTGGGAGACTCTCTTTTGAGCTCCAGGATAAAGCCACAGATTTCGCAGATTATCTGGAGTCTCAATTCGAACCCCGCGAAGACCCCCAGGACGAGGATTTTACTGAGCTCGTGGAAGCGCCGGTAGACTAGCTCTACGAGGAGCCCCCACCGCCCCACGAGGAGATCCGCATTCCTTTAGTCACCCCGAAAGAGGTGGCTTTCCAACTCAACAACCTAAAGCCTAACAAAGCCCCTGGACATGACGGCGTCACGGCGCCTATACTACAGCACCTACCCCGAAAGGCCGTAATCCACCTGACGCGGATTTACAATGCATGCCTACACCTACGTCACTTTCCAACGTGTTGGAAGGAGGCGAGGGTAGTATGCATTTTGAAACCCCGCAAGGACCCGGTCTTCCCGTCAAGCTATAGATCTATTAGCTTACTTCCGATCGTCTGGTAAGTATTCGAGCGGTTACTCCTACCTCGCCTCACCCCTCTCTTCGAGGAGAGACTCCTACTCCCGGATCACCAGTTTGGTTTCCGTACTGGACATTCCACAAACCTACAGTTGCTGCGACTGGCTTAGAAGGCTGCCCTGGGCTTCGAGGACAACTTCAAAACAGTCGCGGTACTCTTGGACGTGGAAAAGGCCTTCGCCACCACGTGGCATCAGGGACTCTTGTACAAGCTCAAGAACGCAGAAATCTCTCCCCCTACCTTCACCTGCTTAGTAGCTTCCTTCGGGACCGCACTTTCAGGGTGAGGGTGGAGGGGAGGCATTCCACAGTCAGACCCATAGCGGCGGGAGTGCCAGAAGGCAGCGTGCTGTCGCCGTTACTCTTTGCCGCCTACATGTCCGACTTCCCCACAGAACCCAGTACAGTTACGTGCCAGTATGCCGACGATGTCCTCATAATGGCACGTAACAAGAACGCCCGATATTGCTTCCCCCCGCTACAGAGACAGCTCCAGGCCATAGGCAGATGGAGTGAACAGTGGCGGATGGCCATCAGCCCGCAGAAGAGCTCAGCTCTACTGCTGACTAAAGTCCGTGGCTGGCGACCGGAGAGGTCGCTGAGGTTGCGGCGGCGGCGGATCCCCTGGGTCCGCACCGCCAAATACCTTGGAGTCCTCCTCGACCGAGGCCTTACTTTCACTCCACAAGTCAGGGAGAAGGTCGGTATGGGACACGCTGCCCTACGGCAGTTGTTTCCCATCTTCCGCTCCGCCATGCTTACACACCTAAAACTACGGCTGTACCGCGCGGTCATCCCGCCCCTGATGCTGTACGGCTGCGAGGTCTGGGGTTCGGTGGCTCGTTCCACCATTCGCAGACTGCAGACCGTGCAGAACAGGGCATTGAGGATGATATATGGCACAGACGCGTAGATTCCCGTCCCACATTCTCCATTCCCACTCCGGAATCCCTTACATAGTGGACGTTGTGCGAGAAAGAGCTCGCACAACATACACTAAACTTGCTCCTCACCCAAATCCTCAGGTGAACACTCTCGGTCTCTACGACCACACGCTGCCTAGGAGACGCGTAAGCTACCGCCTTCCCAAGGACACCTCGGGATGGTAGTTTTTCGGCCGCCTGTCCCTTCTTTACAGTACTACCCGCCAAATTAAGCAGCATCGGGCCCGGTCTCAACTCGGACGGGTGACCGTCCAGTTGTACTCCGACCAGATCTGCAACACTGGCTTTCCCCCACCCCGCACCTACATCCTTTCAGTTATCCCCGCTAGCCGGCACTGCTTTCCTTGACAGCCCGCAAGCGGCTGGCCAAGTTAAGCAGCATCGGGCCTGGTCCCTCTCTGGGTGGGTGACCACTCCGGTAGGTAAGCCAGCCCGCGCCGGCTGCAAAGAGGGAAACACCCTGCCCACATTATTTCGACACAGACATAAACGCTTGCACAAGACTACATCTTTTATATCACACGGGTAAATCCGCGAGCAAAGCGGATAGGTACCGTGGTGATTTGCCCCCCGCCCGAGTATACTCGGGCGACTAGTTCCTGCTCCTGGCTCCTGGGGAGCGGGGGTTCGTGGCGCTGCCTACATCTCACCCTCCAACAATGCATCCCATCCATGAGCGGCCGAGCGGTAGGCCAAGGATCCTTGTGAGCAGTCGTGCCATGGAGTTATTGTTTTCATGCAAATGAAAAACAGAATTCGTAAGGAGAAAAAAGAGCTGAACATACTGTTGTGCAAATCGATGACTCTGATGCTGCTCTTATACAAAGAATAATACATGATTTTTATGTTTCAGGAAAACCGAGTATTAACAGCCAGGAAACTGCTGCCCATTGTGAAAGAGAGAATACAGTTTTTGTTTGAGGAGATATCTGAAGATGTAATTCATTCATGAACAATTCCTAATCTTGGAGTAAAAGCTGATGCTACTCCAGGATGATTAAATCAAGCAACCTTTTGATTTAATCGTCCTGGGGTATTTTACGGACAATGTTCAGAAATCTGTGGAGCTAACCACAGATTTATACCTATTGTAATTGAATCTACCAATTGTTAAAGCTAATTTTGAGGAAATCAAAATTGTCGTACACGGTAATGGGGGTGGGGACTTTTCTCGAAAATATTTGTGTTACATCTTGGAAGATACTGGACTTAAATAGGTACCAACTTTGGCATTTAACGAGCTTTTCGTTTCTGAGCTATCCCGCCGACGGACCGATAGACAGACACACATCTCCCTCTTCTTCAGAAAATGAAACAAAGTGATCAAAATTGGACACGGAATTGACACGGCCCCTACTATATTAAGATAGGCTGCATTTTATTCTTCAATAGCGTTTATATTTAACGTGTGCCACATTATCCGTACCCATGTGTGTGTTGTGTACTCATTCCTTTCAGGGTTCATTCACGAACTGGGAACACATTACTAGCTGTAGCAGCGCTAACTTCTTCACAATAAATATAGCAAGACCTTACTGAACCTATGGGTTACATAATTAACATTATAATGCAGTAGCATAGTGGTTACGCTTCAGTGTTTCCTTCCAGTATCGCGATCATTTGCTCCTCTTCACTCCGTTGTTCGTTTCATTTGGACATATTAACAGTACCGCAACGTTGTGATACACCGACTAGTTTTACATTGTTTACTTATTTTCTATATGGTGAGCTGTTCGGCACCAAAATGTTCCAATGGATCTCATGAAGGACACCGGATACTTCAATTCCCGACTGATGATTCCAGAAGAGCAATTTGGCTTCAAAATTGCAGGCGTGATAAGTGGCAAGCAACTCCATCGGCTAGGATCTACTGATTGCCACTAAGCCACAAATGACTTGGCTATTAAAATCTAACATTAATATTTTAACACAAATGGACACTTGTAGTTGACAAAAAACTATATACATAAAAAATATGATGTGTTCCATTCACACGACTTTCTCTACATCTATGCAACAAATTATTTTTAAAAAGGGTATGATTCTATTTACTGCATGCTAATCGAAAAAAATCTGATGTGTTCCATTCACATGACTTTCCCTACATCTCTGCAACAAATTGTAGTTAAAAAACTTATGCTTCTTTTACTTCATGCTAATTAGCAGAAATATTCTTATTACTTGTTTCCTTGCAAGTAGAAGCCAAATGAGCGAGTTCCATAGGTTAAAATGATAGCCAAAAGCTGGTTGCTATGCAACTGAAGTTCCTTTGTTTGTATGGACAGGAGTTAAGAAATTCCTGTATGAGAAAAGTGTTAATAAACTTAATGAGAAGCAGAGTAGAAAAAACAGGATTTTTTAAATCGGTAGTTGCTTCAATTTTAGCTCAAATAGTTTCGAAATCCCAAAGAAAACTGTTAATAAATTGATTCTGTCACAGATTTCCTATTCTGCCGCCAAAAAAGTTAAATTACTCACGTTCAATATTTTTAGGATGAATATATAGACAAGCAAATGTAATCATTTAATACGTAAAACCACGAGGTTTCAAAATTTGTATTCAGATTTGCTGTGGTTGAAACAATTTCTTTGATTTATGCAGATAAGTATATTCTTTACACGAGAAAGAACCTAGTTATGTTAACGGAATCACCATGCACATAATGTTAGATACAGTGAATGAAGAAATAATTGATGGAGAAAAATGTAAAGGAAACGTGGTTTATGCTTAAAATGACATATTTGTATGTTTAATTTGACTTGAGAGCGGCGGCAGAGAGAGAAAAATAAGCGCATTTATCACTTTTTTTTTTCTTTTTTTTTAAACGGTATCGGAGTCTGGTCAGGACTCCGGCGCTGTATCCCCTATTCACATCCCCCCCTGTATGATTACTGGTTTTACTGTTCCTTTACACAAACAAACATATAACACCAATGCCCAAGGCGAGCGTGGCCATGGGGACCGGCTATGCCTATCGGAGCGACTATCAGAAAATATGGCGGACGATTATACCTGGTGTATAGACAGCCCTAGCTCGCACTGTTACATCTTACACTGGACAGCCGCTGTGTCTAATCAGTGTGCCCGTGTGTGCGGGACTCTGTGACCCTGCGTCCATATGTGTCTGTGAAAAACGTAACTCAAACTTGACATCTATTTAAGTACCAAACTTGACATCCATGTACAAAAAACTTCTAAAGATACTCCATTCCAAGCTACCCTTTATATGGAGAGAAAAAAAAAAACTCGAGAATTTAATTCCCAAAGGTGGGTCTAAAGATTCGGATTAAACTTTATTTTGATTGTTTTATATGAAAAATAAAATATGTATGTCAGTTTTCCGGGAATAGCCTCTGAAGACCACTTCCTTCTGGACACTGGTAAACTGGAAAAGATAGACAAAAACTTACTACACAATAAATGTAAATCTTCTAACATACAATTTATATTCAATACTCCTTTTTGGCAGGAGAGTGGAGCTTACCACTTCCGAGATATCACTTGTAACTTGGTATTAATTTTAAATCACATACATTTTTCACAAACAAGAATCTGGCATTCTTGTTTATTTTATTTTCATTCTGGCCAGTGAAAGAGAGCCGAATTTCAATCACATTTCAACCAGGTTTTAAAATATTTAACTATTGCTTTAGCCTAGTGTATTCCCTTATTTCCCTCCTACTTAGAAAGAACTAGGTAATAAGTAAGAAGACTATTTCTGCTAATGTTTATCTCGATTAGTATCAGTAGATAAAATAATACCCTTTGTAATAACAGTTTTTTGTAGAAACACGTACAGAAATTCATGAGAATGGAACACACCATATTTTTGTTGTTATTGTGTTGTTTTATTTTAATTAATATATTTTGTTCGTTTCACAAGCAAACGCTTGTGATGTAAATATTAAAGTAATATTTTATTTTGAGAGCAGAAACGTTTATGAAACGAGGACTAAACAGAACTATACAAAAAACTAAACAAAAATACAACACGATATTACTCAAACCACGAGGGAAAAACAATAATGAATTTAAAGGACATAATTATCGATTACGCTACGGTAATTCACTTGAAATGGGAATTTAATTTGCGTTACACATAGTCGGTACGGCGCGTGCGCGGAATAAAAACTACACAAACTATTTTGCAAATGTAATTACAAGTGGTTCTGCAAGAGGTGCCCAAACATTTCATCCTATTCCAGAGTTAACACTAGCTGAAACAGAATATGTCATCATTTCACTAGCTCATTCAAGACTACTCATATCTTTGTTTGCATTTTATACGGATCCTTTTAAAATCTAAAAATACATAACCTTTTCTAGGGAGTATATTTTATGATTCTAAATATTGCATACTAATTTCTATCCACTTCACGCAATTGAGATAAATGTTTGCTGCAATTCTTTCATTACACATTTTGTTATCAAGTGTAAATGAAGGAGGCGAACTGATACTAAAATCTTTGAAAGCTGGTCGATATTAAGAGGATTTGAAATGTCATACTCTCCAGGACGACACTACAAGAAACAATATAAAAGACTGAAAAATCGAAATATTGAAAAATTAAAACAAAAGATCTAATGTGTTCCATTCCATATGACTTTCTCTACCTATCCAACGATAAATTATTATTACTATTATTATAATAAAAGTTTATTCTTCTATCCACTGCATGTTAGTCATCTAGATAATCATTATTTACTTCCTTCTAAGTAGAAGGGAAATAGGAGAATATACTAAGCTAAGGCGATAGTCAAATGTTTTTAAAGCAGATCACTATGTGGTTGAAATTCGGTTCTCTTTCTATGGCCAGTAGCAAACGAATGAAAATAGAATGACATATTGCAGTTTGAGAAACGTTTTAGGTACTTTAAGTTTAAACTAATATAAAAGATATCTCGTGCTTAACTTTGCTGAAAAACTGTGACATTAATTGTGTGTTTTAACGAGACTTACATTTTCTGTGCAGTAAATTTTTGTCTCTTTCTTACGGTTTATCAGTTATGCAAGTCATACAGAATGAAGAGGATTTTAGAAGTTATTCCCAGAATAACAAAGATATAAATTGTAACTTAAACATATGGCATTTTAATCAAAATCTTTTGAGCAATTTTTGAGAAAACCAAATCTTTCGAAAAACGTTCCATGTAAAGGGTAGTGGGGTGGGGAAATTTCTTGAAAAGCTTTGTGTCCCATCTTTGAAGAATACTGATTATCAAATTTGGTATTTAACCGACTTTCTGTTATCAGTTATGATGTTCACAGACACACACAATGTTCTTTTTTTTTTTTCTGGATTTAGGGTTCTTAGAACATATATTTCCGATGAAATCTCGGTATCGAATTTTTGGGTGGAATAGCTCCTCTAACTGCTATGTAATTGTACATACGTCTAGAGAAAGTAATAGTACTAATCATATACGATGCATTAATTTGAAACCCCAATATCAAACGTGTACACCGCGACCGGGAATCTAATACGTTTATTAATTAGGATTTAGAAGAACTACAAGCACAATTACCAGCTATAGCTTTAGAAACTATAAAAGTGTGATTCGGACCGCTAAGATACATTCTGCGCGTAGTCACAGTTTGATTTGAAATATAGGCACGAAGGGATATCTGATTTGTGAACACAATAGTAACTGCCAAAACTTAGAATGGGACATATTAACTTATTGCTACCTACCACACCATTAGCCATTGGTAGGGCAATGATAATTAAATATTCTTTAACACAAGCTAAACTTGGAAAGATAGCATTGGATTTTAAAGTCTGCTGTGTTCCATTCACAAGAGTTTCTCTACCAAACAAACCTTGTTATTAAAGATATGCTAATCGAGATAAACATTCGCAGGAATGGCCTTAGTACATGTTTTCTTATAATTAGTAGGGAATATACAATTCATGTTAAATAGCAATGTTTATGAAGTTAACCAATTCCGAGATATTGTTTGTTATTAGTTTTAATCTTCAAATACTTAAACTTTTCTTAAATGAAAATTCTGAATTCGATGGAATGAGAAAGAAAATTCCATACCGTAACAAAGCGAGCAGCTGGTTAAAGATTTGAATATAGATAAAACCTATTGATATTCAAATATATTTTTTAATGCAATGCCATAGCCAGGATTTGACCACGGATCTCCCGGTCTCTAGCCGGTTGCTCTAACTACTGAACTATCTTGGCAACATACCGGCATGACATTAAATTCCTCAACTGACCCGCATGTTTTCTGGTAAACCCCAACGTCGTAAGTACTGTAAGACCCGGTCTCAGTAGTTCAACCAACTATTAGGCCAGTTAGTGTTAATTTAAGGATAGGAGTTGGATAGGGAGAGTCAGACTGAAAAATTCAATGCAAAGCTGGGACTTGAACAACGGATCTAATGATGTTTAGTAAAATACCATAGGTAAGTTTAAGATATTTTCATGATAAATGCAATGTATACCTTAATTTATCTCAGAATAGCCTCTGAAGACCACTTCATTGTGGATACCATTTGTCCAACAAGCTCACCGTAAGAGATAGACAAAAATTACCACGTTAAAATGTAGAATTTTAGTAATATACATTTTTTTTTAGAGTTAACCATTTACAAGATATTATCTTTTTCAATTTTCAATTTTAAACTAATTACTTAAACTACTCAAACAGGAAGCCACATTTCCGTTCATCACTATTTTGTTTTACCACAGCCTTGCAACGAGAACAGAATTTCAATTGTTTCACATAGCGAACAGCTTTTAAAACATTCAACTATCGCTTTAGCCTAGTGACTCTAGCAACTAGAATCGCCCTCCGTGGTGTAATGTTTACCATGCTGACTACATATACCCAAGGTCGCGGGTTCAAACCCGGCGGAGGACGATGGATTTTTTTCGGGCGTAGGGCACCCACATCTCCACACCATTTTTAATAGCCCAAAACCTGCACGCGGCAAACGAGCACGGACCCCTAAGTTACCGTCGAATACAAAAGCTCCGGCTCATGTGTTTTGTCTCTGCTGCCAGAGAAATAGAAACAGTATTGCGCAATTAAATACAATAAAATTTAAAAACTAATGAAGAGGAAATGAAAATGGCTTATGATGGATGAACAGCATTAGCTTTTGTGCCCTTATTTATCACTTTTATTGCTATAGCACACTGACAGCTGGAATGTAAAACTGTCATTTAAATATTAAATGCGTTGTGATTATAGATCTGATAACGCTCTAGAAACGATCATGGATTTAGTTGAGATGTGTGATGGAGGTAATGTACCCAAGTGTGATATGTGACGAAACTAATTTGCGCTGTCATACACGTAATAAAGTGCAATTAACAAGCTGGTTGAGAACTCAAAGTGTAGCGAGAGCTGCGTTGTCATTTACCGGTTGATGAGGCACGGACATGCGCGTAGGTTTGTGTTAAAATATTACCAGCAATGGAAAGTGGTGGCTTGCTGCAGATCCTAGCGCCTGTTCTCAACTATTTATCGCGTTTTATCTTAGGATCGAACTCGGGAGTCACTGTTTACAGTTATCGTTCAATTTAAGTTTGAGCCTCCAGTTGTGCAGTCTCCGTTTATTGCCTTCCAAAACGTGACAGATTCACTTTAACTAACTATACGATTTTTAAAACTCCTCCTACACCAAATACCTGCGAATGTATAGTTTTCTCCAAAACATGATGGCCTTCAAACGGTACCGCTCTTCCCTACCATTGGCAATAACCATTAGTAAACAAAAGACGACTCTGTACTAGGGGCGAGAGGCAACGTAGTAAAATCTGTTTCCTAAAGACACTGCTTCCAAGTCGAGAATCGCACCTTGGCGATTTAGTGTGTGGAAGACTTGGCAACAGCGAGTGTTGGCTTCCAACCAATTCCAAAACTTTAAAGTTTTGAAAGAATAGTGGGGCAGGTACATCAAGTTCTAAAAAATATTGTAAGTCGAAATTTAGGTGCTTTCTGAAAACAGATATGCCGGTTGGTTGACCGGGTAGAAAAAACGTATTAATCAGTTGGAAGATTGAATGTCATTCCGGCATATTGTCACAGTAGCTCAATGGTTAGAGCAACCGCACGGACACCGAGAAAACCGTGTTCAAACCCCGGCTGTGGCATTGAATTTTTCAGCTGGTTCAAAAAAAAAAAAAAAAAGTAACCAGGTGTAATCTAAAATATAGGAGCAGTATTAAAACCCCGATAAAAATATAGCATTTTTGTTGGTTTTAAGTGTATTAATTTACCCGTATACCAATGCACATGCGAATGTAAGTCGTCATTAAGGTATTCTCTAAAGGCAGATATACCGGCTGGTTGAAAAAATATAAGAATCATTTGGAAGGCTGAATGTCAATACCAGCCTATTGTCATAGTACCTCAATGGTGGAGCAACTACACGGAGAGCGGGAGAACCGTGATCAAATCCCGGCTGTGGCATTGAATTTTTCAGCTGGTTTAAATGAAATTACTCAGAGTATCAAAAATATAGGTAGCGCAAGAGTATTAACAACCCAAAATACACCTCCATAGTTGGTTGTAACTATATTAAATCATCCAGATACTAAATACTTGAGAATGCAAGTCGCCATTAAACTGTTCTCTGAAGAGAGAAACCGGTTGGTTGACCAGGTGAAAAAAAAATATATATATATATATATGAATCAATTGGAAGATTAAATGTCATTCCGACATGTTGTCACAGAAGCTCAATAGGTTAAAGTGACCGCGTGAGGAGCGGCAGAACCATGTTCAAATCTGGGTTGTGGCATTGAATTTTTCAGCTGGTTGTAATGAAAAAAAAATCTGATGTGTTCCATTCACATGACTTTCTCTACAACTCTGCAACAAATTATTGTTAAAAAGCTTATGCTTCCTATTTAATTCCTCTAATTGGGGAAAAATTAGCAGAAACAGTGCTTCCTTGTAAGTAGAAGCGAAATAGGTTAAAGAGATGGTCAAAAGCTGGTTGCTATGTGACTGAAGTTGCTTTGTTTGTATGGGCGTGAGTTCACAAAGTCCTGTATGAGAAAAGTACGCTTTTTGTAGCTGAAACCAAAAACAAGGAATATCTCAAAAACAATCAATTCCATGAAAAAAATGTATATAACATAAATTGGATGTTTTAAAGTGCTCTACATTTGTTATGTGAAAACGTTTTGTACATCTCTTACGGTTTAGCAGCTATGCAAAATTCCGTAAAATTGTCTCAGAATAAAGTAGTCTTCAGAAGCTATTACCAGAAAATTCAAAATATAAGTTTTATTTGTCAGGTAAATATCTTTAATATACGATATTTTAATCAAAATAATTTTTTTTTAAAAAGGTTCCATGTAAAGCGTAGTCTGGGGTGGGGGATTTTTCTCAAAATCTTCGTGTCGCATCCCTGAAAGATACTATAAACTTAAATATCAAGTTTGGTATTTTACCGACTTTTCGTTTTTGAGTTATCGTGTTCACAGACACACGAACACACTGACACACGTACACACACGGACCTTTTTCTGAAAATACTTTTTTTGCATACAGAGGACCCTAAAACATATATTTCCGGTGAAATCTCGGTATCGAATTTTTTGGTGGAGTGCAATAACTTCTCTATACACTATGTACATAGTACGTATAGAGAAAGTAAAAAAAAATATTCAGATTATTGTTTATAGGACCAAGTTATACTATGCATACCAGGTAGGTTAGCCCTTTCAAAAAGTTGAAATCGCTATTTTTCCAAAAAATGCACGTATTTAGAAGCCCTGAATAAAAAGAATGGAAGAATGTGCGGGAGTATTCACGTGCGGCGTAAAATCAAGAGAGAAACAAAGAGAGAGAGAGAGAGAGAGAGAGAGAGAGAGAGAGAGAGAGAGAGTTTGGGAGGGAGGATGTGAGGGTAGAACTAGAGAAAGAACAGCCTAATTAAAATAATAAAAGAAAGAGGAATACCGAACTTCGTATTTTCATCATATTCTAAGGATGCGACACAACAAGTCCCAAGAAAGAAAGGGGAAAAATTCCCAAAGTATCCATTACATAAAAATGTATTCGCTATTTTTTTTGTCTAAAATATCTGGAAAGATTTTGGTTTAAATGTTTCTATATAGAACGTAAACCGTGGCTCAAAGTCTAGCTATGGGTATTGCCCTTTTATTTTCTGTGCCTAGTAATATGCACATACACAGTATGTAGAGAAGGTTTTGTATGACACCCAGAAATTTGATACTTTTACCAGTGTCATCGCCCGCGGTGCCACAAGTAGTAAAAGCAGGCGTTAAACACTAACAAAATAAAGACCGATGTGTACCATTCACATGACTTTCTCTACATCTCTGCAACAAATTATTGTTAAAAAGCTAACGCTTCTATTTACTTCACGCTAATCGAGAAAAATTTAGCAGAAATAGTCTTATTACTTGCTTTCTTGCAAGTAGAAGCGAAATAAGGGAACACCATAAGTTCAAGTGATAGTAAAAAGCTGGTTGCTATGTGACTGAAGTTCCTTCGTTTGTATGGACACGACTTGAACTCCTGTATGAGAAAAGTATACGTTTTTTAAAGCTGAAACAAAAAACGATCAACTCCACGAAAAAACATACACAAATTGTATATTTTAAAGCAAAATTCCGTAACATTCATGCAGAATAAAATAGTCTTCAGAGGTTATTCCCACAAAATGCAAGATATACATATTATTTGCTAAGTAAATATCTTCAATACACTGCATTTTAATCAAAATCGTTACAGCCATTTTTGAGAACATCAAAATTTTTGAAAAAAAGTTCCGTTAAAAGGGTAAATCTTCGTGTCGCCTCTTTGCAAGATACCAAAAATTAAATACCAAGTTTGAAGTTTGGTATTTAACGGTCTTTTCGTTTTTGAGCTATACTGTCCACACACACACCGGACCTTTTTCCAAAAATGCTTTTTTTTGGATTCAGGGGAACCCAAAACATGTATTACCGGTGAATCTCGATATCGAACTTTTGGGTGCACTACAATACCTTCTCTCTGCACTATGTACATAGTACGTGTAGAGAAAGTATAAATGGATCAGGGTTTCTGCCCACCACTGGCGTCGAGAAGTTAAACCTGTGATTTACTGGCATTTAGGGCCTAGGGCTGAGGAAAGACGCTAGCCAGTTCACTGCTTGCTGAGGTAACTTCAGCCGAGTTCTAATGCAAATTGCTCTCGACCTTACATTCCACTCTCTAGTGTGAGAAACTAGCCCAGTTGAGCCGAACGTGTTATCGTGCGTGCAACAATCTAATTCTACGTCCACAAATAGCATTTCTACGTTATTTTGGATTACCTTTATGCGATTTAAGCTTACTATTACCTTTTCTGCAGACACTGAAAATAATTGGTTCAACAATCAAGAAAATAAACAATCAACCTTCTACTACACTATTAATTACATAACAGATTATTTTAAATAGACAATACTAAAAGTTTACTTTCTTTACACATACTATGCACATAGTGTATAGAGAAGGTATTGTATTGCACCCAATAGTTTGATACCGAGATTTCACAGGAAATAGATGTTTTAAGTTCCCCTGAATAAAAACATTTTTGGAAAAGGTCCATGTGTGTGAGTAAATATATGTGTGTGTGTGCGTGTGTGTGTGTGAACACGATAACTCAAAAGTGAAAAGTCGGTAAAATATCAAACTTGGTATTTAAGTTTACTATCATCCAAGATGCGACACAAAGATTTTGAGAAAGATCCGCCACCCTAAACTACCCTTTACTGGAAAAAATTCCAAACATATTTATTTTCTCAAAACTGAATCTAACGATATTGATTAAAATACCGTATATTAAAGCATTTATGTGGAGACTAAAATGTATATCTTGAATTTTCTGGAAATAGCGTCCAAAGACCTATTTATTATGAATGGATTTTGCTGAATTTTGCGTAACAGGTAAACCGTAAGAGATAGTGCTGCATAGGAACGGATTTTAACCACATGACAACCAGCTTTTAAACGATTTGACTATCATTTTAGCCTTCCCTTATTTTCCTTCTACTTAAAAAGAAGCAATTTATTAAGACAATTTCTATTAACGTTTATCTCGATTACCATAAAGTAGATAGAAGAATAGTAAGCTTTTTAACAATACGTTGTCACAGCGATGTAGAGAGAGTTATGTGAATGGAACACATCAGATTTTTTAAGCTTCATTTAAACCAAATAAACTTAAACATCAATAATAATATAAAATTAAAATTTATTCCAATGAATTAAAAATCTGATGTGTTCCATTCACATAAATTTCTTTAGCTCTTCTGAAACAAAATTTTCCTACAAATGATTATACTTTTATCTACATCGTGATAAAAACCAGTTTCTTTGCTTCTTTGTGCATAGAAAAGAACTAAGCGATAGTGAAATATTTTAAAAGCCGGCCGCTCTGGAAAACAATTGCAATTCAATTCTCCTTGCTTGCTAAGAGAAAATAAAATACAGACGAAAGAGAGATACTTCCCACTTGAGAAAAGCTCAAATATTTTACAACTGAAAACAAAAACTACTCCGAATATCTTGAAAACGATTAAATCTACGAAAAAAATGTAGACGGTATAAATCGTGTGGTTTAACGAGATCAATATATTTTGTGTTGTAGGCTTTTGTTTATCTCTTACAGTTTACCAGTTATACAATAGTAATACGCAAGTCAACCAGATTGAAGAGGTCTTCTGAGGCTATTTCCAGAAAATATACATTTGGTTCGTCATGAAAATATCTTAAACTTGTGGCGTTTTAAGCAAAATCGTTAGAGGCAATTTTTAGAACATCAACATTTTCGAGAAATCTGCCATACTGTACTTAAACACCAAGTTTGGCATTTATCCGACTTTTTGTTTTTGAGATATGTTGCCCACAGACCCACACGGACACGTTTTTATTCATCTATTTATTCGATTTAGGGAGTCTTAAACCATGTATTTCCAGTGAAATATCGGTATCCAATTTTCGGGTGGACTACAATACCTTCTATCCACTATATACAAAGTACATACGTGCTGGAGAAAGAATATTTTCATTAAATGTTAAGCAAGTCTATGGGGCTTTAACAACACCGTCGTTAAGGCAGGGATTCGTGAACGCGATTATTCAAGTTCTGTCCTCTCTTCCAGGTTTTCTTCAGCCCTCATAACTAGGAATTATAGTGAAGATATCTTAACCTTAGGTCGTTTCCTTCCCAGGTACCGTTTCCCAATTATATCCGTATCACCGGTATCCAGTGTCTTCGGCGCCCTTTGCAAAGAGTGGCAGTTAAAGACAATACTAATTAGGGTTTGCATTATAAATATCATTAGTTTAAAGTACACTAATCTTCTACAATTTTTGCTTGAAAGTGTTTCATTTATGTGTGGAAACACACGTTAAAAGTTGCTAAATTCAGAAAGAAAATAACTTTAAAGTATACAATAATCTTTAAAGCATTAGCAAACTGTTCCATTTAATGTCTCAAATACTGTCCATTTTCCATGGACCTCTTGATATAAAACGGTAGAATTTCTTTCCATAAAATGCACGAATAACCACTAAGAAGCACTGATATTAATGAAGCTAGGAACATTCTTGCAAGTCCTATAACCCCGTAAAGAAAAGCATGCACGAAACTAAGGAGACATTTCAAAATGCCATTAGTGAGTAACCATTTTAAAGGTTCTAGCTGTAATTTACTGTACTATTTTAATATTGATAAATACTTTTAAGAGGGCCAATAGGGTTCAAATCTAAGTTCTATAGTTTTAAAGCTAAGCACTTAACTTCTTTGTACACACATTCATGAACTGCAAAGCATAGGTAAAATAATAATATTTTATAAGAATAGTTGTTTGCAGACCAGGAGAGAAAGTCATGTGAATGGAAGACGACAGATTTTTACTATATATAATGTGCATAGAAGGAGAAGGTATTGTATTCCACACAAAAATTCTGTACTGAGATTTCCTTGAAATACATGCTTTATGACCGCCTGAATAAAGAAAAAAAAAAAACGTTTTAGAAAATATATGTGTGCCTTTGGGCAGCATAGCTCAATAATGGAAACTTGGTATTAAAGATCAGCATCTTCCAAAGATGCGACACGAAGATGAAAATCTCCAAAACCCCTAACTACGCTTATATGGCATATTTTCGAAAACGGTTATGATTTTAATACCATGTTTCAAAATATTTTCATGACAAATTAAATGAATATATTCAATTGTTTGTGAACAGCTCTGAAGACCTCTTTATTTTCGATGCCTTTTAAGTAACTGTTTAACACTAATAAATACACAAAAACTTCCAACACAATAATATAGACCTCGTTAAAAAACAGTTTATCTCATATACATATTTTGGTAGAGTTCACCGTTTCTAGAATATTCCAGTTTGTTATTTTCAAAACTTTTCTCAAACGGGAAGTAATTATTCTTTCATACTTTATTTGTTTTACTCCTGGCTACGAAAACAGAAGCAAATTTCAATTGTTTCACATAGTTTTTAAAAGATTTGACTATCGCCTCAACTCAGTGTATTACTTTATTTTCTTCTGTTTTCAAGGAAGCAAGAAATAAGACAGCTTGTGCCAAGTTGTTATCTATATTAACATGATATAGATAAATAAATAATATTTTTTTTAAGAACAGGTAGAACAAGGAGAAAAGGTAGAAAATGTCAGATTTTTTAAATCTCAAAATTTAATGGTTGAATCATCGTAAGGCACTATGCGCTATTTCATTTAATGATGTTATAGGAGCTTAGTCTAGACTTACTTTACCAATAATTTTGAAGAAAAACCAAAGTTAAAATCATACTAATAGTTGAAAATGTATATCCAGTCTAAGTTTTCAAACCAAAGAAACCAATTTAAAGCCAGAAAGACCCTTTATCTTCCAAATAGGTGCAGAAAAGTCGGGTGCTTCTGTTCCAGAAGCTGTTGCGGGAGGTTTAATTGCCAATTGAAATGTTTTCGTGCACCGTCTATTGTTTTCCGCTGGCGCAGGTGCATCGTGCTTAAATGGGATTACACAAAGGCTTGAATAGCATGATTTATTCCGTGTTTATTAAACCGATGTTACGGATCACTTTATGGTTAGCATTCCCCATTGTCCTACAACGTCAAGTGTGCAGTACAGTCTGTGTCAATACATACGGATCTAAAATGATTTATTTGATGAAATAATAATTGGAAACAAATATTCTTGATTTAAACGTTTATTTCAGTCCACTAAAAATATATAAAGAAACAAAACTGATGTGTTCCATTAACATGAAATTCTCTACTTATTTTAAAAGAAACTATTCTTACAAATACTTCTTCTTCTAACTACTTCATGCTAATCAACATAAGCATTAGCAGAAATTGTCTTACTAGATAGTTCCTTGTAAAGAAGGGGAAATAACGGAGTACACTAGGCTAAAGTGATACTCCAAGATTTTAAAAGCTGGTCGCTATGTGATGTAATTTAAATTTTCTTCTCTTTGCACGGCCAGGAGTAAAACAAGACAGATATGACACGAATGAAATCATCCTGTTTAAGAAACATTTAAGTATTTTAATTCTAAAATAATAAGAAGGAATATATTCAAAAGAGTTAACTCTTAAAAAAAAACAACAAAAAAAAACTGTGTTTTATTAAGACCTACATTTTTTAGATAGCTATATTTGTTATAAATTAAGTAAGAAGCAAATTAATTATAATCAGTTTTGTACAGGGAACATTAAGTATCAAAGAATAGGTCTACTCTGTCGAAATAAGTAAGCTTTTGTTTACACCTTTACAGGTTAAACAAATGCCATTCAGAAGAAGGGCTTAAGAGGCTTAAATATCTTTACTGTAGGTATTTTAATAATTATGTATAATTAGATCCATTTTTGAGAAAATAGAACATTTCGAAAATTCCGCTTTGTAAAAAGTAGTTTGGGGTAGGGGGACTTTCTCGAAAATATTCGTGTTGCCTCCTTTGAAGACGCTGAACTTAATTACCAACATTGGTATTTAATCGGTCTGCCTGCTCCTCATCAGGTATCTGACTGCAAGCGATGGTTTGAAAGTCCTCCATACGAAACCAAAAGAAGAAGCTATTTAACAGACTTTTCGTTTTTTAGTTATGTCGTTCACACATACACAAACACATATATACACACATGGACCTTTATCCAAAAATCTGGTGTGTTCCATTCACATGATTTTCTCTATATATCTGCAACAAATTATTGTTAAAAAGCTTATGCTTCTATTTACTTCATACTAATGGAGAAAAAAATAGCAGAAATAGTCTTATTACTTGCTTCCTTGTAAGTAGAAGCGAAATAAGGAAGTAGCATAGGTTAAACTGATAGTCAAAAGCTGGTTGCTATGTGACTGAAGTTCCTTTGTTTGTATGGTCCTGTATGAGAAAAGTACAATTTTTTAAAGCTGCAACCAAAAACAAGGAATATCTCAAAAGTGATCAACTCAACGAAAAATAAATGTATATTTCATAAATTGTGTGTTTTAACAAGCTCTGCGTTTTTTTGTGTGATAAGTTTTTGTTCATCTCTTACGGTTTAGCTGTTCCGTAAAATTCATCCAGAATAAAGAAGTCTTCAGAGACTATTCCCAAAAAATTCAAGATATACATTTTATTTGTCGTGTAAATATCTTTAATATATGGTATTTTAATAAAAGTGTTAGAGCCATTTTTAGAAAATCAAAATGTTCGAAAAAAGCTCCATGTAAAGGGTGATTGAGGGTGGGGAGATTTTTCTCAAAATCTTCGTGTCGCATCCCTGGAAGATACTAAACTTAAATAGGAAGTTTGGTATTTTATAGACTTTTCGTTTTTGAGTTATTGTGTTCACAGACATACGGACACACACACTTACACACACGGACATTTTTGTGAAAATGCCCTTTTTTGGATACAGGAGACCCTAAAGCATATATTTCCGGTGAAACCTCGGCATCGAATTTTTGGGTGGAGTGCAATACCTTCTCTATACACTATGTATATAGTACGTGTAGAGAAAATAGAAATAGGTCTTTTATGGATTCAAAGGAGCCTAAAATGTGTATACCTTCTCCACCTATGTACCTCCCACTAAGCAGAGAAATCAAAAACAAATATAGAAGAACATTAATTCCTCTTATAAACAATGAAATAAGCTTTGGCTCCAAGACAACTGGATTGAAAAGAGACTGTCTTATGTCTTAACTATGAAACTGATAGAAGCGCTGACCCCCTTTTCAAATTTTAGAAAAAATTGTGAAATGCTCCGGCTAGCGAACTGCTATATTAATGACTCATATACTATAATTTAATTTAATTTGAAAATATTTCCCCCGTTGGAAGGAGGAAAAAGTGAAATAGAAAATATTTATGTGTAAAAATACACAATATTTTTCGGTTTTACACACTATTTTATTTATTTTTGAAATATCAATGTAGTATTTGTTTTATTGTTGTACTTCCTATTATTTATATATTTATATTTTGTATTTTTCTATAGTTATTATATCTTATTACTTTCTCTAGCATGTATGTATAGAGTATTAGTAGATATGATCTTTAAACTTAAAAGAATTTGACAGTATTATAGTCTGTTTAGAGGAATCTGTTATGCAA
Source organism: Hymenopus coronatus (assembly GCA_030762935.1). Lineage (NCBI taxonomy): Eukaryota > Metazoa > Arthropoda > Insecta > Mantodea > Hymenopodidae > Hymenopus > Hymenopus coronatus. The sequence goes on from CM060890.1 coordinate 107,362,086, forward strand.
TCGATAATCCACGTTGAACCTTACTTATGTTAAGTTTTTGTATACCGCTGTTTAAGAAAATACTTCCAGGTGAGTTTCTGGAAGTATTATTAAATTACAAAGTATACCTATAGAAAAGGTATTATATTCCACTCAAAAATTCGATACTGAGACTTCACTGGAAATATATGATTTGAGAACTGCTTCTGAATTCATAATAAAGCATTTTTAGAAACATTCGACTATGTGCGTGTGTGTTTGTGTGTGAGTCGGGCAGTATAGCTAAAAACGATAAGTCGTTTAAATACCAAACTTGGTATTTAAGTTCAGTATCCTCCAAGGATGCGATAAGATGATTTTCAAGAAAATTCCCCCTCCAACTACCCTTCGCTTGGAACATTTTGCGAATTTTTTTATTTTATAAAAAAGTGTCTATTTTGATTAAAATTCCATATGATTAAGATAAGCGAAACATATATTTTGAATTTTCTGGGAATAAATGACTTTAGTATAAACTATAAAGCATAAGAAATAGACAAAAACTTCTACACAAAATGTAGATCTCATTAAAACACAGAATTTATGACAAACAATTTTTTCTAAAGTTAATCGTTTTCGAAATATCCCTTGTCATTGATTTAAATTTTGTCAAGCGCGAAGTCAACTTTCATTTCAACTCTTTTGTTTTACACTCGGAAATAAAAAAGGGAACCGATTTTGTTGTTTCAAATAGCGATAGCTTTCAAAATATTTGACTAATACTTTAGTGTAGTGCCTTTCCTTATTTCCCTTCTACTTACAAGGAAGTTTATAATATTACCATTTCTGATAATGTTTATATCGATTAGCATTGGTAGATAAAAGAATCATCTTTTGTACCAGAAGTATCTTTGTGGAACAGCTGAAGAAAAGCATGTCAATATACACTTTCTATTTTTTTATGTTATAATGAAAATTTTATACCATAATATAAAAATAATATCAAACACAAGCATCTACAAATAAAAAATAATAATAATAATAATAATGATAAAACAAATATTAAATTCGAATTTCAAAAATAAATAAAAGATAGAACATAACAGAAAAAATGTATATATCAAATACAAATATTAATATATAAGCAGTTTCTCAGGTTTGTTATTGGGGTCATAAAAGCTGCAATTGTAAGGTGTTACTTCTGGAGATCATGGGAAGCCCAGAATTGAGCGAGAACATATTTGGAATGTAGAATTACGAATGAAATTATGGGAAATTAAGGCAACATTAAATAATCTATAAACAAAAGAAGAGTGGAAAGAACTATGTATTTCATTGAACGTAACTTCAGCAATAAGAATACATATACGTGCATTCTGAATACCTCCTATAAGAACAGAGAAGTAAAATAAAAAGGAGCAGCATCAGGAGCTGCTAAATGAGGCATTCATCACACATTTCCTGTAACATCAATCATAAGACTGAAAGGCGCACATCCCTGAGACGTCATTAAGCAATATCTAAAGAATCAATCATAAGACTGTAAGGAATAGGGAGTTCTGGAAGTAAGAGTCTGCGAATCTATCACAACTTGTCACTGTGTCCTTTTTTAAATTAACAGCCACTAGTGAGTAGATCTTAAATCCCCAAGATATTACCATAATGACACTTAAAAGTGTATGTAACTTCCGTACATTTTTGACACATTGCTAATTATTCAATCCATGAATAATTAGGAACTCAAATTTTACTTTCTTTACCAGCTAAGCTCCAATTTACATAGTAGGCACAGAAGGTATTGTATTCCAGACAGTAATTCGAGTTTTCAATGCAAATACATAACCTGAGGATCACTGAATAGCAAAAGCATTTTTAGATAAAAAGTGTGTGATTGTGTGTGTGTGTGTGTGTGTGTTGTGTATGTGTGTGTACGCGCAGCATAACTCAAAAACGAAGAGTCCGTTCAGCGTCTTCCAAGAATGCGACCAAACTACACTTAACATAAAACATTTTTCGAAAATTACGATTTTCTCAAGAGCTTTTTATTGTGGACGAATTTTCGTAGAGAGACAAAAACTTAGTGCACAAAAATAAATATCTCGTTAAAACACAGTTAATGTCATATACACTTTCGTAGAGTTAACCGTATCCAAGGTATTCCTTGTTACTGGTATCAGTTTCAAACTACTTAAACTTTTCTGAAACGGGGGGTCAAATTCCGTTTCATCGCTTTTGTCTTACTCCCTGAAATGCAGAACAGAACCGAATTTCAATTGATTCACAGAGCGACCAACTTGAATTGACTATGTGCTTTAGCCTGGCGTATTCCCTTATTCCCCTCCTACTTACAAGGAAGCAAATAATAATACCAATTCTGCTAATATTTATCTCGATTAGGGTGATCCAGATAAAAGAATAATATTTTGTAAGAAAAGTTTACTTGTGCAACAACCAGAAAATCACGTGAATGGAATACATCCGATTTTTGGAAAATATGTGTGTGTGTGTGTGTGTGTGTGTGTGTGTGTGTGTGTGTGTGTGTGTGTGTGTGTGGACAGCTTAGCTCAAAAACGAAAATGTCAAACTTAGTAGCTTAGTATCTTCCAAGATAAAAAAAAAAAAACCCATACTAAACCACCGGCCTGCAGTGGCGGCCCGGGTTCCATCCCAATCGACAGGCGTTTAGGGATTTGTGGTGGACAAAGCGGCGCAAGAGCGGGTTTTCTCCGGGTTCCCCCCACCATCGCCTACATCCCATGTGTCATCAGTGTCAACGCATGCGGTGCCATATGTAGTAAAAGGGGGCGTTAAACACTATAAAAAAAAAATCTAAATACCTTTCACATGGGAGATTTTTCTAAATTTCTTATCCTCTCAAAAATGACTGACGAAGTTCATTAAGATATTGTATAGTAAGGTTTGCTACATGACAAATAATATATATATATATATTGAATTTCCTGTGAACAGCTTCTAAAGTCGACTTCGTTCTGGTTGACTATATAAAACATTATTAACCAAGAAATGTAGATATCCTTAAAACGCAATTTACGTAAAATACATTTTTGTTGTAGAGCTATTCATTTCGAGTTTAATTTACAATGTATGGATTTTATTTTCCGTTACATTTCTGATACGGGAAGTCATTATTCATATTTTTTCATCCTGATAAAGCAAAGAGAGCGGAATTTCAATACCGAGGAACTGGGTTTTCAAAGATTTGACTATTGCTTTAGCTTATTGTACTTCGTTATTCCACTTATACAAGGAAACGACATCGTAATAAAATGCGTGTTAATCCTGATTGGCATATGTTAGAGAGAAAAATACGCTTTTGTAACAATAGCTAGACTAAATCGTGTGATTGGAACACATCAGATTTTATTCTCATAATGTCACGAGTAGTTAAGGCTAATATAATATTAAAAATACATTATGATAACTATTATAGTATGTCTAAGATATTCAGTTTTAAGAGAAATTCTAAGGGCGCGTTAATTCAGCCAATGATTAAACTGTAGCAACTCTAAAGTTGAAAGTGAATAAGTTATTTACTCCCTTTAACGATATGGGTGTGATATAACGTACTGTGCACGACTGTTAAATAACATATTTTATTAACGGATAATATCGGATAACTCCATGAAATAATACAAATCTCAACGTTGGATTTTTGGCTATGCGGTCTAGGGTACGACAGGACTTAGCTACTCCAAAAGAAGAATAACGTGATCAAAGTCAATCAAAATGTATGTATGTTCAAGAGAAACTGTGAATAGGATGGGGAGGGCACAACTAAAGTAATTGGTGTGATGACATGTTGGTCTCGATTGAATGCAGATACGATACATTTGATGTAGAATGCAAATTTAATACATTTTTACATTTTTGTCAAAAATTCCATTCATAAAATTACGCAGCATTATAAGATTAGATGGTATTGTAGTTACCGTATGTATAAACCGACCCCGGTCTAAGGCATAGTATGTGAGAGTCGGCCATACTGGTGTGGTTGGAGGTTTGCGCCCCAGAGTACCAAAATAATTTATTATTATTATTATTATTATTATTATTATTATTATTATTACTACTACTATAAGATATAATTCGTTTTTACGATACATTTTAAAGATGCGTTATTTCAGCGAATGATCAAACTGCAACAACTCTAAAGTTGAAAGTAAACAAGTAATATTAATTAGATAAAGGTAGTGTTTATACCAACCTACCCTAAAATGTGCTTTCAGAGCAAAATAGTCCAGATAAAAAGCTGAAGGCGCGCGAAAGTATTTTGTGTAAAATAAACAAAGCAAGCATGGTTATGTTTAACATGCAGAGAAGCACACCCACGCGCCACAATTTGAAGAGTAACAGAGTCGTAAAAACGGGGCAAAATAAACAGTGCGGAGCCTGCATCTCATTACTATGATCTCTCTGAAAATCAGGTCTAGTCGGGCTCAAGTGACAATATTCCAGCATCATAACACAAGCAACATTTAAATAATCGCTTTCCCTATCTCATTCCAACTGAGAGAAGAGCAAATGTTGAAAGTTATCTCAATTTCTGGTCGTATAATTTACAGTCCTTTTAAATACTGTGAAGAACGTTTTTACAGCACACTTGCCAACATAAGTCACATGTGGAACGTATGTTTCTCCTCAGCCCTTCAAAACCTCAACAGGGCATTTCTCTTTTTTTTTTCTCATTAAAATTTGAATCACGAGGATAGGATGTTAACCACGAATAAACTATGCACTTATGAGTGAAAGTAGTTTACAGTAGTTTCTTTTTCAAAAGTTGCGAAGAAAAAGTATATTTCGTTTGTCATGAAAATATATAAACATATGGCAATATATAAACAATTAATCAAAATGCTAAGAGACATTTTTGAGAAAATCAAAGTAAAGGGTAGTTGGGCGTGGTGGGATTTTCTTGAAATCTTCATATCGCATATAGAACTTAAATATAAAGTTTATACGTTTTTATAAATAAAGGGTGGTTGAAATGGGAAATTTACTGAAGATATTTGTGTCACATCCTATTCTTAATCGTTTGTTTAATTTTTATGATGTTTTTGGGATACATTTTTATTTATTTACATAGAACGTACTAATTTTTAATGTACTTAACCGACTTCACGTTTTTGAGCAATGCTGCCACAGACACACATACAAGTATACACGGATATTTTTCTAAATGTTTTTTTTATTCAGGGGGTCTCAAAACATGTATTTCCAGTGAAACCTCGGTATCGAATTTTTGGGTGAAATACAATACATTCTCTTTCTACTAACTAGTATATAAGTGCTGAAATAAAAAATCTGATGTGTTCCAATCACTTAACTTTCTCCATCTGTCCCGCATATAAACTATCCTTACAAAAGATTATTCTTTTATTTACATCATGATAATCAAGATTAACTTTAACAGAGTTGGTCTTGTAACTTGCTTCAATGTAAGTAGAAGCGAATTAAGGGAATACATTAGCTAAAAGCGACAGTCAAATGTTTTAAACGTAGGTCACTATGTGAAGCAAATGGGGTTCCATCCGTATTGCATGGTGCCGTTTGAGAAAAGTTAGGTAGTTTAAAATTGAAGCAAATCATAAAGGATATCTCGAAAACGACCAGCTTTACAAGAAAAACGCATATAACATAAAGTATGTATTATACGAGATATACATTTTTTAGTACCTCTTTCTATCTCTTACATTTAACCGTTAGGCAAAATTCTGCAAAGTTCATCTAGAATCTTTATGTTGGATGACTTTTGCTGATCTTCATAAAATTAAAAATATACATTTTATTTTTTGTGTAAATATCTTTAATCTACGGGATTTTAATCCAAATTGCTTGAGCTATTTTTGAGTAAAACAACATTTTCAAAAATATTTCCACGTACAGGATAGTTTGTGGTGGTGAGATTTTCTTGAAAATCTTCGTGTCGCATCCTCGGAGGATAATAAGCATAAGTACGAAGTTTGGTATTTAATATATTTTCGTTTTTATATTAACATGGACCGTTTTCTACAATTTTTTTTCAGATTCTGTGGATCTCCGGTGAAATCTCCAAATCAAATTTGGGTGGAATCCAATACCTCTTATTGAGTGCTATGTATGTACATACATGCAAGAGAAAGTAAAGATACCAAAGTGTGCAATGATTCTTGGTCGACAAAAAGTGGATAGCTAACCTGAAATTGGCATTTTCTGGATGCAGGGCAAGTGATGTACTATGCTGACCGAGGTGCTGTGTATCTATGTCCCGCAGGGAGGGATTGTGATGCAAATCTGCACCCATACTCCCCCTGACCTCCCCTAGAGGGAATATCGACTAGTGTGGTAATGTCCCAAGATTCATAGATGTTGAGGTAGTGGACGTGGCCACTTCCAACACTGGCCTGCAAATCTGAGATTCTACCAATAATATGCTAGACATTCCCAAAGGACGTCATAAGCCCTTTCAGTCTCGTCAGATAATAATCCGATATTACAAATAACTGTACATGAAACAACTCTGAGCTACCGTTAAGAAAACTGAAAACGGGAGAAAATTGTCCAAACAATTTTTACTTTCTCTGCACTTACTATATTGAATAGATGGAAGATAAAAAAGGTATTGTATTTCAACCAAAATTTTGACTTGGGGTTTCACCGGAAATGCGCGTTTTAGGACGCCCTGCATCCAAAAAATGTATATTTAGAAAAAAAGGGCCGTATGTGTTGTATGTTCGTGTATGTGAACATGATAATTGAAAAACAAAACGTCGGTAAGATACTAAACATGGTATTTAAGTTTAGTATCTTCCAAGATGCGACAAGAAGATTTTGAGGAAAATTTCCGCAACCCAAACTAGCCTTTACAGGGAGAAAGATTCGAAAATTTGTTTCTCAAACATGGCTCTAACGATATTGATTAAATCACCGTTTATTAAACATATTTCCATGGCAAATAAAATGCATAACTTCAATTTTATGGGAAGAACTTTCGAAGGCCCCTTTATTCTGGATGAACTTTGCTGAATTTTTCACAACTGGTAAACCGTAAACGATTGACAAAAACTTACTCCAAAAAAAAAAAATGTAGATTTATGCCATGTACATATTTTTCCTAGTGTTGACCATTTTTGAAATATTCCCTTTCACTGGTTCAAATTTAAACTACGTAATTTTTTGCAAAATGGGTCACCTTTCATTTCATTTCTTTTGTTTTATGGCAGTACAAAGCAAGCCGATCTTCAGTTGTTCACATATCGTACAGCTTTTAAAATACTTGTTTGTCGCTTTAGCTTAGTGTACTCGCTTGTTTCTCTTCTGCTTACAAGAAAGCAAGTAATTTCTGTTAATGTTTATCTCGATTAACTTGATGTAGAAAAAAGAGTAGTATTTTGTAAATGTAGTTTGATGCAAAACAAATATAGAAAGTAATGTTGATGGAACACAGATTTTTAGTTTTATGCTTCTAAATTATATATATATTTCCTGGTTTTCAGAAACACTTATAAATCACCCACCATATTTACCATCCATGACAATAGGTTCATATGAAGTTCTCGATATAGGGTGAATGTTTTTTTAGATATATTTTATAATCAAAATGTTTATCATGCTTTCTTCAATCATGCCAATAACAGTGTGATTATTGGAACTCTCGATCGACACTATACACGATTATGCTTCCTTTTTGAAGTACGCAAGTGCTGAATACCACCTTAAGGTACGATATTAATGTTTCATACAAAATACCTATTTCCAACTCCTGAATCCAAAATTCGTATTTCTCAATATGATAGCTTTTAACGCTGCAAAGCAAAGGTTTTCAGACCCTCTATAACAATCAAAATCCCATATATTTTCGCAGTTTTTTTCAAGAAATTTCATTAACAATTTTCATTAAATATTGTATATATAATAAGCAATGAATATCAAGCCATATCAATACATCTATTTCTATAATTATGAAATGAAAAGTTTCGTTTTCAGTGAGTTTTAAATAAATGGAAAACTATAAAAGTATAAAAGCTTCCAGTTTTTGCTTCATCAACGATTTAACGAATTCGAATCAAGCTGTGCACATTCTTCACGCTATTCAATAAAAAAAAATCTACTTTTGAAATAAATATATGCTTTTCATCTTCAATCTCCAATTATCTAATTTAAAAATTCATATACTAATATTTGTACATATATAATGGCTAGAGATGTTGTATGAGTTTTAAATACGCTATTTTTTTATTAAACTACTTTTACTTTCTCTAGCACGTATGTATAATAGCTATACAAGATATTGTATGCCACCCAACAATAAATTAAATACCTATATAGCATCTGAAGTATGTTCTGAGACCTTTGAATCCAAAAGAAAAAGATTTTAGAAGAAGATCCATGTGTGTATGTGTGTTTATGGGGGAGGCAGCAAACTCAAAAACGAAAAGTCCGTTAAATACTAAACTTGGTATTTAAGATATCCATCTTCCAAAGATGCGACACAAGGTTTTCAAGAAAATCCCACCACCCCAAACTACTTTATATGGAAACATTTTCAAATATTTTGATTCTGTAAAAATGGCTGTAACAATTTTGATTAAAATATTGAATATCACAGATATTTATATGACAAACATAATGTATGATCTGAATTTTCTGATATCGCCTCTGAAGACTTAATTCTGAACGACATTTGAATAACTGGTAAACTGTAAGAGATAGACAAGAACTTATTACACAGAAAAAGTACATCTCGTTACAACACACAATTTATCATATATGATTTTTTTTTTTTTTTTGCAGAGCTAACTATTGCCAAGCTATTCCCTGTTATTTGTATCAAATTTAAATTTCTCAAACGGGAAGTCCTCATCCGTTTCACATCTCTTTTGTTTTACTCCTGCCCATGAAAAGAGTATCTATTTTGATTCCATAGCGGCTGTTTATAAAAATATTTGACTGTCGTTTTAGCTTAGTTATTCCCTTCTTCGTTTCTACTTACAAGGAAGCAAGTAATTTAACCATTTCTTCTTATATTCCCGGATCCCATGGCCACGCTCGTTAAAGTGTCTCGCTATGGTGATTCGTGGCGCGGGAGATCGTGGGTTCAAATCCTACTTTGGGCATGGATTTATATGTGTTTGTAAACGTGTATATGTGTGAGTATGCGAAACAAAAACCAAAGACGGCAAATAGAAAAACAAAGGAAATGTTGAGAAAATGGGGAAAAAAGGAAAAGAGAATGCAGCGCCGGAGTCCCGACAAGACTCCGGAACTTAAGAAAACAAATGTGTATCTGGATTAGCATTATGTAGATGAAACAATAGTTTGTTTGCAGAATAGATAGACAAGGTTCATATGGATGGTACACATCAAATTTTTTCGTCGTTCCATTTTCATATTCATCTTCCTCTCTAAAGATATTAGGTTAAGCGTATTTAAAAAAGAATCTCGGGAATAAAATTAATTGCTGTGTAGACAGCAACATGTTTCATAAAAGCAGATACATTAGCTTTCTGACTAAATTAGAGAAAATAGATTAAACACAAATCGCTAGAGTGGACATACTCTATAAGTACACACATTAACAAGTTAGAGGAACGGAAACGTGGATGCACCTTTTGAAAAGCACTGCCCAAGATGAGCTAGCCCTTTTAATTTATTAATCAGTGGGTTCGTGAAGGAAAAGGCTGCTTAACAACACTAATGAGGCGTCTTCGCCCGCCAATTCCCCATTACATGGATATTTAAACTTGCAGGTGGAGTTGGAGGTGCCGTAATTAAAGAGCAGATAATCTGTTAAAGCAGAACCGTTTCCGCTAATTCCCTTCTTACGACGCAACTTGGATTATCGACAAAGGCTGCCCTGATCGCTGCTAGACATTGGAACAAATCCATCAAGAAAAGAAGGGAGACAAAAGAGGGTTCCTTACTAACAATGCCTCTCCTCCAGAACCCAAAACTGCACAGTGTGTACCAAAGGTGACCCATCTTTCATCTTACATTTTTACCTTGTCTAGCACATATGAACCATGTATATACATACTGGTAGAGAAGATATTGAACTGCACCTAAAAATTCGATATAAGATTTCACCGGAAATGCATGTTTAAAACCTATTGAATATAAACATTTTTTTAGGAAAAAGTGTTTTTGTGTTCTTCAAAGGAAAAGTAGGTTAGGTGAATACCAAACTCGACTTCTTAAGTTCAGCATTTTCCAAGGATGCGGCACGAAGATTTTTAAACGAATCCCAAACTGGCTTTTACGTGGAAAATTATGCCAAAATTTTGAATTTTTCAAAAATGGATCCAACACTAACTAAAATATCATATGTTTAAGATATTTTATGAAAAAATAAATTATATCTTGAACTTTGTGGCAATAGCTTTTGAAGTCCTCGTCACTGAGATGGCTTTTTTTTTAACTGGTAAACCGTAACAAATAGACATGTGCTTACTACACAAAATATGTAGTTCTCGTTAAAACACTTAGTTCATGACAAATAGCTTTTTTGTAGAGGTAACCCTTTCCGTGACATCCCTTGGTTTCAGTTTTAAAATATTTAAACTTTTCACAAACAAGAGTCCAAAGGAAAGCGAATTTAAATTGTTTCACACAGCAACCACAGTTTTAAAAGACTATCGCTTCAGCCTAGTCTACTTATAAGAAAGGAAGTAATAAGACCATTTCTGCTAATTTTATATTTGAATTAGCATGAATTAGATAAAAGAGTAATGTTTTATGAGAATAGTTTGTTTGCAGAACAGGCAGAAAAAGCCCTGTCACATTTCATATTTTTATTGAAAAATACTACCCTTAATTATGTCAATTAAGAGAGGAGAGAAGTAAATTTCAATCTAGTTCTAGATATCTCCTTCTACTTACTCTATATCCTGAGACCATAATTACAAGAAGACTCTACTGCCAGAACAACACTATTGCTAGCGCAGGAGGAAAACTAGCAAAGTGATGTGATGTAAAGCAAGGAACAATTATCTTCACTGGAGTAGGACATAATCGCTTCGAGAGAATGACAAATATAATGACAAATTTTCTATGTAGGCGGTAGTTTGAGTTGGGGATATTTTATTCAAATCCTCGTATTCCATCCTTGGAATACTCCCAAGTTGAACTAACTTATTTGTGAGTAAATGCTGTTCACTGGATTCTGTGAATTCCTGCAAAGATATTAAGTCATAGCTCCATGCTGTTGAAGGTGTATACGGGTAATTGTGATCAGTGAATGCAACCTGTAAGCAGTTTATTATGGTGGTAGTGAAATAGACAAAAAGCTGACGAACGTGTTTAAATTTCCATTCCTGATCAAAACGTGTAACTTGACACAACCGTTTCAAACATTTTAACCAAGGAGTTTCAAAGTATTTGACAACGATATAATTTTAAAGAAAACGAAAAACATAAGAAACCAACTAGTATTAGGTGCATCAGAATATTTCACTAATTTATAAAATTGTTGACACTAACATACTATTTCTCCAATATTATAGAAATCTACATATATCCCATTCCTAAAGAATTTCCGTCTGCTACGATTCTGAGGATTTCAAAACAATTCCTGTTCACAGTCTTCATTCAACCACCCAACGACACACACCTTATTCCGTAATGCTGTGTTTGGTGTTAAAAATATATATTTCAGGTGAAATTTCTATATAGCTTTTTAGACAGTATACAGTACTATCCGTCACAGTATGCGATGGTCAATGGCCGGGAGGGACAAGAGAAAGCTCACCCATCTATTTTTCCGCAGGTTGTCAACAAAGAGAATTTCTTTCTTTGAAGACCTCAGCCATTAAGGTGAATAGATTATCATCTAATTTACCGCGAACTAGTTGAATTATTAAACAAAACACCGCGCAGGTGAGTGTCCATGAACTCTAGGATCTACAGGCAGAACTTTATCTTAGCATTAAAGCCACTATATCAGAGTGTATAGCGTACTTCATGTCTCGATGTGATCACCTGGCTCTTCCTCCGAAATTGCGCGAAATCCATCGAATGAAGACGAGGGAACCTAGAGCCCAAGAAAAGATCCGTACCGTAGACAAAACCAAACATATACAATAAGGAGCTAGTGGACGAATGAATGATTTTAGTGCACACAAATTAAAATTGATATACAAAAGTCAGGTTACTTTCATGGACTTTTCAACGCAGTAAATTAAATTATTTTACTGTATTTTATTAATTTCTAATGTGACAGACTTCATATCAGCGACAAACGAGAGATTAAAAATCGATCGTCATATCAAGACAAAAATCGAAATGAACGAGATATGAATAATCGACAGATATACAATGGTTCTTTACGTGTGACATGTTTATAAAATCAGAACCGTGTTTTAAACTAAAATGACACACAGAGTTAATTTCTCTCTACCTACGTTTTAATATAATCTAAGCGACACTAAAAGAAAATCCCATTAAATAAACTATAGTCTGACAGCGAATTTGCTTTTATATTAGATTTGTTCATATTCAACCGAATGTAGAGCTTTGGGATAGAACTGATTTGTTCACCCAATTACAATATTTTAAAAAGTGGAGTAGATTTGTTTTCCACGTGACAACCGCGACAGTCACAGTTTTGCAGTTACATTAATTACGAAACTAGTTTGCTGTTCGGATCTTTGCACATATATGACATTTATTGTAGTAGCCATTTTATTAACAATGAGTAAATAATCTGCTAACTTTATCATGGGCAACCATCGCTTCATCGTATTGAAAACTCGGTTAATATTTTGATATAAAGGATTAAAAGTAATAAAATCATATTCGACTTTCTCTGGCAATAATAAATTTACATATTCATTATTATTTATTTATTAAGCATGTATACAATTGAATTTTTTAATTTGTCACCACTCTAATTAGCATTGTTACTTTTGCACTTCGTTAGATGGTACTTAGGGTATGAAGCATGTTTTCGCGTAGAAATTTATTCGCGCTAGTGTCTAATATGAATTAGCAATCGACTCTTATCTCAGGACGTTTTAATAGGCTTGTTGGTGTTTACAGACCAGGACTACTTGGCGATTTCTTAAATAACCCATCTCTAGGATTTTCTTTGTGGAATTGTAGTTTATTCACAATTATTTCGTACAATTCTTATAAGAAGCTGCAATCGCTCGATGTACTTATGTGCTTTGCTCGAAGACGAGTATTCTTTCTCTCGCGACTCTTAACTTCTTTTACAAATTCCGACGGAAATCTGATTCCTTGGAATACTATGCTTTCACTTTTAATACAAATGAGCGCTGCAAATATTTGTGCGTATATAATTCCACGCGAATACTTTAATGTACTGGATGACCTTCAAGTGCCCTTTTACATGCTTCTGAAAAGCCTCTTTTGTAATAACTGGCTTCACAACCAAGAAAATAAACACGGAGCTATACTTGTTTATAAGAACAACTAAAATAGTGTAGAGAAAATCAAAACACTTATGCGCGACGAAAGCATAAGGGATAACAAACATTGCCTCTAGCGATTTCAACTTCGGAATGCTACAGAACAAAAACATTTGAACATCAAATATTACACAAATGACACTAAATTCACAAAATGCCGGCAGATTTTGTGGGTGGGATGTAAATATTGCCTCAGGCATGTTTGGTTGCAATTCTTGCAACCTTGGGTTCATGGTATGATCCTACCGTGAAACCCATGGGCAGCGAACGGCGCATACAGGTGGCCTTTCAGATTTCTGTCTTCATAGCTTCAGTCTCCATTATTTCTTCCAGTATTTCGTCAGCCTTTTTCTGTCTCTCTTCGAGGATGATTTCATATACTTGTGTTTCTGGTAAACCGAAGGTGTGTCTTATGCCCTCGATGAAAAAGGGCTCTTGCACTATTTTAAAGGCATAGCTGTTTTTCGTACATTTTGGGATCTAGAGAGTTCTTTTTAAGAATCTTACTTTGACATTCTCTAGCTTCTTGAGTTGGTTCAACGTTAGAGAGGGCCATATTATGGAAGTCATCTGTGGTGGCCGTATTTGGAGTTTAGGAATGTCATATGTGGCTTTAGTTGCAGCAGATGCGCACCCCTGTATATGTAAGGAGAAGAAAGCTGTTCCAGTTGTTTGAAGCACAACATATGTACAAATATTTGAAATTGGGAACGATTCTACAGTTTCTTCCCCGCAAGTGAGGTGATCTCTCTGATATCCTTACCCCGCTCTGTTATTATATTCTATTATTTATATAAAAGATATGCTTTTATCCACGTAAAACTAACTAACTACTCATAATATATTTTTCTTAGGAAAGATTTCAAAATAGGCAAGAATGATCAGCTAAAACATGCGAAAACTGCTTTGAAATGTTTATTCGCCGGGGCAAGCTCTTGTGATGGGGGTGGGGATCTTGTGTGTTCCATTCACATAACCTTCTCTGCCTATCTGGCAGCAAATTATTCTTACAAAAGCTTATTCTTCTAAACGCTTCATGTTAATCGTGATAAATATTAGCAGAATTATTGCATTACTCATTTTCCTGTAAGCAGAAGGGGAATAAGGGAATACACTAGGCTAAATCGATAGTCAACTCCATCGCCCTCCGCCGGGTTTGAACCATACCTTGAGAACTAGAGGCGTGATCTAGACATGCTAACCCTAGAGCAGAAAGGACGACTTTTATATTAAAAAATAAACGCATATATCAGAGAAGCTTTTCTGTGGTAAAGCTTTTACTATTTTGGTTAAATTGTTGGTTAAACCATAAAGCTCAGGAACTAAATACCTACGAGATTTACATCGAGATTAGGGCATGCCTTCCCAAAATGAACTTGAGATGTTCTTATGGTTTACCGGAAAAATGTGAGTCAGTTAAGGGATTTAATGCCGTGACGGCAAGCCAAAGTATTAGCTCAGTGGTTAGCGCAACTCGACGGAAAACGAACGATCCATGGTTTAGATCCCAGCTATAATGAATTTTTCACTCTGATTCTATAGTTACATATTATGACACCTTAATAACACTTTGAGGAAAAAAAGTGTGTGTTACATTCACATGACTTTCAATATCCATTCAACAAATTATTTTTATAAAACTTATTCTTCTACATATCTCATGTTAATCGAGTTAAACATTTGCAAATATGCTTTTATTACATGTTTATTTGTAGAGACTATGGAAATAGGTAGATCCTAGGTTTAAGCAATAGAGGTCTTAAAAGAGTTGGTCACTATGTGATGAATTTGAAAATCCGTTTATTTATTTCATCAGCAAAAAGAAATACAAATAACTTCCCGTTTGAGAAATTTATAAGTTTAGAAAACTGAAACCAATAACAAGGAACATTTCCATAAAAATTGTAATTTGACATAAATTGTGTGAATTAATGAGGTTATGTAGCAATTTTTTTATCTCATACGGTTTACCAATAATGTTAAAGTCACTCAGAACGTAGAGGGCTTAAGAGGCTATTTACAGAAAATTGAAAATATACATTTTAATTGCCATGAAAATTGTTTTAATTAAAATAGTTGAGAGTTATGTTAGAAAATCGAGAATTTAAAAAACATTACGATGGGGGTAATTTCTTGAAAATCTTTGAATCGCATCCTTAGAGATACTAAACTTAGATACCAAGTTGGCATTTAAAAAGAATTTGCGTCTTTTGAGTTATGTTGTTCTCACACAGTCACACAGAGAATTAAAAAGAAACCGAAATTTGAAGAGGAGATTCCAATAAAATATATTTTTTCTTCTGTTGTTTATTTATATTCATAGAGCATGCAGTATAACGGGAGGAACCATTTGTTGAATTCTAAAGGCACACAAACTCTGTATCAGTTGGTATCTTTAATCACATGTTTCCTAGTAGGACAGGTGACGCATTTACACTCCTGCTTTTCTGATATTCAGGTTACCCACTAATTGGAGTTTGTTGATCTTGCGGCTTTTTAGGTGAGAGAGTGGGGAAATTCAAAAACGCCTGCTGAAGTTCTCATAATCATTTATATCTCTCATTCGGGCTGGAATACTCTCATTAGAAAATGGTACAGCCCTATTCCAGTATAAGTCCTATCTTATGTTTTAACAAGCACTTATTTCTCATTTGGATTACATTCCTGCAATTAATTTAGGGACTAAGCTTAAATGTCCTTGGTACTAGAACTAACAATTTCTGCGAATTTCAAAAAATTTGGTCCAAAGCTATAGCACAATTATTTGTTTAGCATAATTATATTAGACTAAGTAATTTTCAGCGTTCTGTTTCTGTCCCAACAATGAAAATCCAGTCACATATTATTCATCTGATGAAATTTTAAAAATTGCTATTTAAAATCATATATTGCTTTTTAAAAATAACTTTCCTGAGGCTAAATGAAACAGAATTAAATTATTAAATTACTACTTCTGAAACTATATTTGATATAAAGAAAGCTCTTCAAATTTTTTTTTCTCCTAACATCAAAGAATGCACACGAAATAAATAAAGGAATGAAGCAACATGTCATTTTAAGAATCATTTTAAACTGGCAAAAATGTAAGAAAACAAGAATTCCGTAAATCAAATTGTAAAATGTCTCAATAGATGTGGGGCGGATTTTTGGATCCTCTGGTGTTATGGATCTCAGGGCTCCTGGTTGCTGGGCGTCATGGTATAAGCTGTTGATTTTTTTTGGTAGTGTTTAACTCCCGCTTTAACTACTAATGGCACCGCAGGCGATGACACTGATGATGGAGCACCGGTGGAATGCGATGGCGGGGGAAACCGGAGTACCCGGAGAAAACCTGCCCCAACAAATCTCACATGCGGTCGCTAGGTGAGAGTCGAGTGGTCTAACCACTCGGCCACGGCGTGGCCCAAGCTGTGGATGGGTGTGATATTTATTTTAAAACCTTTTTACGGGTTTGAATAAGCCGCTGTATATAACTTGATTGTTGGAGCAGTTGCAAGCTTATTATTGGCGGCGAATTATCCTATTTATACACAGCTCAACCACGTTTTTCGTTATAAGTCTGCTAGCTTAGTCGGTGAGTAAGAGAATATTAACCTCCTTGCTTGGACGGTAGGATTTAATACAATATAGAATTAATTAAGAAGATTCCTTGTTAATTATAAAGTTGTATTTCGTAAATCGTTGAAACGATGTGGTGAACTAAAGCACGCTATTTAAACTGAATTCGTTTTTAGAAAACTGTGCCAAAAATATACTTTGTAATCTGTACTTACAATAAATCTCTTGTTGATGATCAGTAAAATACAATATTTCACAATAAATAGAGGAATTAGAGGTCTAAATTTGCGAGATAATCTCTTTGCGACTGTATCCCTGGCATCTATCTTGTTGACTGCGTCCCGGAAGCTTTTCAAAATGTTCACATATTACAAAAGTTGAAGATCAATGTGATCATTTCGTGAAATACGTATTTACAATACATGTTTACATACTCATAATAATTAAAATGAATACATTTGTATAATTTACATGTAAATCTTCTTATAAATAGCTGACATTTCTTAAAAAAATATTTGTTTAACTCTGTTCTTATGCTTTGTTACCGGTATAAACAATTTACAACATTCGGTATCTCGTTTGCCTTTTATTATTTTTCTTCTTCTCTCATATTACTAATTATGTTTAATTGTTAATATTCTTTTCTAAACATCAACTCTTACCTGTACATTATACATTACAATGTGTTGTATTCGTTACATAACCTTGGCTATGTTATTTTCGTAATAGCACGTCATTTTAGGCTAATTTCGTGCTTATCGTGAGGCGATGACGTCACGCTGCCATTTGTATACATACAATTCTTTGGCTTACATTGCGAAACAATATGTTTTATTATTTTATAACATTATTTTAGGGCAGTATTGTCTCATTTTCTCTTGACTTGATTTATTTGACATATCGTGCGTCAGATGCAAGATCAGAAGGGAAAAACCGAAATTTTATTTGTTATTTTTTATTGTTTTGATTATATTCCTCTATGAAAAGTTTAAACATATTTTATATGGACTATTTTTAAATGTAGTTCACATTCTTAGTTAATCCAGCTCAAGATCAAAACTAAAACGACATTCTCTTTACATTTCAAGCTACTTTCACCTTTCATGTACCTCCAAACTAATAACGCAAAACAAAACAGCATAGTCGTGTATACTAAACCGGCAAGTAGCTTTCATAAGGAGACCCCTCCTTATTTCTGTACTTGTAACTTAAAAGCAAAGTTCATGTTTAAAATGTTCTATTTTAACACTTTTCGGGCTGATTCCGAAGTTGGTAATATTTCAATTAGAAACATCCAATTTAAAATAGTTGAATATGTTTCTACTTTCTCTCCAGAGCTTTCAGAGAACGATAAACAGACAAATATTAACCTATAAATGCAGTATTTATGTTGAATGTAATCTCGTGATGCTTCTTGCTTATAATCCTAATGAGTAACGTTCTCAGAGAGTTGCCTGTACAGCTGGACTGAGAGTAGCATGCAATTTCCTTTTGAAAACCGCTGACCCATCATTCTCCTGAAGTAATGCGTACGGCGAACGCTATTCACTAGCACCGAGCTAGAAAGGACAGCTGTTTAAGGTCTTCTCGCCGTGTTGGTGCGACAACTTCTTCTGCACTTTTACTCGGCGTGTAGTATCACCATGCTCTGCAGGCGCTATCAGTCATATAGAGAAAAACTTTCTGCATGCCGACAAACGTGTAGAGTTGTACGATTATTTCCAATTGTCAACAACTAATTATTCAGGTTCAACTAAACTACTTAATCCGTGTAGTAAGTTCAAAAGCGTTTAGTTTAGAAATATCCACCTGACAGAACACGAAACCATTATAATGAACGTACTTGATAAAAGATGCGGAATTATTAACCTTAATTTATAAGCATATATATGGGTAGAGAATAAAATTTTGTGAGCATCCTGTTCCACATGTGTAGGAATCTATGGCAATACGTTTCTATTTACTCTTTGTCCAAATATTAACAGAATCTCATAGGATCACACTTCATTCAGCTAAAATTGTTTATTGTCAATGAGTAAATAATTATAATGATGAAGATGTAACACTACGGTACGTCTAAAATAAGTTTCCTTATCTTATTGCCCGCACTTAACTTCTTCGGATGCTTGGTTACACCTAGCCCTATCCATGTTTTGGAATATCCACGAAGTGGTCTTATGGTACATGCTTTCAGACACTGCTTATCAGGCAATTTCAAAACATGATTTTCTAACACGTGTGATATAGTTGTACATTCAAACAAATTAAAAATATAACTGGCGCCGTGATTTTATTGAAAATGTAACCGTTGGCTCGGTTCTTTCCACAATTTTGATTGGAATCATTCTGATACAAGCTACGCGAGTACGAAAAGAGAAAAACGATTGGGCAAGCACCTCTTCAGCTTTCAACCCCGCTTGACGCTCCCTCAGAACATGTTTTGGTAGTGTTTACTATTTGTGGCACCGCAGGCGATGACACTGGTGCTATATATGGAATGAAATTGGAGCGCCGGTGGAATGCGATGGCGGGGAAAACCGGAGACATCCCGCCTTTTGCGCCGCTTTGTCCAGCACAAATCTCACATGCGGTCACTTGGGATCCAACGCGGGCCATCTAGGTGAGAGGCGAGTGGTCTAACCATTCGGCCATGGTGAGGCCCTCCGTCAGAACAGGTTGTATAAGCAGCATGATAATTGACCACCACATGCGTGAATTACCTTGGCATTAGAACTTCAGTATGCAAGGAAGAGAAAACCTAATTTTGTATCACCCTAAGAGAGGTATGGATACTGTCTAATAGAAAGTTTTGGGATCACCAGTTTTCAACTCAGAACTTCATCTGTTTGCAAGGTATATTTCATGTTAATTACATTCCCTTTTGTAACGTCAGGTTGTCCAATAAGCTTTTAAGAACATAGAAAACAGTTAGAAGACATGGTTGGAGTCAGCGAAAAGACCCCGTCTTACAATAAGATTTCCAGGTCTATTTTTAATGTTTTTGAGTAAAGAATAACGTAAGATGCTTTTTACTCGATACTACAGTGACTTACTAGTGAAATGTTCCACATCCATTAAATACTAGATATTGGTTTCTTATGACCTTTATTTACTTGAAACTGAAGAGAAAAAAAACATTTAAATGGTGTTTCAACACGCTGCAACTAAATACGTTTCATTAATTAACATGATTTTCTCTACCAACAACAAACATATTCCTGGTAATAAATATGGAGGAGATATTCCTTGTTTTTTAATTTCAGAATTAATAGAAATACTTTTCTAATACATGAATTTGTCATGTCCTGTCCATACAAACAAAGGAACTTCAGTCACATAGCAACCAGCCTTTGACTATCACTTTAGCCTATGGTACTTCCTATTTCGCTTTTACTTACAAAGAAGCATGAAATAACACTATTTCTACTATTTTTTTTTTTCGATTACCATGAAGTAAATAGAAGCATCAGCTTTTTAACAATAATTTGTTGCAGAGATGTAGGGAAAGTCATATGAATGGAACACACAAGACTTTTTCCGTTTATATTTCAGATTTCCTTGTGGTTTACCGGGAAAATATTCGATTACAGTTGGGGAATCAAATGACATATTGGCTAGCTGTCATGGTATATCAGTTCTTAAGAGCAACCAGAAGATGTGTGGTTTATATTCCGGCTATTGCATTAAATTTATACACTCTCTACCAGTTTATGTAATAAAAAAAAAAAAAAAAAAAAAAAAAAGCCGTCTCTGTTCTGTGTGTGCTGAGAATAGCATAACTCAAAAACGAAAAATCCGTTAAACACCAAATTAAGTTATTTAAGTTCAGCATCTTTTAAGCATGCGTCACAAAAAATTTCAAATAAATTCTCCCATCTCAAATTACCCTTTACATAGAAACTTGTTTGGAAATGTGAATTTATCAAGAAAAAAACTCAACGATTTTGACTAAAATACCGTATGTTAAAGATATTTTCATCATTAATAAAATGCACATTTTGAATTTTCTAGAAATAGCCTCTGAGGTTCCTTTCATTTTGTATGACTTTAACATAATTGGTAAACGTAAGAGATAACAAAAACTTGCTCCACAAAATATGTAGGTTTCGTTAAAACACGAAATTTATGTCGCGTATATTTCTTTTTCGAGGTTAAAAATTTCCGAGATATTCCTTGTTATTGGTTTTAAAATTACCAGTGCTTAGATTTTTCGCAAAAAGTAATTTGTTATAACTTTTTTCTCGTCCTGAACATGCAAAGAAAAGAGACTTTTAATTGCATCAATTAGCGACTAGATTTAGACTGGTGTAGTTCCTTATTTCTCTTCTACTTAGGAGGAAGTAAGTAACAAAACCAATTCTGCTAATATTTATCTTGATTGGCATAAAGTAGGGAGAAGAATAATCTTTCATATGAGTAGTTTATCACTTCCACTCTGCCTTTCGTATACTTATCCTACACACGACTTATATGCAAGAAGAATTAAATACAATTTTTACAATTCTAAGTTACAATTGGGTGTGTCATCTCAAAACAATTTGATATCACATTGTGGTTTACCAGGAAACATGCAAGACAGTTAAGAAATTCAATGCTATGCCGCTATATTTCCATGGTAGCTCAGTGGCAGAGCAACCGCCTAGAGACTGGGATATCTGTGGTTTAAATCCCGGCTATGACATTGGAGTTTTCAGCCTGACTGTATCCAACTCAATTTCAGTAAGAAAACAATTAAATTATCACAATTGTCCAGATGAATCCTGACGATAGTGTACGTCACCATTAGGGTTTTCATCTCAAAATAATTTAAGAACACTTTGTGGTTTACCAGGAAACATGTGAGACAGTTAAGAAATTCAATGTTAAGCCGGTATTTTGCCATGGTAGCTCAGTGACAGAGCAACGGGCTAGGGAGATCTGTGGCTCAAATCCCGGCTATGTCATTGAATTTTTCAGTCTGATTCTACCTATCCAACTCCTGTTCCACACACGGTTTCTGATAGAAAACAATTACATTATCACAATGCTTAAGTTTATTTAACGACGCTGACAATAGCCAGTGTTGTGCCAACATCGGCAAGGTCCTGTAATTGTATCCTGCAGCACTTTTACTGATATGAGGTTATCAGACGAAACCGCAATCTTAGCCTCAGAAAAACAAAGCGCAATTTACTGTTTACCTAGGCCGAGCAACGCTTTGACATGCGTTTAAAAACTGGTGAAAAGATGCGCAATTAATAGCTGTGGGAACTCAATTCCATCTTCCAACAGTGACATTACTGGAGTGTCTCTGAGATGGCTGCATCAATTTCAGTAATAGCACCCGTCTTTGTGTAACGCCTTTAAATAAAGAATAGAAACGCTGGCGGGATTACGGTGGAGCATGCGCAATACGTCTCAACGACGCTCTACATTTACTAATACAATTGAGAAGCAACATAACACAATGGGCAACCAAATATGCCCTTGGTGTTGTACTCGTGCAACCTTTAAAAAAAAACAAGTTCTTTAGAATTAAGAAAGGAGGCTCCCTGAAAAGCTGAGTGTGTAATTACCCTCAGTCTTTAGAAAGGAAGTCTGGGAAATCCATTCTCCTGAGATTTTACCTAAAGGATTCCGACATGCAGCAACATCAAGGAACGCAAGGTAAATATACAACAAATGTTGCTATGAATGGAATATCCGGGTAGAATGTCATCAAAAATGTGAAATTAATTTTTTTATAATAAAATAACATGACTTATAACTAAGAAAACATATAACCTCTTTCCAACCAATTAACCAAAGCTATAAATGAACAGTGGTATGCTTAAATTTTGGACATCTTTAAACCTGTTTTTAGTATTCTTGCATACTCAAAATTCTCCACCTAATAAAAATGTTTACTATTTTATCCATTTTGCCTATTAACTTCAAACGCAGTTAAAAATAATCTCATACTGTTTTAAATCAACGTTCAGTTTTGAGAAAGAAATATTAACTGTTGAAAAATCAAGAACTTTGCAGAGTACGCAACTTAAAAAAAAATTCTCAAAAAATTACGGACAAATATAGAAATTCTAAAACTCTTTGTAAACTCATTTACATTAAAACTTCAATTTTTATGAGTGTTTTAATTGCTTCGTGTATAGAATGTTTATTAGAACAAGGAATTTATATAATAGAAACTACTACTTATATTCATACAAGCTGGATTTTGAAACCTGGTAAAATAACTAGCATAAACTGAAAAAATATCTTATATGCTGTGATTTTTTAAAATTCACAAATCTTTACATACTGTTTTTAAAAATGCTTTAGTTTTCAGTGTATACTGAATTTAATATGAAGTATAAGGCATTAGAATACTCTATGATAATTTTTTTAAATATTAAATGCATGGCCATAAAGTGTCATAATCCCACAATTAATAAAGTCCTCCAAATTTTGAGCACCACAATTATGACAGTAATAACTATAGTTTATAAAACTTTAAAGGCAAAATTAGCCCCAGTTTGTGGTAAAAGGTGTAATACTATATCACCGCAGAACATTATGGATATAATGTATAAAATAATAATGATCCTGAATAAGATTGGAATACAATGTTAAAATTTTAAAGTTAATTTAACAAAAAAAAAAAAAAAAAAAATGTGATAGAAATAATGCCAATATTGAATATCCGGTGAAATACCGACGTAGAATTTGCGATGGAATACAATACATCCACTTATATACTATAAGTTGATTGCAAAGAAAGTAAACATGTATATAAGAAAGCGGTCACATATTTTGAAGGATAATTCACACCTAAGCTACAATCCTAGAATAAAATTTGTTATTATTAAGGTCAAGCACTAAGTACGTATAGCACTCGTAAAACAGTTGCATATTCTCCAACCTTTTTAACAGAAATTCTACTCCAGTTATTAACTTTGTACTTCCCGGATATCTATTTTCCAAGCCAGCGAACACAGAAATATTAGTTCCACTCTGTCAACCGCTTTCTTTTCTCCTAGAATTTCATCTAAAAACCGGAACTAAGTTGATAAACGCGGGAAAAAAATCAACTCCTGTGAAAAGCTAAAACACCGTAATATTAACTAACGAAAATTTGCGGTATTTTATTCCTGAACGAATAATAACAGAAACTGTGCATTCTTAAAAATATATGTGTTCCATTTATATGACTTTCTCTAGTTGTTCCACAAACCAACTTTCCTTACAAAAATCGCCCTCGGTGGTGTAATGATTACCATGCTAACTTCATATACTCAAAGTCGCGGGTTCCAACCCGGCGGAGGACGATGGATGGGTGTAAAAATCCTTAGTATGGGTTCCTTCGGAAAGGAAGTAAAGCCGTTGGTCCCGCGTCGTAGATTTACGGCACGTAAAAGAATCTCAAGCCTGATTGAGAGACCTCTGAGAAAAATTAAGAGGCCTTTCACGCCCAATTTAGAATGGGGCGCTGAGAACCGCAGCAGTTAAAGAGCGTCCATAAATAAAACGCCATTTACATTTTTTCCTTACAAAAGATGATTCTTTTATCTATATCATGACAATCAACGTTACTGAAAATAATCGTATTACTTGCTTCCTGGAAAAAAAAGGAAGTACGCTAGGCTAAACCGGTTGTTAAACCTTCAAAAGGCTTTCGCTATGTGAAACAACTGAAATTCGGTTCTCTTTTGCACTCCCGGGAGTAAACCAAAAGAGATGAAACGAAAGTTGGAGTCCTACTTGAGAAAAGTTCAAGTTCCTATATTATAATTGAAACCATGACAGGGAAAATCTACAAAAAACTGCATGTTACGTGATCTGTGTGTTTTAACGAGATCTACATTATTTGTGTAGTATGTTTTTGTCTACCTCTTACGGTTCACCAGTTATATAAAAGTCATTCAGATTGAAGGGCACCTGTGAGTCTATTCTCAATAGTTTAAGGGTATACATTTTATTTGCCATGTAGATATCTTTACAATACGGCATTTTATTCAAATCGTTAGAGCAATTTTGAGAACATAAAAATTTTCGAAAAATGTTCCATGAAAAGGACAGTTTAAAGTGTAGGAAAATCTTCGTGATGCATCTTTTAGAAAAACTGAACTTAAATACCAAGTTTAGTATTTTACCCCTTTTTGTTTTTGAGTTATGCTGTCCACAGACACAGACATACACACCCATGCACGGAACTTTTTCTGAAAATGCTTTTTTTTTATGCAGGGGTCCCCAAATTATGTATTTCCGGTGAAAGCTGGGTATTTAATTTTTGGGTGGAATACAATACCATTTCTACTATGTACAATGTGCTTTATTGCCAGAAAAAGTAAAATTGGCTAGTAATATAAAATGAATGGTCCTGTTCAGTTCTTATAAGGCACAGTGAGGAACAATAAAACATCTTGGAGTTGGAATTAAAACTTAAAAATGAGGATTATATGAATCGTGTAACATGGGTTCTGCCATCAGTATTGATAAACTAACAACATTTAAAATTTAACAGAACTAGCGACTAAACTGATGAATACTAATGTTTAAAATTGATATACCTATTATAAACACAGATATTATTGAAAAGGCTCAGTCAGTCTAAAACATTAAATGCTATAGACGAGATTTGAACCGCAGATCTCCTAGTCTCCCTCAGTTGCTCTAGCCGCTGAGATACCATGGCATCATGCCGACAAGCCATTACATTTCCCACTGACTGGCATTTTTTCCATAAGGAGATCTAAAATTGTTTTGAGATGTAATCCTAATGGGGGTTAAAATGAAGTGTTTTAAATCCTGTGCCTCATATTTTAACCAGACCAGTCCGTGGTTCAAATCCCAGCGATGCCATTGAATTTTTCGGTTTGTCTCACCTTTACAACTCCTGTCCTACACAGGGTCTAGAGAAGAAGAAACAATTCATTTACGGATACTATTGTTCAACAGCGAAATATGAAATCACGTCCAAAATAAACACCCTCTTATTAAAAAAAAAAAAAGGGGGGGCATCGATCCCATAGCACAAATAAGTAGCCACGATGTAGGAAGGTAACAATTAAAACCGCAGACGATCGCGAAACACTATCTTTGTTAATTTTCTTTAATGGCTATGTGATATTAGTTATATTCACACACATGAATCTCGCTCCTGCGAGGTATAAATGCAGTCACAGCCAAGCTTCTGATTATGTCATGTAATAGAGGGATACAAAATTAACCTTTATGCTGTAGGAGTAATTACTGAAAACAATCACGATAGAAGCAAAAAAAGTAAGATGATCAAACATTTAAAAATATTATTTCAGTTTACACTATTTGCAGGATTGTGCTCTTTACGAGCTTAGAGAGTACTTGCGCAAATGTTATAAATTTTTATAAAACAGAGTTACAAATTTACCGTAGTACATCTATATTTCTCATAATTAAAGACTCTACCTTAAATGTGTGCTGTCACGACATTTAACTTACTTGCATTCATCACAGCAAAAACTTATATTGACAATTAGGGAATTTTTGTAACTAATTTTTCTCATTAGGACAAACACTTTTAGGAAATTTATTGTGTATTTCATAACTAAGAACATACAAAAATGCGTGTTTGTGAATTGTTTCACAACATTTCTGAAATAAAACCTCCATTTGCCAGTATTTTTTTTAAACTGTTTCTAATTCTCTAAAGGTGTTTTCCCAATCTTATACTTCAACTTTCATGAGTAATGTAGGCATATTTTAGCAGTATTTTCATAGATCGGATGGAATTTCCAATCTGCTATTCTACTATTAATGCGCACGTGAACGGAGGGGGATGGCACAGGCGGTTTCGTTTGTGGCCCGTATTCCGAAGTCGTGACCTCGATCCCCGTGGCCGGCTTTTCTGACCCCTAGGTTTTTCGAGGTGTCCCCGGGTCGCCAGGCTAATTTTGGGTACACTCCTTACAGCCCCCGAATTTTTTGTCCTCCATTTCTGTACCATCATTTTCTAACAATTTCTGTTAAGGTTGAAGGACCAAGAGATGCTGTTCAGCTTGATGGTGATTGTGCAAGATAAAAGGTTATCCTGGTATCGTCGTCAGAAACATTCGGCCAGGACCCGCCTTCCAGGCTCCTTCTGGCTCATCGAGACGCTCGAGGCCTGTGAACAGGGCCTAGGGTGGTGTTCGGGGCGTTCTAACTGTAACCAATAATCACTCCATCCACGTTTGCGCCCGTCGTCGGATCTAGTCGCCCTTAGGGTCTGTCCCCTCACCCCTCCCTCCTTGAGGTCACATAAGTGGCAGAGGACCTCAAGGGCCTAAGTCTGCCTCTCTGCCCCAGAGTCCTGGGAACCAGCACACACGTAGTGACAGGGATTAGTTCGTAACCCATAGATTAACCGTATAGCGCTATATAATGTTACGATATGCAATCTTATAACGCACCTTGCATATCTGCACAAACATTACCAACCTCAAGGTCAGTCCGTTAAATGTAGAAATATGGGCGTTGCTTAGCTCCTATAAAATTCTAAGACGTATTTAATTCACTTCATTATTTTCTTTAATTATCATTACTTTGAACAAAAAAAAATATATATATATATATTGAATACTAATACATCCCCTTTAAAATTGTAATCGTTCTGTGATTTTTTGTTTTAACTGTTAACTACATATACCAAATGTTTTACCATGTCTTATCTTAAACGTTTATTGAGTATTCTATTTTTAGCTTTGGCTATGTTCTCTTGTGGAAGCGTTTTATTCAGGATAGGCATAAATAACAGAAACTCTGAGAGATAACTCGTGGGGTACATGATCTTGTTTGTCGTACAGTTTCCAAACATATAGCATCGTTACAGAGTTAAATGTTTATTTTTCATGAAAAAATATGAAGAGCGGGAATAGCTGAAATATGTTACATTCCAAACAGTGACTTACGGATGCAGAATCATATTTCGTTCAGTTACAAAGAGAAATACGATAGAAATATGAGCGGATACGCAGTACTATAGAAATCTAATGCATGAAATGTTTGTAACGTTACAAAAACATATTTAAATAAGTAGAGTGAAAAATTCAGTCCGTTGAGAATTTTTATGCCGTGTCGGCATGTTACCACGGTAGCTGAGTAGTAGAGCAACCAGGAGATCCGTGGCTCAAATTCCGGCTAGGGATTGAATTTTTCAGTTTGATTCTAATTATCCAAAATAATTCTAATTTTTCCGCATTTTTTAACATTTGTCTGAAGTTTTTCTTTGGAAGAAAAATTTTTCACCAAATAATCTAAATTCTCACCATTATCGAGACTTCTTGAATGAGAAGTTTTTCTGTTGCCATTCCTAAAATGTATTGCTTAGGTTAAAATATAAAGCAATGTTGATAGAAATTGTGTAACTGAGCCAAATCATATTTTTACTTTAACTTGCACTCATGTATAACGTACACGCCTGTTGTACTTGTAAGCAATCCGTGGTTCAGGTGGGTTAGGGCATTCATTGTAAGCAGATGCTTATGAGGACCCGGTTCAAGGCTCGGCTCTCGCTGGCACCACCACGCGGTATATTACATACTGCAGGTAGATAAAGTATCCCACCCAAAAATTCGATGCCGAAATTTAACCGTACCGGATTTTAATGTTATCACATAGCGATGATTGTTTATCTCAATTGGCAGGATGTAAATATCTTTTATAACAATAATTTGAAAAGAAAGTCTTTTGATTGCAGCAGATTTTTAACGCTTGATTTGAATGCAATCTTTCTATGCTACCAAAGTTTTTCCAGATTCTTTTTGTAAAAACAACAAAACGCAAACTTAGAGTGCACATAAAATTTAGCTTCCTGTCCGCCTCTTTGTGATAAATATATCAAAATTTATACCTTTTGCAAAATTCAATTTAACACATTAGCTAAACTTACATGAAAATTTAAATGCTTAGCTTGATAGCTTAAAGTATTTGTAAAATATTTATTATAAGCCGTTAAATTAGTGTCAAATTATTGTTTCAATTTTATATATACTTAAGTACACTTTAATTTATTCGCGTGCAAGTGCTCTTAATTAACAAAGAGAATGGCTTATGCAGCTTATGATTTTGTAATCCCAACTATTAACTATCAAATCGTTCAAATCAGTAAGTATAAAGCTCGTACGCAACTTGTGATAGCAGCCAACGACACAACAATATAAATATGGACTGTCCGTGTCACGCTTGTGTCGCAAAAGTGAGCGACAGAATCTGATAGAACTCCTAGGTAAAGAACAACATTCTAGTTGCGAAATCTTCCTGAAGTGCTGCGCAGATACATATTTTTACTTTCTCCACTCGTACTAAGTACATAGTATATACAGAAGGTATTGCACTCCACCAAAAAATTCGATACCGAGATTTCACCGGAAATATATGTTTTAGGGTCCCCTGTATCCAAAAAAAAAAAACATTTTCAGATAAAGGTACTTGTGTGTGTGTATGTGTGTGTGTGTGTGTGTGTGTGTCTATGAACATGATAACTCAAAAACGAAAAGTCGGTGAAATACCAAACTTGGTATCTAAGTTTAGTATCTTCCAGGGATGCGACACGAAATTCAGGAGAAAAAAAAACCACCCCAAACTACCCTTTTCGTGGAACTTTTTTTAAGAATTTTGATTTTCTCAAAAACGGCTCTAACGATTTTGATTAAAATACCGTCTAATAAAGATATTTACGTGGCAAATAAAATGTATATCTTGAATTTTCTGGGAAAAGCCTCTGAAAACTACCTTATTCTGAATGAATTTTACGAAATTTTGCATAACGTGTTAGAAGGAGTGTTTTCTCGTATATTACTTTCGAAGTACATTTAAAGTGTGTCTGCTGTGCATGAAATTATTTATTAAATAATTGAAATGTCATAGCTGAAAAATTTAGTGGCACACAACGAAAATTTTTACGGTACTTTACATCATATTAAAACGTGTGTAGGTAATTTATAGACACATTCCCTGTCATTGGAGCTCCAAATAAAGGCACAACTGGCAGCCTTGTAAAGAGTTTTAAATATAAACATTATGCTGAACTGTAAAATTCATAGTCTTACACAACAACTTTTCCGTGTAATAGCAAATTTCATAAAAAATGTCCAGAAACTATGAATGTGGGCGCTACCTTGACAACTACTGAAATACGTTACAAAATAACACGATGCTTGCATGTATTTCCCATGCTTATGAGTGAATATTCGGAAAATTACGCATTTAAAAGGTCATTAATCACCTAGCGTCCTGGGTCTTTTCCAATCCATTTTCTCTGTTGAAGTGAGGTGTGTACTATCGTACATTCAAAATATGTATTTATAATATTACAGTTACGAAACCACGAGTTAAACATCTTACGTATTCAATTCACATGACTTTCGCTACCTATTCTGCAAAAAATTATTCTAGCAATTGCTTATTCTTCAATAGCTAATCAAGGTAAACATTAACAGAAGAATCTTTATTAATTATTTCCAAATAGAAGGGGAAATAAGGTAATACATAAGATTAAAGCTTTATTGAAACATTTTGAAAGCTATCACTGTATGACTGAAATTCTTTGCATGGCCAGAGCTGACAAATTTCCAAATGAGAAAAGGCATAAGAATTTTAAAACTGAAACGAATAATAAGGACTATCTCGAAAGTATTCAACTCCACGAAAAAAATGTGTATGACACAAATGGTGTGCTTTAACGAGATCTTCTACATTTGTTGTGCATTAAGTTTTTGTCTATCTCTTACGTTTACCAGCTATGCAAAATTCAGCAGAATTCACCGAGAACAAAGTCTTTAAAGGCTATTCCCAGAAAATTATATATATTTTTTCATATAAATATCTTTAATATACCATATTTTAATTAAATCGTTACAGCCATTTTTGAAAAAATAAAATTTTCCAAAAGGGAACAATTGGGAGGGGGACAATTGTTCTCATAATCTTCGTGTTACAAACAAGTTTGGTATTTTACCTAATTTTTGTTTTTGAGTTATGTTGATAACAGACACATAAAACTCACACAGACACAATGACCTTTTCCTAAAAATGCTTTCTGGATGCAGGAGTCTCCAAACATATATTTCCGGTGAAACATCGGTATCGAATTTTGGGATAGAATACAATAATTTCTCTACTTAATATGCAGTTTGCACGTACTTTAGTCTCCCACTGTGGTGTAGTGGTTACTGTACTACCCACATATACCCGAGCACGCAGGTTCTTTTCTCTCTCGTAAACATCCTTCGGAAGGGAAGTAAAGTTGTTGGTCCCGTGTCGTAGATTTACGGCACGAAAAAGAGCCTGACAACGAACCCTCTGAGCGAAATTAAACTGTATTTCACGCCCAATATAAAATGGGACGCTGAGAACCACAGTAGTTAAAGAGCGTCCATAATAGAACTTCATTTCTATTTTTGTACATACTTTAGAGAACCACCGAGAATCTTAAATAATTGATTTCGTATTCCAAAAATAATTTTGGAGTGGTTTTTTGCAGAGAAAATCGTTCGAAAAGCAGAGGTGAGAAGCGAGTCGATGCTGCGGAAGATTTCTGTGTTTCAGTTGGAGAACTATCTGAGTAAGAAGCTGCTTGCACAGCAAATGCAAGCGGCGCGGCGGCATCGATATATCGTGCCGATAACATCGGACAGACCACTCGACTAATCTTGTGGCATGCAGCGCAAGTATGGATCGAAGGAAACTGATTCTGAAGAAGCGGAGCTGGCTACCTCTATCGGCTTAACTCTAACAACGAGAAATACCTCACTCTATCAGAAAAACTCATAGCGTAACAGGTGCAGGAATCTCTCTTTCCTTTACCAGACCACAACAATCCCTTTTATATTCATCTATCCACTTTGCGATATTCACGATATTTGCCCCAAAATAACTTAGGCAATACCGCTCTGTAAGATTCTCGAACAGAACTCAAGCGTTACGTCACAATCCGAAATTTATCAATGAGCTCATACGATAAAATCTGAGTGTACCATTCACATAACTTTCTCTACGAACTATTGTTAAGAAAGGATTATTCCTTTATCTATATCCTGGTTAGCAGAAATGGTTTTATCAGTTCCTTCTAAGTATAAGGGAAATAAGGTAATACATTGGGCTAAAACGATATCTGAAATGTTATAAAAAGCTGGTCGATATGTGAAACAATTGAAATGTTTGTATTTGGTTTTTTTTTCAGAAAAATCCTCCTACTGCATGTAATATTTTTCGAACGTTTTGACTTCCTCAAAAATTACATTAGGAATTTGTGTTTAAGATAATTTTTGACAAACAATATGTATATTTTTTAACTTTCTAGGATTAGCATTTGAAGATCTCTTCATTCTGGATGCCATTTGTATTACTGGTAAACCGACTGGTATTGCTGGTATAACGTGTATTATTGGTAAAGAAACTTACAACACAAAAAACATAAAATACAAAACCTGTGTCGTACCTATACATTTTTTGTAAAGTAAAACGTTTCCGAAAATGTATTTATTGGTTTCAATTGTAAATTACTCGAGCTTTTTTCCAAACGGAAAGTCATCTTCCCTTTCATATATTTTGTTTTAGGCCTTATATTTCAATTGCTTCACATAGCGACCAGGTTTTAACAGATTTGAATATTGCTTTAGACTAGTGTACCTACTCCCTTATTTCCGTTCTACCCAGAAGGAAGCAAGTAACAAGACCAATTCTGCTAATTTTTATTCAATTAGCAAGATATAGATACAATAATATTTTTACTTTCTCTAGCCCCGTATGTACAATGTACATAGTGATAGAGAAGATATTGTATTCCAATCAAAACTTCAATGTCGTAATTTCACTGGAAATATATGTTTTGTGTTAACCAGCGTCCAAAAAAAGCATTTTTAAATAAAGGTCGATGTGTGGACAGCACAACTCAAAAACGAAAGGACCGCTAAATACCAAACTTGGTATTTAGATTTAGTATCTTCCAAAGATGCGACAGATGATTTGTAAGAAAATCTCCCCACCACAAACTACCCTTTACGTGGAAAAATTTTCGAAAACTTTGAATTTTCTCAAAAATGGCTGTAACGATTTTCATTTAAATATCGCATATTAAAGTTATTTGAATCCCAAATGCTAAACCATAAGGGATAGGTAAAACTTATTACACAAAAAAAGGCAGATCTTGTCAAAGCACACAAGTTATTCCTTTGCATTTTTGTTGTGGTGGTAGCCGTTTTCCATATATTACTTGTAATTGGTTCCAATTGTAATACCTTTCTCAGACAGAAAGTCTCCGTTTGTCTTTTATTCAACCAAGTAAGAAGCGATTTACAATGACAATCGCATAGCGACAGCTTTTAAAACATTTGATTATCGGTTTAGCCTATTGTATTGACTTATTTCCTCCCTACTTATAAAAAAATTAAGTAATAAGAACATTCTGCTAATCATTATCTCGATTTTGATGGTGCAGAAAGAAGAATAATATTATGTAAGAAGTTTGTAGAACAGCTAGAGAAACCCATGTGAGTGTAACACATCAGTATTTTTTTTTTTTTAAGAATAGGTAGAGAAAAGAACGTGAATAGCACGCATAAAATGTTTTAAAGTTCCTTTTGAGTAAACTTAAAGCAGTATTTACGATGAAAATAAGAATTCGAGTATTTGGGTGATATGAAAGAGTTATTCTGTTAATTACCTAAATCAGAGTACTTCTTATGAAAGAAAAATGCCCGTTTGAAACGCAAAATACTAAAAGAGAACACAGTTCCATTATTTTACATGTAGGGGGATGAAAGTATCAACAGTTAATTCGTGTTTTCGTAGCATGTTATATATGGACTTGAAACAGAACGACGAACATGGTTAACAGCATAATTAACTTAAAGCACACACGAAATGTTGCGCATGCAAATCCGGCAAGCCATTTATCATAACATGCACCTGGCGTTTAATGTAGCACAAATAATAAATAACACGGCGCTGAAAGTCCAGACTTCTACATTTTTATACGCTACTCTGCAAGAAACCTTTTACATTTGCTGTGAAACTGGTTGAAATGACTTTTGAGAGATTGGTACTGTTTCAATAAATGATTGCGGAACACATTTTATCACTATTCAATCACATCTTTCTTCAAAGTTTCCACTGCTTACCGTTTGCACTTTAACACACCTAATGAACTGTTTCTCTATCGGATTAAGCCATTTTAATGCAGTATATCGTTTTTTCTCTCGTTTTTTCCAGATTAATAATTTGCCCTTGGTGTCGAGATTAATTATTTCTTCTAAATACGTGCCCGTAAGGTACAAGAAGTATTACATTCCACTGACTAAACCGATATTGCGAGTTTACTGCAAATACTTGAGCACCCACGCCGTCACAGCATCCTATTCTTTCCAAAAGCTTACTCCTCTATCTATTTAATGCGAATCGAGATAAACATCTGTCTCTTTTAGGAAAGCATAACATTGGAATATTGAAA
The DNA here is from genome assembly GCA_030762935.1 of Hymenopus coronatus. Lineage (NCBI taxonomy): Eukaryota > Metazoa > Arthropoda > Insecta > Mantodea > Hymenopodidae > Hymenopus > Hymenopus coronatus. Next base: position 107,396,451 of record CM060890.1, read on the forward strand.
CCAAAAACATGAAATATCTTGGGAATATCTAATTCCATTAAAATGTGTATTTTATACAAAATGGGTACTTTAGAAATGTCTACATTTTTTACGGACGGAGGCCTGCAATTTGAAACTCTCCGGTACCGCTTGAGAGATGGCATAGAGCACCCTGCTCCTGGCCAGATGGTCGTGCTTGCCTGCCGTCTTTCGCGCCTCCATCAACTTGTCCATTCCGGAGTGTGAGTACTAAAGATCTCCTGGGGGTCGATGTGCAAGGCATCCCTCCGTCAACTATTCCCAAGAGGGTAACTACAAAACATTTACAAAAACCTCCGAGTAATATTTTTAAATCATCGATAATGGAAACAGATTCTTAGGTTTAACTTGAACAATAAAACTGAAATTTTATTAGAGTTTAAATGTGTACAACAAGCGAATCTCAAGACTTTTTTCATCCACTACAGATGTTTTATTCTCTTAACTTAATATATAGTACATAGGTAATGAAGTTATAGCATTCCACCCAAAAATTCGTTAGGAGGATTTCACTGGAAATACAGGTTTTAGGGTTCCATGTATGCAACAAAAAATATTTTTAATAAAAGGTCCATGTTAAACACCAAACTTGATATTTAAGCTCAGATCTTTCAAGGATGCTACACGAATATTTTCAAGGAAATCCTCCCAATCCAAAGTATCCTTCACATGGAAAAAGTTACGAAAGTTCTGATTTATTCAAAAATAGCTCTAACGTTTTCAATTAAAAAGCCGTACATTAAAGATATTTATTTGACAAACTGTATGTCTTGAATTTTCTGGAAATAGCCTCTGAAGACCCTTTTTTGGATAACATTTGCATAAATCGTAAACTGTAAAAGACAAAAACTTATACAGACAAAAATGTAGATATCGCTAAAACATACAACCTAAGTCATATACGCGATTTTTGTAGGATTAACCATTTTCGAAATATTCCTTGTATTTCGTTTAAATTTTAAAATATTTAATCTTTCCTCAAACGTGAACTTTCAGTTCTCCTTCTTTAGTGTTACTCTTAGCCATGCAGAGAGAAACGAATGTCAATCATACAGCAGCAAGCATTTAAAAAGTTGACTAACGCTTTAGCCTTCTGTATTCCCATATTTACCTTCTAGTTATACAGAAGTAATCGACCATTTTTACTATATTTGTCTTGATTAGCATGAAGTAGATGATGATTTTATAAAAATATTTTGTTTCAGAACAGGTAAAGAAATGCATGTGAATATAGCGCACCAGAGTTTTTTTTATAGTAACCCTGCACTATTAGAGACGTACTGTGGAATTTACCGTAAGCGGTTACATACGATTAACTGTGTGGCAGACATGTTGCGTTGTGCCTTCTTGCACAAGTTAGTTAGACGGCCACAGTTACGTAGTTACCTTTTATGCAATGTTGCTAGTACAACGACTTTATGGAACATAAAATTAATGAAATATCTAAGTTAAGCTGTTCAAATGTTCACTTCTGCTTCTGTTTAAGTTTTAAAGGGATTATTTCTGAATTTGATGCGCCGATTAGAAGCTGAATTCAAAGTTCATTTAATCGAAGATAAAAAATGAGGATAGCTTATATCACTTCCTTTTAATTAAGCTGCCCCAAAACCAACAACTTTTTTAATTGGCAATTATAATGACACAGGCTATAGGACGCAACAACAGAAAATGCATCAAAATAGGTTGTGTCGCGACATCCAGTGGTGGAATACGCCCGATTATGCCCAATTAATGAATGGGGAGGAAACTAATATCTTTACAAGCATAGCAAAGCCACAGGAACTGGCGTGGAACGATTGTAACGAGAACGCCATCTGTGACGTGTACATACAGAGGTGATGGTAATTCGTGTAGCTCCGGAAGAGGACCGATGTTGAAGGCGGCCCTAACCCAATTACCAAGCCGCGCAGTTTAATTAAAAATGAAGGAGGAGAAAAAACTTGGGTCCGTATACAAACCACATGAACTTTAGATTTGCGATGACGATATGGGTAATAAGCATGATCGTCGCCAGCAGCGCGATATTTTTGCTGCCCAGGAAATTTAATGCCTTATATCTCGAGAGCCAGGCTTACAAAATATATGAGCGTTTCTTGCATAGGAAGAAAACTTAATGACCGGAGTTTAACTTACTCGTAAAATTGCTTCATTTAAATTTTTTACCAGCCCAAACGAGGCAATATCGTTTCATTTGGATACAAATCTTTCGCCAGACCACCAAATTTAATAGAAATATTACTGCTTTCATTACACCGGAGGTCCTAAGGGGGAGAAAAAGAAATATTTCTAAACCATTGCATTCTTGAAAATAATATAAATAAGCACAATAAAACTAGTCCTTTAAGAAATGAAACATGAAAATGCATTCCCTAGCGTTTTCAGTGAAGTTAATCGAATATTTAACTTTAAGATCGTCTTATTTAAACACAAAACCATTTTAATCTCGTATCAATACTTTAATTAAACAAACAGGAAGAAAGGATGCGGCGGGACGCCACACGCTTGGCAGCGAGGATTGGTACAGGGATCTAGGGGAATTTTTTGTTAGTGTTTAACACCCGCTTTTACATCCCGCAGGCGATGACACTGACGACACATGGGATGAAGATGGAGCAGGGGTGGAATGCGATGATGGGGTAATCCGGACAACACCCGCCCCCGCTTTGTCTACTACACATCTCACATGCGGTCGCTTGGGATCGAACCCGGGCCGTCTAGGTGAGAGGCGAGTGGCCTACTCAGTTGGCCACGGCGCGGCCCATCAATCAACTTAAAAAAAATAAATGTATTTATTAAATTCCAAATAACTTATATTATAAACGGTTCCCGCGTGATCCTGGAGAACTGCAACATGCTGTCGGCCATCTTGTATCACTGTTTGATACACTACATGCCAGTTTGCTTTTTCAAGGTTGCCTGCCGAGTCCAATACAAGATACCACCAACATGTTACAATATGCTTGTTAATTTTAAAGAGATTACGTTTCAAAAAACAATTTTACTGTACCATGTCAAACTACGACAAATAAAAACAAATTTTCTTTCAAATACTTAAGGTGATGCCCCTGTGAATTTTCACCAAAAATGTTTTAAAAAAATAATATTAAATTGATGCGAATTTTAAACCTTAAGAAAATACAATGTTTTTTGTTTGTTTTTGTTTCTTTCCACTTGACCCACATTAAATACCAATTAACTGTAGCTATAAATGGGCCGACGCATGCTTAATAATCGGAATTAGACCTTATTTTCTTGCAAACCTTTTTCCAACACTTTTCCATTCTCAAAATGTTCCACATGATGAAATTTTTTACTAGTTTGTTTCAACATTTTTATACTGACCCTCAAAAGTTAAATAAGTTAAAGTTAAAGAAAATGATCAAAATGTTGTACCAACTTTTCTAGAAAAGAAAATTACATTTTTAAAAGTATTGTTGTATATTTGCATTTATTGGTTTAAAACAGTAATACAGATACTTGAGATAACTTAGAATAGTTATATCAAATGTGAAATTGTTTACAAACCTTGATAAAAACTTTACGCTTATAAACTTCATGTATGTAATATGTTAAATAAGTGGCGTATTTCGATTTTGATTTGATTTTCCGCCAATTAGAGCTACTACTTAGCGAAAATAATCAAGATGCTATATAGAGTATTTTGAAAGGGACATTGAAATTTATGTACCAAGTTTCATAATAGTTCTGAAGCTGTCCCAACCACATTTTAGAATCCAGTATTTATCCAAATACGATAATATGCAGAAAATTCTCGAATATGTTTAATTATAATAACCCTAGATTGAAAAAGCCTCGAAAGTAAAGTTTACTTCATTTCAATTTTCATGCTAATAATTATTGTTGTATTTGCTTGTGTATGCGTGTTCGTTTATCGCATTCCATAATGTCGGCATTGGAGTACGTTCCAACATAAAAACTGTACTTTGTGAAACAAATACTCCTCAAGACGTTCAAGCAAAGAAGAAAACTCAAAGGTGTCAATGGCATAAATGTTTCAGTCAAGACTTACGAAAGCTGAAGAAATTGCTGTACATACGACAAGGGCAGTATGACTGCTATTTTAAAATGGCTTCCAGAAGTGCTATCAGTCTTTTTACACGGGGTGGCGTAAGTGTCACTGCGGAAGGGAACTATTTTGAAGAAAATGTTATGTAAATTCCCTTATGATACATTCATGGAACTTTTTGAATGTATTTCTGAAATGACGACACTGCAATGTGCCCCAAAATAAGGAATTCTGAATATTTCAAAAATGTGTGACATGAATATATTTTGAGAACATCCTGAAGACCTTTAATTCATTAAACGAATTAGCAATTGTCAATACATATTTTGTCTTTTGATTTCCTACATTCTCGTATATCTAAATTATTTGTTGGAATCTAATACTTCTATTAGCAGCCGAAAATAGCGAACTTAAACCTGTATTACAAAAGGTGATATAATAATTTTAACTATCGTTTATATATCCAATCATATTTATGGATTTAATATATATTGAATTTGAAAATTAATTCAGCAATGATTCGTGTTATTTAAGCAGTTTTGGGTACCGGTCTTTACTAATGTTGGAAACTAGAATCATAGATATGTTAATGATTTTTCGATATCATTCATAGATTCTATATTCTTTTGGGATAGCATATAAATATAATGAAACGACACGAAAAGTGATGAAATTTATACAGGTACTTCAAGGCACTTGTGAAAAACTTTAGCTCATATAACTGCGAGTAGGTTTTGCTCCAAATAATGCATTCGTAACTATTATAACCTTATGTGATACAGTTAAACACTCCACATATTCGCTTTCAATCCTTTGCTCGTTTATTTCATATTTCATATCCAGATATAACTATTTCAATTCAGCATTCACCGTTTTGGGACATCGGTTTCCTTTTACCTCCAAAAGCTTCTCTATTCGAGCACGTTTGAGGCTGCTTCTAATTCAGATTCACAGCAGCGAAGTCCCTTGCTTGAAAGCAAAATGTTGTCGCGTTGTGCAAATGTGATACTTTTGATACGGGGCAAGAATGGGAAAATATCATATACGTAAAGGCCGTGCTTTTAAATTATGCTTAACATAATAATCGAAAAGAATGAGGGGGGCAGAGGCTGTTAAATTCACCGCAGAGGTAGTTTTTTTAACCCTTAGTCAAAAAAGTAAACTTTGTGTTTTATTCTGAATGAAAAAATCTAAAAAGTATTTTCTCTCGTTTTAACTCCGTTTAGCTTGTTAAAGCATTCTTTTCCACTTACTAACAAATAATAAAAATAAAACTTGAATGCAATTATTACTGTTGCTCTTAAGTTTATTAAATGGTAATGAATAAATGCCATACTTTGCTAATATGCCAAGTTATAAATAAGAAGGGTTTTTTAGTAAAAATCGTTAGCATGACGTCCTTCGAAAAGAAAGTAAAGCTGTTTGATCCGTGTCGTAGATTTATGTCACGTAAGAGCCTAATAAACACCAATATTTCACGCCAAATACAGAATGGAACTCCAAGGAGTTAAAGAGGGTGCATAAAAAATTGAGTTAGTCAATATTATATCATTCTTTTCAAAGTCCTGTGACATTCAGTTATTTCTCGCGATTGCATGAGAAGACTATGGAATTTTTACACCAGTATTATAGCATCATGTTATTCAACATTTCATATCACTATAAGATATACATTTTATTTGCCATATAGATATATTTAATGTATGGCATTTTAATCAAAATCGTTAGAGGCATTTTTCAGGAAATCAAAATATTCGAAATGTTTTCCATATAAAGATTAGTTTGGGGTAGGGGGATTTTCCTCAAAATTTATGTCGCATCCCTGGAAGATACTAAATTAAATTCCAGTTTGCTATTTTGCCCACTTTTCGTTTTTGAGCTATCACGTTCAAAGACACACACACACACGCGCGCGCGGACCTTTTTCTGAAAATATTTATTTTGGATACAGGGGACCCTAAAACGTGTGAAATCTCCGTATCGAATTTTTCGGTGGAATGCAATATCTTCTCTAATACACTAGGTACATAGTACGTGAAGAGAAAGTAAAAACTGTTCTATTAGTTCTAAGTGGAAAAGAAATAAGATGATACACTAGCCTAAATTGATATTCACTTCTTTTGAAAAGCCGGTCGCTATGTGACAGTTCGGTTTGCTTTGCAGGTTAGGAGTAAAACAGGAAAGAGACGAGACGAAAGATAACTTCCCGTTTGAGAAAAGATTAAGCAGCTTAAAATTGGCATCAACAAAAATGAATAATTCGGAAATGGTTAACTGTAAAACAAAAATGCATAACATACATTGCGTGTCTTTATCAGCAGTAAATTTTTGCATTGAGTATTTGTCAATCTCTTACAGTTTACCAGTTAGGCAAAATTTATCCAGAATTAAGAGGCTATTCCCAGAAAATCCAAGACATACATTATATTTTTCACGTACATTTCTTTAACATATGGTATTGTAATCAAAGCCGTTACATACTTATGTTAGAAAAACATTTTTAAAAAAAATTCCATGTAAATGGACAATTTTCTTGAAAATCTTCCTCTCACATCCTTGGAAAGCACTAAACTTAAATACCACATTTAGTATTTAAATATTTTTTTGTTTTTGAGCTATGTTGTCCACACACGCGCGCGCGCACCCGTGCAGAACTACTTCTAATTTTGGGGGTCTCAAAACATTTATTTCCGGCGGAATATTGACATCGAATTTTTGCGTGAAATATAATTAATACCTTCTTTGTAGTGAAAGCAATAAGTTTACGTAATAATAGTTTATATTGCCACTAATAGATGTCATGCGAATGTAATAGAATACATACTTTTTTAAAATTCACCGTGCCTATTTTAGGATATTTTTGCCTCTATTGCCTGGTATTTGATTATTTATGCTTAAACGCATGGGCTCTGATTATTACATCACATAAATTACTTCTGTTTCACTTATTTTTTAAAACAAAAAAGTATTCATTGTCACTGTATAGGATAACCAAAAATTCTACACTAAAATTAGATACTCAGAAATACACGTTTTGAGCACCCCTGAATGCAAAAACAAATCAATGCATAAGTGTATTTATTGGCAAAACAGTATCCCACATTGAGCATCAGCAATTGCACAGGGTCCACAGACCGTAGAAAATGGTGCGAGTGTGTCTTTAGGCAGCAGAACTCTAAAACTAAAAGTTAAGTCACCATGATTTGGTATTTAAATTCAGTTTCTTTCACGGATGTGACACGAGGATTTTAAGGGAAAATTTCTCCAATCCAAAATTCTTTTACAAATACATTTTGAAATGTTTATTTTCTCAAAAATGGCTATAAAATTTTTGAATAAAATACGCATATTAAAGATATTTACAAAAATGATATGAACATATGCTTTTTCTGAAATAGCCTATGAAGTCCTTTTCATTCACAATGACTTTAGTATAACTGGTAAACTGTAAGGGATAAACAAAAACTTACTACACAAAAAAAATTGATATCATACAAACAAGTAATTTATGTCAAATACGCTCTTTTCGTAGAATAATCATTTGCGAGACATTCCTTATTAATGTTTTCATTTTTTAAAATATTTGTCTCCTCTTACGAGAAGTCATCATTCTTTCCTATTTATTTTGTTTTATTCCTAGTCATGCAAGGAGAACTGAATTTCAATTGCATCACATAACGACAGCCTTTAAATGAATTGAATATTGGATTAACTTAGTGTATTCCCGTATTCTGTTCTACCTAGAAAGAACCAAGTCATAAGAGAATTTTTAGTAACGTCTATTTTGATTACACGATGTAGGTTAAGAATAATATTTTGTATGAACAGTTTGTTTGCAGAACAGGTTGAGAAAGTCATGTGAATGGAGCACATAATTTCTATAGGAACATGTAGGTTTAATGCTTATTGAAAATGTTTATGCAAATCATCAAATATATACTTCGAATAGTTTTATGTTTATTATATGAATCGCAATTAATATTATGAATAATAGTAATAATAATAATAATAATAATAGTAATGATAATATATTAGTGTGACCAATACAATGCGGTCTATGTACCCATAGTTAGGGTGTCGGATTTGTAACGAAGAGGTTCCGAGTGCGAATCCCGCTCCCGTCAGCAGAGTTTTATAGCTGTAATATATTAGGTGTACTTCAGCTGCACATGTATGTATAGAGCCACAGCTGGTAATTGATTAACATTTATACCATCCCAGATACACACCAAATTAGGGGCGCGCTGTGCACATTTTACACATGGGGTAAAACCTCAAGAACTGGATGGGGATTGGGTAAAACTAAAAGGGTGAGACGTACATTTTGAGCTACACAGACCCATTTAGATTAACACTCTATATAGGAGGAAAATATTAAGTAAAAGAAGCATAAGAGGTAGACAGGCCGTAGAGGCACAGTGTTCGACCCCCGTCCCTCTGCTGGAGTTGCCAGAGACAGAGATATCAAGTTACCCCTCGACCTGAGATATCAAGTTACCCCCAATGTCCACGGGGGTATTCCTTCCATGAGACCTCCGCGCCATCTGCCCGCAAGCCATACACTAAAACCTAGAAGCACACCTGAAATATACAAAGGAAATGGATGAAGGCGAAAATTAGTAGTAGATAACGCACAACCCCAGCATTCGCATTGCCGACGAAAATCACTTTGGGTCAGAATTGATCGTCTCTGGGGATCAAACCTGGGAGTTTCCTCATGCGATGCGCACACGCACACCTCGCTCGATCAGGGAGAGGGTAATAATAATGTTTTATATTATTCTTCAATTTGACCGTGGAATAAAAACCTGCATTAACATACAAATGCTAGATCTAACAACATTTTACTACTACTATAAATTAGAAAAATACACCAGCGTAGTATACAATCATATTTCATCTTCAGGCAAAGAAAAAGAATTCCTTTACAACTACGTTATTAAGAAACGGAGAAATGGGTATCTATCTAGGGAAGCTGTATTTATTCTGCGCCGCGAATAAAAAGAAAAGGAATGTAAGGCGCAAGGAGGCGTTCATTGTTTGGAAAACGTCATTTTTCTTACGCCACAACAAGGTAATGTCTGACGCTAATAACAGCCATGAGATACACAGCAGTGGAAGTATTAAGAAAAGGAAAGGTAATATACGCTGAGGTAGGACATCAAAGGAGAGGTAAATAAACAACGCTAAGCAAAACGAGAGGCATTTAAAATCTAAAGAAAGACTTGAAAACGCTACTTACAAGTACTGAGTCAGTTCTGCTGGAAAACAACAAAACTTAGTCTGGCTCTGAAGAATACAATAAGGAAAAAAACAGGTAGCAACTCAGCTTCAATATTCACTACCTTCCTTTTGGAAAGCTGTGGAGCATTATGTGCCACCATTAACAGCACGTGTGTACACTTTCAAAGAAACAGTAGATACTCCTCTACTCACGTGGTAGGATTTTCTACAGCTATTTTGCTTCCCTCTTTCATTTCATAGCGGAAAACAACAGGAGTGTTTACAATTTTGCAGCAAGAAAAGATGTGACTTTCTCTACACCTCTGTACAAAAACAAATCGCCCGTCTCTGTAGTTCAAGAGATCCCGAGTTCAAAATTAGCTCCAACGAAAAGGCGATATACCAGAAAACCGAATTTTCCTTTTTTTGTTTCTGGTTTTTACCTTATCCTGTAAATTGGAGTTTCTTTAAACTCCTCAGGCTCATTTGAGCCTCATTTCACCGATATGAGCAACCAGGTTAAATGACGTTAAAATAGAAAATAAAATCACAAGGTTTTAGGTAAGGGTTGTATGTTGAAGGAACCACCGCTGATCATCTTTAGGCCACCCGGACACTCAGTGGTTAGTTTTACTACATTACGTAAAATTAGTTTGGGGGGGGGCGTTTTTCATAAAATGCTTCAAAATGTTGCTGTAAATAGGCATTTGGCTGGTGTAATGGTACGTTTATCTTATAAAGCTATAGTAGTAAAATTGCCCGTCTCAGAAACAAAATTAGCAACTACCTTGTTACCAGCACTGCGAATTCGTCGGAACTTTGTAGGAATAGGCTCCGTTCGAAAGGACCATTAAGCGATTGAATTTTCTTTTAAGGATCATTAAAATATCTCCAGGATCCATCACAAGTAACAACGGTATTGCAAAGCAAAACTGATGTTCCGCCTTGTAAAAGTTTTGGATTTGAATGATTCCAATGCCCAATGACACTCAAATAAATTCATAAAATGTCCTAGTCTCTTCAAGTATTGCTCGAACAGCGGCAACATACATACAGCAGTTCTTGTGCTTCCTTCATGGACTGCATCACTAAGAAAAAACAATATCTTTTGAATTCACTGTACCACCATAAAGTTTTGCCTTCGATGGAGCTTCTTCGCCAAATGCATTTTCTAAGCCAATCTGCATATTGTATAATGGCCAATGTCGATTTAAATCGTATAAAACCATAAAATCCTGGCAGTGCTGTCTAGTCAAACTAATTCTTGGATTTTTAAATGATAATTATAAATAACAAACAATTAGAGAAAATTAATAAAATACGTTTGTTTGTTTTATTTATGTTAGACTCTATAGGAATCGTTCAATGTTCAACTAATCTCTTTTAGTAATTAGCCACCTCAATATACATCATACAATTGAATACAATTCAATTTCCTTTCTTTTTTTCCGATTCTTTTATTAAATCCTTATATTTTGATATTCAAAGTTAAATGTCTGAATACATAGTTACTATTTTACTTTAATACGCCTTTTTTTGTTTCCGTGAAGAAATAAAAGTAATATTTTACCATTATTCTTCTATTTAACAAAACTGACCTCATTTTAGACGTTAATAATTATACCCTCCCCTTCCTAGAAACTTTAAATTTTCATTTTCATCATGCATATAAGAATCCTACTATTCGTGTTCCAAAAAGTACAATTTTGTTTCTTGAAACTCTATCCCCTTCATATGATATGCATTTTACATTTTGATTAGAATTTCCTTTCTTGGTTGCAGCATTCATTATCCTTATTAACTTTACAAAAAAATGTCATCTTCCATATTTCAAAAATATTCTTTCTTTAAAAGTTTTGTTCAAATACAAAAATTCATTTTAAAAAATGTCTCAGCCAAATCAATAATACACAATTTTAAAAAGTTTCACCCTGTGTACCTGCCAATCACGTCACAAAAAACTCATCAAGTAGTCAGATATAAAGACAATTCATTTGTTTTGTTTTTAGAAACATGGCATTCTAAAAATGTTCTGTGTTCTGTGTCGCTCTCATACCACAATCTCTCTCTGTCTCTCTCTCTCTCTGTCTCTCTCTCTCTCTCTCTCTCTCTCTATCTATCTATCTTTTGGAGCTTAACGTAGTTTAACTGTTCGTAACATTGGACGATAAATGAAATCGGTGAAATGATGCCAAGTGATCTCGCGGTCCATGGAGCTTAATGCTGCTCGACATTCGTCTTCTCAAAATAAGAGAAACACCAAAAATAAACATTATCCGGGTAACTCTACTCCTGTAAAATTCGAACTCGCGATCTCTTGAATGTGAGGCAAACACGCTACCCACTCATTACCAAGGCGGGCACCACAATCTAAACACAAATAATCTGCTATGCTCTATTTAGCAATTTCTGTGGAGATTAGAAGTACTTCCTGCCTCAAACTAAGGTAAGGCGCTTCATGAAACGAAATGTTGTAGTCGGCTCAGCACTACCGAAGAAAGTCGATGTTGGAAAGCAAAGTTAGAAACAAACAAAAACAAGGAGAATGGGAGGCACACCGTCTTGCGTGAACACCTACGTTTGGAAAGGCAAGAAGTTGAAATTAATATTCCAGAAACAGCACCGTTGTTAACTATATGACATCTGCAGATGCCGTACTCCACCGCTGCAGTTGACCACGCAGTTTATCCCAGGTAGTACCAACTGTATTTTATAATCTCCAGAACTTCCTATTGCTCAAAAATGATATATACAATCCGTATTTATTTGGAAAGTATATTACAGCTCTTCGCAGATGCCAAAGTGCCGATTACTCAACAAAATTAAATAGTGGTTTCTGATGATTTTCCCTTTTGAATAATAAGTTAAACATTACATTTTAAAGTTGTTTTGTTTGTTTTATAAATATACAATTTCAGTAATTACTTTCTTCACCACCTAACTGGGTAAAGAGGTAGCGTTACGAGTAGCCGAGGTTGTTAAGGAACGGGGACGATGATTTGAGTTTTTTACTTTCTCTACCAAGACCTGTGTACATACATAGAAAGTCGAGCAAGTAAATTTTTGCAGACAAAAATTCGATGCCGAGATTTCAACGAAATAGATGTTTTGAGGACCTCTCAATCCATAATAAAAGAAAAATTTTTAGGAAATTGTGCTTATAGGATAAGTCTGTTAAATGCCAAATCTGGTATTTAAGTATATTGATGAGACAATATGGGACAAGAATATTTTCAGGACAATCCCCCAAAGAAAATTACCCTTTACAAGGAAGATTTTTGTTGTTCTTGTTTTAGAAATATTTGATGATCTTAAAAATGGTTCTATAGAACAGGTATATTAAAGATACTTACATGACAAATAAAATTTACATCGCGAATTTGTTGGAAAACGGTAATAGGGGAAAAACTTAAATGTAGATCTCGTTAAAACAATTTATGTCATATACATTTTTACTTTTTCCACGCTTAATATGTGTATAGTAGGTAGAGGAAGTATTGTACTTCACTCAAAAATCCGACATGCAGATTTCACCGGAAATATTTTTTTTTAAATCCCCTGAATCCAAAATTGGTATTTGATTTCTTAATTTACTATCTTCAAATACACTTACAGAGAGATTATACGTGCTTGCAAAATATCAAATGGCAATACACAGTAGAAGATACACAGTGGGTTTCAAAAGCAATACAAACTCTGGAAAGTCTTGGGAGATCGTTCTAGGGAAATGTGAAAGCTAACACCTCCAAAACACAACTGTAAAACTTTATAGCTGCGGGAAAGATAGTCTGTTTGGCAGAATAGTTATCGCGATATCATCTCAAAGTTGCACATATTCAGTAACCCCACTGAGATTCACAAAACTCCTGCATAGACATAAGCGTGGTACTCACCCCTTGGGAATTAGGTGTAACAGTGCTGCGCTGACTCACCTGAAAAGAGAGAGACCAATATTATACACTTGAGTAAACAATGTTCTGTACAACAGAAATATATACTTATGCCTATAAAACTCTACACAGTTACTCAATATCGCACTGTTTAATGCACAGCACAATTTTTTATACTAATTGTTGCCCATTAAATCAGTTTTGGAAAATCTATATTAATTTTTATTACACCATATGTTCAATTTTTGGTTTCGAAGCAATAGCCTCAGTTTCATATTGACGACTTTTCACGAAACTGCTTTTTCTCAGCATTAATAGGTTTCATAAATGCTATAGAAAACCCCGTGAAGCCAGCTTACAATATCTAATAATTTCACGGATGTAAATACAAATGTTGCCTTTCCATCATGATAACAACTTATTTGCAGCTCAGTATTTATAAACACTCTGCTCTTATAAATACTAGCATTCAAGTTTTTAAATATTTGTGTTTTCTAATAAAGGCCATAAAAACTAATGTACAAATATATTTGATTCACAAGCACCAAATAAAAAAGTTTTAAAAAATATGAACATTAACTCTCACGATATTTTCTATCAAGGAAAAATTCATAAACATCCTACACACACACACACACACACACACACACACACACACACACACACACACACACACGCACCCGCGGATAAGTTTGTTTTATTTTGTTTTTTCGCAGTTTTCCCTTATCCTGAGAAGACGAATGTCAAGTAACTTAAAGCTCCATGTACCCCAAGAGCATTTGAGCATCAGTTCACCAATATCATTCATCGTCCGATATGACCAATCAGGTTAAATGGCGTTAAGATAATACAAAAAAAAAATAACCAAGAAAAAAAGAATAAATATACGGCTTGATGATAGGAGCTAGAGGAAAAACACTAAAATTTCCTGCTGAGTTCATGAACTTCAGAAGTCACGTCTTCCTGACTTACTTATCTACGGAGACGATGATCTGTTAAGCTCATTCAGAGAGGTAAAATGAACGTCACTCATGCCAGTTCCTCACTAGGGAGTTTTAAAATATTCCCGATGAGTTGTGCAGATCTTTTAACACAGGAAGAGATATTTCCACATGTTAAATTATGGACTATTGGACCACCTTGTTCACAGAAAATTCAAAATAAACATTTAATTTGTCATGAAAATGTTGACATTTGAGTCAAAAGCGTAGAGTCTTTGGGATAAAACAAAAAAATTTAAACGTAGCTTTGGGTAGAGGGATTTTATTGAATATTTTAATGCCATATTCTTGAAAAATAGTGAAGATAAATATCAAAGTTTGTAGTTAACTGATTTTGGTTTTGATTTTCAGATATGCTGTTCATACTCGGAGCGTGTCGAAAGATGTAGTTTTGGTAAAACCAAACATTGAATATTTGGTTGGAATACAATACTATAGGTAATTGGCAGAGAAAATAAAAATCTGGTATGTTTTATCACATGATTTTCTCTACATCGCTGTAAAAAATTATTGCTAAAAACCTTATTCTTCTATCTTCTTCATCTAATCGAGAAAAACATAAGCAAACATTCTCTTATTACTTGCTTCTTTGTAAGTAGAAGAGAAATAAGGGAGCACACTAGGCTAAAGCGATAGTCAAATCTTATAAAAACTGGTTGCTGTGTAATTGATATCCGCTTCTTTGAATGACCAAGAGAAAAGTTACGTATGAGAAAAGATTTAAGTATTTTAGAACTGAAACCAATAACAAGGAATATCTCGTAAATTGTCAACTCCACGAAAAAAAAAAAGTATTACGTATTTTCTGCTTAAACCAGATCTAGATTTCTGTGTTTAAGTTTTTGACTATCATTTAAGGTTTACGAGTTAAACAAAATTCAACGAAATAATCCTCCAGAATAAAGAGGTCTTTAGAGGCATTTCCCAGCAAATTCTAGACATATGCTTTATTGGTCAAGTAAATGTCTATCTTAAATATAAGAGCCATTTTCCAAAAAGTCAAAACTTTAAAAATGTTTCCATGGTAATTGTAGACACATGGACGCACGGACACACACACGTGCAGAATATTTTCTGAAAATTCCTTTTTATTTAGGGGAGCCTAAAACGTGTATTTCCGGTGAAATCTCAGTATCGAATTTTTGGGTGGAAATAAATACCTTCTCTATGCACTATGTATGAAGTAAAAAAAGTAAAAATATAATAAAATATGTTAGAATTTTATGAATTATTACATTCAGGATAATTTAAGTACCAATATTAATGACCAATATACCCGCTACAATTGTTCTGAAGGAACAGTTACTCACGTAGCCTAAATATTCCCCTGTCGCATAAATAACCTCTGGAACATCTGCATATTATTTCAAAACTTTAGTTATTGCCCACATTAGAATTTCAAATGAACCAAAGCGTCCATGTTCCATATTACTATCGATATACGTTATAATTTAATGGAGTAGCTACAAAATTTGCATAGTTTTCTAATAACTTTCTGGGTTTCTATTCGTATCATCTAACTATGAGGAATCGCCTAAAACCCTTGAACGGAAGGCACTCAATTAAAGAGATACGGTTAGCAGTGATTCTGAAGTATTAAACCTCTTAGGGAGGTGCATGGAGCTTCATATTCCGTCACAGATGAGAATCGATTGGACCTCAATTGAATTTGACAGGAAAGAGAGGGATGAGGAAGGGTCGATCACATGTACTGCTCTAATTGAGGCCTCAACTACGTTAGCGGGGCCACGCAATGGATTTCGCTAGTTAGCTGCTAGTTGCCACGGGGGCGGTTCATTTTTATATTTTAACAGCGGGGCGTGGGGGGAGACGGGAGCTGAGGTACAAGCGCTCCCAATTCGCTGGAACACGAAAACTCCGGCCAGGCATCATGACAAGCACACTACCTGCAAGTTGTCAGGGAATAAGGGATTACCCCATCATTTCATCATCATGTTTCCAGCTCTGGGCCAGGAAATTAAACCACAAATATTTAAATTTGTCTTCTTGGGGAGGAGTTCTCCAAATACTTTTGTGTGGAAAACTCTCATTTTCTGACTGAGTTTACTTCCTACCGGGTATTTTCTTTAATTGTTCTTGAAGAGGGAAGTATAACAGTGAGGGGCCTACGTCAGGGGAACCAATTATGCACCACTTTCACTTCTGGAAATAATAGTATCCAGAACAAATAAAAAGTGGTAGTAAAAAGTCCAATAAAGTGTACAAAATTTCATAATAATATGACCCTAATACCAAAGAGGAAAATGTACTATAGGACATGCCAACAGAGAACGTGATAAAGATAAAAAAAAACAAAAAAAACTGATGTGCTCCATTCACATGACTCTCTCTAAATGTTCCATACACAAACTATCTTTATAAAAGATTATTATTTTATATACACCATCTAATCTACATAAACGCTAGCGGAATTGATATTATTATTTGCTTCCTTGTAAGTAAAAGAAAAATAAGGGCGTACATTAAGCTAAAGGATAGTCAAATCTTTTAGAGATTGGTTGCTAAGTGAAACAATTGAGATTGGGTTCGCTTTACATGGTCTTATTTAAAAAAAAAGTTATTTAAAATTGAACCCAAATAACAATGGATATCTCGAAAACGGTCAACACTATAGCAAAAACGTATATCATATAAATCATGTGTTTTAACGAAATCTACACTTTCTGTGCAGTAAGTTTTTTTTCTAACTTACGGTTTAACCATTATGCACAATTCTGCAAAAAAATTCATCCAGAATAAAGAGGTCTTCAGAGGTTATTCCTGGCCTTTTCGTTTTTTGAGCAATGCTTTGCAAAGAAAAACACACACACACACACACACACACATACACACTCACGCAAAGGGGCGTTTTTCTAAACATGGTTTTTTATATCCGATGGAATCTCGACATCGAATTTTTGGAATACAATACCTTTTCTAACTACTGTGTTCATTGTATGTGCTAGAAAAAGTAAAAATCTTATGTTTCGTTAGATTACTTTCTTTACTATTCCTCTATAAACAAGTTTTAATTTCCTGTTAATCAGGATTTTTAAAAGCCGGTCGATATGTGATGTCTTTGAAGTTCCTTGTTTTTTGCATGATTACGAGAAAAACCAATGACGAATTACCACTTGTAAAAAGCATACGTATTTGAAAACTCAAACCAATAGCGAGGAACATATACAAAATGATTAACGCCACAAAAAAAAAAAGTTATTTGGACACCAAACTGACTGCTTTAAAACTGACTGCTTTAACAATATCCACATTTTTATATTACAGGAATATCTAAGTCTTTTCAGAGTAAAGAAGACTTCACAGGCTATTCTCAGAAAACTCAGGACATAAATTTAATCCGCGATATAAATATTTTAAATCATGGTATTTGAATTGAAATCACTAAGATCCAATTTTGCGGACGTTGAACAATTTTCCATGTAAAGAGCACTTTACGGCAGGGCATTTCTGGAAAATCTTCGTATTCTTATGATATGCTAAACATGAGCATTAAGTTTAGTATTTAACCGACTTTTCAAATTTAGGTTATACTGTTTACATGCACATAGACAAATACACACAAAGACAGATGGATCTTCTTCTGAAACGGCATATTTAGGATTCAGTAAGCCGTAAATCGTGCATTTCCAGAGAATATCGGCATTCAATTTTAAATGCAATGTAAGTAGCAGAGAAAGAATTTTTATTTATTTATTTATTTTTTTTTTTTTTTGCAACTGACCACAGTCAGTCTGTTTTCTTACGCTAAATGTGGCTAATTCATTAGCAAGACAATGATCATGCGCAGTTGTAAGGAGATAAAATCATTTCCATTGTGTTCCAGGGACTATTTCTATTGCTGCAAAGAAAACACAACTTTTAATTCTTTGGAACCACAGTTCACTTAATCAGTCATCACATTGGGTGTTACGCTCTATTTTCAAAACTTTTCGTCTATAAATGAAAGTTAATAAAACCATAATTCAATGCAAGTGAGAAATTATAACATTTTAATCTTAAAACTATCCGTCTACTAAATATATCAGCTACAATAATCAGGTTAAGCTGAACGTCTTGTCAGTGTTATTTTGCAACCTACTAATTCGTTGCAAGTGAGAAATTATAACATGTTAATCTTAAACAAAAATAGAGTGTGCTAAAAATATCAGTTGAACGTGTTGTTAATGTTATTTTTAACCTACTATTATGTTACATCTAAAAGTGAAAGTATGTTTCTGAGGATGAAGAAACGTCTAATATCTAACTGGATCTAAGTCACAACACCGAAAAAAGGGGAGAATTATTTTAAAGGTAGTGCATATGTAGGCAAGCAGTGAAGTTTCCAGTAAGTGCAAATAGGAAACACGCTACTGGGAATACATATGAGGACACTATCATAGCGTGGTACAAAGAGAGTTTTTGGTGCACATGCGCTGTAAAGTGAAGAGAAAATATCCACACGTAATACAATTCCTAAACCGCAACCGCAAAGGCTGTAGCATACAGTTATTAAGTTATTACCGCATATATATGATAATTACATCCTTTAAAATTGTTTATACTGTTTAACTGAAATACTAAGCGATAATGGAAAGAGCTAATTGTGGAGTTACTATAGTTATTTTGATGCTGTTACCAATTTTGTACTGTTGTTCTTTGAGTACAATTCTACCTTTCATAAACTCTTAGGATAGAGAATGAAAATTCGAATTTGCAATTTAATGCATGATTGCAATTTTAAAAGTCCACTTTAGAGTAAGAACATAATATAATGTAATGTTTTTTTCGTAGTCGGCTTACCCTCACCTATTAGTGCTAACACCCCCTAGGACTTACAAGCAGATGCCTAGGGGTCAAAAGCCTGTCAGGGAGCCAACGACACAACCGCTTCCTTCCCACCTAGGCGTTACGGGTTCGATCCCAAGCACCCGCATGTGGGATTTGTGATGGACGAAACGGCGTCTGGGCGAGTTTCTCCGTGTCCTCCGGTTTCCCCTACCACTCCTTCCACCAGCTGTTCCACCTTTCCTATCATCCATTTCGCTTTCATTTCATATCATCCAAAATTTTCAGTTGACTTGCAACAATATATGGTTCAAAAATTATTTTTAGACCTGCATCAATATGGGCCTTAGGTTTCATTTTCCTTTTTTCTTACGTTCTATTCCTAATAAATTAGGAGGTGTAATTGCTCTAGTTATATCAATTGCAATTTTAATTTTTATACCTTTAACTATTACAAATTCCCGAAGTTATCCAATTAACTTCTTCACACTCATGCCTGGCTACGGGCCGACCCCTCGTTTCAGGTTGTGCATTCTGTGGTTTCGTGGCGTTGGCTCCCGACAGGCTTCTGACCCCTAGGCACCCGATTGTAAGTCCTAGGTTAGTGTCAGTCCTCATACGGGAGGGTTAGCCGACTACGACAAAAATAATTTGTAAGACCCTAATTTTACTTTAATATAAAACCATTTAAATAATATTTCATTTGTATAGATCTCTTTGATATCAGTTCATATCAGGTGTCTTTGGTTTGTAACAACTCATATTACGGTAGATATAGAGCGTAAGGTTAATCACTTTTATATCATTGAACACACGCACATTTACTCTCAGATCCATACTTCCAGATTCTGTGGGGCATTAGAAATAATTCTGGTTAAACAAAAAATTCCGCGTCCCAGCCGGGAATCAAACCCGGGGCCCCCGGTAACCAGATAAATATTTTTTTTTTTACAATATATGGTAGGATCTACCTGTCCTTGACACTTCTGACTGAAGCTCTTAGAATTTCCCCGTCTGGTGTTATGAAAGTGACTGTATATAAACTGTATTTCTCTTGTTCTTCCTTTAATGCGTGGAGTTACAGTGGCTAATTTAGCGGGAGTTACGTCCTACGGTGTTGGCATTACATTTTACAGTCACCAGCCATGTGAATAGATACTTTCGTTTCCTCATTTTACTGCGTTTTCTCTGCTTCCCTCCGCTCTGCTACTCGTATCCCTCCCGTCACGGCTGATGTAATTTTCCAACTTGATGTGTGACGGAGTTTCCTGCCTTGATCTACAAACTTTTCCTCCAGTTCGTTGGAAGTGATGCATCTGTGTTACAATGCTTCATTTTCCACACACGCTCCAGACGGAAGCCCAACGTTCTGAGTTAAGTGGGTAGTGACGTAGCGACTGCTTAGTATTGCGTACTACTAACAAACAGCTGACAATATTCATTTTCAACGCTAATTTTAAAATACAATGCATTTGTAATCCCTCATAAATATTTATGAAAAGAGGTAGTACTAATGAATACAAGAAGTAGTAAATAATAAACATGATAATGTAAATATATATATAAAAATAAGAGAATGTTAGCATAAGCCTAGTTATAAGAGACGAAATAGCTGACATTGTACATTGCAGAAGAAAATACTTTAAAAAAAAATGGCGTGTTATTTCGCTCTTTAACTACAGTGGTTCTCAGCGTCCCATTCTAAATTGGGTGTGAAAGACTGCTTAATTTTGCTCAGAGGCCTCTTCATTATGCTTGAGGTAAGTCTACGAAACGGGACCAACGGTTTACCTCCCTTCTGAAGGAAGCCTTGCTAAGGATTTTACACCCACCCGAAAAAATACATCGTTCTCCGCCGGGTTTGAACCCGCGACCATGGGTATATGAAGTTAGCATGGTAACCATTACCCACGGAGGGCCACAGAAATCTTTCGCAACGTTTATGTGGGCAAAAGCAATTTTCTCTTTTTTCATTTTCCTAATATTTACTTTGTTTTTCTGTTTGATACCGTTTGCTTTTTGTTTCTAATACACGCATACATATACACATGTACAAACACACAAACACCCATGCCCAAGACGGGATACGAAACCACAATCCCCTGCGCCACGAAGCACCAAAGCGAGGCACTTTAGCGAGCGCGGCCACGGCGAGCGGCTAATAATTTTTTGATTAGTGTTTAAGCCCGCTTTTACAACTCAGGCATCGCAGGCGATATATCTGATGAAATATGGAATGAATATGGAGCACTGTGATGGCGGGGGAAACCCGAGAATCCGGAGAAATGTATAAAAGAATGTCCTTAAGTTAAAAAGAAAATGTAAGCTTGAGGGAGTGGTGAGATTGTGAACGTTTCTGAGAGTAGCCTAAGTGAAATAATAGGATAGAGACGCTACTGGGAGCGGGAAAAACAAACAAATTAGAGCACAGTTTTAATGCTTAGGTAGAACCAGGCTGTTGAATATGTATTCTACAGAGACGCAAGTTCTGACACAGTTCTTCAGTTATATCTATTATATATCACATTATATATTTGTGTGATACGCGACATCTAAGTTTCATTTGTAAGTGAAGGCATATAATCCAATTTCAGCTAAGATCTCAGAGAATTATAAATGTAAATTGTGTATATTGGCGGTAACAAGATGAAATAAAATACTCAAACTAAAAGTTACAAATGTGTTATCTCTGAAATTGTTCCTTTAGTCGTTTATGCCCCGTTAAGTTATACTTCCTCGACCGAGCAACCTAACTAGCGAGAGGAAAAATATGAATAACGTATTACAAGCACAAATAATAATAAAAATAATCAGATATACAAACGAGTAATAGATGCGACCGTTACACAAGCATGACTTGAAAGAAAAATGGATTATACGAGTATGAAAAATTGTTAACATAATCAATGTTTTGTAATTTGTTTAAGAATAGAAGTTTGGGCAAAATTCTTCTCTTTGGAAGCAAGGGCCTTTGATTTCTTTTTGGATTTGGTAAGACAGAAACAGCTTATGAAGACCCTATCATTTTGAGCTCCAAAAACTCCATGTTGATCGCGTTTAAATAGACATTATGTGCATGTTTGCCTAGCATTTGCTCACGACTGTTTTTTTGTTTGCACGAGCCCACGTAAAGCAGCATAATATCGTGAGTATCATAGATGGATCTGCTTGATTATTAAATAATTCGTCTCAGCCTTGTATATTTCCCAAAATATGCAAGAAAGCTACTGTAGATATTTTGCATATATAAAATTGTAAAAAGGACTGTGTATGAGGAATTTGTTAAAAATGAAAACAAACGATACATTTTACTTTCTCTACACGTACTATGTACATAGTGTATAGAGAAGGTATTGCACTCCACCAAAGAATTGAATAACGAGATTTCACCAGAAATATATGTTTTAGGTTCCCCTGTATCCAAAAAAAGTATTTTCAGAAAAAGGTCCGTGTGTGTGTGTGTCAGTGTGTCCGTGTGTCAGTGCGTCCGTGTGTTTGTGAACACGATAACTCAAAAACGAAAAGTCGGTAAAATACCAAACTTGGTATTTACGTTTAGTATCTTCCAGGCATACGACACGAAGATTTTCAAGAAACCCCCCACCCCAAACTACCCTTTACATGGAACTTTTTTCGAAAATTTTGATTTTCTCGAAAATCATATATTAAAGATATTTACCTGACGAATAGAATTTATATTTTGAATTTTATGGGAATAGCCTCTAAAGACTACTTTATTCTGGGTGAATTTACGGAATTTTGCATAACTGCTAAACTGTAAGAGAAACTTACAACACAATAAATGTAGAGCACATTAAAACACATAATTTATGTTGCATACATTTTTTTCGTGGAGTAGATAGTCTTTTAGATATATCTTATTTTTTTGTTTCAGCTTTGAAAAACATACTTTTCTCATACAGGAATTTGTCAACTCCTGTCCATACAGAAAAAAAGAACTTCAGTCACATAGCAACCAGCTTTTGACTATTACTTTAACCTATGCTACTCCCTTATTTCTTTTCTATTTACAAGGAAGCAAGTAATAAGACTAGTTCTGCTAAATTTTTGTCGATGAGCATGAAGTAAATAGAAGCATAAGACTTTTAACAATAATTGGTTGCAGAGATGTAGAGAAAGTCATGTGAATGGAACACATCTGATGTTTGCAATATTAGTTTTAAAATTAGGTTATTACGATGTTTTAAATTTGCATACTTCTAATTTGGCTTGGCAATCAAAATTGTGATATGGCGTACCAACAATTAAAATTTGCTTTAAGAGAGGAGAAGTGGTCGTGGTGAAGTGGTCAGCTGGTTACTGGCTGGGATGGGGAATTTTTCTTTAACTAGAATCATTTCACAGCGTCTAGAAGTACACACGTGAGAGTGAATGTGAGGGTGTTTAACGATATAATATTGAAAAATAGAGATTATAAATCCGACACTTCAGCGAGAAAACACCAGCAGTTGCTTCTAAAGCAAAGTCTTCACAGTTAACTTACTTAACTGAACCTTTAAAACAACTATTTTAACTCTAAATAAAAACATTGGTGTGTTCAATTCACATGACCATTTTCTACATCTGTGTGGCAAATTATTGTTGTTTAAAAGCTTATTCTTCTATCTATTTCGTGCTAATCAAGACAAAAATTAGCAGAAATGGTCTGTTAATCTACTTCCTTATAAGTAAAAGGGAAATAAAGGAACAGACTAGGCTAAAACGATAGTCAAATCTTTCTAGAATGCGGTCGCTATGTGATTTTTTTTTTTTTTTTTTTTTGCATGGCAAGGAGTTAACAAATTCACGTATGAGAAAACTTTAAATATTTTAAAACTGAAATACACGGATGCACGTACGCACGTAGACCATTTTCTAGAACTGCTTTTTTCGGATAAAAGGGGATCCTAAAACATGTATTTCCGTTGAAGTCTCGTTATCGGATTTTTGGGTGGAGTACAATACCTTCTCTATGTATATACTAAATCTATACTAAGTAGAAAACAAAAAACAAAAAATTAGAAGTTTAAGGGGACTACATAAACAAACAATAAATATAATAATAATTAGCATGTGCAATTAAGTACAGTGAAGTTTAACATTCAATTCAAATATTATCGCTCCTTGCAGTTCTCTTTTCTTAAAAATGCCCCATTCTGATAAAACAATGAAAACTGGTAGAACATGCTGTAAA
This sequence comes from Hymenopus coronatus, assembly GCA_030762935.1. Classification (NCBI taxonomy): domain Eukaryota; kingdom Metazoa; phylum Arthropoda; class Insecta; order Mantodea; family Hymenopodidae; genus Hymenopus; species Hymenopus coronatus. The sequence goes on from CM060890.1 coordinate 107,420,589, forward strand.
CTACAGCAAAATAAAGTTTCAAATTAATTGGCATTTAAATTAAGGTAGAGATAAAACAAACTGCTCTATTTTGTGACTATCAAATTAAAGCGCAGGAACTATAGTTCCAGGTATATCGCACATGTTCTATCTGTGAAAATACAACACAGTAAAAGGGTAAAAGAAAAATGAGTTCATTGAACTGGAGTTATATATCATCCCCCTCAATACACACCCAAATATTGCCGCTGATATGTTACCATAAATATCTCTAGCAAAATACTGTGTGGCTACGTCACTGAAATGAATGATGACCGCAGGGAAACGAACACGCCAAATGCATCAACATTACATGAAAAAACCAATATATCCAAGCTGATTACTTTTTATAACCTATCATGTTTAAGCTTCTTTTTTTTTTTTTTCTCTCTTTACTTTGTTTTGCCGTATTATTACTGTTTATTACTGTTTTCTTACTTTTACAACACACACATATACACAAACATATAACACCCATGCCCAAGGCGGGACTCGAACCCACGATCCCCAGCGCTACGAAGCACCAAAGCGGGACGCCTTGGCGAGCGCGGCCATGGGACCGGCCTAGCGGTAGTATTACATATCTACTGAACGAAAGCAGGCGCGTAATTCACAGATCAAGCATAAACGAGATCATTGACAGAAAATTGAGGGAATTTTAATTATTTCAATACTACATCTCCAAACAAAATACTGTCCAGATGTTTTCACTTCATGGAGATCACAGTTTATATATAAAGTCCTCCTAGAGCCGCTAAAATCTTAAACGTTTATAAAGACCGTAATATTTCGAGTATAAAAGAAAATATCTGATGTGTTCCATTCACATGACTTTTTCTATATCTCTGCAACAAATTGTTGTTAAAAAGCTTATGCCTCTATTCAATTCATACTAATCTTGAAAAAATCAGCAGAAATAGTCCTATTACTTGCTTCCTTGTAAGTGGAACCGTAATAAGGGAGTGCTGTTGGTTAAAGTGATGGTCAAAAGCTGGTTGCTATGTTACTGAAGTTCCTGTGTTTGTACTTTTTTTTTTTATGTTTTTTAAAGCTGAAACCAAAAACAAGGAGTATCTAAAAATCGATCAACTCCACGAAAAAAGTAGATGAAATAAATTGCGTGTTTTAAAGTGCTCTACATTTTTTGTGTGGTAAGTTTTTGTCCATCTCTTACGCTCTAGCAGTTATGCAAAATTCCGTGAAATTCATCCAGAATAAAGTAGTCTTCAGAGGCTATTCCCAGAAAAGTCAAGATATACATTTTATTTGTCAGGTAAATATCTATAATATACGAAATTTTAATCAAAATCGTTAAAGCCATTTTTGAGAAAATAAAAATTTTCGAAAAAAGTTCCATGTAAAGGGTAGTTTGGGTTGGGAGAATTTTTCTCAAAATTTTCGTGTCGCATCCCTGGAAGATACTAAACTTAAATACATAATTTGGTATTTTACCTACTTTTCGTTTTTGAGTTATCGTGTTCACAGACACACGGACACACATACACAGGGACCTTTTTCCGAAAATGCTTTTTTTAAATAAAGGGGACCCTAAAACATATATTTCCGGTGAAATCTCGGTATCGAATTTTTAGCTGCAGAGCAATACCTTACTTTTGCCTTGGATTTTTTCTCTACTGATTAGATGACGATGAAATAAAAAAATAGCTAATGCAATACACCTTATTTTCAAGTCCCCTCCGTGGTGTAGTGGTTACCATGCTAATCTTTAAAATCCAAGATTGCAGGCTCAAACCTGATGGAGGGTGAGGGATATTTTGAATACAAAAGTCCTTAGCACGGTTTCCTTCGAAAGGGAAGTAAAGCCGGTGGTCCCGTATAATGTTTATTTCCACGTAAAAGAAGCCCATACAAGCTGAGCCCTTGTCATCATAGCACATCACGAACTAGAAATTCAAATCCGACCAAGGAAACATCACAACAATGCCCTGTGCTCCACTAAGGAGATACAGGAAATACTATTAGGTCACCTTATTTTCTATGTGAAAACACACAAAACACCACAAATTGTAAAAGTGTTTTTTGTGGGGGGCGGGGGCTTCAGGCTAAAACATCGTATCCATTATTACCTATTATTGTTATTTTACTCCATGGCACGACAGCTCACGGGGAACCTTGGCCTACCGCCCGGCCGCTGCGTCCCTCATCTCGGTCCACTACAGACGTCATGGATGGGGTGCAGTATTGGAGGGTGAGACGTGGTCAGCGCCTCGAATCCCCCCGGCCGGTTTAATGCGGTCCTCATGACCTGGAGCCGCTACTTCTCCATCAAGTAGCTCCTCAATTGGCCCCCCAGGGAGCTTACGAGGCTGAGTGCACCCCGGGCCAGGTCTCCCCACGCCGGTACTGGGGATCGAACCCAGGTCTCCCGCTTGGTAAGCAGCAACGCTACCACCGCGCTAAGGAGACGACCACCTATTATTGTTATTATTATTACTATTAATCCAAACTTACTTTGATCTAATTCACGATTAAGTAGACATCTATAGGTTTAAAAGTTTATCAGCTGCGAATTTACACATTAGTTTGGATTAGGCACTTTTGAAAAAAATGCACTTTCTTCGGAGCAGGGCAGCACAAAACCAAGGTAAAGAAACTTCGGATGCGTTACACTCATATGATTTTCTCTAGCTGTTTTGCAACAAAACATTATTTTTAAAAAGCGCATTTTTCTATTTCAGTTTAATCCAGATAAACATTTGCATAAATGCTTATGTTATACATTTCCTTTTAAATACAAAAGAATAAGGGAATACACTAGGTAAAGCTATATTCAAGATTTTTAAAGCTGATCATAGTTTGTCAGATTTTCTTGATTAGGAGCAAGAAAAACTAATAACATTCCATTTGAGAAAGTAAGAAAATAAAAATGAAAACTAATATGGAATAAATAGGGCATGGTTGATTCCACAAGAAAATTTATTTGGCACAATTTGTGTTTTTAAAGCAGATCTGCATTTTTTGTATAGTACAGCTTTGTATATCCTTTATGTAAAGTCATTCAAAATGAAGAGACTTCAGAGAATATTACAGAACATTCTAGATATAATTTTTATTTGCCATCTAAACAGATTTAATACGCGGCACTATAATCAAAATTGTTATAGTTTTTTTTGACAAAACAGAACATTTCCAAATATATTCCATTTAAACCCTTAAAGGGTAGTTGATGCTTAGGCGATTTTCCTTTAAAAATTGCGTGTCGCATTATTGGATGATTTCCTTTCTTCTCCTTGTGTATAGAGCTTACACCCCCCCCCCGGACTTAAAAGCCAACCCCTGAGGTCATACGCCTGCTGAGGAACAAAGTCTATGGCTCAGAGAGGAGCAGGGATGAATGATCTGTCCATTGGATGGGTGAAAGTGAGGAAATTGATGATATGAAATGACGGTGAAATAGATACAGAAAAAATGACTATGGTGAAGCAACTGGTGGATTGAATGGCGGAGGGAAACCGGATAATCCGGAGAAAAGCCACCCAGAGGCTGCTTTGTTCACCACAAACCACCACATACTGTTCCCTGTAATCGAATCCAGGCCACCCAGGTGATAGGTCAGAGACGAGTGGTCTAACCACTCGGGTATTGCGCCGCCACCATATACGTGGGGAGTAGTGAACTTAAATAAATGTTATATTTAAGCAACTTTTCGCTTTTAAGTTATGTTGCCCATAGACACACACACCGTCTTGTTCCAAATATGTTTTAATTCGTGGCCCTCAAAACACGCATTTCCGGTAAAATTCTTGTCTAAAATTTTTGGGTCCTCTATATACTGTATAGAGATGTACATTGTATATGGTAGAGAAAGTAAAAATGTAGACAAACTTAGAAACAAAAGATCAAAGAAAGGAGGATCAGTTAGCAGTTTGATTGTTAGCTGGAAGTCTCTAGTCACCTTGAAACAGAATATGCAGAGCTATGCCAGGAAATAATCGAGCAGATACAAGCGCAAATGAACCCTTGCACCTCATCAGTGTGCAAATAACTTCACAATCAGCAACATTATTCCAGGGAAACGCTTTGAATTGGCTGCTGCGGCTTAAAATACAACAGGGAGCATGAAACACCGCTGTTTGGCATATTGAACAGCTTTAGAATGAATCACGGTAATTAAAACTTCGCGCGGAGCAAAACGGTAGCAGATCATAGGCAAATTTATTGTCACATGCGGACCTCGATTTGCCATTCATTTGCTAGCAACGTAATGCAGAACAGTTTATGAAACCAGGCATGAATACGCCTTGCTCAGAAATTACTACCTTGGGAACATTTAATACTCTTTGTTCTGCATGGCTACTGCCAGTACAAAGAAAATGGCCTGCCTTATCTCAGTGTTATATTACTTATCGTTACGTTAATTAAAACTTTATTTTTATGCGCGTTGATGGTATGAGGACGGCGTTTAATGCTAATATAATATCACAAGAAAGCTTACAGTAATGAGGACGGTGCTCAACTAAACGACTTTGTCGTGCATTTCTCCAAATGTGCGCTGTTGATAAACATGCGGCACGTAATGCTAAAACTAGCACCAAGAGCGAACTTAACCCAACCAAGCTTTCTAAGTTCGTTCACCCCTCTATTCTTGTTAATCCTCGCGCTATCCTCTGCGACAGTTGCACCCAAAGACTGCAATAAAAGTGGCAGTGCTTTTCAGGGTAATAACTAAACAGCTATGTATTCGACCACAAACCTTCCAGCTGAAGACACATATTGACCAGCCTTTTGAGAGTTCAAGAAACGAGGCCAATCGTGTGGAAAAATCCTAAGCAGGAAGTGCTGCTATAAATCAAACCGTTGTCGAGGATAGCGCGTCAGTTAATAAATCTTTGACATTTGGAAAATCCACAGCATTTTAAGACACCCTATTGAAATTGATATACCAGTTATGTATGCACACTTATATTGATATGTTTGGCATGTATTCGAAATTCAACATACAATTATTTATTTCTCAAAGTTGGAGCGTTATTTAAAAAAAAACTATAAGTATTTAGTTTTTAGAAGGAGTATGCGATTTTTTAATAATTTGTTTCGAAAATATTACAGTGTGGAGTATTTTGAGTATGGACAAGTGTTGGCAAAAAGGATTGGAAGTAACCAAGGTTTAAATTTGGGAGCGCCTATTAATAAGCATGCGTCTGCCCTTTAAAACGTTTGTTACGTATTTAGTGCGCACCAAGTGGTAAAAACGATATATTTTCTTAAAAATGATTTTATTTTATTATGAAAAATGTTTAACTTTACCCAATGTTTGGTCAAATTTTACAATATATAAGATATATAATTGAAATTTGTATCAGTATACACAAAAATATTGATATTCTGTTATTAATAATATTAATAAGGTTAGTTAAATAGTATTTTATTGATTAATTCATTCTTCTATGAAGATAAACCATGCGGTGCATTTTTAAAAATATTCATATACAAATTTACAGTAAAGAAGTTTTCAAATAAATCTGTTATACTTTTTTAATCAGCCCTAACTGTGCAGAAAAAATATTACCTTTTGCACTCACCCAAAACTTTTGATTTTCCAAAATTTAATGATTTATTTTTTAACATTTTCTTCAATGGAATTATGAGAGGAAGTATTAAATTGTTTAAGCAAATAGCAAAGCATTTGTGTGTGTGTGAGTTGCTGTGGGCAGCTAAGCTCAAAAACGAAAACGTTGAACAAAACACTTGGTATTTAAGTTAACTATTTTCCAAGGATGCAATACCAAAATCTTCAAGAAAAATTCCCGACCCCACTAACCTTTGCACAGGAAAACGTTTCCAACATTCTCTTATTCTCAAAAATGCTCTTATGATTTTTACTAAAATGCATATACTACAGATTTACATGACGAATAAAATATAAACCTTGAAATTTCTGGGAATAGTCTGTGAAGTCCTTTTATTTCTGGATGACTTTGCATGGCTGGTAAACCGTAAGAGACAGGCAAAATTTTACTATGTAAAAATGTAGATCTCTCTAAAACACACAATGAATGTCATATACATTTTTTTTTTTTTTGAGTAAACCATTTGAGATATTCTTCGTTATTGGTTTGAATTTTAAAATACTCTGTTTTTCTCAAATGATAAATTTTTGTTTTATTCCTGAAAAACTAAATTTCAATCACATAGCAACCAACTTCTAAACGATTTCATTCTAGCTTTAGCATAATACATTCCCTTTTTTTCCCTTCTACTTATAAGGAACTAAGTAATAAGACTATTTCTGCTAATGTTTATCTTAATTATCATTAATTAAATGGAAAAACAAGCTTTTGTAGTCGTGTAATTGGAACACACAGGTCTTTTTATCACTGAAGCTCACAGTACAAAACGATAGATGCAATACCGTTTTAAAATATATATTTAAAATATGCGTATTGTGGCAAAACGTAAAAATATATGTGAGATTTAAGAGAAAACTAATTAATAAAACAATCAAAAAAGAAAAAAAAAAAGTATGTTTGAGGAATTTTCGTTTAGTTTCTCCTTAACCGATAATTCCCCTTAATGAATGTTTATGCAATAATGTTGAAAATAAAAGTCTGCAGGTATATAAGTTAGTAAGACTACTGTAGGTGAGAAAAAATCTGTGCGTAAATGACACATTTTAATATTTTAAGCTATATAAGCTAGAAGTGTACGCAATAAAATCTCTGAAGAAATATTCTATAGAACACTTGAAATTGTTATTCAAAAAATCTTTAACCAGGACAGATGTTGAGTAAGGCGACAGCAGAAAAGGATTGCGTTTAAAAACTTTACTCTGCAGTAATAAGAAGCGCTAGGAATACTTCAAATCCTTTCAGTTTATTAGCAGCAGTCTAGGACAAACATGAAATGCTCAGGATGCTCTGCTGTTTATAGCTGTGTTTAAGTAAGCCATGAAAACATTCTGCTGCCTGTAATGCGCAGTTGGCAAAACGCTTTTCTGCTTAACATGCACATCCAAAGCAAACCGCTGATGCATGGACATTTTCTTGATGTGGTTTCACCATTTAATCTAGTCTGGTTGTTTCTCAAAATGCAAACTTAACCATTATTAAAACGATCCGCCTAGTTCCTTTGCGGAACAGTAGCGCTTTAGTATTCCTCGTAATGAATTTAAAATCCCTTAAAGCTCCTTTGAGGTTGAATAACAGCTTATGTCTACAGCTACCCACAGGATTCTACTTGCAATGCGACAGAGAAGTGAAAACATGACAAGAGGGATGGAGCGTTTTGTTTACAATTAGTAAATACCTTTTCGGTGTGTGTATTCTTCTATGTTAATAAAAATGCATAGCCCGATAGTTCTAAGTGCTTTAGGCAATGATTTCCTCTCCAGCACACAAGCTGAAAAATGTATTCATAGTCATGGCTTATAATCCTGCAAGCTCATTTGAATGTGTACCAATTAATGCGACATAGGCTATGAAAAATAGATGAGAATATTCAGTGAGGTGGCGACGCAACTCACATTTGGGACCCGGGTTCGATCCCCGGCTACCGCTCACTCTGACTCACGGATTTTTCGAGGTTTCCCCGAGTTCGACACGTGAACCCTGTGATGTTTTCTTATCTATCACGATTTCCTTCCCATAGCTTCTTCTTCATTCCGTTTCTCCCATCATCTTTCCCGTATGATTGCAGGTTCTTGGTGTGGACAGATGGCGAGGATGTATTTGCAATGGAAATTTATTCCCCGTGGATACTAATGTCAGGTGGCTATCAGGTCAACAGATGACTTTTGCGCTTTCTCTGGCGGCTCAGCTGTGGGTTGGGCTCGGAAACGTTAGGGAATATATCGCATCAAATGGCCTGTCTATCCTACGATTCCGTCATCAGATACTATTCTCCTGGGGAGGAGGTGTTAGCCACAGTAAATCTGGATAGGTCCCAGTGCTTGAGGTGTCCCCCTCTTTTAGAAGAAAATAATCTATAAAATAATTATATTTATTATTATCATTGAATCTCCATTATTAACCTTATTTCACAAAAGTACGCTAGGGCAATACATACGATAAGTACAATAACATAATATAAAAAAACCTGATGTGTTCCATTCACATGACTTTCTCTACATCTCTGCAACAAATTATTCTTAAAAAGCTTATGCTTCTATTTACTTCATATTAATCCAGAAAAAACAGCAGAAATAGTCTTATTACTTGCTTCCTTGTAAATAGAAGCGGAATAAGGGAGTAGCATAGGTTAAAGTGATAGTCAAAAGCTGGTTGCTATGTGACCGAAGTTTCTTTGTTTGCAAGGACAGGAGTTGACAAATTCCTGTATGAGAAAAGTATGTTTTTTTAAAGTTTAAACCAAAATCAAGGAATATGTCAAAAACTATCAACTCCGCGAAAAAAAAGTATATAACATAAATTGTGTGTTTTAACGTGCTCTACATTTGTTGTATGATAAGTTTTTGTCCATCTCTTACGGTTTAGCAGTTATGCAAAATTCCGTAAAATTCATCCAGAATAAAGCAGTCTTCAGAGGCTATTCCCGAAAATTCAAGATATACATTTTATTTGTCTTTATTATACGATATTTTATTCAAAATCGTTACAGTCATTTTTGAGAAAATAAACATTTTCGAAAAAAGTTCCATGTAAAGGGTACTTGTGGATGGGCAGATTTTCTTGAAAATCTTCGTGTCGCATCCTTGAAAGATACCAAACCTAAATACCAAGTTTGGTTTTTAATGGACTTTTCGTTTTTGAGCTAAGCTGCCTACAGACACACACACACACACATACACACAGACAGGCACACACACGGACATTTTTCTAAAAATGCTTTTCTTTTTATTCAGGGAGTCTCAAAACATCTATTTCCGTTGAAATCTGGGTATCGAATTTTTGGATGCATTACAATAACTTTTCAATACACTATCTACATAGTGCGTATAGAGAAAGTAATAAGTAATTAGAGGAGAGCAGCACTCAAACATCAGAATATTTCTCACAGGTCATTCCTTGTTCTTTCGCTTTTTTACGCTCCTCGTATGGAGGACCTACAAGTCAAGTGTCTGTGGTCAGGCGCTTGTTGAGGAGCAGAGGAACTCTGGATCAGAGAGAGAGAGAGAGAGAGAGAGAGAGAGAGTAGCCAGAATGGGTGATCACCCCGATACCTGGTAAATATATTAAGTAGGCCAAGATAATAGGAAACGTGATGGAGCAATTGGTGGAATGAATGGAGGGAAAAGAGGACCCGAAGACTACCTACCCTCCTTCGTCCACCACAAATCCCTTTGCAGTCACCTGGTATTGAATCTGGCAGGCGAATGGTTATAGGTATTCCATGGTCACTTAGATAACATAAGAAGTGTGCAATAAAATCATAAGTTTCTGTTACATTCATATCACTTTTCCACCCACTATTGTATATAATATATCGACTCCACAAACCAAGAGTGGCTACTAGGTGTTTCATTTTAATTTCCTGGTTTATACACACCCCTTCACATGATATTTCCATTCATTATCGTTTATTTTATATAGATTCCACAAACTGTCTTCACCAATAATTATTTTTGTATGTACTTCATGGTAATCGATGTAAACTTTTGCAGAAATACTTCGTTACAAGCAGTTAAATGTTTAAAAACAGGCCCTATATGCTGGAATAAAATGCCATAGTTAAAAAAGTTGCCCTTCCGAATGTGGGATTGATCTATTCAGATCTTCACATTTGCCTTTCTCCTTATGATTGTTTTAATATCCATTATTATTATTATTATTATTATTATTATTATTATTATTTAATTTAATTGAACCTCTCTTAATTTTATGCGACACACAATTGAATAGCAATTCACTTTAAAAAGACAAAATTATGGAAAACTTCAACCAAATGATAACATACATTCCGAAATTGGCTGATGTCAACAAATTCTTGTTTTAAATACACTATGGTTTAAAATAGTTATACATCATCTGTATAGCATGTCCATTTTTTCTATCTCTTATGGTTTACCACTGATACAAAACTGTAAAAAGTTCTTTCTGAATTATAGGCTAATCCCCGAAATGTAAATAAATGCCAAGTGGCTCAGCTGCCCCGTACTTAACCTGTGCAGATATCCCTTCTCAAGTTAAAAGAGTTGCAGAACTCAAAGGGGCTATTTCAAATTAAAACCTGCCAGTGGAGGTTACGTGAGAGCGTCCTTCGTTTTACCCCCTAATGAGCGCGACCCTCTCACCGTTCCTCTGATAGAATTTCATTTATTTCTTTTCTTGTTTTTCTTCCCGAAGTTCTTCAAATTGTTCCAAAGATAAGTTGAATTTTATTATTATTATTATTATTATTATTATTATTATTATTATTATTATTATAGTAGTATATTCTATTTTGGCTTATCGTGATGTATCTCTGAAATTTAAGCAAACATTTTAAAAAAACAAATATATATTATTTCATAATAAAATAATATGAATTCTAAAATTTAAGAAAATATATCGCTTTCCAACTTGGAGCACATTAGCTACCAAATAACGCAGTATCCCCAACTCTAAACCTTATTTTCTTTCAAACTATTTTCCAACACTTTTACATACTCAAAATGTTCCAAATGATCCAATTTTTTATTAATTTATTTCAAACGTCCTTTTAAATACACATTAAAGAAAATGGGCATGTTACTTTTTCGAAATAGTGCTCAAATTTTGATAAATAAATTATTAAATTCTGAAAAATCATGAGCTCTGAGGTGGAATAGCTTTCTTCAGTAACTAGTGATAATATAAGAAATATAATACGACAGATCTATTTTGAAATCACTTTCTGTAAAGCTGGGTGTTTGCTTGTGTATATTTTTTAAAATGCATTACTTACTTTAATTAATGGCAGGTTTTAATTAAAAATTATGAATTTAGGCAGTAAAAGTTATTATTTAACTAATTATGAAAGGTAGCATGCTTTAATTGTATGCTTAACGACCCTTAAAGTTGCTGATCATATCGGACGATGAATGAAATTGGTGAAATGATACTCAGATGATCTCGGAGTCCATGGAGCTTAGAGTTATTCGACATTCGTCTTCTCAGGATAAGGGAAACCCCCGAAAAAATCTTATCCAGGTACTCACCCTGAGCGAGATTCGAACTCACGACCTGTTGAATGTGAGGCAGACACGCTACCACCACACTACCTAGGCGAGCGATTAAACAAATTATAATTTATGCGGTCTGTTCAAAGATGTTACACGGGTATTCTGTTTGGGTAATTGACTGGTATTGACCGCCTCCTTGGTCAAGTGGTCAGTGAGCTAACTTCTCACCCGGAGCTCCCGGGTTCGATTCCCGGCTGGGGCCGAGAATGTTTCTGTAATTATTCCCTCCCCCACAGAGTCTGGAAGTATGACATACGTGTGCTTAGTGATATAAAATGATTAACTTAATATTCTAAAAACATACAGTAATACGAGTTGTCTCACAAGTCAAAGCCGCCGATATGACCATTGAAGCTAAAGGGGACTATACAAATGAAATAAATAATAATAATAATAATAATAATAATAGCAATAATAATAATACAAATTGTCGTGTCTAGACTAAACACAGGAGCGTACAATGTATGAGAGACTGAATAAATAGTGTAACCAGGACACCAGAGATCTAGTTCCCGTGGTTATGGGTTCAAACCGGGTGGATGACGATGGACTTTTTGGGGCTTAAAACCCTTAGCATGACTTCCTTAGGAAGGGAAGTAAAACCGTTGACTCTGTGTCCATGCAGCCGAAATTCAAACTCGCTAGAATTTTGATTCACGACAAATACATCACTTATTGAATGTAATAACTGGTATAAATGTCAATAAGATATCTTTTATACTACGGATTTTGTAAATTTCACAGACGCATTCATGTATATACTGCTCTTTGTAAATATCTGTTATCATAAATATATATGGCTATAAATAACAATGAATATATGTTATTTGAATTCAAATTTTATTCGCAGAGTTTGTAAGTTTTTCATGGATTGTATACTGATGATTTTCCAAATTTCACAGATGCATCACCTTAATTATGTACTACTCTTTGTAAATTATATTTTGTCTTCAGTAGCTAAATATCACTACAAATAACAACATGGGTTGTATATTTATGAGGTGTTTCCCTTTACCGTGGATGACGAGCGGTGGCAACTCGACGTCTTGCATGTGGAGAGAGGGAAGGTTTTGTTTTCCCTTGGCGAATGTTTCAAAGTCTGTGTTGGACGTTATCTTTGTACCCGCATGTCCCAGGCTACTGTCAAAGCGACTCCACTTGCCTTCGCTTTGTGAATATGAGCTGCTATAATTTATACTGGCCTGAGCTCAGTATTTTTGCTCTATTGTGGGCCCCAATTAGTCTTTTCTCTGGTGGTAGAGCACGGGCATTACGCTAAACTGGGACGGTTATCAATTCCTTTTATGTCTGCACGCCACTTCGTAATACGCCTCCAATAAGCCTCCAAATGCAGAGCACTGGGGTTTTAATGCAAGCAGCCGTAATCCGCTGGAAGGAAATTCGGCTTTAATACAAAATCCTTTGAGGATGTGTACACTTAAACGGGCATTAACTGTTCAAAGCGTTATTTGTCGGGTAAGTTCAAATACCAAAATAAGAATCCGGCTAATTATTCAGGAGCTATTGGATGTTTTTATGCCTCGCATGCCACATGAAAGACATTGTTTTCTGTAAAGGTAGCTTCTTACAACACCTGCTAAAACGCGTACTAAGTACGCAAATCCGTCATCAATAGATGGTATAATTTACGTGTTAATCATCTCTAAGCTCTGCAATGAACACAGGGCACCATTGAAAGGCACGTGTAACCAATACAAAGTGTGAATAAAAGCAGGAGAGGTTGGCTAGTCTATAAAATTCTTAATATAAACATCTCGTCACAGATCTCAAAGACAGAACTAGTTTGAAAATGTGTGTTCCAGGTCCCAAACTCGGGTCCTCTAGAACAGGGCCGATAAGCATCCTGAATGTGAAATGCCTTTATTCATGGTTCAAATATATTCGGTGAAGCTTAGACGAACACTCACTCAATTGAGAGTTATTTGACGGTTTCTTCCGAGAGTACGGGAAAACCACGAAAAAGCTGCAATACTAGTAAATAGGCCTATGGCCCTACAAGACAGAAGAACGTATCGCTACGGCAACACTGAGAAGGTGCTTCCAGTCTTCAGTAGCATTGTAAAAGTGTTCCAAACCTCATTGTAATAGTACATTACAATACGAAGGGGGAAGTACATTATAATAATATTGCGACTAGTTTTATAAGATGATAAAAAAGCAAGAATGTTATACCTGTCATTCACATGCATTGAACACTATTTTGCAGCCTGTTTTTTATTATTTTAAATGTATTATTAATACAAACAAATGTCTATGAATGCATACCCCGTCAGCTCGGATATTCGGTTAGTTGTATAATATTGAATTATGTAGTTATAGCTGTTGAAGATATTCACAAGAAATGTCTCAGAAATGGCCAAATAAAAAAACATTTGATATACATGGTGTGTTTTAAACATATCTATATATCGTACGATGAATGAAACCAACGATATAGTGCACAAATGAGTCCTTGGAACTCATCGTTACTGGACAATCGTCTTCTCAGATTAAAGGAACACCCAGGAAAATCTTATCCGGGTAGGATAGGTAGAGTGAAAAATTCAATGCCATATCTACGGATCTCCCGGCATGTTGCCATGGTAGCTCAGTGGAAGAGCAACCGTCTAGAGTCCAGAAGATCCGTGGCATTGAATTTCTCAGTCTGACTCTACCTATTCAACCCCTGTCCTGCACACGGTTTCGGTGAGAAAACAATTAAAAGTAGATATTGTCTATAATAGTAGGCTATACTATGAATCCTGGGACTTCAAAGTTCTTACAACATTGTAAGTCGCCATTTGGGTTGTGGTCTCAAAATAATTTGAGATCACCTTGTGGTTTATCAGGAAACATGCGAGTCAGTTGAGAAATGCAATGCTATGCCGGCATGTTGCCATGGAACCTCAGTGGTAGAGCAACCGGCTAGTGATCCGTGGTTAAAATCCTGACTCTACCTATCCATCTCCTGTCCTACACACGGTTTCTGTGAGAAAAAACTTATCCGGGTAAATCAGCTTAAGCGAGATTAGAACTCACAACCTTTAAACCTTAGAGATAGTTGAACATTTACAAGAAAGTTGCTAAAATTTCCTTGCACACCTACTCTGTCATGTTTAATGTATTAAGAAAACCGCATTCTCAATGCAGTATCAACCCCAAGGGTTGCAAAGATAATGTTTTCTAAGAATCGTAAAGGTTCGCCATCTGGCAAAACTAAATTTCTGTAGCAGAGAAGGACTAGGAAATTGAAATGTTTGTATTATATTTGCATAATTTACAAAAGAGGAGAGTCCTATCCGGCATAGCTTGGGTACACAAAAAAAGCGAAGATGGTGGAACATTACTTAGAGGCAAAGAAGCGAGTATAATTATTTAAATCGCTGTTGACATACTTCCTTTCTCTAGATCCTACATAGAACTAAAAACAATGTGATCGAGAATAAAAGGAGGATTCCACACTGTAGCCAAGGTAGGCCTGTTGCCGCAACCAAAGGATGAAGCGAGAGAGTACATAGTGTGGTCTAATTTGAGACCGGCAGGTGAAGCGCAGGGAGTCCCTAACGTTTCCAGTGGCTCTCTTGATGGCTCCTCCCGCCCTCACGGACAAATTCGAACTGCAATGGAAGAAATATTTCGCTGCTCTGCTTCATAGTAATAAGTTGCTTTGAGTTACACTTATGTAAAAACCTAAAGTTTTGAAAATAGTTTTGATATGTAATTAATTTTATATTCCCGTTAATAACAATTACTTTAGTTTTACCATTTAAATACAATTTTTCTGTTGTGATTTGGGGAGTAGGAACATAATTTTCCCTATACAAGTAAAAGAAGAAGAGAGTTGAGGTTTGGTTGGGATATGCATTGGCTCCAAAATCCACGTTTAACAAATCAAATCCTTTTAAGAAGTTCTGTTGGCTCCTTAACTATATTACAAGGGTTGATTAACGGCGTTAATACATTGTTAAGCATTGAAGCTGGTATGCCGGCGTTTTGTCCCGTGATTCTTTAACTGCCAGTAAATATACTGACATGTTACTGTCACATTAAAACACGCTTATATTACATCACCCAGATCTTGAGTCGAATTGAATCAATTCGGTTTTATTAATTGTTAAACATTTAAAACCAGTGCTCATCCAACGGTCTACCGTGAGCGACGGGTTCTTAATGTATTGCAATTCAATTGCAAACACTGATGCACAAACATAACTAGCCTATATGCAACATGGCCACATGTTATCAGCTATCTAGGTTCACCGTGAAACGTTTAAGCCAGGCATGCCATTTTGTGACCACCGGTGTCATTCTCCTCCTTATTCCCAACAAACTTTTGTGGTTGTAAGTGCTCGGACTTATCGGCGACACAGTACTAATAGAGGAAGACAATAGATAAACCGAAGAGTTAAACATTAAACATCGTGTCCCTTCCATTGGACCAGGTGGAATGGCTCAGACGGTTTCGTTTTTTTTTTTTTTTTTTACAGTGTTTAACGCCCACTTTTATTACTATGGCACAGCATGCGATGACACTGTTGATACATGGAATGAAAATGGTACACCGGTGGAATGTGATGGCGGGGGGAAACCGGAGAACGCGGAGAAAACCTGCTCCTGCGCCGCTTTGTCCACCACAAATCGAACCCGGGCCACGTAAGCATAATTGACTCATGGATTTTTCTGGGGTTTCCCCGAGTCGTCAGGCGAATGCTGGGTAGGCTCATTATATCCCCTGAATCTTCCGGTCCATAATTTTCTATTTTCATCGTTTCCTAATCATCTTTTTCAGGTTTAAAGTACCAGGAGACGGTGTTCGGCGAATTGCGGCTGGATGTTGATTTGCTCATTGTAAAAGATTGTCCTGGCGTCGTCTTTGGGAACATTCGATAGGGACCCATTTTCCGGGTTCTGAATTCCCTCTGGGGGCTCGCCAAGAGGATCAATGCCTAATGGACAGGGCCTAGGATGGCGTCGGAAACGTTCTAATAGTAACCGATAGGTTTTTGATCATTGTTTGCGCCCATCGTCATCCGGATCTGGTCGCCCTTCGGATCTCTTACCTCATCCCTCCCTCCCTGGTAAGTGGCAAAGGGCCACACCTCCTTTGGAGCCCTAGTCTATATGTGCCACGTATACAGTCCCTCATATTAGCTTCACTACGCAAAGTTTTCGTGATAATAAACACTGTTTCTCTGCTGGAATTTGCAGACAAAAGTAAGGTCACCAAACTCAGGTAGATGAGCATGAAATTAATTAGCCGAGAGCTTCAATGCCTTGGTTGCATCTGACCTCCGCCCCTCTTTAATTGTCTGCGAACACGGATGATCAGACCGGGGCTATCTGAAGCAATTTCCCTGCTGCGTGCGTGATCGATGCTTGTCATGATACTGCAGCGTGTGGTTGTGGGTACTAATTAACACTGCCGAGCTTCTGGTCCGAATAAACACGGCGCACGATAATGTTGGGGCGCCAAGCGTGGACACACACTGTCACCGATACAATGTTCCTGCTATTGATTCGCTAAACTTTGCTGGCACAATCGCACAATGAAAGCGCTTACGGCCTTGTGCCATCAGTTCCACCTGGACCACTTCCCGCACAACGTGGCAAACAATTTGGATGCCACATATATGAAGCGAAGCACTATAAAGTGCACACAGATATGGAACCAAAATAAAATGCGCATGTGTTGTACTCTCTAGCGACATCTGAGAAAAACAAGTCCTAAATGTTGCAATAAAACGGGCGAGCAACATGACTGGTAAAGCATTGCCGCCTCGTGACCCAATTACGATAAGTAATACCACGAGTGTTTTCATAGTTGTAATTAAATTAAACTGCGATTTTAACTTATGAATGAAAAAAACTTGCGGAAAAAATGGAGTATGCTATAAAATAACTATTAATAGAGGTGTGGCTGAATGGTTAGACCACTCGCCTCTCACCAAAGTGGCCCGGATTCAATGCCTTGGGACGGCACGTGGAATTTGTGATGGAAAAAAGGGACGTTATTGATGTTTCTCCTACATTCATTTCACCAATAGCTCCATCAAATTTTCCTATCATCCATATCGCCTTCGTTTCTCTCTCGTATATGTATTACAATTATTAGAATTATCTAAGTATTTACAATTACTTCTTCACTCTCGTATCTGGTTGATCCCTCATTTTGAGTTAATCATTATATAATTAAATGACGCTGGCTCTTCGACAGATGTCTGACTCTAGGTACATGTCGGCCTTAGAGTATGTAAGTGCCCCATACGAAGAGAGTAAATTACGTTTTTCTAAGTTAATAGAAAGGCTAAGTATCCAATATATGCATTCACGTTAAAATGCATCCAACTTAAAGCGCACCAATAGCTTGAACATTTGGAACTGTAAATACAGAGGTACTCAATTTGCTTAGGTAAAAATATCTTCATTGTTCAGTTATTATTTTCTCATGCTTGCGTATTCAGGTTTCTTAGATGAGTGCACAATATAAGTATTTTTGGATTTAATTATTATAAATATAATCATTGTATATGACTGCTAATCTCATCGTACCAAACTCAATTTGTATTTTTTCATATATTTATATTAATTATCCTGAATGTGTGTGTTAATCTGTTTTAATTGCAGCTTAACGTCCTTTAAGCAGGTTGGTCATATCGGACGATGAATGAAATTGGTGAAATGATGCTCAAATGATCTCGGGGTCCATGGAGCTTTAAGTTACTCGACATTCGTCTTCTCAGGATAAGGTAAAATCCCGAGAAGAAAAAAAAAAAAAAAAAAAGGTTATCTGGGTAACTCACCCTAAGCAACATTATGAACTCGCAACCTGTTCAACATAAGACAGACACCGCCACCACACTACCAGCAATATGTTAAATTGTAACAGCTATTCAGCAATATTATTTAATTACGCCAGTAATTTCGCAGATAAAATTGCTCATTATTCCAAATATTCCCGTTATTCGTATCCAAAGTATTAAATATAACCTGTATTTGCACAATATATATATATATATAACTGGATGCAGCACTAGAGTGTGAACATAAAAACGGGTGTAAATGAAGTAAACAGTTGAATTTCAAGGAAAAGTGGTTTTTAGGCAACGAGATTTTCAAAGGAAACGAAATTTTAAAAATCTTGGTGTCGCTTCCTTGAAAGATGCTGAAAATTATATATTAAGTTTGGTATTTAACGGACTTTTCATTTTTGAACTATGCTGACACACACGGACATTTTTCTAAAAATACTTTCTTTATGGATTCAGGGGGTTTCAAAACATATATCTCCGAAAATCTCGGTATCGAATTTCTGGGTGCAATACAATACCTTCTCTATACACATAGTACATGTAGCGAAAGTAAAAATATACAACAGTAAGTAGAGAAGGTCATGTGAACGCAATACTTAGTATTTCCTAGCCACCTATACACTACCCATGCTTTAGAAGAATGGAAGGGGCATATAAGGACGTCACGCATCCGCAAAGTGACCCCACATGTACAACAGACTTTGCACGAGCAACCGGTTTCCTAACTTTGCCCTTTCCAATGTATCATTAGTCGTTGACAAACAGCTAGATATCTTAGCTAGCATAAAGAAAGATGCCATAGTGGAATGTTTTAACACTTTTGCAGATTACTGTTGCATCCAAAGGAGCCAGATCAAATTCTACAAATCCAAATTATTTACACAAATATTTCAAGATGTGTTTACCTCAAAAAGAATGTAATACAGACAACCTCCGTGGTAGAGTGGCCAGCGAGTTGCCTTCTCACCCATAGGTCTCAGGTTCGATTTTCGGCTGGGGCGAGGATTTTTTTCTTTAACCGGAGTCACTCCATATCCCCCCACAGATTCTATAAGTATGAATGTGAGAGTAAATGCTCATGTGTTTGATAGAAAGAAAATGATTAAAAATCCAACGTTCAAGAACCTCTAGTCAACGAGTTGTTTCTTAAGTCAAAGCCCCCGATGTAACTATGGAGTAGACGTTAAAGGGGGCTATATAAAAGAAACAATAAAAAGAAAATGTAACACAAGTGCAAATGAGTTCTGATATTTTTGCTTTTATCTTACAAAACATTTAATTAAATTAGTTTCAGGTATAAAAAGAGAGAATTAGAACAATTAGAGTTAATGGCAAAGTGAAAAACAATATTAAAACTTACGTCTCTTAGCATTCTTTTATACTAGTGAGATCAACGAAGAGAAGCTTCAATAAAGACATCCTTGCTAGAAACAAGTGGAATTCAAAAGCCTGAGGTAGACAATCCACAATGTTTCAAATGCGCCATTTGTAGATTAAAATTTTCCATTAAGGCAATTACGGTTATGCAGTAACGAATAAACCGTCTTTGTTACACTTGCTAGCATTTATGAAAGAACACGAACTGCAAAAGCATTCTCGAGAGAGCTTATTTGATCATTGTCAAAGTAGCGAACATAGAGATAGCTTTTGGTAATTTCAGAACTGTGTGAAGAGGTAGAACATTACCTGTTCAACAATATCACCAATTTGAAGCAGTTGTGTAATCTGTCTCACACAAAAATATTCCTGATGTCAATATTAGTGAGGGAAGAAAAAGATATAGAATTACGGAACACATTTGGGCCGATGGTTGGTGGCGCGAAGTTCATAGATGTTTTCTATTCTTTGCTATCTTACAATTAAAGCATCTAAGAAGTAAGCACTGGACCTCCTCAGAAGGGATTGTTTTGGGGAAGGAAACACCCAAAAATATTTGTATTCATTTCTCTATGTCATGCAAATTTCGCATAGATGTGTCCTACGCTCTAGAATGCTGAAGTAATTTAACAAGCTTAATAATATACCTGAATTAAATATACACTAATAACTTATTACTGTTATTGTTTAATAATATGCAGTCTGGATTTCTATTACTAAAGAAACAGTATTATAAGCCGTACTCCTATAACATATGTCATTCTCGGAACAAAGCTGGTCTCGGGGTGAATGCTGATTTAGATGCTATTGTTAACGTGCAATGCCCGCTTCTGGTATTTAAGACTTGCATACCTCACAAACCCAGATACCTGCAAGAAATTTAAAAGCAGTCAGTGAATGCGTTTTGTCAATCTCGAAATAAAACAAAACCGATGAGAAATGATTTTGAGAAATGTTGAGAGGCAAATAAACACGTATTGTTTCTCGATTCTTAAAAAGGAAATCACAAAGAGCCAACATTATGCTACTGCGCAATAATATTAATTATGTATGATTTAATAAGTTGCTGTCAATGTCTTGTTTGATTAATTTTCAATAAATAAGCGCTGACATAGTGTTAAAAAAGTATGTGCTCACTGAAGCACCAAACAAATGACCAGTTGAGTGGCTCATCCTTGCTGTTTACATCAGGATCATTCTAGTCTGAACCAGAGAAAACCAGAACTTCCATGGTGCTCACCCCGTTTCGCGAATCGGCAATTACAGGGGAAACTTGTGGTTTATCGGTTGAAGAATCCACGCAGGTTATTCAATTACATAACTAAGTATATAGCACGTGATAGATATTGGTATTATTGACTCACTCTTTGAGATATTTTAGAAAATGCCGTTCAGATTTCTTTTGTAGTTAACTTATTCTTTAACAGATATTTTCTTTCAGATCTTCTCTTCTCTGTCACTTTACCCTCCTTTAGTTTAACTTTTTATTTTCTCTAGCCCCGTATGTGCAATAATGTACATAGTGCATAGAGAAGGTATTGTATTTCACCCAAAAATTCGCTGTCGAGATTTCACCAGAAATATATGTTTTGGGGTCCCCTGAGTCCGAAAAAAGCATTTTAAGAAAGAGGTCCGCGTGTGTGTGTCAGTGTGTGTGTCTCCCTCTGTGGACAGCATAGCTCAAAAACGAAAATACCATTAAATACTAAACTTGGTATTTAGATTAGTACCTTCCAAGGATGGGAAACGAACATTTTCAAGAAAATGCCCCCACCACAAACTACCCTTCACATGGAACAATTTTCGAAAAGGTTGATGTTCTTAAAAATGGCTCTAACGATTTTGATTAAAATCCCACATAATAAAGCCATTTACATCACAAATAAAATGTTGATTTTGAACTTTTTGAGAACTTTGCCGAACCGTATGACAAAGACAAAAATTTACTACACAAAAAATGCAGATCTCATCAAAACACACAATGTATGTCCTTTACGGTTTGTTGTCGAGATAACCGTTTCCGAGAAATTCCTTGTAATTAAGTGGTTTCAGTTGTAAAGTACTTATACCTTTCTCGGACAGGAAGTGTTCATTTTTCTTTGGCTCTACTCCTGGCCAAGCAAAGAAGTGACTGCTATGACAATCGCATACTGATAGCTTTTAAAGCATTTGACTACCACTTTAGCCTAGTGGATTCCCTTAGTTCCCTTCTACTTATAAGGAACTAAGTAATAAGAACATTCTGCTAATGTTTATCTCAATTAGCATGGTGTAGAAAGAAGAATAATCTTTGTAGAACAGCTAGAGAAAGTCGTGCGAGTGTAACACATCATAATTTTTTTTTTGTTTCTCTTTTGCAAGTGTATGACTTCTTATGCTTTGTTTTATGTAAAAGAATGTGTTGACTAAATTTAAGAAACGTTCAAACCAAAGGGCATTAAGCATATAATGTTATCGTATTATACTTCTATCTATATACATATTTTTAAAACTAACTATGAATATGAGGTTGAGAAAGCAGGAAAAACTTTGGCAAATCAGGTATATTAAATGCTATAAAATAATTTAAATTTCAAATAAGTTGTTTTTCTTTATATTATTCCATTATGCGCATTCCACGTTTCAGAAAAAGATGTGTCCTCATATCATTCTGAGTGTATAGAAATGTATTTTCATAACATTCCCTGCATAATATATGACTAGTGATTTTTCTGGGCTGTTCGCAAATTTTATTTTCTCTAAGAATATTGAACTTTACTCCAAAATGTGACATTAAATATTTCACTAGAAAAATGCATAGGGGTCAAATGAATCCAACATAAAAATGAAATTTTAAGAAAATATGTGCAAGTTGTCTATGAAAAAGCTAACTCCAAAACGAATTGTCGGATGAAGACATGACGGAAGCGAAGTTTTCCATTAATCCCTCCACTCCCAGATAACACTATACATGAAAAAAAAATCTGATGTGTTACATTTACATGACTTTCTCTACATCTCTACAATAAATTATTGTTAAAAAGCTTATTCTTCTATTTACTTAATGTTAATCGGGAAAAAGTCAGCAGAAAGGATCTTATTACTTGCTTCCTTGTAAGAAGAAGGAAAATAAGGGACCACCATAGGCTAAATCATAGTCAAATCTTTTTAAAGCTGGTTATTATGTGGTTGAAGTACCTTTGTTTGTATGGACAGGAGTTGTCCAATTCCCGGATGACAAAGTATTTAAACTCTGACACCAATATCAAGAGAAAATTAAAATGTTTGAACTTTTTTCCATGTAAAGGCTAGTTGAGGGGGGATTTTATTGAAAATGTTCGTGTCGCATCCCTGGAAGATACCAAGTTTTGTATTTAATAATCTTTTCGTTTTTGAGCTATGCTGCCCACAGACACACACACATGTTCTTTTCTTATTCAGGGATTCTCAAAATATGTATTCGGTGAATTCTCGGTATCGAATTTTTTTAGTGTAATTTAATACCTTCTGTATACCTGAATACATAGTTCGTGTAGAGAAAGTAAAAGTGTTATTACTCTTGATTTTGTCAAAAATCTAAAGACCATGATTAAAAGTGGCATGCCTATGTTTGAGATAAGGGAATAAAAAGAATATATTTCTGTAAGCACATCGTGTTTTATATTATTGAAAACAAAACATAAGAGATAAGCAAAAACTCACTATGGAACACAATTTGGCTCCAGTTAAAACATTATATCATGACCTTTTTTGTAGCACTACCATTAATGCAATTATGTTTGAAAATGTCCAACTGCTCCGTTTTTTATTGCTGACAAAATTCGACTTGTAATATAAAGCTGAACGTTGTTACTGTACATAGCGTGTAACTCAATCCATTTCGTGTAACTTAAAACCATTTTAATCAAACATAAAGCGTAACGACGTCTCATATTAATAGAATAAATACAAGGGATACTCGTAAGGACAAAGAAATGAGCTTGTTGCCATCACATACCTACTTTGCGTCAGTTGAGATTACGTAGGGAGGTAGTTTGTATTTCAATGGATCCAATACCTGATGTCAAGAGGGACATTAGCATTTTGTGAAGAGTTTCTTTCCAAAGAGGTCGGCTCTTGAGTTTGGGATCATGACAGTAAGCAGATCTGAGGATAGGAAGCGGCCGTGTTGTCAGGAGACAAAAGAGAAGCGAGAAGTCGATGATCTCCGCATTGTTTACTGGAGAAGATGGTCAAAGTGGAGAGGAGAATATCAAGATTTCTTTCGTCTGGAGACAGACACGTTCCGCCATGCAAAAACACTCGTGTACAGTCTCATTCAAATATATTTTCATCAAATATTACTGGAAACGATTACGCGCAATGAAAAGAAACGATGTAAACCAGAACTTCACTTTTAGATATTGCTGAATAAAAGTTGAATATCTTCAGATGTACATACTTTATTACCATTTTCCATTGATCGATTACAGGGGCCGCATCTCCAGTTCATAGAAACTTTGGGCAAAGTTAGGAGGTGCATCACTATCAATAATTAATAGAATGGGTTTCGCCCGTAACACCCAACATTTTTTCCCCTTTCTTTTTACTTTCTGAAGCCCATATGTACAACACGCATAGTGGATAGAGAAGGTATTGTATTCCACCCAAAAATTTGATACGCCTGAGTACGAAAAAAGCATTTTATATATAAAAAAAAAGTCCGTGTGTGTGTCTGTGGACAGTATAAATCAAAAAAGGAAAAGACCGTTAACCACCAAACTTGGTATTTAAGTTTAGTATCTTCCAAGGGTGCGGGCGACACGAAGATTTAAAAATAAAAAATCCCCTGAATCCAAACTATCCTTTCCATGGAACAATTGTTGAAAATTTTGTTTTTATCAAAAATGACTCAAACGATTTTGATTAAAACAGCTTTATTAAAGATGTTTACATTACAAATAAGCTGTATATTCTGAAATTTGTGTAAGTAGCCTCTAAGACCTCTTTATTGTGGATAAGTTTTGCAGAACTTTACATAACCGTTAAACCATAAGAGATAGGCAAAACCTTACTACACAAAAATGTAGATCTTGTTAAAACGCATAATTTGTGTCATATATATTTGTTCGTGGGATTGGCCATTTCCGAAATATTCCTTGTTACTGGTTTCAATTTTTAAAATATAAAGGTATACATTATAAATTCTCACACGCCTTTTCACCTAGTCATGCAAAGAAACATATTAACCAGGTGGCAACCAGTTTTAAATACTTTACTATCGCTTTAGCCTAGTATAGCAAGTAGCAACACCATTTCTAATAATGTTTATCTGGATTAGGATGAAGCAGATAGAAGAATAAGCTTTTTAACAATAATTTGTTACAGAAACGCAGAGAAAGAAATATTTTTTTATTCCAATAAAATTTTATTAACCAATATATTTTTCCCTATCACCTTTTTAGGAATCTATTAATATCAACATAAATTATTCTATAAATCTAAATGAGATGTTACACTTAATCGGTTTATTTTTTTAGTTTTAATTCTTGTATTATCAATACTTGTTTTGAGGAATTATAATGAAGTTATTTCAAGTTCTGCTCTTTATGAAGTAAAATATTTCAAAAGTTAATTTTTGAAAGGATTAAGAATAATAAAGATAAACATGCGATAGCTTGAATTAAATAATATTTTTATTTTTTTATTTGCGTTTAAAGGCTTAGTTATGATATTCAATAAAATTAAAAATAGAAACAAATATAAAATCAATAAAAATTAATTTTAAATATATATGAGTTTAAATCAGAACCAAGAAAAATAACACACATTAATATGCTTATAAATAAAATTCTAGAATACTCACTTAAAAAGATTAATGCAAATCCTCCTCTGACATTCAACATTAAATTCAGACTCCCCCTCAGCAAAATCAAATGGTAAACGATTTATATTTGATATTTTCTTTCTTCTTAGGAAAATCTTTATTCATTGGTATAGGTTGTCATTTTTATAAATTGACTTTTTGGTTAGGTAGATTTTAGTCTTATAATATTTCATGTGGTCGTCTCCTTAGCGCGGTGGTAGCGCAGCTGCCTACCAAGCGGGAGACCTGGGTTCGATCCCCAGTACCGGCATGGGGATTTTTCCCCCGCTGGGAGACCTGGACCGGGGTGCACTCAGCCTCGTGAGGTCCCTGGGGGGCCAATTGAGGAGCTACTTGATGGAGAAGTAGCGGCTCCAGGTCGTGAGGACCGCATTAACCGGCCGGGAGGGGCTCGAGGCGCTGACCACGTCTCACCCTCCAATACTGCACCCCATCCATGACGTCTGTAGTGGCCCGAGATGGGGGACGCAGCGGCCGGGCGGTAGGCCAAGGTTCCCCGTGAGCTGTCGTGCCATGGAGCTAATATTTCATGTATATTTTCAGGGCGATTACCTACAACACATATGTTAATACCGCATCACTAACTTTATGGACATTAGGCACACCGAGCACGAAACAGGAAGATGACGAAACAGGAAGATGGGGTTAAACCTCAAGCAAAAGGGAACTACCCAACTGGAGGAAGGTAATGCAGGTAAACGACGCGTTTTCGTGGGTGGCTGAACGACTGGATGTGCAGTTTGTGGACGCAAATTCGTGGATTGACGACTGGGACTATGGATGGGATGGTGTTCACCTAAACAGAAGAGGAACTTCAAAGTTGGCAGCATTGTTCGCGAGGGTATCCGAGTGGAGCGGTGGCACCGGGCAGCACTGACAACGGCTTCGGGGAAGCAACGATTCTCAGGTAGGGGCACATTCCTTAAGGCTGTTACAGGTAAATTGCCGTAGCATCATAAACAAAACAATGGAAATAAGTAATCCAAGTGTGATTATAGGTACGGAGTCATGGCTCAGTGTTGATATTAATGACGCGGAGATATTTAGATCAGATTACAGGGTATTTAGGCGGGACAGGGAAGGAAGGGGAGGGGGAATTTTTATTTGTAACAAGTTAGAGTTAAACAGTAAGATATTGTGTGTGGAAGAAGACGTAGAAATGATGGCCATTGAAATTATCGATCACGAAAACGAAGCAAATAACATTGCATTAATAGCGTGTTACAGACCACCTGGCGAAACTAACTTTAAAACTCTTCATAAACTAGTGGAAAAAATGTCTTCGGAAACGGGAAAAAATGTTATTTTAGCAGGAGATCTAAATTTTCCAAATGTAAACTGGAATGGGCAGTTATTAGGAGGCGAAGCTCAATATGTTAACCTTCTGGTTTGGGATCATGGGTTATCGCAGGTAGTCAAAACCCGGAAATTGGCTGTACTGGACGTGTTTCTATGCAGACCTGAGTCATTATTTAGCGCATGTGAGGTTTTCGCAGGTTTAAGTGACCACAGCTGTGTACAATTAGACATAAACTGGAAGGTGCGAAACCGGTTTGAAGGAGAGGAAATTATTAGTTTAAACTTCTGCAGAGCAGACGTAGATGGAATTCAGACTTTTCTCAAAAAGCAGCTTTGCCTGTTTGTAAAATCTGCAACAAATGTAGATGCAACATGGGATAGTTTCAAAATACTTATTTCGGAATCAATAAAGAAATACGTTCCATACAAAGCTAACAAACATAACAATGATCCAGAATATTATGCAAGATCCATCAGAGTGCTTAAACGAAAGTCTAGGCGCGCGTTTCATAAACGGAAGAATTCAGATTGGAATTTTAACAGATATAAAGAATTAGCTAAACAATTGAAAGACGAAACGTTGCAAGCCCAGGAGCGGTTCTTAGAACAAATTCTTAGCGGGACCAATAATATTTGGAAATCTTTTTACGATTATGTAAGTAGACGCAGGGGAAATAAACTCGGCATACCAGAACTCAAGGAAAATTGAATTGTCATATTGAACGATAAGGAAAAAGCGAACGCATTAAATTCACATTTTATGTCTGTTTTTAACAAAGCGGATTATAATTATAATGTATATAACATAAATTGTCTGTTTTAACGTGCTCTACATTTTTGTGTGTTAAGTTTTTATCCATCTATTACGGTTTAGTAGTTATGCAAAATTCATCCAGAATAAAGTAGTCTTCAGAAACTATTCCCAGAAAACTCAAGATATAATTTTATTTGTCAGGTAAATATCTTTAATACACGATATTTTAATCAAAATCGTTAGAGCCATGTTTTAGAAAATCAAAATTTTCGAAAAAAGTTCCATGTAAAGGGTAGTTGGGAGTGGGGGGATTTTCTTGCAAATCTTTGTGTCGTATCCCTGGAACATACCAAACCTAAATACCAAGTTTGGTTTTTAACGGACTTTTCGTCTTTGAGCTATACTGCCCACAGACAGACAGACAAACAGACAGACACACACACGTACATTTTTCTAAAAATGCTTTTTTTGGTTTCAGGAGGTCTCAAAACATGTATTTACGGTGAAATCTCGGTATCTAGCACGTATAGAGAAAGTAATAAATAAAATTGGGTTTTATCCGATTAAAAATTAGAGAATATGATAAGGATGTACACCCGGTATCTGTCACCAGATATTTGTATTAATTTTAATGTCACTTCTGGTATGGTTTAATGAGAGAGAATACTGAATTATGACACAACTAGGGTTAAGCTTGAAAAATCGACAAAAAAACAACATAAAATGTTTACTCAAAAGCAGATTACAACTTCCTTTAAGGACTCCACATTCACACAGGCGCATTCCTAATCCATCTGTAGAGACAGAAAAATGAATTATTTATCTTTGTTCGAGTTAATAACCTGAGTAAACATATACGCACAGGAAAAGACACAATTTATGGCTTTTCTGGCAAGTATAACGCTTCTGAGGCCCATAAAACACAGTTAATGAAACTGCAGGGGCTATCAACGCATGAATGAAATACGTAAATGTATGCAAACACAAGCAAGCTAATATATCAGCACACAGTCATCGCACCATCCCCCTATCCCACTGGTTAGGTTTCTAGACTTACTTCTCCTCCATTGCTTTCTTGGTCTGCCTCATGCACTTTAACTCTTTCCACCTGCTCCGTTGCATTTATATCGAAGTTAGAGTAACTATTCAGCGTTTCAGGAAGGATAGTTTTCTTCAAAACAAGAAACAAATATCCTGTATATCATACCTCTGAGATGTTACACTTGTTCATATGAAATGTTTCACGTTATGTCATTTCATTTATGGCTACACATTTCTCCTCTCTACAGTACAGCAGACTACTAGCTATAGTGTTCGTAGTAGTTCCAGGCATATGGAAGCGGGCCATACTGATTTCTCCAGCGAATCCATGCATCTGCTCCTCCTACCAGCGCTGCCGCTTCTGGTACTCTCTTCTAACGCGTCTGCACTTAGACCATTATCTTCATAAATTAACGCTCGGATAAATATTAGCAAATGATGCCAATAATATAACAAGGCACTATTTTCTATAATGGCCGTACAAAATCCTGCGATAATCAGAACCCAAGCTGTGCTCCTTTTAACCTCAAATGCTTATGGTCATTCAACATCCATTCGAATGTTGATAGGCTTAAAAATAACACCACATCCTTCCTTACAACGCTTATTTCAACGCTTCAAACAGTATAATACACAAACTCCGCAGTTTGAAAAGAAATGAGTTAAAGTTCAGTTGTTTTTCACAGTATTATTAAAGTGAAAGGCATGTTAAGTTATGTTTCAAACTCGAGCTGAAATCATATTAATATACAGATGAAATTATTATTTCTCTTTGTGATACGAGTGTGTGAACGTGATGTGATTTTTCGTTTAACAAACGTGAAGTGATTCATTCTCAGTTGCGGATAGAAATACTACGTTCAAATTAGCGGATGTAGAAAACCTTATGCACGAGGCAATAAGCAATGTAACTCAATACGACTGGGTTTCACGATATGCAGAACATTTTTAGGAAGAAGATTTCAACAAAGAAATTGCCAGATTCATGTATTGGTGTCGATTATCATCAACTTATTAATGGATGAAAGCGATGACTCCGAATTAATTTTATTGTTTTAAGGATGTTGTGTTGTTTAACTAGAGAAACCATGGACGGCATCATGACTGTCGTGTAAAACGTGCTGCCGCATACAATTACCACCGGTACACACCCACTACGTTTGGCAACAACGTAGCGAGCATTGACCAGCCTTGATATGCCTTTAAGTTTTGGGACGATTATAACTACGTCAGGTACCACTGCTGCAAGGTCGGAAGACAAAACGAGCATTTGGTTACGTATATGAGCACCGCTGTTGTTATTGCTGCAAAGATTTTAAAGTTTGCGGTGGGAAACCAACCCTCGCTGTTGACAAGTCTTCCACTTACTAGTCCATTAACTGAGGCATGATTCTCGGTCTGCA
Organism: Hymenopus coronatus; assembly: GCA_030762935.1. Taxonomy (NCBI): domain Eukaryota; kingdom Metazoa; phylum Arthropoda; class Insecta; order Mantodea; family Hymenopodidae; genus Hymenopus; species Hymenopus coronatus. The sequence goes on from CM060890.1 coordinate 107,450,254, forward strand.
AGCAGTGTCTCTAGGAATCAGATTTTATTACGTTGCCTCTCGCTCCTAGTACAGGGTTTTCTTGTTTGCTAGTGGCTGCTGCCCAGTGGTAGGGGGCAGCGGTCCCGTTTGAGGGCCATCATGTTTTGGAGAAAACTATTAATCCTTTAGACTTTTGGTTATGACACTTTTCTATGAAAAATCGTCTATACCAGTCCAATAAATGGCGAACAGATACTACAGAATCATGTCTCAATGAGCTTATCATATTCAAAACCAATCAGGTCAATAGCAAAGGGTGCATGTTTACTTATGCCAAAGGGCTGAGGGAAGCCTGACATGAATGGATGTCATATTGAAATATTGGATACTTCTTTTTAACAACCTGAATGTGTGCTTTACTGTTCTGTTTATATGCTTCTGTTTTATTTGTTGTGGTGAATATTTTTCCTAGCGTATACATTTCTTAAGCTCTCCTCTCTTTTAAATCTTAGGACGCAATGAGTATGTAAATCTTCCTTAATTCCCAGGTCTTTGCTCCGTAAAACTGAGACTAAAATTTTCGCAACATGACTGCGAGTTTTCTTGGCCTTCCAGAATAAGCATTCAGACACTTGGAGTGAATTTTAAAAAACTCTGTAGAAAATTCGCATTGGTCGATGATATATCACTGCTCGACGTTTGTTCCAAGCCCCCCGCGTATGCACCACAGGTGGTGAGTACTGTGATAACGAAACGAAATGAAATAATAATTGCGAAAGAGATTTTGAATAAAAACAATATATGCCTAAGTTTAGGGCATTTGCAAGCTAAGGGAACTGAAGAAAACAATAAATAAAAAACTCAAGGAAGATGGTCCTGATGGAATTGGGCTAATTTTCCTGATGGGCTAATTTTTGAATAATGTATTTTAAACAAATTGTGTACAACTCAAAACTTAAAAGAGAAAGTATATTAACATTAATATACCTTAATTTGTTATAGTTAAATCTATTAACGCAGGAAGTTTTAACTGTACAAAAAAGATTCCTCTTAAGGATTTTCTCTTCAATAGTTAAAAAAATGCTATGAAGATGTACAATCTGACGTCGCAGAGAAAAGGGAAAACTTAAATCGTTCTCCATTTACTCATTCTAAAAGTGGTTTGGCAGCGCAGTGGCCGAGTGGTTAGTCCACTGGCCTCTCACCAAGACAATCCAGGTTTGATCCCATGTAACGCATGTGGGATTTGAGGTAGACGTAGTGCTGCAGAGGCGGGTTTTCTCCGGTTTCCCCCGCCATCGCATTTCACCGGTGCTCCATCTTCATTCCATGTATATGTTACCTGCGGTGACAAATGTAGTAAAAGAGGGCGTTAAACACTATATAAATGGTTTAAATTTATTTTAATGAAATTTAAGACTTTCTACAGTTAGATAAATTAAGGTTTGAAGAATATGTACTGCCAAAAAATATGCTTACCTATTTTATTTTATTGGACAATTTTTTTCTTGCCAGGGACTTCAAACCTGTTATTTTCTTATAAATTGTAAAAATGGGTAACGAATGTAGAAGTGTCTGTTTAGTATGATTTTAATTATTTGCTATAATTTCACACGCATTTTCCGTATACCTTCAGAATTGTTTTCTTGTGGTTTAGATAATTTTATCGAATAGTTTGAGAATCGATAAATGCCATGTGCGTCTCTTCGTTATGCTCATTAATTATGCAATGGTTCACTTTCTAATCAACGGGTACACGAAGCGAGGCTTACGTTCGATTACAGTGATGAGCCGGATGACCGGAAAAGCTTTCCGACAACAACAGATTTCCTTTCTGATTAACTCCGACATCCCCTCCATTTTTCTTGTTTGCAGAATACCCTGGGCCAGTTGGCTGCGGCTTATTGCAGTGTTTATGTGCCAATATATTAACCGTGCATTCCTTTGCGAATGAATAGATTAAACATGCAGCAGTCGTTACCAAAACGGGTCAATTCAGTGGTCAAATGAATAAAGGGAGTGCAGTTAATATCACACACAAAAAAGAATATCGACATTTGCGATGATTGCAATAGGGAACAAAACATACCTGGATTGCATAACAGGAAATGTTGAAATCAATGAGCTCAAACCTAGAAACAACAATGGAAAACCTATCTTATACTACCAATATTATCAAACCCCTTTATATATTTTGCTGATTAAGGTAACACAAAATCGGTAACATATGAATGAGATTATAATTTTAAAACTTCTTATCTGCCTATCTTAACCATGTATTTACTAAGTATAAATGTATAATGCTCCAAAATTTTAGAAAATAAGAAGTAAAGTGGTAGAATGCAAGTTTCTTTTCTGTTGATTCGTAGATGTAATACAGCACCATCTTTGACCATCAATTTGCAAGACATTTTAAATGATTTAACTGTAACAGTTTGAATATTTGATTCCACCTTCACCTAGTAAATATTTTCTTTACGAATTAAAATCATCTACGAGTTATTAATTATAAAGCTAGACCAAACCAGACCAAACAAAAATCCTATATGGCTTTTGATTAAAAAAAACGCTGTTTAAAATAGGACTATGCTTCAAAGATATCTGCATTTGTTATGTGATTTTGTTTATATCTTAAGATTTAACATTCTATGAAGTTTATTCAAATCAAAGGGACTTCACAAGCTATTACTTGAAAATCCAAAGTATACATTTTATTAGTTTCGCTTCGTTTCGTAATCCCTGTATTTGTAGGACTGACACCCCCTAGGACTTACAAGCCAATGCTTAGAGCATTTTATTAGTAATGTAGCTTAAATAGACCTACCTACCGTATTTTGTGGAAAATAGGACCATTTCAGGGAAAATAGGAACAAACAAACACTTTTGCATGCCAAGGTTGGTTTGGTTTACAGGGGAGTTTGCTCAAAATCTTCATGGCACATGTTTGGAAAAAATAATAAACTGAATACGAAGTTCGATAATTATCTGAATTTTCGTTTGTGTTGTCCTGGAGAAATATATGCGGATATTTAAAAAAAAAAAAAAAAAAACTGCAACGTTTAGCTGGATTCAGGGACAGGTATTTTCAGTAAAATCTCCACATTGAACACTTCTGGATGACATGCAATATTTCCTCTACCTACTATGTACGTAATAGAAAAAAGTAAAAATGTCTACATAACAAATGGTTTTCATAGCGACATAATAAACGCCCTCTTATAGTTATATAAATTGGAGGCCGATTTTCTCCGCCCGCACAGTGCCAGGGAACGTGAGGTGTCCTTGATATGCATAGACAGTTTATGCAGTCGGTAACCTTCGACTTGGGATCAAAAGGTGGAGGTAGCTTGCAGTGTAACAGATAAAAGGCTCATTCATGTAGTAAAAATGAAACTATAATATTTTGAATAAATTCTATATATTTTTAACCACATTTTAAAAACACCACGAGCAGATTTTTGGGCTCGGTGTTTGCAAGTTATCATTAAAAAGCAGAAAGCCCTGCAAAATTTAAGCACTCTGTGCAACTTCTTGTTCATTAATTTAGGTAATTGTTTTTTTCATTCAAGCCATGTATAGGACAGGAGTTGGATAGGTAAGAATCAGACTGAAAAATTCAGTGCGATCGCCGGAATTTGAACTACGGATATTCGGTCTCTAGCCTGCTGCTCTACCACTGAGCTACCCTGACAACATGCCGGCACGGCTTCATAGTTGGCTAAACTATGAAGACCGGCACTTAAAGCAGTTACGACATTTTAAGTCGCAATTGAGGTATGTCATATCAAAATAATTTGAGATCACCTTGTGGTTTACCGGGAAACATGGGAGTCAGTTTAGAAATTTAGTGCCGTGCCGACATGTTGCCATGGTAGCTCAGTGGTTAGAGCAAGCGGCTAGACACCGGGAATCTGTGGTTGAAGTCCAGCTATGGCATTGCATTTTTCAGTCTGACTCTGCTTTCCAACTTCTTGTTCATTGATTCAACTCAGCAACATGTATAAAATCGTTGAGACATCTGATATTTAGACTGCGCGGATCTGGCGTGCCCTTAGTAAGCTGTAGCGCGACTGCTTGCCAAGCGGGAGGCCCAAGTTCGATTTCCGGTACCGGCGTGGAGATTTTCTTCACTGAAGACCTGCACTCAACCTCGGTGGGTCCCTGTGATGGCAGTTTCTTTCTTATAATGTTTAACACCCATTTTTACTACTATGGTACCCGCCTCTGCGCCGCATTGTCCTCCACAAATCGCTTGGGATCGGTCGAACCCAGGCCGCCTTAGTGAGAGGCGAGTAGTCCAACCACTAGGCGCGGCCAGTTAAAAAGCCACTTGAAGGGAAAGCAATGCCTCCAGATTGCGTGGACTGCATTAATTTACCGGGAGCGACTTACGACGCTAACCAGGTCCCCATCCTCCAGTACAGTACCTCACCTATGGCGCCTGTAATGGACAGAGGTGGGGAATGCAGCGGTCGAACGATAGACCTTGGTCCAACTTCGAGCTATTGCCCAGGCAATTAGAGCGGACCACGTTTGTCTCAAGGACTTCCTATCCACTCATTGTTAATATGCAAAGTTTTGGTATGCTCAGCTCCTAAACTATACAATCTATAGCTTTTAATATCTATTCAATCTAATAAAATTGTTAATTTTTAAAAGGCAAGACTTGTATTTAATCATTCATCATTTGTATATCTGTTAATATTAACTTCTGTTAAAAAGCAAGAAAAGGCTTTCAGGAGTTTAAATAGTTACCTTTTATTGTACTTGCAATAGTAATTTAGCTGTGGCCGCAGAGTTTAGTTCTTAAAGTATTATTCTTAAAAGGTGGTGTAGGTGCAGGGTACTTAGTTATTTAGATAAGGATTTTTTCGGGTTTTTCTCTTATCATGAGAACACGAATGCTGCTTAACTTTAAGCTTCATGAACCTTGAACTTATCTGAGAATAATTTCGCCCATTTTATTCAGTGTCCAATGTGTTCTAACAGGTTAAACGACGTTAAAGTTAAGCTATCACGTTTATTGCGTCAATGGGAACATAGATAATATCAATTAATGGGTGAATTTGAATTAGCATGTTTTCAGATATTCCATTTTTAACCTTTCTCATTACTTCTCTCTTTCCTTTGGCAAACACGATGGGTTTTATCGCCAGAATCTACATAACCTCCCTTAGAGCTCCAACCAACAGCTTTTATAATTCTTCTAGATTGCGATGCAATAAATAATAAAAAACTATAATAACGATAATGATAATAATGTTGAATTGGTTTCTCTTTAACTGAGGCACATCACACAATTAGTGAAAATTTTGATTCCTGTGAACACACATTTTGAACTTTATTGAAACTTAGATAAATATTTTGACTATTTCGTAATCTAAAATTGATTTACAAAGTGCCTACGTGATATAGTAATTGCTGGCTTCATTTACAAAAGCGTACATCTCAGTTTATTGGTATCAATCTCACAAAATCAGATACTAACGAAGGACATATCTTGATCTCATAGTGTAAATACACCTTAGTCGAAATCCCAATATCTTTCCAAATAGCAACAACTTTATTTTTCAAATAAGTGTTGAGGCTGCTGAGCCAGGTCATTAAAATGGTTTTGTTCGTCGTGATTTTGCTAATCGCCTTTCCAGAGAGCTGACATTGTAATCACAGACACAAATTGGCCACATTAATATTTAATTTTATTATTAATATCATTAAATTTAATAGAATATAATGAACATGAAAATAAATTGGATATGTTTTCCATAAATGTTAAATCACCACGTCAAACCACAGAGGAGCTCCACAATAAATCGAAATCAGTAAATTTTGCATAGCATCGTTATGTTACACTTTCTAATATATTTTAAACGTATTTTGCTTCTCCGCCGCTTACCTAGGTAGGAAGACGGAGCACGTACTTCAACTAAAAGTGGATAGAGTTGTAAATGGAAATATGCGTTTTGAGATCCCCTAATGACATATTTTATGGGTCGCTATGTTTCCAATAAATAAAAATAGTCCAAATGATTTCTGAATTTATTGTTTATATTAACCGTATATCGTAATGTGAAGCCAAAACATTTGTTTATTCTAATTTAAATTTATACACTAGCAAGAGGATAATTCGATACCAAAATTTTGATAGTTAAAATGATGGTCGCCTCTTTTGAGGTACCCAGGATAAAATATATAAATACCAGACTTGAACTTTACGTTCAGTGTTACAAATATTTTCAAAATGACTCTCATACCGAACGACCCTTTACATGGAAAATGTTCCTTTATTTTGAACTTTCTAAAAAAAAAGGTATATTTTGAATAAAAAAAATGTAAATGGCGTGTTATTTATGGACGCTCTTTAACTACTGTGGTTCTCAGCGTCCCATTCTAAATTGGGTGTGAAAGTGCAATAAATTTTGCTCAGAGGCCTGTCTATTAGGCTTGAGGTACTTTTACGTGCCGTAAATCTACGACACGGGACCAACGGCTATACTTCCCACCCGAAAAAAGCCATCATCCTCCGCCGGGTTTGAACCCGCGACCTTGGATATGAAGTCGGCATGGTAACCATTACACCACGGAAGGCGTAATATTTTTAATAATATACTATGATTAACATTCAATGTACGTATTGGATGTTCTGTGCCTGCGAAGCCTACTTCATACTCAATGAGTTTTGTATGTTTTGAATAACTGGTATATTTTCAAACTTATTAAATTTAAACTATATCTTTCGTTAAAACACAACTTGTCCCTTTTTGTGACATTAACCATTTTCGAGATATTCATTATTATTGCATTGCAATTTTCAGTTTTCACACCATTTTAAAGTGTTCTCACCATTCAGTTGTTTGTAGAGATATCATGTAAGTTGAATGAGATTTAAAAGCCAGCATGTAAACTTCTTTTTAAAGTTCGACTATCACTTCATCCCCCTCTATCCACTTTGTACTAATTCTATTGTAGCAATGCTTTGGAAATAATAAACAATAGTACTATAAACATTCACATGAATGTAGCATAACAGATTATTTTATGAATAGATCACAGAGTATGTACCATCTGCATTTCTGTAGACAACGTAACTCAAAATGTAAAGTTGAACAAATATTATAATAATTTTAAGTTTAACATATTGCAAGAATGCATAAAAAAGATTTACACTAAATTCCCCCTGCTTCAAGTAACATGAAAATTTTATTTTCTTCAAAAACGGATCTAATAGTTTTGTTACATTTATGTATTCTCAGATATTGAGAAGAATAAAAAGTATATTTTGTATATTTAGTTAAACAGACCAACTACAGGAAAAATGTAGGTTGCCCTATGCAATCTGTGCCGGAAAATATTTCAAACTTTTCATTTTCTAAGTTAGATGCAACATCTGACGAACCATTTGATATTTCGCTTTTTTGTTTTTTGTTTGTTCTGTTTTGTTCTCCTTCCCAAGAGTGAAATACATTAAATAAAAATTGACATTTTAAAGCTGTTGTGTGAAACTAAACACTTGAAGTTTGTAGGAAAAGTATGTACTGATTAGTATAATTCGAAATAAAACAATATAATCGTATATTGGGTAGAGAGATTCTTGTGAGGGTATGTACAAATCAAGCGTATTATTATTATTATTACTATCATCATTATCAAAAAATGTTAAAGACGCCATTAAGTAATGTGTGGAGAAGTTTAATGTGTTTTAGATAATTTTTCTTATTCACATTTTACTTTATTCTTAAAAGGTAAGTTATTAAAAATATCACTCAAGTTAATCACCCAAAACGCAAGAAAGACTAAGCCATCCAGCGGCGCCGAGAATTAAACAAACTTGTGGAACAAAAGACCCGACTCTGAGGAAATCGCACAGAAAAGAACAGTATTCTTTACTAAAGACAGCGCCGTAATGGACTCGACTACGCCTTCTGTTGACATTTAATTTCCGAAGAAGCCAAGCGGTTTAGCAAGAAGCAAAGACTCTTATCGCGGACGAAAATATTAAAGTACCTACAATAATGTTATTCTATGATTGACATGGTAATATCCTCATCAACCGCCGGGCTCCCTTATGAAGAATGCAGGCATGCTCCCAGGGATGAATATGGAAAAGGTCACATACACAATGTTGAAAAGTAAAGGTCGCCATAAAACATTACATCCCCTTCAGTCATTCCCTTGCTGCTTTAAACGACTAGCATCTTTCCCGGACTTCACAACACAAAACAAAAATCAAGCTAAGACTTGATAAAATAAATTACGTCTTTATAAGTTTATAAGTCAATAAATTAATCACTAACATTTGAGATATAAATCCCCTGTGGCAGCTGAAAATATGTTATCTAAGAGTTTAATCATGTTATGATTGCTACCAAATGGTACAGCAAATCATTAATTGTTGAAGCTTCCTGTGTGCTATTCTCTTGTAAATAATATACATAATACATCTGACTCCGCCGCCTCAGTTACACGTGACGTATCATAAACACGTGACGCAACACCACTTCGATTCACAGAGGGATGTGGAGATAAAGGAAAGATACACTTTTCTTTGTCTTACAACTGCATGCAGTGACAATATAAAGTATCCTCTTCACATTCTTACAGGCAATTTTACGGAATGCAAATTATAATTTATAAAGATCAGACAGAACAAACGCTATTACAATATATGTCTTTTGGAGAGCGGTGGGGATACTCATTTCTATAGTCCACTTTAACTGCTGTTTTGTCTGAAACGTTGGGGTTTATACTCTTTTAACTTTAGCAATTCACATTCAGAACCAACAGTCTCTATACTTAGCTCTTGTTAAAATACACATTTTACGTCGTATACATTTTTTTGTAGAATAATGATTTCCAAGGTATTCCCTGGTATTGGTTTCAGTTTTGAATTCTTAAAACTTTTCTCAAACAAACAGGGAGCTCTCATCCACTTCATCATTTATTTATGTATTTTTTACTTCTGGTGACTACCGCTTTAGACCAGTGCATTCCCTTATTTCCCTTCTTCTTACAAGAAATCAAGTAATAAGGCTATTTCTGATAATGTTTATTTCGATTAGCATGAAGTACATAACATAATCTTGTGTAGGAACAGTTTGTTTGCAGAATAGACACAGAAAAGTGATATGAATGGAACGCATCAGCAGAGGAGGAAGGTTAAACATCAATAAGACTGACCGAAAATGTCAAGTTGTATGTTGAGCAATCGCTACAGGAGTCTGGATTCTAACTCATCGCCTAAGATATTCATAAGCAGAGAGACTACAGTTGAGGTTAAACCAATCTGATGTGTTCCATTCACACAACTTTCTCTAGCTATTCCATATACAAAACATTCTTACAAAAGGTTATTTTTGTACCTACATCATGCTAATCGAGATATATATTAGTATAATTAGCTTATTACTTGTTTCCTTGTAAGTAGAAGGGAATACATTAGGCTAAAACAATAATGAAATCTTTAAAACGCTGGTCGCTATGTGAACGAATTGAGGTTCGGTTCGCTTTGCATGTGCCGTTTGAGAAAAGTTAGGCAGTGTAAAATTGAAACCAATTAGCAAGGAATATCTCGAACAACAACATATGACATAAATTGTTTCAAGTAATCTACATTTTTTTGTAAGTTATCTTTCACTCACAGTTTAATCGTTATGCAAAATTCTGCAAAACTCATCCAGAATAACGAAGCTATTCCCAGAAACTACAAAATATACATTTTTTTATCGTAAATATCTTTAATACACGGTATTTTAATCAAAGTATTGGAGCCATTTTTTAGAAAAAAAAATTCAACAACTTTTCCAGTTGAAGGTGGCAAACTTGGTATATAATGCTATTTTTTATTTTTATGTTTTGCTGTCCACAAACACACACGCGGACACACACAAAGACCTTTTCTTCCTCAAATGCTTTTTTTGGACTCAGGGGACCTCAAAACATATTTCTGGTGAAATCTCGGCATCGAGTTTTGGGGTGAAATATTATACCTTTTCTTGCTACGAAAATGTTTTGATATGTGTTTATGCTAAATGAAAAGTAGGTATATCTTGAATTTTCTGGATGAATTTAATATCTGGTAAACTGTAAGAGAGTGACAAAACCTTACTTAAAACAAAGAACAGGTCTTGTTAAAGCACACAATATATGCTAGATACATTATTTTATCCAGACAACCATTTCTATGACATTTCTTGTAATTGGTATGTCTTTTAAAATATGTATACTTTTCTATAAAGTGAAGTTATTATTCGTTTTTTTTATTTTATTTTACTCCTGGTCAAGGAAAGGAGAAAGGAATTTCAAAGTCGTCACATAGCGACATTTTTAAAAGATTCGAGATCGTTTTAGCTTAGACTATTCCATTATTTCCCTTCTAGTTACAAGGAACTAAGTAATACGACCATTCTGGTAATGTTTATCTCGAATAGCATGAAGTAAACAGAACAATCTTTTGTAAGAATTGTTTGTTTGCACAAAGGTTGAGAAAGTCGTCTAAATGGAACGCATCAAATTTTTGTTTAATATGTGATATTACTTCCACTGAATACATTTTTGGCATTAAAATTCAGCCTTGTTTAAGACGATTAAATATAAAAACTCAAGCCTATCCTGAGAGACTCTAGAAGGAAGTAAATTGTTTTCTCTAGGGAGCTGCACGCTTTGTCGAAGAGCAGTTTTTAGCGCAGTCAAGGGACGGCTGATGAAATGAAGCAAGTCCATTGGGGTATCGTAAGTGGAAAGTGCCGTTTTACAATCCTTTTTGTATTGCAGCTTTTCACAAGATTAAATCGTACCGATTTTTGTGTTTCTTTTATTTTTCTCTTTGCTTCTCTCTAGATCCTGTATAACAGTGGTTTATGTTTATTTCTATTGCTCGTTGTTCTACGAGATATCACCTCCAAGACGTTATCTCGAATGCCATAAAAAGCTAGCAATTGGTGTAGGTATACTTATTCCTTTCCAGAACTACTCTCTCTTCAGGAATCGGCATCAATACATGAAGCAGGAAGATATAGGTTATGTCTTATTAATTATGTGGTCGCTGTAGTTCGTGGTCAGTAATTACGACTGCGTCCAAATAATTTAAATTGAAAATATTCCAAAAGGATACATAAGCCTAAACATGCATTCCATGATGTTTGATCATGTTTGCAATCTTACAGTATTTGCCAGATCCATTCATTTCCACTTCACTCACTAGAAAGTTTACTGGTCTTGGACAATGCGGTGGCCTCGGACTACTTTTCATTATTCGGAACCATATAGAAGAAAAACCATAGTCATCCTGACATGCCACTTTAAAACACCTTCGTCTATTTGCGTATGAAGTCATCCATGATAGTGCATGAATCATTTCCCATTCACTCAATCTCGCAGTGACGGCCGATCACAATCCAAGATAACCAAACATTAAAGAGGTTTAATTGTTTTCTCCACACAAGACGAGCGTAGGTCAATAGTTCGAAAGGTATAGCATTGGCATTGACTTTTTCATTTAACTCTTCCTTTCCAATTAGAAAGGTTTGTTTGTGATTGCCACGAGTAATTTGTATGCGGCATAGCTCCGCGAACGATACGAGGAATATCCGCCCTCCCTTCTTTCGCTTAAAGTTGGACATCACTGAGTATAGTCATATCTTGTACAACTTATTACAGTTTCTAGCTACCCCACTTTTAAGTGATTCTAATTACTTCTATTAGCTGGTTCTATGTATCTGAAATAAGGCAATTGTTTTAAAATGAATCTATTTTTTAATATTTTGAAACAACGGGATTCTCCCTTTCAAATCCAAATGTTTGCTTTATGTGTAGATATTACAAAATATAATCCTATCCTCCTGAGTTGTGCAATGAGATGGCTTCCAATTTAAAAAAAAAAACAACAAGACTCAAACATATAAAATAGCAATATAAATTAATTTCGAATAAAATATAAATGAATTTAAATCAGAAATGGAACTTGAGCATTAAAAGAAATAATTCTTATAGGAGGTCTTAAAGATCCAATGCCAATAGCAAGTGCGAGGTTTCTGTGATAAAATAGCTTTCAATTCCATAAAAGCATATTTGCTTAATTTCAAAATACTTCAACGGTATCTACCTGGATTATGTTGAACTTTACCATTTGCGTAAGCTATTAAAAACAATAGATGTGTTATTCATTGGCTAAATAGCCAATGTTTCATTTTATTTAATAAACAGTTATTATATGATCTCATTTTGATGAAATTATTCTCCATTTTATAGTGGTGTTAAGTTAATACTATTACATTTGTTGAGTTTTTTATGCACGAAACACTCTGAGAGTTAAGGAAATGAAAGTCATATAAATTATTGATTACTTATTATTATTTGATTCGCCACATTCAAAAGCCTCGGTATGAAAACCTCCTTGAGAAAACATACGACACTACTTTGAAACTTATCACTTAGAATTATAAAATAAATAGTTGAACTATGAATCTGTGAGTGAGTAAATACACGGAGGACAACTTTTTTCCTTTAGAAGCAGAAATAAAATATGCATTGCTTAATTAATAAACTCGCTGAAATAGTTAAGTTGGTAAAAGACTGAGCAAATGAAGGCATCCAGTCAGTGAATGACAACAGACCAAGTGCCAGGGGAGACCGATAAAGAGTCGAGCAGCGAACAGTCCTAGTGGAGAGATTACTTTTGTAATTAGTTTCTTGTGTTGGCGCACTTACAATTTCTCCTGGAAAAGAGGAACTGAGTCCTCAACGGCATCACAGCTCAACCCGTTAAGCCGAGCTTCCAAAATGTCAAACAAAAAGCAGACTCCTCCCGAAGAAAAGGCAAACATTAATTATTATCTCGGTAAACAAAACTTTATCGTTGGTTGGCTGCACAGAAACAGAACTTTGTGTTTCGTAACTTCTGGCGTTTGAAGACAGTTGCGAGCGTAACAATTTGTTCAGTACCATTTCAATACTTTCTCAGCCACAACAAATGAAAATGCCAGTCCATTGCTAATTCGTTTTATTCCGCAGTCCTTTCAAGACAAATCTAAGTTCCTTTGCGAAAGTGGTACTGTAATCTCAGTTTACGTCCTATGCTGTGGCAAGTGGTTTGGATCGTGGTGCTTCCAGGGTGTGCATTCGGGTTCGAAACTCTCCAATGGGGGTTTATTTTATTTCTTTATTTATTTATTTATTTATTTATTGTTTTTTGCTATATAGGGCCAGAGCCCATATGCTCCTGGTCGGCTGAGTTGGGATTCGGGGCTCGAAATTCGCTTGAGGGGGAGCATAATGAACAATGCGGTATAAGGTAACAACACAAGTTCTTGTGCTTTCTGCCAGCCTTGAGGTTGTGTTGTTTCTAATAGCACATATCACTATGTCTAATAGGGTGACTATTTTTTGGGAAGATCACTTCTATTTACTGGCTCTACCCGTATTATCTTGTGTGCCTAAAGGTGCTGAATTCCACGAGGAAATGGAACGTACGATACTTATTTGGCCGTGGCGACAATTCACCCCAGTGTAGAACTGGATTACATGCTGCAGGCAAACTTCTGCGAGGCGTAGGTAACTAATTGCTCGCCGGCATGCGATGCGCGCACCTTTTCTTGGGCGCTAGTTTTATGGGTTAGCGAGGACCGGGAGGAAGAGGAGAGATGTTGCCCGCCTCGCCTTCCGCAGTGTTAACAAAAGTAAGGTTCTTTCTTTGAGCGCCTCGGCTATTATCGTGAATCGGTTATCTAATTTACCGCGAACTAAATGAATTATTAAACGAAACATAGTTCTAGTGCATGTACGTGAATTCTGGGATCTACAAACAGAATGAAACTTTTGCATTGAAACCACTACAAGATGTATAACGTAGTAAATGTCTCTAATTGTTACACTGCTCTGCTTCCGCAGTTGCGCGAAACTTACCGAGTGAAGACTACGATGCCGAACGCACAAGAAAACGTGCGCGCATAGTAATATGAGAAGCTATGCAATATGTAGTTTATGTGGACCAACTTTCCGGCTGCGGGAACCATGTTTTTGTCTGTCAAATCAAAAAGCTCCTTATAATATTTGGGCATTTCCCACGTCCACATTTGTTGCCTATGGCCTCCCAAAGCTGTAAAGCCATATGTTATTATTATTATTATTATTATTATTATTATTATTATTATTATTATTATTATTATTGTAAAACCTAGTTCCTTCTTTGCGTTAACCATGTGCTCTTAGCTCATTCCTCATTGATTGCTGGGCCTGGAATCGGCTGCGATGGTATGAATTAATGAAAGAATGACACTGTTCCTGAAGAGCTATGGCCTACACATTCGAGGAGAGATCGCTTAGAATTCATGCGAGGAGCTAGTCACTTCGTTTATGTCCATTTAGGTCATTTTCGCACTAAACTTACTTTTTACTTCTTTGCAATGTGCACATTAGTTGCTTACTGTCGGCTCCTTTGGATGTCTCTTAAATTATTGTGGTCCCTTACTGACCTCATCCAGTGGGCTCCCACTTCTTTCTTAAAAGTGTCAACTCATCTCGTTCCGTGTCATCCTTTACTTCTCTACTGAGGTATGACTAGTGTTTAGTTCAAAACAATGTGACTACGCCTAACTAACCTGTGTATTAGCAGTTTACTTTGGAAAGGTTACAGCCTATTGTTGCACGTGTTCGGTAACCTACCTTTAAGTAGTCGCAGGAAAGGTAACCACTCAAAGGTAACACATGAACAACTGCGGCAGTAACTCAAAGCCTTGGAAAGCCACACTTTGGCCAATGGACACGTGCTAGAATGTTCGACTTTTATGGAAATTTCTCTCCAGTAATCGGTAGCTATAAAAAAAGAGAGAGCTGCAAGCCAGGGAATTCACAGCCTACGATAGCAGCATTAGCGAGAGTCAACTTTCTACCTTGAGGACAAGAGAAACATTGTACTGCAGAATAAGGAGTACACACGTTTATTTGTAATCAAATAAATATACTTTTGTTACAATAATCGTCTCCTCATACAGTCAAAGATTTTTATTAGATTACGTGTTCTAAGCTCTTAAATGAGCATTTGTGATAAACTGTTCATTTATAACTATTATAAAGTTGAAAGGAGATCATTACCTCACATATTGAAACTTGACTAGCTATTTCAAGAGAAATATGTTCATTAGCGTTTTATCTAATTCACGTAAGCGAAGATTTGCAGCCATACAGTTTGCAAGTAAATAGTGTAGGGTATCCGATGGAAATTTTGAATAAACTATATATATATAATTTAATAAGAGGTAAGGTTGCAACCGCTTGAGCAATCGATATGGGCGGCATGACGTCGAAAATGATGACAGAGTCGTGTCCTCATAAAGCAAAGCTGGTATAAGTAAATATTTAGGTGTTAAGATTCCGATAAGTAAGTCACAGAGAGCTCTTACCTGAGCTACAGAAACTGCCGGATCTGCGGTGACAGAAAAGGCAAAATGTTACTAAAAAGTGTTTAACTTGAAGAATGTACAACTATGCTGTGTGGAATTAGGGTAATCCATTGGGTGTTTCCCTTAGCTTTCTAAACCATGTAGTCTCTTTAAGTGGTGGCAAAACTACTATGCCTACTCGCAACCCTGATATGCTCTCTCAAATGCACAACCTCCTGCAACATAAATCTGCGGCCACCTGCTTCCCTCTATGTATGCACGATGTATTTCTATCTGAACCTACTATACTCTAGCTATACCCAGTGGCATGGGTAACGCCTACCTCACACTTGATATCCTGCAATATATGCTGCTAAGCAAAAGAATTTACAGAAGTTGTTCTAAGTTATGTTCTTAGACAACGCAGGGAATCTGTAAACAGAATGGTAAGCATTCTTTCTACTAAAGGGTATCCTCAAGAGTTCCTTATAAATAGTGTACAATTAATCCTGGAGTACAGCAGTGTACTATTAATATGGAGTATTAACTGTATGAGCTTAGCGGTTGTCACATGTTCTACAAGAACACTATGGTGCGAACACCTTTATCGAGTTAGTAGAAGGCAGATGTAGAAGAACCCTGTATAAATGTGGGATAGGGTCGTAGAACAACTTATATATTGCTATGATCATTCAATAATGTTTATCATTACTATAATCGTAATTTCATGTTTCGTTATTGTAATCATTTTCTCTGATATAAACGTAGGTGAACTAAACAGCCGAAACTCCACAACAGAGCTGATAAATGAGACTTATGAGAGAAAAAAGAATTGGAACGGCCTTTTCAAAACGCAATTGAAGAGTTGATTTTTATGAAAGAGGTTACAAAAGATGCAACGAAACACAACAGGCTATGCTTCAATTGAAATTAAAAAGTGAAACGGCAAAGCAAACCCCAAAAGGGTGGCAAAGAGAATGTGAAATGTATTACACATAGGTTTGGAACAAAAAATTCAGCTCCCTATATAACGGACTGAACAGAAATCCACAAAGAAACCAGAGTTTATATCTGAAATTCACCACATATTCAAACGAAAGGGTGAAATATTTGTTTGGCTTTATATCATATGAGTGTCAGGAAAAAGAAGTAAAAATGTCTTGATGTGAGGTAGAGTTTTTGGCTCCAAAAGAATGAAAGAATTCTAAGAGGATCACCAAAAAGGAAAAATTTATGGTATACAGCACACATTAAGAACCGAGCACAATCTGCATTGGTCAGCATGGCGAAAGGTCACTGTCTGAGTTTGCAATGCCTCAATCGCTTTTTTATTAAAATAAAAATGTCATAGTCAGCGCAGGAATTCTTTAAGGAGAACCTATTTTCTCCGTATTCTCGTCCTTCTTATAAAGTTCTGTATACAAGATTACCACGCGAAGCTGTATAAGATAATGTTGTAATGTATGATAAGTATATAGAAGAAATCGCATGCGGAAGAAAAGATTGTGAATTAAGGACATTAGTGAAATACGTAGCACAACAGTTTATCAAAAGAATTGTGTGGAGAGAGAATAACTGAGGTTGGGAGAAAATGAAGGGTGTGGCAGCAATTCTGCAATAACGCAGTTCATACAGTTCCGGATGAAAGTGCTGGTGTATTGTTGTGGTGAAACAGCTTTTCTTTTTCGCATAATGAGGTTGTGTCTCCTTTAGCTACTATTCGATTCGGGCCAATACTCACAATGGTTAAGTAATAGTTGTTTTTTTTTTTTTCTAACAAGTCAATGAGTATGGGACCCTTCGCATCCCAAAACCTCGCTCATTGTTTTGGGCGTTTGGTTTCTGGAGTATAAGATAAATGCAGAGAAAATTAGCAGTTCGAATTTCGCTTAATAACACAAAACACAACTTCGGAGTTGCTTGTTGCTCAAGGTCAGCAATCGCGGCTGCCATCGGGGCGAAACTTTCTCATCTCCATCCTCATGCAGAATATAAATTGCCGTTCCCTCGACATAGATATGGCCTCTGCCACTTCATGAACTTCCGTTTGACGATCAGCGAGACTCACATCATGCAGTTTTTCAATGACCTCCTCGATAAGCAGATCTGCCGGGGGTCCTGGGCGCTCCCCAAAAAAAGCTGTGAATGAACACGTTTAAAGTACCTGAATCAATATCTAACAGCTGTAATAGATGGCGAAAGCTACCCATAAACATCAAATTTCGCTTTTATCTTAAGTTATCCACAAGCAAACAGCAAATCCGATACTGGAGGTCTTCCATTTTAGCGAACACACGTTGAGAGACTGACTAAAATGTCTTTCAGATCCAAATCCAAGTATGAATCAGTACCAAATTTGTTTTGGCGACACATAATAACAATCTACACGATGGTAACACCAACTAAGCCATAGGAACACTATTTTGAAACACGAGTACTTATTGAAGCAATCTCGTAGACTCACATTAGTCGATGGTTTCTATCGAAGAATACATTTTCAGCATTTTACTTCCATATAAATTTTGACTAAGTATTGTTTTTTACTTTCTCTAGTTCATGTGTACAATGTGCATACTGGACAGAGAAGGTTTTGGGTATTTCACCCAAAACTCGATATCAAGATTTCACCAGAAATATATATTTTGAGGTCCCCTTGTGTTTGTGGACAGCATGCTGAAAAACGTAAAGACCTTTAAAAACCAAACTTGGTATTTAATTTTAGTATCTTCCAAGGTTGCAACACGGAGATTTTCAGAAATCTCCCCCACCCTAAACTACCCTTTACATGGAAAAAATTGTGACATTTTTCTTTTTCTAAAAAAATGCTCTAATGATTTTGATTAAACTACTGTACATTAAACACATGAACATCACAAATAAACTGTATACTTTGGATTTTCTGGGAATAACCTCTGAAAACCTCTTTGTCCCTGATAACTTTTGCAGAATTTTGCATAACGGTTCAACCGTAAGAGATAGACAAAAAATTACTAAACAAAAATTGTATATCTCGTCAAAACAGAATAATTTATGTCATATTCGGTTTTTTTTTTTTTTTTTTTTTTTTTTTTTATTTAGAGCTATTTCTGAGCAATTTGTTGATATTGGTTTCAATTTTTAACTACCTACACTTCTCTAAAACGGGAAGTGACGTTTCGTTTCATCTCTCTTGTTTTACTCAAGGCCATACAAAGCGAGCTAAACTTCAATTGTTTTAAATATAACTATCTTTTAAAAGATTTGAATATCGATTTAGACTAGTATGTTCCCTTATGTCCCGTCTACATACAAGTAAGCAAGTAATAAGACAATATATGCTACTGTTTATCTTCATTAGCATACCTAGATAAAATAATATTCTTTTGTAAGGAAAGTCGTTTGTGTAACAGCTAGAGAAAGTCATGTGAATGGAACACATTTCTTTGAAAAAGATGTACGACTTTGGCATCAAATGTTTTCCAAGTTCCATTCTCATGCTCTTATTTGATTTTACGTTCTCTGCGAGAGGACATGTGCATCATTTTTAGCAAGCTCTGTTAAAGAACTGGTTTCACTGCGGCGTTTCGCTTTTTATAAAAAACCGTATGACAAGCGCTGACAGCTCCGAGTATGAGGATATGTACAAAATAAATCCCTTCTTCAAAATGAAATAAAAGGAGCGGATTTAAACGGGCTAACAGCCGTCTAACTGGACAATATGATACAAAAAGATACTGGCAGATCAACATTTGCTTGTTACGGCTTCGTCTATCTCCTGATGATGCCTTTTACGCTCGTTTCCATTAGTCTTGCTCAAGTTGCAGGCAGCAGAGGTATAAGGCAGAGGCTTAGTGAGAAAGTTTCTACAAGACTTAAGTAATCATCTACGTGGTCATCCATCTGTTAAAATTATTCTCCTTCAAAGTTTGAGGAGATTACAACGAAAGCGAAACAGGCTCAGAAGTTCAGTAGCGAAATCTTGCTAACTTCATTTGCTTCCGTTTTGCTTATCAGCGCGTGTGCTGACTTAAGAGACCTCAAGATTTATCGAAGTGTCTGATCTTCATAGTGAGCTTTAGGCTCGAATTCTTCCCCGTTTTGCGAGGATTAAGTAGCAGCTGTTTGCAATAGTGTCTCGATAAAGAGATAAGAAACTGCAGATTTTCAGAATATCTGTTGCCTTCAGGTCTAGAGCAAAACTTTCTTTTTTGTGTGTTGATTCGAAAATAAAACCTTTTAAAAGATACTTAATATATGCCCAATCTAACAAAACAAAAACTTAATACCACGGTATAAGAAAAAAAAGTATATTATGTGTTCCATTCACGTAGCTTTCTGTAGTTGTTCCGGAAAACAATTTTATATTTCAAAAGATTATTCATTTAACTACATCATGCTAATCTAGATAAACATTATCTGCTTCATTGTAAGTTGAACAGAAATAAGGGAATACATTAACCTAAGTGATAGTCATATACTTTAAAAGCTGGTCGCTATGTGAAACAAGTTCGTTTCGCTTTGCATGATCCCGTTTGGGAAAATCTAATTAAATTAAAATTGAAAGCAATAACAATAAATATTTGAAAACGGCCAACTCTACAAGAAAAACGTATATGATATAAATTATGTGTTTCAACGAGATTTACATTTTTGTTTATTGTGTTTGTCTATCTTTTACAGTTTAATCGTTAACAACATTCAACAAAATAAAGAACTCTTAGAGGCCATTCCAAGAAAATTCAAGGATACATTTTACTGTATGTATATATGTTTAAAATGCGGTATTTTAATCAAAATCATTGGAGCTATTTTTGAGAAAAATCTTCTTTTTTCGGACTCCAGATACCTCAAATCATATATATTCAGTCAAATTTCCACATATGGAATAGAGAAAGTAAAAACTTATTAAAATTATTGAACATTTCCCTATAAGGTAATTTATTTTCCAATGGTTCTAAAGAGAATAAAGATCACCAGATAGAAGATGAGCATTAGGAACAAAATTAAATTGCGAACATATAATACAGTCCCAAAAACTGCAGGCTTGAAACACTACTTCAGTTCAAAAAGGAATATGGTATGCCACATGGTATGCTCTACTCACTGCCATTTATGTATACTCCTCATTTACAAAAAAAATCGTACGAAAGTTTATTACTTTCTCTACCATGTACGGTGTACATAAGAAGAAGAGAAGGTATTACATTCCACCCAAAAATTCGATTCCGAGATTTCATTGCAAACTGATGTTTTAAGGTTGCTTGAATGAATAAATAAATAAATAAATAAAGCAGTTTTATAAAAAGATCCGTGCCGATTTATGTGGTGCTAGTGTGTGTATTTCTGAATAGCACAATTCAAAAACGAAAAGTCGTTGAAATATAAAACTTGATATTTAAGTTCACATCTTCCAGGGATGAGGCAATAAAATCTCCCATCCCAAACTACTCTTTATATTGGAAATGTTTCCAAAAGTTTGTTTTTTTAAAATGACTAACGATTCTGATTATTAAAACACCACATGTTTAGGATATTTTCATGGTAAATAACATATATATAGATATATTGAAATTTCTGGGAATAGCCTCTGAAGTCCTTTTCATTCTAGAAGAACCTTTTCTAAGTGGTAAGCCTTAAGAGAACAAGAGATAGACAAAAACTTACTACGAAAAAAATGTAGATATTGTTAAAATTCAAAATTCGTTTGAAATCAGACTTTTTGTGGAGCATTTCCGTGATATTGCTTGTCATTAGTTTCAATTTTCGAGTAATTATACTTTTCTTAAATAGGAAGTTTTATTCTTTTTCTTTTTTCCGACCACATAATTCAACTAATTACTAAGTTACCTGCTTTTAAGGTTTGATTATGGCTTAAACCTAGTGCATTTTCCTATTCACATTGAATATACAAGCAAATATTAATAAAAGTTTCTACATTTCATTTCAAAGCATTTACTTTGCTTAACGCGAAGAAGATAGAACAATAGGCGTTTTTAAGAATAACTTATTGAAGAATGGGGAGAGAGCCAAGTAACACACTGGAGTTATTTCTATTTCATTTAAATGGAGATATATGTAACCTGAAATGAATGCAGGATGCTGAAATGGATAGGCAGAACACTAAAATGAATAAATATAAGCTAGACTTTAAGTTCAATATTCTTTATTTGAAATCGCGCGAAACAGAATAATGGTAATTGGGCATTTCAGAAACATAACACAATTGGACTATAAACTCCAAAAAAAGTTAGTGGCACTAAAATCGCATTTGATATAAATTGTTTGTTATAATGAGATCTGTATTTTACACCTATACGTTTTTGTTTGGCTCTTGTGGTTCTTCAGTTGCACAAAGCAACACAGCATTATTCAGAACGACACAGGTTATTAGTATACGGTACATAGATAGAGAAGCTATTGCACTTCACCCTAAAATTCGATACCGAAATTTCACCGGAAATACACGTTTTAGAGTCCCCTTTACCCAAAAATAATTTTAAGAAAACGGCCCGTGTGTGTGTCCGAGTGTATGTGAACAAAATAACTCAAAAACGAAAAGTCGGTAATATATCAAACTTGGTATATAGGTTTAGTATCTTTGAAGTTTGCGACACAAAGCTTGCGCAAAGAGATACCAAAATGAGTGGGAGATTCAAAATACTCATATACAATTAAAATAAGAAAATGGAAAAAAAAATAAGAAAATCCCATTTCAACTCCCCTTAAATTTAAAAGCCATGTATGCGTATATATATATACACACACTTTAATTCGAGGGAATTTAAGCTCTCGAATTTACAGTGAAATTTGATATAGAACTTTTGTTTTAACGATGCCTGGTACATGCACCAGTCTGTATTGCAACGAATATTATTTGCTTCCAAAATTCATAATTGTGTTTCTGTTGCTTCTTTTTGGAGACCGGTATTGTGTACTAAACCGCTAAATTACATACAGTATATATGCGTTTCTATTACATATAACGTTATTCATCTTCTAATTGATGTATCAAGAGAATAATAGGTTCCCTTTGTGTTGTTTTTACCTAATATAATAAATATTCATTCAGTATCATCAAACCACCATAAATGAACTATATCCGGACATATGTGCGCTTCTTTTCGGAATAACATTATGAAAAAATCTGATGTGTTCCACTCACAGGACTGTCTCTACATCTCTACAATAAATTATTGTTAAAAAGCCTGTTCTTCTATTTATTTAATACTAATCGAGAAAAAATTAGCAGAAAGGGTCTTACTTATTACTTGCTTCCTTGTAAGTAGAAGGAAAATAAAGGAGTACACTAGGGTAAATCAATAGTCAAAACTTTAAAACGCTGGCTGCTATGTGATTGGTTGTGAAAGTGATTGAATTGTGGGGACAGCAGTTGACAAAGTCCCGTATGAGAAAAGTATAAGTATTTTAAAGCTGGAACTAATAACAAGGAATATCTCAAAAACGTTAACTCGACGACAAAAACGTATATCTACATTATTTTTTGACTGTCTCTCACGTTTACCAGCTATGCAAAATTCCTCAACATTCATCCAGAGTAAATATGTCTATTCCATAGGCTACTCCCAGAAAATTGAAGATATACACTTCATGAAGTATCTTAAATGTAAGACATTTTAATTAAAATCGTTAGAGCCATTTTTAAGAAAATCAAAATTTTCTAAATTCTTTCCATGTAAAGAGTAGTTGGGGGTGGGGAGATTTTCTTGAAAATCCTCATGTCACATCCTTGGAAGATACCAAACTAAAATACCAAGTTTGTATTTAGCGGTCTTTTCGTTTTTGAGCTATGATGTCCACAGACACACACATACACACACATATATACACAGACAGGCAGACAGACAGACTCACACGGACATTTTTCTAAAAATGCTTTTTTTGGATTCAGGAGGTCTCAAAACATGTATTTCCGGTGAAATCTCAGTATCGAACTTTTGGTGCAATACAATACTTTCTCTATACACCATGTACATAGTACGTGTAGAGAAAATAAAAAATTTCACTAAATCAACATTCACGAATATAACAAATAATATTTTTCCCCTTTACTTAAAGTTAATGTCTGCTCTAAATAGTTATATTGTTTTGTCTTAAATATGCATAAGCATTTAAATATACTCCTTAATATATATTATCTTAAGCTTTTAGTTTTTTACTATTTTCTGAGTGCCAACATTAATTTTAAGCTTCGTTAGTCTTATTTAACACAATGAAATGCAACCGCTTCAAAATATTATCCATGTAAAATTACAATACATCCTAAAATTTGCTACGCGCAAACCATAAACAATATAATTTTTTTTTAAAACGTATCATTGGTTATAATAAATTCAGGTGGACATTTCTCTAAAATTCTGTATTATAATTCAATGGGTGCTTTATATGGCTTTATATGGCTAAGTAAATACAATTTCTAGCTAAAATTATCCATCACATTCCTTCTCAAGATTTATTAAAATATATACGTACAAAAAGTACCATGATTTCTGAATTCGAAATATTAGTATAAAAATTAGGAGATTGCTTTCAAATATAAGAAACCAATTTACCATTTGATGTCCTTAAAGGCTAAAAATTTTCCTTAGAAGTAGGCTGAATAGTTCAGAAGTTGGAGCACTTATTTATACATTTAAATGGAATACATATTTTATTTAGATCAATCTAACCGTCCAGCTCTTGTCTACACATGATTTGTGTGGGGAAAAAAATAAATAAATGCACACAAAGTGTTTAATTTACAGTTGTTAAAGTGATGCATATATGCAATATAACATATCTTATCAAATGTATACCAGTTGTTATACAAAATGATAGTGACATTTTGCCATGCATCCGAATTCTAGCTTGCATGATTATTTAAAAATAACCGTTATTGCCGAAATCATTGTTCTAATAAAAATGTGCCATATGATATATTTTTAAAAAGATTCACATAAAATAATGCAGCTGTCATATTATGCACTCTAGTTAGAGTGGGAAATTATTATTTTTCGTAATCTCTAAAACTCTTTATTTTTTAAAATGTATTTCTATACTTGGATCATTATTTCGAAAAAGTATTTGACATTATTTTGTTTAATGTCTTTTCGAGAGGAATTATAAAAATGTTACAACAAATTAGTGAAAAATTGCATCATACGGTATATTTTGACTATAGAAAAGTGTTAGTAAAAAGGAAGTGTTTATTAATAAGCCCGCCCCTACCCACCAATATCTTCTGTTAATTGGTAGTTCAAGTACCCTAGGTGTGAAAATAAATACTATATTTTATTTAAGTTCATAATTTATTTCGTTGATTATAAAAAACTTTCAGTTTATCATAATGTTGTTCAAATTTCAATTATAGCATCCTTACTGCTTATTCAGCATCTACCAGCCCATTTAAGTAGCCTGTGAACATTTATCTTACTAATGTTATGCCCCATTTTCTCAGTATCCATTAGACACAACTGGATGAAAACTTTGTCTCATATGTATGAAACCCGATACAGAAATAGACACATGGATATTATAATATGCTGATTTACAACTGTGAAATATATTTTTTAATTATTTTGTAAATGTTAACACAAATTTACTCAAAATTTCAGCCTTCTTATTAAAATCATCTTATATTAGAATTTTTATAATGGTATAAGGAGATGTTCCAAATTGTATTATTCTATGTGCCATAGTTCCGAGAAAACGTATTTGCAGAAAAAAATCTTAGCTTCGAGAAAAAATCCATTTAAATTAAATTTAAATTACAGTAAAACTCACCAAACTTTTAAAACATATCAGCCTTATATGCAATGCCAACATGGCTCAAATAGCAACATAGAAAAGAGGAAAAAATTTCTTTTCGAAATTCCAGGCCTAATTATGCATAATTATTTTGTTTTATGCATATACTTCTACCATGATTGAAAATATTTTAATGAATTTGTTATATTATTTACCATAAGTGTAATATATAATTTTAAAGCAAATATTTTGGAGATAAATAATCAGCATAAGCAAAACTGGATTTTTTCCTTCATTCCCAGACACTTAAATGAAAAAGAAAATGTTATAATTCATGGAAACAAAACTGAGCTCTGTTGCATAAACATTGCTAAATTGTTAAGGTTCAATCTTCATAATCATGTTTAAATAATTAAAATTCCATGAAGTAATCTGTGCAATATGATAAACCGAGAAATGCACCATACATCCTTCGGCTGCCGATGGGGGTAAAATTCATCATGCTGTCCTGCGGATAAGCAAGCTATTCGCATTCCATATCCACTCTATTATGTGCTCTTGTGCATGTTGCTTGCCCTGCATCTGAATGTTTCATTCGAGGCGAAAACGCAAATCGTGTTTGTAACAGAGGCGGTATGATCGGTATGCATGAATATCAACATGTCGATATGTGGAATTACAGGCGTCATGATTACCTTCACACATACAAGCTGATCCTGTCAAACGGCAGACCACACCGCCCGACATGCTAACGGCGTTATTCTGAGTCGGTGCACGCCTGAAAACGTTGCCAATTCCAATGGCATATCAAGATCACAGTGATATATTCGCTACACGAGGATGCTAATTGCGTTGCTGGAGCGCCATGCTGTTACTGATGCCACTGCATCAAGCGTAACGTGGTGTGCTAGTAAGGAAAGATTTCAGTGCTGCACCTTCTTCTGTTTGGTCAGCAAGAAGAACGTTTGAAATCATGATGGATACGAAATGATGGCACTGGCAGTAGAAACAATTTTACATTCCTTTGGGTCGATTTCACTTCGCGTGAACATCGATTATTGACATTAAGTTCCTTCTTAGCCTTACCGTCACGCTGCTAAAAAAATCTGATGTGTTACACTCACATGGATTTCTCTAACTGCTCTACCAACCAACTTCTTACAACTTACTTCTTTCCACACAATGCTAATCGAGATGAACATTAGCAAAACGTTCTTATTACTTACTTCCTTATAAGTAGGACGGAATTAAGGAAATGCACTAGGCTAAAGTGATAGTCAAATGTTATAAAAATTGTCGTTATGCTACTGTCATTGCAAATACCTTCTTTGCTTGGCCAGGAGTAGAACAAAAGAAAAACGGATACTTTCTGTCTGAGAAAAGTATAAATACTTTAGAAGTGAAACCAAAAGCCAAGTGAAAAGGTTACCTCCAGAACAAAAACGTTAAGGACATAAATTGTGCGTTTTGATGAGAACTGCATTTTTTGCGCAGAGAGTTGTTGTCTATCTCTTACGGTTTAGCAGTTAACTAAATTTCGGCAAAATTCATCCAGGATAAAGAGGTCTTCAGAGGCTATTCCCAAAAAATTCAAGACATACACTTTATTTTAATCAAAATCGTTAGAGCCATTTTTAAGAAGATCAAAATTTTCAAAAAATTGTCCATGTAAAGAATAGTTTGTGGTGGAGGGATTTTCTTTAAAATCTTCGTTTTGTATCCTTGAAAGTTACTAACCTAAATACCAAGTTTGGTATTTAAAGTCTTTTCATTTTGACTATGCTGTCCACAGACAACCACACACTAACGGACCTTTTTCGGACTCAGGGGAAATCTCGACATCGAATACCCTCTCTATCCACTATGAACATCGTACATGCGGGCTATAGAAAGTAAGAAGATTTCAGTTTTGCATTTTCTTCTTCATGGTTAGCAAGAAGAATGTTTGAACGCCAGTAACAATGGACTTCGAAATGATGGCACTGACAGAAGATATAATTTTGTATTCCTTGGTTCGATTCCACTTTACGTTGTGTAGAGGTATGTAGATCAGTAGTATATCGATTATTACTATAAAGATCCTTCTTGCTCCTAGTACTTTAGTATTACCACCAGTGCCTCACCTTTAATAAAACAACTTATATACTTTCATGATCATTCAATATTTATTATTACTATAATTGTAATTTCAGTAGGTTATATAATTATATCATTAATAATAAATAAATTTATAGACCGATATTTTATAGTACGCTGCTAAAAATAATCAATTTACATGACTTTCTCTACATCGGTGTAACAAATTGCTGTTAAAAAGCATATTCTTCTACCTTCTTTACGACAATCGAGATAAACATTAGCAGAAATTGTTTTAATTACTTGCTCCATGTAAGTAGAAGGAAAAAAGGGAATACACTACGACAAAACGATAGTCAAATCTTATAAAAGCTGGTTGCCATATGTTTGAAATTCATTTCTATGCAGAACCAGGAGTATTTATAATAGGAGTATTCTAAATCTGAAATAAGTAACAAGGAATATCTCAGAAATGGCCAATTCCACGAAAAAACGTATATGATCTAAATTGTGGTTTTAACGTGATCTACATTTTTGGTGTAGTAAGTTTTTGTCTATCTTACGGTTTACCAGTTACGCAAAATTCATTCAGAATAAAGAGATCTTTAGAGACTATTCCCAGAAAAGTCAAGATATACATTTTATTTGGCATGTAAATACCTTTGATATACAGCAATTCAATCAAAATCTTTAGAGCCATTTTTGAGAAAATCAAAATTTTTGAATGTTTTTCCATGTTAAGGGTAGTTTGCGGCAGGGGGATTTTTCTCAAAAGCTTCGTGTCGCATCCCTGGAAGATACCAAGCTTAAATACCAAGTTTGGTATTTTACCTACTTTTCGTTTTTTGAGTTATCGTGTTCACAGACGCAGGGACACACACACACACGGACCTTTTTCCATTTTTTTTTTTTTGGATACGGGGGACTTTAAACGTCTATTTCCTGTGAAATCTCGGTATCGAATTTTTGGCTGGAATGCAATACCTTCGTACATAGTAGGTACGTGTAGAGAAAGCAAAAAAAAAAAAAAGAATAAAATGTTTTACATATATCTTATGTCATACTTTTCAGTCATTGTTTTGTCTTGCTGTTATATTGTGTGTATATGTTTCTCTAAGTGTGTCTACTTAAGAGGGTACATGAATACATCGGAATACGGTTTATTCCTTATTGTAAATTCAAGTAGCTGTATATGAATATTTTGTCCCTTTATTTTCGTGTTACTCTTTTAATTTTTTGTTTTTTAATATTGCTTACTATTTTGTGTATTGCAAAAGCACGTCTGTGTACTCGTGCAGTTGATGAAGACCAATGTGTGTATAAATTTCAAGAAATATACTTATTTATTCAATTATGCTTAGTTCTGCTAGTACGCTGAACATCAGTAAGAATGGATTACGAAATAGTGACAGAAAGTAGCAAATTTGTATTCTATAGAGTTGATTTCACTTTGCGTTGTTTAGGGCGTCGACACTATTTATTAAAGGACCATGTAAGAAAGAGCTTAGAGCCTGCTAAAATGTAGCAGACTTAGTTGACAACAATTACTGCTTTCTTCACAATGAAGAAGCACCTTAACCCAATTGGAGTGCTACAGGGCAACTTAAACTTCAGATTATGCAGAAAGGAGACTGAAACAGCCTAACACATTCTATGCTCCTGCGAAGCTTTGGCTCACAAGAGATACAAAGTTTTTGGGAAAACGTTCATAGGACCAGATGAAGTATCATCCATACCCGTTGCAAGGCTGCACTCCTTTTAAGGGATGCAGGTGTAATGGGTTGGCTCTAAATGATTTAGATAGAACAATAAGCCCGAGGCTGAAATGCGCCCGGAGAAATGACGGCACTCTTTATCCTTAATAATAAAGAAGAAGAAGAAGAAGAAGAAGAAGAGGAAGAAAGGGGTCGTCCTCCGTTGGCTAGAGATAAGATCTAAGCCTCTGGTTCCCAAGGTTGCAGGTTTTAACCCGGCGGAGCGCATCGAATTTTCTGGGGTATACAAATTCTTAGCGAAGGTAAATTTAATCTATTAGAAATTCAAATTCCTTTATCGCTAATTGTTTCCGTCATACTATGAAATGTATTACAGCTCCTGGTGTTCCTTGAGGAACTAGGTGGGAAAATATGTTTAATATCATGTTGGTAAAACTAATGAGAGGATTATTACTATATGATTAGTTCCGGTAAAAATATATGGGAATAAATATTTTTTTCGCAGTTGTTAATCCGCAAATTCATCCAACTGTTTAATGTGAGAATACCGAGTAATTTAAATTTCCTGTGACGGGGTTTCTAACCCCTTAAACAGTAGATCTTCTATACGGATTTCTTCCCATAGGAGGATTGTCCTCACCTTGGTTGTTTCTGGGGTTCCTCCTACTCCTTATTTGGATTAACCCTAACTGTGAGCCGAAACGGACATTATGGCGTGAAGTGAAGAAAAAGCAAAAAGTCCTTGACATGGCTTCCATTGAAAGGGAAGTAAAACCTGTGGTCCCGTGTAGTAGGTTTAGGCAAAAGAATCTCAAGCCTGATATAGAGGCCTCTTCAGCAAGATTAAGCAGCCGTTTCACGGCCACAATAGAATGAGACGCTGAGAACCATAGCAGTTACAGAAAGTCTATAAATAAAACTTAGTTTCATTTATAGCTAGTCTATAGTATTGCTATGTGACTAGAAAATATGTGCTTTCAAAATAAAAGTGGCGTGCTATTTATTGACGCTCTGTAACTACTGTGGTTCTCAGGGTTCCATTCTAAATTGGGCATGAAAGACCCGTTTAGTTTAGCTCAGAGGCCTCTTTTATCAGGCTTGAGGTTCTTTTACGTGCCGTAAATCTACGACACGGCACCAATGGCTTTACTTCCATGCTAGGGATTTTAGGCCCGAAAAAATCAATCGTCCTCCGCTGGGTTTGAACCGGCGACTTTGGTTATATGAAGTTAGCATGGAAACCATTACAACACGGAGGGCGACTATGCGCTTTCTGGTTTTACTAGTAAGCAAATAATATCTGTCGCAATTATTCTTTCCTATTCTGTTTCATAAATTAAACATTTTAATAGTGCTTAACACGCACTCTCTCTACATATGACACAGCAGTGGCGATACTGGTGTAACACAGGCTAAAATGATAATTGGGAAAGGAAGTTGGAAAGGAAATATTCCAGGTCTAAGCGTAGGATACATTCCCGACATCTGCCGGTTATGAGGACCGAGGAAAACTTCCTGGCCGGATTTTGACCGCAAACCACCTGTTCATAAGCCTGTAACTTACGATCCCGATTATCGGGTTCTGTTTCATACAACGTATCCAAGGGATGATCTGCATCCACGCAACCCCCTCTCTATCAGCTGATTGCATTTATTTGGAACCAAGTCAATGGGATTCATCCCCTATCCATGCTTGTTATATATATATATATATATATATATATATATATATATATATTGGATATTAGGGGTATAGGTGTATAGTTACAGATATTTTGATAAGATATTCACTTCGAAATGCTAGCCGGTTTTTTTCTTCGTCTAACAGTTTTCCCAAAAATCAATCACATAAATCACTACCTGGTGTGTTTTGTATGGTTTTAACAGCGCGGTGTGATGAATAACACCTGTCAGTACAAACTAGTTCTTTTCTTCCACTTTTTCACACCTCAATACCTGACCTGATAGCCTAGTTTGTGTGGGGTCACTTTCAGAAAGTATACAAACTCAATTCCGATAAAACATTCGTTATAGCGAGGCCCGCCCAAGGTCGGACCCGAGGTCTCAGGGAAAATAAACATGTATGGCTGTTGTGTGTGTGTCTTATCCACTTATACGTATTAGTCAATCTGAAAGCATACTACTCTCATTAACTTTAATTATAAGTCCTGAAATAAAGCAAATATTGATGTATTATTGTTCGTTTTGCTCTTCCTAATTTCAATTCAATATCTGCACATATACAGCCTCCCTCACCCCCCCTCTCTCTCTCTCTCTGGTCTTTTGTGTGTGTATGTAAGAAACTACTAAAAAGAATTTGTTACTTTTGCCTGTTTTGTCTATGGGAATTATTTCATGCAACTGCTAAAACAGGTTTAACATTCCTACAGCCTATAAAGCTGTCCGAAATGAAAAGAGATTAAAGAAATCAGAAATATAACAGCCGACAATAGTTCGTACTATCACGGGATTTCATCACTTATTTAAAATAGGATGGGACTGTGCCAGATTGCAGTTATAAGAAGTTAAGGGGATGTTTCTTCATAAAAATATTTTATATTATGTACAATTATTTCATAAAGAATGTTATTTCCTTGCAAACGGTTTTGCTATCTCTACTTAGTACATAGTCAAGTGTGTTTATACTTTCTGTCACTAGTGTACGTTGTATTTATTTTACAGTTTTAAATAATACTGATATGTAAAAAAAACATACCTACACAACTAATGTATATTTTATAGTTTTCAGTTACGTTTAATTCTACTATTCCACCAAACTGCACGGTACATTATTCAAAACGAGTGTTTCGAAGTTTGCTATCAGTCATATTACGATCTAAGTTTCTTTATCACTAAATCATAAAACTCTAGTAAAAGACCTAAGGTTGAAAAAGAAGAGAAAAAGCAGAAAAAGTGCAAAAGCTTGCCATATCGGAAATTAACTTTTATCGCTTTAGCGGAAGCTCGAGACAATAGAATTGACTGGCTTCGGCAGCTAAAAACCGGCTGTGAGGTTCACAAGTGATCGAACTTTTATCCTTTGTCAACAACACCCAGCACTGGCGAACAAGGGAGTCCACTCAACGTATTAGAGAAGTTGGGGCTTAGTAGCTTGATCAGGGCAACTTCTAAAGCGTATGTTAGTTATCACAACAGTGTTGGCGTTTCTAACGCCAATGTAACCATACTCTGTTAGAAAACAAATAAAACAAATCTGATGTGTTACACTCACATGACTTTCTCTAGCTCCTCTACAAACAAACGTCTTACAAAATATCTTCTTTCTACACAATATTAATCGAGATAAACAGTAGCAGAATGTTCTTATTACTTAGTACCTTATAAGTAGAAGGGCTTAAAAGGAATACGTTATACTAAAGCGATAGTCAAAAAAAGTTTAAAAAGCTGTCGTTAGGATATTGGCATTGCAAATCGCTTCTTTGCTTGGCCAGGAGTAGAACAAAAGGAAAACTGTCTCAGAAAAGTATGAGTACTTGACAACTGAAACTAATAACAAGACATATCTCGAAAACGGTAAACGAGATCTACATTTTTTGTGTGTTAAGTTTTTGTCTATCTCTTACGGTTTATTAGTTACGCAAAATTCAACAAAATTCATCCAGAATAAGCAGGTCTTCAGAAGCTATTCCCAGAAAATTCAAGATAATTGTACTTCTGATGGAAATGTTTTTAACATGTGGTATTTTAATCAAAATCGTTATAGCCATTTTTAAGAAAAACAAAATTTTCGAAAACCTTTCCATGTAAAGGGTAGTTAGGAGTGGGGGGATTTTCTTGTCGCATCCCTGGAAGATACCAAACTTAAATACCAAGATTGGTATTCAACGGTCTTTTCATTTTGGAGTTATTCTTTCCACAGACATACAGACTGACAAGACACACACACAGACCTTTTTCTGAAAATGTTTTTTTTTGGATTCAGGGGGTCCTAAAACATGTATTTCCGGTGAAATCTGGTATCGAACTTTTGGGTGCAACACAATACCTTCTCTACATTGTACATACGGGACTAGAGAAAGTAATTACCCTCTCAGACTAAATTTCGTTCACAGATTTTAATCTGATGTATTCCATTTACATGACTTTCTCTACATCTCCGCAATAAATTATTGTTAAAAAGCTTATGCTTCTATTTACTACATGATAATCGAGAAAAAAATTAGCAGAAATAGTCTTATTTGCTTCTTTGTAAGTAGAAGCGAAATAAGGGATTACCAAATGTTAAAGTGATAGTCAAAAGCTGGTTGCTATGTGCCTGAAGTTCCTTTAATTGTATGGACAGAAGTTGACAAATTCCTGTATGAGAAAAGTATGTTTTTAAAGCTGAAACCAATAACAAGGAATATCTCAAAAACGAACAACTCCACGAAAAAATGTATATCACATAAATTTTGTGTTTTATCGTAATCTACATTTTTTGTGTTATAAGTTTTTGTCTATCTTTTGCGATTTACCAGTTATGCAAAATTCAATAAAAATCATTCAGAATAAAAGGGTCTTTAGAGGTTATTCCCAGAAAATTCAAGATATACATTTTATTTGGCGTATAAGTATCTTTAATATAAAAGATTTTCATCAAAATTGTTAGATCCATTTTTGAAAAAATCTAAATTTTCTAAATGTTTTCCATGTAAAGGGTAGTTGGGGTGGGGGATTTTCTTGCAAATCTTTGTGTCGCATCCTTGGAATATTACCAAAGTTAAATACCAAGTCTATTCGTTTTTTAGCTATGCTGTCCACATACACACATCTCGGTATCGAATTTTTGGGTGCAATACATTACCTTCTCTATACACTATGTACGTGTAGAGAAAGTAAAAATAATTTTCTCTGCCTTTGTGCAAAAACTATTCTTATAAAATCATTTTCTCTCTATTTAATGCTAAACACTAGCATAAATATGTTATTGCTTAGTTCCTTCTAGGAACAAACATAAAAATTTGAATAATTACAAGTATGTTATTTCTATTTCTATTGGTTTCATGAAATATTGTATCCTCAATAGGACAAATAATTTCATTTATTGCAGTTCTTATATTCATCCTTATTTTATGTCAAATAAGGGAATACACTAAGCTAAAGGGTGGTCAAATATTTTAAAAACCGGTCGCTATGTGATGCAACTGAAATTCCTTTCTCTTTGCATGACTAGAATGGAGCAATAAATGATTCTTAAAAGTCATATTCTTGTTTTCATATTAATCCAATAAACGTTTGCATAAATGCGTTTATTGTTGTGAATATGCTCAAAGGAGTAAGGTAATACTCTAGACTAACGTGATAGACAAATCTCTTAAGAACTGATCCCTTTATTTGCTTTATCAGGACCAAAAAGAAGGAATAACAACATCCTATTTGAGAAAACTATTAAGCATTTTAAAATTGAAACCAATAATAAGGGGTATCTTGGAAATGACTAACTTCAGAAAAAAAGAATGTATATGATATAATTTGAGTCTTTTAACGAAATTCTTGTGCAATACATTTTGTGTATCATTTATGGTGTCCCAGTTATGCAAAAGACGTCCAGAATGAAACGAGCTACAGAGACAATCCGGAAAAATTATTTACATGCCTACATTTTATTTACATCTAAATAGCTTTAATGTGTGGTATTTTCATCAAAATCGTTAGTGTTATTCCGGAGAAACCCGAAAACTTCGAAAACTCTTCCAAGTAAATGGTAGTTTGAGGAAGAGGATTTTCATGGAAGTATTCTTGTAGCACATTTGGAAGAGACTGAGCTTGAACACAAAGCTGGCTTTTAGTTTCTGAATTATGCGCGCGCACACTGAAAATATGCTTTTTGTTATTAAGTGTTATACACTCAACTTCCTTAAATGTAGCTAGGAGCTCTGTTTCTTCTCAAAATGCGAAAACTTTCTAAGTTACAATGTTTGCAGGATATGCTAGTGAAGCGTGTAACACAAAATGATCCAATGAAACGCTTTCGTTCTAGCATAGAACATCTGTACCAATGTTATCGTAGATAATCCCACGAAAGTTTGCACATTTATTTGAAGAAGTCGTACCAACAAATGGAATTTATTACGAGTTTTCTATAATAAAACGTAACAGATTAATCTGGGTTTTCAGATTTATTGGGTTTTTAGCGGCAGTGGCTTAAATGCATGACATCATTATTATATCAGCGAGCCCCTTGTCTCAAAGGGAAGGTAGGAAATAGGACTTTGGTCTGCATGCTTGGCCGATTTCATTAACGGTTTGATATACTGGGCGGTGCAGAACTGTACTCATAGGGCATATTGTGCGTTCTATATGTTTTGTGTTTTCTTAATTTATTCTGTGTAGGCCAATTTTCATTTACTGCTGTAAAAGTATGAACAATCGCTTATTCTAATGGAGAAGGTATGCCTTACCATAACCGACTAATTTTATATAAATGCTTCGATAGAGGGTTTAGGAGACGCAAGCGAATGTTCCAAATGTATATATTGAAAAGATCCGATACAAGTCCCATTTCACTAAGGTGACCTCGATACTGATGGCATCCACCCCTTTTACTCATCGTTCGCTAGTCCTCTTCAAGAGGCTATGCGTGATAAACTCGTTATCTAGTATTGACGTCATGCCCGGAAAAACACCGACTAGGCCGAATGAATTTGAACACCCTATATAAATAATAATTAATTTTGTTTAAAATTAATCACAACACAAAAATACATTTTATCAAGAGCATAATCTATTTGGAATTTGAACTAATTGAATGTACACTAGTTAAAAACACAATTGGATGACATAGCGTATTAATCACTGTATACTGATACTATTTCGGTGTAGAGCTGACAGTTTCTTGGAAAAAAAACCAAT
This sequence comes from Hymenopus coronatus, assembly GCA_030762935.1. Classification (NCBI taxonomy): domain Eukaryota; kingdom Metazoa; phylum Arthropoda; class Insecta; order Mantodea; family Hymenopodidae; genus Hymenopus; species Hymenopus coronatus. Next base: position 107,485,955 of record CM060890.1, read on the forward strand.
CCTTCCAAGCGCATTTAAAGATAATAGAGCGTGGTTGGTTAGTACCCTCACTATTGAATCCAAGCAAGTCAAGAGATTTTTTTACTGTAAAATTAATTGTTGAAAGTTGGTTATTTGTAATTCTTTAGTTATTAAACAAAACATTAATTCTTTAGTTATTAGGTATAATGAAATTATAATAAAACTGCATAATATTTTCATGTTATACATTAACAATCTATGCCCATTCTTCAATAAACGATTCTTTAAAATGTTATTGTTCCAACTTCATGTCAATCAATATAAAAATTTGTAGCAATGGTGTAATTGCACATTTTCTTATAGCAAGGATATTTGGAAATACACTAAGCTTAAGGAGTAGTAAAATATTTTAAGAACTTGTCGCTATGTGATGGTATGGCAATTCCATTTTCTTTGCATGTTCCATGTAAAAGGTAACTTGTGCTGGGGAATCTAATTGAAGCATTTCGAGTTGAGTCCTTGGGGATGCTGAACTTAAAGATCACGTTTTCAATTTAATCTGAATTTTTGTTTTTGAGTAGGCAATGCTGCTCACAGCCACGGACATGAATACGGATTTTACGCTTAAAATGCTTCTTGGGATCTCAAAACCTGTACGTCTAGTGAAATCTCAGTACTGTATTTTAAATTTAATACAATACTTCCTCTACTTACTATAAGTGAGCAGTAGCGAAAAGGAAGGTAGATATAATTGTTTATATTAAGCTCAAACAATGAAGTGGTAGAATTAAACATCTGAAAACAAGATGAACCGCAAGAAATAACATTTTATACTGCTGAAGAGAACAAAAATTTAATATTATAACTATCACTTTTGAGAACATTAATGTATTTCCAGAAAACATTAAATTTAGATAAAAATTTCAATCTAAAAACACAAAACTAATATACAAGAACAATTTCAACCGTCAGTGTGATGAATATGCGTTTTAAGCCTTTATACGTGTGATTGCTTCATACAAATACGCAAATAAATTTGCCTTCTCCATTCCTTACAGCGAATATAAGGAAATAAATTCTCTATGCTGCAATCCGCGTGAGCCTGCCAAGTCGGCTTCCAGCCTCACGCTCACGAACGCACGGCAGAGGAGGGCGATCATCCAACCTATAAAAGAAGGTGATATGAACATGTTTTCCCCGGCCATAAAGTGGTCTTGCTTGGTCGGGATATCTGCCTATCGTAGCTCCTTACTTTCGTCACGAATCTGTGTGAGCACCGGTCCTATCCGCACCCCTCAGTGTAGGTTCGAATCCGGGCGCATCCCATAACCAAAAACCAGAGCATAACATTACAGCCAACTGTGCTACACCGCAGGACAGTGAGCATAGGTAGGTAATGTTTTTATCCGTTTTATTTTTTTCTTTCAAAATGCCCGGTATCCATCTGTAACCATCATGAAAAAGTAAATTAAAAGACGCGGCGTTTGCAATCGCTTTAACAGAGCATCTCATTTTGAATTCATTTTACATTACATATTTAACATTTGCAAACAAACATCTCTTCCGTGATTTGCATATTTTAGTAGCCAATAGGCGGCATTTTTTATGATTGCTCCGCAGGAATAAGCCGAGGATTTTATAATATTTTAGAATTTCAGCCCTTTAATGCGGAAATGCAGAAACAGAGGGAAATGTGCAACCATGCATGCGCTTTGCTCTAAATGAAGTAAATACCGTTTTCCTGATCTACGGTTCTTATAGTGCATTCATTTCCCCTCAGCATGAAACAAGACTGACTGTCTGTTTATAATGGCTAGGTAGCTAGAGTTGCGGGTTTGATCCTCTTTCTCAGCGAAATGGTAACAACATAGCAGGGTTTGCTAAACTCGGTCCAAGAATTTCGAGCAATTATAATATTACAGGCTTAGATTTTTAATTTATATACAGTGCAATGAGTACACAGCAGAGGAGGAATCGTTTGAGGGATTTAAGTTAACAGTGCTATGGAATTCATGATGCCGGAGAAGGGAGGGGTTGTATACTCACTGTCCGCCCATGACTACTAAGTCGACAATAGATTGCCTACTCTTCCTTTTTTTTTTTTTTTTTTTTTTTTTGCTTTCTTTTCAACTGTATGCCAAACTAGTGAAAATTTGCCGACAGCATTGAGGGTGCAGCATTCGCAAATATAACCATTTGCAGAATAATTTGAATCGTAGCTTTATCTACGGATGGTGATACGGAGAGAAGTTTTTCTCAGTATAAACTCTGTTTAGTAAAATAGAATCTTCACCCTAAAATCCCTCAAAATGTATATTATTGTACATTCCATTAAGTGTGACCATAAGAAAAAGATTAAAGCAGTACAGCATAGATTAAGCTACTCGTGTATGCATATAGCACTGTCTGCACATAGATTAATGGAAGAGAAATGTAAAAATAAGAGAGAATCTACAAATCTGTAACCTAATATGAGCATTTAGATGATTTTGAACCGACTGGTGTACACACATAATGAGAATGCTAGATTGTAGATTCCTAAAAACGTTATTTAATTATAATTAAAGGTTAATATAATTAATTAGGCCAAAGTAGACCTTTAAGATGTCAAGAAAAGTTCAACACCTGAAGTCGAAACAGGTGCGATGGCTTAATCCTTAGAAGAAGAATACTATACTACAAATCTAAAGTTTGTCTACAAATTTTATAAATTTTATATATATCCTAAAAGATTTTATTCTGCAAACGCTGTAGTGGTCGCGCCTGCCCGTTTTGTCTTCGCTGGTCAAAAACAGGTTCATAAAGAGCCCGTGCTGCTTTCCTCTAAATGTAAATGCATTGAACTGAGTATTTACATTACCCGTAATGCTCTCGGTAGTAATGAGCTACTAAAGGGCAAATAACAATTAAATCAATTTATTGATTGCTACAACTACCAGTCAGGGGTCACAATTCCTCGTTTGAAAGACTATGCAGAAAACTAATACCAGTGTTCGCATCAACGAATTATTGCGAAAAGATATTTAAAAGATCTGATGTGTTCCATTCACATGACTTTTTCTATGTCTCTGCAATAAATTATTTTTAAAAAGCTTATGCTTCTATTTACTTCCTTCTAATTGAGAAAAAATTAGCAGAAATAGTCTTATTTCTTGCTTCCTTGTAAGTAAAAGCGAAATAAGGGAGTACCATAGGTTACAGTGATAGTCAAAAGCTGGCTTCTATGTGACTGAAGTTCCTTTGTTTGTATGGACACGAGGTCACAAAGTTCTGTATGAGAAAAATATAAGTTTTTATAGCTTAAACCAAAAACAAGGAATACCTCAAAAACAATCAACTCCACGAAAAAAATGTATGCAACATAAATTGTGTGTTTTAATGTGCTCTACATTTTTTTTTGTGGTAAGTTTTTCTCTCTCTCTTACGGTTTAACACTTATGCAAAATTCCGTAAAATTCACTCAGAATAAAGTAGTCTTTAGAGGCTATTCCCTGAAAATTCAAAATATACATTTTATTTGTCAGGTAAATATCTTTAATATACGATATTTTAATCAAAATCTTCGAAAAAAAGTTCCATGTAAAGGGTGGTTTGGGGTGGGGGGATTTTTCTCAAAATCTTCGTGTCGCATCCCTGGAAGATACTACACTTAAATACCAAGTTTGGTATTTTAGCAACTTTTCGTTTTTGAGTTATCGTGTTCACAGGCGCACGGACACACTGTCACACGGACACACCACACACGGACCTTTTTCTGAAAATATTTTTTTTTGGATACAGGGGACCCTAAAACATATATTTCCGGTGAAATCTCGGTATCGAATTTTTTGGTGGAGTGCAATACATTCTGTATACACTATGAGAAGTATAGAGAAGTAAAAATAAAATTGTCAAATTTGAATAATAGGTGTTGTGCTGCATAAATTAAACTGTCCCGATTTTATGGTAAGCAAAATAGAATTAAAACCATAAATTTCTATAGCTGTGGCACATAAAGCTTTCATTGGCTATGAAATAACTATTAATACAAAAATACTTAATATATCTGGTGTTAATATATAATACTTATTAGTTACATTGCCATGGGAACTTGAATAAAACACGGATCATTAATTACATCAGTTATAAAATATAAAGTATAATTTTTAGTTGATAAAATAGTTTTAGAACTGATCTTATTGAGCGTCAAGTGCCTGCGAGTATATTGCACTTATCTTAAACTTAAACAATTTGGTTCCTATTCCTTCTCTGGCAGTTATTGTGGATCTCAAGTACGATAATTTTGGCAAAATTTACTTTAAATTATTGATTAGAATGAATTTCTTTATAGCCAGTTTCAGGGGTATTGTGTATTTAGCAAATTAACAAACTCAACTTAAATTTGCGTCAACTGCTACTTCCATAAGAATAAGCTTACAAGGCAACTTTTCACAATCGTTGTCGCTTCCGTAACTTCTCCTCAAAGATTGTCACTTCACGTTTTATATTCCACATCCATGCGTTGAAAAGATTGCTAAATGCAGCTTCCAGCTCAAGACGTTGCTGAACTTCCGGGAGCAGAATAGTGGGTATCGATAAATACAGTATGTTTCAGTGAACGTTGAGGAATAAATCTTACCCGCCAGTCTATGGTTCTGTGCGACATCTGCCGGCCTCGCAAGCGGTCAACGCTTGGTAGAAATCGTACTTTTTCGACTCCGAATCTGACCCTCTGCTACAGCCGCTACAGGTCACACACACACACACACACACACACACACACACACACACACACACACACACACACACACACACACACACACACACACACACACAGTGAGATTAGATGTTGCAGTAAATGTGTGTATTTACATGTACGTGTTCGTACTATAGTATGCTTGCATATTCACAACGTGAGCATATGTTCAAAAAGTTATAAGAAGAATCTTCTATGATAAGGTCGAGTAATAAGTTTTTTACCTTCTCTATACGTGCTATGCATATAGTGTATAGAGAAGGTATTACACTCCACCAAAAAATCCAATACCGAGATTTCACTGGAAATATATGTTTTAGGGTCCCTGTATCCAAAAAAGTATTTCCAGAAAAAGGTCCGTGTGTGGTGTGTCCGTGTGTCTGTGAACTCGATAACTCAAAAACGAAAAGTCGGTAAAATACCAAACTTGGTATTTAAGTTTAGTATCTTCCCTGGATGTGACACGAAGATTTTTAAAAAAAATTCCCCCATCCCAAAGTACCCTTTACATGGAACTTTTTTCGAAAATTTTGATTTTATAAAAAAATTGCTCTAATAAGTTTGATTAAAATATCGTATGTTAAAGATATTTACATTACAAATAAAATGTATATTTTGAATGTTCTGGGAATAGCCTTTGAAAACTACTTTATTCTCGGTCAATTTTACGGAATTTTGCAAAACTGCTAAACCATAAGAGATGGACAAAAACTTACCACACAACAAAGGAAGAGCACCTTAAAACACACAACTTATGTTATATACATTTTTTTCGTGGAGTTGTTTTTGAGATATTCCTTCTTTTTGTTTCAGCTATAAAGACTTAAACTTTTCCCATACAGGACTTTGTGAACTCGTGTCCATACAAACAAAGGAACTTCAGTCGCAGAGCAACCAGCTTTTGACTATCACTTTAGCCTATGGTACCCCCTTATTTCGCTTCTATTAACAAGGAAGCAAGTAATAAGACTATTTCTGCTAATTTTTGCTCCATTAGATGAAGTAAATAGAATAATTTGTTGCGTGATATAGAGAAAGTCATGTGAATGGAACACATAAGATGTTTATCTCTTGTGATCAATTTCTACCTAGCGCTCGCGGAACAAGAGACCGGGAATTGTGGCACCAAAGCCTCAGATCGGCGCTTAACAGTTATCCCGTCAACATTCACTGAGAAGCGAGTACACAAATTAAATTGAGTTTTATTTGTGGACACTCTTTAATTGCTACGGTTCTCAACACCCCAATCTATATAAGGCCTGAAGGACCGCTCAAAGGCATTTTAATAGGATTGAGGTATTTTTACGTGACGTAAATCTACGATACGGTGCCAACGAAAGAACTCATTCTAAAGAATTCTTGTCCGGAAAACCCCATCACCTTCCGACCTTGAGAACCAGATGATAGCACGTTACTCTTAGACCACCGAGGACTACCATTGACAACGGCTTATATGAAAGGCTACTTTAATTTCGATTAAAAAAGAAATAAGAAAAAATGACTAGTGTTACATTAAGTCATTATTACAGTTCTGCTTCCATTATTATTATTATTATTATTATTATTATTACTATTATTGATTGGCGCTTATAAAATGAAAATCTTCAATAGAAACTAGCAAAAATTATTTCAAAGAAAGTAAGACCCCGGAGATATGCTTTAAAAACACCCATTTTATTCTTATAAAATAAGCACTTCATTTATTGACTTGCATCAAATCAGACTTTTTCCATCCCTCTGGAACATTAAGACGGCACCTAATGATCTATAAAGCGGAAATAAACTTTGTACTGACATAATTACAGACGCTGCGGTTGAATCTCCATAAAATCTCGGGTAACGACATCGACGTTGTTTCATTTTTCATTATCCACAAAAGTCATAAACATGAATGGAGTAATCATTGCGGAATTATTCGTTTCAGCAATTCCATCGCGATGTTCTTTACGATGTTTTTAACATGCAATCATATAAATGAAATGTTAACTCGAAATGTTAACGACACATTTCACAGTAATTATAAAAGTACATCTTAATCAAAGCATGCCCCTTTTGGGTAAACCCAGGAAAATACAATGCTCCATAAGGGACACGGATCTCGTATATTTATGGTATGTTGAATATTTTCAACGATACTCTGTCCAAGCAACATAATGGTTTATTGGCAGTTAGTTTTGGTATAAACATTTACTCCCTTGATATTCCAAAGTATAGCCATACGGTATTTGACAGAGATATTTCTTCGTGCGTTAAAAGAGTTGCAGAACTAAACGGAGCTATTTCAAATTAAAACCGGTAACTGAAAAACTGGCTGGGTAACCTTCGTTTTACCTTGATTATCGCGGAGATGGTAATGTAGGTCTGGCTCACAGAGAGGAGTAAACCGAAGGTATCTCTCACCAGTTCTCCGCTGGCTGGTTTTAATTCGAAATAGTTGCCTGATATTCAAGTTTAGCATCTTCCAAGGACACGAAGATTTTTAGGAAAATCTCATTACCCCAAACTACCCTATACATGGAAAGATTATAACATTTTGATTTTCTCAAAAATGGCTCTAGTAATTTTAATTAAATTCCAGCTTGGTAAGCTGTAATAGATAGACAAAACTTACTACATAAAAACTGTAGATCTCATTAAAACACACAATTTTGATTATATACAATTAGCCATTTCCCAGATAGTATTTGTTTTTGGTTTTTAGTTCTAAAATACTTTAAACTTTTCTCAGACAGATATTTGTCATTCGTTTCCCTTATTTTACTCCTGGCCAATATAACAACCAAATTTTAAAATATTTTAATATCGTTTGTTATAGGTTTCAGTTTACAAGAGTTTAAACCCTTCGCAGACGGGAATCTGTTATTTTTTTCCCTTTGTTTTCCTCCTGGCTAACATAGAATAAAGAATAGGCATGAAATTGGTAAGAATGGAACATATTCGATTTTTATTTCTAATCTGTTATGCATCTGAATGTACAATGTTTTGAAAATGAAATGGAATTTTATTTATGCACGCTCTTTAACTCCTCTGGTTCTCAGCGTCCCATTCTAGGTTGGGCGTGGAAGACCGCTTAATATTGCTCGGAGGCCTCTTTATCAGGCTTAAGGTTTTTTTTATGTGCCGTAAACCTACGACACGGGACCATGGGCTTTACTTCCCTTCCGAAGGAAGCCATGCTATGGATTTTTACGCCCAAAAAAAATCAATCGTCCTCCACCGGGCTTGAACCCGTGACCTTTGCTGCACTATAGTCTCATCTATACATTAATGAAACACTGAATATTCGTATAGTTCGTTACAGAATAGGAAATAAATTGGTGTGAATGGAAAACACTCGATGTTTTTTTCTAATCTATTATGCATTTGAATCTATAATGCTTTGTTACAGTACATCCTGCATTATATTTCTACCTATACATTAATGAAATAAAAAAATAGTTTACAAGGTGCATGGTTCTTGAGAAATATGTTAAGCATAAAAACTGATGTCCATTCGGAGTCCAATAGTGGCTCCAATTGTATCTTCACGGTGGGGAGAAAATCACGGAGCTTTGCTAGAAATAGAATTGCCACAAAGGAAAGGGATGCAATTAACTGCGATAAATTACATACATTTTAGCACCAATTACAGTATAATGGGGTAGCTAAAAAGATTTCGCTTAAGTGAACAGGTGCTTAAAAACTATATGAAAGCAAAATTTAATGAAAACCACTGGCCAGGTCAGCAGTAGCTCTAGCTTACCGCAGTGTCGAGTTGGAAATTACTCCCTTTCCACTCCTCTGTAATTAAATTTAGTTTCGCTGCAGTGATTCTCTCACAACGAAACAACAACCACCATTCATTTTTACATTTCCGGAATAAGAACAAACAGAGTTGTTGGATTCTATTTGAGAAGAATGATTTATATCCATTGAGCACCCTGTGGAGCGATACAGGTGATTGCTTCCGTGGGTTCGATTTTGTTCGGGCTAGCACCCGAGAGCCGAGTGATATTTTTACATAATTTTACGGTTTCTGCGGTGGGTGGTCCCGCAGCGCTCGGGATCAGGTGCGGGGGAACCCAGCCGCGAAACAATAGCCTGCCACCTGCCAAACAAAACACAAAGCGCTCAGGTAAAGGTTGCACGTATCGGACTGAAATTATTGCGTTACATACAATCTCCACGTGTGCATGTCGTACCTGCGCAGATATCCAGTGGTATACCTAAACTTATCTTCTCGACAACACGAGTGATAGCTCGCAATGCGACACTAGACGCTCCAATAGGCAACCAGACACTTGATGTCATATTCAAAATATTCAATCTTTCCCTTTCTGTAGAAAAACCAATAAAAACCCAAATTTACAAATTCATAGGGAGATATCTGCTGGCGAAATTTATCAAACGCATGAAGTTAGATTTTGCATAAAGAATATGTTTTAGTGTAATTAATACATAATTTCATTTAAGGGTACCGATAGGTGAAAATTATAAGTTCAATAGCAATGGACATGTGTTTCTGATATTTATACTGCAAGTAACACACCATGTCATAAGCACATAATGTTGGAAACATATTTTTCATTAATTTTTGTGCATTATTTAGATATTCTAATTAATAGTCCTCTAATAATAACAAAGAAAAATTACTCGCAACATTTTAATACTTATAACTAAGCTGTAGCTCTTAACATTTTGAATAAAACTCAACAAAAATCGCGCGGTGGAACACTTTGAAGGCGTAAAAATGTAGAAATCAGAGAAAGCGAGAAAAACAGCTTTAAAAATTTAAAGGGATATTTGCGCCTGTACGCAGGAACATTTTAAAACTCCAGTAAAATTATCTCCAATGATCAATATTGGACGTCAAATACAGATTATAAGACTAGATGGTCCATTCTTAATAATAAATCTATAAACAAAAAATCTGATGTGTTCCATTCACATGACTTTTTCTATATCTCTGTAACAAATTATTATTAATAAGCATATTCTTTTATTTATTTTATTTATTCCATGCTAATCGAGAAAAATTAGCAGAGATTAGTCTTATTTCTTGTTTTATTGTAAGTAGAAGCGAAATAAGGGAGTACCATAGGTGTTTCCCACCCAGTATAGAATGGGACGCTGAGAGCCACAGCAGTTAAAGAGCGTCCATAAATAAAACGCCATTTTTTTTTTTTTTTTTTTTTTTTTTACTTTTTCAATGATTTCACTCAATTTTCACCCTAGAGAATAGAAATATTGCTGCATTATTAAACAGCAGACTGGTAAAATTTAAGTTTTATATTACCAGATATGACATTTAAAAATTCTGAATTCTTAGCAACTCTCAACCAAAAGTCAATTTTGGGGTGACTTTTATAAATCGGATACTGATAATGCTTTAAAAATGGAGGAAAATCCGTTATAATCTTTAAAAGGAAACGTGCATCATATTCTGAATGTGGCAAATGTCTATAAAAATCTGATGCGTTTCATTCACATGACTGTTTTGCAAACAAACTATTCTTACAAAGATTATTCTATCTAATTGGGCTAATCGAGATAAATATTACCAGAAATGGCGATCTTAAAATTTACCTCCTTATAATTAGAGCGGAAATGAAGGAATGCTGTTGCTATGCGATGGGCATTGAAATCCGGTTTTCTTTACTTAACTAGAAGTAATATAAATATTAAGTTTTTTTTGTAAATTGAAACCTATAAGAAAAAATATATCGGTAAAGGTTAACTCTACAGCAAAAATATATCGGTAAAGGTTAACTCTACAACAAAAATATATAGGAGAAAATTGTGTGTTTTCAGGATATCTACATCTTCTGTGTAGTTAGCTTTTCTCTCTCTCTCTCTCTCTCTCTCTCTCTCTCTCTCTCTCTCTCTCTCTTTCTCGTTCTCTCCCCCCCTCTCTCTCTCGCCGTTTACCGGTTGTACATATTACATTTAGAATGAAGAGCTTTTCAAGACATTAAGTTCGTCATGTAGTACCTTTAATTTATAGTTAATTTATTCGAAATCGTCAGCCATTTTTGAAAAAATAATCAAAATGTTCGAACATCTTTCCATGTAAAGAGTATTTGGAATAGGGGGATTTTCTTGAAAATGTTCGTGTGGAATCCTTGGAAGATTCTGATCTTACTTAATTATCAAGTTACTTTTCGAGATTTGCTATCCACGCGAGCGCGCGTTTTTTACTTTCTCTACACGTACTATGAACATAGTGTATAGGGAAGGTATTGCTTTCCACCCAAAAATTAGATGCCGAGATATCATCGGAAATATATGTTTGGGGATCCTCTGCATCCAAAAAAGAAAAATGTCCGTGTGTCTTTGAACACGATAACTGAAAAACGAAAAGTGGGTAAAATACCAAACTTTGTATTTAAGTTCAGTATCTTCCAAGGATGCGACACGAAGATTTTGAGAAACATCCCCACCCTAAACTACCCTTTGCATGAATCATTTTTAAAAAAATTTTGATTTTCTGAAAAATGGCAGCAACGATTTTGATTAAAATATCGTATATTAAAGATAAATAAAATTTATATCTTGAATTTTCTGGGAATAGCCTCTGAAGAATGCTTTATTCTTGATGAATTTTACGAAATTTTGAATACCTGCTAAACCGTAAGAGATGGACAAAAACTTAACACACAAAAAATATAGAGCACGTTAAAACACACAATTTATGTTATATACCTTTTTTCGTGGAGTTGATCGATTTTGTGATATTCCTTGTTTTTGGTATCACCTTTAAAAAACTTATATTTTTCTCATACCGGAATTTGTCAACTCCAGTCCATACAAACAAAGGAACTTCAGCCACATAGCAAACAGCTTTTGACTATCATTTCAACCTTTGATAATCCTTTATTTCACTTCTACTTACAAGGAAGAAAGTAATAAGGCTATTTCTGCTAATTCTTTCTCGATTAGCAAGAAGTAAATAGAAGCATAAGTTTTTTAATAATAGTTTGTTACAGAGATATAGAGAAAGCCATGTGAATGGAACACACAACATTTTTAGATTAGTGCACCTCAAAACATGTATTTCCTGTTTAACCTGGATATCGAATTTGTGGGTGGAATAGAATACCCTCTCTACCTACTATGTACATTGTATATACGTGCTGGAGAAAGTATAAACCAGGTACATTGTTTTTCCGGAGAATTTGATCATGAACTAATGCTGCACTTGTGAACCTTTATCATGTAACTGTTTATCAATAAAATTGTTCCCTATATCGTTTTAACTTGTAGTTACCACTGGAAAAGTATTATCCCGTTTCTATAACGACCGCCTTTGAAATGTTCATGTAGCGTTCAAAAGGAGATTATTGCTGTGTTTATATAAGCACATTTTTTGGGGCTGCTCTTGCCATTAAAGCTAGGCAAAGTGCTGTGATCACAAAGAAAGACAGAAGGGCTTGTGTAACCGAGAGATAAACCCAATAGAGTCGTGGGGCAATGCCTGGCATCCGTTTCACAGGTAAGGCACAAAGGTTACATAAATAATCCAGGGACCTCTCTCTCCCCCTCTACCGGGATAACCACGCGCGCAATAATCGAACCCTTTGCCTCTTGCCGTTTGTAATATTTAAGTCTTGACATCGCAACGGCTTTGGAGTGAAACTGTGCCGCAAGACATTGATTGCGATCACACATGACTCCGCACTAATAGCACTTTGAGGAGGGGGGGGGGGTCACTTAGGCTCTGTGCACCCGATCTAGGCGATGGATTGTCAACACATGCAATTAAAGCTAGCGAACCAAGCACCGCAACTATCCATTATGTGTTGGTAAACTGCAGCGAACCGAGGCAATGCTCGCTGTTTGGTTCGCTGCACGGATACGCTGAAGGGCGGAACAAAAGTGAATCACTTAATACGGGTCTGTTAGGAATGATCAGTACCGTAGCATTACTTCGTAATGGTTACGCTATTACAATTTCGAAGGCAACAGAGGTAGAATTTGATGGCAGAGCCGGATGCCTAGATGGTTTCGTCTGTGATCTGCATTTGAGAGGTTATGGGTTCGACCCCAGCGCCGGCCCACCTTTCCCCGTGTCGCCACGTGAGGTAGGTTGGGTAGGTTTATTACATCCCCAAAAATGCTGTCCACTATTTCTTTTAGTCCTCTATTTCAGGGCTGAAGGACCAGGCAACGGTGGTAGGTGGGTTGCGGCTGGATGATGAATTGCGCATTGTAAAAGGCCGAGACTTGTCTTCCGGGTTCAGGATTCCCGTTGGAGTTTCGTGACCCATGAGAAGGGCCTAAGGTGGAGTCGGTAGCGTTCCAGGTATAACCAATAGGCATTCCATCCATGCTTGCGTCTGTCGTCATCTGGATCTGGACGCCCTTCGGGTCTCTCTCCTCATCCTTCTCTCCTGGGATGACGTAATTGACAAAGGACCACAAAGGCTCCGGTGTTATGTCCCAGAGTTCCCTGGGCCCCGTTCGTGACTAATCCTAATCTTAATCCTTGATGGCAGCTGAGTTCTGGCCACTGCTTTAACTTTGCGACGCATATTAAAAGGCAGATCCAAATTAAATACGGGAACGCGATTCTGGCGGCTCATAGCCTAAACTACAGGCGAAGCTATTACATATCTATGTATTACATATGATGCCAGCTCTTTGGTTCTTTCTCTTGACTCATTTCTTAGTTAGGTCGTCCTGAGAAGTCCGCTAGGTCAACATAAAAGCACAGGTACTCGTATTCACTGTACCGGTGCTTTTTGTAACATTTCGAACCTTTTCCACTTTTTCCCAGCTCACCAGGAGAATGGGTGAATAATATATTAGACACTATATTATTTTGCTGATTCATCTTTCCGCTAACTTTAACTGAACAGAACAGTAAATGTAAATAAAACGTTACTCATCAGATTCGGATTGAAATCAGTTTGTGGAACAAATAAAGTTGCGTTTGGAGAAAAGGAGAATTTATAATTACAGGAAGATTTATCGTCACGTAGTTATCAGAGAAATATAATTTTCTTGCACATAATTTACGTACATTTAATTGCTGAACACTTATGCATTTGCATTTCACACGTATTCTATGAGTAAGCGAAAACTAAACAGGGTGTTTTTGTGGGAGAATTTACTATAATTTAAGATTAAAAATGATTCAATAAAACGTTTTTGTACGCTTTTCATTTAAGCTGATCAAGTGATATGCCATACAACTCATGATAAGCCTAAAACATTGCTATTGGGAGCCGCAGTTCTAATTTAAAAGCACAATGCATGGAAGACATATTGGTGCACCGTATGTTTTTGTGCGATACGAGTATGGTGCAAACGGAATTTGAAATGCTTGCATTAATTGTTTAGTGCGAGCGTTACGGCAATTTTTAATTTTGATTTAATGAAATACAGACTCGGCACCTTCTCTAATTATCCTGTAACATCCTGCTTCTGTTTCTACAAGCCTACACTTTCGGAATATACAAAACATTTTACTGCTTTTTGTGCCTGTTTTAACTTTGTCAACTTTTAATTGGTCCCTCGAACCAGAGTCCTAAATATAGACTAACATATTAATGCCAGGTGTAATTGCTACTCCATTTTTCAATGTGCCTCTCTTGCCGATTTTTTCTGAAATAGGCATATAGCATGTTACTTTATTAAACATCTGATATGTACCACTCACATGACTTTCTCTATTGCTCCGCAAAAAAAAAAAAAAAAAAAAAAAAACTTTGAAAAAATTATTCTATCTACATCATGCTAATCCAGATAAATACTTGCAGAAACTGTCTTATTACTGAGTTCTTTATAACTAGAAGGGAATACATTAGGCTAAGGCGATAGTCAAATCTTTTAAAAGCTATGCGATGACGTTGAAATTTTCTTCTCTTTCTAAGGTCAGAAAAAGCAAGAAAGAAGAAAAAAACAAGAAAGATATAAAACTAATGGCTACCTCACGTTTGAGAAAAGCATAAGTATTTCAAAATGGAAATCAGTAACTAAGAATGCCTATCTATTGTAATCAAAATTGTTAAAGCCATATTTTGGAAAACCCAAAATTTCGAAAAATTTGCCATATAAAGAGTAGTTTGGGATCGGAAAATTCTCCTGAAATCTTCATGTCGGATCCTTAGAAGATATTAAGCTTAAATGCCAAGGTAGGTAGGGTTTTAACGGAATTTTCGTTTTTCAGTTATGCCGACAAGACACACAAACACAGATGTACACACGCTGATCATTTTTTTTTAACTTTGGGGGGGGGGGAATTCAGGGGTTCTCATTACATGTACTTCCGGCGAAATCCGTCGTTATCGAAATTTTGGCGGAATAAAATACCTACCCGTACAAAGCTATTGATAGCGGAAATAAAAATTCAATGCTGTACAAACACCAAATATTTTCTGTTTAGACTGTTATGCAAATATTTTGCTGTAACAAAGAATAACACGGTGAGAACTCTTGGTTTTCTTTAATGGACATCTGCGTAAATACAGAGAGAAAGTCCACCAGCTGAAATACTGCTGTTAGAGTATATTTTGCAAGAATATACTGAACATGGTCATTTGTATTTCATGTACATTTATTATACACAATGTGAAGAGAATATCTACTAGATCTATTTCACTAATAAAACGAACTAGCAAATCCCATCAAATACGATGTTTCAACTGCTTAAAATAACTGATAACCTCAAAACACTGTTCATTGCGGCTCAGACAGCATGTCCCGATTTATTAAACATGCATTAAAGGTGGCGCTGGGAATTTTAAGAAATAATCAAATGTAATCACTGTATTCTACTAAAATTTCGTATTCCCGTCCTACATAGTTTTTTTTTTTTCAATTAACAATATCAACCATCCTTATTTAGTTGAAATTAAGTAAGAAGCAAATTAATTGTAATCAGTTTCGACCTCGCCTGTGTTAGAATGTCTGTGATCTACTGTGTATGTTTTACCAGTCACCTGAAGTTACTAAATTAAAATACAAACATACTTTTTATTCATTTCGGTGTTCTGAGGTTTAGTCTGTCTCATTAACAGAACAAATCGTCATCTGAATTTAATAGTTGTTTCCAATCGTACGCCTTCGGTATAAGATCCCAAAGGATGAAGAGATAATTGCCCAGCAGTAATTGAATACAGCCCTCAATTACTGATATAGTGACTGACGACTGGTTGAAAATTCGTGGTTATCCAGTTAGGAATTGAATTCGGACCTCTGAAATTGGAGACAAGCCTTCTTTCCAGCAGACTATAGAGTCAGCCATGTGCGAAATCCTTAGTAATGTTGATCGTAATTAACGCTAATAAAAACACCAATAAAGAAGATGGGGATATGTTTTCATGCAAGGAATATGAACTGTTCATCAAGGAAATTGCATAAAGCTGTGTTTGTCAATAAAAAAAGAATGCTGCCAAATGCTGGATATGGAAGGACAGGCCAGAAGAGCAGGTGCCTAAACAGCAATTATTTCATAACTTGTATTGTTATATCCGGCTAAACAGTTCACATATCGGCGTCAACACACTAATTTCATTCATTATACACATTTAGGAGTTATGTTAAACGAAAATCTCACTGCAAGATGGCTTGGTGGTATCAGCGAGGAGGACCGGGGTTCAATTCACCTCGGTCTCCTCTCTGACTTTGAGAGTTTCACTGTTTCCCCTGGGAAATGATGGTTGGTTTTTCGAACATAATGTCCTTTTCATCCCGCGTCCTGCTAGGTTTGAGGCGAATGGCGCGGCCGTAAAAGCCCTATACAGATGGAGATATTTCTTGCACAAGAGATGACGCCATATATAAAATAGCTCTGTGTGTGCATGATTTTCTATGCCATCTACTGGCACGTCATGACATTGCTTCCAAATTGCATGCCAGTGAGCAAAGCTACCATCTGGTAGCCATTCAGACGATCATTGTTCGACTGCAGTTTGGATTTTATAATATGTATGATAACTGCTTTTGCTTATTTTGCTGAAGTTATCATGTATAGCTTCGTAATGTTTCACGTCTTAATGCACACACATGAATAAAGAACTTACTTCAACTACTTTTAGCAGTGCTCACAGGACATGTAAAATTTCGAATCTATTTTAACTGATTAAGATTGTGGCAGATCGAACATGCGTGTGCAAGAAATGCGACAATCGTGCACCATATTTTGCAGGAATGTTGCTGGTTAAAAGTGAAAGAGACAATCTTAAGTATAATGAGAACAAAAAGGCAATGGCCGATAAAAAAAAAAAAAAACATGAACTTGTAGAAACCTTCAAAATGCAATTTCTGAAATTTGTGAACAATATAAATAGAAACAAATACAAACTTACATGCTTTGCAACTTAATAAAGGATCACTGAGCAAAGACATGGAAATGTAAATAGATAACACGATAAAATACTTAAACATAACCTTGAACTATGTTATTAAAATTGCATGTAGTATTGCAATTGAGCATGTATCAATAAAGATACTGTTTAAAAAGATATACTAATATAAAAATATATATACGCAGTTACACTAGCATATTTGTAGCTATCTAACGGTGACTTGTTGCACAGACTTGACACGAAGCTTTAATGGCCATATCGAAGGTAACATTGCATCATTGAGTGTGCAGAAATGTGAGGAAATTATAAATAAACTATTTCTTGCTGCACTAGTAGCAGTTATAGAATTTACAACTTCTGTGTCAGCCATGTTCCTAAAATATATTGGCACTGAAATGGTGTGTGTGTGTGTGTGTGCGCACACGTCCATGTTAAATGGCATATAAGTAAATGTTGTACTATATTTGTCTCAGTCTGTGCAACTCTTAATAGCCATGAATGGCGTCAATGGAAATTACTAGAAACTCTGTTGTCCATTGCGCCGATGTCACGCATTTCAAGACTTCTTGTTAGCGCCACGTGGTATTCTAAGGCTTTTGCGAACGTGAGTACGACTACAAACATGTTCGGCGATTACGGACCGGCTAGGCACAGTCACACTATATATCTTAAAAACAGTGCCAGCCTCAGGAATGCCCTAGGAAATCATAATGTAGCAGGATTCTTAGAGAAAAGAGCTCATTGAGAAGATTAGGATGAGGAGAACATAAGATACTCTTTATAACTACTGGTTGTACGACACAAAGCCTACCCTTCTCTTCCCTCCGCACCCCTTACCAGCGAATCGCTGAAACGGTGTACTGTAACACTACTGTAACACGTCACAAATAATTTAGTTGATTAAACTCGACAAGTCAAATAAGATTCTTACTTTATGTTTTGCTGTAACCACAATATCATTGGAAACTGTAAATTTGTTTTAGGTCATTTAGAAGCCTCAAATTAGATATACATATATCAATTCCACATGGAAAAGGGAGCAGTAAACAAAGTTTCATATATCAGCCACTCATTACTTTGGTCAAATTACCAAATGGTCCGATTTTCAGCGGATATTTACGGTTGTTATTATGTGAATATCACTAAGAAGCTTTATAGCAATTTATACTGCATGTAGCTCAAATAAAAAGAAACAAAATATTTTAAAAGTTGTTTTATTAAGTGCCCCAAAAGAGATTCCTCACCCCACAGCTCATCAGTAATTAATTTGCATTCCTGATCCATAGAGCAACAGAGCTTTTTTGTGCCATCAAGGGTAATACGCTGGTGAATTTCGTGTGCACATACACAACACCGAGATGCAACGTTTATTGACTAACTTTAATTAAAAGATGGGTTGAAATGAAAAAGCACCACAGTCATCTCACGCAAACCGTTACATGGCAGCCAATATAGCAAAAATTAACTTGCATGCGATGTTCACACAATTTCTGTTAAACAACATCTGCACCCTACATCGGGTATCAATGATAATAATTGCAATCGTTTGGAGGGTGGGGAGGGGGAAAGAATACAAGAATTCTGTGGAGTAGTGCACAGCCCTCCGGGATTCCAGCCAGCAGCACAGAACTACTCTGTCTAGCTTTTATATGTAATTAAGTGAAAATTATG
Organism: Hymenopus coronatus; assembly: GCA_030762935.1. Lineage (NCBI taxonomy): Eukaryota > Metazoa > Arthropoda > Insecta > Mantodea > Hymenopodidae > Hymenopus > Hymenopus coronatus. The sequence continues at coordinate 107,504,612 of CM060890.1, forward strand.
TCATCCATGCTGGGTTTTAATAATCCTTCTAAACTATGCATTTTATTTAGAGGGAATGTAAACCGCTTTGTATGAATGTTATATTTTCGATAGCAATGAAAGGGAAAACAATCAATGGCCGTTCATAATGCACCTCCATTCACACAATAAAAGTATTTAAAAAAAGGCTACTAGTTTTATTTGTAATATCCCAATAACATCTCAATCATTCGATGAGCATTTTTTCCCTTTTGTTTCGCGTATCTGAAAGCGATTACACTGTCGCATTGCGCAAAGCTATAACATTCCAAACATGTTTGAATAAAAACAGTAGCCACGATAGTGCAACGAATCTTGGATTACTCATTCTCCAAATCTGATTCCAGACCAAAGTTTGATATTTTCAAAATGTATTCAATCTGTGGATGCTTTGATCCTGTTTCTCAAAATAGTATTACGGACAGATGTCATTAAATGCATGCCACCAAAGAAGTTTGTAGCAGTTTCAGTCGTTTGTGACTGGGAGGTAAATTGCTGGTTTTGTGTTTATCTTGCCTCTCTAGTCAATTTCAGCAAAAGCAATACTTTTTGTATGATTGTATGCGTGTATGTTCCCTCACGGCATGCCGCCACAATGTAAATATAGTGACAAGTTTCATAGGATGTCACCATACGATTAAATCACGTCTTGCGGACAGAAAATGGTGGAATTTGCCCAGAAACCTTCTCTTTCAAGACCGGCTTTACGTGCAAACAAACGTTACACGGTCCCAATATATATTCTTATATTTTTGTTACGTATAGTAAGCACGGGAATTATAATATTCCACACATAAATTCTATACCAAATTTTCACCGGAAATACATGCTTTGAAGACCTGTGAATAAAAAAGCATTTTTGAAAAAGGTTCCGCGTATGTGTGTTCCTTGTGCGCGCGCGTGTATGTGCGTGCGCGCGCGTGTGGCACAGCATAATTCATAAACGATAAGTTGTTAAATATTTAAGTTCAAAATATTTCAAAGATACGACACGAAGATTTTCAGTAAAATCCCCCATCTTAACTATTCTTTATACGGAATATTTTTTGAAATTTTCCATTTTATAAAACATATTTTGAATAAAATGAAGGTATTAAAGCTATTTACAGAATTTCTTAGGAATGGAATGACTTTTGCATAACTTTAAATCGTAAGAGATAGACAAAATCTTACTGCATAAAAATGCAGATATCGTTAAAAACGCAATTTATGTCATACACAGTTTTTCTTTTAGCTAACCATTCAATTTTAAAATACTTAAAACTGTTTTCAAAATATCTAATTCGTATCTTTTGTTTTGCTCCTGACTATGCAAAGAGAACTGAATTTAAAGGTGGACTGCATGGATACAACTGTTAAAAGATTTGACTATCACTTTAGACTGGTTTATTCCCTTATTTCTCTTCTACTTATAAGGAACTAAGTAATAAAACCATTTCTGCTAATGCTTATATGTATTAGTATGAAGACTATAGAATATAGAATAATAATCTTTTGTTAGAATAGTTTATTTGCAGAAGAAGTGGAGGAAGTTTTGTCAATGGGATTCATCAGATATTTTAATATGAGCTGCGCTGATGTGCAGCAGATAATTCAGAATAGTACACTAACTCGCCTTCTGCAATGTTACTAGCGAAGAATGAAAGCAAAGTTTTACGCACCTCGCCTCTGCTTCTTTATTTCATATGATCACGAAACAAAGTTTCACAAACGGCAACCAACATGGCAGTTTATTCTCACGTTTTGGAGCGAGAAGTGGTAAAAAGCTATTAAAGAGATGAGCCCCAAATTTGAAATTTAAATAAACAAAGTTGAAGACTATTTTTCCCCGCGGTCAGGAAACTAAATCCGTGGAGAAGTTAGCTTCACACCTTTCTAAAGCCATTATACTGCGATGTTACTGTTTCACCAAAGGGGAGGGACAACTTTTAATGGAGTCCTCTGTAGGGAGTGTAGGTATATAGTGCACAACATTAAATATTCAAACACTCCGCGACGCTTCTCCCATAGTTTCTTCTCAGCAATAGCTTATATATTTAACATAAAGTATCAGCTAAGGGAAGAGACGTGTGGATTTCCAATAGAGTCAGTATTATAAAGTTACCAACAAAGTAAGCAATGTTTAGCATATAAATTGTTCTAAGATATCACTCCAGAAGAAATAAAAAGGCAATAAGTATTCCGCACGAAAGATTTCCTACACCGATGAAATACACAAGAAGCTAGGTTGTATATTGTGATGTCTAAAAGATTGATTTTGCTTCAGCTGTAGGTTCGATATATGAAAATGCTTCCCACATTTACATACGAGGTCACATGCAGTTTGAGAGATACCTTCAATCTAAGAATGTATGCTGCTTTTAAACGAAACATTACATTCTGTAAGTCTTCGCTATAAAGAGAAGAAAATGTATTCGTTTAATGGTAACGAATATTTACTTCTTTTTCTATCACTTACATACCGAGCCAGGTGGTTCAGGAGTTTAGTCGGGAGGTGGTGGGTTCGGTTCCCGCGACTGACCCTTGGATCACCAGGGGAGCTCTCTTCATTCCCAGGATCTTCCTGACACTTCATTTTAGGTCTCTCTCAGGGTTGTGTCGGCGAGAACTGCGGTGTTGGAGCCCTTCCGTGGTGGTGAAAGCGCTTTGGAAATACAGCTCTCGGCGGGCGTGGTGCCGATGGAGTGGAGTCGTCTGAGGAACCCAAGAGAGTCGGCCAGACCTGGGACGCGGACTCCTAGCGCTCGCCGCGTCGAAATGGAAAACTGCGAAGACTACCTTACGGAATTTCTACGGTGGCTTTTTCTCCGCTGCCCGTCGATAATGCTCTCATTTCATTCTATTCTCCTGTGGTCTGGCGTAAAAATGCGGTGGCGGTTGCAAGCGCGCACGAGCACGAGCACGAGCGCACACACACACACACAAGTATTGAATTCCACCCAAAAATTCGATCGTGAGATTTACACAGAAACATATATTTTGAGAACCCCCGAATTCAAAAAAAAAAAAAAAAAAAAAAAAACTTCTAGAAAAAGATCTGTGTGCATCTATTCCTGTGAATAGCTTAACTCAAAAAATAAACGTTTATTAAACACCAAACTGGAAATTTATGTTCAGCATCTACTAAGGATTTGATGCAAAGATTTTCAAGAAAATTCCGCCACCCCAAACTACCCTTTACATGGAAGCTTTTTCGAAACTTACTTTTACTGTTTTAGAAACACATACATACAAACACACACACACACACACACACAAATGGATCGGGGCTCTTAACTTCAGCTGAAATAAAAAAAAAAAAAAATGTAGGGAAATTTGTTTCTAAAACACAATTTTTTTTAATTTCTCGATTTTGCAATGATAGGAGTTTACTAGGAAATCGGAAATGCCAAATCCGAGCCCTAGATAGCATTCACTTAGCCGGGAATCAAACAAGGTACGCCAGATAATAAGCCCGTACCACTGTAGAATAGATTTGGTTGTGATGGACAAACGAGAAAACCGCTCTTCATCCGCGTTACTCATGAGCTTGGAGATTGCAAATGCATGTTAATTCTCCATATCCTGCTGTAATGAACACTGCCTTGTACGCTAGTTGATTAAGTTTCGGACTCTGTGATGACACACTGGTTTCAAAGCCGGCTCAAGTACAATACAGACTTCGACAGTCAAATCGGAACAACGGTTTGCTAACGTTTTATATCGTGATCACATGGAGACCAACATCGTTACGTCCTGAAAATATCACAAATACTGCTCTCACAAAAATAAAAAAATCATACTGCGGTTAGCGAAGTGACTTCTCATCCGGAGTTCCCAGGTTCGATTCCCGACTGGGAATTTTTCTTCAACAAGAATTATTCCTTATTCACACAGAGTCTGGAAGTATGTGTTTAGTAATATAAATTGATTAACCGAAAGTTCTGAATCTACACCAATACGAGTTATTTCACAAGTCAAAGCCCCCGAGGACCATTGAAGTTAAAAGGGACTATACAAATGAAATAAAAAAAAATAATAGTAAAAAATAAAAAATCAGGTGTGTTCCACTCATATCATTTTCACAAGCTGCTATACAAATTATTTTTACAGTATATTATTATTTTATAACTTCATAATAATCGAAATAAGCATTATCAAAGTTGGTTCTTATCACCTGCTTCACCTTGTAGAAGGAATATAAGGGAATCATTGGAAAATAAAAAATCTGATGTGTTCCATTCACATGACTTTCTCTACCACTCTGCAACAAATTATTGTTAAAAAGGTTACGCTTCTATTTACTTCCTAATCGAGAAAAAGTTGGCAGAAATAGTCTTCCTTGCTTGTAAGTAGAAGCGAAATAAGTGAGTACCACAGGTTAAAGTGATAGTCAAAAGCTGGTTGCTATGTGACTGAAGTTCCTTTGTTTGTATGGACAGGAGTTGACAAATTTCTGTATGAGAAAATTATAAGTTTCTCAAAGCTAAAACCAAAAACAAGGAACATCTCAAAAATGATCAACTCCACGAAAAACATGTATTTAACATAAATTGTGTATTTTAATCTGCTTTATATTTTTATATGGTAAATGTTTGCCTATCTCTTGCAGTTTAGTGGTAATGTAAAATTCCGTAAAATTCGTCCAGAATGAAGTAGTCTTAAGAGGCTATTCCCAGAAAATTCAAGATATACATATTATTTGTCAGGTAAATATATTTAATATACGATATTTTAATCAAAATCGTTAGCCTTTTTTTAGAAAATCAAAATTATCGATAAAAGATCCATGTATACAGTAGTTTGGGGTGGGGGTTTCTTGAAAATCTTGTATCGCATGTTTGGAAAATACCCAACTTAAATACCAAGTTTGGTATTTAACGGTCTTTTCGTTTTTGAGCTATGCTGCCCACAGCGATACACATACACACAGACAGACAGACACACATACGGATATTTTTCTAAAGCTGTTTTTTTTTTTTGAATTCGGGGGACCCAAAACATGTATTTCCGGTGAAATCTCGGTGTCAAATTTTTGGGTGCATTACAACACCTTCTCTATACACTATGTACATAGTACGTATAAAGAAAGTAAAAAGTTAGTAGTTTATAATTGAAACCAATCAAGAAATATCTCAAAACAAGGTCAACTCTACAAGCAAAACGAATAGGATATAAAGCGTGCCTTTTAACGAGATCTACATTTTTGTGTGGCAAGTTTTTGTCTGTCTATTATGGTTTAACCGTTATGTAAAATTCTGCAAAACTCATCCAGAATAGAGAGGTCTTCGAGAGGCTGTTCCCAGAAAATTCAAAATATACATTTTATTTGTGGTGAACATCTATAATGTACGGTATTTTAAACAAAAGCATTAGGGTAATTTGAATAAAGACAAAGTTTTAAAAAATGTGTCCATGTAAAGAGTGATGGAATAAAACGTTTCTATTTACTTCAGGTTAATCGAGAAAAATTAGCAAAATGGTCTTATTGCTTGTTTCCGTATATGTAGAAGGGAAATAAGGGAGTACCATGGGCTAAAGTGATAGTCAAAAGCTGGCCGCTATAGGAGTGGTGTTCCTTTGTTTGTATAGATAGGAGTTGACAAATTCTGGTATGAGAAAAGTGTAAGTATTTTAAAGCTAAATCCAATAATAACGAATATCTAAAATACGACCAACTCTACGAAGAAAAGTATTTAACACAAATCGCGTCTTTTAACGATCTCTGCATTTTCTATTCAGCAAGTTTTTGTCTATCTCTTACGGTTTACCAGTAATGAAAAACTCCGCAAAATTCATCCAGAATAAAGATCTCTTCAGAGGCTATTACCAGAAAATCAAGATATACATTTTATTTATCGTGTAAATGTCTTTAATATACGCTATTATTATAAAATTCTCTAGTCATTTTTGAGAAAATTAAAATTTTCCATGTAAAGGGTAGTAGGGGTGGGAGGGATTTTCTTGCAAATCTTTGTGTCGCATCCTAAGAAGATACTAAACTTAAATACCAAGTTTGGTATTTAACGAACTTTTCGTTTTTGAGCTATGCTGCCCAAACACAAACGCACAGACACACACACACAGAGACAATTTTCTAAAAATGTTTTTTTTCTGGATTCAGGAGGTGTTAAAAGATATATTTGCGGTGAAATCTCGGTTTTGAATAGTTTGGTACAATGCAAATCATTCTCTGTACACTATGTACACAGCACGTGTAGAGAAAGTAAAAATATAAACCCAAAGACAGCGGCACACGTGTTCCAAAGGTGAATGCCGCCGATATGCAGGTGCAGTTAAAGGTCGGGTATTGATGTATCAAAACGAAAAAGAAAGAGCTGTAGATAGAGAATAAGCTGTAGAAGAGAGGGCAGAGAAAGTGTAAGTTTATTGTATAAGAACAGTTCTTACAAAGAAAGCTAATTCTGTGTATGTTGAACATTGATGCTGAATTATCGCCTTAGCTGCCACGCTCACAACACTTCGTTCTTTGCACGACAAAGGCAAAGCTGAAGTTGTGCAAATATTCACAAATCAAATACATAGTAACAAAGAAAGACGGGGTGGAAGCTCATTACTTTACCGCCTCTGTAAAGTAGGAAACATTTTCACGGGGTGCAAAGGATTTACGGTTTAAGCTGTGAGCTGGTGTTTATCTCTTGAAGCGGTTAACTTCTGTTGTTCTCTGCTCCTTTAAACGAATTACGGCGTAACCCAGACGATGACAGCTGAAAGCTAAATATGAGTTTACAGAGTCACCTCCACTTTCCTACGTAACACTCAAGGGGATAAACAGTTATGATTTTCGACTCTGCCATCATTTTGCTACCCTACATTAGTTCTGCTTCCCTAAGGTTGACATTTGTGTCTAAAAAATCTTTCTCTACATTTCTGTAACAAATTATTGTTAAAAAGCTTATGCTTCTATTTACTTTATGCCAATCGAGAAAAAATTAGCAAAAATAGTATTATTACTTGTTTCCTTGTAAGTAGAACCGAAATAATGGAGTACCATAGGTTAAAGTGATAGTCAAAAGCTGGTTACTATGTGACTGAAGTTCCTTTGTTTGTATGGACAGGAGTTGACACATTCCTGTATGAGAAAAATATAAGTTTTCCAAAGCTGAAACCAAAAACAAGGAATATCTAAAAAACTATCAACTCCACGAAATTATGTACATTACATAAATTGTATGTTTTAACGTGCTCTACACTTTTTGTGTGGTAAGCATTTACCCATCTCTTGCGGTTTAGCAGTTATGCAAAATTCCGTAAAATTCATCCTGAATAAAGTGGTCTTCAGAGGTTATTCCCAGCAAATTCAAGATATACACATTATTTGTCAGGTAAATATCTTAAATATACAATATTCTAATCGAAACCGTTAGTCATTTTTAAGAAAAGCAAAATTTTCGAAAAAAATTCCCTGTAAAGGGTAGTTGGGGGTGGGAGGATTTTCTTGAAAATGTTCGTGTCGCATCCTTGAAAGACAACAATAAATACCAAGTTTGGTATTCAACGGACTTTTCGTTTTTGAGCTATGCTGTCCACAGACACACACACACACACACACACGGACATATTTCTGATGCACCCTTTTGGATTCAGGGGGACTCAAAACATGCATTTCCGGTGAAATCTCAGTATCGAATGTGTGGATGGAATTCAGTACCTTCTCTGTACACTATGTACATAGTATGTGTAGAGAAAGTAAAAATCTGACTTATTCCATTGACATGACTTTCTCTACATCTCTTAAATAAATGATGTTAAAAAGCTTATTCTCCTATCTATTTCATGATAATCGATATAAACATTAGCAAAAATTGTCCTCATTACTTGCTACCTTGTAAGTAGAAGGGGAAAAAAAACCTAATGTGTACCATCCATATGATGACCTCTAGTGTTCGGAAAACAAACCTGTTATTGAAAACATTAATCTGTTATCTACACCATGATAATCAAGATAAACATAAGCAGAATTAGTCTTAGTAAAAAAATGCACAGCCAAAGCAATAGCTTCGTCCTATGGGAAACAATTGAAACTCTAATCTCTTTGTTTGACAAAAGTTTAAGTGGCTCAACTTGAAACCAATAATCCGAAATATCTCGAAAACGGCTAACTCTACAAAAAATGTATATGACAAATTCTGTGTTTTAATGAGATTTACATTTTTTTCGTGCAGCAAGTTTTCTATAACGTTTACGATTTGCCATTTGTATAAAGGTCATGGCGAATGAATAAGGCTTCAGAGACAGGAATGAAAACACAAGCGAATCACAAATTCACAATTGAAAAAAATTGCAGTATTTTAAAATTGAAACCAATAACAACGAATATATCGGAAATTAACTCCACACACACACAAATGTGGCATAAATAGTGTGTTTTAACGAATACGGTTTACGAGTTACGAAAAAGTCATAAAGAATGAAGAGATCTTCCACAAAATTCAAGATATATATTTTATTTGTCATGTAAATATCGTTAATATACAGCAACCTAGTCATAAAAAAATTGAAAAAATCAAAATTTTGGAATTGGACGACTATCTTGAAAATCTTCGTGTAGCATACTTGAAACGTGTTGAACTACTGTCCAGTCCGGTATTTAACCGACTATTCGTTTTTAGTTATTTTGCTCAGAGACACCACACACACAAAATGCACACGAACCATTTTCTAAAAACTGTTTTACACACATTGGACTTTAATACAAGTATTTGCAGTGAAATCTGGTGTCAAATTTTTGGGTGGAATGCAATACCTTTTCTACCTTTTTACTTTGCACTAAGCAGAGAAAGTGAAAATGAACATAAAACATTTAAAAGGATAATGCTTCTGATAAAGTTTATTGCCTACAAATTTCAATGCTATCAATAGGCATTTAATAAGTGATACCCAATTTTGTTAGCTTGTATCATTCGCATATACGATAAACGATTACTGCGAGAAACCATATACCGACTGTACTGAAAATACAAGGATGAGGAGCAAGGGTGTGAAGAACGGAAATAAATTAACAAACAAACAAACAAAAAAGTTGATAGGTTTTTAACCATATGCGTGTAAGTTGCACAGAGGAAGTGAGAGAAGCGGAGGGTGCATTGAGGAATAAAGAGAAAGAGAGGGTGAGAAAATCTCCGAAATTAAATGCGAGTTCCACTAGTGTCAAAATAAAGTGCTGAAAAAACACTCTCCAACGACAGTAAGGGTACATAAAAAAAGCTGAGATCTTCAATGAAACTTTATTTAAGAAATTAATGCAGCTGTATATAGATGATGTGCAATATAACCTTTTTGGTTACATTATTTTTTTAAAATGCATCCAAAACAAAAGTAGTACACGAAAGGGACCATTGCTACAAGAAGAAACTTCAACAAAATCCTTGGGCATCTGCATGATTACACTATATCTTATAGCAAATGTGTGCATCTGATGTCTTCCATTCATATGACTTTCTTTAGCTGTTCCACATAAACAATAATAATTACGGAAGATTATTCTTACATCAACATCATGCTAATCCAGATAAACATTAGAAAAATTGGTCTATTACTCGCTTCTTAGTAAGTAGAAGGGAAATAAAGAGAATATCCTAGGCTAAAGCGTTAGTCAAATCTTTTGAAAGCTGATCACTATGTGAAACAATATGCCTACTGCTTGGCCAGCAGTCATCAAAGGCAGTTTCCAGTTTGAGAAGAGTTAGTCTAGTTTAAAGTTAAAACAAATAAGTCAATTTGAAAACAGTTAACTCTACAAGGAAAATATGTATGACATAAATTGTGTGTTTGAACGAGATCTACATTATTTGTGTAGTAGCTTTTGTCTATTTCTTACGGTTTATCAGATTACAAAATTCAGCAAAATGCATCCATAATAAAGAGGTCTTCAGAGGCTATTCGCAGAAAATTCAAGGTACACATTTTATTTGTGATGTAAACATCTGTAATATATCGCATTTTAATAAAAATCGTTAGTCATTTTTAGAAAAACAAAATTTTCGAAAATGTTTCCATGTAAAGGGTAGTTTGGGGTTGGGGATTTTATTGAAGCTCTTCATGTAGGATATTGGGAAGATATCAAACATAAGTTTGGTATTTAATATTTATTCGTTTTGAGCTATTTTGTCACAGAAGCGCCCGGGCGCATTCACATATGCGCGCGGAAGTTTTTCTAAAAATGTTTTTCTTTGGACTCGAGGGACCTCAAAACATATTTCCAGTGAAATTTTGACATGGAGTTTTTGGATGGAATACAATACTTTATCTACGTGTACGTAGCATGTATATGCGTGTTAGAGAAAATAAACATTCCTTATATGTGTGCAGTCATGAATAAAGAGTATTTTGTGTTGTATAGGATTTTAATATCAAGATTCACCATTTCCATTTATTTCAATTCCATATAGACACATGGTTTTTATAAATAGATGTCACTTGAGTTTATGATATAACTCATTCTCTGCCTATTGTAAGTTTTGAACGTTATTGCGCCGAGGTCTACTAAGGACTCAATAGTTCATTCTCTGCCTATTGTAAGTTTTGAACGTTATTGCGCCGAGATCTACTAAGGACTCAATAGTTCACATATCTTTGTAGTTCCAGCTGTCTTTTTATGCGATCAGAATTTTAACCATTTATTCGATTGTTTAATAACTTGAAATATCTTTTTATTAACCTTATACGATGACAGAGATTGATGCAATGATCTTACATTACATTATTAACCAACATTCGTGTTCTCAGGATAAGATAAAACTCCAGAAAAAAATAAATCTTATCCGCGTAACTCATCCTAACAGAGATTCGAACTGGGAATCCCCTAAATGTGAGGCCGACATGCTTCACCATACCTCAGGAGTGAGCTAAGTATTACGGACAAAGAAATTATTTAGTCAGAAAGTAAGATGATATTTTCATCATAAAATTAAATTATAAAACCCCTACCGTCTGTTTGTTTGTTTTTATTCCATATCCTGTAAAATTGCGTTGAACTATTCGTTGCAGTTTTGTAAATAATATGTTCCATGGATTTAAATACAAAATACTTAAAGATTCACGGAGGCCAACGAATGCATATATGTGAGCATTATTGTAAACACATTAGTTAGTTCTTGCATTGTGGTCGCAGAGAGAGGAGTTTGTTACTTTCTCTATACGTACTATGTACATAATGTACAGAAAAGGTATTGCATTCCACTCAGTAAATTCATGTCGAGATCACGGGAAAAATATGTTTTCGAGTCCCCTGATCCAAATGGAATTTTTAGGAAAAGGTTCATGTGTGTGCGTGTGTGAGTGTGTGTGTGTGTGTGTGTGTGTGTGCAGGGGTTTCTGATCACAATAACTTGAATGGAAAAGTTGTTTTAACACTATCCTTAAAATTTATGTTCAGCATCTTCCAGGGATGCGACACGAAGTTTTTCAAGAAAATTCCCCAAATCCAAATTGCACTTTATATGGAAAATTTTTCAAAAACTTTGATTTTCTCAACAATGGCTTTAACGATTTTGATTGACCTTCCATATATTAACGATATTTACATAACAAATAAAATGTATATCTTAAATTTTTGGCAATAGCCTCTGAAGTCCTCTTCATTTGAAATACATTTTACATAATTGGTAAACCGTAACAGACAAAAACTTACTAAATGTACATCTCATTAAAACCAATTATTAATGTCATATATATTTCTTATAAAGTTAACATTTTCCGAGATATTCCTTGTTATTTTTTTCTATTTTAAAATACTTAAGTAGCCAGCCAATTCTTTAACGTTCTACTCCTGGTCAATTTCAATGTCACTGCACAGTGACAGCTTTTGAAAAATTTAATTATCGCTTTAGCCTAGTGTATTCCTTATTTCCCTTGTACTTATAAGAAACTAAGTAATAAGTCCCTTTCTGCTAGTACTTTTCTTATTAGCCTGAAGTAAATAGAAGAATATGTTTTGTTAGAATGGTTTATAGTGATTTTTTTTTTTTTTTTTTTTTGCGTACTAAGAAACGTAAGCCTATCTTGAAAGCCATAATCTGCCCTCCTTGAAGACGCTTGTGCATTAATTTTGGTCAAAAAATGTTCCTATTAATGAAACATGCGAAATTTAAATCTCATTTGAGTTCTTAATATGAATAGAAAATATGATTTTTATATTCTGGAAATGTATCTTCTTAGCAAAACAACGGGAAGAACTAACGCTAAATACCAAATTAACGACAGCATTTTGAGATCCAATGTAGCCGGTATGATTCTTATCGTTATAACTAATAGCTATACCGTGGTCACATTCTTCAGGAAATTAAATTACCGCTCTTGCTGAAAGAACCTGTGGCTGCACGGGAAATTAATTTTCTTTCGTCTCACTTTGCTTTCTTCAGGCAAAGGAAACTGCAGGAGATACAGTATCTATTTAAAGAAGAAAGCGAGAGAGCATACACCAAACTGCGGTGTTAAGATTTCTCACATAGATAAGCGTCATATTGAAATAACGAAAGAAGAAGTGAGGGGTTTTCAATCTGTATTCCAGAAATAAAATTTCCCAATTTATTTTCCAAATAAAATAAATATAGGACAAGCTCAATAATTTGTCTCAAATTGTTTATCACTTTATCTGTAAGTCTTTTGTTATCTTTGCACCATACAATTCCTGAATCAGTGGTTTACGTGCTAAGGTGCACTAGCAAAGATATATTTTCTACCTTGCTCCAGTCTGCATTTTCATTTCAATGTAACATAGTATAGTCCTATAAGGGAACCAGCAAAATTTAACATTTTCTAAGGCGGAACGATTTTTTTAATTTCTCAGCACGTATGTACATACTGTATTGTACATACAACGTACAAGTAGGTAGAGAAGGTATTGTATTCCACCTAAAACTTTGATGTCAATATTTTATCAGAAATTTATGTTTTGAGTACCCTGAGTTCAAAAAGATTATAAAAAGGTTCGTGTTTGTTTTTGTGAGTCTGTCGGTCTGTGCGGACAGCATAGTTCAAAACTAAAATGTCCGTTAGATACTATAGTTGGTATTTATGCTTGTGAACGCGACAGAAAGATTTTCAAGAAAATGTCCCCACCCCGAAAACCCCTTAGATAGAAATTTTTGAAAAAGTAGTTTTTCTCAAATAGGACTCTAACGATTTTGATTAAAGTACCGGATATTTACATCGCAAATAAAATTTATATTCTGAATTTTTTTGGGAATAACCTCCAAAGAAACTTGTATAACTGTTAAATGTAAGATAGATACGAAAACTTAGCACAAAAAATGTAGATCTCGATAAAACACATAACTTTTTTTGTAGAGTTGACTATTTTCGGGATATTCCTTGTTACTGGTTCCAATTTTAAAATGCTTTACTCAAACGAGAAGTTACCTTTCGTTTGATCTCCCTTCTTTTACTGCCTGCCATGTAAAGCGTTTGTTTCAAATGGGGATGAGGCTTTAAAAGATTTGACTATCGCTTTAGCTTAGTATGTTACTTTATTTCCCTTCTACTTAGAAAGAAGCAAGTAACAAGAACCAATTCTGGTAATATTTGTCTCTATCATCATGATGAACGTGAAACAGCTACAGAAAATCATGTGAATGGAACATAAGGGATTTTTGAGATTGTACCACATTCAAAAGACATATTTTATCGTAAACTTTAAAAATATAAAATGGGTTTTCGGCTGAAATTGTTAATACCTTAAGTCTATCGGTCTATCGGGATGTAAATAATAAATTTTGACCAATGCTCTAAAACTATCCCCCCTTTTGTAAGGACGAAGCAACGTTTACACACAAGGGACTACGTGAGCTTGCTATCACAATCCGAAACATGGTGCTTATTTGAGGCGTATTATCTGTTTAAATATTAAGTTTGCAGTACTTCTTGAAAGGACTGCGGGCAAACCATGAACTAATAGAAATGACGATAGAATGCGATGAACGCAACAACGTTTTCAAATATTAAAAGAATACCAAAGACAAATTGAAATTCAAAGAGTAAGCCTACAGGCGTTTGACAACAGAAATAACCACATGTTACATTTGCATTTTTTACTTTCTCTACACGTACTATCTACATAGTGAAAAGAGAAGGTATTGTAATGCAATCAAAAACTCGATACCGAGCTTTCACCGGATATACATATTTTGGGACCTCCTAAATAAAAAAAAAAAAAAAATCATTTCTAGAAAAAGGTCCATGTGTGTGCGTGTGTATGTGTGTGTCTGTCGACAGCATAGCGCAAAAACGAAAACTCCGTTAAATGCCAAACTTGGTATTCAAGTTCAGTATCTTCCAAGGATGCAACAAGAAGATTTTCAAGAAAATCCCCCAACTTTACATGGAAAAAATGCCGAAAAATGTTATTTTCTCAAAAATGATGCTAACGATTTTGATTAAAAGATCGTATATTAAACATATTTATGACAAATAAAATGTATATCTTGAACTTTCTAGGAATATCCTCTGAAGACAACTTTATTCTTAATGAATTTTGAGTAATTTTGCATAACTGGCAAAGCATAAGAGATAGACAAAAACTTAAAACACAAAAAAGTAAAGCTCGTTAAAACACAGTTTATGATATATGCATTTATTTCCTGAGTTGACCATTTTTAAGTATTCCTTGTTATTGATTTCAGTTTTAAAATATTTATACTATTCTCGTACGTGGATTTGTCAAACTCTCCATATAAACAATGGTACTTCAATCACATAGCAATCAGCTTTTAAGACATTTGACTATCGATTTAGCCTATGGTACTCTTATTTCCTCTCTACTTATAAGGAAGCAAGTAATAAGAATATTTGTGCTAATTTTTTTTCGATTAACATTAAGTACATAGAAAATTAGTTTTAGCAATAATTTATTGTAGAGATGTAGAGAAAGTCATGTGAATGGGACACATCAGATTTTTTTTTTTTTTTTTTATAGTTCCATTTATACCCCGCCTTTCCGCGTCATTTCCCTATGGAACAATTGCCTCTCTATACTGTTTAGGTTTCTATTTTCTTTAATGTTATTCATTATAGCACACACACATTCATACTCACATTTATACTTCCAGACTCTGGGAAGGTTAAGGGATGATCTAGGCTAGAGAAAAATCCCCCCCATCGCCGGCTATCGAACCCGGGGCTCTCGCACAGCAGACAGTAGCACTACCTACTGAGTTACGGGGCCAACCATTTTCATTTCTTCGCTTCAGAAGTCGCGTGAGAAAGAAGTCATGGGTGTTTTAAATTGAACTATTTCTCTCATCTTCAGTTAATTCAAGCGATTGTTATATATTACCGCAAAGATGAGTGAATTTCAGCAACCTGCAGAAGCTTCAACTGATAACAAGAATAATGCAAAGAAATAATGCAGGTAAATAGTTTCCGCTATGTCCATCAAATTGAATAATATTCCAGTATGAGCAATTTGAATGTTTAGAGATCAAACAATAAATGAACAATTATGAGACAATTTTTGAAATGAAATTGTGAATCTTTGCATTTCGCAAAATTCTTATAAGAAATTCCCCAAGTAAACCTCATTTAAGACTAATGTAATAAAAAGTCAGCAGTTTTATATCATTTGCTTAAATGTTCGGTAATTATAGCCCAATTGTGAGGATACATTCATTTTCATTTTTTTGGATTGTCCCCGACACAAAATACTTTCTTTCTCATTCTGTATTACTTACACATAGCAAGTAAAAGAAGTATTTCACTTAAAGTTCGACATCGAGATTTCATATTCTTATTTAAAAATGTTCGCGCGTAAATGTGTATCTGTGTGCCTATCTGTTTATCTTCCCCTAACAGCGTAATTAAAAAGCAAAATGTCGAAATAAAATCGGATGCAACACGGGTTTCAAATGAATCTCCCTCACATTACCCTTAACAAGTAAACGTTACCGAAGCTTGACTTTCTCAAACATAGCTCTGAGAATTTTAACTAAAATACTATGAAAAATAAAAGGTAATGTTGGAATTTTATATATGAATAGTCTATGCTCTTCACTGTGAATGTATTTTGTGTAATTTTGTATACATTGTAAACAGTAAGAGAGAAAAAACAACTGAGTTACCGAACTATTCGATCTCATTAAACACACACTAAAGCTATATTGTGGAATTAATCATTCCCAAATATGCTATTTTGTACTGTATACTTTTACCAACTACTTAGTCGCTTTTCATTTTGTTTTTTGTTTTTTTTAATTTATTTTATTTATTTAATAAGGGGAAGTATGTCCAACCAAAAAGTATGGCGGCAATTCGCCGGATATACACGTTTTAAGACTTCCTGATTAAAAAAATTAGAAAAAGAACCGTGCTCGCGCGTATGTTTGTGAAGATCATAATTCAAACGTGAAAAGTTGGTTAAAAACCAAACTTGACATTTCGGTTTTGCTATCTTCCAACGATGCAACACGAAGATTTTCAAGATAATCACCGCTGCAAAACAATATTTTGGAAAATTTTTATTTTCTCAAAAATTGCTTTATTAATTTTATTAAAATTGTAAATGTTTAAGATATTATCATTACTAATGAAATGTATATCTTGAATGGGAAGTTCTCTTTATTCTAGATGAAGTTTGCCTAACTGATACACAAAGAGATAAGATGAAAAAAAAAATCTCCTTAACGCATACTATTTCTAATGCCTTTTTTTGTGAACTTGACAATTTCCTAGATACTTCTTGTCATTGGTTTGAATTTGTCAGCAGCACTTATACTTTCCTCACATGGGAAGTCGATTTTCCTTTTTCTTTTACCCCCTTTCTGTTTTTCTAGCAAAGAGAACCGAATTTCAACGTCTTCGCATAGTGACTAGATCTTAAAGGATTTGAACTATGTCATAACGCATTCCTTTATTTCCCTTGTACCCATAAGGACAAAAAGTAAAAACAGTTCTATTAATGTGCATCTCAATTATCATTAAGAAAATAAAAGAATAGGCTTTTGCAAAATGTGTTTGTTAGAGAATAGGCAAGGAAGGCGTGTGAGTGGAACACATCACATATTTTTTCTCGTTGACATGCACAGAGAATGGAAACAGACATATAGAGAACCGCTTTTACACAGTTGACTATCGTTTCAGCTTACTGTAGCCCTCCTTTATTACAGCAAAATGTGTAACAAAAATATTTTTAGCCTGCATCTGTAGTGTAGTGTTAGCTCACATTCAAGAGGTCACGAGTTCGAATCTCGGTTAGGGTGAGTAGTGCTTTATTTCAGAGTTTTCCCTTATCCCAAGAAAACGAATGTTAGGTAACTCTAAAATCTAGGGACCTCGTGTTCATTTGAGTACCATTTCAGCCATTTTATTCATTCTTCGTCCGATATGACCTCCAGATTAAAGGACGCTAAAACTTTTTTATGTATACATTTCTGTAAATTTTATCTGACCAAAAAAATAAGTAAATAGCTTTTGTAGGACAGAGGAAGTCATGTGAATATAAGACATAAGATATAGGATATGCATACATATCATCTGAAATTCAGTTGATAATGCCAAATTGGTTGGCATTTATGTACAAGTGAATGTTAATATAAGCATCTAGACAATCTTTTTGTTCGCATATTTATCGAAAAAACTCATTACTTAAAGAAAACCGCCTCTGACTGTCGATGAATGCTTTCTAGGCTTGCATTATTTTGACGTAAGGTATCATAGTCATTAATATTTTAACTGATATCAGTGGATAGAGGAGGTAAATTCTTACTCATTAACAAAATAGGTAGATAAAAAAAACATTTGAAAGTAAATATATAGTTGAGACTAGAGAGGAAATACGGTGCAAAACATGCTCTTTAGTGTAGGACAAATTTTGCTTTTAAAGAGAACAGCTTCTGATTGATACATATCGTGCAAAATGACACTGTGCAGAGACCCCGCCAATTAATATTCGTCGCCTTATCCCTCTGGGGTCTATACTTACACGTGGAAGCTGTAAGAGTCGTCTATCTACGCAACTATTGGCAACTACTTTAGAGTGCTGGCGCACCTGCTCGAAGCGCTCCTGAGTATCCATGATCTCGAGGAAGAGGTTCACCTTGTCGTCCATGGTCCTGAAGCCGTTACGAGGCTGCAACAGCAACTGCTGCAGCGCCATCGCCGCGGATGTCGGGGTCGTGATCTTGCTTGGGGTTGTCGTGGGTGTGCCGGTCTTACTGGTTGGGGTGTGCAAATGAGTGCAACCGAGGAAGATGGGGTTCCCGCTGGGGGATACGCCACAGGTGAACGGTCGCAGAGGAAGGAATGGAAGACCATGGAAGGTGGGACTGGGTTTGGGAGCTTGCAGCCCGAGGGCGACTTGAGCGGACGTGGAGGGAAGGGACATTCGTCGCGTCGCCGAATTAAATGTGGGCTGCTGAGGCTGTTGAGGTGATTTTAGTACCTGATAGTCGCTCGATGCCGGGGGTAAGGAACGATAGCCGGAGTCCGATGGGCTCAGAGTTACGGCGGCCGAGGTTGGAGTGACGGAGGTGGGCGCCGCGATATTGTGCGGACGACGTGGGCCAGCACCTGTGGAGGAAGACCATGTATTGGAGTTGCCTGGTGCCATCAACGGCGTGGATGGCGCACTGGTGGCAGGGAGAGTGGCCGAGGAAGGGACCAGCATGCTGTGAGGTCGACGGGGAGGCTGCTGCTGTTGCTGAGGACTGGTGCTCGTTTTCTGAATCGCAGCTGGCTGTGCTGCGACTGAGGAGAGTAGAGGAACTGAAGTGGAAGTAGGAAGGAGTGGTCGGCGAGGAGCTGGTTGTTGTTGCCACGAAACGGGTCTAGAGGCGACTGCAACAGCTGCGGAGGATGGTGCCGCGGGCGGTGTGATCGCTGTGGCGGCGGAAGTAGAAATACTGTGCGGTCGGCGAGGTATGGGCTGGTGAAGAACGCCGCCGCCGTAGGAAGACAATGCTGCTGCTGCGGAACCGCCATCCCTGGTACGAAATGCGGAACTTGGGGCTGCGGAAGGAAGACCTGGCGTTTTGGAAGCGACGGGACTGGAAGCGATGCTGTGAGGCCTCCTGGGTATGGACTGTGGCATGACAGCGCTGCCGTCGGGGGACGGCCACGCAGAGTAGGGCCCCATGCCTGGTGGTACTGCGGCCACTGGGGAGGCAGCCACGCTATGAGGACGCCTTGGTATTGGCTGAACGATACCGCCGCTCGTGCTGGTACGCAATTGAGCTGTACCGCCAACAAGAATGGGCTCGGGTTTGGTATAGAACGGGAAGGGGGAAGTGGCACCGCTAGGCGTTGTAGGATTGGAGGCGGCAACGCGTCTGCCGGCGGCGGCTGCAGGAGGGGCAGATGAGGGAGCGGGAGCTGGTGGTGGAGGTGTGGGTGCCGAAGGAGCTGGTGGTGGTGGTGTGGAAGAGGTAGGCCGCCATGTTTGCTGCGATGGAGCTGTCCACGTGCTGGAACCGTGGTCATTGCCGGCTGAAGTCGCCGCGGCTCTGTTTCTGTTATGTTGTAGATGGCGATCATTCAGACTCAAACGTCCGCTGACGTTGCGATAGAAGGGGCTAGGGCCCAGAAAGAGGCTATTGGGGGGCTTCTGCTGCTTTCCAGCAGCCGGGGCGCTGGCGACGTCAGTAACAGGAACTGCGCAAGGAGTAGGCGAAGAAGGAGAAGGCGGAGGAGGAGAATCAGCACCGGAAATGACGTTAGACGTAGAAGAGATAACAGTGTTGTTTTTACTGGCGCTTGCTGGCTCATCCATTGAGCTACTTTTGTGCTACGATACGGTTCCGGTGGGGTGCCGCCCAGAACAACACCTCCACCCGGATCTCGCTCCTGCGCTAAACACACCACACACTACATCCAGTCTCCATAATGACGCGCTTTAACAGTCCACGCACATTCACGCAAGAAGACGACGTGAGGCCATGTTGACGACACGCGACATGTGAGGCCCGCTTGCCGAGCACTGCTGGCCACGAGAGTACGGGGATATACCATCCAATGCGCGGCGATGCGCGGGCAGCTCTCTGCCGCCGCCGCCGCGCATGTCCCTCTCCCTTGCCACCTCCCGGCCGCCTCTCAACTTCAATTAGCAAATTTTGTCATACTTACTGCTATGATAAATATCGACCGCGTAAACATTCTTCCTCACCTTGCCGAATAAAAGACTAACGTTTCATAACTTATGGCACTATTTCTGGTAATGTTTTATCAATTATTCATTTTATTACCATTCATAAGTAACCACATAATTAAACTATTATAATGTTCAATAACTATATAATAAACTCACCCAATTAGAATTTATAAGAGTAACGTCAAATTTACCGACGCTAGTAATACTGCAAAGCTGAATATATTTCCTCATTTGCATAGTATCTCGTTCAACGCGACGCTGGGTTCCAATTAAATTTTATTACATTCGCAGCGTCAATGCAAACATGTATATGTATATATGGGTGTGAATATTCTATACTTGAATCATTAAAATAAAATAAAAACAATTAAAATTCCGTTCTATACCTTTAGTTGCCGCACTCGTTTAAAACAATTCAGATTTGTTTTTATTTGTAACAATTTCAATTATCATGGACACTACATTTATACTGTTTCTAAGCTTTAATCAAAATTAGCCCCCCCCAAAAAATGTTACCTGACGTTCTTATTTGTAAATTCAGAACTTTTTTTTTCTCCCATCAGGTTTTATATTTCAGAAGACTAAAAAGGGTTTTTCAACACTTACAGTGATACAGCAACCAGTCTTAAGAACATCACAGGACACTGATCGAAAGAAGAGTGTAAAACTCTTAATATAAACCATGATATGCCAAAAATGTGATATAATAAGCTGCTGCTTCAAATCCATGTTAGCTTCAAGAGTTTAAATAATTAATTTCTCCCACGCATTATAACTCACACTTCCGTAAAAACTATTGCAACTTAAATGCACAGAAATTAACTGTTTCGATTTAAAACAGTTTAAAAATCAGTTTAAAGATTTCATAAGCAAAACGAATGCAATTGACTGCATAGTACTTGTTTCTTTGAAGTTTTAACAACATATTCGTCGAGCTATCCTTTTATTAATAAAATATTCTCATAGGACTAGAAATGAGCACAACTTTCATATTGACGGCTCTAACAGCACTAAATTAATAGGAACGCTTATGTTAACGGGTGTATCTGCTGTAAAAATTACCAATAGATGTAACACTAAGTAAACTTAAGAGTTTTTACAATAATATGTTTATTACCAGCAAGTATTTCTAATGCAATCTATAGATTAATAATGTAAGAAGGTTATTTACGATGTTATTATTTATATTACATGTATTATTATTACCAGTTCTAATAATAATAATATAATAATAATATTTTCTATTTATTTGAAAACTTCTTTCTTCAGAGCAAGTTATTTGGACCCAACTTTGAAATATTTCATATTCTCTTGGTTTGGAAACCACTGCTCAATATATTAGCCATTCATTGTATTTTATTAAATGTAACTGCTAAATTCAACGTAACAATAATTTTCACAAAGATTCAGCAATCTTTATTTCTTTCCTTCTTCCTTTCTGTTTACCCTCCTCGTATGTTGGACATAGCCCCCTAGGACTTAAAAGCCTGTTGAGGAGCACAGGTTGTGGAGGGTGATTAGTCCGACGCCCGGTATAAAAGTGAGGAACTGGATAACATGAAATGACGGTGAAATGAATGGCAGGAAAGATGATTATGGAGCAATTGGTAAAATAAATGGTGGGAAAAACAAAGTACCCGCAGAAAACACGCCCAGACGCAGCTTCGTCCACCACAAATCCCACATGCGGTCCCCTGGAATCGAACCCGGGCCGCCTAAGTGAGATGTAGGTGGTCTGTTATTCGGCTACACGGCGGCTTCACAAAGCTATTTTACTGAATAATATTTTTAATACAGTACAAAACATTTAACTGTGACCATGAGCAAATTAACATTTATAAGGCTCACTGTTTATGTCATGTTATCCAATAGTAAGATAATTCCTGAAATGCAAACAACTAAAGTCCGTTCTTCCTTACCTTATTGGCTGCTGGACTTGTAACTGCATACCGTCATAGAAACTAGTTCTCTAGTTAAAATAATAATTTATTCTCTGCGTCCAGAGTATCTCAGTCAAATTACTTTTCTTTCAAGCAATGACGCATAGGCAAGTTATTATTGTAAGCTATTAGAGAGCGCTATCACTCTTTTTACTTTCTCTGTACGTAGTATGTACATAGTGTATAGAGAAGGTATTGCACTCCACCAAAAATTTCGATACCGAGATTTCACCGGAAATGTGTGTTTTACGGTCCCCTGTATCCAAAAAACGTATTTTCAGAAAAAGGTCCGCATGTGTGTCTCCGTGTGTCCGTCCACGTGTCTTTGAACACGATAACTCAAAAACGAAAAATCGGTAAACTACCAAACTTAGTATTTAAGTTTGATATCTTCCAGGGATGCGACAGGAAGATTTTGAGAAAAATCCCCCCATCCCAAATTACCCTTTACATGGAACTTTTTTCAAAAATTTTGATTTTCTCAAAAATGGCTGTAACGATTTTGATTAACATTTCATATATTAAAGATATTTACACGACAAAAAATGTAGCTCTTGAATTTTCTGGGAATAGCCTCTGAAGACTACTTTATTCTGGATGAATTTTATGGAATTTTGCATAACTGCTAAACCGTAAGAGATGGACAAAAACTTACAACACAACATTTTTAGAGCACCTTAAAACACACAATTTATCTTATATACTTTTTTTTTTTTTTTTTTTGTGGAGTTGATCGTTTTTAAGATACTCGTTTGTAGGATTCAGATTTAAAAACATACTTTTCTCAGACAGGAATTTAACAATTCCAGTCCATACAAACAAAGGAACTTCAGCCATATAGCAACCATCTTTTGACTATCACTTTAACCTACGGTACTCCCTTATTTCGCTTCTACTTACAAGGAAGTAATAGGACTATTTCTACTGATTTTTTTTCTCGATTAGTATGGAATAAATTTAAGCATAAGCTTTTTAACAATAATTTGTTGCAGATGTATAGAGAAAGTTATGTGAATGGAACACGTCAGATTTTTTATATTGCAGTATTTATAACAGCAGCATATTTCCGCATCCTTACTGACCAAGCAGAGTTGAAGCTTCCTTTCATTTGTCATTCACAGAGGTGAAAAGTGTTTCTGTGTAGTAAATTTTTGTGTATCTCTTACATATTGCCGGTTATATAAAAGTCATCCATAATGCGGAGATCTCCAGAGGCTATTTCAAGAAAATTCAAGATATATATTTTGTTTGTCATAAAAGTATATCTGTTTAAAATAAAATGCCGTGTTATTTATGGACGCTCTTTAACTGCTGTGGTTCTCAGCGTCCCACTCTAAATTCGGTGTGAAAGACCGCTTAATTTTGCTCAGAGGCCCCTCTTTTAGGCTTGAGGTTCTTTTACGTGCCGTAAATCTACTACACGGGATCAACGGCTTTACTTCCCTTCCGAAGGAAGCCATGCTAAGGATTTTTACACCCGAAAAAATCCATCGTCCTCCGCCGGGTTTGAACCCGCGACCTTGGGTATATGAAGTTAGCATGGTAATCACTACACCACGGAAAGCAACGTATATCTGTTTACTACTGGCTAGCAAAGAGATTGGAATTTCAATTGTTTCACACAGCAACCAGCTTTTAAAGGACGAGACTATGGCTTTAGCCTGTATAATTTCTTATTTGCCTTCTAGTTACAAGGAAGCTTAGTAATAAGACTAATGCTGCTAATCTTTATTAGCATGATGTAGATAACAGATTAATGTTTTGAATAAAAGACTTGTTTACCGAACAGCTGGAGGACCTCATGAGAATGGAACACATTAGATTTCTACCCCTCTACTTACAAGGAACCAGTAATAAGGATAATTTCTGCTAATGTTTATCTCGATTATCATGAAGTAAATAGAAGAATAAGCTTTTTAACAATAATATGTAACAGAGATGTAGAGAAAGTCATGTGAATGGAACACATCAGAGTTTTTAATTTTGTAACAGTATTTACTGCAAGTTGCAAGCATGGAAAGACACCAGCTGAAAAGCCAGCTTGTCTCCCTATAGAAAGCTGAGCTGATGTTTATCGTAGCAGCAAATGAAAGAACGAAGAGAAGCTTCGAAATAACAACAAAACGAAACCAACCAAGACGCAAAGACGATTTGTCGTTCGTTTTGGCTTGCTTGCATGAATGGTTCTTTCCCAACTCCTGACGTAGAACATGAAAGAATCTTAATTCACATAGAGAATCAGAAATAAAATAGAATCTCTAATTTTCGCATAGGTTTCAGCGCTTTTCGTAACATTCTGTGCTACTTTGGATTTTAAAGTTTTAAAAGGAATTTCATATAAATTACACTCAACCCTAAAATGCATATGCTGAATCCCATCAGCAACTTAATTATTTAAATACTTGAGAACCATAGTTTCCAGAAAGTAGCTAATTCATGTATTTTACTCTTTTATTAGTTACTTGACGTTGAAAAAGTATCTGATTTTTATTTCCGATCCGTTCTACATAAAGATAGCTATTTGAGGCACTGGCACTCTAATTATCTTTATAGAATTGCTTTTTATTAGTAGTAACTTATAAATGTTATTTTTCCTGAAAGTTTATGAGTAGTGCATTATTATAAAATGTATTCAAAGACTTGAAGTGTTACAAAAACCCAATTTTATAAAATGGATAATAACTGTAAACATAGTTCCTTGTATAGTGTGTGTTGAACTTGAGTTTTAATTAAAATTTTCAACTAAGTTTTTATTATATCCATGTTTTTATTAAATGTATGAATTAAACCAGTTTTATCAGAAGAATAAAAAAAAATTAACAAAAATAGTTTTTTTCACAGCGGGATTCGCACGGAACCCTATGCAGAATATGCTTTATGTATTGTAGGGTTAACTACCTAAGATTTCAAATACAATTAAGCTGTGTATGAACTTTTATTTTAATCCATAAGTTTATTTTGTTTTTCTTTTCTTTTATTCGTTCCCATTTTTGGAGCATTTTAGTGGCTTAAAACAGTGTCCAAAAACATTCTCTATAGTCTTAGTCATCCTTCTGGTTACTCAACCCAGATTCCCTGAATCAGTTCTCGGCTAGATGGGGTATTGATTCTTTAATAAAAGTGTTTCTCTCCCTCAGCAGAGTCTTGAAATGTTCACGTGAGTCTGAATCAAAAACTATTACACACCAACACTAAAAATCCAACAGCCTACGAACTATTTCTCAAGACAAACACCCCTATATAACTCTTGTATATGAAACAAACTGGAAAATCCGAACAAAGGTGTACAAAATTCCTAAAAAACACGACCACTTCGTTTCTTTCTATATTTTTGTGCCAGTAAAATTGTCATACTTTTTAGGTTAATACATAGGTATGATCTAGCTTTTTTATTTTCAATGTGAAAAAGTCCCTAAATTTGTTGTAACAATTTGTTAAAAAACAATAATGTCCAACAAAATATTATGAATGATAAGCCGAAATACTAAGTTTGGTATTTAACGGACTTAAACTATGCTGCCCACAGACAGGCATGCATACACAAACGCGCGCGCCGAAGCGTATTTTTCTAAAAAAATCATGTGCGTTCCATTCACATGACTCTCCCTACATATCTGTAACAAATTATTGTTAATAAGCTTATTCCTCTATCTACTTCATGCTAAGCGAGATAAACATTTGCAGAAACGGTCTTATTTCATAGTTCTTTGCAAGTAAAAGGAAAACAAGAGAATACACTAGGCTAAACCGACATTCAAATGTTTTAAAATGTGGCTGCTATAAGACTGAACTCCGTTTCTTTGCGTGGCCAGGAGTTAAAAAGTTCCCGCACGAGAAAAGCATAGATATTTTAAAACTGAAACCAATAAAATAGAATATCTCGAAAATGGTCAACTCCACGAAAAAATGTATAGGATATAAATTGAGTGTTTTAAAGATATCTTCATTTTTTGTTCAGTAAGCTTTATGGTACCTGTTATGTAAAATTCAGAAAAATTCATCCAAATACGTCTTCAGAGGATATTCCCAGAAAATTCAAGATATACATTTTATATATCATGCAAATATCTTAAATATAAAATATTTTAATCAAAACAGTTAGGGTCATTTTAGAGAAAATAAAAATGTTATAACTTTTTTCCATGTAAAGGGTAGCTGGGGGCGAGGATTTTCTTGAAAATCTTAGTGCCGCATCCCTGGGAGATATTGGACTTAAATATCAAGTTTAGTATCTAACGAACTTTTCGTTTTTGAGCTATACCGCCCACAGACACACACGCACATTTTTTCTTAGACTGCTTATTTTGGATTCAAAATGGTACCAAAACATGTATTTCTGGTGAAATCTTGGTATCAAATTTTTAGGTGCAATACAATACCTTATTTATACACTATGCACATAGTAAGTGTAGATATAGTAAAAAGGCTTTTTTGGATGCAGTGGGTCTCAAAACATGTATTTCCGGTAAAATCTCGGTATCGAGTTTACCTTCTCTATCTACTATGTAGATTGTGTAAGAGAAAAAAAAATGAAGTAGAGGAAATGGATATTTTCAGAATTTATTTATCTCCATTTCGAAGATAAGAAACATCTCCGAATTTGAGGTTTTTCATAGCAGGGAAGCTCCATCTGTAACCTGAGCAGGGTTTTATGGATTCGTAAGGATTTAATGTAGAAACACAGTGGCTAGTATGAAAGCAAAAGTAGCATTCTTCTATAATAACAGGACACGATTCCCTTGGCTGCTCGCTTAAATCGGCTTTCCAGCTTCCCGTCACAGAGCAGTGTTTTATGATGAGCCACACTGTATTATGCATAAAGAACAGCTTTTGAATTGTGCTAACGTGAATGTAAGCAGGACTACCTCATTTTTTTGTTGAGTGCCAAGAAAGAATAATGGAAATATCAAGTAGGAAGCAGATTTCGCTTTTGCTCATGAACATGGTTTCCAGTGAACACTTTTGCTATGTTATGTGCCATAAAAATTCTGCATCATATTTTTTTACTTTCTATAGCACTTATGTACAATGCATACAGTAGAAAGAGAATTCTATTGTACCCAAAAATACAATACATGGATCTCACCGGAAATACATGTTTTAGAGTCATCAGATTTGTGTGTGTGTGTGTGTGTGTGTGTGTGTGTGTGTGTGTACAACATAACTAAAAATCTGAAGTATTCCATTCTCATAAATTTCTTTAGTTGTTCCATATACAAACTAATCTTACATAAGATTGCTCTCGAGATAAACATTAGGAGAATAGATCTTATTACTTGCCTCTTTTTAAGCAAAAGGGAGACAAGGGTATACACTAGGCTAAAGAGATAGTAAATATTTTGTTAATAAAACGGGTAGAAAAGGTAATGTGAATGGAACACGTCAGATATCAGTCCTTTTTTTTTAGTTTTGCTTTGTTTTTTGTTTTGTTTTTGTTCTTTGTCTATATCGTATTAATCACAATTACAACTATCTGACGCGGATCTGATGAGTTACATTTATATTCATCCACTCTTCCAAAAACTTTCACCACAAAAAGTTATTTTTCTATATGTCTACTTCATGTTAACGAGATGTTTGCAGAAATGTTTTTTTTTTGGATAGAGTTTAACACCCGCTTTATTTATTTGTGGCACCGCAGGCGATGACGCTTATGATACATGAATGAAGAGGGAGCAGCGGTGGAATGCTTTGTCCACCACAAATCTCACATGCGGTCGCTAGGGATCGAACCCGGGCCGTCTAGGTGAGAGGCAGTCACAAAGGAAGCCAAATCATAAAACTACCCTTTTTCTTCTTTTTCTGCGGTGCTTAACATTTTTAGGCGTTAACATAAGTCGGATCAAGAAAATGATAGTCTGAAATTTAAAATACTTAACTTTGAAGGCCCAAAACATTCGGTGGATTAAATTAGACACCCTAAGACACATCTCAGTAACAAATCTCAGTAACTGTATCTGAAAAAATTATGATGTGCGTCATTCATATGTTTATCTACCCTTAAACGTCTTAACCAACCCTGTTTTCAAAATATTTAAATGTTCTGCTAATAACCGCAAGTGAAGTAATTTTATTCTCAATACACTTTGTGTATTTCTGTCCATCCCGTAAGCTGTAAGAGATAAACAAAATCTTAATATACAAAACAAATGTTTATTTCTCAAAACATACAGTTTATGCCACAAAATTACCCAGATACACTATTGGTTGAAGCGCATGCATTTGTTTCTGTGTTTTGCAAACACCAGTTGAATCAGGAATTCGCGAAATTCAAGGTCAATTATGATGAAAATTGAGTTTGTGTATTTTAGTAAACTTATGTGAAAAAGTTTCCTTTTCAAAATTTGCAATTGTTTAAGAGGACACAGCAAGGCTATTTTAGCAGTTTGATCAAAAATATCGAGTTTGGATTTTTGGTGTAAAAAATGTACCATACTTCAAAATATAAATTTGCAATGTTCGATTCTCCTAGGGCAGTTGGACGCTAGTTTAAAGCGTGGTGTTGTTAAATTACTGTCTATGTCAAACTTTAGAGCCATTTTCTCAGGTTGAATTATTTTGTTACTTTCCCGTATTCAAAATCTACCTTCTCCCACAAAGTAAAGCTACAGAGTTCAAAATGTGTATAGTAAAATGTCTGATTGTATTTTTGTGTTAGTCGTGGATTAGTATGTGCTGTTTTTTACTTTGGGTTATGAAAAGACTTTTCACTATGGGAAAATTTCAACCAAAATGTGTTACAAGGGTATCTAATAAAAATTAATTTCCTACGAATTTAATTGCAAAAAATAATGTGTGTGGCTCAATATCTGTAGGGAAAAATAAAGTTTGGTATTTTAAATAATTAAATAGAATGAACTAACAAATAACATATCAAAAATTAAATGACATTAGAAAGAAACCCAGCATAGATGCTTCAATTTGTTGCCAGTAATGCAGGTACTAAAAATTACAACTCTACTTCTAATACAGAAAATTACATTTATCAATGCAACTTATGTGATCCTTGGGAAGGAGGGGTGAAAGACCCGGGTGACAACAGACGCAAGCTAAGTCGGGGTCCCAAAAGTTTCCAGATAGAACGCATCTGACGTCGCCCGGCGCACTCCCACGAGTTATGTAAAATTCATTCCAAATGAAGAGAACTTCAGAGGCTAATGCCCACAAATTCAAGATATGCATTTTATATGTCATTTAACTATATTTAATGTGCAGTGTTTTGACAAAAATTGTTACAGCCAGTTTTGAAAGTAATCGAATTGTTTTAAAAATCTTCAAAGTAATTTTGGGCAGAGGATTTTCTTGAAACTTTTCGAGTTCCATCCTTGTAAGATACTAAACTTAAATAGCAAGTTTGGTATTTGACGGATTTGTCGTTTTTGAGTTATGTTGTCCACACAAACAGACACATTCACTCATTAGACCACTCATCTCACCAAGGCGACCGCATGTTGGATTTTTGTTGGACATAGCGGCGCAGGGAAGGGTTTTCTCCTGATTTTCCGGTGTTCCCCGTATTCCACCGGTGCTCCATCTTCATTCCATATATCATCAGCGTCATTACCTGCGGTGACATAGTATTAAAGCGGGTGATAGCCACTATAAAACACGGATTTTTCCCATTAAAAATTCAGTGGTGCTCGAAACATGTATTTCCAGGAAATCTTTGTACGAAGTTTTGCCTGGATACAATTACTATTCCACCTACAATATACATATATAGTACTTGGATAGAAAGTAAAAATCTGATGTACTAGATGTAATTTACTGTCAAATTTATTTTTAATAATGAACTTACGAAGCACTTTTTTAAGACGAGTATTTTTTTAGACAATGAAAAATTAATGCTTAAATAACAATACAAACTAGAATTTTTAAGCATGGCACAAGCATTACTGCTAGTGTTTTAATAACTGGTATAAATTTCAACAAGATATTCCACATACTCGAATTTTCCAAATTTAATACCTGCCTACGGTATTTCTTATTTCTTTTTCTATAGTAATATGGACCAACATTTTCTGTGAAGCCAGGTAAACCCCTAGAGTAAAATTTTATAACACGATTACAGAAGCTCGGTCGTTTCATAGATATGTTTATGAGTTAACCTTTGATTACATTAAAATGAAGAATATGACCGCAAAACTTCCCTGCACGCACAAATTGGATAGATTCCGAGATGTGGAGGGTCGTAAAGTCGGTGAACCGCACGGCGTGAATATGAAAACATGAGCAGCCAGAAAGCTCTCTGCTACGGGCAGTAAAGTAGAAACAAGCATCGGTTTCTATTTCCAGACCACCCTCACAACGTGTCCGATAAGCATCGTATGGACCGCGTCTCAAATGGTGAAGTGGACGAAGCCTGGGGCTGCACGGAAGCTATTTCCAACCCTCTTCAGCCTCCTTCACTTGGGGACTCGCCGCCCGTTACCAAAATATCGCCACCAGCTGTCGGCTCGCTCGCACTCTCAAAGCAAACACATTCAACCCAGTAAAAATTAAGCAGAAATAAAAAAGGAAAGAGATTTCGATGTTCTAGCAAGGGCTGGGGTCGCGTTTCCAAGCAACAAATGAAACAACGTTGCTCAGTTAAGCTTTGAAATTATCTATAAAATGTTTAAGTACAATCAAAATTGACGGCTTTAACTCTTTCTGTACAACGCAAATATAGTACTATACTTTTAAACATACGAAATATTTTCCGCAAAATGCCAATGCAATGAAAATCGCACGTGTTAAATGAGTTTTATTTATGGCCGCTCCTTAACTGCTGTAGTTCTCAGCGGCCCATTCTACACTGGTCGTGAAAAACAGGTTAATTTTGCTCAGAGGACGCTTTATCAGGCTTGAGGTGCTGTAAATCTACGACACGGGACCAACTTCTCTTCCTTTTACGCCCGAAAAAATGTATCGTCCTCCGCCGCGAGCTTGAGTATATGAAGTTAGCATGGGTACCATTACACCACGGAGGGCGACACATGTGCTTTATGTTCTGTTGTAAAGAAATATCAAACAAGCTCCCTTTTCCAGAGCTTATCTTCTTCCCCTCCTTCTTTCCCAAACCTAACATCTGGAGTTGGTTAACAAGTTATTTCACCAAAGTTATTCACAGCGAGCAATGCCTGATGTTCCAAGAAAGTTGTCAATGTTTTCACAAGTGGAAGGTTTTCTGATGTTCAAATATTAAGTAAAAGAAAACGAGTTTCTTGAAATAAAACCTCAATTCCTTCCTCTTCTTCTCCATCTGCTTACTCCCCTCAAATGAAGGACCTACAAACTAATGCCTGGGGTGAGATGCCTCTTGAGCAGAACGGCTATGGATCAGATAGTATCCACAGAAAGAGGATTAGCGCTATGTTTGGCATGGATATGAGAAAGTAGATGTTATGAAATGTATGCGAAATGGATGCTAACAAACGTGATGATACAGCAATTGGTGGAATGAATGGCGGTGGGGACTTAAGAACCGAAGAAAACTCCTCCAGATTGACAATTAAGTATCAAGAAGCCTGTTCATATTCGCTGCTATCAATTTCTCATACCGTTTACGTTATAATGCCTTTACAATGCTATTGATCAAGTTGTTTCATTCGGATAATGGGAAAGTGTCGTGAGCAGTCAAGGTAGAAATACATAAGTACTTCATTGTTACATCTAAAGGATTTTGATTGTTGCGGCAAAGATTTCCAAAGTTAAAATTGGATTTGTATTTGAAACAAAAATGTACATGCTTTTAATGCTGGGCCAAACATCCCTCGTCGATTTGCATCCAAACGTCCCATTCCATGAACTTGGTTGGCTCCTCCTTAGTCCTATCATGCACAGCAGTTAATTTACTTCTTATTTACGAGAGCGCTCAATGACAAAAACATTGATCGATTCTATAGTAATATTCCTGAAATCTAACATTTATCTCTAAGAGGAAAATTCTAATGCAATTTGCCGACACTAATCCAAATAGTCAGCTTTGGGAACGTAGCTAAGTTTAGTGCTCCCACGCATCATGCCTTAACTATGAATCCTAAACGTTCTAAACTTATTCTTACATTTATAAGCTTAGAGATTCTTATGGCCCCCTTACACATGAATTTTTACTTTTTCTAGCACGTATGTACAATATACATATAGTGAACATAGAAGGTACTGTATTCCGTGTATGTGTATTAAAGATATTTATATGTCAAACAAAAGGTATATTTTGAATTTTTTAGAAACTGCTTCTGAAGACCTCTTTATGTTCGATGAATTTTCCTAACTGTTAATCCTTAAGTGATAGACAAAGATTTACTACACAAAATATGTAGTACTCTTAAATCACATAATTTGTCTACACATTTTTTTTTGTGTGGAATTAACCAATTCCGAGATATTCATTGCTATTGGTTTAAACAACTTAAAACTTTTCTCACAGGGTAATTTGTACCATGCAAAGAAACGGATTTCAACGAATTTTTAAAAGATGTGACTACCGCTTTAGCCTAGTGTATTCCCTTATTTCCGTTCTACTTAAAAGGAAGCAGTAATAAAGGCAATTTCTTCTAATGAGCTTCTCGATTATCATGAAGTAGATATAAAATAGGCTTTTCAACACTAATTTGTTAGATATAGAAAAACGGCATGTGAAAAGACCACATCAGATATTTCTAAAATCTTCATTGTGATTGCAATGTTTTACGTTAATATGAATACCACATTTCATTCAAAGTGGTTAAATATAAAGTATCTTATAAACTGTATTATGTATACATATATTACATAGTCAAAATCTGAGAGAAGTGGTTGGTATTTTCTTAATTAGCCTTGAAACACTGACAAATTTAAAGAGAGATATTTCAATAACTATGATTTCTTAATATAATTTTTTAAAAACATTATAAATGTTAACATCTAAAATTAATAGTTTTTCATGCATATATTTTTTGTAAAATTCTGATGGTGTTAGGATAATATTCTCTTTAAAATAAATACATCTAAATATTCTGAGAAATTTTATTTGTATTTAAACAAAAAACTGAGACGCTTGGAACATTATGAAAGTGTGAAAATGTATTTTTGAGAAATGAAATGAAATTGTATGCCAGGAATCAGGTGTATTATAGATCTTTAATTGTAATAGAAAACAACTTTTGATTTTTTGTCCGATTAGTCAAAATTTAAGTCCCACTGAAGTTGTCAATTACACCCATAATCTCCCACATCTTGTATCGGAATAAGTGATGAAAAAGTTAGCACTGCTTTACGATTTTCTGGGAAAATGTTCTTATAATTTAGAGAAATAAACTTGAAGGCAAAAACAAAGAAATACTGCGGATCGGACAGGAATAAACCACACAACAACCTGCGTAATGAATTGCGGAGAGGTATCATTAGCATATACCGGAATCAGCAGTCATCCAGAAACGAAGTATTCACTCCTTCTGATTTGTTACATTATTCTGGCATTGAAACATAACAAACATAACTCCCCCTAGCAATTTTAAAGGCTGAAATGAAATACGGCCAACCATTTCCTTAAAAAGTAAAACCTAATTTAAATTACTGATTATGCAAATGACTTTTGTTCCCATCATGACGGAAAAATATAATCGGATGGTAGCGCCATTCAAGTACAAGCCAAACAATTACATTACATAACGATTGAAATGCAAACATCGACCGTGCTTCGCGCCCGTGGTTCCTTTTATCTGATGTCAATTTTGGCGAAATTCACTGCCACGGTGCGACGCTTCTTGCGTTCCAGCTGTAAAATAAATCATTCCAAGCACCAGCAGTGCGAGAAATTTTATTTGGCACACCTAATTGCTTTCACTTTGCTCATTTCACTTATTTGCAAATGCGTTTAAAAACCTTCCTTAAATCCGCTAACCAAGCGTCTCGTGTACTCGCCAAACTAGTAATTTCTCTACACGTATGTAAAATGTTATGTGTTCCATTCACATAACTTTCTCTGCAACGCTATAACAAATTATTGTTAAAACATATTTTTTGTCTACTTTATGATAATCGAGATAAACATTAGCAGAAAGTGTCTGAATTACTTGCTTCCTTGTAAGTAGGAGGGAGATAAGGGAATACACTAGGCAAAAAGATAGTGAAATCCTTTAAAATTTGGTTACCATGTGGTTGAAAGCCGTTTTTATGCAGGGCCAGGAGTTTACAACTTTCCGGGTCAGAAAAGTTTAAGTATTTTGAATCTGAAACAAATAACAAGGAATATCTCAGAAATGGTCAATTCCACGAAAAATATACCTCTTACGGTTTACCAGTTACACAAAATTCATTCAGAATAAAGAGGTCTTCAGAAGCTATTCCCAGCAAATACAAGATATAAATTTTATTTGCCGTGATGATATATTTAATATACAGTATTTGAGGTATTTAGAGAAAATAACAATTTTCGAAATTTTTTCCATGTAAAGGGTAGTTCGGGGTGGGGATTTTGCCCAAAATCTTCGTGTCACATCCCTGGAAGATACTGAACTTAAATATCAAGCTTGATATTTTATTAACTTTTTCGTTTTTGAGTTATCGTGTTCACATGGATACGCACACACACACACACGGACTTTTTTCTACAAATGCTATTTTTACTTTCTCTACACGTATCTACCATCTACATAGTATATAGAGAAGGTATTGTAATGCACACAAAAATTAGATACCGAGATTTCATCGGAAATACATTTTGAGACCCCATGAACCAAAAAAAAAAAAAAAAGATTTTTAGAAAAATCTCCGTGTGCGTGTTTGTGTGTGTGTGTGCGTGTGTGTGTGTCTGTGGGCAGCCTAGTTCAAAAACGAAAAGACTGTTAAAAACAACATTGGTATTTAGGTTTGGTATTGTCCAAGGATGCGACACGAAACTTTTCAAGAAAATCTTGCCCCCCCCCCACTCCCAACTACGCTTTACATGGAACTTTTTTCGGAAAAAAAATATTTTTTTCATAAATGGCTCTAAGGATTTTGAATAAAATATTATATATTAAAGACATTTACAAGACAAATAAAATATATACCTTGAATCTTCCGGGAATAGCCTCTGAAGACTACTTTATTCTGGATTTTTGCATAACTGCTAAACCGTAGAGATGTAATGGAATGTAGTTTTAAAGAATGACACCTTCGGTAGGCTATCAGTCGGAGAAGATTGATTGCATTATCTTTTTGCGACTTACGATTTGTGAGAGCCAAGAAATGTAGACGGGAATGATAGGTACATCATAACTCTAAGGAGACTACCTCTTCAAGGAAAGAGAGATGGCGCGCCACGCCAAACAGAAGAGTAGCATGTATGTACAGTAGGGGTTGTAAAACCTCGCTGCGATTGTCTGAACAAGGCAATGCATACAGGAAAGAATGCTGAATTCTTCCTCTGTATATGCAAGCAAACGTTTGGAGTTTGCACACTCTTGCATTCCGTAGCGTGTTACGTGTGTCCATGCGAATACTTAGATTGAATTGTGCAATGTGTGCAATATCTTTAGCTTACACCTCAGTTAGCCTTGTTTCGTATGGGTTCATCTGCTGAGATGTAATCATCCTGCAGCATTACCTTCATCTTTCCTCTGATTGACTAGTGCTCAATTTCCAACGATGATAAGTCGTATGCCAAGCAAGGATAGTGATATAACGATATAAACAACCTATCACAATAAGCATACAGGCTATTGCCACTCTGAGAGGCAGGTCTGAAGCAAATGATCTTTTATTATTTAAAGACTTTCCAACTGCATTAACCCTCTTATATGATTTATAGGGTCGTGAGAACGTATATTTAACAATTCCCTTCCAATGCATTAAGATAAATAATCGTGTTCAATAGGGACGCAGATTTTCAAAAAACACCCCTATATATGGAAAAAAATCGAATTTTGGTTTTCTCAAAAATGACATGATTTTGGTTAAGATATTCACATGACAAATAAAGTGTATATATTGAATTTTCTGGGAATAGCTTCTGAAGACTTGTCTATTCTGGATGTATGTTGCTGAATTTTGTATAACTGGTAAACCGAAAGAGTTAGACAAAAAATTACCGCATAAACGACGTAGATCTCGTTAAAACACTCAATTTATGTCATACACATTTTTTCGTGGCGTTGACCGTTTTGGAGATATTCCTTGTTATTAGTTTCAGTTTTAAAATACTTAAAATTTTTCATGCGGGAAAACTCTTGTCAACTTCTGGCCAAGCAAAGAAACGAATTGCAACCGCATTTTAAAACATTTGACTGTCAGTTTAGACTAGTGTATTTATTCCCTTATTTTCCTTCTGCGTATAAGGAACTAAGTAATTAGACCGTTTTTGCTAATGTTTATCTCGATTAGCATGAAATAGAAGAGTAAGCTTATAAGCAATAGTTTGTTACAGAGATGTAGAGAAAATCATATGAATGGAACACATCAGATTTTTTTTCAAATATGGCTCTAACAATTTTGATTAAACTATCGTATATTAAAGATATTTACCTAATAAATAATATATGTACACATAGTAGAATAGAGAAAGTACTGGTTTGCATTAAAGGTAGAGGAAGTTATATGAATGGAACATATCAGATTTTTTCTCTGAGATTTCGGTTCATCATCTACACGTTACAAGGCTAGAGCATGTGGAATTTTTAAGCACCATATTTGAAGTACAGTTTTGGAAGCGTGTTTTGTAATTATAACCGTAACACATAGACAAAAATTTACCACATAAAATTGTACTCCACTTTAAAACATAATTTATGTCAATTTATGTAGAACTGACCGTTTCTGAGATATTACTTGTTATTGATTTCAGCTTCATAATACTAATGCTTTTCTCAAACGGACCATACAAAGCGAAACGAAAGTCAATTGTTTCACATAACGACGAGCTTTTGACTATCGCTTTAGGCTAATGTATCCCCTTATTTCCTTTCTACTAAAAAGGAAGCCTGTAATTAGACTAATAATTATTATACTAATATTTAAGCAAAATAACCTTTTAAAAGAATAGTTTGTATTCGAGTCAGCTAGCGAAAGTTATGTGAATGGAACAGATCAGATTTTTTCTCTTCTTCTTCTCTGAGTTCTTTACTTTCTCTACTACGTAAAGTAATAATTAAGGATGCATTTTATTTCATCCAACGAATTATCATCTAAGAGTAGCTAGTTGCGGAATAAACAAAGAAATAAAACACTTACAATTTTCATTCTAACATTTACCAAATTGTTAACAGTTTCGTGAATTATTACGGAGGTGCAGTATTGCAAAACGCAGGAACATAGCTCCCCTATCCATTTCAAGAATTACAAATGGTAGTTCGCTGCTCCTCGGGAGCTAATTCTTCACGGTATAATTACCATTCTTAAACAAGAGTAGAAAGCAAGGAAAGAGATTGTAATTTGTGCAGAGCCACATTTTTCGCTGAGAAGCCTTTACTCTGTCTCAGCAAACATATACCCTTCGGGTA
This sequence comes from Hymenopus coronatus, assembly GCA_030762935.1. NCBI lineage: Eukaryota > Metazoa > Arthropoda > Insecta > Mantodea > Hymenopodidae > Hymenopus > Hymenopus coronatus. The sequence goes on from CM060890.1 coordinate 107,542,090, forward strand.
GATTAAAATCGCACTTTGGAATATTGCACATTTCCATCTTGCATATACATAATCCAAAGCCTCTGACTTTTCGAAGCAGGGAAATATAGCGATATAATCTCTCAGGGATTACTGCAAAGAGTACCATCTTCTGCGACCGATACTACATTTATCCCTTGTAGAAGTTACACTCACAACCTAATCTGCTATAGGGGCACGTTCTTAAAAAACAAAAATCAACATCTATGAGATGCGAAAACTACATTTTACATTTCAGAGGTAAATTTGCGGAGGTTGCTTCCTGTATTGGCAAACGCGAATCCCTTTGTTTCTCCGTAGCCCTAAAACGAGTACGAACGATTCTCTCCAGAACTTTGTAAATTATTCCAATAACAATAATGTGTCAAGGCAAAAAAATTGCCAGAGAGATAATATATTTTGTTATTACACTTCACATCTCGCATCGAAGTTTCTACAAAAGGAATCACCTTTTACTCTCTCTACGTAAAACAGAGAAGGATTTGCATTCCACTCAAAAATTCAGCACTAGGATTTCAATGGAAAAACACGTTTTAGAATCTCCTGTATAAAGGAAAGGAATTTTTAGAAATAATTCGTATATGTGTGTGTGCGTGCGTGTGTCTGTGAACAACGTAACTCCGAAACGAAAAGTCGGTTAAATACTAAACTTGATAACTAAGTTCAGCATCTCCTAGTATGAGACACAATGAGGAAAATCCCCTTAACCCAAACAGGGGGAAAATTTGAACATTCTGACTTTCTCAAAATTGACCAACGATTTTGAGAAAGTTAAGTGAACTGAACACATCACATTTTTGGCAGGTAAATTAATTCTTGAAGATGAACAGAACATTGGAATACGTGAATAAAGGAACCCATTACTGCCGAAACATACCACAAAATAAGGTCACATAAGTGATTAGCCATAACAACGTTAAGTGAAAAAACCATATGGTATTGGATGTCGTAATGCAGGGGTTGCTAACCTGGAGGGCTAGTGTAGCAGTCTTAAGGAAATTGAAACGGAGTTTTATTTATGGAGTCTCTTTTAACTACTGTGATTCTCAGCGTCCCATTCTATATTGGGCGTAAAATATCGCTTAATGTTGTTCAGAGGCCTCTTTATCAGGCTTGTTCTTTTATGTGCCGTAAATCTACGACACAGACCAACGGCTTTACTTCCGTTCCGAAGGAAGCCATGCCAAGGACAGTCGTATGGGAGATGGGCATAGAATGATTAGGAATTATTAAAACTTTTGTATAAGCTCGAAAAAAATTGTATATTGTTTTTGTCACATTATGTAATTAAAATTCGTGGCACATTGATTGTCTCATTACTTTTCTCCTCGCAAGCTTTACTAGTGTTATATTGACTTATGGTAGCATCAGAGCCTACCTCGAAAAACTGCACTTATGGGAAACAATTTGATTTCAGCAGATCGTACACCTTTCACAGGCTGAACGAATTCTATCTGACGAAGAATGAGATGGGAATGAGCTTACGGACATATTATCTTACATTTGGATTCTTTGGCAGAAGAACTCAAGCACTACTTTCCTAACGTTTTATCCGATCACTGTTACTGAATATTAAGAAGAAATGCTTTTGCTTTTGACAGTGAGTATTGTCAGAAATTTTGCAAGTAGAGGTAGATAGCCATGACCATTACTGTGCCATTTTCTGTCAAATATTTGATTCTAGATTCTTAATATTGAGTGTAATTAAAACAAAGCATCGTTAGACTAGAAGTTATCTCAGTTACACATTGTCAAATTTGAAACCAAACATAGGAGGTCTAATCAAGGCAAAACAACGTCAGCTGTCTCATTGACAACATAATAGAGACTTAATTACTAAAGTGATTCATAAACAATGTGATTTAATTAACCATCATTATTACTAATTTAATATTATGTTTGTAAAAATGTATGTTTATTTAAACATGTTTTGCTTGCTATGTTAGTTTTAGTTTATATTCCAGGCAGTGTTGTGATTTCAGCGCAGATATTCTAATAATTAATATCCAGTACAATAGATGAAACAATAAATATTAATCACAAATCCAGGTTGTAGTTAATCAAAATAAAATACGTAATTAGATACAAGATCGATATGTACAATATCTTATGTTCATTCTAGAGAAACTATATTAGTTTTAAGCTACGGTGTGAAAGCTGAAACTGGTAGACAAGAGAATTCGTCTTAAACTTATTTGAACGAAGAAGACAATATCCATGAAGGGAATCGTGACGTAAAAATGTGATGTTACAGTCACGAGTTTTCTAGCTTCTCCACAAACAAACTTCTTACAAAAGATTCTTCTTCTTTCTATATAATGCTAATTGAGAAAAGCATAACAGAATGTTTTTATTGCTTAGTTCCTTATAAGTAGAAGGGAACTAAAGGAATGCGCCATGCTAAAGTGATAGTCAAAGGTTTTAAAAGCTGTCGTTTTGCGATTGTCATTACAAATCGCTTCTTTGCTTGGCCAGGAGTAGAAAAGAAGAAAAACGGACCTTCCTGTCTGAGAAAAGTATAACTACTTTACAATTGTAACTAATAACAAGGAATATCTCGAAAACGATAAACTCCACGAAAAAAATGTATATGACATAAATTGTGTATTTTAACGAGATCTACAATTCTTGTGTAGTAAGATTTTGTCTATCTCTTATGCAAAATTCATCCAGAATGGACAGGTCTTCGGAAGCAATTCCCAGAAGATTCAAGATATACATTTTATTTGTGATGGAAATGGCTTTAATATGTGGCAGATTAATCAAAATTGTTAGAGCCATTTTTAAGAAAAACAAAACTTTCGAAAATGTTTCCATGTAAAGGGTAGTTTGAGGTGGGGGGATTTTCTAGAAAATCTTCGTGTTGTATCCTTGGAACATACCAAACTGAAATACCAAGTTTGGTATTTAACGCTCTTTTCACAGGAAATACCAGTTTTAGGACCCCCTGAATCGAAAAAAAAAGCATTTTAGAAAAAGGTCCGTGTGTGTGGTCCTTGTGCCTGGAAACACGATAACTAAAAAACGACAAGTCGGTAAAACACCAAACTTGATATATAAGTCTAGTATATTCCAAGATTTTGAGGAATATCCCCCCACCCCAAACTAGTCTTTACATATAAAATTTTTCGAAAATTTTGATTTTCTCAAAATGGCTGTAAGGATTTTGATTAAATACCATATATTATAATACCATATATATTAAAGATATACACACGAAAAATAAAATGTATATCTTGAATTTTTAAAAATAGCCTCCGAAGACCTCTTTATTCTGAATGACTGAAGTTTCGTTTATGAGCTATGCTGTCCAAAGACACACACAGAAACACACACGGACCTTGGGTATATGAAGTTAGCATGGTAACCATTACACGAGGACGTCTTTCTCTAGCACATATGTACAATGTACATAGGTATTTATTATTTTTACTTTTTCTACACGTACTATGTACATAGTGTATAGAGATTTTCTATATCGAGATTACGACACATAAAAGTACCTCAAGCCTGACAGAGAGGCCTCTGAGCAAAATTAACCTATCTTTCACGCCCAATTTAGAATGAAACGCTGAGAACCGCAGCAGTTAAAGAGCGTCCATAAATAACACGCCATTTACATTTTTTGTGCTAGAGAAAGTAAAAATTCTTAACTGTACTCTCTATTTTTTTCTTATCAACTGAGAAAAGCGGGGAATTTTTAACAAATGTATTTTTCAGTGGCTAAAACCCTCAAGTAAGATCGTATTGACTTCGTGGATGACTGGCAAACACTGCTGTAGACAAAAATCATTATAAAGCTTTCCCTCATCCCACGTTGCCTTTAAATCACATGGGAAATCTTTCAAAACTGGGAAAAGAAACCAATTTTCTCATAAATTAACCAGTATCGGATTTTAAGCAGACTAGCAGAGGCGTAATTTCCTGTAAATTCCCTAATGGATAAAATCGATAGCTTTTGAAATTTATTTGCATGGCATTTCACAACACGCAGACCTCGTCAGGGACACATGTCGATACGATATGTGCACACATCTGCACCAGGCGGGAAAAGTGATGCCTTATTAGCCCAATCCCTTCAATAAATGTTAAATATAACAAACAAACGGGGTCAACTCGATCCCACCGATTTGGAACTAATTCCGTCAAAAGTAAATATTGATAAGGGCATGTAAATGGAAATTTATGGAAAATGCTGTAAATATTCATTGAATTTTTCATACTACCGATAGTTTATTATATATGACATGTGTGCTACTGAAGAATATTACTTCCAAAGATTGCAATGGGTAAACAAAGCCACATTCTAAGATATAATTGTGCGGGGGACATTACCTCGATATCGGTATGATATATCGGATTAATATATTTAGCATGAAGGACATTTTTACCTTTATCTTTAAATTTTTTATTTTTTTATTTAGGCTTAAAAATTTTCTTTTAAAGGTTTTTAACAATGATACAAATATTAACAAAAAAACTAATACAACATAAAGATAAATATATCACAACCTAGTACGATCATTAAATCTGTTTCGGAAAAAAATCTTATTTTAAAAACATTTATTCTTCTACCTACCTCACGCTAACCGAAAAAAAACTGGTAGAAATACCGATTTAATTATTTTTCCACACAAGCCGTGTGTAGGATAGGAGTTGGACAGGTAGAGTTAAACTGAAAAATCAATGTTATACATGTTGGCTATACTATGAATCCTGTGATTCAACATACAACATTGTAAGTTGCCATTGGGGTTGTCATCTCAAAATAATTTGAGATCATCTTGTGGTTTACCGGGAAACATGTGAGTCAGTTGAGAAATTCAATGATATGCTGGCACTGGTAGCTCAGTGGTAGAGCAACCGGCTAGAGTCCAGGAGATCCGTGGTTCAAATCCCGGCTATGGCATTGGATTTTTCAGTCTGACTCTACTAATCCAACATGTCTAGAAATACTTTTATTATATATATATATATATATATATATATATATATATATATCCTTGTGAACATGACAGGATTAAGGGTATATGGTAGGGTCAAGAGATACTCAAATCAAAGAGTTGGTCGCTATTTGATAACTTTGAAATTTCGTTGGTTTGCTTTATCAGCAGAAAGAAAACAAATAACACTTCCCATTCAACATAAGAAACATAAAATGAGTGTATGAGTTTTCACAATCTGCTTTCTCATTCTATATGAAAGTTGTGTCATTTCTGAGATTAGAACAAAGGAAAATATGACATTACAAATGCATAAAATTGAGTCTGGTATATGCACTTGAGCATATGCATTATTGACTTTTAATCTCCCATTAAACAGTGTACAAATTATTTATCTATTCCAGAAAGAAAACAGACGTGAGACAAATAATTTGATTTCAAAATCAGCCATATAAACACATTTATATTTTTCACATCATTAAAATATCAGATGTACTCAATTCACATGACTTTCTCTAGCTTTTCCAGAAACAAACTTTTGTTACAAGAGAATGCTAATCGAATTAATGTTAGCAGAATTAGCCTTTTACTTACTTCTTTGTAAGTAGAACAGAAATAAAGCAGTGCACTAGGCTAAAGGTATATTCAAACCTTCTAAAAGTGACGCAACTGAAATGTGTTTCTCCTTGCTTGCCAGAAGTCAAACAAAAATGAAACGAAAAGAAAGATGACTTCCCGTTTGAAAGAGGTCTAAGTAGATTACATTTGAAAACAATAACAAAGAATCTCTTCTAATAACTCAATAATAATGAATATTTTCAATAACTCTGAAAAAATAGTATATGACTAAACCGTGTGTTTTAACGAGATCTACACTTATGTGACTTTTTCTGAATCTCTTACATTTACACAAAAGTCATACAGAATAAAGAAGCTTCAGAGACTATTCCCAAAAAATTCAAGATGTACGTTTCGTTTGTCATGAAAATGTCTTAACAAAAATTATTGGGCATTAGAAAAGAGAGATTAACTCTATAGATGGCGTATGAACCCATTAGGTTAAATTTAGCTTACTTTTCTACATTTTTGTGTAAGGTACACAAACATTTTTGATATCTTAGGATTACAGTTTAACTCTGTAAAATGTAGAAAGAAAATAAAAAAAAAATGAAAAATGTTCCATGTAAACGATAATTGAGAGGGGAGAATTTCTCCGAAAAGTTTTCGTGCCCAATCCTATAGGAACCTAAATAAAAAGTTTGGTATTTAAATCACATTCCGTTTTGATTTATCCACAGACACACACGGATCTTTTCCTAAAACTGCATTTTGGAATTCAGAGAACCCTAAATCATGTAATTTCGCTGATATTTCGGAATCAAAACATTGTTTAGAATTCAATAACCTCTCTGTATGCTAAGCACATTGCACATACGTGCTAGAGAAAGTTAACACACCTGCCTCAATGAACACTCCATAAAATGTTCTAGCAAATTATGGAAAATTTATCTTCTAGCTCAACATTAAGCTTACACAGCCGCCACAGCTTTAAGCAGTAATTAATTTAAAACTAGTGACGAGGGTGTTTGTAACTGAAAATACTTTCAGCTTGGAAATCAATAATTTTTCTCTTTGTCATTGTGAGCTTACTATGATAATTAACGTTAGTAGCTTAAACAGTGTTAGTGCAGAATGCAAATAAATAACATGTGCGGGGCTATAAGCTGCTGTAATTGAGATCTTCCAATATTTTACCAGCATCAATAGCATTTTATTGGTAGCGCATTGGAACATTCCTGTTAAATACTGTGCTGTACCGCATTGCTGTAACACGATAACGATTGCAATCCTGATACAAGTATTCCAATAATTATAAAACATACTTCCAATATAGTGCTTAAAAATCCCACATGCTCCAGCCTTGTAACGTGCAGATGATGAACCGAAATCTCAGAGAAAAATCTTATATTTTCCATTCATATAACTTCCTCTACCTTTAATGCAAACTAGTACTTTCTATATACGTACTATGTGTATATATATATTATTTATTAGGTAAATATTTTTAATATACGATAGTTTAATCAAAGTATTATTAGAGCCATAAGTATTTTAAAACTGAATTTATCTATATTTCTGTTACAAACTATTGTTAAAAAACTTATTCTACTATCTACTTCAAGCTAATCGAAATAAAATAAGCAGAAATAGTCGTATTATTTGTAGCATTGTAAGTAGAAGGGAAATAAGGGAGTAATATAGGCTAAAGCGATAGCCGAATATTTTAAAAACTGGTTGCTATGTGATTGGAATTCCTTTGTTAAAAAATGTCCGTATAAAAAAGTAATTTAAATCGGAAACAAATAGCAAGAAATATCTTAGAAACAGTCAGCTCTACAAGAAAACAAATAGATAAAAATAAAAAGAAGATATGTGACATAAACTAGGTATGTGTTTTAATGAGATATACATATTTTATGCATATTTTTGCCTATCTCTTACGGTTAATCAGTTATTCAAAATTCATCTAGAATAAAGAGGTCCTTAGAGTCTATTTCCAGAAAATTCTAGATTTACATTATATTTGTCAGGTACATATTTTAAATATTTTAATCAAAATAAAAGTTCGTTAAGAATTGTTCATGTAAAAGTTATTTGGGGGTGGGAGGATTTTCAACTACTTAAATTAAATACCAAGTTTGGTATTTCGCGGAATTTTCGTTTTTGAGCAATACTGTCCACACAAACAACACACACACACACACACACTGACATTTTTCTTATACTGCTTCTTTTATTCAGGGGATCTCAAAATATATACTTCCAGTGAAATTTCACTATCGAATTTTTGGGGGAAATACAATACCTTTTCTATACACTACGTATATAGTACGAGTAGAGAAAGTAAAGATGAAGATTTCATCTATGTAGGTGAGTTCTTCTATTTTACATGAACCTGAACAAAATGAATGAAAAAAAAGTGTTTATGAGAAGTAGTTGTGTTTTGAACTTTAACTACAACAGTTGGTGTTTGCACACTCTGCAGTCAATGTAGTTTATCGCTAATATTGTATAACAGGATAGGCAGATACATTAAGCGACTATCTTCAAGTTATAACCAAGATTTATTTCCTCGGAGATGGTTTGACTTTTATGAGGTTCCTGAAGTACGCTTTAGCTTCGGTGACGTTATTAGGGTGCATCACAAAACAGGTCATGTGTACAGGAAAGTATCTTCACTGATATTGCTGCAGCTTTTCAGCTTGTTGACTTCGAAGAGACTTCCATTAAGAAATGCTCGAGATGATGTAAATTTCTACGCGAATTCGCAGATATTTTTCGACACAGGGCCTTAGACTGTCAAAATTAATGCCTAAATGCTAGTGCACAAGCAAGCAACCGTAAGGCCTGATGCCGCTGAATATTCGAAATTCTTCTCGCTTCTAGCGTGCGCAATTCCTAGTAGATGCTTATATAAAATGCATATACATCTGCGCACAGAAGAACTCATCACTACCGTGACATTTTAATTTTTACTTTCTCTATGCGTACTATTTACATAGTGTATAGAGAAGATATTGTAATGCACCCAAAAATTTGATACCGAGATTTCACCGGAAATGCATGTTTTGGGTCCCCCTAAATCCAAAAATAGTGTTTTTGGAAAAAGGTCCGTCTGTGTGTCTGTTATTGGACAGCATAGCTCAAAACCGAAAAGACCCTTAAATACCAAACTTAGTGTTGAGGTTTGGTATCTTCTAAGGATGCGACACGAAGATTTTCAATAAAATCCCTCCACCACAAACTAACCTTTACATGGAAACATATTCGAAATTTTATTTTCTTAAAAATGGCTCTAACGATTTTGATTAAAATTCCGAATATTAAAACCATTTAAATCCGAAATGAAATGTATATCTTGACTTTTCTGGGATTAGCCTCTGAGGAGCTCTTTATTATGGATGGATTTTGCCGAATTTTGCTTAACTAAGCAGTAAGAGATAGACAAAAACTTACTGCACGGAAAATGTAGATCTCGCCAAAACACACAATTTATGTCCTTTACGTTTTTGCTGTGGACGTAACGTTTCCCAGATATTCCTTGTGATTGGTTTCAATTGTGAAGTATATAATACTTTTCTCAGACAGGAAGTGTCCAATTTTCTTTTGTTCTACTCCTGGCCAAGCAAAGTAGCATCACTTTAGCATTTGACCATCACTTTAGCCTAATGCATTCCCTTAATTCCCTCTTACTTATAAGGAACTAAGTAATAAATACAATCTGCTAATGTTAATATTGATTAGATTGTGTAGAAAGAAGAATAATCTTTAGTAAGAAGTTTGTAGTGCAGCTAGAGAAAGTCATGTGAGTGTAACATCAGATTTGTATTACTTGTGTCATCATCACCAACTCTTCATGGTTAAAAGAGAATTCTCCTGTTCCAGCTTCACATTTCTTCCCATCTTTTGCTGCCTTCCTATTGGTCTAAAGATTTATATTTGTATGACTGTAATGGAATGCGAGAATTATCCATTCTTTGTAACTGATGTTTCCATTTTTTCTCTATTTATTTGTATCTGTTCTTTTAACAATATCTGTTCTTCGTTTCTAATTTGATCTTGTCTGGTGCATCCTTTTACTGCTTGGTGATATTTCGTTTCTGCTGCTTGTATTTGGTTCCAATCTTTCTTTGTAAGCGTTCAGGTCTCCGAACCATACAGTAAAAGCGGAACAGCAATTGTATTTTAGATTTGCATGCTTTCGGGGCTTTCTTTTCAAGGTACAAGTCGTGGTGATGGGTAAATGTCCGAAAAGCATCTGCGAATTCAGAAGCAGAGAGGTGGCAGCCCGAACACTGAACTGGCTCTGCGTAGCCTTCGTACCGCGGCCACAGTGAAATTCTTACATACTGAACAGCTTCAAAATATTATTACTTGTGTTTAATAATATATCAGCAGTTTCCCACCTTACAAACCAAGCAGAATACTACAAAGCTACATAATAGTAAACAAAACAAATTACAAAGGAATAAATAGTCCTCCTGGGTAATGTGTCCGCCTCACATTCAACAAGTTGCGAGTTCGAATCTCCCTCAGGATGTGTTACGCGGGCTTTCGGGGTTTTCCCTTATCCTGAGAAAACGCATGTCCAGTAACTTCAAACTACATTGACCCCGAGATCATTTGAGCTTGATTTCACCAATTCCATTTATCGTCAGATATGAACAACCAGGTTAAAGGACGTTAAGTTACAAAATAAATAAATAGAAAATAACAAATATGGAGTCAACAGCACTCGGATCTATCAGAGACGTTAACAACCATGTTAGATCTTGCGGCAGACGACTGCGGATTCTAGTGCATTCGGTGGCCTGATAGCCAGGAGAGAAGAAAACTGCACGAGGAACTGAGGATAGCTTAGAAAAGAATGTATACGCTTGATGGCAGATGAACTCTTAAATGGTAAGAAGTCCGATTTTCTTGTCTGTTACGCAGAATCATGGCGCATCCATGGTGATACTAAGATATAACGCAATTGTGAATTGTTCCGTTCATTGTGAGAACACTGATATACGTGCATTCTAACTTGTTCTCGTTGTCGGTTGCTGTGAGACAGTCTTTATAGATGTGTCTTTAGCGTATTTGTGTTGTGAAGTCTACAAAATGGGATGAAATGATATGGAGTTTTATTTATGAACACTCTTTAACTGCTGTGATTCTTAGGTCCCATTCTATAGTGGGCGTTAAAGACCGCTTAACTTTTCAGCCTTGAGGCTTTTTACGTACTGCTAATCTACGGCACATAACTAACCTGTACTTTCCTTCCGAAGAAAGCCATGCTAAGGATTGTTACTCCCGAAAAAATCTACTCTCCTCCGCAGGGTTTGAACCCGCAACCTTGGGTACATGAAGTTAGCTTGGTAACCATTACACCGCGGAGGGCGACTAAAAGATGGGATGCTTATAACAAACGCTTGTCTTGTGCACTGTGTGTATGTAGTTGTTAGTTTTCCACTTTCTATCAGCATTTTTAATTGAGACAGGATCTACACTATGTGACTTACATTTTATTTTCACTCGTAAATTAAGGTGATGGATCTGTGACATTTTGCCAAAATTGTGAAACACTCAATTTTTTTCATCATAAAATAACAGGCATTCTAATCTTTAAGAAAACATATCGTTTTACCATCTGGCGCACTTTGACTACCAATTAAGTGAATATTTAAACATCAGGTGCGTGCATCTTAAAGATACTCCCAACTTTAACCAAACTTTTTCTCAATACTTTTCCATACTCAAAATGCTGCATATTTTTATTAATTTGATTCTAAATTTGTATACTTCTATAAAATACAATAAAGAAAATCCTCATATGATTTTCGAAATAATGCTCCACTTTTGAGAAATAAACTAGTAAATTTTGAAAAATCAAGAACTTTGGAAAGTACGAAAAGTAAAACTTTTTCTACTATAATTAGGGTTAATATTAAAATATATAAATATAATATTACAATATATATTTATTTGTAAACTCATTACAACAAAACCGGCATTTCTAATGTGAATAGTTTTTATAATGCATCATTTGGTTCAGTTTTATTAGAGCAATGTATTTAGATTTTAATATGCATGTAAGATAGAATTTTGAAACATGGCATAAATATCATTGTTGTTTTGTGTAATAGCTGGTATAAATTTCAGTAATATATCTTACATACTGTAGATTTTCCAAATTTCACAGATGCATCAACGTAACACGTTTCATAAACTCAGATTTTATTTATATACATGCAACTCTTCTCTTATTATTCAGCAATTGCGACTGCTTATTTCGAACATTGTTTCTCGTATCTACATAACGAAAGCTAGTTTCTCCGAATTGTATAAGATGAAGGCACGGTACAACCCACATTATATCCGTGACCATGTTTATACTTTCACAAAATCGATTTCGTTAACTTCCATTTATGAAATCATTAGGCCACAAGATTTAGCATTGTAGTAACCAGAAATAACACTACCATTTGAGTTCAGTGAACCCGAAGATATCTTCCCTTAGCAATTGTTCTACTCAAACTAAATGAGCGCTACCTGGGAATGTAAAATTTCCGGGCGCAAAAATACCAAGCCTCTAGAAAGAAAACATTAAAAAAAAATCTTATGCCAAGCTCTCCTCTGTGGTGCTCGATGTGAAAGAAAGAAATAAATGTCTGGCTCAAATGTCGAATGCATGTTCAAAAGATTTTTATAAGAGTAGATATGAACAAAGCGTTGCACTCAAATGGAAGTGCAATCTCGCGTTAAGAGCCGACTGGGGTTCCAAATTTAACGAGTGAAGGAAAAGGCAGGCTTCGGAGGGCGGACGAATCAATAGAAATGTTATAAAGAGCTGTCGGCTGCTAGAAAAACCTTCATAAAGTTCGCTATCCTGGACATGAATCACTCGTAATGGAACTTTACCATATCCCAAAAGTGGATAGCGAAACTGATTACTGAAATTCAAATGGACGCCTTAAATTCTCATTAGCTATTAGAATTCTTGAGTCCCGAAGGAAAAATTGCGGATAACTTTGCTCAATTCCTTTGCAAAGGCAATGTCATATCTACGTATAAAATATATTATTACTTATATCAGTTCTGGGGAGATGATATAAAGTGAAGTCAACATATTACACCTAGAGTTGGCATCGGGACTGTTGATCAGCATGTAAAGTACAACAGTGGTGGAACCAACTCGCAACTGGCCGAGTAGCAAAATTTATCTTGCAGTCTTTCTTCCTCAAATGAAGTTTTAGAAACCTTCTTTCGGGCGTATAGTAGAACGCTCACACATTTTTCTCGATTTAGTAATGTCAGGTATAATGGTAGGCACCGAGGAATTGAAGGAAATGCAGCATCTATCTATCTTAGCATAGTTCAATTTAGAAAACAATTGCTCACATGTATATGTGATACCAAACATTGCAACAATACGGCCTGCAAAATCATGGGTTGCAAAATAGCTGCAAATGTATTTCCATGCTGATAACTTCTGCCAAGTTTATTCAAAGTTTATTCCTGGTGACTTTGGGTGACACGAAAGGTCTAAATGTACAATATGGAATATTTCTAAAGCGAATAATTCTACAAAAAATGATTTGGCAAAAGTTGTATACGTTTATGAGCTATACATTTTACTTCTAATTACGTTTTCTATACACTTTAAGAGTTCCATGCTAAAAAAAAGTTATAAAAATTGAATCAAAGAAATAGAGCTTCATAGGTATTTGCACAAAATTCAAAATATATATATATATATATATATATATATATATATATATATATTGAAGGTATTGCACCCACCCAAAAAGTTGATAGTGAGATTTCACTAGAAATATATGTTTTAGAGTCTCCTGAATCAAAAAAAAAACATTTTTAGAAAAAGGTACGTGAGTGTGTCTGTCTGTGTATGTGTATGTGAGAGAGAGATAGTGACACAGCAAAACAAAGGGGAGGACGACACGTAGAGGGCTGTCTAGGACAAGAATGGCACAGTTCCAAGTTCAGAGAGCAGCCCAAGTTATGTATGATTTGTACGAAATAAAAATCACTCTCATTTAAGATACATTGTAGGGGTCGAGTGGATCCCCAAAAGTATATTTCCCATAAAAGCTCGTAATGTAATGTTTCCGTGCTAAAACAATATTCCTCTTACATTTTAAAGATGGATGCTATAGATAAGATGTCAATAATTGGTGGAACCGGCGAGTTCGGGTGCTCTGAAAACTAAAATGCTGTTCTAAGTCTTCCTTGAATTTGTTTATTTCAGTATGGTATTTCCATACAAAATAGTATATTATCATTAATTCAATGCTGTATTATGCAACAATAATGCAAGATAGACTGCCTCCCAGGTCCAGTGATCAGCGAGCTGACTTCTCACCCGGAGGGCCCGGGTTCGACTCCCGGCCAGCATTATTCCCTATCCCCCACAGAGCCTGGAAGTATGTATGTGAGAGTGAATGTGTGGGTGTTTGAGGATATAAAATAGTTTAAACCCAACGTAAACCTACAGACAACGAGTTGTTCTAATTCGAAGCCCCCAATATGTCCTTAGATGTTAAAGGGGGCTATAGAAATGAAACATAAAAAATTCAAGATAAATGGAAAAATATCTTTGTGCAAAAATTTCAAAATACGTATTTCCTGAACAAATATCAACTATGCCCTTTGCAACTAAAAAAATGTGATATGTTCCATTCACATGACTTTCTCTACATATCTGTAAAAAATATTTTTAAAAAGCTTATGCTTCTATTTACTTCGTGCTAATCGAAAAATAATTGGAAATAGTCTTATAAATTGCTTACTTGTAAGTAGAAGCGTAATAAGGGAGTACCACAGGTTAAAGTGATAGTCAAAGGCTGGTTACTATGTGACTGAAGTTCCATTGTTTGTATGGACAACAGTTGACAAATTCCTGTATGAGAAAAGTATACGTTTTTAAAGCTGAAACCAAAAAACAAGGAATATCTCAAAAACGATCAACTCCGTGAAAAAAATGCATATAACAAATTGTGTGTTTTAACGTGCTCTACATTTCTTTGTGTGGTAAGCTTTTTTTTTTCCATCTCTTACGATTTAGAAGTTATGCAACATTACGTAAAATATGTCCAAAATAAAGTAGTCCCAGAAAATTAATATATGATATTTTAATCAAAATCTTTAGAGCTACTTTTGAGAAAATAAAAATGTTCTAAAAAAAGTTCTATGTAAAGGGTAGTTTAGGTTGGGGGGATTTTTCTCAAAATCTTCGTGTCGCCTCCCTGGAAGATACTAAACTTAAATACCAAGTTTGGTATTTTACGGACTTTTCGTTTTTGAGTTATCATGTTCATAGACACACGGACACACACATACACACACGAACTTTTTTTTTTTTTTTTGCGAAAATGATTTTTTGGATACAGGGGACCCTAAAACATGTATTTCCGGTGAAATCTCGGTATCGAATTTTTGGGTGGAGTGCAATATCCTCTCTATACACTATGTACATAGTACGTGTAGAGAAAGTAATACAAATTACTGGAATTACATCTCAGGCAGGCACTTTATACCATTTTCTAGACACCTCTGTGCAAATTACGACAGCATGTCGCATGTAATTTGGCGTTATAGGAAGAATTTTCCTGAGCAGAATTCTTCCATGGAATATCCTTTGTTCCAAAAAGGCGTATGTCAGGCAGGTAACTTTAGGCGCTCTTCACTTCAATTTCCGTGCAGGGGCTTCCTGAAGTTACCGGAACATAAAAGAGGATTAACAGCATTTTCGAAGAGACTTTAAGCATGCATCTACCTTCCACACTATCTAGAAGCCTGCTCTTTCTGTTTTTGCAACTAAAAAGCTGAATGCTCGATATATACACAAGTTTTCTGAAAAAATCTGATGTGCTCCATTCATATAACTTTCTCTACACCTCTGTTACAAATAGTCGTTAATAAGCTTATTCTTCTATCTACTTCATGCTAATCGAGATGAAAATTAGCGGAAGCAGTCTTATTACTTAGTTTCTTATACGTAGAAGAGAAAAAATAAGGGAATACACCGTTTTTTTTTTGCGTGGCCAGGTGTTGGCAAGTTATCGTATGAGAAAGGTTATAAGTATTTTAAAACTGAAATCAATAACAAAGAATATGTTAAAACCGGCCAGCTAACATACATTTAATGAGATCCACATTTTATTAAGTTCTTGTCTATCTCTTACGGTTACCAGTTATGCAAAATTCAGAAAATTTCATTAAGAGTAAACATGTCTTCAGAGGTTATTCCCAGAAAATTCAAGATATACATTTTATTTGCCATGTAAGTATCTTAAATATAAGATTTATCGAAATCGTTAGAGCCATATTTTGAGAAAATTAAAATTTCCGAATTTTTTTGTTAATGTAAAGGGTGTTTGCGGGTAAAGGAGATTTTCTTGAAAAGCTTCGTGGAGTTAAATATCAAGTTTGGTGTTTAACGGACTTTTTGATTTTCAGCTATGCTTACACCCAACCCCCCTCCTACATAAACACCCATTGTGAGACAGACATACACACACGGACATTTTTCTAAAAATACGTATTTCGGATGATATCTTGTTTTCGAATTTTTGGGTGCAATAAAATATTTTCACTGTACACTATGTACATACTATGTGTAGAGAAATTAAAAAGTAAACAACGGAAAAATATCTCTCGTGTTAATTCACGATCACGCATATTATAAACTTACACTACAATGAAATATCTACTTTATACTTTCTGTACAACAATGGCAATGTTTTATAAATATGAGAAATTAGTGATTGGCTAAAAAATGTCCCGCATGCTATATGCTAGAACCAACTACATAGGAAACGTCAAAAAATGGATTCTATCAAACCATTGTCATGTCATGAAGATAAAAGTACTTATTGCAACAACAACAATAATAATAATGATAAATGTAGAAATTGGTTTAACATTGGTTGTTTTTTGCATTAAACCACAAAACGCTTCCATATAAAGGACAGTTTGGTGTGGAGGATTTTCTTAAAACTCTTCCTGGAGCATCTTTTATATACACTAAATATTAATGCAAGTTATTTTAATGAAAATCCTTTAAGTAATTTTAAGAAGAAGGAAAGAAAACACAAGATAAAAAATGTTTCTTTGTAAAGGAAGTCTGTGATAGGGGACTTCTTGAAAAATCTTCCTGACCCAATCTTATTTATCGAATTTATAGTTTCGTCTTACCTTAAGTAAACAATAAAGAGAGAGAGAGAGAGAGAGAGAGAGAACGAAATAAACGGTAGTGTGTAGAGAAAGTCATGTGAATGTACCATATCAGCACTTTTATGTTTCAAAGTAAAAATGCATTATAGTTCATTCATATACAAAATGCAGTAAGTTATTTCGTGTGTAACCCTTAAGAGGAGTGGTCCTATAAACTGCTCGGCGTCAAGGAGTTAAAACATTTCAACTTACGAGGCCAATAAAAGCATTTCAAGAGCAGCTGCCACAAGAGGATACTTCACGGGTGCATACACGCTTCACAGCACACGGCGACATTTGTTCAAGTAAGAACAAACAATGTTGTGCCAACTTTAAAAGCTTCTGCCTCTGACATAATTCAAGAAAATTGTTGCTTGAAGCTGGAAACTAGGCGAGGATTTGAGAATCTGCAAATGGTGCTCTATAAAACGACACGTGCATCACGATTAGAGTAACAGGCAAAGGTTTGTAAACGAAAGTGCAAGGAAAAGTTGAGCAGTTACTGTTTAAACTTTCCCCATATAGATATCTTAAAGAGGCGATACAGTCTTCCATCTCTTGCAATACACATATTCTTCTAAGTATTTTAAAGTCACGAAGCCTTCTTGTATAATCTGGCGAAGCCTCCTTCGTTTACTGTTACTGCTTTCGTTCGTAGTGCAGTAATTCTTATTCTTCTTTACCTAATAGAGCTCGGTCCGGGGACTCGAAATGTTCGAATTGATGTTCGGTGCACACAAGAGTATAACTATGACGTGATGGAGTAGGCATAGTCTCTACAGCCCGTTTAGAAATGTGATAACCTATTTAGCATTGCTCACTGCTTGGCCTCCTTAAGTTCCAGTTAGTAGATAAACAAGTAAACACTGAACGAGAGCGCAGATAGTAAAATGTCAAAACTACAAAAGGCTAAGCGTTCACAGTGAACAAACTTTGCGTGTGATTCAAACATATTTTGAGTGACAGGAGGAGATCCTTTTTTTTTCGATACAATAAAGATGTATCTTGTAATTCACTGCAATAAATTCCGAGTGAGTTTTGATTTATTTCATTGTCGTTTCAAAGCTCTGCACATTATTATCCTATAATATTTGCATCAAGGGTTATACCTTTATTTGTAAAAGTATAAGACGTTTTTATTTACTTATATTATGAAATAATTGTTTTATTGTGTTACTCTATGCATTAGAACGATACATGTAATGAGCTCTTTTTGGAACAGACTATCTACGTGTACATGTTTACGCTAAAAAACCTTCCCCACTTCCCTCTCTTTAAAACGCTGACTGCCCTGTGTGTTCATAACTGTGTGAGCTTCAGAACCCAAGAAACCGAGCTCTAGTGATGACAGTATTTATTTGAGCACATATAAAAAAAATTCAAAAGCAGCACCTAGCATGATGGCCCATGCGATTTCGTCTGTGCCACGCATTCGGGAAGTAGTGGTCTACTTGACCCATTGTTTTTTTTTTTTTTGGTTTTTTTTTTTCGGTGGTGCCAGGTGATTACTGGGTAGCTTCATTATTATGATCCGAAATTTCCGTTCCACCATTTTCCGTTAAAGTCATTTCCTAATCATCTCCTTCAGGCTTGATGATGATGATGATGATGATGATGGTATTTAAGGGCGCTCGACTACTGAGGCCATTAGCGCCCTCATAACACAAGGTAAAATAAAAACACCAAGGGTAAAATGACAATATAAAACAAATTAAAATTAAAAGCAGAACGTCAATAAAACCAGAAAATTAAACAACTGGTGGCAAAAAGACACACATGAATCCAAAATATTTAAAAATCGAACGAAAATTATACAAAATAACTAAAACACGGTCGACGTGTTAAAATTAGGGCATTATTAATCATTAAAACCCAAAATCCCCACTCCATTAAAAGCAATCGTTAGAAAGTAAAACTTAAGAAACTAAATACGTATTACAAACGTTAAATTAGGTACAAAGATAAAAACTCTATTGACCGCTCTGTGGTCGTCTGCAAGGACCTCCGCAAGGGAGGCCAGCAGATGGAATGCTGAACGAAAATGATGAAGATGGTTAGTGTTTAAGGGCGCTCAACTACAAGATCATCAGCGCCCTTATCAAACAAATCATGGCAAAAGCCAGAGATAAAGCTCAATAAGAAATATTATAAATAAGAACGAAAGATAAATCTAAAAATCAATGTATATATATATTGATATATATATTTCAAAACTAATACAAAAATAAGGGTAAAAACAGCTAAATCCGTAGCAGCACCCTTTAGAAGCATATGCCGTGCTGACAAGGCTACTCTCAGAGAGGACAGATAGGAAATAGATCCCTCTTAAAAACATAACAATGCGTAAAAATACAGTGACCGATCTGCAAGCGAAGTAATTGTATCTCCTCCAGACCTGAAGGACCAGACGTCGTTGTTCGGCGAGTTGAGGCTGGATAGTGAATTGCGCACTGTAAGAGGGTTATACTGGAGTCTCGGGAACACTCGGTCGGGTTCCGCCTTACCTCTAGGGGAGATTCGTCACGAAGGTGAGGGGCTCATGAGCTGGGCGGCGTCGGAAGCGTTCCAACTGTAACCGATAGATACTTCATCCATGCTTGCGCTCGTCGTAATCCTGATCCGCCCTTTGGGTCTCTCCCTTCATCCACTGCTCCTGAGGTCAGAGGCTGCTGGATAAATTCAGTATATCTATCTACTACTGGGTGATCAGCAGGAACTTTCACGCCTCCTGGGGGTGCTCTGCGGGGCTTCAGTAGGAGTTAAAACTCTTGCACACGTGTTAACCGTTTCCTTCCAAACAAGCCGAGTTTAGGACAGGAGTTGGATAGGTAGAGATATTTTTGAGAAAATCAACATTTTCGATATTTTTTCCATGTAAAGGGCAGTTTGGGGTGGGGGAATTTTGCTCAAAATCTTCGGTTGCATCCCTGGAAGGTATTAAACTTATAAACCAAGTTTGGTATTTTACCGACTTTTCGTTTTGATCGTGTTCATGAACACGCGTACACACACAGACCTTTTTCTAAAAATCTTTTTTCGGATACAGGGGACCCTAAAACGTATATTTCCGGTGAAATCTCGGTATCGAATTTTTGGGTGGATTGCAATAGGTACTTTCTCAATATACTATGTATATAGTACGTGTAGAGAAAGTAAAAGGCAAATAATAGGACAATGCAAATGCTTATCTTAATTAGCATAAAATAAATATAATAATACGCTCTTATCAGTATTTTGTTACTGAGAATGTAGAGAAAGTCATGTGCATGGAGCATCCCAGACTTTTTTTTTTTTTTTAATTCAGCATAATTCTGAATGTTTTCCGTGGTCTCGACATCAAATTTTTGAGTGGATATTATACATCCTCTACCTACAATAAGTGATAGAAAGAGTAATAAGTCAAATACCATAATAGCGTTGCCAATTCCCGACAAGAGCCGCATTAACTTAAACCCTTACTTGCCAGCCATTTTTTTATATCTGTTTCTGCAAATTAAATTTAAAACGTCATTGTCCTTTCAACAAGTGCACGGATTTGTTTCCGAGGTTAAGAACGGGATATCTCAGCTTTAAAAAATCTAGCTCGGCTTAGCATGAAGTGAAATGTAGCGTGGGTGGGAGAGAGAAGCTGCGACAGGGAGAGAGATTCGTCCCCCCCCCCTACTTTACGTACAGTAGTCGTGGAAAGGGAACATTTTACGGGGTGTTACGTGCCCTAATGGAGCCCTGCTTTGTAAGAGACAAGAGTACTGGCTAATTGTTTAATGGATATACGTTCTACTCTTCCCTCCGCCTTGGTGGTGATGGTGACGATAACAGACCATCCAAACCAACCCCTCCCACCAGGGCTGCATCCCAACTGCCCCATCAAAATTTTCCACTACTGTAGGGTGTAGAACAGAAAAATACATAGGGTGCCATCGATACGCGGTTACACTTTTTCCATGTTTCGATTAGGTAATACATCTGTGAATTTTTAAAATCCACATTATGCAAGATTACTTGTTCAAATTACCAGCATTATACACAATTACAGTTATAGTTTGTTATACATCAAAATTCTATCGGTTCCCGCCTGGGGCGGGAAATTTTTCTTAATCAGAATTATTTCCTATCCACACCAGAGTCTGTAAGTACGTAAGTGAGAGTGAGTGATAAAAATAACATGATTTACACCAAACGTAAAAGAACCTACAGACGAGTAGCTTCTAGTGCAAAGTCCCCGATATGACCTTAATCTTAAAGGGGGCTATATAAGTGAAACAAAAAAAAATTATGGTTATTTAAATGATAATTTTGCATTATCTAAATGCATTGATGTAACAAAAGTGAGCCACGAGATGCATTTTTAAAAATATTTGCATAAAAAATTTAAGTTTGACACAACATAAGTTTACAAATAGATTTAACATTATAGATTATACTAAACATAATTATTATAAAAAAATTATTACTTTTCGTAGACTCCAAAACTCTGGATTTTTTAAAATGTAATAATTTATTTCTCAAAACCGAAATATTATTTGAAAAATCTGATGTGTTCCATTCACATGACTTTCTCTACATCTGTGTAACAAATTGTTGTTAAAAAGCTTATGCTTCTATTTACTTCAAACTAATCAAGAACAAATTAGCAGAAATAGTTTTACTACTTGCTACCTTGTAAGTGGAAGCAAAATGAGGGAAACCATGTGTTAAACTGATAGTCAAAAGCTGGCTGCTATGTGACTGAAGTTCCTTTGTTTGTATGGATAGGAGTTAAAAAATTCCTGTGTGAGAAAAGTATAAGTTTTTTAAAGCTGAAACCAAAAACAACGAATACCTTAAAAACGTACAACACCACGAAAAAAATGTATATAACATAACTTGTGTGTTTTAATGTGCTCTACATTTTCTGTGTAGTAAGTTTTTATCCATCTCTTACGGTTTAGCAGAAATGTAAAATTCCGTAAAATTCATCCAGAATAAAGTAGTCTTCAGAGGCAAAGCCCAGAAAATTCAAGATATGCATTTTATTTGTCAGGTAAATATCTGTAATAAACGATATTTTGATCAAAATCGTGAGAGCCAATTTTTAGAAAATCAAAAATTGCGAAAAAAGTTCCATGTAGTTGGGGGTGGGGGATTTTCTTGAAAATCTTCGTGTCGCATCCTTGGAAGATACCAAACCCAAATACCACATTTGGTTTTTAACGGACTTTTCGTTTTTAAGCTACGCTGACCACAGACACACACACGAACCTTTTTGTAAAAATGTTTTTTTTTTTTTTTTTTTTTGGATTCAGGGGGAGCCAAAACATATACTTCCGGTGAAATCTCGGTATCGAATTTTTGGGAGGAATACAATACTTTCCTATACACTATGTACATAGTTTGCATAGAGAAAGTAAAAATCATTGGTCCATTTTGCTTCGTGTACTTTTAAGAAGCAGTATAAAAATGTTGCAACAAATTAGTAATAATTTGCATCGTATTGAGCACTTTGAGTATGGAAAAGTGTTAAAAAGGTTTGCGAGAAAACAAGTTTTAAAACTGGGTGTGCCTGTTTATAAGCATACAACTTCCACTTATAGCTTCAACCAATCGGTAGTCAAGTGGAAAAACATATATGTTCTTAAAGTTTAAAATCCGTACTATTTTATTGTGAAAACATTATTTATATATATTAATTTTCATAATTTTTGGGCACATTTCACAGATGTAGCACCTTAAATGCGCATCTGCATGGTACATGCCAAGAAAATATAGGTTCATAATACATCAATTTCAGGCTCCTGAGAAAAACTGGAATACTTTTAACAGGGGCAGTATTATTAATTAATTATGAGAGCAGCAATGATAAGTAAAATACTTCAAAATGAAATGAAAGTGGCAACATAGCGGTAGTAGGATATTCGCTTCCACCTTCTGTTTGCGTATACGATATCATTACTCAAACAAAAATAAGGTTAATACAGATAATGTACCAACTACACTAACCTTTTCGAAGGGTCATTATTAATTAAGACAACATTTTTGTTATTGTTTCATTTATATAGCCCCCTTTAATGTCTAAGGTTATAGCGGGGGCTTTCCACTTGGAACAACTCGTTGTCTGTAGGTTCTTTTTACGTTGGTTTTAAATCATTTTGTTTTACTCAAACACGCACACATACAAACTTCCAGACTCTGTGGGGCATAAGGAATAATTCTGGCTAGAGAAAAATTTCAAACCCCATCCGAGAAACGAACCCGGGACCCCCGGGTGAGAAGTTAAGACCATATTTATCACTGGCCTAAATTGCGAAATGTTGGTTTTATACAAAATTGTATGTACCGCATCCTGGAACAGTACACACGCTTAATGTATTTTTACATTCATTTCAACACACATGATCGTAACACGTAGCATAGTCTCGAAGAGGATTCGAACAAGTCTGCGACCATCTTTTACAGCAACGTATATGACTTTAATCAGCATATCTTTGAAGATGGTGATCCGAAATAGTGGTGCAGAACAAAAATGCAATTTCATTCTAAAATTCCCGATACGCAGTTTTGGCGTTGCTTCCACGAATAATATTTCATTCATGATTTCTTCTAGCCTTCATATTACACTTTTATAGAATATTAGAGGCATACGTCTTGGAGCTCGTAGTGGAATAATTGTAAATTTCGAAATTTGCCACAGGTGAAAGAGGTAATGGAGTGACTTTAACCATTATCAAAGTGTCTTGTAACTGATTTGGAAGGTAATTATGAATTCAGAAATGTTCAGAATCCAACATATCTATATGGTAAATGCAATGCAAACGTTGCTAAGCTGAAGTTTAAATAGCTATTTTCAGAGATTATGACCTTGCAAGCGGTTACGTTCAAGTACGGAGGAGGCGAAACTTCCCCAAATCTCAGAAATATACAACGAGCTTATCAGCATTAAAGGAGAAAATACGGACAGTACAATAAGTCGTTTAAACTGACGTGCAGGAGGATAACGAACTCCACTTATGTAGCCCCCTTTATTTAGTTAATCTAAAGACCAAATAAAAAATGTATTAAGCCGAAAGCCGGTCGTACACAGGGCAAGTAAAGTGTCTCAGTGCAAACGTTAGTCCCTATCACCTCTGTACAATACTAATGCGTTAGTCTGCGTTAAATTAAACCGGACATAAATAGTATTGTGGTCTTCATTATTCAAATCATCGCTTGTCTTCGGAAACACTGCTCATGATGTTTGGTTCTAGTCGTTCTAAAACTTTTAGGAAGCAGGCTGATCGAGGGAGTGTTTTTTCAGTTGTAATTGGTTAATACATGCCAGACCAGACAATATGTCGTATTGCACCATTGTGAAGAAACAATGGTATGCATCCATAGTAGAGCACAAAAAATCAAATCTACTGCATGTAGTTTCATCAGAAAATGACCGCTCATTATCTACACTAGCATGAATACATATATTTTCAAAACTACGATATATTTTAAAGCGCAATTTAGCTAAGCTTTCTAACAGAAACTATACATGCAGTAAATAATACACAGCATTTCCGGAATACATAAATCTCCTGGAACTTAAAATGCCTTAGCATCCTCTTTCTGCTTATATTTTCTTTGTCTGTAGGCATTGTCTTCATAAAGCTCTTTTGCAAAGCCCTATGTTTAAAGCGAAATTATTAAGGCTGCTGATGAAAACACATTTTAAGGCATAGCAGCAATGTGTTCTTGACAGTTTCGCCACTTTATTAATCCTTGAAATTACGAGTTAATTGGCCTGTGTTTTCCGTCTGCAGGGAATATTGGCACAAGAGATTTTCCGTAGAAAACCAATTTCCATATCGAAAAAGAAGGACAAAAGGGGAAAACTTAGAAAGACAGCGAAACAACTTCTTCTGTACTCGCCTCAGATGCTAAGCCGATTACCATTCTGCCATTAATGTTTTCTTTATACTTATTTTTAAACTCTGATCCAATAAAAAATTCACGCATGAGCATAGAAATATTAAAGTAGAGAGTTCCAAAAGTTTGATAATTTCTTTCAGTCAGCTAAATATTCCAAACAATTCACAATTCGGTTTCCTTGCCGAGCTGCAAGTTTAATTTGAGTATGGTTTATTTTTTCTTGTCTTTTTTTTTTTTTTTTTTCTGGAGCTGCCCTTTCCAACCTCTCTTCTCTTTTCATTTTTTGCCTCTCTCGCGGAGTGTTTCGGCTGTGGGATTATCTCATTCGCTCATTAGCATAGATATCTGACGTCTAGGGTTGGGTACGAATCTGCGCCTCCTATAATGATACAAATACAAGAGTAGGGCACGCCATGCAATTAAATCTGTACCCGACACTTCTTTTCGCTGCTGCTACTTCTTCTACATAGAGATTGCAATTATTTGTGTGTGGTGTTTAGCTGCACGGTGCAACTTTTCGTTTTTAACGGGCAGATTTCTCGCTTTCCACAACAAATTTAAAAAACCTTATGTGTTCCATTCACATGACTTTCTCTACATATCTGCAACAAATTATTGTTAAAAAACTATTACTTCTATGTACTTCATGCTAATCGAGAAAAAAATTAACTGAAATAGTCTTATTACTTGTTTTCTTGTAAGCAAAATAAGGAAATACCATTGGTTAAAGTGATAGTCAAAAGCTGGTTGCTATGTGACTGAAGCTCCTTTGTTTGTATGAACAGGAGTTGACAAATTACTGTATGAGAAAAGTATAAGTTTTTTATAGCTGAAAACAAAAACAAGGGATATCTTAAAAACGACCAACTAAACGAAAAACATGTATATAACATAACTTGTGTGTTTTAATGTGCTCTACATTTTCTGTGTGATAAGTTTTTTTCCGTCTCTTACGGTTTTGCAGCTATGCAAAAATTCGTAAAATTCATCCATAATAAAGTAGTCTTCAGAGGCTATTCCCAGAAAATTCAAGATATACATTTTATTTGTCAAGTAAATATCTTAAATCTACGATATTTTAATCAAAATCTTTAGAGCCATTTTTTAGAAACTCAACATTTTCGAACTTTTTCCATGTGGTGGGTAGATTTTCTGGAAAATTTTCGTGTCGCATCCTTGGAAAATACCAAACCTAAATACCAAGTTTGGTTTTTAACGGTCTTTTCATTTTTAGCTATGCTGCCCAAAAGACACTCACAC
Organism: Hymenopus coronatus; assembly: GCA_030762935.1. Classification (NCBI taxonomy): domain Eukaryota; kingdom Metazoa; phylum Arthropoda; class Insecta; order Mantodea; family Hymenopodidae; genus Hymenopus; species Hymenopus coronatus. Next base: position 107,567,964 of record CM060890.1, read on the forward strand.
ACACACACGGACATTTTTCTAAACATGCTTTTTAGGGTTCAGGGGGTATCAAAATGTATATTTCCGGTGAAATCTCGGTATCGAATTTTTGGGTGCAATACAATATCTTTTCTATACACTATGTACATAGTACGTATGCAAAAAGTAAAATCTGTAGTGCTCTATTCACATGACTTTCTCTGCCTGTTTGTAACAAAGTATTCTTATAAAGCTTATTCTTCTGTCTACTCCACGCTGATCAAGATAAACATTAGCAGAAATTGCCTTATTGCTTAATTCCTTACAAATAGAAGGGAAATGAGGGACTACTCTAGGCTAAAGCGATAGTCAAATATTTTCAAAGCTGGTTGCTGTGTAGTTGAAATTCGGTTCATTGCATGCCAGGAATTACAAATTCTCGTAGGAGAAAAGTTTAAGTGTTCTAAAAATGAAACCAATGAGGGAATACCTCTGAAATGTTTAACTGCACAACAAAAGTGTATATTACATAAATTATTTGTTTTAAGGAGATCTACTTTTATGTAGTAAACCTTTATCTATCCGTCACGGTTTACAGTTATGCAATAACAATTCAGTGGATATTCTCAAGAAATTCAAAATATACATTTTATTTGCGATAGAAATATATTTAATATACGACATTTTAATAAAAACGTTGTATCATTTTTGAGAAAATCAACATTTTCTAAATTTCTTGCGTGTAAAGGGTAGTTTGGGGTGGGGGAATTTTCTTGAACATCTTTATGTCGCATTCTTAGTATATACTGAAATTAAATAACAAGTTTGGTATTTGACCCAATTTTCTTTTTTGAGTTATGCTATCCACAGACACACAAAAACATGGAACTTTTCTCAAATTTTTCTTGATTCAGAGGATCTCAAAACATGTAATTCCGGTGAAATTTCTTAATCGAATTTTGACTGGAATACATCTTCTTTACACACTATGTATATTGTAAATGCGTACTAGAAAAAGTAAAAATCTAAAGATAAAGCAGTTTTAAAATTTGTTTTATCAACGAATGCATTATGGCAGATAACGCGGATGCAGATGGCGACCTCACCATCCATCATCATTATCACCGCATCACCACAATCTCCTCGCAGCATGCTGTGTCACGTTTTATTTATTGCATAAGTTCCAATAAAAACAGGCACTGCATAAAGATTTTATAATCAATCCTTTCTGATTAAACATGTTTTATGCTGTAACCCTAAGCCATTGTTTATATGGATGTCAGTAAATACCATTGTTAAGAGATTTTAAGCGTCTTAATGGCCAACCATCTTTCATGACTTACTGCGAGGAGCTGAAAAATGTACAATATTTTATATAAAGAGGCACGCATCGTTGCTAATGTTGATGCTAGATATCGGACTTCATAAGAAATGTGCAGAGAATTCAAGATATATACTTTGTCATGCAAATATCTTAAACACATTAGAGCCCTATTTTCAAATATTGAAACTAGTTTTACATTTGTAAAATTATAAAAAAAAATTGATGTGTTCATGCACATGACTTTCTCCACATCTCCACAACAAATTATTGTTAAAAAGCTTGTGCGTCTATTTACTTCATGCTAATTGAGTAAACATTAGCAGAAATAGTCTTATTACTTGCTTCCTTATAAGTAGAAGCTAAATAAGGGAGTACCATAGGTTAAAGTCATAGTCAAAAGTTGGTTGCTATTTCACTGAAATTCCTTTATTTCTATGGACAGGAGTTGAGAAACTCTTGTATGAGAAATGTATAAGTTTTTAAAGCTGAAACAAAAAATAAGGAATATCTAAAAAACAAACAATTCCACGAAAAAAATGTGTATAACATAAATTGTGTGTTTTAACGTGCTCTACATTTTTGTGTTATAAGTTTTTTTTCTATCTCTTACGGCTTAGCAGTTATGCAAAATTCCATAAAATTCACTCAGAATAAAGTAGTCTTCAGAGGCCATTCCCAGAAAATTCAAAGTATACATTTTATTTGTCATGTAAATATCTTTAATATAAGATATTTTAATCAAAATCGTTAGCCATTTTTTAGAAAATTAAAATCTTCGAAAAAAATTCCATGTAAAGGGTAGTATGGGGTGGGGGATTTTTCTCAAAATCTTCGTGCCGCATCCCTGGAAAATACCAAACTTAAATACCAAGTTTGGTATTTTACCGACTTTTCATTTTAGAGCTATCGTGTTCACAGACACACGGACACACACACGGAACTTTTTATGAAAATACCTTTTTTGGATACAGGGGACCCTAAAACATACATTTCCAGGGAAAACTCGGTATCGATTTTTTGTGGAGTGCAATACCTTCTCTATACACTATGTACATAGTACGTGTAGAGAAAGTAATAAGCAAACTGTATCTGCATAATGAGTACCTTGGAAAATAATTTAAATACAAGTTTGGTTTTCAACCGAGTTTTTAATTTTAAGCCGTGCTGTTTAAAACATATACATGAACCTCTGTTTTAAATTTTTTTTAATAGACAGGGATCTCAAAAACTGTATTTGCACATAGCTTTGTACGTCCATTGGGTAGAACACAAACCATTTTATATCTTTTATGAGAAGTGAAAAATGAAGACAGTATTAACAGTGATAGGTTTGATAAATTCCCTCCCTCTCGAAGTTGGAAGTTTCTATTTTTACTACATATTAACGTTTCTAATTATTTTTCATACCACTGAACAAATGAATTGAACTGATCATAATATTTGAATTCTATGAGGATTAAGAATATAAATTATTGTAATTCTGTGTTTTAAAATCGGTTATATAGATTTTCTAACCTTTGAGACAAACTTGCCTATGTTTATTCAAATGACGGTTGAAATTATAATTAAGAATCGTGCCTACAGTCCTCCTAGTATGTGGGACTTACACTCCTTAGGACTTGCAAGTCAGCGCCCGGGGTCAGACGCCTGTTGAAAAGCAAATGCTCTGGAGCAGGAAGAATCCACGATAGGTGATTAGCCCGATGCTTGATTTGAAAAGAGGAAGTGGATAATATGAAATGGTGAAATTGATGACAGGAAATATGAATAACGGGAAGGCGGTGAACCCCGAGTATACTCGCCTTTTTAAATACACGTAAGCATTTCTTATTTTTTCATAGAGTAGCCAACTATGGTTCAAGTTTCTTGTTTCCTTAAAATTTTAATGAATAATGATTATTTAAAGCTATAGAGGTAACTGCAGAAAACATTAATTGTTGTTTTCCTACCCTATGAATCCAATAATCTGTTGTTGCCGATTTATGGTCAGAATATGGTAAAAGTTGTAAATCATAAGCAGGATTTTACACGTACATAGTTACTGCTCTAAAAATAGTTACCACGTCCAATATGGATAAGCCAAATTAATAATGGGTTAGATGCCGCCATAGCTCATTAACTCCACTGAGATTTGAAGTAATTTTTAGTCATTCCCTCTTACTCAGATCAAGCTGGGCGATACGAAACACAGCACCTATGACTTCTAAACTAATCGTAAGCAAACACGTATTATCTGTGCTAAATTACAGAGTATCTTTGGGAAATTTCTAATCATTTTAATTTATAGTTACTAATATTTAAGGGATGGCAAGTAATATGTATTTCAATTGTAAAAATGACTAAAATGCGTTTCAAACTACATGAGTATTTGACTTAAAATAATTTGTTTACCGTTTTGTTTTGTTTTTTTTTAATTTCAGTATACTTGTTGCACCTTTTTATATTTGTTTATATTAAGTTGTATAGAATTATATTTTTGTTCTTTGTTCATTGTATTACTACATTAATACTTAATATTTGCCTGGTAGAGTGGAGGAGAAGGCCCTATGGCCTTAATAACAACCAGTATAGATAAGTATATAAATAAATAAGGGTAAATGTTGTAAATGCCATCCACCAGCATCGACACACAACTAAACCACTCACAGCATACTCTCTATGTTTTCGTTGAAGATACAAGATAATAGAAGAAACCAAATCGCTAGGCAGATGTCGCTACATGCTGGCCTTGAAATTCCATGGATAGCGAGCGCTTTCTTGGTAAAATCACTACATTCTCGACACAACTCGACAGGTTCTCGACTCGTTGCAGGCATTGTTTCCCCTCTCTCACTGAGGAGAGAGCCAGTTGTCAACAGCTTTCTTACCATTGATAAAAAGGTTGTGACCATGTTGGAAACTTGCGCATATTGAATATCTTCTAAACGCCAATTCAAACAATGGTGTCTCCCAATATGTTTTCACACGTGTAAAAACAACACAAGCTGACAAATTGAGTTTTGCGAAACTAGTATCTATCGAAAACTATTGATGAAAAAAATAGTTATAAGGTAAAAACAGAGAGGGAGTAATATTAATGCCAATATAAATCGTCCATTGCCTATAAAATAATACAAATATTATTATATCATTAAATATTTATTAATTTCCAGAGGGGAAATTAGAATTCTCGTTTGCTTCTGTTAGCATTAAACTTTTACCTCATGACGGTATTTCTTTCTGAAAAATCACGGCCTACAAGCCCGGTAATCATATATAATGAAGATGACAATGCTGAACGTGAAAGCCCAAGAATTTGTTTCCATGCGACACTTGTTTCTAAACCATAGAGTTTCTCTGTAAACTATTTTTTTCTTCAAAATAAATTATAAGAATCACACGAGAGCTTGCCTTAATGATCTCGGCTACCCGTGATAATAAATTGCAATAATAGTGCTTAGTATTGCCCATATTGTATTTATATGTTCTCTCTGTAGGAGGAAATGATTGCAATAATAGTGCTTAGTATTGCCCATATTGGATTTATATGTTCTCTCTGTAGGAGGAAATGCTAGATAAATTGTTTATAATAAATTTTGGTATCATCATCAATGGAACAAACATTTTTTAGCCACTAACTATATAGTGCAATGGCAGTTAAATGAACTTTCAAGTATTATCATGCGTATACCTGTTGATAATTTAGAAAAACATTCAATTCAATGATAGGGCCGATGTTGTTATACGGAAATTACATTTGGGGATAGGAAAGAGCCGAAGATAGAATTTTGAAAAGAGATTTCTGAGTTTCACACGGCATATCAAATTCTGGGACATTGAGAGAGTTGGTATGCTATAAAATAAGAGCAGTGTAGTACTGAGGCTGAAAAATAATTTCACATTTCGCTCCAAAGGTTGTAGCTCCAGCGAGAAAACCTGTCCCCAAGTTTCGGACAACTGAACTGGAACGAGGTTTGAGGAGAATAGGCATGGGATCAATAAATCAAAAGAGGTAAAGTAAGTATAAAGTATGGAAAGGTGTCGGTAGAAGACGAATGGCCATCAGCAAATTGAATAACAGAATTAAACCTTATACATAGCTGGTTAATGAAATAAAATTTAACTGGGGCAAAGCATATAAACTTCGCTTACAATTAGGAAGAAAGGAAAGGTCAGGAATGACATGGTTTAGACAAGATGAACTGACCACTCTGGCAGGGATATCTGCCCATTCCGAGATGTGAAAGAAGAGTGGATGTACACAGAGAATAATTAATTTCACAAAAAATTTCTTTCGTTGGAATTTAAATTATTTTAGAATCTTATTAATTATAACATAAGGAGTAAAGGGGGAAGGCTCTCCTTAATTGGTTATGTTTCTGTGTTGGAACCTTGAAGAGACGCGGTCAACGTAGTTGCAATTGAAACCACCACTCCCTTAATATACGACGTAACTTCAAAATCCTAAAGTAGTTTAAATGTAACTTAAGCTCCTGCTAGAAGGATCAGCATATTGGGATCTACTGGCTGACCAGATCAAACTTGTTCAATTGGTAAGAGGAGGTTGATCTTTATTTTTTTTCTTATGATTCCTTTAGCTATTTTAACTTGTATCTTAAGCATACATGTACAATCAATGGTCCATGTACTAAGTGTTTGTGAAATAAGTTTAATAACTTGACACCAATAAAAATAGTTTATCTCATTATTTAGCATACATTATCTACCTCTGAGGGCTTAAGCATTTATTGGATCACGGGTCCAGAATGGTGTTCTCGAACAAGATCTTGGACTTGGAGACATTTAGCTTTACGAGTAGAACCCGACTGCATGGAGGATGCTAGTGAACGTTTCAAGCAAATGACCTTCGGAAGATCAGATTTTCCGCTGGGTCGGTAGTTCATATGCTCCATTTTCTTCGCAATTTTGAACCAACGGCGTGCAAAGTGCAGGGAGAGAAGCAATGTTCCATCAAGGGAAAAAAGAAGAACCTTTACGCTGACCGAATTTCAATGGGCTTACTTTTTGTAAGAAACGTTTTATGAGTTAGAAATACATCCGAAACCTTATGATTACATTACAATGTTATTTTACTTTGAATCAAGAAACCGTGTTGAAGAAAATGTAACTTTTTCGACCTTCACAGAGTGATTATGAACCTAATAGGTATACACTATAATCTTGCATATTATTTTTTACCATCTCTACATGTACGTATACATGGCACGCAGAGAAAGTAGGTATTACATGCAAAAATTCGATGTTGAGATTCCACCAGAATTATGTTTATAGATCCTTTGAATCCAGTATTTCTACAAATGTGTCTGAATATATCTCAAAAACGAAAAGTCGGTTACATACCAAACTTTATATTTAAGTTGGACATCTTTCAAGGATGCCACACGAAGAGTTTCAAGAAAATTTCCCACCGCAAACTACCCTTTATATGGAATATTTTTCGAAAACTTCGATTTCCTCAAAAATGGCTATAAACATTTTGATATAATACCGTATTTTAAGATAATAAATATCACAGTTAAAATTAATGCTATATATTGAATTTTCTTGGAACACCTTTTGGTGTCCTCTTCATTTTGATTGACTACTGCGGAATAAGCAAACTGTGAGGGATGGTCAAAAAGTTATTACACAAAAAGTGTCGATTTTGTTAAAACAATATTTTTGTGTTAATGATTTCCGAAATATTCCTCGTTATTGGTTTTGATTTTTAAAACAGCCTCCCCTTTATTTCTTTTTTTACTCCTGGCCATAGAAAACCTGGTATATCATTAGCAATCGAATAGTGACGGCTTTTAAAAGATTTTACTGTCACTTTAGCCTAGTGGACTCCCTTCTACTTACAAGGAGGTAAGTAATAAGACAATTTCTGAAAATGTTTATCTCGATTAGTATGTGTAGATAAAAGAAAAATCTTTAGTAAGAATAATGTTGAGGAACAGACAGAGAAAGACATGTGAATGGAAGACATCAGATTTTTAAAAAGATTTTATGACATTTATTCGGGAACGTAATATCAACATGGAAGTTCTTCAGGACGTTGAACCTTTCGTGGCCAATATAATTAGAACACGCAGGATGGAGACCGGCAAATCTGTGGTCCACAACTAGGTTATGGCATTGCATTTCTCAGTCTACTTATCCATCCCTTGATCGATCTACACAGGGGTTGGTGAATATAATATGCTTTAAACGAATGCCAAATCTTTTAATAGCTGGTCGCTATGTATGAGCATAAAAATTCTGTTCTTTTTTAATGAACAAAGAGGTAAAAGATATCTGCAGCTGTCCATTCTCTACGTGCTCTGTAGCAAACTTCTTGCAGAAGTATATCCTTCTTTCTACTTTATGCTAATCAAAATATACGTTAACAGAAATCGTCTTATTACTTAGTTCCTTATAAGCAGAAGAAAAATAAGAGAATGCTAAATCGATGTTTAAAAACACTGACGTTATGCGTTTGTCATTGAAATTTGAGTCTTTGGAGGGCCAGGAGTAAAACACAAGAAACACGTATAACATCCTGACTGATAAGAAAATAAGTATTTCAAAATTTAAACCAATAAAAACTAATATCATAAAACACTCTATAAAAAAAACTATATGCCATAAATTGTATGTTTTGACAAGATCTAAATTGTAAGTTTTTGTCTCTCTCTTACGGTATATAAAAGTCAACCAGAATGAAGAAGTTTTAAGAGGCTCTTCTCAGAAATTTAAAGATACATTTCCTTTGTAATGAAAATATCTTAAATATATGGTATTTTAATGAAAATCGTTGAGTTACTTTTGAAAAAAAATGTTGGGAAAATGTTCCATGAACATTTGGAGGTAAGGGGACTTCCCTGAAAATTTTCCTGTTGAAAGATGCTGAACTTACATAAATACCAAGTTTGGTATTTAACTTTCCCATGCATATATACGAACTTTTTTCTAAAAATGTTTTTAATTCATGTTTTTTCCGAAAAAAATCTGATCTATTTCATTCACATAACTTTCTTTACATCTCAACAAATTATTGTTAAAAAGCTATTCTTCAATCTACTTTATGCTAATCAAGATAAACATTAGCAGAAATGGTCTTATTAGTTGCTTCCTAGTAAGTAGAAGGGAAATAAGTGAATGCACAAAGCTAAACTGACAGTCAAATGTTTTAAAATGTGGTTGCTATGGGACTGAAATCCTTTCCTTGCATGCCTGAGAGTTGACAAGCTCCCGTATGAGAAAAGTTTAAGTACATTAAAACTTAAACAAATAACAAGCGATAACGGTCAACTTCTCGAAAAAAATGTATATGACATAAATGTTTTAACGAGAACTACATGTTTGTGTAATAAGATTTTGTCTATTTCCCACGATTTACCATTTAGCAAAATTCAGGAAAATTCATCCATAGTAAAGAGGTCTTTCCTGAAAATTCAAGAACTACATTTCGTTTGCCATAAAATGTTTTAAATATAAGATATTTCAATCAAAATCGTTAGCCATTTTTGAGAAAATGAAATTTTCCAAAAAAAGTTCCATGTAAAGGGCAATTGGGGCTGGGGGATTTTCTTGAAAATCTTCGAGTCGCATCCTTGAACGATACGCAACTTAAATATCAAGTTTGGTATTTAACCGACTTTTAGTTTTTGAGTAATGCAGCCCACACACACACACACACACACATATACACATTTCTAAAAATACTTTCTTTCAGATTCGGGAGGTCCCAAAAGATATGTTTTCGGTGAAATCTCGGGTTCTAATTTTTGGGTGGACTACAATACCTTCTCTACACACTATGTATATAGTATGTGTAGAGAAAGTAACAAAACGCATGAAAATGCTTGTCACTGTTGCGTAAGCAGTGGAAATGGGACGTGCGATTGCTGCAAGCAAGTTCCCCTGGGAGTCACGTCCAGATTACAAGCTGTCTCAAATGTGAATACATCGCTAATGATAATTAATCACCGGTAATTACATATGATTACGGTGCAATATTGAACCAAATGTACGTGACAACAACCACTTTTGCAACTGATTTCACTAAACAGACAGGAACCATTGGTGGCCTGTGGAAAATGAAGCCCTGAATCACAAATGTTTTCCATTAAAAGCATATATGTTTGTCCATTTACTTTCTCCACACATATTATGTACATAGTGTATAGCGAAGATATTACACTCCACACAAAAATTCGATACCAAGATTTCACGGGAAATATATGTTTTAGGGTATTTCAGTTTAGTATCTTCCGGGGATGCGACACTAAGATTTTCAAGAAAATAACCCCACCCTCCACCACACTACGTGAAACTTTTTTCGACAATTTTGATTTTCTCAAAAACTATTCTAACGATTTTTATTAAAATATCGAATATTAAAGATATTTACCTGACACATAAAATGTATATTTTGAATTCTCTGGGAATAGCCTCTGAAGACTACTTTATTCTGGATGAATTTTACGCAAATTTGCATAACTGCTAAACCATTACAGTTGGACAAAAACTTACGAAAAAAAAAGTGTAGAGCAAGTTCAAACATACAATTTTGGTTATATACATTTTTTTTCGTGAAGTTGATCGTCAGATATTTCTTGTTATTACTTTCAGCTTTTAAAAACTTATACTTTTCTCATACTGGAATTTGTCAACTCCTGTCGAAACAAACAAAGGAACTTCAGTCACATAGCAACCAGCTTTTAACTATCACTTTAACCTATGGTACTCTCTTATTTCGCTTCTACTTACATAGAAGCAGTAATAAGACTATTCCTGCTAATTTTTTCTCGGATAGCATGAAGTAAATAGAATCATTAGCTTTTTAACAATAATTTGTTGCAGAGATGTAGAGAAAGTCATGTGAATGATACACAGCAGATTTGTTCTCACCTGTACGTATTTTCAAAGTATTTTATGTATAAATTTGGGATAGTGCATTTTTTTATGTATCCCAAATTAATGTACAATCCTCATATACTACACGAAACAAAAAATCTGAGGTGTTCCATTCACATGACTTTCTCTACAGCTCTGCAACAAATTAGTGTTAAAAAGCTTATGCTTCAGTTTACTTCATGATAATCGAGAAAAAAAAAATAGCAGAAATACGCTTATTACCTACTTCCTATAAGTAGAAGCGAAATAAGGAAGAACCATAGGTTAAGGTGATACTCAAAAGCCAGTTGCTAGGTGACGGAAGTTCCTTTGTTTGTATGGACACGAGTTGACAAATTCCTGTTTGAGAAAAGTAATAGTTTTTCAAAGCTGAAACCAAAAACAATGAATATATCAAAAACAATCAACTCCACGAAAAAAATTATGTAACATATATTATGTGTTTTAATGTGCTCTACAATTTATCAAAATTTTCGAAATTTTTTCCATGTAAAGGGTAGTTTGGGGTGGGGGGATTCTTGAGTTATCATGTTCGCAGACACCCGGACACACACACACACACACACACAACCTTTTTCTGAAAATACCTTTTTTTTATACAGGGAACCCTAAAACATATATTTCCGGTGAAATCTCGGTATGGAATTTTTGGGTGGAGTGCAATACCTTCTCTATACACTATGTACATAGTCCGAGTAGAGAAAGTAAAAAGTAATCAGCTCTGCATATTAAGCCAGTCACAATGTACTTTTTGCCCAGGAGTGTTTGCAACAAAAGCAAGTAATGCCCAGTTTCAAGTTTACAACATGCAGAAAGTGCATTCAAATGTTCATTCACGGTAACTCTCTGCAATGAAATCAAAACAGAGAAAACTATCTTGATTGTAAAAAGATCAGAATAGTTTGTAATAGAATAGGCAGAGAAAGTCATGTGAATAGAACACACTTGATCTTTTTGTCTGATTCTACCTTTGCAATTGTAATTTACACATTACATGTGTGAAAGAACAAATAATTATCAAATATCTTAAATGGCTGTTAAAATGTATTAATATAAATCAATATGATTGGTTTAATAGTAATTAAATCTGGGATTTAAAGGAGTTTCAATTGTGTAGTTTGCTAATAGGGAATGTTATGGTTATATAGGTTCCGGATTGTTTCTACAATAGTACAGTTGGTTAGAGCAGCGACCCTGAATTTTCCAGTCTGATTCTATCTTTCCTACATGATAAATGTTTTATTTCTTTTTTATTTTCCAAATATAAATTTAATCTACAAATATTCTGAGTGGTGAACCGTTATGCAATGCATTAAGGAAGTCTCCCATTCATTTTTCTGCACCGGCACAGCAGAGAGTTCACGTCGATATAAACTATTATGCGGTTCGCAAGGATATTGCTGACTATGAAATATTCCGAAGACATTTTAAAATATGTTTTCGACGAACGTTAAAAAAGAGCCCTCTCGGTAATTTTGTAAGTTGCAAAAATGTAAATATCATGTTATTTATGGACACTCTTTAACTACTGTGGTTCTCACTGTCCCATTCTAAATTGGGCGTGAAAGACCGCTTAATTTTGCTTAGAGGCCTCTCTATCAGGCTTGAGGTTCTTTTACGTGCCGTAAATCTAGAACACGGGATCAACAGCTTTACTTCCCTTCCGAAGGAAGCCATGCTAAGGATTTATACACCCGAAAAAAACCATCATCCTCCGCCGGGTTTGAACCCTCGGAGTATATGAAGTTAGCATGGTAACCGTTACACCACGGAAGGCGACTCGTAAGTTGCACTAATACGTTAATCTTCAAATGGAATAAGTCAGAAACATGATAGTATAGGTAGCTTTGATGATAATGAAGCTCCATAGTCTTAGGATCTGATCTATTACTCACCAAATTTCAGTTCTTTTTAATGTTTTAAGTACCAGCGAGTGATATGCTTCAATTTTACAGGTTTAAGGAATTAACCGAAATGAGGTCGCACCTCTTCTTCATATTCGCGCCAAGGCCCAGTGATTAGGCCACTTGCCTCTCATCTAGATGGCCGGGTTCAATCCCCAAGAGATCACATGTGGGATGTGGTGGACAAGAGGCGCAGGGGTGGGTTTACTCCGGGTTCTTAGGTTTCTCCCGCCATCGCATTCCACTGGTGCTCCATCTTCATTCCATGGACTATCAGTGTCATCGTCTGGGGTGCCATAGTGGTAAAAACGGGCCTTAAACACAATAAAAAAACTCTACTTTAACTGCGATGATATGCTGCAAGTGCAGTGTTCTGCTTTCAAACGCGTTTTAATGGAAGCTGAAAAGATTCCCAAATGTAAACCTCTTTTAAAGTGCTTCATTGTTCAGTGTCATACTAGCAGTGCAAGAGGCTTGCTTAGCATGCAGTGTTTCTTCAGCATCATGCTAAAACAAAATGAGTATACTAAGAACTTTTCGCATATACTACCTACTTGAAGCTATAAGATGTGGTTCAGAAATACGGAGAATGACAGCACATGATAAAGGAAGTATTTTCGTTTTTGACCTATGCTATCCACAGCCACATACAGACACACGGACCTTTTTCCAAAAAGGCTTTTTAGGAGTCAAGGGACCTCAAAACATATTTTCGGCGAAATCTCGACATCGAACTTTTTAGTGTAATACATACAGTATCTTCTATAGCTGCTATGTGCATTGAGTTTACATATAGACTAGAGAAAGTAATAGAAGAATTAAACAAAACAATAACAGAACGTAGAAGAAACTGGAAACAACACTTAAACAGAATGAAATAAAATAGAATTCCAAAACTCGAATACACTTACCAGCCACATCGGGACGTCCGATGATGATAATGGTGTTTAAGGGCGCTCAACTGCCGAGGTCATAAGCGCCCTTATGATTAAACTTGGCAATAGGCAGTAAGAAAAATACCAAAAAAAAAAAAGGAAAAAACACAAGTAAAAGAGCTAACACAGTTGAAACGGAAGTAACAGAACGGTCCAGCCCTCTAGACAGAGCTGGATATAAAACTCCATCTAAAATCAACACATTAAAATTAAAAGAGTTTAAAAAAAAAACTGCTATCACACTAAAACGTCAAGGTAAAAGAAAGTTTTGCTAAAAATTTAAAAACCTTGTCCACTGCTCTTGGGTCATCTGCCAGGACCTCAGCAAGAGAGGCCGGCTTGCCCATAGATGACCGAATGTGTGCCAGGTGACCACACTCCAGCAACACATGACGAACTGTCTGTGCCTCCCCATAGAGCGCACAGACAGGAGCAGGTTCACGTTTAAAAAGGTAACTGTGAGTAAAAATACAGTGGCCAATTCTTAGCCGAGCTAGTACTACCTCCTCCCGGCGGAATAAACGAGAGGAGGTTACCCAGTTGACAGGGAGGTCCTTCACCTCTCGCAGCTTATTACCACGGAGAGCCGACCACTCCGCATGCCAAGTTGAAAAAACGGCTCTCCGTACAGCCACTCTAAAATCTTCTGCTGTTGAATGGGTAATCGTAACACTGGGCGCTGTGACTGCCGATTTCGCTGCCAAATCCGCCGTGTCATTCCCTGGCAATCCAACGTGTCCAGGAATCCATGCGCACTCCACATTAAAACCAGAAGCGTGCAAAATGTGGAGAACGTCCTGGATGCGCTGCACCAAAGGATGGTAATTTACAGCTCACGAATGCTCTGAAGGGCACTAAGGGAATCACTAAGAATAAGGCAGTCACCTAATTTTCGACGTCGAATATACAGAAGGGCTTAATAAATAGCATATAGCTCGGCAGAATATATAGATGTGCAACTAGGCAAACCGTAAGTAGAAGTTGCGGTGCCAGTGACAAAGGCACATCCAACACCGTCGGGGCTCTTACTACCATCGGTGTAAATACAAATACGGCCACTGTATTTGGATAAAAATTCTAAAAAGCAACGACGAATACTATCAAGAGGCGTAACAGATTTCCCGTAGAGCGTCATCCCGAGATCGACATGGGAGGTAGCGCGTAACCAAGGGGGGTGTATACTATCTCCCTTGGATAACAACCGAGGAATGTCAGCATGGTGCTGGCGTAGAAGCTCACGGAAACGAAAACCTGCTGGCCTGGGGCTCAGAGAGCGGAGGCAATATCGCTCGTGCAGCTCAGGGGAGAAAAACGCGTGATAAGTTGGATGCCCAGGCATACTCTTCAGCCCACAGCCATAATTAGCAAGCAGGACATCACGCCGACATCGCAGAGGAGGTTCTCCCGATTCGGCGTAGAGGCTAACAACTGGGCTCGTTGGAAAAGCTCCAACGGCCACACGGATGCCCTGGTTATGGACTGTGTCTAACCTTCTGAGCACTGAAGGTCGAGCTGAAGAATACACAATGCTGCCATAGTCCAACTCGAACGAATCATAGCACGATAAAGACGGAGCAATGCCGTCCGATCCGCACCCCAAGACTTGCCACTTAGTATCCGTAAAAGATTTAGAGAACGGTCACATCGTGCTCTAAGCTGTGCTATTTGTGGTGCCCAACAAAGTTTCCGATCGAAGATCAAACCAAGGAATCTCGCCTCGTCTGCGAAAGGAAGTAAATCTGGCCCGAGTCGAAGAGACGGCGGCATTTGCCACTTACGGCGCCAGAAGTTAACGCAGACTGTCTTCTCAGCGGAGAAACGAAAACCGTGTTTCGAGCTCCATGCATAGAGATTGTCCAAACACCGCTGGAGACGGCGTTCCAAAAACGGTGTACGCTGAGAAGTACAGAAGATGGCAAAGTCGTCCACGAATAAACACGAAGAGACACCTTGAGGCACACATAGTGATATGGAATTTATCGCAATAGCAAATAGAGTCACGCTGAGTACCGAGCCCTGCGGCACTCCGTTCTCTTGAATAAAATGGTTAGAAAAAACCGAACCCACCCTCACTCGAAAAACGCGGTCCCGCATAAACTCCTGAATGACCAACGGTAGGCGTCCACGTATGTTCCAGTTGTGCAGAGTACGCAATATTCCCGCCCGCCAACACGTGTCGTAGGCCTTCTCGAGGTCAAAAAATATCCCATGTTCTTAAGAAACCCGTCCATAATCTGAGTTGACAGAGAGACAAGGTGGTCAGCAGTTGAACGTCGTCGTCGAAAGCCACACTGGATGTTCGTCAGAAGATTGTGGGATTCCAGCCACCACACCAACCGTCCATTGATCATGCGTTCCATCACCTTGCACACGCAACTGGTGAGGGAAATAGGACGGTAACTGGAAGGAAGATGGCGGTCCTTTCCAGGTTTAAGAATGGGTATGATAGTGGCCTCCCGCCACTTGTCTGGAAAAATTCCATCAACCCAGACACGATTATAGACCTCGAGTAGGAAATCTTTGCCATCAGGAGAGAGATGTTGCAACATTTGGACGTGGATACCATCTGGACCTGGTGCTGAGTGTCGTGAAGAGGAGAGTGCATTGTCTAGCTCTGCCAGGGTGAAAAGGCGATTATAATCCTCAAGGTTGCCAGAAAGAAACGAGAATTCTTGAGATTCCACCTGGTTCTTAACTGTAAGAAACTCAGGGGAATAATTGCCTGAGCTAGACACCTGAGCGAAAGCACTGCCTAAAGTATTCGCCACGTCAAATGTATCAACAACAGCTCCGGTAGGTGTTTTGAGACCGGCGATGGGCATATGGTTCGGTTTCCCAGCCACACGTCTTAACTTATCCCATACGACAGAGGAAGGTGTATGTCGATTAAAGGAACCCACGAATTTATTCCATGACATCTTTTTGCTATCCTTAATAACCCGCATAGAATGTGCACGCATCCGTTTATAGTGTATCAGGTTATCCAGTGTAGGAAAACGCTGGAAAACCCGTAGAGCTCGTCTGCGAGCGCGAATAGCATCCCGACAGTCATCGGTCCACCAAGGTACCGCAAATCGACGGCTGTAGCCAGTCGAACGCGGAATGGATTGCTCAGCAGCAGAAAGAATGGTCCCTGTGAGATGTACGACCAAGTGGTTCACAGAGTCGTGCTCTTCGTAGCTAAATTCAGCCAAGTGGGAGTACAGTTCCCAGCTGGCGTGGTCTAGGCGCCAACTAGGTAAACGGGTGGAACATACAACGGGTGTCAAGACACTAATACGACAAGGAAAGTGGTCACTAGAATGCAAATCCGAGATGATATTCCAGCATAAGGTGACTGCTAGCTGAGGGGAACAAATTGCAATATCAATGTGTGAAAAACTATGAAAGGCGTCAGAAAGAAAGGTGGGCTCTCCGGTGTTCAAGAGAGCAAGATTCTGACTATTCAAGAAGTCTTTAAGTAGCGTACCTCTCGCACAAGCCCGAGGAGAGCCCCAAAGAGGGTGATGGGCATTCACGTCGCCTACCAATAAAAAGGGTGGTGGCAACTGCGAAATGAGGTGTTCTAAGTCGCTGTGCAAGAGGTCCGCAGATGGAGGCAAATGGATACTGCAAATGGTGAATGAAGCGGAGGGTAGCTTAATGCTGACAGCAACGGACTGGATTGCAGATTGTATCGGTACGGAGTTGGCAAAAATATCATCTCGAATAAGCATCATAGTGCCCCCATGTGCCGGGACACCGTCCTCCGGGGATAAATCACATCGTACGGAGGAGTACTGCCTGATGGTAACGGTGTCCTGTGGACGGAGCTTCGTCTCTTGTAAGCATACAGCCAAGGGTTCATGCTGGCGCAGCAACAAGTCAAGCTCTGGTCGATGTGGTCGAATTCCGCGTATGTTCCAATGGAGGATAGCCATTGAGTATATTATGGGATAAGTTTCAAATCGAAAGACGCTTCTGCAGATTGGGATTAGCTGGTCGGTTCAATTTGTTCTTCTTAGGCGTTGGGCTAGTACTATTTTCAGGAGCACGATCCTGCCGTTTCCGCAATGTCCCTCTGGCAGTGGCGGCAGAATCCTCCTGGTCCATCTCCTCCACAAGGGAGGTCCCTTTTTCAAGAGCAAATTTCGGTCCGAGTAGTTCGAACCGATTGGATGTGCTGATCGGCGAAGACGGCCGTCGCCGATTCACGCCCTCCTCCCCAGATGACCCTTCAGAGGAGGATACACGTGTGGAGTTGCGTGTACTTTTCTTACCCTTAGATGACTTGGTAATAGATTGCACATTTTCTTTCAAGAAGTCTTGTCGTACATATTTGGTCTTAAACTGTTTTTCCGGGGCAGAAGACGTGGTGAATTTACCAGCTTTAGTTCCCGAGGTCAGGGCTTTCGGTGACAAGTGTGCAGGACTATTCTGTAAGCTGGCGGATTTGGCAGATGTTGATACCAACTTGGGTGTAGGTGCCGAAGGCTTTGGCAGCGCTTGGGCTAAAATAACCTTTTCCGCAATTGTAGCCCCGTTCATATCGCCGGTCTGTGTTGCGATTTCCCGACGCGGTACCGGTTTAGCTGCAACTGAGCTATAGGTACCGGACCTCGGGGCAGAGGGTTGGCGGAGTCGCAGGAGCTTCCGGGCTTCCAAGAAGGACACCTTCTCTTTCACCCGTATCTCCTGGATCGCTCGTTCCTCTGCAAAACGGGGGCAGTCTCGGGAACTAGATGGGTGTTCCCCGTTACAGTTCACACACGATGGAGCTGAAGCACAAGCCCCATCGTGGGAGATGTCACCGCAGTGGACGCAGGTGGGCTTGCCGGTACACAACTCACTAGTGTGACCAAAACGTTGGCATTTATAGCACCTCAGCGGATTGGGTATATAAGGCCTAACTTCGATGGCTTCATACCCTGCTCTAATCTTTTGAGGCAGATCAACCCGATCAAAAGTAAGAAACAGGGTACGAGTAGGCAGGAATTCACCGTTGATCTTACGTTGTACCCGATAAGCAGCTGAGACACCCTGAGTCGCAAGATTTTCTTGGATCTCCTCAATGGACAAATCGTCCAATGCGCGGGTTGTTACTACACCGCGGGAGGAGTTCAGCGACTTGTGCACCTCGACTTTCACTGGATAGCTGGCTAACATGGTGGCTTTAAGTATCCTTGCAGCTTGCGAGGCGGAGTTGGCTTCGACCAGAAGTGTACCATTGCGAGCTCGAACGCAGGATTTAACAGGACCAGCAATGGCATCGAGACCCTTTTGGATAGTAAAAGGGCTCACCGTAAGGAACTTCTTACCTTCCTCTGTCCTATGAATAACCAAGTAGCGAGGACCACATGACTCGACTACTTCCTTTCCAACGTCTGCATTTAAATTACGGGGTTTTAGTTTTGGTGCCATAGAAAAAATGGTATAAATTCATCCCCCAGTGCTCCCCACCCACCACGGAGCCCAACGAGGGGTCACCCCACTGGGGTGACAGGGCTACACAGGGGATATAGCGGGCTCGCCGTCCCACTCACCCTGGAGTTCGGTGTAATACCTAGTCCTGGCCGTTTGACTAGGGGTGGGTTAGTCCCTAGCCTCCCGTTTAGGCAAATCAGAAACCAAAGCGGTGTATTAGGCTGCGCACCCTCCCCAGTTACTGAAAGACAGAAGCCCAGGCTCAGGTACACAACCCTCAACCAACCAGGATATTCCTTTTCACCGACACGGGTCTCCACGCACGGCCTACACGTGGGTGGGCATTTTGACCTTCTGACTCCCTCACCACTCTGAGGTTGCCCACAGAGGGAGTCAAGGTGGCTCGGGACCCCGGGTGCGCCTAACCCGTACCTACCGTAGTAGGCCCCTGGGGGGCGGGACGTCCGAAGAAAAGATGGAAAGAACAAGGCATTGGAGCCTAAACCGTGTAGCAGCAGCAGCAGCAGCAGCAGCAGCAGCAGTAGGAGCAGGATCAGCAGCAGCAGTAGCAGTAGCAGTAGTAGTAGCAGTAGTAGTAGTAGTAGTAGTAGTAGCAGCAGCAGGAGCAGCAGCAGCAGCAGTAGTAGTAGTAGTAGTAGTAGTAGTAGCAGCAGCAGTAGCAGCAGCAGGAGCAGCAGCAGCAGGAGCAGCAGGAGCAGCAGCAGCAGCAGCAGCAGGAGCAGCAGCAGTAGTAGTAGTAGTAGTAGTAGTAGTAGTAGTAGTAGTAGTAGTAGTAGTAGTAGTAGTAGTAGTAGTAATAGTAGTAGTAGTAGAAGAAGAAGACTACTTGAAATTAATTTGTATTTTTCAGAGCCATACTAAATCATAGGCGTATTGGTATTATTAGAAGTTGGGGTTAGATTTTATTTATTGTTTACAATTTAAAGTTAAAGGCCCATGGTGGCAAAAAGCGCTTTCCGGCTTCCCAGAAAACGAATGAACTGAGTGCTCGAAGGTACATAACGAAACTGCCACAAATTTTCAGTCACGCTTTCGGTAATCAAACCATAAATATCTCGTTTTGTTTACTCAAAACAATGGCATATTTATGCACATATCTAAGTGATTTTATCCTCTTTTCAACAGGACAACAAAGTCGATTCGCGAATTTTGCAGAAAGAAAAGGTGCAGTCCCGGAAAAGAGGACAGGAAAAGCGCAAGACGACAGAAACACAGGCTAGCGACAAGGAATTTTTCATTTTCTCCGCCCGGTTAGCTCTCTTTTCCCGTTCTTGCCTTCTTCTGCAGACAAACTGGAGCGCTGTCGTCTGACATCTCTATACAGCTTTCGACTACATCCTTTCCGAAATGTCAGGAGATGCTTGCTGCTAAACTGAGCCTGAACGAGGGTTTTGTGTTTCTTGGGCTTTATTCCATCAAGTTCTAGAGACGGCTGACATGCCTAAGCTCTACTGGGCACCGGCTAAATTGTTACCTGGACTCGTCAAATGTCTTCGAGATCTCAAGTAAAACCTATCAACTTCACGACTTTTGATGAAATGTCTTCCTTACTCTTTGGACATATAGTTTCTAATCCCCTTTCCAAATAAAAGCAAGTTAAAAGAGTAAAGGGTAGATACCTAGCGCGCTCTGGTCTATAAAAATCCATTGTGGCTAACACCACGTATTTAGAGAGGCTTAGGATTCGAACCCCCCCCCCGAAGCTTCTGATAAGTTTCGTTCATTTAAATTTATATAGACAAATATGCACAGTTTTAATTAGATGACAGTAGCGCTATTGCTATCAGCACATTTACACACACAAAAAAAAAAAAAAATGTGTGTTCCGTTCACATGACTTTCACTTCATTTATTTATAAGCTTATTCTTCTATTTCATGCTAAACGAATAAACATTAGCAGAAACGGTTTTATTACTTAGTGCCTTATAAGTAGAAGGGAAATAAGGGAATACACTAGGTAAACAGACAATCAAATGTTTTAAAATGTGGTTATTTTGGGATTGAAATCCGTTTCTTTGCGTGGCCAGGAGTTGACAAGTTCGCGTATGAGAAAAATATAAGTACTTTAAAACTGAAACCAATAACAAGAAATATCTGAAAGTAAAAAAAAAAAAAGACGGTCAACTCCACGGAAAAAAATGTAATGTGTGTTTTAACGAGATGTACATTTTTTGTGAGTAAGTTTTTGGCCTATCTCTTACGGTTTACTAGTTATGCAACATTCAGCAAATTTCATCTAGAATAAACAGGTCTTCAGAAGCTATTCCCAGAAAATCCAACAGATACATTTTATTTGTGATGGAAACGGCTTTAATATGTGGTATTTTCATCAAAATCGTTAGTCATTTTTTAGAAAATCAACATTTTCGATTTTTTTTCCATGTAAAGGGTAGTTTGGAGTGGAGAGGTTTTCTTGAAAAGCTTCGTGTCGCATCCTTGGAAGATACCAAAGTTAAATACCAAGTGTGGTATTTATAGGTATTTTCATTTTTGGGCTATGCTGTCCACAGACATACGCGCGCACACACACACACACACACACACACACACACACACACAAACAAGCTTACACGCGGAGATTTTTCTAAAAATATTTTTTTTCTAGATTTGGGGATTCCTAAAACATATATTTCCGGTTAAATGTCGATTTTTGGGTGGAACACCTTACTTCCTCTATACACTATGTACATATTACGTATAGAGAAAGTAAAAAGAAGCATTAAAATATGTTTAGTGTAGCTGAGCACAGTGGCTTCAAAAAGCAACACCCAAATGACACTACCCAAATAAACAAAGTCTCGTAAATCCACTTACACGCCCTAAAAGAGGAAAACGTCTATCCTAGTCCTTGAATGCTAACAGCTACCCTGATTTTATGGAAATTACTTTACATGAAATCTCCATTTCCAAAGTATCGAATTCACGTGCATCTCCTTTCATAAAGTTGACAAGTAAAGCCTTTAAAAGTAGTTTTAAAAATGTTGTATGGTTTTCATCCGCGCCTTTTTATGATAGCGGCAGACGGCAATGAGTGCCCAGGACGCGGACAGGCGGTTCGTACTTATTTGGCTCACTTGTTACATTATCGGTACCCGACAGTGCTCCAAAAGTACTATCTCCAAGGGAGTGTTTGTGTGTTACTTGGAATACTCTGACAATGTAATAAGAACGGGTTCTATAAAATTAGCGAACATGAGAATCTAATAAGAATGTTTTGCTCAGTGTACCTTTTTTAGAGAGCTCAATCTAGATTTTCCTAAGAGAATCCCTTACAACAGAACGACGGTACCAACTGCTTTGTTTTAATGACACCGATCGTAATCCTGCCATAACATCGAGTATACTCGAACCTAGGCAAAACCGCTATATTTGACGACGACATAAAATTTACGGTGAATATGCTATAACTTCCTTTGATATCTGCTGCCGATCCATTGTTTCGCATTTTTATGGCTAAAGAGAATTCAGAAAGGAACAGTCATTTCCCTCAGGAAATAAATGCGCGGAGTTCTTTCATATTTGTTTTCAAACATGGCACATTCATAAAAAGGCGTACTTTTCTAGAGTTTACGTGCTATGATTTTTTGTTTTTAATATCCTCGTGGAGAGGAAAGTGTGGATTAAGTTTGCAGCCATGCGGCGCAATCAGCAACTGTGCGACGACAGAATGCATACAAACTATGCAACACCAATCTCGGCTTTATCTAGACGCACAGCGAGAAATATTATGGGGTTAGAGTCTGGAAACTTTTAAACACCAACCATTAAAAACAACAGCATTTAAATAAGGATCAAATGCTTGCAGCTCATTCTTCTTTCTCCATTACTGGGTTTTGAAGATAGAGTTAAAATATGTTTGCTGTTATCAAAAAAGGGCTATGAATTAAAGGGGATTTTAATACCAAAACGCAAACACAGCAGTTAAATCGCGAGTGTGCTGCTGATTTAAAAATTAAATCCAGTAATGGAGCTTTGTAAACTGATACATTTATCTCATAATGAAAGTTTGAGTTGTTAACCGGAAAGGAAGCTTGATAGCTTGTAACGAAAGGTAACGGAGCACAATCAAATGTAGTTTCTATTTGTAGCCCAACTTCATTTTACAAACGTCGTACAGTGATGCCAATAGCATGAATTTCGGGAGGAAATTGATTTCGTTATAAACACAAATAGGGCATTCGACACATTTCTATTCAATCTTGCTTAATTTTAAGTGTTGTAGTGCAAGTCATATCTACAATAAACATTACTTTAGAAACAAATTATAAAGTTTCTGAGATATCAATGTTTCTTAGGCGTTTCGACATTATTCTATGTAAAATCTGTTTTATTAGGCAGCCAAACACATCAACAAGAACTTTTTTTTTATTTTCTCCATTACATACCCAGTGAGACCAAGAAATTAATATTAAAAAATACCCAAAAATTCAATACTGGGATTTCACCGAAAATATATACAGAGTCTTCCTAAATCTGAAAAACAGCATTTATAGAGAAATGGTTCTATATGTGCGTGCTTGAGTGTGTATATGTGTGAGAACAGCATAACCCAAAAATCTGATGCGTTCCATTTACATGACTATCTCTACATCTCTGAAACAAATTAATGCTAAAAAGCATATTCTTCTATCTACTTATGACAATCGAGGTAAACATTAGGAGAAATTGCTTTAATTACTTGCGTCCTCGTAAGTAGAAGGAAAATAAGGGAATATACTAGGCTAAAACAATAGTCAAATCCTTTAAAAGCTGATTGCCAAGTGGCTGAAATCCGCTTCTATACAGGGCTGGGAGTTTACAACTTTCCGTGCGAAAAAAGTTTTAAGTATTTTGAATCTGAAACAACAAGGAATATCGTATATGACTTCAAATGTGTTTTAAGGTGATCTAATTTTTGTGTAATAAGTTATTCTTTATCTCTTACGGTTTATCAGTTACACAAAATTCATTCCAAAAAAAGAGGTCTTCAGAGGTTATTCCCACAAAATTCAAGATATATATTTTATTTGGCATATAAATATATTTAATATACGCCATTTTAATCAAAATCGTTATAGCCGTTTATGAAAAAAATCGAAATATTCTAAATTTTTTCCATGAAAAGCGTAGTTTGGAATTTTCTGAAAATCTTCGTGTTGCAACCTTGAAAGATATTTAACTTAAATACCAAGTTTGGTATTTTACTGGCTTTTCGCTTTTGAGTTATCATGTTCACAGACACACGGGAACACACACGGACCTTTTTCTAAGAATGCTTTTTTTGATAGAGGGGACACTAAAACATGTATTTCCGGTAAAATCTCGGTGTAAATTTTGGGTATACACTATCTCTATACACTAAGTGCATAGTACGAGTAGAGAAAGTAAAAAGGAATTGTCCATAAATACTAAATGTATGGCTTATAGCGATTCTTTCGAAAGCTTATTTCCTTATCCACTTCATTTTTATCAAGATAAAAATCTTGCAGAAATAGCTATATTGACCATTTCTTTATAGATACAGAGGGAATGAGATAGTCAAATATTTAAGAACTGGAGACTGCATGCTGACTTTACATAACTCTTACCTTGGAATCGCAAACAATAATTGAAAATCAACAGCACTTGAAAATAATGACAAGTACTGAAAACTTTGTACCATTAATAACGGATATCTCGGAAATGGCTTTGCCACAAAAAGATCACTTAAAATAAATTGTTGTTTTAAAGAGATTTAAAATTTTGTGTACTGGATTTGTATCTATTGTTTAACGGTAAAAAGAGCTTCACAGGTTATTTTCAGGAATTTCAAGATATAGAATTATATTTGTGATCTAAATATGTTTAATAAATATTTAAATAATATAATAATGTCCCATTTTTGATAAAATAAAACAGTTTAGAAAAACTTCCAATGTAAAGTATAATTGGCGGTAAGGGGATTTTCTCGAAAACATTTGTGTCGCATCTTTGAAAGATACCAAATTTAAATACCAAACAGGCATACTCACTACACACAGGGATTTGCCTGCAGGACTTAGCTGGGAATTGGCGTAAGACGAGGTCACAGCTGATTCAAAGTTGGAATGAACTAGCAGGATAAGCAAATACTTATGCTATGTCCTTCACATACACACACACATACACATACACGCCCACACACACATACAGAAAAACAGAGAGACACACTGATCTTCTAAAACTGCTTTTTTGGACTCAGGGTGCCCCTCCGGTGAAATCTCGGTATCTAAGTTTTAGATGGAATACCTTCTCTACTTACTAAGCAGTATATTGTGCATACGTGCTAGAAAACTTCAAAACGAATAGCGACTTCCCACTTAAGTAGGTACTTGAAAATTCAAACAGATGACAAAGAATATCTCGAAATTACTTAAGGGCAGAAATCACAAACGTTGCTGTTCTGCTTGATAGGATCTAAACCTGTGAGTATTGATTGAAATGTCCTAACTAAAGGAATGTTATTGCTTGCCGGGATGTTTGGAGAAACTGGGTAAAACGTCTGCTGGCATGTCATTGTGCGCGTTACGAACTCACAGCAGCAGAAGAAAATATGTTTTTAATATCACGAGAGCCTGAGACGAGAACCCGAACCTCCAAACTTTATTATAATGCCACAATGTGTATCTCCAACATTCCTCACTTCTTTCCACATATTTTCTCTTTAAAAAATAACAACTTTGTACGGGTTGTGTTACAGCAATTTTCCACATGGCATGTTCTGTTCTGAGAGAGGATTCCTCCACGACCTACTCCCGGCTGCTGCAGGAAAACACTTTAATTGAGCACGGCCGGCGGAAATCAGCAAACCCATTACATTTCCACGATGAGGTATTTCCGGGTACCGCTTACCCATCTTAATCACTCCCTCCACATTTCTTTTCCACCTCTTGGGTCTGTCCTACAGATGTGTGTTTAAAAAGCCCCAGCTGATGAAAACGACGTGGTAAAAACACACGAATATTCAAACTATCCTACATATTGTCGTTTACATTTTGACAAACTGAAGTCTGAATAACTTTTTTGTCATATTCAGATACTTACTTTATTTTTATAAAGAGTTTACAATCTGTTCTTGTAAAACTTGTGTTTCTATCTCCATCAAGTTAATTGAGATAAGCATTTGTATAAATATAAGGTTATTCAAAAGTAATTTCAAACTTTAAACCACTATACATAATACAAGATTTGAGATAGGATAAAAAAAAAGGCAGATGATGGGGTTTGATTTTTACTTTCTCTATTCGTACTATATACATAGTGTATAGAGAAGGTATTGCACTCCACCAAAAAAATCGATACCGAGATTTCACCGGAAATATATGTTTTAGGGTCCCCTGTATCCAAAAAAAGTATTTTCAGAAAAAGGTCCGTGTGTGTGTGAGTCCGTGTGAACACGATAACTCAAAAACGAAAAGTCGCTAAAATACCAAACTTGGTATTTAAGTTTAATATCTTCCAGGGATGCGACACCAAGATTTTGAGAAAAATCCCGTCACTCCAAACTACCCTTTACATGGAACTTTTTTAGAAAAATTTGATTTTCTAAAAATTGGCTCTAACGATTTTGATTAAAATATTGTATATTAAAGATATTTAGCTGACAAATAAAATGTGAATTTTTAATTTTCTGGGAATAGCCTCTGAAGACTACTTTATTCTGGGTCAATTTTACGGAATTTTCCATACCTGCTAAACCGTAAGAGATGGACAAAAACTTACCAAACAACAAATGTAGAGCACTTTAAAACACACAGATTATGTTACATACACTTTTTTCGTGGAGTTGATTGTTTTTGAGATATTCCTTATTTTTGGTATCACCTATAAAAAACTTATACTTTTCTCATACAGGACTTTGTGAACTCGTGTCTATACAAACAAAGGAACTTCAGTCACATAGCAACCAGCTTTTGACTATCACTTTAATCAATGTACTCCCTTATTTCGCTTCTTCTTACAAGAAAGTAAGTAATAAGGCTATTTCTGCTAATTATTTCTCGATTGGATGAAGTAAATATAAGCATAAGCTTTTTAACAATAATTTGTACAGAGATGTAGAGAAAGTCATGTGAATGGTACACAAGATTTTTTTTTTCAGCCCAACATTTTTTTTTTCAGTCCATGGGTTCATTTTTTTTTTTTTTTTTTTTTTTTAAGCTTGGCGTACTTTAACCTCGTTGCTTATATTGGACGCTAAATGAAATTGGTCAAATAATGATGAAATGAACACGGGCTACATGAAGCTTAAAGTTACTCGACATTCGTTTTCTCAGGAAATCCCGAAAAAAACCCTTATCTGGGTAACTCCCCCTTAACGAGATTCGAACTGGCGATCTGTTGAATGTGAGGCAGATACGTTATCCCCACACTACCCAGGCGGGCTATTAGTAATTTTATTCACACTACCATAAGATTTTGTAAGTTGCAAATCATATATCTACTAGTAAATAAGAAGGTCTTCACGATTTAAAAGTTACTCTATGATTTGACTTCATTTTACAATTAATCATTACTGGTCATTTATTTCCTCGAAGAATTCTACAATGTCACTGTAAATGGTGAATGATGTCATGCTACAAAACTTTGTCATCCCTAGAGTAAGAAATCATGATATGGAATACATTATCTTCATGCAAGATGGCGCTCCACCACACACACACACACATATATAAAAAATTGCTCTAACGATTTTGATTAAAATATCGTATATTAAAGAGATATTCTTACTAATAATGTGTATATCTTGAATTTTCTGGGAATAGCCTCTGACGACTACTTTATTCTGGATGAATTTTACGGAATTTTGTGTAAGCGGTAAACGTAAGAGATAGACAAAAACTTACCACACACAAAAAATGTAGAGCACAATAAAACACACAATTTATGTTATATACATTTTTTTCGTGAAGTTGATTGTTTTTGGTTTCAGCATTGAAAAACTTATACTTTTCTATACAGGAATTTGTCAACTCCTGTCCATACAAACAAAGGAATTTCAGTCACATAGCAACCAGTTTTGACTATCACTTTAACCTATGGTGCTCCCTTTTTTCGCTTCTACTTACAAGGAAGCAAGTAAAAAGTCTATTTTATCTACTTTTTTCTCACTTAGTATGAAGTAAATAGAAGCATAAGCTTTTTAACAAACATTTGTTGCAGAGATGTAGAGAAAGGCATGTGAATGGAAATCATCAGATTTTTTTATTAAAAAATGAATTTACACAGTAAAAGATTTTAAATAACTATATAAGCTATAATTTTAATACAGCGCAAATATATCACTGTTATTGTGTATAATAACCGGTATAAATTTCAATAATATATATTAGATAATGTGAATTTTCCAAATTTCACAGATGCATCCCCTTAAAATAAGTTGTACCTACGTTTTAAATATATCTACATGTTTGAGTTAATATTTTTTCAATCTCTTATTATTTTTTATGTACAACGCTGTATAAAACTTCTTCCGAATGAAGAAGTCCCCATATGCTACTCCCAACAATTTAAGATATTTATCTATTTTATTTGGCATATAAATAAAGATCTTAAGGGGCCCAACCTGTGCAAATTGATCAAAATTCTATAAAATTTTATTTTTAATATGGCTTAGTTATTTTCAGCTACTTGCAGTTTAAACACTTGTTATGTGATCTTTTAAATGGAAGTTTTAATGGTAACAAATGACACTTCAAATATTATGAGGCACAATTCTCTAAATACATTTTCAAACACATGCAAATGTTCAAAATGCTCCTTGCGGTGCACATCTCAACCACTTAGTATCACAATAAATAAAAATTATGGTATTTCTATTAACAAAATTAATCGATTTACAAAAATTAAGAAAAAAAATAAGAACAAAAATTATGAAAAAAATTAGAACAAATAATTTATCATACCTTTTCCTGCAGTAATATATAATTAATTTGAAACTTATACGGTAATTTTCTTAAAGCGATATTCCAAGAAAATAAACATGAAGCTTTGTTACAAAATTTTGAAAACTGAAGTGCAAGGAGTTGTATTTTTTTTTTGGTACAGTAGTTAAATTGTTTCTCAATATCTACTTGATAAATTAGTTACACAGACCGAACAATAGCGGTATGTGGAGAAAAAAAAAACACCATAATTACTTTAGAAACATTAAATTTGAACATTTCACCTTTATTGTATTTAAATATAATGTATTTTAATCAAGCGCGTTTGCAAGTTTTGAAAATATAAAAGACAGCAAAATATTCCATGTAAACAGTAGGTAGTAGGGTTGGAATAAAACTTACAACTTGTGAATACCCAAAATGTATACTCACACATGAACCGCTACTGTTACAATATACAAAAGCCTATAAGAGGGGTGCCCATTTTGCGTTTGGTGCTCGGAAACACATTAAACATTTAACTGAGTTCAGCAACCAATTAAAATTTCAGTGTTCGGTCTACCACATA
The DNA here is from genome assembly GCA_030762935.1 of Hymenopus coronatus. Classification (NCBI taxonomy): domain Eukaryota; kingdom Metazoa; phylum Arthropoda; class Insecta; order Mantodea; family Hymenopodidae; genus Hymenopus; species Hymenopus coronatus. Next base: position 107,596,839 of record CM060890.1, read on the forward strand.
GGCATCATCTCTCAGCGGTAGAGGGCAATGTGGTTGCGGCATAAGCCCATTCGCACGTGGGCAATAAGGCCCAGAGGAAATGTAACACATCTAAGCGGTGTTAAGTGCTTACAAACATTCATACTCGTATCATCAATGTTTAATTTTAACCTTCATGACCAAAACAATTTCTATCAGAGGAACAATAAAGAATCCATAACCTCAAAAATATTTTAAAAAGTATATTTCCAGAAGAAGTATCGCAAACACAGGTATAACATTACACTTCATATGTTCGCAATAATTGGTGATTCTGGTAATCAGTGGACATTTTGGGAAGCAATCCTAAGGTTTCCGTATAAACCACTTTTAATTTTAGCAGATTTTAACTAAAAATGAAATAGCCCATTACGTTTCTTCAAAGTTCCTGGTGTAAAATTTAACTCCGTAGATGCAGCGGTTTTCCTAAAAATTGGTTGGCATCATGTTTCATTAAATGCACTATGAAAGAATGGCCCGACGAAACAGCGACGCTAATAAGCAATCCCGGTAGGAGACGAACCTAAATTCTGGCACAAAGTGCGATTATTTTGCTTTTATGTATAGAAACAAACATTTATTTAAAAAAACATTGCCATTGGTCATTAATATCTCGGGAATGAGTTGGTGTTAATGGCAACATCATGGCCTTAAAAGGAGGATAGATTTATGTGATGTCTTTTACTCCACAAGTCAACCTTGTTTGAAAAGCTGACGAAACTTATTGTTTTCGAAATTCACCGTGATTGTATGCATCACATGAACTTGCTGGATGCTAATCTGAAAGGAAGTTCGGATAAGGGTGGGGTTCCGCCTAAGCACTTTCTATATCGCCTTTTATAACCTGACTCGCTCCTACAGCAGTCTCTCGCGCTGCATGAAACAGATTTAACCAACGAAAGTGAAATTCGGCTATTTTGAAGGTTTTATATTTTGTAAAATATAATTCCAACATGCTCCTCGGAGGTATCTCGTAGCATTAAGGTCGCTAAAGGTGCAATGTGAAGTATCCTGACAATTGAGGCATAATTTCCAGCGGTATTAATCTAAAATTATTGAATCAATTGGGAAATGTATACAGGTGCGCCGATCAGTTGACAACAGTGTTTGATTTTTTGCAATTCTACAAAAAAAAAATATTTTAAATGTTGCGGAGCATGCAATATTATATCGCTATGTTATTGATGTTACATGACTGCACTCCAGAGGTATACATCGATGGCGTTTGTATGCTCAATTTGCCTCGCAGTATTTATTGGACAAACACCAGCAGTGTGATGGTTCATTAGCCATAACTAGTATTCCCCACCATAACAGCTTCAAATTGCGTACCACAACCTCTACAGACCACTCGGCATCAAGCTTTACCTCAACGTGCTGCAATAATGGATGTATTTGGATGTATTTGAGAAGTTTCAAAATTTAAACATATGTATTAATGTATGATGTATGAGTACTTTAAAGGAAAGAATTGCTTAAATTTTTTATCATTAGTATCAAAGTTATGGTTTTAAAGGCATAACATTATACCATTTCAGAAGGATAACTCTTGCCTTGCCCTATTTTGAGGTTACTTTCTTTTACTTTTCATACTGATTTCATCAAACTGGGCTCGTATGGAATGAATGGTTTCAAGCATGAAGAGTGTGATACTTGAATAATAATATATTATATCATTAGAGGACTTACCCATAAGATTAATCGTTTGTGTTCGTACATTGATCAAAATATTATAATCTAAAATACAACTCTCAAGAGTTAGCAGCACATTCTGTGGAAAGAAATCTTTATTACTAAAGAATCTGGAAAGGTCTACTATACTAATTTAAAAATCACACGACTTTCGGTAACTATTCTTGCAAAAACTTATTCTCTCATCTTCATGCTAATTGAGATGCACATTAACAGTAATTATTTCATTATATATTTCCTCGTAGGTATGAGGAATAAGGGAATGCAATAGGCTGAAGCGATATATGACCATATTGAAATTCCGTTCTCTCTGCATTGCCAAGATGAACAAAAATTGTTAATGATTTTGCAATTGAGAAAAGTACAAGTGTTGGAAAATGTATACCAATAACAAGGAATATTTTGAAAATAGTTAAATTCATAAAAAATGTATTTGAGAAATTGTGTGCTTTAACATTTTCAATGTAATAAGATCTATCTTGTACTGTTTTCCAGTAATTCAAAATTAATGAAGAGGACTTCAGAGCCTAATCCCAGAAAATTCAAAGTATACATTTTATACGCAATGAAAACATGCCATCTCTCAATATCTAACATATGAAATAGATTCGTTAGAGCAAGTTTTGAGAAAATCAAAAATCCTAAAAATATTCCTTATAAACGGGTAGTTGAGGTAAGGAATTTCTTCAAAATCTTGGAAAGTACTGAGCTCAAATACTGTTTCTCTTTTATTGTATTTTTACTTCCTCCATCATATATGTATAATATACACAGTAACTCGGGAATATACGTTTTACGATCCCACGCGGGGATGTGTGCGGACGGCATAACTCAAGAATGAAAAGTCGGTTAAATATCAAACTTGGTATTTAAGTTCAGTTATCTTCCAAGGATGGAACACAAAGATTTTCAGGACCAACACCTTCAACTGCCGTTTACATTGAACCCTTTTCGAATTATTTGATTGTTTGTTCTCAAAAATTATTAATGATTTCGATTAAAATAACATGACAAATGAAATGTATGTCTTGAATTTGCCGGAAATAGCCTTTTAAGACCTCTTCACTGGATGACTTTTGTATAACTGGTAAACCGTAAGAGATAGACAAAAAATTGGAATACCAAAAATGTAGCTTGTTAAAACAGACAATTTATGTCCAGTACAATTTTTTAAAGAGTTAATAATTTCCAAGACATTCCTTATTATTGGATTCAATTTTAAAACATTCTTTTCAAACAGCAAGACGTCCGTGATTCTTTCGTTTTACTCCTGGTCATGCAAAAAAGAGAATTTCAATGACAATAGCATAACGATAGTTTTTAAAAGTGACATCGCTTTAGACCAGTATATTCCCTTATTTCCTGCCAACTTACAAGGAAGTAAATAATAAGAAAATCTGCTAATGTTTATCTCCATTAATGATGTAGATAAAAGAATTATCTTTCTTAAGAATAGTTTGTTTCCAGATCAGGTAGACAAAGTTATGTGACATCAGATTTTTATTTAGGGATTCTCAATATATCCGATGAAATAGCCATATAAATTTCTGGCTGGAAATATAACATTTCCTGTAATTACTATTCGCAATAGAGACAGTAAAATAGATATACCTATATAATACTCTTTATACAACCAGAAAAATGATTGAGGTAATTTCTTCAAGCTAAGCGTATTTAGCATTAGATTGTTACCATGGAAAAATCTAATTTTTAAGAACCTGAAGTATGTCAGTTTAAATGCCTAAATAATATATTTAAACTCATTTTGAAGCTTTTAAATTAGATTATAATGTCTGAGAAAAAAATCATTGTAAGTTAAATACTTATAATAGTCTCTGAGCATTAGGATAAATATTAAATATCGCTGATGTTTAAGAATTTTAAGCTGTACTTACCCCTTTAAAAAGTACAGCTCTACTTAAGAGCCGCCGTAAAATACGATCTGAAACACTAAGTACCTCTTAAGAGAAAGGAGAGGATAAAAAAAAAAAAAAAAAGAGCATAGGATTTCGAGCGCATATTCTTTCCTCGTTCTTGACATTTGAGCACCTTAAATTCTTCTTATACAAGTGAAAAATCCTAGCGTTTAAGAATATCACAATATACTGCAAAATACAGTAACTCTTCAACATTTACAGCTCCGATTTCAAGTGAGTGACTTTATACTGGATTTTTTTATTTGTCCCCTGCTCCCCATTCGTAAGCCAAATTATGTTCTGCTCAGTTCAAAATACACCCACGCGCACACATGCCTACAGCTAATAACAATTCTTCTGATAGACTATAAACCTTTCTAAGAAAATAATGTAACTAAAGCTGCATAAAACTAGAATAAGAAAATGATTATTTTGAACATTTGAAAAACACATTCTCCTGTAAATTTGTAAGTTTGTGAAAAACTTATTTCTCTACTACATATAGTAAGTAGGGGAAGAGTAAGTTAACTATTGTATTCCAGCCGAAATTTCAAAATCGAGATGTCACCGAAAATAAAGGCTTTGAGGCCTCTTAACACAAAAAAGCCTAAGTATTAGAAAAAGTTCTAGGTGTGTGTGTGAGTAGTGTGTGTGTGTGTGTGTGTGTGTGTGTGTGTGTGTGTGTGTGTGTATTTTTTCTTTTTTCTTTTTTTTTTGTGTTACATACTGAAGTTTGAATTTAAGTAGAATATCTTCCAAGGACGCGACACAAAGATTTGCAAGAAAATTTCCCCACTCTAAACTTCTCTTTACATGAATTTTTCGATTTTAGCAATGGCTCTTAACGATTTTGGTTAAAGCATCATTTTATAAAAGTATTTAACAACAAATGAAATGGCATATACATACATGAAAGGAAAAACATTGTATTAGATGAGAAACCACCGCAACATTCGCCTGGCCAGTCCAGAGAAATCACGTAAAACAAATTGGGTCAGAACTCCAAACCTACCAAATGCAAATCTAACACTTTGCTTGGTCATTTTGAGCGTTATTTTTTAAAACGGTAATGGTCGTCCTTTGTTTTTCAGAAACTAATGCGAATAGGAATAGAATAGAATATATCGGTCTGTATTTTATACAAGTCCACCATTATACATTTAGAATGTGTGTATTACAGCAGTATTTCCCAGTTGCAAGGGTTCTAGTAAATATGTATCAGTATTAACGGGAGATGGGGAGTAAAATAACATTTTCTATGATTTTTTTTAACAAAATAACGTCGTTTAACTGGTAGTTTATGCCAGACGGTGAATGAAATCTTTGAAATGATACTCAAATAGCCATGGAGCTAAAAGTTACTCGAAATTCGTATTTTCAGAATACGGGAAAACCCTGGAAAGAAACCTTATCCGGGCAACTCACTCTAACTGAACTTCGAACTCCGGACTCTTGAATGTGAGGTAGCCAGACTATCTCCACACTACATAGGCCAGGCATTTTCTGTGTATTATTTTTAAATCGGATACGAAAAAAAACGATAGTGAGGTCATGTTTTTAAACATTAATTAGCTTGATACTTTCCGGGAAGATTCCATTACTTTTCATCCCGATTATTAGAAAAAGTACACGTTGATGCTTGTTTGTTATATTATACTCGTGAGCGTTGATTCTGGATGCCCCACAACGAGTGTCATATCGTATCAATTTTAACAGGCGTGCTTCACATTTCAGTCAAAAATTAAATGAAAATAGCTAATATGCGCATATAATAAAAGTAGTAAAATAATTTTATTCAAAATCAGGCATTTATATGCGCAAGCAAAGCAACATTAAATCAATCACTACGACGTGATTTGGAAAGAGCACACAGTGTTTGCATAAGTTTCAGTAACGATGCAGTGAATATACAATTCGCATAAAAAATGCATGCTATACATACGAATTATCAATTGACTGCTTTTGCATAAGTGGCTATAAACTGCACTGATATTCTACGGAGCGTACATACATGCAACATTGTGCATAATGTAGACTAGGGTGATTCTGAGTGAAAATGCACTTATTATACTGTGATTACTATTAAACCAAATTTCTCAGATGCGATTGGCATTAGCGATCAATTCCTGGGACCTGTTTCACAATATTTACAATTTACAATTAACAAGTACAAGTATAAAAATGTTTGTAAACTCGTTTCACAATAAAGTTTGTTTGTTAACTTTTAAAATTTGAGAAACTTTATTAATTCAAATAAACATTTTCAATCTTGCATAGTACTATTTCCAAGCATCACCAACCACACATTCCAAAATCCACTGAAGATCCTTGACAGCTACGAAATTTGGGAAAAATCTACAGTGTGCAAGATACCTTACTGAAGTTCATACCAATAAATTTACCCACACAATAATGGTGATATTTTATCAAGAATCAAAGTAACTTCCATGGATATTAAAATAATAATTTGCACTGTCTAAATCCATTGTTATAATAAAAATGAGTCATGTGATGCATTTTTAAAACTATTAAAAATTCAAGTTTTGCATTAAATAAGTTTATAAAGAAGTCTATCATATTGTAATTTTTAAATTAACCCTATTTTATTAGAAAAATTAGTACTTTCGTTCTCTACAATACTGTTCATATTTAAAAACAGTTTACTTCTCAAAATTGGAGCATTATTTAAAGCATCTGATGTGTTCCATTCACATGACTTTCTCTACATCTCTGCAACAAATAATTGCTAAAAAGCTTATGCTTCTATTTACTTAATTTTAATCGAGAAAAAATAGCAGAAATAGACTTATTACTTTTTTTTTTTTTCATTTATATAGCCCCCTTTAACATCTATGGTCATATCGGGAGCTTTGCACTTGAAACAACTCGTTGTCAGTAGGTTTAAATCAAGTCTTATTACTTGCTTCTTTGTAGGCAGAAGGGAAACGGGAGTACTATAGGCTAAACTGATAACCATAAGCTGGTTGCTATGTGACTGAAGTTCCTTTGCTTGTATGGACAGGAATTTGTATGCGAAAAGTGTCATGTTTTCAAAGCTGAAACCAAAAAAAGAAATATGTAAAACATCAACTCCACGAAAAAAATATACATGACATAAATTGTGTGTTTTAATGTGCTCTACATTTTTTGTGTTTTAAGTTTTTGTCCATCTCCTACGGTTTAGCAGTTATAAAAAATTCCGTAAAATTCATCCAGAATAATGTAGTCTTCAGAGGCTATTCCCAGAAAATTCAACATATACATTTTATTTGTCATGTAAATATCTTTAATTTTTTACATTTTAATCAAAATTGTTACAGCCACTTTTAAGAAAATCAAAATTTTCGGAAAAAGTTGCATGTAAAGGGTGGGGGGATTTTCTTGAAAATCTTCGTGTCGCATTCTTAGAGGATACCAAACTTAAATACCAAGTTTGTATTTAATGGTAATTTCGTTTTTTAGTTATGCTGTCCACAGACACACACACGGAATTTTTTGTAAAAATGCTTTTTTTGGATTCAGAGGGACCCAAAACATGTATTTCCAGTGAAATCTCGGTATCGAATTTTTGGGTACATTACAATACCTTCTCTATACACTGTGTACCTAGTAGATGCGTGTAGAGAAAATGAAAATATATATGGCCATTTTGAAATGTACTTTTGAGAGGCACTATGGAATTTTTGAAACACGTTGGTAAAAAACTTGCATCGCCCGGAATATTTTGAGCATTAAAAAGTTTTGAAAATAACTTTGCGAGAAAAAGAGGCATATATTTGGGCGTGCCTATTAATGAGCATGCTTCAGGCCATTTATAACTTGAGCTAATTTGTACTTAAAAGTGCTGCTGGGGGGAAAAACGATATATTTAACTTAAATTTTAAAGTTCATAATTTATTTTTTCATAATTTTTCTTCAAATTTCAGATGCATCACATTAAGTATCATATCTCTAAGCATACTCCATAGGTATTTTTTGTTTCCTTCAATCTAAAACACGTGACCACGATGTGGCCAAGTGGTTAGACAGCTCACCTCTTACCTAGGCGGCCCGTTTTCGATCCCAAGCGACCGCATGTGGGATTTTAGTGGACAAAGCAGCGCAGGGGCGGGTTTTCTCTGGGTTCTCCAGTTTCCCCCGCCATCATATTCCACCGGTGCTCCATCTTCTTTTCATATATCATCGGTGTCATCGCCTGCGCAGCCTTACTAGTAAAAGCGGGCGTTAAACACTATAAAAAATCTGAAACACGTGATGTAATGCCGTTTCGTTGTATTTGGGAATTACAAGACGTCCGATATCGAGAACACGCAATTACAAATTTTCGATTTGATGATCTGTGATTTGATATGTCATTTTAGCTTTGCGATAATTGATCTAAGCGTGAACGTAGGATTTTAGTTTTCAACATGACGTTTGACTTATATAGAATTCCTATTTTATAGGAAAATAGGGACAAATGAGCTAATAATTACATTAGCATATATGTTTGCTTTGGCTAGTTCCCATTCAGTGCAAAACAACGAGGTTATTTTGAGGTTAAGGCTCCACTAGTGCATGTAGCATGCTGGAGTCGCGGTAACGGGTGCGACATGCATTCGAGAGGCCCAGATCGATTCTCGGCGGACGCCCAATCTGATCAATGGTTTTTAGTAAGTATTCCCGGGTACCAAGGCTAATGCTGGGTGATTTTTTTTTATCCCTCGTTTTATCCCTCGAATTTCCTGGCCCTCAAAATCCCTGCATTACGATTTCATTCATCCTTTTAAAAGTTAGAAGTATCACGATGGTGCTTCGGTGAGGCGTGACAAGGAAAAAGGATGCTATCTGGAACTGTCACCATTTCCCAACCTTCGGCTGGGGGTCGGTCAATAAGAACCGCTCGTTGGGAAACGTTTGAACATAAGCATGATGCCTGCCTATGCGACTGTCGGGGAGTCTCAGTAGGATTCTGCCATCGCTCCTGGCTCAGGCCACCCGGCGTCACCTCACTTCATGCCTCCCTCCCATGGCTCCCTGTGGGGCACAGGTACAGAAACCTCAATGGTTCGGTGTTGAGTACGTATCCTGTCCTACTTAATAACTGCTATTTAAAGACGATTTCTTCCACTTAATTTAATTTTAAACCAGTAATCTAGTGGAAAAGCCTTTCTGAAATCCATTTGAGGGGAAAACGTTAACATTCCTCGTTCTCTTAAGCGGAATGATCCTCCCTATTGTCTTAACACCTGAATTTGTTAGTCTTGCCACACAAACCATATGAGGTTAGACCTCTTCCAAATCCCAAAGCTGCTTAAGCTTATCTGTAGCTTCAAGATCCCATAAACAAGTTGGTGTACCTGACGCGCTAGAGTGGCTGCGTGGAATACTAGATGAGAACGACATGGTAATCTACTTCCGGAACGTGGAGCAGATTGCGGGGGAAGCCATGCCGAGTTAAATGTATAGTCAATAAGTCGCCGAACCGCGACCAGCTACTATCTCTCGCCACTTCTTGCTAACAGCGCTGCCGACGTGACTGGCATTCTCACCCCATTCTCCTTTATTTTGTGTGTTTTCAGAAAATGAAACAGGAGAGTGATGTTCTGAGTTTAGTGGAAATGTAATCTAGCAGCCATACGACCAACCCTTGTATCTCTCATCGAGTTGGAATAGAAATGTATTGATATTTTAAACACAGTGAGATTACTTTTCGGGCAAAAAGTTCTCTTACGGGACCACATGTTTTCATGGTACGATGGATCTGCAGATAACAGTCTAAAAGATGACAGTGTACACAGCAGGACCGCTCTACAAGGGAGTAGCAAATTAGCGCTACCCACGAACATGCTCTAACCAGCGAAATATTCCCTAATAAAATCCTCCAGAAATCTTAAATATCTGATGTGTTCCATTCACATGACTTTCACTACATCTCTGAAACAAACTATTCCTAAAAAGCTAATTCTTGTATGCATCGAGATAAACAATAGCAAAAATGTTTTCAACTAGAAGGGAAATAATGGGATACGCCAGACTAAAACGATAGCCAAACCTTTTAAAAGCTGGTTGCCATGTGGATGAAATCCGTATCTTTGCATTAGTATTTTAAAACTGAAACCAATAGGAAGAAATATCTAAAAAATGGTCGACTGTACGTAACAAATGCATATGACTTAAATTCTGTGTTTTAACGAGTTCTACATGTTTTGTGTAGTAAGTCTTTGTCTATCTCTTACGGTTTACCAGTCATGCAAAATCCAGCAAAATTAATCTAGAATTAGGTCTTCAGAATCTATTCCCAGAAAATTCAAGATACACATTTAATTTATCGTGTAAATATCTTTAATATAGGGTATTTTCATCAAAATCATTAGAGCCATTTTTGACTAAATCAAAATTTTCGAATTTTTTTCATGTAAAGGATAGTTTGGGGTGGGGAGATTTTCCTCAAAAACTTCGTGTCGCAGCCTTGGAAGATACTTAACTTATACACCAAGTTTGGTATTTTACCACCTTTTCGTTTTTGAGTTATCGTGTTCATAGACACACGGACACACACACGCCCGGACCTTTTTTCTAAAAATGCTTTATTTGGGTACAAATGATCCTAAATCCGGTGAAATCTCGCTATTGGGTGGAATGCAATACCTTCTCCACACACTACGTACATAGTAAGTGTAGAGAAAGTAAAAAGCCGTTATCTATAGGAGACTTGTATGTCCAACTGTGCAAGCCGGGTTAGCAAAGCCGATGATACTGGGATATGGAACCTTGAGGGAGAGGTGCGGAGGGAGAAATTTGGAGGTCTGGCTTCGTCAACTGAGGGCATTAAGAGGTGTATACGCTCAGAGGAACACGATATAAAACAATAGCTCCACCCAAGACAGTGCTGCCAATTAATATTTTTCCTGCGCCTCGCAAGGCAAGTAGACTGGGAAAGATTCCATTGGACTAGCTGTCCTTTTAATTACGGAAAAAAAAAATAACAACAATACTGGAATTAATATTCCTGTTCTGAACGAAGTATAACCCGGGCTTCATAACTTTGAACTTTCTCCAGCAACTATTTAATGTATACTATAAGTTTTACATGCCCCCCAATCAACACCTCTATTCTCGGTGATAAAGCAGATGTTATCTGGGCTTCGTGCCTTCTTTATGTTCACGTAGTGTCACTAATTTATGGAACCCAACATTAGCGCCAGGATTCTTCCAAATGTAATAGAAGTCGTGCTTAGAAGATTTTAATACTTAAAAGAGAAAAGAACAAACGCTACGGCGTGTCTGTGGGCAAGAAGCCCTTGAGACGAGGAAAAGTGAAATGGCTAGGATTACAGCCTGTCTCCTTAGTAAATCCCTTAACGGAGAATCTGTGTTCAGCGAGGTAATGGACGAGGACCTCTGGATTTACAGTACGTACTACCTCTTCCATCTGGAAAAGCAGATAAATGATGGGAATAAGAGTGGTTTAAAATGGCACTATTCAATTTGCCTTAAAGCAAGCTTCTGTCCTTTACTTGTTCATCCTACATTTGAACTATTATTCATCAAAATAAACAATACAACAAGTTTGGTATTTAACGGTCTTTTCGTTTTGGAGCTATACTGTCCACAGACACACACACACGGACCTTTTTTCAAAAATGCTTTTTTTTTTGGATTCAGGTGGACCCAAAACATGTATTTCCGGTGAAATCTGGGTGTCGAATTTTTGGGTGGAATACAATACCTTCTCTATACACCATGTATATAGTATCTACGTGCAGAGAAAGTAATAAGAATAAAGTTTAAGTAATTAAATTGAGAATGAGCGCTTATGCTTACATTTCCAATGCTTTTATTGTATATTTTAATGTGCTCGAGTGCTTTCTGCAAGGCTATCTACCCTTTAACCTAATATATGAAAATCCTAATATTTGCGTATCTGGGGTAAAAAGATTACATAAGGAAAGGGTTAGGCAAACCTTTTAAAACCTGGTTGACTTGTGAAATTAACCGAAGCTACAAATCAATAGTTATCTGATTAACTTAATTTCTTGAAAATAGCTTTTTATATTCAAAATGCTCCAAAATTACAATTTTTCACTAATTTGTTTCAAACATTTCGTACTGCCCCTCAAAAATACTATAAAGAAACTGAACTTATTGTTTTTTTAAAAATACTTTTCCAGTTTTGTAAAACCCAAGAATTCTGACTGCGTAAAATGGAATATTTTATACAACAGTTAGGAGTCAATATAAAAAGTCTAATATAATAAAATGTTTGTAAACTCAATTTACCATAAAATCTAAATTATTACGAGAGTATTTACTTTTAATAGAACAATGAATTTACACAATAAAATTATTTAAATAACCACGGAAGCTAAAATTATTTAAATAACAAAAATAGTTAAACATAGTATAAAATAATAAATAAAATCAAAACAGTTCATACTAATCTCAATAAAGTTCCTTCACAAACTTTAAATGATAAAAAAAGTCTTGTGTGTTCCATTTTCATGAGTTTCTCGGACTATTCTGTTACAAACTATTCTTACAAAAGCTAGTTCACTATAATAAACATAAGCATTAGCAGAAATGATCTTATTACTTAGTTCCTTCTAGATAGAAGGGAAATATGGGAATACACTAAGCTAAAGCAGCAATCAAATGTTTTAAAAGCTATCGTTATGCGATTGGGAGACTTATTTGGTTCTCTTTGCATGACCAGGATTAAAACAAGAGAAACGGCAATGTCAAATTTCCGTTTGAGAAAATTTGTAATTATTTTAAAACTGGAAACAGTAAGAAGGTATATCTTGGAAATGGTTAACTCCATAAAAAGTGAATACGACAAAAACTGTGTGTTTTAAGATATCTACATTTTTGTGTAATACGTTTTCCTCTATTTCTTACATGTATCATTATGCAAAGTCATCCAACTTGAAGGTCTTCATAGGTTATTCCTAGAAAATTCAAGATATACATTTCATTTATATCTATATACATAGTACTTAATAGGGAAGGTAAAAATACTGTTAATAGAGTATTCTATTGTGTTTTTAATTTATTTACTTCAAGTGTGAAGCGCAATTTTATTATAATTTACTTTCAGTCAGCGGATGTATTAATTTCACAGGGTTGTTACTGTATGTAATGATCGGCATAACATTTAAAGAAGATATTCATTTTATACGAGGACCATCCGGAAAGGACAGACGCTTTGCCATGACTAAATATCACAAAAATTATCAACACAAAACCTCATTTCCAAAGTTGAGTACCTTACTCTATTTTTCAACGTAATCGTCATTGCTATCAAGGTATTTATTGTCACGTGGTACCGGTTTTTCAATGCCGATGCTACACTTTTCTACCGCCAAAGAACTTATTCGTATGTTTGAATGCACAAAATTGTTAAGTCAATCTAATTTTAAAGGCAAATAACGCAAGTGTATAGTGATAATGCAATGAACGAAGCTTCACAGAGAAAATGGCGCATAATTTACAAGTACTCGCGAATGAGCCAGTGTGTACGAAAAAGACTGGAGTGGAAGTTTATCTATCGTTATGGAGGAGTTGAAAGCAAATGCTGATAAAAAACATTCAGAAAATCCGGTAAATAAATGTAAATGGCGTATTATTTATGGACGTTCTTTAACTGCTGTGGTTCTCAGCGTCCCATTCTATATTGGACGCGAGAGACCGCTTAATTTTGCTCAGAGACCTCTCTATCAGGCTTGAAGTTTTTTTACATGCCATAAATCTACGACATGGGACCAACGGCTTTACTTCCCTTCCGCAGGAAGTCATGCTAAGAATTTTTACATCCGAAAAAATCCATCGTCCTCCGCCAGGTTTGAACCCGCGACCTTGTATATGAAGTTAGCATGGTAACCATTACACCACGGAGAGCGACAGAGAAAAACCGGTGTTTCACTTTGGACACCGAACATGACTTTTAGATGGAAAAGATTTACCAGTCATGAAGACCTCAAAGTGGCAGTGGCATCTTGGCTCAGATCTTTAGCGGGGAAAGAGTACATCTGCGCTGAAAAACTGGTACCACGTGGCAATAAATACCTTGACAGCAACGGCAATTGCGTTGAAAAATAGAGTCAAGCACTGTAACTTCGTAAATAAAGTTTTGTGTTGATAACTTTCATTATTATTTAGTTATGGCAAATCGACTGTCACTTTGTGGATGGCCCTCATATATTGGATTTTCCAAACGCCGCAGACGCATTATCTTAAAAGTATAAATCAAATGCATATGTATATTTTTGCCCAACAGGCACTTCATTATATCATATATACTTCCATATTTCCATAGATATACAAAAGAACCAAAATTAGCTAGAAAAATAATACAGCATTGATTTGCTATTATGATACCAGAATTATTCTTTAATTTACCTCTAAGCACCGTTTATTGTAAAGCCTGCAGCCAATATACTTGGCTTCGCTATGTACCAAATGAAAAACACTTACCGCCAGAGGAATCATATAAGCGTGAGCTTTATTATTTAATAAAAGATGACGTATTTTCTGCATTTATTACTTTCTCTGCCTACATGTACTATGCCTACATAGTGTAGAGAGAAGGTACTGTAAGGCACCCAAAAATTCGATATCGAGATTTCATGGAAATACATGGTTTTTTGTTGTTTTGTATTTTTTTCAAAAATACAGTTCCGGAGTCTGGTCGGGACTCCGGCGCTGTACACCCCTTTTTACATTTTCCTAAATTTACTGTGTTTACTGGATGATTACTGTTTGCTGTTCCAGTACACACACACATATATGTACACATTTCACAAACATATAAACACCCATGCCCAAGGCGGGTCTCAACTGTTTTCGAAATATTCCGGATTATTTTTAAATTTTAAGTCACTCAAAAGTGTCTCAAACAGGAAGACATCTTTGCCCTCATTTCTCTTTTGTTCACTCCTGGAAAACAAAAATATTGGAATTTCAATTGTTTCATATAGCGGCCGGCTTTTAAAGGACGAGGCTATCGCTTTAGCCTGTGCATTTTCTTATTTCCCTTCTACTTACAAGGAACTAGTAATAAGATTAATTCTGCTATGTGTATCTTGATAAGCGTTATGTATATAACATATTTTTCTTTTGAATAAAAGGTGTGTTTGCCGATCAGCTGGAGGACATCATGTGAATGGAACACATTAGATGTTTTCCCTTCTACTTACAAGGATACCAAGCAATAAGGACAATTTCTGCTAATCTTTATATAGATTATTATGAAGTAAATAAAAGAATAAGCTTTCTAACAATAATTTGTTAGAGATGTAGAGAAAGCCATGTGAATGGAACACATCACATTTATTTTTCCACACATTATATGCGTCACATTTTAAGCTAAGCTTTGCGCAGTAAAACATCGAGAGTGCGTCTTCAAAACGTTATGGAAATGAAAACACATTACCGTTATAGTAATTAAAAACATAATTAATTTCATATCCCTTTTTATTTCCTGGGGTTGACTGTTTCCGAGATATTCCTTGTTGCTGGTTTTAGTTTTAAAATACTTAAAAATACTTTTCTCGTGCGGGAACTTGTCAACTCCTGGGTATGCAAAAAAAACGGATTTTTAACCCATAGCAAACAGCTTTTAGAAGTAAAAACTGAAACTTTCCTGGCGACGTATCAATTCAAAATCTTCTCGGGCTTCTAACTAGGTAAAAACTTGGCTTGATACCAACGTTTCGAACAAGTGCACTTCTTCGAAACGTTGCTATCAAGATTTTAAAAGATTTGACTATTGTTTTAGCCTAATATATTCCCTTATTTCCCTTCTACCTAGAGGGAAGTAAGTAATAAGACCATTTTACTAATGTTTATCTCAATTAGCATGAAGTAAATAGAAGAATAAGCTTTGTAACTATAATTTGTTACAGAGATGTAGAGAAAGTCATGTGATTTCTTTTACCACACGTCGTAGGCGTCACATTTTAAGCTAAGGTTTGCGTAGTAAAACATCTAGAGTGCGCCTTCAAAACGTTATGGTAATGAAGAAAGAGGAAATGAAATTAACGGAGCTTCCTAACACGGAGAATTATCTACAGCAAAGGAAATATCAAGCGACTGACTTTACACCCCGGAGGATCTTAAAACATTTACGTCCCAAGTCAGGATAGAACAGAGATAGCAGCAGGCTCATAACAAGACAGTTAAAATCTCCGTCGGCTCATTTTAATGCCCTGCAGCAAGCATTTGTTGCTTTTTTTCTGTCTTATTTTGCGAGCGGTTTTAAAACAATCCGCCATCATGAAGGACAACTGTGAACAAAAGCGACAAACAGGGGGCAATGGATTTCGGAAGTTGTACGTCATAGCGCCGCTGGCAATATCGACCAGCTGACTGGGCTGGAATCGATAACGATCCCGTGATAAATAAAATACTGTCTCGAACTGCAGGTCATCTGTCAATCAACAACGCGCATTCGCCGCAGATCTGTACCTGCTTTCCAGAGATTTGCAGCCTAACGTATCTAATTCAACTTCAAAACTGTGGGTGGAAGTACGTTCTATTACAAATGTGGAAGTTGCTTATTTTGAAGCAAAGTGCATAGAAATGTGTGAATATGTGTAAAACCCTGGAGATGTTTTACGCTTTACATTCTTCAGAACGGAACACCGATGATGCTTTCACTTCTGTTAGGAAATTCGCCCACGAAATTCGGTGGCTGTTTCGAAACGAATATAACAGCATTATAGCTTAAACCAGGTGGCTCGCGGCCCTTATTTAATATGTACAGATATCCTTCCCAACATTAAAAGAGCTTTTTCAGGTGCTGATATGCAAGAGGTCACCTGGTACTTGAACTAGTTCGAAATTTGAGTTCGCTGCTTAAAAACCCTTTTAGTTATGTTTTTATGTACTACTAAAAATTACCATTTTGAGATTAGGCAATGCTGAACAGCTGCTGTGTGACGCTCACCTACTTACATCTCAGAGTCTGCTATTGGCAAGCATGACTCATGAAAGCAAACGTTTTCTCCTTGCTCGGTATTAGCAACTTTGTCCTAGCTTTCAGGTAAAGGAGCACAGGGCAGTTACCTACTCAAAAGACTACTTTATGCCTCGGAGATGAATGCGAAGCATATGTACTTTGTCCTAACCACGAAATCTAACTAATAATAAACCCTTAACAACTTACTATAATATCAACGAGACCTTTTTGTCATAGTACAAATGTTTCATTTAGTATTACGATTTGAGGACAGTAGGAAATTAGTTAATATTATGACAATAAAGAAGATTATTAATTCAATTAAGGATATAGAAGTGAATATTTGAATTATTTATTCTAAATATTATTAGTACAAAAATCTTGACTCACTGCAAACAGGATTTAGTTTTGTGTAACCTGATCTAGAATCCTTCGGTAGTATTTGATAGTATTTCTATCCAACCTCAAGATCACTAATGTTAAACTGGCCCTAAAATATGTATCCCAGTTTACCTGCCCAGTTATTTCCTTTTATTCATTATCACTGTAAGTCCGGAGAATTGACAAGTTAATTCTATTACTGTTAGCATGAAAATATGAAATGTCTGTCTTACCCCTCCCCTTAGGATTAGTTTTGTGCTTTTCTAAACCAAAATTTGTTTTCGATCAGGCTGCAATGGAATCCAAGATATGATCTAATATGTAATAAAGACCAAGAACATTGAAATAAAGAAGACTATTTACGAGTATGAAATAGAAAGAATCACTTAAGTCCACTGTTCTCTGATGAACACGGGATCGCCCTCATTCCTTCCCTCTCTGTGGTGAAGAAAAATCACCACTTGCCTTTCACCTCTTGATCCCACCAACCATTATCCTCATTTTTTGTGTGCGAGAACTGGCTCTTTCCTTCGCTGTATCCGCTCTTCTATCTCTTTCTTATTTCACCCACTTCCCTCCCCGCCCTTGTAGTGACAAACCATTTGTAAACGTAAGTAACCTCTTGCAGAGAAGGCAGGGAGGGGCAAGGAAGATGGGTCAGGAAGGAAAAATAAAAAACGCCACCTGAGTCCAGGTCCTCCCTTCCTGGCTCCGTATTTGCACTTAAGGCTATTAACGCCTGAGGAATTCACTGCCTTTACTCTTCTTTCACATACTTTTCGTCCAGAAATACCTATATTTTAGAAAGTAGTGTTCTCTAGGGTTTAAAAAATCTTGTGGCTCCACTAAGATGACTTCCTCTAGCTGTTCCATATAAAACCTTCCTAATAAGCAATTATTTTTATTTATGTCAAAATAAACATTGCCAGAATTGATCTTATTACTTGCTTATTTGCACGTAGAAGGGAAATAAGGGAATACACTAGATCATATATTTTAAAAGCCAGCCGTTAAGTGACACAATTAAAATTCTGTTATCTTTGCTTGCTAGGTAAAATAAGCGAGAAAGACGTAAAAAGAAAGTACCTTAAAGCTAAAACCAATAACTCGGAATATCTCGAAAACGGTTATTTCTATAAAAAATGTATATGGCATAGATTATGTGTTTTAATGTGTTTATTTACACTTTACTGTTGATAGTTTTTGTCTATCTCTTATTAGATATTAGCTATAGCAATAATATACAAAAGTCATCCATAATGTAGAGGTCTTCAGGGGCTATTGACAGAAAATTAAAGACAGACATTTCCTTTGTCATGAAAATATCTTAAACATATGACAGTTTAATAAAAATCTTTAGAGTCATTTTTGAGAAAACCAAAATTTTCGAAAAACGTTCCATGTAAAGGGTAGCTAGGGTTGGAGGGATTTTCTTTAAAATCTTTGTGTCGCATCCTTGAAAGATATTGAACTTAAATACCAAGTTTTGTGTTTAACCGACTCTACATTTTTGAGCTATGCTGCCCACAGATATACACGCTTACACACACACACACACACACACACACACACACACACACACACACACACACACACACACACACGGTTATGTTTCTAAAACTGATTTCTTTTTAATTCAGGAGTCTCAAAACATATATTTCCGGTGAAGTCTCAGTATCGAATTTTTGGATGTAATATATAATACCTCCTCTATCCTCCATGTAGATATATTGTACATACGGACTAGAGAAAGTAAAAAATCTGAGATGTTCCATTCTCATGATTTTCTCTACCTATTCTGTCGGTCTGGGTAGCTCAGTTGGTTAGGCGCTGGCCTTCTAAACTCAAGATCGTGGTTTTAACCACGGCTCAGACCGATAGTTTTCAAGTATCTTAAAATAGACAGCCTCATGTCAGTAGATTTACTGGCATGTTAAAGAACTGCGGGACGAAATTTCGGCATACCGGTAGCGCTGACATGATCCTGCCAATTGAAAGCGTCGTTAACAAAAAGAATAATTTAATTTAACTCCCTATTCTGCAAACAAGCTTCTTACAAAAGAATAATCTTCTATCTACTTCATGATAATCGAAATAAATATTAATTGGATAGCCTAATGAGTAGAAAGGAACCTTTTACAACAAACCACAGCTAATTTTACCCTTAAGGATTACTTTGGGGCCAACTTTTTACTCTATATATTGTTATTTTGTATTGTCCAATTAGAATATTGGAATTTTGGATGCATTTTATAATAAAACTCAAAATTTGATGAAATCTATTAATTTTTGGGATTATGTCACTTCAACGCCATGAACACAATACTCCTAAATATACCGGATTTCGCCAATTTCGAGCCTCCTATTTTAAAAGAGTAACAATTCATTATATTTAATATTGTATGCAGTATAAAATAAAAATTACGATTTCTGACTACTCCTTTTATTATATTTTGCATCCGTAAAGAAATAAAGTACTCTCATATAATATAGGGCTGAAAGTTGCGGAAATCTCGTATATTTACGGTTATGGTGTTCATGGTATTGAAGTGAAATAATCCTAAAATTACTACATTTCCCTGAACTTTGAGCTACTTTTTGTGAGAGCAACAATTCCAATTTTCACATTCAGATACAATATAAAATATTGTACATTTAATATATTTTCAAGAGTTGGGTCAAATAGCCCATTAAGGGCCAAATTAGATCCAGTTTGAGGTAATAGATTCAAAAATGTGTTATGCTAACACTTCGGTTAAGAATAATCTTGAATAATGTAGAATTTAATGCAATATTAAAATCTGAAAGTTAATCTAGCCAAAAGTATCCAGAATTAATGCCAACTTTTTGATTTAGGTAAATTTTTGTGAGACACTTATATTGCACAATTCATTATAGATACAAGGATATTAGCGAAAGTCATTTTTGTAAAAACTGGACGCTACATGCTGGCCGTAAAATTGCACGCAATCGCGATAAAAAGTTGAATATTGAGAGGATTTTAATGACTAGATATAGAACAATTTATAACGGATGTTTCGGAAATAAATTGTTTTAAAGAGACCTCTACATTTTTATATCGGGCATTCTCCTTTGTTGCTTAATGGTTACCGGTTAAATAACATTAGAGACAGCGTCCGTGTTAAGAAGACCTCACAGGCTATTCTCTGAAAGTTAGCATACAAACAATACATTTGCCATGTAAATATAACTAATCAGGAGTCTTTAATCGACATCTTTAAAGTCAAATTGGAATAAATCGTAACTGCCGAAAAAATGTTCTAAGAAAGTCTAGATTGGGGAGGCGGGATTTTCTTTAAACTATTTGTGCCATGTTCTTTGGAAGGTACTGAAGTAAAATATCAAAGTTTGAGTTTATCAGACTTTTCGTTTTTTAATTATGCTTCTATCCCCCCCTCTCTCTATCTCTCTCTCCCTCTCACTCACATACACACAAGTACACGCATGCTTTTTTGTTTGTTTATTTGTTTGGTGGATTCAAGGTGTCTTTAACACATATATTTCGTTCAAGGTGTCTTTAGCACATATATTTCGTTAATGTATCCGTACAAATTCGTTGGAATTAATACTTTCTGTACATGTTATCTTCCCGTCAGGAAATGAAAATGTAGTTTCGAGTAAAACGCTTCTGGAACATTTTGGGTAAACTCCCTCCTTGATTATCTAATCGGAACACTTAAAAACGTTCGCACAATTTTCAACATCTACTTTCTATATATTAGGGGGAAAAAAATATGACGCGTTCCATTCACATGATACTCAATATCTATCGTGTAACAAATTATTTTTACAAAGCCTAATTACACTCTCTACTTCGTGCTAATCGGACTATAATTAGCAGAATTGGTTGTATTATTTGTTCCATCTGAGGAGAAGGGAAGTTAGGAAATACACAAGCCTAAAACAATAGTCAGATAACACATTGAAATGTCCTTCTCTTTGCATGACTAGCATGGAGAAGAGTGAATGACGGCTTCCCATTTAAAAAAAAATATTATTTATATATATATATATATATATATATATATATCGGAAAGGTTTGTTCTATAAAAATACAATGTCTTCCATTCAGGTGACTTTCTCTACATATTTGTAACACTTTTTTATTAAAAACCTTACTCTTCTATCTACTTCATGCTAATCTTAAATATGCATTAGTAGAAATGGTCTTATTACATGCTTCCTTGGAAATAGGAGGGAAATAAGGGAATACACAAGACTAAAGTGTTAGTCAAATCTTTTAAAAGCTGGTTGCTCTGTGGTTGAAATTTGTCTCTTTGCATTGGCAGAAGCTGAGCAAAGATTTAAGTATTTTGAAACTGAAATAAATAACAAAAAATAGCTCACAAATAGTCAACTCCACGAAAAAATGTTTATAACTAAAATTGTGTATTTTAACGAGATCTATATTTTTGTGTACTAAGTAGCTGTCTATCTCTTACGGTTTACCAGCTATGTAAAATTCAGCAAAATTTATCCAGAATTGAAGAAATCTTCCGAGGCTATTCCCAGAATATTAAAAATATACATTTTGTCATGTAAATATCTTTACTATACCTACGGCATCTTAATCCAAATCGTTAGAGGCAGTTTTGAGAAAATAAATTTTCATGTAAAATGTAGTTTCGGGTGGGGGATTTTCCTCAAAATCTTCATGTCACATCCTTGGAAGAAATGCCAAGTTTGGTATTTTACCGACTTTTCGTTTTTGAGTTATCCTGTTATCAAACACAAGGAGCTTTTTCTAAAAATGCTTGACCCTAAAACGTGCATTTCCGGTGAAATATCAGTATCGAATTTTTGGGTGGATTGCATTACTTTCTCTACCTACGTACCATGTAATTTTTTCGGAATCGGGGGATAAAATGCCTATTCCCGGTGAATTCTCAGTATCGAATTTTTGGGTGGAATGCAAGACTTTGTCTACCTGCGATGTACATTGTACATACGTGCTAGAGAAAGTAAGAATGCATTTGAGTAATTTATAAATATATTAATAAAACATAGGCCGAGTACTTAGACCTCTCGTCTCTCACCTAGACGATCTGGGTTCGATCCCAAGTGACCGCATGCAAGATATGGTGGACAAAGCGGCGCAGGGCGGGTTTTCTTCGGGTTCTGCGGTTCCTCCCGTCACCTCAGTCCACTGGTGTTCCATTTTCATTCCATATATCAGTGTCATCGCCTGTGGTGCCATAGTATTAAAAGCAGGCGTTAAACACTATCAAAGAACAAAAATTAAGAACAATAAAACACAGAGGACAGCGAAAGTCAAGTGAATGTAACACATCAGATTTTTAGGATTAATACAGTAACATCCCCTATATCCTCCAGATTAGATGCATTAATATATGAAATATTTCCCTGAATTTCGTCAACTCTGGCAACATATAAACAGGCCGAGAGTGAACTGAGAGCCGAGGTAGCTTTTGTAGATGCTGTGTTAACAACTCTGCTACCCCAAGAGATATCAATAATCAATACCTCATGGGCATCTGCCTTAGGCAGGAGGACAGGGCTGACATAGAAAGAGTCAACAAAAAATATACCGCCATTTGAGAATGAAATCTCAGATGCCCCATTCTCCAGAGAAGCAAGGAATCCTGTGCGCGTCGCTCCACTCAAAGTTTGCCCAACTTTCGTGTAGCTCTGTGGGAGCATGCTCGTATTGGTTTTTCTTTCGACGCCCCGCCGTCCTGTACAGGATCTAGCTTCTAAACATTCCTCCCCCAATGGCGCTTACGGTAGGTGCTAACTTTAAAAGTGTGTTTTGGCACTTCCTTAGCCTCTAATTTAATATTCATGCTTGCAGTTATGAGCTAAACACGGTGTGCCAACACAAGTCATTACTTTTTTAAACAAAATAAGTTGCAGAAGACACTGTAGAGCTTAACTAGTTCAAGGGGAGAAGAGTTAGTTTGCAAACACTGATTTTAAAACAAAATGTTACTACGTTGTCTACAACATGCACTGTAAGTAAACAAGTTATTACATTACACCCTAAAATTGGATGCCGAGATTTCCAAGAGGTTCGTGTGTACGTTGGTGACCACGAAAGTTTAAGAGATATGCAGACACTAAGGTTGATCAATTTAAACGGATTACACCATTGGATAACCACATTCTCTGCGAATATAACGGTGTATTATTTGGTCCCCCCCTCCTCCTGAGAGCGCAAGGTTTTCAACCCCTAGTGTGGTGACAGCCGGTTTCCAGAATTGAGGTGAAGAGAGAGCAATTTTGAGCGATGATTTTATATGATATTTAAAATCGGTTTAAATGAGACTCAAAATATTGTACGCTCACAAAAGGCTTTTCAGGACAGTGTGACTTCCCGTGCAATTGATTTTTGGTGGTTTCAAAAGTTTAAAAGAACCGAGCCTCATTAGGGGGCGAGGGGCGAGATTAGGAGTGGTCGTCCGTCTGCTGCAGTGACTAAAAAAAAAAAAAAAAAAAAAAAAATAGCTGCTGTGAAAATAATTGGGTGGCATTTAAGAAAATTGAGGTAACTATGGAGATTGGATCGCAGGCAGTTGTCAAAAAAAAAAAAAAAAATCGCATGGCGTAAGGGAGGTGACATCCCAGTGGGTGCCACGAGCAAAAGCTCATCCGTGTTGAATGGTGCGCAGAAATGCTGGCCAGAATAGATGGATGCAATATTCGGCTGATTTCTGACAGTACAACTGGTGATGAATCTTGGATTTACCAGTTTGAATTGAAACTAGCGTCTATCGGCTCTGTACATCTTTCCGGATGACGACCTTCCAACAAAAGTGAAACGTTTGTGCAGCCTCGGGAAGAAAATGTTGACCACGTTCTTCTCAAAAATCTTATCATTTGGCTACCATTCTTGTTATGAAATAAAGCACGGTTACTGCCCACTGCTTACCACAGTTTTTGAGAAGTTTTGTAAATTGCGGCAAAGGACAGGTCTGTGAGGAATTCTACTCCACCACGACAATGTCTGCACACAGAACCAATGAAACGATCCACCTTCTGAAGTCCATAGAGGTGAGGCTGATGACTCATGCCACCTGCAGTCCTGATTTGGCTCCGTGACTTTTTTCCCCCCCTACTGTGCAAAATCGTATGCATTGAAAGTGGTCGAGCCCTAAAGAAGTCATTGCAGTGTATGAAACTTAGTTTACACCTCCGAAAATAAGTGGAGGAGTGCTTAGAAAATGATTTGAGAGAATGACAAAGTGCTTAAAGTGTGGTGGTGAATACTTAAAAAAAATCCACCAGTCAGACTGATTTTATTGAGTTTAGTTTCTGTGAATCTCAAAACTAAAGTGATCTAAGGTATTTGCGTTCGTGTGTCTGTGAATAGCAAAATTCTATAAAGAAAATGCTGTTAAATACTAAACTTGATCTTCCAAGGATGAGACACAAGATTTTAAAGAAAATATTTAACCCCAAACTACCTTTTACATGGAGCATTTTTCAAAATGTTTTAGTTTAACAAAATGGTTCTAACAATTTTTATTAAAATACCATATGCTCAAGATATTTTGTGACAGAAGGAATGTCTTAAATTTTCTGAGAATAGACTCTGAAATTCTCTTAATTCTGAATAACATTTGCATAACTGGTGAACTGTAAGAGATAGACAAATCTTACCCCTTAAAAGATGCACATATCGTTAAAGCACAACATTATATCAGATACAGCTATTTATGGAGTTAACAATTTCCGAGATAATCCTGTAATGGTTTTAAATTTTCCAATTTGATATTTTCTCCTAACCATGCAAAGAGAATTGAATTTTAAAAATATCACATATCACCCAGCTCTTTAAAGATTTAACTATCAGTTTAGCATAGTGTATTCCTTTATTTCTCTTCTACTTACCACGGAGTAAGTAATTAGACAATTTATGTTAATGTTTACATCAATTAGCACGAAGAAGATAGAATCGGCTTTAGTAAGAAGTTAGTTGCCGAGAAGGTAAGACAAACCTATGTGAATGAAACACATTAGCCTTTTTTGTGTACCTTGCCTAAGGTACAGAAAATATTGCAATCCACAAAAAATAAATAAACAAAAATAAATCACATTGAAGCTTTATTACAAATATAATTTTGGATAAAATAAATTATTCACACATTTGCGTGTGTCTGAGTTAGTCTGTGAACAATATAACTGAAAAATAAAAGGTTGACCACGCACCATTTCCATATTCAATTTAAGGATGCAAGGATTTGTAGTTTCAGTCTCTATAACTGGACAGAAGAAGGTATAAACGTCGACTAAAATTCTAATGGGCTCTTTACAGACCTCTCATGGCAAGTTTTCTCAGTTTGGGTGTGCGCCAAAGAGTACACGACTCGCAGGGATCTGCCTGCAGTATGAATTGCAGCTCAGAATTGTGGTTAATCTACCTCCTCGGATGAATGAAGCGGCAGAAAACGCAAGCCCAGTGTATGTTAGTTACCATGTTCCTCTCCGAGTTCTGTCTGAGTATTTGCGAGTACTCTCACTCGGCTAACATATTTGGAATAGCCTACTTTAGAGGACACAGAATAGGACAGTAGGTGAAATCCATCCAGTAGACGGTATGAGACAGCCGCCCATTTATTGTACATGAACCAGCACTTACACACCAAGATCTCTAATTTTTGGGAGTCAATTTTCAAAATTGAAAGAGCTTTCAAACATCACGGTTCCGAGTCTGATTTGGCTTATTATGACGTCATACTTCTGGATTGATGATAATAAATAGGTAATAAGACGCGCAATAGATCTGTAAAGGTCACAGGACCGGCATATGTTGTCTCCTATCATATTCAAGGATGCAAGGCAAAAATTTATAAAAATCTTACCCAGAGATTAGATAATTTTTTTTTCTAAAAAATAGCTTAAAAATATCGTATATTTGAGATACTGCAATGATGAATAAAATGTTAAATTCAAAATTATTAGTGTATAGAAATCCTTTTCATTCTCACTGGATTTCATGTACTTGTTAAAACTTCAAAAAACAAGAAAAACGTTTACTAAAATGAATGCAAGTCTTACTAACGTACAGATAGTTTATTTATTTAATTTATTACAAGATTTTTAAAACATTCACTCTTTTTTCAGTGGATTGTTTTCCTTGTTTTAAACAGCGCACTTTGTAAGCCTAAGTTGTTCCCATTTTTCTCACTAAGTAACGTGTAACTAATATCATGGAGTTGAGTGTTATCTATAGTAATACCAGTTATTGCCGTGATAATACCTGAACTGATTATTTTGGTGAGTACTTTTGATTAATAAAGTGAAACGGATATTTAAGTTTTATATGTATTATTTGTAGAATTTGAAAATAAATCGTGATTGATAGCCAAGAGTATGTGAATGCAACACATCCATTGTTTGCTTTCATTTCAGTAGTTTTGCTGAAGCATTTTATAAGGAATGTGTATATCAATTAATAGAACGGAGGCTTATAAACATCACGTTTACGAATTACGTTTCTTTCACACACTAAAATTAGATAGTTACTCATTTAAGTAAATTAACGCACAGCACATGGTCTCAAAATTTCGCTGTGTTCTGTTGCAAGAATACATATAACCAAAACGAGAATTTAATATCGTGGTGAATAACTAAAAATTGGATTCAGTTAATTATTTTATTGCGCTTAACTGAAAACATGTGATGTAAAAGTATATTTATGTTAATTTGTAAACATTGTCGGAAGGTCTTTAACAATGAATCAGTTAGGTTTGATTAAGTGCTGTGTTGCATATTTCAATATTTGTGAAATAAAACTGCCTACATATTAAAAGTTAGGTGAAATTAGTGACAGCAAGTGAGTTAATCGGTCGTCTCCTTAGCGCGGTAGTAGCGCAGCTGCTTACCAACCGGGAGACCTAGGTTCGATCCCCAGTACCGGCGTGGGTTTTTTCCTCCGCTGGGAGACCTGGTGCACTCAGCCTCGTAAGGTCCCTGAGGGGCCAATTGAGGAGCTACTTGATGGAGAAGTAGCGGCTCCAGGTCATGAGGACCGCATTAACCGGCCGGGAGGGACTCGAGGCGCTGACCACGTCTCACCCTCCAATACTGCACCCCATCCATGACGTCTGTAGTGGACCGAGATGGGGGACGCAGCGGCCGGGCGGTAGGCCAAGGTTCCCCGTGAGCTGTCGTGCCATGGAGTTATATAAGTGAGTTAATCATATGATCACCCTTTGAACACATACGACCATTTTCTTTGTCAACAACAGATGTCTTGAAAACATACTTTTGATGGGGAATAAAATTTTAAAAGTGCAGATATGGTTTACCGCTTATCTTCATTTTATTTATCTCTGTAATTTCATAGGTTTACATAAATATTAAATATCACACCCAACAAATGCTCTTCGTGCTTTTAAATGTAATCCTAAACTCGAGATGCATATTAAAATATCTCAATTGGAGTGACTGAGGAAATAAGCTGCCATTATAGTATCATCGAAATAAAGTCTGCACCAGACTGTCACCTTCTGACTGTGGAGCGAACATTCATGCAGTTAGTGAGGGTTGTTAAGGGCCCAGTATTGGTAATTCTGCTTGTTTACATATCCATGCATATGGAAGCGTGCTTCATCTAACACCATTCACCATTACAGTTGAAACCGTACAGAACACAGGAACAGCCACTAACCCATCATTTGTATTACATTTCAAAAACCATCTGGTACTTTCCACTCAACTTGTACATGACTCTGCGATTCGACGGCATTATTCTTCCTCAGCATCATAATTATCATCATCATCATCATCATCATCATCTGTAAGGTGGATGTCGAGGCCTATTCGGAGATTATCTTGGCCTCGACCAAAGACCCAATTTCCATTTGGGGCGCAGGCTAGTGTGTATGGTGTGTGTGTTCTTATCGACTTCGCCCTCAAAATGTGTTCATGCCATGTTTGTTAGAGGCTATCCTTCGGTTAAACTTAAAGTTAGTTCTTGTCACAAGATTTAATTTCTGATGTGACCTTTATGGTACATCCAGCAACTGCTCTTAGTTTACCTCCATCTGACCAATTCATATACATTTTTACTTTCTCTACATGTACTATGCACATAGTGCCATACTGAGATTTCACCACAAATAGATGTTTTGGGATCCCTGAATCCATAAGAAGCATTTTTACTTTCTCTAGCCCCGGATGTACAATGTACATAGGGATAGAGAAGTATTGTATTCCACCCAAAAATTCGATGACGAGATTTCACCGGATATACATGTTTAGGACCCTCTGAATCCAAAAAAAAACATTTTCAGAAACAGGTCCGCACGCGCGCGCGCGCGGGTGTGTGTGTGTGTGTGAGTGTGTGTGTGTGTGTGTGTGAGTGTGTGTGTGTGTGGACAGCATAGCCCAAAAACGAAAAGACAGTTAAATACCAAAGAGTAGTAAAGGGTAGTTGGGGGTGAGGGGATTTTCTTGAAAACCTTCGTGTCGCATCCTTGGAAGATACCAAACTTAAATACCAAGTTTAGTATTCAACGGTCTTTTCGTTTTTGAGCTATGCTATCCACAGACACACACACAGACACACACAGGCACACACACGGACGTTTTTCTGAAAATGCTTTTTTTGGATTCAGAGGCACCCAAAACATGTATTTCCGGTGAAATCTCGGTATCAAATTTTTGAAATGCAATACTTTCTCTATACACTACGTACATGGTACGTGTAGAGAAAGTAAAAATGCTTTATACTCAGGGAAACCAACAAATTTAGATCAACCAGGAAAGAGCCAGATGCATCCGAACCGCCTGTAGTGTTCATAAATCGTGGAAACGTGAACATTCTGGCAAATGTGCTCGCGCCATTAAGGCTACAAAATTAAATTAACCCTACTATTTCTATCCATAAACAGTTGGTGCTGACGTAACAGCTAGCCATTACAATTATTGTGCACGTAGATACGTAACGATGCGTTAAATAAAACAAACAGTTCAAAATGAGCCAAACATCAAACGCTGTACCTTTTATGTTCAAAATGTTCTATTTAAATGAGAAAACAAAAAAATTACATCTAATGAAACAATGCGAATACATTTACTACAAACATATATGTAAAACTTGAGATCATGTTTGAAAATGTTATTCTGATTGAAAACAGTAGTCATAAATAGGACATTAATGGAGGATATATTTACAACTTATCATGAAACACATCTGCTTAGGTTTTAAAAAGATTTGAAAGGATTATGGATTTTCACTCTCTTATATTCCTCTTATCATTAAAGAATTACACGAGCATTTCCTGCTACAACGTATTTATTAAAACCACTTTTCGTTCTGTATAAAATACGTAATTATCTCGAAAAATCTGTAAACTATAGCAGTATATAATAGACCAGAAAGAGAAAGAGAATTAAACCAAGAAATGTTCATCACATCACTGAACTGAAAAGGATTTTAATAAAAATATATACAATATTTTAAACACAAGTTTAAAAAAAAAATATCAGAGGTTTTAGTTGAAGGACTGAATAACAGACACAAAATCAATGTGTTGATACACCGTTAACAGATACATTCCATAAAAAGAGCTGAAAAGTTATTTAAAAGTTTTTGAACTTTTACTTCAAGTTGTACAGCTCAGTAAAAAGTCCTTTTCAAACACAAGACTCGCTCCGAATATGTCAATCCCCATTTCAGATATTATCCTATGCGTAAATACAAAGACGTTTTGGCGAAGAAGAAGACACCCTTTTAATTCTCCTCTTTGGAAACAAAGAATACACGGATAGCTTTTATTTTAAGGGCTTTCAGATCAAAGTAACGAAAGTTACTGCAGCGCTGTAAAATTCTCGTTTCTATTAAAAACAACCAGGACGGCGTAATTAAAGCACGCTATTATCTTTACTCAGTGGTATTTTATTCAGTTTACAGATATGCGTTTATTATGAGTTTCATAATTGAAAGTTTATGATTCCTGTTAAACTTAAAGACCAAGCTCAATTGTCTCCTGCTGAATTCAGCTATATATAACATGGTTAAACTTCATCTCCAAATTCCACCGAATAAGTATTTTAGCAAAGAGGGCCAAAACGTATAACATTTTTGGAAACAACTTTTTTCAAAATATAAATGAAGTTCTTTAACCTAGATGATATATATTTTGATTAGTAACGACGCGATGTATCGGTATTTCAGCAAAACACCAAAATATTTGCGTTAACCCACACACAGCTTAAAATAGCATAAAAAAAATCTGATGTGTTCCATTCACATTGCTTTCTCTACTTCTGTGTAACAAATTATTGTTAATACGCTTATTCTTCTATTTATTTCAAGCTAATCGAGAAAAAATTAGCAGAAATAGTCTCATTAATTGCTTCCTTGTAAGTAGAAGCGAAATAAGGGAGTACCATAGGTTAAAATGAAGTCAAAAACTGGTTACTAGGTGACTAAAGTTCCTTTGTTTGTATGGACACGAGTTGAAAAATTCCTGTATGAGAAAAGTACAAGTTTTGTAAACCTGAAACCACAAACAAGGAACATCTCAAAAACGATCAACTCGTCGAAAACATTTACATAACATAAATTGTATATTTTAATGTGCTCTAAATTTTTTGCGTGGTAAGTTTTTGTCCATTTCTTACGGTTTAGCAGTTATGCAAAATTTCGTAAAACTCATCCAAACTAAAGTAATCTTCAGAGGCTATTCCCAGAAAATTCAAGATATACATTTGTCAGGTAAATATCTTTAATATACGATATTTTAATCAAAATCGTTAGAGCCATTTTTGAGAAAATCAAAATTTTCGAAAAAAGTACCATGTAAAGGGTAGTTGAGAGTGGGGGATTTTCTTGAAAATCTTCGTGTCGCATCCTTGGAAGATACCAAACTTAAATACCAAGTTTGGTATTTAACGGTCTTTTTGTTTTTGAGTCACAGACACATACACGCACACACGGACATTTTTTCCAAAAATTCTTTTTTTTTTGATTCAGGGGGACCCAAAACATATATTTCCGGAAAAATCACGGTATCGAATTTTTCGGTGCATTACAATACGTTCTCTATACACTATGTATATAGTACGTGTAGAGAAAGTAATAACACAAACATTGCACAGTAATGGTCACCTTTGTTACATACGAATCCTGCTCAAAAACGTTACTGTCGTTGAGTTTACACGAGGATTTTGTATTCTCTGAATCCAAAAAAAAAATATTTTTAGAAAAAGGCCCGCGAGTGTGTCGAGATGTCGGCTAAATACCAAACTTGATATTTAAGCTCAGTATCTTTCAAGATTTGACACGAAGATTCTCGGAAAATCCCTCACACCCAATTACCCTTTACATAGAACATTTTTTAAAATGTTGATATTCTCAAAAATGACTAACGATTTTTATTAAAATACATATGTTTAAGACATTTTTATGACAAACAAAATGTATATCCTGAATTTTCTGGGAACAGCCTCTAAAGACCTCTTTATTCCATATGACTTTTGTATAAATGTTGTATAGCTGGTAATCTGTAACAGATAGACAAAAACTTACCATGCACAAAATGTAGATCTCGTTAAAACATACAATTTATGTCTGTTACTTTTTTTTTTTTTTTGGCAGAG
The DNA here is from genome assembly GCA_030762935.1 of Hymenopus coronatus. Classification (NCBI taxonomy): domain Eukaryota; kingdom Metazoa; phylum Arthropoda; class Insecta; order Mantodea; family Hymenopodidae; genus Hymenopus; species Hymenopus coronatus. The sequence continues at coordinate 107,628,378 of CM060890.1, forward strand.
TCAACCATTTCAGAGATATTCTTTGTTAATGGTTTTAGTTCTAAAATACTTAAATATTCTCAAATAGGAAGTCGTGTTTCTTCACGTCTCTCTTTTGTTTATTTCTAGCAAAAATTTAAATTGTTTCACATCGCGATAGCTATTAAAAGATTTGACTAACGCCTTCACCTAGTGCATTCCCTTATTTCTCTTCTACTTCAAAGAAGCAAGTAATAAAACCAAATCCGCTAACGTTTATCTGGATTAGCTAGATGCACATAAAATAATAATATTTTCTATGAAAAACTTGTTTGTGAAACAGCTAGAAAAAGTCATGGGAATGGATTAAAGATTTTTGGCTTATAAGCCAAAAGTTGCATAAAAATATGTTCCCCGCCGGGAAATGGAGCCTGATCACAGAGACAGGTCGGCTTATTAGCTACTTCAGGACGATTTACATGGAACTGCAAGAAACTACAGTGCTCCAAATATAGGTGCTTTTAGTCAAGATTGAAACATTGATGCTGAGAATTATTGCAGCCACTCATATTGGATTTAGATAAGTAAAACCAGAGCGAACTTCGTTCCAAACAGCAAACTTCAACAAACGCGACTATTTTAGGTTTTACGATCGTCTTTTTTTTCCGCTTTTACTACCTGTGGCACAGGCAGGCGATGACACTGATGTTACATGGAATGAAGATGGAGCACTGGAAAACTCGGCGAAAGCCCGCCCCTGCGCTGCTTTATCCGCCAAAAATCCCACATGCGGTCGCCTGGGTGAGAGAGGAGCTAGTCTTAACTTTGGTGGTTGCTTGATTAAGGCATACGCTGGATCTCTTTTTCGAATATTGGATGACACTAATGTGTACTCAGAATTCATTCTTCTCAAATAGGAAGAAATCTCAATTGCATTAGTGATCTCGATCATCTATGCACCACTGAACCGTTGAACCCTAAATTCAATAACTTCAATACTTGAGATAATACAGAAAAACAAACAATACATATCTGGTAATACTTTTTGAGGGAATGGAACAGGTTCGTTGAGCAAGTTCGAGTCGATGCAGTCTAGGCTTTTGTACGTTCAAAAAATCCGTTATACAACAAACACAGTTTTATGAACATCACTTTACTTTCAACATCTCAATTATAATACTTCAAGCAATAACATAACAAATCTTATGTGTTCAATTCACATGGCTTTCTCTACATCTCTGCAACAAATTATTGTTATAAAGCTTATACTTCTATTTACTTCATGCTAATCGAGAAAAATTAGCAGAAATATGTAGTCTTATTACTTGCTTCCCTGTAAGTAGAAGCGAAATAAGGGAGTACCATAGGTTAAAGTGATAGTCAAAAGCTGGTTGCTATGCGACTGAAGTTCCTTTGTTTGTATGGACAGGAGTTGACAAATTCCTTTATGAGAAAAGTATAAGTTTTTTAAAGGTGAAACCAAAAACAAGGAATATCTAAAAAACAATCAACTCCACGAAAAACATGTATATAATTGTGTGTTTTAACGTGCTCTACATTTTTATATGGTAAGTTTTTGTCCATCTCTTACGGTTTAGCAGTTATGCAAAATTCATCCATAAATTCCGTAAAAATCATCCAGGATAAAGCACTCTTCAGAAGCTATTCCAAGAAAATTCAAGATATACATTTTATTTGTCAGGTAGAACCATTTTTGAGAAAATCAAAGTTTTCGAAAAAGTTCCATGTAAAGGGTGGTTTGGGGTGAGGGATTTTTCTCAAAATCTTCGTGTCGCATCCCTGGAAAATACTAAACTTAAAATACCTAGTTTGGTATTTTTGTTTTTGAATTATCGTGTTCACAGACACACGGAAACACGCACGCGAACTTTTTTCTGAAAATGCTTTTTTTTTTGGATACGGGGGACCCTAAAACATATACTTCCGGTGAAATTTCTGTTAGAATTGGGTGGAGTGCAATATCTTCTGTATACACTATGCACATAGTACGTGAAGAGAAAGTAAAAAGCGTTTCACAGCATAACTTGTGGATCCAAACCAAATGATAGTGTGCATATAACTCGAACAGGTTATGCCATAATGCTTGAAAGCTCTCAGATCATAGAACATTGTATTGATCGCATGTGTTGCAACGTCATTACTGCTTTTTGATAGCTACGACACATAGTCATGCTGTACAGAATGCTTGTCATCCCAACATTCCAGTGCAAATCCTTTGTTTACGTCGCTTCCATACTTTCAAGGAACACAGTTAAGTGATCAACAACCTTTATGGAAACAAGCGATGAGCTATGTGATCACTTTGTCAACTTAGTCATTTCTATCATGCACCGTGTACATTAGAGAATGGCAATATATCGAGGCGTTTACGGAAGCAGGGCAAATGAAAATGTACGGAGTGGCAATGTGTCAGTAGCAGGCGGTAATCTCTGCACTTCTTCATCATAATTACTCTATGGTCGTACTTCCAGCGTTATCACTGGCGTTTTAACTTCAGCTGTAAATCTCCGCTTTATGGACACGAAGACATAAAATGACTGTAAGTCATCTGCATCGCAAATACAGCGCATCACTTTCTTTTGACATATTCACTAAACGCTTTTCTAGTTTCGTTAATACTCGAAAGCTACGAAGTGTCTTGGATTCTAAAACGCTGGCCAAAACTGCTCAGAAACAAGTTAAAGATACAATTTATCTAATTTAGATATCAAATTAAAGAACAGTACAGGTAGATATTTTCAATTGTTTCTTCCACGCAAGCAGTGTGTAGGACAGGAGTTGGGAAGGTAGAACCAGACTAAAAAATTAAATTGGTCTGCGTCCAATTACTCTAACCACTGAACTATCCTCACGATATAAAATTCTCCAACTATCTGAGCTACTGGAAATAAAGGAAGTCAGTTGGGGAATTTAATGACTGTTGACATTTTTTCATGGTAGCCCGGAAAATTGAAAATATTTCATTCGTCATGAAATGTCCTCAACATATTATATTTTAATTGAAATTGTTAGTCATTTTTGAGATAATTTAAATGTTCTAAAAGCTTTTCATGTAAAGGGTTGTTTAGACTGGGGGGATTTTCTTAAAAATCTTGTGTCTTGGAAGATACAGAACTTAAGTATCAAGTTTGGTATTTAACAGAATTTTTAAGTTACATACGCACACGCACACACGGACCTTTTTCTAAAAACATGCTTTTTTGGATTCAGGTGTCTCAAACAACATATATTTTCGGTGAAATCTCGTTATAAGCACACAGAAAACTGAAAGCTACGAAGTAGAAGAATACGATGAGGATAATATACGTTTTTGAAACTTCTCTTTTTCTCCAAGCCTTTGTCAAACACTATGCCTCTGCAACAAACAAACGCTGTTTATTTATAACAAGATTAAGGTCATTAGACCTTCTGTTCCACTGCACTACAGATCATTAAATCATACTACAGTCTTCGTTAGCAAATTTTGTTCAGCAAACTCAGACAACTCCAAATTAATAAAATAATCAGTGTGTCGCAGGAGCATAATATTACGTCATTTATGGAATGCCACTCTATTTCAGTGCATTAGATGCTTTGATCCTTGTGTGAGAACACAATATTCAACTGCAATGTTAACATTCTGCAGATTCCGTGCCTCCTCAACAAAACCAAGAGATGCGAAGCGAGAAACGACGTTATCGTGTAATCCCAACAAAACGTTAGACTTGTTTCACTATCGATGCACCTTGTCGTCACTCCTCGTTCTTGTTACAAGGTTTGCGGAACAGATGCAGCGCCAACATGCTTTGCATGCTCCATGTTCCAGCTCGCTTCCAAGCAAAAAGCAATGCGTGTGAAATTCTCCGTCATGCATCAAGTTTAACGATAAGTAAATCGTCCTATATTTACATGAAACCAGCATATCCTCCAAATAATAATATTTGTAACCAATGTGATGTGGCATAACCATACAACTATTTCTGTCACAAATTCCGAACACATCACCTTATGTATGAAAAACATTCTCCAAAAAGTTATTACATTCTGTAGCTCCGTATGTAAAATGTATTCCACCAAAAATTGGATGTCGAGATTTCACCAGAAATGCATTTTTGGGTCCCCCTGAATCCAAAAAACCATTTCTGGAAAAAGGTTCATGTGTGTGTGTGTGTGTGTATATATATATATATATATATATATATATATTTATGTGTGTGAATCCGCCTGTTCAACTGTCTGTCTGTGTGTCTGTGGACAGCATAGCTCAAAAACGAAGACCGTTGAATACCAAACTTGGTATTTAAGTTTGGTATCTCCCAAGAAAGCGACTTGAAGATTTTCAAGAAAATCCCCCCACCCCTAACTACCCTTTACATGGAAAAGTTTTCGAACATTTCGTTTTTCTTAAAAATGCCTCTAACGATTTTGATTAAAATACCACATAATAAAGTCATTCCTATCATAAATAAAATGTATAACTTGAATTTTCTGGGAATAGCCTCTAAAGACCTGTTTATTCTATATGAATTTTTGCTTAATTTGGCATAACTAGTAAACTAAGACATAGATAAAAACTTACTATACAAAAAATGCAAATCTTGTTAAAATACACAAGCCATGTCATATATTTTTTTCGTGAAGCTTACCGTTTTCGAGGTATTCCTTGTTATTAGTTTTAATTGTGAAGTACTTATACCTTTCTCTAACGAAAGTGTCCGTTTTTCTTTTGTTCTACTCCTGGCCAAGCAAAGAAGCGATTTGCAATGCCAGTCGCATGATGACAGCTTTTAAAACATGTAACTATCACTTTAGCACAGCGCATTCTCTTAGTTCCAGTCTACTTATGAGAACTAAGTAATAAAATTCTGCTAATGTTTATCTCGATTAGCATGGTTGAAAGAAGATTTCTTTTGTAAGAAGTTTGTAGAGTAGCTAGAGAAAGGCATTTGAGTGTAACACATCAGAGTTTTTTTTATCCACATTATGTTGTTTACGATGTATTTTGCCCTTCAAATAATTTGAAATTTATTAAGTACTTCGTTACACAAACCATTAGAGAAACAAAGGTCAAATGCTTATCGAAAGCTCGGAGAAATAAATTAACAATTTTGATTAAAATCCCGTATATTAAAGATATTTTTACAAACCAAATAAAGTATACATCTTGAATTTTCTGGGAATAGCCTCTGAAGATCTCTTTATTCTGGATGAATTTTGCCGAATTTTGTTTAACTGCTAAACTGAACGAGATAGACAAAAAGTTACAAAACAGAAAATGTAGATCTCGTCAAAACACACAATTTCTTTCCTTTTCATTTTTGTTGTGGAGATAAACGTTTCCGAGATACTCCTTGTTATTGGTTTCAAATGTGAATTGTATTTTTCACAGATAGTACATGTCTGTTTTTCTTTTGTTCTACTCCTAGCCAAGCAAAGAAGCGATTTGCAATACAATCGCATTATGACATATTTTAAAACATTTGACTAACGATTTAGCCTAGTGTATTCTCTTATTTTCTTCCTCATTATAAGCAACTAAGTAATAAGAACATTCTTGCTAATGATTAGCAAGGTGCAGAAAGAATAATAATCTTATGTAAAAAGTTTTTAGAACAGCTAGAGAATGTCATGTGAATGTAACACACTAGATTTTTAGTATTATTTCTTTGGGGTTTTGTACGTTAGATCACGCACACATTCACAGTCTCATTCGAACGATAGAAATAATAATAATAATAGATACGAGTCACAGCAATAGCGGTTCTACCAATTGAGCCACGGGACCAATGCTGGAAAATTGTTGCATTGTAAACCAGACTGAGTGACAAAAAACAAACGTAGGGAGGCCCGCTCGATGCCAAAAGAGAAAAATGACCCTTCGTGTCATAGCAGTTTTTGAGAACTGACTATACTTTTCATTATTGGACAAATGCGAAAAGAATAGAAGCAACACCTGGCGCCTGGGATGAAATATCACTTCCCGAGTCAACAAGGCGTAAGTATTGCAGACCTTAGGAAGGATATAACGAATAAATCAACGTCGGCTGCTCCCAAAAAAGGGAAAAAAAGCGAGTTAAACCGTAGGATATTCAATCCGCATGCATAATAGATCTGAAACAATAAGTCAAGTTTTCAAAATAGCCAAGAAAAGGCACTCGGAATATTCGTAAGCCGCATTTCTTTGTTTGAATAACCGTGAAATATATTGCTATGCTCTCACAAGCAATGCATTTTGAAGTGGGTTTAAAGAAGTTGTGCACCCGCTTCGAAACCAGTATTTAATAGAAATGTAAAATAATCTATATGTCATCTCAATAATTTGAGATCACCTTGTGGTTTACCGGGAAACATGCGAATCAGTTGAGAAATTTAATACCGTGCCGGCATGTTGCCATGATAGCTCAGTGGAGGAGCAACCGGCTAGATTCAAATCCCGGCTATGGCATTGAATTTTTCAGTCTGACTCTACCTATCCAAATTCCTCTGCGTTATTGGATTATTCATTAGATATTCGTTTCCAATCTTATTAATACAATTCCATTATTATGTTTTTTTAAGATAATCAAGTAGCAGTGACCTGACAACTCGGGTACGGACAGGCACAACAGGGATTTCCGTGAGGTTTTCCGTTAGACTGGTTCCTATTTTAGAAACCAGCTCTCTCCTCCTTTCTCTCTCAAGGATGGAGAGGGCTGCGCCACTTAAGCACGTCAACCCCTTGAGAGATGACTAGCGAAGACCTTGGTGAAGGCGACGTCTATCAGCTTCTGTCTACTAACTTTCCAGGCTAGTGTCGGAGGACGTTGAAGCGACTCACAACACCGTCCATGCGCACCCAATTTTCTATGGGTTTCACAACCCTGCCACGCCGAGTCCAACCCAATCCGAATAGCTCCCTTACGGGAAAGGTTCAGATATTCAGTGCTCGGGATCCGCAGTGCTCGCACTGGAGCAGCTGAAGAGGTCGGTGTTTTTTATTACTTTCTCTACACTTACTATATACATAATGTATAGAGAAGGTATTGCACTCCACCAAAAAATTCGATACCGAGATTTCACCGGAAATATATGTTTTAGGGTCCCCTGTATCCTAAAAATGTATTTTCAGAAAAAGGTCCGTGTGTGTCAGTGTCCGTGTGTCAGTGTGTCTGTGAACACGATAACTCAAAAACGAAAAGTCGGCAAAATACCAAACTTGGTATTTAAGTTTAGTATCTTCCAGGGGTGAGACACGAAGATTTGGAGAAAAATCCCCCCCCCAACCCAAACTACCCTTTACATGGAACTTTTTTCGAACATTTTTATTTTCTCAAAAATGGCTCTAACGATTTTAATTAAAATATTGTATATTAAAGATATTTACCTGACAAAAAAAAATGCATATTCCGAGTTTTCTGAGAATAGCCTCTGAAGACTACTTTATTGTGGGTGAATTTTACGGAATTTTGCATAACTGCTAAACCGTAAGAGATGGACAAAAACTTACCACACAAAAAATATAGAGCACATTAAAACACAATTTATATTGTACACCATTTTTTCATGGAGTTGATCGTTTTGGAGATATTCCTTGTTTCTGGTTTCAGCTTTGAAAAACTTAACTTTTCTCTTACAGGAATTTGTCAACTCCTGTCCATACAAACAAAGGAACTTCAGTCACATAGCAACCAGCTTTTGACTATCACTTTAACCTATGGTACTCCCCTAATTCGCTTCTATTTACAAGGAAGCAGGTAATTAGACTATTTCTGTTAATCTTTTTCTCGATAGCATGAAGTAAATAGAAGCATAAGCTTTTTAACAAAATTTGTTGCAGAGAGGTAGAGAAAGTCATGTGAATGGAACACATCTGATTTTTTATATTTATTATTCTAAATTATTGAGAGATTTACTATTTATCTTTTTCTAAATATAATGCCGACCCATTTTGTCAAAAACAGCCATGACTAGAAAAGGAAAAGTTCTGTCCAATAATAAGCGATTGGAAAAACTAGTTTTCTTACGAGATATCGGCTTCTGAGTGATGAAACAATTTAATATATTAGTACGCGTCTCTATTAATTCCATTAAGCGTTTCCATTTCGGCCAAAAATGTTAAAAAGAAAGAAACGTTGCAATAGTACTTTATAATACGAAGGAAATTTGCTTGCATAGAATGGTATTAGCTGAGATTCGAATCTTGGTTAGATCAAAATGTCTGATCAGTTTTTAATTTCAATTTGGCGGGGGAGGGCAGCATAACTTAACATAGGTCATATCGACGATGAATGAAATGGCTGAAAGGATGCCCAGAAGCTGAAAAACCAAGATTCGAACTCGGGACTTCTTGAATTTGAGGTTTATGCACTACCCCCCATATCATGGAGACGGCCTGGGCTTTATTTTAATTACGAGTGAATCATTTCGTAACATCATGCTCAGAACACTACAGTCGAACATAAATACTTATTCTTTTTTAAACAGAACTTCTTTCACACACAATTACTCTGTTAGTCTGGTGGTATTGTAAGTACATATTCGGCCGGAATCAGGGAACTTTGGTTTTTGGGCCTATTGGCTACAATTAGACATCTTCGAGCGTGGAACTGTACGCCTCTTACCTCATTCATGTGCCGATTTCGAAATATAATTTAAAAATAACTTGCAGCGTTGTGAGTATACACCTAATTTGTATATAGTGCAAATTTACGAAAAGTCCATAGTATTAATATTTTGTTCGATGGTTCTGTGAATTACCTAATTTTCGTATGATTAATGATCCTGAACTCGAGTGATTCTGACACTGTGTGACTTCAGCAAGGCGGCACATCACTTCGTTTTGCCATTAGTTAGGTTGCGCCCTAATGGATTTTCCTGAAGCAGAGGTTGTGGATCCGAGTCTGCCTAACTTTTGTCGTAACCGCCTTGAATTTCAGAGGTCACCATGCCAAACAATTTGTAACTAGAGTAGGCATCATAAACCAGGATATGTGCAAAATGTGAATTGAAGGCTGTGTGCACAAACTGTGGCGCTACTGAAAAGGAGCGAATGCATATAGTGGAGAAATGCATTCGGATATTTTCGATCCTTCAGATAGCAGTTATTTTCAACAGAGGCATAGGAACTTTTCTCCCCAACCCCTATGAATTATTCACACTATTCGCATAAATTATTTTCCATGGCGCAAAGGCAGGAAAAAATAAAGAAATTGAGGTTAAACTTAGATTTGTAAATAATAATCATTTAAAATAAGAACTGAAGCTTTCCTGGCGACGTGTTAGTTCAAAATCATTTATTTCACGAATCCTGGCTATAGATGTTTGACAGTTTATTTCACCAACAGCAAGTATAGTAAAATGGGATGGGGTGATATAATAATACTAATAATAATAATAATAATAATAATAATAATAATAATAATAATAATAATAATAATAATAATAATAATAATAATAATAAAAATAATAAATATGTTCTAAAGCTAATGCACATAGTAAAATCAACAGGTTTCAAAACAACGTACCACCGCTTCAAACACACAACTGGAATTAGAGAATACTTGATAAACTGTCGTCTCTATACATGTTAATAGCCATAGTAACCAACAATTATAAATGGAAGCATTACTGTACAAGAAAACACATTTTGCGCGAAAGGTGATACATAAGCGCCATCTCTGAACAGCTCCAGCCATTACACGTTTAGGTGCTGCCATCTCTCTACAGCGGCGGAAATTCGTATTTACTTTAAGGAGGATATAACAACTGCTTATGGATTTAAGCATTAAAGGGACGCTAAATGCATTTAACGCACTGCTTTCACAGCTACTGACCACTTTTTTGCATTTGTCATCACCGAATGCAAGTAATGACGGTGTAAACCTCGCACAAATATACACAATGCTCCCCAATTTAAATAGTATTGCGCACGGAAACAACCCAAGTTTTTCTTGTACATTTTGAAGTTATTTTCACTTTATATTGAAAACAGAGGCATAGGAAATTTTCTTGTACTTTCTTTATATTTTTTGCATACTATTCATATTAATTCCTAGCTTATTTTTTATGGCGTAAGGTACAGAAAAAGAATTAAGGTTAAACTCAAATTTGTATCATAACTATTTATTTAAGTAATCTTCTCATAGATGTTTGACAAATAGTAGGCATAGTAAAACGGAGTAGGGTGGTAGTATAATAATAACAATGACAACAAAAACAACTACAACAAAGCAAATAATTGCAATTTCTCTGAGATCCAAAATGCCAGTTTTGTAGAATAAGCAAATGGAAAATTTAAATAATTTTCATTACGTTCTTTAATTAGTGTACACACAAACACATTTGCTCTTTCGTTAATTCGTATTTTCTGTTGTTTTATATATATATACAAAAGTTCTTTCGTGCTTTGGTACTTCTCCTAAATGCTAATATAAAACACTTTTGATTAACAACTTCCTTCAGAAGACGCGGTTATTAAAGCATTATTTTTATAAATCTATACTTCTTCTTAGTACTTTAATAATTGCTCTTTTTTATGATCTACAGATTAGTAACTAAAAATCTGACGTGTTCCATAATTTTCTCCTCCTTCTTCAATAAAATATTCTTACAAAAGCTTATTTTTCTATCTACTTCATGCTAATCGAGACAAACATTAGTAAAATGGAAGTTCATTACCATAAAAAACTGACTCGTTTCGCGTTGCAACTAACTTCTGATCCGTAACAATTAGTGCGCACTACACAGCAAATGAAACGCACTATTCCTGATTGGTGCGAAACGAACGGTATGTACGATCATGATAAGTGGATCCGATCCGCACGAGGGCGACACCGTAAAGTTTAGGAAAAGCAAACAAGAATTAGTTTTAAAATGTTAAATGATCTTATTGTTATTCAAAACATTCCCCTGTAACATCAATACATTTAAGCAATATCTTAAAGCAATGGAGCCACTCTTCTTGAGACACTTCTTTAAGTACATAATGTTATAATCTTCTACTGTTTCACTTGATGTAAACAAAATAAAATCAAAATCACAAGGTGATAGGTCAGGGTGCTGAACCATGTAACATCCAGATATTTGGTTGTTAATTTTGTTGGTGCGATGATGCATTGTCACGATGCAAAATTGTTTCCTTTTAGGTGTTCTTGTTTAAGTTTTTTTTTTCTTTTTAATTCCTCTATCACCTAAATACAACTACATAGTGGTAGAGAAGGTATTGCATTCCACTCAAAAATTGGATACTGATATTTCACCGGAAATACAGATCTTGAGGAGTCCTGGATAAAATAAAAACATTTTTAAAAAAAGGTCAGTGCGCGTCTGTGTGGTCATTATAACTCAAGAACGAAGTCACTTAGTTACAAAATTTGATATCTATCCTCACTATCTTTCAAGGATACAAAATTTTCACACAAGTTTCCCAACTCTAAACTATTCTTTATATGGGACATTTTTCGACTTTTTCAATTTTGTAAAAAATGGCTCTAATGATTTTGGTAATATGCCGTATTTTACAGATATATAAATGGCAAATAAAATTATATTCTGAATTTCTTTTAAATAGCCCCATAAACCCTTGATGCCGTTAATTAGCTTCCCTATCAAAACTATTATTAGTTATTAATTATTTACCAATGTAAAGCTAAAAGAGTATACATGTATGTATTTAACTGAGAAAATTCAGCTGGAGAAGAAAGCTGACGCCAAGAGAGTCAAAGGGGATGTGGAGCGCTTTTGTTGGAAAGGTCTCGTTTGTCCAGTCACGTACAATCGAGTTACAACGGGGGTGAACCGAAAAATTCGGAAGACGGTAATTCTTCATTGTACAAGACATGTCACGTGAGGTTTGCAGTGCACCCTGAGTTAAGGAAATTGACTCTTGGGAAATATTTACGTCAATCGAGCGGCCTTGAAAATGACGGTGACAAAAATATGTCTTGACAATCGGACTCTAGACTGGGTAAATCTTGCAATGTCGCCACAAGATACTTTTTCTAAACCGATACTGGAATGCCTCAAGACAGCAGAGGATTACATCCAAGTTATGCTTTGGACAGTATCTATACAACGAGGGAATCTCAGTGTCGGACTATGTATTAAAGAACTCGAGGTTTATAAAACATTTGAGACCTCAAAAAATTTGAATTTGAGTTCATTCAGTTGATGACCAATCACTGCCTTCTCCGTATACAAAATTATTTATTAATTGCAAAGCCACGCAACATAATCGCGATGACCGATTTACTGAGTGCGTTAGAGGCACAGGAACAAGAGACAAGACGTAGTTGGGAGGAAAGTAAAAGGAATCGGTTCGTTGAAAGAAGGGGGCGTGTCAGGAATGACAGGACGGAGCATCATGGCGGGAGACGACGAGACACACGTGACCAGTATGATAGGACACTCCCACAAACCTCCCGTAATAGTCAAAGATTCCAGAGGTTAAGAAACGAGCAGATAAACCCTTTTAGAGCTCACAGAAGCTACTATAGTGTTAGTCAGCCACAGTTTGAAAATACTCGTGGTATGCAAAGAGGAAGATATACCAGGGGGACTCGAAGAAGGAATAATGCCCCATACAGGAACTTTAGGTCTGAAGATGAGGTATCAGTGCATTCGAGGAACGATAGAAATGATAAAGTAAATGCCAATCATATTAGCGAAAGACAAGAAATTAGGCTAGAGCCAGTGAGAAATAGAAGGAGATGTGACGATTATGGTAATATTGGCGGTTAAATGAGAAGAGAAAAGTAAATTTAAACATAGTGTAAATAGTAAAATAAATGAAATATAATAGTTTAATGGGTAAAAATGTAAGCAAATTATTAGACAAAATTTATTCCAGCACGAGTTAAACTTTCCAGGAGGAGTGAGTGAAATTATGTAGAGCAAATGTATAATCATGCTAATGTTACTAGGGAAAGAGGGTTAACTGCATATTTTAATTTGTATGTGTGTAAATACCAGTGTAAATATGTATTTAATGATTTTTGTAGTTGTACAAATTATGCTGTTAAAGAGACAAGCACGACGCTAGAATAGGTTTAGATAGATACATAAATTAAGCATATAATAACCTGACAGAGAATAACAGGTTTATGTGAACAAGCAGAGAAAGAGAAAAGAAAAAGGTTTTGTTTACTAACAGTAGCTTCAGGGCGTGAAAGAGAGGTGAATGTATCCAGGTAGAAAGAAACTTTACTCACAGCTGAAGGAGATGCATAAAATATTCAATTTCTGTAAATAGCAAATGCAATACTTTATAGGAGCACCCTCTTCATTCTGAATGACTTTTGCAGAACTGGTAAACGGTAAAAGATAGATAAAAATCTCGTTCAAACACACAATTTATGCCATATAGTTTTTTGTTTGTTTGTTTGTATCGTTTTGTTTTCTTTGTTTTTGTAGAGCGAACTATTTTCGAGATTTAACTTTTCTCTATCGGGATCCCTCATTCGTTTTATCTCTCTTTTGTTTTACTTCTGGCCATGGAAGAGAACCTAATTTCAATGACAATGGCATAGCGATGGCTTTAAAAGGTTTGACTGTCACTTTAACTTAGCATATTCTCTTATTTCTCTTCTTCGTACTTATAAGGAGCTAAGTAACAGGAGCATTTCTGGAAATGCTTATCTTAATTAGCACAATGTAGATGAAAGAATAATCTTTTGTAAAAATAGTTGTTTGCAGAATAGATAAAATCATGTGAATGGAATTCATAAGATATTTCAATTTATTGTAAATATGCCTTTGTGTAACAATCGGCAGTAAAGGAATGTTTATGTTCTAACGCATTAATATCAATTGGCCCTTTCAGGGGGGGGGGGCATTACAAAACTAGCATCATCTTCTTACTAGCACTGTGAATTTGTCTGATTTTCGCAGGCTTAAGTTCTGTTTTAAAGACCCATTGAGCCGATTGACCTTCCTTCCAGAATTATCAGAGTCGCCATCAGTGGCGATATTCCCAACCAAATTTGAATTGCCAACATGGATTTTTTCACAGCTTTTCTGCACTAATCAATGCGCTAATGCTTTTGATCGGGAGAACTGTAGATGCAAAATATTTCGATTTGACTGGTATCAATACCCAATGTCACCCGAACAAATGTATAGGATGTTTTTGTTCTTCAAGCACTGATCGAAGAATGCAATATTTTCATCACTGATAATAGCTCTTGAGAGTCGTTCGCCAAATTCATCAACAAGCAAAAACCCTTTGGATTAGCTGTAACAATTATAAAGTGTTGCCTTAGATGGGGCTTCCCCGCCAAATGCATTTCTAAGCCGATTTTCATATTTTTAGGTACCAATGATAATTTAAAACATATAGCCCGGTTATGTTCACTAGTCAAATTCTTTTTTTGGGTGAAAACAAAATGTTTAAATAATGACAATTAACAATTCATTAGACAAAATCGGACAACCTGCACGACAATAAGCTCGCAAAAAAATAGGAAGTAGCCGTGAGATGTAAAAAAATTCATTTTCAGGAGGTGGAGCACCTGTCTTCCACGCGAGGGACCCCGGGTTCCAGCCGGGGGGAATGGAATGTTTCTCTAGCTAAGAATATTCTCTATCCTTTCCAGAGTCTGGGAGTATGAATGGATATGTGTGTAATATATATACACGGCGCGTGTTACGAAGGTGAATGTCGTCGATATTTTTAAACAGTATTTAAAGCCCGCTTTTACTACTATGGCACCGTAGGCTATGACACTGATGATACATGGAATAAGATGGAGCACCGGTGGAATGAGACAGCGGGGGAAACCGGATAACCCAGAGAAAATCCGCCCAGCGTCGCTTTGTCCACCACAAATACCACATGCGATCACCTGGGATCGAACCCGGGCCATCTTGATGAGAGGCGAGTGGTCTAACCACTGATCATATCGGCGCGACCTTGCACTGTAACAATTTTCACCGTCGCTTTCGTAAATGAAAAATACTATATGAGCTTCTGCTACAACCATTTTGTTTGTACATCGTAGAACACGCAACTGAGTCACGTGTTTTATTCTTGGGACAACTACTTTTGTGCGAGTTTCCAGCATAGAATATTTAACAGTCACGGTAGAAGGAATAACTTAAAACTAAGAATCAAAAAAACTTGATTCAAAACATCAGGCAACCCCCTCGGTTCTAGTCATAGAGATCATTATATCCACGGAAAAGGAATTCGCGTAATCACAAGAGAAGAAAATCTCCAGAGATACAAATACAGAGCTGGCCAGGCATAAAACTTGTGTTCATCCAAGCGAAGAAAGCCAAGTCACGGTACAAGAAAGCGAGGTTGACTCAACTCGGCTCACTTCGTTCATGAAAATTTAATCACAACACAGAAAAAGGGTTTTCGTGTATCCACCATCGCTAAAGTTAAGAGACAAGATCCAACTCATCTCTACTCCTCGTGTATACTTTATTCATTACTTTTAAACAGAACAGCGACGAGGGAGTTACGTGAAAATTATTCCAATTTGACTTCTTGTTTGCGCTAAAATGGAGATATTTCTGTTGCGTGCGATTTAAGTTGTACACTGAAAACAGAACAGGACTGAGCGCGGTGGAAGGGGGAGAAATGGAATTCGAAGAGCGTAAAAAGTCTCTAGCAAATAACTTGGGTGCAACAGAGTAAGGATTTACAAATGATCTTACCCTAATTTCTTATGTCCTAAAAAGGGGTAAGAATAGTATGACAATATTCAGTAGTTTAGGTACCTGAAAAAGATATAGCAGGCCGTGACAAACCAATATTATTGTTGTTTTGTGATGTATTTTGAGAAAATTGCAGATTTGGAGAATTATGATATCCTAAGAGCTGCGAAAGAAGCAGAATCACATTTACTAACCGTCCTAACGCTGCGAAATAAATAATGTACACTTAATTTATGCAGTAATATTAATGATAACATTATCTATAATATAGTCTATTTAGAGGAATCTGTTATGTAGTAGATAGTGTGCGTTGAGCCTTACTTATGTTATACCGCTGATCAAGGATATGCTTTTCTGGGACTCCTCGTACATCAGGCAGGTGCTCTACCGATTGAGATACGGGGCCAGCCTGGAAAAGATTTTTTTTTAACGTCCTTTAACCTGGTTGGTCATATCGGACGCTGAATGAAATTGGTGAAATGATGCTCAAATGATCTCGGGGTCCATGGAGCTTAAAGTTACTCAACGTTGCTCTTCTCAGCATAAGGGAAAACCCCGAAAAAAACATTATCCTAACCTCACCCTAAGCGAGATTCAAACTCCCGACCTTTTGAATGTGAAGTAGACACGCTACCCAGGCGGGCTGGAAAAGATTGTCACATATCTAATGAAAGTGTAACCGATTTTTTCTTGTCTTTAACATTTGTTAAAGAACGGCTGGCTATACTCAAGCTTGAATAAGTTAAATGTTTGTATTCATCACAGACGTAAACTAAGTCTTTACAAATTACATTCTTTATAAATAATAAAATCTGAAAAATATTGAATTTAGAGCAGTGTTGGGTTCAGATGTAAAAACCATCAATTAGAACACACTCAAATATTGTACTTCAAAGTATATGCGTCAATCTTTTGTTCTTGTATTTATATTTATGCAGCTTTTAACATCTAAGGTTATATCGGCAACTTGCTTTTGAAGCAATTGCACATCAACAATGATGTTTAGCATTCTGTTAATATTGGGATTTGTTTATATTGGTTTCCTTTATAAGCATTATCCAAATTCTACACACATATGTATACACTTCCACATGTCCAGACGTAGAGAGGACAGGGAGTCAGGGAATAATCCTGGGTAAAGACAAATTCCCATCCTCCAACCCGGAATCGAACCCCAGACCTCTGAATTGGAACCTAGCATACTAACGATCATACCAGTATTAATTGTTTGTAATTGTTTGAAGTGCCAGCAGAGAACAATTTTGCTAGTTAACCTAAAGTTTGTTCCCAGAAAGTAGTAACTAGAAAAAAATAAAGGATCTTACAATTCTTAATTCTTGTTTAACATAGTATTCCACTATTATTATTGTTTCAAAGGTGCTTCTAAATCTATACATTTTCTGGAGAGGTATTATAACTATAAGGAATATGTATTGCTGAATGCTGGCCATAAAATATATGCCAAGATAATTACCAACTGAAAAAGTTAATGTGTATTTCAGGAAGAACAATGTGGCTTCAGAAAGGGAAGATAATATTTGGATAGCATATTTGTTTACAAAAGCTAAAAGAGATGAGAGTATAACCTGCCTACATATATGTTGCTTTGTGGATTATGATAAAGCCTTTGATGCACCAGTAACAAACACAGGGAAATTATTACAACAAAGGCATTCCTGAATATATATGAAAGCAAATCAAAGCCTGCATAACAATACTACTATATTACGCAATTAAAAGGAGGACCAACTGGGAATAAGAAATTAAGCACAAATTAAATATTAAGTATAGTACACATCATATGTTTAATCTCTAGCATAAGAATTTAGACAATAATTTTAAAATTACAAGCAAAGTTTCAAATACTATTTTATTTGCAGAAAAATGGATGATGTTTAATAAACCAGAAAGTAATCTACATAATTGTGTAGACATCAAATGAAATTGCAAGTAAATAAAATATAAAAATATCCTGCAAGAGAATTAACATAAAGCCATTCTAAGAGGGGGGGGGGAGACAATTGAAATGCAAATTATGGTCAATTAAGAAATAAAAAACAGTTCAACAGTATAATTTTGATTTAATTCATACCTAGAATTAAATGTATCCTACTGGCAGAAAGCAGAAGTAAATATGAAATTGACTAGACTGTATTAAACATTTAAGATAATACAAGAAATTCAGGAAATAAAATGCGCAAGAACTACACAATTAAAAATATATCAAATGATGACACATGCAAATAAAAATTGGCTAATGAACCACTCAAACAAGAAAATTTGAATCACTGGAAATAATAAAAACTTTAAATTCAGCAGCAGGAGTGATGAAAAGAGAAGTGAAATCATCCAGGAGACTGAACTGGAATATTCATTTGTCAAGAAAAATCAGTATTCGCATAAGACTGCACATTTAAATAAAATAAATTACTAATTGGTTACGCTGTTTGCCTGCTTGAGCCATCTGGTTGGATTAATGTGGAGTCAGATTGCATTGTTGCATTCAGGTGGGTTAATGCTCTCTAATTACATTATTCTTGTTCTTGATGTTACACCTTTATATGTCACATCTTCTATCCCTACTTCATTTCTCTCAAATCACAGTTAAAAATCCCAGAAATGTTATACTTAATCTACAAATTTCTATCTGATTAACAGAATTTTTAAAAGTCAACTATAGTGAAGTATCGTACAGAAAAAGAAGTAGAGAAAAATATAAATTTAATTTTGTTCCCAACATGATGCTTAGTTGAAAAGGATGTTATTTCAAAATAAATCTTGTTACACTAAAGGTGTAACAACATTGAAGAGTATCCATCACTAATTTGAGGTCCCAGATTTGATTTATTGTTGGACATGGAGAATTATATAATTTCAGGAAACTTTTCGTGTTTTTCTAGATCTGTCTGTTGTGTGTTGCAAAGAAATCCAAATATTCTGTTTTAAAATCCACATATCCATAGATAATACCAAAATACCAAAGATCTAACTAAGGTTAAATCCATGGAATTAAAAGACAGTGAATGAGCGATACAGGTGCAACTAATAATCAAAACCTTGCTTTCAACATCGAGGATTATTATACAATTGCTTCTAATATATTTAGGGGCAGATAGGGTATTGAGGTAAATCTAAATATAAAAGTTTAGAAATACTGTGATATCGATTCTGCAAATAATTACTAACTCTTAAGCAAACAAAAATGAATATATCGGTAAAGTTAATCTTACAAAATTGCATAAATATGTACTTTTTACAAAGTTTAAGAGGTCCGCCATGATTTATTGTGTACTGTTTTCAAAATAGATAAAAACTTTAAAATATAATGGTTAACATCTCAGAAATGGTTAAAGCAACAAAAACAAAAATCGTCACATCATATAATTGTATATTTTACTGAGGTCTACAGTTTTCCTTCAGTGGGATTTCCCCTATTGTGTGTGTACCTTTCTATAAGTGAAAAGAAGCTTACAGTCCCAGAAAACTTAAGGTATACATTTTGTTTGTGGTCTCAATACTTTTAATATATTATGATTGAATACAAATTGGATGTGTCAGTTTCAGAAAAACATGTAAAGCCTAGGTTTAGATCGGGGATTTATTTGAAAATATTCACCTTGAACCATTATTTACTTATGTGTGAGATTTGGTATTCCTGCAACTTTCAAAAATGTTTCTCTGTAAAGGGTAGTTTTGGTTGGGATAATTTATCTGGAAATCTTCGCACTACATCCTTGTAGGATACCTGACTTAAGTGTGAGGTTTGGTACTTCTGTGACTTTTAGTTTTTGAGTTATGCTGTTAACATACATGCAGACTCGCATCACACACACACATGTAGATCTTTTTCCAAAAATACTTAGTTTTTGGATTCAGGTACCCAAAAACTGCTAAAATATTGACATCAAATTTTTGTGCTTCTTCTGCCTAAGGTACATTCAGGCCAGAGCAAAGAAAGTAAAATAGAATTTGCTGAAACGTTGAATGCCAATATTCTGATTTTAAACAAAAGTAATCTTCCTAATAATTTTGAATCAAGAAATAAACCTGAAATCAATAAATAAAATTCAATGCTCTTTAGATTTAGAGATATTTCACTTGAAGGTAGTTTCCTCATTGTGTTACTTCAATATTTAATAGGAATAACTATACCTAATTACAGAGGTTGCTTGATGCACAAATAATGCAAAAACTGGACAAAAACTTTCATGAATGTAAAGAATATTCCTTTCATTGTTTGGAATTCCTCCTAATGGAGTTAGACAGACTGCAGAAAGAGTGTATTGCAGAATGCTGCAACCTTGATGACACATCTTCATTGTATCTGTTATTGTTAATTTAAAAAGTAACATCACCGAGAATTTTACAGCTATACAAAGAGCAAATGAGATCCATGTACCCCACTTTTTTATTTCATTGGAGAAATATCAATTTAAATGCATGCATTCCATTAGTTAACAATTGCACTATTATATTGGTACCAATTGTTAGTTTGACAAATGGATGCAAGGTTTATCACAAAGAGCTTTGCCTTCCTACCTCCCCTTTCCCAGTCCTGCCCTCAACATACCTATAGCAAACCTTAATCAAAGTTGCAATGCAGCTATAAGCTGATACCCTTGCAGTCACTTGAGAGTGTCACTTGCAGATAATTAGGAAATAAAATTGTAATATAATGTCGAAAATACAATTAGAGGTTTTGGAAAATTGTTGGGGGTGTACGAACCTGCAACACCCTTGAGGACCTGTCTCTATAGAGGAAATAAGAAACAATGTGGTACCCAACTCAAGTGGGGAATCTATAAGAAAGTAGTTAGAAAATGTTTAAATGCACAGCCCAGATTTCAAGGTCATAAGCAACAAGCAGTTGCATTCTCAGTACACAAAAAGTGTAAACATCATTAATTTCAAACCCTAAGGAAATGCCAAAATGAAGTTTGCACTTCTCACCTCATGTAATCTGGAACACAGTTTCTCTGCTTTCAAATGCATTTTAATGGAGGTGAGAAATATTTCAAAATACTTCATGGTCCAAAGTCTTATTAGAATTGCAAAATACATATGAAAACTTTTGTGTTTGTAGCACTTAAAATTAACTCTGTTTTTCTCAGTGTCAAACTAAAGTAAAATAAAAACTTTTACACATGCAGTATGTAAATTAAATTGTTTTTTTTTCAGAGCCATAGTAATACAAAATGATGACACAGAATTTTGGCATATGTAGTGCTCTAAATTAATCTGCATTTTTCAGTGGCACTCCAATTGTAGGTGTGTTGAAGTCTGTACTTTTAATACATACTAAAGTTACAGTTATAATTTTTCAGAATTTAAGGTTACAATATTTTAAACACTTTGCCCAGTGATTTACACAAACATATGACATGTATGTATTTTTCAAAAATTCTATAAATATCTAAATTTAACATGTAAGTTCCTATAAAATCAGAACCTAACTTAACTTTATAGAAACTTAAAGTCCAGAGCTTGGTGATTACTCATCACTGCTACTACAAAGCCAGATGGAAACATTGATAAAGGTCTCAATATTTAGATGCATCAATGTTTAATATTTTCTGCATAACCCGTATTTGTTATATTGTCACCAATATTGCCATATAAAATAGCCTGCATCTCTTATACTGCCCTCTCTGACCTTATTCTAATTACAGAAGAATGAATGCTCTCCATCTTTAAATCATTCTTACTAAAAGCATGGCAAAATCAATGTTTACATTATGTCTATTGATCTTAAAATTTACAGTTGAATGAATTTTCAAGATGATGAATTACCTGCTGTAACCTTGGGTACCACTGAAATTTACTAAATTTTTATGAAGAATGTGGTTTTGCTTTTCAGAAACATCAGGTAATAGTCATTTTATTATTCTGTACATTTTCAATTCTCTCCAACTATATACAACCATAAATTATTTAGACTCTTCAGTTTGCCATAATATAAAAGTTTCGTATATCAACTCCCTTTTATTTTGTATGTTGGTTCATTTGTTTTAATGTTGTACTGTGTTAAAAATACAATATTTGAGAAAAGCATCACAATATGAATAGACAAAGGCTGATGTTGGGCCATAAGAATATCACACACGTGTAAACAGGGGCATATTTAGAGGGAAGTGTAGGGTTTAAATCTGCCCCCCCCTAAATTTGACACATTTTATTTACTTAAATTAATACCGAATCAATATGGGGAAATTCTGGGTATATATCTGCTTTCATAACATCCATAACATAATTATAGTTCAAAGTAGTATAACAGAATGGGAAACAAAGCACTTCCACTTAAGCAAATAAATGTTGTAAATAAATATTTTGATGAATAGTTATTTTAGAAATATGATTTATTTTGAATTTTGTGTGACAACATTTGATGTCTATGCTATCATTATAAAACATGAATCTTTACAATGTACTTCAAATATCTGCAGTACTAAACTGCAATTCACTCCACTTGAATATATATGAAACTGTTAGTAGTAATGCCTGTTGCATTTTACTTAGACTAACCCAACTCAAATAATAACAATACAGAATTTAAACTTATTCCATTGGTATTCGTTTTATATTCATAATAATTTTGTTTTGATATTTCTAAATGGAAATAGTTTTCCAAGTAAAGTTTAATAATGGCTGAGATCTTTCTAAAATGTTTTAAATATCTTCTTCCTCATTCTAAAAATGTTCAAATGCAGGAATTTTTATATTTTCTAGTATTTAATATTTAGTTAATTTTCTACAGGTCTAATTTTTAATTGCTTTTCGGCTTCTTCAGTATGCCTCTTTGTTATAATTTTGGCTTCTCATTAACAGAGACATTACAAATAGCTGCATACAAGTTCTACTCCCTTGCTGTTTGTCCAAGCAGGCTATTTCAATGTTACACCACATGCAAGCCCATAGATTTTGCAATAAAACAGGAGACAGTTTAAATCAGAATAAAACTTTGAAATCTAACAAAACATAAAGTAGCATCCCATTTTCACTAAAGAAGCAAGTCACACATTAGTTTAACGGTTTGTAATTATGATAGAACATGAGGAACAAGCAATATTTGAGCAAACATGTTCATTTGCAGTACTGATGTTATGAGAAAGAACATGCACCCTACCTTTAGCTGATGCATGGGTTGCCTCAGAACTCCTGGGTCCCTCCGTCCTCCTAGTCTGTCAGCCTCTGCTTCAACACATTCCATTGATGACTCTGCTTCAGATAACCAGGCCAGAAACTTGTCTAATGAGCGGTCAAAATTGTGCAGCGAGTTCATTGCAGAATGTAGTAGCTTCCCTCGATTTATAATACTGCAACATCAACATTTCAAGAGTATAAATTTATAATCCTAAACTCTGAAATAAATGCCTTGCAGGGTAAATCAACTACTTAAACACAGCCTTCACAATGAATATTTTCAATAATTATTTGCAGATACTAATTAGAAGTTGATTTTCTTGAAGTAAAATATTCTGGAGCATCCAATGCATTTCTTTCTTTCGTTCTTTATTTTATTTTTTTTTCTTTCTTTCTTTGGTTTCTTTTGTGTTCTTGTGCTTTTTTTTTTTACATTACAAGCTTAAATTACGATATGAAATTTTTTTTTTTACTGCAATAATTTGTTATACATTAAAAAAACAAATCTAAAACACCCCGTTTCTATCTAGGTTTGAAGAATGTGTGGATAAGGACTATAGTAAAAGTGGGAGGGAGGATATTCTTTTTATTATCACATCATAAGTTAGTGTTAGCCTCTAATTCATCACAAAACTCATTTGGTAAATTCAGTATAATAAGCTTACCACACAAAAATATTGAACCATATTCATTTAAACCCCCCAACACCTAACCTCATCAGGTCTCAGCTGTATAGATAAAGGCATAATTTGGAGAACAACATTTCTTATAAGCTTGACCTTATAGAAAACTGAAAAATATGAGCAATTCACTAATAACTATTCAGTTAATGAATGAATAACCTTATTTTTCTACATTACTTGAACATATTTTTGTGAGAGCAAGTTAAGTGTTTTAGGCAGAAATTGTTAACTTCAACAATCTAACACTTAAGAGCTTGTTTGATAACTAATTATTCTTTCATACTGGTTATATGTGGGTAAAGGGCAAGAATTTAAAATTGGTAGTTATATATTTTTCTTCTTTTAATGTTTTTCTTTCTTTCTTTTCTTTCTTAAGTTAACCTCGCTTTTTGAGCTACTTCTTATTTTCACTAGGTATTTATTCTTTTCTTGGTTTTCTCCTTTTTTTGTTGTGGTCAGTGTTCGGTTCCACACTTAAGTACATACAAACACCATATTTGAGCCTGGCTCCAAACCTATACCCAAAACAACAGTAAGTACAATGGCAACTGCCAACATGGGGTTTAACTCCCTGAAGGTGTAACATTTCAAAGTAATTCCGAAAACTATGGGGATAGGTGATGCATGGATAACATGAGAAGGTACATTTGTGTGTCTTATCACAGTAGCTCAGTGGTGGGGCATTGACACTTTAGTTCAGGTTCTGACCATGATCTGATTTTTCAATATGGATTTGTCTTTCCAACCTTAGAATACACATCATGCCCTTTGATTTATAATACCTATCATCATAATAATATGATAAAAAAAATGTGCAATTTCAACCTTGAAATTCCTAGAATATTGAAATTTCTTGAAATTTCCTAGAATAAATTGGATTACATTTAAGGTTCACTGGGTTACAAGAATCAGATGTGAAAAGTTAATGTATATCTAGGTATTTCTCTATGGTAGCTCAGCAGCAGAGCATTGACATAGAAAGTCAAATATCTGTGATTACTGATTAGACCTCTGGACTGAATTTTTAAAAGCTAATTTGTTTTCCCATGTCTTGGAATCTACAGTGCTTTCAAACACAGTTTCAGCTTCCCAACATAGATAGTGTGAACTTTTACAAACTTAAGGTTGAGAGCTTTGAATCAAATTTCTGCTGCATGAATTCAGAGCCTTCCATGCCTTCAATAAAGTATTAATGTATGGATTTCCACCCTGAGTTGAACTTCTTGAACACAAGTTTTGCAAACATTTTCCATATATGGTTATCATTGGTCACTGTACTTGCAACAGGAGATTCTCTAAATAAATAAAATAATATATATATATCTTTTCTCAACCAATGCCTACATACATCTAACTGCATAGAAATTAATTTAGGCAAGCACGTTGAGCATGATGTTAGTAAATGCAAACCTATCTGGAAAGCTTGTCATTTTTTGGTAACACTATGTTCTATGAATTCTGAAATATGTTAAAAAATGGTGCGTGTTCATAAAATGTAGTACAGGATCTTCATTTAAAGGTTCTGAAGTGATCTTTGGATCTGGTTTTTAAATTTCTTTTAGTATGGCCTCTGTAGAGCTTTTTACGTTTGTACAATTAAATTCAAACAGGAAGAAAAATTAGTAGTACCATTTCACTTTTGAAAAGAAAACCATTACCTAGTCCCGAATCTGAAACTACTAAAATAGATGAAAGGCCACAACAAACTCACAACATCAATATGGGAAAACATCTTAAGACTGCCTCATAAACTATGAAATCCCATCAGTTGACAGTCTAGTGAAGGAGACTCTCAGGCAAGTGCAACCAGGAGGAATGACAACAAAATGGAAATGGGAGCAACAGCTTTCAAAATCAATGCCTTATAAATAAAAAGTATAAATAAGACAGCGTTCAAACCAACCATACAAATATACTCATATTATTGTATCTCCTTGTAGCTACACAATGAAATGTACAATTAAAGCATTTCTGCAAACATATTTTTTGATTAAAAAGAAGAAGATAGGACAATGAAGTACTGTAAAAATAGTTTGTAAGAGGGACTAGAGAAAAGTCACATGAATGTAACACATAAGCATTTTTACTTTCTCTATACGCACTATGTACATAGTGTATAGAGAATGTATTGCACTCCACCCAAAAATTCGATACCGAGATTTCACCGGAAATATATGTTTTAGGGTCCCCAATATCCAAAAAAAGCATTTTCACAAAAAGGTCCACGTGTCTGTGAACACGATAACTCAAAAACGAAAAGTCGGTAAAATACCAAACTTGGTATTTAAGTTTAGTATCTTCCAGGGATACGACATGCAGATTTTAAGAAAAATTCCCCCACCCCCAAGTACCCTTTACATGGAACTTTTTTCGAAAATTTTTATTTTCTCAAAAATGGCTCTAACGATTTTGATTAAAATGTTGTATATTAAACATATTTACCTGACAAACAAAATGTATATCCTGAATTTTCTAGGAATAGCCTCTGAAGAGTAGTTTATTATGGATGAATTTTACAGAATTTTGAGTAACTGCTAAACCGTAAGAGATGGACAAAAACTTACCATACAACAAATGTAGAGCACATTAAAACACACAATTTATGTTATATAAATTTTTTTCGTGGCATTCTTCGTTTTTGAGACATTCCTTATTTTTGGTTTCTGCTATGAAAAACATATTTTTCTCATACAGGAACTTGTCAACTCTGATTCATATAAACAAAGGAACTTCATTGACATAGCAACCAGCTTTTGACTACCCCTTTAACCTATAGTTAACTTCTACTTACAAGGAAGCAAGTAATAAGACTATTTCTGCCTATTTTTTCTGATTAGCATAAAGTAAATAGAAATATAAGCTTTTTAAGAATAATTTGTTGAAGGAATATAGAGAAAGTCATGTGAATGGTACACATCAGATTTTTTATAGATCTTTTGCACTCCATTGAATATAACATAATAAGTGTAATGTAATAAGCCAATCACATCTTTTCTTGTGATTTTAGAGATAATATTCTGTAAAAGCAGTATCATTGTAATAAGCAATGTAGCCTTCTTCGAGGATACTTCAACTGCACCCCTGAAGATGTTCACTGCAGTTGTGGATGAAACACTGGATCAAATTACTCCAGCAGACCATGGTAAAACAGCCCAGAAATAACTCCTAGTTATCTAACAGGTTAATGTTGTTGTCATTGTTAAAATAGCTAGTATGCTTATAATAAGTATGATTATGAATTCTTATTACAAACTATAAATATATGAATAAATGCAGAGTACTACAGTCCATGAAGGTCCTTGGTCTGCCAACCTGACTGTCGGCTACCTACACACAGCAGAGATGGGTGATCATTCAACTAATAAGAACAGGTAATGTGTCCAGCATCACACATTCTCCAGCCACAAAATTGGCTCTCTTCGCCTCCATCTCTGTCTATCCTCATTTTCCTCAAGATAGTAAGTAGGCACTAGTCCCATTAGCAGAGTTGGGATTGAATCCAGGAGCATTCCATTTCTGGAAACCAGAGCAGAATGCTCTAGCCCACTGCACCACAGTGCAGGACTATAACAAACTTGATAATTCAAATTTCAAGACTCTTTCAACAAGATTTACATAAAAGCAATGATCTGCTTCTTTATATTGACCTGTCATGTTAATTTTTTCAGGGGCATGAACTATTCACATCATTTTATGCTGCAGGACCTGCTCCTGATCCATTGGCATCCATAATGCAGATTTATCAAAAAATCTATAACAGCCAGCGTTTACAATTTCTGGACACTTTGATGCTAACTGTTGCAACTCTTTATCAAAGTTTTTCCTTATAGACATATTACCTAAGAGAACAAGCATAAATCTGATAAATCCTTTTGAGTTTATGTAAAACATTCAAATAAGATGAAGCAGCATCACAAATTATTTCCATTTTTATTTCATCATTTCATACATCTGGCATAAAACATTCATTGTGTTATCTATATTTGTAGTCAGAGAAAATTTTCATAGCTAGTAACAATTTGGTGACTCACTTGAAGTTACATTCAATCACTTCATTTTTTTCAACTTAAAATGAAGCCTATGAGTGAGAAGATAATCAAGTTCACTGCCTCATTGTTTTAAAATTCTTCCATACTTAGGTATTTTTTTTTTCTAAAATGAAATATTTGGTGAAATATGTAGTTTTGAAGCTCTTTATAAACAACAGCAAGTCTAATGTTTACTTAGACTCATCCAATGTAAATGAATATAACAATATATTCTTGTTACAAGCCTTTGTTATCTACAGGTGTGAAATCAAATACTAGTTTTTATAGTTATGTACAATGTGTATTTTGTAGCCACCATTCATTATGTTTGTCTTTAACCGAGACTTAAATTTTAATACTATAATCTGAGTGTAACTCTTGCTTGTCAAGCCTCTGTTGTATTGATCTATTGATAGCCATCAGATCTTCACCAAAGTCAAAATTATCTTTTGCTTTTAACTTGTACAGGTATTATATCTGCAGCTCTGGGATTTCAAAGTCTGTTCTGAATTGGGGTTTCCAAACCATCATAAAAATGAAAATAATGCTCTAACTAGGAAGTAGCTTATGGGTTTAAGATTAAATTACACTGTTTTAAAATTGAATATTTATGGTCATAGATGAGTTCATCAAAGCCAAAGGATAAAACTTTGGATAATGTTTGATTTACAACTATTTTTCTTGCTGGGTAAAGTTTATTCTTTATTGCTGTAGTTTATTTATTTGTTTTTTAATGATGCTGTCAATTGCCAGGATCATATCAGTGCTGCTGGTGTGCTGGAATTTTGCCCCTCATGAGTTCTTTTACAAACCAGTTTTACTTGAGGCTGTCACATTTAAAAACCACTGGTGTGGGCCAAATTTGAACCTGTGACCTCATGATCAGAAATTATTGCTTTAGATTTGACATACAATCCATATTATAAAAATCTGATGTGTTCCATTCACATGACTTTCTCTATATCTCTGTAACAAATTATTGTTAATAAGCTTATCTTTTATTTATTTCATGCTAATCTATAAAATTAGCAGAAATAGTCTTATTTCTTGCTTTATTGTAAGTAGAAGCGAAATAAGGGAGTACCATAAGTTAAAGTAAAAGCCAAAAGCTGGTTGCTATATGACTGATGTTCCTTTGTTTGTATGGACAGGAGTTAACAAATTCCTGTATGAGAAAAGTATAAGTTTTTCAAAGCTGAAACCAGGAAAAAGGAATATCTCAAAAATGATCAACTCCACGAAAAAAATGTATATAACATAAATTGTGTGTTTTAACGTGCTCTACATTTCTTGTGGGTTAAGTTTTTATCCATCTCTTACGGTTTAGTAGTTATGCAAAATTCATCCAGAATAAAGTAGTCCTCAGAGGCTGTTCCCAGAAAATTCAAGATATACATTTTATTTGTCAGGTAAATATCTTTGATATATGAAATTTTAATCAAAATCGTTAGAGCCATTTTTGAGAAAATCAAAATTTTCAAAAAAAATTCCATGTAAAGGGTAGTTGGGGTGGGGAATTTTTCTCAAAATCTTCGTGTCGCACATCTGGAAGATACTAAACTTAAATACCAAGTTTGGTATTTTACCGACTTTTCGTTTTAGAGTTATCGTGTTCACAGACACACGGACACACACACTGACCTTTTTATGAAAATGCTTTTTTTGGATATTGGGGACCCTAAAACATATATTTCCGGTGAAATCTCGGTATCGAATTTTTGGGTGGAGTGCAATACATTCTCTATACACTATGTCTATGGTTTTTTGGATGAGAAGAATCAGGATGTTTTCATTAATTTGATTTTTGTTTCATGCAAGGTACAAAGAAACAAGGCCAGATTTCATCCATAGTGAGAATCCTTACTAAAAGGTTATTAACCTTTCAATTTCTCCACAATAATTTTATTACATAATATCATTATTGTTGTGCTTCCATGATGACATGGTATATCCAATACTTTGTAATTTTCCAGAACCCAAGAATTTTCGGTAATATTGCAGCAAAGGTCATTGTGTCATAGTGGACACTGTTAATGTGCAATTTAAGGTACCAACTATTGAGCAGGAAAACTGCTGTGGTTATAGAAAACATGAGTAATTGGATGCAGTGTATTGTGGTGATAGAAAGGCATGAAATAGTAAATGAATGCAAAGAAGGTGAAAGAAACCCAAAGGAAGTTTAGTATAAGTGAATAACCATCACAAACTAGTAAACAAATAACACAAATTAATAAATAATAATAATAATAATAATAATAATATAATAATAATAATAATAATAATAATAATAATAATAATAATAATAATAATAATAATAATAATAATAATAGCTGTAAAGAACAGGCAGAAAGGAAATGCAGCACAAGTAAAAATAATCACCATGAAGCAGCAAACAAATATAAATAATTACCAGGAAGCAGTAGACAAATGTAAATAATCACAGCAAAGAAGTAAACAAATATAACACAGACGAATAATAATAATAATAATAATAATAATAATAATAATAATAGATGTAAAGCATGAAAGAGAAAGGTTAAATACAATTATGCAAATAATCACCAAGAAGCATTAAACAAGTATAAGATGAATAATACTAGATATAAAGAGTGAAACAGAAAGGAAAAGTTATTAGCTCTGGAGTTGCTGGATCATCTGTTAGTGTTTCTAATTGCCTATTTTTGTTCAGCACTCATCATTATCCAAAATTTCTTGGTCTGCAACAATGCATAGGTTGTCCATGTGTAATGCTGAGCAATTCTTGCAACAAGAAACAAAGTAACAATTTTTGAGCTTTTAAAAGGCAGAATGATAGCATCAGTGGATTTTTAGCAAGTTTTAATTCTGCAAAGTAGCCTGCCTGACATTTTGTGGTACCTGCCATGACAGGTTGACCATTGCAGCACTTACTGAATATCTTACTACAGAATAAGAGTATATTTTATTACATATATCTGTGACTAATTCACTCAAGGAGCTGAACTGTGTAGTTGTTAGTTGGGGTCACTCTGGAATAGGTTGTCCTGAAAAACACTTTCAGCCATCTAACCAGTATGTGATATGGTGATGCTGCATTACTAAATGCTTCACATAATCCCTAGTAGTCCTGAGTACCATGATCTTAAGCAAATTCATTTTTGATCCATGAATATTTTCCAGTTTTGAAAATATTGCTTGAGTGTTTGCACTATTCTTCTTTAATTCAAGTCATAGCAGCATGTGAGAAAATAATTGAACAGTTGTCAACATTCCCTACCGCGGTCCTCTAACATTCCACCATATAACTAACAAGGATGCAACTGCTGCATGTTACCAGTGTGGTCACAACTTCTTATTGAGTCTTATGAGGGATTTCTTTTTATGACCAGACATGCAGGAGGACCAGGAGATTTGTGATGGGGCCTCCTACCATTAGATGGTTGCCTTTCTGTGTTTCTGTGAGTCCTCTTACTAGGTCATTTTTGGAGCTTCCTTCTCCTCACATGTATTATCATCCCCAGGGCAGTTTTCCGCTGCTCAAGCCACAATGGTGGTTACATCCCATGTCACTTGGTGGCTTCTTACAGTCTTCACCCATAATGGGAACAACATAGGGCATAAAATTCTAGAGCATGTTCAGCATTTTAATTACTTGGGGTGAGATATTTCATATAATTATGCAGGAATATACAAAATAAGTTACAAAGATACCAGACAATGTGCAGTATTACCCAAAGAACATTGAAAACAGCCCCGATTGACACATAGCTTAAATTATACAGGATAATGGCAGTGTCATTTTTCTCTCTGGCAGTCAGATAGACAGACCACAGCCATGCACAATCCACAGAAATGAAATTCCTTTGGTTATTACTGGAACATGCTTATATAGAATTAGAAACCAGGACATACAGGCTTAATTACAAATATTTTCAATAAGAGGAAAACATTGAGGAATAATCACATAATAAGGAGGAATAGTTAGATAGAAAGAATATAAGAATATTGAAAACTGTACTTTTGTACAGACCAATTGGCTGAAGAAACCCAGGAAGACCAAGACAAAGATGGATTGAGGTCAGAACAAGCCCGATGACCTAATTCCTGAAAGGTTGATGCTCATGATAATTTTTCATTGGAATCACAAGTTCTTAAAGTAGAAACTGTATTTTTGGTTTAGACAGTTCAAAAAATAAGATACATATTAAGACTAATTAAGTAAATATGTTTGTTTGTATAATAATTAGAATTAAAAGTCTTACTCATTATTCACTTTACTGTAGAACTGTTTTCATTGTGGCCCCTAAACACTAATTCTTGTTTGCTTAATAGTAAAAGTTTCAATCACAAATTCGAAAAACAACTGATTTACAGGAATCTTTTCATTGTATTGAATAAACAATAATTTGAATTTTCTTTAAGGACATCAGCAATTGTAATTCTGTTCTTTAGAAATGTGTTGAAATGTAACTGGCACTTGCAGAATCTTTTTGTTTATTCAGAGTTTGAGTTGTATTCAGAAGTATGAGAATCCCTCACTGTTCAACACATTTTGATTGTTGCTGAATAGCACCAGCAAAATAGCTGCAAAACCATGAAAATTCTGAAAATCAAAATACTGTGAAATTAGCACCATAAGACTTGCCATTTTTTTCCATCCTCACATTAATGTTGAGAGGTGTAGACTTCTTGGTGACCCCCAGACATCAAAATCTCTGTCTCTCCATGGAGAAAATGGTATATTAATACTACAGTGTCATTTCATGCATTTGACATTGGCACCAACACATCTTCACTTAAAGCAGTATACAGCAATACTGAAGCTTGGTAACTTACTAAAAATGGTGTTTTAGTAGCCTTTTGTGAGGTATGAGGGAAATGAAATGGAGTTTTATTCATGTACACTCTTTAACTACTGTGGTTCTCAACGACCCATTCTATGTTGGGTGTGAAAGACCTCTTTATCAGGCATGAGGTTCTTTTACGTGCCATAAATCTGCGAAATGGGACCAACTTCCCTTCCGAAGGAAGCCATGCTAAGGATTTTTATGCCCAAACACATTCATCGCTCTCCAGGTTTGAACCAATGACCTTGGGAATATGAGGCTAGCATGGTAACCACTACACCAGCGAGGGCGACGGGTATGAGGGGTTTGACCTGTAGAACAGCTAAGGTGGTAACAGGATATTAATATAATAATTAACAATTGTAACAAATCTTCACTTATCTTTTGGAATGCTTGGACTAGTTTTGCAATTAATGTATCTATTGCATTATCAGCATTAATTTACTTTATATTTATATTAAAGTATAAAAATCATGCAATGAATTTTGATATAGCTCCAATTGACTGTCTCACCAAATTTGTTTTGATTCCAGTAGTTAGCAATGCATTAGTACACAATCCACCTAGTAGCAGTAACCATAACAATGTAAATAAACAACATCAAAAAGAAACTGAGACCAAAAGGAAATTAATGCTGATGATGCAATAAATGCATTTATTGCAAAACTATTCCAAAGATTCCAAAAGATAAGTGAAGATTTGTTACAATTATTAATTATTATATTAATATTTGTATTACTTTACTGTTACTAGCTTCTTTTTACATTTATGGTAACAGGATGCTTGACATTTCTCCTCACTAATTTAGTAAACCCAAAGATACCAACAATAATATGACATCATGTTGTCATGACAACCTCTTTATTCATGAAGGAATGTGTTCACTCATACTAACTCATGTTCCACTTCCCTGGTATAAAAGTTTGCTTCTTCTTCTCTTCACATGGTGATAATGCATATATCAAAGTAGACAGCAGCTACTCTAAAGAATAAGCTCTTTGGAAGTGTAAAAAGAATTTCAAATTAGATCAAAGATAAAGTAAAATTTACAATTAGATTTATAAAAATTACAATTTATTTTAAGTTTTTGTAGACAGCCCTTCACTTGAATGGCAATGCCTGATATAACACTATTCTTTGTTTAACATACAGCTGAGCTCCAGTAATTTGAGCCCCAGTATTCCGAGCTGGTAAGAAGAAATTTTATATAAAACTAGAGTAAAATCCTGTTTTTATATGATGTCCATATGTGTGTTTTATGCACTTCCAAATATGCTACATTATGAACTTTCTTTTAATTTTCCAATACAATACAGATAAAACTGTCCTACTTAGGGTTCTTGTTCAGAATGCACAGGAAAATTCTTATGCATTTATAATACCGATTTACAGGTACTGTTAGGTTTGGAGGAGTATGCTTGCTCCTTCTTTGTTGACCTACACTAATTAGCATTATATGTGAATCAAATTCCATCCTTTCATATAAAATACATATTATAATCCCTACTCAGCAAGGGTATTCACTTATATATACTTAAGCAAAAGTGCATACACATTTTACAACTGGGGACTCTACTGTATGCAATTATAATAATGATACCTAAACCAGATAGAGCTAGAAGAGAGCCGACAAGCTACTGACCAATAGTCTTAATTCCACCTTCTCAAAAAGGCATGGATGGCACATGTACAAAATTAAAAATCAGTCTTCAAATGCACATTTCAAAATGATTAAATCATACAAGTTTAATTGCACCTATTCTGTAAAATGGGCATATGCAGTCACAATGAAGTACAATTATAACTGGTGTACCTCAGGGAAGCTTTCCTGACCACTTCTACACATCAGCTGAGTTTCCAACACACAAAAACTTTACCATAGTACATGGCATTGCAATCCTGAACAAAGACACCTGAGAACCAACAGTTCAGTGAGTACAGTGCAGTGCAAACGTCGGAGAATCAGTATGAATCCTTTAAAATGAAAATTTGTTAAGTTACATTACAAGGCTAAGTGAATTATTCTGTTAGACTAAAAGCTGCAATAATACCCATATCATTACCAAGTGGGAGACCTGGGTTCGATTCACAGTACCGGCGTGGGGGTTTTTCCCCCACTGTGAGACCTGGACCGGGGTGCACTCAGCCTCATGAGGTCCCTGGGGGGGACAATTGAGGAGCTACTTGATGGAGAAGTAGTTCCTCCAGGTCATGAGGACCACATTAATGGGAGGGATTCGAGGCGATGACCACATCTCACCCTCCAATACTGCACCCCTTCCATGGACCGAGATGGGGGATGCAGTGGCTGGGCGGTAGGCTAAGGTTCGTTGTGAGCTGTCTTGCCATGGAGTTATTAATACCCATAACAAAACCTGTTATATATCTTAAAAATTTTAAATAGCACATGCACATGGAATGACATCACCAACTCAGTTCAGAAAATCAGGCATCATATTCATCATATTCATCAAAAAATATTCTGTTATATCAGACCATTATATCAAGGAAATTGCCACTTGCTTTGCAAAACAAACGATAGTCAGTGAGTTAATGTTTATAACACTGCATTACTTACTATTATTTATATGGAAAATATTTGCTTCTTTTGTCAGTTCTGTTCGACTGCTGTCTCTCATCAATGGTGGTGGTTGGACTTGTCCCTGGAGGTGCTTGGATGAACCTGCTTCAGTAAGGCACTCGTGGGATTTCAAAACTGAAAACACAGTTCCTGTTCTTCCATACATATATATTCTCCCAATTTATTAGCTGTGTTTTCCATACTATGCTTTTTAAAACTTTCAGATTTCTATTTATAGTGTGTTGGTCTTCACAAAAATGCCAAGCTACTGCTGATTTGTCTTCTTACTTTTGTTCTGTTTCATGTTTCTGAGGTGTTCTTTTGCTCTGGATTTTATGTTTCTTTTAGTTTGTACAAAGCAAAGTAATTGCAGTAGAATTGTTTTCCTGTTGGATATAATCTTTTAATTTCAAATTTAATGTTTTTTTTATGGAGAACTGATTTTTGGGGTCATATGATTATTACCTTTCTATTTTTGGCTCTGTTTTTTTTCTTTTTTTTTTTTTTTTTCTTGTGCACTGTTTTTGCCCAAAATCCATTTTCTGTAGCATATTCTTGTTTGCACATGGGGACATTAATGTAAGTCTATTGTATGTTGTTGAGGAATGGGACTGCAACTATGTTGTCTGATGTTGGTGTGTATAAATTTCCTGTAGATGCCAAATGTTAGTAGGTTTTCTTTTTTGATGATCTTGAGGTCTTATATTCTATATTCTTTCTTCATTGTGAATTTTATAGATTTTTCTTGCAGATTAGTAGTTTTTAAAAATCTTCCAATTCATTTCTATGCATGTATCTTCTAATTCATTTCTATAATGCACCATCCTTTAATATTTCAGATGCCAGCAAATCATAAACCTAATCATGTCAACAGAAAACTGAAAAGAAAAACATCAATTGAGCTAATTTAATGACAGTAAACATACATTTGGATCACCAGTGGGTAACAATCCAAACACTTATTTCAAATTAACTTTGCTATTTTATAAATGTCCAGAACTATATTGTACAGTTGCATTTTTTAAATTAATATTTTACACTAAAGCTGAACAGTAAGTTCATAATTTGTATTTGGCTAATGAATATTATATAATGAGATATCATAATTTTTGGAAAAAATCATAACGAAACTGCAACTTTGACAAAGGTAGTTTTGGCAGTATCAATCATCTTAATCAGTCAGCTAAGGCATCAAGCATGAAAACTGTAGAATCCATATTAATTCAGAGTTAAATGCAAAAATTCTTGGTAAATGAAACCTCAGCTAGAGACTACAGTATGTATCGGAAGCAACTATCACAGACTTCTCATATAAATGTAAAAAGGAAGTTAGTAACAATGAAGCAACACAAATATTAACATAACAATTAATAATTTTAACAATTCTCCACTTATTTTTTTGAAATCGAAGGACTAGTTTTGCAATAAAATGGTGTATTACATCGTCAGCTCATTTTCTTTTTAATCTTGTTTATTTACATTGTTAATAGTTTCTGCTACTAGGTGGATTGTATACTAAGACATTGCTAACTACTGGATCAAAACAAATTTGGTGAGAGAATCAATTGGTGGTATATCAAAATTCATTGCATGATTTTTATTCTTTAATATAAATAATTTCTCCCAAACCATTAAATCTATGAGTCCCTCTAAGTGTTTTAATAAATTTAACATCTGGATTTATTTCATGATTAAATTTCCATAAACAAGATCAAAAAGAAAATCAGCTGACAATGTAATAGATCATTTTATTGCAAAATTAGTCCTTGGATTTCAAAAAAGAAAAGTAGAGAATTATTACAATTATTAATTGTCATATTAATACACTTCTCATTTCACCTGGAGGAGAGCAAATATTAGATATTTTCTACATCATTCTTACAGACTCCATCAAGTGTTGGAATGAACTGGCAGGGAAGTGCAAGCTTTGGCTATGACTTTCGCATGTAGATATCATGTTCCCCCTCCAGTGGGCTCTGATGTCTTGGTTGACTGTGGACAAGAACACTGACTCTAGGTTGGTACAGCCTGATATGGAGAACATGTTATTTATAATGCAGGTTTAAATGGTTTATATGGAGGATTGTAATCATGAACTCGATAGTGGATATAAATATGCTAATAGGTAAGCATCTACTAAGATTTGCCAGAAATATTAGAATGAACTGGCAGGAAGTGCAAACACCTTTACTCAGTGAAGCTTTGGCTATCACACTCCCCATCCCGAGGGCTCCAAGGTCTGGGATTGAAGCATATAAGTACTCTGACTCAGACAATATAAATATGCTAACACAAGGTTGTTAAATTGGTAACTCCTCTCAAAGCCTCTCTCCAATGCACGAGCGAGCTGTTAGTCACTGGGAAAATGGTGCCAGCAAAGGCATACCAAAATCCTTAAGTTACAGTAAATGCTGGAAATATTGACCTTCTGCTTCCACAGGCAGATTAACTGCTATAGCAATAGGGTTTCAGTTTTAACAGGCATTTAGCATTTCTCTCAAAAGCAGAGACACCTGTTTGTTGTTAGTTATTTTCGAGGTGATCGCTTTAAACTAACTCCAATTCATTCAGATTATTTTATGTTAAACGTGATCTTCTCCTTAAATATTTATTGTTATATTCCAACCCAATGCTTCATAAGTTGTAATATCTAATGATGTACCAATGGGCTGTGCAATGGTTTCTCTCTGTTCCTGAATACAAAATCTTACTATAATGCTTTAACACTGCATCAGTATCAGCAGTTATGCATTACTTCAATCAAAATAATTTTTTTTTTCTAAGATTGATACTATCAATGACGCAATTTTATTTTCTTGTGTAATTTTCAATGCAAACAAAAACATTTCAGTTCCTTTACATACATTGTTTAGCAGTAACCATAACAATGTAAATAAACAAGATAAAAAAAAAAAACAGACCAAAAGGAAACTAAACTGATGTTACAATAGACCAATTTGTTGCAAAACTAGTCCTTGGATTCCAAAAGATAAGTGAAGAATTGTTACAATGATATATTAATATTATTAAATGTAATTGTCAGTAAGAAATTAGGAATACACAAAATCTATTGTCTAGCCCAGTGTTATTATTGGCATATGCACCGCAGCAAGCCACTCGCTGAGCCCAGTGCATGGCTGGCCCAGATGCTAGAAATTAGTTTAGTCTACATTTGTGTGCGAGGAATACACGGCAATGGCTGTGTCGGAAACTGCAAGCACAAATCGATTGGAATCACCTATTCCATGTAGGTATTTTAAACCGGAATGGATAAAACAATTCCTATGCAAAGTTATCGATAATGGTATACAGTGCCTAGTATGTAAACAGTATGTTGTGCTAAAAATATAACATACAAAGACATTATGAAGTGAAATACCAGGCAGCAAAAATTATGGCAATATTTGGTAGTATGTACCTTTGAGAACAAGGTTTCTCTATAAAGAAACTCCTTAAAACCCGCCAGAGAAACAGACTGTCAATAACAATTGCAATTCCAGTCTTGGAATCAACCTTTGTAATGACATAAAGTCAAATATTGAGCAGTATGTGAATTCAAAGATATGCCAAGAGAATGATCCTACATATCTGTAATGTGTGGTATTTTTATTTACATTCAGTTTAAGATAATCTCAAATTGATATATAAATAGGGATGGAAATCTTAACACTAGAAGTTCCTGTGTTACTGGCTTAGGTCAGTTGTTTTAAGAAAATGTGCATACAGAGCTTCCCATATTATGTTGCACATTATTTCATTTCCCCCAATAATCCAAGTCACAGATTGAGAACTGCAAACCTAAGAGCCAGAGTAGTTTTAATAATCTCTAAAAGGTATTTCAAATCATCCCAAAGTTGTAATAGTTTTTCATTAATTTAATAAATTTGAATAACTACTATTAATATAACAATTAATAATTGTAACAATTCTTTTTTAAATCCACAGGACTAGTTTTGAAATAAATGGATCTATTGCATCATCAGCTCAATTTCTTTTTGCTCTTGTTATTTATTTACATTGTTATGGTTACTGCTACTACGTGGATTGTATACTAAGGCAATGCTAGTTATCGGAATCAAAACAAATTTGGTAAGAGAATGAATTGAATATTTTCATTCTTTAATATAAATATTTTCTCCCAAACCATCAAAACTATGGGTATATTTACGTGTTTTAAGAATTTAACTATGTTAACGTAAAATTAGTTTCCTATTTATGGTTGACACACTAAGAAGCAATGCTCTGTAAATACATCAAACCTTTAGTATGTACCTATATTATGTGTCCTCCTGCTTCAGCAACTCTAAGAGGAAACATTTCATGAGGTATGCACGGTTGTACATTTAGAATATCTTAGGCAATTTTCACGGCCAATGTCATTATATTTAAAAACTGTATTATCCGGGCTGTTGTGCCGTGGTCATAGGTTAACATTTGGTTCACATTTTAACCTACGACCACGGCACAACAGCCCGGATAATATAGTTGTAAATTTAGGTGCAAACAGGCTTCAAG
The DNA here is from genome assembly GCA_030762935.1 of Hymenopus coronatus. Lineage (NCBI taxonomy): Eukaryota > Metazoa > Arthropoda > Insecta > Mantodea > Hymenopodidae > Hymenopus > Hymenopus coronatus. The sequence goes on from CM060890.1 coordinate 107,667,748, forward strand.
TAAGGAGACAGGTGGCGACTGATACTGATCCTAGCTTTGACATATGATATGCCCTTCTGTGTGCAGGGCCACTGTTGTGACTAGTAGCCCACTTGTGCCCTGAACTGCATTTAAACTTGACACCACTGGTCTAGACTGTGATCGCATCTGTATTGGAAATACTAAAATAAATTTAAACTGGGATTAAAGAATATTTTAGAAACATTACAAACAAATGTAAATCAGCAGTTGCAACACGCTTTCAAAACAACCAGTACAAAATCGAACTGAAAGCACAGTTTGCAGAACAAGAAAATAAACAAACAAATAAAACCAAATCAACAGATTGGCAGAACATCTGATTTAATATAACTAGAATGCACTACTCTTTCAATATTGGTCACCACTACACAGACTCTACATCTATGTAGAAGTCATCACACTGATATAACTTGAAGTTGCATCAGAAGCAAAGGCTATAATATCAACTCTTCTACAGGATCCATCTTGTAAAATTCTGTACACTTTTTCACAAATTTGATACTGTTTCTTCTTCAAGATTTCTGCAATAAGGGATTGGATGGTGTGATGTTTAGCATTTCATAGAGTTTGAACAGAAGGATAGGCACCCAAGACATGACAAACTGTTTTTGCCTAACTGTGGCAATGCCGATGTTTTCATCTTGGGACCTTCCAGGTAAAGCTCATAATGAGCATACATAGCTGCTTAATCCCTCTGGATCCCCAATGCTTTTATTTGTAGGAGTAAACACTTTGTAAAGCACAACTCCTTCCCTTTTTGAGGTCATCTATACCCCAAGTTAAATCTGATTTCTCTTAGTTCATGACAGTTTTTTCTCTTTAGAGTTTCATATTGGGCAATAATATATCAAGTTTATGATGACATGTTTTAAATTCACGTCCACGTCCTAAACTGCATTGATATGGATATTGTAAGGTCTTTGCAAAGCTAAGCATGCACTGAAAAACTGAAGAGAGTATTTCGAACCAACGCTGAAGAGGCCAAGTCCTTTATATTTGCAGACGATGTATCAATTGGAACTTGGAGAATTTCTTTTAGAGCAGAGCTTATTAATCTGTCTGTATCAACAAGGAATTTTGCAGTCATTCATTTCAGAGGGAAGGTTGAAATTGATATATTAAAATAGACAAATGAAGGTAGACAAAATATTGAACTCTTGCTGTGCTTGTAACAGAGGCAACAATGTTAAAGTATTAAGCTTAACCTGTAATTTGCTCACAGATGTTGTAGTATCAAACACAGTTGTGTTGTAGAAAGTAACTCATATGTATTTAATAAGTTCTTTTTGAGATATAGAAGGATATATCCAAAGGTTAGTGATAAAGGAGTATAGTTAAGATAACCTTTTGGTAATTGATAAATATTTAGGGTTATTATGTTAATGTGTTATTTCAGCATATCTTGCAATTGTTAACTGTAAGTCTCTCTACTGCTGAGCATCTTTGATGATTATTAAAATTACAGCAGAAAATTCCATAGAAATAAGTACCTGGAACAATACAGTAGCCATGATCTTCTGAGTTATCATTCTCAAAAGTTCTTACTGGATGGTTGGTGCAGAGGTGATGATAAACTACCCAATTTATGGTGCTAGGCTTGGTCTTCCAATTTCTGATTTAAATTTGAGCTGTTTTTCCCTTTTGGAGCTTCATAATTAATGCTGACAATTTTGTGGGTAGAGCAAAAGAAAGAAGATTCTTTTTTATGTTACTAGCATTACCGAATGCTTTTGGTATATCCAGAAATACCAAGGTAGGACTTTTCTTCCGAGTTTTAAGTAATGAGAGAATTGCTTGAAACATAGATGTGTGAAATAATGTACCAGGGAAGGAGGTAAATGCTTTCTGATTTTCACAGAAACTCACTATAGATTTTAGTCTAGAATTGAGGATTTGTTCTATTACTCATCTGATAATAGTATATCATGATAGATTGCCAATTAGATAAGTTAGTTTTGTCACTGCCTTTATAAATGAAAACTGTCCTTGCTTTTTGCCAGGGATAAAAGATCTTGCTGACATAATGGAAGCAATTTATGCAATCATTTCATAACAAACATCATCTTTTAGCACCCATATCAGAACCAGGTGAACATTGTACTGCTATTTTATCAATGGCTTTTATAATTTCTTACTTAGTAATGACAATATGTCATTGATCTGTTTTGGAAGCCACTGTTGTATGACATGGACATTCAGTTGTTTTGGTAAGATGAGCAGGAATTAAAGAGGGTGGATTTTTTTAAGATCTTGAATACATTATTGTTGTTTGTTATTAAGCATTAGTCTGACCACCTTTCTTTACTGTTTATAGTATAAAAATTGAATTTTTTTATATTCATGTTTTCATGCCTTTTGCCCCTATAAATGTTAAGTTACATGCTATGGGTTGCTAGAAATCTCATATTTGTACTGATGTACAATTCTTTGTTTCTTCACATCTGCAGGACTTCTTGGGACAATTTGTAACAATAGATGAAACTTGGGTATATCATTTAAAACTGGAGAGAAAGCAGCAGAGAGAAAATGGACAATGCTTGGTGAGGAAGCACCAAAGGTAGCAAGGAGTGTCCTATTAGCTGGCAGTGTGACATGCCTTGTTTTCGAGTCAAAACTTGAGTTTAATGAGAAACAATCAAGATTGTCACAAAAAAGTGCTGCTTCTACAGGACAAAGTTCTAGGACACATAACAGCAATCACCAAAATGATGGAATTTGACTTCAAAGTAATCTTTATGTACCCTATTCTCCAGATTTGGATCCATTGACTTTTCCCCAATTTAAAACTTGAAAATTTGGCTTAATGGAAAAAAATGTTCATCAAATAGGCCGTCAATGAATATTTTGCACAATTTGACAGGTCCTATAGCTTTCTCTTATAGATAGTAAAGTAGGGAACGTATTGTGTTCTACCCATATTTAATATCGAGATTTCAGGTTACCTTTTATTAACATTATTAGAAAATAATTCTGTTCGGCTTTAAAATCTTACATGATCTGGCGTAAACCAGGTTGGTTTCTAACATTAATTTTATTGAATATCTTAGTACGAGAGGACCAGATATTTGAAATAATTTTATTAATATTGAATTTTATTAATTTGACTATTTTGGCAGAAGTAAGTGTAACAGATTCTAAATTAATAAAATGGAACACTGATTATACAAATTCTCCAAATTAATATTTTTATATTACATTTCTGAGGCCTCCTTAATTAAAAAAAACAAAAACAAATAAATATTTACAGAGTGTATGTGTATGTGCGTGCGTGAGTGCGTGCATGCGTGCTTGCTTGCTTGTGTATGTGTGTTCTTTTTTGTTTTTTTTAATATTTGACTGCATGCTCCATTACAGTAATTAGTAATATTAAATGCATTGGTTACTTATTTAATAGTTACTTATATCATTTACAGATTTAATAGTATATTGCATGAAATTCATGATGGCTTCTCTTGTGATGTTTGAGATATTTCCTCTAAGCTTTAGTGTCACTAATTATTTCTTGCTTCTATTTACGCTATTACCATGTGTGTGAGCATGCGTGCGTGAGTGCACGTGTGTGTGTGTGTGTGTGTGTGCATGCATGCATGTGCGCATTTACTTTAAAAATGGCAGTATCAGTAATTTTGGTTAAAATATCATATATTAATGATATTTATATGGCAAATAAAGTATATACCTTAAATATTCTAAGAATAGGAAGTTATATAATCTTATACAACTGGTACAGATTAAACCATAGCCTACTCAATTTCAGATAACTTTTTTTGTGGCACCAGCAATTTCTGAATTTCTGAGATACTTGTTATTAGTGATTTGATTGTTTCACATTTTCTCATTATGTTTAAAGTCCTGCTAATTTTCAGTTGTATTTAACAATTTCTTGAAGCAGAATGGAATTTAAAGGCTTAAATATTTGTCTATCGCTGTTCCCTTTGTATCTAATGCAGCTATTTCTCCAAAGACGTCCTTCATGCTCTAGGGGTAAAAAAAAAGTTTAAAAAATGGAAATATAGTTCAATGTTGATGTTTTATGAAAATCAATGTCTTAAAAAATTCTTTAAGTTGGATTTTGGGCTAAATGTTGATTATTTTGGAAGGATTGGCATTTTTTTTTGTATATATATATTTATTTAACTATCCCCAGTATGCTAGGCTTGGTTCCCAAATTCACAGACTCAAACTCGGCAGAGAGCGATGGGTATTTTCAAATTTCTTCCTTTAAAAGGGAAGCAAATCAAGTGGTCCCATAACAGATTTATATCATGTAAAATAATCTCAAGATTAATGAGGCCTTGTAACAAAATTAAGTGATATTTCATACCCAATATATACAGAATAGTGTATTAAGAACATATGCAGCTAAAGAGATCCATAAATAAAACGTAATGTCAATTATTTCTGCAAAGGTTTAATCTTGGTTAAAATGAAGCAGGTATAAAAATAAACTTTCATAAGAATAATTTAGTACCTCGTAATAAATGATAGAGAGTAGAAAAGGTCATGTGAATATAATGCATGACATTTTTTTTTCCTCCTTGCTTTTTCTGATGTGATGTAAAAATAGAAACTTGCTGAACCATGTAGACATTAGAGGCTGCTATTAGTGTTAAATATACTGAGCATATTATGAAAATGCAATGTTTATTTGAATTTTTTCCAACATTTTCAAACAACCTTTACAGCTTTCTTTTGGTCTATAAGAAATACTAAAATTCAAAACATGAATTCACAACTTAAATAAATTTACCAGACACAAAAAGTCTAACTTCAAATGATAACAGCCCTGTTAATTTTAGATAAGAAAACTTATAAAGACAGTCAATGGTGCACATAGTTCCCTTTTATTGTTTTATTTGAGCCACTTAATTAACTCTAGACTGCACATTAGATGTTATTGCACACATGTGGGGCTATCAAATCCCATTTTATTTTATTTACTATTGATTTTTTATGGAATTAGAGAATTTATATTCATTTATATACCACTTAATTTCTACCCTATTTATTATTGAATTTTACAGTAGTACTATCCAGCATGGACTCTGACATAAGAATTTGCAAGCAATTGAACAGATATCTTGTTCATGTTTTTCTTCTGACAGTTCATTGTATGGCTTCATTTACTTAACACTGTCATATTTGTTTAATACAGTTCAAACCATATAGCAACACTATTTTTACTTTCTCTACATGTACTATATACATAGTATAGAGAGAAGGTTTTGCACTCCACCCAAAAATTCGGTACCAAGATTTCACCGGAAATATATGTTTTAGGGTCCCCTGTATCAAAAAAAAAAAAAAAATTCAGAAAAAGTCCATGTATGTCCGTGAGTCTGTGTGTCTGTGAACACGATAACTCAAAAACGAAAAGTCGTTAAAATATCATACTTGGTATTTAAGTTTAGTACCTTCCAGGGATGTGACACTAAGATTTTGAGAAAAATTCTTCCATCCCAAACTACGTTTTACATGGAACTATTTTAAAAAAATTTTATTTTCTTAAAAGTTGCTAACGATTTTGATTAAAATATTGTATATTTAAGATATTTACCTGACAAATAAAATGTATATCTTGAATTTTCTAGGAATAGCCTCTGAAGACTACTTTATTCTGGGTGAATTTTACGTAATTTTACATAACTACTAAACTGTAAGAGCTAAACAAAAACTTACAACACAAAAAATGTAGAGCACGTTAAAACACACAATTTATGTTATGTATTTTTTTTTTTGTGGAATGGATCGTTTTTGAGATATTCCTTGCTTTCGGTTTCAGCTATGTGTTAAAATATGCAGATCACTAATTACATATTAGATGTAATTTTTTTCTATGAAAATGATTAATAAACTTAGTGCACAAGTATTGCATGTATTTTAGAACAAAATCAGCCCAAGTGTTCCTTTAAAATTTTATCTTAGAGCACAAATACATGTTTAATAGATGTAAATATAGGTATTTTTGTAAATCATATTTACAGTACTGTCTCTGGCCTTCAAAATCAGGGGTGGCAGGGAGGGTCCCTTATTATCACTTTAAACATCCAACAAGTATATATGGTACTTATCTATTAATATTAACAAAACTATTGTGTTTAGCATATACAAACACCACAGTCAGCTGTGAAAGAAATAAAACCACTTTTAAGAGGATCAAAGCATATCTTAGACATTCCATAAACACTAATTTTTATATTAAATTAAAGGAATTTGAGTTGGTTTTTGTAACACAAACATCACTTAGTAATGACTTACTGGGAACCGGTTTTGGGATCACTTGTTCCCATTTTCAAACATTAATCAGCCGTAATTAAAGGTTGAAAATCGGAACAAGTGTTCCCAGTAAGTAATTACTTGGTGATAATTGTATTACAAAAACCAACTTAGATTCCTTTAATTTAATATTAATCACATCATTGCTACAAACTTCTTTCATTTTTGCTTAATTAAAAAAAAAAAAAGAAACTTATCTTTATGTTTGAATCCTTGGTGTATTAGAAGAAATTCCTAAGTTGCCCTTTATCAGAATATTTTTCTTGAGGGGGGTTATAGATATCTTTAACATAAAAGTAATTATTGGAATTGATGTATAAGGTTGTATGGTAAATACACGACATTTACCTCAAATACAAGGGACTCTAAGTTTAAATCTCATTGGGGTCAGTTAAAATAATGATTCTTTTTTCCTGAATTTTTCCATCATCCTGATAAGATAAGTGTCAGTTTATTATTCTATGTTATATGAGCCCGGGCTCATTTGAGCATCCTTTAACTCATCTGACATGACATGCCCAAAGATAAGACATTAAAACTGAGAAAGAAAGAGTGTGTGTGCAGAAGTGCATGTTATTTTCATTTTATTTTATGTTTGCAATCGTATCCTAAATGTTCATGCTACTCTGCTGGTAATTTATTAACTATCTGCATAGATAGTATAAAACAAAATAGTGTTTTAACTTATAATTTGTTTTACATTTTAAAGCAAAAGGTTAGCATACAAAATACATAGTACCAGAAATTGTCCTTCTTTACAGACATTCTACATAATAGGCTACAGAATTGGATAGAGAGGAGAAGTTATCAGAGTTCGAAGCAGGACTCGGGTAGAATATCAAATAACATCTACATAATAAAACAATTGTGGAAAAGAAACTGAGTAACAATAGAAAAAGGGTGTACAGGGTTTTTAAGATCTTGAGAAGGCATTTGATACCTTAAACAGAGAAGCGTTATACATAAAATTAAAAAGCAAAGGTATAAGTCACTTCAAGTTCCATGTAATGTACGAGGTATACGTCCAGAAAGTAAGTTCCGTTTAGTAATAAAATTAAATTGTGTACAGATACAGAATAATTATTTATTGCACAAAGTTCTACAACTCTTAAACTACTTTTCCACATAACTGCCGAAATTTTGCAGGCATTTGTCATAGCGTGGCATAAGTTTTTGTATACCTTCTTCATAGAAGTTTGCCGCCTGTGTCTTCAAAAAGTTGGAAACATTTTCTTTCAGCTCTTCGTCATTGTTAAAGTGTTGACCGCCAAGGAAAGACTTGAGATGTAAGAACAGATGAAAGTCGCTAGGAGCGAGGTCAGGGCTGTACGGAGGATGGTCAAACACGTCCCAGCCAAATCCCTGTAGGAGGTTTTTCTTCACATTTGCAGTGTGTGGTCGTGCATTGTCATGAAGAAAAACAACACCTTTTGACAGCAATCCTCAGCGCTTATTCTGTATTGCGCGGCGCAATTTCTAAGTGTCTCGGAATAAACATCTGCTTTGATTGTTTGACCATGCGGTAAGAAATCAATGAGTAAGATGCCTTTCCAGTCCCAGAACACTGTGCACATCATTTTTCGAGGCGTCAAGATTTGTTTCCGCTTAACCTTTGCTGGGGATGAAGTGTGCCTCCATTCCATTGATTGCAGCTTACTTTCAGGGGTGTCGTAAGAAACCCAAGCCTCATCTCCTGTGACTATCTGTGTCAGAAATTCTTCACCGTCTTCATCATAACGGGTTAAAACTGAAGTGCTACCCATCCGTTTTGTTTTGTTTGCTCAGTACCCAATGTGAGCAAAGTTTATGAAATTTCAGTTTTCCGATAACAATTTCATGAATTAGTGATCGCGAGCTTTGGGGAAATTCCATAGCGAGAGCACTAATTGTAAACTTGCGGTTTTCCTGGGTCTTGTCATCAATCACGTGAACCAGTTCTTTTGTAATCAAAGATGGACGCCCACTTGGTTCTTCATCGTGCACTTCACTATGTCCTTCATTGAACTGTCGGACCATCTTCTCACCATTGAATCACTCATTGCATTTTATCCGTAAACGCCGCAAATTTGCCGATAAATTTCAATTGGTTTCACTTTCCTAGCATTCAGAAAACGAATCACAGATCTGATTTCACAAGCGGCAGGATTTTCAATCAACACCGACATTGTAAACAAGCACAACAAAGCGTATATGGCTGACAGCGATCTCAAAATGGTGCACATTTCTTCTCCTTGATACAGAGCATCTACCGCGCATGTGCAGAACTGCGATCGCAGCGGTGCAGCAGAGATAAATTGAAACGGAACTTACTTTCTGGACGTATCTCGTATATTGGGCCATTTTATCAGCGGTTTCTTGATTAGGGAATTTCTAGTTTGTGAGTTTACCACTATGTGCACATGGTGATGAAGGATCTGCTCATTGCCCATAGATGGCACAATAGGAGGATAAAATTATAATCGTTTTGGACATGAAACATAAGAAATTTAGCTCAGGAGCCTTTTCTTTCAAGGATAGGGTTATTTTACATGCAGATAAACATTACACAGGACCATGGGTTTTAGTTCCCTTCTGAAGTAAGCCATGCTAAGAATTTTTATATTTAAAAACATCTGCTGTCTTTGAACCTGCAACCTTGCATAACCACTGCATCATGGAGGGTGAGATGGTAAGTCATACATTTATAGAAATACTACATAGGATGATACATCAGAAGCATGGATTCTAAATAAAACTGCTAGATAATAAAAATAACTAAGTAACTAAGTATAAAGCACACACATTGTAAGGAAGAGGTAAGACAGGAATGTGCTTTTTAATCTGTATATCAATGAGTCTCATCAAAACTGTCCCAAATTCAATTAAGTTAAAAGGTTTTCAATATTTATGATCACTTCTAATAAATAATTTAATGTGTGACCAGAGAGTAATTATAGTAACATCTCTCTACCACAAGGTTCCTGTAATGCTGTATCCATTCTTGGGACATTATTGCCTCTAACAAACTGAATTTTAATAAAGTACCTTTGCTTGCATTTGTTAACATGTCTAAGTTGTACTGTAAGTTTACTATATAACCTTGCAAAAGAGGTTATGTACTTCATGTCTTCTACCTCACACTTAGTACTGCTTTTGATAGTAGAACTAGTTTTTGAGCCTGTATCAGCATGTATTCCACAGCAATAAATCTGACTGGTATTCCAAATTGTTAATTCAGTATTTTTAGTACAATGATATGCTATATAATTGCAGTCATAAACAGTTGCTAACCGAATTTTCAATGTTGTTCAACTGTTACCTGGTACTACCCACCTAGTATTTAGATTGTTATAACGCTGGTTGATCGTCTCTGTCATCTTCTTCACTCTTGTAGTATCATCTTGTTGATATACAGCTATCAGTTTCTGAGTCAGCTGATTAAAAAGCTCTATGTGGTGCTTGTACTGATGAAGTTCTGCATGATATGACTGAAACATAACAAAAATCACAGTATTAAATTTTAGAATTAAGATAATTGAATTATAGGTCAGAGCTAAAAGGCATCTTATTCAAAATAAAATATTTTATCAGTTTTCAATTATATGTTTCAAATAAAATAATTATATACATTGTTCTTAACAAGCAAAACTATCGCTTAAGGTATAATTAAATTGTTGTGGCTGAATTTAGTATTAAAGTGTCAAATAAAATAAAAATACTTAGCTTATTATCAAATTATGTGAAACATATTATATGGCAAAAACTAATAGCATAGTTTTACTGACAAGTTTTGACATAGGTACCATTTTTACAACAAATATTAAAGGAGTAAATTAATAGTTTGTCATTTCTATGTAAAAGCAGTCGTTCAGTTCATTTACCATGGTACTTTCTGTACCTTTGTGGTATATAAAAGATAGCCAATGATAGTTAATTGGCCAATCATTCTTTCTCATTTAGTTGTGGTATTTGCTCTGGTTTTATAATTTATATTTAGAAAGCAGATCCTCCCTAAATAAGTGAAACCAGATATAGCTGATATTCTGGGAGGAGGGCAGGATATGTGAAATGTACATCATACTTACGTAAATATATGTCAGCAGTTTTGTTTTACATTTCTGGTTTAATCATGTTTAATCCCTGGTGAATGGATTTGCAGTAAGTGAAATATTATTTTTTCTTGTTTTAAAAGTCACAGGATCTAGCATAATTTTTTTTTTTTTTTTTTTTGTAAAGGAAAATATTTATTTTAAATTGTTACATGTGAAGTAAATTAAAAGAAAAGGTATTTATTAAACTTTACATTCAGTTTGCTACATACTTATTAGAGAGCAAGGATAAATCCAGGGTTTCTGTAAGGGAGCGGCACACCTGGTGGTTTGCAGGCAATTCTTAAAAAGTTATCATTAAAGCTGAACAAATTTGGAAGACCAAATCCTAAAAAGGGGCAAAATAAATATTACCTACATATCTCTTGTATCAATCCAATATTTATTACATTTTGAAGGGCTAAACAAAAGTATTAGTGGGGAAAGTACACTACAATATTTGTGAATTAAGCATTTTACAAATAAAATGTTCTAGTATTTTTACTTATATTTTATAAAAACTTGTGACTAATGCAAAAAATAAGAGCTATGTAAAAAAAAAAAATTCTTTTCTGCATATATTTTTATTTAAATTATAAAGTCTCACCAACTATCTGTGTTTTGGTCCAGAAAATATGTTTTGAGTATGATGATGACAATGATGATGATGATGCCAGTGATACTACCTCAATTTGTTGGCTCTTGTAGAATATGCCATTACTTAGTTCTCTCATGGAGAAAAATCATCATTCAATTTCTTCATCTTATGAGACCACACAAAAAAAGGAATTGCAATTGTCACATAATGGCAGATTAGCATAACCATTAGAATCATAACTTTTTAAACTGGACAATGCTTGAAATGGAGTGACATGATCAAATGAACCCATAGAGCTTGAAGTTACTTGGCCTTCATCTTCTCTCTTGATAACTCATGCTAACCGAGTTTAGAATCCTGACCCTTTGAACCTAACATTGTTTAAAATTTGAACTGTTGCTGTCTCTACTGCATACATACAGCTCAACCTCTAAGATTGTAAGCTTAATGTTAATCTGTGGGCCTGAGTAAGCCAGCAAACATAATCTACCCATGTCAGGTTAGATAAGAAGTTTACAATGTATATTTATTTTTTACTAATACTACACACAGTTTTTTTAAATCTTTATTTCAGATGTATTATGTGGCAACCTGCATTTATTGTTTTTCATTATGTTTCATTTGGTGACGTGGAAATGCAACCCGCCCCCCATCCCATTGATCTGCCCCTGTAGGGAACATAAAATGTTAATTAATTCTTCAGATGATTACACTGTGTGTCCAGAATGCTCTGGATGTCATTGTAGAATAACATGCTTTTCTTCAATCAGCAACTGCATACTTTTCCAGTTCTTTTTGATAGAAATAAACTCACTAAGAACACAAAACCATCCAATGCTGTTTCCAGTACACTTGTAAAAATTATTAACAAAATGAATACATTAATTTTCACAAAGATAATAAAAGCACTGCAGATTTTAAGATACAAAATCTAATAAAATATAACATTTCTTGAATGTATTATTTATTGATTATAGTATGCTCAAGAAAGACTACATTGACTTCAAATTTCACAAAATGAATTTGAATTTTGCAATTCAAATGGTTAGTTTGTTTTACAAACAAGCTCATCATAGTTTTTACTGCATATTTTTCATTCATTAATAACTATTGGAGTAATATTTTGGGTAAATTCTGTAGATACCATAAATATTTTGAATGAAAAAAAATAATAAGATTGTCAAAACAATAATACTAATAATCTTTATTCCCCTTTCGATTTATACATAAATCATGGCTTTGTCAGTATACATATTTACAGTAGTATGTACAAGTAACAGTATTTATAAATTTATATTTTTAAATTCTTGAATGTTGAAGAGTATGTACTCTAAGAGAGCTTTAATTATTGAATGTTTAAATTTGCTGTAGACAAGTTATTTATAATGTTCAGGTAATATATTGTACAGGTTGGTTCCACAATGCAAAATGTTACTGTGACTTATTTGTATGGCAGAATGAGGTATATATATGGTTCAAAGATCAATATAGAAGGGAGAGGTAAGATATTAATTTTTTTAAATACTGTTTTGCTTGGTAGTTTTACAGGAACTTGGTTTATTATTTTAGATATTTTCTTTTTTAATTTAAAAATAGCATATAGATTTGTGAACACGCCCCATACTGGAATACCATAGATTAAAATGGACTGAACATAATAAATTCATTATAAACTACTATTCGAAACAGTTTGAGTTCCACCTTTAGCTTGTAAGCATACTTTATCTGTACTTTCATTTGTAGTAGATACACAATTTAGATAACGTGCAAAGAGTCCAGACAAACTCAGCATATCAAGTAATAATTTATATATTCCAAAATAGGTTTGGTAAAATGCTGTGGTAATATATAATTAAATACTATTATGTAAAAGGCTGTATACTAATAAAACTGTTTCAAACTAGAGTCATGTGAATTGTAGACTAGATACACAGGATGTACAAAAATGATTTAGGGGTTTTAAACTTATGTGTGTGTGTGTTTTTTGTTGTGTTTTTTTTTTTTTTTTTTGTACATACATTAATTTTGGATCAAAACTAAACCATAAAATATAGATTTAGGAGCTACACAAATATTATAGAGTTTGTAAAAAACATATAATTTGTGCCAAATATAGTTTTTGTATTTTTTTAGTTAACAATTTCCAAAATATTTCATGTTATTGATTTCAAATTTAAAGTAGGTACACTTTTCTCAAATGGACAGTCATTTTTTTTTTGTTCCTTCTTTCTTCTGGTCAAGGAATGAGAATGAAAGTTCAAAGTAACCCACTCATAGCTAGCTCATAAAAGATTTGATTATTGGTTAAGCCTAATGCATACCCCTATTTCCTTTGTATCTATACAAAAATGCATAATAAAAGTGCTCTGCAAATATTTATCTGGATTAACGTGTAGTAGATAGAAAAATAATATTTTAATAATAGATAGAGAAAGACAAGTGAATGTAACTGTTAATTTATTGTTTAAGAGGAAGTAACAAAAAGTAATTGTTTTACATTATAGATTTATAGATTATATTCTGACGTATACAGTTTCAATTTATAGGTATCTAATGTTTTGTTAAAATAAATTATTAATCTGATAAAACAGTTTCTACTTAGCATTGAATGGATAGGCACCTTAATCATTCATAACATCAATGTAGTGGATGGATTCTATTCTATTCTATTCAGACAAGGAATAATTGTACTAAATTTTCTCCACTGAATTAATCAGTTTTGTAAATTTAAATACTTTTTAATTACCATCTTATAAATATTCTGTGTGAAAAACTTAAGTTGTGGCTGTTAAAGAATTTGTTTTTTTTAAGTTGACAAAACAATAGCAGGGATAGGATTTGTAAATATGAAATTTATAACTATCTAATCAAATGAATGTAATGTATGTAATTATTTGCATAATCTACATCCAAAAGTTAGACAATCTCTTCTGTAATGGCTATAATAGAAGACCAATATACTTAAAACGGCATATTATTGCATTATATACCTGCATTTAACATATAGAATCAAAATTTGGGTGGGGGGGTGGGGAACATGGAAAACCAATATGAACAGATTAAAAAAAAAAAAAAAAAAAGTATATACAAACTTCGGTTCAAGAAACATTTGTAATGCAAAACATCCAACAGTAGTTTCATTATATGTGTTCAAAACTATTATTCTTGTTAAAGAAAAGAAATCAAAGTAGGACAGATGATATGAGGCATGCAAATGATTATTATCATAGGGTAGGCACAAATAAAACACAAACTCATAAGGACCCATCTAAATTAGAAACTGTATTGTATAATAAAGTTAAGAATACTAAAGATTCAAAATTTCAAACTGAATTAGAATAATTTTTATTAGGTAATGCTTATATGATATCACTGAACTGTAATGGATATAAATGTGTGTGTGTGTGTGTGTGTGCGTGCGTGCGTGCGTGCGCGTGCGCGTGTGCGTGTGCGTGTGTGTGTGTGTGTGTGTGTGTGTGTGGTGTGTGGTGTGTGTGGTGTGTGTGTGTGTGTGTGTGTGTGTGTGTGTGTGTGTGTATGTATGTATGTATGTATGTATGTATGTATGTATGTATGTATGTATGTATGTATGTATGTATGTATGTATGTATGTATGTATGTATGTATGTATGTAATCACTTTTATAATTATTTATTGCGGTTTTTTAGATAGGATTGACAAGGTCAGATTTTCTTGTAAAACATTATTTTGTAAATAATTAATCACGTTTTTTAAAAAAGCTATAGTATTCTTACTGTATTAATAAAATTGAGAATGTCAGATGTTCTTATAAGAGTATCTTGACTATAATAAAATAATAATAATACTAATAATACTACTACTAATAATAATATTAATAATAATAATATTAATATTATTATTAATAATAATAATAATAATAATAATAATTAGTAATAACACTAAAACTACCATTGACAACACTAATAATAATAATAATAATAACAATGATGACAAAAATAATAACAGTGAAAACAACAACAACAACAACAACAACAACCACCAGGTCACATAACAGGCACACCAAGTTAACCCATTTCCATCTACTGAATAAAACAGCCCAACCTAATGCAACATTTGTCACACTGCCATCACTGTATGCCACTTACTCTCAGGGTGTCCTCAGTATCAATAGCAGTGAGCAGAATGCAATCTACCAGACATCTAAGAAGCTAGCAACAAATCATCGCACAGCAAAATACTACTTAAATACTTGAAACTAACAATTATATATAATGAAATATAATGTTACTTAAATTAATGAAATTATATTTACCAATGTAAATTGTTTGTTAATGGTACCGTTAAAACATGTTGTTGCAATATGAATACCTTGCAAGTTAAATAAATAAATAAATAAATAATAACAACAACAATAATAATCTCATTATAGGATCCAGAGATAGAAATGGTATGATATAACATCTCTTTCAAAAATGCAATGCTGTAAGTCACCTTTTGTTCTCTGAGTTGTGCTTCTAATACATCGGCAGTGTGGCCCACAGCTCCCATTCTCTCCAGTCTTGTTTCCATGCGTCCCAGCCAAGCCTCTACTTCAAGTCTCTTGCTTTCATAGCGCTGACTGTCAGTTAGCATAGCATCTAACTGCGTCTTTCTCTGCATCACCTTAGAATTGGTCTCATCCCAGTGCTCCCTCAGTTTGGTCACTGAAGAAACAAACACACCAAGTCAGTTTATATAAATGCTTTTGTACAAAATTACCTACAGATTACATATAGGCAATAGTATAAATAAACATAAATATCTAAAGATCAATTAAACTGTGTTTTGCAATCAAGATATTTTAAAGAAAAATTGATAACTTTGGATAGAAACATTAAACCAAAGTGATTTAGGTTAAAATTAAGCAATAGTTATTTCTTTACTACTTTTATGCAAGCCAGCAGCAAAAATGCATGAATATCGTTATCATGTAGCAAATAGAATGCAATTATCAGCATTTAAAATTGGATCAAATATAATTAATTGTACATGCACTATACAGTTTTTTCTATGGAGCCAAAATTCAGACAGGAACAAAATAATTTACTTGCAACCATAACAAAAATTACAGTATCAAAATGCAAAAAAGATTTTTCAAATTCAGGGTCTCAAATAGCAACTTTCACTTTGAGACATGCTGAGTACGTTATTCAATTGTTTGTGCTGAATATGGGCTTATACTAAAATTTGACAATATACTTTCATTTTTATTTCACAATATTTTTTTGCAAATTTTTGTTATGGTTGATAAATAAAACAATGTATGCAACTTGTGAAATGTGGGATCCTTCATTTTAAACTTGTGGAATTTTGATTATGCTTGTTATGAAAATCTCTTCACTTGTAAAAAGTCCCACTTCAACCACAGGTTGTATAAATGGCTATAAACAATATCACATTCAAGCAACAAGACTTCTTTACTGTATTTATTTTAGCCAGTGTGATGTAAAATTCTTCAGGTATATATATATATATATATATCCTAAATAATCTAACAGCATAATATTCAGATTATTGAAACTTGAACATTTGCTTAGTAAAATGTAAATAGGTTTCACTTTTTGAGCAATAACTAAATATCTCATGGGATGTTGAGTTCCAATATTTAATTTCAATAACAAAGGCTCAGAACTTCTGACCTTAAGCAGGGAACAATTTCAATTCTTGGAACACTCTTGTTTTAATGCTCAGGTACAGTCACAGCTCATAACACTTAATCAACAGTAAGCTAGGTGAATATAAATAGCAGTAATGCACACATGCTCGAGTTTTCAAGGACAGAAAATGTATAATAATTAAGGTAGTAATTACATATAAGAGATATCTAAATGGTTTCATGTTTGTCATACTGTAAGTCTGTGGTTTGATTTCCAGGGAAATTTTAAGCCTTTTCTATCTGCCTTTATCTCTGATTAGCACATGTGAAGTATTCCCAAGACCATCATCACTTATTTTTATTTTATATTTTTTTAAATGTTTATAATTGTGAATAATACCCATTTTTACTACATACAGCACCACAGACAGTGGCATTTATTATGCATAAAATAAAATTACATTGTGAAAGGAAATTTGGGAAGGAAACATTTCAGCCTAAAATTAGAATACCTCCTCAGCATTTGCTGGAAAATGTGGAAAAACTTCAGTCAGGGAAGATGAACCTAGCAGAATTTGAACCACAGATTTACCATTTACTTCCCTTTTCCTCCTCAACTACCTGAATCAGTGGATCATATAGTCACTAATTTCCCCACTGACATGTATTCTTCTGCACTAACTTCCCCTTTCCCTTGATTGGCTAAACTTTGTGCCAGGAAAGGATAGGCATTGATAGAAATATTCTGTCATGATATATGCATATGCTATCATTATCCTGAGAGGCAAGTTTGAAGGAAAGGATCCTCCAATTTATTTCATGATAATTTATGTGTATTCCATAAGCTTAGAAGAAATTGAGATCATGCTAATTATGGAACTTATTTGTTCACACAACAACCAATGAGAGGTGTCTAGTTCACATGACCTCTAAAGGTTGCCCTCCATGGTGTAATGGTTACCATGCTAACTTCATATTCCCAAGCTCGCGAGTTGAAACCCAGCGGAGGACAATGGATTTTTTGGGCATAAAATCCTTGGCATGGCTTCCTTCAGAAGGGAAGTAAAGCCATTGGTGCCGTGTCATAGATTTACGGCATGTAAAAGAACCAAAGCTGATAAAGAGGCCTCTGAGCAAAATTATGCAGTCTTTCATGCCCAGTATAGAATGGGATGCTGAGAACCACAGCAGTTAAAGAGCGACCATAAACAAATTGCCATTTCATTTAAACCGCTAAAGAAATACAGGGCAAGATTACATGGTATAAACCTTAGCTGCATAAAGTATGCAGCAATGAACAAATCAATGTGCATTATGTACTTGAGGTTATTAAACTTAAATTACTACCTTAGTTCTATACATGGACAGTCAGAAGTTCCAAGCCTTGATAATAGAACTGGGTTTTTACTAAATGCAAGTACGTGCTTATACATACAACACCTAATTTATCACTCTCACTAGTTAATTTCTCTACCAAGTACTATGTACAATGAACATAGTAGGTAGAGAAGGTATTGCATTCCACCCAAAGATTTCACTGAAAATACATGTTTTGAGGACCCATAGATCCAAAAAAGTATGTTTAGGAAAGGTCTGTCTGTGGGCACTATAGCTCAAAAACAAAAAGTTTGTTAAATTCCTAACTTGATAATGAAGTTCACCATTTTCATACAATGTGACATGAAGATTTTCAAGAAAATTCCCTGTACCCCAAGCTACCCTTTACAAGGAACAATTTTAAAACATTCTGTTAATTTTGTATAAATATTAATGGGTATTAATGTAAACATTTAAGATATTTACATGACTAATAAAATGTATGTATCAAATTTTTTGGGAATAGCCTCTGAAGACCTCTTCATCCTTGATGACTTTTGCAAAACTGGTAAGCCGTAAGAGATAGACAAAAACTTACTACACAAAGAATGTAATTCTTGTAGAAAGATACAATTTATGTTATATTAATTTTTTTTTTTGAGTTAACCATTTCTGAGTTATTGCTTGTTATTAGTTTAAATTTTCAAATACTTAAAAATGTTCTCAAATGTGAAATTACCATTCGTTTCATATCTCTCTTGTTTTATTACTGGCCATGCAGAATCAAATTTCAATTCTATCACATAATGGCCAGCTTTTTAACGATTTAACTATGGCTTTAGCCTAGCATATTCTCACATTACCCTTCTGCTAATAAGGTACTTTTCAGTAAGACAATTTCAGCTATGTTTTATCTTGATTAGCATGAAGTAGATAGATCAACAAGCTTTTGTAAGAATAGGTAGAGAAAATCATGTGAATGGAACACACCAGATTTATCTTTGTAGCCTATTGATATTTTGTGACTATTAAAACAATAATTATTTGTGCCTCTATTCTACATTGACTATGAATAACAGTACTATTTCAGTGTAACAATTTCCTTGAACTATTAAAGGAATGATTTGGAAACAAAATGATATAACTGGCTTGCTACTGATGCTATTATTCTAATATTTACATGAGGGCAAGGTATTAACACTGTTGCTTATTTTTTAAAGAGAGAAGTGTTGTGCAAATAAATTGGTGACCAATTTTAACCAAAATAAAAGATCAATGGTTAGAAACAAAAATTTAGTTCTGTGAGATTATTTACCATCACTCAGTTAACATTCCAGACCAGACCATATCATATCAAACTTTTAGTTTATTAGAAGAAAATTCACAGGTTCACACTTCACCTCACCCCATGCAGTTAAAGGAGGAGTGCAGGTGTTTAAAGAAAAGTGGTCAGAAAGGGAAAGTATGCTTTCATTTTTTGGAGCGTGAGATAAATAAAGCACAGCATCGCTATACCGTGGTTACCTTTCAGATACGTCCGAAGATGATATAAGATTGGCGAGCAGAGAGAATCAGACAGTGCTGCAGACAATGAAACAACATCCATGTCAGATGAACAAAAAGCAAAAGAGATGCCAGTCTATTAATGTAAAGCTGTGTAGCTTTATGCTGTTAATAAACCAGCAGAAAATAAATATTATTTGCAATAAAATTAATTCCTTCTAATAATAATTTACTTTGGAAAATTAATGAAGTTATGGAACAGTTCTAAATGACAACAGCAGTGTAATAAGTTAATTATAAAATTTAATGTCTTAGTCCTGAAGTAATCAATTCAAACTGAAGTGCACTTAGAAGCATCTTAATTAAATCCATTAATGCAAGAAAAAGTGTTATTTTGTTTATAAATGTCAAAGGACAAAGTAGATGAAAGTTTTTAACTTTCATATAGGGATGCCGTACTAACAGATTCATGCTATTATGACAAGTTTCAACATAAAAATCTATACTGTTCCATGCTGTAATTACAACAGACATTCAACTATTAGATAAATGATATCTTCTTCATAATTAACATACTGCTGTCAAGAGGTTATTAAATAATAGCAGTTACTTCATTAAGTATTAAACTGTAAGAATGTAGAATAGTGTGATGTCTGAGACATGAAATATTTAATATTACTCAAGCAATGTTAACGACTATGTATTTACAGTACCAATTGCTATTACCGTTCCATCCCACAACAACTACAACAAAAACTATATGGGCCTGAATCTGTAGTGCGAGGATAGAATCTGCCTCACATTCAAGAGGTCTCAAGGTCAAATATCAGTTAGGAAGAGTTACCCAGTTAAGGTTTTTACGGGGTTTTCCCTAACCCTGAGGAGACATCAAGTAATTACACTCCATGGGTCCCGGACTCATTTGAGCACCGATTTCATTCATTGTATGATATGACTTACCAGGTTAAAACTACCAAAAAAAAAAACTACATACAAACTCTAAAAATAAGCTACATTGTCAAAATAATAATATTTATTTTAACGGAAATATAAAGCATCTCCCGCTATTTTATGCATATATATGTATGCATGTAATTCAATGATATACGTATTACAATTCTCTGTTTTGTGCTGTTTTGATTTCATTTGCACATATAGAAAGCTCTAGAATGCTTACAGCAGTAAATAGAAAAGATAAATGAGCAATAAACAGAACTACTGCAGAGACTTTTTGTTACGCTGTGTTGAAATTTGCTTGTTTTCAGAATGAAAATGTATGGAAAGTGGAACTTTTGTTTCAATAGCTACTTTCTACATTTATATATTTTATCCTTTTTCAAAATTTGTGCAAAGGGTAATAGTATAACCTTTTGTTTAGTGACTTAATTCTTAAAGGCTGTTGAACCCAGCTTCCAAAACTAACATTGTATTGTTACCTTTATTATTATATAATGCATTATGCAACAACACATTTATTCAGTAATTTTCATTATTTGTTAATTTTCATAAGCATAATACAGTGTCTTTCAATAGTGTTTCTTCATTATTCTAGATTCAATATTCTAAGCATGGTTTGTTCCATGCTAATATTGAAGTTGTTTTTCATCCCTATTTCATTTTCACTTTCTCTATCATTTACCTCCAATAAATAATCTGGCAGTTAATAGAGTTTTTTATTAAAAAACAAGTTTTGAGACCAGATGAAACCAAGAGTACAGAAGTGTAATTGGAGCTGGATAAATACAAAAATTTATATTTAACTTAGATGCTAAGTATGCTAGGTGAAGATTTTGAAGAAAATTCAAACACTACAAACTATCTTAGATATTGAGAAATGATCACCATTTTTTTAGTTCTCTCAAAATCAATATTTTTTATTTTCCGTAATACATGTGATAAGAAAGGAAAGTATTGCATTTCACCCAAAAATTTGATAAGAGATCCATTGGAAATATGTTTTGAGGTGTGTGTGTGTGTGTGTGTGTGCGCGCGCACACAAAGTTAACTAAAAATGAACAATTTCTTGAATACCAAACCTAGCATTGTAGTAAAATATCTTTTGAGAATGCAACATGAAGACTTTAAAGAACATACCCCCCTAAAATCCTTATATGGAAAATTGTTAGAACATTTTGATTTTGTCAAAAATGGCTATTGCTTGAGCTATTTTCCTGATAAATAAATTATATATTTTGTAGACTATGAACTCCTCTTCAGTATGAATGTCATTTCCATAACTGGTAAACCATAAGAGGTATGCAAAATCTTAATATCAAAACATATCGATCTCATTAAAAATTACAATTGATATTCAATACACTTTTTGTAGAGGTAACCATTACAGAATATACCTTGTTATTGGTTTTAATTTTCAAAATAATTATACTATACAGTGAATCCCTTAACGATCACTGCTTAATGAGTGCTGATCCTAGCGTTGCACTACTTAATATTAAAAAATTGTGGTAGAAAAAAAAAATCTCGCGTAGTTGTGCGTCTCGTTTTACAATACTCAAAAACCATAACCTTACATCATAAATAACTATTTTGACCATCTCAGACACAATACGCTTGCTTGAAGTCCTTTTCAGCTTACAGCCTAAGCGCTATTGTAACATGTTGGATCCTGCAGCTGCTGTCTTTATTCTTACCCACAAAATCCAATAATAATCTCTCATAATTAAAACCTGTTTTTGTTGACGCCAGAGGTGATACATTCTAGCTTGTTAATTCAAAATGTTCCGTGTATTTACAAGCCGCGAAGAGCGACTCGCATTTTTGATTAACCAACTTGCATCCTTTCACTGTCATAGTTCGTTCCCAGGATGATAATATGGACACAGACACAGAAGAATAACAACAAAAAATGGATGTCCCTCTTCACAAGGTTAATCAGGTGAGAGATTCTCTTAGACTCACGCACAGGTTCACGCCCGTATCCCATTAGCTAATGAAGGGTAGCAGCCGAATTTACACATGAATAACAACAGCATCACAATAAAAAAAACCCAACTCGCGTTCCTCGTTTGTAGTCGTTCATCACACTGCTTGTTCAAGTCCTGTGTTCATTGATGAAAGGATACTGTTTTGTACTGAAATAATAGCTTTTGGAAAAAAGAAGAAAAATACAGAAAAAGACATACTTTTATACACTAATGAAAAACTTGTATAATTCAAGTTTTATCTCGGTAGTTATTCAGAAACATAACCTCAAGCAATGCATTCTGCTTCAAATAATGCAATAAAAACAATTCAGATTATTTTTTTGTGAGACAGTTTGGTGGACTTATCAAATCTCTTTTCGTAAAATCTCGTTCTCATTAATTAATCATATGCATGAATATTAGTTTATGGAGTTCATTAAGATCAACATATCACAATGCTATAGGATAGATAATTCGTTTATCACTATATTATTACACAAAAAAAATAAAAAAAAAACTATCAGAAATATTGATTAATATCCAACGTAGCTTATTATTTTCATCCGCATTCGGGAAGTAATGGGTTCAAATCCCATGGGCCGACAAATCTGACTGGAGCTTGTTCTGATTTCACTCAGTCGCCAAGGTAAATACCTGATTGGATATTTAATATCACGAACCAAAGTTTACCTAAGACTGAAAATAGATAGCACTTACAATTGCCCTGCCATATTTTCATAGATAGTGTAAGCAGTACTCTGCTTGTCACAGAGCTAAGTGGTAGGTATGATGTGAGAAGATGGAAGCTTAAAAGGCTAACTGCACTTTGCCATCTGTCTACAAATGTCACCGTCTAATTATGGATGGTAGAAGAGCTAGACTGTACGGCATACACACATGCTGACTTTTTTTTTTTGAAATGTTTTTTTATTTCTTGGATCTCAAAACATGTATTCCCGCTGAAATCTCGTTTTCGAACATTTGGGAGGAATACTATACATTCTCTATCTATTATGTGCGTAATATATATGCAACACGGAGAGTAAAAAGGTGACGGCGATTCGTGAACACACTGTATTTTGTTTCCCTTTTTCTTACTCTGTAACTGGGACTTTAAGTCGCGGAAATGGACTTCCAGTCGAGAATTTTATATGCAAATTAAAGAAACCCCGAAAAAACGTATACGTTACTTAGATTGGTTGGTACAAAGATTTTAAATCAGGGCCTCCCAAAGGTGAGCCTCAGAAAATATTGCCTGTACTTAGTGACACTCGTGACTTATGTGCCTGGAATTTTCAGCAATTTTATTCCATAAACTTATACAGTATTAACGGAAGGAACCCAGACAATGACCCATCGCAGCATTTATGTTGAAATAAGTCTTCTTACTCTACTACTTCTATATAAACCTTCACGCTGTCAGTCAGAATGTGGGATACACTATTCACGTTTTCGTTAGCGGTAAGTTAGAAAATATACACAGAACATCGCTTGTGTGGTTTTAGCGTTCACGGTAATTCAAAACCGACTGTGGAAAATGCTTTAGAAATTTGATAATTAAATAGTTAAACTTCATATGGTTAACATACTGTATTTACTTTGCATTCCTCCTCTCCGTGCAGGTGAACATTCCTATAAAATGGCAGATTCCTGTGTCTCAACACAAAATATGCTACACAACTTCAATGTACGTTGCAGAACAACAGCCAATAACCTTATATATTTTTTCATGTCTCCAAACAAGCGTGTTATCTGCCAGAACAATGTGGCTCCGAACTGGCGCAGACGTTTAACGAAGTTTGAGAATTGGGCTAAACTGCAAACTTTCCAGTGATGGTCAGAAGTTTAATGCTTTATTATGTCATAATTAAAGTACCCAACTTCGTCACAACTTCCAACGACTTTAGAGCTATATTCAATTGTGTAAAATGCAAAAGATGTAAATGTATGGATCTGATAGTTGCAGATAGTCGAAAATATGTGAGGTATGCACGTAAAAAGATGGCATGGGCGTATCCAGCACGGGGCTAACAGTGGTTGTAGCCCACCTCCTTAGTTATATAAAGTACATACAAATGTGTTCCTTTGGTAAAATCAAAATAAAATATTTTATTACTTTCTCTACACGTTCTATGTACATAGTGTATAGAGAAGGTATTGTATTCCACCAAAAAAATCGATACCGAGATTTCACCGGAAATACATGTTTTGGTTCCCCTGAATCCAAAAAAGGCATTTTTACGTGTGTGTGTCTGTGGACAGCATAGCTCAAAAATAAAAATACCAAGGATGCGACAGGAAGATTTTCAAGAAAATCCCCCAACCCCTAACTACCCTTTACTTGAAAAAAAATTCGAAGTTTTTTATTTTCTCAAAAGTAGCTCTAATGATTTTGATACAAATCTCTTATATTTAAGATATTTATATGCCAAATAAAACGTTTATCTTGAATTTTCTGGAAATAGCTACTAAAGATCTCTTTATTCTGGACGATTTTTATTGAATTCTGCATAACTGGAAAACCGTATGAGATAGACAAACCCTTACTACACAAAAAATGTAAATCACGATAAAATACGCACGCAATCTATTTCGTATACGTTTTTTTCGTGGAGTTGGTCATTTTTTAGATATTCCTTGTTATTGGTTTCAGCATTAAAAACTTAATTTTCTCTTACAGGAATTTGTCTTCTGTGCATACAAACAAATGAGCTTCAGTCACTTAGCAACCAGCTTTTGACTATCACTTTAACCTATAGTACACCCTTATTTCGCTTCTACTTACTAGGAAGCAAGTAATAAGACTATTTCTGCTAATTTTTTTCTCGATTAGCATGAAGTAAATAGAAGCATAATCTTGTTTAAAATAATTGCTGCAGAGGTGCAGAGAAAGTCATGTGAATGGATGGCATCAGATTTTTTTATAATTTATTTCAACCAGATGACATCTATTCGTTTATAGCCAATGACTTATTAGTGGTGAATAAAAATGTTCCACCAACTCGAGAAGAAAAATATTAAACAATTTAGGACAAATTACACATGCTTTACGTTTAGTATAAAATAACTGATGAATAAGCATTAACTCTCAAATAATAAGAATCATTACCCAGCAAGTATAACTGAATAATCAAACTACATGCATGTTAAATTTAAAACATTTGAGTTCCATTCACATGTTCCACAAACTTACCTTACAAAATATGATTCTTTTATCTACGTCATGCTAATCAAGATAAACATTGCCAGAATTGGTATTATTACTTGCTGTTTTGTAAGAAGAGAAATATGAGAGTGTACCAAGCTAAAGCGATAATCAAATATTTTAAAAGAGGTTTCTAAGAGATTGAAATTCTTTTGTTTGTATGGCTAAGTGTAGACAAATTCCCATATGAGAAGAATATAAGTATATTAAAGCTGCAACAAATAGCTCGGAATATCTGAAATACTGTTAACCTTACAAAAAAATGTAAATGACATAAATTATGTGTTTTAACGAGATCTACGTTGTGTGTGTGTGTGTGTGTGTGTGTGTGTGTGTGTGTGTGTGTGTGTAGCAGCAGTAGTAGTAGTAGTGGTTTACGGTCTTACGGCTTACAAGTTATATTCCAGAATGAAGACGTTTTCAGAGGTTATTCCCAATAATTCAAGGTACACATTTCGTTTGTAATGAAAATATCTTAAGCATATGACATTTTAATAAAATTCCTTAGAGCCGTTTTGAGAAACTCAACATTTTTTAAAAAATATTCCATGTCAAGGGTAGTTGGGGTAGGAGGATTTTGTTTTTAAATCTTCGTGTTGCATCTTTGGAAGATACTGAACTTAAATACCAAGTTTGGTTTTAAACAGACTTATCATTTTAGAGCTATGCTGCCCAAAGACACACACACGCAGACATGTTTCTAAATATGCTTGTTTTGGATTCAGGGGATTTCGGTGAAATCTTGATATAGAATTTTTGGGTGGAATACAATACCTTTCCTATCCACTAAATATATTTGTCCATACGGGCTAGAGAAAGTAAAACCCTTTATTTAATAAATCATAACTTACGTTTTCTTAAAATTTAAATTGTTTGCACCCAAAGTATAAAAATCTGATGTGTTCCATTCACATGACTTTCTCTACACCTCTGCAACAAATTATTCTTAAAATGCTTATGCTTCTATTTACTTCATGCCAATCGAGAAAAAATACCAGAAATAGTCTTATTACGTGCTTCCTTGTGAGTAGAAGCGAAAAAAGGTAAAGTGATAGTCAAGAGCTGGTTGCTATGTGACTGAAGTTCCTTTGTTTATATGGACACAAGTTGACAAATGCCTATATGAGAAAACTAAGTTTTTCAAGGCTGAAACCAAAAACAAGAAATATCTAAAAAATGATCAACTCCACGAAACAAATATATATAACATAAACTCTGTGTTTTAATGTGCTCTACAATTTTTGTGTGGTAAGTTTTTGTCTATCTCTTACAGTTTACCAGTTATACACAATTCCGTAAAATTCATCCAGAATAAAATAGTCTTCAGATGATATTCCCAGAAAATTCAAGATATACATACTATTTGTCAGGTATATATCTTTAATATACGATATTTTAATCAAAATCGTTAGAGCCATTTTTGCGAAAGTCGAAATTTTCGAAAAAAGTTCCATGTAAAGGATAGTTGGGATGGGGGGAATTTCTTGAAAATCTTCGTGTCGCATCCTTGGAGAATACTAAAATTAAATACCAGGTTTGGTATTTAACGGTCTTTTCGTTTTTGAGCTACGCTACCCACAGACATACACACACACGGACATTTTTCAAAAATCGCTTTTTTTTTTTGTATTCAGGGTGTCTTAAAACATGTATTTCCGGTGGTACCGCGGTATCGAAGTTTTGGGTGCATTACAATACCTTCTCTATACACTATGTACATAGTACGTATAGAGAAAGTAAAAATACGTTGATCATTTATGTGATGTTTAGCAATTTAAAAATGAAAACCCTCTATTGTTGACTACTTTCTGTTCATTGGTAAAACATATTTCAAAATACATTACCCTCCTCCTGTAGGAATCCTGGATCGAGTTCTGGTTTCAGCCTTGTTGTTAATAACATTATTTGAAATGCTTTACGTATCTTTGAGGTGTTAAGTTAATTCATTCATTCTAAACGTGTTAACATTCCGACTTTTTTTATAATTTCAAATAACCATGTTACCAAACTACAGTCTGGCGAACACGAGAAGGCAAGCAACAAAGAAAGTGTAATGAGATTGGATGACCTTGTCTTCCAATTTAAAAAGCCATGTTATAAATAGAGCTCGGTCCAGGATCACAAAATTGCCGGATTGAAGTTCGTTGCACCCAGAGTATAACTATGACGCGATGGAGTAGGCGTGGTCTCTGCAGCCTGTTCCGAAATTTGTTACACTACCTAGCATTGCTCATTGACTGGCCTCGTTCAGTTACTGCTAGTGGATAACCAGTGAACGCTGAAAGAAGAGTGCAGATTGAAAAATTTCGAAAATACGAAAGGGTAGGTGTTCGACACAGAAATAACTAGTGGGTGCTTCAAACATATTTTGAGTGACAGGAGCAGAGCAGTAAAGATAAATCTTGTAATTCATTGCAATTATATTCCGAGTGATTTTGGTTGATTTTATGTTCTTTATCTTTTCAAAGCTCGTCATATTATTATTAGCATATTTTGTGTCTAGTTTTATACTTTTATTTGTAAAAGTACAAAGTATTTTTATTCATTAATAATATTATGACATAGTTGTTTTATTGTTTGCTTTATGAATTAGAACGATTCATATAATGTCAATATACATGTAATGAACTAATTTTACTTGATTAGACCACTCACCTCTAGCTAAGCGGCCTAGGTTAGATCCCAAGCTACCGATGTCGGATTTGTGGTGGACAAAATGGCGCAGGGGAGTATTTTCTCTGGGTTCTCCGGTTTCCCCCGCCATCACATTTCACCGGTGCCCCATCTTCATTCTATATCATCAGTGTCATCGGCTGCGATGCCATAATATTAAAAATAGACGTTGAACACTATAAACTATGAGCTACTTTTAAAACAGATTGTATCTCAACGTGTGCGTGTTTACACTACACACTCCTCCCGACTACTCTCTGTTTATACCGCTGACTGCTCCTTGTAACAGGTTGCGCTTCGGACCGAAGTTTGGTTATCAAACTACAGTCTAGGGAACATCGTTTTATCCAAAAATCACAGGAACATCCAACGTGCATAGCATCGCATTGCATAATGTTAAAATGCCAATTAGAGAGGAAGCGACAAAGAGAATGCAATAGAATTGAAGGATATTTTTTGCCATTTGATCCAGTCAATGCACTAACGATGAATAAGGCGCACTACAGACAACCGGATGATAGTCAAAGATATCAGCAACTTTGCACTCAATTACTCTCTGAGAGAGTAAATAAGAAGGTATATAAGTCATAGGTTTGATCCTATAATTATAGTGGCTAGAATTCTGTGGCGACTTTTGGCTATTACATTATTTTCAGCGTAGGTTTTTAGTTGAATAAAGTGAAATTTACTGAAGTTGTTATTCTTTCCTTCCAGGGTAAAAGAACGCTATAATGAGATGGTGTTTTTGACTATGAAAAACTTCACTTCCTCGATATGTATATACTACTTGACCACCATATGCATGCAATTGTAGGCGGACGACAATGTTTTGTTGACATTGTTAAGATTTGGGATCAAAGGGGAGAGAGGGGAAAAATGATAGTGAGAATTTATAATTCTGCAATGAAAACATCACCAACTTCCTGTGTCTATACATTAGTTTTCTCGGAAGCAGCACCTTTGCGTATGCTTTCTTTACATGACTGTACTTCCGAAAGTCCGCCAACTTGTAATTGTTTAATATTCTTCCCACCGAACGCATTCACGTCGAGGACGACTATTAGTTATTAATCTCTGTTTTTGTTTGCTTGTTTTTTTTAACCTTATTCTATATGAATTAGGAATGAATATGCCTTTGCACGGAAATATTCTTTTAGGTTATCATATTTTCTGAAACAAATATTTTAAAATGTTTATGTTTTCCTTGAAAATTCCTACAGAAACAGATGATTGATTTAAAATCATGCACGTTTTTAGTAAGTAACCCTTGGAATAAAGCATCAGGCTAGTTTGTTTTAGATTCCCGAATACCAAGAAAAAATTCTGTTCATATAGATGTTTTGAAAATAAAAACGACCACTTCTGTGGTCAAGTAGTTAGCGTTCTGGTTTCTCATTCCAGAGGTTTCGGGTTCGATTCCAGGTTGGGCGGGGAATTTTTCTTTAACACCAGGATAATCTTCTGCCCCCATCCAGACTAGAAGTATAAATGTGAGGGTGTTGAATAGTAAAAACCAGCTTTGAGAAACCTGCAGTTCAGCGAATAAACAGTTATTTTTCAATTAAATGGCCCTGATTTGACCATAGATGTTAAATTAGGATCTAAAAAAAATGGAAATGTGTAATTGCAAAGAATGGAAGTTATATTTCACGTAAACAATTGTGACATAATGAGTGTAACATATCAGTTTTGTCCAGAAACAAAACCTGTGCATTTCAAGGTTAATTCATCAGAGAGAAAGGCCTTTTCGTAGTTGTCCTTAAATCTCTATACATCCACGGGTCTGTAACAAGTTAACGTACAGTAGAGAAGCAAACAGCTCCTCTCCCTCTCTCCCTTTTTTTATTGGATAACCAAATTAGAATGAATCTTTGTCCATTCCGTAACTAAGGGAACAATCTACTAATGGAAGCTGCGGCTACCAGGTAGTTTACTAATACGCTCGGACAGGTCCCACACAAAGGAAGTGGTGGTCTCAACTCGTTCTCCAACTTTTTCCCCCTGAAACAAAGTGTGTTTAATTACAGTTCCATCCTCCCTCTAACTAGAAAGCAGACATTTTCAGTGAGTCTCCTTGAGATTAACATTTCAAGCACTCACCTCTAAAATAAACAAAACTCTGATACAAAGTAGCCAAACTGTTTCTGTGGAGAAAGTCCCATTTATATGCTTGGAAGTAATTTAAATATCTGCAGGTAAGTCAGTAGTGTACGGTTCAGTTTAAAGTCAACACCCTCGCTGAATTTTGTGTCTTGTTTTGCTTTCTTTCTTTAATGGAATCAAGAAGTTTCGCACACAATGATAGTCTACGACTGACTTGATAAGTTAATAATATTTTAATTATCGAATGAAACTTAATTCTTTTTTTCACACAAGCCGTGTGTAACACCGGAGTTGGATAAATAGAGTCAGACTGGAAAATTCAATGCCATAGCTGGGATTTGAACCACGGATCTCCCGGTATCTAACCGGTTGATCCACCACTGAGCTACCGTGGCAAAATGCTGGTATAGCTTTAAACTTTTCAACTGACTCCTATTTTAAGTCAGTGATAGAGCAACTGGCTAGATACCGGGAGATCCGTGGTTCAAATCCCGGCTATGGTATTACATTTTTTAATCTGACTCTACTTAACCAACTCCTGTCCTACATACGGCTTGAGTTAAAAAAAGAATTAAATTAACAATAATTGACCACACTAAATGGCTATACTATAAAGCCAGGGACTTAAAGTACTTACGACATTATAAGTCGCCATTGTGGTATGTCATCTCAAATTAATTTGAGATCACCTTGTGGTTTACCGGAAACATGCGAGTCAGTTGAGAAGTTTACTGCAGGCATGTTGCCATGGTAGCTCAGTGATAGAGCAACCTGCTAGATAACGGGAGATCCGTGGTTCAAATTCCGGGCGTGGTACTGAATTTTTCAGTCTGACTCTACTTATTCTAAAATATTGTTATTAGTTATACTACCATCTCCTTATAACCTGTTCTGGATATTCCGAATAATAATTCTAAATACTCAAAATGGAAATATGTAAGTATTCGCTCATTCCTAAGAGCTGTTAGACCTTATACTATGTATGTCTTTACACCAGCGATGGTATTATTGTCCATACCCTTAAAGCATTGAAAAACAAGCATAAACGTATTTGATAGGGTTCTGCCCAGACTAATTACTTAAATCTTTACAAGGTTTTATGTGTCGATAATCCATACTTAAAGAAAATAAGTTCAAAATGATGCAACAACGATTAGTACATGGCAATTGCAAATACTCACAGAAAATAACTGGATAGATAGAATTTGGTTAGAACTCCAAAGAAGATATGAAGATGTACACTTTAAAATAACAATAAAACAAATCTTATTACAACTCGTAAAGAAAGTCTTGCTCCTCTATGTTATTATAAATGCATTCGGATGCCAGGCAGACGCAGTTTGCTTATCCCTCTTGTTCCATTAATGAAAGTAACAGGGCATCCACGCAGATAACAAAAGAAAGCTGGGAGATTTCATCGCTCCTTGGTGAACAATCTTAAAGATAAGCACAACTTCGCGACGTTCAGACAACTAATTTGATAAAAATACCCAGTTAATTACCTAGCAGCGAGGCAAAATCTTGGCAGAAGATAAAATATAGCAAGTACCTGGACGCCCAAGCTCTGCTCGGTTATGTCATAGCTTCTCAGGAGTTGGAAAACTTCTACCATCGAGTTCATTAATCAACACTGTAGCAGCCGTCAAGAAAAATAATGATGATTGAATACTTACACACTTTGTAGACATATGATTAGGATTTAAAATAACGGTACAAAAGTATTATCTTTAACTGAAGCAAATCAGGACGTTTCACTTCAAGAGAAGTTTATTTCAAGAGAGTAAGTGATTTGAAACACGATAACTAAGAACGTTGGGTCCCTGCATGCAAAATAAGGTTGACGAATGAACAAAAACATTTTGTCACAGAGTAAACCTATAATGAAGTAGTTATATAGAATGCGGAAAAACAATGTGCAGACAATTTTAGAGAGAAAGCCAGTACTAAACTAAGTACTTGGAGGATAGAGACTTGAGGTCGGATATGCAATACAAGAACAGGAGATTGGTATGAGCATAGTTAAAATCTGGCTTTATGAAACATCTGCACTTTCCAGTCAAAATGAAATGTAACTCACACGAACTGTGTACGTTTTCTCAACTAAAGGGTACTAATAGACAATGGGACACTAACCATTAAATCTGTGCACTGTACCATACACTAAACTTCACAGCAGACACACCAGGCGATGGTGATTAGCACTGTACGTACCCCTCTCTACATTTACCTTGCGAAACGTTGGTAGCGTATCCAAGGGACACCACAATTACACACAAGCTCCAAAGTTAAAGCCAGAAAGTATCACAAGGTAATGACCAAACAAAGATAAACAACGTTATTCGCAGATGATCAGGTATTAATGACCACAAACGAAAAAAATATTCAGAAAATGTTACATAGCTTAAATAATATTGCTACTGATTACGATATGAAAATATCAATAAATAAATCCAAAACTATGGCTTTCACAGGAAATATTCCAGTCAGATCAAAAATAGTACTGGATAATATTGAGCAAATATCACACTTCAAGTATTTAGATGTAAATATCTCGTACCAGGGAGAAGTTGATGTCATACAGAAAATAAATAAATTCAACTACATAACATTAAAAAAAATCCGATGTGTTTCATTCACATGACTTTCTCTACATCTCTGCAACAAATTGTAGTTAAAAAGCATATGCTTCTATTTACTTCATGCTAATTAGCAGAAATAGTCTTATTACTTGCTTCCTTGTAAGTAGAAGCGAAATGAGAGAGTTCCATAGGTTAAAATGATAGCCAAAAGCTGGTTGCTATGTAACTGAAGTTCCTTCGTTTGTATGGACAGGAGTTAAGAAATCCCTGTATGAGAAAAGGATGTTTTTCAAAACTTAAACGAAAAACCAGGAATATCTTAAAAACTCCACGAAAATAATGTATAGACATAAATTGCGTATTTAATCGTGAGCTACATTTTCTGTGCACTAAGTTTTTCCCCGTCTCTTGCGGTTTAGCAGTTATGTACAATTCCGTATAATTCATCCAGAATAAAGTAGTCTTCGGCGGTTATTCCCAGAAAATTCAAGATATAAATTTTATTTTATACGATATTTTAATCAAACATTTTAAGAAAATGAAAAATTTCAAAAGTTTTTCCATGCAAAAGGGTAGTTTGGGGTGGGGTGATTTTCTTGAAAATCTTCGTGTCGCATCCTTGGAAGATGCCAAACTTAAATACTAAGTTTGGGCTTTAACGGTCTTTTCATTTTTGAGCTATGCTGCCCACAGACACATACAAACACATACACATACACATAGACACACGGATATTTTTCTAAAAATGCTTTTTTTTTTATTCAGGGAGTCTCTTATTTCCGGTGAAATCTCGGTATCGCATTTTTGGGTACAATGCAATACCTACTCTATACACTATGTTATAGTTCGTATAGAGAAAGTAATAAAGCCCGAAAAGACTACCTAATTAAATTGTACAAAACCATGACAGTACCAAGACATTACCAACTCTGATATACGGATCAGAAGCATGGCCATTAAAAAAAAAGCTATAGTACTATAAGACAGATATCAGAAACGAAATTAGTAAGATACATAAAACTGGATAGAAAACACAGTGAAGCTATCGGGAAAGAATTAAAAGTAGAAGAAATAAATAATATAATTGTAAGCAAAAGACAACAATAGGAAAAACATGTTTAAAGGATGAATAATAATAGAATACTTAAAATAGCCATAAATTATAAACCTAAAGGTAAAGATACCAAGGAAGACTGAAGAAACGATGGGAAGGTCAATTTGGAGCCGGAACGGATTGAAAAGTCTAAAACCATGAAGCAGAAAAAAAATCTGATGTGTTCCATTCATATGACTTTCTCTACTTCTGTGTACCAAATTATTGCTAATAAGCTTATTCTTCTATTTATTTCATGCTAATCGAGAAAAAATTAGCAGAAATAGTCTTATTACTTGCTTCCTTGTAAGTAGACGCAAAATATGGTAGTATCATAGGTTAAAGTGAAGTCAAAAGCTGGTTACTAAGTGGCTGAAGTACCTTTGTATGGACACGAATTGACAAATTCCTGTATGAGAAAAGTACAAGTTTTTCAAAGCTGAAACCAAAAACAAGGAATATCTCAAAAACGATTCAACCCCTCAAAAAAAAATCTCGATATTGAATTCTTGGGTGGAATACAATACCTTCTCTATACACTTAGTACGTGTAGACAAAGTAAAGAACAAAAAAAAAAAAACAAGAGATAATGTTGTTTCCATCTTCTATCTTAAAAGCTGACGACAGACTTTTCTGTTGTTATTTGTTTGGTATAATATCTTTTCATGTCCTATTTAATTATAAAGACTATATGCTTTTTTATATTTGATATTACGGTTATATTGTTCAATTTTAAACTTACTCATAGGATTTTCGCATGCAATTTACGAACTCAGAAACGTGTACCAAGTGCCTATAGCTACATTGTTCTTACATCACACCTGCCCTTGTGTTGTGGCAATGTTAATGTTACGTCTTCATTGTGAATGGGGCAATTTATACCTATCCAGCATATAAAATAGGCAAATAAAGCGAGCATATGCTACTCAAGGAAAAGACAAAGTAAATAAATGCAAAACCCTTTCTGAATATAATTGGATACGCAAATAAAACTCATAATTATGTCTTATTATATCATTAAGACATCATTACGAAGTCTCTAACGGGTAATGAAGCAATGTTTACGAATTATCTTAAAGCTTAAAAAATTATAACATTATAAAGTATAATGTTCCTTATTGAAATTAAATCGTTTTGCAGTGCACATAAAAACGAAGTTCCAGAATTCTCCCCTTAAGGATAACTGCATTTTAAACTGAGGAAGGATTTTTAAAGTCTAAAATAATTTTCTGAAGCACTTCACTTTAACTAATATACCTTTTTAATTCATAAAAAGTAAGTTTAAGCCACGTTTAACATCTAAAACCTATTCAAGGCTTTGACTTTACTGATGGGCAACTGTTTCCAATATAATAATAATAATAATAATAATAATAATAATAATAATAATAATAATAATATAACTTTAAAAAGTCTATGTATTTTTGTCCTGGAGATGAGATCTATCTAGACCGATCTCACATCCTCCCGTAAATATTTTCATAACAATTTAATGCCAACATTGAATCACTTTATTCAGCACCAGAAAATATTTTATTTTTTGAATTATGTTGCTACATTTTTCACATCTGCAATAATCTTGTCATCCTGTGATACATATTCTCAAATATGTTTATAGCGTTTACACCAACAACATGAAATGATCGGCAGACAATTATCTTTGAGATAATTATTACGTTTTAAATGTTACAAAACTGGTATAAGTGTGGACATCTATTGCAGACACATGCTTTGGTGTTGGTAATCGTTAACACCAACACCATATCTAGTGGAGCATGTGTCTGAAATGGATGTCCAGATTTATACAAGAAGATAGCTTCACTTTTAAACTTTTTTTAAAAAAAATTAAGTTACAAAACTGTTTAGGCTGTATGCATTTTATGCTAGCAGATTCTTGTACAATTTCCAAAAAGGGAATGTCTATATTACATAAAAGGACACAATATAACTATTAGTTTACACAAATAGCAATGTTTACTGCGTAACTGTATAAATTGTATAACTCTTGGATTAAAAGGATACTCCTAAATACGCAATATTTAGGTCGTTTAAAAGTATAGAATGTATGAACGTAAACAAGAAGAAAACGTTAGTAGTTTTATATCTATAGCGATGACACAGTATAAACATGTTACATTTTTGCGGATTTTTAGGTTACGCAGATACAGACTACAATTTGCAATCTCGTAAACCAGGAAGTAAAGAAAGATAATCCTTAAGAAAGCGACGTAGACAAACGGTAAGGAAGCAGTCCGGATCTCGCAGAAAAGAGGGAAGAAGAAAAATTGGTCTGGGCTTCATTTGTGAGTCAAATAACGTGAACTCCAGAGATCAATGCTTTCCAATTAGTTCTAGATATCTTCCTGCTCCGGGAAAGCAAACAAATGCGATCTCGTGCAAACTCAACCGGCATTGGAAAGTAATGATGCTTCATTAGCAAACAACTTCCCAAGTTTTGGTTTCGTTTCACTCTCATCTGTTTCGTCTATCACAAGGCCAAGCAGTTTCACATTTCAACACTTATTTTAGCAATTCTGTAATCCGCCAGAGTCGTCAGCAATTTTCTCTTTTAACGTCTATTATTTCCCTGTGAGATTTTCGTTTTCACTTTGGTTAAAGCTAAGGCTATAACTAAATATTTATCAAGGCACAGAATGACAATGTTGTTAACAGTTACTCCAGCATCTTATTATATTTTTAATTTTCTCTCCATAGTAAATAGTTAGAGAAGATATTATACCCCACCTAAAAATTCGATACCGAGATTTCACCGGAAACACGCGTTCTACGGACTCCTATATATAAAGAATTTTCAGGAAAAGGTACGTGTATCGTTGCTATTTAAGTGCAGTATTTTCCAAGGATGCAACACGAAGATTTTGAGAAAAATCCCCCACTCCAAACTAAACTTTATATGGAAAAACTTCGAAATTTTGATTTTCCTAAAAAAAAGGTTCCAACGATTTTGATTAAAATACCGTACATTAAAGACATTTACAAGTAAAATAAAATTAAATGTTCTGGCAATAGTCTCTGAAAACCTCTTTACTTTGGATGAATTTTGCTACAAAAATGTACATCTCGTTAAAGCCATATACATTTTTTTCGTGGAGCTGACCATTTACGAGATATTCTTTGTTGTTGGTTTCAGTTTTAAAAACTTTTATCATACAGGAATTTGTCAACTCTTAGCCTTGCAAAGCAACATAGCCTTTGGACGATTAGACAGCCACTTGGCTTAGTGTGTTCCCTTATACCCCTTCTACTTACAAGGAAGCAAGTAATAAGGCCATTTCTGCTATCGTTTATCTTGATTAAAATGAGGCAAATAGAAGAATAAGCCTTTTAACAATAATTTGTTAGAGATTTAGAGAAATTCATGTAAATGGAAGACATCAATTTTGTTTTTGTTTTTCTTGCTCTTCCTTTTTTTAAATCCTATATGTTAAAATAATGGTCTATAAAAGGGCATGACGATATAGGTTAATCACATCCCTTAACATTAAACCAAAGTACCACGTAAATCACAACGAATATATCAGATACTGTTAATGTAAAAACATATTTATGGGATAGATTGTGTACTTTAAGGGGACACAGAAGTGATTTTTTAGCGATTTTGGTCAAAAATATCAATTTTTGGATTTTTGGTGCAAAGCATTCACCATACATATTTGCAATGTTTGATTCTCCAAGGACGGATGTGTAACGCCATTTTAAAGCATTGAGCTGTTTAAGAGACCCTCTTTGTCAAACTTTAAAACAATTTTTCTCAAGTTCAGTTTTTTGGATATTTTCCCATATTCAAAATCTATCTTTACCACAAAAATGTTGCTACAAGTCTGACAAATTTCCCCAACGTAGGCTCTTCAGAATGTGTACAGTAAAATGCTGTATTGGAATGTTGATATTGGTTATAGTTTAATTTAAAAAAAATTAACATAACCATATATTTTTTTCAGTTTTTTCACTTTGTGGTGTAAAATATTTTTAAAACTCTATCAAAACGTGAAAATTCTAATAAAACGTTTTGTTACAAACATTCTGTTACAAGTCAATTTGGAAAACCTAATATAGCACATGCTGTAAAGGTCTTGGCGAGCAATAACAAAACGATCGAAAAGGTTTTTGATGTTGGCTAAAGTTAAACTTTGAAATGAGGATAGTTTAATATATATCAAGTGTTCGTAGTTTTAGATACTTTGTAAATTCACCTTTATCTATGGTCTCTGTCATGCTTAGTTGTAATGTATATACTGAATTTTATTTCTGGTTTTACTATGATTGCATTGATATTGATTGCATTTTATATTGTTCTTTGTTTCTTTCCCTTGTAGTTAAACGCCTTAAAATATAAAACATTATTAGATGAAGCCACAATGCTGAATGCTTGTGCAATGCAATGCTTTCTCCACATTAGGTAAGAAGCAGAGCACAAAGAGGAAAGCAAAGAGAAAAGAGATAGTAATGTCATAGATTCGTGTGATTTTCTCTATTTGCTTTCAGTTATTTTGATCTTTCTTCTAGGTTACATTTAGAGACCTTATATTTAAACTCACTTTAAGTTGATCGAGCTAAACGTTTGCAGAAAGAATTTTATTGAACACTTCGTTGCAGGTAAAGGGTATACAGAAGCCTGGAAGGATAAATCAAGTCTTTAAAAAACGCCGCTCTATGCTAGCTGTGAAATTCCACTACAGGACCTAATCAGAAATCAAATGAAAAGTGAGCACCACTGAAATGAAGTGAGATGGCTTCGTAGTAACCTGCGAAACTTGCATTTGGGAGGCATTGGGTTCGAATCCTGGGGCCTACCACTTACCATGAGTGTTTTATGGTTTTTCTCTGCTTGGCATGGCAAATGCAAGGGTGGTTTCCCTTCTACATTAATTTTCTTTCCCTTGTTTCATAGCGTTTCACTACCTCTTTCATGTCTCAGATGAGTTGAGGTCTGTACAATGACGGTCAGTGTCCGTCGTATGGCAGATGCTTACTCATTTGAAAGTTTTCAGCCTCCTATGTGATAGACTTCCCAGAGCCGCCTCTGAAGGGCTGCGTTCTCCCCGGTTTCGCCAGAAGCCTTCTTTGAACAGTCAGTATGATCGGATCCTCAAGTTTGGGATTGTTAGAAACTTTTGTGCGTCTCTGTCGACCGGCCCACCTGCGGCCTATAGACTCCTGCGGTTCATTCTACGTCTTATGGTTTACCAATAATACAGAAATCACCCAGCAGGAAAAGCATCCAGAATGAAGAGGACCTCAGAGGCTATTCTCCACATTAAATCTACCAGGTGGCTCAACTGCCTAGCATTTGAGTTAGCAAATAGCCCTTCGTGCGTTAAAAGAGTTGCAGAACTCAGCGGGGCTATTCTAAATACATTAGTTTTACCTCTCTCAATGAATGTGACCCGCTCATTGCTTTTTGATAAGCAAAAGTAACAAAACGATGGTTACGTAGGCATTTCCCACTTATTGGTTTTAACTTGAAATATCCCCGTTGAGTTCTGCAACTCTTTAAACGCACGAAGAGAAATCTGCACGCGTCAAATACAGGGCTACTGGGCCACCTGGTATACTTTCTATTTTACACACACACTTGGATTTTTTTTTTTTCAAGAACATACATATTCTCTAAAATGGTGTTTGGTTTCTTCTTGCGAAATTACGTTTAATTGAACAAATAAGTGTAACCTTAATAACGTTCGTATTAAGCACCTGATGGAATTGATATACATTTCTACCCTTTTAGAAAACAAGCTTCAATCCAGCCGATGCCTAGAAACTGCAAAACAGAAAGAAATTGCCTATTCTACAGCAGTAGGATCTGTTCCTCAGGTTTCCCATTATTTACTGTGAAAATGCTTAAAGTATTCCAAAATGCGAGGGGCTCCATTTTCGTTCAGATTTAAATCACAGTGTATTACAGCTCGCTGCTGTTATTTGCTCTCATTGCCGTTAAAGGCAGAATGATTTGTAGCGTTGCAATTCAGTCCGGAAAAGGTTTGGACGGTTGAAAAATTGCATCGACTGTATCGGAAATAGAATTCCTGGTTGGTATCGATTAGTAATTAGTTAAACAACATACAAAACTAAGTTCAGCCAACGGTTCATTTGGAAACGGAGGCAAGAGTTTCAGAAAAGAGCGAGAATTTGTGCAGGAGAAGTCGCGTTCATCGAATGTTCTGACAAACAAATGAATACCTACCAGTAATGCATTGGATGACCAGGGTTTTGATTCCCTCGGGATGTGAATCAGGGTTTCCATCCACCAATCCTCGCTCCTTTGATGGTCACAGTTCCCTAGGGTTCATATAATAATGCAAAGTACACTAAACGATGCCTCTACATAAACAAGTACGATGATTATAGTGAACTGCAATCAGAACTATGGACCAGGATAGTGTGGAAAGCAAACATTGAAACATTTCATCGGAAATATCTTTTTGTGAACCATTGAATAAAAATTAAAATGTTTAGAAAAAGTCCATATGTGTCTGTCTGTCTCTGTCTCTGTCTCTCTCTGTCTCTCTCTCTCTCTCTCTCTCTCTCTCTGTATGCACGTGCGTGTGTGTGTGTCTGTTGACAGCCTAACACAACAACGAAAAGTCTGTTAAATACTAATGTTGATATTTAAGTTTAGTATCTTCCAAGGTTGGGATACGAAGATTTTAAAGAAAAACCCCCAGTTCAAACCACCCTTTACATCCAAAACTTTTCAAATATTTTGTTTTTCTAAAAATGGCTTTAACAATTTTAATTAAAAGATATTTACATGGCAAATAAAATGAATATTTTGATTATTTTTTCATTTTAATTTCTATCGTAATTCAATTGTTTCTCACGATTGCATGCAAATAATAGGAAATTGTACAGCGCATACTGATTAAATACCTAATAATTCCACCGAGATTTCACCAGAAATACACATTTTATAAAAAATGTGTAAAAAAAATGTGAATGTAAATCAAAAACGAAAAGTTAGTAAAAATACCAAACTTGGAAGTCTTAAGCTCCCCCAGGATTCTTTGAGCATCATTCCACTAATTTAATTTTACGAATGTCTAGTAACTCTATGCTTCCCAGGATTCTTTGAGCATCATTCCACGAATTTAGTTTTATGATACAAACTACATAATTTATCATTTATAACGAAATGTGTATTGTAGCGGTTTCTGCAATGGTTTATCCCAATTAAAATGAAGTGGGCCAGAAAAATTTGCCTCGTAACGATATTTGCTATATCCCTTTATAAATGAGAGAAAGTTATGTGAATGTAATACATATTTTTCATATAATTCGTGAATAACAACGTAAAAATCATTAAGCATAATGCTAATGTCTGTTTAAAGTGTTCACGTCTTCGTCGAGAACAAATTAAAAGGAGAAGGGGTTCGCGAAGGCAATTTGTGGGAAGATCCCCAAACGAAAACAGGTGGGACAAGTAATATAAACCCTTCACCAATAGGCGGGTCTTCACAAAAACTGCAACCAGCTGCTGCCAACGAAGCAAAAACAACACAAAAAATCTCTAAAAGGGGTCCCGCTCTCATCATAATATGATTATATTCCTCGAGGGCATTCTGCTAATTTGTTTTTCTGCTGAAATTAAATATAAAGGGCTGCGTTATACATAACGTATTCTACGAGCATGGAAATTAATTATATCTGCTAAATGAAAGCATGGCCATGA
Source organism: Hymenopus coronatus (assembly GCA_030762935.1). Lineage (NCBI taxonomy): Eukaryota > Metazoa > Arthropoda > Insecta > Mantodea > Hymenopodidae > Hymenopus > Hymenopus coronatus. The sequence goes on from CM060890.1 coordinate 107,709,414, forward strand.
AGCTTCAGCAGCGGGAGCTGGCTTGCTTTTCATTGTACACAATCATTGAATGCGCCCGCTGAAATATTTCTCTTCCTTTCAGAATCCCAACATTCCATATACATATTTGTCCAACATCTTTGCCAGAGAAGCAAAAAAAAGAGCTGCGTGATTTTCAATTCATTTACTCATGCAATGGGAAAAAGAGAGATGTCTACGTAATCATAAAATGAAAACGTTTGATTTCAAAAATAATTATGTTAAAACATCCAAATATATAGAATCTCTGTTACGCACACATCATATATATATATATAAAATCACCCTCTGTGGTGTAATTGTTACCATGCTAACTTCATATACCCAAGGTTACGGGCTCAAACCCGTGACCTTGGATGGATTTTTTTCAGGCGTAAAAATCTTTAGCATGGCTTCCTTCGGAAGGGATGTAAAGCCGTTGGTCCCGTGTCGTAGATACGTGGATAAAAAACCTCAAGCCTGATAGAGACGCAAAATTAAGCGGTCTCTCACGCCTAGTATAGAATGAGACGCTGAGAACCACAGCAGTTAAAGAGCGTCCATAAAGAAAATACCATTTCATTTTTACATTATCTAAAAGCGTAATATTCTGCAGCACTTAAAAAATATTGAATCTCAGTGAACATTAAGTGATACATTATTAACCCTAGTTATAAAAATTTGATGTACTCCATTCGCATGAATTTCTCTACATCTCTGTAACAAATTATTGTTAATAAACTTATTCTTCTATTTATTTAATGCTAAATCATTAGCAGAATCGTTCTTTGGTTCCTTTAAAAGTATAAGGGAAATAAGGGAAAGGCTAAACCGACAGTCAAATGTTTTAAAATGTGGTTGCTATAGGAATAAAATCCGTTTCTTTGCGTGCCCAAGAGTTGACAAGTTCACGATTGAGAAAAATTTAAGTATTTTAAAGTTGAAATCAATAACAAGGAATACTTCGAAAGTGGCCAACTTTACGAAAAAAATGTATGTGATATAATCATGTTTTTTAACGAGCTCTACATATTCTATATAGTAGGTTTGTCTATCTCTTACAGTTTATCAGTTATGCAAAATTCATCCAGAATAAAGGGATCTTAAGAGGTTATTTCCAGAAAAGTGAGATTTACATTTTATTTGCCATGTAAACATTTTTAATATAGGTACGATATTTTAATCAAATCGTTACAGCCATTTTTAAGAAAATCAACTTTTTCGAAAATTCTTCTATGTAAAGGATAGTTGGGAGTGGGGGATTTTCTTGACAATCTTCGTGTCACATCTTTGGGAGACAATTAAAATACCAGACAATTAATGAACTTAACTACCGGGTTTTGTATTTAATGAGCTTTTCATTCTTGAGCTATGGTGTCCACACACACACCCACACACACACCTTTTTCAAAAGTGCTTTTATTTGGGTCTCATAATATGTATTTCCGGTGAAATCTCGGCATCGAATTTTTGGATACAATACAATCTTGTTTATACAATATGTATATAGTGCGTGCAGATAAAGTAAGATGGGATTACAAATTTGAGGAATGAACTTCCAATAGGATTGAAAATAGCATAATAAATACGACAGCCTTTTTACGCAGCATTACTTAAATTTTGAATATTGTAAATGTGTATTTACTGTTAAAACGTGTTAACATTATGTTTATAAAGGATTACACAGTATCAAAAACTAAGCGAAAGAAATGGAAAGTTGCAGGATATCAAATCACCTGGTAAATGAAGTGAGCTTCTTTTTAAGTGGACAGTGTGATAGGAAAAAAACAAAGGAAGAAAATCGAGCAAAAGTTATGAAAACATACACTACCGCTCATTAATTTCATACTCCCAACATTTACATCTAACTCCCAGTAAATATGATATAATGCCATGATTAGGGTTGAGTAAGCAAAGGATTAGTACAAGACTTGTAGACATGTCAGGTTTGTATGTTTGTGTTCATCTAGATGCAATATTACCCAAATGAATGTTGTGTACATAAACAAAAGTTACCTATCTGGTATGTTTGTTTACCTATTTGATGACTGAAGCCCCATTTGATGCTCCTCTGTTATTCCCTGTAGTGTTGTGATGTCCATAGTGAACTTCAAGCATTACTAAGATATACAGAACTTGGTTCCTGCATTTCAGTTCCTGAGTGACAGTTGAAATGTGCACATTGTTAGTATGGCTTCAAGAGTGGAGAAAAATGTGCTGCAATTGTAACACTTAGGCAAGTAGGTTTATCAATTTTCCAACTGTGGGAGTGCAATACACCCTTCACTGCCAGATGACAACAGGTAGCAGTAAGATCATACCACGGCCAGAAAAATCCTGGTAAAAACAACTATAAGTGATGGATGATAAATTCAATTGAATTACTCGTAAGAAAATATTCAAAACAGAGCCACAAAATTACGCAGAATGAAATGAATAGGATAAATATATATGTTGCAACAATAAGGAGGAGACAGATTGAAGTCGGCTTGAAAGGATGTGTGAGAGCTAGGAATCCTCTTCTGAGGTCAATAAATAAAAATAAGAGACTCGAAATGGCTAGAAAACTTCGTAACTGGACACTTGAAGAGTGGAAGAAGGTGTTCATCACCAATGAATCAAAATTCGGAATTTTTGGAACCAGAAGGAGGATATTTGTTCGCCGATTCGAAGGAGAAAGGGCAGCCCAGCAGTGTGTTCTACCTACAGCTAAACACGGTGGGGAGGTTTTGCTGGAGATAAGAGTTGGAGACATTGCGAAAATAAAAGAATATACGGATCGGAAGCACTACCACATACCTCAGTATCATTAAATACCAAAGCGATTGTGCTTAATAGGGAAATGGTTCACCTTACAACAAGATAATGACCCGAACTCGGTAGGAGTTCTTAAGAAGGAAAAACAGAAAGTACTGAAAGATATGGTCTGGCCGTCCAAAAGTCCGACTCTAATCCCATTGAAATGGTCTGGGATGAAGTAGATGTATCAGGGAAGTTCGTATATCCAGCAAGGAACATCTCTTGAAAATTGTTAAGGATGTGTGGAATCATCTATCATCTAACTACTTCTATCCCCAATATATTTACTTTCTCTATCAAGTGATATGAAGATACATAGTACATAAAAACCAATTCTTTCACTAAAAAATTCGATACTGTTATTTCACCGAAAATTCATGCTTGATGACCACTGAATTTAAAGGTCTGTGTGGGTATTTTTGGGCAGCATTACTCAAAAACGAAAAATTGCTAAATCCGAACTTGGTATTTAAATTTAGTATATTCCAAGAATACGACTCAAAGATTATCAGAAAAATATTCCATCCCAAACTGCCCGTTTAAAGGGGAGATTTTTTGAAATCCTTGTTTTTCTCAAAAAATGGCTCTAACGACTTTCATTATAATATTGCATATTAAAGATAATTACAAGACAAATGATATATATATATATATATATATATTGAATTTTCTGAGAAAATATTTGTAATTCTCTTCACTCCGAATACTTTTGCATGAATAGCAAACCGTAAGAAGACACAAAAAGCTACATGTAGATCTCGTAAAAACACAGAATTTATCTCATATGCATTTATAGACTTCAATATTTCCTAGACACTTCTCGTTATTATTTATTAAATTTCCAATACTTAAATGTTTCTAAAATGGGAAGTCATTATGCACTTTTTTTTTCATCCTGGTCATTCAAAGAGAAGGGAATTTCAATTGCATCGCTTATCGACTACATTTTAAAGATTTGGCTATCGCTTTAGCCCAGTTCACACTCTTATCTCCCTTCTGTTTACAAGGAACTAAGCAGTACAACCATTTCTGCTAATGTTTATTTCGATTAGCACATAGAAGAGAGAGTAATATCTTGTAAGAATACTTTGTTGCAGAATATATTGTATTGCCTTTGTTACAAAGCAATTTATTTTTGTTCAATGACCCATTACTTTTCTTTTCTCTTCCTAATCACAATCAGCATTGTACAATGTGTTATTCTTTCTGAATCAACTTCAGGTTTTAGTATATTTCACATTCTACATTCTTTCCCAAATGCAAATTCAAAATTTATCTTGTTATATTTGCAGTTTGTAAAGGAATGTGATAGTTTCGCGTTACTTCCCGCTCACTATTGTCTCTCGCAATTTGAAAATCTCGGAAAACCATAGTATACAAGTCAGGAGCTTTGGTTCATTGTTTATTTCAGACTTCAATGAAAATACCCACAAGATGATAATAGATTGCATTGATGTTTTAGATTAATCTAAACCCAGCAATCTGAAATATAGTTATGACAAAGAATACACACTTAAGAGGGATTATGGAAAAATGTGTTCAAAATGGGAATATGTACAAGTACAGAAATCAAACTTAATGATATCTATAAGATCCAACTACTATATATAAAAAAAAAAAAAAAAACACTATTAAAAATTCATTTTTTCTTCCTGAAAAAAAAAGTGGGGCTAGGCCATGATAGAGCGGTTAGTATGCTCACCTGCCACCCAGGCGGCCCGGGTTCAATGCCAAGGGACCGCATGTGGGATTTGTAGCGAACAAAACGGCTACTGGGGGGTTTAGACAGATCCTCCAGTTTTCCCCACTATTTATTCCTCCAGCTGCTCCATCAACACATTTCATAACGTCTATTTAAACAAAATTTAAAATTTACTTCCTCGCGTTCATATCAGATATTGGGCTGATCCCCCATCCCTGGATACTCTTTCTGATCCATAGTCCGCTGCATATGACTCCAGGTATTAGTGGGATGCAAATTCTCCATATGAGGGGGGGGGTAATAGGTGGAAGAGGAGAAGAAGCGATTACTGACAAAATGAGAACAAGAAAAAAACTTTAAATGCGTTTACTGAACATAAAAATAGAAATTAGACATGGTGAGAAAACGTGCAAATGAAACATATTTTAATGGAATAATCGCAAAGAAAAGCATAATTTCTACGGTGAGGGAATAAGGTCTTTGATATGCTTTATTATTATTATTATTATTATTATTATTATTATTATTATTTAGTTTAACGCCCGCTTTTACTACTGATGACACTGATGATACATGGAATGAAGATGGAGCAGCGGTGTAATGCGATGGTGAGAAAAACCGGGGAACCCGGAGAAAACCTACCCCTGCGCCGCTTTGTCCATCACAAATCTCACATTCGGTCGCTTAGTAACGAACCGGCTCATCTAGATGAGAGGCAAATGGCCTAACCACTCGGCCACGGCGCGGCAATGTTTTGCTTTGGAAGAGTTGGCACTAACATACTTCATCTGTTGGAAGTAGCTGTTGAAATTAATGCAGCAAAATTATAAATTTTATTGCGCTTAAATGTGTATAATTTCTGGCAATGCGCTAAGGAGAAAATGACAAAGTGCTGCTTAATTTAATTAGAAGAGAGAGTTTCCCCACAAAATAAATCTGATTCTCCAAAATAAACAACTTCGCATCAGGAAATGGGGGCTTAAAGAGAAAGATGACAAAAGAATCATCCCATGACAGCAATAAGTTATTAAATGCTTTTGGTCAAATGAACCGTTTCCTCCTTGAAGCAAATCAACTGTAATATCGCTGAACTGTGAAATGAGCTTCAGGTGAATGAATGATTCCGATTTGTAACATGCGCTTTGATCAGATTAGCGTGAACAGACGCCAGGCCACCAAACACCTTTGTTGAAACAAACTCAAAACCGAATGGTGTTTCAGCTAAAGCGCTTTAAGTACTAAACCGACAATTTGTTTTACTTTCTCTACACGTACTAAGCACATAAAGTATAGAGAGGTTTTTGTATTCCACCTTAAAATTCGATACCGAGATATCACCGGAAATTGACTTTTAGGGTCCCATGTATCCACAAAAAAACGTTTTTAGGTCCGTGTGTGTGTGTGTGCGTCTGCGAACACAATAACTCAAAAACGAAAAGTTGGTAAGATACCAAACTTGGCATTTCAGTTTAGTATCTCCCAGGGATGCGACAAAGATTTTCAAGAAAATCCCCACCCCCAACTATCCTTTACATGGCAAAAATTTCGAAAATCATGATTTTCTCAAAAATTACTCTAACGATCTGTTATATTTAAGATACTTACATGACAAATAAAATGCATATCTTCAATTTTTTGGGAATAGCCTCTGAAGATATTTTATTCCGGATGAGTTTTACGGAATTTTGCATAACTGGTAAACTGTAAGAGATGAACAAAAACTTAACACACAAAAAATGTAGAGCTCGTTAAAATACGCAATCTATGTTAACACATTTTATTCTTGAGGTTGACCAATTTTGAGATATTCCTTGTTGTTAGTTTCAGCTTGAAAATACTTATACTTTTTTCTCATATGGGAATTTTTCAATTCCTGTCCATACAAACAAAGGTACTTCAATCACATAGAAACCAGCTTTTAAAAGATGTAACTATCGATTTAACCTATGGTACTCCCTTGCTTCCCTTTTACTTACAAGGAAATAAGTAATAAGACATTTTCCACTAATTTTTTCTTGATTAGCATTAAGTAAATAGAAGAACAAGCTTTTTAACAATAATTTATTGTAGAGATGTAGAGAAATGCATGTGAATGGAAAACATCAGATTTTTACTCTTCTAATTAAAATATTTTCCAAAATGCCTCTATTTTTATTATTTCTACACTTTTTATATACATAGTGTATAGAGAAGTTATTGCATTCCACCCTAAAATTCGATACCAAGATGTCACCTGAAACACATTTTCGAAAAATTGATTTTCTCAAAAATGGCTCTAACGATTTTGATTAAAATACCGCATATTAAAGATAATTGTATTACAAATGAAATGTATACCTTAAATTTTCTGGGAATAGCCTCTGAAGATCTCTTCATTCTGGATGAATTTTGCTGAATTTTGCATAACTAGTAAACCGTAAGAGATATGCAAAAAATTACTACATACAAATGTAGATCTCGTTGAAATACACAATTTATGTTATAACATTTTCTTCGTAGGGTTACCATTTTTTAGATTTTCCGTGTTATTGGTTTCAGTTTTCACATACGGGAATTATTCAACTCTTGGCAATGCAAAGAAACAGATATCATTCCGTTGGCAACCAGCTTTTAAAATATTTGACTATCGTCTTAGCCTGGTGTATTCCATTATTTCCCTTCTACTTACAAGAACCCATTTCTGCTAATGTTCATCTCGATTGGCATGCAGTAGATAGAACAATAAGCTTTTAACCATAATTTGTTACAGATATATAGAGAAATTCATGTGAATGGAAATATTAAATGTTTCATCCTAGTATGCTATGGTTAGCATATATATGTGCTTGAGCCGAAATCTCCTCACATAACTATTGCAATGAATGTGCGGTGCGTTCGTTTTACGCAGTGTATTTGCAGAACAGGTACAGAAAAACATGCGACTGAAACACATCGGATATGGTGACATTTATACTAAAATATTTAGGTTGCTATGCATGTTCAGGTGTTGCGAGTCAGATATGCAAACTCTATGGTGCCTAGTCACCCTCCGTGGTGTAGTCGTTACGATGATAGCCTCTGAAATCCAAGATTGCAAGTTCAAACCTGGAGGAGGGTAATGAATCTTTCCGGATGCAACAATCCTTAGCATGGATTCCTTCGGAAACAAAGTGGACTCATGTAATGCCTATCTGCACGTAAAAGAACCCCATACCTGTAAAGAAAATGATTCCTGGGCCAAATTTCACCATTCGCGTCCGCAAACTATGATTTTGTTCTACAGTGTCATCTGTGGGCGACGAGCTAATCCTTCGTCATAGCGCATAGTGGCGAACTTAGGATTTAGACATTTAAATCCGATCACGGAAGCATCATAAGAATGCCCTATATTGCAGGAAATAACTATAATTATTATAACTATAACTATTATACTATATAGTACATTTCTAGTTGCTTATAAACGCCTCAAAATTGCCCAAATAATTACATTACATATTATCCTTTTATTCATTACCAAACTCTGTTTTTTTATGAATCTTTAAGCTAAAATATGACCTTGTTTTATCTAAGCAAATTTTGGAAATCCGTCTATTTGAATAATACAACTGGAAATAGTGTTGTGCAAAACATGTAATAATATCGGTATTACTGCATTTCCACTTATTTGATCCCCCACTGAGATTCTATCCCTGAAGTATTGTCCAGTTTCTCCCAGTATGAAAACATTTTAATCACAGTGCTCATTAAACTAGTTACAGGAATGTAGTTATTCACTGCCCTAATAAGATAAATGGATAATGCACCATTATCTAATAACATCCTAGCATGTAAATGCTACAAAATACTTTTAAGTTCATTTTTTCCACACGTATTATTTAATGGTAGATAGAGAAGGTATTATATTCCAGTTTATGTGTGAAAACGACCACTCAAAAACGAAAAGTCTGCTAAATACCCACTTGATATTGAAATTCAGTATCTTCTAAATTTTGATTTTCTCAGAAATGTTCTAACGATTATGATTTAAATTTTATTTCATTTCAGATATTTACATGAAAAATAGAATGTATATCTTGAATTTTCTGAGAATAGCATACAAGTCCTCTTCATTCTGAATGACTTTTGTAACTGGTAAACTGTAAAAGATAGACAAATAGTTATTAAACAAAAATGCAGATCTCGTTAAAATTACAATTTATATGAATAATTTTACAAACTTAAAGGTTTCCGAGATATTCCCTGTTGTTGGTTGAATTAAAAAAGAACTTAAAACGTTTTAAATAAGAATTTCGCATCCGTTTCATCTCTCTTTATTCCTGACCGTGAAAGAAGAACCGAATTTCAGTATCAATAACATAGCAACAGTTTTATAAGATTTGCTTAAGCCCAATTTATTCCTATATTTCCTTTCTACTTACAAGGAAGCAATTTCTGCTAAGGCTTATCTCGATTAGCATGATGTGGATAAAAGAACTATATTTTATAAGAATAGCTTGTTTGTAGAGCAGATGAGAAACTCATATGAATGGAACACATTGTTTTTGGTAAGAATATTTTATTTTTTTATTGTTTCATTTGTATAGCCCCCTTTAACTTCAATGGTCATATCGGGGGCTTTGACTTGTGAAACAACTCTTATTACTGTAGGTTAGAACATTAGGTTAATCATTATTATATTACTAATACATTCACTCTCACATTCATACTTTCAGACTCTGTGGGGGATAGGGAATAAATCTGGTTAAAGAAAAATTCCCCGCCCCAGCCGAGAATCGAACCCGGGACCTCCGGGTGAGAAGTCAGCTCGCTGACCACTCGACCACGGAGCCAGTCGGTAAGGATATTGTTAACACCTATTTTAACACCTATTTTATAATTATAACGCCTATATTGCTTGCGTAATTCTACTGTTTTGATGCAGGCCGCGCCATGGCCGATTGGTTACACTACTCGACTCTCACCAAGAGTTCGGTCCCAGGCCGCTGCATGTGGGATTTGTGGGGGACAAAGCGGCGCAGGGAGGGCTTTTCTCCGCGATCTCCGGGTTTCCCCGCCATCGCATTCCACTTTTACTCAGAAGAATAAGTTGTTAGAAGAAGTGAATAGAAATTCACTTTATAACAATCGAGATAAACATTAGCAAAATGGTCTTATTACTTACTTATTTGTAAGTAGAAGGGAGACAAGGGAATACACTAGGCTAAAGGTACAGTCAAATCCTTTAAAAGTTGGTTGTCATGTGGATGAAATCCCTTCTATGCATGGCTAGGAGTTTAAAATGTCCGTGTGAGAAAAGTAGATATTTTAAACCTGAAATAAGTAACAAAGAATATCTCAAAAATAGTAAACTCCACGAAAAAAGCATATATGACAAAAATTAAGTGTTTTAACGAGATCCACACTTTTTGCGTTATAAGTTTTTGTTTATCTCTTACGGTTTGCCAGTTAGCAATATTCAGCAAAATTCCTCCAGAATAAAGAGATTTTTAGAGATTATTCCCAGAAAATTCAAAATATAAATTTTATTTTTCATGTAAATTTATTTTATGTACGGTATTTTAATTAAAATCATTTGAGTCATTTATGAGAAAATCAGAATTTTCGATTTTTTTTCCATATAAAGGGTGGTTTGTGGTGGGGGGGGGAGGATTTTTCTCAAAATCTTCGTGTCGCATCCTTAGGAGATACTAAATTCCAATACCAAGTATTTTACGGATTCTTCGTTTTTGAGTTATCATGTTCACAGACACACACACACACACACACACACACACACACATTCACGGGCCTTTTCCTAAAAATGGTTTATTTGGATGCAGAAGACCCTAAAACGTATATTTGCGATTAAATCTCGGTATCGAATTTTTGGGTAGAATGCAATGCTTTCTCTATACATTATATACATGGTACGTGTAGAGAAAGTAAAAATATATTTGTGTCTAAAAATCCGCAACTTAATTATCACGTTAACAGTTACGGAAACAGTTACCGCGATTAAACAGCATCGAAAGATACTGAAAGCGTGGTCCCATGACAAAAAGACATGTTACTTGTTGGGGAAATGTTGCGGAGAATCGTGACGAAGACAAAAACTCAGGAACAAAAGAGGGTGTAAAGCCTTTAGATGCAGTCATGCGATACCTACATGCTGTTCGCTTCTCAGACACGAGAAGTAAACACAGGTTTGCCTAACTCAAAGGGGGAGGCGATCTAAAGAGGTATTCTTGGCACCGCACAAGCCGGATTAATGCGACAAAGAGTTGGCCTTTGGGGCAAAAGGGCAGAAACATGGCTCTCTACACACTCACCGAGAAGATGGGATTACAGCCGCACTTTTTGTGCTCACGTCATTTACAAAACAGGTTGCAGAACCGCGAATATAAAGAATTTTAATGGACACTGCCTTGTTTCTAACGAACGCTTGCTCTGAAAGAGAAATAAGTAACAAAGAGAAGACATTTTCTTTTAACAGCCACTGTTCCCTACACCTCTGAAATTTGAAAGGTGCATAACAAACGATTTTTGCTTTCTCTTGCACCTTCGTTCGTTCTTTTTACTCGTAAAAAGGATGGGCGAGTGTTTAAAATGTATGGCATGCTCATTTCAATTCCCTTTGACTACACTACGTACTGCGTAATACAGAAAAGTAACAGACTGGGATTGCTTCTGTTAAACTCTCTCGTCTTGTTTGCTCCAGGTTACGCAAGAAATAAGCATTCACTATAGTCAGGTTGCAAGGGGTCCCGAGTTCGATTCCTAGCTAATAAGGGCATTTTCTCTAATCCAAAATATTCCGCATCATTCCCAGAGTCTGGAAGTATGAACGAATGTGTGAATGTGTGAGAGTAAACTCAAATGAACGCCGTTACCTTGAGCAAGTGTTCCAAAGAAAAAACAGCCGATTCGATTTAGTGTTAAAGGCACTTGTAAATGAAGAGAGGGGATATAGCAGTATCTACCAAATTTCTTATAACCAATTACATTTTTTACTTCCTCTACTAGAAATAGTAAGTAATACCTAAGCTATTTGCATTTCAACCAAAAAGTTGTTACCCCGGGTTCCAGAAATTACATGCTTTTGGAGCCCCTGAATCCAGAAAAAAGACCCTCTGTGTGTATCATTCTGCTTGTCAATGTATGTGTATCTCTGTGTCTGCAAACAGCATGAATTGAAAAATCAGTTAAATCTAAACCTGATATCTAAGTTCACCATCTTCCAAGGGTACGGAACCAAGATTTGCAAGAAAACCCCCCACCCCAAACTACTCTTTTCATCGAGTACTTTCCAACATTTCGATTTTCTCAAAAATTATTGTAACGATTTTGATTAAAATATTATATGTTTAAGTCATTTGTATGAAAAATAAAACATATATCTTGGATTTTCTGAGAATAGTCTCTAAAAATCTCTGCATTCTGGATGATTTGTGATTAACTGGTAAACCTTAAAAGACAGACAACCTTACAACATAAAATAATGCAAATCACATAATCACTCAATTTGGCAAATGCATTTTTATGGGATCAACCGTTTCCGAGACATTCCTACTACAATTTTCTCACGTGGGAAGTAGTTATTCCTTTTTACTTTCTCTATACTCACTACGTACATAGTGTATAGAGAATGTATTGCACTCCACCAAAAAACTCGATACCGAGATTTCACCGGAAATATATGTTTTAGGGTCCCCTGTATCCAAAAAAAAATATTTTCAGAAAAAGGTCCGTGTGTGTGTGTCCGTGTGTCGGTGTGTCCGTGTGTCTGTGAACAGGATAACTCAAAAACGAAAAGTCAGTAAAATACCAAACTTGGTATTTAAGTTTAGTATCTTCCAGAGATGCGACACGAAGATTTTGAGAAAAATCCCCCCACCCCAAACTACCCTTTATATGGAACTTTTTTCGAAAAATTTGATTTTCTAAAAAATGGCTCTAACGATTTTGATTAAAATATCGTATATTAAAGTTATTTACCTGACAAATAAAATGTATATATTGAATTTTCTAGGAATAGCCTCTGCAGACTACTTTATTCTGGATAAATTTTTCATAACTACTAAACCGTAAGAGATGGACAAAAACTTAACCCACAAAAAATGTAGAGCACGTTAAAACACACAATTTATGCTATATGCATTTTTTTCGTGGAGTTGATCGTTTTTGAGATATTCTTTTTGCTAGGTTTCAGCTTTGAAAAACTTATACTTTCTCATACAGAAATTTGTCAACTCCTGTCCATACAAACAAAGGAACATCAGTCACATAGCAGCAACCAACTTTTGGCTTTCACTTTAACCTATGGTACTCCCTTATTTCGCTTCTACTTACAATAAAGCAAGAAATAAGACTATTTCTGCTAATTTTTCTCGATTAGCATGAAATAAATAAAAGATAAGCTTATTAACAATACTAATTTACAGAGATATAGAGAAAGTCATGTGAATGGAACACATCAGATTTTTTTGTTTTTCTGGTCATACAAATAGAAGGTAATTTAAACCTATCAGATAGCGAACCCTTTAGCCTGGTGCATTCCCTGATTCTCCTTGCACCTTTAAGACAAATCGCAATAAAATATTTTTCTAGATTAGTATGAAGTAGAGAGAAAAAAAATCTGATGTGCTACATTCACATGACTTTCTCTAGCTGGTCTACAAACAAACATCTTACAAACGATTATTCTTCTTTCTACATAATGCTAATCAAGATAAACATTAGCAGAATTTTCTTATTACTTTGTTCATTATAAGAAGAAGGGTACTAAAGGAATGCGCTATGCTAAATTTAAATGTTTTAAAAGCTGTTGCCATGCAATTGTCATTGCAACTCGATTCTTTGCTTGGCCAGGAATAGAACAAAAGAAAAAGGACCCTTCTTGTCGGAGAAAAGTATAAGTACTTTACAATTGAAACTAATAACAAAGAATATCTCGAAAACGGTAAACCCCGGGAATATATATATGACAAATTGTGTATTTTAACGAGATCTACATTTTTTGTGCAGTAAGTTTTGGTCTATCTCTTACGCTTTACTAGTTCTGCAAAATTCAGCAAAATTCATCAAGAATAAACATGTCTTCAGAAGCTATTCTCAGAAAACTCAAGTTATACATTTTATTTGTGATGGAAATGACTTTAATATGTGTTATTTCAATCAAAATCGTTAAGAGTCACTTTTAAGAAAAACAACATTTTCGAAATTTTTCCATGTAAAGGGCAGTTAGGGGTGGGGGAATTTTCTTGAAAATCTTCGTGTCGCATCCTTGGGAGATACCAAACTTAAATACCAAGTTTGGTATTTAACAGTCTTTTCGTCTTTGGGCTATGCTGTCCACAGATACACAGACATGCACAGACACGGACCTATTTTTGAAAATGCTTTTTTTTTTTTTTTGATTCAGGGGGTCCTAAAACATGAAATCTCGGTATCCAATTTTTGGGTGCAACACAATACCTTCTCTGTACACTATGTACATATTACGTGTAGAGAAAGTAATAAGCTTTTGTAAGAACAGTTAGCTCAGAGGAGATAGATAAACTCATTTGAATGTAATATATCCAGTTATTCAACATAAATTGCACTGTTTAATAACGCATTCAATTATGCTGTAATATTTGAATTTAAATGGGATGAAAGTAAGCACTGCAATTTGTTTTTAATACGTATTTCAGTTCTTTGATGTAAAGCAGACTTGAGAATAGATGAATAGTTTATATACTTGATTGGGTACAATTATGTGTAGAAAGTATTCAAAATGATCGACAAAATGTGCAATTCAACATGAAAGTTTCTGAAAGGAGTTATTATATAGGACATAATCAATTTACTGTGGTTTATAAACGATCCTCTATTTGCAACTAAGTCTAACCTAGAGGAAGTTATGCTCGGTAACTAAGGGTGGTGGCTGCTGTGTGTAATTAAGGCGCATTCTGAACAACATTCACAGGGACTCAGCGTGAAGCCTTGCACTGGCTTGGAATATTTCAATAAATCTCGTAAGGAAGCTCATGAATAGAGCACATTAATGCGGTGAAAGTGATTTCCATTTTCGAAATTAGAAGCTAGGCGCGCTGCTGCAGTGGCACATTCTAATTAGCGAATAGTCTTTCTTTCCATGTCATCCAGAGGAGAGGATGGCGATAATCCCCGGGAAAAGAAGTAGGTATTTCCCGTGGAAGGAACGTAAGGTATAAAGATTGGAAAAACTGGAGAAATAAAAGCTCACATAAATTAACTAAAATACGACATAACTTATTCTAATTCTCGTCTTAGATATTTCGTGCTGTAATACTTAGTACACAAAATGTACAGCTACATAGATAATAATTTAAACAAGCTTTTATTCCCCCTCTAATGGGAGTTTTCAAACTCTAATAGCAGGATCTTTAATTAAAATTCAGGCAAACATTTCCCAACACTTTAGGAATGAAAAATAATTATGCAAAATTTATGTATCATATTCTTATTACTTTCTCTACATGTACTATGTACATAGTGTACAGAGAAGGTATTGTAATGCGCCCAAAACCTCGATACCGAGATTTCACTGGAAAGACATGTTTTGAGACTCCCTGAATAAGAAAATAAAAAAAAGCACTTTTAGAAAAATGTCCGTGTGTGTCTATCCATCTATCTGTCTGTGTGTGTCTGTGGACAGCATAGCTCAAAAACGAAAAGTCCATTAAAAACAAAACTTGGCATTTAGATTTTGTGTCTTCCAAGGGTGTGACACAAAGATTTTCAAGAAAATCCCCCACCCCCAACTACCCTTTAGTTGAAACTTTTTTCGAAAATTTTGATTTTCTCAAAAATGGCTCTAACGATTTTCATTAAAATGGCGTATATTAAAGATATTTACCTAACAAATAAAATGTATATCTTGAATTTTCTGGGAATAGTCTCTGAAGACCACTTTTTTCTGGATAAATTTCACTGAATTTTGCATAAGTGTTAAACTGTAAGAGATGGACAAAAACTTACCACACAAAAAATGTAGAGCACATTAAAGCACACAATTTACGTTATATACATTTTTTTTTGTGGCGTTGGTCCTTTCTGAGATATTCCTTGTTATTGGTTTCAGCTTTGAAAAACTTATACTTTTGTAATACAGGAATTTACCAATGCCTGTCCATACATCAAACAAAGGAACTTTAGTCACAAAGCAACCAGTTTTTGACTATCACTTTAAACTATGGTACTCCCTTATTTCGCTTCTGCTTAAAAGGAAACGAGTAATAAGACTATTTCTGCTAATTATTTCTGGATTAGCATGAAGTAAATAGAAGCTTTTTAACAATAACTTGTTGCAGAGATGTAGGGAAAGTCATGTGAATGGAACACATCAGAATTTTTTTTTAAATCACTCTTTATCTATAGGTTTCATTCTCTTCCTTCAAGCAATTTGTGCGATAGTCCAAATTGAACCTTACTTATGGTATTTCTTATATACCGCCGTTTACGAATATTCTTTTATATAACGGCTCCATCTTTATTACATTTTATAGGGGAATTTCGTTTATTAATAGTTAGTTGAACATATTTTTGGATAAATTAAAATAGTTCAAAACATTTCATCCTGAAGTCAATATTTTTGTTGTTGTATTTTTTATTTGTTTCGTTGTGTTTTTGTGTGTTGGCTTTTCACTCAAGAATGGCTGAATCAAATGATATAAACGTATAAAATATTCTAAAGGTACTAATCAATTACCAAAACCTCATTATAATATGTATAGCTATAAAGAAAATGTATTATATATTTACATTACACTTTCATACTAAACAAATTGCATTTTAATAAAAAAAAATTAAAAAATCGGTCTATATAGTATGAAGCTCCCACCTAAAAATAGGGCGCGATGGTTAGGCGGTTTCGTCTGTGGGTGGAAGGTCGTGCCTTACATCTCCATATCGGCCTATCTCACCCATGAAATTTTTTCAAAACCTCAAATTAAAAAAAATCCATCCAATTTTGCATATTTTGATTATGCAATATATAGGCATATACACACATATATAATACAATTTATGAAATAGTTTAACTTAACTCCATGGCACAACAGTCTGCAAGGCATCAAGGCCTGCCACTTACCACCCGATCGCTGCACCCCTCATCTCGGCCCGAAGGCGTCATGAATGGAGTGTAGTACTAGAGCATAAACATGATGAGCACCTCGGGTCACTCCCGGCAGGTTAATGCGGTCTTCTCGATCTAAAACCGCAAACTCTCAATCAAGTAGCTCCTCAGTTGGTTCCCAGGGACCTCAGAGGCTGAGTGTACCCCTACATTTGGCATTCATATTGACAACAGCAATGTAATCAAAATTAAAAAATTCAGAAATCTATAAAGAATTAGACATTTGAAATTCCACTATCAATGTCCCTTAAATATGCCTAAAACGTTACTTTTGAGATCACGGTCGTATATTCCGATGCTTTAAACTTTCATTGTTATCTCTCCTCCTCTGAAGTATTTGTCTTCCGTATGAAAGCATTATATTTGGCATGTGATTGTTTTGTGTTTATCTTAGACATACGTGATGTGTGTAATGTAATATATCGCATACAAAGCATGTATGATATAGTAGAAGTGCGTCGCCCACTCGGAGATGAAAGGTACATGAACTAATTCATAACCAGTTGCAATATATTAATCATTATTATAGCCGACATAATGGGTCACGCTAATTTGGCCTGCTTCCTTTCATTAGATAGCTTTGGCTACACGCTGCGCTTTCTATGCTGCCTGTCGCCTACCTCTGGGTGTGTACTTTTGCATTAAATAACTGCTCAACAGGCCGTTTTAAAATAAATTCTAGGCTGTTTTGGTTCACTCTTTTGTTATAGAGGATATAAAAATCTTATGTTTACACTCAAATGGCTTTCTCTACCTATTCTTAACAAACCATTCTTTGAAAATCTGCTGTGTTCCATTCACTAGACTTTATATCTTCCTCTTCAGCGAACAAACTATTCTCACAAACGATTATTCTTTTATCTACATCATGCTAATCGAGTCTTATTAATGGATAAGAAACATTATCAGAAATTATCTTATTACTGGATTCCTGTAAGTAGGCAATATAGCAATATTATTTTAGCTACTCGCTATGTGAAACATTGCTTTGCACGGCCAGAGCAAAACATAGGAGAGATGATACGAAAGTTGACTTCCCGTTGAGAAATTACGTAGTTAAACAAGGAATATCTCGGAAACGGTCAAGTGTACAAAAAAAAATACAATAACTAATTGAATATGACAAAAACTGTGTGTTTTAATGAGATTTACTGTTTTTGTGTATCGCTTATATCTTACTAGTTACGCAAAATTCCACAATGACGACATATTCACAGGCTATTCGCAGAAAATACAAGATGCATTTTATTTGTAGTGCAAATATCTTCGATATGCGGTATTTTATTCAAAATCGTTAAGAGCCATTTTTAGAGAAAAACAAAATTTTCAAGAATTCATCCGTGTAAAGGGTAGTGGGGTAAGGAGATTTTCTTCAATCAATCGCCAAGGTAAATACGGGTTGGATATTTAATGCCACGGCTCAAAATTCAACCTTAGTCTGAAATACCTAATTGTAAAATTGAGCTGCACTATATCTACAGATAGTTAACACAGAATGAATGACACCCTAATGCCATATATTTGCCACGGAGCAAAGTAATATGACCGGGATGTCTGGGTGTACGCGCCATCTGACTACGGATGTGAAAGCAGCTAGTATGTGTTATCAATCGCCAACTGCTTTGTCAGGAAACGAAAGTGTATGATACCGGTATAGCACTCAAAGGTTAATGTCCACCACGTACCGACAACGAGGTTTCTTATGGAACAGTTCCGTCGGAAGTAAAATAAGATAATAAAAAAACGAAGCGTTGTTTCATTCACATGATTCTCTACATCTCTGCAATAAATTACTGTTAAAACGCTTATGCTCCTATTTACTTCATGATAATTGCGAAAAATTAGCAGTCTTGTTACTTGCTTCCTTGTACCATAAGGGAGTATCATAGGCTGAAGTGATACTCAAAAGCTGGTTGCTATGTGACAAGTTCCTTTGTATGGACAGGAGTTGACAAATTCCTGTATGAGGATAAGTTTTTTAAAGCTGACACCAATATCAACTCCACGAAAAAAATGTACATTACATAAATTGTGTGTTTTGTTGTGGTCTACATTTTCTGTGTAGTAAGGTTTCGTCTATCTCTTTTGGTTTACCAGTTATGCAAAATTCAAAAAATCCATTCAGAATAAAGAGGTCTTTAGAGGCTATTTCCAGAAAATTCAAGATATACATTTTATTTGGCATGTAAAATATCTTAGAGCCATTTTTGAGAAAATCAAAGTTTTCAAAAATGTTCCATATAAAGGGTAGTTTGTGCTGGGGGGATTTTCTTGAAAATGGTCGTGTCGCATCCTTGTAAGATACCAAACTTGAATACCAAGTTTGGTATTTAACGGTCTTCTCGTTTTTGAGCTATGCTGTCCACAAACGCACACATATACACACACAGAACTTTTTTCCAAAAATGCTTTTTTGGATTCAGGTGAACCCAAAACATCGGTGAAATCTCGATATCAACTTTTTGGGTGGAATACAATACCTTCTTTATACACTATGTACATAGTACGTGTAGAGAAAGCAAAGAACTAGCATTGAAGTTTCATGCTGAACAAAATCACATAAAGAAACGCTAGTTTTGGCATCATTCTTCTATTGACCAGAATAGTAGGATAAAAATGAAAGCAGCTTTTTGAAGAAAGCTGGGATTCCTTTAAAATTCGTGTGAGATGGCGGGCATAGGAGTGTACCGCGCCTGCCATCATGCTGTGGAAGGGGACGATGACGAATATGGCGCCACGACGCCAATTGCATGTTAAATGAGCAACCAATAGACTTTATTGCTTCGGAACCCGCCACTTGGAGGGACGTGCAAGTCTGCTACGTGCTACAACGTCTAGAACGCCATTTTTACTCCAATCTTTTTGTTCCTATTTTAGGGGTGGGGCGTATAGTTAGGTTCTTGAGAACAACCTTGTCATATGTATTAGTGCCGGGAATGCTAGAACGGGAGAGAAGCATTGTTAGGCGAGTTCTAACATCACGATGGTTGTGTTGGATATAACTCCATTTGTGACGAACGCGACGAGTGAGACAATCATTGTTCCTCAAGAGAATGTACGGTTTAAGAAGAAAGTAATGTGCAAGTTCTTGTTGCAGCACACTGTTCACACCAATCGATAATCGACCGCTGACTTCGAAATTTTCACTAACACAACTACATTCCTAATATATTCTAAAGAAATTTATTGCACCTCGCCGAGAGGAACTAAATCACGTTCCTTATACTAAGTTGTAATTTGTGAATGGGGTGCTACAGGAAGATCTAGTCTTTATATACATAGAATGCATGCTTCAGTTACTTAGGCACCTCCTGTTGATGTCTGCTGCCAGCTTGTTGTAGTAGGTTGTGAGATATTTCTCTCAAAGTAAGTGTCGGTTTGGGAGAATGGACAACACCATTTAAATTTACTAAGAATATTTAATGGATTCTAATAACTGATATGTTTGGAACGAGTTTCCGCTTGTTTTAAGATCAACTGTCCCTAAATCTACGCATGAGAAAATAATTATAATTGCATCTCATTAAATCTACATACTCCCAGAGTGTTTAGAGCTTTACATTGTATTAAAAATTCGTTTCCGTAGAAAAGTAAAAGGTTTAAAGTAACACAAGTCGTTAAACTGTTAAACAGCGAATTCTTTTTGCAATCACCGCCAAATCGCGCGCTGTACCTACTTTACATACTACCAAGGCAGTAACACTTTCGTAACTTTTATTAACTGTAGCAAGAGTTTAACTAAATTGAGCAATTCTGGTTCCTTTATTAACCTAAGTTCCGCCTACTCTGGCTACCTCACCACATTCCTGCTTCTATACGTCATATCACATTTTATGTTAGCATCTGACACAATTTTAAATCTTTCTTTTTCAGCATCCTGTTTTGTCTATAATTCCTAGAATTGGCCAAAGTGCGTTTCAACCACCTTCTGATTTCTAAGTGCATTGATTGCCCCAGAATTGAGCCTTGAGCTTAATGGAGGCCTTGGTTACCGAGTTTCCCGGAATATGATTACCTAGCGATTGCTGTGGTCCAACGATTGCCTTTGCTAATGAGCTGTTACATAGAGTAACAGAATTCCAGCTTCTGTTCATTTGACATTATGCCTCGGTTTTAATATATCGAATTATTTATGACAAGTATTTTCCTATAAAATTAATTTCATACCACAATAATTCATGTATCACTGCGCATGCGTGGCTGCTTTTAATGTAATCGGGTAACTAAACCATAGATTTTTTTTGTGAATATGTATCTCTTCACAGTAATGCCTAGTTACATGTAGCATCTGA
Source organism: Hymenopus coronatus (assembly GCA_030762935.1). Taxonomy (NCBI): domain Eukaryota; kingdom Metazoa; phylum Arthropoda; class Insecta; order Mantodea; family Hymenopodidae; genus Hymenopus; species Hymenopus coronatus. Next base: position 107,730,319 of record CM060890.1, read on the forward strand.
ACGAGGAAGATTTTGGAAAAAGAAAGAACTGGCACATGGAAAAAGAAAGAAAGTTTTGGTTGGAACACAAGATTGAAACCGGGGATATATATAATATCCTTTATATATATATATATATATATATATATATATATATATATATATAAATATAAAGGATACTTTAAAATTCCACCCCATAATTTACAGCACCTCCCATGTTAGGTAATTAAGTATATAAATATAAAAGTGTACCAAAATGTTTCTGGTAATTTCCTATTTTAGATGTATAACTTATATTAATGATTAAATTAAGTGATTGTAAGTTAACAGCGCTACGCGGTTAGATGACGTTAAGAGTCAGGGGCGGGGTCAGTACACTCACTACTCTTCCTATTTATGCTGTCTTTTTAAATGTGAGCCAAAGCACTGTAAGATATTTTGCGAACGCATCGAAGGTCTGCATTTGCAAATGTAGTCGCTAGTAGAAGAATTAGAATCGGAGTTCATATCTATTGATGGTGATGAGAGGTTAGATTTTTCTAGGTATAAACGTTGCTTAACAAAATAAGGTAGCAATTTCTTCCCAAAATATCTCAAATTTATATTGTAAATTCATTAAATAATAATGAAGACTGCAGTAGTACAATATAGATTAAATACTATATCTACGATCTACAAATTATACACCTATTGAAAACAAGATTGCGTATTACATTGTATTGCTCTAATGCCATAGGTTACATTTATGGGTAAATATAATGTAAATGCAATATGAAATGCAATCGTGAAGCATTTATTTCATCAAAGGTGGTACCAGTCCCGCCAGTCTTGATTTTGTTTCGCTGCTCAAAAACCGGTTCTTAGAGCAAGTTTTCCTTATGTCTACAAGCAAATGTGCAGAGCGCTCAAGTCATTATATAGGTACTCCCAAATCTCTATACCAAAAGTGAAACCAAAAGTGTGATTTGTGTGTGTGTGTGGGGGGGGGGAGGGGTGGATGCGCGCGTTCTGCAAAAGAATTTTCGAAGCGACTGTTATCAACTATGATGTATATAATGGTTTAAAAGAGACTATACCGACGCGGGTAGCCCGACACGGACTTATGAACGCTCTCACTGAGATGCTTTTTCCAGCTTTTCTTCGTGTATCATAAATGTTCACCGCCTGTAGTGTCATATGTAATAAAACGAGCATTAAAGACTATACGGCTATAACTACTTTCACCAAGGACCAGCTTTGTGAAAAATATAAAAGAATGTTCCTAATATTTCACCTGCTATTTTATATTTTTTTTCCTATATAAATAAAAGTTTCTAAAAATAAATTGTTACTGGTTTTATTTACAAAATTTCCATAGAATGGATATTTCAAAGTTACATAATTTTAGATACCAATATTTACGTAGGTAAGCTGGCCTACCACAAGAAGTATAGTTAAGATCCGTTAAGACAATTTTTTTTATTGTGGTTAACGTCCGCTTTTACTACTTGTGGCACCGCAGGCGATGACACTGTGATACATGGAAAGAAGATGGAGCACCGGTGAAATGAGATGGAGAACCCCGCGATAGCCAGCCCCTGGGACGCTTTGTCCACCACAACTCTCTCTAGGGATCTAGGTGAGAGGCGAGTGGTCTAACCACTCGATTACGGTGCGGCCTAAGCCAAGTGTATCCTGGGTTATACCGCACTAACGCATAAAATATGCTGATTTTTATACAATAGCATAAAGATGGGACTGCAAAGTAATAGACTCACCTGCTCTTAAATGTAACTAAAAATCTGAAATGTTACATTCACATTTCTTCGTCTGCATCTTCGTAACAGATTACTGTTAAAAAGCTTAGTCTTCTATCTACGACATACTAATCGAGATAAACATGGTCTTATTACTTGCTTCCTTGTAGGCAAAAAGGAAATAAGGGAATATCATTGCCTAATCTTTTAAAAGCTGGTTGGCATTTGATTGGTGGCCAAATATCCGTGTAGAAAAGTTTTAAGTATCTCAAAACTAAAACCAATTACGGAATGTACAAGAATTACAGGTCAAACGTACAAGAAAAATGTATGTTGTATAAATTATTTTTTGAATAGTAAGGTTTTTTCTATCTGTTAATGTTTACCAGTTATGCAAAATTCAGCAAATTTATCCAGAATGAAGAGGTATTGAGAGGCAATTTCCATAAAATTCAAAATATACATCTTATTTGTCATATAAATATCTTTATATTTTAATTAAAATCGTTAGAGCCAAATCAAAATTAAATCTACATTTTTGAAGATTTTTCCATGTAAAGAAGATGGATGTGGTGGATTTTCTTGAAAATTTTCGTATTGTATCCTTAGTAGAAGCTAAACTTAAATATCAAGTTTGGTATTTTACCGAATTTTCGTTTTTGAGTTAGTGTGTTCCCAGCACACGGAGACGCGCGCGCGGACATTTTTCTACAAATGCTGTTTTGGATACAGGCAACCCTAAAACGTGTATTTCCGGTGAAATTTCGGTATCGAGTTTTAGGGTGGAATATAATAATACCTTCTCTATACACTATATACACAGTACCTGTAGCGTATTATAAAACGTATAAATAATAACAGAATAACTAGCTAAGATTTTAAGGTATCATTATTTAAAGATATAGAAGTGAAGTAGGGCAATTACTGTTATACTTTACACTTATATGAATGTTATTGAATCCTGCCACTACATTTTTACTCTTTTCTAATGCCTTCTTTGTGTGCTCCCTCATATTGCATTTTCTCAAAATAATTGGTGAACTAAGCCTTTCTTTATTTTTGCAAAAACAATATCGCCAGTGTTCGCATAAATGTTGTTTTCTACTGTTTCTCAGCACACACATTAGGTAAGCCACATGGAAGGGCTCTACGATATCTCTGGTTAATAATCCACTGCTATAATACGCTGCAAAAACCTCAAAGGAAACGTTCATTAGACGAGAGAAGGGCTAAATTTCTCCCCTCTCCCTTTGGGTTACTTCATTTGCCTTCTGAACAGGAAGTCGTATATACATGTAGGGTTGTTCACTACCGGTATACAGATCCCTCTTCCGCCTTTCAGTACAGTGTGCAGAACAATAATCCTGTTTAAATAGTCTATAAAATACATGTCTCATCAAAACAGTTTCCAGGTTACTTTGCGTCTCAGTACCAAGGTACATACATATATGAGCCAAATAATGCCATGTAGAGCAATAAGACCAACAAATGCTTTCTGAAAAACTTCTTCATAATATTGGTAGGTGACAGTGTCTCCTTGATCGACGTGCTTTGTTAACTTGTGGAACACATCGACCATTATTTTCTTCTCAGTATATGTAAAAGCTAGAAGAAAGTTATGTGTACGGACCTGGTTTAGCTTACACTAACAACTGCTAAATACATTAACATTTATACGGCCGTATTTCTTAGTAAAATATGCTGCAATATATGTAGTATTAAATTGCACTGAGTATACTTTCAACCTACATAAACAGTTTTATGATGGTATCTTATTTGTGGTTTTTATTGATAAAATTCAAGAGAGAGCGCAAATAGACCTTAAAGCCCAGAGGTATCTCTACAAAGAGGACAAAATGATAGATGTGTCAATGTGCAAAAGTTCATGGTCTTATTTAGCGCAGCTACCTTATATAATAATACAGCGGAAACGTGAAGATAGGTATGATTATCTAAAGCTAAACTCTATCAGTGTTTGAGAGGTGTCTTATATTTGATAATAATATATAAAATGTTCGTTTTGCGAACTTCTAAATTTTGCTTTAAGAATGCCGCTTTAGCCATGTGCAAGCTCTTAGCCAAAGACTCCTGCAACTACTCAAAAGAAGGATGCGGGTGTTAACAAGAAACAAAAAAATTGGAGTATACTGTCAATTAACTGAAATGAGGCTGCAATAATTGATGTCCAGCAGTTTTTAATGTTAAAATGGGTTTGTAATTTTCATCGATTAAATAAAGAATCCAAATGAAAAAGGAAGTAATGGAAATTAAAACTATTGCTGATAAAATGTTCAAAAGATTTCTAGTATTGAATATCCATTACATGTCGGTCTATAAATTGATGTGTTACCAAGGATAATATTATGTTATAACATATACTTTTAAAGAAATAAATATGTGTCATTCTTATCTGCGAATGGCACATATAGACCATCATTAGTTACAAGTCTTTGCTAGCCATTAATGGATGTTGTGAAGTTGGGTCGTTTCGGAAATGATTTCTTCTATCTTCAAGAATATTAAGTTGCAATGGAAATGGAGCTACATTATGTTCCCTTTTTGGATTTAAAAATGTTTCACGATAACAGCAGTTTGGAATCTGGAATCTATAGAATGTGAATACCACATTAAGCAGAACAAATGTAACACAAAAACTCATCAAAATGGAGTTTTCCATAATTTAATACATAGATAATATAGTATATACATTTAAATATTTCTCAGTTTTGTTTCCACCGTTTAAAAATATTTTAAAGAAAATACAAATTAAACTTGCACTCAAAATACTTTTACTTGTAAGAATTTGTTGAATAAGCCTTTAAGCAAAACTATAGATGTCTTAAATAAATCTGGAATCTATCAAATAGATGCAGAAATTGCAATGGTGTGTACATTAGTAAAACCAAAAGAAACCTAAAAACTCTTTTGAAACATCAAAGAAATATTAGACTGAAAAAGGAATACATGTTCTTGCAAATCATTTTTGGTCTTCCAACCATAGATAAGTTAAAAATTAAATTATTAAAAGCAATTACAGCACCAATACATTTGGATATTTTGGGAAAAAATCGTCAATTATAGTAACAGCACTACCAACCCCAAAGCAGGAGGGTCATGTAATTGTTGATTCTCTATGCACACCCACAGTTTCCAACAAACATATATCATAAATAGTCATTATCGATTTTTTGACCGATTGTAGTCGAAATGCCACCCAATGTTCCTTAAGGACTTTTGAGAGACTATAGAAATAGCATAATCAGTGGAACTCTTTGTTCTTATATTAATGAGTTAGATATGCACATGTGAAAGCAAGAATTTGAACAAATGTATGTTTTAAGATCCTATTATACAAATACGCTGTGTCAAGGTCTTATGTTCATTTATATTAAAATACTTTTAATTGTTCTCTGAAGTCTTATAGATATTTTCAAAAACGTTACTTGATAACCGTTGGATGTAAATACCAGCAAAGTATTTCAGAACTTAGGCAAAATACATAATTTTGTCTCAGCTTCCTTCTCTAGAAGAAGGAACCTCTTGGGCTTTCATTTGCCCTGGTTTGGAGTTTGCAGGAAAATCATTTCATAATTTATTGTGTTGGGGATCATGACCATCCGTGTGGCAGAGAAACGGAAAGAGAAAATAACTCACAGAGCAGGTGAAAGTATATAAATATCCCCCTTTCTTCATAATGTTTACGAAAGCGTTTACATATTTAAAAGCTTAAAGAGCTTAAGCTACAGCTGCCTACAAACCCCCGTTAAATCCACTACGGCATTGTCATGAAATTTTCCTTTAAAACCAGAAGCCATTAAAGCACACGCAGCAGAAACTTCAGTGTCTTAGTTGGAAAATAAAAATAAACATATTTCCATGTTTTTTTTTGTTTTTTTTACTGTATTTAACAGTGTAGAGGATACAAAATAAAAGAGTTAGATAAAATATAGCTTACGTTCTGGAATGCCTTAAATGCAGGGTACAATAAATATTAATAAAAATCTGATGTGTTCCATTCAGGTGACTTTCTCTACATCTTCTCAAAAATCATTGATAAAACGCTTATTCCTCTAATTACTTCATGTTAAACTAGATAATCATTAGCAGAAGTGGTTTTATTACTTGTTTCCTTGTAAGCAGAACGGAAATGACGGAATGCACTACGCTAAAGCAAAAGTCAAATATTTTAAAAGCTGGTTGAAAGCAGTTTTTTTTTTGTTGTTTTGTTTTTGCGTGGCCAGAAGTTGACAATTCTCTTATTAAGTGTTTTAAAGTTCAAACAAATAACAGGGAATATCTTTCAAATGGTCAACCCCACGAAAAAATAAATGTAACATAAATCGTGTGTTTTAACGAGATCTGCATTTTTGTGCGGTAAGTATATACGTGCTACTGTGTCAAGAAAGTTCCGGAAATTTGCCAATAAAACACTAAAAATGAATTATTCATCCAATTTTGTTTTATCGCATTCAAAGTAGGCCCCTTCTGAAATTAATACATTTATGCCAACGAATAGTCCAATCATCAAAACATTTTTGTAGGCACTTTTGGGAATCGATGTCAATTGTTGCCGCGAATTTTCCTCTATGTCTTCTATCGACTGAAAACGGGTGCCTCGAAGTGGTAACTTGAGTTTTGGAAAGAGAAAGAAATCAGCAGGAGCCAGATCAGGTGAATACGGTGGTTGTTCGATGATATTTGTTGAGTTTTTTTGGCCAGAAATTCGTTCACAATAATACCATGTAAGCTGGTACGTTATCGTGGTGCAGAATCCATGAGTTGTCGTTCCACAAATCTGGCCTTTTTTGCCGCATTTGTTCTTTCAAACGCCGTATAACGCTCAGATAATAGTCTTATTTACCACCTGACCTTCTGGTAAGAATTCTTGAGTGCATGACACCGCGAAAATCGAAAAAAAACTGTCAACATGACCTTCAGTTTTGATCGAGTTTGACGTGCCCTTTAAGGTTTCGGTTCAGTTGGAAGGCGCCATTCGGAAGCTTGTTGACTGGTTTGAGTGTCAAACTTGTAAACCTGCGTCTCATCACCAGTTACAATGCATGTCTTCAGCAATCCTCACGTGATTGAGTTTTTGTAGAAAATTCAAGTCTTTAGGAACTAACCGAGCTGCAACGCGTGTCATGTCCAAAAAATCGTTTAAAATGGTACGAATCGATTCGCGAGACACAGAAAGTTCAGCGGCAATCTCTCTCAGATTTAAATTACGATTTTCAGACACACTTTTCTTCACTTTAGCGGTGTTCAGTTCAGTTGAAACCGTTGATGGCCAACCAGAGCGACGCAAATCTTCCACCACATCTCGACCACTTTTGAATGTACTGTACCACTCATATGCATGTGTTTTTGAAAAACTCGATTCACCGTAAGACCTCTGTAACATTTTCAGCGATTCAGTACACGAAATACCTTTGCAATGCAAAATTTGAGACCGATTTTTTGTTCAATATTTGTATCCATCGTAAAATCGCAAATCACCTTTGAGATGAACTAACAAAATGGCGTACTGTAAACAAACTAGATGATAGATGACGATCAAACTCCGCGTGGGTATAGAGGAAAGCGTACCAGCTTAGCGACAAAAACAATTTCGAATCCCCTTTTACAGAGGATTTTTAAATAATCAATTCCCGGTACTTTCTTGACAGAATATATATAGTTAGGAACATTTTTAAGAAAGTTTTTTCCATGTAAAAGGTAGTTTGGGGCGGGTATGATTTACATCGAATAAATTTGTTATCACTTTGAGATATTCTTGTTTTGCCTTAAAAATTCCAATACCTATACCTTTCTCAAATTTTATTCTGGTCACGTGAAGAGAACGAAATTTCATACCATCACATAACGCCCGGCTCTAAAAGAAGTTGACTGTCGCTTAGGGCAGTGTATTTATTTCTTATCTGTACCTAACAAAATAAAATATGTAACATAATCATTTTTGCTAATTTTTATCTCAATTATCATGAAGTAGGTAAGAGTTTGTTGCTAAATAGGGAGAATTGGTCACGTAAATGTAATATATAAGATGTTTTAGTGTAAGAAGCACAGTGAATGTAACCTGCTGTTCTGATACATCTTGTCTCTACCACTTGTATGTTTGTAATCTTTTTCTCCCAGGGTTCTGAGCTACAATGAAGCAATACAACTACCAAGGCGATATAAAGCTTCATGATTGCTTCCTTTATAACTTTCCCTCTCACTCTACCTCAAAATATAACCCGCAACAACATTAAATTAGAAGACAAAACGATTCAATACAGAGAAATAAATACGAACAGTAAAACAACTTGACAGAAGGCGATGTATATAGAAAATAATATTAAAACCACGATAAGAGAAATTACATTTCTGGCTTTCTCTAGCAAATCTTGAACCCGAGATTCCAACGGAAATGTATGTTTTGAGGATCCATGAATAAAAAGAATTTTTATTAAAAGGTCCATTGTGTGCCTGAGTGCATGCATGTGTCTGTAGACAGCATGACTCAAAAACGAAAAGTCGGGTAAATGCCAAATTTTGTATGCAAGTTTAGTATCTTTCAACGATGCGATACAACTATTTTCAACAAAATCCCCCACACAAACTACCCTATTTTCTAAAAAGATGGCTAATTATTTTAATTAAAATGCTGTATAAGAAAGTTGTTTACATGACAAATAAAATGTATATCCTAAATATCTTGGGAATAGTACTTAAGTCCTCTTCATTCTGAATGAATTTTGCATAATTGTAAACCGTAATAAGAGACAGATAAAAACTTACTTCACAAAATTGTAGATCTCGTTACAACACAATATATGTAAAGTATCTTTTGGCAAAGCTAGCCATTTCAGAGATATGCTATGTTTTAATTTTAAAAACTTAGCTTTTCTCAAACGGGGGGGGGGACGAAATATGATGCATAGATATAACAAAACTATTTACACAGCATCTTTGATCATATGTATTTGCGACATACGTCCGTGATAAAACTTATACCTTTGATCACGAGAAAATAAAATGGCAGAACAGCTATACTTGGTCAATGGCTACCAAAATGCCCATTTCCTATTATTCATCACATGGAATGTTGTATAATTTAAAACATAATGATTACAAAACAGAAATAAAAGATTGCGAACATATTAAAACATAGAAAAAGTCATGAAAATGTAAATGCCGTGTTATTTATGACGCTCTTTAACTGCTGTGGTTCTCAGAGTCCCATTCAAAATTGGGCGTGAAAAACCGCTTAATTTTGCTCAGAGGCCTCTCTATCAGGCTTGACCTACTTTTACGTGTCGTAAATCTACGACATAGGACCAACGGCTTTGCTTTACTTACCTTCCGAAGGAAGCCATGCTAAGGATTTTTAGGCCCGAAAAAGTTCATCGTCCTCCGCCGGGTTTGAACCCGCGACCTTGGGTATATGAAGTCAGCATGATAACCATTACACCATGGAGGGCGACAGAAAGTCATTAGTGAAGTATCGTATTTGAAGGATATACTGCGAATACTGTGAGGATTAAATTAAATTGACTGAGAAGCCAACATTTTGAACAAGAAAATGAATAACCATTAATTACTATTTGACTGCTATCTTTTTTATTAATGCTCATAAATCCACTATTAACATTCTTTAAAAAACTGTCTTTAGGATGTTAACTTTTAGGTTAGGTTATGTGAAATTGTTCCACATGAATTTAATAAAACACTATTATAGTAAAAGTATTTATAAATATCCAATACAATGACACAATACACATTCTAAACAGAAGGATGATGATAATTAGTACACCTCATGGTATCAAATGCTGGGTATCCTTTTCAAAAGGGAATAAAATATGTGATCTAATTATTTGACACAGTCTTAAATGTGTTCAAATTACGTGATCAAAAGTTTTATCACACTCTGTGACACAGAAATGTGATAGTGCAAAATAGGTCTTACCCCTGGCCATAGCAAGACAATCGCATAACACAGCTTTTAAAATATCTGATTATCACATAAACATGCTACATTCTCTTATTTAACTTCTAATTAAGAAACTAAGTAATAAAACCATCTTGATCATTATGATAAAGAGAGATAGAATCGTGTGAATTCAACAAATCAGATTTTTTAGTATATTAAGCACATGTAATTATTTCCTTAAAACTAAGAAAAGTACAATCCATAATCTGCTAATCTGATAAACCTCGTTCCTACTTGTATGTTTGCAATGTTTTACTTTCTCTACACGTACTATGCACATAGTGTATACAGAAGGTATTGTAATGCACCCAAAAATTCGATACCGAGATTTCACCGGAAATACATGTTTTGGGTCCTCATGAATCCAAAAAAAAACATTTTTGGAAAAAGGTCCATGTGTGTATGCATGTGTGTGTGCGCGCACGAGCGTGTGTGTGTGTGTGTGTGTGTGTGTGTGTACAGTATAGTTCAAAAACGAAACGTCCGTGAAATACCAAACTTGGTATTTAAGTTCAGCATCTACCAAGGATGCGACACGAAGATTTTAAAGCAAATCCCCCACCCCCAACTACCCTTTACGTGAAAAAAAAATGTTCGAAAATGTTTATTTTCTCAAAAATGGCTCTAACTATTTTGATTAAAATATCATATATTAATTATATGTACCTCACAAATATAATGTATATCTTGAAATTTATGGGAATAGTCTCTGAAGACTATTTTTACTCTGGGTGAATTTACGGTATTTTGCATAACTGGCAAACCGTAAGAAATAGACGAAAACTTACTTAACGGAAAATGCAGAGCTCAAACACACAATTTATGCTATATACATTTTTTCCTGGAGTGGATCGTTTCTTAGATATTCCTTGTTATTGGTTTCAGCTTTGAAAAACTTATATTTTTCTCATACGGGAATTTGTCAACCCCTGTCCATACAAACAAAGGAACTTCAGTCACAGAGCAACCAGCTTTTGACTAATACTTCAGCCTTTGCAACTCCCTCATTTGTCTTCTATTTGCATGGAATCAAGTAATAAGACTATTTCTGCTAATTTTTTCTCGATTAGCCTGAAGTAAAGAGCATATGCGTTTTAACAATTATTTGTTGCAGAGATGTAGTAGAGAAAGTCATGTGAATGGAACACAGCAGATTTTTTTCCCCTCAGGCCCAGCGTTCTGAGTTACACTGAAGCGATACAACTGTCACTGCTATAAAACTTCATGATTGCTTCCTTAATAACTTCCCCTTTTGTTGTCCTAATATCTTTCTCAAAGATATAAACCCGAAAAAATAGCATTAAATTAGAAAATAAAACGACTATATAGAGCGAAATAATAACGAAAAGTTAAGTAACTTGACCGAATGTGATGAGAAGAAAAACCAATATTAAAATCTCCCACGTATAACCACGATACGAGAAAGTTCAGTTTTTTATTATATTTTTCTTTCTCTTCCAAATTTCGCATATCTAAAATGTCAATTTAGACACAAATGCTTAACTTAAAGGGAGAAAGTAAGGGAAGCAGGGAGGAAGGAATAAGAATGTCCCTTGAGAGATTTGGAGAAGAAGGCGGTACTAAAAGCAACAAATAGAGAGATGGGCATCAGCGTTAAAAGCAGAATAACGTCTCCAGAGAAGCCGCATCTTGGGGATTTTCCCTATAGAGAGGCTTACTGCCTGTATCGTGTTGTGTGGGGATTACTTGAATTGATACAGAGTGAGAAAACGATCATGTCGGACGGTGTGGCCCGATATTGAGGGGTAATATCAGCCACCCTAATAACTGCAAAGCACAAAGCAAACAACACTTCAGACCTCGGCGTTCATGGGCCCTGAGAAAACTAATTTCAAAACACAATAAAACATATTGTGTATGACGCATCATAACTACAGGAAAATTAACTAAACTAAGATACAATTTAATAAATAATGTATCCCTACCTTAAATTTACGAGCAGAAGTATCTAGAAGCGGCGGCACCGTGGTTGCGACATTAGACAGCTCGTCTCTCGTCCGAGTTCGATCCCAGGGACCGCATGTGGCGTTTGTGGTGAACGACACGATATCTGGCCACGTTTTCTCCGGTTGCCTCGTCATTCATTCCACCAAATCCTCCATAATCATTCTTTCATTCCTTTCACCACTATCCACTACCCGATTTTCATACCGGGCGTAAAAATCCTTAGCATGACTTCCTTCGGAAGGGAAGTAAATCCATTGGTCCCCTGTCGTAGATTTACGGATCGCAAAAGACCCTCAAGCCTGATAGAGAGGTCTCTGAGCAAAATTAAGAGGTCTTTCACGCCCAGTATAGAATGGGACGCTGAGAACCACAGCAGTTAGAGAGCGTCCATAAATAACACGCCATTTTGTTTCATATCAGGCATCACTTACTACATGTGGCACCACAGACGATGAAACTGATGATACATAGAATGAAGAGAGAGCACCGGTGGAATGCGATGAATGGGGCCGGAGAACCCGGGAAAAAACCCGCCCTGCACCGCTTTGTCCACACAAATCGCACATGCGATCGCCTGGGTTAGCCATCCTAGCGTGTTCAAACCCGACGGAGGGCATGGATTTTTGCTGCCGTAAAAATTCTTAGCAACGATTCCTTCGGAAGGAGAGTAAAGTCGGTGATCCCGTGTCGTAGAGTAATGGCATATAGAAAAACCTTCAGCTGATAAAGAGGATTCTAAACAAAATTAAGGGTCTTTCAGACTCAATATAAGAATGGGGCGCCAAAAGCCGCATTAAAGAGCGTCCAAAACAATTTCTTTCCTTCCTGGCTTCTCTGATCCTCTGCTTCTCAACAGGCATCTGACCCCAGGCACTGGCTTCTAAGTCCTGCGCTCGAGGAGGGTGAGCAGAGAAAGAAGCAATGGGTATCTAGAAACGCAGGAATAGTTTAATTAAAAGGATGCGATAGAATTCTCCCTCTGAACTCTATGTTCTAGAACGGCGGATGTATTCGTAAAAATTCTAGTTTACCAAGTTGATTCAAGCAGTTTCGTCTGAGGCCCGCATTCGGGAGGCAGCGAGTTCGATTCCCGTGGCTGACCTACCTGACCCATGACATTTTTTAGGGCGTTTTCTCGTTAAGTGAATGCTGGGTAGGTTCATTACATCCCCGAATTTTTGTTCCATCATTTCCGTCATCTTATTCACTGTTGAAGGACCAGGAGACGGTGTTTGGCGGGTTGCGGCTAAATGGTGCACTTAAAAGGCTTATCCTCACGTGTGGTGGGGGGGGGGGCACTGGAGACGTCGGAAGCGTTCCATTTGTAACCATCCATGCTTGCGCCCGTCGTCAACCGGATCTGGTCGTCCTTACCGTCTCCTACCTCCTTCGGCCACGTAAAAAGACAATGGTACAAGGGCTTACATCCGATCCCCTGCGGGCTCCGTCTTTGCGTAATCCTAATCCGAGTTCAGCTCTTACTGTATAACTAATTCCTCTTTCTAAGCTTGTATTAATTTAATTTTAAAACATTTAAAAACAATTAAATACTTCTCTATTCATTCAGAAACAAAATGGTGACCGACTTTTAAAAGAGTTGATTATCCCTATAGCTTGCGAGTTTGGGTGGCTCATTCGATTTGTAAATCATTATTTGGCCCCTGTAAATTTTTTATTTATTCTTTTTCCTATACGCTCCTGGCACTGTCCATGTATTTCTGTTTTAATGCTACTGAATATAGTGCAACATTCTGTGTAATGTCTCACTGACCAATTTTGAAGTCCAAATGAAAACGAACCAAATGGAGGTGCCACTAACTTTCAATCCGAAACTAAACGCGTCAGCACTAACAGTATTTTTAACGCCCTCGATCCAGTCGCGCAGCGGTTGCAAACAATTGACGGTTGGAAATTAAACAGGCACGTAGTTCCCCGGAGAGATTGCAGACGTCCTCGGTTTATCTGGGTGGTTCCCAACTTCATTACAGGGGCGAGGTGCTAAACTGAAGGTAAGGTCGCGCTACATCACCTCGTAATTTCATTCCCTTACTTGTACAAGATAATTGCTTTAAACTCACGCACACTGACTGCCGCAAAACTCGATTCTGCGAGTCATAATGCGAGATCCCGGGAGGGTCTCCAACAAATCGACTACAGCGTTTCAATTTTGCAATATTGCAAGCTCTTTCTTCATTAATTGCTTTTCATGTTACATATATCCTTTCTGCAGCGAGGTTAGTATTTGTTTTTTGTTGTTATCACTAATATATTACAGTATTATTATTGTTGTTATTAAGGGAGCCAGTAACAGTCGAACAGACGAACTTATAATGAACCCATCATCACATTTAAATTTTTGTCTCTTTTCCATCATACAAATTGTTTACTGATTGTGTATTTTCCCTGAATTGTGTTTAAAGCTCAAAAATGCTTCTTTTTAATGTCCATATTCTTTCACTAACTCATCTATTTTACTCTCCATCATAAGAATAACTTATATGATTGCACCATAACGTTTAATATAAGGCACTGGCGGAGATTATTTAACATATCTTCGAATACAGTTAGCAACTGTGAATTTTATATATATATATATATATATATATATATATATATATAAATGTTATTGTTGGCAGATCAGCATTTATGCTACACAGGCCATATATAACAAAAATATTAAATACATTAAAATTTCAGGTTGGCTCCTCTAATATAAATCGAAATAGTTATTAATACAGAAATGATAATACAACTTTATAAATGTTACAAATGAATGAAAGCATAAAGCAATAAGAATAACAAATTAAAAAAATGAAAGTAAATGATTATGAAATTTATGAATAACTATTAGCAGGAATCTTGAGTGTCACTTGTTAAAAAATGTTGTGGGAATAATCTTTTCAGCCTTTTGTGTGAAGTTTTGATATGCATGTTAAATGCTTGAGCACCAGTAACGTTGACTAATTTGTTGAAGAATGTCTTCGAGAGGTATTTCACAGACTGTTCTATTGGAAGGTTGTTAAGTTGGTGTTGCAGCTGCATAATATCGAATATATAACGAGTAAAATAATTGATATTAACAAACAGCGAGAATATCACCTTTGAATGTTTCGAAACGAAGATTGTCCACGAATAAAATTGTCACGTGGCACCATTTCATACAGATTATGAAACTAGAAGATTATGAAACAATTATAAGCGCAAAATAAAAATACAGACGATAGTTTAATAAACTATGCTAACTAACCTTAAAATATTCGCTTTATAACTGCGTTGCTGATGCTAATTTCGTGAGCTACATTTTTTTATAAATGTTCGTTTTCTATACTACAATGGCAAACATTTTAAGTTCATGTGGTAGACTTGGAATTCAGAACAGAAAATTCGTAAAATACATTCAATGAAATTGGATGGAAATCCTAAAATATGAGATTTTTTCTTTTGTTAAGAAACCATTGATCTATTTCAAAAGCTTGGAATGTATTCTATAGCAAAGAAAAAAAGAAAGAAAACGAATCTGGCAGTGAAGACACAATCTCATTTAGCTGAATAGATTCACATTAGACTGTCGTTTAATTTCCGTCCGCCCTGTTTATTCTACAAAGAGATACCGAAGCCAGAGGGTTTCTCAAGTCATTCTCCAGTCAATGAGGTCACTGTCTGTAAGAAGAGTTTCAAAAGCTCATTGCATGCCTCAGGTTGTTGCACTGTTCTGTCGAAGGCTTTCAGTGCAATTACTGACATGTTTTTTTTTTTTTTTTTTTTCATAACAGAATCTGTGAATACTCTTTTCTTCGGTAGAAATAAGATCGAATTCTGCATTCTATTTAATAAGCTACTTATAATTTAAGCTTGTTTTCTAACAAAGAAAAACTAGAAAGATTTTTAAGACTTACAGGAAATAAATGAGTAGCTATATTCGTTCAGTGTACTTTACTTAGGCTCGAGAACGTTTTAGGATCTGATACGACGATAACGCTCATGGTTTTGGAGTTTACGCAAAAATGCTACATTTATTCCCATAATTCAAGTTCCTTCTTTGGTTTCTTGATCAGGGAATTTCTAGTTCGCGAGTCCGCCAATACCTGCACATAGTGACGAGGAATGAACTCATCGCTCATAGATGGCACTATTGGATAAATCACGTCTTGCGGACGTGAAGCAGCGAATTTTCATTATGCAACATTAGTTTAAATTCAAAGTACCATGATTCACGATAAATATTTGCCTATAAATAATTTCTGATTGTATAATACTAATATGATCCTTAAAATACTAATCATGAAGAAATAAACAAACAAATATTCAATTCTATTATACACTTGGCTTTCTCTACCCAATATCGTTTATTAGTGGCTATACAAACTCTCATAAATCTTATTATCTTTTATCTATTTAATTTTAATCGAGACAAACCTTTTCAAAAACATTTCCAATTCGTCACAAATAGCACAGAGAATAACAATCGCCAAATTCTTGAAAACTGGACGCTACACACTGGCGTTTAAATTCTAAAGTCTTTCCATGCAATCACGACAAACAAATAAACACACAAAGGGAACCTTAAAGAAATGTCAAAATATTGAGCAATTCGACAGTAATGCATATATCGGAAAGGTTAAAGTCGCTAGAAAGAGTATTAGCACAAAATGGTGTGTTTTAAAGAGCTTAACACTTCTTCCGAATGAAGTGGACTTCACAGGCTATTCCAATAAACTTAAAAGTATAAATTTTATTTGTCATGAATATATATTTAAACATGTGGAAGTTCAATCAAAATTGCAATTTTCGAAAAATGTTCCATTTAAAATGTTGTTTGCGATGGGGGATTATTTTATAACCTTTGAAGATACAGAACTTAAATATCATATCTTTCATTCGTAAACAATTCTTCAGGTAGTAATCTTATATACTGATGATTATATAAATCAACTTATTTTTTGTTTTAATATTTATATTATGAATAACATTTCTATAATAGATAATAAAGATGTTTGTATCGTCAGTAATAATGTACATAGTAGATAGAAACGGTATTGTATCAAAAATTCAATACCAAGATTTCACGGGAAATACATGTTTTGAGACTCCCTGAATATAAAAATGGCACCTTGAGAAATATGGCCGTGTGATGTGTGCATGTGTCTGTCTGTAGTCCCATAGCTCAAAATTAAAAGTCGGTTAAATGCCAAAATGTATATTTAAGTTCAGCTGCAACACGAAGATTTTCAAGAAAATCCCCAGCTCCCAAGTGTCCTTGACCTGGAACATTTTTCGAAAAGTTTGATTTTCTCCCAATTGGCTCTAACGATTTTGATTAAAATACCGTACTTCTGCGAATAGCCTCTATAGTTCTCTTCATTCAGAATGACTTTTTTTATAATTGGTAAACCTTTAATGCACCAAAATGTAGGGCTCGTTAAAGCACCCAATTTATGCCCTTTACATTCTTTTCGTACAGCTAACTATTTCCGAGATATTTCCTATTATTGATTTCAATTTTAAAATACATACATCTTTCAACTTCTGGTCATCCAAAGAGAACGAATTTCTATCATAGGATTTTGGCCTCGCTTTAACCTAGTGTATTCCCTAATTCGCCTTACACTTATAAGAAACTAAGTAACATGATCATTTCTATTAATGCTTATCCTGATTAGCATGAAGTAAATAGAAGAATAAGCTTTTTAACAAAAAATTGTTACAGAGATGTAGTGAAAGTCTTGTGAATGGAAAACACAAGTTTTCACACACATACACAAACACACACACAGTCAGACACTTTGGGACTTCAGAATTCCCAGAACATATATTTTTGGTGAAATCGCGGTATCATCTTTTTTGAGGGGGGATGCAATGCGTTCTTAACCTAGCATATGCACAAGGGTGGTAGAGAAAGTAAACTTGTAAGTAAGGCACTCGGTAGATTTCATGATACAACAGTAAATGTTTTGGAGCTGATTACAATTACATTATCACTCAGAGATTGTAACGAAGACTATTTTATCTTTCTATTTTATCTTTCATGTTTTGATAGTTATTATATTTAAAGAAGAATAAAGATACGAAGGCTCACCTATCAACTCACACTAGATTTAAACTGAAAAATATAGGTTACCAATATGTAGAAAGGGGATATTTTAAAATACATCTATTATTAACTTCTACATCGACACCTTTTATTCATTTCAGATGTTCAGAAACAAATCCCCAACGCTTTTAAGTTGGAATACGTTTCTGTGGTATGCTCTTTATGAAATTTTGCTTTGCGAGTTCTTTTTGGAAAATAAATTTATGCTACTTTACATTACTTTTGAAATATGACATTTTATTTTATTTACAATTTCTTGATATTTCTTAAAATGTGTTAACAAATAGGCTACATTTTGAATTGCAGCAATAACTTTGAGAAGAATTCACAGACATTTGGAATTTCAACAGATTTGCAGGTGGATCCTGAATTTATTTATACTCTTAACCTCAAAAGTATCTTCTATGTTATCTTCTGTGAGTTAGTCCCTAAATACTCTAGGATAGATACATTTTATTCTCACCAATACACATTTTCAGCAAAGCAAACAAGGGGCTACTTGTACATATATTTTAGAGATTCACAAAACGTCTTTGGAATTAACATGTTACCCCTAATGAAGGCTTGCACCATTACTGCGTTTGTATTAATTTAATAACGGTGCAAAGCTGTTCTTTGTCTGAAAGATCATAAATCAGGACAAAATGTAATTAAACAGTTGGCCTCAAGCGCTTCGACACCAGGGGTGCAAGCCCCATTAATTACTCATTATTGCCAAAATGCGAGTTTGTAAGAAGGCAGAAAGATCAGAACAAAATACAGAAAAAGGGCGTGTCGGAGATCGAGTTTATAGCTTCGAAAAAATAAACGGTAAAAGTCCATGAAGATTCAGGATCCCAATATTGAAACTGTCATGATAAGATATTTAGTTCATTATAACTTGGCTCTGTGGACGCAGAACGACCGACTAATATACCATGATCCTCGGGTTCAGCACTCCACGCCACGTAAGAGCCGACTCTCCGTTTTGGGTATACAAGGTGGTTCACCTGTCCCTTATTCTCTGGTTTTATGCAACCAGCAAATTACAGTCTAACCTGAAAACATCGTTCCCGAGACTCATCTCTTCCATGCCAACATTATAGACTTTGGCGCTGCAAACTAAAGGTAAACAGTAGTATTTGGTTAACGCGCACTCTTAGTTTCAGTTCCAAGATGCTCGATTCAGGTACGAATCTTACCAAAACGTTGGCATTTTCCCCCCGCTTTCTTTCTTCCTGATTTGGCACAAAGCTAGATGGGATGTTACAACATTTGTTAACTTGCTTATTTGTTTCTCTTATTGTTGTTCTCTTTATTTATGTTTATTCTAACTTTATCAGTCCAGTATTATTTAAAGTCTTAGTGGAGTTTTTTTTTTCTTCAAAACAATTAGAATGAAAATTAAGGATCGGAAACTGAGGAACATGTAAAATGAACTGTCGTTTGTTCTTAAGTCACATACCTTTTAGTTAATATCTAAATTTATTAGTATGACAAACCTGAACTAACTTTGCACCTTGATGAACAATACATAAAGAAGAAAAATCTGATGTTCTCCATTCACATGACTTTCTCTACATCTTATTGTTAAAAAGCTTATGCTTCTATTTACTCCATGCTAATCGAGAAATAGTTTTATTACTCGCTTCCTTGTAAGTACGAGAAGCGAATTTAGGGGAGTACCATAGGTTAAGGTGGTAGTCAAAATCTGGTTACCATGTGACTGAAATTCCTTTGTTTGTATGGACAGTTGACAAATTCCTGTATGAGAAAAATATAAGTTTTTTAATGCTGAAACAAAAAACAAGGAATATTTAAAAAACGATCAACTCCACGAAACAAATGTTTATGACATAAATTGTGTGTATTAATGTGCTCTACATTTTTTGTGTGGTAAGATTTTGTCTATCTCTTACGGTTTACCAGTTACACAAAATTCTGTAAAATTCATCCAGAATAAAGTAGTCTTCAGAGGTTATTCCCAGAAAATTCAAGATATACATATTATTTGTCATGTATATATCTTTAATATATGACATTTTAATCAAAATCGTTAGAGCCATTTTTTAGAAAATAAAAATTGTCGAAAATGTTTCCTTGTGAAGGGTAGTTGGGGGTGGGGGACTTTTCTTGAAAATCTTCGTGTCGCATCCTAGGAAGATACTGAACTTAAATACCAAGTTTGGTATTTAACAGTTTTTTCGTTTTTGAGTTATGCTGTCCACAGACACACACACGGACATTTTTCTAAAAATGCTTTTTTTTTTATTCAGGTGGTTCTCAAAACATGTATTTCCGGTGAAATCTCGGTAACGAATTTTTGGGTACCAATGTACACTATGTACATAATACGTATAGAGAAAGTAATAAGGGAATAAACTACACTAAATCGACCGTCATATGTTTTAAAATGTGGTTGCTATGGGAGTGAAATCCTTTCTTTGCGTGGGCAGAAGCTAATAAGCTCCTGTATAAGAAAAGTATAAGTATTTTGAAACTGAAACCAGTAACAATAAGTATCTTGAAAACGGTCAACGCCCTGGTGAGTTTTAACGAGATCTGCATTTTTTTGTGCGGTAAGTGTTGGTCTATCTCTTACGGTAATGCAAAATTCAGCAAAAGTCATCCAGAGTGAATAGGTCTTCTGAAGCTACTCCCAAAAAAACTGATGTGTACCATTCACATGACTTTCTCTACATCTCTGCAACAAATTATTCTTAAAAGCTTATACTTCTATTTACTTCATGCTAATCAGTAAAAAAATAGCAGAAATAGTCATATTACCTGCTTTCTTTTAAGTAGAAGCGAAATAAGGGAGTACCATAGGTTAAAGTGATAATCAAAAGCTGGTTGCTATGTCACAGAAGTTCCTTTGTCCTTGTTGAAAAGTATAAGTTTTTCATAGCAGAAACCAAAAATAAGGAATGTCTCAAAAACGACGAACTCCACGAAAAAAATGTATCTAACATAAATTGTGTGTTTTAATGTGCTCTACATTTTTTGTGTAGTAAGTTTTGCCCATCCCTTACGGTTTAGCAGTTATTCAAAATTCAGTAAAATTCATCCAGAATAAACTACTCTTCAGAGGCTATTCCCATAAAATTCAAGATATACATTTTATTTGTCAGGTAAATATCTTTAATATACGAAATTTTAATCAAAATCGTTAGAGCCATTTTTGAGTAAATCAAAATGTTCCAAAAAATTTCCATGTAAAGGGTAGTTGGGGGTGGGGGGATTTATCTCAAAATCTTCGTGTCGCATCCCTGGAAGATACTAAACTTCAAGTTTGGTATTTTACCGACTTTTCGTTTTTGAGTTATCGTGTTCACAGACACACGAACACACGCACACACACACGGACCTTTTTGTGAAAATGCTTTTTTTGGATATTGGGGACCCTAAAACATATATTTCCGGTGAAATCTCGGTCTCGAATTTTTTGGTGGAGTGCAATACCTTCTCTATACACTATGTACATAGTGCGTATAGAGAAAGTAAAAAAAGGGCACGCAGACTGTGGGACTCGAACCGCAGACACGCTGGAGTTGACGAGCGAACTTTAAATTGACCAGTTAAGCTGGAATCATTGCGCCCGCTTGCTCAGTTAAAATTTGTAGGCATAGTATCTCACTTGTCTGATCTCACTATCTGTTCTCACCTTGTTATAGCTTAAGCCGTTCCTTTAACCTCCATACACATGTTGCAGATTATATGACAGTGATCCTATTGATATAGCATGTACTGTAACAGGGGTTATGAAGCGTATGCTTTTGGAATGGACGTAACTAATGCTGCTAAGAACTATTTTCCTATGAAAAGCAGCCTAGATTTGCTGGTTACCATATTGTCAACCAGCACGGTAATTTCGACCTTATTGCTTTCAGAGTATGAAGTGTTACTTATCTCCAAAAAAAATAAGGGACAGGTGAACCACCTGGTATATCCTCAAAAATCTGATGTTCAATACACATTGCTGTTCCACAAAGAGAAAAAATCTCTTGTGTTCCATTCACATGACTTTCTCTACATCTCTGGAACAAATCATAGTTAAAAAGCTTATTCTGCTATTAACTTTTTGCTAATTTAGAAAAATTAGCAGAAATGATCCTATTAGTTGCTTCCTTGCAAGTAGAAGGAAAATAAAGGAGTGCCATAGGTTAAAGTGACCGTCAAAAGATGGCTGCTATGTGACTGAAGTTCCTTTGTTTGTATGGACAGGAGTTGGCAAATTCCGAATGAGAAAAGCATACGTTTTTCAAAGCTGACACCAACAACAAGGAATATCTAAAAAACGATCAACTCCACAAAATAAATGTGAATGACATAAATTGTATGTTTTAATGTGTTCTACATTTTTTGTGTGTTACTCTTACGGTTTAACAGTTATGCAAAATTCCGTAAAATCCATCCAGAATAAAGTAGTCTTCAGAGGCTATTCCCAGAAAATTCAAGATATACATTTTATTTGTCAGGTAAATATCTTTAATATTTGACGTTTACATGTTCCATGTAAAGGGTAGTTGGGGATGGGAGGACTTTTTTGAAAATCTTCGTGTCGCAACCTTGGAAGATACCGAACTTAAATACCCAGTTTGGTATTTATCGGTCTTTTCGTTTTTGAGCTATGCTGTCCACAGACACACACACACACACACATAGGCAGACACACACACACACACACACACACACTTGGACCTTTTTGTAAAAATCCTTTTTTTATATTCAGCGGGTCCTAAAACATGTATTTCCGGTGAAATCTCTGTATCGAATTTTTGGGTGGAATACAATACTCCGTCTATACACTAGGTACATAGTACGTGTAGAGAAAGTAAAAACAAAAATGTTCCTTGAAAAAGTGGATTATTTTATCTATGTCATGTTAATCATCGAGAGAGACATTAGCAGAAATTACTACTTGCTTCCTTGTAACTAGAAGGGAAATAAGGGAATGCACTACATTAAAGTGGTAGTCATAGCTTTTGAAAGCTATCACTGTGTGATACAATTACTATCCGTGAGTAAAATAAAAGAGAGGACTTCCCGCTTGAGAAAAGCTGAAGCAATTAAAATTAAAACCAATAACAAGGAATATCCCGGAAACTGTTAATTTTGGAAATAACCTCTGAAGTACTCTAAATTCTAAATGACTTTTGCAAAACTGCTAAACCGTAAGAGATAGAAAAAAACCTACTCACAAAAATTTAGATCTCGACAAAACACACAATTTACATCCTTTACATTTTTACTGTTGAGCTAATAATTTCCAGATATTCTTGATTATTGGTTTCAATTTTAAAATACTTAAACTTTTCTTAAACAGAAGGTCCTTATCCATTTTATCTCTTTTTTGTTTTACTCCTGGCCATGGAAGGAGAACCAGACTGCAACTGTCGCATAGCGACAGCTTTTAAATGACTTGACTGTCGCTTTAGTCTAGCGATCCCTTATTTGCCTTCTATTTACAAGGAAATAGTAAAATGTTATTGTTTATCACGATTAGCACGATGTATATAAAAATAATCTTTTGTATGAATAGTTAGTTTGCAGAACATATAGAAAAAATTATATGGATGTAACACATCAGATGCTTATATTTAAACAAAATAAAACTTCCTATTGAAGTATTCCGCTGGGATCTCCTCTTAGGATGTTTTATTTCTTCCACATGTTTCCGGTCCTCTCAACTAGCATATGCCGGGGAGGCAGCTGAAACTTAGGCCTAGAACTTTGCTTCCCAAATTTAGTTTTTCAATTATCTTATTATTTCATGTCAAATATAGTGTTCACAGCTCTTGTTGATGCATATAACCGTTATTAAACTTGAGAGGAAATGCTGTATTCACTTTCTGACAGAATGAAGAGCAGAGCTCGGAAGGAAGGGCAACAAATATGCAGAAAAGTAAAACTATGTATCTCAAAAGAAGTTGGTCGGAACAAAAACTCTACTTTATTACTTTCTCTGATTACAAACGAAAACTTATTTAAAAATGAATATATTTCTTCGGTGCTTTCAAAACAATTCTGCCGTATCGTTTCCTTTCGACGCCGGCTGTGGTTCCACCGAAACTCACTCAACAACTGCACGCTATCCATTCCCTGATGAAGAATGAGCCAAATTTTGCATGACTGATTCTTTTTGTACCTGTTGATCACGTAGAAAGAAACTTCCAGAAGCAGTCGCACGTTCCACCCATCGAAGGTGTCACAAACTCACTCAGGTGTAACAATGCGCGGATTCCTTGTCAAATGTCGCCCTCCGTGGTGTGAATGGTTACTACGCTCACTTCATGTACCCAAGGTCGCGGATTCAAATCAGCGGAGGACGATAGATTTTTGTCGGGCGTAAAAATCCTTAGCATGGCTTCCTTCGGAAGCGAAGTAAAGCCGTTGGCCTTGTGTGGTAGATTTGATGAAGAGGCCTCTGATAAAAACTAAGCGGTCTTTCACGACCAGTATAGAATGGAACGCTGAGAATCACAGTTAGAGGGCGTTCATAAATAAAACTCTATTTTATTTCATTTCTTTTCTATGTCAAAGAACATGCCGACGGCACACATTATCACTAACTAGAGTGCAACAAAGCACGGAAAGAATCGTTATGACATCTGAAACGAGTAGTTCACACACATGCGGCGATTGCAGTGTCCATTAAACACACAAATTAAAAAACTAGAATAAGTGGATATGTATGAATATCTAGGAGCAATTATAACTAGTGATAGACGATGAGATGAAGTAACACTAAATTGGAAAAGAAAAGCAAATAATATGTATTATCAATTTAATAAAACTATCCTAGGAAAGAAAGAAGTAACCACGAAAAAACAATGCAACTATATCATGGATATTGGTCTCTACTCTTATATATAAAATATAAAGAATACTATTTCAAGACAAGTAAATAAGTAGAATCAAATGCAATGCGATAGGATGTTTAAAATATTTGTAAATAAAACCAAGAGGGACAAAATAAGGAATGAGAGAATTAGAGAAGTAGGTCAAAGACCATTGGAAAAGATATTGAGAAAAGACAATTGAGCTGCTGGAGGCAGACATTCAGAATGGTAGAGGATACTAAAGTTAAACAGATACTAAAAGCAAAGGTGCAAGGAATAAGATAAAAAGAAAGCCTCGGATAGTATTAGATGATACAAGGACAAGGTTTGGAAGACAAAAGAATACGACGGTAAAAGAAATGAGGAAAATGATGAGGGACATAAAGAAATTGCGAAGATGGATTCAGGGCACCATCTCTACGCTGCAAGACAAAAGCGAATGGAGAAGAGTGTGTGTGTATGTGTGTGTGTGTGTGTGTGTGTGTGTGTGCGTGCGAGATGATGACGATGATTACGGTTGGTGTTTAACTGCTATCATTTGCGCTGTTATAAAATAAAAGTTAATTCAAACACCACATATAAAGACATCATAAAATAAATAAAAGATAACATTTCAAAGTCAGTTAGAAAAAAAAACACCGAATAAAAATATTAATGGCGAAAGCCACAGATGAAACTAAAACATCCAAAAATGGAGCGAAAAGATCACAAAAGTAACAAAAAAAAAAAAAAATAGACGGTTAAGTTAAAGCTGGTGATAAAACATCTAAAGCCCAGCAACTCATTAAAATTCGTTGGGATAAAAAACTAAAAGCTAAATGATTTCGGTCACTTTGGATTAAAAGTTAAAACCTTCTCTAACGCTCATCTGCAAGGACCTCCGCGAGGGAGGCCGGCAGCTGTTAAGATGCCTCCGGGGGGCGGATGTGTGTGTGTGTGTGTGTGTGTGTGTGTGTGTGTGTGTGAGAGAGAGAGAGAGAGAGAGAGAGAGAGAGAGAAATATATAAGGGAGATGTGTGTATATCAGGACAGCACAATCCAAAACCAAAAAACATGTAAAAATATCAAATTTTATATTTGAGTCGGACACTACCAGCCAAGCGGGTTTGCCCATCCCAAGTTACCCTTTGCATTAAAATACAAGAAAAAAGAGAGAAAAAAGCTTCTTTTAATGTTCTCAAATGTGACTGAAATGTTTCGAATTAAAATTACTGTATGACTATAACGAACAAAATGCATATCCTGGATTTCCTGTTAGTATGCTATAAAGGTTTCTTCGCCTCTCCCCTAGGCGGCCCGCGTTCGATTCCAAGCAACCCCATGTACGACAAAGCGGCGCAGGGGTGGGTTTTCGCCGGGTTCTCCGGTTTCCCCCGTCATCACATCTACCGGTGCTTCATCTTCATTCCATGTATCATCAGTGTCATCGCTGCGGCGCCATAGATGTAAAAGTGGGCGTTAAACACTACGAAAAAAAGTCATCTTCATTCTATATAATTTGTAAAACTAAAAAAGCCTATACGATTTAGACAAAATCTTACTTAAGGGAAAAGTAGAATGTATTAAAACTACACTTTGTATTAAATGTTTAGCGTTAGACGCTTTCTAAATGGTTCAAGCTGAGATTTTATACATAAGGAGTTAATTTGCAGGAAGGTAAGCTTCCGATTCTATTGTTTTCTTTTCTTTCGCAACATTCGCTGACTTTCACACTAAATTTCATTAAACGTCAATCCTTTTGTCCCTTAAGTGCCCCACACTGCATAAACAAAAGTAGTAACAATTCTTTTCTGAATAAGCCACTAGGTGAGCTGTTTAAAAGGTTTGTTTTGTTTTCTTTATTAAACCGTAGAGAGAGAAAGGCACGAACGATTTCTCTGATGGTACATTTGCTGTTTTCTCATAATCATTCCTGTCTCGGAGTCCTCGTGAGGTCAACGATCTCGCTACTTTTCACCACTTCTTTTTAATGCAACAATTATGAACACGTTTCCGCTCCACTGCCTTCAACAGCACTCTGCAAATTAAATTTCAGAGCAGCAGGGAAAGAATAATGGCGGAAAAAGTACTTCTCCAAAAGCTGCTCCTTCCACTGCGACCGGCGTTCTTCTTTTTAAATGTGAACGCACTCATCGACTTAAGACGGCACTCGTAGGTATATATCCCAACTTTACAGAGGGAGTCTTGAAGTACTGAAAGCAAGAAAGGCATGCAATTTCTGCTTCAATTATTTAATTTCAACCTTCGTGGCAAGACATTTATGTTCATTGAATTTCTTTCTTGGTCTTAAAATAGACAATATAAACATATTTAAAATTTATCAAACATGTGTTTCTGAAACATATCGTAAGCAACAAATCCAGTCATTAGCCGGTTTAAGCATTTTCATTGCAATATATTCAGTAGCTTTCAACTTATTGTTCCCTTAATTATATTTTGGTACACGACAATGGTCCATACACGAAACAAGTTATAATGTTGGAATTTATTTTTGGAAACAGAACTGTTACTAATATTTTGATTCTTGAAAAAAAAAAGTAGATATAATCAAACATTCCCAGTAGTGTTAATACCTATATTTTATTATATTATTTGAAAAAAAAAATAAACAAAAACTTAATTACGTGGATGATTTTGAAGCGGTAACCAAAATACCAGTAAAATGCATTGTTTATTATAATTACTGCTAAGTTAACCTTTCTTAAGCCAGTCAAATGTCATCTGTTTGTGCTACAAAATATCCACAAATATATTACAAAAGCTCCCTTAAAGCACGTAAAATGGAGTCAACCCTATCTCATGAGCTCAACACATAATAGCGCATGTTGAATAAACATTCGATTTCTAAATGTTGTTGTCATTGTTACAGTCCATCGAATTCATCGACTTTAAAACATGCGAAAGATGTTTTAAAATTTCTAGAGACGAGGTCATATGGCTGCGCGAAAAATAATGAATTATGCAATTTGCATACAATCGATGCATGGTGCTGAATTATCGAAGGGAACATTCGGCAGATACATAGGCACCAGAAAAAAAAACTTCGATGTGTTAAATCCACATTACTTTCTCTAGCTGTTCTACAAACTTCTTACAAAAGATTATTCTTCATTCCGCACCATGCTAATCAAGAATGACTAATTACTTAGCTCTTTATAAGTAGAAGGGAACTAAATGTGTGCACTATGCTAAACCGATAGTCAATTGTTTTAAAAATTCGGCATACAATTGTCATTGCAATTCGCTTCTTTGCTTGGCCAGGAGCAGAACAAAAGAAAAACTTACACTTCCTGTCTTAGAAAGGCATAAGTGTTTCAAATTTGAAACCAATAACAAGGAATATCTCAGAAACGGTTACCGCCACAACAAAAATGTAATGGACATAAGTTGTGTGTTTTGACGAGATCTACATTTTTTAAGTAAGCTTTTGTCTATCACTTTCGGTTTACTAGTTATGCAAAACTGGGCAAAACTCATTCAGAATGAAGAGGTCTTCAGAGGCTATTCCCAGAAAATTCAGATAAAGATATACATTTTATTTGTGATGAAAATAGCTTTAATATACGCTACTTTAATAAAACTCGTTAGAGTCGTTTTTGAGAAGATAAAAATGTTCAAAAAGTGTTCTATATAAAGGCTAGTTTGGGGTGGGGGGTTTTCTGGAAAATCTTCGCATCGCATCCTTGTAAGATACCAAATTTAAATACCACGTTTGGTATTCAACGTCTTTTTTGTTTTTCAGCTATGTTGCCCACATACATTCAGAGACATACATATGGACCTTTTTCTTAACATGTATTTTTGGACTCGGGCACCTCAAAACATATATTTCCAGTGAAATCTCGACATCAGATTTTTGGGCGCATTTCACTACCTTCTCTATACACTGTACATGGTACATGCAGAGAAATAATAGATACTGTTTCACTTTCGTCATATACATATTTCCAATTATGACAGTGCAATTTGCATTTGTATTTTTACCAAAGTTAGATTACAATAACACTTCATCTCTTGTAGTTTCTGCTTCGTAATTTTAGTATTCTACCAAACAGATAATCAAACATTATTCACAACTGTTTTAATATATTGTTTGATACTTTTTCGAAATAAGAGAAAATAATGATTGTCACAATTTGGCACATATGTAAGGATGGTAAAGGAGAAGTGGTGGACAAAAATCAGGAAAGAAAGGGAAACACTAAATACCGGAAGTTAAGATATACGAATTAATATAAGGGGTAAATTAAATGGGAATCTATGAGAGAACACTGTTGAATGAGGGATAAATATGCACGAACAACCAGGATGGTAGGTGTAAAGGTTTCTAATCTTAAGCAACTCCTAGGAGAATATGCTAATTAGTATAAATAAATTGTTATTTGTGACGAGAAATATATAAATAAATAAATTAATCCATAAAACATTCCTCACACATTAAACTTTTAAATTGTTGTCCACAAATTCAAACGGTCTATGCATGTTTAAAAACCAGAAATTGAAAAGCCCAATGTTGTAGATAGAAATACGCATCATAGGTGTATGGAAAAAAATTGTCCTTGTTGCCATTCCTTTGCCACGTTAACTTTTTGAGAGAAGTAAATGCTTATAAGTTATAACCGAGCATGAGAAGGATGAGTCTTATCTTTTTGTCATTGTGTTTCAACGACGTGAAGCAGGAAAAGACCCCTCTGGCGATGAATTAGTGATAAACATTCTAGGAATACTGGTCCCAGGACAGCGTGATCTACCCAGTGTAGCGAAGTTTAGTAATGAAAAGTGAAAAAAAAAACTGTCACAAAGGCGAAAAATGGCTAGGTATAGAGCATTATTTTATTATACTTCATTACATGTATGAAAATCAAGATTCGCATTGATTTTTTAGCCTAATCTATTACTTTTATTTATTGTAATATAATTTAATCGACCTCTTTTTGATATTTTAAGGATTTTAAATAAAATTAAACAATGGCAACTTACATTGCCACAAAAGATACTTTAAAAATGACTAAAATGAGTCAGTCGTTACATAAAATAAGTGGAATGTCATTAATAGCTTGTTTGCACAAGTTAGTGGCAAACAGTCGCTTGAAAAAAGCTGAAGGTAGCCATAAAAGGGTTAAATTGGCATCACTCCACCATTATTATTGACATGAGAAATTGAAGGCTTGTTTAATAGGGAAGGAAAAGGAAAGGCGATAATTTCATGATATAATGCTCACGCAGTGAAATCTGTTAAATTAAGCGGTAACTCTACCAAATACCGATCATGCAATATGCGTGTATATTTATTAAAACTAAGAAGGTATCTAAATTTCAAAATGGCTATAAATGACTAAATAAGGAACATAAAATAGCAAAACCGAAATATTTGTTGCCAGAAGAGTATTCCAAATGGCCAGATTCAGCCACAGGGTGGCCAAATTGGCAACACTGGATCTATCTCTCCTAGGCGGTAGACCGCTGTACACAACACTACCGCTTTGCGGCGATAACGCGTTGCGCTTCAATCGCGTCTGTGTGAGCCCACAGAATAACGCAACGCAAATATTTATCGCGCGATATCTCATTTTCCTGATTGGTATACCGAAATGCGTTTGCCTGGAGGGGTGGAGTGTTTACATGAATAACGATAGTCATTTTAAAAATTGCAGCATTTCCTTTGTTGGTTTTTCTCTGTCAATTCAAATGTTATTTACACTACTTTTAACTTCGAAAATGTTATGGTATGTTGTGTAAAACATCGTTGCTAATGCACCGGATAGTTATGAAAGCATACGCTACGCGACAGTTTAAAGCATAAAGTAAAACTATTTTCCGTGATAGTTGAGG
Source organism: Hymenopus coronatus (assembly GCA_030762935.1). Classification (NCBI taxonomy): domain Eukaryota; kingdom Metazoa; phylum Arthropoda; class Insecta; order Mantodea; family Hymenopodidae; genus Hymenopus; species Hymenopus coronatus. The sequence continues at coordinate 107,760,718 of CM060890.1, forward strand.
TCTAGTCGTATAATTAAGATAGAAAACCTAAGTATCCTTGGTAGACACTCCACATCTCCGTGACGCAGGCAAAATAAACAAACGTTGAAAAACATGTCAACCTCCAATAAGAAATGAAATCGAGTTTTGTTTACGAACACTCTTTAACAGCGTCTAATTCTGCCGATACTGGGCGTGAAAGACCACTTTATTTTGCTTAGAGGCTTCTTTACCAGATTTTATGTGCCGTAAATCTACGACACGGGATCTCCGGCTCTACTTTCTTTCCGAAGGAAGCCATGCCCGAAAAATCGATCGCCCTCCGCCGACATTGAACCCGCGACCTTGAAACCGGAAGTTAGCATGTTACCCCTACAACATGGAGGACGATTCTTCAAAGTGAAGGCACATAAATACAGAAATAATGAAAATATAGAGACTAGGAATAGCCAAGGTATATTTAAACAAGAACCTAAAGAAAGTAGAGAAATCCAGATCTAAGATGAAAGAACCTGAAAAAGATTGAGTGCTAATGATTTGGTGCCAGACGAGACTACATGGTTTTAGTTTTCTATAAGTAGCGTTGTTCAGTCCCACCTAATTATACCTTCTCTACCACGTACATAGAAAGAAGGGAAGGTCTTGCATTCCATCCTTAAGTTCAATATAAAGGTTTCGACAATTCATGTTTTGAAAACACTGAATTAAAAACATTTTCAGAAAAAGTTCATGTGTGTCTCGGTGTGACTCATAAACTAAAATTCGGATAACATTCAGATTTATTGTTTAATATCATTAACTCCCAAAGATGCGACACTAACATTTTCAAGTAAATTCTGTTACTCCCTAAAACCGTTATTCCATTTTTAAATACAAAATAAGACTGTAATAATATATATTTACATGGCAAATAAAATGTGTATTTACAAATTAGAATTTTCTAGAAAGTCCTCTTTATTCGAAAGAAAATTTTTATTTTTTGTGTAACTGGTACAGCTTCAGCAATAGGCGAAAACGTGCTGCACAAAAAATGAATCTCTTTAGAACACACAATGAATTACAAATAATCTTTTTAGTGACATAAGCCGTTTTTAAGATATCCGTTATTGATTCGTCCAACTTCCAATACTTAAATTCCCATTCTTTTCAAGTGCTGTCGATTTGCAGCTCTTTCTTACCATTGTATGAATGGACATGGAATTCTAACACAAGCTTGGCACTCAAATCCTAAAACATTTAACCATCGTCTTTCAAAAGCGTTAAACCGCTATAAATAGTTAATATTTGAGAATACAATAAAATTAAAAGAAGTCACATACTGGGCCACCGACGGGGTTTGGTTTTCCTTTTTCTTCTATTTTTTTTCAGTTCACCGTTACCATGGGTACAGTTTTATTCATGCTGCTGTAGATTTTTTAAGTTACATATCATAACTCTATCACTAAATGATGAAAAAAAAAGAAAACAAAAAAAAAAAACAAAAAAAAAAAAAAACAGCTGATTCAATGCTGTAATGAAAGCAAGAGGAGTATCTCTAAAGGCCTGAAAAATGTAAACTCTTAATAATTTAAGAGCAGGTCCATGTTACATTCGTAAAATTCCAACAAAATGACCTCTGCGATCTCCAGATCAAAATCCGACCCAACACGAGTGTTCCTGACACATCCACAACCGATAGCAACTGAAAGAAATTGCTATATTCCAGGACATCTGCAAAATGCTGTGCATAGAGTCGCAGTCAGAATGGTGCAAGTTGAACAAAAAAAAAAAAACGACATCTTCCCAATGTTTTTTTAAAAACCCCATTGCTTGCACAGTGTGCGATTTTTTTTTTTTTTCCTATCTCAAATACTATAATATTTATAACGATTTAAAGGTTGAAGGGACCCTAATTAACGAAATGTGTAATGTAGTTATTTCTTCGAAGTATATCTGGATTAAAAATAAGCGTGGATAGAAAAATAAGCTTTCATAAGCTTTACAAGATGATGAATATTCAACCGGAAGGTCGGTCATAATTATGGGCTTGATCACAATCTGACGGCTGCATTTAAGCAAGGATGATACCACGGTGGTATTGTCATTTCCCTTCCGTAAGATGGTGGTCAAGGAATGCCACATACCCATCTTCCCCGCGTGGAGGAAACGAGAATCAAACCCGAGCTACCACTGAGCTAACTGGACGGAAAAGATTTGTTTAGCCATTATTAAAAAGACAGAGTCATGTGAATGCAGAAAATGAAATGTTTAAAAACTGTTTCATACGTATAGTCGCATTTATGTAATTTTAGAGTTTTTGGCTTGAGAAACAACAGATGGTGTTGAACTGCACATGTTTAACGCTACTTTTATTACTTTTATACATTTAGGATAAGCGATTATTATATATAAAACATTCTTTATTAGAATTTGAAGAAATTGAAAAGTGAACAAAACAAATATGAGTTAAGAAATGAGGAAACTTGGACAAAACTATAATACTTGTGAAAATCCTATATAAACGGGTAGTAAGAATTATGAACAGGACATAGTTTTAAAATTTTAAATTTTAAAACTATGGACACCGGCCGTGAAAGCTTACGCATATATTATGAACAGGACAGTTTAATGAAAAAAATTGAAAGATAAATTTTAAAAAGAGGAGGAAATTTAGGTTAAGGAGAGCAGGAATTAAGAAATGAAGGGTTATTATCAATGAGGCTACGCGCAATAGGGGTAACCTCAGCCTATAATAGACGCTGCAAAAGGAAAAGAATATGAAACATTTCCAAAATGTATACGTATTGAATAGCCAATAAACTCAATTCGATTGAAAACTTCTTACATTAAAGCACCTCACATTCACCTTCAGACTCATATTCCCAGATTCGTTAAGTAGAAGAATTATTTATTGCTCGCTCCAATCCAGAATCGAACCCAGGACTTATAGACGAGAAGCCAGAACGTTGATCATTTTGCAACAGAAGCGTCTCCGATTCTTCTTTTTTTATTAGCGGAAAAAACTGATGGAATCGTTACTAAATGTGCCTTAAATTATAAAAAATTTGATATAAAATGAAATTAATATACCTTTAGAACTATTTGATAACACAAAATGATAGCATTTAATTATGTCCACACTGCATTGTGAATAACTGTGCTGGATTAGCAATCAAATTATTTTCATGAAATATTGAGATGAGTTATATCAGTTATTTAATTGGATATTAACGAAGACGCTGCTGTTATCAATTCAAACATTTTAAGATAGTGTATCCAATTTCAAAATAAATACATATTTCGTGTTATAGATGACAATACTATCATTTTCTTAGCAAAAACACCATTGTCTCACTCATGCCCTTCTTGTATACAATTCCTCAATTGTCGAATGCTCGAAGAGAGCGACATAACTAAGAAAGCGGGTCTTACAAGTTTATTCCACGGGAAGGAGATTACCCTTAGAGGGAGGGTTCAGGGAAGGGAAGAAAATTCCTATCGCCGGCTCAGTTTAAAGATCGGGCGCTCGGCAACAAACTCTAAAGTGAACATGGAAGCTTGTAATCAAAAGAAAACTCTCGGTGATGGGCACTGTTCCTTTCTTCGGAATAAACTTGCAGTGTATTTCCTACAGTATAGTTAAACAACTTTAACACAATGTTCTGAAACCTTACTATGGAGCGCAGGCTTTCCTCGCCTCTACTGCTTGCAGTGATGGAAAACTGAGTGAGAATCTACATGTTCTGTATTTCTGTTACTGCAATCAACATCTTAATAATAATAATAATAATAATAATAATAATAATAATAATAATAATAATAATAATAATAATAATAATGTGTGTTGGCATTTGTAGACGCCACTTGAACCAGTTTTTAACCGCCTGTCAGTGAACACTATCGTTTTACATAATTACTTCGGCTTTCATGACCTGCGTTGACAACTTGATTATAAATGGTAGCCGAGTTTGTAGGCCGTGGTCCAAATGATTTAATTACTGACGTTTCGCCGAATTCCTCGTCCGGCATCTTCAGGGAACAAAGCTATTAGTCCAACCGGAGTCCAACAAGTCTAGGACTAACAGCGTTGTTCCCTGAAGATGCCGGACGCAGATTTCGGCGAAACACCAGTAATTGAATCATTTGGACCACGGCCTACAAGCCCAGCTTCCATTTATAATGAAGTTGACTTATCTTTTTTTGTTTCTTTTGTTTTGTTTGTTTTTTGAATTGAAAACAGCTTGGCTCTAGCTAAATGAAACTCACCGTTTTAGAAATTCTATACTTAGTTATGACGAATAAGTTATGCAGAACGTCATTAGAAAACGTATATTCGTATCTTACCCGTAAAAATTCTGATACAGGAAACTAATCATTAAAAAAACAAAAAACAAACAAAAAAACAAAGCGATAAAAATTTCTGATGTGTTCCATTCATGACCTTCTATATATATTGTTCAGCAAACAACTATTCTTAAAACAGATTGTTATTTTATCTACACCATGCTAATCGAGATAAAAATTAGCAGAAAGGTAATACGGGAATATACTAGGCTACACTGATAGTGACATTTTTTAAAAGCTGATGCTTAAGTGAGCAATAGAACAGAAGTAAAACAAGAGAGATGAAACGAAAGATAACTTCCCGTTTGAGAAGAGTTATGTAGTTTAAAATTGAAACCAATAAAAAGAAATATCTCGTAAACGGTCAACCCTACCACAAAAAAGCCATAATTTGGTATATATTTTAACAATAACTACATTTTTTGCGCAGTTAGTTTTTACCTTTCCCTTAAGATTTACCAGTTATTCATCCAGAATAAAGGGGTCTTCAGAAGCTAATTCCAGAAAATTCAAGATATACATTTTATTTAATATGTAAATATTTTTAATATACGGCATCTTAATCAAAATCGTTAGAGACGCTTTAGAGAAAAAAAAAACATTTTCAAAAACTTTCCTATTTAAAGTGTAGTTTAGAGTGGGGTGATTTTCTTTAAACTTTTCGTGTCGCATCCTTGGAAAATACTAAACATAATCACAAAGTTTAGTATTTAACGATCTTTTCACTTTTGAACTATGTTGTACACACATATACACGCGAACCTTTTTCTTATCTTTTTCTGGATTTAGGGGTTCAAAACATAGGTTTCTGGTGAACTCTCGAGATGAATTTTTGGGTGACATACAATATCTTCTATACCTACTAGGTGTATAATATGTGTAGAGAAAGTAAAAGAACATACCACACATGCAAGCGCTTCACATTCATCACAGGCCTGATTTTGGAAATTTTGAAAAACCTTTATCAAAATAAAATTTATTGGACCCAGCCCTGATCTTTGGAATCGTAAGAAGGTGCAATTACCAATCAGGGCAAGAGGTCCATTTATTCCTATATTTCGTGTGTATTTATTTATATGTAGTCATTAATATCTAAAGATTTAGGACTCTTTATTTCAAAAGAATTGCTAATCACCAATACCTACGTAAAATTAGAAGTTTTTATTCCTTCGTTTATAAACACTTAGACACGTGCATGATTTCCCTCCATAATTTCCATAGAGAATAATTTCAAATAAATAAAAATGCCCCATTGAGCCGAACCTGGAAACAAGGATTTCGTGGCTAAATAGAACAACTCATACATTTTCATGATCATTCAACATTTATTATCACTATAATTTTAACTTCAATATACCAACCACTGCCACAGTAATCCGAAACTAGTTTATGGGATACGGAAGTGAAGTTCCTACTTTCTAATATTTTTGAATAGATTTTTTTCTGAAGATTTTGCTGTGATTGCATTGTTGTATGTTAACAAGAATACCAAAGTTAATTAAAATTGCATAAACACCATACAAGGCATAAATTATTTCCTACATTTTATTACATAAATACATTGCACAATCAAAATATTCCACGCGCTTCAAAATTTGAGAAAATTGATCGGTATATTTTGAATTGGAGCTATCAGCCACACACAAAACTTTACCAGTGGATATTAAAATAACTTTCATTACTGAATTATGATGGCTCTTTTAAAAAGTAGGACATGTTAATCTCTATATCATTTTTTCATAAAAATAGTTTTACAAATACTATAGATGTTAGGATAATATTCATACTACAATAGTAATATTGCAATAGATATTTCTCTCGTTCTGCGACATTTTAGTTGTATTTAAACAAAAACGAGAGGCCTGGGACATTTTAAAAGGTATGATAATGCAGATATAAAAGAAAAACGCTTCGAAACATGTGCACTGTGCTATCTTTAAATGGATGTAGAGATCAAAGCGAAGGACGGACAGCTAAATGTTTATTCTCTATAAATGCCTAGAGGTTCCAACAAACATTTGTTACAAAAAAACGAATTTAGATTTTTGACCGATTATAATACCTGTATCCCTTAAGGCTGTTAATCAAAGCATATGTTTATACAACACTATGATCAGAGTATTCCCAGAAATGTATTTATAATTATTATGAAAGCTTTTTCCATTTGATGCTACATATATAATGCATAAAGAATGACGAAGTGAGAATAAATGACAGAGTTTGGAAGTGGGGCGAATAAAGATAATTTCCAATTTTTCGAACCATCAGAACTAAAGAAGGAGGAGAATCTGTTAAAAAAGCTATAGTGAAAAACGAACTTAGCGTATAATGTTTAAAACTCTCGTAAACGTTTACGGACATAAATTTTTAAGCACGAGAGAAATGTTTCAAAACTTTTTTATGCATAAAATATATAAACGTTTCGCCAAAGTTGTTCCAGAGAGTGTAATTAATTTAATTAGGAGAACAAACGAAAGAGATGAATTACTTTAGTCCTTCAAAGGCTTCAGAGGACTTGCTTTTTATACGGCCTCGAGAACTGCAATCGTGATTAAAAATATCGAACAGAGAGATTTTTCAGACCACTCTGCTAGAGAGTTGTTCCATCTTCCTCAATCATTCTGATGGAAATGAAAGACGAGCGAGTTTTCAGCCCTTGGCAAAACGCTTCCTTCATTCTCAGATTGTTCCAGGACGGCGGACTTGGTCAACACTGGAAAGAACACGCTACCCAGTGTTTACATTCGGCAAGGCGGGGAATTGCTTCGAGACTCAAAGTGCGCGAGTGAAGAAACGGAAAAAGGAAGTACACGGGATTTCACTACCTCATTTTCTTGAAAGTAGTTCATTTGTGTACTCCAGATCCGAATTGGACTGACCTTCAGTAGAACAACTGAATGCTGTGCAAGTGCTCCCGGATTCGATTCCCGTCTGTGGTGAGAATTTTTCTTTAGCCAAGATTATTTCCTATCCTCCCCAGAGTGTAAGTGAAATGTATGTTTGCGTGCGAGAGAGAGCGAGAGAAAGAGAGAGTGAGAGAGAGTATTATCTAACACACACACACAATGACAACATACATGGCCGAGCAGGATGGCTCAGGAGATTTCGTCTGTGGCCCGCATTCGAAAGGTCGCAGGTTCGATCCCCGTGGCCAGTCAACCTGACCCGTGGGTTTTTTGGGGGTGTCTCCGAATTGCCACGTAGATGCTGTGTAGTTATTTTTAAATTCCATACGTAGAAGTTCAGCAATACGTACATTCAGCACGTAATTCTGATTGGCCAGTACCATAACACTACTTCGCTTATTGATTTGATTATTTTTTTTCACACAAGCCGTGTGTAGGATGAGATTGAAGTTTAATGTCGTGCCGGCATGCTGCCATGGTAGCTCAGTGGAGTAACCGGATAGAGACCGGTTCAGATCCCGGAAATGGCGTTGAATTTTTAGTCTGACTCTACCTATTCAATTCCTGCCCTACACACGACTTGTGTGAAAAAACAATCAAATCCATATCTACTAATTGACCAAAATATTTGATTATACTGTGAATCCTGGGACTTAAAGCACTTACGACATTGTAAGTCGCCATTGGGTAGGCCATCTCAAAATAATATGAGATCACTTTGTGGTTTTCCGAGAAATATGCGAGTCATTCAATGCCCTGCCGAAATGTTGCCATGGTAGCTCAGTGGTATAGAAATCGGTTAGAGAGCCGGAGATCCGTGGCTCATATCCCGGCTATGGCACTGCATTTTAAGTCCTACGCTACCTATCCAACTACTATCGTTAGGCTAGTAGACTAGTAGGCTAGTCCGAATGCTGAGGAATGTCTGTGAGACAATATGGATTACATGTACACATGAACTTCCAGATATGCACCATATTAAAAGGTGAAACCAGAAGTAGTGGCTATTCAACAACACTAGACATTTTGGATAGAGTATGATAATCACTGACGACCTTCGTGGTGTAGTTGTTACTCTGCTACCCTTTAAAACCCAAGACAACAGGTTCAGACCTGGCGGAGTATGATGGATTTTTTTCGGAAGCAAAAATCCTTAGCATGTCTTCCTTCGGAAGGAAGTAAAATCCCGTGTAATGTTTATTTGCAAAATAACCCCATCTTTGAAAGAAGAAGGTTCACGTGCAAAGTATTCGCCATTTCGCGTTCGAAAGTCGTGATTTCGCTTTACTAGTGCCATCAGTGGACGACGAGCCGATCCCTCGTCATAATGGCCCATGGCGAGCTCACGAACTACAAATTAAAATATAATCATGGAAACATCATAACGATACCCTTTGCTCCACTTAGGAGATACGGGAAATACTGCTACTACGATAATCGTTCCTTCATCGCTGTCAGGTTTGCCTTGAAAATGCAGGTCGCCTTTTCAAACAATTCCTATAAAACTATTGATTTTTTTTTCTGTTTTTTTTTTTCCCCCTTTCTTACAGTCTTTAAACCTATTCGGATTTTGAATTACCGCTTGTCAAAGCATTAAGTATGATTCAACCTTTTGTTAGCAAGAATTGTAATTAAATGTACTGGTAAGTATATTGAAGTGTTGAAATTCAATGCATTTAGTGAAGCATTAATTAAAAACTTATGTTAACATTATGGTCTATTCCAAAAGTAAAATGAACTTAATACACGAGCTTCTATTATTCGAATCTTTGTCATCAGTACACTAAATAAGAGCGCTCTGAAACGCCCCTTCGTTTCTGTATGTTGTGCTCTCGAATGGTATCATTAACCGATGGCGTACTGACACTTTAGAAACTTTTTATACTGTATAGCTGTAACTTCGAAATTTAAACAGATAGCAAGAGATCTGAGTTAATCATTTAAGACACCATCTTAGTCTCTGAAAATATTTCGGTGTAGTTCATTAAAAACACGACTGTTGTGCGGCAGTTTTTATTATGCATTCATTTAAAACGAAGGGAATTTCATCATATAGTATTTTATTAAACTGTTAAACCATTTTTGAGTAAATGATGAACAATGAACCAGTTTCGTCTGTTCTTAATGCTTAAAATTCATATTATTTTATTATAAAAATAAATAATTTTTTAATTTTTCACAATTTTCACAGAAGTCTCTCCTTAAAACCTACTCCATAAACATTACCACTGGACCACAAAATTTAGTGTTCAGAGCTCTATTATTATCAAAGTTATTTAACGCATTAGTGTCGCTATTGGGAGAGGACACACGTTCGAAGTTCAATACTTTGCTTTTAATATAGCAAAATCTTTCAAGAGACAAATTGGAATTCACAGTCATCAGTTATACTCATAAAATGCTCAGAATTTGTATTAGAAACTTCGAAACCGGTGTCCACCGGATCAATGTTTATAAACATTTTGCCGCAACCTGTCACTGAAAGGTATTCTCTACTCCAGGTTATCGTGCTTTACAGTGCAACACACCCACTTTTCTGCAACTGTGTTTATCATACCTCTCTGGCCAGGTTACTACATTTTTAGGGGCACTGTACTGAGCAGTCAGCCTCATTTTGCGGTCACTAGATGTCCCGGCGCTCGGAGCCTCCTGTGGTGGCTCCATTATTGCTGGATATTTCACATGCAGCATAAAATGATTGGGCTTGTCTATGGTGCAGACGAGCATGCGGTTAAATTTATATCCAACTAACGAGTGACGCATACTCCACTGGAAGATAACTGCATTAAAAACAGCAAGAAGACCAGCAACTGTACAAACTACATCGCTTCATTTTCCGTAGGACCTTCAGAGGATTTCTGCATGACCGCAGTTTAGCAAAATCATTGAGCAGAGCTTCATTTTCGAAGATATCTGAGTTTAGCATATCTCATTTTGCAATTTAGGACTTCTATAAGGCATAAACTTGCGTTTTATGTGGGCTTTACTGTCCCTACCACTTACAATGTACATACTAGTTAGAGAAGGTATTGTATTCCAAACTCCCATGTCGAAACTTAACCTTACATATAATAACTCCATGGCACGACAGCCTTGGCCTACCGCCCGGCCGCTGCGTCCCCCATCTCGGTCCACTACAGACGTCATGGATGAGGTGTGAGACGTGGTCAGCGCCTCGAGCCCTCCCCGGCCGGTTAATGCGGTCCTCACGACCTGGAGCCGCTACTACTCCATCAAGTAGCTCCTCAATTGGCCCCCCAGGGACCTCACGAGGCTGAGTGCACCCCGGTCCAGGTCTCCCAGCGGGGGAAAAATCCCCACGCCGGTACTGGGGATCGAACCCAGGTCTCCCGCTTGGTAGGCAGCTGCGCTACCACCGCGCTAAGGAGACGACCCCCTTACATATAAGTTTTGAGACCAGCTTAATAAAAAAAGAATTTAGAAAAAATACATGTGCGTGTGCCGGTTTGGGTGGCTTAGATGGTTGAGCACTGGCCACCTGATTCTAAAGACCCGGGATCAACCCGGCCAGACCGATGGTTTTTAAGTGTTATTAAAACCAACGGTCCCATGTCAGTATATGCATATAAAGCTACTCCTGCGAGACAATATTACGTCACAATGGCGGCACTGGTAACTGACAGCGTCATTAACAAATAAAGTGTGTGTGTGTGTGTGTGTGTGTGTGTGTGTGTGTGTGTGTAAAGTATAACTCAAGAACTAAAATTCAGCTGTATACCAAACTTGAATTTCAGCGTTACAATTTCCAGAATACGACACAAATATTTTCAAAAAAAAAAAAAAATCCCCCAACCCTCTAACTACCTTTCATATGAAACATCTTTAGAAAATGTTGATTCTTTTTCAAAAATGGCTCATACGATTGTTATTAAAATACCGTATATTAAGTATATTTACATGACAAATAAAATGTATATTTTGGAATATTTTTCGGAATAACCTCTGAAGTACGGTTCATTCTGGATGAGTTTTGCATAACTAGTAAACCGAGAGATAGACAAAAGTCTCAAGAGCTCCATCCACATGACTATCTCTAGCTCTTCTGCACACAAACTTTTCCTAAAACAGATTATTCTTTTATTTAAAAGATATTAATCGAGATAAATATTAGTGGAATTGGTCTTATTACAAAATTACACAAAATGCATAAATTCCTCCAGAGGACTACAAAGGATATTCCCAGAAAATTCAGGATATATCTCAAAATCCTTTGTTATAAAAATATTTTATAAATATAGTATTTTAATCCAAATCGTTAGAACCAACTTTGAGAAAATCAAAAATTTCCAAAAAAAAAAAAAAAAATCCATGTAAATGGCAGCTGCGGAAGGCGGGATTTTCTTGAAAAGCTTCATGTCGCATCCTTAAAAACTAAGTTTGGACATACAAGGAGGTTTTTTAAAAATGCTGTCGCTGGCTTCAGATGACAATAAAACATGTATTTTATGTGAAATCTCAGTATCGAATTTTTGGGTGCAATAATGTTATGTATATTGCACATACGTGCTAGAGAAAGTAAACATTACTATACAAAAATGTATAGTAAACATAATACATGTCAAAAGCAGCTTTGCAGTGGGGCTAACCATCCCTGCTATTGTCTTTTTTGATACGCATCCAGCCGATAGAAGAAGAATCTTTTGTAAGTATAGGTAGAGAAAGTACGTCGCCATTGTGGTTGTCATCTCAAAATAATTTGAGAGCACATGCGAGAGTTGAGAAATTCAATGCTCTGCCGGCATGTTGCCATGGTAGCTCAGTGGAAGAGAGACCGGGTGATCCGTGGTTCAAATCTCGGCTATGGCATTGCATTTTTCAGTCTATATCTACCTATCCAACTCCTGTCCTACACACGGCTTGTGTGAAAAAACAATTAAACCAATATCTATTGACATAATAGTTGGCTATACTATGAATCCTGGGATTTAAGTACTTACATTATTGTAAGTCGCCATTGTGGTTATCTAAACAAATTTGAGAACACCTTGTGGTTTACCAGGAAACATGCGAATCAGTTGAGTAATTCAATGTTATGCCAGCATGTTGCCATGGTAGCTCAGTGGAAGAGCAACCGGCAAGAGACCGGGAGATCCGTGGATCAAATCCCGGCTATGGCAATGCATTTTTCAGTATGACTACCTATTCAACTCCTGTCCTACACACGGCTTGTGTGAAAAAAAAAAACAATTAAACCAATAGTTAGAGAAACTTATGTGAATGTGTATCAGATTAGGATAAACCTAAACAAAGTTTGAGAAATAGGTTGGGCTTTATAAGGTGTCTCAGCTGATACATGATACGCCCCAGTATTCAAGTAAATATTCTCGGAATTAAGTATCAACTTTTGGTGATTTCTGAGCGCTTCTATCAATTAGGGCTAGATCAGCTCATGATATCCACATTCCCCGTCAGTCCCTAGGGACGTGGCAGTACATCCCGTGCTTTAGCTTATTTGCCCTGAATTACACCTGTTCTCACTGGAGTTGCCGCTGTGTACATTACTGGGCTTTATGGCCGTTGTTTAACAATAGCGGGATGAGAGAATGGAATTAACATTTTTATGGATGAGCTGTCACCTGTTGATTAAGGGAACGCCATGATTATGAACAGTGAAATTAACAACGAAAGCTGTGAAATGGTTTTATAAGCAGACAATAATACACGTTTACTGCTGAAATGGATTTTTTTTTTTTCCAATCTTCACATTGTTTTAGTCGTGAAAGCGTAATTAAATCCCTTTCTAGTTGTGATTTTCTCCGCATAAACAAAATAATGGCTGCAGCACTCGTAAATCTGTTGATAAAATCAAAAGTGTCTACTGAAATTACTGCAGATTATAATGTACAACTTTTCTACAAAATGTTAATAGGACAGTTATAGAAGGCGTTGGAATGCCACTAGCAAAATATTATGTGTTTCATTCACATAACTTTCGCTAGCTGTTCCACAAACAAACTTAACTTACAAAAGATTTTATTTTTTTATTAAATGGCAATGCTCCTCTCTTTTGTGAGTACACAGCGGTAACAGTTGTCACAGTAGCTCAATGGTTAGAGCAACCGTACGGAGAGCGGGAGAACCGTGTTCAAATCCCGGCTGTGGTATTGAATTTTTCAAATGGTTCTAATCATACAAAAGATTATTCTTTTCTACCTCATGCCAATCGAGATAAACATTAGCATAAATGGTTTTATTACTTGCTTCCTTGTAAGTGAAAGGGAAATAAGGGAATACACTAAGCTAAAGCGATAGTCAACTCTTTTAAATGACGAATGAGAAATAATGAAACTTCGGTTTTATTTTACATTCCCGGGAGTAAAGAAAAGAGATAAAACAAAATTTGACTTCCCACTTCCGAAAACAAAACTAGTTTAAAATTAAAACAAATAACAAGAAATATCTCGGAAACGGTTAACCCTACAACAAAAATGTATATGACATAGATTGTGTATTTTAATTAGATCTACATTTATTGTGTAGTAAGCTTTTGTCTACCTCTTACAATTTTTGTAAGTTATACTAAAGTCATGAGAAATGAAGAGATCTTATGAGGCAATTCCCAGAAAATTCAAGTTATGCATTTCGATTGTCATTAAAATATCTTGATCAATGTTTAATCAAAATCGTTTGAGCCATTTTTGAGAAAATAAAAATGTTCGAAATGTTTTCCATGTAGAGGGTGCTGATACAAGGAGTAAGACGGAGCATTGGTGGAACGCGACGATGGGAGAAGTCGGAGAAATTCGCCCCGCACCGCTTTGTCCACCATAAATCCCACAAGTGGTCACCTGGGATCGAAACTGGGACGCCTTGGTGGGAGGTAAGTGATGATGATGATGATGGTGTTTAAGGGCGCTCAACTGCCGAGGTCATAAGCGCCCTTATGATTAAAACTTGGCAATAGCCAGTAAGAAAATACCAAACAAAAAAGTAAACACAAATATAAGAGCTAACACAGTTGAAACGGAAGTAACAGAAACGTCCAGCCCTCTAACCAGAGCTGGATATAAAACTCCATCTAAAATCAACACATTAAAACCAAAAGAGTTTAAAAAACCGTTATCACACTAAAACGTCAAGGTAAAAGAAAGTTTTGCTAAAAATTTAAAAACCCTGTCCACTGCTCTTGGGTCATCTGCCAGGACCTCAGCAAGAGAGGCCGGCATGCCCATAGATGACCGAATGTGTGCCAGGTGACCACACTCCAGCAACACATGACGAACTGTCTGTGCCTCCCCACAGAGCGCACAGACAGGAGCAGGTTCACGTTTAAAAAGGTAACTGTGAGTAAAAATACAGTGGCCAATTCTTAGCCGAGCTAGTACTACCTCCTCCCGGCGGAATAAACGAGAGGAGGTTACCCAGTTGACAGGGAGGTCCTTCACCTCTCGCAGCTTATTACCACGGAGAGCCGACCACTCCGCATGCCAAGTCGAAAAAACGGCTCTCCGTACAGCCACTCTAAAATCTTCTGCTGTTGAATGGGTAATCGTAACACTGGGCGCTGTGACTGCCGATTTCGCTGCCAAATCCGCCGTGTCATTCCCTGGCAAGCCAACGTGTCCAGGAATCCATGCGCACTCCACATTAAAACCACAAGCGTGCAAAATGTGGAGAACGTCCTGGATGCGCTGCACCAAAGGATGGTAATTGTACAGCTCACGAATGCTCTGAAGGGCACTAAGGGAATCACTAAGAATAAGGCAGTCACCTAATTTTCGACGTCGAATATACAGAAGGGCTTGATAAATAGCATATAGCTCGGCAGAATATATAGATGTGCAACTAGGCAAACCGTAAGTAGAAGTTGCGGTGCCAGTTACAAAGGCACATCCAACACCGTCGGGGCTCTTACTACCATCGGTGTAAATACAAATACGGCCACTGTATTTGGATAAAAATTCTAAAAAGCAACGACGAATACTATCAAGAGGCGTAACAGATTTCCCGTAGAGCGTCATCCCGAGATCGACATGGGAGGTAGCGCGTAACCAAGGGGGGTGTATATTCTCTCCCTTGGATAACAGCCGAGGAATGTCAACATGGTGCTGGCGTAGAAGCTCACGGAAACGAAAACCTGCTGGCCTGGGGCTCAGAGAGCGGAGGCAGTATCGCTCGTGCAGCTCAGGGGAGAAAAACGCGTGATAAGTTGGATGCCCAGGCATACACTTCAGCCCACAGCCATAATTAGCAAGCAGGACATCACGCCGACAACGCAGAGGAGGTTCTCCCGATTCGGCGTAGAGGCTAACAACTGGGCTCGTTGGAAAAGCTCCAACGGCCACACGGATGCCCTGGTTATGGACTGTGTCTAACCTTCTGAGCACTGAAGGTCGAGCTGAAGAATACACAATGCTGCCATAGTCCAACTTCGAACGAATCACAGCACGATAAAGACGGAGCAGTGCCGTCCGATCCGCACCTCAAGATTTGCCACTTAGTATCCGTAATAGATTTAGAGAACGGTCACACCGTGCTCTGAGCTGTGCTATTTGTGGTGCCCAACAAAGTTTCCGATCGAAGATCAAACCAAGGAATCTCGCCTCGTCTGCGAAAGGAAGTAAATCTGGCCCGAGTCGAAGAGACGGCGGCATATGCCACTTACGGCGCCAGAAGTTAACGCAGACTGTCTTCTCAGCGGAGAAACGAAAACCGTGTTTCGAGCTCCATGCATAGAGATTGTCCAAACACCGCTGGAGACGGCGTTCCAAAAACGGTGTACGCTGAGAAGTACAGAAGATGGCAAAGTCGTCCACGAATAAACAGGAAGAGACACCTTGAGGCACACATAGTGATATGGAATTTATCGCAATAGCAAATAGAGTCACGCTGAGTACCGAGCCCTGCGGCACTCCGTTCTCTTGAATAAAATGGTTAGAAAAAACCGAACCCACCCTCACTCGAAAAACGCGGTCCCGCATAAACTCCTGAATGACCAACGGTAGGCGTCCACGTATGTTCCAGTTGTGCAGAGAACGCAATATTCCCGCCCGCCAACACGTGTCGTAGGCCTTCTCGAGGTCAAAAAATATCCCAACTGTGGGGCTGTTCTTAAGAAACCCGTCCATAATCTGAGTTGACAGAGAGACAAGGTGGTCAGCAGTTGAACGTCGTCGTCGAAAGCCACACTGGATGTTCGTCAGAAGATTGTGGGATTCCAGCCACCACACCAACCGTCCATTGATCATGCGTTCCATCACCTTGCAAACGCAACTGGTGAGGGAAATAGGACGGTAACTGGAAGGAAGATGGCGGTCCTTTCCAGGTTTAAGAATGGGTATGATGGTGGCCTCCCGCCACTTGTCTGGAAAAATGCCATCAACCCAGACACGATTATAGACCTCGAGTAGGAAATCTTTGCCATCAGGAGAGAGATGTTGCAACATTTGGACGTGGATACCATCTGGGCCTGGTGCTGAGTGTCGTGAAGAGGAGAGTGCATTGTCTAGCTCTGCCAGGGTGAAAAGGCGATTATAATCCTCAAGGTTGCCAGAAAGAAACGAGAATTCTTGAGATTCCACCTGGTTCTTAACTGTAAGAAACTCAGGGGAATAGTTGCCTGAGCTAGACACCTGAGCGAAAGCACTGCCTAAAGTATTCGCCACGTCAAATGTATCAACAACAGCTCCGGTAGGTGTTTTGAGACCGGCGATGGGCATATGGTTCGGTTTCCCAGCCACACGTCTTAACTTATCCCATACGACAGAGGAAGGTGTATGTCGATTAAAGGAACCCACGAATTTATTCCATGACATCTTTTTGCTATCCTTAATAACCCGCCTAGAATGTGCACGCATCCGTTTATAGTGTATCAGGTTATCCAGTGTAGGAAAACGCTGGAAAACCCGTAGAGCTCGTCTGCGAGCGCGAATAGCATCCCGACAGTCAGCGGTCCACCAAGGTACCGGAAATCGACGGCTGTAGCCAGTCGAACGCGGAATGGATTGCTCAGCAGCAGAAAGAATGGTCCCTGTAAGATGTTCGACCAAGTGGTTCACAGAGTCGTGCTCTTCGTAGCTAAATTCAGCCAAGTGGGAGTACAGTTCCCAGCTGGCGTGGTCTAGGCGCCAACTAGGTAAACGGGTGGAACATACAACGGGTGTCAAGACACTAATACGACAAGGAAAGTGGTCACTAGAATGCAAATCCGAGATGATATTCCAGCATAAGGTGACTGCCAGCTGAGGGGAACAAATTGCAATGTCAATGTGTGAAAAACTATGAAATGCGTCAGATAGAAAGGTGGGCTCTCCGGTGTTCAAGAGAGCAAGATTCTGACTATCCAAGAAGTCTTTAAGTAGCGTACCTCTCGCACAAGCCCGAGGAGAGCCCCAAAGAGGGTGATGGGCATTCACGTCGCCTACCAATAAAAAGGGTGGTGGCAACTGCGAAATGAGGTGTTCTAAGTCGCTGTGCGAGAGGTCCGCAGATGGAGGCAAATAGATACTGCAAATGGTGAATGAAGCGGAGGGTAGCTTAATGCTGACAGCAACGGACTGGATTGCAGATTGTATGGGTACGGAGTTGGCAAAAATATCATCTCGAATAAGCATCATAGTGCCCCCATGTGCCGGGACACCGTCTTCCGGGGATAAATCACATCGTACGGAGGAGTACTGCCTGATGGTAACGGTGTCCTGTGGACGGAGCTTCGTCTCTTGTAAACATACAGCCAAGGGTTCATGCTGGCGCAGCAACAAGTCAAGCTCTGGTCGATGTGGTCGAATTCCGCGTATGTTCCAATGGAGGATAGCCATTGAGTATATTATGGGATAAGTTTCAAATCGAAAGACGCTTCTGCAGATTGGGATTAGCTGGTCGGTTCAATTTGTTCTTCTTTTCTTCTTAGGCGTTGGGCTAGTACTATTTTCAGGAGCACGATCCTGCCGTTTCCGCACTGTCCCTCTGGCAGTGGCGGCAGAATCCTCCTGGTCCATCTCCTCCACAAGGGAGGTCCCTTTTTCAAGAGCAGTTTTAGGTCCAAGTAGTTCGAACCGATTGGATGTGCTGATCGGCGAAGACGGCCGTCGCCGATTCACGCCCTCCTCCCCAGATGACCCTTCAGAGGAGGATACACGTGTGGAGTTGCGTGAACTTTTCTTACCTTTAGATGACTTGGTAATAGATTGCACATTCTCTTTCAAGAAGTCTTGTCGTACATACTTGGTCTTAAACTGTTTTTCCGGGGCAGAAGACGTCGTGAATTTACCAACTTTAGTTCCAGAGGTCGAGGCTTTCGGTGACAACTGTGCAGGACTATTCTGTAAGCTAGCGGATTTGGCAGATGTTGATACCAACTTGGGTGTAGGTGCCGAAGGCTTTGGTAGCGCTTGGGCTAAAATAACCTTTTCCGCAATTGTAGCCCCGTTCATATCGCCGGTCTGTGTTGCGATTTCCCGACGCGGTACCGGTTTAGCTGCAACTGAGCTATAGGTACCGGACCTCGGGGCAGAGGGTTGGCGGAGTCGCAGGAGCTTCCGGGCTTCCAAGAAGGACACCTTCTCTTTCACCCGTATCTCCTGGATCGCTCGTTCCTCTGCAAAACGGGGGCAGTCTCGGGAACTAGATGGGTGTTCCCCGTTACAGTTCACACACGATGGAGCTGAAGCACAAGCCCCATCGTGGGAGATGTCACCGCAGTGGACGCAGGTGGACTTGCCGGTACACAACTCACTAGTGTGACCAAAACGTTGGCATTTAAAGCACCTCAGCGGATTGGGTATATAAGGCCTAACTTCGATGGCTTCATACCCTGCTCTAATCTTTTGAGGCAGATCAACCCGATCAAAAGTAAGAAACAGGGTACGAGTAGGCAGGAATTCACCGTTGATCTTACGTTGTACCCGATAAACAGCTGAGACACCCTGAGTCGCTAGATTTTCTTGGATCTCCTCAATAGACAAACCGTCCAACGCGCGGGTTGTTACTACACCGCGGGAGGAGTTCAGCGACTTGTGCACCTCGACCTTCACTGGATAGCTGGCTAACATGGTGGCTTTGAGTATCCTTGCAGCTTGCGAGGCGGAGTTGGCTTCGACAAGAAGTGTACCATTGCGAGCTCGAACGCAGGATTTAACAGGACCAGCAATGGCATCGAGACCCTTTTGGATAGTAAAAGGGCTCACCGTCAGGAACTTCTTACCTTCCTCTGTCCTATGAATAACCAAGTAGCGAGGACCACATGACTCGACTACTTCCTTTCCAACGTGTTTATTAAGGGGTTTTAATTTTGGTGCCATAGAAAAAATGGTATAAATTCATCCCCCAGTGCTCCCCACCCACCACGGAGCCCAACGAGGGGTCACCCCACTGGGGTGACAGGGCTACACAGGGGATATAGCGGGCTCGCCGTCCCACTCACCCTGGAGTTCGGTGTAATACCTAGTCCTGGCCGATTGACTAGGGGTGGGTTAGTCTCTAGCCTCCCGTTTAGGCAAATCAGAAACCAAAGCGGTGTATTAGGCTGCGCACCCTCCCCAGTTACTGAAAGACAGAAGCCCAGGCTCAGGTACGCAACCCTCAACCAACCAGGATATTCCTCTTCACCGACACGGGTCTCCACGCACGGCCTACACGTGGGTGGGCATTTTGACCTTCTGGCTCCCTCACCACTCTGAGGTTGCCCACAGAGGGAGTCAAGGTGGCTCGGGACCCCGGGTGCGCCTAACCCGTACCTACCGTAGTAGGCCCCTGGGGGGTGGGAGGTAAGTGGTCTAACCACTCGGTCACGGCGCGGCCTGTGTGTGTGTGTGTGTGTCTGTCTGTGAACACGATTATTCAAAAATGAAAAGACGGTAAAGTACCAAATTTGAATTTAAGTTTAGTAGCTTCCAAGAATGCAACACGAAGATTATTCAAAAAAATTCCCCACCCCAAACAACCTTTTACTCGGAAAAAATTTCCAAAATTTGCATTTTCTCGTAAATGGCTTTAACGATTGATTAAAGTACCGTATATTAATGAAATGCATATCTTGAATTATCTGGGAATAGCGTATAATACCTCTTTATTTGGGGTGACTTTTGCTTAACTTGTAAGCCTTAAGGGATAAACGAAACATTACAACAAAAAATGTACATCTCGTTAAAATACACAATTTATGTCTCAAACGCATTTTTGTGGGCTAACCGTTTTCCTTGTTATTGCTCTCAATTTTAAACTACTTACATTTCACAAACGGTATGCCATCTTTAGTTCCATTTTTCTCTTGTTTTGCTCCTGAGTATGAAAAGAGAACCGAGCTTCAATTCTGGCACATAGCAACAATCTATCAAAATATTTGACTTTAGAATAGGTACTGTATTCCCTTATTTCCCTTCTAATAACAAGGAACAAAGTAATAAAGACATATCTGGTAATTTTTATGTCGATAAATATGATGAAGTTATAAATTTATAAGAATATCTGTTTGCAGAATAGATAAATGGAACACATCAGATGTTTTGTGTGTAGTTTTTGGAACAACGAATAGAGAAAGTACACAAGATTTGCAGAACTACAAATGAGGTTTGAGTAGATTCCTGACATTCGTACGCCACAGTTTGAAAAACAGTGTTCCACGCTTTAGCGCTCTTTTCTGTCTAACTGCAGAAGTTGAGTGAACACCATCTCCTCTCTAGCTGGTAAATATTTCAGAGCTCTACCTCTAAATCTGTAGAGGTAAAGTTAGCAATGCAACAAACGTGTTCCACGCCACTCTACCGCGAACCACTTCCCCGTAAGCAAATATTTACGACACAGGAGCCTAGGGGTTATAAAGGTAGTGACACTTCATTTTGTCCTTGTAAGTGGAGGTTTCCGAACTGGAGGCACTTTGTTTCAGTACCAGGTGTGATGATGCGCAACGCGCCATCTGTAAGACTGATAAAATCTGAAGTTTTGTTAGCGCTATTACGCTAAATGGAAATTTTCCCTTTCCCAATTTTTTCTTTCTCTACACGTACTATGTACATAGTGTATAGAGAAGGTATTGCACTCCACCCAAAAATTCGATACCGAGATTTCACCGGAAATATGTTTTAGGGTCCTCTGTATCCAAAATAAGCACTTTTAGAAAAATGTCCGTGTGTGTCCATGTGACAAACTTTGTATTTAAGTTTAGTATTTTCCAGGGATGCGACACTAAGATTCTGAGAAAAATCCCCCACCCTTTACATGGACCTTTTTTCGAAAATTATGATTTTCTTAAAGATTGCGCTAACGATTATGAGTAAAATATCGTATCTTAAATAAGTGAGCATAACGAGTGCGTTGGCTCAGGCTGTAACGTCTGTTATTCGCATTCAGAAGGTCCTGGATTCGAATCTCATGGACCGATCAATATGGCTGAAGTTTTTTCGTGGTTTCCCTCAGTCGCCAATGTAAATAGCGGATTGGATATTTAATACTACGAGTACAAATCACTAAAACAATACAAAAACTGAAAATATATGGAAATGGCGATTGTGCTACGATCTATCCAGAGATATTTTAAGTAGTAGACTGGACAACTTCCCTAACCAACCGCTTGTCGTAGAACTTAGCAGTATGGTATACGTGGATGTGGCCTAGAAGGGCTGGCTGAACTCTGTCATCAGAGCTCACTATAGGCGCCATTCTGACTACGGAAGGTTAAATCAGCGAGATTGTGACACCCATGAAATGGTACAGGGATAGTCCTGAGGCACTACTGTTCATCATATACCGTCAACGAGGTATATGCTCAGTTTCGTCGCGATATGACCTAGAAAACAGAGCGATGTAAAGTAGAATCCATAATAAATTAAGAAAACGTTTGTGTGAATTTACATTATTTTTCTACCCACTCGTCTAGATTATTCTTCCATCTGCTTGTTTTAACGAAATAAAATTTTATAAAAAAAAAAAAAAACATACACACAGAGAAATTAAAGCTACGAAAAATAAAATAGATAAAAAATAAAGAAAACGTATGAGTGAAATCACATTAATTTTTCTACTTATTCTTCTAAGATTATTCTACCATCTACTTGTTTTAACGGATAAACTTTCATAAACACACGCACACACAAACACACAGAAGTTGAAGGGACGAAAAATAAAATGAATAAAAAACAACGAAAACGTATATGTCAATTCACATTATTTTTCTACTCACTCTTTTACAGATTTTTCTTGCATCTACCTGTTTTAAGAAGATAAACTTTCATAAAGCACACACACACACATCTATTTGTGGTGAATGTCGAAGTTAAATCCTACCATTTAATACAAATAATAGTACCTAACACTCCAGTAACAGGGAATAACAAAACTTAACGTTGATCTTGCCTTATATGAAATCATATGTAATAAATGATTTTTATGAACACAAAGATTACAATTGATGATGGTGTTTAAGGGCGCTCAACTGCCGAGGTCATAAGCGCCCTTATGATTAAAACTTGGCAATAGCCAGTAAGAAAATACCAAACAAAAAAGTAAACACAAATAAAAGAGCTAACACAGTTGAAACGGAAGTAACAGAAACGTCCAGCCCTCTAACCAGAGCTGGATATAAAACTCCATCTAAAATCAACACATTAAAACCAAAAGAGTTTAAAAAACCGTTATCACACTAAAACGTCAAGGTAAAAGAAAGTTTTGCTAAAAATTTAAAAACCCTGTCCACTGCTCTTGGGTCATCTGCCAGGACCTCAGCAAGAGAGGCCGGCATGCCCATAGATGACCGAATGTGTGCCAGGTGACCACACTCCAGCAACACATGACGAACTGTCTGTGCCTCCCCACAGAGCGCACAGACAGGAGCAGGTTCATGTTTAAAAAGGTAACTGTGAGTAAAAATACAGTGGCCAATTCTTAGCCGAGCTAGTACTACCTCCTCCCGGCGGAATAAACGAGAGGAGGTTACCCAGTTGACAGGGAGGTCCTTCACCTCTCGCAGCTTATTACCACGGAGAGCCGACCACTCCGCATGCCAAGTCGAAAAAACGGCTCTCCGTACAGCCACTCTAAAATCTTCTGCTGTTGAATGGGTAATCGTAACACTGGGCGCTGTGACTGCCGATTTCGCTGCCAAATCCGCCGTGTCATTCCCTGGCAAGCCAACGTGTCCAGGAATCCATGCGCACTCCACATTAAAACCACAAGCGTGCAAAATGTGGAGAACGTCCTGGATGCGCTGCACCAAAGGATGGTAATTGTACAGCTCACGAATGCTCTGAAGGGCACTAAGGGAATCACTAAGAATAAGGCAGTCACCTAATTTTCGACGTCGAATATACAGAAGGGCTTGATAAATAGCATATAGCTCGGCAGAATATATAGATGTGCAACTAGGCAAACCGTAAGTAGAAGTTGCGGTGCCAGTTACAAAGGCACATCCAACACCGTCGGGGCTCTTACTACCATCGGTGTAAATACAAATACGGCCACTGTATTTGGATAAAAATTCTAAAAAGCAACGACGAATACTATCAAGAGGCGTAACAGATTTCCCGTAGAGCGTCATCCCGAGATCGACATGGGAGGTAGCGCGTAACCAAGGGGGGTGTATATTCTCTCCCTTGGATAACAGCCGAGGAATGTCAACATGGTGCTGGCGTAGAAGCTCACGGAAACGAAAACCTGCTGGCCTGGGGCTCAGAGAGCGGAGGCAGTATCGCTCGTGCAGCTCAGGGGAGAAAAACGCGTGATAAGTTGGATGCCCAGGCATACACTTCAGCCCACAGCCATAATTAGCAAGCAGGACATCACGCCGACAACGCAGAGGAGGTTCTCCCGATTCGGCGTAGAGGCTAACAACTGGGCTCGTTGGAAAAGCTCCAACGGCCACACGGATGCCCTGGTTATGGACTGTGTCTAATCTTCTGAGCACTGAAGGTCGAGCTGAAGAATACACAATGCTGCCATAGTCCAACTTCGAACGAATCACAGCACGATAAAGACGGAGCAATGTCGTCCGATCCGCACCCCAAGACTTGCCACTTAGTATCCGTAAAAGATTTAGAGAACGGTCACATCGTGCTCTAAGCTGTGCTATTTGTGGTGCCCAACAAAGTTTCCGATCGAAGATCAAACCAAGGAATCTCGCCTCGTCTGCGAAAG
The DNA here is from genome assembly GCA_030762935.1 of Hymenopus coronatus. Classification (NCBI taxonomy): domain Eukaryota; kingdom Metazoa; phylum Arthropoda; class Insecta; order Mantodea; family Hymenopodidae; genus Hymenopus; species Hymenopus coronatus. Next base: position 107,785,011 of record CM060890.1, read on the forward strand.
GAAGTAAATCTGGCCCGAGTCGAAGAGACGGCGGCATATGCCACTTACGGCGCCAGAAGTTAACGCAGACTGTCTTCTCAGCGGAGAAACGAAAACCGTGTTTCGAGCTCCATGCATAGAGATTGTCCAAACACCGCTGGAGACGGCGTTCCAAAAACGGTGTACGCTGAGAAGTACAGAAGATGGCAAAGTCGTCCACGAATAAACAGGAAGAGACACCTTGAGGCACACATAGTGATATGGAATTTATCGCAATAGCAAATAGAGTCACGCTGAGTACCGAGCCCTGCGGCACTCCGTTCTCTTGAATAAAATGGTTAGAAAAAACCGAACCCACCCTCACTCGAAAAACGCGGTCCCGCATAAACTCCTGAATGACCAACGGTAGGCGTCCACGTATGTTCCAGTTGTGCAGAGAACGCAATATTCCCGCCCGCCAACACGTGTCGTAGGCCTTCTCGAGGTCAAAAAATATCCCAACTGTGGGGCTGTTCTTAAGAAACCCGTCCATAATCTGAGTTGACAGAGAGACAAGGTGGTCAGCAGTTGAACGTCGTCGTCGAAAGCCACACTGGATGTTCGTCAGAAGATTGTGGGATTCCAGCCACCACACCAACCGTCCATTGATCATGCGTTCCATCACCTTGCAAACGCAACTGGTGAGGGAAATAGGACGGTAACTGGAAGGAAGATGGCGGTCCTTTCCAGGTTTAAGAATGGGTATGATGGTGGCCTCCCGCCACTTGTCTGGAAAAATGCCATCAACCCAGACACGATTATAGACCTCGAGTAGGAAATCTTTGCCATCAGGAGAGAGATGTTGCAACATTTGGACGTGGATACCATCTGGGCCTGGTGCTGAGTGTCGTGAAGAGGAGAGTGCATTGTCTAGCTCTGCCAGGGTGAAAAGGCGATTATAATCCTCAAGGTTGCCAGAAAGAAACGAGAATTCTTGAGATTCCACCTGGTTCTTAACTGTAAGAAACTCAGGGGAATAGTTGCCTGAGCTAGACACCTCAGCGAAAGCACTGCCTAAAGTATTCGCCACGTCAAATGTATCAACAACAGCTCCGGTAGGTGTTTTGAGACCGGCGATGGGCATATGGTTCGGTTTCCCAGCCACACGTCTTAACTTATCCCATACGACAGAGGAAGGTGTATGTCGATTAAAGGAACCCACGAATTTATTCCATGACATCTTTTTGCTATCCTTAATAACCCGCCTAGAATGTGCACGCATCCGTTTATAGTGTATCAGGTTATCCAGTGTAGGAAAACGCTGGAAAACCCGTAGAGCTCGTCTGCGAGCGCGAATAGCATCCCGACAGTCAGCGGTCCACCAAGGTACCGGAAATCGACGGCTGTAGCCAGTCGAACGCGGAATGGATTGCTCAGCAGCAGAAAGAATGGTCCTTGTAAGATGTTCGACCAAGTGGTTCACAGAGTCGTGCTCTTCGTAGCTAAATTCAGCCAAGTGGGAGTACAGTTCCCAGCTGGCGTGGTCTAGGCGCCAACTAGGTAAACGGGTGGAACATACAACGGGTGTCAAGACACTAATACGACAAGGAAAGTGGTCACTAGAATGCAAATCCGAGATGATATTCCAGCATAAGGTGACTGCCAGCTGAGGGGAACAAATTGCAATGTCAATGTGTGAAAAACTATGAAATGCGTCAGATAGAAAGGTGGGCTCTCCGGTGTTCAAGAGAGCAAGATTCTGACTATCCAAGAAGTCTTTAAGTAGCGTACCTCTCGCACAAGCCCGAGGAGAGCCCCAAAGAGGGTGATGGGCATTCACGTCGCCTACCAATAAAAAGGGTTGTGGCAACTGCGAAATGAGGTGTTCTAAGTCGCTGTGCGTGAGGTCCGCAGATGGAGGCAAATAGATACTGCAAATGGTGAATGAAGCGGAGGGTAGCTTAATGCTGACAGCAACGGACTGGATTGCAGATTGTATGGGTACGGAGTTGGCAAAAATATCATCTCGAATAAGCATCATAGTGCCCCCATGTGCCGGGACACCGTCCTCCGGGGATAAATCACATCGTACGGAGGAGTACTGCCTGATGGTAACGGTGTCCTGTGGACGGAGCTTCGTCTCTTGTAAACATACAGCCAAGGGTTCATGCTGGCGCAGCAACAAGTCAAGCTCTGGTCGATGTGGTCGAATTCCGCGTATGTTCCAATGGAGGATAGCCATTGAGTATATTATGGGATAAGTTTCAAATCGAAAGACGCTTCTGCAGATTGGGATTAGCTGGTCGGTTCAATTTGTTCTTCTTAGGCGTTGGGCTAGTACTATTTTCAGGAGCACGATCCTGCCGTTTCCGCACTGTCCCTCTGGCAGTGGCGGCAGAATCCTCCTGGTCCATCTCCTCCACAAGGGAGGTCCCTTTTTCAAGAGCAGTTTTAGGTCCAAGTAGTTCGAACCGATTGGATGTGCTGATCGGCGAAGACGGCCGTCGCCGATTCACGCCCTCCTCCCCAGATGACCCTTCAGAGGAGGATACACGTGTGGAGTTGCGTGAACTTTTCTTACCTTTAGATGACTTGGTAATAGATTGCACATTCTCTTTCAAGAAGTCTTGTCGTACATACTTGGTCTTAAACTGTTTTTCCGGGGCAGAAGACGTCGTGAATTTACCAACTTTAGTTCCAGAGGTCGAGGCTTTCGGTGACAACTGTGCAGGACTATTCTGTAAGCTAGCGGATTTGGCAGATGTTGATACCAACTTGGGTGTAGGTGCCGAAGGCTTTGGTAGCGCTTGGGCTAAAATAACCTTTTCCGCAATTGTAGCCCCGTTCATATCGCCGGTCTGTGTTGCGATTTCCCGACGCGGTACCGGTTTAGCTGCAACTGAGCTATAGGTACCGGACCTCGGGGCAGAGGGTTGGCGGAGTCGCAGGAGCTTCCGGGCTTCCAAGAAGGACACCTTCTCTTTCACCCGTATCTCCTGGATCGCTCGTTCCTCTGCAAAACGGGGGCAGTCTCGGGAACTAGATGGGTGTTCCCCGTTACAGTTCACACACGATGGAGCTGAAGCACAAGCCCCATCGTGGGAGATGTCACCGCAGTGGACGCAGGTGGACTTGCCGGTACACAACTCACTAGTGTGACCAAAACGTTGGCATTTAAAGCACCTCAGCGGATTGGGTATATAAGGCCTAACTTCGATGGCTTCATACCCTGCTCTAATCCTTTGAGGCAGATCAACCCGATCAAAAGTAAGAAACAGGGTACGAGTAGGCAGGAATTCACCGTTGATCTTACGTTGTACCCGATAAACAGCTGAGACACCCTGAGTCGCTAGATTTTCTTGGATCTCCTCAATAGACAAACCGTCCAACGCGCGGGTTGTTACTACACCGCGGGAGGACTTCAGCGACTTGTGCACCTCGACCTTCACTGGATAGCTGGCTAACATGGTGGCTTTGAGTATCCTTGCAGCTTGCGAGGCGGAGTTGGCTTCGACAAGAAGTGTACCATTGCGAGCTCGAACGCAGGATTTAACAGGACCAGCAATGGCATCGAGACCCTTTTGGATAGTAAAAGGGCTCACCGTCAGGAACTTCTTACCTTCCTCTGTCCTATGAATAACCAAGTAGCGAGGACCACATGACTCGACTACTTCCTTTCCAACGTCTTTATTTGAAATCAGGGGTTTAAGTTTTGGTGCCATAAAAAAAATTGTATAAATTCATCCCCCAGTGCTCCCCACCCACCACGGAGCCCAACGAGGGGTCACCCCACTGGGGTGACAGGGCTACACAGGGGATATAGCGGGCTCGCCGTCCCACTCACCCTGGAGTTCGGTGTAATACCTAGTCCTGGCCGATTGACTAGGGGTGGGTTAGTCCCTAGCCTCCCGTTTAGGCAAATCAGAAACCAAAGCGGTGTATTAGGCTGCGCACCCTCCCCAGTTACTGAAAGACAGAAGCCCAGGCTCAGGTACGCAACCCTCAACCAACCAGGATATTCCTCTTCACCGACACGGGTCTCCACGCACGGCCTACACGTGGGTGGGCATTTTGACCTTCTGGCTCCCTCACCACTCTGAGGTTGCCCACAGAGGGAGTCAAGGTGGCTCGGGACCCCGGGTGCGCCTAACCCGTACCTACCGTAGTAGGCCCCTGGGGGGAGATTACAATTGCACAGAAAATGTTTACAACTCTTTGAGCTATGTTCTTATCACAGATTATCTCCTTACTTCATGCTTCTGTTTGTTCCATTTATATGCCGCTTTAAAATATGGATCATACTGTTTGTTTTGCCTTTAGAACAATAATTGTTCATAGTAATCTATAATGGGGTAGATAGGGCATTATCTTGGCTGCAGAAAAACTTTCATCCCAGCCGAGAATCGAAACCGGGACCACATGCACAGCAGCGTATGTGTCTTACATACATTGTAGTAAGATATCTCTACTATTTATGAATTATACAAAGGTCATTGAGGAATAGGAGGTCTCCACAGGTTGTTCACAGAACATTCAAGACCAAAACGTTATATTTCATGAACATATATTAAACATGTAATATTTTACGCGAAATGGTTAAAGAAATTGTTGACAGTCAAAACTTTCAAATACAAAGAATAGTTTGGGATGAGGGGTCTTGTTTAAAGTCCTCTATTCCTATCCATGTCAGATGCTCACATAAATACAAAGTTTGATATTGAACCAACTTCTTGTTTTTGAGTTGTGTTATTTACAGGTGTGCAATAATTATGTGCCATAACGAGATTTACATTTTCTCCGCAGTATGATTTCCTCTGTCTTATTCAAAGGCCTCCAGAGGATATTCCCAGAAAATTCAAATTAAACATTTTATTACACACACACACACATATACACAATGTTATATTAACTCCCTTTAACATCTCTTTTCTGCAAACACACACACATATTCACTATCACAAGCTTATTTCCAGACTCTGTGGTGGATGGGAATAGGGAATTATTCCGGTTAAAGAAAATGTTATTATTACCAGCCGGGAATTGAACACGAGACCTCCGGGTGAGATGTCAGCTCGCTGACCACTTGACTACGGAGGCAGTCTAAATCAAAACTGTTAGAGAAGATAGAAAATTTGTACAAAAGTTCCTTGTAAGCATTTCAAAAATTTTGATTTCCTTAAAAATGGCTCTAACGATTTTGATTAAAATCTCATATATTTACTTGACAATAAAATGTATATCTTGAATATTCTGGGAATAGACTCTGAAGACTACTTTATTCTGGATGCATTTTATGGATTTTTGGATAACTGCTAAACCGTAAGAGATGGACAAAAACTTACTACACAGAAAATATAGAGCACATTAAAACACACAATTTATGTTATATACTTTTTTTTCGTGGAGTTGATCGTTTTTAACATATTCCTTGTTTTTGGTTTCAGCTGTGAAAAACATACTTTTCTCATACAGGCATTTGTCAACTCCTGTCCATACAAACAAAGGAGGATCAGTCACATAGCAACCAGCTTTTGACTATCACTTTAACCTATGGTATACTCCCTTATTTCACTCCTACTTACAAGGAAGCAAGTAATAAGACTAGTTTGCTAATGTTTTCTCAATTAGCATGAAGTAAATAGAAGCCTAAGCTTTTTAACAATATTTTTTTGCAGAGATGTAGAGAAAAACATGTGAATGGAACGCATCAGATTTTTGTTTTGTTTTGTGTTTTGTTGAGTTATCTTCTCTAACTACTAGTATATTGTACATATGTGCTAGAGAAAGTAAAATGAATATCGGGAACACTCTTTCAGCCCTTATATACATACCACTGCTGTTAATTAACAATTTGATGTCATTAAAGTATAGGGTTACATTACGCTGCCTCGTCTTGTTACGTTCCTTGCACGAAGTGACACAATCGATTTTACGCGCACGGAGACGGTTCAGCTGCACAGAAATGAATGAAAACGTGGAGCTTGTAGGCTGTGCCTTAGATGTGCAAGCATGGTGTACTACAGCTCAGCAAGGAGAGTTTGTCGGTCCTAGTTAAGGCCCTTTGGGCCGGGGGACGTGGCGCATGAATGTTGAATGTTGCTTCCGGCGGGTCACGAGCCGACTGTTCTCTGTCGACAAGGGAAAGGATTTCTACTGTCCAACTCCATTCAACGAATTCTCTCCCCTCGCAGTACCTACTACCTGTTTGCAACCTTAAATAACAGAGATCAATGCTTCAACGCAGCTTTCAGTAACTAACTTATAATGCTCATGTTTATAATGCCCTCCTGAGCCCAAATTCTTCGAAGTCATTTTAACTACAGTACATCTAACGATTCTTTACCGAAATTTCACTGACATGTTCTTTTTTCCTTCTTTACCATAAAAACTTAAAATAATAAAAACAACAACAAAGTAATACTAATGATAACAATAAAAATTTACAAAGGAATATATATTGAAAGCAATCATGTTTATCTAGATTGAATGCGTAGAATAATACGTTTTTAAAGAGCAGTTTCTTACAGAATAGGTAGAGAAAACAGCATGTGAATCACATAACATTTTTCTGATTGTATTCGGCTTAACCTCCCGTAATTGTAGGACTGACACCCCTCTAGGACTTACAAGCCAAGGGTCAGAAGTCAGTCGGGGAGCCAACGACAGGAAACCATAGAATGGAAAACCTGTTACGAGGTGTCGACCAGTAACAAGGCATGAACATAAAGAAGCGGATAATATGAAATGTAAGCGAAATTGGTGATAGGAAAAGTGATGATGGAACTGGTGGAATAAGTGGCGGGGAAAACCGGAGGATCCGGAGAAAACCGCCCAGACGCCCCTTCGTCTACCACAAACCCCACATGCAGGCGCTTGGGATCGCACCGGGCCCTCTAGATCGGAGGCTTGCGATCTAACCGCCGTACTTTAGTAAATATTTATAACAAAATTTCAGTCAAGTTGGATAAATAATTTCAGAACTATACATTATTTTATGAATTTTATAATTTAAAAACAAAGAAAGGAATAAAAGAATACACTAGGTTAAAGCGATAGTTAACACCTTTAAAATCTGGTCGCTAAGTGATTGGTTTTATTCTTTTTTGACCTGGATCAAGAAAAACAAATAACGACATCCCATTCGAAGAAAGTATAAGTATCTTAAAATTTAAACCAACAACAAGAAATATCTCGGGATTTGTTAACATCACACTGATGTTTGACATAAATTCTGTCTTTTACGATATATACATTTTTTGTGCAGTAAGCTTTTGTCTATCTCTTTAATTTCCTAGTTGTGTAAAAGTCATTCTCAATGAAGAGGGCTTCAGAAGTTATTTCTAGAAAATTCAAGATATATTATTTACTGGTCATCTAAATAGATTTATGACAAACATCTACATCCAAAATTCTTGTTAATCCAACACTGAAGTCACGATCTTCCCTTTCGATTTAAACTTTTAAAAGAAATTATCAATTTTTGTTCCTAAAAGAGGATTTTTGTCAAATTACCAGGCATTAGAAAGAAGATATTAACTAATAAATGAAATTATTCATCCTAATGACGAAACTATACTTCATTTTTAAGAAAACTGGTAATTTCCATGTAAATGGTGGTTTGGTGTAGGTGGATATTTCTAAAACTTTTCGCGTAGTATCCTTGGAAAATACTGAGCTTAAATACAAGGTTGGTACTTAACTGACTTTTCTTTTTCGAGTTATGATGTGCGCACACATACGACATTTTTAAGCATTTTTTTTTTTGATTCAGGGCTTCTGAAAATATATTTTTGGTGAAATCTCAAAATTTATAGTCTAATAACTTCTATGTCTGCTATGCACATTGTACGTGATAGAGAAAGTAAAAATCCTTATACTCCTAGTGTTTTTGATACTTAAATGAATATGCACTGGTTCAAAATCAACAGCCGTAGGGGCGTAAACAGATAAATTTGTAACACATCAGTGCCTTAACAATGACTGGTAGCTTTCAATGAGTTATACTTTACCTACTATGTACAAAATTAGCAAATTACGCAATTTACGCAGAAGGCTTCATTGGAAGTACAGTCTAGGCTAAAATCGGAGTGGGGTATGGAACAATACATGAACTCATTAGAGAGGAGCTCGCGTGGATTAGACTAGGAGCATGGCGGATGATAAAAATTATTGACGAGAATAGTATGAGAATCTGTCCCATTTGCGAGGAGGAAGAGTCGTGGACGCATATCTTGGAAGATGTAGGGGTACGGAGGAATAGAGGGAAAAGTATGGAGAGTTAGAAACATGTTAGTCGCTTATTTATAATATGATGGTGCAAATTTAAGATTACACACTCATATATCATATAGCTGTAGTTGGACTTCCAAATTCTGAATTCGGTACACAAAAACCAATTGAAAATAGTTCTGACTTAGGAGCGAAATCCGAATTTGGAACTATATGAGTGAGTAATGTTAAATTTGCATCTCATATTACAAACAATACAATAAACTCACCTTAAACAAGGTTTTAAAAGCAATTAAAACAATTGTTGAATGCTACTGGCAGGCACGAAAGACACGCTAGGTAAATATCTTCTTACGGCAAGACAGCTGAGATCTGAGAAGGCTCATAATAGGGAAGAGGATGGGGAGCATAAGAAGAGTTAAACAAAAGTGATTATAATGATTTACATATACTTTATGTCATACTTTTCGGTCATTATTTTGTTGTGGTTTTCTTATTGTCTGTATATATTTCTCTAAAATGTATTTGTCTACTTAAAAGGGTACATTAATGCATCTGAATATGGTTTATTTTGTATATTTTAACATCTTTGTCCTATTATTTTCGCGTTTACTCTTTTAATTTTTTGTTCCTAAATATTATGTATTGCAAAAGCACAGACGATCTATTTACCCTTACGGTTAATGACGATCAATGTACGCACAATGGTATTTCAATAAATACACTTATTCATTCACTATGCACATTGTGTACCTAGAATAATAATAATAATAATAATAATAATAATAATGGACCGTGCACCTGACGGCCAAGTTTTATAGCAAACTTACAGTAGAAAAACTAGAGAAAGTCATTTGAATGGAACACATCATATTTTTCAAAATTACTGGCTAGTATTATTATTATTATTATTATTATTATTATTATGTCTGCCCTAATATAAATTGTATGGTTAATCGCTCTGGTACAACATATAATTGTAGATACGGAGTAGGAAGCAGTTTGATGAAGTAAATATGACATGTGTGTTACGTGCTGCAGATGACAAGTGAGTGATTAAACCTGCACACAGCCAATAATTGGAAGTGGGGAGAGAAATGCTAGATAAGCCCTAGCTGAGAGTTGCTTTCAGGTGCCGCTTTCAGATGATATTGCCTATTGAACAGGCTTCGTCTGTTACGATATTTGTACTCCCGATCTCGTCTGTTCGTAACAGCATCGCGCCGAGACTTCTGGTGCTTAATAAAGAGGAGAGAGAAAAAACCGGAGAAAAATTTTAATTATATTTTCCACTCCTGGAAGGGTAATTGGAACCCTATTAGTTTTAAAAGGAACTAATGAGTTTTACATGCCAAGGGTTAAACGGACCACATACTCTGGCTATTCGATTTACTTATCTCTTTAGTGCAGTTAAATTCTAAACGAAGTGTTTTCACTTACAGAATATTTGGGCAACTTAGTGCAGAGCAAGTGATTACGAAATGTTAAAAGTAAGAGAGATTGTCAGAGTTGAAATATTATTCCAGCAATGCTACATTGGTGCATGATACTTAATTTTCACAAACATAAATAATAATAATAATAATAATAATAATAATAATAGCCAGTAATTTTGAAAAATATGATGTGTTCCATTCAAATGACTTTCTCTAGTTTTTCTACTGTAAGTTTGCTATAAAACTTGGCCGTCAGGTGCACGGTCCATCGCCCGGTCACACATCAGTGGACGTCAAATAAAGTCTTAAATCACATTAACATTTACCATAGTAAACACAAAACATATCTTATCACAAGAATCTATCCATTTATTGCGCACCATACCCGGTGTTTTGATCATGCAAGAGAGTTTCATAAGTTTGTCTAAAGCAGAATATCGGTTGAGTTGTGATGACACATGACCATGTAAATGATACCATGCTTCGTCGCTGAATAGTATTAATCGTAGATCGATTGTTCCATCATTAAATATCCTCAAAATCCAATTACAGAAATGTACCAGATTCTGGTGTTCACATACTATTAATTCCTGGACAACAGTAACCCTTTATGCTTTGAGTTTTAAAACTTTTGTTGCTTTCCTGCTGAGCTTTCTTAATGTCAGTTTCTTGTTCAAGGCGCCTAAGAGATTTTCGAGATGACCGTTCTAACCTTTCTCCAATTTCGTCTAATTTCTGCTCCGCAAGCGCACATTATGTTTATCCTTCTTTTTCTATCACCAATTGATTCCGTCTCCCTAAATGTATTTACAAGCAAACGAACAGCCTCTCTACTCGGAATACGCACGCCAGGAGATTTAGTTTCAAATTGCCTTACAATTTCGCTAAAGATGATGCAAACATGTACGTGTCGTACCTTTGTGGTACTGATTACTGCAATTTGAAAACACAAGCAAAACTAAACACTTCTAAACATCCCTAATGCTATTTTATGTGTGAACTAGACTAAAACAGAAGACTGACGCACGTGTGACGACAGAACGAATTTAGGATGCGAGCGCAGGGAAAGGCAGTGAAGCTCACTCGGGCCTTGCTGCTGGCGGCCAAATTTTGTATCAAACGTACTGTACACAAAAAAAAAAAAAAAAAAAAAAAAAAAAAAAAAAAAAAAACTATGTTACAAAAGAATCTTATTTTATGTACATCTTGCTAATCAAGATAAACATTACCAGAATTTGGGTTATTACTTGGTTTTGGTAAGCAGAAAGGAAATCAGGCAATGTACACGCTAAAGTGATAGTCAAATCTTTTAAAAAGCCGTACTGTGTTGTATCCGGTCATCTAACAGCGTAGAAAGGAATTAAATTAAACGCGTTACTTGAGTAAATTATATGGGAATAAATATTATAACCCTCCAGAACGCCAAGAATATTCGGAGCTAGGCACATTCCTGTGGAATAGCAGTAAACCGGACACAATAGCGAAGGGAGTACCGAACCTTAGTTGTTTTCAAAGCATTTTACCTGAGAAAGGGATGCGAACACAAAGTCTGTCAATCGTTCTAAACACTTGAAGATGTATTACATAAAACACAGAGAATTGAGCATTTGCATGCTCTGTTGATCAAGACGTGCGAATATAACGAATGGAATTAGAGGTTAGTAATTTTACTGCTCAGGATGGATGAAGCCACATCAAAGAGCTTCCGGATTGAGATGACAAAACATAAATTAAGTCCATGCCGTAGCGTTCTTTTCGCCTTTCTGCCAACTTCACATTCTGCCAACAGCTGTTCAGTTGAAACTACTACGCTTCAAATTCCTTCCAGAATGATTACGAAAAGAATACCCATGACTAACGTTGGCGTTAAAGACGACACCGCTAGTGGTATCTGCTTGTCTTTCAAAGTGACTTTCTAACATATGGACATCTTCCACTGGGCGAACTACAACATCAAAGCAATTATGAGACGTCCTTGCAAACGATCCAAAACACAAACTTTTGGAGGGGTTGCATATTTAACGTTTATTTAATATTTCAAAATTTAGGTCATATCGCTATGGTTGCCTGCAAGTTATTTTGTAACACATGATGCGGAGTGTTGGCAAGTGACCTTAGTTGCGTATTCACATTCTTGTAACACCTAACGTGTCTTCTAGGGAACACTTTTCACCCTCCACCGACGCGAGTAGTCGAAGTCGTTAAGTTATAGACTCGTGAGGTTGAAATCCTGCCAATTAGGTCACGTTTGAAGGCCAATTTGTGTGTTTAAAAAAATCCTGCCGCACCGTCCATCCTGAGTGAGTTTTGTCCCAGATTTTCCTCAGGCTCCATAACTGGTATCTGCCGGGGAGGTATCCTAAAGTGAGGCTGGAACGCTTCTTTCCCAAATTTCATTAATATTTCGTTTCCTGTATCTACAGAGTCCACTGCCTGTGTTTCCGCATACAGTGACAAAGAACGTTAAACACTACTTAAAAAAATCATTTGTTCCATTCACATGACTTTCTCTACTTATTCTGCAACAAACTATTCTTACAAAAGATTACTGTTCTACTTCATTCTAATCAAAATAACGGTTAGTTTTATTTCTTTGTTCCCCGTAAGTAGAAGGTAAATTAAGATATACTCTAGGCTAAACTAATAGTCAATTCTTTTAAAAATGATTGCTATGTGACTGAAATTCGATTCACATTAAATTGTCAAGAAAAAGAAGCAAAAGTAACAGGAATGAACAATTCCTGTTTAAGAAAGTATCAATTTTGAAATTGAAACAATGAATATCTCATAAATGCTAAAACGCCACAAATAAAAAATGTATAGTATATAAATTCTGTAATCTAATTAGATCTACATTTCTTTTTTGTAGTAACTCTGTTGTGTCTCTCTTCCAGTTTAGTAGTTATATAAAGATTGAAGAGGCCTTCAGACCTAGTAAACAGCTTCAATACATGGTATATTTTGAAAATTTTCGTGTCACATCCTTGGAAGATGCTTAACTTAAATAGCAAGTTTGTTATTTAATCGAGTTTTTGTTTTTTAGTTATATTGTGCACGGACACACACACATATAAACACGGGCGCCTCTCTTCTAATTTTTTATAAGAGGACCTAATATTTCCAGTGAAATTTGGCAACAAATTTTTCAGTGGCATAAAATACCTTCTCTACCTACTAAGTAGAGACAGATTCCTCGCCCTATTCATTTCTCGCCCATATGACCTTACTTTTAACTGTTTGTTACAGTAGTTTTAAACTTTATGAACATTATTCGCTTTTAAATAATAATTAATAATAATAATAATAATAATATGGGAATTAAAATCCTTTAAGATGCAGTATCTATAATATTTAATCCATTTAAATGCATAGCTACCCAAAACAATTCTGTTTTAATTGTATATTCTACTTCTGGACGTCAGACATCAGTGTGTTTCTGATGGCCCCTTTTCCTAAACGCTGGGAATAGTATTGATGCTAGCGTACTCAGGTGCAACGGGCCAGCGTACCTGACGGTGCATTAGATGAAATAATTAATTTGGGTAGTAAATTGGGAAGCAAACCTACGCGCCCCAATTACTACAGAACCTTCCTGAAATTAACCACTAATGAGGGACGACGTCCTGAGAAAAATTCCTTACACTCAGAGTAAACTGCCTACCAGAGAGCTAACCCATACAGCACAGTTCAAGGACGTACGAGGGCTTTACCCGACCTAACAAAGAAAGCACAAAAATTTTGGGGAAAACATTTTTATTTCTCTACATAGTCTCTATTCAGCTCGATATACTTTTCCCAGATGTTCAATAGCTTCGATACCCTGTTTATAGTGAGAACTATCGACTGTAGGCTCAAGTTCTTCATTGTTGGCAAATCTACCACCAAGTCATTTCTTCAAGTTTGGAAACAGAAAATAATCAGATGGGGCTAAATCTGGGGGATAGGGTGCATCAGGAAGCACTTCGAACTTTAGCTAATTGATTTTGGCCACAGCGATAATGGACGTGTAAACTGGTGCATTTTCTTGATGAAACAAAACTCTTTTTTCGCTAAATGCGGCCGTTTTTGCTCGACTTGCTGTAACAAGTTCGCACAATATTCGACATTGATTACTTTTCTTTTTTTGAGATAATCAATGAAAATTATCCCGCGTATGTTCTAGAAAACTGACGCAATGACCATGCCTACGCAATGACCATGCCTACAGATGGACGTGTCTTCGCCTTCTTTGGAGCCGATACTCCCCTTCCATTCCACTGTTTTGAGTGTTCCTTCATCTCAGGTGTGAAATGATTTACCGAAGCTTCATCCATTGTTATGAATCGAAGCAAAAGCTCAGTGTTATTGCAGCGAAACATTGCCAAACGCTCGACTGAAACACCATCGCGACGCTGTTTTTGTTATTTTGTGAGCACCTTACACACACCTTTCTCATATCCAAATTTTCAGTTAGTATACGATGTCCAAAACTTTTTAATATTCCTACAATCTCTGCTAGCTTAGGCACATTCAATTGACAGTCATACGAGCATATTTTGTGGATTTTCTTTACAATTTCTGGACTGGTAACCTCATTTTGTCGACCACTACGATGTTCGTCCTGGCAGCTTTTCGGGGCGCGCTTTAACTCATGTTGTAAAAAAAGAAGCAGACTCTCCCAAATTAGAATCTAGTTCAGCTTTAATATTAGAGTAAGACCTTTCAAATGAAAGTATTGTGTCCCATAACAACGACCAGCTTTATCCATGTTTACAAATTCACTGAGAACATTCACTAATATGCTCTCAGCGAATTTGTAAACATGGATAAACCTGGCCATTTTTATGGAATACAATACTTTCATTTGAAAGTTCTTACTCTTTTACATTGCTTAACAAATGTTAAGCAATGTAAAATCGTCAAACTTTAAACTTAAGTTTTCTAAGGTTGGTACCTTTTACTATTGTTGTTTGAAACAACAATCGTTATCTATGCGTCAGGTCGGGTAGTGTATAGATCGTGGTCTTTACTTGTCCGAATATTTGCTGCAATTATTTTTTAAGGAATTAGAAGATATCTCTCTAAAGCTGAAGAAAACCACGGAAACGACTGGTAATGAGGCAAGCAACACAAAACAATAAAGTTTAATAGCCGCATAGAGCAGTAGCGAGGCCTGTGTGACTGTACTAACAAAACGAAATGGCAGTAACGCTTTCCAAATGGTCATGAGCGCTGTGGTTGCGTACATCACGCAAGCAATGCATTAGCGCTGAGCCCACTGCAAACACATATCGTTACGACCATTTTAATGGACTCGTGAGTGGGGGCTCGTGATAAAGATCATATACGATGTCTGCCCAGTGATTATTTCAATTTTTTGTTAACCTTCAAGCTTTCATTTTCTAGTTAACTCCTTTTAATTTCACTCATATTATATAGATAAATACTGCAATGTTCTGCTACTGTGTAAACAAATGGTATATATTGAAACAGATATTGAGTTTCTGTCAATTTTAAACAATCTGATGTGCCCCATTCACATCACTTTTTCTACCTGTTCTGCAAACAAACTATTGCTACAAATTTTATTCTTTAATCATACAACATACTAATTGAATTTAGTATTAGCAGAAACCCAGTTATTACTAGTTTCTTGAGGGAAATAATGGAATACGCTAGGCTAAAGCGACAGTCGATTTTTTTTTAAAATCTGGTCTCAATGGGTACAACTGAAATAAAGTTCTCTTTGCATGACCAGGAATTAAACAAAAAAAGGTTGAAACTAATGACGACTCTCGTTTGAGATATGTTTATTTTAAAATTGAAATAAATAACAAGGAATATCTCAGAAATTGTTAACTATATTAACATAAACTGTGCATTTTAAGAAAATCCCATTTTTTTTAATTTTTTTTTTTAATATTAACATTTCCCCTATCTCTTCCGGTT
This sequence comes from Hymenopus coronatus, assembly GCA_030762935.1. NCBI lineage: Eukaryota > Metazoa > Arthropoda > Insecta > Mantodea > Hymenopodidae > Hymenopus > Hymenopus coronatus. The sequence continues at coordinate 107,800,562 of CM060890.1, forward strand.
TACTATTTATGCAAAGTGAATGACAGGTCTTTGGAGGCTATTTCCAGAAAATTCAAGACATACATTTTATTTGCCGTGTAAATATCTTTAATATATAACATTTAAATTAAAAGCGTTAGACATTTTGAAAAAAATAAAATTTTCCACGTAAAGTGTAGTTTGTGAAGGGGGATTTTCTTGAAAATCTTTAGGTCGCATCCTTGGAAGTTACTAAACTTAAATACCAAGTTTGATAGGTATTTTATCACTTTTAGTTTTTGAGTTATGCTGTACACACGGACCTTTTTCTAAAAAAAATATTTTTTTTTATTCAGGGGTTTTCCGGCGATACTTTGGTATCTAAGTGTATACGATAAAACCAGTGAAAAATGTATAGGTGAATAAAATGGAAGGTGTTAAGGGAATTAAAGCGGGAAAATCAGTCCGTTATTTCAAATATTATTGATGTTAACGGCCAATGTTCTTTCCATACATCACTAGGAAGGGAAACTAAATACAGGCTTACAAATACATGCTTATCCTTTTTGTTTTTATTATTAATTTTTCATTTATATACTCCCATTCTTTAACTACTATGGTTACATCGGGGACTTAAAAACAACTGCTGGTGTTCTGCTCGCAGGAAATTGAATCCTGGACCTCTGGGCTGAGAAGTAAGAATGCTGATCATTCTACCTCAAAGGCAGTCCATCCTCTAATATTAAAAGAAAATTATTGAGATATTTTGAGATTTCCAGATTCTTGTCCTCTTCGCGAAATTACCTCTTAGTAAGAAACTGAAACTGCATTTTCTATGAATGGTTTTTGCTCTTTGTGCTATGAAGTGTGTGCCACAGATTCTGTCTAATTTTCTATTATCCTAAAAAAAAATAAAAAAACCAAATGCCATGATAATTGTCATATCCACTATTTAATAAGTACATAATTCACCTAATAGTTTGACATCCATGAGTTTAATCCAATTTAAAGAAATAATTCGCACACATTGTTTTTAATAAAAAAGAAAAGGCTAAAAAGCGCGATGAAGTACGAGATGGAACGAAACAAAAAATATACACTAAACACATTTAAAATATATCCTCAAAAATAAATGTATACCTAATTCCTGCATCACATTACCTTTAGCGCATTCTATTCCAAATTAATCTGCAGAAAACGTGCACAGATAACAAAAGAGGAGGTTAAAAGCCCCATCCTGCCAAAGTTTCGTATGCTATACTGATGGCCCATTACTTCATAAACTATTTAAAAAATTATACAACTGTTAACGGGGAATAGATGCATGTTTTATAAGTTCACTGCTTCACTTTTTCCATTATTTACCCATTAACAATTCCTATTAATGGAATCTCCAATTTATAATGCTGTAGAAAAAACCGAAAATGTCAGGTTTTTTTTTTTATATATAACTTCCGTCATTGATCTCCCCTAGTACTTCTGCTGTGTTAATTATGTTTGCTTCAGTTCAGCAACAAATGTAAATATTTGTCTACTCATCAGTTTGAGATGCACAACTCGGCAAAGAGACCAGACGTTTCAACCTTGAGCGACAGAGCTCTCTTTTGCGAGTTATTTGTAAACTAGAACAGCGAAATACTAGTAATGGAACATTCTGAAGGCATATTTGTCGTGATATGAAAGGTTACGTGATTAATTATTCGCAACTGTAATTACTCAGATACATAATTGGAAAAATTAAACTTAATGATAAATGACTTACAAATCTAGTAATGAAAACGGAACAAAACAGTTTCTGAAATTCCACAGAAAAATAGAAATAAATAAAAGAAACTAAACCAATCACTATTTTTTTTATTTAGTGACAACTTCTGCAACTACCTACAGAAAATGCACAGTAATATAACTAATTTTCTGAAATGCGATTAATCTCTTTAGCTGGAACAATTCCTAAATGAGGAGATTTGCCCAAATGGCAAAGGCATAATGTCAAATATTTTCGGTTGAACCTTCGCTGAACATGACTACATGCTTCACTGCCATCATTCTTATCTATGTGATCCTATATGCAATTACTTTTCGTAATAATCGAAGTTTCTCCCTATAATAGTTAGAAATCATTTTATACTTTTCGTTTGCCAAATCCAATCATAATATAGCATCTCTCGAGATAAATAACATTTTGTCTTCAACATAACAAGATTGCAACTATTGGATCTGCAATTAGTGTACTACATCTGCCACGTTCATCCTCGACGTACGGATGGTGTAAATATGAGGCGTTTCAAAAAGTATAATTTCGTTCTACCGTCACCGCAACGCTAATTCCACTCATTTTTCTAGTTCATTGTCTGTCCACTAACGCCACTACAGCCGGATCGTGTTGTGTTTACAGTTGTTAGTGATAGTTCAAAATGTTTAAGACAATTTCTGATACCTTCGACTGTGAAATACCTTCCGTAGTAGGCTTTTGGCGCAAGAACTGCTAAGTCAGCTGGAATTTGTCAACTTGTAGATATTTACGGTGAAAATGTAATGAACTTCGTATGTTGAGAAAGTGGATTAGGCAATTCAATGATGGACGATCCAATTTTTAAGACGAAGCATATAGTGGGCGGTCTTCTGTTATCATTGATGGTTTACTTGAAAATCCATGCAGGACCGACCTGACTACTCAGGCATGCGGTTGGCCCTAGGGATCAAGTCAATGGGTTTACCGTTAGGCTGGTGCCTATACAAGTTTTATACAAGTGAATGAGGCAATTGGTGTAAACTGACGGTTCACAGTAACAGTGCTACATGAGTGTTACCACAAAGCATTGGCTGTCTTCACTGGCAGTAGCTTTCTTTGAAAAAGGGATACAAAAATTGATTTCACGATATAACAAATACTTGAACAATGGTGGCAAATATGTCTAAAAAAATAAGTTGTGCCTTTTTACCAAACCGGTACCTGCTTTCCGGACAAATCTCGTAGCAGCGTTGTTACGCATATTTTCCGTTCGCTTTGTCGAGTAGAATGTCAGCGTGAAGCAGGACAGGATCCACACCCAGCAAATACTTAAGGTGAATCACGCCCATCAAGACTACATAAATTTCGATAATTGAACAGCAGCAATTTTTAGTGAGCTGCACTGTAGTTCTGATTTGAATGCTTATAACAGTTTTGATTCACTGCTTTGGCTTCAAACTTTCCCTCTAGTTGTCCATCTAGTTCAACGCTGCGCTTTAAAAATCTTTATGAAGGATCTGTACTCTTATTCTCGTTTATTACACACTGTCTTTGGGGTAACAATTTATTTTTTGTTTCGAATAAGTTTTCTCTTGAAATCCAATAAGAAACGATTTCTTAGTTAACGTTCATCACCGTGAATGTTATTAAAGACAAGTCATTTTAGCATGAAATTCTGTCTGGGTGAGAGCGAGAGAGCGGGGGACTGGAATAGGAAGGTAGAGCTAGCAAGGATTCTCGCGAAATTATCATTCTGCTTTTGTAGACAGTGGAACACTTGGTGCCCAGGGCAAGTGGACTTAGTCGTGCAATGGGCACTTTCTTGACAGTTCCATCAGAACAGAGTTTGCTAATGCAGATCAGAACTGGTATAAAGAACTGTGACTCATAATGGATCTCAGAGTAAGGAATAGGAAGTACTTTCACGGGGAATTTAATCTCACATCAACTTTTAAACCTGCAAGCTATTCACGGTCAAAATAAGAAAGAAGAGAAACACCGCTCTCAATGGGCAACAAGGCTTGCTAACAAGTTAACCAGAAATTAAAACTTATTAACCCGATGTGTTTCTATTAAATACTTATATTAAGTGTTTTAGTGCAACCAACATTTTTAAGTTCAATTGTACATTTGTGACTGTTAGTCACATTCACAATTTTTTATGTGAAGACTCGAGAATATATTTGAGAAGTTGAATCAATTATCTGATAAAAAAAAACAACAGCCATGAACACCGAAGGGTGGAAAAGGCGCTACTTGATTTCAAAAAAACATAACTCTGTATACTTCAGTAATGAATGATGATGATGATAATAATAATAATAATAATAATAATAATAATAATAATAATAATAATAATAGCAAATCTATAGCTGGCAGACTGCCAGCTTGCGCACGGCGGAGGCGGACGATCATCCAACAGACACGGGGAGGTGATGCGGCCAGCATCACGGATCCCCCAGCCAGAATGTTGGCTACTATGGACGGGATCGCTGCCTATCGCAGCTGCTCATTTTTCTCACGATGCTGAGTGGCCACCGATACTATGCCCAAAAACTAAAATACACCTCGATGGGTGGGATCGAACCCGGACGCATTCCGTAGGTGAAAACTAGCTTTAGCCCACTGCGTCGGAGACCAGAACTTCGTAGATATCTAAATTTCGTACTTAAAGAAATGTCCAGATTTTCTAATATAATCAACGAAGAAAGTTTACTCAAAGGGTATTTTCAGAAAGTGTAAGTAATAGGTTTCATCACTAACATGAACATTCAGACTTTTGTTGGCTACCTGGGTATTGATATAATTTAACTTTACTATCACGTTTAACTTTGCATATGTCGCAAATATTCTGGTAATTCAAGGTTTTAAAACAACTGCATCCGAAATGGATCTTCAGTTTAGAAAGGCCAGATCAGATGACTGAGGTTCGAACAGTAACCAGGGCGAGGAAGTATTTTCCAAATGTAATCAGTCAGTAATTTGCTTGTTGTGTGTGTTCTTGCGTCTAGTGGAAAAGGAAGGAGACCTTTTACTGGTTGTGTTAAATACGATATATTGATGAATGATTTGTTTGTAACAATGACCTCTGCTGTCAAGTGATCACAGCTTTCGGCAGCGTTCATTGTCCTGCATGTGTATCTACCAAGTGAATGTTCCTTTACAACAGCAAGCAAGGATTATTAGAGGATCACACAATCACAATGATATTCACACAATCTTTCTATCAATTCTCGAAATGATGATACATCTGAGGTAATGGGGTTGGCGCGCTCTTTTATATACCAATACACTCTTGATAAAATGTTTAAATCATTAGAAAATAATGTTACGGGTTATTATAAACGCAATACTATGCGCGCACCTTTTGTTGGGCGTCAGTTGTACAGGGAAGCGAGGGCTGGGGGAAGAAGGGAGAGGTTGTCTGCCTCTCTTTCTGCAGTGTTGTCACCCAAATAGTTTCTTTTTTGAGAGCCTCGGCCACTATGGTGAATAGGTGGCCTAATTAACTACGAAGTACCTGAATTATTAAACGAATCACAGCGTACGAGTATGTGCGTGAACTGTGGGATCTAGCAATGAAACCTTAGCATTGAAGCCACTAGATATCAGGGTGGGTGTATAAAATACTTGATGTCTCAATGTTGTTGCTCTGCTCCGCTTCCGAAGTTGTGCGAAACCCACCAAATGCGTGCGCGCATACTTACACTTACCGAAGAAATATATAAATGGCTGTTGCTGTAAGCACACGTAACTTTTCAAAGAAATGTTTAATTGTTTTTGTTGCCCATTTCAATAGCTTGTAGATTAAAACATACTTAAGCAACGGAGTTAAACATTACACTAACACAGGATGTCCAAAGTTAGCTCTTAAACATGTTTCCATCGCTCCAGACAAGGAAATGCAGGTGAGTCACGCATATTGACATACCTATGTATAGTGTACAGTTTTTAAGGAAACAAACAGAATGTAAGCTTCGGAAAGGAGGAAGTATTATTTTCATATATTTTTCACAGGCTCCACGCAAACTGTGAATGGGATCACTTGATCTACAAAACTGTTCGAATTTAACATAATAGGGGGAAGGGCGAGGGGAGGGAGAGGTTAGGAGTTATTTAAATAACTGCCCAAGAATTTATGTTCCAAATCGCATTTAATGGCAATGGATAACTCCAAATACATTTGCAGGCAAAGTTTCCCTAAAATGAAGTATATTAAAAACCAGCATCGTTATTATCTTTTCGCTGATATATTAAGGCTGTGTACGTTATCCTTAACAGCACATATTGAGACTTGCCGAAAGTAGAATATATAAGTAAAAAAAGAAAAAGAACACCAATAGATGCAGATGAGGAAGGCCTTGTGTTTACAAACATTCCTTTACGTCGCATAGCGGCATGCACCAATGCTTCATAAGAGTTACTACGCTTTCCCTTCTGCCCCTTCAATTTGGACAGGCTTGCTGTGGTGCTTTTATAAATACCATCACATATGAGAAAAACTTTCGATGATAGATACGGGTTGAAATGGAAATATAAAACACATTTTGGAAAGACAACGGCACTTATCTATTATGACAAGCAACGAGCTTCGGCTTCGTTGACAATATGAAATTTCCAATAGAATTCCAACGTCTCAAAGACACGTGTGCCATTCCATCCTGTACAACGGAAGCTAAGTATTTAGTCCAACAAATTGAATTCTGAATTACAGAGCTCTACAACGCGTTGAATGTGTCGTGAACTGTGAAGGGGCGACCAAAGGGAATTACACGAATCCTTTGTTCATCATAAACAGACCTTAAGCGTGGCGACGACGACTACCAGTGTTAACACCTTCACTTCAGCACTCGAGTACTATAAGTGCTTTGTTTCACACTCTTATCACACTCCCGACCAATCCTGCTTTCAACACAAGGACGTCAACAAATATTAATAAGTAGCTCTAAGAATTCCTTTCTTCCCTTTTATACTTTATGTTTTCATTAAAGATATACGATAATGATTTATCGATATTTTAAAACCGAAAATGGTATTAAAATCCGTCACAAAAGCTATTAAATTAGCCAGTGCTTCAGTAAAGTATCTTTAAATGAAGTATTATTTTTAAAAGTCTGATGTGTTTCATTCACCCACTTTTGTAGTTACTTTTATGTTTTCATTAAAGAGATGTCGACATAAGATATCGACACTTTAAACCCGAAAATGTTATTATAATCCGTCACAAACTTCATTAAATTAGCCAGTGCTTCAGTAAAGTATCTTTAAATGAAGTATTATTTTTAAAAGTCTAATGTGATCCATTCACCTACTTCAAGCTAATCGAGATAAACATTAACAGAAATGTTCATTTTAACTATATTTATTTAACATCGCATTAACCGCTTCTTCATGTTGCGACAGTTTTGCTTGTGATACTCTTTTGATGTGTATAGTGAACATGGTCTTCACCCCGCACCCATAATCTTTTCGCTTCGCGCCGAGCATATGATGTAAAATGCCATTCATTCTGGCTGCTTTCTCTCAATCTATACTCAGATGGTCAGAACTCCAGCGCTGTATACCCCTAATTACGTTCCCCCACCCCAAATTTATTGAGTTTTCTGTGCGAATACTATTTTTTGCTGTTCCAATACACACACACACAAACACACACACACACACATTGCACAAACATATAACAACCATGCCCAAGGTGGAACTCGAACCCACGATCCCCTGCCCACGAAACACCAAAGCCAGACGTTTTAGCGAGCGTGGCCATTTTTTGAGACGATCAAAATATTCGAAAAGTTTTTCATGTAAAGAGTCGTTTGTGTTTGGGGAATTTTCCTGAAAATCTTCGTGTCGCATCCTTAGAAGATAGTAAACTTAATACCAAGTTTCCGACTTTTCGTACACGAACACACACGGCTCTTTTTCTAAAAATGTTTCTTTTTTTTTTCCGTTCAGGGAACTCCGTAACATATATTTTAGGTGAAATCTCGACATAAAATTTTAGGTGGAATAATCCGCGTAAGGAAAGTACAGCTGAAGGTTAGACCGTTTTTATGCGCATGCCTTTATTTTCCATGTGAACTACCATGCTATTGTTTTATAAGATCGTTAAAGATTGTATTTAAAATACCAGGACAAACTGAATTTGCAGTGAACTCATATACGGAATGTTTTTTGCCAGCAACCTACAACCTAGTTTACGAGGCAAGTTATACGAAACACAGGGAATATTGCTGGTTCTAGCGACAAATTCTCTGGTGTATGTGCCTCCGCAACGATATGAACTGTGGGATGCCAGACAGGGGCTTCCCTCTCGGCAAAAGTTAAGATTATGAAAGTTTTGTCGAGCAGTAGGATGAAGCCAGTAATGAAAACTCGAGGCTGTTACGTCAAGAAGGGCCCTGATATAACACATCTTGGCGAACAAAAAGACATAAAACACTTTACTAGCATGTCCGTGCCAAACGGATTACTTCGCAATTCTAATTTTAAATCGCTAACAATAAAGTTCCTCCGCATTTATGAGAAGGGGAACCATGACTAATGCACATTCCAAATAAATGTTGGGAAGCTCTTAACAGAGCAAGAATCCAGACCAAGATAATCACTCAAAGGAAATGAATGACAGAGACAAACGTGCAGGAAAGGCAAGAGAAAGTTATTCGCATTTACTTCTATAAGATTTCTGTTACACACTTCAAAAAAGAATGAAAACTAAAGCAATTTTATTACTCTGTTGTTTTATCTTGCTCAAAGAAAAATAAACAAATAAAAAGCAAAACAGACTAACTGTAAAATGTTTCTGACTGTGAGAAAAAATTTAATTCTTCACCAAGCCTAAGGTAGAGCAATTAAATAAAACATCCTTCAGCCTCATACATCATGAAGATCTATAAACTAATATTATCGAAATACTCAATGTATTTGTTAAGTATGCGCTGAAGGGCCAATATTAAAAACTTACGGATATAATTAAATCCAGGCTTGGATATTAATGCTGAACTTCAAACTGTACATATTTGAAAAAAAATCTGACGTGTTCCATTCACATGACTTCCTTTAGCTTTTCCACAAACAATTCTTTCTCACAAAAGAATATTCTTTTATCTACATTATGCTAATCAAGATAAACACTGCCATAACTGGTTTTATTACTTGATTCCTTATAAGCAAAAGAAAACTAAGGAGATACACAAGCTTAAATAGAAATGGAGTTTTATTTATGGATGGTCATAAACTGCTGTGATTTTCAGCGTCCCATTTTATATTGGGCGTGAAATCCCCTTAATGTTGCTCATAGGCCTCTTTATCAGGATTGAGTGTCTTTTCGTGTCGTAAATCTACGACACAGCGCTAACGGCTTTACTTCTCTTCTGAAGGAAGCCATGCTAAGGATTTTTACGTTCAAAAAACCCATCATCCTCCACCGGGTTTGAATCCACGATCTTGGGCATATGAAGTTAGCATGGTTACACAACGGAGGGCGACTCACTAGGTTACAGCGATAGTAACATCTTTTAAAAGCCAGTCGCCATGTGAAATAATTAAAATTAGGTCATCTTTGCATGCTAAGAGTATACAAAAGGGAGACGGAAAGGAAAATGTCTTTCCCTTTCACAAAAGTTTAAGAAGCTTAAAACGGAAACATATAACTCGAAATATCACGAAAAGGCTAACTCTATAGAAACAAAAAACAAAAACAAAAAAAAAAAAACTACCCGACATAATAATTGTGTGCTAATGAGATCCACGTTTTTTGCGCAGTAAGTATTTGTCTATTTCTTACAGTTATACAGTTATACAAAAGTCATCCATAATGAAGTCTTCAGAGGCTATTTCCAGAATATTTAAAATGTAGATTTCATTTATCATGAAAATAACCTAAACATATGAAATTTTAATATAAACTGTTATAGACAATATTGGAAAAATCCAAATTTTCGAGAAAAAAAGAGGTTCCTATAAAGGGTAGCTGTGTGTGAAGCGATTTTCTTGAAAATCTTCGTGTGGCATCCTTGGAAGATGCTGAACTTCAATATCAGTTTTGTATTAAACCGACTCTTGGTCTTTTGGTTAACCTGCTTCTAATTGTATTCCGGGATCTCAAAACCTACATTTCTGGTAAAATCTCGGTATCCAATTTTTGGGTGGAATGCAATACCTTCTCTATCCATTATGTATATACGTATTAGATAAAGTAAAAATCTGATGTGTTCCACTCACATAACTTTCTCTGGCTATTCTATTAACTTATTCCTCTCTCTACTTCATGCTAATCGAGATAATTATTATTACTTAGTTCCCTATTACGTAAACGGGGAGTAAGGAACGAAAAACCTTAGCTATCTAATAAACCATTACACAAATTCAAACTCGGGACCTCTTAAATATGAAGCAGACAACACACTACAAAGGGAAGCAACGCAGACAGTATTGTCAAATGTGTTTCAAATGCTTTATTTATCGATGACACTATGCTTGTCACATGCAGGATTTCACTTCTCTGTAAGGGTATAAACCTGTAGTTCAACCTTGTCGGGCCTGAAGTTATTTAAACACAGAAAACATTTCTCGTTCAATGACATATGTCACACATGATAACTGCTTTTAGAGAAACTTCACGTCCAAAAATTAAAGCTTCTACTTTTAACACGAGGAATGTGCTATTCCACGCAGTAATTTTATGCTTATTTTGTTTATTGCACAAACCTCTGGAATATTTTTAAAATACATTAAAACAAAAGAAATCAGAAAAGACAAATCCAGAAGATCAAAAAGTGTCTATTCTTTATCAATCATATAATTTCAAGCTTTAAATTAACTAAATATTGCCTAAGTAATTAATACATCATAAAGTTTTACTTATGCAACAGAAAGCAATTAGTAGAAACTGAAAATATTGATACCAATTTCATCTGAACACTTTGGATGTAATCTCGATCCCATTTCTTTTCGATACTACCACCGTTCTTATCCAATCTGGAGCCAGGTGTTTGTTCTAAAGATATGCCGTGACTTTATTGTATTTTGGATCTTCATTACAAACATTACTTTTTTGTGTAATTAGAGGCGACTATGATAATTTGCAATACGTTGTATTTACTCAACGATTTGTATGTCAGACATTTAATGCCTCTCAAACAAGGTGAAAACTGGACGTCATGGAGAGCCAGTTTTGGCTCTCGCACGCCAACACCTGCATGATGGGTAATTTGCCAAGAACCAAAGAGTGGCAACACAGGTATTATGATGGATGTGAGCTCACTCAGCGAAGTTTTATGCAGCTGCTGTGCTTTTCAGAACTTTACACGAAAGTGAGACTGGTTTAGCTAAATGATAAGTGTATCAAATGTATCAAGAGGGTTAAATCGAGTTAATTTCCAATTCAGATATTATTCAAAGTAACTGTTATACTATTGCATATACAATAGTTTTCTAAACACCACACATAGGACAAATATTATGTGTTCATATGAATTTCTCTATCCATTCTGCAGACAAACAATTCTTACAAAAGAGTATTATTTTATAAACATTAGCAGAAATCGTCTAATTACTTGCTCTTATTACTTACGCAGAAATAAATGGCGTGTTATTTATGGACGCTCTTTAACTACTGTGGTTCTTAGCGTCCCATTCTAAATTGGGTGTGAAAGACCGCTTAATTTTGCTAAGAGGCCTCTCTATCAGGGTTGAGGTTCTTTTACGTACTGTAAATCTACGACACGGGACCAACGGCTTTACTTCCCTTCCGAAGGAAGCCATGCTAAGGATTTTTACACCCGAAAAAATCCATCGTCCTCTGCCGGGTTTGAACCCGCGACCTTGGGTATATAAAGTTAGCATGGTAACCATTACACCACGGAGGGAAATACGGGAATACACTCGGCTAGAGCGATAGTCACATAAAAAGTTGTCACTATGCGAACAATTCAATTTTGGTTCACTTTGTAAGGCCAGCAGTAAACAAAATAGAGATGAAAGGAGAAATAACCCTGTTGGAGAAGAGTTACGTAGTTCAAAATTGAAACCAATAACAAGGGGTGTCTTGGAAACGGTCAACTCTACAACAAAAATGCATATGACACAAATTGTGTGTTTTAACTATATCTATTTTTTTTTTTTTTGTGTAGCGAGTTTTTTACTACTTCTTGCGGTTTACTAGCTATGCAAAATTCATCCGGAATGAGGGGGTCTTCAGAAGTTATTCCCAGAAATGTCAAGATATACCGTTTATTTGTTATGTAAATATCCATAATATAGGTATTTTAATAAAAATCGTTAGAAGCGTTTTTGAGAAAAACAAAATTTTCAGACATTTTTCCATGTAAAAGTTATTTTTGGTGGGGGGATTTTCTTGAGAATCTTCGTGTCGCATCTTTGAAAGATACTAAACTTAAATACAAATCGTATGCTTAAACGATAATGAGCTTAAATCCAAGTTTGATATTTAACGGCCTTTTAGTTTTAGACTTATGCGGGCTATAAACACACACAAAAACACACATGGATCTTTTTCTAAAAATGCTTTGTTTGGACTCACGGGACCTCAACACATATATCTCGGTATCCTATTTTGGGTAGTATACGATATCTCTATGCGCTATGTACAAAGTAGGTGTAGAGAAGTATCGGTGCAATTTGTTTATTTGTTCATATTACAATTTGGAATGAATGTTGTTACCATTTTTTTCTTTTCATAAAACTCACGCTCGATTGAAAGCATGCTTATTGGTTTGCATTTTCAATTTCTCTAGCCCGTACCTTTACTGTACACAGTGGATAGAGCAGGTATTGTATTCCACCCAAAAATTCGATCGAGATTTCACCGGAAATGCATGTTTTGAGACTCCTGAATTATAATGCATTTTTACTTCCTCTAGTCCATATATCTTCCAAGGATGAGACACGAAGTTTTTCAAGAAAATCCCACTACCCCCAAATACCCTTTAAAAGGAACATTTTTCTAAATATTTTTTCTTTCATTAAAATAGCTCTAACAATTTTTATTGAAATGTCATATGTTTAAGATATTTTCATGGCAAACGAAATGTATATCTTGAATTTTATAGGAATACCATCCGAGGATTTTCATTCTGGATGACTTTGTGTAATTTTTGTATAACTGGTAAATCGTAAGAGATACACAAAAATCTACTTATAATATAGATCTCATTAAAACACACAATTTATGTGATATACATATTTTCGAGATATTTCGAGTTGCTGGTATCAGTTATAAGATACTTAAACTTGTCTCAAACTGGAGAGATGTTTATTTTCGTTTCTCTTTATTGGTTACTCCTAGCAAGCAAAGGGAACCGAATTTAAATAGTTTCATTTAACGAATTGTTTTTAAAATATTTGAATATCGCTTTAACCTAGTGCAGTGCCTTATTTCCCTTTTGCTTACAAGAAAAAAGCAATGTTTATCTTGTTTATCATGACATAGATAAAAGAGCAATCTTTTGTAGGGAAAGTTTGTTTGTGGAACAGCTAGAGAAATTCATGCGAATGTAGCTCATCAGACATTTTATATAGAGTAATGTTTTACGTAGGTTTTTGTTGGTATTTTAATGCAATTTTCTGTAAATGCACAAAACACCGCATTAAAGTCAAACACAGAATAACTCATTTCAACGGTTATACGTAACCTCATGTATTTCTATTCTCTTTGTGAGGTCAGCAGTAAAGTAATTAACTCGCACACCATTCCTTACAAACACGTAGCCTGGGGAGGTCATCTAAAAATCACAATAACGGTAGAAATTACATGTTTCAGTTGTACACACGGCTCTAAATTGTGTGGTGAAAATTGAATTGGATAACCCGTCAAAATGTCATATAGAATTAGCATTAGTAAACTATGTGAAGGGAATGCAGTAATGAAGCATGTTCAATCAGCGCTCACAGAACGGCTGGCATTAAAACATTAAAGAATGCAATCACATGCAATAAACAGCATACAGTTCCACTTTGTGACGATAGTAGTTAGTTTAATGCAGAGGATGCAAACAATACTTTTACAAATACCAAGATCAGCGTATCGTATTGATTCTACTTTTTATACTGCTATCAACATTAAAACATTTGTTTACCGGTAATGTAATATAAAAGCATGTTAATCGTAAACGGTTACGTTTGCAGTTGCTGTGCATGATTATCTACAGTACGGTGGCTGAGTGGTCAGACCGCTCGCCTCCCATCTAGGCGGTCCGGGTTCGATCCCAAGCGCCCACAAGTGGGATTTGTGGTGGATGACGCGAGATATGCACGGGTTTTCTCCCGCCACTCAATAATTGCTCCAGTGTCACCTTTGCTATTATTCATTTCGCTTGCATTTCATATAATCCACTCCCTCATGCCTGGCTACGGGCCAACCACTCGTTCCAGGTTCTCCATTCTTTGGTTTCGTGGCGCTTCTGAACCGGACATTCGCTTGTAATTCCAAGGGACCCTAAAACAAATATTTTCGGCGAAAGTTCGATATTGAATTTTGGGTGAAGTGTAATGCCTAGGTATAAAGTAAGAAAGGAAAGAAAATGATAAGCAAACTTGTTATGTCTAAGTATAATGCTGGACGTATTATGCAGATGACACATGAAGAATTAACAAAAATTAAAGCAATCACCTACACGTGCGTGCGCCGGCACTGACCTTTTCCTAAAAATCCTATGTTCCAATATCTCACTTTTATTTAATAAACAATCCAAATAAAAAACATAATTTCATCTTCCAAAATGTGATATTCATGCAATAGCTATTAATAAAGCACCATCTCCTATTCGATTAGATAGAGCAGTTAATATAACATGACTTTCCCTACATCTCTGAAACGAGTTATTGTTATAAAGTTGATTTCTTCTATCTACATCATGCTAATAAATATTAGCAGAAATTGTTTTATTGTTTGCTTTATTATAAGCAGAAGAGAAATAAGGGAATACATTAGGCTAAAACAATAGACAAATGTTTTAAAAGCTCATTGCCATGTGGTTGAAATTAGTTTTTTTTTTTTTTTTTTTTTTTTTTTTGCATTGCCAGGAGTTGACAAATTGCCATATGAGAAAAGCATTTGCAAATTGAAACCAATAACAAGGAATATCTCAAAAATGGTTAACTCCTCGAAAAAATGTATATGGTCTAAATTGTGTGTTTTAATGAGCTCTACACTTTTTTGTATAGTAAGTTTTTGTCTATCTCTTACGGTTTACAAGTTAAGCAAAATTCAACAAAATTCATCCAGAATAAAGAGGTCTTCAGAGGCTATTCCCAGAAAATTTAAGATATATATCTTATTTGCCGTGTAAATATCTTTAATTTACGGTATTACAATCCAAATCATTACAGCCATTTTTGAGAAAATCAGTTTTCGAAAATTTTCCCATGTAAAGGGTAGTTTGCGGTGGGGGGATTTTTCTCAAAAATATTTGTGTCACATCCTTGAAAGATACTAAACTTGTATACCAAGTTTTGTATTTTACCGACTTTTCGTTTTAGAGTTACCGTGTTCACAGACACGCGGACCTTTTTCTAAAAGTTACGATTTTTGGATAAAAGAGACCTTAAAACGTCAATGTCCGATGAAATCTCGGTATCAAATTTTGGGTGCAACACAATACCTTCTCTATACACTATGTACATAGTACGTATAAAGAGAGTAAACATTATCTTTTTTGATTCAGGGGGCCTCAAAACATGTATTTACGGTAAATCTTTGTATTCAATTTGTGGTTGAAATACAATACCTTCTCTGTCTTATATATATATATATATATAGTAAATCCGTGCTAGAGACAGTAAAAACATACTCGAGTACTTCAAGAATATTTATTTATGATACAACATTGTAAAGCCATTGCTTTTTAATCGAATGCTCACAATCACATGAGCAATGAAAAAAATGGCTTTGCATATGCGTATCGTTTAATGTGTATTATTTAATGATTTTTTCAGGCAGTACGAAATTAAAATGAAATAAATGTTAGAAAGGACCGGTCGCTCTCTAATGGAAATTGAATTTCCATTCTCTTTGCTTTACCAGAAAAGATAAGAGCAAAGTATAAGCATTTGAAAATTAAAATGAATAAGAAGGAAGAAATGTATGACACAAAATTGTGTTCATTAATGGAAATTACATATATTGCTTTAATTAATCCGATGTGTTTCAATCACATGACCTTTTCTACATCTTATCAACAAATTGTTAAAATGCTTTGGCCTCTATTTACTTTATGCTAATCGAGAAAAAATTAGCAGAACTAGTCTTATTACTTGCTTCCTTGTAAGTAGAAACGAAATAAGGGAATATCATAGGTTAAAGTCAAAGTCAAAAGCTGGCTGCTTTTTGACAGAAGTTCCTTTGTATGGACAGAGGTTGACAATTCCTGTATGAGAAAAGTAAAAGCTTTTTAAAGCTGAAACCAAAAACAAGGAATACCTCAGCAACGATCAACTCCACGAAAAAAATGTAAATGTGTGTTTTTGTCCAACTCTTACGGTTTAGCAGTTTTGCAAAATTCCGTAAAATTCATCCTGAATAAAGTAGTCTTCAGAGACTATTCCCAGAAATGTCAAGATATACATTTTCTTTATCAGGTAAATATTTTTAATATACGAAATTTTTTTCCATGTAAAAGGTAGTTTCTTGAAAATCTTCTTGTCGCATCCTTGAAAGATACCAAACGTAAATACCAAGTTTAGTTTTTAACGGTCTTTTCATTTTTGAGCTATGCTGCCCACAGACACACACACACACACACACAAAACGGACATTTTGCTAAAATGTGTTTTTTGGGTTCAGGGGGTCTCAAAACATATATTTCCGGTGAAATATCGGTATCGAATTTTTAGGTGCAATACAATACCTTCTCTAAACACTATGTGCATAGTACGTATAGAGAAAGTAAAACTTAGCAGAAATAAACGATTATTTGCCTCCATGCAAGTAGAAGCGAAATAATGGAGTAGCATAGGCTAAAGCATTAGTCAAAAGCTGGTTGCCATGTCACTGAAGTGCCTTTGTTTCTATGGAAAGGAGTTGACAAATTCCCGTATGAGAAAAGAATGTTTTTTTAAAGGTGAAATTAGTAACAAGGAATATCTCAAAAAACGATCCACTTCAAGAAAAAAAAGTATATAACATGAATTGTGTGTTTTAATGACCTCTACATTTTCTGTTAAGTAAGGCTTTACCTATCCCTTACGGTTTGCCAGTTAGGCGAAATTGCGTAAAATATATCATCAACAGTGTTCACAGGCTATTCCCAGAAAATTCAAGATATACGTTTTATTTGTCAGGTAAATATCTTAAATATACGAAATTTTAATCAAAATCGTTAGTTATTTTTGAGAAAATCAACATTTTTAAAAAAAGTTCCATGTAAAGGATAGTTTGGGGTGGGGGAATTTTTCTCAAAATGTTCGTCTCGTATCCCTGGAAGATACTAAACCTTAATACAAACTTTGGTATTTTACCGTCTCTTCGTTTTTGAGCTATCGTGTTCAGAGACTCACACACACACACACACACACACACACACACACACACACACACACACCCCTTTTCCTGAAAATGCTTTATTTGGATACAGGGAATCCTAAAACATATATTTCCGGTGAAATCTCGTTATCGACGTTTTGGATGGAGTGCAATACCTTCTCTATATACTATGTACATAGTACGTATAGAGAAAGTATAAAATTGTCTAGATCAAAAGATTTACCGGATATGCAAGTAATTTAGAATGAAGAGGATTTTAGAGGTATGCTCAGAAAATTAAGAGAATTATACATGTCATTTGTCATGAAAATACCGTAAACATTAAGCAAAACATTTCAAACATATCTCAAGGTGAGGATTTTCTTGAAACAACAAATTTGCTTTCGTTTATAACTATGCTGTTCACAAACATAGACACATGTAGATTTTTCTAACAAGGCTTTTTATGTTTTCAGAGACCGCAAAACCTGTATTTACAGTAAAATATCGCTATCCATTTTTTGCTCTTCTTGAAGAAAGTAAAAAGGGGACCGTACCGAGACAGAAGTTCGGGATCCTTACATGTAACATCCTCTATTCATCAAATACGAGGCGATCCAGAAAGAAACGATCGTTTTTGGCATAACTAATTAATAACGAAAGATATCAACAAAAAACTTTATTTACAGTCAAAGTACCTTACTCTATTTCTTAAACGTAGTCGATATTACTAATCAAGGCATTTATTGTCACGTGGTGCCGGTGTTTCAATGCCTAGGTTATACTCTTCCACCGCTAAACATCTGAGCCAAGATGTTGAGGTTTTCACCAGTGCGAAATTTTTTCCACTCAAAAAGTCATGTATGGTGACCAAAGTGAAATAACGGGGTTTCTAAATTCTTTCATCAACATTTGCTTTCAACTCCTTCATAACGATTGATGAACTTCCATTCTGGTCTTTATCGGGCACACTGATTCTTCCTTGATTTCTTGTAAATTATGTGCCATTTCCTCACCGAAGACTCGTTCATTACACCTGCGTTATTTTCCTACACAATTCAATTGGTCGAAAATGTTGTGCATTCAAAAAAGCGAATAAGTGCTTCGGTGGTAGAAAAGTATAATAACGGTATTGAAAATCTGATTCCACGTGACAATAAAAGTCATAACAGAATGCAGATTGAGTTGACAAACAGAGTAAGGTGTTGTAACTTTGTAAATAAAGTTTTATGTTGGATAGGTAGAGTCCGATTGAAAAATTCAATGCCATAGCTGGGATTTGAACCACGAATCTCCCGGTCTCTAGACGGTTGCTCTACCTCCGAGCTAGTATGGCAACTTGCCAGCATAGCATTAAATTTCTCAACTGACTCGCATGTTTTCCGGGAAATCCGTGGTTCAAATCTCGGTTATGACACTGGATTTTTCAGTCTGATTCTACCGATCCAATTCCTATCCTACACACGGTTTCTCTGTGAAAGCAATTAAAATTATCACAATTGTCCATAATAGTTGGCTATACTATGAATACTGGGAGTTAAAGTACTACAACGTTGTAAGTCGCCATTGGGGTTGCCATCTCAAAATAATTTGAGATCACCTTGTGGTTTACGGGGAAATATGCGAGTCAGTTGAGAAATTCAATGCTATTCCGGCATGTTGCCATGCAACCGGCTAGAGACCGGGAAATCCGTGGTTCAAATCTCGGCTACGGCAATGAATTTTTCAGTCTGTCTCTACCCAGCCAACTTTTGTCCTACACACGGTTTCATTGAGAAAACAATCAAAAATATTAAAGTTTTATCTTGCTATCTTCCGTTATTATTTATTTATGCCAAATCGTCTGTAACTTTGTGGATGGCCATCGTATTACCATCATCTGCAAATGGTACAAGCTACATCTTTCCCTGAACGCCCTGTATACACTTTTCTTCAACTAAGTTGTTTTACGTAACTGAACGTATATCACGTGCTGTAATGTCTTCTTGCAGGAATTGTAAAGTTACTCTCGCTTGATTTTTATTGTGACGCGATTGGAAGTGAACCTGTTTGTTTTCCATAGTTGCACGTCACTTGCATCCATATTCTCTCATTGTGTCCTCGCCTTCTGCACTCGGGTAAGACAAACAGCTGGCTTAGACTTGCAGTCTGTTTTTCGAGCAAATCCACTTTCAGATCCCTTGGGCCGTGAAAGCCGTCCTTGTTATTTTCTTCTACAGTATCTATGCTAAACTTGCAGCCTTATCCCCCATGCACTGCACATTGCTTTGCAAGATGCTTGTAATACCGGAATCCAAAAAAAGAGTGTTCCTCTAGTATACATTTGGGAATCTCTGCAACTATAGAGGAATGGCAGAGGTTCTGGAAATGTACATAATCCTATTAATTCAATCAACTATATTATAAGATTACCTTTTAAAAAGTTAATCGTGTATTGCTGGGAATAATTTTGGTCTCTCATTCTTGGAAGATACTGAACTGAAATTCTAAGTTTGGTATTTTATTGGCTTTTCGTTTTTGAGTTATGCACACCGACATGTTTCTAAAAATACCAACTTTTGGGATCAGGTGTCTCAAAACATGTACTTCCGGTGAAATAGGTATAATCATTTTGGGTGGAATACATCTTCTTTATCCTATATGTACATTGTACATATGGCAGTTTACCCGTATAATGCACATTGTAGATGGAGAAGGTATTGCATTCTATCCAATTATTCAATATCGAGATTTCACCGGCAAATGCCCGTTTTGAGAATCTTTGAATCCAGAAAAAGCATTTTCAGAACAAGGTATATGGGTGCAATGTATCTCAAAAACAACGAAACGTCAGTTATGAACCTTATTTATTACTAAGTTTAGTACCTTCCAAAAATGTGACCTGCAGGTTTACGAGATCATTTCAACCCCTAACTATAGTTTATATGGAGTAATTTTAGAAAGGTTTAATTTAAAGGATTTTGATTAAAATATGTTTAAGTGATGTATGTAGGTATATCTCGAGTTCTCTGGGAATGGTTATGAAGTCCACTTTATTTGAAAGAAATTTTATATGCTCTTGTAAAGCGATAGAATATACGACATAAAGAAATGTAGATCTCTTTAAAGCACACGATTTACATTAGGTTGCTTTTAGTAACACAGCTTTTTCCGAGATATACGTTCTTAACGGTTCGATTTGTCATTATTTTAAAGTCCAGTCGACTTTTTAGTTGTTTCTCACGACTGCAAGGTAACATTAATACCAGCGTATAGGGTTCAGTTCTTAAACATTCCCTTCTGTCAAAAACGAAATGAGTAATGTAGGTCTGCAAAGCTTTATTTCGATTAAAATTAAGTAGAAAACAGTAATAAAAGGCTAAAATAGACGAATTGTTAGAATTAATTACTACTACTTCGAGTAGCTTTTGAAGTAAGCCTTTCATCATTAAAGTGATAGAAATCATTGAGACAAATGCCAATGTTTAACGCGAAAAATGATCTAATTCTAAGATAAATTCTTTCCCAAGGAAATGAAAGACAATGAAATATAATGCAAGGAAGAAACTATGTTCTGTTGTTTTCTTTCTTGCTTTTCCTTCTATGTAGGCCCTTTTAACTTCTATGGTCATATCGAGGGCTTTGCTTTAGAAACAACTGCTGGTGATTTTTCTCGCTGAACTGTAGCGGTTATAAGGCTTAATCAACCGAGGCCAACTTCAAGAATTTAACAAGCGGAATTGCTCAGCGCTTGTGTCTGTAGACCTCATTCGGAACATACTTGACGTTTATTCAGGGGTTTCCCCGGATTACAGGTTTCTTTCAACCCCCGAATTTCCTGTCCCTCCTTATCGTTTCTATTATCATTTCATTCCTCCTTAATTTTCAATGGTTTCTTTCAGGGTTAGTACTATCGGCGATGGTGCTCGATGCGGCGTGGCAGGGAAAAAGGATCTCGCCGTCCTCCGACTTAGGTTCGTTGTCAGGATGAGGACTGCTCCTGGTGGGGGCATTGGAGGGAGGTGGACCCGGTGTGTATATTCGACTGTCAGGGTGCTTCTATCTGGTAGCTGTAGGGACCCTGTCATTGCTATGCTGTCGCTCGTTTTTCCGGCCGCCCGGTATATTCTAATCTCAGAATCACACCAGTTCCCTTTGGCCGCAAACCTCCGTAAACCGGGTATTTCAGCTAATGTTGTGGTGATTTTTACACCTGGTGCAACTAGTTCTTAAGTTTTGATTCTTCAGGAACTTCGAACCTAGGAAGAGTAATCGGGCTAGACAAGCGCATGGAGTGTACACCTTTTGGTTGGCTGTTTTGGCAAGCTTGTATATTATTATTGCTAACAAGTGAATTTTCATTGTGATGTAATTAATGACAGTGTATCATGCAGCATTTGATGCAGGGGCAGTTCAGCTAGCAGGTACTTGATAGTCATGGGAGAGCATGAACAAACGAGCGTGTCCTTCACTGTAATAATAAACATTGTTTTTGTTTTCTCCCTCCCTTCACTTCACTAATCAGGCGAATGGCTTCCATCCGCTACTGTGCGGTCATGCGGAATAGTGTTTATGCGTGCATCGTAACTTCAGGCTAGGAAAAATTAAATATAATGAATGCAACTGATTTTTATCCATCCAACAGTCAATCAATATTCACCATACATATATGTATGATGTTAATTACAACACGAGTGTTTATGCAGGCATACAAGTATGCATCAAGTAAATTGTAATAGTTGTGAATAGTAAAGCAAATGCAGTTTGGAAGCCGCCATGTTGATACTAAAGCTAAGTTGGGCTTTACAGATCCAAAGGTCTATGAAATAGTGGCTTCACAATTCAGCATCACACACGTGGTTGCATGGCATTGTATTGGATGAAATCCAAAAAACATCCTCGTGTCCAAATACAATACATACACAGGATTCTGCGTTTTTGCGACGTTAATCTTCTGACAAAGGGTCAAAACTAAAAATCTGATCTGTTCCATTCACATGACTTTCTTTACATCTCTGCAACAGATTACTATTAAAACTTGATAGGCTATATTTACGTCATGCTAATCGAGAAAACATTAGCAGAAATAGTTTTCTTGCTTGCTTGCTTCCTTGTAAGTAGAAGCGAAATAAGGGAGTACCATAGGCTAAAGTGATAAGTCAAAATCTGGCTGCCATGTGACTGAAGTTTCTTTGTTTGTATGGACAGGAGTTGATTCCTGATGAGAAAAGTATAAATGTTTTAAGGGTGAAATCAAAAACAGGGAATAACTAAAAACCGATCAACTCCACGAAAAAAAAAAATATATATGACATAAACTGTGTGTTTTAACGTACTCTACATTTTTTGTGTGGTACAATTTTGTCCATCTCTTACCGTTTAGCAGTTATGCAAAATTCCGTAAAATTCATCTAGAACAAAGTGGTCTTCAGAGGCTATTCCCAGAAATTTCAAGATATAAATTTTATTTCTCAGCTAAATACTGGGTTACTAAAAAAGAAATAGACAACTTCAACTGCCTGTAAAACAAAAACTATTAGAGATAGCAACCTAATTATTTTGGAGGTATGTTGAGAAACACTCAAAGTTTCGTTTGTTACTATTGGTAATGCTGTAGTGTTTTGTTTGTTGTTGCAGAAGCTGAAATGGCGGAAAATCCTGTGGAAAAGGCATATTGCGTGTTGGAATTTGCTAGAACGCAATCAGCAACTATTGTCCAACGACATTTTAGAACACGTTACCACAAAACGCCACCGACTAGACAGTCAATCTACGACTGGTATAGAAAATTCGAGACAACGGGATGTTTGTGCAAAGGGAAGAGCTCGGGAAGACCAAGAGTTTCGGAAGAAAACGCTGAACGTGTTCGTTCTGCCTACATAAGAAGCCCACAGAAATCGACATCTAGGGCAAGCATGCAATTACAAATTCCACAGCAAACTCTATGGAAAATCTTGCGGAAGCGACTGCACATGATGCCTTACAGATTACAGATGTTGCAGTTTCTGAGTGAAGAAGATAAGGTTATACGGCGTGACTTTTGCATCGACATGTTGCGACATGATGAAGACGATGCTGGTTTTTGTGAGCGCATCATTTCATTTTTGTGGTAACGTGTTCTAAAATGTCGTTGGACAACAGTTGCTGATTGCGTTCTAGCAAATTCCAACACGCAATATGCCTTTTCCACAGGATTTTCCGCCATTTCAGCTTCTGCAACAAAAAACAAAACACTACAGCGTTACCAGTAATAACAAACGAAACTTTGAGAGTTTCTCAAAATACTCCAAAATAATTAGGTTGCTATCTATAATAGTTTTTGTTTTACAGGCAATTGAAGTTGTCTATTTCTTTTGTAGGAACCCTGTATATTTAATGTACGATATTTTAATCAAAATCGTTAGAGCCATTTTTGAGAAAATCAAAATTTTCGAACTTTTCCATGTAAAGGGTAGTTTGGGGTAGTGGGGATTTTCTCAAAATCTTCGTGTCGCATCCCTGGATGATTCTAAACTTAAATGCCAAATGTGGTATTTTACCGACTTTTCGTTTATGAGTTGTGTTCAGAGATACACGGACACACGGACGCACACACACACGGAACTTTTTCTGAAAATTCTTTTTTTTTTGAAACAGGGGACCCTAAAACATATATTTCCGGTGAAATCTCGGTATCGGATTTTTGGACGGAATGCAGTGCCTTCTCTATACACTATGTACATAGTATGTATAGAAAAAGTAAAAATACTGTGAATTTCGCCTAAACGTAACACTACGCATGTAATAAGTCAGGTATAGGCATCTACTGAGGGAAACAAAATGGTTCTTGACCTTCCCACATACGACAGAAGTTCGATAATCATTGCAGATACATGCCCTTGTATGACGTAACGCTGTTAGAAGGCAGCGTCGGACCACGTTAAGAGTTTCATACCGGAATCACGGCAGATTCTAAGTCTGTAGAGTAAAGGTTTGACTTCCTTCTTGACAATTACATCTACAATTGGGACTTGGATCCTCTTGCAATAGAGTGGTAAACAAGTAAACAAGTTAAACCAAGGAAGAAATCAAAATATAGTAAACATGCACGATGCAATTAAAATCTTTGGCGTTCACTTGGGACTGTGGAAGGAACATTACAAGAGAGGCAGTTGATTCGTTTACTCTCCTTGTGATCCCAGCAAATAGTAACAAGAACATGGCATTTAATAAATATCTGCGTAAACTCACACGGCAAGTGTCCATAGTTTTATAATCTAAAAATTTCAGGACGCTTTGTCGAGGTCTGTAAGTTAAGATATCTTCGCCAGATTAATATTAAGCCAGATTCTCAAATTAGCTAAAGATCGACATGACCTACTTTCAAAAGCAGCTGTTTATAAGATACCGTGCACACGTGGACAAGTATACCTTGGCACTACAAAACGAAGTATCAACTCGCGCATAACCGAACACAAAACAAATGCCGCCCAGGGCAGAACGATAAATCGGCAGTGGCACAGGTTTTATCCCTAAACGACTATCGAATAGAATACGATAAAGTAGAAGTTTTAGCCCCAACTAAACATTTTTATTCCCGTTTATACAGAGAGGCCATTGAAACCTATAAATATACCTACAAATTTAATACACAACGAAGGATTCAAACTAAACCAAACCTGGATTACCATTAGTTTCCCAACTCCGAAACCTCCATGCTGAAACCAAACAGCACAACCTGTCTCTTTGACTCCACCCACCGAGTAAAAGAGAGAGAGAAGTAAAATTTTAGGGCGCCCAGCGTATATTATTAGCGCACTAGAAAAAAGATTAAAAATAAACTTCCGTCTAAAAGGTCATGCTAAAAAAACTAAACGAGCATTAAAACATACTTAAATAGCCCTCCAACTTTAAAAACATTAAATACCGCAAGGTGGGTTAAAAGAATAAATAAACTACCTAGTGCCAAAGTAGTAAAACCGAATTAAGTGTATATATTGCGTCTTTATTTTACAATGTATTTAGTTCTTAATATAGATGTGACGTGAAAACAACACTCTGAAAATGCCCCTCACAGACAGGCACGAAACGTCATGTCAAAATATTTTAACAAGCCAAAATGTTTTAACCTTGTGATCATATCGCTGAAAATATCTCTATCGGTGTTAATCCAGATTCTAAGAAAATAATTGCAAATATAAAAGAACGTTATTAAAATATATAGTTTGTAATTTTCTGTGTGTAGAAGAAATGAGTACTATTTATCTAAGAATCAGCAATTACCATTGCATCCATTGTCTGTCTATTGCTCCAGCTATCACTTCGTTACAAACTAAACGGTGTTAGCCAACTTTGAGGGTTGCGAGATGGAAATGAAGGGAATGGAGTGTTACGAGCAAGGTGTGTATAAGGAAGGTTGTTCGAACCGTGAGAAAGTAGATTAATGAACTGAGTTATCCGGCTTCAGATGCAATGGCAATTTGATGTTTCATTCACTGCTTCTTTTTACTCGCTATAGCATTTGAATTACAATCGTTAGATACTTTTTGAGACAGTAAAATATAATGAACAATTTTCCACGTAAACGGTAGTGGGAGAATTTCCTGTATAACTTAGTGTCGCATCCTTAAAAGCTGAACCTTTCACACAATTTTTAGTTACGCTGTTTACACTGTTCACTTTCTCCACTGATTGCTTAATAGTAAGTACAGGAACTACTTCATTGCACTCCAAAAGCCGACAGCGATATACTCGTTTTGAGGTTCTCTGAATAGAAAAACAAAATTTTAAATCTTCCGATGTTACAAAAGAATTTTTGGTACTGGGCTCTGTGGTTACCTTTGCTGTCAAATCCGCAGTTTATTCCCCGGCAAGCCAACGAGACCAGGAATCACTGCACACTCCACATTAACGCCAGAAGTATGTAAAGCGTGGAGGGCATTCTGGATACTCTGCACGATAGAATGGTAGTTGTACAGATCACTAGGAAGTATGTAAAGCGTGGAGGGCATCCTGGATACGCTGCACGATATGATGGCAGTTGTGCAGATCACTAGGAAGTATGCAAAGCGTGGAGGACATCCTGGATACTCTGCACGATAGAATGGTAGTTGTATAAATCACTAGGAAGTATGCAAAGCGTGGAGGACATCCTGGATACTCTGCACTATAGAATGGTAGTTGTACAGATCACTAGGAAGTATGTAAAGCGTGGAGGGCATCCTGGATACGCTGCACGATATGATGGCAGTTGTACAGATCACTAGGAAGTATGTAAAGCGTGGAGGACACCCTGGATACTCTGCACGATAAAATGGTAGTTGTACAGATCACTAGGAAGTATGTAAAGCGTGGAGGGCATCCTGGATACGCTGCACGATATAATGGCAGTTGTACAGATCACTAGGAAGTATGTAAAGCGTGGAGGACACCCTGGATACTCTGCACGATAAAATGGTAGTTGTACAGATCACTAAGAAGTATGTAAAGCGTGGAGGACATCCTGGATACTCTGCACGATAGAATGGTAGTTGTACAGATCACTAGGAAGTATGTAAAGCGTGGAGGACACCCTGGATACTCTGCACGATAAAATGGTAGTTGTACAGATCACTAAGAAGTATGTAAAGCGTGGAGGACATCCTGGATACTCTGCACGAGAGAATGGTAGTTGTACAGATCACTAGGAAGTATGTAAAGCGTGGAGGACACCCTGGATACTCTGCACGATAGAATGGCAGTTGTACAGATCACTAAGAAGTATGTAAAGCGTGGAGGACATCCTGGATACTCTGCACGATAGAATGGTAGTTGTACAGATCACTAGGAAGTATGTAAAGCGTGGAGGACACCCTGGATACTCTGCACGATAGAATGGTAGTTGTACAGATCACTAGGAAGTATGTAAAGCGTGGAGGACACCCTGGATACTCTGCACGATAGAATGGTAGTTGTACAGATCACTAGGAAGTATGTAAAGCGTGGAGGACATCCTGGATACTCTGCACAATAGAATGGTAGTTGTACAGACCACTAGGAAGTATGTAAAGCGTGGAGGACATCCTGGATACTCTGCACGATAGGGTGGTAGTTCTACAGATCACTAGGTTCTGAAGTGAACTAAGAGGATCGCTAATAATAAGGCAGTCAACCCAAATTTCGACGGCAAACATGCAGAATGGCTCGGTATATTGCTTACACCTCTGCACTATAAATGAATGTGCTAATATGAAAACCGAATGCATATTGTTCGGTTCCATAAACAAAGCCACCACCATCGTTTCATCTACTTCCATCATTGTAATTTGACAAAACTTCTAAAAAAGAATCTGATGTGTTCCATTCACATAACTTTCTCTACACCTCTCCAACAAAGTATTTAAAAAGCGTATTCTTCTATATTCATACTAATTGATAAAAATAGCAGAAATAGTCTTATTACTTGCTTCCTTGTAAGTAGAAGCGAAATAAGGGAGTTAAAGTGATGGTCAAAAGTTGGATGCTACGTGACAAGTTCCTTTGTTTGTATAAACAGGAATTGACAAATTCCTGTATGAGAAAAGTATAAGTTTTTTACAGATAAAACCAATAACAAGAAATATCTAAAAAAGGATCAGTTCCACGAAATATATATATCATACATTTTGTGTTTTATTGTGATCTACATTTTTGTGCAGTAGTTTTGTCTATCTCTTACGGTTTACCAGTTATGCAAAATCCAATAAAAATCATCCAGAATAAAGAGATCTTTAAAAAATTCCCCGGAAATTCAAGATATACATTTCATTTGGCATATACATATCTTATATATAAGAGATTTAAATCAAAATCGTTGGAGCCATTTATAAAATTAACATTTTCGATTTTTTTTTCATGTAAAGGTAGTTTGGGGTGTCACATCCTTGGAAGATAGCAAATTTAAATACCAAGTTTTGTATTTAACGGACCTTTGGTTTTTGAGCTAAGCTGTCAACACACGTACACATACAAGGACCTTTTTCCAAAAATGCTTTTTTTGGGGGGGGATTCAGGGGAACTCAATACATGTATTTCTGGTATCAAATTTTTGGGTGGAACACAATGCCTTTTCTATACACTATGTACATAGTACGTGTACAGAAAGTAAAAATCTACGGATATGATATAAGCTTAGTAGATTTCCGGTAAGCCGACATCCTGAGATTTACGTGGGATGTCGCACGTATTCAAGGTGGGTACACACTCCCTCCTGGGGGCGCCCCTCGTGACAGAGACTTAAAATGCTGTTTTTCTATTCAGGGAACCTCAAAACGTGTATATCGCTATCGACTTTGGGTGGGATGAAATGCTACCTCTACTTACTATTAAGCAATCAGTGTAGAAAGTAACACAACAATATTATTTGGCAGTTAGGCTGTAATAAATTAAGAGAGCTATCATTTATCGTTTATAATGAACGCGTTTTAATTCGAGCAAAATATTAAAATTGCTAACGGTTTATAAAAAAATTCTGAACGCTACGATACAGAGTGTAGAACCAGCGTATTTCATATTCTTCTTATTTTCTGCTATTAATGTCAATAACTGTGGTGGCGTTAGTGTTGCTTGGTTCTTGCACAAGTGTGTAACTGAAGTTTGTTCTGCCAAAACCACTACACCATATTCTGCTAAACTGTGGTAGTTTTCTTCATAGAAACTTTTAAACTACCCTATAATAGTCGCGCTGGAAGTTGCCTCAACTTTAGCTTCCGTGTAGATGCGTGCCCTCAATTCCTATGCGATACCGGTGTCGCATAACGCGTAAGCCATATTATACACTGAAGTTCACTTGGTGCACGTCACTTTACTCTCGTTGGCAGTTTTCTTAATAATTGATGCAAAATCTTGTAAGACAAGTCGTACCAACACCAGAAGTTGATAAGATAGGGCTATGGCGCAAACTCGTTAATGTGGAATGGGAAAGGAAGGCGGAGAATGGGGTATAGAACAGAAACATGCAGTGGCGTGAAGTACAGCTCTGATCCTGGAACGGAAGTTTGCAAACGGGTGTGACAAGTATATGAAAGTTTTCTGTTTCTAGGAAGTTTTTATTTCAATATTCCTGTTAGGAATGAAGACATTTTTTTTTCATATACAAATTATTTATTTTTCCACATTCCTTTAGAGATATGCAATTTCCCAACGACCATGCCAGTTTTTAACCCCAGTAACAAAACAAAATGGAAGGTGGTGCATCTGTGAAATTTGATAAAAATTGTAAAAAAACTAAAACCGTATTTTATTTCATAATAATAGGATATGTATTCTGAAATTTAAGAAAATATATCGTTTTTCTCACCTGACACAATTTATGAAGCTATAGATGGGTAGGTGCATGTTTATTGTGATCGCTCTCATGTTCGCTCTCGAATGCGGCAGTGAACCTGGAACGTGAGACATAGTAGTTCGATGGTAAACAACGCCGCGAAGCAACATGATACTTAAGAACGCGAGAATTTTCCGACATCATGCTTCTGCCAGCTTCGGTTTCTACTATCTTCGACAAGTTTCCAGAAAGTTTGTAGTAATTTTCTCGCTATAAAAGGAGGAAGAAGTGCGTTGCAGAGGTGTTGCGAATTGCACTGAGCTATGAGTGACTGGAGTGTTAGTGCGCAGTGCTGCGCGAGCCATGAATGGTGTGGAGCCATAAACTGTCCAACGTCGAGTGAATCATTCGTAGCAATAAAAATAAGACTTTAATTGTAGCTATATTCTGAGTCAATAAAGACATTCATATATTATTAAAAGGCACTCCCAACTTTAAACTTTATTTTCTCTAAACCTTTTTCATAGTCGAAATATTCCACACGATGCAATTTTGTACTAATTTGTTTCAAAATGTTTATACTGTCTCTCAAAAGCATATTAAAGAAAATGGCCATCCTACTTTTTCAAAATAACGCTCCAATTTTGATAGAGTACTAAATTTTGAAAAATTAAGAGCTAGAGTATGAAATGTAATAATTTTCCTACACTAATAAGGGCTAATATAAAAAGTACAATATTAAGGATCTATTTGTAAATTCATTTACTGTATAAGTGCATTTTTTATTAAAATATGTTAGAAATCCATCATTTGATACCTCGGACAAATATCACTATTATTGTGCACAATAACTGACTTTTGCATACTGTGACTTTTCCAAACTTTACAGACGCATCACCTTAAGACGTTTTAATTGCAGCACCGTTTTTAAACATTAGATGAATTTCCAGAAAGCAGTAACATATTGTAAATATTAATTGTACTAAAGTTTCTTACATTTACTCCCTACAACAAATATATCTACATTTATATCTGTATGTTCAAATGGCTTGTATCTGTATCATTAGAAAAACATTGTCTTACGTAAACTATTGTCATTGCACACATTAGGATATAAACTATTGTAAGTACTTTAGATACTGACGTGAGCAATAGCAATGTACGCTGTTCTTAAAGGATGAAAAATACATTTAACAGAAACTCCATAAAATAGGAATGGTCAAGCTCTGTAAAATACAGCGAATGCTTCCTCATTTGAATTAAATTTTTTCCCCGAGCCTTTTCTTCATGTTGGAAACAAGAAGAAATTATGGAGTACCGGGTCGGACAAATATGAGGGCCCGGCAGCACTTCATAATGCAATTCATGCAGTTTGGCGGAGACAACTCCGGATGCTCAAAAACGGATGTTTGAAGTAATTATACTGGCGAAAGTTCTACATAAACAGCATTCAATATTTCGATTATTTCCTCGAAAGTTCCCAGTAAAAACAAATCACTGAACAATTTTGCAGTTTTTCCATTCTAACAGACTCTCCTACTATACCAGGATTCTGGATCTTGTGAGGCCTTCAAGAGGTCCCAGCCATTCTTCACTCTACTGACAATTTGGTGATTTTCCTTTGCCCACTCTTCAGAACGTGGATTATGAGCGACCGCAGCGTTCGGAGTGAAGAGAAGTTATGGAAAGGGTTGGAATGAAGAGGAGTTTTGGAATAAAAATAATCTTAAATATGTCTCGCATCTGGTGTCAGAAATTAGGCTGTAATCACTTCTGGGGTGTGTAAAAAGCAAGTTTCCAGCGACACTGAGCAGCAGGAGCAAATATTGTGAATTATAGTCTTGAGCGGAATTCTGTTATGTAACGCCCTGCATAGTTCCCTGAGGTAAACAGAACATGTGTGAATTTCTTAGCTCTGTTAAACCTTTGTACGAAGTTTTGCTGAGAATTCCCAAGTTTCGCATGTACGGAATATTTTTTTTCAAAAGCTTAGAATACAACTTCAATTGATAGTTTAACTTATGTAGCATTGCATGTTCTGCTGAAGTTTATTAAAATGCTGTAAACTGATGTGTCTCGGTTTAAGGTTCTAGTACTGTGCACTGAAAATCCTAGCTGAAGATGACTATCAAAACATATTGCTTATAATCTTGCAGCGCTGAAATTTATTCTTCCCTTTCTTCACTTTTTTCCTGGTGGTAATGTACACCTTTGAATGGCGATTTAAGACAAACAAGGCCTGTGCATGCGAGGTTAAGCGATTAAAGCAATACGACCGCCTGTCATGCTCATGATACAAACACGTGCTTTCCTGAGATCCTCAAAACTATTTGGTGATTCTAGATCTTACGCAATATTTTTGAAACTGTAATTATAACGATTCTCTTCGAGTATATTAACATGCACCATCTATTAAATAATGAGCACTTGCATAGCGTAATAACCAAGACAAAGTGACAGTGCATAATACTGTCAAGGTTACGCGGTTTGGCAGTGAACGCCACTGATAACTATGGCGGGCGTGTAAGAAAGAGGAAACAAGACGATATCACCGCGATATTGGTTCTACACAGGGATATGGACGCACGCAAAGGATGCTTGCTTTGCCCTCTTTTATTGCATAAAGACACGTCAATGCGGATTTTTAAGGTATCGCTTCGTCACCAGGTGCTACAGCGGTTTGTAAATTCTGACAGCATCAATCAATTCTTGGGGGGAGGGGGAATAATGTTCTCTAATCGACTTCGTGTGTTTAAAATAGCAATAACCGTTTCCTCGATCTAACTTCATCTGTCAGAAAGATAATAAACCTCGCCGTCACAGTTACATATCTGACCAAATTTGTCACTTAATAACGTTTACGTGGTCGTAATCTCTAGTTATTAAATCACAATGTCATACGTTCTGCAAAGACCACGGATTTAATAATGCGGAGCGAGCCTGTACGAATCGTATTGGCAACGGTGCACTCTTTTTTTTTCTTCTTTCTTTTATTTCTCTCTTCCATTTATAACCCACCTTTAACTGCAAGTCATATCGGAGCTCTTTTGGCTTTGTAACATATTGTCTTTGGACAATTGTGTTAACTCACGTATAGTTTTTGCTAGGGCTTTTAGAACCTCATCGAGAAATCGCAGTTTGTTGCGACGCGACGCAAGACATTCTAAGGGCTGTACAATCAGTGGATGCTGCCGTTATTGGCAAACTGGTGTTTGGATGTAGTATTTCCTGTGTAGCCGAGGAAACTCCAATAGTTGCATCGATGCAGAAGTTTGATTGCAAACATAGAAAACTAGCTGACCCGACGAACTTTGTTCCGCCTTAGAAGCAACAAATGAGCATATTTTGGATTTTATTAAGCTCAATTTGTTATTAGGATAATAAATATAAATAAAAAATCAAGTGTTTTAATGATTCTTTATTGGCCACGTATTTTGGTGCATGGGTTGCACTCTTCAGCCTTGTGATATACGACATTTCTTGTCTTATTATTAGGTGCAAGAACAAATAACGCAGATAGTCTTCCGTCCCGTGAACATGCCACATATAATTAATTAACCATGGGAAAAACATGGATTTTCCAGTTTCAGACCAAAAACTTTCAAGGATTGGCCTTGTAATTTGTTAATGGTCATGGCGAATGCAAGACAGATCGGATTTTTGAAGTCGTTTAAACTCACGGAAAATTTGATCTCTGAGGTTTGCTCGAGGATTTCGCATTGCCAACCGAGTCGTTTCACGGGCTGTCTCGCTTTGCTTGAGAAGCACTAAGTCGAGCCATACTAACGCGGCACTCTTCACGTGCACTTTTGTTCTTCTTCAGTCCTTTCATTCGCAATGTTTTGAATCCTAGTTGCATTATGGCTTTGTCGGGAACGATTCGATCGTCTTGGTCGCGGCATTGTTAATGATAATATCGGCACAATAAGCTAATAGAAACTCGAAACAAACACATCAACCGGTCAACTTCAACATTTCTAATTGTCAAATTTTCAACCATACTTAACCATAGACAACATTACGTTTAGCTGTCAGTTGGTTTTGCTATTCCGTTTGCGTTTTGTTATACCATTTTTAACAAATGAACGTCTAGAGTGATGTTTTGACTGATAAATTGTTCGTTTTTCTGTCGTTGCGTTTTGTTATACCACGTTTTATGTCACGTCCCACGGAAACAGGATAAAAAGAATCCTATGCCCGTCTTCTGGTTCTAAGCTACCTCCTCACCGATTTTCAGCCAAACAGCACCTAACATGCCTTCACCTCTTGAGCCTATTGCAGCTCCTGTTAAATGCCATTCTCTATTATGCGCATCTTTACAATATAGTTACCGAAATTATTAGTACTGTAAAGTTCTTATTCATTAAAAATATTTTTTTCTACGACCGAGCGTAATTGAGTGGTTCATGAGCTCATTTTTCAGATCTCAAAATTGAATTTTACGGAATCCACGCGCAAAGAAGTGCAGCGAGCGTAAAGCAGTTTTGTTCCAACTTTACGCTCGCCAAAATAATTCACGACATTAGTGTGTATACATCACTGGTCAACAGACACCACTTCATAAATTTTTCATGTTGTGCCTCATAAACTTCTAGCAGGTAGTAAATTTGATTCCGCTTCTTTCGCAGCTCTAAGGATATTATCATTTTCATAATGTGTCATTTTCTCAAGATTCACAGAACAACAATAATATTGGTTTGTCATGGCCTGTTATAACCGTACCGTCATGGCGCTCAGCAATACGAAATAACAAACTATATCCCTTGTGAATGGCTCAAACTTAACCTCAAATTTATTTCATCTTTCATTTGCTTTTGTATTAATATCAGAAAATTCTCGTAGAAAAGCATTGTATGATACGCAAGCGTAGTCTCTATTTGATTCTCACGTAGTTGTGAAACTCGACGGCGTCTCGTTTAACAATATTCCCGCTCGGATCAGCAAATGTAACTTTACACTCTTACATTAACTTTAGACTTGCTCGAAACAATAATACGTGGAGAAAAGACAGGTTATAGACATTTAATTTGCTAGGGCTCTTAAAATAACTATTCCAAAAGACTGATAGAGGAGTAGCTTGTCATCGATAAAGTAGAAAAGAAAATTGACCATGAGAAAAATCCAGGCTACCTGAAGATATTTATTAAACATATTTCAAAGCAATCATGAAATGCCTTTACAACGCAATGTCATCTGTAACATTTTGTACTTGACATGATGTGAAGAGGACAGGTTTTCAAAACACTAACTTATTCAAATAACAGAAGAAGGTGTTTCAAATGTTGAAAGGTTTAAAATGTATATTGCTATAAACTGTAATAAGTTCGACGTTGATCATGTATACATATATTTATTTTGTGACGTTTATTGTATAATACTTGTATTATGTTATGTCTCCTGTTCTACAGAACATTTCTCAAAGGTGTTTAATAATTTACACACCGTATTATGAAAACACTTTGTTAGCATGTTTGTATACCCCTGTGGCAATTACTTTGTTTACGCTTAGAGCTAATGCACACATTGTAAGCCAAGACCTGGAAGTCTAGCTCTGGATATCACACACTTTCATTCATACTTTCAAACTCTGGAGAGGACAGGGAATGAACCCGAGACCCCTAAACAGCCAAAAGAGCTCCGGGGCAAGCCAACGATGCTCTTAATCTCCCAATTGCCTTTTCTAATTTATTTTTATCTTTTGGAGGAGAATGTCTTGCCGGAGTACATGATATGAAATTATCTTGCTGAAAATATCTTAGAGTGTGACTTTGATATACATTTCATACCCATTGCAAGTTGACAGCAATCAAAAGGAAGCACGGCCACGCCGTGGCCGAGTGGTTAGACCACTCACCTCTCACCTAGAGGCCCGGGTTCGATTCCAAGCGACCGCATGTGAAATTTGTGGTGGACAAAGCGGCACTGGGCGGGTTTTCTCCGGGTTCTCCGGTTTCCCCCGCCATCACATTCCACTGGTGCTCCATTTTCATTCATGTATCACCAGTGTCACCGCCTGCGGTGCCATAAGTAGTTAAAGCGGGCGTTAAACACTACCCCCAAAAAACAAAGGAAGTGGTTCTTTTATTTCATGTTGATCAAGCTAAATGCTTACTAAAACATGGGACGCTGACTTATACATACGTTGCAGGCAGCATACGTAAGCAAAATTGAAATGTATATATTATTAATGAATTTTGTTAATAACTTAGTAATGAGGAAAATCACAAATATTAAAAAATCCTGCACAAATGGCAAAAGAGAATAACTGGAACCTAATTAAAGCTAAACATTTGGTGTTAACCATTTACGAGATATTTCCCGTATTGGTTTAAAGGTTCCATTACTTATAGTATTTTAAAATGGAAAGTCGTTATTCGTTTTTATTTTTTCTTTCTCTAATAGGTATAATAAGGAAAGAAAGTATTGCATTTGACTCAAAAATTCGATACCAAGATTTCTCCAGAAATGCACATCTTGAGAATCCCAGACTAAAAAGAAGTTGGAAACAGGTCCGTGTGTCTATCAACAGCATTACTAAAAAAGAAGAATTGGTTAAATACCAAATTTTATATTAAAGTTCAGCATTTTCCAAACATGAAAAGATTTTCATCAAAATCCCCCATGCCAAACTACACCTTACTGGAAGCTTTTCGAAGCTTTCAACTTCTCAAAATGGCTCTAACGATTTTGATTAACATATATCTTAAGAAACCTTTATGACAGGTGAATGTTTACCTAGAATTTCTGCAAATGGTCTCTGAAGGATGACATTTTATGAATGGATAACTTTGTAAAATTGGTAAACCGCAACAGATGCCTACCACACAAAAATGTAGATCTCCAGACAATGTATGACAGTAAATATAGGTGAAATTAACCATATCCGAAATATTCTTGTTAGCGACATAAATTGCCCAATCTTTATATTTCTCTCAAACAGAAAATAGTTGTTCGTTTTCTTTTGTCCTGGTCATGTTAGGAGAACGGAATTTCAATGGCACCACATAATGACTCGCTGTTATAAGAATTGACTATTGCTTAAGCCTGGTATATTCCCCTACTCCCACCTTATCTTCAATGAAATATATAATAAAACAATTTATACTAATGCTTATTTAGATAGTATGAAAAAAAAAATATATATATATATATATATATATATATATATATATATATATATATATATAGCAGACTAGTTACCTAGTTAAAGTCTGTCAATGTTACTTATCAGAAATATTATATACATGTAATCCTCTTCTTTTTCTTTCTTTATTTTTTTTTCTACTGCCTTGCAAAGAGAAATGAATAGCTCCTAAAGATTTGACTATCGTTTTACCCTACTGTGCTCAATGTATGTACCTACAAGGAAATAAGAAATAAGACGATTTCTGACAATGTTTATCTCGATGGAAGAGATGGAAGACCAAGATTTTAATTTTCCCTGCTTAATACACAGTACATGGGTAGAAAAGGATTTATAATCCACCCAAAAATCAGATACCGAGATTTCATTAGAAATGCACGTTTTCTGGTCCCCTGAATAAAAAATATTTTTTATAGAAAAAGGGCGTATGAGTGTCTATGTGTCTGTGAACACCTTGATCTTCAAGGTTGCAATGAATATTTTCAAGAATTTCCCCCTACCCCAAGCTAATCTTTTGAAAAGTTTGATTTTCTAAAGATTTTGAATAAAACACTGTGTATTAAAGATGCTTATATGATTAATAAAATGTACTTATATCTCAAATTGTCTGGGAATACTATTTCAAGTCCTCTTTATGTAAATGACTGGTAAGTCGGAGGAGATAGACAAAAAGTTGCATATAAATAATGAAAAGCTTATACCATATACAATTTTTTACAAAAGTTAACCATTTACGAGGTATTCTTTGTTATAGGCTTCAATTTTCAAATATTTAAAGTTTCTTGTACAGGAATTTGTTAACCCATTGTCAGCTAAGAGAACAAATTTCAATCACATAGCAACCAGCTTTTAAAAGATTTGACTATCACTATAGTATAGTGTATTTCCTTATTTCTCTTTTACTTACAAGAAAGCAAGTAATAATACAATTTCTGCTTATGTTTATCTCGATTAATGTAAATGTAAATGAAATATGATTTATGGACGTGCTTTAACTGCTGTGGTTCTCAGCGTCCCATTCTATATTGGGCGTCAAAGACCGCTTAATTTTGCTCTGAGACCTCTTTATCAGGCTTGAGGTTCCTTCCGAAGGAAGCCATGCATGCTAACGATTTTTACGCCCGAAAAAATCCATCGTCTTCCGCCGGGTGTGAAACCACCACCTTGGGTATATGAAACTAGTACGGTAACCATTACACCACGGAGAAAGACTTATCTGTTTTAGATGAAGTAGATACATAGAAGAATAAGATTTTTAAGAAAAAGTTGTTACAGAGATGTAGAGGTCATGTGAATGAATCACATAATATTTTAAGAATAATTTGTTGCAGAATAAATTAATCAGACTAGATTTAAATCAATTGGTACGAGAACGTTAAATATAGGTGAAAAATTGTCGTAAAACAGCAGAAACTGCAAAGCAATGCAGCTGTTGCACATAAGACAGCCATTAAAAATTCAGAGAGTGTACATATGGCATGTCATGTTTAGCATGGAAGTACCTTTACCTTGCCATTTCATTACCGAGCAAGGTGCAAGGTATATTTAGGAGGTTATATACTGCCACGTATAGAAATGCAGTATTAAAGGCAAGTGCTTGTAATAAGCATGCAAGCAATTTGGCTAGCTTCGCCCTGCTGGCCAATTTAAACCACGTGTCGTTAGTGGAGTCCCTTTGGACGTGTAGAAAGTGGAGCTATTCTCTTTGAAACTCAGAGGTGAAAGGTCACATTTCCTGGCCTCGCTGTACTGAGTTTGCGCAAAGGTTGCCACTTCTCACTCCTCCATACGTCTGTTGTACGCCGTTCCAAACGTGAATGCTGCTTCTTTATGAATGGTTATATCACTAAATGTTTTTCTGTGGTATAAGTAATGTGTTCGTATCCCGTTAGGTTACCTTCACACAGCATGGTTTATTAAGGGAATCCTTCTACGACATATTTTCATGTTGAAGATTGTCAGCATCTTATTCACATAGTCAGCAATTACATTTCTGAATGGGATCCAACGGGCTGTCAACACAGTGAACTTCCAAATTCCTTAACATAAGTGTACATAGAATATGTATATCGCAGGAAAATCTGATGTGTTCCATTCATGACTTTCTGTGCCCATTCTATAACAAAGTATTCTTACAAGAATTTGTCTTATCAAGATAAAAATTAGCAAAAATGATCTTATCACTTAGGTCCTTATAAGTAGAAGAAAATAAAGGAATACACCAGGCTAACCCGATGTTCAAACAGTCAAAGACGTTTATATGCGATTGGCATTGAAATTCGGTTCCCTTCAATGACCAGAGTTAAACCAAAGAAACAGGAATTTTGAATTCCCGCTTGAGAAGTTTTAAGTATTTTAAAATTGAAATCAATAACAAGGAATAGTTTGGAAATTGTTAATTCCATAAAAAGTATCGACATAAATTGTGTTATAACAAAATTTACATTTTTGTGTAGTACGCTTTGTCTCTTATGGTATAACTGTTTTTAAACGAGGTCTTCAGTGGTTACTCTAAGAAAATTCAAGAAATAAGATAATGATAATGGTGTTTAAGGGCGCTCAACTGCCGAGGTCATAAGCGCCCTTACGATTAAAACTTGGCAATAGGCAGTAAGAAAATACCAAAAAAGGAAAAAAAACACAAGTAAAAAGGGCTAACACAGTTGAAAAGTAAGTAACAGAACGGTCCAGCCCTCTAACAGAGCTGGATATAAAACTCCATCTAAAATCAACACATTAAAATTAAAAGTGTTTAAAAAGAACTGCTATCACACTAAAACGTCAAGGTAAAAGAAAGTTTTGCTAAAAATTTAAAAACCCTGTCCACTGCTCTTGGGTCATCTGCCAGGACCTCAGCAAGAGAGGCCGGCATGCCCATACATGACCGAATGTGTGCCAGGTGACCACACTCCAGCAACACATGACGAACTGTCTGTGCCTCCCCACAGAGCGCACAGACAGGAGCAGGTTCACGTTTAAAAAGGTAACTGTGAGTAAAAATACAGTGGCCAATTCTTAGCCGAGCTAGTACTACCTCCTCCCGGCGGAATAAACGAGAGGAGGTTACCCAGTTGACAGGGAGGTCCTTCACCTCTCGCAGCTTATTACCACGGAGAGCCGACCACTCCGCATGCCAAGTCGAAAAAACGGCTCTCCGTACAGCCAATCTAAAATCTTCTGCTGTTGAATGGGTAATCGTAACACTGGGCGCTGTGACTGCCGATTTCGCTGCCAAATCCGCCGTGTCATTCCCTGGCAAGCCAACGTGTCCAGGAATCCATGCGCACTCCACATTAAAACCAGAAGCGTGCAAAATGCGGAGAACGTCCTGGATGCGCTGCACCAAAGGATGGTAATTGTACAGCTCACGAATGCTCTGAAGGGCACTAAGGGAATCACTAAGTATAAGGCAGTCACCTAATTTTCGACGTCGAATATACAGAAGGGCTTGATAAATAGCATATAGCTCGGCAGAATATATAGATGTGCAACTAGGCAAACCGTAAGTAGAAGTTGTGGTGCCAGTTACAAAGGCACATCCAACACCGTCGGGGCTCTTACTACCATCGGTGTAAATACAAATACGGCCACTGTATTTGGATAAAAATTCTAAAAAGCAACGACGAATACTATCAAGAGGCGTAACAGATTTCCCGTAGAGCGTCATCCCGAGATCGACATGGGAGGTAGCGCGTAACCAAGGGGGGTGTATACTCTCTCCCTTGGGTAACAGCCGAGGAATGTCAACATGGTGCTGGCGTAGAAGCTCACGGAAACGAAAACCTGCTGGCCTGGGGCTCAGAGAGCGGAGGCAGTATCGCTCGTGCAGCTCAGGGGAGAAAAAAGCGTGATAAGTTGGATGCCCTGGCATACACTTCAGCCCACAGCCATAATTAGCAAGCAGGACATCACGCCGAAAACGCAGAGGAGGTTCTCCCGATTCGGCGTAGAGGCTAACAACTGGGCTCGTTGGAAAAGCTCCAACGGCCACACGGATGCCCTGGTTATGGACTGTGTCTAACCTTCTGAGCACTGAAGGTCGAGCTGAAGAATACACAATGCTGCCATAGTCCAACTTCGAACGAATCACAGCACGATAAAGACGGAGCAATGTCGTCCGATCCGCACCCCAAGACTTGCCACTTAGTATCCGTAAAAGATTTAGAGAACGGTCACATCGTGCTCTAAGCTGTGCTATTTGTGGTGCCCAACAAAGTTTCCGATCGAAGATCAAACCAAGGAATCTCGCCTCGTCTGCGAAAGGAAGTAAATCTGGCCCGAGTCGAAGAGACGGCGGCATATGCCACTTACGGCGCCAGAAGTTAACGCAGACTGTCTTCTCAGCGGAGAAACGAAAACCGTGTTTCGAGCTCCATGCATAGAGATTGTCCAAACACCGCTGGAGACGGCGTTCCAAAAACGGTGTACGCTGAGAAGTACAGAAGATGGCAAAGTCGTCCACGAATAAACAGGAAGAGACACCTTGAGGCACACATAGTGATATGGAATTTATCGCAATAGCAAATAGAGTCACGCTGAGTACCGAGCCCTGCGGCACTCCGTTCTCTTGAATAAAATGGTTAGAAAAAACCGAACCCACCCTCACTCGAAAAACGCGGTCCCGCATAAACTCCTGAATGACCGACGGTAGGCGTCCACGTATGTTCCAGTTGTGCAGAGAACGCAATATTCCCGCCCGCCAACACGTGTCGTAGGCCTTCTCGAGGTCAAAAAATATCCCAACTGTGGGGCTGTTCTTAAGAAACCCGTCCATAATCTGAGTTGACAGAGAGACAAGGTGGTCAGCAGTTGAACGTCGTCGTCGAAAGCCACACTGGATGTTCGTCAGAAGATTGTGGGATTCCAGCCACCACACCAACCGTCCATTTATCATGCGTTCCATCACCTTGCAAACGCAACTGGTGAGGGAAATAGGACGGTAACTGGAAGGAAGATGGCGGTCCTTTCCAGGTTTAAGAATGGGTATGATGGTGGCCTCCCGCCACTTGTCTGGAAAAATGCCATCAACCCAGACACGATTATAGACCTCGAGTAGGAAATCTTTGCCATCAGGAGAGAGATGTTGCAACATTTGGACGTGGATACCATCTGGACCTGGTGCTGAGTGTCGTGAAGAGGAGAGTGCATTGTCTAGCTCTGCCAGGGTGAAAAGGCGATTATAATCCTCAAGGTTGCCAGAAAGAAACGAGAATTCTTGAGATTCCACCTGGTTCTTAACTGTAAGAAACTCAGGGGAATAGTTGCCTGAGTTAGACACCTGAGCGAAAGCACTGCCTAAAGTATTCGCCACGTCAAATGTATCAACAACAGCTCCGGTAGGTGTTTTGAGACCGGCGATGGGCATATGGTTCGGTTTCCCAGCCACACGTCTTAACTTATCCCATACGACAGAGGAAGGTGTATGTCGATTAAAGGAACCCACGAATTTATTCCATGACATCTTTTTGCTATCCTTAATAACCCGCCTAGAATGTGCACGCATCCGTTTATAGTGTATCAGGTTATCCAGTGTAGGAAAACGCTGGAAAACCCGTAGAGCTCGTCTGCGAGCGCGAATAGCATCCCGACAGTCATCGGTCCACCAAGGTACCGGAAATCGACGGCTGTAGCCAGTCGAACGCGGAATGGATTGCTCAGCAGCAGAAAGAATGGTCCCTGTAAGATGTTCGACCAAGTGGTTCACAGAGTCGTGCTCTTCGTAGCTAAATTCAGCCAAGTGGGAGTACAGTTCCCAGCTGGCGTGGTCTAGGCGCCAACTAGGTAAACGGGTGGAACATACAACGGGTGTCAAGACACTAATACGACAAGGAAAGTGGTCACTAGAATGCAAATCCGAGATGATATTCCAGCATAAGGTGACTGCCAGCTGAGGGGAACAAATTGCAATGTCAATGTGTGAAAAACTATGAAATGCGTCAGATAGAAAGGTGGGCTCTCCGGTGTTCAAGAGAGCAAGATTCTGATTATCCAAGAAATCTTTAAGTAGCGTACCTCTCGCACAAGCCCGAGGAGAGCCCCAAAGAGGGTGATGGGCATTCACGTCGCCTACCAATAAAAAGGGTGGTGGCAACTGCGAAATGAGGTGTTCTAAGTCGCTGTGCGAGAGGTCCGCAGATGGAGGCAAATAGATACTGCAAATGGTGAATGAAGCGGAGGGTAGCTTAATGCTGACTGCAACGGACTGGATTGCAGATTGTATGGGTACGGAGTTGGCAAAAATATCATCTCGAATAAGCATCATAGTGCCCCCATGTGCCGGGACACCGTCCTCCGGGGATAAATCACATCGTACGGAGGAGTACTGCCTGATGGTAACGGTGTCCTGTGGACGGAGCTTCGTCTCTTGTAAACATACAGCCAAGGGTTCATGCTGGCGCAGCAACAAGTCAAGCTCTGGTCGATGTGGTCGAATTCCGCGTATGTTCCAATGGAGGATAGCCATTGAGTATATTATGGGATAAGTTTCAAATCGAAAGACGCTTCTGCAGATTGGGATTAGCTGGTCGGTTCAATTTGTTCTTCTTAGGCGTTGGGCTAGTACTATTTTCAGGAGCACGATCCTGCCGTTTCCGCACTGTCCCTCTGGCAGTGGCGGCAGAATCCTCCT
The DNA here is from genome assembly GCA_030762935.1 of Hymenopus coronatus. Taxonomy (NCBI): domain Eukaryota; kingdom Metazoa; phylum Arthropoda; class Insecta; order Mantodea; family Hymenopodidae; genus Hymenopus; species Hymenopus coronatus. The sequence goes on from CM060890.1 coordinate 107,843,743, forward strand.
GGTCCATCTCCTCCACAAGGGAGGTCCCTTTTTCAAGAGCAGTTTTCGGTCCAAGTAGTTCGAACCGATTGGATGTGCTGATCGGCGAAGACGGCCGTCGCCGATTCACGCCCTCCTCCCCAGATGACCCTTCAGAGGAGGATACACGTGTGGAGTTGCGTGAACTTTTCTTACCTTTAGATGACTTGGTAATAGATTGCACATTTTCTTTCAAAAAGTCTTGTCGTACATACTTGGTCTTAAACTGTCTTTCTGGGGCAGAAGACGTCGTGAATTTAATAGCTTTAGTTCCGGAGGTCGAGGCTTTCGGTGACAACTGTGCAGGACTATTCTGTAAGCTGGCGGATTTGGCAGATGTTGATACCAACTTGGGTGTAGGTGCCGAAGGCTTTGGCAGCGCTTGGGCTAAAATAACCTTTTCCGCAATTGTAGCCCCGTTCATATCGCCGGTCTGTGTTGCGATTTCCCGACGCGGTACCGGTTTAGCTGCAACTGAGCTATAGGTACCGGACCTCGGGGCAGAGGGTTGGCGGAGTCGCAGGAGCTTCCGGGCTTCCAAGAAGGACACCTTCTCTTTCACCCGTATCTCCTGGATCGCTCGTTCCTCTGCAAAACGGGGGCAGTCTCGGGAACTAGATGGGTGTTCACCGTTACAGTTCACACACGATGGAGCTGAAGCACAAGCCCCATCGTGGGAGGTGTCACCGCAGTGGACGCAGGTGGACTTGCCGGTACACAACTCACTAGTGTGACCAAAACGTTGGCATTTAAAGCACCTCAGCGGATTGGGTATATAAGGCCTAACTTCGATGGCTTCATACCCTGCTCTAATCTTTTGAGGCAGATCAACCCGATCAAAAGTAAGAAACAGGGTACGAGTAGGCAGGAATTCACCGTTGATCTTACGTTGTACCCGATAAACAGCTGAGACACCCTGAGTCGCAAGATTTTCTTGGATCTCCTCAATGGACAAACCGTCCAACGCGCGTGTTGTTACTACACCGCGGGAGGAGTTCAGCGACTTGTGCACCTCGACCTTCACTGGATAGCTGGCTAACGTGGTGGCTTTAAGTATCCTTGCAGCTTGCGAGGCGGAGTTGGCTTCGACAAGAAGTGTACCGTTACGAGCTCGAACGCAAGATTTGACCGGACCAGCAATGGCATCGAGACCCTTTTGGATAGTAAAAGGGCTCACCGTAAGGAACTTCTTACCTTCCTCTGTCCTATGAATAACCAAGTAGCGAGGACCACATGACTCGACTACTTCCTTTCCAACGTCTTTATTTGAAATCAGGGGTTTAAGTTTTGGTGCCATAAAAAAAAATTGTATAAATTCATCCCCCAGTGCTCCCCACCCACCACGGAGCCCAACGAGGGGTCACCCCACTGGGGTGACAGGGCTACACAGGGGATATAGCGGGCTCGCCGTCCCACTCACCCTGGAGTTCGGTGTAATACCTAGTCCTGGCCGATTGACTAGGGGTGGGTTAGTCCCTAGCCTCCCGTTTAGGCAAATCAGAAACCAAAGCGGTGTATTAGGCTGCGCACCCTCCCCAGTTACTGAAAGACAGAAGCCCAGGCTCAGGTACGCAACCCTCAACCAACCAGGATATTCCTCTTCACCGACACGGGTCTCCACGCACGGCCTACACGTGGGTGGGCATTTTGACCTACTGACTCCCTCACCACTCTGAGGTTGCCCACAGAGGGAGTCAAGGTGGCTCGGGACCCCGGGTGCGCCTAACCCGTACCTACCGTAGTAGGCCCCTGGGGGGTTCAAGAAATAAGTGTAAATTTCTTTAATATAAGGTATTTGAATCAAAATTCTTAGAGCTTGTTGAGGTGAGTTTTCTGAACATTTCGTGTAGCATCCGCATCCTTGGAAGACACTAAACTTAAATACCAAGTTTGGTATTCACCGGTCTGTACGTTTATGAGCTATGCTGCACATACACAAACACACACGCACACACAAACTCACATTTTTCTAAATATATTTTTTTTGGATTCAGGATGACCCAAAACATATATTTCTGGTGAAATTTCACTACTGAATTCTTGAGTATAATACAATACCTTCTATACACTATGTACATAGTACGTATAGAGAAAGTAAAATGATTTTTCTTTTTTGGATACGTGGGACCCTAAATTATATTTCCGGTGAAATCTCGGTATCGAATTTTTGGCTGGAATGCAATACCTTCTCTATACACTATGTACATAGTATGTATAGAGAAAGTAAAAATTAAACAGTTTGAGCAAACACCTTACAAGGTATCTCCGATGTAACTTTTAAGTAGCAAAAAGTAGAGAGATAAAGACCCCTCCAAAGACTGTTCATATGCAAATATTAACATATTCATTAGTTCCCTCTGCCTTACCCCAGGATTATTAGCATTGCGTTAACGGGAAACATGGGGTTGGAGATCTTCAGGACGCCCACCCCTCCCCATCCCGCGACAAGAATGTAGCAACTCGACTCAAATGGTAACAGAAAGGAGTTTTTCTGTTTATAAGACGAGCACAATATCGTATAGGACAGACTATGTTTAATTGAAACATAGCTTAAACATTTTACAATTCATGGATGTGTTTAATCTAGTGTACTGCTGGGAAAAACAATCGAAATTGCTACATTAATGTCCAAGAGACTACGAGTAAGTAAGAAAGTACTTCATACAGAATTCGTTACAGTAAAGCAGAATTACAGCTACACACCAACAGAAGAGCACTTAGAAAGGGAGAAGCAAGAACAGATATGCATCATATCAAATTGTAACAACACAGGCCGGTACAAAGTGCCCTCCATTGGCTGTGGCACTACATCAAGTCATATCGCGTGAAGCTGTTTTGAGACTCCATCAAGAACTATCCCCAAACAGGGCAGTTGCGTCCAAGTGTTGCCAAATGCTGCACCAATGACTCTTAATTCTTAATACAATATAAATGAATCATTGGTCTAAATCATTATAACTAAAATTTTCTTTTTTAGACTTTCAAGGCAGTCTGTATTCATTAACGCTATAAAAACACATTTTATGAAATAAAATCCACTCATCCACTATAACCCGCCAGCGCAGCAGGCTTTAGCCATGTGGCTGCTAGTGCAGCATTTGATTTGAACTGGCCTGGGATATGGAACACATTTTACTTGCTCTACTTAGTACACAGATAGAGATGGTAATGCATTCCACCGAAAAATTAGACGCCCGGATTTCCTGGAAATACACATTTTAGAGTCCCCTCCATGTGTTCCATTCACATGTATTTCTCTACATCCCTGTAGCAAATTATTGTTAAAAAGCTTATTCTTCTATCTACTTCATGCTAATCAAGATAAACTTAGCAGAAATTGTATTATTACTTGTTTGCTTGTAAGTAGAAGGGAAATAAGGTAATACTCTAGAGGCGATAGTAAACTATTTTAAAAGCTGGTTGCTATGTGATTGAAATTCGTTTATTTGCATGACCAGGAGTTGAAAATTCCCGAACCGTATGAGAATATTTCAAAAACGGCCAATGCCACGAAAAAATGCATAAAACATTAAGTGTGTGCTTAAATGAGATCTACATTTATTATATAGTAAGCTTTTATCTATCTCTTACGGTTTACCAGTTAAGAAAAATTCAGCAAAATTCATTCAGTGGCTATTCCAAAAACATTCAAGATATAATTTGATTTGGCATCTAAAAATGTTTAATATACCTACGGTATTTTAATCAAGATCATTTTTGAGAAAGTCCAAAATTTGTATTTGTTTTTTTTTTTCCTGTAAAGGACAGCGATGGGAGGAATTGCTTGAAAATCTTCGTGTCGTACTTTTGGAAGATACAAAATTTAAATATCAAGTTTGGTATTTAACGGACTTTTCGTTTTTGAGCTGTTGCCCACACACAAACACACACACATACACACACGCACACATACACACGGAAATGTTTACATTTTTTTTTTTTTTTTTTTTTGATTCAGGGTGTCCTAAAACATTTATTTGCGCTAAAATCTGCTATCGAAGTTTTGTGTGGAATACAATACCTTCTATATTATATACTATGTACTTCGTACAAGTAGAGAAAGTAAAAAGGGTTCCTTTTGTTAATATCCTCTTCTTTAAATGTCCACCTTACATGGTGAAGAACTAACCTGAACTAAACGGCGACTGCGAATAAGATTATTTCTGATTCTTGGAGGTACTTTTACATCACAGGATCGTCCCTCCTCAGTCCCTATACTCTAGGTGAGGTCAACACGTTGTCAGGGTTGCTATGGTGTTCACAGACAGAATAACAAGTTTCCCTATTCTAGGATCGGAAGACCGGTATATGACAGACATTATTTGTGAATAATATGTTGTTTTTTTTGTTTTTGTTTTTTTTTCTTTTTTGAAGCAACTTTACTCGTATTTGGTAATTATTGTCGGACGTAAAAATCCATAGCATGTCTTCGGAAGGAAAGTAAATGTTGGTCCCGTGTTGTAAAAGAACCTCAAGCCTCATAAAGAGACATCTGAATAAAATTAAGCGGCCTTTCACACCCACTGTAGAATGGGATGCTGAGAACCACAGCAGTTAAAGAGCGTCCATAAATAACACTCAATTTAATTTAATTTCAGAATTATTATACTATAATATAGATAATTCTTATTAGATCTTAATCACTCAGCGCTTTTATATTTGTTATGCCGTTGACGTCTTTCCCGATCTGGAAAGTGTTATAATCAAGCGTTTATCTGTACTAGCGACATTTTTCGGAAGGACAATTGGTGACCGCTTTTCGCAGGTTTTGTTAATAACCCTAAAGGAGCGGGTTTACTTAGTTAAGCTCGTATTACATTTAAGTATTATTTTTTAACAAATATGTATATCATTGACCTCAGTCACTTTTTGTGTATCTTAATCTGTAATATTCTATCCATTCATATTATTTTCTGAAAAGGCGAAAGAGAAGAAACGAGAGCAAGTTTAAACTGTCCACCAACTCTAGTATCTGTATAAAAGGACTCGAGCTTTCATAAGGTAAAAAGAGAACTTTCATTGCGATACGTTAATATGTCCTTAAGCGTCGCTAGAAGACCTCGGAAATGCAAGATCAAAGGGAAAGATCCAGCCCGGGGAAGCATTCCCCACCGCCATGAGTCAGGAGGCTTTGTATGTTGCGGTAATCTCGCTATAATTACTGCTCACGTCAGTGTATTAAGGCCGGTTGGCATGGACAGTCACATGTGTCATACAGAAGATAATTGCTTGCTTGTGGCATAAGCTTTGCATCCATAGGGTGTCTTTCCAGTCGATTATAACCACGAGTATTACGGCCACCGAGGAATAACCAATCTGCTATTTCTGTTTTCGAGGAAAATAGATGCTGTAACTTTACCTTATTCATAGGAAGTATGTACGCAAAGCCAATTTGGTGCTCAAGAAAGTTTGAACCTTTATAAAGCAGTGTGGTTATGTTTTATATACATATATATTTTTCTCAAACGGAAAATCGTTATTCCTTTTTATTTTCTCTATACGCACTATGTACATAGTGTATAGAGAAGGTATTGCACCCCACCCAAAAATTCGATACCGAGATTTCATCGGAAAGATATGTTTTAGGGTCCCCTTTATCTAAAAAAAAAAAAGCATTTTCGGAAAAAGGTCCGTGTGCGTGTGTGTATGTGTCCGTGTGTCTGTAAACACGATAACTCAAAAACGAAAAGTCGGTAAAATACCAAACTGGTATTTAAGTTTAGTATCTTCCAGGAATACGACACAAAGATTTTGAGAAAAATCCTCCCACCCTCAACTACCCTTTACATGGAACTTTTTTTCGAAAATTTTTATTTTCTCAAAAATGGCTCAAACGATTTTGATTAAAATTTGTATATTAAAGATATTTACCTGTCAAATAAAATGCATATCTTGAATTTTCTGGGAATAGCCTCTGAAGAGTACTTTATTCTGGATGCATTTTACGTAATTTTGCATAACTGCTAAACCGTAAGAGATGGTCAAAAACTTACCACACAAAAGATGTAGAGCATGTTAAAACACACAATTTGTTATATACATTTTTTCCCGGAGTTCATCGTTTTTGAGACATTCCTTGTTTTGGGTTTCTACTTTGGAAAACTTATACTTTTCTCATAAAAGAATTTGTCAACTGCCGTCCATACAAATAAAGGAACTTCGGGTGACATAGCAACCAGCTTTTGACTATCACTTTAACCTACGGTAGTCCTTTATTTCGCTTCTGCTTACAAGGAAGCAAGTAATAAGACTATTTCTGCTAATTGTTTCTGATTATCATGAAGTAAGTAGAGGTATAAAATATTTGTTGCCCAGATCTAGAGAAAGCCATGTGAATGGTGCACATCAGATTTTTTATTCATAAAGGTTAACGCCCGCTTTTACTACCATGGCACCGCAGGTGATGACACTGGTGATACATGGAATGAAGATGTTGGGGGAAACCAGAGAACCCAGAGAAAACCCACTCCTGCGCCGCTTTGTCCACCACAAATGTCACATACGGATGCTTGGAATTGAACCCGGGCAGCCTAGTTGAGAGGCGATTGGTCTATCCGCTCGGCCAAGGGGCGGCCCCTTTTCTTTCCATTCTGGTGAAGCAAGGATAACAGAATTACAAGGCCATCACATAGCGATTCGCTTTTAACAGATTTAACTATTACATAATCCTGGCGTTTTCTCCTACTCCCATTGTACCTATAAGTAAATATGTAATATAACTATTTCTGCTATTATTTGTGTTTTGTAAGAATAGTCGTCGCAGAATAGGTAGAGAAAGCCATATGAATGTTACACAATATTTGAAAAAAACCTTTGGCAGTCTACTATTGTCCTTGTACTATACAGCCACAAAAATAACCTATGGAAATCATTAAGGAAAGCATCCAATATGATTAAAAATATAAATATAGGATATTCTGTAGGTAATTAAAGCCATTGCGTAAACGGTATACACCTCGCCCTTTATATAAGTGAGAAAAATAATTTTGTACACACTAATGTTTCCTTTTTAGTGTGCACAAAACTATTTTGCTATGGCTCTTTTACTGAAACCCGTAACGCATGTTTTAAGAAACTACATAGTAAGTTTTACTCTTCTTCTTCTTCTTGTGACGAAGTTTTAAACGCAGACTGATTAAACAGGAGGCATTAATTCACACCATACTTCCACTGAGTCTAAATGCGAATACATATGTTAAATACAACGACCGACCGTGTGCTTAGACCATTCGCCTCTCACCAAGACGGCCTGGGTTCGTTCCCAGGAGATCGTATGGGGTTTATGGTGGAGAACGCTGCGTCTGAAAGGGAATAAACAATGTCATAGTTGCTGATAAATAAAGAAGTGGTTTGTCTCTATGAATGAACGACTTTCGGCACAATATGGGCAACCAATACGATATAATTCGTATTAGAAGAAAGGCTACAGAATGATTTGCGTGCACCATTAATCTGAACGACAGCACACATTTATGAGCAGTATTTATACGGAAAACAATGCGTTTTTATTATATTAAATTTTATTTTACCCTTAATTCAACGAAACTTCAATTCTGAGAGCATGTACTTTGCAATGTCAGCCTTCGGCATTTCGGACTATATTCGGGAATGAAACAACGGTCCTCAGCCAATCCAATAAGCCAAAAAAGTAGCTAATGCTAGCAGGTTAGACAACATTTGTCAAAATCGACATAAAAATTAATCCATAATAGAAGTAGCTGATCATGCACCAGAGTAAAATAACAGCATAACAATGCGAAATGTCGGATAAGTACCAAGCTTGTTATTTAGCTCAGTATCTTCCAAACATGATGATATAAAATACTATATCACATTTACATGACAAATAAAACATATGTGTAACCTTCTTCATTTGTAGAAATAGTAAACATTTATAAATATCAAGATCAAGTAAAAAGAGATAAGCCATACACTTAGTACACAAGATTTACAGATGCTTTTAAAACACAGAATTTATCTCCAATAAGTATTTTGTGGTGTCCGTCTATTCCGAGATTTTATTATTTCAAATGTGTAAATACTCTATTCATGTTTTTAAGAACTGCCAACCTTCAGTTGTTTCTATCGATATCATGGAAATAGCATATATAATTTCAAGACCTACACAGAAGAACCACCGTCCATGTTTGAGTATCGTTATTCTCTTTGTACCTATAACGAAATATGTAATGAAGTGATTTATGTGAACGCTTTCTGGATTTATTTGAACGAGATGGTGGGTGAAGTAAGTTATATGTGAATATAAAATATATCTTTTTCAGGTTAACTATAGTGCATCTTAACGTTATGATCGTAATTTGTTGACATTTATGCAGAGTACATAATACAATAATCATATTTTAATTTTATATAATTACTAGTAGTGATTATTATGTCGATAATTAGAAAACTATCATCTAACATTACATAAGTGTTACATACAATGAAATTATATTTATTTATCCATTTTAACACTAATTTTGATACTCTTAGTTTTTATATGCTTGCAAAAAAAAAAATAAATAAATAAAAAAAAAGGAAGTTAAATGGTGTGATTATATGTCTATTCTGTTTTTTGTAACCCATGCTTTTAACACTAGAGCTTTTATACATTATTTTTCCATAGTATATAACATATGTATACATGTATGTGCCTTGAAAAGTTTTATGTTCAGTGGCTTCTTGGCCTAAACGAACCTACAGAATGCTTTCTAACGTAATCTAATCTGATCTACTTATCGCTACCTCGCTCTGTAAGAGGTGGGGGGGTTACAAAGATCGTCTGGAAGACCAACAATATCCGTTACACTGACAACGGAAATACCTGGTGCAACTGCCACTGTATCTCACACTTCGAGCTCCAAGAAACCCCGAATAGATGGCATAATCTATATTAGCACCAATGTCAACAGAGTTAACAAAAGTTGAGTTTGAAAGGATTACATAACAGTCTTTGAAGTATTATGGAATGATTATTTTTTAAGGTTTTATGTGATTTATGTCTTACCATTTTAACTTAAAACAAAACCAAATTACCATTTGATAGTAACAAAAATCAGGTAACGGGAGATTCACTGACAACTTTACAGCAAACCAAGCGCCACTAAACGACGAATTAAAACACGATAAAATTCGCTTGAGGCAAGTAAGGAATAGCAGAAGATTTAAGTGTATGGTGAATACGCCAGTTTTAATACACAGTCAAAATACAAATGCACTGTGTTGACAGTATGCAAGGAGTCACATGCCGTCTGTTCTACGAATAATTTCTAATTAAAAACAAAACAAATGCAATATAAACTCAGAGAGATGCATGGAACTGGTACGGCTTGGGATTAAGCAGTCAGTGAGTAACAGTGATCGCTATCTCTCTCTAATTGCCATGTTTCAATCAATACAAGTCAGATGGACTGCACCAACATTTCGTGAACCTTTGAGAACTTCAGTTCACATATGTTAAATGTTAATTGGACAGAAATATGCACGTTTCCTATCTTCATCTTCAATGTATGTCCAAGTAAGCTGAATTCCTTATGCTTAATTTACCCAATGATATTAATTTAAGTAGTGATCAACTACGACTAAGACTTATTTTTTCCGTAGCTTCCGTTGTACTTTCTTATATATACCATAAATATTTAAAGAAAGCGAGTCCTATGTATAATGCCAATGGCGGAAGTACTCTTGTAATTGTAGGTTGGCAACAATGCTCTATATTGTAAATTCTACTTGATTTCACATACCATAAAATGGAGACGACATGAGAGGAGCAGTGCGGCGCAGTGAAATTCTGTTTTCGTTTAAACCATAGAGCCACTGCGTTTTTGGAATCGATTATCACAGTGGAAAGACATGGGTGCATCGTTAAAATCCTGAAGGAAAACAAGTCTGTGCAGTGAGCAAATGATGATTCTCCAACAGCAGAAAAGGTTAAAATTGTTCCATCTGCAGGGAGAGCGATGCTGATTACTTTCTTGACTGCCATGGAAAGATTTACTGGGATGAATTTCCCTTACACTACTACTGCAGCAGCATACTACACGTTAGTATTGGCTAAACTGAAGAGGCAAATGGCAAAGACACGACCAGAACTTTCTGTCTGACATCATCATGACAATACGCGACTCCACGTTGCAAATCAAGGCATGCAGTTTCTGACTCAATTCAAAATCACCTGTGTACCGCATCCGCCTCATAGCCCCGGCACTGCACCCTGTATTTTTCTTTTTTTTTTTTTATTCCTATCACTGAAGGCAAAACACCGGATTAATTCTATTTGAGAACTATGAAGCAGTGCTCAAGAGGCGATTCTCGAGGTCCTGACAAAGAATGGCCTGCACCATGTGTTCGAGGACTTTCATAGACCTATGAAATGGAGTTTTATTTATGGACCACTACTGTGGCTCGTAAATCTACGGCACGGGATTACGGTTGTACTTTCCATCTCATACTAATGATTTTTACGTTATAACAGGTGCATTCAAGTAGGAGGAGATTACTTTGTAAATATTGAAATCGAGAAATAAACATCTGTGAAAAAATAATCAGTCTCTTTGTTGACCAGCTCTCGTACATCTTTCGAAAAGCAAGATATCTGAAGTGTTAAATTCACGGGGCCTTAATTTTTGAACAATAAGGCAGAAATGCATATAGTGATACTAGGGGACAAAACAAAAGATAAGTTGGGGGAAGCTGCGATAAATGCCTCGTACATAACATGTTCGTCGAGATTAAAACTTCACATTTTCATACAAATTTGGTACGTGTCCAACCCATCATAATCAACTATTATGAGGAACAGCACACAAATTCTTATTTTTATTTCCACTGCTGTTATTTGCTACGGAAATTAAACAAATAACCCGTTGCTGTGCGAAACACAAAGCCACGCTAACGAGCTGCTCAATGAGATTAGCGCATAATGCGATAAAGGAAGGACATCTAAGAGGAAGAAAGAAGAATGTAATGGGGAACGCGAGATCCACTTTAACAAGCAAGCTGGCATCAACAAGCTCCCCCTTCCTCCTCCACCACCTCAGTCCCTGAAACAACAGCCATCACCCCTTTCCCAGCCCACATATAGCATTCCCCTCGTCCGGCGGGTGGTAAATATTAAATGACCGCCTGGACAATGAAGGATACGTCGTCCATTTGCAAGAAAAGCATGGACAGCAATGATGATGGTGATGATGATTAGGCTTTTCCTCGACCACGCCCGAATGTAAAGCCCTTGGCGGTCGGTTTGGCTCCAAGGGTTATGATCTGTCAACATTCATATATTGCAAGCAGTGGCAAGTTCAGTGTTTATACCCCAGCGTATTATCGGGAGTGTTCGGTGTTAATGCCCCAGTGTATTATCCGGAGACCACACATATTTGCTAGAGGTTTATATCTCAAAACAATATTTGTAAAATACACCAGATTAGAGCAAAAGCTTCTGTAGATTAGCCAGTCAAATAAAAACATGTGGGTAGCATGTTGGTTCTTGGATCTCGGGTTCGAACTCGAAGAGGGCGATGGATTTTTTTCGAGTGTAAAAATGCTTAGCATAGCTTCCTTCAGAGGCTTCAATCGTAGATTGAAAGAATCTAAAACAATCTCTAGCCTGATAAGGAGGCCTCTGAGCAAAATTAAGCGATTTTTCACGCGGAGAAACTCAGCGGTTAAAGAGCGTTTATAAGTAAAATCACTTACAGTTTACTAGTTATGCAAAATTCACCTAGAATAAACAGGTCATCAGAAGTTATTCCCTGAAAATTCAAGATGTACTTTTTATTTGTGATGGAAATGGCTTTAACATGTGGCATTTTAATCAAAATCGTTAGAGCAATTTTTAAGAAACGAAAACATTTTGGGTAATTGGGGAGGGGGGGTTGTTAAAAATCTTCGAGTCGCATCCTTGGAAGATATCAAACTTAAATGCCAAACTTAAATGCTAAGCCGTCCACAAACAGACAGACAGGCATTACATACACACAAACACGCGCGCGGAACTTTTTTTTTTGTGGAGTCCTAAAAATGTATTTCCGGTGAAATCTCGGTATTGAAATTTTGGGTGGAATATAATAACCTTCTCTATCCACTATGTACATTGTGCATTCTGGGCCAGAAAAAGTAAAAAACTTACGTGAATGTATCATCAGAATGTTTCCCCCTTTCTTCACCCCAGCCTAAACTAATGGAAAACCCCTGCTGTATAAAATATTTTGCGTAAAAATCGGGAGCTCGTTGTGGAGGAGGTTATACCAGAGAGAAATCTGGAATTACGCACACGCATGTAATGCGATGCTGTAAATAAACACACACGCGCCTGGGAACTGCGACTTCAAGATGAGCAAATATTTGCTTTAGCTGTTTTTCTACAACGTTGGACAACAATTGTATTACACGTAGGTGCTCTGCAGCCAATTAGATCAGAGCAGAGAATCGCCTCGCTCTACACGGCGTGTTCCTTGTCTCTCTCTCTCTCTCTCTCTCTCTCTCTCACACCCTCTTCCTCCACCCTCGCAGGCAGATAAGCGAACACGTGCGAGGGTTGTTTCTGCTGCCGGATCAGTTCCATATCAGATAAACAGCAAATGTGCTTAATATCAATATGCCATCGCACAGTGACATCCATAAACCCTAAAACGTTGTTCATTAAGCCACGAGCGAACATCATGCACGTGGAAAATCTGGTAAAAAATCTTGATGTGTTTCACTCACATGACTTTCTCTAACTCTTCTACAAACTTTTAATCTTACAGAAGATTATTCTTCATTCTGCACTTTGCTAATCGATGTAATCATTAGCAGAATATTCTTATTACTTAGTTCCTTGTAAGTAGGAATAAAATAAGGAAATACGCTATGCTAAACCGACAGTCAAAAGTTTTAAAAGCTGTCATTATGCGATTGTCATTACGAATCGCTTCTTTGCTTGGCCAGGAGTAGAACAAAAGAAATACGGACACTTACTGTCTGAGAAAAATAACTCTACTTCACAACTGAAACCAATAAGTAATACCTCGGAAACGGTTACCTCCACAACAAAAATGTAAAGGACATAAATTGTGTGTTTTGATGATTTCTACGTTTTCTGTGAAGCAAGTTTTTGTCTATCTCTTACGATTTAGCAGTTAAGTAAAATTCGGCAAAATTCATTCACAATAAAGAAGTCTTCAGAGGCTATTCCCAGAAAATTCAAGATATACTTGTTATATATTTTATTTATTTATTTATTTATTTATATATTTATATATATATTTATTTATATATTTATTTATATATATATATATATATATATTAGAAAATTTTTCTATGTAAAGGGTAGTTGTTAGTGGGGAAATTTTCTTGAAGATCTTCGTGTCGCACCCTAGGCAGATACCAAACATAAATACCAAGTTTAGTATTTAATGGTCGTTTCGTTTTTTAGCTATGCTATCCACAGACACACACACACAAACACATACATAAACACACACACACGGACCTTCTTTTGAAAATGCTTTTGTTGGATTCAGGGTGTCCTAAAACATGTATTTCCGGTGAAATCTCGGTATCGATTTTTTGGGTGGAATACAATACTCTTTATGCTATGTACATAAGTACGTGTAGAGAAAGTAAAATAAACGAAAAATATTTGGTTCTCTATTAGGATTTTTAGTTTATCTACCATGTACCCCCACGTGTATAAAATGAAGCCTATAATGGCATGTTTATGTTGTTAGGTGCTGACCAAATCTTGTCTCCAACGTCTACAAACTTAAGGGGGCATAATTATATTACCTCCCCCAAAATATGCCAGAACTGCCATAATAAAAATGCTCTTCTCACCCGGAGGTCCCGGGTTCGATTCCCAGCTGGGGCAGAGAATTTTTCTTTGAACAGAATCATTTCCTATCCTTCACAGAGTCTTGAAGTATGTATGTGAGAGTGGCTGTGTGTGTGTGTGTGTGTGTGTTTTTGAAGAAAAGAAAATTATTAAAAATCCAACGTAAATCTACAGTCGGCAAGTTATTTCTAAGGCAAAACCCCCGATATGACCATACATGTTAAAGACGGCTATATAAATTAAAGAAAAACAAACTATCTTTTCCTGCAATCAACAATTCTTTGTTTCATCCACAAAATGATTACAATCAACTCACAAATAACTGTCTTTCGTATCAATTCAGTCGTATAGTTTCTTTTCGACGTTCGCTGGAGCGACGATACATCTTGCAACGAAATCACCGTCGAAGTCGCTCAGCTGTAGAATGTGATGCATTCCCTGTGAAAACTAAACGCTGGGCAGGGCTTCGTTGCCCTTTGTATATCCGTTGGTCAAGTAACTAGAAATTTTCAGAAGCCGTCGCAGTATACCGCAGGTGTTCACAAATTCTTCTTCTTCCTCTTCTTCTTCTTCCTCTTCTTCTTCTTCTTTACCTTCCACTTCTGCCTTTCAATGTCGGGCCTTCTAACCATTTTGTTCTCTGTCCTGTGCCTTTCTCTTCAACTTAAGTCATTTCCATCCCTCATTTTCTTGCTATTTTTTCAATATATTGTTCCATTTCCTTTCTTGGTCTTCCCCGTCTTCTACTTCCTTCTGATCTTGTCTAAAACGCTTATTTTATTTTCCGCAGATCATGCTCTATAATTAAGTGTCCATACCATTTTAAATTTTTTTTCTCTATCTCTTCCACTAATGGATGCATTTTTAAAATTCCCCTAATAATTTTATTTCTAACTTTATCTTTCCTTGTTTTCCCCTCAATTTCCTCAAATATTTCATTCTGAGGATGCTACTCTGATTTTATGTTTGTCTAGAATTACCCACGTTTCTGATCCATACAATAAAGTGGGTAAATATACTGGTATATATTTCATTTTTCACGTTTTCGATATAGCTTTCTTTCCGATTATTGCATTGTAGATCTGATAATAGACGTTATTTTGCTTATTTACTCTATTATTTATTTCATCATCTATTGTGTTATCAGTGGAAATTATTGTACCTAGATATTTTATGGAATCTACTTGCTCTAACCTATGTTGCCATTTCATATTTATATATTCGTTTTCCCCAATCTTCATTATTTTACTTTTATTTTATTTATATTCACAAACTCACTCCGGTGTAACAAGTGGGATTCGAGAGAGCACGTGTCTAATAACAGTTGCGATGTCAAAAGAATTTGCCGCCGGCACAGGTTTGGATTTTTACTTTTGAAGGCACCTTAAACAATTGGTTTATGCAGCAGATATCCCGGATGAAGAAGCTCTTAATCTACGTGTTATGGAAGACAATACGACACGACAGGGAGCATTGAACAGTCCATGCTTGGACGAGTGCTTGCGTGTCTAGACGCAAGAGAACATTTCGAGCATTTGCTATGAGCGCTCACGCTGACAAGATGACAATTACAAAAATAGAATAACGTGTCACTTTAAAAGTTTTGATTAATAACATTTTCAACGTCAATAAATCGAAAACGAAGGATTTTGGGAGCGCTGTTTATATGAACATTTTTTTTTTCGATGTAAAGAACCAGTCCCTAATCTTTGTGAAGATTTTTTTCTACCCGTATATAGCCTTCTAAAATCCCTTAAATATATGAATCGCCCTCCGTGGTGCCGAAGTCGCCGGTTCAAACCCGGCGGAGGACGATGGATTTTATTCCGTTGTAAAAATCCTTAGCATAGCTTCCTTCGGAAGCGAAGTAAAACCATTGGTCCCGTGTCGTAGATTTACGGTACATAAAAGAACCTCAAGCCTGATGAAGAGGCCTCTGAGCAAAATTAAGCTTTCTCGCCCAGTACAGAATGAGACGCTGAGAACCACAGTGGTTAAAGAGCGTCCAGAAATAAAACTCCATTTCCATTTCATTTTATAAAGCTGTAGAAGTGCACGACACTATAATTTTAGAGTTTAGGCCTTCCTTTGGGTGACACATCCGGTAGTCACTGCAAAGACTTCAGTTAGACAATATGACGTCACTACTGCATATTTAAGATAGAAAAACCACCTTAGTGAAAAACAAAACCATGCACTTACCCCGTCAACATCATCATCAACGTCAAGTCAATTAATAAACAGACAGTTTATAAAGATACACTAATATCTAATTCCTTCCGTTACGTTATGCATTTATTATGTAAATGTTTTCGGCTGGAACCTGAGATTATAGACCTTTTATTTTTCATACACAGCTCTAAAGTATATTCGGTAAATCATATTTAACTACCTCATCGAATATAGCAGGTGCCAATGACACGCTATTTTGGGAAAACTGAAGTTCAGAAGGTTTCAAACATGAAACTTACAGATTCATGAATGTGTAAAAATGTATTTCTAGCATGAAATTTTATTTACTTTCTCTAATACTAAAGAAATTCCAAACAATGTGTGGCAAAATCAATACAACTTAGAATGATAAAGCCCGAAAGCAAATGAATATATTAGGATAATAACAGTACCAATCGAAGTATATGAAAAAAAATAAACAACAACAAAAAAGCATTAAACTAATGTGTTACATTCATATGTCTTTCTCTACCTATTCGGTAACAAACTGTTCATACAAAAGTCTACTCTTCCATTTGCTTCGTGCTAATCGAGATAAGCATTAGCAGAAATTGTCTTATTAGTTATTTATTTATAAGACAAAGGAAATATGGGACAAACGTTAGTCAAATCTTTGAAGTACCGGTCGCTATGTCCTAACGTAGAAAGGCGATTGTCCTTGCATGGTTAGTAGTAAAAGAAAAACAGAAAGAAAGAGGAAAGAGAATGATAACTTACCATTTAAGAAAAGCGTAAGTATTTGAAAATTTAAACCAATAACACAGACTATCTCGGAAATGATTAAACCCACAATAATGTAAATTGTGTAGCTTAACGAGACATATATTTTGTCTTACGGCTTACCAATTATGCAAAAGTCATCCAGAATGAAGAGGTCTTCAGAGGCTATTCCGAGAACATTCAAGATATTCATTTTATTTGCCATGTAAATATTTTTACTTTCTGTATACGTACTATGTACATAGTGTATTGAGAAGGTATTGTAAATCACCCAAAAATTCGATACCGGAAATACATGTTTTGATGCTCATGGCTAAAACGGCAATGCCCGATACGCAGTCGCGCTAAAACCACCTCATCGCGGCGACATGCAGGCGAGGAAGTAGGCCAGGGGACAGGAAGGAACTTGACCGCCCTCAGTTTGTTGTCACGCACCCCGGACCATTCCGCGAACCAGCGCGAAAGAATGGCCCGGCGCAGGTGAACACCAACATCACCTGGAGGAACGATGGTACTAAAAACATTAGGTAATAAAACTGCAGACTTAGCAGCTGTGTCCGCTTGTTCGTTTCCGCTCACACCTACGTGACCAGGAACCTAAACAAACGACACGCTGACGCGAGCGTCAGCGAGCGACTCCAGGCGATCCTGTACACGCTGTATCAACGGATGGCATGGATACAGCTCACGCAGGCCCTGAAGTGCAGTGAGGGAATCGCTACAAATAACAAACTGTTTTAAATCCTGTCCCCGGATAAAAAGAAGAGCCTGATAAATACTAAAAAGTTTGGCGGTAAAAATCGAACATTGCCCCAAAAGATGAAATGTATAACTCCGCGAATTAACAACGAAAGCGCATCCCACACCACGGTCTTCCTTAGAACCATCCGTATAAATAAAACAATAGTTGGGAAACCTGGCCTGCAGCTCTAAAAATGCGGAGCGGAAGACTGAAGGTGGTGTCGCTGCTTTCGGCATGGATGCCAACCCAAGGTGGAACTGGGTGCCGCAACGTAACCAAGGGGGTAAGGAACATTCCCTCAGTGGAAACGCAGGCGGTAGGCGAACATCCAAGATCCGAAGAAGCAGGCGAAAACGAACTCCTGCGGGAAGCAAGGCGCAACCGCGCTGACAGCATATTGACGGTCAAGAGACTCGTCAAATAACTTGAAAGACGGGTGATCTGGCAAGGCAAACAGGCGGATAGCATAGCTGCAAAGAAGCAGATCACGCCTATGAGACAGCGGAGGTTCAGCAGCCTCCGCAGACAAACTTAATAACTGGGCTAGTCGGAAATGCACCCAGCGCCAGACGAATCCCACGATGGTGGACTGGGTTTAAACATCGTAAAACCGAAGGACAAGCCGAAGAGTATACAATGCACCCATAATCCAGTTTAAATCGAACAAGCGAACGGTAAAGCTGTAATAGCACGGTGCGATCTGCTCCCCAGGATGTGCCACATAAAACACGTAAAATATTAAGTGCACGATCACATCTAGCCTTCAGAGAAGAGACATGGGACGACCAGCTAAGCTTCCTGTCGAACACCAAACCAAGAAACTTTACAGTTTCGGCGAAGGACAGCGATTCAGCCCCAAGATGTAGAGAAGGCGGCTCGTATGGTTTCCGACGCCAGAAGTTGACACAAACTGTCTTCTCTGAAGAAAAACGGAAGCCATTTGTGACACTCCAAGTATGTAGTCGGTCAAGACATGCCTGTAGGCGACGCTCCAAAAGGCACGTGCGCCTAGAACTGCAATAAATGGCAAAATCGTCCACAAATAAGGAGGAGGAGATACCAGCAGGAACAGATTCGACAATGGGATTGATGGCAACAGCGAAGAGAGTGACGCTGAGTACCGACCCTTGAGGCACTCCGTTCTCCTGACTAAAAACACGAGAGAAAACAGAGCCCACACGCACACGAAATACCCGGTTGTTCATGAACTCACGGAGGAACACTGGAAGGCGGCCACGGCAGCCCCAACTATGCAACGTACGCAGTAAGCCAGCCCTCAGCAAGTGTCATAAGCTTTCTCCAGATCGAAGACTATGGCCACAGTTTGACACTTACGAAGAAAACCATTCAGGATGTGAGTCGAAAGGGAGACAAGGTGGTCAGTCATGGAGCGGAATCGGCGAAAGCCGCACTGTATGTTGCACAGATATTTCTCTGACTCAAGCCACCATCGTAACCGTCCATTGATCATGCGTTCCATCACCTTACAAACAGAACTGGTGAGGGAGATAGGACGGTAACTATGAGGAAGACTACGGTCCTTCCCCGGTTTTAAGATGGGAACAACGGTGGCTTCACGCCAAGCTGTAGGAAACACACCCTCACGCCAAACGAGGTTGTACAGGTTCAGGAGATATTGCTTACTCTCAGAAGAGAGGTTCTGTAGCATGGCGATATGGATACCGTCGGGTCCTGGTGCGGAGTGTCGAGAGGATGCTAACCAGGCATCCAGCTCCCGCATGTTAAAATTCGAGTTATAGCACTCGGAATCCAAGGACCGGAAAGAGAGACTCTTGAGACTCCACGTCCGCCTTGACGGCACGAAACGCTGGGTGATAATTGGCGGAGCTAGACGCAGTTGCAAGCGTGCTACCAAGGGCATTTGATATAGTAACCGGGTCAACTACGGTGTGAGTTCCCACGAGAAGCCCGGTATGGAAGTACCAGTCTGCCTACCAGCAACACGGCGGAGTTTCTCCCACACAACAGATGAAGGTGTTGTGCGACTGAATGTTTCAACAAACGAAGCCCAGGAAGCCCGTTTGCTATCTTGAATAATGCGCCGTGCCCGGGCGCGTGTTTGTTTAAAATTGATTAAATGCGCCAAGGTAGGGTGATGGCGAAATACCAGAAGAGCCCTCCTGCGAGCACGAATAGCATCGCGGCACTCTGTAGTCCACCAAGTGACCGGTAAGCGTCTAGGGTAGGAAAACGACCGCGGGATGTACTGCTCGGCAGCGGAGGTCACGACAGAGTTGAAATGTTCGACCATGTGGTCAACGGAGTCGAACAGGCGGTCACTGAAAACAGCCAGAGCGGAGAAAAGAGCCCAATTCGACTTAGACAGCTGCCAAGAAATCGTACGCGAGGAAATGTGGTGTGATAGCAGAGTAATGACACAAGGGCAATGATCGCTGGAATGAGTGTCTGATACTACGTTCCACTGAAAACGGTGAGCAAGCTGTGCAGAGCAAACAGAAAGGTCCAGGTGGGAGAGCGTGGCAGAAGAATCGCAAATGAAAGTATGTTCACCGGTGTTCAGAACAGAAAGACTAGATTGAACGAAAAGGTCAGCAAGAATAGTCCCCCGCACGCAGGCCCTAGGAGAACCCCATAGGGGATGGTGGGCATTAAAATCACGCAACAGAAGAAAAGGTGCTGGAAACTGAGACAAAAGATGGTGCATGTCAGCGGCGCAGAGGGAAGATGAAGGCGGAACGTAGACATTACATACAGTGAAGCAGAATCCAGGAAGAGTAAGTCGGATAGCAACAGCTTGCAATGTAGTGGTAAGTGAGACCGGCTGACCGCAGATGTCATTGCGCGTTAGGATCATAACACCCCCATGAGCAGGAGAGCCCTCCTCCGGTGTAACGTCAAACCGCACGGGAAAGTATTGCTGCAGGGCAAAGGCATCGTGGGGGCGAAGCTTTGTCTCCTGCAAACACACAACTACAGGGTTATAGGACCGTAATAACAGCTGCAATTCGGCCCTATGAGTACGCACACCGCGGATATTCCACGTCAGGAGAGCCATGGAGCACAGTTAGAGGCGGGAAATTTTATCGATGAATCAAACTATGAGTTTGCAGCTGGGAAGCAAACGACTGGCGGAAACGAAGTAGATGCAGTTCAGGTGGGCGTTTCTTGCTCTTTGCACATTTTGGACCCACAAGAATATAGCCACCTTCGTCGGTGCTATCCGCTGATGTTCTGGATGCAGAAGATCCCCTAAGGCTCGTAGAACGAGAACGGGACTTGGAAGGTTTATCAGTGGCCTTGAGTTTCTTACGACTGCGCTCGTGAGCAGCAGCGACAGATGGTGTCGGTCTAACTAGCGGCTTACGGGCAGGTTCTGGAGAAATAGAACTTGAGGCAGTGGGTGCTGTGGATGTTGTAGACTGCGAGGTTGTTGTGGTCGGCGTCTGTTCTGTTTGAGTACACGCGTCGGCAACAGGCACGGTTTGTAGTGCCACTGAGGAAACAGGAGTGCGGCGGAGCGCTGATGCGTAACCTGAAATGGTCGAAGGCTGCAGCTGTTGGAAGCGGCGTCTGGCTTCCGGAAAAGTTAGGCGTTCCTTAACTCGCAACTTCTGGATGGCCTTTTCCTCGAGAAAACGCGGACATTGCCGGGAGCTGGATGGATGTTTCCCTTTACAATTGACGCAGCAAGGGTCTCGAGCACAAGCAGTGTCTCCGTTTGGCCGCATCGCTCACACGTAGCGTCGAAGGTGCCCCGGCTTTGCGTGTGTCCAAACTTTTGACAGCGGAAGCAACGCATAGGGCTCGGTATATAAGGCCTCACAGCAGCACGTTCGTATCCACAGCAGAGTGCCTCAGGTAAGGTGGTACCTTTGAACATAAGGAATACCGTGCGCAGCGCAACCGACTGACCATCACGTTTACCTAGAAGACGGTGCGCCTCGCATACACCCTGGTCGGAGAGATTCGAAACAATGTCTGCATCTGAAAGGCCGTCTAGGCAGCTGGTGGTCTACGCCTCTACAAGTATTCAAAGTTTTATGTGGGGCTACCTTTATTGGGTAGGAACCCAACAAGCCGGCTTTCAGGAGCTTCTTAGACTGGTCTTCGGTCTTTGTTTCTACTAACAGCGTACCGTCTCTGGTCCTGGTTGCGTTGCCTACTTTGCCACAGATTCTGTCAATTTCCCGTTGGATATAAAACGGGTTAATATCTCTCATAGTTTTTGATTCACAAGTCAAAGCCACTACCAAAAAGCAGTCAAATGGAAGAGTTTTGCGCGGAGAATTCATGATGATCAGGCCCCCTTCCGGTACTGTCGGCGTCAGCGTGCCATCCGGGGGAAAGAGCAAAAAGACACCAAAAATTCATTCCGGTCTGTGCCGCCTGGTAGACCCCTACCAGAGCGATCTCGTGGAGTACTTAGGAGGAGTTACCCTCCAGCCTACACTGCTGGTCCACATGGGTAAGCCCTCCACCATGCACAACCCGGCTTTATGCCCCTATCACAGGTATAACCACCTGTGTCCCCCCACTTTAGGCCATGGTGTGTAATGACACATCCATGGATTCAGGGGACTTGTGGTTGATTGCACCGGGTTTCTGATAGCGGTAACACGTCCGACCCGTGATTCTAACCCGACGACCTGCGCTCGTCGGGAGATTAGCACGGGTCGGGCTCCCAGAGAAGATACGTGGGTGTACATATCGGTATGGACGAGCTCCGCACCTAAGGCTTACACATAGGGGCAGTGTGAAGGGTCCACTCAACCGTCACGCCTGAGACCTCCGAAGAGCACACAAGTTGGAAGCCGCGCTGGAACCGTGGGACAGGAACCACGGAGATAGAAGAAAGATTCCTGTTGGTGAGGCAGGAGTTAATAAACCTAAAGCCTTAAAACTAAATATATAGAGAATAAGCCTAGAAGAGGAAGAAGATGAGGAGAGTAAACTCGCACAAACAATAACATACAAACAAATGCGCACAGACACACGCAGAAAAGAACATAAAACGTGGCACAGTGGATGGCGATGGGGAGGATGATATGGTGGCGAATGGCTCGGGAACCCCCGGGTGCGCCAAACCCGAACCTATCGTAGTAGGGGGAGAGAGGCGTTGAATAAGATAGAAAAACAATTATTCGTGGTAAATTTTTTTATTTTTTTATTTTTCAACATAATCTTTTAACTCGATACCCTTTACCTAACGTTTCTCCAACTGTTTTAAGCCTTTCAAAAAGTAAGATTTTGGAAGGTCCTCAAAATAGGCATCTGGAGAAAACCACTTTACTAGAGGTGAATCGTTTTCCGTCGAGCCACATTTTCAAGTTGGGAAATAAAATAGGTCACTGGGGGGCCAAACCTGGTGAATACGGTTGCTGTAGTAATTCGAACCTTAATTCTACAATTTTCGCCATGAGAACTGCGCAGGTGTGCACCCTTGTAATATCTTGGGAGGAAGAAAATCGTTTTATTTGCCAGATGAGGGCGTTTTTTCTTGATTTCGTCGTTCAACCGATGCAATAACGATGCGTAATACTCTGCATATATCGCTCTTCCTTTCTGCAAGTAATCAATGTATATGATTCCGTGTGCATCCCAAAAACCGAGGCCATCACCTTGTCTGTACATATCATCCACCTTTACCTTTTCCGAGGGGTCCGCCTTTAAACAACCCCTGTTTCGACTGTACTTTGTCTTTGCAGTGTATTAGTGTATCCATGTTCCATCCACAGTTATGTATCGATGCAGAAACTCGTCAGGATTGCGACGGAAAAGTGTCAAACCAGCTTGCGAATCGATCACACAATTGTGTTTATTCTGCATTGAGAGCAAACGTGGACTTCTAGTGGACGTCCGGAACAATGTTCATCGTTTGTGGATGTGCGGCCACGTTTAAATTCATTATCCGCCTGTAAATTGTTGTAAACGGAGGAGCAATATGTGCCATTGCTTTCGGTGTTAAGCTATATGTTCCATCCTTCTAAATAAGCACAATTGTTGATTCAATATTTTATGGCAACGAAACCACGAGACGTAATTTGTGACATTTTCTAAGGACTTATGGACTTTGGAAATGTAGGAGTGCCTTTATAAAAGCAGTAACCAGAAATACGCAATTGCGTCGGAAAGCTAAAGAGTAAAAATCAGGATTTTCTAAATTGGTAAACCTACTTTATTTCTACAAAGCCAAGCGCCCAAAAGATAAAAATTTACATGATCTTCTGGAAACGAGTTCTCGCCATGCCCTTCACTACAACTCAAGCTATACTGCAATCGAATCCTTTTTATATGGTACCAGTGTGCAGCACAATATCACATCAACTAGTATCCCAGATACCTGTGTCGGCCAGATAAGGGCACTTCATTTATTTTGCACGCGATAGCACCAAGATAGCTACTATTCTGCTACCAATCCGTGATAGTCAGCCTGAGCAGTAAAACTTTAATGGTTCAGCTCTTCAGGGTAGAGGAGGGAGGGCAGTTGCAATTTAATGCGACTTTCCTCAGTCCAGTAGCTTCAGGATTGCGAAGTAGTAAAAGAAAAACTTGCGATTTACTGCTTTTTGAGAGAGCGGAAAAAGCTTACTCCTGTCGATGGGAAATGAAAAGAGGGGAAAAAATTAAAATCGCTGTTCTTGTCTTTATTGGCTATTACTGCGTTTGAAGATCTATGGTAGATGTAGTTCCCTAATGCACGGGAGATTGCGTTGGAGCGCATACACAGCAATGCGATGACATTTTTACTTTCTTGACACATTCTGTGTATATAGTGTACAGAGAAGGAATTGTAATCCACCCAAAAATTCGATACCTAAATTTCACCAGAAATACATGTTTTGAGACCCCCTGAAATTTAGAAAAAATGTGTGTGTCTGACTGTAGGCAGCATAGCTCAAAAATGAAAAGTCCGTTAAAAACCAAACTTGGCATTTAAGTTTGGTATCTTCCAAGGATGCGACACGAAGACTTTTAAGAAAATCCCCCCCCCGTCAACTACCCCTTTTATGGATTTTTTTTTCCAAAATTTTTATTTTTTCAAAAATGGCTCTAATGATTTTGATTAAAATATCGTGTACTAAAGATATTTACCTGACAAATAAAACGTATATCTTGAATTTTCTGGGAATAGCCTCTGAAGACTACTTTATTCTGGGTGAATTTTAAGCAATTTTGCATAACTGCTAAACCGTAAGAGATGGACAAAAACTTACCACAAAAAAAAACGCAGAGCACGTTAAAACACACAATTTATGTAATATACATTATTTCGAGGAGTTGTTCGTTTTTTAGATATTCCTTGTTATTGGTTTCAGCTTCGAAAAACTTGTACTTTTCTTATACAGGAATTTGTAAACTCCTGTCCATACAAAGGAACTTCAATCACAAAGCAACCAGAGTTTGGCTATCGCTTTAACTTATGGTACTCCCGTATTTCGCTTCCAATCCCACGGAAGCAAGTAATATGACTATTTCTGCTAATTTTTTCTCGACTAGCATGAAGTAAATAGAAGCATAAGCTTTCTAACAACAATTTGTTGCAGAGATGTAGAGAAAGCCATATGAATGGAACACATCAGATTTTTTTAAACTTTCTCTGCTACATATAAGATGAAAAAGTTTTGCATTCCACCCAAAAAAAAGCTCTCATGTGTTCCATTCACATAACTTTCTCTACATCTCTGCAACAAAAAAGCTTATGCTTCTGTTTACTTCATGACAATCGAGAAAAAACTAGAGAAATTGTCTTATTACTTGCTTCCTTATAAGTATAAACGAAATAAAGGAGTTCCATAGGTTAAGGCGATAGTCAAAAGCTGGTTGCTATATGGCTGAAGTTCTTTTGTTTGTATGAACAGCAGTTGACAAATTCCTTTATGAGAAACGTTAAGTTTTTTTAAAGGTGAAACCAAAACAAGGAATATCTCAAAAACGATCAACTCCACGAAAAAAATGTATTTATCATAAATCGTGTGTTTTAACGTGCTCTACAGTTTTGTGTGGTAAGATTTTGTCCATCACTTTCGGTTTAGCACATATGCCAAATTCCGTAAAATTCATCCAGAATAAAGTAGCTTTCAGAGGCTACTCTCAGAAAATTCAAGATATACATTTTATTTGTCAGGTAAATATCTTTAATATGCGACATTTTAATCAAAATCATTAGAGCCATTTTTTTAGAAAATCAAAATTTCGGAAAAAAGTTGCATATAAAGGGTAGTTTGGGGTGGGGGGCATTTTTCTCAAAATCTTCGTGTCGCATCCCTGAAATATACTAAACTTAGATACGTAGTACATAAAGTGTTATATTCCATACTGAGATTTCCTGGAAAAAACACTTTTTAGGGCCTTCTCAATCAAGGGCATGTGTATATGTGTTAGTGTGTCTGTCTGTGAACACGACAACTCAAAAATAAAAAGTCAGTAAAATACCAAACCTGTTATTTATTAGTATCTTCCAAGATTGCGACACGAAGATTTGAGAAAAATCTCCCTGCCCTAAACTACTTTTTACATGGAAAAAATTTGGACAATTTTTATTTTGTCAAAAACAGCTCTTACGATTAAAATGTTGCATATAACTAATAGGTTCAAGAGAAATAAAATGCATATCTTGAATGTTATCGGAATAGCCTCTCTGAAAACTTCTTCGCTCTGGATGACTTTTGCATAACTGGTAAAGTGCAACAATTAGACAAAATTTACTACACAAAACAAGTAAATAAAGTTAAAGTGCACAATTTAAGCTATATAGGAAGAATTTTATTTAAATATAGATTAAATCATTATTTTAATTTATTTAAATTAAGCAATTGGAAATTAAAGTATAATTTGAGCTATATGTGTACTTCTAAGCGGAATTAGTCACATTTGATATACACTTTGGTATTGGGTCCTGGTCATGAAAGGAGAACGAAATTTCAAGTCATATACCGCTCTTACTTATTCCATGTTTAATTTATATATTATATAGTTCCTTCAACATTAATGGTCATATCGGGGGTCTTGAGTTATATTCCCGATCGTTTACTATAGAGTATCTTTAATCATTTTAATTTTCAAACTGCTCACATTCACTCTTACATGCATAACTTAAAACTCTGTGGGAATAGAGCACGATTCAGGTTAAAGAAAGTTTCCCTGTCCCAGCAGGAATCGAACCAGGGATCTCCGGATGAGAAGTCCGTTAGTTGACTACTCACGATAGGGACTTGAAGAAATTAAAGTAAGTGTTTTGCCCTATTCGCATTGTATGCTCAATTAAATATAATATAATAAAACCAGTTCTGCTAATATTTGGCTTGATTAGCATGAAGTAGTCTTTGTAAAAATGGCCCGCTACAGAGTGCATAGGACATGTTACGCGTCAGATTTTATTTTACCTTTAATTTCCAAAAAAACGTCTTATAGTGCGTATTGTTTATCTGAACGTGCCTTTTGGCTAGTTGTTACAAATTAGCTCGTCTAAGTCAGATGGTGACAGTTTTCCCTCAATGCAGCGCTGCATTATATACTGCCGATAGACCACTGTGACTCCTGAGCAATTCTCTGGTCTTTAGAACGCGCAGCGTAGCTGATACTCAGTTGGTTTGTTATTCATATCCATACTTCTCATCAGAAGTAATAGCTATATTACTATAATTTGGTTTGAGAGACCATTACTTGCTTTTTGTCATCTGATGATTATTGTTCTTCGGATAAACTAGTAATTCATTAAATAAAATCATTAGCTGAAGTACATTTAACTATAATAGGTATAAATCAAATTCACAATGTTCACAAATTTTGGAACATTCTCCATAGTACTCTTAGAACACTTGGAACTATGTCGAGAGCTATGCATTTTTTTTCCCTGCTATGTAGCTACAGTAAATACAGCAAGTAGTGTATTCCAGCAAAAAATAATATTGTGATAGCACCAGAAATACGTTTTGATATTATCTGAATAGCAAAAATATATGTTTACGAAAGGACTCCTGATTGTGAGTCTGTGAACAGCATACTCAACAAAGGAGGTTATTTAATGCCCAAATTGGATTTTAAGGATATGACATGAAATGTTTCAAGAAAATTCAAATATAAACATTTATTCTAGTGCTTATGTTGATAAGTAGATAGAAAGATAAACTTAACAATTTGTTACAGGATTGGTAGAGAAAGTCATGTGAATGGAACACATTGGATTTTTATTTTCTCTAGCGCATATGTACAACGTACATAGTAGATAGAGGCATTCCACCCAAAAATTCGATACCAAGATTTCACAGGAAATACATGATTTGAGACCCACTGAAACCAAAAAGAGCAATTTTACAAAAGGTCAATGTATATGCCTGTCTGGGTGTATGTGTGGACAACATGGCTAAAAAACGAAAAGACGTTAAATATAAAATTTGGTATTCAAGTAGTACCTACCAACGATGAGACACGAATTTATTCAGGAATTCCCCCAACCCCAAACTAAAGATTACATGAAAAATGTTTCGAAAACTTGGATTTTCCCAAAATTGGCTGTAACTGTTTAATTAAAACCGTATATTTAAGATATTAACATGACAAATAAAATGGATAGATTGAGTTTCCAGGAAATAGCTTCTGAAGACCTCTTTATTTTTGCAGAATTTTGCATCACTGGTAAACTGTAAAAGATATCACATACGTTTTCGTTGTAGAGTAGACCATTTTCGAGGTATCCTTGTTATTGGTTTCAATTTTAAACTACGCAAGTTTTCTCAAACGGGAAGATACTTTTTTTTACTGTGCTGGGCATAAAAAACGAAACAAACCTCGGCTGTTGCTGTTTCACATAGCAAGCAGCTTTTAAATGATTTGACTATCTCTTTAACCTAGGATGTTCTTTAATTTCTCTTCTACTTACAAAGAAGTAATAAGACCAATATTTATCTCGATTAACATGATGTAGATAAAAGAATAATCTTTTTGTATGAATAGTTTATATTTGGAACAGCTAGAGAAAGGCATGTAAATGGGCAATGTCACAGTTTTTTGCAAAGTAATGTAGTTTAATTGCTTTATCAACAGGTGTCAGCGCTTTTATACGTTAAAAGTGGCTCTCACTTTAGATGGACGAAGCAGGTAGATCGAAGTGGCGACACTGAGACCTACCATGTTCTTCAAAACCAACGCCTCTGGACTTTTACTTAAGGTTGCCTTGAAGCTTACCTTGGATCTACTACCAGAATCAATTGGAATATCGTGCGCAGCCATCACACAGGACACAATGCTATTCCATGATCGTCATGGAAGCTGTATAGTTACTGAGGTGCTGACTTTGTAGCAGTTTTAGCCTCCTGGCGTTTTATACTGGCCATAATAACATTAAAAATCTGATGTGTTCCATTCACATGACTTTCTCTACTTTTGTGTAACAAATTATTGTTAATAAGCTTATCCTTCTATTTACTTCATGCTAATCGAGAAAAAATTAGTAGAAATAGTGTTATTACTTGCTTCCTTGTAAGTAGAAGCGAAATAAGGGAGCACCATAGGTTAAAGTGAAGTCAAAAGCTGGTTACTAGGTGACCGAAGTTCCTTTGTTTGTATGGACACGAGTTCTTGTATGAGAAAAGTACAAGTTTTTCAAAGCTGAAACCAAAAATAAGGAATATCTCAAAAACGATCAACTCCTCGAAAAACGTTATATAACATAAATTGTGTTTTAATGTGCTCTAGAATTTTTGAGTGGTAAGTTTTTGTCCATCTCTTACGGTTTAGCAGTTAAGCAAAATGTCACAAAATTCATTCAGAAAAAAGTAGTCTTCAGAGGCTATTCCCAGAAAATTCAAGATATACATATTATTTGTCAGTTAAATATCTTTAATATACGACATTTTAATCAAAATCGTTAGAGCCATTTTTGAGAAAATCAAAATTTTCGAAAAAAGTTCCATGTAAAGGGTAGTTGGGGGTGGGGGATTTTCTTGAAAATCTTCTTGTCGCATGCTTGGAAGATACGAAACTTAAATACCAAGTTTTGTATTTCACGGCCTTTTCGTTTTTGAGCTATGCTGTCCACAGACACACACACACACACACACGGACATTTTTTCAAAAAAAATGTTTTGGATACAGGGGGACCCAAAACAGGTATTTCCGGTGAAATCTCGGTATCGAATTTTTGGGTGCAATACAATACCTTCTCTATACACTATGTACATAGTACGTGTAGAGAAAGTAAAAATGCATTCCTAATTCAATATTAGATTAGACACCCAGCTTTCTATAAAAACTGCAAGTTGGCACAGTACTTTCACATACATTTTATATTTTGATTTGAAGGAGAATAGAACGTTTGAAAAGACAGATTAAATAGACGATGACGCTGTTTGAAAGTTTGCAAAATAGGTGTAATGTTGGAACTGGTTAGAAAGAAGATAGAAAACTGGAAGAAGTGGTGAATATTCTGCACAGAAGATTACATATAATGGAGGATATTAATGATCTCATTAAGGTGAATGCTCCATACGTGAAAATGAACAGGAAATAATGGAGGAGCTAGATGTGTCCTCGAATAGAAAAGTTTGAATTCTATTCAAACTCTTTAAGCATTCATAAACATGAGACACTAGACACGATATTAATGATAGCATTAAGATGAATGCTCCAGACGTGAAAATGAACAGGAAATAATGGAGAAGGCTAGATTTGCTTTGAAGAATCTACCCTAGAAAATAAAAAAGTTTCAATTCTATACAAACTTTTTAAGCATTCACAAACATGAGACACGAGATAATAGGGTTTTCTCAACAATACTAATTGGAGGATTAATGAAATGAAATTAAGTAGCTCAGAGTTTTAATTAACCCAGATAGATTCTATCACAAAGCTAGTTACCCTTAAGCTTCGATAAACATAAAGTAGGACATGTGTCTCACGAAGCTTCAATATATGTATATTAATCTTTCATAATAGAAATGCAACTGATGGAGTAAAGGTGACTGCTTCCTCTTTGAGTTAAGAACTTTCTATATGCAAAGAGCAGTTCGCATTGTGAAATTAATATCCAATGTAACATTAATTACTCAGTACTGAACCACAATTATATGGAGTTTCAGCTAATACTTCTTTTAGCTACACGTATATATTTTATTTTAACTTCAGAAACAAATCCGTGCAACTTTCTCTACTGGTTTAATAATCACTCGAGGGCGTTTCCAAATGCTGCAGCAGTGTGTTTATTAAGAACTGTGAGTAGAGAAGGGGTGAGGTCAACAACTGAGCATCGTTTAACTAGATTGCTTTCTTTTCTCTTTCCCGCCTGCCGCTACCCCAATGGTTCCTTTTATTTACGATTGCCATATTTTCCCGATATGGAAGAAAATTAGTTTGCCCAGTTTGTTTGTTTTGCAATGTACGAGTATCCCTGAATCTATGCAGTGTTCGTTTTACATAAACGTTTTAATTTCGCGCATCCAGAAAGGGTACTGGTATTAAAAGTTATACCTTAAATGATATTGTGGCATTAAAATTGGGAACTTATAAAACTCTGTGCTACTCTTTAGGTTTTGTGTTAAAGTAAACCAAAATTAATGCTAACACTAATAATTTACTATTGTTGAGTTTACGAAATAAAATTTGCAAGTAGCTACCGAACGTTTAGTATAACAGAAAACTTTCACTAAGCGTTATTCTCGGTTCGAAAACAAATAGATGGTGCCACGAGCGTTATTTTCAAGAAAAGACAACCTGATGTGCTCCATTCACATGCCTTTCCCTACATGTCTGTAGCAAATTACTGTTAATAAACTTATTCTTATATATACTTCATGCTAAACCAATTTTTTTTTTTTATATAATGAAAGTTCATACACCTTTTTACATCACAAAGAAATGACCTGGCAGTATTCATAGCCACAATATACTTTCTGCGATATGAGAACTGAGATCAACCTCCTGTATTTCCTGATTATGAAACAACTAAAGTAAGTTTTAAGAAACAGCTGAACTCATAATTATGAGAAACAAATGAAGGGCTG
The DNA here is from genome assembly GCA_030762935.1 of Hymenopus coronatus. Taxonomy (NCBI): domain Eukaryota; kingdom Metazoa; phylum Arthropoda; class Insecta; order Mantodea; family Hymenopodidae; genus Hymenopus; species Hymenopus coronatus. The sequence continues at coordinate 107,875,247 of CM060890.1, forward strand.
TGAAACTTCAACAGATACAATATATTATAGTTGTTTGAAATTCAGTTGTTTAATGTTTTTTAATGTTTAAGGAAACAATGCTAATTTTCGTAGCATTTAATTTAACGTACAGTTGTATTTAAACAAAACTGAGATGCGTAAAAATGTGGTTTTGTGAAAAATAATGTTTTCTAAAAACTAAAATAATTTTAATAGCAAATGGTGATTGGAACCTTTGGGCATCCATACAGAATCAACATTTAACTTCCCCCTCCTTTCTTCCGGCTCAATAGAGAGCGTACAATACACCTGATTCCTTGCATTCTATTTTAGAAAACATCGTCTTTCACAAAACTACATTTTTACCTTACAAAATGTTCCACGCCCCTCATTTTTTTTAAATACAATTAAAATTTTCAAGAATGTCCAGAAGTATCTATTTTAATATTACGGCGACTATCCTAATCAATAGTACTTCTCAAAAAATATATCATGAAAACATGATTAATCTTAGTGGTTAAAATGTTTAACTTTTTAAAAAATGATCACAATTCACTAATCAAAGTAATTGAAATAGTAAAGTTTTAAGTGTGGCTCAAAGCTCCAAATCAAAAAATGTTAATCAGCTTTCTCAAGTTTTGAGGCGTGTGAACACTTCATTATAAAATAAGTTTACATAATAGAATTTATGAAATAATTTATTTCTTGCAAGGCATTTATCAAAATTAAATGCAATTTGGTGTTCATAATAATATAACATAAATGCAATCAAAGTAAAACTTTTATAGAAATCAATACAGAAATATACATTTTAAATTTCATTCCCAGGATCTCTTAAAACCAACATTAAAATGTATCGTAGTTATGTCGATAAATAATTAAAGGCCGGACTTTTATGCATACTGAAACAATAGAACATGCATAAAAATATGCACAACTCGTGTCAAACGTATTCATTGTAATATGTTAAATAAAAATAATAACAATAGTAAAGCATTTAATGGGCAATCTCTTAACGATATGATAAGGGATTTGTATAAATAAATACCTAAGCAAATAAGCGCACGGCTGCCCGGTTGGGTGAAACCAGTTTCCTAGTTTTGGAATTTATTCTGAAACTACTCTAGAGTGTGTCTGAATTGGATTCAACTCATTATGGGAAACTTTGTTCATCTCAGGGTTATGAAAATACAGATTGTCAATAATATTTATTCTTTAGCACATTTTCACCCTTTCTCATGTCTCTATTCCAACGGGTGCTGAAATTGGACTAATGGAATCAATGTCACTATTCACCTAACAACCCTGAAATCTATGATCTGGACACTAATGTTAGTCTTCTCACTTTCTACATAGATAGAGAAAAGCTATTCCATTCCACCTAAAAATTCGATGCCATGATTTCACTAGGAATACATTTAAAAAAATATTTTATAAAAAAAGTATTTCGTGTGTCTCTGAACACCTTAATTCCAAAACGAAAAGTGATCGATAATTAACTTGATATTTAAGTTCAGCATCTTCCAAAGATGCGGCACGAAAATTTTCAGGAAAATTCCCCTACCCCAACTACGTTTTACATACAAGATTTTTCAAAATTTTCGGGTTTCTCAAAAACTGTTTTATCGATTCTGATTAAAATGCTGTATATTAAATATATTTACTTGACAAAAACATGTATATCCATGCCGAATTGCATGGGAAAAATCCTCTGAAGATCTCTTCATTCTGAATAACTTCTGCATTAATGGTACACAATAAGAGATGGACAAAAAGGTTGCTGCACAAAATGTAAGTAGTTCTTGTTAAAACACAACGTTTATCTCATATACATTTTTTGTGTGCAGTTATTTCTGAGATATTCTTTGTTATTAGTTTCAGTTTTAAAATATTTACTCTTTTCTCAAACGGGAAGTTGCCATTCTTTTCTTATCTCATTAATTTTACCCTTAGCAATCAACTTTTAAAGGATTCGACTATCGCTTTAGCCTAGGTATTCCCTTATTTTCCCTCTAATTTACAAGTGAGCAATAAGACCAATTCTGCCAATATTTATCGATTAACAGGAAGTAGGTAAAGAATGATCTTTTTGTAAGAATGGTTTGTTTGCAGAACAGGTAGAGAAAAATAATGTGAATGGCACACAGACTTTTTTACTTTCTCTACACGTACTATGTACACAGTGTATAGAGAAGGTATTGCACTCCACCAAAAATTGGATATCGAGATTTCACCGGAAATAGATATATGTTTTAGGGTCCCCTGTATCCAAAAAAGTATTCTCAGAAAAATGTCCGTGTGTGAGCCCATGTGACTGTGAACACCCTGACTCAAAAACGAAAAATAGCTAAAATACCTAACTTGGTATTTAAGTTTAGTATCTTCCAGGGATGCGAAGATTTTGAGAAAAATCCCCCCACCCTAAACTACACTTTCAATGGAACTTTTTTCGAAAATGTTTATTTTCTAAAAAATGGCTCTAACGATTTTGATTAAAATATCGTATATTAAAGATATTTACCTGCAAATAAAATGTATATTTCGAATTTTCTGGTAATAGCCTCTGAACACTACTTTATCCTGAGTGAATTTTACGGAATTTTGCATAACTGCTAAACCGTAAGAAATGGACAAAAACCTGCCACACAAAAAATGTAGAGCACACTAAAACACACACGTTATGTTGTATACTTTTTTCGTGGAGCTGATCGTTTTTGAGATATTCCCTGTTTTTGGTTTCAGCTTTGAAAAACTTAACTTTTCTCATACAGGAATTTGTCAACTCCTGTCCATACAAACAAAGGTTCTTCATTCACATAGCAACAAGCTTTTGACTATCACTTTAACCTATGGTATTCCCTTATTTTGCTTCTACTTGCTTCCTTGCAAGTAATAAGACTATTTCTGGTAATTTTTTCTCGATTAGCATGAAGTAAACAGAAGCATAAGCTTTTTAACAATAATTTGTTGCAGAGATGTAGAGAAAGCCATGTGAATGGAATACATCAGATTTTTTTCTATATGATACCTCTCTTCAGTGTTTTCTAGATTGTATATCACTATGTGTACCGAGTTTGGTTAAAATTGCTCCAGGTGTTCCAGAGTAAGGGTTCTGTACATACATGTATTTTATATTATATATTGATTAGGTTCTAACAATCGCTGATTAGCTAAAGGGAAAAATTATAATTTCATACAGCAAACAAGAATAAAACATGCACTTTTGCATTAACATTTAAAATGTTCATTTTCCCGTGGAGTTGGCATTCATATCCACTATCAAACAAACAGTGGTTCAAATTATATCTGATGTCACTTACAAAGTATAGGGTTATTATTCAAAAAGAAGGAGATTACTTAATATTTTTATTCAAAACAAATCATGAAAGTAGGAAACATATGCACTCATGGTAGAATAAAAGGAAGCTCAAGATTTTTAAAATCATCTTAGAATCCCTTAGAAGGTTATAAGGCACAGAACAATGGGCACAAAAAACCTAAATCTTGGAGCATTACAGTTTGCTGTTATTCCATTTTTCAAGTAAACAGTTCAGTTCTGTAATATATTCCAAAAAACAAGCATTTTATGTATTAACTGTTCATCCACACAAAATATGAATTTTTCAGGCTGATTGCGACCTCACTATAATAAAATTTACGTACATGAACAATAAAAGGATAACTAGCAACCAGCTGATTTCTTTTCACAAGAAAGATATTGTTTTGATGTTCTGTATTACAATAATTATTAAATTTTTAGTTTCAACAACAATAAAATAAAATATGTGCCTGTGCCAAATTACATGCAAACATTATTTCTCACTTTCATAATTTCTTTGCTGTAAAAAATTATATCTCTTTTTTAATACCCTTGTTTTTTCACAATTTTAATTCAATATAAATACGATTGTCAACTGCTTAGTTTCAATAACAATGAAATAAATGCCCCTGATCCAAATTAGATGCAGAAAATTACTTCTGACTTTCATAATTTCTTTGCTGTAAAAAGTTGAAATCTACTCTTTTTTTAATGCCCCTGTTTTTCACGTCTTTAATTTAATATAAACACGGCCTCTAGCGATAAAGTTTTCTTATACAATATGTCATACAGATGGTGTTGATGATTTCATATTGATTATATCCCTACACAACAGTGATATTTTGCCGTGTTTCAGCTTGCACTTTATTTAAATAAAACATTTTAATACCTAAAATTATTGCTCTAATAAAAAGTAACCAAGTGATGCGTTTTTAAAAATATTCACACAAAAATCTATTTTACACAATAAATTTAAAAATAAATGTATCATATTTATACCTATATTATCCTAATTAGTGTATATTATTACTTATCTTACTCTCCAAAACTCTTGATTTTTCAAAAATGTATAACTGTTGCTCAAAATTGGAGCATTATTTTTAAAAATTATATCACCATTTTCCTTAATGTGATTTTAAGAGATAGTGTAAACATTTCGCAACAAATTAATGAAAAAGTGCATCATGTGTAACATTTTAAGTATGGATGATGATGATGATGATGATGGTTAGTGTTTAAGGGCGCTCAACTACAAGGTCATCAGCGCCCTTATCAAACAAATCATGGCAAAATCCAGAGATAAAGCTCAATAAGAAATATTATAAATAAGAAAGATAATTCTAAAAATCAATGTATAAAAGTGATCAAGGAAAAAGCCACAGATTGGTGGTTTAAGAGAAAAAAAAATTCAAACCTAGTACAAAAACGAGGGTAAAACAACTAAATCCGTAATTTGAGGGTTATCTTAGATTAAAATGTAAAAACCTTGGCTACCGCTTGATTATCGTCCGCCAGGACTTCTGCAAGACTGACCGGCAGTTGCAGTGATTCCCGAATATGTGCTAGATCAACACACACTAGCAACACATGACGGACACACAAATCTTCTCCACATAGCGGATACACAGGAGCAGGTTCACTCTTAAGAAGGGAACTATGTGTAAAATTGCATTGGCCAATACGCAAACGAACCCGTCGAGATTGACGACAAGAAGTTACGCAGTTTAAGTATGGAATTGTGTTGGATAAAAGTTTTGCGAGAAAATAAGGTTTAAAGTTGGGAGTGCCTATTAATAAGCATGCACCTGCCCATTTATACCTTAATAGCAGTTAAAGTGCGTCAAGTGAGAAAACCGATGCATTTTCTGAACGTTTAGAATTCATATAATTTTATTATAAAATAATGTTTGGTCAAATTTCACCCATACAGCACATTAATATCTGGTTGCAAATAATGCTTACGAAATATAGTAAAAGCGTATTCAATTTATATTAACAATTTTACTTGAACTCCAGACGTCCGTTAAAAAACATTTTGTACGCCCTTAGCCAGTATCTGAACACTAAAAAAAGTCACTATTAATACCTAATGGTGTAACAAATGATCCTCAATTCAAGGAAAAATGTTTTAATAACGTTTCTACGAAAACAAATCGCATTACAATGAAAGAGAAACGGACATTGCAACTGAATTTAGTTCCCAAATTGCAGTCACCAAGGCGTCGTTCCATTCTTGTCTTTTCCGAAAGCGAGATTCATAAGCTCTGGCCACAGTAGAGCCTTCTCTAGTAGATGTTATAAGATATGTATGCATCTTCAATATAAATTCATCAGCAGGTTCCCGAACTTTTTATGTTCAAACCCAAAACCCACTAGCTAGACTGCTACTCTCACTAAAATTACATTTGCAGACACCACAGAACTGTTATCAAACCGTATCACTGGTAGGAACTGAAAATAAGGGAGGTATAGATAAGGAAAGATGAACGACGCAGAAGGGGAAAAGAATAATAAATTACCCTTACAACGCAACTGGCATAGGAATGTAGCAAGGGCCACGGAGTGAAGAAACCTTACAAAGAGAATAGGAAATATAAAACGAAATGGCTGTGAGGGAGAACCGGCCGTAAAAATCTGAATAAGACAAAATGGATCGAGTTCAAAGAAGAAAAGACAATCTTTCTTCGGGAAGAAATTTAGGAAAGAAAGTTCACCAAATAATCTGATAGTTTTAAGGAAAACAATTTAACTCCTTTAAAAGGCCTTTTCCGACTTGATTTATATTTAATGTGGTAAATGTTACTTCTTAAAAGGGGCCACAAAAAATAAGATTGTCAAAACTTCTTAGTGTTAATTTCCTTGTGACATTCCATGGACTCGTCCGCTTAATATCATACAAAACGTTACTAACAAGTGGCGGTCAGATTAAGTCCTAAATGATATTTTTCAAACCTAATACTGAATTGATCTCATAACTTGTGTGATATGTCTATGCAGTGTTTAATTATTATTCTTGTGTAACGTATGAACTACTCATATGCAACACTCATCAGCTGACTGGTTCCTAAGTTCCTTGGTTCAACCCGGCAGAGGGCGATGGATTTTTTCGGGCGAAAAAATTCATAACATGGTTCCTTCACAAGGGATGCAAACCGGTGGTCACGTGTCGAAGATTTACGGCACGTTAAACAACCTGAAGCCGAATAAAGAGGCCCCTGAGAAAAATTAAGCTATCTTTCACGCCCAGTATAAACTGGTACGCTAAGAACCACAGCAGTTAAAGAGTGTCCATAAATACACCAAAATTATTTTTTTTCCTCAACTGAATGGAAGATAAGTACTCAAAAATATGATATTCATCTGGTTTTGCTGAATTTGCTTCTTAATTAATTTTAGGAAAACTGATAGTTCAATACTTTTTGAGTATAAATCAAATTAACTAACTTCTGTTATATTCAAATTTATTTAGTTGGGGTGATTAAATACAAAATAAACTCTTAAAGCTTAATATTGAACTATTGATATTCAGGAGGATACTTTCAAATCAAAGTTTATTGAAAATCCGCAATATTGCTACAAAAAAAAAAAAACTATACTGTGTTTTTATCTATCACGTAGGGCGATTGTGATTTTATTTATACACTTTCACCGACAGATTTGAAAGTTCAACTCTAGTAGACTTAAAGTTTCTGAATTTAAAGCTCAACACTAGCCCACCCAACGTATAAATTTTCCTGTTACTTATGAACTTGGAGGTTAACAAGTCCATTCCTACCAGCGCAAATTAAATCGTATAAATTATATAGTGTCTTAATGGCTACCATCAAGGTTCCATTAAATATACGTATACTTGCTTTCCCCATATACACTTCTTAGAGATTCAAATTTCAAAATGCACTTGCGTTTATAAAGATACTTTACAAACTTTTCTTTCAAAATGCACTCTTACTCAAGACTTCTTAATGCAGATTAATACATAATAACATTTCCCAAATGGTAAGTGAAATTCTTCAAGCTTTTAAAACCTACAACATGAATTCCTTTGTGAAAGAAAATATGTGCCTATTTTTGTTTCAATAGATATATTTACAAGGAATCTATCACTTTACTCACATTGCAAATACCTAAAAGGTTTTTCTGTGACATGTGGTATACGAATGTTATACCATACAAATATAAGCTGATATTTTCAAATTGAAATACCTTCAAATGGTTGCAAATATCTTGGGAAAATATAGGAATTACACATAGCACTGTTAACTTGTAATGAAGATGCATTTATTTTGTGCATGATGCAAAACAAACCTTATTTCGCTTCCGTCCCTGCAAGACGCTAACCAGGACGGTCGCCTCCGCGCAACCTACAGGTAAGGAATATCCATTCATCTCCTGTTGTTACATGCTTCGATCCGACATTCCTGAAGTGCAGTTTCAGGTACTTAAAGTTGAAAACAGCAGCTTATATTTGGAGCATGGAGCTTTTATACAACATATATCACACAGGAAAGTCTTTGAGATGTTTTCGATATGAGCATAGTGATAGTTTCCTTGTTATGATATATATACCTATATAATTATTTTGAGCTGCTCTATCTTGAAAAGTTTGAAAACTATTTAATCTGCACCCACAGATATATCGCAATGCAAATAGCTTACCGCGAAGTATCTCATTTTACCGTAAACCTTACCGCGGCCGAGTAAGTACAACGCGATGGCCTAGTTTAAGATAGCGGGAGTTAATGCATATTCTGTTCTTAGGAGTTTGGAAGAACGTTGTTACCTGCAGATTAAATGGATTTGATTGACCTCATTTGTTTTGGGCTGGAGCGTAAAGGGAAGCCCGAAGCCTTACTTAACGTAAGGCTTCCACAGCGTTTATTCAAGCGGTTCACGCTTGTTTCAGATAATTAAAGCTTAACACAAATAAAGACCGAAACAAGCTAGGACATTTATTATTCGAGAAGGCTTCCCCAACAAACTGCAACAAGACAGGAAAAACATTGCTCTCTCTCTGCTTGAATTTGGAAGTACGACTAAAGTAGCAGTGCTAACCAACAGTTTACAACTGTAACCTATTCTTTAAGCAGCAGTTTTGGTATTCCTGTATACTATTGCAAATCCAGGATTAGTATAATTGAACTCAGAGAATAACAAAATGGAATGATTTGCCTATTTCCCATGCTTTCAATACTTTGTGATAACTTTAACATCTGTCCTTGTGTGCGGAAAAAAGTTTCTCTAAGACGGTAATAGTAATTTGGTTCCACAAAACAAAATGAATAAAGTAATGATGCTACAATCATCGTCAAAGAAACAGGGATCAGAAGTACCTCTCCGAATTAATTCAGGTTAAAATCTGGAAGAGCATTGGCTTCCTTCGGCGGGGAACTGAAGTCGTTGGTCCTGAGTGAAACTTATTTGCACGTAAAAAAAAAAAAAAAAAAAAAAAAAAAAAAAAATCCCGTATCTTGAAAAAGAAGGTTTCTGGACAAAATGTTGTATTTTTACGTCCGAGAGTTTTGATTTCACTCTAATATTCCGAATTGGTCCCTCGACACCATGGCTAATAATGGGAATCGCGAGCTAGAAATTCAAATCAATAAAGAAAACATCGGTAGGCTTGAAAAGAACCATATGAGCAACAAACGAATAAGCAGTTAAAGACTTTATATCACTTTGACGTAAATATATAAGGCAATTAAAAAAAAGTCGTATTGCATCGGTTTGTGAGAGGTGTGGTGTATTGATTAAAACAAGACAAAGGATACGTTAAACATTCCAAACATTCGCTGGAATTAAAATATCATAATGAATAAATCAAAAGTGTTCTCTGCAGATTTTTATCTGTCCGCTTCACACGCTATACTCTCCTAAATTCGGTTGAAAATAAACTAGAAATACATTTGAAATCTGAAGACGACGGTTGGGGTGGTCTCTCAGCTACCATGGTTCCCTTTCCATCATCTCTCTTTTATTCCATTTACATTTTATATGTAAGGCGTGCTTTTAGGTTCATATCATATAGCGGTGCAGGACAGATGGCATAGATTCACTCCCAAAGTAAAGGGTACTCCCCATGGATACTAGAGGGCTGGACAGTTCCAGCAGTGGGAAAGTCTTCGTGCTTAGAAATGTGAAACTTCCTCGCATCACTATGGCAGTTGTCTCACTGCAGCCTGCAACCTCCTGTGTTTCATTCATTTTATCTTCTTCTTGGAGGCTGGAGTGCTGATCACAAAAGTCCTGTGTACGTCGCAGTGTACAGGTCTCTCTCTCTCTCTCTCTCTCTCTCTCTCTCCGTTGTCAAATCTATATCTATATTTATAAGATTGATGGTACACGTCCTTTGACGGGGAATTGAAAACAAACGTCGGAGTGTCTTAAACTGGTAACTGCAGAAATCCTGTAGTAAATGTATCTTTGCTCCTGCCTCCGGCCACCCAGTGTCTTCTCTCACCTCATCTTTCCCTCGTAAGACACAGAACCAATAACATCACCGGCTCAGTGCCTGCCGAGGCCCCTCCATTCTACCTACCTATGACGACTTGTTAGCTTAGCTATAATCAACTAAGCACGAGACTCCTTGACAGCATTACCTTTTGGGTTGAGGTTCTAACAAAAGTTGCCATTCAACTGGCTTGAATTATGCAAGAGCAGAAGAGCAAGAGTGTCGTTTGGAGTGGGCGGAACTACATTTTTCATTAACATCCCACGTGACTAATGGTATGAGCCACTTTTTGAGGCTAGCTTGTATCAAAGTAAAAGGAGATGGTTATCCTAGACATGTGGAACAATAACTGTGAGTTGAGGTTGATGTCGGATTTGTACAAGTGAATGCAAGGTAAAGGCCGCATATCCACTCTAAATTTACGGAGCACAGAAATAATGCCCAGATAATTTACAAATGCTGAACCCAGAAGGAAAGAAAAAGACTCTCCACAGTTTACATCAGCGGTCACCAACTGATTCACCATTGAATAAAGCAAAGAAAACAAATTTGCTCGATGCTCCTCAGAATCACCTACTGTGAACTGCACGACCAAATGCACGGAAAGCAAGAATAGATATTACATTCTAACGCCGAGCCGATTTCCTCTAAACACGGAGTACTTAAAAATTCAAACAAGGAACATATCATAGATTTGAATTTCACAGTTAACACATACTAAAACACACTCAAGTTTCTAAAATTCTTAATTCTTACTCAGGATTCTGAAAACATGACTTTCGGAAAAAATTTCGGTCACAAATGTTTCGATGGAGTACAATACTATTCCCACATACCACGCATGGTACCGACAATAGAAATTATATGACAGCTCCGACATAATAACTGTAAAATGAGGAAGCATCCAATTAATTTAATGACTTAAATTTAACAGGATTTTATTTTCGCTTAAACACGAACTTCATTGGAATTTCAAGCTAGACACGTACTTTCTCTCGTGTTTTTACTGTCTCAACACATACTATATATGTATAGTGTATAAAAAAAGTACTGTATTCCAAAAATTTTCAATACCGAGATTTCACCACAAATACATGTTTTGAATAAAAAAAATGAAAAACATTTTAAGAAAAAAGTCCGTGTGTATGTGTGTGTGTGTGTGTCTACGGACAGCGGAGTTCAAACATGAAAAGTCAGTTAAATAACAAACTAGGATCTCCCAAGGATACGATACGAAGATTTTCAAGAAAATCCCTCACCCCAAACTACCTTTACATGGAAAAATTTTCGAGAAGTTTGATTTGCTCAAAAATAGTTCATGATTTTGATTAAAATACCATAAATTAAGGATGTTTACATGGCAAATAAAATGTATATCTTGAATGTTTTAGGAATCTGCGGACTTCTTCATTCTAGCCGAATTTTGCCGAGTTTCGCATAACTGGTAAACCTTAAGATATAGACAAACACTTACTACTAGATAATTTATATTATACACATTTTCGAAGAGTTGATCGTTTCTAAGATATTTATTGTTATTGCTTGTAATTGTAAAATACTTTTCTTAATTGGGAATTTATCAACTTCTGGCAGCACACCATCTTATACATAACCATATTTTACAAGATTTGACTATCGTTTTAAACTGGTGCATTTCCTTATTTCCTTTTAAGTATAAGGTACTAAGTAATAAGATCATTTCGGTTAATGTTTATCTCGATTGGCTTAAAATAGAGGAATAATTTGTCACAGAGATGTAAATACATCATGTGAATGGAGCACATCAGATTTTTACTTTCTCTACACTAGTATATAATGTACATAGTGTATGGAGAAGGTTCCACCCAAAAATTCGATACCGAGATTACACCGGAAATAGGCGTTTTAGTGCCCTCTGTATCCAAAAAAAATATTTTTCGAAAAATTTCCATGTGTGTGCGCGTCTGTGTGTGCGTGCGTGTGTGTGTGTGTCCGTGTGTCCGTGAACACGATAACTCAAAAACGAAAAGTCGGTGAAATACTAAACTTGGTATATAAGTTTAGTATCTCCCAGGGAGATCTCGAGGAAAATCCTCCCACCTCAAACTAACCCCTTTACATGGAAAAATTGTACTAAAAATTTGAATTTCTCAAAAATGTCTCTAACGATTTTGATTAAAATACCGTATATTAAAGACATTTACACGACAAATAAAACGTATATCTTGAATTTTCTGAAAATAACATTTGAAGACATCTTTATTTTGGATGAATTTTGCTGGATGTTGCATAACTAGTAAAACATAAGAGACGATAAAAGCTTACAACATAAAAAATATAGATATCGTTAAAACACGCAATTTATGTCATACACTTTTTTTTTCGCAGAGCTCACCATTTTTTAAACATTGCTTGTTATTTGTTTCAGTTTTAAAATACTTAAAACTTTTCACATACGGGGATTTGTGAAACCTGGCAATGCATAGAAATGTATTTCATCCACATGGTAACCAGCTTTTAATGTCGTTTTAGCCTAGTGCATTCCCGTATTTTCTTTCTGCTCATAAGAAAGCATTTCTCATAATGTTTTTCTTGATTAGGATGAAGTAGATAGAAGCTTAAGCTTTTTTTAACAATAGTTTGATACAGAGGTACAGAGAAAGTCATGCAAATGGAACACACTTCAGGTTTTTCACACTTTCATGAAATGCGGGCATGCTTCTATTCATCTTCGATGTAGAAGGAAACTATTCCCTTTCTTTTTTATCGATTTCACTCCGGAAGCGACAGTTACAACTCGATATGATTACGGCGTGCGCCAACGCTCGCTCGGCACGTGACTGGCAGCCACTACCAAAATAAATGAAAGCTCTTGCAAACCATTTGGGTCACCCAATATTTTATTCGGCACTCTATGGCAAAGAAACTGTTCTTTTTGACTGATGAAGACATTGCATGTGGATGATTACTTTTCGTGCAGCCTCGCAGTGCGAGTTCCCCCATCCCATTATACGATTTTTAAAAATTCCCCGCATTAGCAGCATAAGCACAAGGGGAAGGCAAGACATCAGATCTAGGTTTTCGATACGTCCTCCATAACTCAATTATTTAATGCGCCAAATTTTATTAATACGTTAACAATCTGTTCAGCTTGGAGCTGAATCAATGGCTCATGAAACAATACTCTGATTTTTACAACATGCCATTGTTGATGCGCATTACGATACAGTTTATAAACATTATATACTTTAAACACATTACTATATAATGTATATACATTTTATTCGTCCTCCGTGGCCTATGATGATGATTATAATGATGATGGTTGATGTTTAAGGGCGCTGAACTACAAGGACATTTTTGATAGTGTTTAACGCCCGCTTTTACTGCGATGACACTGATGATACAGGAATGAAGATGGAGAACTGGTGGAATATGATGACGGGGAACACCGGACAACCAGGAGAAAACCCGTCCTAGCGCCGCTTTGTCCACCACAAATCTCACATACTTGGGATTAAACCCAGCCAGTCTAGGTGAGAGGCGCTCTTATGAAACTAATCATGGCGAAAGCCAGAGATAAAGACCAATAAAAATATAGCACATATATAAATAGCGAAAGCTAAAATAAAATTAAACATATATATATGTAATGTCGGCAAAAGCCATAGATATTTGAATTTGGAAAAATAATGCTGAAAAAAGGGATAAAGATAACTAAATCCTCAATTGAAAGGTTACCTTTGATAGCTATTTAAAAACCCTATCTACCCATCGGTGATCGTCCGCCAGGACCTCTGTAAGACTGACTGGAATTGCAGAGATTCCCGAATAAGAGCTAGATGAACATACTCTAGGGCACTCGCCTCTCACCTAGACAGCCTTGCCTGTGAGATTTGTGGTAGACAAAGCTCCACTGGAGTTGTTTTTTCTCTGGGTTTTCCGGTTTCCCCCGCCATCGCATTCCCTCTTTATTCCAATTTTCATCAGTGTCATCGCTGTCGTGCCACAAGTAGTAAAAACGGACGTTAAACCACAAAAAAAGAACAGACGATGGACAGTCAAATCTTCTCTTCCGTGGTCTAGGGAAGGGAAAAAAGCCGTTGGTTCAGTGTGGTAAAAGTACCTCAAACATGATAAAGAGGCCGCGGAGCAAATTAAAAGGTCTTTCACACCAATATAGAATGGGACGCTGAGACCGTAGCAATTAAATAATCAATAAATAAAATGCATTTTACCTCTTATGACCCCTCCAAGACTCATAAGCAGGGCTAAGCTCGTACAATCGAAAAGTAAAAATATTACAATTAGTTTTTAGTTCCTCTACTTAGTAAATAGATAGCGGGCATATTGCAATCCACCATAAAATTCAATACAGCATTTCGCTGGAAAGATTAGTTTAAGGCCTTCTGTATACTAAAAAGCATTTTTTTTTTATAAATCGGTCTATTTGTATGGAATGGTGTGTGTGTGTGTGTGTGTGTGTGTGTGTGTCGCGCGCGCACCTGTAAAGAAAACATAACTAAAGATTTTGGTTCAATACAAAACTTGATAATTATGCTCAGCATCTTCTAAGGATGAGACAGAAAGATTTTCAAAATAATCCCTTCGCCCCAAACTTTAAAATTGACACCAAAGACAATGAATATCTCAGAAACGGCTAGCTCCACAAAAAATATGCAAAGAACATAAATTGTGTGTTTTGACGACATATACATTCCTTTTTTTTATTAGTAAGTATTTTTATATCTCGGTTTACCAGTTTACCAGTTATGAAGAATTAATTCAGCATGATCAAACATAAAAATATGAATAATTACAAGAATTTTATTCTTATTTATTTTAACAAAAGGTTCTTAATCAGTTAATTGATAAATTTATAAAATTCGAAGAAGGGTCAAAAACTGAAAATAAATTAGTTATCATTTTCTACTTCAGAGGATATTCGCAGGAAATTCAAGATATACATTTGTTTGCGACGTAAATGTCTTTAATATATGGTATTAGAGCTATTTTTGAGAAAAACAGACATTTAAAAAAGTTTTCCATGTAAAGGGTAGTTTGTAGAGGGGGGATTCTTTTTCCAAATCTTCGTGTCGCATTCTTGGGCGATACTAAATATAAATACCTACTTTGGCTTTTAAACGTTTTTGAGCTATGCTATCCACAGACAGACAAACATACATACACACACACACACACAAATGGGCGTTTTCTAAAAAGGTTTGCTAGACTCAGGGGACCTCAAAACATAAATTTCCTGTGGAATTTCAACATCAAATTTTCGGGTGGAATACAGCACCTTCTCTAGCTATCTACATCGTACGTAAAAAGAGAAAGTAAAATAAGCTAACTTTCTCTACGTACAGTGCAGCAAACTATTGCTACAAAAGTGGGATAAGCAGAATCAGACTGTGGGATTCAGTGCCATAGAAACCACTGAACTATGATGGCAACTGACTTGCATATTTCCCGTAAATCACAAGGAAACCTCAAATTAATTTGAAATGACATGGCACAATGGTGACCTAAAATGTCGTAACAGCTGCAACTACCGGTCTTCTTAGTTTAACTACTACCTCAATCAGTGTTAATTCATTGCTGTTTTACAAAAACCGTGTCTGACACTGTCTATCAAACTCCTGTCCTACATGCTGCTTGTGTGGACAAAACATATTCCTACAAAAGCTTAGATCTTCTATCTACTTCACGCTTATCAAGATAAACTTTAACTGAAATGATTTTATTACATTATTTCCTTTTTCAAGGAGAATAAGGAAATACAATACGTTAAAACGATTGTCAAATCCTTTAAAATCCGGTCCCTTATGTAGTTCTCTATGCTTTAGCAAGATGCAATAATATGAATGACTTCCCATTTGAGATATATATAAGAATTATACATTTAAAGCTATAATAAGGAAATAACGGAAATTATTAACTTCACAGAAACGTATATGAAATACATTGTGTGTTTTAACGAGAGTTTGTCTATCTCTTACGGTTTATCAGTTATGCAAGATTGATCCGGAGTGAAGAAGTCTCCAGAGTTTATTCCCAGAAAACTCTAGATATTGCCATGTAAGTATCTTTATTATACGTAATTTTAATCAAAATGTTAATGCTATTTTTCAGAAAATCAAATTTTGAAACATTTTTCCATGTGAAGACAATTTGGGATGAGGAGATTTTCATGAAAATCTCTGTGTCGCAACATTGGAAAATTCTGTTATCGAATTTGGTATTTAACCGATTTTTCGTTTTTCAATTATGCTATCGACAGACACACACGAACCTTTTAATAAAAATGTCTTTTTATTCAAGTGTCCTCAAAATATGTATTTGCGGTGAAATCTAGATATCGAATTTTTGGGTGTAATTCAATGCATTCTCTATCTACTATGTACTTGTACATACGTGATACCATCCACGGAAAATAAATTGTACAAAACTAACTAATGATACAATGTAGAAGGAATAGTTATATTAATTACGGAAGCACACCCGCCCGCGCCTACTTTTCTCGCTCTATGCTGAATGCTTTCCGTGCGCTCTGAGACTGCATGTTCATATTATTTGTATTGCTTACTTTTACCTTCACGTTTGCTAGTTCAGCTGAGTGTTACTCTGTTATTAGATGTCTGTGGATGCACGACTGCGTGACATAAGATATCTTTGTTCTAACCCACATTCACAGAAAGCTAACAGAAGCACCGAAAACATGCAGTAAATATGTCTAACTTATAGTGATTTCAAAAGATAATAACTGTAGAGATGTAAAATGTAAATGTCGTGTTAATTATGAGGCTCTTTGACTTCTGTGGTTATCAGCGTCCCATTCTAAATTGGACTTGAAAGACCGAATAATTTTGCTCAGAGTTCTCTCTATCAGGCTTGAGGTTCTTTCACGTGCCGTAAATCTACGACACGGGACCAACGGTTTTACTTCCCTTCCAAAGCAAGCCATATTAAGGATTTTTACACCAAAAAAAAAAATCCACCGTCCTCCGCCGTGTTTGAACCCGCGACCTTGGGTATATGACGTAACCATTAGATATAACTGTACAAAGTGATAAACAATAGTATATACAATTAGGGACATCTAAAATCAAAATGGTGACCAAATATAAGCCAAAACAAGGGGCTACTCGTAATGGGTACATTAAATAATCGAGTTCGTTACTCGGCAAGAAACCGAAGAAAACTGGAAATTACAATCACTAAAGAGGACAGCGCTCCAACAGATATATCCATCGTTAAAGTGAACTGTCCTGAGATAGAAAATAAATTGAAGAAAAAGAATATATTCTTCACGCCTTAAGATTATAAATATCTTTAGACGTTGTTTTGATGGTCTCCAAACAGATATAGGACTCTGACCAATGTTAACATGGCCATCAAACATAACAACCTTGCTAGAGATCCTGTAGTCATATATTATGAGCTTGGGCCAAGAGATTTCAGCTAAGCAGTATATCACCACTAAATTATCTTCTTGTCTTCAGGATATGTACTTTTGACAGTTTAAATGCACAACTATTTTCGTTTCTTTACATTACAGAACAATTCTGATTTATTTTGATATTCTTCAAAGAATAATAAACCCACATAAAATGCGTTATCCATATTATAATTCTGATTTTGTGGAAAAAAATGACAATATTAGATGCTTATAGCCCAAAAAATACTCCTACATTAAAACTTGAGAACTCTTAATTATATGTCATTTTATTTAAACACCCTAAATATTCACCTTTTCAAAGAGTGTAGAAGCACTCTGTTCCATTTAATACAGATATTTTGTCTAAATACATTCACATAAGCAACTCCCGCGAAAAAAGTATGTTTAAGTACGTAACTCAACATATCAAAACACCATTATCGATAACAGCATTTAAACTGTTTTTAAAATGCAATAACCCTCTGTTTAATTGTGTACCAACAATTATAAATTCAGGATTAGAGCGAGTAAAATGAGAAATAATTAATTCTGCCAATCAATGAGTACGGGTAGGTGTGAATGCTTAAAAACTGTCCCTTTTAACGTAAAATTTTCGTGGCAGTAAGGGCACTGATGTTTAAAATGAAGAGTAATATGAAAGAACTATTTAAAATGTTTTTGAAAACAGCATTTCCTAATGCGGAAGAAAACTAAACAGGGCATACCGGCAATTAGCGATGATGAATTACATAGCCGCTATTTATACTTGTGGCAATAAGGGTATAGTAATTACAGAGAAATATGTTTATGCATTTTTGCATCAAAAATAAATATAATCTGTATAGATAATCTCCAAAATCAACATCATATGTTTTTGAAACAAAATAATAGCTACCTTTCCACTATTTTAAACCACGGAAGTATACAACTGCAGAGAATTGAAATTATGCTTCTAGTGAGACATAAACTCTGTTCGAAAATCTTAAAAAAACAAAATACTTCTTTTGTAATGAAATTACAAGAAAAACGAATATAGTATAACACGCCCTCGACGATTACTATTTGGCGCGCAGTGTCAGGAGTATCGTACGCTGAGATGCGTGGCCTGTGGTTGGCGGGAACCGGCATGGGGGTTTTCCTAAGCTTCAATTAGTTCCTTCGAGTTTCATTGTTGGAAAACTTTTACATTATGTTCCTAAAAATGACATAGGATTGTTTTATTTTACGTGGTGGGGGTAAAACAGAAACTATTATATAGTTGCGGAATATGTTACGACTGGGCACCGCCCATTTCAACTTACATTTAGTTGTATCGGTGTTACTAAGTAAATTAATGATATCATTTAATTAGAAATGCAATGCATTTCCCTAGTTTTGTTGAAGTAATGAATATTAAGTGCTTCACATAGAAATGAAAATTCGAGCATTACACTTTATCTTGGGGGGAGGAGGTTTGCATTACACACAATACCACACTGCTAATAGCGCGTCAAACTGCCATTTTTCTTCTTGACAGTTCTGCTTCTGCTCACTATAAGTGTAAACCACGAATGGCATTTTTCTTTTTATGTAATACTTATTTCCCTAGCTTTAATAAGTATGTACTAATGCACTTAACACCCTGGATGATTTTAAGACATTATTACAATTCCACCACACCCACAAATAACACAACACCACGCCGAGGCGTACCTTACCGGGTGGGTGTAACGGAGGCGGCTGATGATGATACATGTGGGGCGGCGGCTGTTGAGGAGGCGGTGGTTGAGGATATCGCATAGGTTGATGCTGTGGCGATGCCTGAGCATATTGGAGATGTTGATGCTGTTGTTGCTGAAGGTGATGGTGATGATGTTGGGGCGGCGAAGGGTGATGGTGTCGAGGAGTCGGCGGCGAAGAGTGATGTTGATGATGGAGGTAATGTTGCGGGGAAGACGTCGGGCCCGGCTGCTGAGGACCAGACCTCCTTCTGGACGGCGACTGTTGGGGAGACTGATGCTGGAGGTATTCGCTCCGAGGAATGTATTGTGGAGGAGGATGTTGCTGATGAGCCATTACGACGTACGGCACCACGTGCACCGGGACGCGTCCTGCTCCGACGGACACAGACGAGAAACTAAACGCGCACGGCACCTAGTCGCCCGCCCGGCCCCGGTGAGGCTACACACAGACCAGGCGCGGAGCGTCGCGGCGCCTCACACACGTTCACGAGTTCTGTCCGATTTCCTCCCACTAGTCACGCAGACCCAAAACAAACAATGGGCCCAAAATGGGTACATGTATCGATAGCTCATTCAGTTGTGTGTGTATGGGAATAAAGGCTTCCACTGCTCTGTTTCCTGTTGCTAATAGAATGCAGAGATATCTCCAGGCCCAGCAAGTAACCCGTCATTCATTCCATTACAACAAAAAGGGCACGTTACTGTCAACACGTTCACTATAAGCTTCTGGGTATACGTGGACACTGAATGCGTCACGACTAAAACGAAAATAACACAGGTCACACAATGCTGGTGTGCATTACTTTCTGCTTTTATTCACAAAGCATTTTGGAATATTTTCTTCAATAAATAGTATACTGAAACGTAAATGAAAATGTCAAACATTTTTCAAAGTTTCTCAAAATGTCCATTTTATAGAGTTCTATTGCAACTTTGAATAAATAAACAAATAATTATATAAACATATACGTTTAAAATCAGTGACAAAATAAGTGTAATATCAGTGACAATAAGCAAACAGAATAACACACTTTTTTCATAACACTTATTTTTGGTCGTTTTGACATTTTTACATTTAATACATTATTTCTAACATTATACAGTTGTTATTTCACCAATAGTACAGACATTTACAATTTAACCGGTTTTGCAGCTACAAGGTTTCACGGTCAGCTTGTTATTACCAGAACTACATTCCTCATTATACATGTTTACGCCAAATATTATAATTACACTTTATCAGACAAATTACTATCCTTAAGAAACTATAGAGTTTTTATTATCTTTTCTTGTTTATTCAGGGTAATGGAGAAATCCGAAATGCTGGCTTTTAATTATTGGTCATCTTATTTATTTGCTAATTACTATGCATCAGCTACACACAATGAACATAAAATTGAGAAGTCCTTTCTTAAATCAGAAAAGAGTGTTTCATTTAAATAACAACCATAACTCAACTGAGCATTTACTTACCAACTTTTCTACTCTTTGCAATAAAGGCAAATAAAATAAAAAATAGTCTTCCATTCACATGATTTTCTCTTACTAATCTGTAACGAACTTTCTTACTTTCTTCTCTACTTTATGCTAATCGAGATAAAGATTAGCTGAAATGGTTTTATTAGTTTCTACTAATGGTAAGTAAAGGTACAAAAACAAGGCAAAGTGATAATCACATGTTTAAAAAGCTGGTTATCTAATCCCCTCTCTTTATATGTCCAGATTGAAAGAATTGAATAACGATTTCCCACTTAACAGAAATGTAAGTGTTGTACATTTTAAAACATTGACCATTTTAAGAAGGAATACCTCGTAAATGATTAGCTCCTAAAAACGCAAATAACATAAATTGCGTGTTTTAATGACATCTACTTTTCTTGTGGAGTAAGTTTTTCTATATTTCTTACTAATTACCACTTACGCAAGAGCCATTCAGAATGAGAAGAATCAGGAGTTATTACCAAAAACCAGGATATATGTACTTTAATAAAAATCGTAGACACATTTTTTAGAACATCGAAAATTTCGAAAAATGTTCCATGTAAAGTGTGGTTAGGCGTGGGGGGGATTTTTCTACAAATGTTCGTGTCACATCATTGGAAGATATTGAAAATAAATACCAAGTTTGGTATTTAACGAACTTTTTCATTTTTGAGTTATATTGTCCCCACACACACACACACACACACTAATCTTTTGTAACTATGCCTTTTGGATTCAGGGATGCTCAAAACATATATTTCCGGTGCTATCGGATTTTTGGATGGAATACGTTACCTTCTCTACTTCTTATGTACACTGAACATTCGTGCTAAAAGTAAAGTAAAAAGGGGACGTTACTGACTATAAGCTTCTGGGTACCGTGACCTGCGAACCCATCACGACCAAACCGAAAATAATAGAGGACACACAATACTGTGCATTACTTTCTTCTTTTATTCACAAGCATCATATTTCAATTTCCTATACCATGGTTTTCTAAAATTTGTCAACCTTCCATTTTATTTTAATTATAAAAACCATAGTACATTGAAACTGGGAATACATAAACAAATACTGATGTAAATATATACTTTAAAATCAGTGATAAAATAAGTGTTATTCTTCTTAAGAATGTGCTTGCTAGTATACTTCAGTTATATACTATGAACACAAAACTGAGAAGTCCTTTCCTAAAACAGAAAATTTCTGTTATTGTGACAGTTATATAATACACACAGTCCGGAAGGGACCATGGCCTACCGCCCGGCCGCGGCATCTCCCATCTCAGCCCGAAGGCGTTATGAATGGGGTGCAGTGCTGGAGGGTGAGACGTGATCAGCACCTTGGTTAAAGTAGTCTTCTAGATCTGGATTCAAAAGTAATTAAATAAGAATTTAAATTATTAACCTCTTCTCAATCAAGTAACTCCTCAATTGGCCCCCCGGGGACCTCACGAGTTTTAGAGCATCCCGAACCAGGTTTCCTAAAGGGGGAACATTCCCACGCCTGTACCGGGTATCGAACACAGGTCCGCCGCTTGGCAAGCAGCCGCACTACCACCACGCTAAGGACGATCTTATATAAGGTGATACCCATTTGAAATTTGGAAAATTCACAAAATACATTATGACTTACAGAAATTTACACTACCTACTACTCTATTCATAATAATTATATATTTTTTGCCAAGTTTTAGCTTTCATGGGTAATTTCAATTATCCTTTTTTAATACTAAATATTTATTGTTCTAATAAGAATGAGTCACGTGATGCATTTTTAAACTACGCACATAAAAAAGTCAAGTTTTATAGTGAATGTTATATAGGTTTTTTTATATTAACACCAATTATTGTATAATATTTTTCCTTTTAATATTCTCCAAAACCCTTGATTTTTCAAAATTTAATAATTTATATATCAAAATTGGACTATTATTTCGAAAAAACTATATAACCATTTTCTTTATTGCACCTTTGAGAGATAGTATATAAATTTTGAAGCAATTTATTAAAAAACTGCTTGGTGATCATTTTGAGGGTAGAAAAGTGTTGGAAAAATGTTTGCGAGAAAACAAGTTTAAAGCATGCGCCTGTTCATTTAAAACTACAGTTGATGGGTAGTTAAAGTGAGTCAAGTAAACTACATACTTTCTTAAATTTTCGAATTTATATAACTGTATGATTTTTTTTTTCTTCACAATGTAAGGTCAAATTTCATAGGTGCAACACCTAACGCTTGCTTACAATAAATCATTTACTTGTCAACTTATTTACTCCTTTAATAAAGGCACAGAAAATAATCATCATTTACATTTAAACGCTAGATGGTGAAACGATTCCATAGATAGATAAAAAAATTGAAACAGGAATTTCATTATAGACACCAAACTATATAAATTAAACATTATACGCAAGATATATATATATATATATATATATATATATATAATATATTATTATTTTTTTAATTGTTTCATTTACACCGATTATACCGGGGGCTTTGTCATTGTCTGTAGGTTCTTTTACGTTAGGTTTAAATCGTTTTATTTTCCTCACACACATATTCACTCTAACATACATATTTCTAGACTCTGTGGGGGATAGGGAACAATTCTGGTTAAAGAAACACTCCCCACCCCAACCTGAAATCGATCCTGGGAACTTCGGGTGAGCAGTTAGCGCGCTGACCACTCGACCACGGAGGTAATCTATGTTAGTATTGCATTTATGATAAAAGTGTATTTATTCAAATTAGTATGACTTCACATTACATGCAACAACTTTATGCAGAATGAAAAGTTTGTGCGTAGTTGATGCTGGAAAGCAGTATGACCAACAACAGAATATAATAACATTTTATTTAAAAAGTTTATTCTCCCTTTTTAATAAATACTTGGGAATATAATCATAAATTCCTTTTGCAGCGAGACAAAAAGTTTATTTTACAGTCTTTAAAACTTAAGAGAAATGAAACATTTATATATTGAACTGCAAGTTTTTCTTAATATTTGCATTAAATTAGTGAGTTTACTAATAAAATGATTACAAAATGATTAGAATAATAGCTATAAGATACTCCATTTTAGAGAAAAATACGCATGTTTTGCATTCATTAGCATCTTCGATACTGGCAGTGTCATAAATAATGCAGTATACCCAGTGTGGGGGTAGGTTTCACCCCTACCCTGCGCATACTAGGGAGTGGTAACTTCAGAGGTGGTCTCGAGGTTTGTGGTGCAGTAGGGAGCACTTCTGCTTAGAATGATCAGGAACCACAGGGATCTTACCGTTAAGAGGATAATGAATGGTTAGGGGATGGGGAAATCCAAGGGTTACACAAACTCCATTCTGCACTCACGTGTACATAATGAATCTTGAAGTTTATACTTTAAATAAAACAATGCAGTCGGTCAATACATCGGACTGTGCGTCTCACGTCGTCAGTAGCTCAGATTAAAAGGCTGAACAAGGTTTTTCTGACCTAGTTACTTAAGCGTTTATAATGATATCTATGCTTATGCTAGTATTGGTTTAGAACACAGCTGTGTCAACATTTCGGCATCTTGATACTAATATCGATTACTGAAATTAGTTCAACATTACCTCTAAGTAAATGAAATATACTTTACTCAAAATGACTATATCAGGTCTTTTGATTAGATACTTGTCCTTTGCCTGAACGCTAGGACAGATTTGCTGATGGCGCTAAGGAGAAAATCATTTGTTTTCATGACACGTGCTTGCCAAGAACATCCTGATTGTGAGATGAGAGTATGTGGTCTCAACAGTTCCGTGTTCCGTGTGCTGCCTAATCTCAAAATGCTGTAATTCTTAATGTTGCATAAAATCATACATAAAAAAAGTTTCAAAGCTGCGATTTCAATCTTTGGACGCTAAAGTATACGCTGTATACGCATTATGTATGGTTTCGAAACAGCCTGTGTATACAGAATATCTATCTAGCTAGAGCCCATTGATGTGGTTTACATGACACAGAGATATCTGGTTTCAAACACAGTAAGTGCCCGATCGCATTACCAGAGCAGATACTATTTTCTAAAGTTTCTATTTTCAAACTAATTTTAAACACATACATGTGCAGCATTAATGCATCATTTACAGAGCCCATATACTATGCAACTCCATCTAACTTACGTTTCAGTTCTACGGTTTTGGGCATTTTAATGAAGCCTTTTCTCAGAAGTTTTGATATCCCTGAACCAAAATAGAGAACTTTTAGAGAAATGGCCGTGCGTGTGTGTGTGTGTGTGTGTGTGTGTGTTTGGGGGGGTTGTGTGTGAATGTGTGTCTATGGGGAGCATATCTATAAAACGAAAACTTTTTAAATGCCAAACTTGGTATCATATCTTCCAAGTATGCGACAGGAAGATTTTAAAGATAACCCCCCCCCCCCTCAGCTATTCTTCACATGGAAAAGTTTTCGAAAATGTTTATTTTCTGAAATTGGCTCTGACGATTTAAATTAAAATCCACATGTTTAGGATATTTTCATGACAAATGAAATTTACATCTTTAATTTTCTGATATTAGCCTCTGAAGACCTTTTCATTCTGGATGACATTTGTACAACTCGTAAGATTAAGAGAGATAGAGATAGAGAGACAAAGAGAGAGAGAGAGAGAGAGAGAGAGAGAGAGAGAGAATATTACTGCACAATAATGTAATTGCATCACACAATCTATCTGATATACATTTTTCTAGTAGAGTTTACGAGATATTCCTTGTTATTGTTTTCAAGTTTAAATTACTTTTCTCAAGCGAGAAGTTAACTTTCGTTTCATCTCTTTTGATTTACTCCCGGGAATGCAAAACAGATCCGCATTTGAATTGTTTTGACACAGCGACATCTTTTAAAAGATTATGACTAGGGTTTTAGTCTAGAATATACCCTTATTTCCTTTGGAGTTGAAAAGTAGAATCTAGTAATAATACCATTTCTGCTAATGTTTATCTCAATTAGCATGACGTACATAGAAGAATAATAATCATTCGAAAGGGAAGTTTGTTTGTGGAACAGCTACAGAAAGTTATGTGAATAGAACACATCAGATGCTTTATTAAAATTCTGAAATTCCCAAGAAAAAATACAAGTATGCTAAAGGCGATTCAAGAAGAGTCTTCGGTCCATAAATAAAGTGGCACGGCATTGTTGGGGAGTCTTTGGAAATGTATAATCTACCACTTTTTCCTGTGCTTCCAATTTAAGTTATACATTGAGTTATTCAAAAACTTATTATATGATTGCCCGAGAGACCATTAAACCAATAACCAACAATAAACCTAAGTAACTCCGTCTCTATTCCAATTAGCATTTTTCACAATTAAGTTAACATTGGTACTGTGGTATTTGTCTGCCCTCTCTATTGTTCCACGTAATATATTCCATTATTAAAGACATTCAATTTATTTATAATCGGTGAGCTCCAAGGTCTTGAAATAAAATTATATGTAAATTGTGTACTTATAACATTAAGGGACATCAAACAATAATACCTACTTATTATAAAAAGATAATGTACTATGCAATATGAAAGATTTTTTGAGTTCATAATATCTATTAAGTCAAACGAAACATAAATGCCGATGCAATATTTTAAAGAATCTTTGATGATGGCAACCGCGAAATCATACAACATGTTTAGAATTAATCTAATATGTATCATTAAATTATTTTGTGTACCTTTTTTCAAACAACAGTTTAATACAAAAAAATTGTTCTTTTATCTATAAAATACTAGTCGAGAAAAATTTTAGCAGAAATAGTCGTATTACTTGCTTCCGTGTAAATGGGATAGAAATAAGAAAATATACTACGCTGAGGCGACGGTCAAATCTTTTAAAAGCTGTCGCTATTCTATGACATTAAAATTCGATTCATTTTGCATGACCGGTATAAAACAAAAGGGATATGAAACGAAGAAGAACATGTATTTCAAAATTTAAATCAATACCAGTCAATATTTCGGAAATGGTTAACACAGAAAAATGTATAACATTTTAAGGAAATGTAGGTTAACCACTTATGCTTTACCAGTTATGCAGAATTTATTTAACATTTCTGAGAAAACCAAAATTTTCCATTTTTCCCTGTAAAGGGAGTTTGAAATGGGAGATTTTCCTAAAAATCTTCGTATCGTATCTTCGGAAGATACTACACCAAAGTACCAAGTTTGGTATTTAACGAACTTTTCACTTTTGAGTTATGCTACTCTCTCTCTCTCTCTCTCTCTCTCTCTCTCTCACATACACAGGGATGGACCTGTTTTTCTAAAACAAGTTTTTATTTATTCAGTTCTCAAAGCACATATTTCCGGCAACATTTTGGCATCCACATTTTTGGGTGGAACAAAATACCCTCTCTACCTACTATGCACCACAGTAGTTGGTAAAGAAAGTAATAGATTAATGTGGAACGACTTTTCAATTCGAAGATGATATTTGTTTGCAATATAAAGAATGTATGGTTCATAGATGTACTTTTCCTGCACTCATCGCTTGTTGCATCTCTTAATATTGATAGGTTCTAGGACAACTTTCTGTGTCTTCGTGGCTGTTGATACGAAGGGCGTCGAATAAGTCCTTAGAAAAACATTTTAAAAAAAAATATTTTTGGTAGATCATTTTTATTTTTTAATATAATCTCCTTTTAGCTCGATACACTTTTCCCAGCGTTTTAAGCTTTCCAAAAAGTAGGACTTCGGAAATTCCTTAAAATAGGCAGCTGTTTGGGAGATGAACTCGTTAGACGTGTTCGCTGAACAATTTTTTCATGTTTGGAAATAAAAAAATGTCATTGGGACCAAATATGGTGACTATTATGGATGTAGTAATCTGAACTTTAATTCTACAATTTTCTCCATCGAAACTGCGCAGGTGTGCACTCTTGCATTGTCTTGATGGAAAAGAATATTTTTCTTGACAGATGAGGACGCTTCTCCTTGATTTCTCCGTTCAACCGGTGACATAACGATGCATTATACTCTTCACTTATCGTTCTTCCTTTCTGCAAATAATCAATATAGATGATTCCAAAAAACGGAGGTCATTAACTTGTCTGCAAATTTCACCATTCTTCGGAGTCGGTTCGCCTTCAAAAAGCCACCATTTCGAATGTACTTTTATCTGTGGAGTGTATTAGCGTATCCATGTTTCATCCTGTTATGTATCGCCGCAGAAACTCGTCAGGATTTCGACGCAAAAGCGCCAAACTAGCTTCCGTATCCATCACACGATAGCGTTTATTCTCCATTGAGAGCAAGCGTGGCACCCATCTTGCCGATACCTTTGTCAGACCTAATTTTTGGCTCAAAATTGATAACACTGCATCTGGTGATATGCCTGTGGCCTCTACTTTTTCGCGAACTTTGATTCGTCGATTACTCAAAACCATCTCCTGGATCTTGCCAGTTATTTCGGCGGAAGTCACTTCTACTGGACATCCGGAACGATGTCCATCCTTTGTAGAATTACGGCCAGGTTTAAATGCATTTATCCAACTGTAAATTGTTGCAAACGCAGGAGCAGATGTGCCATGAACTTCATCCCATTCGTCGTTTATCTCGTCTTTCTAAATAAGCACAAGGTTGTTGATTCATTCGCCTACAGAAACGAAACCACGAGATGGATATAGCTGAAACTTTAACTGCCATCTAGTAATAGATGATAGTTACTAAACACAAACCTGTTTTCGATGTTACGACTATAATTTCTTGAATTTTCTAAGGATTTACTGAACACCCTTCGTAGCGGTGTGTCCCCTCTTCTGTAGGAATCATCATATGATACACAACGCACTTCTTCGTAGACTTGCTCGTCTACAGATTTCAATGAAGATGACAATGAACTTAATGGTGTCTTTTGTTAATTAGTAATTCGCCGTAAGGGCGTGATCCCAGCACGTGACCAACCGTTTCTATCTTGTTGCATTCCGGATATCGAAGAGGATTGAGTTGAAACTCCTCCCCCTGATATAACGCGAGCTGCAGGAATATTTCTGGACGTCTTTTGCGTCCCAAGTATATTCAGAAGAGTTTATTTTGTGTCTGACCCAGAAAATATTTCAGGTAACGCTATCCTGATAATATGAAATACTAACTCTCTTATCTGGATGCATTCTGTAGTTAAAGAATTGGAAATGGCATAGAGCTACTTTTTGAAAGACGAGATAAATAATCTATTATTTTCTATAGCTCTAAAGCGTAGGTGTTCACACTTAACAAATGTACAAATTTTATATAAGGTGTTTAAAATAAATAGAAGCACTACTTTCATCGTTTCCTGTACTGTTAGGTACACAAGCGAATATTCAGATTGCTCAAGTGGTGCAGTTTTGTATATAAGGGGTGAAAATAAAGGTTAATACAAGTTTTTTTTTTATTTCATTTTTAAAATTTTGGTTGAAAATTTGAGTTGGGATAGCTTTTGGAAGTTGTAAAGTAACATGCGATCTTTGCCGTAACCTTTAATACATATAGTCATATTATATTTTGACCAAATTAAACAGTGCAAATTTCCATGCGAAGGATAAACCATAGATGGGTAGGTTTAGACTACCTTACAATTTTATTTGGAACCAACAGCAAAACTTGGAAATTTTAATTAAGATGGGTATCAGAGTGTGGATTGGTAGGCAAGGGTATAAAGTAGGGGTTACGCAAGTTTTTGAAAGTTGCAGGGTACATTATTTTTGCCGAATTCCAAAACCTTTGTTCAGCATTGTCACTTCAAACTTTGGCGACTTAAACAGATATGCAACTCCAATAACCCAATCTTAAATCCCCTTTTAATCCACCGATTAGGAGTCATTCGCAATATTCAAAAGGTTGAGCCAAAATATCCTACTATATGCATACTCAATGAATCAGAATTTAAACTGGTTGTTGTGAATACAAAAATACCCCGTAAAATACCAAAAATGAACTTTTTAACATATTATACAAGGACTGGATTAAAAAAGTAATGGGAACAATTTTTCTCTGAATCACCTTATTAACAGATATGATTATAGTTATACGCCTTCAATATAATCGCCCTTGTTATTTATGAATGTTTTCCAAATGTTCGGAAGGCTCCGCAAACTATCTGCACATATATTTCTGTTGATGTCTCACACTGACCGCCGTATAACATATAGAATGTTATCTCTGTTGTTGTCCCGGATCCCTCATAGTGGCTCTTTCACTTTGGCAAAGATATCGTAATCACAGGGACTCATGTCGGGCGAGTATGGTGGATATTCCTGAGTCTCCCATAGCCAGAGCGCAAGAGGCCCTGGACAGCAGCAGCAGTGTGACATCTTGCATTGCCATGCTGTTCCGTAAAACGTCGTCGCTTTCGCCTGAGCGCTGGACGAAGGTGATGTTGCAGGAACGTACAGCAGTAAGCAGCGTCTCAATGAATCGAGGCTTCCCGGTTCTCCTCGTTCAAAGAAAGTGCGCGCTATCCAAAGTGCTGTGAAAGTTGATGTCCACTGTGGTATATCTCATTGCTGGGGTTATGCTGCATCACCACCAAGGATGAATATAGTCTCTGTGATTACAATCTCTTTGCCAAAGAACCACTGCGAGGGATGCGGTACAACACCTGAGATGACATTATCCATGCTTTAGGGCGGTCAATAGGGACATCAACAGAAATTGACGCGCAGATTGTTTACAACTCCTTCCGGACATTTGTTAAAAGCACATAAATGACGAGGACGATTATATTTAAGGTGCGTCACTATAAGTAAAATCATTTCAGAGAAAAAAAATAGTTCTCATTACTTTTTATCCTGCCCTTGTAAATCCGTCTGCAAGAACATGTTTTTCATTGTTGAAAGAATTGTAAACATCCATTAAATGCCTTTATTTTTATATTAACCCCAGTGACATACACAGATGTATAAACTTATTGATAGGAATTAAAACCAAAGTAAACTATATTAGCCATTTGTTCAAATCCTTCATTTGTTGTAAGTCATATTTTTGACCTTCCGACACACGCAAAATTCATTGACTGACCTAATACAGGTTACCTTTAAGTATAATTAGCCCGTAGGGTCCCTGTAGGGCACGGACCTCTTGGCTGGCAAAGTGGCTGTTCTGGCAATCCATCGTAGCCAGTTCGGGGAAGATCCCCATTCTTATGATACTGTCTCTGCCAGTAGTCACCACCGGACTTAAAATACTAACGACATTGTAGGTCACCAATAGGGTTATCTCAAATAGAATTTTACATCTCCTAGTGGTTTACTGAAGAAAATGCGAGCCTATTGGGGAATTTAATGTACGCTATGTTGGGATGATAGTTCAGTGGTGAGTAATCGGAGGAAACTGGTAGGTCCGTAGTCCAAATCTCATCTATAAGATTGGATTTTTAGTCTAATTTTACATTTCAACACATGGCCTTGTATGAAAGAACAATTCATTTTGATTCATAAATTATGATTCCTTATTTTATCTAGCTGGTATGCTACCATTTACCAACAATTTTCTTAATTACTAAAGACTATATAATCCACTTCAACAGCCGGAATGTGTTCGCAACAGTAGAGCTAAAGCTGTCTGAAAATATAGGACAAACTGTATTATTCTAGAAACGAATAGACATACGTAGCAATTTGAATATACATAATTTCTGCTGCTAGCACCAGTTTATAAAGTCGGAATTCTAAGACAAACCTATGTATTTCAAATTGAATGTGACAGATTCTCACCGTCCAACTGTCATTAAGATTTAGTTATCTTGTGGCGCACCACAACATGACAAGGCTATAGCTGAACTTCCTCTAGCGTTTCCGCAGGAACAGCTGTCTCTGACTGGTAGAGTTTAGTTCACCTCTGAGCGACAATTTCGCCGATCCATTTTTAACAAAATTGACTCGCTTGTCAGCGTGGTTAAAGGGCAAATTGCACTGCCAATCCTACGGCTTTGATGAGAATAATACGGAACAATATTCTTGTAATTTTATTACTTCCTGCTATCTACAGGTAGTAGGCATTTCACCCAAAAATTAACTACGGAGATTTCACCGAAAGTGCACGTTTAGATTGATGCGTTCCATTCACATAGCTTTCTCTAGACTATTGTTACAAAATATTATTCGTTTATGTTCACCGAGAAATACAGTTTCAGAAATTATGGAACCTCTTTCTAAGTAGAAGCGAAATAAGACAATACACTAGATTGAAGCGATAGTCAAATCTTAAGAAGCCTATCACTATGTAAAACAATAGACATTGAGGTTTAGGAGTAAAGCAAAAGAGAGATGAAACAAATGATGATCTTCCGTTTGAGAAACGTTTAATTAGTTTAAAACTGAAACAAATAACAAGGAATATTTTCGAAATTTATTATTCTACGAAAAATGCATATGCCATAAATTGAGTTTTAACGAAATCTTCATTTTTTACAGTAATTTTTTGTCTGGTTATCCAGAATGAGAGGTCTTTAGAGGCTCTTCCCAGAACATTCAAAATATACATTTTAGTTGTTAAATAAATGTCTTTAATATACAACATTTTGATCAAACTCTAGAGCAACAGGAAGAACACTAAAAATAAAAAACTTATCCATGTAAAGGGTAATTTAGGGGATTTTCTAGAAAATCTTTGTGTCGCATCCTTAGAAGATACAAAACTTAAATGCCAAATTTTGTGATTAACAATATTTTCATTTTTGAGCTATCCTGTCTACACACACATACCTTTTTCTAAAAATGTCTTTTTTTATTTCCGGTGAAATATCGGTATCGAATTACAATACCTTCTCTATACACTACGTATATAGTACGTGTAGAGAAAAAGAACTTTAGGAAACGCATGTATATGTATATATTTGATTAGCAACACTCCAAAACGAAATGTTCGATAAATATCAACCATATTTATTTAAGTCCAGTAACTACCAAACCGCCCTTTGCATTGTAAAGTGTTCCAATATTTGTTCACTATATAAAATAGATGTCACGATTTCATTAAAAAGCCATACATTCAAAAACATTGTTAAAAATAAAGGGTACATCTTGAATTTTCTAAGAATAGCCTGTTAAGTCATTTTCATCCAGAGGGAATGTTATATAGGAGTAAACCATAAGAGGTAGACAAAATTCTATGGCACAAAAACTAACAATTTATTTCAAATGGCATCAATCACTTTAGAGAAAGCCGCTATTGCTGTTTTCAATTTTTCAACCCTTTTGTTCTTTTTTCAAAGTAATATGTGCATTCGTTTGCTTCCCTCGGTGTCATATAAGGAATTTAAGGTCCAATAAAAAGCGTCCCCATTTTAAATATTGTATCGATTTGGTTTCCTTAAACATCATATTTGGTCAATTTCTTGCGTAAGCTTCGGCGGCTAGTGTCCATGGTATCTTAGTTCCTCAATACCGAAAGAGCTCCAGAAAAGGCTGATCCCACACGACTCGCACACCCCAGCCATATACGACTTACCGAAAATTCACAAGGCAGAAGTGCCTCTTAGACCTATTGTCAGCGCCATCAAGTCTCCAAAACATGCACTGGCGGGCTTTCTAGCCAAAGGTCTTCACAACATCACAGGACAAATACCTTCCTTCGTACGTGACTCAGGCCACCTAGTAGAAATACTGAGAAACTTCGACCTCAAACCACACCATTTACTAGTCAAGTTTCGACATACAAAATCTCTTTACAAAGATACCTATAGCAGATGCCCTCAAGATAATCCGGGAGAAGATCGAACTACACCAGCTCCCAGAAGATTGGCCAGAGTTAGTTCACCATTGCCTTGCGAGCAACTACTTCAGTTCCAAGGACAAGCTATACCAACAAACAGAAGGCGCAGCCATGGGCTCACCCCTGTCTCCAGTAGTAGCAAATCTTTTTCTGGAAGCATTCGAAACCACCGCAATAGACACGGCAGACAAGAAATCAGCTCTCTGGTTAAGGTATGTCGACGACACATTGGTAATATGGCCACATGGAAAAAACACAATTCCAGATCTCTTAAAACATCTCAACCACATGCACACTAATATCCAATTTACGATGGAAATAGAAGAAGGGATGTTTCTCGATGTTTTAGTGGAACGGAGCGGCGGAAGACTTAAGTGCTCAGTATACCGCAAACCCACACACACACACACACAAACAGGTATTTAGACGCAACATCCCATCACCCACCAGCTATTAAACGAGCAGTAGCCAACACACTCATACATAGAGCTACTCGCATATGTGACCCTGAGTACCTAAAAGAATAATTAGATCATTTACAAGTGCTGGCTGCAAATGGATACTCTAATACACTAATCAGACACCTACAAACAAAGAAAAATAACAATATGAGAAAAGAAACAGACAAAAACAAATCCATTGCTTGGCTGCCCTACATAGCAGACACCACCGACAAGATAGCCAGAATTTTACGCAAACACAATATTGATACCAGATACAAGTCCTTCAAGAAACTGAAATCTCTTCTACGTCCAATTAAAGACACTCGTGACCCCCTGTCCAACCCGGGAGTTTACAAGATAGACTGTGAATGTGGAGCATCATATGTTGGACAAACAGGCAGATCGGTGACAACCAGGCGACAAGAGCACATTAGAAGCTTAAAACTGCACCAACCAGAGAAATCAGCACTTGCAGAGCACGCCATAGCCACAGGACACCACATATACTTCGACCAGATACAGCTACTGGCACATTCTGACTATTTCCCACACAGGATGGTACGGGAAAGCATAGAAATTTACAAACAACACACCTTAAACCGAGACAGCGGCAAACATCTCAGCTCAATCTGACAGACCCTAATTAGGAATGCGGGGATTGGCAGACCACCAGCCAATAGGCGCGAGAGGGGCCGGCCTTTGCCCCCTCCCACCAGAGTATAAAGAGCGCACGGCCGCGCTGTGTTGTACGGCTGTGAGGTCTGGGGTTCGGTGGCTCGTTCCACCATCCGCAGGCTGCAGGCCGTGCAGAACAGGGCATTGAGGATGATATACGGCACAGACCGCAGATTCCCGTCCCACATTCTCCATTCCCACTCCGGAATCCCTTACATAGTGGACGTTGTGCGAGAAAGAGCTCGCACAATATACACTAAACTTGCTCCCCACCCAAATCCCCAGGTGAACACTCTCGGTCTTTACGACCACACGCTACCAAGGAGACGCGTAAGCTACCGCCTTCTGCCCAACTACTTTGACATTGACAAAAACGCTTGCATAAGACTACATCTACTATATCACACGGGTAAATCCGCAAGAAAAGCGGATAGGTACCGTGGTGATTTGCCCCCGCCCGAGTACACTCGGGCGACTAGTTCTTGCTCCTGGCTCCTGTCGGAACACAGTTCACCTGGCACTGTCGTGATGAGAGCACACGCCCTGAGGAAGCCCCACATAGTGAGGCGAAACGTCGGCAACATTTCAAGCCAAGACGCGGCCTTCCCGGAAGACCAAGATACCATCATATTTGGTACTTAACCGACTTTTTGGTTATGCGTTACGCTGTTCATGGATGTACACGCGCGCCCGTTTTTTCTGAAAAAAATATTTTTATTCAGGAGTTCTCAAACTCTTTATTTTAGTAGAAATCTTCACATACAATATACAAAATAAAGAAAGTGATAAACAAATAAAGAATGTAAAATGTAGATACCTTAAAAGATTTGAAGTCCCTTAAAGAATGAGATTTTAATTAGATGCGTTTAAGGCACTAAGCTGCCAAAAATAAATTCGGTCCAACAAATGGCTTCGCTTCATTATAAGGTTGATTCTTCCCTTATAGCCCGTAAACTTTCAATTCCTAATGTAGCCAATTTAATCATTGACATCAATTAAATATGTTTGCAGAAGCGCATTGATTTTGAAATTCAGATGACGACTGAGTCAAAGGGCAAACATTTATGTAAATCTAGAATTGCAGTAGGTTCTGAAGTTAAGAACGGAAGAGGGCAATGTTAATGAGAGGAGGCTTCTCAGGAAGTGAGAGAGAAAGCGAGAGCGTGGAATTGAGTGGACAGAGATGCTCAAAAGGGATTAGCTAGCTACCTTCGAACTCTGACCCATGCCCAGAGTGAGACCTTTTAATACAGGAACCATTTATCCTGAACAGGCATGTGTAGACTTCGCTCGCTACATTAGCTCACGAGTAGCTAGTGCCAGTCCGCTACGATGCCCTTCGGACTGACAAGAAGGATCCGTGCGATCACGTCGAGCTTTGCGCTTTGCTTTTTACTTTCCCTACACGTACTCTGTACACATTGTATAGAGAAGATATTGCATTCCATCTAAACATTCGATACTGAAATTTCAACGGAAATAGATGTTTTAGGGTCCGTGTGATGTGTGTGTGTGTGTGTGTGTGTGTGTGTGTGTGTGTGATTGTGAACACATTAACTCAAAAACGAAAAATCGGAAAATACAAAACTTGGTATATAAGTTTAGTATCTTCCAAGGGTACGACACAAAGAATTAGAGGAAAAATCCTCTCACTCCAAACTACCCTTTACATGGAAAAATTTTCAATTTTTTTTATTTTCTCAAAAATGGCTTTAACGATTTTGATTAAAATACCTTATATTGAAGTTATTTACACGACAAATAAAAGGCATATCTTGAATAGCATCTGAAGACATTTTTATTCTGGATGAATTTTGCTGGGTTTTGCATAACTAGTAAACCGTAAGAGCTAAAATATAAAATATGATAATATGTTGATCTCGTTGGAACGCACAGTTTTTGTCATATACATCTTTACTTTATCTACATGTACTATGTAAATAGGATATAGAGAACGTATTGCATTCCAAACAAATTCGGTACCGAAATTTCACCGGAAATACATGTTTTAGGGTCCACTGTATCCAAAAAAAGGTATTTTTAGAAAAAGGTCCGTGTGTCAGTGTCTGTGAACATGATAACTCAAAAACAAAAAATCGGTAAAACACCAAACTTGGTATGCACGAGGGTCCAAGGGTGCGACACGAAGATTTTGAGGAAAACCCCTCACCCCAAACTACCCTTTACATAGCAAGAAAGTCGAAATGTTTTAATTTCTCAAAGATGGCTCAAACGATTTTGATTAAAATACTGTATATTAAAGATATTTATATGGCAAATAAAATGTACATCTTGAATTTCCTGGAAATATCCTCTAAATATCTCTTTATTCTGGGTGAATTTTGCTGAAATTTGCGTAACTGGTAAGCTGTAAGATGTAGACAAAAACTTTCATACTATACAAAAATTGTAGATCGCATTAAAGCACAGAATATGTCATACGATTTTTTCGTTAAATTGGCCATTTATGAGATATTCCTTGTCATTTATTTTAGATTTAAAATACTAATCTTTTCTCACAGGAAAAGTTGTAAACTCCAGGACCTGCATAGACGCACTCAACAACGGTAACCACCTTTTAAAAGATTTGACTATCGTTTTAGCCTAGTGTATTCCCTTACTTACCTTTTATTTACATGGACATGGGCAATTAAGACAATTTTACTAATGTTTATCTGTATTATCATTAAGTAGATGCAAGAATAAACTTTGCAAGAATAGTCTGTTACAGAACAGATAGTTAGAGGAAGTCATGTGCATGTAGATAACTTATCAGATTATTTTAAATGTATAATCACAGTTAAAACGAAACCAAAGTTGATCGCCTGATAGTTACAGATATTGGAATATTTGTACTCCTTAGTGTGTGAAGCGAGTTTTTCTTAACAGTCAACCATACCGATTCAGATACCATTTCATGAGTATTATGTTTACCTTAATAAACAATTCAGAGATGCTACTTTCTTTTCTGACATGGCTGTGAATGCTGCAGAAGCTGTAAAAATACCTGATGGCAAGGGTGGATTTTTATACCCAATTAAAGCTATTAATATTTCTCAGACATTTCCATTGGAATTGTAATTTGGGACGCCGTGGGTTCGATTCTCGCGGCCGACCTCTCTGACACATAGCTTTTTGACTCGTCATGAATTCCGTGCGAAGTACCTAAATAACCCTTTTAATGACCTGAATTCTATGCCGTTGGTACCTGAGTGGAAATCTGTTTCTCTACGAATTAGTTCAGTGTGGTATTGTCTTGGTCACAGGTCAAGCGGCATCCAGCGAATGGAATAGAAGTGATGTATGATGAAAAAAACAAATGGCTTTGTATAATAGTCGATCATAAACTTTATTTCCAAAAGAAGGTGAAGGATGAAATACGACGGTGGGCTTGCGTTAAAAAGAATTGTAAATCGGACATCAAATTATCACCTGCGATGTACATAATTGAACGAGTGATCTTGCACAATCACGAAAAAAGTCATGACATAATTTTAAACAGCCAGAATGCTTTGAAACAGCAACCAGCTGAGGATTTGTCCCTTAGTCCAACCAAAATTATACATCAGGAGCTGAGGACTGGAGATGTGAGTACACTACCATCTTCAGATTTAAAATTTATTACAAATAATATCTGCAAAGAAAGACGGACAGGTAACTGCACGGAATTACCGCGTACCCTTCAGGTAGCCCGCACGGAATAAGGCGGCTTTAGTGATCTCGCACGGAACTCAGGATTACCGAGCTTTTTAGGGTATTTTCCTGGGTCTCTAGGCGAACGCTGTGGAGTTTTCTTCATTCCCGGAACTTCCTGCCCCTTCACTTCATATCCATTTCCATCCAAATGCTCTCTTTTAGGGCCGTGTCAGCGAAGACTGAGATGGCACGTTCATAGTGGTGAATGAGCTTTGGAAATACAGTTCACGGAGGTAGGGTAGCTTTGGAGTCGTCTGTGAGACTTGGGAGTGTTCTGTCAGATCTAAGACAGGTTTCTAGCGCTTCCCGCATCGAGAAAAGCTGCTTGGACTTTGTTAGGGACTCACCAGGTGGTTCTTTCCACGCGGTCGGGTTGCGACCGCCCGCCAATAATAACCTTTATTCTCTGGGATCTGACGCATAATAAGCCCATGGTGGCTGTGGGTGAACTACCTCAGGAATGTATCAACCAAACCAAACCTAACCAACCATTTTCATGCCATTCTGATGAAACGTTATGCTAACAGATTTTAAGATTGGATGTGGTGTAGTAGTTAAACAACAATTTTTTATTCAATCCAGACGTATAATAAATTTCAGTAATAACTTCGACTATCTTCAAAGGTAATTGTTATAATCGAGATAAACATTAACAGAAATAGCCGTATTAGTTAGTTCCTTTTAAGTAAAGGGGATAAGGGGATACTAGGCTTAAATAGAAAAAAAAAAAAAAAATGAAACAAAAGTTGACTTCCCGCTTGAGAAAAAATATAAGTACTAGTTAACAATAAAACCAATAACAAGGAATTTCTCGGAAACGATTAACTCTACACAAAAATGTATACGATTTTAATAAGATCTATATTACAGCCATTTTAGTGGAAATAAACATTTCTGTAAATGTTCCATGTAAAGGGTAGTTGTAGGTGCGGGATTTTCCTGAAAATATCCGTGTCACATCTTTGAAAAATACTGAACCTAAATACTAAGTTTGGTATGTATATGACTCTTCGTTTGTAGTGATGATTTCCAGACACACTCACACTGACCTTTATTTAAATGCTTTTTGTTATTTGTCTTATTCAGGGGCCCAAAAACATGTAAATTCTTGATATCGAATTTTTTGATGAAATACATCTCTATCTGCTGTGCATTGTACATACGTGCGAGAAAAATACAAACTTGAGTATCAAAACATCATGCTTCATGAACAAAGAATTATATTATTCGAAAAAGCAAAACTATATTTCGTTCACTTCTTCGACCTGCATCTCTGAGTGTATGCTGACTACAAAGAAGCATCATGAAGGACCCTGAGGTCAGTGGTCGTTACAGCAGTAACTGAGCACTGTGCCTTAGCCTGCGGCTTATGCTGACCAACCAGAGACGGGGATTACTCCACTGGGACGGCGACAAGTCCAATATACTAAGCCAACATGCATTGCTCGTCCTTTGAACGCGATCCTAAACCTCAGGGTGCCAACACGAGATACTTTTACAGGCTACGTTAACGCAAACATGTTTTCCAGCTACAAAAAGGCATGGCTTGCAAAACATCTGCTTGTTCCCTCAGTTCTTTGAGCACATAAAGAATAGAATTCTCTGGCGTCCGTATTCAGTCACAGCCATTGGTAAACCTTCACTCGAATTTTGACTGAAAGTCCAAACAAATTGTCTTATGTGGATAAAACATACAATCCAACGAATGAAATAAATATCCAGTATTTAAAATGAAACTTATGAAAAACTATAAATGTTTTGCCTTAAGAAAATATAAATGGACAGGTGCAAGTTTATTTATATGCAGTTAACAACTTAAGCTCCAAACTTTCATCCAATTTGCTACACTAAAAATGTCCCACACGATGCAAAAACCTTTATATTATCTCTCAATTCAAGAGAATTATCATATACTTTTTCGAAATAATCCTCCAATTTTCAAAAATAATTCAATAACTTTTGAAAAATTAAAAGTTTTAAAATGTACAATAAGTAAAAAAAAAAAAAAAAGGCTACTAAACTCTTAAGGAACAATATGAAAAACATATGATATTGTCCTCCAATGTTAGTAATAAACTAATAAAAAAACAAAATAAATAGAACAAACGAAATTACTAAACATTTAGTGACAATGTAAAAAGCATCTGATATGATAATTCTATTTGTAAAGGCATTTATTGCAAATCTTGATTCTTTGAACATTTTTATGTCCTTTACTCCAAACTTAGTAGGTAGAAAACACATTACATTCCACCCGAAAATTAAATACAGAGATTTCATTGGAAACGCACGTTTTGGGATCCCCTGGAAAAACATTTTTAGAAAACGATCCAGGCATATGTGTGTATGTGCAATACAACTGAAAAACGGAAAGTCCGTTAAATATACACTTACTTAAATTCAGCATCTTCTATGGAAGCGATAAGAAGATTTTCAAGAATATCCGCCCCTAACTACCCTCAACAGGTATGCTTTTCGAAAATTTAGATTGTCCAAAAATTGTTCTAACCATCTCGTCATCATTGAATGATAGTTAATGTTAAAATGATTATACCTGTAAATATAAGTGTTTCGTTAAATTCATAGAAGAATTTAATAAACCCAATTATTGCAATATGCTGCAATAGGTCAGGATCTATAGGTAACTAAATGGTAAGGATGATTACTATGTATTGACATTTTTAGTTAACTTCTCTAGAATATAATGTTCTTAAGGCTGCAAATACATAAGGTTGAATAACAGCTACTGCAGATTCTAAAGTTAAAAGTAGAATTTGTATAATAATGGATAAGACATTATTTAATGCATAAAAATTATGTGAATATCTTTGATTTTCTAAAAATAGCCTCTGAAGTCCTCTTTATTCTGCATGAGTTTTGCATTACTAGTAAATTCTAAGAAATACACAAAAATGTACATCTCTTCAAACACCTCAATTTGTGCCATATACATGTTTTTTAATTTGTGTATTTAACAATTTCCGAGTTGTTCCTTGTTGGTTTAAATTTTCAAATGCGTATACATTTCTCAATTAGGAAACTGTCATACGGTTTTCTTTAATTTTTGCTCCTCGCCATACAAATAGAAGTAAATTTGAAGTTCATAACATAGCGACCAGCTTTAAAAATATGTTAACTATTTCTTCAAGCTAGTGTATGCCGTAATCCCCCTTCAACCTATAAGAGAATATGCAATAAAACCTTTCCTCCTGAGGTTTATCTTGATTAGCATTAAGAAGATGGGAGAGTAAGTTGTTTTTAACAATTGTTTGTTGTAAAATAAGGTTTGAAAACCATGTGACTGAAATAAGTCAGTTTATAAAAACTGCATCCTGCACAGCATCTTAGTATAACAATGAATTTTGACAGTAAACATTATTTAAATAATCATATAAGAAATTTTGAATGGCAACATTATCATCGTTATTGTATGTTATAACTGGTCTAAATTACAAGACACCCTACATAACGTAACGTTGTCAAATTTCACGTTTTAGTGATTTTTTTTTTCTTTTCCTATTCAATTTATACCGCGTCTTTATCTGTATAGTACAAATGGTGGAATTTCCCTGTGGATTAGTGTAAATTCGTGAACGGTTTGTTGACATTCGGTTCCTATTTTCTTTAATTTTATTCATTAGATCACACATTCACACTCACATTCATTACTTCCAGAACTCTGGGGAGAATAAGGAATAATCTTGGCTAGAGAAAAATCCATACCTCCCAGCAGGAAATCGAACCTGAGGCTCTTAATACAGCAAGCAGAACCTCTACTGACTGAGCTACGCGGGCATCCCTTAAGTGAATTATTTATTAAATATGTAAGTAGCTAAAACCTTATTTCACCTAAAGGTATATTAGGGTTACAGTTATTATAGAAATTAATTTACAATAATACTAAGTAATTACCCATAGCTATAAGTAGATCATACTAGTGAAAGAAAACCAGATAAATAAACCCGAATATTATAACGTTTTATAAATTAACATAAAAACTTTTAGAATTCCCTAAGCTTGCATTTTTTCTAAATATTTTATAATATGGTTTATCAAATCTAATATTACAATAATTTAAATGTGTATCGAAGATTCTTCTTTTATGCTCTAGGACTGGGCAGTGAAACAACAGACTGTTAACAGTTTGCTTAATTTAACTGTTACGAAGTTTATGGGTAAAATGATTTTAAATATGATTTGTTATACTTAAACGTTAATACTTTTATGCAATACGTGAATGCACCAGCTTCCATTTTCTCCACCAGTAAACAAACTGATCATTACTCAATTTCATACTCGGGTAACTTAACATGGGAACAACGACGTTAGCTACGAGAAAATTAGGATAGGTTTAATAAATATGATTTTTTATTTGAAACAGAAACATATATATTTAGTATGAACAAGAAATAACTACTGCGAGCACCTCTCACGAAATTAGCACAGGAAACAGGAAAAATAAATACCACCCGTGTATTCTAAAGTTATAAAATGGTGAAATTTAAAAATATAACAACTCTCTAAAGCCCTGTTCAATTAGTTGAATTTATTAAACATGTAGCTAATTAACTA
Source organism: Hymenopus coronatus (assembly GCA_030762935.1). Classification (NCBI taxonomy): domain Eukaryota; kingdom Metazoa; phylum Arthropoda; class Insecta; order Mantodea; family Hymenopodidae; genus Hymenopus; species Hymenopus coronatus. The sequence goes on from CM060890.1 coordinate 107,917,717, forward strand.
TAAAACTTGAATATCCGGATGAATTCACAGAGCAAAGAGCGTATGGAACATTCAAGCGAATATAAAGCAAGAGGCAAAGGCATATAAAAGCCTTCTTGCTTTCCGTTTCGTTGCTCTCATCGTGAAACTATGTTGTAAATCGGAAATATTCCGTCCTTTATAGCTCGTTGTCGCCAGTAAATTAATTCAATACTTTGCATTGACGCTCCAATTAAAAGAGAATCTCATGGGGTGGATGGATAAAAAGCAGATTAGCACCTCACCATTTTGAGCATAATTAGCTTTTTAACCGAGCTCTTGTTCTGTTATATTTTTCAGCGACCCATTCTATACTGAGCTTGAAAAGCCGGACATTTTGGTCAATCCGTTTTTAAATTTATTTACGTGTCGTACATCTACGACACCGCTACGCTGCTTCCCTTCATGTTAAGGCTTTTGACGCCCGAAAAAAGGAGAGCTTGAAACCGCGACTATGGGAACTAGAGGCTCTGTTATCCCCAAATGTCGGAGGCTGTGAACTCGTTGCTTTGACATATCAATTAAAATAGCATACCACACTGAATTCTTAGCTTTAATGTCTATCTTCTGTAATTATATTTCGTGTTCTTATATTAAAAGCAGCAATGACGTGTATAAGCTCAGTTAGGAACGAGGGGATTTAAGTTGATACTGAAAGATTTAGATCCCTCTGAAAGTGTCACTTTCTTCCCTCTGCATAATTCTAGACAGTAGATCCTTTCTTGCTAAAGGATCACATTGCCAATGAGATGTCTGTTTCTTGATAGTTAATTGTTGCTAACTTACTGTAGTCCTTTTGTCCCTCTTTTTTACTTTCTCTAAACGTACTATGTATATAGTGTATAGAGGAGATATTGCACTCCACCGACATTTCAACGGAAATATATGTCTTAGGGTCTCCTGAGTCAAAAAAAAAGTATTATTAGAAAAAGGTCTGTATGGGCAGCATACCTCAAAAACTAAAGTCCGTTAAATACCCTTGATATTAAAGCTCAGTATCTTGCAACGATGCGACACCAAGATTTTAAAAAAAATCCCCCACCACCCAAACAACGCTTTACTTGCAAAAATTGAAAATGTTAATGGCTCTAACGATTTTAATTAAAATATAGTATACTAAAAATATTTATATGGCAAATAAAATGTATATCTTGAATTTTCTGGGAATAGCCTCTGAAGACCTTTTTATTCTGGATGATTTTTTTTTTTTAAATTTTTCATAACTAGTAAACTGTAGAGAGAGACAAAAACTTACTACACAAATAATTAGATACTCTTAAAATATATAGTTTATGGCATCTGCATTTTTTTCATAGAGTTGGCCGTTTGAAGGCATTCCTTGTTATTGGTTTAAGTTTTAAAACACTAGGCAACAATATCCGCACCTTCGTTTCCTTATCGTTTTGAAACACCTGTATAGGATTAATAAGAGTTTATACATCTGAAACTAAACTCTATCTACAAATAGACTCAGAACCTTTGGTTTTAACCTGCCTCTCAGAATGGTTAAAATGGGTACATCTTTCATCACAGCATACTTATATCGCTTTTTTTGCCTATCCTTGCACTGTAAACTGCTTGTTTTACTACTCATAGTTCTACATTAATCAATCAGAAAAAAGCAGTAGGGGAAGTAATCGCAGCAGAAGAATTCATTTCAGCCGGACAAGGTTATAAGAAACAGGTTTTGCGATTGTAACAATACAGATAGTAATTTAGAAGCAAATTATAAGCAAAGCAATACACTTTCTTGCAGTGCTTGGCGCGCAACACTGCTGTCAGTTCGTCGGCCCAAGACAGCTCACAAGACCGCTATCAGTTGGAAATAATATAGCTTCAATTTTCTAACACCCCTAAGTATTACTTTCTCTACACAGACATAGTGTATAGAGAAGGGATTGTAATGCACCCACAAATTCGCTACCCAGATTTCACCGGAAATACATGTTTTGGGACTCCCTGAATCCAATAAAAGCATTTTAAGAAAAATGTCCGTGTGTGTGTGTGTGTGTGTGTGTGTGTGTGTGTGTGTGTGTGTGTGTCTGTGGGCAGTATAACTCAAAAACGAAAATTCTGTTAAAAACCAAACTTGGTATTTAGGTTTTGGTACCTTCTAAGGATTCAACACGAAGATTTTCAAGAAAATCCCCCCAACACAAACTACCCTTTACATGGGACATTTTCGGTTTTTTTTTATTTTCTCAAAAATGGTTATAACGATTTTGATTAAAATATCGTTTATTAAAGATATTAACCTGACAAATAATATGTATATCTTGAATTTTCTGGGAATAGCCTCTGAAGACTACTCCATTTTGAAAAAAAATACGGAATTTTGCATAACTGCTAAACCGTAAGAGATAGACAAAAACGTATCATACAAAACATCTAGAGCACATTAAAGCACACAATTTATGTTAAATAACTTTTTTTCGTGGAGTTTATCGTTTTTGAGATATTCCTTGTTTTTGGTCCCAGCTTTAAACAACTTACTTTTCTGTCACTTCAGTCGCATAGCAACCAGCTTTTGACTACCATTTTAACGTATGGTACTCCCTTATTTCGCTTCTACTTACAAGGAAGCAAGTAATTAAACTATTTTTGTTAATTTTTTCTCGATTAGCATGATTTTTTTTCTTTCGGAAATTTGGCACACTCTAAAGCGCTAAAGGAAAACATAAAACCTTATTGCAAATGTTCCTAAGTTAGTTTTCTCCGTGGTTATCATTGAGGGTTTGCATTTTAAAAAGATCTGATGTGTTCCATTCACATGACTTTCTCTACATCTCTGCAACAAATTATTGTTAAAAAGCTTATTCTTCTGCTCACGTCATGCTAATCGAGAAAATATTAGCAAGAATAGGTTTATTACCTGCTTCCTTTTGAGTAGAAGCGAAATAAGGGAGTATCATACGTTAAAGTGATAGTTAAAAGCTGGTTGCTATGTGACTGAAGTTCCTTTGTTTGTATGGACAGGAGCTGATAAATACCTGTATGAGAAAAGTATAACTTTTTTAAAGGTGAAACCAATAATTAGGAATATCTCAAAAACGATCAACTCCACGAAAAAAATGTATGTCACATAAATTGTGTGCTTTATCGTGATCTACATTTTGTGTAGTAAGTTTCGTCTCTCTCTCTCTCTCTCTCTCTCTCTCTCTCTCTCTCTCTCTCTCTTTCGGATTACCAGTAATGCAAAATTCGATATATATCATTCAGAATAAAGAGGTCTTTAGAGGCTATTCCCAGAAAATTTAAGGTACACATTTTATTTGTCATGTAAACATATTTAACATTCGATATTTTTACCAAAGCCGTTAGAGCCATTTTTGAGAAAATCAAAATTTTTGAAAAATGTTCCACGTCAAGAGTAGTTAGGGTAGGGGATTTTCATGAAAACCTTCGTGTCACATCATTGGACGATACTGAACTTAAATACCAAATTTGGTATTTAACGGCCTTTTCGTTTTTGAGCTATGCTGCCCCCCCCCACACACACACACACATGGACATTTTCCTAAAAATGTTTTTTTTATTCTCAGAGGGTCTTAAAACGTGTATTTTCGGTGAAATCTGGGTATCGAATTTTAGGGTGCATTACAATACCTTCTCTATACACTATGTGCATAGTACATGTAGAGAAAGTAAAAATCTGATGTGTTCCATCCACACGACTTTTTCCATTTCTGTAACAATTATTGTTAAAGAGCTTATTCTTTTATCTACTTTATGATAATCGAAATAAACAGTAGAAAAATTGCCTTACTGCTTGCTTTCTTGCAAGTAGCAGGGAAATAAGTGAGTACCCTAGACTAAGGCGATAGTCAAATCTTTTAAAAGCTGGTTGCTGTGTGATTGAAATTCGTATATTTCATGGCCAGGAGTTGACAAATTCCTATGTGAGACAATTTTAAGTATTTTAAAACTGGTCCCAATAAGAAGGAAATCTCAGAATGGCCAACTGTACGGAAAAAAGGTAGTATCACATACAATGTGTTTTAACGAAATCTACGCTTTTTGTTCAGTAAGCTTTTGTCTATCTCTTACGTTTATCAGTTTCGCAAATGTGGTTAATAATGAAGTATATCTACTTCAAGGGCTATTCCCAGAAAATCAATTTCTTTATCTTATGTAAAAGCTTCTAGTATATGTATTTTAATCAAAATTAGTAAGTGATTTCTGAGAAAATCAACATTTTCGTATTTTTTTCCATGTAAAGGGTAGTTTGGGATGACGTAATTTTCCTCAAAATCTTCGTGTCGCATCCTTGGAAGATACTAAACTCAAAAGTCAAGCTTGGTATTTTATCGAATTTTAGATTAAAAGATAAAAGAAAATCGTTTTAAAATTTAATATTATAATTAGTTTTATGGTCCTTAAATAGTGGTTAAAAGATTACCGTGTGATACAGTTACCATGTTGACAGACAAGCATACACATATACACACAGACCTTCTTCTAAAATGCTTTTCTTGGTTACGGATGCCAAAAACGTGTATTTTCGATGATATTTCGGTATCAAATATTGCAATTTCTTCTCTAACCATGTATTATGTACTAAATAGAGATGTTAAGAAATGTTTATTTCATTTACTATATATCACCTCTACAGTGCTACATTTTAGTGCTGCACAACTGTTTATCAAGACAAATATATTTTATATGATACCTTACATTTTCAAATACTATAAGAATATGTTTAAGCCTGGTCAAAATTTAATATTTTATATCAGCTATAAAATAATAAAAGTGAATTATAAAACGCTGGGTACATTTTTGCCACGTTTTCTTCATAGTGCTATAAAGTTGTGATTAAACTATACTGTAAATTATGCTTATCGCATCCCCGTAGATGGAAAATAGCTCGCGAATTGAGCAGAATTAAAAACACAGAACTGTAGACGCTCTTTACCAGCAATTCTTTCTTCCCTGTGTGGAGGGTACATGACAATAAATGGAGAGGATGTAGTAATTTAGCAACACATAGCAATGTGATACTTTCCTTGAGGGCCAAAGGGGAACGATAAAACAAAACGCGGTGTGGTCTATGTATAATTTACCTGGTTCCCTTATTCCCACAGGTGGAACGTGATTTACCAGCTTTCAGCGAATCAAAGCTCCGATTTGTTTTCCCAAAATTATTCGGCTGCTACATTTTATCTCCACTCCTTTAAATGTACGCCCACTGCAGCGTGAAAACAACCTAACCACGATTCTGTGCGAAAGTGATAAATGATAAGCGAGCAATAATCCGCCGCGGTGCTTTTTTTTCGCAGAAACTTAATATTCGAAAACGTTTGAAATATACGCTTCGTATGTAAAGACCAGAAAAAAATGAGCAAGATGATATACAAGCGCGGAGAAAATGAAAAATCGCTGCACAGTTTGTGGTGTATACCATTTCAACATTTCAAAACCGAGAACAACATTAGTCTAGGAAAATTTTTCTGAGCACATCAGTGTGTAAGCACAAAATGCAATAGCGCGTAATTTTGTGAAAGTGCTTAAATTATGCATAAAACGTATGAAGTATTCAATTTCCATGTTCGTTTATAGCCATTCTGCAACAAACTATGTTTTAAATAGATTATTTTTCTATACAAACCAGATAAACTTTAACAGAAATTACCTTATTACTTATATTTTAAGTGCTATTATCTGTGCATGGCCAGGAGAAAATATTAATAGTTTCTCATTCGAAAAAATTAAAATTCTTATTGAAAAATGTATAATCAATAACATGAAATATCTCGAAAATGGTTAACACTACATAGAAAAACGCGTTTGACATAAACTATGTGCTTCAGGAGATCAACATTTATTACTTTCTCTAAACATACTATGTGCATAGTGTATAAAGAATACTGTGTTGCACCCAAAAATTCAATACCGAGATTTCACACGAAATATATGTTTTGGTACCCCTCAATTAAAAAAAACATTTTTAGAAAAAGGTCCGTGTGTCTGGGCAGCATAGCTCAAAAGCGAAAAGTCCATTAAATGCCAAACTTGGTATTTAATTTCAGTATCTTTCAAGGATGCGATACGAACATTTTCAAGAAATTCCTCCCTCCCTTTACATGGAAAGTATTTCGGAAAATATTGATGTTTTCAAACTAGCTCTAACGATTTTTGATGTTTTCAAACTAGCTCTAACGATTTTGATTAACATTATTTACATATATATATATACGTATTAAAGATATTTACATGACAAATAAACTGATATCTTCAATTGTTTGGGAATAGCTTCGGAAGACCTCTTTATTCTGAATTAATTTTGCTGAATTTTGCATAATTGGTAAACGGAAACAGATGGGCAAACATTTACTCAACATAAAATGTAGATCTTGTTAAAACACACAATTTATGTCATATGTACTTTTTTCGTGGGGTTAGCCGTTTCCAAGATATTCCTTGTTATTGGTTTCAGTTTTAAAATACTTAAACTTTTCTCATACGGGAACTTATGTACTCCTGGTTATGCAAAGAAATCGATTTGAATCACATAGCAGCTAAATTTTAATAAATTTGACTATCGTTTTAGCCTAATTTATCTATTTGTTTTCCTTCAATTTAGAAGGAAGCAAGTAATAACATCATTTTTGCTTATGTTTACATCAATTAGCATGAAGTAAATAGAAGAATACGCTTTTTAAGAATAATTTGTTGCAGAAATGTGGAGAAAGTCTTATGAACGGAAAACATTAGCCTTTTTTAATTAATTTTTTCCTTCAATTTTTATCCTTCATTCAAATGTCTTATAGAATGAAGAGAATTCTGAGGTTATTTCAAGACAGTTCAAGACATAAATTTCATTTGTTATTAAAATATATTTATAAACCCGATATGTTGCATTTACACGAATTACTTCCATCTCTTCTGGAAACAAACTATTCTTACAAAATATTAATTTTTTATCTATATCATACTAAGATAGATATTTGCAGAAATTGTATTATTACTTAGTTTCTTGTAAGTCGAAAAGAAACAAGGGAATATACCATGTATAGAGACAGTCAACTCTTCTAAAAATTCTAGTTATGCGGTTAGCATTTCGGTTCGTTTACCATAGACAGGAAAAAACCGAAGGAAATATAAACTTTGAGCACTTCCTGATGGAGAAAAGTTTAAATGAAAGGAATAACAGAGAATATCTTGGAAATAGCTACCTCTGACCAAAAAGAATCAAACGAAAAATAAAGCAAAACAAAGAAATGTTATATGAGCATCCGTGTGTTAGTGGGATTTACATTTTTTGTGCAGCAAGTTTTTTTTTTTCTTTTTTCATTATTTACTAGCTATGCACATACTTCTTCAGAATGAAGAGCACTTCGGGGCTATTCCCAAGAAATTCAAAATATATATTTAGTTGCCTTGAATATGAGTTTAATATACGACATTTTAATCAAAGCTGTTATTCATTTTTGTGAAAATCTAAAATTTTAAAAATATTCCATGTGATGGGTAGTTCAGGGTGGAGGATTTTCCTGAAAATCTCCCTGCACGTCCTTGGAAGATAAGGAACTGAAATACTGAGCAAGGTCTTTAAACGTCTTTTTCATTTTTGAGTTGTGCTGTTCAATCTCACAACATATACACATCGGCCGAACAAAAAAACACGGCCGATTTTCTAAAAATGCTTATCTTTTCATTAAGGGGTTCTGAAAACATTTATTTCCAGTGAAATCTCGGTAATGAATTTTTGGATGGAATGCAATACCTTCTTTATCTACTATGCGTATAGTACTTCTAGAGAAAGCAAATATGGTATTTAAATCAAAAACGCCACAGCTATTTTAGACAAATTCAAAATTTTCGAAAAGTATTCCATGCAAAGAATTGTTTGCATGATTGGTTTTCTCGAAAATCTTCGTGCTGCATTTTTTAAACAGCTGAATTTAAATATCCAGTTCGATTTATAGTACTCGACTTTGAAGTTCACACTGCCCCCCCCCACACACACAGAAACTGATAGATATTTTTACAACACACGTTGTTTAGGTTTAGATAGTCCCAAAGTAAAACTTCGAAATCGGATTTTTGGGATGAATTCAGTACCATTTCTTTGACCTATGAATGAAGTAGAGAAATTAAAAAGTGTTTTTAAGCGTTCTAACTCTAATTGATTTAAACAGTAACATGTATTTTGTATTCACCATCAATATGTTCATTTCTAGTCAGCATTTACGAAATCCGTTTTGGAACACAGAAAATTATCATTTAGATATCGCTGATAGGGACCATGGCTTTGCATTTGAAACATGTCAACCATAAATAAAGTTTTATTGTTTGTAATCGATACTGTTTTTCTCTTTTTTCTGTTGGTATAGATGTAAAGTATTACATTTATAATTCTTTCCCATTAAAGCAGAACAATCATACATTTGTTTTGTTTTTATGCATTTATGATCACTTTGAAACACGGTTCCACAATAAAGTGATTATCAAAATAGAGTTCTCGTACGCAATTTTCGCTGCTCTGTTTATATCATTCCCGTTCAATTTGCAGTGAACTCATGTGTACATTTTGCATACTGTCGAGCTGTTCTGTGGTGAATACTGCATAACAACACATTCTGTCAGCATCAAACGTTTTTCACAGTGTTTTATTGAAATTGAACATTTAGAACCCCTGAAGATACGGGGCACATCCAGAAAGTGACAGACGATTGCTATCAACAGAAAACTTTATATACAAAGTTACGGTTTTTTACTCTATTATTTTCTCTACACGTACTATATACATAGTGTATATGGAAGGTATTGTAACACACCCAAAAATTCGATATCGAAAGTCATATCTTGGGTACCCCTGAATCCAAAAAATGCATTTCTGGAAAAAGGTCCGGGTGTGTACGTAAGTGTTTGTGTGTGTGTGTGTGTGTGTGTGTGTGTGTGTGTGTGTGTGTGTGTGTGTGTGTGTCTGTGGACAGATAGCTCAAAAAGGAAAAGACAGTTGAATACCAAACTTGGTATTTAAATTTGGCATCTTGCAAGGATGCGACACGAAGATTTTTAAGAAAATCTCCTCATCTCCAACTACCTTTTACATGGAACTTTTTTCGTTAATTTTGATTTTCTCAAAAATGGCTCTAACGATTTTGATTAAAATATCGTATATTAAAGATATTTACCTGACAAATAATATGTATAACTTGAATTTTCTGGTAATAGCCTCTGAAGACTACTTTATTTTGATGAATTTTACGGAATTTTGCATAACTACTAAACCGTAAGAGATAGACAAAAACTATGATACAAAAAATCTAGACCACATTAAAACACACAATTTATGCTACATGCATTTTTTTCATGGAGTTCATCATTTTTGAGATATTCCTTGTTTTTGGTTCCAGCATTAAAAAACTTACTTTTCTCATACGCGAATCTGTTAACTCGATTAGCGATTGACCAATTTTCACTCTGGTCTTTTTTGTACACAGTGGTTCATCCTTGATTACTCGTAAATTATGCGTCATTTCCTCACTGAAGATTCGTCCATCTCTTTATCACCATAAAGTTGCATTATTTGTCTGTAAAATTCGAATATTTTGTGCATTCAAAACAACAACCAAGTTCTTTGGCGATAGGAAAGTATAACATCGGCATTGAAAAACTGGTACCACGTGACAATAAATACCTTGATAGCAATTATTACGTTCAAAAATATAGTAAGGTACTGTAACTTTATTTACAAAATGTTGTGTTTACATCCTACGTTTTCATTTAGTTATGCGTTCGTAGTTATTATAGCAGAGAACTTCAAGGTTATCTTTTTCCCAATACTTTTACTTTCTCTACTTAATACGCAGTACATAAACCGAGATTTCACTGGAAATACAGGTTTTAGGGTCTCCTGAATCAAAAGAGCATTTTTGGAAAAACTAACGTGTACGTGTCCGTGCGTCTGTAATCATAACTCAAAAAATCTTATGTGTTCCATTCACATGACTTTCTCTATATCTCTGCAACAAAGTATTGTTAAAAAGCTTATGCTTCTATTTACTTCTTACTAATCGAGAAAAAGTCAGCAGAAGTAGTCCTATTACTTGCCTCCTTGTAAGTAAAAGCGAAATAAGGGAGTGCTGTTGGTTAAAGTGATAGTCAAAAGTTGGTGGCTATGTGACTGAAGTTCCTTTGTTTGTATGGACAGGAATGTTAAATTCACATGGAAAAAAATCGACAGTTTGGAATTTTTTAAAAATGTCTAACAATTTGTATTAAAATACATACATAAAAGATATTATATAACAAATAAAATCAACAAATGTAAATCTCGTTAATACACCATCTTCTTTTGAGTTAATCATTTCGGATATGTTCCGCTTTTGTGTTCAATTTTAAAATACCTAAATATTTTCTCATCCAAGAATTTGTCAACTCCTGTCCATGCAAGGAATTTTAATATCATAGCAGCTGGCTTTTAAAATATTTGACTATCGCTATTTAGCTTAGTGTATTCTCTTATTTCCCTATTACTCACAAGGAAGTAAGTAATAAGACCATTTCCGTAAAGTAAATAGAAGAATAAAAATTTTAACAATAATTTGTTGTAGAGATGTAGAGAAAGTAATATGAATTGAACACACTTTCTCTACTTAGTACATACGTGGAGAAGGTATTGCAATCCACCCAAAATTCGACACTGAGATTTCAACGGAAATACACGTTTTAGGGCACCCTGTTAAAAGAAAACATTTCTAAAATTTCTGTCTGTGAGTGTGCAGTATATCATTTGTCCGTGAACAAGATAACTCAGAAATGAAGATACCATAAAATACTAAACTTGGTATTTAAGTTCAGTATCTTCCAAGGATGCGACACGAAGGTTGTGAGGAAAATCCCGCCATAGGTAAAAAAAAATCATGGAAAAAAAACTTTACATGGGAAAAAAATCAAACCTTTTGATTTTCTCAAAACTGGCTCTAGCGATTTTGATTAAAATCTTTACATGACAAATAAAATGCCTATCTTGAGCTTTACAGGAATAGCCTCTGAAGATTTCTTTACTCTGGATGAATTTTGCTGAATTTTGCATAAGTGGAAAACCGTACGAGATAGACAAAGCTTACTACACAAAAACGTAGATATGTTAAAACACATAATTTATGTAATATACATTTGTTCGTAGATCTGACCATTTCCATTTTTATTATTATCAGTTTTAAATATTTAAATCTTTCCTCATGCGGGAATTTGTCAACTCCTGGCAATGCAAGGAAAGAAATTTCAATCATATAGCAACCGGCTTTTAAAAGATTTGACTATCGCTTTAGCCTAGTGTGTTCCCTTATTTCACTTCTATTTACAAGGAAGCAAGTAAAAAAATAACGTTCTGCTAATGTTTATCTCTTTTAGTATAATGTAATAGAAGAAAATGCCTTTTTAAAAATAGTTTGATAGAGAGTAGAGAAAGTCTTATGAATGAAACATCAGATATTTTAAAAAGAAATCAACACAAAGATCAAAACATATGAAAATATTACGAACATCATTTCTAAAATCGTAGTTTTTGATATATTTCCTTTGTACATGTAACTCCTCAATTGAAGGCCGAATAATTTATCAGTAATATTAAAAACTTACGTCAGTTTTGTTTTATATGAGCAATTCGATCATTGTGTAAGTACTGCCTGCTTTTTCACCTTCTCTAGCCCGCATGTACAATGTGCATAGTGGATAGACATGGTATTGTATTGCAAAAATTCGATGTTGGGATGTCACCGGAAATGTATGTTTTATGGTCCCCTAAGTCCGAAAAATTTTTCTTTAGAAAAAGGTATTTGTGCGTGCGTGTGTGTGTGTAGACAGCAGAGCTCAAAAACGAAAAGATCGTTACAAACCAAACTTGGCATTTAAGTTTAGTATCTTCAAGAATGCAACAGGAAGATTTTCAATAGTAGTCCTCACCCCACCCCAAACTACCTTTTACATGGAAATTGTTATTAAAATTATGTTTTTCTCAAAAATGGCTCTAAGGATTTCGATTAACATATTTGTATCACAAAAATACTGCATATCTTGAATTTTCTTGGAATAGCCTCTGAACACCTTTTTCTTCTGGATGAGCTTTTCAGAATTCTGCTTAACTGCTAAACCGTAAGAAATACACAAAACCTTGCTTAACAAAAAATGTTGATCTCATCAAAACACACAATTTATATCCTTTACGTTTTTGTTGTAGTGGTAGCCGTTTCCGAGATATTCCTTGTATACTTTTATCAGACAGGAAGTGTTAGTTTTTCTTTTGTTCTCCTGGCCAAACAAAGAAGCGATTTGAAATGACATTCGCATAACAACAGCTTTTAAAACATTTGAGTACCGCTTTAGCCTAGTGAATTCCTTTAGTTCCCTTCTACTTATAAGGAACTAAATGATAAGAACATTCTGCTAATGTTAAATGTTGGCTATAAATTCTTTTTTATTAATTTTTAACAGAGTTAAAGCGGGTTGTAAAGTGAACAACTCGTGGTAATAATTTAATTGCTTGTAGAGGCTCTGCCAAGTTCACAATAACATTAGGTGTATGTTGCGCATGAATGTGAGGTACGAAAGGGTCACGGCACGCCATAATCGATATGGTGCGAGGCAAGGATCTCGATACATATCAGCAGCCCGCTCACGTAAACCTGTTGTTGGGGGGGGGGGATGGGGGTTGATATACACGCGTCCGCTCCTCCCTCCTGCAAAGTCATTTAACGGCACACACTCTTAAGAAGCCCTGTAACTAGTTCGCTTAAAAACAAGCGCTCTCAGCAATGCTAAATATGAAACGCTGATCCGCTAACCAGGAAGGGAAAAGTAGGGCCCGGAAATTGTACGTACCACCCTAGAGACAAAAGAAAACAAAACAAAAGCAGTTCCGGATGAAATTGTACTCGGTGTATATCATAGCAGTAAAAAGAGAGGGAAAATTATAAAAATTATGAATATGTTCTAACAACGCTGAAAGGTCATCAAAACCTCTCTTAAAATTTACAAACAGCACTCAAAATAAATCCATAACGATAAGTACCATAGAAATCAATTGCCCATTAGATTTATGTTTGATTTATGTTATCTGCTAGGAGTAGAGATACCTTAGGAATGTTTACCTTGATTGCAATGTTGATTATTCTCAACCAATCATAAAGATATTGGAACGTTATATGTCATTAACATTTAGAAAATATATTAACCTTAAATCTTTTACCTAATAATTTTATATTTAAATATATAATCAACTTATTCATTTCATTCCTAAGGTTTCCTTCATTTTATATAACAATTCTATAGGTTTATTCCCATATATAAATTTAGGATTTGTTATTAATTTAAGGATGTTAAAATTTAATTACTGTTTGTGTAAATTCTAATTTGTATTTAATCTATATAATAAAATGGTCACTAATAGCCAATTTGCATATTTAGATTCATTATTAAAGCACTTATACGATGCAAATGTTTTATAAATAGAGGTTGATATATAATTCAGAATTTATTATATTTTTTGTCTTCAATATTTTTACATCTCAAAAGCATAGTCCTTTCTATTAGAATTGCAATCGCTTTTAAGTTTTTTACTACACAGTACCATTTCTGCTCAAGTCTGCTGTCTCTCACGTGCATCTGATGCCAAAATCGTTGCCCCTCCCTCTCTACCAATTTTGTAATTAACTATTCTTATGAAAGCTTGTTATTATATCTACTTCACGCTCCTCGAAATAAACATTAGCATAAATAGCCTTATTACTTGTTTCCTTGAGAAATAAGGGAATACATTATACTAAAGCGAGAGTCAAATCTTTTAATAGCTGTTGCTGTGAGATTGATATTCAGTTCTCTTTCCATAGCCAGGAATAAAACAAAAGAAATATAAAGATAACGAGGACTCCCCGTTTGAGTGAAGTGTAAACATGTTAGAATTGAAACCAATAAGGGTGTTTGAATATTTAAGAGAAATTGGTATATTAATTAATGCATTTTGGCTATCTGTCAGATTAGTGGGGGGGTTTTCATTATATTAAAGGCCAACTCGGAAATGTTTAGCTCTACATAAAAAAAACCCTAAATATATGCAACAAATTGCGTGTTTTAATGAGATCTACATTATTTTGTTTAATACGTTTTTATCTATCTATTTCTATTTACCAGAAAGTCATTTGGAATTAAGAGGACTTTAGGGGTTATTCCCAAGAAATTCAGGGCATACATTTTTATTTGCCATATAAACATCTTTAATGTACGGCTTTTTAATAGAAATTGTTGGATCCATTTTTGTCAAAATCCCAAATTTCGAAAAATGTTCCATGTAAAGAGGTAAATGAAAGTTTCGCGTGGGGGATAAACCTAATAAATTTCGTGTCGCATCCTTGGAAGCAACTGAACTTAAATATTAAGAATCCGACTTTTCATTTTTGAGCTATGTTGTTCACACACTAACAGACACAGACATACACGCACACACAAAAATATTTTGCTAAACTTACTTATCTGGACTCAGGGTACTCAAAACATGTTTTATAATGAAATATTGGTAAAGAATTGTGGTGGAATGCAATATCTTTTCTACATACTATGTACGCGGTAGAGAAGTAACAAATCGACTTATAAATAATCCACAAAAAACACGAAAGATGCGATTCAAGGATTAGAGCCCTCCTTCCCTCTTTGCTTACTTATCAAATACTGAAGATATTAAATAGTATGGGAATATTGGAACGCCATATTAAGCAAAAGCTGGGTTAGGATGTCAACGAGCTGAAATCAGGAAAGCGCAGATTCCAATACTGCTAACGCAAGTCAGATGATGAGCTGAAATATTCGTTGCTGAACACAAAAGAACCTCAGGGTGCTCTGGAAGAATAAAGCGTCCTTCTTTTCAAATATATCTCATTGCTCTCAGCATCAGGCATAAACCATAAAGATACAAAACTTGATATAGTAATTCTTTAGCAAGGACTTATTCACATAAATATTCATTAGAAAGGTGGAAATCAAAACATCGGATATACAGATTTATCGTGATTTCTTTAATACTTCTGTTAATTTCAATTCTAATTTATTTTATAATGAGATATAAAAAGTGAATCAGAATGCAAAATTCTGAATAAATGGTTATTGCAGATATCCATATATTATCCATCAGCAAATATTCAAATAATATTAAGTGTTTTAGAAGTTCTGTGACATGTTATGCGAGTATGCTTCCATAGTATGTTTCTCAAACATAAAAATCATTATATACCTTCGTTGAGTTGCTCATAAATTATACTCACATTTTACCTAGGATGTATTGTAAATGGCACGAAATTTTAAAAAGGAGGAAAAAACTCAAATGTTTATTCGTGGTAACAAGCTCCTGCGATAAGAGAAGATAGGCAAAAAGTTTCAGGCATATACGTTAAAAGAAGCTTAGGAAAACTATAATATTTGAAAATGGATAACCTTAGGAAGGCATCAGAAAAATTGTGCAGTGAGCACTACAGTTTTACAATAGCAAGTTTTGTCTATCTGTTATGATTTATACTTGCTATTCAAAATTATCAAATAAAGGAACCTTACAGGATAATAATATTTCTCATCTCAAATATATTAATCAAGTATCATTTTAATGAAAATCTTTAGAGACTTTTTCAGCAAATAAGCAACGAAGATATTTACATTGTAACAGGTTATATTGGATGGGGTAATTTCCTGAAGCTATTTTCGATCGTATCCTTGGAGGTTGCTAAGATTTAAATACTAGACTTCCACAGACTCAAGACATCTGCCTGAACCTCGTGTTCCGCTTCTAAAGTTGTTGCATTTCGACAAGTCTATAAGCTTCTTAAGTTTGATGCACAACATTTATAACAACCTACAAATTAGGTGAGTAGTGAGAGCGGTCGGTTTGACTTCAGTGGCAGTGGTGGTCAGTACATCAGAGTCGTTTTGTAATAGAAGAGCACTCGTTAAAGCGAAAAAAGTCATCAAATTATTTCAATACTGAATGGGAACCTACACAGTTCATGGCATGTAGCGGTAGTGTCATTTGATTAATTTATCATAAAAAACTGCAAGTACTCAGACGATTTAATCTTCAGCGAAATTTTAATACACTAAATGCAAACGATATTCAGCTCTAGAAAATTAATTTGCTGTAATTTATGTTGGTTTATTTTGAAGTAATCTTTGTAATTTTATCACTGTATACAGTTTTATTTTGTAATTTTATATTTGTGTAACTTTTCCAGATTCAAAATGATGATACTTTCCACTGACAAAGACTTATTTCGTTACTATTAAAACATATTGAAAGTATATTCGATCATTTTGTTGTATAGGACTAAAGGCTATAAATAAAGTATGTTATTTTTTCTGTAATTCATTACCAAGCACAGGAGGAATATTAAATTACAACAGATTGTGGCATTCCTTTTCTACTATCCTTCTTTTATGTTTTAATAGTAACGCAACTAGAGATTAGTGTGTGAAGTAGTGATTTCACTCATAGACGTATACCTCGCCGGCACAGACCAACATAGTAGAGATACGGCGAGCTTGGGAATTGTTTGTCGTTGCTTTAGAATCAAATTCCAGGCTATAAAATTAAGCATCAATAACGGATACGAATATAACAAAGAATGTTCTGATAGAAACAACTAAGTGCCCTAATCAACGTATAAGGACAAAGAGGAGCAAAGATGGAGCGGAAATAATAATGAAATTTGGAGTATTTGATATTAATTCTCTTCCATATATTGGGGTTTATCGTCTTAAAGAATTCTGGACAAGCCTTGTCATTAAATAAGACACATGGACAATAAACAAGATTGCGTTAATATTACTCATGGGTATAACTCTCCAGGAATGTAATTAGCCGGCCAAGTCCACGGAGTTCTTCTCGGGAACCCACCGAAACTCTCCTGCGGGCTATACATCCTTATAAACCCAAGGACATGTAATGGGACTCAAAATGAGGGTCAGAACAGCGGTAGAGGGAGCACAGATCAGATACGCCTTCCTTATGGCCTATTTTATCCCAACTTAAGAGAACACTGCCCTTAGTTACTTTCCAAAGAATGTTATTGTTTGATATCCGACTGAATGTTTATTAGTTAAAGCAAGTAACCTGACGTGTCAATTATTTCTGTCGTATGACTATTAATTATTGCAGAAGAGCAATAAAAGGGCGTAATTAATATTTAAATATGTCTAGATGACTTATTTCATCAGCTGTTAGCATCATTGAATGCTTATGGAAAAAACCTTCTTCAACCAGAACTGAACCTGCAACCTTGGACACTAGAGGAGTCGTAACCACTACACTAAGAGGATGATACATGGTTCTATACAGTATTTATTTTAAAAGTAACTTTGAATAAAAGTGATGCTGGCTGACTTCTAACAGTTTGATAGGTATCTCCTATCAAAATGTGCTACAAAACATCCCTATTGTCTGCTTAACTTTTACACGAATTTGCAGAGACAGATCTCTATTTGAACAAGCAAATTTATCTAGAAAAGTTCATAATACGACTTCCATACTATTCAGCAGTCATAGAAGCAATCATAAATATCGAATTATTTCTGTGTATTACATTTAAATCCAACTTAACTAACTTCAGTGCAAGGAAAGCTAAATCAAATGAGCGCAACAGATTTGGAATCTTTATATATGATGATTAATCATAGCTAGCGCCTAAATCTAAAATTGTTAGAACAGTGAAAAAATTAATAACGGATGTAGAAAAAAATTAATAAATAGAATTAATAAAAAAAAACTCAAAGCTCTGTAGGATGGTAAATCTTTAAAAATACTCCCTTTAATTTTTTTAAAACTAATCACGTGCTAAGAACATTACATGTTCAATAAAAACGGAAGAAATATTAATAGTAATGAATGCATTTATATTAATGTAACATGTTTTAACAAAATATAATATAAAACTGGTAGAGACTACAGGCTGGTCATGATCTTGTTTGTTATTTATTTATTTGCCTACAAAGCTTAACGTTAAAAACGATAATAATAACCTGGGAAAGTATAATGATACATAACATAAAGAATATAGGATTCAATATTATTTGATATGTACTTTACCATGTACTGAATCTTGAAAACTACAGGATACTGAAATGGGAATTACCTGAAACAAAAAACAAGTTGTTATTAAGTCGTAACATTTAAATAACCAAAAGTTCGTTAAATTGAACGTAAAACTTGATTCCTAAACATAAAACAAATATTTTAAATTAAAGTTAAGTTTGGATAAACTGAGCTACAGTACCAGTCTTTAAGAGAATAACATAGGTTTTTATTATTTAAAACTCCAAGTTATATTTAAACAGCAAACAGCTTTTAAACACAAATACCCTCCTAAGCAAATATAAAATATAAGGTGATTCGCAAAGATCAGGATATTTAACAAATTGCAAACAATTCAGAGATATTATAATTTCTCTTAGTTAAATGAGAAAAATGGTAATAAAGAACGGTAACTGACATTAGGTTAAATGCTCAATAATTTTACAATGGTTTTCGTGCAACTTAATTTATAGCCTGAGGCAGTATGGTTTCTGCATTACTTCGCTCCTATTTTACAAATACACACATGCTGATATAATGCTTTCCGATAAAAGCCAATGCCACATACGTTGTAAGTTAGCTATTAGCAAAATGGATTAACATATTTATTTCATTTCTAGGAACACGTATAACCAGTATTAAACAAGTTACAATTAGTGCAGATTATTTCGCATAAATAAGTTTACTACCTATTGTTGATTTTACTTCATTAAAATAATTGCTGTTAATATTACTCGACAATAAGTTTGGCAAACTTGTTTGCAACATGCTAAATTATAGGTACAACAAGAATTTAATGTACGAAGGATTTAAAAACTTACAAATTAGACACTTAAATCTTTCTCTGCTGGTAATGGGCACCACCTACATTTTGATTCTAATATTTTTCTTTCTCTACTACGTATACTAAGCAGGAAAAGTATTACCTAAAGTTCGATGCTAAAAATGAAGTCTGAAATAAAAAAAAATATTTAAAAAGGTCCATGTGTTGTTGCAAACACAAAATGAAGTCATTAACTATCAAAATGGTATTTAAGTTCTGCATCTTCTAGGGATGACATGAAAGTTTTCCAAACAATCTCCCAATTCCAAACTATACATGGAAATGTTAAAAGAAATGTTGATCTCAAAATTGCTTGGCAAAGAGAACGGAATTTTTAAAGCATCACATAGGACCCGCTGTGTCTTCCTCCTTGGTCTAGGGGAGCAGATCATGGTTCCGGAGATGGTGGATTCAAAACCCGGCGGAGGGGATAGAATTTTTTTTTTGGTCCTAAAAGAAAAGAATCATAAGGATGTCTTATTCGGAAGGGAATGCAGTCCGTGTCGTAGTGCTTATATTATGACACGTAGAAGAACCTCAAGCCTGATAGAGACCTCTGTGAAAAATGTTCGGTCTTTCGACACCCAATATAGAAGGGACACCATGAGCCTTAGTAGTTAAAGCACGTCCATTTAATAAAACTTCAATTCATTTATTATTTTTGTGCTTTTAATAGGACCAGAAATAAAGAAATGTATTAAAAAGTAATGGTAAAATTCAGGTTATTTATATTTTAAGGCAACGTATGGTTTAAAATATCATAAAATGGGTAATTTCATGTTGCATTACATTGTTTCAAAAACCATTATAATTAATAAGCAATATGCAATGAGATTCTGTGAACGTTTATCTCGATTAATATTGAACAGATAGATGAGTGACAGACAGTAAGTACTTTTTATATGAGTGAATAGAGAAAGTCATGCGGGTGGAGATTATCAGAGTTTTAGACATGTTCATTTATTAAAATGTCCGATTTTCAATATGATTTATATTTTACGTCGAGGTTTCACTAAACCAGAGTTTTCTCCATTGAAGTTTTCAAATAATATTATGTTTGTAGAACCCACATCTCTGCTAACGTTATCCAATTTAAAGATAAAAAAAATCGACTTTGCACGTCGATGTCGAAACAATATTCTCCACACTCAATTATACAAAAAAGTAATAAAAACGAGCTTTAAATCAAATATAAAATAATTTAAATCCGAGAATTTAAACCGTTATGCAAGGGTTCTACTCTTTTCTTCTTCCTCTGTGCCTCATCCCCCCCTCCCCCCGAACTTTCTTCGTCACGGTTTCTATCCCCCTTATCCTTTCATTCTCTCCTTCTCTACTGCCCTTACCCACTCATTTGGTGTAACTTAGTTTTGTTAGTTTTTCAAAACATCAATCTCCTTTTTTAGATGTTTATAGAAATTAAAAACATACATAAAAGGATTAACAGCAAACAAAATTATGGTTCTTGCTTCTGTATGCTATACGCGAGGAGCCTCACTCATTCTCAAGGTGCCTTGAAAACTTGTGCTTATGGAATTGTGGAGTAATTTTTTTATATTATTGTTTTATTATTATTATTATTGAACGTTGGGTCAATTTAAAACATTTAGGAGAACTAACGGAACTACTGCATACATTATACTCTATGCCGAATCTAAGAAACTACAGATGTACTGGATCGGATTGTGAGGGGTGTATCGGATCAGTTTGTGAGGGCTATGTTAAATACAAACAGGCATAAATTTATTCTCTCCAAAATTCTCTTTACAATTATTTCAAAATGGGTTTTCTTATCATTCTTTTAATATCTTCCACAACTACATAACATTCAATTTAAAAGGTAAAATCCAACCAGTTTATTCTTCCATGTTAAGGTAAAATTCAGTTTGTGGGCTGCCCTGATTCCAAACGAAAACTCAGAAGAGTTTATTAACATATTAAATAGACACCAATAATTGCTGACGGTTATATGAAGTAAATTACATGAAATGTACAGTCACAAATTTGTCTTGATTTCAGCAGATTTAATCTCTAATTAACAGTTTGCTCTAGTTGTGTTTGAAGACTGCTCGTTGAATTTCCACTTTGCTGGTTTCAATTCCGATTGTTAAAGTATCATGCATATAGGATATCTATACACAATTATAACTATATTGTACATTAGTATTTGTATTTGAAACAGCTTTTGACTTGTTATGTACATTTTAAACAATGCCTAACATTGTAACTACTAAATTTTCACGTTAATTTAAAATTAGAGCCGTTATTACGTATTAAAATCGTTATTACGTAGAACTGAATTACACTTGGCGACTTTTTAATATCTTGGTTTCCCTCAGAGTTTTCCTTTCATCTAACAAAGTCCGTATTTCTTAGTTTTGTTTTTCTTTCCTCTTAACCGGATAAGTAATTTTCTTCTCGTTTCCCTTGCACTGGTATCTGTTTGGATTGGCGGAGAAATAGCTTTAGTCCGTTTTGCTTCCTTAAACAGAACATCGATACCGAACAGGAGGATTCATTAGTGCACTAAACCAACTGCTTTTGTTTGCTGGTCAATAATGAGATTACAATCTGGGAAACCTGAAGGGGAGGGACAAAACAGTATAACCTATAGGCTTTGAAATAAGAATTCTGCTGTAGTTTCTTTTTACAGCGATCCATAGAGAGTTCATCGTCCTCCGTGGCCTAGGAGTCTGGTTCCCAAGATCGCAGGTTCAAACCCGGCGGAGAGCGATGGATATTTTAGGCGTCAATATCCTTAGCTCGGCTTACTTCTGAAAGGCAAATAAAGCCGGTGGTCCCGTGTCGTAGATTTATGGCACTAAAATAAACTCAAATCTGACAAAGAGTCTTCTGAGGGAAATTAAGCGGTCTTTCAAGCCCAATACAATGGGATGCTGAGAACCACAAGTTACACAGCGTTCATAAATAAAACTCAATTTCTTTACAAGAACATTTCAAATTCTAATGATGAAGATTTTAATCACTCAATAATAGTTTTTGGCCCATTAGCAGATACCTCTGTAAACAGCTCCTTTCTTGTTAGCTATCGGTGTAATGGTTAACATGCTAGCCGCGTCTACCCAACATCGCGGGTTCAAATCCGAGGGAAGGCGATGGATTTTATTTTTCGGGCGTAAAAATCCTTAGTATGGTTTCCTTCATAAGAAAGTGAAACCGTAGGTCCCGTATCATAGATATACGGCACGTAAAAGAACCTCAAGTCTGATAAAGAGGCCTCTCAAAAGATTATGCGATCTTTCACGCCCACATAGAATGAGACGCTGAAAACCACAGTAGTTAAAGAGTGACCATAAATAAAGCTACATTTCATTTCTCTGTTAACCAAATTACTGTTTTCCTATACGTTTTCGCATATGAAATGTCTAAACACATTCCTATCCCTGAATCTTTTCTCATTCACATATCTTCGCTTCAGAAGAGGATTCTTCAAATATAATGCCACAGCCAACATGCCTATTTCCTTCCTGCTGATCAGTTCGATTCTTTGCCGCTGTTTCAAAAACTGATTTTTTAAGTGCTTTATCTGTCCGTTTTATCTGATCCATCAATCTCCATATTCACTTTTGAAATTCTTTCAATCCTCTTGCTTCAATTTTCGCTACGCACGTTTCCAACATTTACAATGCCACACTCCGCACAAAGCATTCCATTATGTTCTTACTTTATCTACACATTGTAGGTAGAGAAGATGTTGCTTTCCCACCCAAAAATTCCACCTGAGATTTTGTCGTATATATATATATACGTTTTCATGCTCCTCTGGCTCTGAAGCGTTCCATTCAATAACTTTCTATAGTTGTTCCAAATATAAACTATTCCTAAAAAAGATAACATTTTCACAAATATGTCCATGTAAAGGTTAGTTGTGGGTGGGGGAATTTTCTTGAAAACCTTCGTAGCACATGCTTGGTAGATACTGAAGTTTCGTATTTAACCGTCTTCTCGTTTTTTGCTGCTCCCCCCCCCCCACACACACACCCTGGAAATTTCTTGCCACGGCACCGACAGATATAAAAAGGGATCTGCAAGCCATGAGTGTATCAGTTTCGGCAGCGAGTACAGATGTGCAGTAGGGAGACAGTGAAGCAATAGGAGTGAGGGTCGTAGCGACGAGAGAAAATGGTACTGCGTAATTGAAGTGAAAAAATTATTGTAATCTAGTTTTGAATTAATCAACAGATTTTCAATAAAATCACCAACCTAAACCATTATTTAAAATCGTGACTACCACCTATAACTTGCCACCCTGAATTGTTGCACATGCGTGAAGTTTTTCATAGTTCTTCCTCATTGTCTCAGGTGTGCGTAAAACATAATATGGTGTGCCAGGTATTGTCACACCTGTGTGCAATATTGTCACAAACACGTATAATAATGAATTCTATTTCTGGAAGTTCCCTGCTACACAATTAGATGTAAAAAGGACAACAAGCAGACATCAGTAATTCAGTTTGGAAAGCGAATTAGAAAAGTACACTTCAGTTAGGGAGATAGCCCAAGATCGTAGAAATGTTGTTACAGTATTCAACACACAATACTTATATGCATACAATATGAAAATGGAAAATCCACAAAAATGTATATGACATAAATTAAGTGGATTAACGAGATCCACATATTATGTAAATGAAGTTCTTGTCTGTTCCTTATGGTTTACTCATCCAGAATGAAGAAAATTTCAGAGGCTATTCTCAGTTAATTCGACATAAATTTCATTTTCCAAGAAAATATCTTAAATATATAGTATTTAATCAAATTCGTTAAACCAATTTTTGAGAATACCAACATTTTTTAAGTTAGTTTGAGGTGGAGGATTTCCTTAAAAATCTTCGTGTTACATCCTTTGAAGATGCTGAACTTAAATATTAAAGTAAGAGCTGAAGCTTTCCTTGCATCTATCTTCGAAACGTTGAGTTAGTCCATGTATTTACCTGGCAAGGCACGAGAAAATTTAGAGTTAAATATTCCCTTTGGTATTAACACGCCACATAGGCAATTTTTGTAAAATGCTTTTTGTGTGTTCAGCGGGGGGGAAGGGAAGTGGGGGGAGTTTCAGTGGCCATCAAAGCATAATATTTCAAGTGAAATCAGGGCATCGATTTTTTTTTGGGGGGGGGTGAAATACAACATTTAGCCTACTTACTATAGTACTAGAGAAAGTATAGTTTTCTCCAAAACATGATGACCCTCAAACGGAACCGCTCCCCCTTCCGCTGGACAATAATCATTAGCAAAAAAAAAAAAAAAAAAAAAAGACGAGAGACAACGTAGAGATCTGTTTCCTAAGGACACTGCTTGCAAGTCCAGAATCGTGCCTCAATTAAGGGACCAGTAAGTGGAAGACTTGGCAACAGCGAGGGTTGGTTGCCAACCGCAAACTAGAGCAGGGACTTTATATCATGTTCTGAAAATTACTATAAACCGAAATATCTAGCTGTATCTTTATTCACTTTATGGATAGTGGAAAGGAAAATGACAATATTTAGCGTTGTTTGTGTACATTCATTTCCCTTGCACTAATAGCAAGCCCAGTACACTGAGAAATTATGACGGCCATGTTAATTTAAAAGCAATGATTATATGTTTACAGCTGCTGACACGCCCGCACATTACAAAACCCTTTTAACTGACGTGAGGTCATGTTTGGGCGTTGTACAGAAAAAAAAAAACACTTCGTAATTTGCCACATTTTAAAACACGGTCAAAATAAACATGAACTGTTTTTAATTTGTGTACTCCTACATGTTTGTCTGTGCCAGTAACTCTGGTGAAACGAGGAATTTAAATTTTAAACCCTTATTTGGAGACTCTTCTTTAACAATAGCTGTGTAGAGCAGGGAATGGAAAAAAGCTGCTGTCCCAACCTGAGGTAAATATACAAGCTACGGCGAGTGTTTGCTTTAGACCTTGGCAAAAACGGTCCGACATTTCATTAATCGAGTGCTAGACGTTTTCTTTATCGATTATGTTGCTCCCCATCTCTCGTTGTCCGCTGAAACGACATAGACCAAAATGTCTACGTGTCCACTGATCAAGTAAGAAAGAAATGAGGAAAATCACTTTCACGCAGTCTAGAAGGGAATGTGACCTTATGGGGATCATATTAGGAAATAGGAACAAAAATATTAATTTCTGTTCACTATTCTTCTTTCACCCATGACTTTAGATTATTATTGGAAAGGTAGCATAAAATGAAAAATTCAGTGCCACGGATTCAATCTTGATCCTGTCTTTCTGTACCGTTGCATTAAGAAATACAGACACGACATTAAATTCTCCGATTCACAATTTTCTTGGTCAAGTACATTTTTATTTGCTGTACTACGTATAGAAAGTATTGTATTCTAACCGACATTTAGGTGTGCAAATTACACCTGAAATAGGTACATGTTTTGAGCTCGCCTAAATAAATGTCAGTATATGTGTGTGTGTGTGTGTGTGAGAGAGAGAGAGAGAGAGAGAGAGAGAGAGAGAGAGAGAAACTGAACAGCATAATTAAAAATGAAAAATGGGTTAAACACTAACTTTTGAAAATTATAATCACATCTTCAAAGGACTACCAAAAAAGGGTAAAATTTCTCTAATATAACTCCCAAACATTGGAATATCTACATTCACATAATTTTCTTCATCTACTATTGTTCTTTAATATACTTCTAATATCTGCTGTCACGAAAACTAAATTTCCTATCTATTTCATGTTAATCGAGACAAGCATTGGCATAAATTGTGTTGCTGCAAATATTTTATAGGTACCTGGGATTCTGAGAAGTCAGTAGACTTAGTCAAATCTTTTAATAGCGAGTCGCTTTGACCCACTTTTCTCTTTCCATGGTAAAGAGGGAAAATGAGTTCGCATTGAAATAATGCCAAACCAATAATAAAAAATATCTAGGAAATAGTAACACCACACGTAAAGCTATTGGATATAAACTATGTGCAATGCTATTGAAATTTTGTAATCTTTCAAAGAAGAGTCACATATGTATAATGCGAATAATGTATTAGCCAAATTATATTATGTCAGTTTTAATAATCTCAACTGCAACATGTCATATGAAGGGAGAAGGAAAGCTAATTAATTGTAAAGCACAACCCCTCAAGCTAAAAGTTTGTTACACGTTCCAATTTCATTTACTTTTTTCTTTTTCTGCTTTTATTAAAGGTTTCAAAATATTACATCAGATTAGTTCTCAGAAATAAAGAACACTTTTTATATTTCTAAAAAGCCCCTCCCCCGCGAAAGTCGCCATGAGTTCCAAATAAAGCAAATAGAATGAGACCGTATCTTAGTTTATCTGATAATATATGAATTACCTCTATCCTAATAATATGGTTAATTGTTTTGTAATATAAAATACTGAAATGTAATTATTATGACTTATTTAAATATTAATTAAAGGGGACGGAGAATTCTATATGTGTAATATGTGTGTGTGTTTTTTTTTACTTTCTCTATGCGTACTATGTATATAGTACGAAGCCGAAATATATGTTTTAGGGTCCCCTGTATCAAAAAAACATTTTCAGAAAAAGGTGTGTATGTGTGTGTGTGTGTCCGTGTGTCTGTAAACACGATAACTCATAAACGAAACGTCGGTAAAATACCAAACTTGGTATTTATGTTCAGCACCTTCCAGGGATGCGACACGAAGATCTTGAGAAAAATAACCCCCACCCACATGGAACACATCAGATTTTGTTAACGTCCTTTGACCTGGGTGGTCATATCGGACGATGAATGAAATCGATATCGCAATCCATGGAGCTTTAAGTTGCTTGTCATTCGTAGTTTCAGGGTAGGGAAAAACCCCCAAAAAAACGTTACTAGTTAACTCACCCTAAGCGAGATTCGAACTTGGGAACTCTTGAATGTGAGGTAGACACGCTACCGACACACTACCGAGGCGGGCGTGTAGGCTATCGTGAATGCAAGCAATGTAAAAATATTTAGTTTTAGGAATACGTGGGTATGTGGCACCATAAAACTTCTATTGGCGACTGTTGAGGCGGAAGGCTTGGTTCTTTGTGCACAGTCACATACAGCCGAGGAAAGCGATGGTGCAACGAAGAACCAAATTCAAAGTTAAGCTCAAAAGCGAACGGTAGCTCAGGAGTAACTTTTTAAAATATAACATCCTGAAGCCAAGCTTAAGATAGCCTGGGTTTATTTAAGTAGTCTACGACAAGTTGAGAGATGAAGTGGTTGTGTTAGATGAAGATTCGGTGGAGTGACGCTGTGCATATATTTACAGAAAACATTTAAATATAAACTTAAATGTGAAGTATAAACTCTGTAAGTTTATTTAAGGTCGAAGGAATATAACTTTGTTAGCAGCGTATGAATTTTATTTTCGGAACTTTTAATTAAACGATCACCAAGGCGTTTGAAGTGACGTTATTTTGCTCACACACATTAACTGTATATTGCGATACCTAGTATTTGTTTTATGAGAGACTACATGAATCTTTCGTAACAATGAATTTGTTAGCTGCGCGGTATTTTTCCACTGCGCACATGGAAACAGGATAACACACAGCTGCTGTACACAAGGTCACGGTGCTGACTTGTGTTTCTCCTCTCCGAAAGTGCAGTATTGAGCTGACGGTGATATCATGTGGATGAATTATTACCGGTGTGTTTTATTATTATGTCCTGTACTTAGTCACAAAGTTTATTGTGGCTCAACATTTGTTTTCTACTGCACAGTGTGCATTTACTTATGATTCGAATGCGTTCACACATTTTGTGAGTGGACTGTCAATAGTATATATAATGGCAAAATTGAACCTTTTCCGGAAGAGACTTGGTTCCACCTTTATGGACATGTGTGCTCACAAAATAGTCCTTATTGAAGCTCTGAGAAACCTAATATTGTTCATGAAACAACCCTTCATGACGCAAAAATTGATGTATGGTGCGCCATTAGCGGAGAAAGAGTTATAGTCCAATGTTTTTCTCGAGTCAACAATTGACTCCCTTAAATACATTAATATAATTTTGCCCCCCCCCTTTTTTTTAGAGAATTAACAAACAGGGGACGTGCTTTTGCCTTTTTCAACAAGATTCTGCAACAGTTTATACAGCCAATCTTTCGATTAGAACAAAGGTGTTTCAGAACAGAATTATTAGCAGAGACTTGTGGCCCTCTCGGTTCTCAACCCAAACCCCTGCGATGTCTATCTCTGGAGTATCTTAAAGAATAAAGTGTACAAGACAAAGCCACACACCCTAGAAGAATTAAAAAAAAAAAATATCCGCCAGGAAATTGCCAACATTTCTCAACGTTAACTACAGAAATGGATAGTTTTCTAAAGAGGTGCCAAAATGTATGGACAACCTCAGTGGCCAGTTTCAGCGTTTGCTTTAATAAAATTGATAAGTAGCGTCTTTAAAAGTAGTTTTAAAAATGTTGCATGGTTTCATCCGCGCCTTTCTGTGAAAGCGGCAGACAGCAACAAGCACCGAGAACGCGGCAAGGCAAAACACCGCGCAGCCGTTCCGACGTTTTTGGATCACCCAGTATTTGCTTATTAATAGAGACTAACTTTCAATGTCCCGCATCCCTCTGAGTCGATTAAGAGCTCCATTTTACCGCATTAATTGGTGTATGATGAAATTATTACTACACAGTTACTTAAAAAGAGATCTACGAACTTCACAGAGAACTTCATAGACGCTTACTAGAGTTAAAAGTCACCAACAAAACCGCGAAATACAAAAGCGAAAAAGAACCTAACTAGGTTATGTTTGAGCACCTGTATCATTTTGTAAAACCATTAAACTATTTCTTAAGTTTGCACTTGAGTGTGTTTTAAACTTATTCATTATTTATATTCGGAATTCGTCTGTAAGTTTTAACAAGCATAGAAAATCCAATTTTTAAATAGTTGCACTGCTTCGCTCTTTTTGACTCTCAGGTCAGGTCGCCTGTGTTAACTCGCATACACTGGCCTTGCTTTGTGTTTCCTTTTTCATTGGCTTTGTATTTCATTTTATTGTGATTGTCACAGAGTCTGCGGATGGCAGGGACTGATCCTATAAAAAAAAAAAAAATACATAGCAAATATTAAAATAAAACTGGCCGAGCCAGAGCAGCTGATGCCACTCAGGAGCTTTGGGCTGAAAAGCAACCTCGCTTATCATTTGATTACAGGAAGTCATGTTGCCTACAGATTATCATCTCGCATTAAGGAGGTCTCAACTTCGATCTCAGGCGGTCGCCATGGATTTTCCGTGATCCGCGGGTTCGTTGGGCGAATACTGGGATAGTTTCTGATCTGCCACGATTTCCTTTCCACAATTTTCCCATCATTCCGTTTCCTTCTCATTTTTCAGGTTCGTAATTTAGGGCGGTATCGGCGCCGTGGTTAAGTGGTTATAACGCTCGCCTCCCATCTAGGCGGCCCGGGTTCGATCCCAAGCACCCGCATGTAGGATTTGTAGTGGAAGAAGATGCGTCTGGGTGGGTTTTGAACCCCTCCCCCATTCATTTCACCAATTGCTCCATCATCACCTTTTCTATTATCCATTTCCCTTTCATACCATCCACTTTCTCACGCTCACTCGTTCTAGATTCTCCATTCTGTAGTTTCGTGCCGTTGCTATCCGACAGGCTTCTGACCCCTAGGCATTCGCTTGTCCTAGAGGGTGTCAGTTCTAAATAAGGGGAGTCATAAACTATAATGTGGAAAACTAGTATGCTAAAAGCCTATTTGCGAGAAAAAATTAGTGTTCCATTCATATGACTTTCTCTACATCTCTGTAACAAAGTATTAGTAAAAATTTTATTTTTCTATTTACTTCATGCTAATCAACATAAACATTGGCAGAAATTGTCTTATTACTTGCTTCCTTGTATGTAGGAGGGAAATAATCCTAAAGCCATGGTCAAATCTTTTAAGCGATGTGCATGTCCATGATCTGACTCAAAAGTGAATATCCGGTGAAATACGGTATCCAATATTTGGATGGAATGCAATACCTTCTCAACTTACTATGTATATTGTAAATATGCATGTTACAGAAAGTGAAGAGCATACTTTTCCTATTGGCAATTATCACAACCTACGACAAGGAATTATACAAATAACCTTTAATAATTGGTTAAAATGCAATTAGTACAAAATGATACTATCGCAATGTTCTAAGCCTTGATAATACTTGGATAAAAAGATGATGTGCTCATTCCCATAACTTTCTCTGTCCCTATCATTTATTTATACAACGTCTTACGCATGTTTATCTTAATTAAGATACATTTTTGTAGAAATAGTTTAACTGCACATATTTTGTAGATAAAAGCGGAGTTATGAGTTGTCCTTCCATTACATGCCTTTTTATGACATCGTTAAAAATAACTGAATAGTAACAATACTTAAAAATGATAACGTATTGAAACATTCAAAACAACGATAATGGTATCTCAGAATTGCTGCTGTAACAACAATGGTTATCTGAAATAAATTGTGTGCTTTAAAGGGAGCTACACTTTTGTCTGTCTCTTAAGGTTTACTATTTAAATAAAAGTATACAGAATTCCTTCACTATGAAAGACTTCACAGCTATTCCAGACAATTCAAGATATTTATTTTAGTTGGCATATAAACAAATAGTCATAAAACAAGGATTAAAATACATAACACACAAAACAAAATAAATAATTAGAAATTAAAGCATTTATATGTTCTTTACTTAAAAATATGTCATTTTGATCAAAATAATAACTTCTCAGACGATGAAAACGTTCCAAAAATTCTCCATGTAAATCACAGCTTAGATCAAGTTGGTTTTCTTGAAAATCTGAAGATACTTAATTTAAATATCAACTTCGATGTTAATCAAACTTTTTTCTTTTTGAGTTATTACTATTCATACACAGTTATTACTATCAATATTTACTAAACATGCCAATTTTACACCAGGGGTCCTCTAAACATGTATTTGAAATGAAATCTCGATATAGAAATTTTAGGCAGACCCCTCTGTAGTATGGTGGTAGCGTGTCTGCCATACTTTTAAGAGGTCGAGAGTTTGAATCTCGCTTACGGGGAGTTACCCGGATAAGGTTTATTCGGGGTTTTCTCTGATCGTGAGAATGTCGAGTAACTTTAAGCTCCATGGACTCCGAAATCATTAGTGCATCATTTCACCGTTTTCTCATAGTTCGATAAGATCAAGTGGTTAAGAACATTAAACTAAAATAATAATAATAATAATAATAATATTAATACAGTATTTTCTCACATATATTATAGGTAGGCGGAGAGAACGTAAAATGATTTTGATAGGAATTAAGTCCTCATCATTGATTGGAAATTAAATTAAACCATGAAACATTGCATTTATTGTACTAACAAAACAACTAAACAAGACTAAAGCGGAAAGTAAGTGTAATTAAATGTTTTATTGGCGGACATTCAATAAGCAATTGTTTCTTCTTTACGGACACCGTTTAGATAATCGTGCCGACCCAAATGAAATACGGTAATGCCTCTCGTCTCATCCCAGTAAGATGTGCTCAAGAAATAAAGTGATATCTCAGGAGTAATGAAAGAAGGAGATAAGGTTTTTATAGCTTAAAAACTCCTTAAGACTGCCAGTAATTTAGAGTTAACACATGACCATAGCAAAGCTATTTCCTTTCTCTTTGTTAAGGAAGTGGAAGTGCGAGGCGAATAAAAAGGTTATCTATTTCTTCCTATGTTCACATTTACTTAACTTCGCGAATGTATAGCGTTATAACAATTCCTCTTAAACAATCTAATCTAACAATATATAATATCTTACAATATCAGATTTTTGATTAATGGAAGAATAGGCGACCGAAAAATAGAGAAATAATTGTTAGATGGAGCTTAGCTGCGTTATGCGTATATGCGGAAGTAATACGCAAAATGCATGAAAACGCTTCGCTTGATGCGTAACTACTACCGCATTATTCGCGTTTCGGCTAAATGTTACTCTGAAATATTTTCCATAATAATTTGGCAACCTAACTTCTATGTGGTTCCTCGTGAAACAAAACATGCTTAATATCAAGTTCATTGAACCCAACACCACCTCGCAAGAATCGAAAACGTTCCTAAAACTTTAAATGCTCATAGCTCTAAACTTAAGAAGTGGCGTAGAGCCGGTTGATATATAACGCCGTCCAATTATACAACTGTTAATAACTTTTGAGTTCCCATTGTAACTGTTTTGTCTCAGTGTTAAAAGCGTACGACCTTTGCAAGTTTATTAACAGACGTAGGAATTTCCAATCATTAAAGCCCGGACAAATGGGAATTAGGTTGAACAGTTGTTACAACTGTGATGTCATAGACAAACTAGATGCACTCTACTCTATTACACAACGCTCTAGATAACCGTCCCTCATCCCTCGGACAGTCTACTGGCGTATGCAGACCCATAATTTGGCCGCGGTTTACCTCTATGATCGTTGTTGTGTACATTATGTTTGTCTATGATGGTTTGAGTATAGCTCTGGAAGACAACCGCTCCAGAATTCCTATGCCTGCCTATTTGGCTTCTAGAAAAAATCTATCGTAAACTTTTTAAGATACATTAAGAAGCAAGACTAGTGACGAAATTTTGAAAAATAAAACGCGTCTGCCTCTCTCTCTCTCTTGGGCGGGCGGAAAAAGTTTTAACGCTGTCTCTATCTGTCGTCGGTTCAACGATCAGCTCCCTGTATTATGTATCATGTCAAGAGCTGATACACTTTGCTAGCCACGCCGTGGTCGAGTGGTTAGACCACTCACTTCTCACCTAGGCGGCCCAGGTTCAGCCCCAAGTGGCCGCATGTGGGATTTGTGGTGGACAAAGCGGTGCAACACCACATTAAAAATAAATTACACCCGAGGATGGCGAAATAAAATTCGGCTGCGATAGATGGCTTCAAAGGGAAGAAAAACTTATACGTTTTTGTAAGTTTTCTCTTTAATATTGTTAACAACCATATATGTGTGTGTGTGTGTGTGTATGTGTGTGTGCAACGAAATATAAATTAGCAAACTAATCTCATTTGTAAATAATTTATGTAAAATTTAGACCTATGGGGGAGAAAACTGTGAAACGGGCATTTTGATTTCTGATCTATTTTAACAAAAAAAAAAAAATCTTAGCTTAATCTGTAGCATCAATGGGGCAATGTCTCCTTGTTAGATTTTCAGATAAATGTGTCGTGGATTTAACCAATTTAACATTGGCACGATAGGAGTTTTAATCTCTCCTTAAGCAAACAACTTCATGTCATTTCAATACAAACACGGATGTTTAAATAACAGATAAAAGTGTAACAAACAGTGTAAAAATGAAAAACCAGCATGTCAAATGTTACTTCGTCCAACACAAACAACTACATTTCTCTCGAAATGCTGAAGTACTTCATCTGCATAATTTGATAAAATATTGTGAAAAATTAAAACAAACAAAAAATTCTTGCATATATCAAACAATATGGATTCTAAACTTTCAGAAAAGATATAGTTTTTACCAATAAGTATATTTTAACTACCAATTAACTGAAGATATAAACGGACAGGTACATGCTTATTATTAGACGGACCCAATTTTGAATCTTGTTTTCTACCAAACTTTTTTCTAAAAATTGTCCACATAATTCAATTTTTATTTTTTTTCTCAAAATGTTTATGCTTCCCCTCAAAACTAAACAAAATAATATATTTCTTCAAATGAATGCTCCAAGTATGAGAAATAATTACAAACGTTTTAAAACTCAATAATATTGGGGAATACAAAAATAATTTTTGTATAATAATTAAGGATTTAAATATAAACATATGACACCATAGATCTAGTTGTAAAACATTTTACACACATTTTAAAGAATACATCGTGTGAATAGTTTGTGTTATAACGATGAATTTGGGCATAAAATTATGTAAATACTCATGCAAGTTAAAATTTTAAAACGTTGAGAGAATATCACTACTATTGTCTGTTATAACAAGAATAAATTTCAACAACCCATCTTGTATACTGGGGATTTTAGATATTTTACATATGCATTTGTCTTTAAATGTGTTATTTATGGGCAAAACTGTAAGGGGTGAATTAAATAAAATTAAACAAAGGCCCTTCCTACCAAAAAAAAAAAAAGAATTTTCTGCCCAAAATTCAAATATTTAAGAATAAATGAAAACATTGGTCGCATTAACAATACTTTGTTATGCAGAAAACACTTCGTGAAATTCATACGAATTATTTCTTTCCCTGTTTATGCCTATTCCTGTTTCTGTTATTATTGCCAACTACTTTGCACAGTTCATTATTTATTTCATGTCCGCCTTTACACATTTTCTAAGAATCTGGGGTAAATAAAGGAAATGTCCTCTCAGGTTTTCAGAATTTTGTTTCGGAAGTAAACGAAGTCCTCAAAGAACATAGCTTCACATGTAACTGTTTCATGTTCCAGGTTCGTTAAACTCAAACGTCCGCCAAGCCTGGATGATTAATAAATCTTGGAGGCCATTAATCATGACCAGTTGTGATAAGCTTCATGCATAATCAATTCCCTGCGTTATTCTCTGATGTTTTCAATTCAAATTACTTTCTCTGCAAACAAACTATTTTTATAAACGATAATTCTTCTACCCACATGATGCTCTAGCCGAGAAAACAGCAGAAGGGAAGTAATGGAAAACATTAGGCTACACCGATAGCCAAATAAAAACTATGCGATTGACTTTAAAATTTGGCTCTCTAAACATGGCAATAAGCAAAACAAATGACAAACGGATGACGACTTCCTGTTTGAGAAAAGTATTAAAGTATTTTAAAATTGAAATCAATATCAAGGATTATCTATAGATCGCTAACTCTACAAAAATTATATGACAAATTGTATGTTGTAACGAGATTTGCAATTTTTGAAGTTCTGTCTATCCCTTATGGCTTGCCATTCATGCAAAGGTAATTTACAATGAAGAGGTCTTCAGAAGTTATTCCCTGAAAATTCAAAATTTACATTTTGTTATCATGTATCTTTAATATTCGGTATTTACAAAACATCTTTGGGGGATTTCTTGAAAATCTTCGTGTTTTATCCGTGGAAGCTGCTGAACTTAAATATCAAGTTTGGTATTTATCCAATTCTTCCTATTTGAACATTAGCAGAATGTTCTTATTTCTTAGTCCCTTACAAGTTAAATGGAACTAAAGGAATGTGCTGTGCTAAAGTGACAGTCAAATGTTTTAAAAGCTGCCGTTATGCGATTGTTATTGCAAATCGCTTCTTTACTCGGCCAGGAGTAAACGGACACTTCCTGTCTGAGAAAAGTATTAAGTTCTTTACAATTGAAACCAATAACAAGGAATATCTCGGAAACGGTTACCTCCACAACAAAAACGTAAAGAAAATAAAGCGTGTGTTCTGACGAGATCTGCATTTTTTGTGTAGTACGTTTTTGTCAATCTCTTACGGTTTAGCAGTTAAGCAAGATTCGGCAAAATTCGTCCAGAATAAAGAGGTCTTCAGAGGCTATTCCTAGAAAATTCAAGATATAGATTTTATTTGGGATGTAAATTTCTTTAATGTATGGGATTTTAATCAAAATCTTTAGTCATTTTTTATGAAATCAAAATTTTCGAAATTTTTTCCATGTAAAGGGTAATTTGAGTTGGGGGAATTTTCTTGAAAACCTTCGTGTCGTATTCTTGAAATACCTATACTAAACCTACATGCCAAGTTTCATATTTAACGGTCTTTTGGTTTTTGAGCTACACACACACACACACACACACACACACACACACACACACACACACTCTCTCTCTCTACCTTTTTTTAGATATATATATTTGATTCAGAAGGTTCTAAAACATATTTCCGGTGAAATTTCGGTTTCGAATTTTGAGGTGCAATACAATATTTCCTCTATATACATGTACATAGTACGTGTAGAGAAAATAATTATATGCCGCTTACGAGTCATGTAAAAGTAATTTAGAATGAAGAGGTCTTCAGAAATTATTCTCTGAAAATTCAAGACATGCATGCAAGTTTGTTTAATATGCGATATTATATACAAACTCTT
Organism: Hymenopus coronatus; assembly: GCA_030762935.1. Taxonomy (NCBI): domain Eukaryota; kingdom Metazoa; phylum Arthropoda; class Insecta; order Mantodea; family Hymenopodidae; genus Hymenopus; species Hymenopus coronatus. The sequence goes on from CM060890.1 coordinate 107,953,695, forward strand.
TGGGGGACGTTCTTGAAAATCTTCGTGTTTCGTCCCTGGAGGCTGCTTAAAATATCAAATTTGGTATTTAGCCGAATCTTATTTTTGAGGTAACGTATTCACAGATATATAAACACGCACACATACACCATACACTCAAACTAAATAATGCTTTATATAGGTAACCCTGAAACGTGTATTTCAGTGAATTCTTGGTATCGAATTTTGGTTGGAATGCAATACCTTCTCTACGAATATACTACGTACGAGGTAGAGCAAAGAATATAACAACAGATTTTAATCGAATTCACCACTGCTGTATGCTGCATTGTCATATTTCCTCGGTTTTAGCTTGTTTCTTTTTTCTCCTATTCGTCTTCAAAGCTTGATTCACAATATGCGGGAAGAATGACAGACTGAAAGAAACTGAAGTTGGAAATACAAGAGGAAACCATTACAGGCGACAATAGAGTCTTGAGAAAACAAACTATGATATTGTGCAGTCTTCGAGAAAGGACGGCGGAAGAGAGGAAAAAAATTATATCAGATCGACAATCGAAAAAAAGGAAAGAAAGAAAAAAAAAAAAAAAAAAAAGCTATGGGCCTCGCCGGACTTTGGCCCTAACAGTGGTCGTAATCCCCACCTTAGTCCTCAATAACAGCGTCGTTAGATGGAAGAAGGAAAAGATTATCAAAGAGGGGGAACACCAAGGCAGTCTCTACTCTACCTTTGGTTCTCCATTCTTCTGCTAACTCTCTGGCGTCCCATTTCTTTCTTCCTTTTTTGCTCATTTTGGAAACCAACGCCCATCAGCTCGTCAGCAATTCCTCTTAATTCGAACCAAGTACATTCTGATCACGGGCAAGGGGAGGCCTTAATGGCTTCCAGTTCAACTCTTTTTGGTTGAACCCTACCCTGTCCCCCAAAAAAGCAATGAAAGCGTCCAAAGGATTCTTGTTAAAGGGTACAGAATCTGTAGTTGCTTTATCACATTTCTGTAGGATGACGTTCTTCCGATCACACATCCAGTTCGAAGTCAAATTGGCAATAAAAATTCTATTAAAGAAAACTAAAGACGAGGTCAGGATAGGCAAGCAAATAACCTTCCCTTGATACGATTTCCAAAAGGTATAGCAAAAGTTGTACAGAGACCTCAATCATATCTGAATTTTGTTAACAAATGTAAGCTATTAATGAAATCAGATATTTTTGTCTATTGGAGACTTGGTTAAGAGGAGATTATAAGACTATTCCGCCAATGTTAAATTAGCTAAATTTATGTGTCATTCATTATATCAGAAATTACGTAGGCCGTTTTTTTTTCAACTTCCAATAGGCTATAAATAAAAGACATTCTTAGAAAAAAATTATTTTATTAATAATTGTTTTGTACACTTATGGTTACTTTTAAACATAATCACCTAGAAAGATTGAGCCATTTATCGTACCTGTGCACAACTTTGCAATGCCCGCTTCAAAAAATGTTACCGCCAATGATTTCAAATGAGCATTGACGTTGTTTTGAAGATCTTCGTTGGTTTGCACGTGTTGCCCTTTTAGCCACATCTTCAGTTCAGGGAAAAGGTGAAAGTCGCTGGGCGACAGCCCTGGACTGAACGGCGGATCATCGAAAATGTACCATTGAAATTGTTCAAGGCGCCGATGGGTTGTGCCAGCAGTGTGTGGACGAGTGTTGTCATGGATCAACACAATTCCTGAAGTCGTTTGTTTTGTCGTTTGGCTCACCGCAAACGTCGTAAAGTACGAAGATCTTCAAAACTATATCAATGCTCATTTGAAATCATTGGCGGCAACATTTTTTGAAGCGGGTATTGCAAACCTTGTGCACAGGTACGATAAATGTCTCAATCTTTTCGGTGATAATGTTGAAAAGTAACCATAACTGTACAAAACTTTTAGTAACAAAAGAATTGGTTTCTATGAGCATGTATTTTAATTATAGCCCATCGGGGGTTGAAAAAAACCCCCTCGTATTTAGCATATCGATCTGAAATTTTTACACACTGTAGTTGGTGCCTTCAAAGTTAACTGATGCACTTTTATACAATACGTTTGTTTAGGATTACCTTCTCAACCATACCACTTGTACTTTAATTAACCGACCGCATTGTAACCCCAAAGTAGAGAGCAGTTTTTATGACACTAGCATTTAATTTGCTTTATCTTTAATAGTGCCTCAGAAAACGGGTCGCTCGTGGCAGAAAGCGTTTTTCACATAAAAATATATTCAAAACAAAACTGGAGAAGACAAGCTTGCATTTATTTATAAACTGATGGGAAGTTGCATACAAAGGACATAGAATTTCAAGTGTACCCAAGCGACACGCTCTTAAAAGTTTGACTCGCTTTATTGTAAATAAAGATCTGCTTTAAATAGGTAGACTCAGACTGAAAAAGTCAATGCCATAGCCGCGATTTTAACCACGGTCTCTAGCCGGTTGCTCTAACCATTGAACTAGCATGGCAACACGTCGACACAGCTCTAAATTCCTCCACCCACTCGCAATTTAATTGAATTTAATGCGTGTCGACATGTCCAGGTAGCGCTGTACAGAGCAACTAACAATCGAGAGACCGTGGTTCAAAACTCAGCTATGGCATTGGATTGTTCAGTCTGATTCTACCTATTCAGTTCCTGTCCTATAAAAACAATTGTGGAAAAACAATTAATTATCAATTATTCTTGAACCTCTCGTTACTAAACTTTCGCTTTTGTAACTAGTCCTCTAAATAACTATTTTAATTAATTTGAATAAATTTTAATTTTGTATTATTATTAAAGTTGAGTTAGGTTAAGAAAATTCTTTTCACACACAAAAATAGAACCTAGGGGAATTTAATTATAATTTCCCTTTTAATGATAATTTCTCGTGGTTTTGTAAGACTAAATTTTAGAAGACTGAGTCGAGAAATACATGAGAGCAACAATCAGTTTTTTATCCTAAAATTTACTTGAGTCTAATAACTTTCACACCTCTGTAATATGAATTTATACCAACAGGAAATGTGAAGGGATTTTTCAAAAGAGTGCCTGGTATTAAGCAAGTTCTCTATGAGCGTAGGTCGCTGTACCAATATGAGCAGGCTAGGAACACGTTCGCCGGTTATGAGCACGTGTCGAATACTGCTGCGTCGGAACGTTCCCGCCAGGATATAGGGCTATTTCAGGAAGTATCCCTGACAACTGCCGAGTATTGATTTTTAAAAATGTGCTTTCCACCTTCCGCATACAATGTTCATCCTATGAAAGCTATTGCATCATAGCATGCATTCATGGTTGTTACCTTTATACACGGTATCAGTAGCTTACATAACCTGCATTTGTAAATTCCAATAGAACGAGTTCCCTTCTAAAACTATCAAATATAACATTATAGAAATGTCTCTATCATAATTATATCGTATTTTCCGGCGTATAAGGCGCACTTTTTACTTTCTCTATACGTAATATGTACATAGTGTATAGAGAAGGTATTGTAATGCATCCAAAAATCCGATACCAAGATTTCATTGAAAATACATGTTTTAGGACCGCCTGAATCCAAAAAGAGCATTTTTAGACACATTTGTGTGTGTGTGTGTGTGTGTGTGGGCAGCACAGCTCAAAAACAAAAAGTTCGTTAAACTGGATATTTAAGTTAAGTATCTTTTAAGGATGCGACACGAAGATTTTCAAGAAAATCCTCCAATCTCAACTACTCTTTACGTGGAAAATTTTCGAACATTTTTAATTTCTCAAAAATGACTAACAGTGTCCATTAAAATATCGTATGTTATAGATATTTACATGACAAATAAATGCATATCTTGAATTTTCTCAGAATAGCCTCTGAAGACATCCTTATTCTGGATGAACTTTTGCGGAATTTTGCATAAGTAGTAAACTGTAAGAGATACACAAAAACTTACTCACTAGAAAATGTAGAGCTCGTTAAAACACACAATTTATATTATTATACATTTTTTCGTGGGGTTGGTCGTTTTTGAGATATTACTTGTTATTGGTTTCAGCTATAAAATACTCATACGGGAATTAGTCAACTGCTGCCCATACAAACAAAGGAACTTCAATCACAAAGCAACCAGCATTTGACTATCACTTTAGCCTATGGTACTCCCTTATATCCCTTCTACTTACAAGGAAGCAATTAAAAATACCATTTCTGCTAATTTTTTCTCGATTAGTAAATTGAAAAATAAGCATTTTAACAATAATTTGTTGCAGAGATGAAGGGAAAGTCATGTGAATGGCACAGTCAGATTTTTTCCTACCAAAAAGAGGCCCAAAAACTGGATGCGTCTTATGCACCGGTAGCAGGTTAAAGCTCCTTTTCTTCAAAAGTTCTATGTTTCGGCTTGAAAAGTAACCCATTGTTAGCTACCTTGCGAGCTTTGAGCTTTCCAGTTGTAGAGAATTCAGTGCATACACACGCACCTTCATTAACGGTGTTTATATTGTTCTCTCAACTTCAGTTGTTGTTTTCTTTGTGTGGAGATTCACTAGTGAGTATATTGTGGTTTCATTTGAAAACTATGACTGAAAAACTGCACTGTTGTACTACTATATTTAAGGTGATACATCAATGAAATTAGACCAAAAGCTGTGGAAAATTATTAAAATGATTTTGTTTCATGATAAAATAATATGAATTCTAAACTATAAGAAAATATATCATTATTCCCACTCAGCAAAATCTAACTCCAAATTAACTGAAGCTATAAGATGAGCAGCCGCATGCTTATTAATAGGCAGGCCAAACTTTAAACGTTATTTTCTCACAAAATTTTTCCAACGCTTTTCCATACTCAAAATCTGCCACACAGTGCAAGTTTTCTCTAATATGTTCCATGCTTTATACACTGTCTCTTAAGAGCACATTAAAGAAAATAATCATATTACTTTTTCGAAACAATGCTCCAAGTTTTATAAATAAACTATTAAATTTTGAAAAATCATGAGCTTTAGAAAGCACAAAAATAATATTTTTTCTATACTAATTACGGCTAATGTTAAAAAGTATATGACATCTATTTTTAAACTCATTTTCCGTAAACTGGATGTTTGTATGTGAATACTTTTAAAAGCGCATCACGTTGCTCATTTTTGTTAGAACAATGAATTTAGCCAGAAAAAAAATATTTAAATAACAATGTAAGGTACAATTTTGATATATGGAAAAACGTAACTATTATCATGTATAGCAACTTATATACATTTCAATAAGATACCTTACTTATTGTGGATTTTCCAAATTTCACAGATGCATTACCTTAAGCTGCAATGATTGCATAAGATAAAGGGCATGGCAACAGGGCTGCAGAAAGCCATTTTGGGCCAACATCAAATGAAATGTAATAAGAACTTGGCGGAATCAGATGTTTTAAAAAAAAAGACCTAAACACATGCAGTAAACACAAATGTGAGAAGTGCAACAGTTAAATGGCCAAAATTTGAAGCAGAACTCAATACTTGCATGTTAGAGAAGAGACAAGCAGGAATTCCAGTTTCTACGAAAATGATCATCAACCATGTTTTTTTTTTTTTTTTTTTTTTTTTTTGTGTTTCCTGAATCGCCAGAGAATGCTTGCAAGTTTCAATATATCACCCGAACTTCCTGTCAATCATCTCCCATTTCCATGACCTCCTTAGCACCTATTTGAAGGTTGAGGAATCAGTTGAGGAATCATGCGAGGGAATCAGCATGGTGCGACTAAGGATAGTTACTCACTGTGGAGGTTTATTTCTTCCCGCACTGTTGCGGGACTGCTCTATCGGGACTTGCCTACAGGTGCTAGAGTCCTTCGGGGGACCTCGTGTGGTCCAAGGCGTTCTATCTCCCTCCCTGGGGTCACAAAGGACCCCCAGGGTCTATGTGCACTGCTCTGCCTCAGTGTCCGAGCACCCAGTCCGTGAGTAAAAATAATCAAGTCCACCGCCTGTGGTGCCGCTGTATATAGATAAGCCGTTAAATACCACTACAACTACCATTACTATGAAATTAATCGACGTAATAATTTGTTAAAATATAAAACATTTTAAAATTGAGTGCGATATTTATAAGAAGAAATGTGTCACTGTTATTTGCTTTGTGCACCAATATGGCGCTAACATGTGGGTCTACTTGGAGTTGGTCGAGGGTGAGAGCTCGTGAAGTTCTCTACATTAAGCGTGTACATACCTTGCAGATTCCATTTGATGCTCTGGCTAAGCTCGTTCTTGTATACCATGAGTTGTCTCTTGCTCAGGGTGAAAAGAATAACAAAGGTATGTAACACTTGGTAGACCCAAATAAAAGAGAAGTTTTACTTAATTTCACTGATGACTTCTTTTATTGATTATCTGTTGCTGGTTTGAGGCACTAACCCTGCGAGCGACTCACGACATAAACGATCGCGAACTTGATGACAATCTTTGTAAGTGCTAGTTCCACTCTTACTGAGTTCTTATAGTTTTACAATAGTCACCGTAATCTTAAGCTTCACAGTCCGTATAACATTTACGGTAATAGTTGCCCGTCAGATTAACTTTTACTCTAACACTTCACATGCACAATTAATGCGTATTTCTTACTATTCACGCCGTCAGATTTCTTATAACAAGCTTCTTACACTGGGCGCCGCGCGATTTCCTACATTGTGTGTCGTCACCTTTCTTACATTGAGTATTTCTTACACTGCCTGCGATTTCTTGTACGCGCATCATTTATATATCAAAAGATCCTAATATTGCCCTCATTTTTGATTGGCTGGAAAGAGGCGCGAAAAGTAGCATTGTCACGTGCCTATCTGGGGGTTTTCTTTATATTCCACCCACGTGACCCTTCTCTACCATAAGAAAGTCCCTCTCTCCAGAGCATAAGGGAAAATACCTTCTTTTAAGCTTGGGACTGTTACTTGTGTCCCTGATGCCCTAAAAGTCATATTATTTTTAACAAAGTAAGTAGCCTTGATAAATACAATGCGAGCTTATACACCCTAAGGTTCTGCGTTCTACTGAAGCAGATATTTCTTATATTAAATATGAACAAAACTAATGATTGAACTAGTAAAATATGCGTTATACTAATATGCTGTCGCAAATGGTTGCATCAAGTTTTAATATTATTACTACTCATATTTTGATTGAGTAATCTTAAAACTTGACACAATTATTTTTTTATATAGACGTAATAAGTTGAGACATCAGCCGGCGTTTCTAATACCTCTCATGATGTCATCCAGCCTCTTTTGCTTGAACATATTTGCAACGAGAGAAACAACCACATAGCACTTCAAGATGTACTACTTAATACGTAGAAAATTTTCGGTGAACGACCAAAAACGCCACAGTAGAAACCACTGATTCAGAAATGTCTTGAGGCCTTGTTGGCAACTGGGGATAAAAAATGTAGAAACGGACAAAAATGTAAATGGCTGTTATTTATGGACGCTCTTTAACTACTGTGGTTCTTAGCGTCCCATTCCAAATTGGGTGTGAAAGACCAATTCATCTTGCTCAGAGGCCTCTCTATCAGGCTTGAGTTTCTTTTATGTGCCGTAAATCTACGACGCGGGACCAACGGCTTTATTTCCCTTCCGCAGGAAGCCATGCCGAAAAAATCCATCGTCCTCCCCTGGGTTTGAACGGACAAGCCACATCACAAAACTAGGCCCAACACAAATATCTATATATAAAACTTGCAACTTTGAGATTAGCGGAAGTAACAGTGTTTTGGGTCAAAGCTACACAGTATTTAAATGTGTGAAACATTCAACACATGAAAGTGAATTAACTGTGTTGATCTCGTGAAGATCACGTGGGAAAAACAAAAGTCGATAAACAAGTGATTAACATCGTGAAAAGAGAGCCCCAAGGCCTCTCGGTATTGAAAATATTTTTTTTGATAATGGAAAATAAACAGTAGAGAAACGTTATGACTATTCACTTATCATATTATACCAACAAAACATTTGTTAAATAAGATGAAATAATAGCAATAACAATGATAAGGAATATATGTAAGGATACATGCTCAAGTCACAGAAACGAAAAGTACCAGAAATAAAACTTCTACTTTTTCTTCTCCTCCATCTGTTTAATGGCCTCATCTGAAGGGCTTAAACCACCCAGGACTTACAAGCTTAATACCAGAAGCTGTTGAGCAGCAGACAGAATATGGGCTAGATATATTATCCACGAAGGGTCCAAAGCCTGATGCGAACAAGAGGAATTAAATATAATGAAATATAGGCGCAATGGGTGATAGTCAAGTGGTGGAGCAATTAGTGGAATGAATGGCGGGGGTCTCAAGAACCCGGAGACGCCGATTCGTGCACCACAAATCCCACACGCGTATTCAACACGGCCCACGTTAGTAGGCAAGCAGTCTAATCCCAATTTCACGGCGCCGCCCCAGAAATAAAACAAAGCGTCTGAGTAGTTCTATTCACAAGACTTTTCCTACCTATTATGTAACAAACTATTCTTATAAAAGCGCATTCTTCTATTTACATCAATAAAAAGGAAATAAGGAACACACTAAGCTCACTACTACTATTGGTTGTTCAACTGAACTTAAATACCAGTTCGGTATTTAACGGACTTTTTGTTTTTGAGCTATACTTCTCACAGACAGACACGTAAGTAGACAGTCAATACTACAAACTCACATAGTCACATTTTTTACAAAAACATATTCACGGGGTCTCAAAACATTTATTTTCGGTGAAATATGTTATGGAATATTTGGGTAAAATATAATACCTTCTTGTTCTACTATGTACATTGTACATACGTGCTAGAGAAGGCAACATATTACACTTTTAGATCATAGAGTGTATGGAATACATTTCATTTAGAATGTTGTATACGTGTTCCAGCAGTGAGCATTAATTTGCTGTTAACAATGATCCGTAATGTGCCTTGTGAAATTTCCAGGCTTCCCGAGAAACATTACTTTGTGGTCTTTAATTATTCATAACCATACAAAAAGTTGAGGCAAGATGTAATGATATTGCCAGAAACGCTTATCCGCGGGATAAACATAATATTATTCCCACACAACGCCGTGATGAAAAACTCCCGTCAATTACCAACGCATGAACCTTTCCGACCCAAAGGCTTTTGTTATGTTTTGCAAGTTAGCTCACTGAACCACACATCCCAACAAAACGTTGTTTCCCTGAATCAACCAAAGCCCCGCGGATGCCACGACAAAAAGTTGAATTAAAAGGATGAAGAGCCAACCAGAAATTTATGTTAAGGCATAGCCGCAAGCACATTTGCTCTTCTAAATCAACAGAAAATGCAGCATTAGTTTGCATGAATACAAGTACGAAAACAAAACGCATTCTTGTAAGGATAAAAAGCGTAAGAGGTTTATAAAATTCCCACTAAGGAGAATGATTCCATCTCTCATAATCAAAAAGTCTGATATTTTCCATTAACATGACTTTATCTGTTCTACACACTTCCTACAAAAGATTCTACTTCTTTCTGCTCCATGCTATTTGATATAAGTATTAGCAGAATGTTCTTGTTACTTTGTTCCTTGCAAATAGAATGGAACTAAGAGAATACACTATGCTAAAGCGATAATATCTTAAAAGTTGTCGATATGCGATTGTAATTGAAATTCATTTCTTTGCATGTCTGGAGTAAAACAAAAGAAACACGGATGACTGCCTGCTTGTGAAAAGATTAAGTACTTTAAAACCGAAACCGATAATAGGTAACATCTAAAAATACTATATATGACATAAAATGTTTTTTTTAACAGATCTACATTTTTTGTGGAGTAGATTTTCTATCTTCTATGGTTTAACAGCAAAAGTCTATCAGAATGCAGAGACTATTCCCAAGAAATGCGTTTTATTTACCATGTAAGCATCTTTACAATGCGACATTTTAATCAAATTTTAAGAGCCATTTTTTAGAGTTGACATTTTTGAAAACTGCCCTTTTGCATTTAGGGGACTTGAAAGCATTTATCTTTGAAGAGATCTCGGTATCGAATTTTGGGTGGAATACAATACCTTTTCCACCTCCTATGTACATTGTGCATACGTGTTAGAGAAAATAATAAACCAAAAACGTTCTTATAAAGACGAGAAGCGTAAGGGGTTTACAAAATTCCCACTCGAAGAACGATTCTGTATCTCTCATAATGTTAACAAAAAATCTGATGTATGACATTCGCATGACTTTCTCTACATCTCCACAACAAATTATTGTTAAAAAGCTTATGCTTCTATTTACTTCACACTAATCGAGAAAAAAATTAGCAGAAATAGTCTTATTACTTGCTTCCTTGTAAGTAGAAGCGAAATAAGGCAATATCATAGGTTAAAGTGATAGTCAAAAGCTGGTTACTAAGTGACTGAAGTTCCTTTTTTTTATATGGACACGAGATATAAAATTCCTGTATGAGAAACATAAGTTTTTTAAAAGCTGAAATCAAGGAATATCTAAAAAAAGATAACATAAATTGTGTGTTTTACCGTGCTCAGCAGTTTTTGTAAGGTAAGTTTTTGTCCATCTCTTATGGTTTAGCAGTTATGCAAAATTCCGTAAAATTCATCAAGAATAAAGTAGTCTTCAGAGGCATTCCCAGAAAATTCAAGATATACATTTTATTTGTCAGGTAAATATCTTTAATATACGATATTGTAATCAAAATCGTTAACGCTATTTTGAGAAAATCAACATTTTCGAAAAAGGTTCCATGTAAAGGGTGGTTGGAGGGGGGGGGGATTTTCTTGAAAATCTTCGTTTCGCATCCTTAGAAGATACCAAACTTAAATACTTAACTGTCTTTTCGTTTTTGAGCTATGCTGCCCAGACACACGCACACACACACGGACATTTTTCTAATTTTTTTTTTTATGCAGGTGGACCCAAAGCATGTATTTCCTGTGAAATCTCGTTATCGAATTTTTGGGTGGAATGCAATACCTTTTCTATACACTATGTACATAGTACGTGTAGAGAAAGTAAAAATGGAATTATTTTCACTACAGGAATGCACTTTAATAAAAGACGAAATGCGATTCTAAATACAAACATCGACAGTTCGTAACAGTTCTCCAACGAATGATGATAAAGAAATGCTTTAACGGAAATTAGAAGCCTCCCGCATGTTGCGCTTCTGGAATAGCAAGGTCTAAAATTTCACGGTAAAAACCCAAGAACCCTTCCCTCGCAGAAAACTATTCGACTTTCACGCGTCGCATGTCTAGCAGTTGTTAACCAAATCCGGGATTCCATTTTTAATGTAAATTTCTGGATTATTTACGTGGTTATTTTAATATCAGCTAACGGTTCTTAAACGCTTATCTATTCAGCATACGTAAATAAGAGTGATAGAAGAGAAGCTTTTTAGTGCTACTGCAGCAAAAAATTCTATTGTTACACATCGCTATGTCTGAATGTAATAAAATCTCTATAATATGGTAATTCTATATTTTGTTGCTCCGGTGTAGCTACAAATATGCGAAATGTTGCATGATCACTGGCTACAAACGAAGACACTACAGGCGGAAATTAAACTCCAAAAGTTTCATGAAGTACGCCAAGATAAGACTTATTGTTATGCAGATATAATTAGATACGGGATGTTCAGTGCAAAACTTGACCGCTTGTACGATGTTGAGAGTCAAAACTAATGCCGGCTGGCTTCCCCGCTCCCCACAACTCGAACTCACAACATGCTTTCTGTCCTCCACACACCACGTAATCAGATAAAATGAAATGGTTTTTTATGTATGGATGCTCTTAACTTTTGTGGTTCTCAGCGTCCTACACTGGGCTTGAAAGACCGCTTAATTTTGCTTGGATTCTTTTACGTGCCGTAAATCTACGATGCGGGACCCACAATTTTACTTTCCTTCCGAAGTATGCCGTGCTAAGGATTTTTACGCCCGAAAAAAGTCATCGCCCTCCGCCAGGTTTGAACCCGCGACCTTGGGTATATGAAGTTAGCATGGTAACCATTACACCACGGAGGGCGACTACCACGTAGTCATTAGCATTAGTAGTCCAACTGCAATATCGAAAATGGGATGGATTATCTCTAGAACAACGAGTACTTGTATATACATACTATTTTAAATATGAATCATGGTCGCGTTCGCACAGAATTAATGCTGAAGAATTGCCTCCTTCCAAAACTTAATTCACGATCTTCTGAATAAATTTTAGACTACTGCTTCAGTGGAAACAAGAAACGAATGCAAAGATAGCAGAAGAAAAATTAGATAAAATTTGCGAAAATCTAGAACTCTTGCCTCGAGAATCACTCATGCATGGAGGAACTGAAACGAATGTGTAAGTCCTAATGAAAGTTTATGTTTATTTACAAAAGATACAGCAGAATAGTATTTTTGTAAGAGTATGTGTAGAAGAATAAAGAGAATTTGTTATAAACAAAACAACATACGATCCATCTTGGAAAACACATCACGGGAAACTGGACTGCACGTTTATGAAGAAGTTCCCTACCAAATAATCGTCGCAAAGACATCATTGCAATAAACAGATGGAAGTCCTAAACATAAATAATCGACCCCATCATCCTCTTTGAGTTGAGCAAAGACCTGCCTAAAAGTAAATCTAGAGTAACAAAAAATGTATGAGCCTTCCATAACGCAACTTAAAAGAACATTGTAACTTCAATAAATAACAGTAGCAGGTGCATTGTTTTAATCTTGAGCAACAATCACAAATAGGTTTGTAAAATATTGAACAAAATGTAAAAAATATAATATAAACAATAATATTAAATAATATAAACTATTAATAATTACATTAATTAAATAAAAATTAAATAAAATAAGAATATTATACAATAATTAACATCATACAATAATATAAAATATTGAACCTGCACTCACACAGAACATCATAAACTTTTCCGTTGTTTCGAAAACATGTGTATTATGTTTTAGAAAGCGGTTTACGTTTTAATTGTTTCCTTTATTGTTATAATATATATATTTATAATTCATTTTCATAATTATATTTATATATTACAACGTATGGTAAATTATTACACACGTATTGCACTGTTATGTATATTCTATTCTGTATCACCAAGAAAACTCATTTATGAGTCAGATAAATAAAAACCCAACTAAAAAAATAGACAATCTTATTTCGATTGTATATGTTACATAATTCTTTATTTAGCAAAAGTAAAACAAACTCAGTTTTTCATTTCTTATGATTTAACTTGTAAATGATATTCATTTCGAAATGTGTTTCAAGTAGCATGACATATTTATTAAAGTAATTACCCACATTTGTCATAGTTTTATTGTTTTTTTCCCCTTATCAGTTTGTTTTGAAAGCGACTTGTAATATTGCCTTCGTTGATTTCATTTGAACAGGGCATGGTTTGTGTACTGTGGTGAAATTAGCTCAAGGAATGATGAAGGTTTAGAAACAACACTAGGCTGAACTAGATAGAAGCGCGATATAAAGTGTGGATGACCATATGATATTTACAACTGAAAACTGAATTATCTAATTCTGTATAAAAGTTTATCATTCCGGATTTTGACGTGGATAGTAGTTTAAAGAAACTATTAACACTGAACCAAAAATCTGATATGTTCCACTAACGTGTCTTGCTCTACCTTTTCCGCAAACAAAATATTCCTGCAAAAGATTATTCTTTTATCTACAACATGCTAATCGAGATAAACATTAACAGAAATTGTCTTATTGCTGTTCTTTCTGAGCAGAAGGGAAATAATGGAATATGCTAGGCTGTAGCGACCGTCAAATCTTTTAAAAGCTGTTCCGATGTGTGAACAATTAAAGTTCGGTTCGCTTTACAATGTCACACAAAAAAGAGAGATGATGACGTTTGGGAAGATACGTAGTTTAAAATTGAAGCCAATAACAAGGAATATCTAGAAAACGGCCAAATCTACAGCAAAAGGGCACTTGACATAAATTGTGTATTTTTACGAGATCTACATTTTTGAAAAAATGCCGTGTTATTATTGCGATCTCTACATATATGTGTAATAATCTTTAGTCTACTTCTTACGATTTACCAGTTGTACAAAATTCAGCAAAATGTATCCAGAATTTAGACAGAATGTATGGAGCTATTCCCAGAAAATTGGAGATGTACATTTTATTTGTTGTAAAAATATTTAATAGACGGTATTTTAATCAAAATCTTTGGGTCCATTTTTGAGAAAAAACTCATTTTCAAATGTGTAAAGGATAGTTTGGGGTGGCTGGGGGGTTTCTTGAAAAATCTTCGTGTCGCATCATTTGAAGATATTAAACGTAAATATCAACTTTAGTATTTAACGGTCTTTTTGTTTTTGAGCTATGCTGTTCACAGACACCCACATACTCATTTTTGTTCACAAAATGTTTCTTTCGGACTCACGGGAGCTCAAAACATATATTTCCGGCGAAATCTTTACATCGAATTTTTGGGTGGAATACAATACCTTTTCTATCCACTATGCACGTTGTGCATACGTGCTGGAGAAAGTAGAAAGTCCACCTGATATACTCAATCTTCTGTTAACTATTACATGACAATCAATTCATATAACTTCGCCTACGAACACAATTTCTTTGATTCTAAAGCTCGGTAACATCGTTGCCAACGATAATACCCTGGTGGCTTAAGACAACGAGGCGAAATGAATCTGACATCACCTTTTCCTCATGTTGATGTTGCCCTCATGTCTGTTTCCATCTCTCACATTCCATAAAACTGTTCTTAATTACAGTGAACACAATATTGGGTATTCATTTTAAATTGTGCTACACGTCACTTGTCTAGCCGATGATTGTACAATTCAATCCGCCTAGTAATTCCGCAGAACTGTATTACTGGTTTGTCGGACTAGCTGCCTATAAAGCACGGCGTTTGATATCGAATCCGTGGAATCTCTAAGTCTGGTATTACGGAGTACCTACCATCACTAACAAAAGGACATGAATTTATCAACAGAGAATGTTGCAGTTCCCTTCTCCGTTTGTATACAAAACTATAAACTGTCTGGAATGAAGAGACACTGATACCGTTAGGCAAGAAAGGTGCGAATTTTGATTAATTGCGTTTTATTTTATGCCTTTACCTGTGACTTTGGGGGCACTATTTAATCTACGTTTCATTTAATGCCGTTAACATATTAATCCACTTCGCTTTCAGCGCCTTACTTGCCAGGTAACATCTCCGCCGGTCTTGTACCTACCGTTAAGTTCTTCCCTTTAGAGTTGCTTCAAAAAATTGACTAAAAAGAATAATGACGCTGTTACAACTTCGGAACACTATGTGAATATTCAGGACATTCCGAGCGAAATTAAGAACGGAACTTCCAAAGTACCACTAACAGATGCGCAGCTATGGTGGAAATGATATGAAACAACTAACTCAATTCACAATGACAGCGATTTCGTTGCCCCAAAGCAGAGCTTCTTGTGAATGAGTTTTTCTAAAATGGGATTAATATAATGAAATTATTAAGACTGACGCTTGATACAGTAAATGCTCTCATTCTTCATCCAAATTTGTGAAAGAATTTGGTTGATGTCAAAATCTCAGAAAATAGAAAAGTACGCTAGTAAAACTAAAGTATTCGTTTGTTAACGACGCTGTCAATTGTCAGGATCATATTAGCACCGCCGGTGTGCTAGAATTTCGTCCTGCAAGATCTTTTTTTACATGCCAATGAAGCTATTGACGTCGGACTTAAAAAGCATGGGCCTTGGGATCATGACATCAGCCCCATTACAATTGGGCCATCCAGACTGACAGTTGCGCTAATTCTTCTGTAGTCATTGAAATAATTTGACAACCTGCAAAACTAAATGTTAGCGATACTGGTATACAATGTTTTTTCGCAGAAATGTGTAAATGTAATCGTGACTTGCCACCTGCTAACAATGGCAGAGACGTTCACCCCTGGTCGGTTTTCCCTTGCCACATCAAAGGAATGTTCGTGCTACGATTCCCACGCGTCTGGACGTGTAAAGCGCATGTTGCTAGCTGTGCGTTATTTCGTCATCTAGGAAAACTTTACAAGTATTCGCACAATGAACATGTTCAGCTTTAATACATTTCAGTTAGAACAGCGTCGCGAATACTATCTGCTTTCGATTCTTGGTAAATAGCCGAAGCGTCTCTCACATGTCTCTGCGACCACTTTAAGCCATTTCCATGAATTTCTGGCTTGGACTTAAAAACTGAAAATGCTATTCCTACTACCAATGGCAATGAGTGAATACGTACGTGGTTACAATAAAGCAATAAACTATGGTCATTTACAAATGTGGTTTTTACATCTCATCAACTGCTGTTAAGGGGACAAGGAACTCTCAAATGGTAAAAAGTAATTTTTGTTTTTTTTTGTTTTAGACGCATCTCTATTATTTCTAGTTTCAGAAAATGTATACTTTTGAGGGGTTTAGAAGATTTTAATCAATTTAAATATAATTTAAATGCTAGTCTGCATTTCGCTAAGGCTGTTATGTAATGCCCCTTTTTAGAACATTTGTATTTTCAAATTCAGTTTATTCAAAACAGCATGTTTGGATACTTATTTACCTTTGTCTCAGAAAGTTCAACTTTCTGAATCATATCATGATGTTATAGTATATACTGATCATATTAGGTAAGCCACAATACTGCAAATTTTCTACATTTTTACTTTTCTGAGTTTGCAAATAATTTTTCTTTAAATTTATACTGAAATTGTATCATAGCTAAATAATTAAGGTTCAGAAGATAGCTAATTATACTAAGATTTCCTATGACTTTTCACCCTTTCAATCACAAATTATGCCGTATCTTGCAGAGTTCAGGTTGCTGTGAGAATACGTCAATAATGATTGATTATGTATTTTACATTTATTACTTTCTCTACACTTACTACGTACATAGTGTACATAGAATGTATCATATTGCATTGCAGGGATGTAAAGAAAGTCATGTGAATGAAACACTTAAAATTTCTATTACTTATATGAACATTATTTTATTTAATATAGTTTATAGAGATTTGGCGGACTCATCAGTTATTTCTGCACTCTTTACTCGTCCTTGCGGGTATAGCATTATCTGGATGTCCTAAAATATAAAAGAGATAAAAGGCTAAAATAATAAATCCTAGATATAATGTCTTTAAATGTAAAGTAAAGATGAAAGCGAATTGTATGAATATTTCGATATATAAATTGTTATTTTAACACCTTCCAAATACATATTTACTTAACATTTTCACGTAGAATAAAGAACAGTTTAACCTTTTATAAACTACTAGTATGCCAAAATTTAAGTTATGGTCCACACTTGAATAATATATGTCTCTTAGGACCTCGTATCTCATTTAGGTGCTCATATCGTAAATATGATTCAAACGTCAAATCTCTAAATAAGCTAATGTCATTTTCGTGAGATACGAGTTGCCATCGTCAGCGAGAGTCAATGATAATTTAACATTATCCGATGTCAAAGTCATGCAGACGTGTAGCGTGAAGCAAAAGCGCGAGGGAATTTAACCGCAGAGCTTCAACTATCCGGATATCCGCTGAACAAATGGCAAATTTATTGACACACGTGCCACCCTTCAGCATCTGCCTCGCTAAATTTTCAATTAGAGCTTCTTCTCTCCGACCCACCGTATTTCATATTAACAATAATAATTCCTCTTGGGAAAAGCACAGACAACTGTCCCTACGCGAAGTGGCAGTGCCGCATTGTTGGAAAAGTATGCAAACTAATTTGCCTTCCCGTTTGTTCGTTCGCTGAATCTGAAGCATTCCCTCGTTAGCAAGAGTGGAACAGAAAACATGATTCATGCAAATTAAATCAGAGGTCGAACGGAAAAAGAGAAGTGACTATGGCGAGAAGGTAAAACAGATCGACCTTGAACAATTTACTTGCTTCTGGCAGCAGCGGGATACTTTGTATTAAAACAAACCCTTCCCAGTTGAACCCTCGTCTTCAGACCCAGCGTTAACAAAAGGAAAACTTTCGTTCGATAACAACGGAAAGCTAATAGAATTCATCTCCTTTCTTCACTTTTGAGCGTGGTAAAAATAAACAACAATGGAGCTCTTCCACTATACCTAGCAAGGAAAGGTAATGTGCTTTGCATTTAATACACCTGCATTTATATGGGCGCACATAAAGACTACCGGGTAAGATTCTAGAGAAAGCAGTAAACGATTCCTTTCAGCTAAATCTCTTTCTCTCATCAGTTTTTTTCTATTTTCTTTACATTGGGTAGAGTGAAACGACTTATGTAGTTCTATCACTTCAAGAGTGAATATTGTTACGTACTTCTGACTGCTTTCCTACTACAGCCACATACGGTTTTTAGGAATGGCACATCGCCCTCCGAGGTGTAGTGGTTACCATGCACTTTAATTGATATTTCAATTCAATAAATAAAACCTAATTTTCCTTCTGTATCTCCATAAGCGTCTGTGTTTAATTATTTCATTTGTAGTATCAGTACAACAAAAATGTCAATGTAACGAAAATAATACATTCCCCGTAATGAAAACATAACAGTTTTAACGCTATATACTAAATAATTACAGTCGTTTTAATCGTTTCCTGATTCAGAGAGTTCATCCCTGACCATACCATGTTTTGCCTCAGCTTAAGGACAAACGTAACTGTATGGCACGATAGTCTACAAGCGACCTGCATCCCCCATCCGGCCCAAAGGCGTCATGAACGAGGTTCAGTGCTGGAGGGTGAGGTGTGATCAGTGCCTCGGGTCCCTCCCGGCTGGTTAAAGCGGTCTTCTCGATCTGGAGGCGTTAATTCTCAATCAAGTAACTCCTAAAATAGTCCCCCCCCGACCCGGACCTCACGAGACTGAGAGCACCATGGTAGAGGTCCCCACGTTGGTACAGGGAATTGAATATAGGTCTCTCGCTTATTGAAGAACAAAAGCTAGATCAATTCTATACTCCGGAGTCTGTTTAAAAGGAGCTGTTTCTTGCATCATCTATTTATTGTAGGCGCTTGTGATTTAACTACATATCTCACCCAAATTACAGTGTTCTAACAGCTGGTCAGATTTAAACAATGTCAACCAAATGTAAGAGAAAGCAGCTTTCCATAAAGGAGAAGATAAAAACTTTAGCAGTTGATAAAGGACTAAACAAATCGGATATAGCGAAGAAATACAGAATCAGGGCATCTAAGATTTAAACTTTTATTAAGGACTGAAAGAAAATAAAAGAAAGTGTTGAGTCAGATTCTATCGCTCCACAACGCTAAAGAATAAGAGATGCTAAACTATATAAAAATAGACAAAGTTATTTTCGCATGATTCGTACCTATGCGCTAGTAGATAAATTAATTTATTGCATGTTTATAAGTTATTTTGGTAGCCAATTTCGAATTCTACTCTTTTCTTTCATTTGAATTCTTAATGTTTATGTGCACATATACATACCACTAAAATAGATACAGTAATATTAGATTAAAAGTTGCAATTTTGCCCCTTTTAAGATAATAATACGAGTATTAGATAACAGATTTAATGAAATTTCAACACAACGAAGTGACTTCAAAGTTGCCAACAATTTGACACTTTTACTGTAATATGAAACGGGTCTGTTCCGCAGCGTTAGGGAGTGGAAAATATAGCTTATGATTGATTACAAAGGGAAAAAGAGTGTAATAGATCGCAATGAAAGTTAAAACACAGACATTAAAATGTTTTGCCGGTATATTATTGTTCTTTAAATCAGGTCGGACGATTAAATGTATTGATTAATTTTATATATTATTATTATTATTATTATTATATAGTTTTCACTGTACACGTATTTAAAATGTTAGTGATGTGTAACTTTCAGTGTGCTCAATGTACTTTATTAACGTACTTCTGTAATATTATTTTAACGTGTATCGTAAAATATATGCTAGTGCAAATAATAAATAACGTATTGGTTTAATGTTGTTGGATTTAGTAATGTTCCGTATATACTAATATATCGATAAATACTTCTGCATTTCAAAGAATGGCATCTTAAGTAAGTATATAGTGTTCCAAAACTTAAAGGTATATGAAGGCGGAACGTTTTGAGGTTTTGAGGTCTCCAGCGAATCATGTGCAAGACCATCTGGTACACATATCTTACGTATCTAAACTGAGAACACTATCTCTGGCAAATGATGGATGCCAATGTCATGATTAGACATAATGTTATTTTCTGACCACAATCATACAAAATCCAGTCTCTACGATACTTTGAACGCGAGCTATACGTTCTCGTCACCCGACATCCATTATGAAAAAAGTCTGAAAAATAACACCAAATCTTTCCTTACAAGGCTGTGCAGTATGATTCACACAGGGTTGCTAACGACGAATTTTCAAGCTGCGTGACGGGCAACATTTAGTTCTTATGGATGACGGATTTTTGACGGATATTATTAGAAATTATTAATGTAATATATATTTATTCTGTGTTCCATTGTGGTGCCTCGTTGCGTATTTAACAGTCACTTGCCTTATTGAACAGAAGAGTAAGCGGTATGTATGACATTTTAGAAAAGAATTGTTAATTTAATGAACCATTAAAGGAATGGTTGTTAGAGGTGCCTGGGAATCTAGTAGTCCGCAGTGCAAATATCACCAATGTAACGTGAATCTGTGCTTGTCAGATTTACTTCTTCATGGAAACAGTAGAAAACATTTTAAAAGCAGCTGAATCCTTTTCAACTTAACAATAACATTATTGACTATCAAGCACACGTATGAACGAGCAGCTGCAAAAGGTGCTCTTACATTGTTTGTAGTTAATCGCTGTGCAATTATATCCTTGATCATCTTCCAGATATATCCAAGAAATGTTTCGAAGTTCTGACTCGGAGTTTTAATTTAATTTCTATATTTGAAGGAAAATACGGAAATTTCTAATTTTTAGGATTTTTTAGTGTTGCTCTGACGGAAAAAAATAATCATGTGTTGGCAACACCGGATACACAAAGCACGCAGTTTGAAAATGAATGATTAAAGTTCAGTTCGTTTTAACAGTAGTGGTTTGTTATTCTATTATTAAAGTGAACGGGCATGTTAAGTGTGTTTCAAACTCGAGCTGAAATCTTGTTGATATACAAATGTAAGTATTATATTTCTCTCTGTGATACGAGTGTGTGAACATGCCCATCGAAGCTGGGACAAATGATTTTTCGATTAACAAATGTGAAGTGATTCATTCTCAGTCATCGATAGAAATACCACGTTCAAATTAGCCGATGTAGAAAACATTATGCACGACGCAATAATCAATGTAACTCAGGAGGTTGGATTTCACGAGTCAGACATGCAGAATATAGTACTTTCTACAAAGAAATTGCAAGGGACGGTACTATGGTGTCTATTATTAAAATTTATTACTATTATTATTATTATTATTATTAATATAATTATCATCATCATTATCATCTTAAGGGATGACTCCGAATTACGTGCGTTCACACCCCTGCTGTTTGTTACATTGATGTAACGCCTATCATGGGTTAACACCATCAAGGATACTCAATGTGTTATTTAACTGGGCACCATGATTGGCGTGTAAAACAAGCTTACCATCGCTACACGCCCATAACGTTTGGCAACAGCGATCCGCGCGAGCATTCATATGCCTTTAAGTTTTGCGACGATTATAATTGTAACAATTGTGTTGGTCATACGTATTGCCTTTTCTACTTTGACTACTGAGTTCTATGTACAAAGCACCATAGTAGGTAGTAGAAAAGGTTTTGTATTCCACCCAAAAATACGGCACCAACATTTCACCGGAAAATGTTTTGAGAACCCCTGAATAAAGAGTATTTTTAGGAAGAGATCTATATATATATGTCTGGGCATAATTATTTTTTTGTTTTTACAATGAAAATGTAATGTTTTATTTAAACTATATAAATAATTAATTTTTATCAAAATATAATATAAATTTTGGGCACCAAAAAATTCTCTTCAACCTAAATCAATATATTTAATTGAATCTACTCCAATTATTAAAGGTTAATAAAATACGTTGATTAGAAAACATGGTACTTAAATTTAGTATCTGCCAAGAATGTGACACGAAGATTTTCTAGAAAACCTACCAACACAAACCACCCTTTATGGGGAAACATTTTCGAAAACTTTGATTTTCTCAAAAAGTTCTCTAACGATCGGCAAAGGCTGTAACGGAATCAATCCTTTGTCACTATACGAGAGTATAACCTACATAAAATAAATTTTCCACGATAAAACATTTATAAAATCAGATTTTGTTACTTTACGTTATTTCACGCCGATTTGCTTACTTCATGCAGTAGGATACAGAAGTTTGATTTCACGCGCTACCACCAGAGCATGAAGTTGCGCTTTATGCACTGTCACAGAATACAAGCCTGAAGTGTTACAATCACACGGCTATCTCAATTCACTATCTAAGGTTTATTCAATATGAAGGATTGTTTCTCCGTTAACTTATGATAATAATCATAGGGATGAGACAAAGCAATTTATAGTTTCTCTTTTATACATTAATTAGTATGTACAGTCAGGTTATTCTATAGCGTGTCATAATATTAATAATAATAATAATAATAATAATAAAACAATAATAATATATAATAATAATAAATATAATTTGTTTTTAACGACGCTGTCAATAACCAGGAACATTTCGGCGCCGAGGTGTGCCGGAGTTTTGTGACGCAGGAGTTCTTTAACATGCCAGTACATCTACAAGGGGCTGTCGCTTTTAAGAACACTTACAAACCATCGGTCTGCCCGGGTTTGAACCCACAACCTTGTGCTCAGAATGCCAGGCCTAACTGAGCTATCCAGACCGATACAGCTTGCCATAGATTGTGAAGTCCTTCGTAATAATTTTGTATGATCTGAGAACTCAAAGGAATTAATGAAGTCGTGCTTATAAGCCCCGTTTCAAAAACAATTTCTACTTTTATTTTCAGATTCTTCAAAGAAGAACATGGAGCACTATACCGTTTTAAATCATATAATTATTTTGGACATTTTTCTGCTTCTATAGCAGTTATACTCATTCATTTATACTTTAAATTTGTATATATAAACCCCATTTCAGGTCTCCTTTTTCGCAATTATTTTGCTACTGTTGTAAAAAAGCTTATGTTACACTCACATTACTTTCTCTAACTATTCTGCAGCAAACTATTCTTAAGAAACTGCATTCGTCTAACTACTGTACGTTAAGCCAGATTTGCACGATCTTTTTTTTAACATATTTTCTTATAGACAGGAAGGAATACACTAAGTTAAAACGATAGTCAAATCTTTTAAAACTTGTTATTTTCTGTGCGACATTACTTGATAATACAAGTAATAAAAACAAATAACAGAACACATAAGGATTGTAAAATTGAAATACTTAATACAATAATAAGGAATTCTTCGGAAATGGTTAATTCCACAAAAGATGCATCCGATAATTTGTGTTATCTCCTACGGTTTACCGGTTGTACAAAAGTCCTCTAGAAAGAAGAAGGCTTCTCAGAAAGTTCAAGATACACATTTTATTTGTGTAGCCTTAACATGCAATTTAATTATATTTTAATTAATTTTTCTTAATGGACGCTCTTAACTGCTGTCTCTCAGCGTCCCATTCTATACTGGGCGTGCAAGATCGCTAGAGGTTCTTTTACGTGCCATAAATATACGACACGGGACCCACGGCTTTACTTCCCTTCCGAAGGAAACTATGCTAAGGATTTTTATGCCCGAAAAAAATCCATCGTCCTCCGCCAGGTTTGAACCGGCGACCTTGAGTAATCATTACACTACAGAGGGCGACTTAAAAACGTTTGAACCAAATTTTGGAATGTGCAACATTTCGAGAAACGTTCCGTGTAAAGGGAAATTTGGGTGGAGGGAATTTTCCCAAAATCTTCGTGGCTGTGTCGTTGAAAGATCCTGAATTTAAATACAAAGTTTGATATTTAACCGTATTTTTGTTTTTAGTGATGTTGGACAAACATACTCACAGATGCGCGCGCACGCAGGAACTATTTTCTATAAATGTTTTTTTTTTTTTCTTTTCTTTCTCTTGATTCAGTGATTCTGAAAACATGTATTTCCGATGAATCTCGGTTTCAAATATGTTGATGGAATGTAATACCTTCTGTATCTACTACGAGTATTTACATTGTACATACGTGGTCTGAAAGTACAAATTAGGTTAATTTTATTTTCAAATATTTTTAGATCATCAAAATCCATTATAAACATAAAAGTATAGCTTTGTACCCAAAGCTACTGATCATCGTCCGTTTTCAAAGAAAAACTGTAAAAGCCAAGAAGATACGTTCTGTTCTGCAAGCTGGCGCGTACTGCAGTACGCAGACACAGTTGGCGCTTGCTACCAAAATGCAAATTTATACGCTGCTGAACAGCGCAGCGGGGACTTGTGTAATTTATAAGGCAGCTACAGTTATACAATGGCGTCGCAACGCAAGAAGAATAAACACAATCTGTGATGAAGACAACGCTGTCGGAAATGTTGCAGTTGCAGTATCCCACACAT
Organism: Hymenopus coronatus; assembly: GCA_030762935.1. Taxonomy (NCBI): domain Eukaryota; kingdom Metazoa; phylum Arthropoda; class Insecta; order Mantodea; family Hymenopodidae; genus Hymenopus; species Hymenopus coronatus. The sequence goes on from CM060890.1 coordinate 107,978,240, forward strand.
CTGAATGAAAATCGTGCTTTACTAGCAGAATGTATCCTGTTGGATGAACATAATGACCCGAAGATGAAAATGTGTATTAAATGACCCTGGAAGTGAAATTTCCAATTTCTATATTTCTGTATAGATGTATCTGAAAATTTTACTGTGATTGCATTGCAGTTATGTTAACATGAGCGAATACCAAAATGCAATCAAATTGAATCAGTACTTTCTAAGACAAATATTTTATTACGTACAAATGTTGCACAGTCAGAATGTTCCACGTGCCTCAAAAGTTTATAAAATTGTAGCTTTGAGCCACTCATGATGTCTTTAAGTGGTGATATTTCAAATAATTTAATTGCTGAATTATTATAGTTTTTTTTAAAGAAAAGCTCAAATTTTACTCTAAAATGGTTCATTTATCATAAAAATGTATTTTTCGGAAAATTACTATTGGTATTGGGATAGTTTTGTCCCCTGTAATACGTTAATATACACTTCTGCATATTCTGGAAACATTTAGCTGTATTTGAACAAAAACTGAGACCCGTAAAACATTTCAAAAGCGGAGTATGTATTTTTGAAAAAAAAAAAACAGTTCTATGAATTAAAACACACACATACACACACAGGTGTGCTATACGATCTTTAAATGTATGCAAGCTCAATTCAAGGGGGGACAGCTAAATGTTGATTTTTTTTTATGGATGTCCAAAGTTTCCAACAACTATCTCCTATTAAAAAAATGTAATCTTCGATGTTTTGACTGATTGCAGTCAAAATTTCTTTCCCAATGTCCTTAAGCTAAATGTCGATACATACTAGCAATTTATTGATCAATAAGCACTCCGTTTTATTGGCCCTTAGTGTCATTGTCCATCTACGTAGGTACAGGCAAACCCGGAATAACTAACACAAAACCTGCAGGGTCGACTAACACCAAATAGTTTGAAAGGAATCGGTAAATGGAGCAACAACCAGGCAAGGGGTAATCTTTGTTTTAACAATATTTACATCAGGATCAGGTATACCTTTTAATATGATGAAAAAAGACTATGCCTTTTCTCGGTGTATTCTTCGAAATGTAAACACTTTTTGTTGATTTATTTAAGCAGGAATTTATTTTTTATCTTATTAATTTGTATTATATATAGTAATAATGCTTGGGGAATTATATATAACAATGATGACCGATTCTTAGACTACAGTAAAATAGTATAAATGACATTTTAGTTTTTATTACATTTTTTCATTTGCAACTATTTCATTAAAATTTGAGTTACTACCGTAAGAGCTACTTTCAGTTGTGCCAAAATTTTGTCGGTCGAACGAATCTGTATTCTGACAGCATAATTTATTTGGGAAAATAAAAAGTATATGTTAGCTGTAAAGAAGACTAACTGTATGTCTTTTACAGCTGATAACTGTTTAAATATACCAAAACCATGTTAACCGCAGCACAAGTATTTCAACACTTTTTTTTATCTCTCTCTCTAACGGACATTAACTGCAACTACAAATCGAGTAAAACAGTTCGATATGCAGAGGATTTACAAAAGGTCAAAATCATTTCATGCAAATCTTACACTCAAATTTTCTGGAAAGGAAATATATTGTGACTACATACTGCGACCATAATCGCCGAAAGTGTGTATAGGCTTGCATCGTAAGTCATAGGTAATTGTTGGCATCGATTGTTACACGTGCGTTAGTGGCGTGACAAGTTCTTTTGACGTCGATGTTGTGATTGTTACACCTGAGTGTGCTTGTGACACGTGCTACTCTGCTAGAAACCGCCATCCAGTCAGCTGAACGAGAGGGTAACGAAGCCCTGTCCAGTGTTCAGCGAATGCATCGGTGCAACAGTTGAGGGAGTTTCGACGGGAAAATCGTAGCCAGCAATAATCGTCGCTGCAGCGAAATCGAAAAGAAATTATACTGCAGAATTGTTACAACAGCATTTAAGAAACAGAATCATTTGTCCGCAGTTTCTGAGTGTAACCCAGTTTATGGAAGAAATAAAGAGTTGTAAATTCCTTTTTAATTTGGAAGGATTGCACAGGAAAAATGATACGGCTACACCTCTTGTGCCTTCCACATTTCTTCTGCACGGCAAAGGTTTTAATTGCATGTAAATGTTTACTGTATTTTGATTTTCTCTTTGTTGATGTAGCTCATTTAAGTGTACTTTATTTAGTCCCTTTCAATAGCAGAGAAGTCCGATTACAGAAACTCTCTGTCAACAAGGCCAAAACGATGTACAGACTTGAATCTGCCACAACGCCTTTCCAAATGGAACTCGACACGACATTGGTAATAGGTTATGTACCAAAATGGAAGCAGCAGACGGAAGGCATTCAATTACGTGTGAAGTATTGGCGCATGGGGCTATGCGACATAATGACGTGTTTTTTAAGCACAAGGCCTTCCTCATCTGTATCGAGGTTTGTCTGTGACTTAAGTGACATGTATTACTTTGGAGGAGTGCATCAATACCTGTTGTTAAGCATGATGTATATAGCTTAGATTAACCAAATGAGCTTCTCGTAGCTTATTGTGATGCTAGTTCTTAGTAAAATCCATTTTAGAGACGCTTTGCTCCATTTCTTACATGGAGAACACAACTTAACATATTGCATTTAAAATTTAATGCACCCATGGCCCTCTATCTCTGTCGGAATCTTTATTCCCTGTCTGTACTTCCCAGCAAAAGGAGCGTTAAGCAAGTCCATGCAGCAAGGAAGCTTATGAGAAACGCCCATATATTGGCAAATTGTTTAACGACTTTATCAGGAAATGCTATAAGAAAAGGTGAAAAATAAGGTTGGAATTAAACTACCTTCAACAAATTAAAAACATATTATATTAAATATATAAATATAATATAATTAATAACAAAACATTATAAATAAAAATAATTTATTAGAAAATTTAAGTATTTTGTTATCGGCAGTCCACAGGAAAAAAATAGATACTAATGTATAACTGTAAATACATGGTTTGAAGACCATTGCATAAAACAAATGAAGATGTGAGGAAAATCCCCTCAACCCTACTACTTTTACATGAATGGTTTTATGGAGTATTCGATTTACTCAAAAATGACTAATGATTTCTGATTTTATGTACTTAAGATATTTACGTGGTTACTATTTAAATTTTTATCTGGTATTTTAATAGACCTGACTCCCTCTTCTTTCTGAATGATTTGAGTAATCTTATGACGCAAAAATTGTAGGTCACGCTAAAACACACAGTTTATGTCAATTACATTTTCTGTTAAGTTATTTCCCAGATATTCCTTGTTATCAATTGAAATTTCCCGATAGGTATACCTTAGTATAAGTCATCATACATTTTCTTATCTGTCTTTTGTTTCTCATCCTGGGCAACACATAGCGACTAGGTCTTAACATATTTGACCATCGCTTTAGTCTACTGTGTTTCCTTATTCCCCTTGAACCTATGTTATAACAAAATATGGATAAAATCATTTTTGCTCATGTTTATTTTAATAAGCATGATATAGATAGAAGAATAAGCTTTTATAAGAATAGTTTACTATAGAATATATTGAGAAAGTCATGTGAATGTAACACATCAGATTTTGTTTAGAAACTGTTGGAGTGTGAAATAGTTATCTGTATATGCAGTTACGGACCGTGCTTCGTGACGTGGAGTGGAACGCGTTCTGTGGTTTTCTGACACGGAATGTGCATAGGTTCGTGCTCACCTGTGGGGATGGGGGTTGCGGATTATTCGCCCATGTACAGGACAGCTCAGCAAGACCAGAAATTTGAGAAGCTGCGACAAATTGGTTTAGTAAACTAACATTTCAGATGGGAAAGTATGATGAAATCTTCCTCTATTGTCGGGATGAACGTTCACCTCTGCCCTCGTGGGCGTGAGGTCGTCACACCGCAGATTATTGGTTATATGTAGTGAAGGATAGTTGTCTGAATTTTAATCAGCATTGATTATATTGAAAAGGCAAATTAAAAAAGAAGTTTGCTGCTACCAAGCCCTGAGCTAGCCCTTTCGTTTTCTTTTCCTTTTTTTTAAATTATGGTTACATTTTTGTTTAGGATTTAATGAGTTATCTGTAACAGTCTAAATATTTTCAATGAAATTTAATATCTACACACAGATAATAATAACAATAATAACAACAAAATCTGATGTGTTCCATGCACATCTTACAAAAGATTCTTCTTCTTTCTACACCATGTTAATCGAGATAAGCATTAGCAGAAGCTAAGCAGATAAGCATTACTTAGTTCCTTATAAGTAGAAGGAAACTAAAGGGATGCACGGTGCTAACGCGACACGCAAATGTTTTGAAAGCTGTCCCTATGCAATTCTCATTGAAATACACTTTTTTGCATGATCAGGATTAAAACAGAGACGCTTCTGTCTGCGAAAAGTAAGTATAAGTATTTTAAAACTGAAACCAATTAGAAGGAATATCTCAGAAACAATTATCCTCACAACAAAAATGTAAAGGACATAAATTGCGTGTTTTGTCGAGATCTACAATTTTTGTGTAGAAAGTTTTTTTCCAACTCTTACGGTTTACCAGTTATGCAAAAAACATTTAGAATGAAGAGGAACTCATAGGCTACTCTAAAAAAATTCAAGATATACATTTTATTTGTCATGTAAATGATTTTAATATACGGTATTTTTATCAAAATGGTTAGAGCCATTGTTGAAAAAGTCAGAATTTTTGAATTTTTTTCTATGTAAAGGATAGTTTGCGGTGGTTGCTTTTCTTAAAAACCTTCATGTCGCATCTTTGGGAGAATGGTATCGAATTTTTGGGTGGAATACAATACCTTCTCTATTTACTATGTACATTGTATATACGTCATAGAGAAAGTAAAAAATATTGTAACTATTATTTTAAATGGAAAAGCAATGATGTTGTGTCCATTAGGCAAATTAGGGATCCCTATTTTCAGTAATAATAATTACGAGAATAGGCTATACCAATACGTATTGGGAACTACATCGACTGTCCTCGAGACTTTACCCCTTCACGTCTCGACTTCCGAATATTCCTATTATACCACGTCGGTCAGTCATGCTACTCCCGCCTCAGAAGACTGGGTGTTATTGCGAACAGAACCAGTTTTATCTCGAGCCTATTTTATACCGTAACAATAGGCTAGAATGTAAACAGCCCACAGATTAGGAGTAAATTGTTACATATTTATAAATGTAATAGAAAGCCTTTCTTTTTTACATTTTCTACACGTATTATGTACAAAGTATATAGAAAAGGTATTTCCACCCAAAAATTCAATACCGAGATTTCACCGGAAATACATGTTTTGGGGCCTTCTGAATAAAAAAAAATGTTCATGTCCATGGTGTCTGTCTGTGTGTCTGGGCAGCATAGCTCAAAAACGAAAAGTCCGTTAAATAAAGAAAACTTTATGTCTAAGTTCAGTTTCTTCCAAGGATGAGACACCAGGTTTCTCAAGAAAATCGCCCACCCCAACTACCCTTTACATAGAAAAAACTTAGAACATTTTTGTTTTCTCAAAAATGGCTTTAACAATTTTGATTAAAATTTAAATAAAGATTTTATTTAAAATACTTAAATGACACATAAAATGTATATCCTGAATTTTCTGCAAATAGCCTCTGAAGACCTCTTTATTCTGGATACATTTTTGTGAAATGTGTGTAACTAGTAAACCGTAGGACAGTCAGAAACCCACTATAAAAAATACAGATCTCCTTAAAACACGCAATTTATGTCATACACAGTTTTTCGAGATATTCCTCGCTATTGGTGTAGTTTTAAACTACTTATACTTTTGTTACTCGGGAACTTGTGAACTCCTGGCCACGCAAACCAACGGATGTCAATCCCATAGCCACGGCATTCCAAAACAATTGACTGTCGGTTCAGCCTAGTATATTCCCTTTGTTCCCGTCTACTTGTAAGGAACTAAGTAATAAGGCAATTTTTGCTAATGTTTATCTGGATTAGCATGAAATAGAAGAATAAGCTTATTATCAATAATGTATTACAACGATGTAGAGAATGTCATGTGAATGGAGAACCATTTTTTTTTCTTTTCTTTCATTTTCTGTTTTCCCTGAGTTTTCTATTTGTTTACATATTCACAAGCACTTAAACACCCATGTCCAAGGCATCGAACCAGCGATCCATCTTTCTTTACGTGTATAAATAGACCAGCTAACCCATAGAAAACGCCCCCGCAAATTGATATGACAAATTCTATGCCTCAAAGGCTTCACTTCCATAGCTAGTCACCGTATTTTGTGGACAACATTTCAAAGGCAAAGTTAGAAAGCCTGCAGTACAGGTATTCGCACATACTGTTTTGATGCCAAATATTCTGATTCACAAAACTCACTTTCCATCACGATTAACACGAGAGGATTTTACCAATTCACTTCATCCAGTAAATTGGATTTCTCCTTTCTAATGTCTAGCTTTAATGTTCGCAATCAATGTTTTATCTGAATTTGTCAATTCCAACAGAAGTTCTCGGGATGCATAAAGCCAGCATTTCGCACACTGCGCCTATAGAACGAATCGGAAAGCAGCAGTCCATTAAAAAAGGAATCCATTAACTAATTAAATTTCCAAGAATCATGCAAACTTTGTACAACCGCGCTTTTAGAAGAAACTCAATTTCAAAATCACCCGAGTATTCCAGACTTTCAATTCAGGAAAAATGCATAGTTGAAGTTTTCACCACTCGGAAACACACTGGATGAGGGGAGAAACCGATGAAGAAGATAATTTTAATTCGATTTTCTAGAACTTCTGGTGGCAGGGAAATAACTTTGTCTTGTTCTTCCAAACCAATGAAATTTAACAGAACAGATCGAGCAATATATTGATATGACTCATCTGCGCACGCATCACAAAGTGCAGACTCTTTCCATTAAATTAGAAAATACCATCCACACCGTGAAACAGCTGCGTCGTCGTGATAAGAGGTAAAGATATCTTTCAAGAGCCTTGGCAAATAGAGCAGAACACCAATTCAGTTAGAGAACATTTTCTCATCCAATTTTTACTTTCTCTAGCATGTATATACAATGTAAATAGTAGGCCGGGGAGGACCGGTATTCCACCCAAAATTCGATACTGAGATTTCACCAAAAAAACACATGTTTTGAGAACCCTTGAAGTAAAAAAGCATTGTTAGAAAAATACCTCTGTGTGTCTGTGTTGGTATGTGCCTATGTGTATGTGCCTGTGGACAGCACTTCAAAAAAGGAAAAGTTGTTTAAAAACCAAACTTGGAACTTGTATCTTCCAAGGAAGTCACACGATAATTTTCAGGAAAATCCTTTCATCCCAAACTATTCTTATATGGAACATTTTTCGAAATATTCGATTTTCTAATAAGTGGCTCTATGGATTTTTATTAAAATGCCGTATATTATTTACATGGCAAATTAAATGTGTATAATGGATTTCTTGAAAGTTGTGAAGTTCTCTTCATTCTGAATTACTTTTGTATAACTGGTAAACAGTAAAAGATACAAAAAAATGTAGATCTCATTAAAAGACACAATTTATGTCAATTGTTTTTCCGTTAGAGCTACCAATTTCAGAGATATTCCCTGTTATTGGTTTCAATTATAAAATGGTTAAAATGCTTTCCAAACGGGGAGTCCTTATTCGTTTCACATCTCTATTGTTTCATTACTGGCCGTGAAAATCACATAGCGGCAGCTTTTCAATGATTTGACTATCGCTTTAGCCTAGTGTATTCCTTTCCATTTATAAAGAACTAAGTACTAAGACATTTCTGTTAATGTTTATGTTGGTTAGCATTACGTAGACAAAAGAATTATATTCTGTAAGAATAGCTATAGTTCTCACAGACAGGGAAAGTTATATGAATGGAACACACACACACACATATATATATATATATATATATATTTGTTAATGTATTTCAAAAATTTATACTGTGTTACAAAAGTACATTAAAGTAAATAAGCATATACTTTTTCCAAATAATGCTCCACTGCAGATACATGTAGCCGTTTAACGTGATACCTGGAGAAGGAGGGATTAGAGGGCGTAAACCCAGGGCAATCAGATCCATGTGACGCCGTGTGCAAGCATAGACTGGATCCCTGAATTTACAGTTCGAATGTATCCGACGCCATACAAACCCAACCACACACTCCAAACCTCACAGTTCCCTGAAGGGGAACAAGCCCAAACTGTGCAGTCCTACCAACGCAAAGAAGAAACATTTATCTCATCCAGCCGCCAATGCCGGGTACCGATTCACGCTCCTTCAACCCTGAAATAAATGCTGATGAAATCAACCCTGAAATAGATGCTGATGAAATACATGGTGGGAAGAGAAAACGATGGAGATAAAAGTCATTGCAATAGAGGAATCAGCAGCCTCGAGCATTAACCTACCGACCCGGTAAAATCACGAAAAGCTCATGTCGCCGAGAATGAACCTGGAAATTCCCGAATGCAAGCCTTACAGAGGGGCTATCTGGTTCCGAGATGAGGGGTACTGTGGACGATGACAGCTTGAACAAAGGGCCGCATGATCTTTGTAATCAATCTATACATACCACGAGTAATGTTTGAAATTGTGATGTCCAACCAAGGACAAAATTGAGTTTGACATCATTTTGTTTAGGTTGTTACGTGAACTTGCATGCTATAAACTCAAATCGTGTCAAATGGCATTTTGTTCCAATACAAATGAGGCTTCCAATATGGCTGCTGTTTCAAATCGCATTATGGGCTTGTTTGTGATCGGTGTATATCGCAGTTTATTCACTGTGGCACTGTTTCATGTTGCATAGCCTGGGGTTTTAAATGCTTTGTTGGATCTACTGAATAATGGTGATTGTTACTGACACGCACTGATCAGCTCGAGTTATTTAACAATTCTGTCATAAATCATGGCAAATTACTCCTTTTTAGATAAAAGGACCATTTCCAGTTTTGTATGTTACAGTTGCAATAGGCACGCTTAGGTATATAGTTGCAATGTCCAATTAGCTCTTTGTCCAATTAGCTGTTAAATTAACGGTTTATGCACTTTTAAGGTAATCACTTCTAACGTAATCGATCAGACAGTATTACCACAACAATAAAACTTGGAATTATCATTATTCACGATTTTGCCAGTTAGTGATAATTATGCACTTAAAATAAATTCATTTTATATACAGCAGTATGTTTCAGCTTGGGAGCGGCGAGTATCTCGCGAGTTACAGGAGTATACTTGCAATATGTAATCCGGCGCAACTCTGAAGGAAAGGTATCGTGAGGTCCGAATGAAGTGTTGGAAATGAAGTGGCAAGAGGTATTATAGCCCAGAGGTGCTCCCCTCCAGGTTTTCTCAAGAGTTTTTTGGCTGAGTGTGCCCGTACTCACGCTAAGTTGGAACACCCTGATATATAGTATCACAGCTTACTTTTCTCTCTACTACTCATGGTGCTTGAGATAAGCATTACCGGAAATGGTTTTATTACTTAGTTGCTTATAAGTAAAAAGGAAATAAAGGAACACATTAGGCTAAAGCCAAAAGCTATCGCTCTGTGATGACTGTTCTTTAGAAGTAACTTGAACAAATGTTCAATATACTTATTACAATTACTGCAGTAACATGAAAGCGTTTTCTCAAAACTGACTCTCACGATTTTGATTAAAACACCATTATGTTTAAGATAATTTCATGAAAAAAGACATTTCTACCTTAAATTTGTTGGGAATAGCCGTGTAAAAATGTCCTTATTCTGGATGACTTTTGTATAACGTAAAGCGTAACAGACAAAAACTTACTACACAAAAAAGAAAATATCATTAAAATACACAATTTGCCCGCCTGGGTAGTGTAGTGGTAGCGTATCTCGCTTAGGACGAGTTAGCCGGATAAGGTTTTCTTCAGGGTTTCCTTTATAGTGGAAAGACAAATGTCGAATGCCTTTAGGCTCCATGGACCCGAGATTATTTGAGCATCACCTCACCAATGTCATTCATCGTTCGATATAATCACGTTAAAGGACATTAAGCTACAAAAAGAAAAAAAAAAAAAAGAGAGAGAAAGAAAGAATACAATTTATATTGTATTCACTTTTTTGTAGAATTGACCGTATCTGAGATATTCCTTCTTATTGGTTTCAGTTTTAATCTACTTAAAACTTTCTCAATCGGGAAGCCAACTTTCATTTTATCTTTTTTGTTTTACTCCGGGAATACAAAATATGACCCATTTAGCGAGATAAATTTGAAAAATATAACTATCACTAGTATATACAGCTGAAAGTTATCTGAATGGAAAGCGCTGGGCTGCAATCAAACGATCTCCCCTCTTATAGTTTTTATGCATATGTGCCTAAAACTGCACCAGATATTCAAAACAGTATGACTAATAAAACTAAATATTTGATATTTATATGTATATTACAAGGTTCATGAGAAAAAAAAAAAAAAAATTATAGTCTTGAGCACATTAAATACTTTTTACTGTGCCCAACAAGCAAAATATCAGCAATATCATACACAGTATTATTATTCATAACTTCTAGAAACATTCAGTAACATTTTCGGCCCCGCAGCATTAATACTGTTGGAGGGGAACAGATTTTAAAACACGCATTTTTTTTTATTAATAAGTAAAAAATAATCAAAACTGCATCCTAGAAACCTCAATAATGGGCTTAAACATCTGCAAAAATTTAAGTTCCTAACTTTAAAACTTTAGAAGTTGATTTAAAATTCATTCGGCCTCTTAAGATCAGCGCGCAAGATGGGATTGTAATACAGTATGCAGAGTTCGATCCAAGCAACCACCAGCTCTGACCAATGTGCTTTTTTTTTTTTTTTTTTTTTTTTTTTTTTTCGAAGCCGCTATGCGATTGCTGCTATGGTTTCTCATCTACCACCATTTCCCTTTCATTCTGTATCCCTTTCAACTCAGGTCATTGGTGTATGGCAGTGCACTTAGATGGATTCACGGAAATCAGGTGGCTGCCTGGTCGACGGGTTGCTTGGACGCTCCCTTGGCTGTCCAACAGTGGGGTTAGGAATCTCCACACGTCTCTGATCTACCTGCGGTCTGTGGTCTCCTATGCTTCCTTTAACTTATCCCATTCTCCTGGAGGGGGGGGGGTGTCAGCCACTATAGATCCGCATTGGTAGCAATGCACGAGTGTTATATAGTGTTTAAAGCCCGATTTAACAACACATGGCACCGCAGACGAGTATGCTGATGATATATGGAATGAGGATGAAGCATCGTTGGAATGCGATGACAGGGAAATCCGAATAACCCGGAGAAAAGCGGCACTTGAGTTTCTTTGTCTACCACAAATCCCACATGCGGTCGAGCGCGAAGTGTCCTCTTTGCTTGTCTGCTCTTTAACCTTCTACCTTAAGGTTAAACAGCTCTGGGATAAAGGTGAATAAGAAGAAAACGCCCCAAAATATAATTTGAAGCAGCTATAGAACTGCTCATAGAGTCGCGAAGGGAAGGGGAGGCTGAAAATAACAGTGAGCGAGAAAGAGGACCGGATTGGAGGCCATAGAGAGAGAGAGAGAGAGAGAGAGAGAGAGAGAGAGAGAGAGAGGCAATTCCAACGGAACACAAACTTTAACGATAATGAAAACGATGCAACAGCAGATGCATAACCCAGCACAACACGGTTGCGTTCAACCACCCTGCGAAACAACCCTTCAGCCAGTCTGCCTCGGGAGATGCAGGATAATAAACCGCCTCAGCTTTGACATGAACCGCAGTTCCAACTCTCAAAAGTACGATCATATTCAGATCTGATGAACAGTAAACCCCTCCCAAATGCTGCATGTTGTATTCTCTAGCAAGTATCGTCGGTGAACCGCCAACCACTCCTTCCGTAAGCAAAATCCTAGAAAACTACAGAGCAGATCAGGAGTTTCTCCGAGAATTAACCATTATGAATTAATTAGAGTGCAGAAAGCATTTAGTTTTCACACTTCCATACACGACCTGACAGAAAGCATTCAATCTTAGTTTGGATACAAAAATTCGTTATAGGTCCGCCCACTTAAGCTTATGCCTTCCGACCCGAGGTATCAGAAAAAATAAGCACATATTTATTGTGCATGTCACGTCTACTTGGAGGTACTAATCAACTGGGAAACACACTTCTCTTAACGAGCAAATGAAGCAAATATATGCGTAAGCTTTCAGGGCCAGTGTCCATAGTTTTAAACTTCGAAATTTCCGGGCTGCTTTGCTGTAGCCTGTGTGTTAAAAGTTTTTATTGTTTAAAATTATTTACCTGACGTTTTATAGCTCTCGACTGAAATAGCGACGTGAGCACATCACCTCAGAAGGTGCTCCTCACAGATAGGGACGAAACGTCAGGAAGACATATTTTAAGCAACAAAACTATTTTAATCTATGGACCACGGCAAAACAGCCCGGAAATTTTGAAGTTTAACATGAAGCAATGATGTTCATGCACTCTTAATTACAAATGCAAATATCTGCACTTATATCTCTAACGGTTTGTTTTTTACTGATTAGTTACTGCTACATCAATTGTCTGATTTAACGAAGGTTGACGAACACGGCCTTGAGAGGAAATAAACGTCAATAAACGCTTAAATATTCTATGCTTTAGATAGCAATGTTTGAGCGACTGATGTAAAGGAAGTACAACTGTCTGTTGGACTATGCCAGCCACAAATCCGTTAGTTACGTGAGAGAGCGACGTTCGAACCCAGGGGACTAGTGATTTACGCTGCACACTATTTGCTCTCTTGTCTGATGTAATATATGCAGCAGTAGTAGGAGTCCAGTTGGTAATGTATGTAGGGCTGGAGTATAAGCGGCTTATTGGCAGTCCGTTTTGAAGCACACCTACGATAGGTGCCTATGTGTTTGCATACTTAACCTGTCTCTCCAGTTCCTGTCCATTTCCCAAAAGCAAAGGTTTTCATTGTAAAACCCGTCAGCGTTAGAACAAAGCGTTTTTACATTTCTGTTATCAGCAGCAGAGCGGATTATGTTCAATAGATTCTCGGATATTGACTTGGCTTCAGGATGCTCCAGAAAAAACAAGGGAAATGAAAACATGAAATGAGATGCATTCAGCATTTAACAACGAACAAAGGATGTGATTGGATTTCACGTATAAAACTTTAGTCCTATCACAGTAGGCATGTCAGAATACAGTCACAGTATTCGCAATCACATCCTCTGGGGCAGATTTCCTGTACGGTTTTCCTATTGGCCACTAGAAAAGGGAAAGAACTTCTTTGTATAACGAGTGACGTAAATGAAGCAGCAAAATAAAAAGGCTGAAAGTACATATGTATTAATAGAGTTAAAAAAACGTTAGCGAACATGGGCCCGGACACAGCTCTTCAGTAAGATACCTACTTACGTATGCATGTTTGTAAACACACTTTGATCCCACGATTTGTACACACAGGTGCATCCTCTTAGGATAGGATAGGATAGGATGTTCAAGAGGGAGTCCCGAGGGACTGGAGCTCAGTACCGCATGTAAGCCATTTCAGAAGAATAGAACAGTCAAACGGAGGGTGCCCCTAGGCACTGGATTCAGTACCGCATGAAAGCCATTTCAGAAGAATAGGGTAGTTAAACGAGGGTGAACCTAGGCACTGGAATTCAGTACCGCATGTAAACCATCACAGAAGCATAGAATATTCAAACGGAGGGAGACCCTAGGCACTGGAATTCGGTAGCGCATGTAAACTATTTCACTAGAATAGAATAATAGACGGAGGGAGTCCCTAATCGCTGGAGTTCAGTGCCAAATGTAAGCCATTTCAGAAAGATAAAATAGACAGGCGGAGGGCGTCTCTAGGCACTATAGCTTAGTACTGCCATTTTCAAAACGAAGACTAGTCAGACAGAGAGAGTCCTCCAGCACCACATGTAAGCCATTTCAGAAGGTTAAAATGATCAGACGCAGAGATTCCCCATAGCCCTTGGAAGTCATTTCAGAAGGATAACATTATCGCACGGAGAGAATCCCTAAGCATCGGAGTTCCTTGGCATTGGAATTCAGTACCGCATGCAGGCCATTTCAGAAGGACAGAATGGCCAGACGGAGAGGGTCCTTAGGCACTGGAACTCAGTGACGCATTTGGTCATTTCAGATGATCTGTGGTGCCTTATGCGTTTCTTGGAAACAGCGGATGAAGGAGAGACCAAATACGACAAGTACTGGATATGACGCGCACTAGCAAGGGAGGGGCCCTAACGATTCAGGAATGTCACCAATCCTAATGCCAGCACGAACCTGCTACGCCATAAAGTCCTGAGAATGACACCAACCAGGAAGGGGCACCAGCTAGCCAGCTTCCAATTCAGCCAGCGCAAAATGCAGTCCTGCCACCGTAGTACCCAAATCTACAACTCAGGCATATGAAGGCGAACCGGATGTAGAGGTTCAGGGAATTCATGATAGAACAGGCATTCGCCCACCGACTTGGGATACACGAAACAAATTCCAAGGTGACCGGTGTAACGGGGTTCACACCCTTGAAACCCCAAATGCGAGGCTCACAAGTTACCGAGGATCCATCTCGCTTGGTGAACTTCCGCTTAGCTGGTGTCAAGTCGTAACATTTTTGCTACAATACAGTGTAACCGAACATTCCCCAAACAGGTGCGGTGTCTGCTTAACTTTCATACGTATGCACTGTGTCCATTCTGAGCAATAGGTATATATACTCCGATAACATTCCACATCTGGGTAATGTTTCGTAAATAAAGAGTAAGTCTGCCAGCGGAGGAGATAAACGTCTATTTCCAAGCAACTTAAATAGCATCCGCTCCAAGAAATGCATTCCTAACAAACTCCACAACTCTTCATATTTTGAATGCCCTTGTTTTCTGACACGGTTTATTTCTTCTGTATCATGTATCTATAACCAGTTTGGTTCCTGCTATCGAAATCGATTCACGCAGTATTGGTATTCTTTGAATATGTCCTCAAATGCAAGATGCTATTAATAAAATCAATCCCAATGGACTACGGCCGTGAAAATCTGCAGATATATCTAAGCAAACTTTGTGAAGCTTAAGTATTAGGAACTCAAGAAATAACTTTCATAATAACCATAAATTATATATCCACTCAGTCAATTACTACATTTATTTCCAGAAAAAGTTTCAACCACCCCCAAATTCATTACTTAAGAATCATATTTGTTTTATTATCAAATATTATTTAATATACTTATTACACCCGATATTAAATGGATAAAACAATATCACATGTTTTAATAGTATTTTATATTAAATTAAGAACTACACAACTTATCGAAACTAAAGAAGCAAGTATGTTATACTTTTCTCTTGTATGAACTTATCAAGAATATTAAAACTGACAAAATAAAAATTAACGAAGACTATTTACGCCTAATTTACGACATCCTAATATTTTTATCTCTTCTCCCTAGTTATTCCTCATTAATAAGCATCATCGGATTCTAAATTCCGCCTTTCAACTTTCGCGTATAGAGATCCTATCTTAAGTGCATGCAAATATATTCCAAGCTAACACACGCCGATATGAAACATTTCAAGTAAGAAAATAAGCCGGAGAATTCCGAAACCCTAAGCAGATCAATACAGTGCGCATTCAACAGCACCTTACATTGTAATACTTGCGTTGCTTCCATTAATACTTACCTAAAGAAACTAGTGTGTAAAGGATGTAAAGATGATATGTATCTTACACAATATCATGCATTTTCATAATTACTCTAAAAGCTATTGATACAAAAGCTTGATTCTGCCTGTTAATCCCGAAAATGGTCACTAACCATAAATTGTTTCAATTAGATAATGCTGCACAGTATACATTTTGTTGTGTTTACAAAGAGGATTAAAGCAACATTGGATTGTTTAAAAGCAGACAGTATTCCTACGTTGTAATTGTATTACATTAGAGTTCATGAGAAAACACTGAAAGTGTGATGCTTAAATCAAGCGTAAAAGATAAAGTATATGGAAAGTGCCGTAACATTTTTACCTCGGATAAAGTAAAGGCAGAGGCACTGTGGCCAACTAGTTAGACCGCTCGCATTTCTCTTTGGCGGATCGAGTTCAATCCCAAGTGCCCGCATGTGGGATTTGTGGTGGACGAAGTGGCGTCTGGGCGGATTTTCTCCGAGTCTTCCAGTTCCCCCGCCACTCATTCTACCCATTGCTCCATCATCACCTTTCCTATCATCCATTTCGCCTACATTTCACAACAACCAATTCCTCTAAGAGCTGATCACTCTTTCCAGGTTCTTCGTTTTATATTTCGTGTCGTTGGTTACCCGAAAGGCTTCTGACCCCTAGTCATTCACTTCTATGCTCTAGGGGGAGTGTCAGTCCTAAATACGGGGAAGATAAGGCGACTACGAATAAAACAACGATAAAACAAAGTAAAGGGAAGTTTTTGTCCATCTCTTATGGTTTGCAGTTATATAAATTTATATTTGAATGAGGATTTCTTAAAACATTGTTTTAAATGTATTTATGTTAGGTCGCTATAACTGCAGGCCATATCGCGACAATACAATATTTATAACAATTCAACTCATAATATTACAATAAAATTATTCACATACATTAAATAAA
Source organism: Hymenopus coronatus (assembly GCA_030762935.1). Taxonomy (NCBI): domain Eukaryota; kingdom Metazoa; phylum Arthropoda; class Insecta; order Mantodea; family Hymenopodidae; genus Hymenopus; species Hymenopus coronatus. The sequence continues at coordinate 107,994,856 of CM060890.1, forward strand.
GGTCAGTGAATTATAAATTAACGTAGGAAAGCAGGTTTTTACATAGATTTAAGTAATAGATTGTGAATAAGTAAGTTGCTGTTGAAATTAAAATTTTACACACATTTAAAATATTGTAAATAAGTACATTACAGTTTAAAATCAAGTTGTATGCTTCTGAGAAAGAAGAGAACTGGTTTAAATTTTTGTGAAGTATTCAATGCTGTGGATATTTCTGTGATGCTTGAAAGCTTTTGTTCATTTGTACATCTTCGGCATTCTGTGAAAATGCATTTATGGTGAGTTGCAGATTTCACTTTGAGGTGAGTTGTCTTTGGTGAAGATGTATGAGTGGGTTAGTCACTTGTGATAGTCACTTTTCTTTCCTCTTCAGTGAACGTACGGGGCAAGGATTGGTGATACCATCTTCCCTAACTTTACTGGTAGATTTTGACTACATTTTGACTTTGTTCTAAGCTGCCTGTAAAAAATGTATGATGTCACGATAAGGTACTGAATGTCCCGTAACCTGTGTTAGTAGAGTTGCTTCTTTGGTTGCTTTGTCTGCTTCTTCATTGCCTTTGATGCCTCAATGAGACAGAATCCACAAAAAAATGATGTCATTTTTGTGTGAAAGATCTTGGGAGATAAAGATTTTGAATGTCTTGGAATAATTCTGGATCAATTGAATGGTTTACTAAGGCTTTGGAGGGTGCTTGGTGAATTGGTGAGTACACGAAAGTCACACTGTATCTAGATTGGTTAATGTATATCAAAGCTTGCTTAAGGGCATAAAGCTCGCAGGAAAATATGGAATATGAATCAGGAAGCTGTAATTTAGTTATGTTTTCTGGAGCTATCACTACACACGCACTTCCATTTTCTGTTTTGGATTCATAAGTGTAGATGAATTTAAGGTTACAAAGAATATTTTGTACTGCTTGGAAAACTAATCTGTATAATGATATATTTGTTTGAGATTTTAATAGTTTGTAACGTCCAAGTTAAGTTGGGGAAGAGAGACACTCCATGGAGGTAATTTCTGAAATATCCGTGACATTGTGACAGGGGTTCCTAGATCAAGTTTTTCAGTGTATGTTATTATTTTAAGCTGAAATGGTTTTGACTGTCTTGATTGCTGTGAGTTTTCCTTTGTGCCTATCTGAGAATATATATCGATAAATTTCTGAATTACGTCTTGCTGAAATCTTGATTGCAGTACCTTTCTGCGGTAGTCCAATGACGTTTTATTGGTTTCTATCAATTGGCTGTCCTTATTCTAAATGCTCTTAAGCATATTTTTAAGAGCAATTGTTTGAATTGTATTTAGTGGTTTAAAACTGTTGGTTTAGATGAGCGATATATCTGGGCGCTATAGTCCAATTTTGTTCTAATAGGAGTTTTATACGAGGTTCGTAAGAGAACATTAAAGTCAGCACCCTAAATTTTTGTGCCAGAACTTTTAAAACATTAGTCTTCTTATGCATTCGTTTCTTAATTCAACTGTGTGATATTTCCAGCTTAACGTTGAGTCAAATTTTAATCCCGGGATTTTGACAGTTTTGGCAAATTGAACTATCTTGTTGTCTATAGTTATCGTGGGGCTTGAAACATAAGATCGGGAGAAGCATATGCATTTTGACTTGTGGTGAGACATTAAGACAAGCGTGAACTATACAGGTGTGACGTTTTCTTAGCGTCTCTTGAAGAAATATTGATGTAGTTTCACTTTGCAGAAGATAGTCAAAACGTTATTCCATGGTAATTTTTAAAATTAAAACATACGACAATTTTTTCATATAAAGAATTTGGGGAAAGGTGAAATTATTTGCAAATCCGTTTGCTTATAGAAAAGAGGCACAGTCAGTTTCAGAGTTTGGCACAGTCACACACGTAAATATGAGGCTTCAAAACAGATTTAAGTAAAATTTCGGTAAGGAATCTTTCGAGTCAACTGGAATATTTTCCCTACTTTAGAGAATGTTGAAATGTTGAATAATTCATAAAAACAAGGTAAAACTATTTGAGTATAATTATTAGGTAGCTATGTTTGATACTTATGCGTAATCTTATTATCATTTAATTTGCGGAATAGTCGAGCTCAATTCACGATGATTTTCCTCGGCTATAAAATATCATGACAATTTTTCACATAGTTTTTTCCTATGAGATCAATGGAAGACTTTTAAAATTTTTTCGAGCAGAAAGAGAGTCGCAGTAACAGTTTTATGGTACTTTGTTATAAAAGAATAACAATGATCTCATATTAAACAATATCTTCTTTATTAAACAATATGCATATGACCGGCTTCAGCATCAATAATAGTTCGTAAAGGAAAAGCAGGAGTAAAACACAGAGTATATTTCATAGATTATTGACTTCCCAGCCGAAATTGTTTTTGCTCACGCTATATTTATAATTAAAATTGATGTAAAGCAATGTATATAGTGCAATTTTGAAGGATAATTTTAAAGATTATAACGTACGCTAACGACAGATTTTATGATATCGGAGCAGTTTCTTTACTGATTTGCCGTCCATGACCCACATAATTTCCGGAACTTCATTGAATAACACTTGAAGCAAGAGCAATCAACATTTTAATGATGCACCTTAACGACGTGCGCGCGATTCCCAACTGGGGAGTGAGCGACATTTGGAGAGAATTTTTTCTCAATCTATAAAAAAATCTGGAGAAGAAAAAGTGTGCCTCCCAAGTTGATGTTACAATGTTCGCACAGAAAAATGATCGTATAGCTTGGGGATAAGCTTTAAAAATCCTCCTCGACTGAACGAAAGCAATATGTAGAGCACCTTAAGCATGGCCAGCTTTTATATTGTATCTCAGACAAGAACAATCCTGTTGTAAACAAGAAGATAGAGCAGACTCAACACGCCACATGTTTCATGCTACACGTGTGCAGCATTAGCTTTAGCGCTTCACAAACATGCAGTAAGACATTGCGAGCAACTTATTAAACCCATCTGTTACATAATTAATATTATGCAATTCAACATTTGATAATTACAATAGTCTAGTCCAAGAAAATGCTTAAAAACCATGTAAAATATGTACGTTATCATTACTGAAAAGTATTTACATGTCACATTTACTTTTCATGTCAAATTCCTGTATAATTTACACAGGATGTTTTATTAACCATTTATAAATCCGCTCTTTAAAGAATTGAACATTTAATGTAATCACTTTTGAGGGAAGTGAATTGAAAAACGTTATGTCTTCTACTTTGTAATACTTTGAGGTCTTCTGCAGTCTGTGATACACCATATCAACTTTATTCCTACTACGGGTATTATGTTTATGTATATCTTCCCGTAAATCATAAGTATGTAAATTCTCTTTTATATGGACCAACACATAAATATAGAAGTCAACAGAAGTAGGGATTTATAATTCTGTAAATACTGACTTAGAACGTTCTTTCTCTGACAATGTCATAATTCTTATTGCCTTTTCCTGAATCTTTAATGCCTATGCTATTCTTGGATTACTGTCCCATAATACTATTCTATATGTAAATATAGATTGAAAGAATGAAAAATAGCCCATTCGAAGAAGATCTTTGGGCACTGCTTTATAAGCTAGTTAATAGAAATACCATGCGTGAGGTCTTATTGCATACAAAATCAATATGTGGATTTCAGTCAAAATACCAAGAAGTTTCACGCTATTACAGGCAGCATTTAGTTTTTGAAGTTGTAAATTATGTTTTGCGATTTGCTGGCATTCATAAGGAAGCCATTACTTCTAAACCAAATTTGAGCTTACTGCATGGTTTCATTCACAAACTGATAGCAAGTTCAAGTCCTTAATTGATATTAAGGAACGATGTATCATCAGCATTAACAACTGTGTGACAACTGTGTAGCAGCATAATGGTTATCTTTTAGAGTTTCTTTTTTATGAATCGCGAAACACGAATACACGATCATTTGGCTCTTGCCACTTCAAAATATCAGAAGGACACTGAATCCGCATTTATTTCGAGACTATCTTTCTTCCGAGAATGGCCAAATGATACAGGAATGATATACGGGTAACTGTTTCTTTAATACAAAGCTAGGCTGGTATTATTTAACAAAAATAATTTAATAGTAAATGAGTGCGTCTTTCCATTTAATCTATATTTCTATGCGTATACATATGTCCTTCCTTTCAGAATTCTCGAGCCTCGAGCACATCTGTAGCATATCTGCAGGATACAGAGAAATACAAACATTTACATAATTTTATTTTCCCGAAACCAATTCATGGAGAGCAATGGTTAGAAAACTATTTACGGTGCTGTAATTCTTAAATTATTAAGAGGCGGTTATTCTACTGTGACACGGAGGTCTTCTGCAGTGGTTCTCACGTTGGAGACCTTGGAATGAGTAGAAACAAAGGAAGTGCGACGTGCTGGTAAAAAGAGACTTTGGAACGTGAGAGATCTCAATTCTTCTAGAAGCGTCCAGTAGCTTCGACAAGTTTCCAGAAATTTCTTTCGTGTCATTTTCTAGGTATAAAAGGAGGAAGAATTCTAGGCCCGTGTATGTAGCGTAATATGTCGTGAATTTTACTAAGTCGAGAGTGACTGGAGTGTTAGCGCGCAGTGGTGCGTGAGCCATGGACGATATGCCTCCGTCAACTGTCTACGCGTTGAAACGTGAATTATTTGCAGCAGTGAATTTAAGACTTTGTCAGTAACTAGTTTTGAAGTTTATTTACATTTGTTACAGTACGATAGGAAATAAAAGAAAACATCCATGAATTTCGATCGGCCAATTAACGGCCTAAGAGCGTCCCATCTCTCTCTCTCTCTCTCTCTCTCTCTCTCTCTCTCTCTCTCTCTTCCCTCCTATATGTTAACAATAATCTGTCGTAGATTTACGGCAGCTACAAGAATCTGAAGCCTGATAAAAGAGGACTCTGAGAAAAATTAAGCAATTTTTGCACGCTGAGAACACATAAAACTCAGTTTAATTTGGGAGAACCCGGAAAAAACTCACCCAAACTCAACTCAATCCACCCAAATCCCATAAGCAGTTGCCCGAGCCGCCTTGGTGAGAGGCGGGCGGTATAACTACTCGGCCACTCTTTATATGTAGGCTTAAATAACCTACGAACAGAAATAAATACACGTGGAATATATTCTAGTATACAGATGTTTCTTCATACAAATATTATCCTAAATTTAATGCCCAATCAGAAGTTAGAGTTTTAGGACAGAATAAACGCACCACTACATCCTAAATTTCCAGTGATACTCCAATAATAGAAGAATAAGCTTGACTGTCCAATCTGGTAATCATCAGGGCGCAGCACACATAGTATATTTTAAATTACACGACTAGACTAGAATTGATCCTATAACATCAAGGATAAATATTTATTATGAGCTTCACCCTGCATCAATCCACGTCTTTTGGAATGAAATATTGCGGTACCTGAGGCGCACACAACGGTCCACAACGGAGGCATGTTTTGAAATGTGGCTTGCAGCAGTCGCAGTTTTTGCGACTGTGGCGCTACGTGGAGGGCCTCGTGAAGGATTTCCACCCCATTAAAAAGAAATCTCTCGTGGGAGAGAAGAACTGTCGGAGAAAGGCGAGGAAATTGGTGAGTTTCATATTTTGTCTGGCGCAGTTCCAGCAGTGTGACATCTTTTATTACAAAGTGATACACTGTGTTTTATTGCACTATGGCATGTCGAGAATTATAACCATATCCTCATCTCTCCAGTCATTAATGTGGTACATTCCATCTAGGTTACAACTGTGCTTTAGTTTACCGAAATGCTAACGGAAACATGAATTATGCAGACAATATAGAATCTTAAGTCAGTCAGCGCTGATGTCTACTAATGGAAATACAATATTTCTCTCCATCCATTAGAATGACTGAGGTTCATGTAAAACTTCAGTGCTGTCCTTGTAGTCCAGTGATCAGAGTTGACACTTTTAAGAACCAATTACTATGTGTTACTTTCAAATTAGGATCTCTCTGGATAGCAGTAAAACGAATATTGGTCTCCCATTTGAAAAGAATTGTAATTATTGGAAAATGTAAACAATAAAAATAAACTTGATTATAAACGGTAGACGGGCTTGTAGACCCGTGGTCCAAATGATTTAATAAGCGACATCTTGTTGGACTCCGGAGCTGGCTAATAGCTTTGTTCCCTGAAGATGTCGGACGCAGATTTCGGCGAAACATCGGTAATTAAATCATTCGGACTACGGCCTATAAACCCGGCTACGATTTATAATCTAGTTTACTTCGCCGACCGTGAAAGCCTAAGTATGCATGTATGTATGTATGTATGTATATATATATATATATATATATATATATATATATATATATATAATATCATTAAACGTTTCAGAAGTGTTCAACTGAGAAAATAAAGATGGCTTTCTCTGGTTGTTTACAAACAAACAACATCATTTCTTCTTTCTACACCTTTCAGCCAAGTTAACCATTAGCAGAATGCTCTTATTACTTAGTTCCTTATAAGCAAAAGGGAACTAAAGCCTTGCGCTATGCTAAAGCGATAGTCAAATGTTTTAAATAGCTACGAGGCTGTCATTGAAATTCGCTTCTTCGCTAGGTCAGGAGTAAAACAAAAGAAGCACAGCCGACTTACCTACCGTATGGAAACGTATTAAGTATTTTATAATCGAAACCAATAACTAGGAATATCTCAAAAACGCAAAATGCAAAAATACAAACGACATAAATTGTATGTTCTAGCGAGATATACATTTTTTGTAAAAAGTTTTTGTTTATCCCTTACGGTTTACCAGTTATGCAAAAAATCATTCAGAATGAAGAGGACTTCAGAAGTTATTTCCGCGAATTTCGACGTATATATTTTGTCATTTAAATACCTTTATATACAGCATTTTAATCAAAATCGTCAGTTTTTTTTTTTTTTGAGAAAATTAAAAGTTTCGAGAATGTTCCCATGTAAATGGTAGTTTGGGAATTCTTTTGAAAATCTTCACATGGCATCCTTGGGAAATACTGAATTTAAACACCAAGTTTGGTATTTAACGTACTTTTTGATTAAGCTGTCCATAGACACACACGAACGCTGACCTTTTTCTCAAGAGTTTTTTTGTTTTGTTTTTGTTTTTGTTTATTTTGCTTGACTCAGGGGGTATCAGACCATGTTTTCATTGAAATCTCGGTTTAGAATTATTTGGTGGAATGCAATATATTCTCTATGTACTATATACATATACGATAGAGAAATGAAAAAAGGTATATCACGTATGCTGCGTGCTTAAAAGAGGTCTACATTTTCTGATACGCATTTTGTCTCTCTCTTGCAGTTTATCATTATGCAAAGGCCATGCAGAATGAAAGGTCTATTGCCGGAAATTAAATTGAGTTTTATTTATGGACGTTCATTAACTACTGCGGCTCTTAGCGCCCCATCCTCAATTGGAAGTGAAAAACTGCTAACATTTTCTCAGAGGCCTCTTTGTGAGGCTAGATATTCTTTTACACGCAGTAAATCTTAAACCTACGACACGGGACCATGGGTTTACTTCCCTGCCGAAGGAAGCCATACTACGAATTCTTACTCCTGAAAATATCCATCGTCTTCCGCCGTATTTGAACCCGCGATCTTGGGAAACACGCTCCCCCAAGACCATGGAGGACAAAGGATATTCCCAAAAAATTCAGTCGGATGACCAAGTTCCATCCATGGAAGATGCTACACTTCCAACACTTTTGGCTTTTGAGTAATGCTGTTCACAGTCAAACGCAAGCACCCACACGCACGCTCGCGAGCATAGACATACTTTTCTAAAAATTATTTTTGGATTCACGGAACCTCAAAATATGCTCTGTGAAATCTCAACATCAAATTTTTAGGTGGAATCAATATTTCTCTGACTTACTAGGCATAATGGAGAAATACTTAAAATAATAATAATAATAATAATAATAATAATAATAATAATAATAATAATAATAATATTTTTTCATTTTGATATGAGAATTTTCGTTTTTAATTATGCTATCATAATTCAAAAGTTTAGGATGGACTACAACTCCTTCCTCTACCCATGCCGTAGGTAAGCTGTAAAAAAGTAAACATTAAGTTTTCTAAAATGCAAAGCTCTCTTTGGCATAAAGCCGAACATAGCAGTTCAGAGGCAAACAATTCCGACCGTTAAAAGAAAGTCAGAATGTGTCTTGTGTGCAACTTCAGAAAGAAACAAGATGGTGGGAAAGGAAATGCCCGCTGATGAGAAGTGACATTAGAGGGAGAACTGCGTAAAGTTGGAGCTTGGAGCGTCATCTTGTAGGTTAGGAAGCATTATAATAAATTATTATTGAAGTAGCAGAGGTGCTTTGCGTGCACACTTTGACCTCCACTGCCTTTCAGTTTAATAATCCGGCGTCTACCAGCCTTGCGTGTTGTACGTTCTGATGTTGCCTTGTCTATCTTCATAACTGCAAATGGAAACAACTCCAAACACGCTGTAAATCTGTACTGTAATCTTGAGAAGCGGGATACACAACAAAAAGAGGTAAACAAATAAAGATAACATTCTTCCTTTCTCTACTACAAGATGGGAGGTGAATAAGTGTAAATATTTGTATCGGCGTTTGAGGACCATGTGATAATCTAGTACATGCAGCTTTTCTTTACGCCATTTTCCAAAGTTATGCTCATGATGAAAAGTTAACGATGTTTTTAGGATGGCTGTTATTCCCTATCTCAGACGATTGTTTACGAAACAGGTCAGACGGTTAACCTTGCTCTGCCTGACTATAGCTGTAGTATGATGTGACGGAAACTTCAACCTACATAGCCATAGGGTCTTTTTTTTTTTTTTTGTGTATTTAACGCCCACTTTTATTACATATAAATAATGATACATGGGATGAGGATGGAGCACCGAGGAAGATGGAGAACCTTGAGAAAACCAGACCATCGTTTTGCCTAACATAAAATCCACATGCGGTCGAACCTCGGCCGCCTTGGTGGGAGGCGAATTGTCTAACCACTCGGCCAAGGCGCGGCTCCCTTAGGTTCACACGTTTATCTCATTATATACAATGAATCCAAGGTCAACTTAAAAATATTGAACACAATATCATTATCATGTTTAATTTAAATTTTGTGTAATTGAATAAATATATAACTTAAACCAACATCCTGGCATGTTCACCTCCGTTTTTAAACTACAAAATTATCTTCATAGCTCTTACAATGGTGAACATTTAAAAAACTTTATAATCGGAAATTACAAGATCCCGAGTCACAGATCATTTGATATGCTGCAGTGAACCTTCGTTTTTGGGGAGATGATTTAGAAGTCGCCTATGAAGCAGGTCCTTCGTAGCATAGGCAGATTCCCCAAATTAAATGAATTTCTGCTAATTCAGCATAAGTAAAGTCATTCACTGTGTAAAGGTAATGTTTCGACTGAATCGGTCACTCGTTTCCTCACTGAAAGACGTGAATGCAGCTCGGCGGTGTGCAAGTTGTACTGAACACAGAAGCTGGCCGTTTCTGTATATAAACACATAGAAGGCGTTCAAAACACATTAGACCCCGACAGTGATATTAATAAGAGAACAAAATGAGATACACTTATGTGTTATACGCATTCTTCTCCACTAAATATCAAAGAATTTATACTTATCTCTCACCATCTGTATAAGTACTAGAGGAGTATCCCACTCAAAACTTTGAAACCGAGATTTTATCGGGAACACTGTTGAGAACACCTGTATGTGAGCGGGAGTGTCTAAACAAACATGATTAAAAAAACAGAAGACGATTAACTATACCAAAAACTGTAATTCAGCTCAGCATCTTTCAAAGAAGCGACACAAAGACGTTCAACAGAATTCCACAATTACAAACGAAGTGGGAACTATAGCTATTTCTGCAAATGCTTTGTCAATTAAGGTGAAGAATAGAAATATAAACCTTCGTAACTATAGTTTATGTACCACTACTAAACGATCTGCCGAAATATACAATGTTATCTACTGTGGATTCCAGGTCAATTTATCACAAGTAATAATATAAAACAACTGACATAACAGATAAACTTTCGAGCGGAGCGAGGAGGTCTGGGAACGTCAAAACGTCGAATGATGTCTGGTCTACTTCATAAATAAAATTTTCTCGCAAAGTTAGTCGTCTTTCGTGATCTAGGGGTAACATGCTAGCCTCTGGTTCCCAAGATCGCGGGTTCAAACCCGGTCGAGAGCGATTGATTTTTTAGTTCTTTTCTTTAGTATGGCTTCCTTCGGAAGGGAAGTAAAGCCGTTGTTACCGTGTCTTAGATTTACGGCATTTAAAAGAACCACAGGCCTGATAAAGAGGCCTCTGAGGAAAATTAAGCAGTATTTCACACCCAATATAGAATGGAAGCTAAGAACCGCAGCAGTTAAAGCTTTTCATAAATAAAACTAAAGTTAAATTTCATTTGCAAAGATTTGACCATAAAATGTTAAATTCTATAAAGTAATAGCTTGGGGAAGCTGACTAAACAAAAGAATGACTTAGTGATAAATGGTACAAAAAACAATGACCAAGCAGTAAATCGTACATGATAAATTAACGCCTCTAGTATAAAAACTGCACTGAAACTATGTTTACTTTCTCTAGTCCATATGTAGCTATAATGTGCATGGTGGATAGAGAAGGTATTATATTTCACCCAAAAAGTCGGTATCGAATGTTTATTGGAAATACATGTTTTGAGAGCCACTGGATTAAAACAACTTTTTTGAAACACCTCCTGCGTGTCTGTATGTGTGCGACTGTAGGCAGCATAGGTCAAAAATGAAAAGTCGGTTAAATACCGAAGATTTAAAATGTCATACGTTTATAAAATACATTTCATTTATCATGAAAATATTTTGAACTTTCTGGAATAGCCTCTGAAGACCTTATTCTGGATGAGTTAAGCAGAATTTTGTTAAACGTTAAAATCGTAAGACAAAGAAAAAGACTTATTGCAGAAAAGTTGTATATTTTGACAGAACAATAATTTATGTCACATGATTTTCTTGTACAGTTGACCGTTTTCGAAATATTCCTTGTTATTGGTTTCATTTTAAGCATATAACGTAAGGCAAACCGAACCTCATTTGTTTCTCATAGCGACCAGCTTTTAACAGATTTGACTATCGCTTTAGCCTAATGTATTCCCTTAATTCGATACCGAGATTTCACCGGAATTACATGTTTTGAGACTCCCTAAATCCAAAAAAAGCATTTTTAGAAAAAGTTCCGTGTGTGTGTGTGTGGGCAGCATAGTTCAAAAACGAAAGGACCGTTAAAGCCCAAACTTGGTATCTTCCAAGGATGCGACACGAACTACCCTTTTACATGAAAAAAATTTCGAAAATTTTGATTTGCTTAAAAATGGCTCTAACGATTTTGATTAAAATATCGTATATTAAAGATATTTGCCTGACAAACAAAATGTATATCTTCAATTTTCTGGGAATAGCCTCTGAAGTATACCATATTCTGAATGAGTTGTACGGAACTGTGTATAACTGCTAAACCGTAAGAGATGGACAAAAACTTACTCCACAGAAAATGTAGCTCGCGATAAAACGCACAATTTATGTCATATACATTTTTTCGTGGATGTGTTCATTTTTAAGATATTATTGGTTTTTCGTTTCTGCTTTGAAAAACCTACTTTTCTCATGCAGGAATTTGTTAATTCCTGTCCATACAAACAAGGGAACTTCAGTTACATAGCAACCAGCTTTTGGCTATCATTTTAACCTATGGTACTCCCTTATTTCGCTTCTACTTACAAGGAAGCAAGTAATAAGACTATTTCTGCTAATGTTTCTCGATTATCATGAAGTAAATAGAAGCATAAGCTTTTTAACCTCAATTTGTGTCAGAGATGTAGAGAAAGTCATGTGGATGGAACTAATCAGATATTTTAGGAATGCACTCGAATAATTGTCCCATTAATGCTAAAAATAATCCTTTAAAACAACGTGTTCAGCAATCGCAATCGCGAATTTGTTTACATACAAAGGAAGCGAATCTCGCTTAACCAGTTCATTTATCATAATTATTCTATATACATTGCACAAAAGAATAAAAGCAGAAATATAGGGTTGAAGTACCACTTGAAGCCCCAGTTCTCTCCAGAATTGAGCTCTTCAGAACGCAACAGACCAAAGGTAAAAAGACGTTTATAAACAAGGAAACGACACACATTTAACATTCCAGGCGTTTGATGAATGACGAAACGAACGAATCTGCTTTTACTACAAACACGTCCAAAGTCTGCTTTGTGTCTTTCAAGCGATTATTTATAACAGGTCACTGTTTGCGGTTTTAATTTACAAAGCATAAAGACCTTGGCACATGCTTGAGGAGCTTCTTCACGTTTGTGAGCAAAAATTGCCATCGCTTCCTTACGCACTCCATTGCGTCTACTTAGTTGCGTACATGACGAATAACATATACAGACACAGGAGAATGGTAGATACAAATTTCGCATAGAATGGGAAATGTATTATTTCTGCATTCAGAACGGTAAAAAGTCTGGATGTTAATAATTGTGCTGTAAACAGTTGTGCTACGTATAAAACTATAACATCAGAAGAAAATGTAATTCTACACGTATGAATCAGAATGGAAACTTTTAGGTATGATCATAAAAGCAATTGAACTCTACTAAGACTGATAACGCTCCAGTGCAAATGTAGATACCCTTCAAATTATACTGCATTTCTCTGCTTTTACAATTGGTCCTGACATTGGTAAATTCGTGTCAAGAAAAGGTATCAGGGTTCTACATAAAATGGTTTCTAAAGCTTTATTTGAGGAAGAAAGACTCCAAGACATACCTGGCCACTCGCCTTTAAAACTCACTAGCTCTGCCACTGCTGTACTTTACATGCCGAACAATACTCTTAATAACACGGGGTGGAATGCGAAGAGTATTACTTACCCTTCGCTTACCAGCTCCCCAGGTCTCGTTTGACGGACATCACGAAGTCTTATATCTATAAGTTCAACAGGTTTTACTTGCTATTATTTGCGAATGTTTCAATTTACAAGACAAAAATCTAGGGCGAGAACAGCAGCATGTATTTTGATCAATCATTTTAAAAGCAACTTTCTATTTTCCTAGCCGATCTCAACATTTCCTCAGTGCATGTGTGGATTCTTTTCCACGCCGCTGGAATGCGACCAATTAGCGAACTTACCGGACAGAGATTTCTTCTAACAACCCAACAAGCCGAAATCAAAGGCGACATATTGGAAAAATTTAGAAGTTACAGTAGCCCCCAAAACAGGTCTTCCAGAATACTGTACAAAACACAGGATGTATCTGTATTGTGTAAACATTTGCGTAACGCCTACGAATATTAAACAATAAATAAGGTGCATATGAAAATAGGTCTGAAACTTGGTTAAGAGCTATTAAATAGTTTGCCCTTTCATTGACACCAATTCAAATTTTGAACTAAGGTGATGTCAGCTGATTGTTTTCGTTCGGTTTTGTTGTAGAGAAAATAATTAATAATTAATAGAATTACATTGTTATTCGCTGATTGTTTGATTTTTTTTTTTTTTTTTTTTTTTTTTGGAGGGAGGGGTGTAGAGCCTAAAAGTCAGAAAACATGTGCTCTGTGAGTGAAAACTGATATGAATTACATATACGGCTTTGCAGACGGCAATGCACATGAGAACGTGAGTTTTATTTAAAACGGATCCTCTTGTTTACGAATATTCTTATGAATTTACCGTTTGAAATAGAGAATGGCTGATATGAAAAACGTATCTCGGATGTTGCGAGGTCAAGAGCAATAAGAATTCGCCGTGTCTCAAAATCGTCAGATAGCATAAGAAATGGAAATTGAGTTATTTATGGACGCTCTTTAACTGCTATAGCTCTCAGCGTCCCATTCTAATTGGGCGTGAAGACGACTTAATTTTGCTCAGAGGCCTCTTTTAACAGGCCGTGTCGTAAATGTATTACACGGGACCAACGGCTTTACTTCCCTTCCGAAGGAAACCATGCTAACGATTTTTACGCCCAAAGAAATCCATTGTCCTCCGCCGGGTTTGAACCCGCAACCTTGGGTATATGAAGTTAGCATGGTAACCACTACACCACGGAGGGCGTCAGAAAGTACAAGACGCTTTGATGCGAAAGAGTTTTGCATAAAAAGTCTTCTGTAACCCTCATCATTTTTCAGGGATTAAATTGTGGCGGAGTTGGTGTCTAGAAAACTTTTTCCTCTTGTATATCATAGGGTTGTGTGGTTATGGTTGTCACGTGTTATTCTCTCGATACTGTACTTCACGGTCTGTTTATTTCACAACCGTGGTCATTAGGTCCAGATACCTGTGCTAATATCCATTCGTGCCATCTAAACTACATGGGCATTGAGCATGCGTTGGAACATACACACTATGGGGAACTTGTCTATATTTGTGGCGGTGTGTCTTACAGACATGTTCATGAATTTCTTAACCTGCACCTTGTTCACTGAAGAGGCTGGGTTTTATTCGCGACGGTATCCTTACATCACTGTCGCAGTACTCATAGGAAAATCGCATGAAGTACGACAGAGATTCCGACTAAACATTTGGGCTGCAGGCATTCAAGATATTGCGCACTATGCGACTGAAAGTTAGAATGAGAGTAACGCATTCTTCGATTGATGACAAGAGGCACATAATCATTAAATTATACAACTTATCTCTGAGAAACCTAAGTCACATCGTTCAGTCACAGAGGAAAGATAAACACCGATAAGGACACTTAACACTCGTGGCCGTTGATAGGCAGCGAAGTTCACCGACGCTTTCTTATATTTACTATCGTACAGACTGATTTTGGGGAAGGAAACGTACTACAAATATTTTATCCATTTCTCTGCACATATACCACAAATACGTTCCATGCTTGTAAATTCAGAAAGGTATGCGTTGAAGCATGATGATATAAATCTAACAGAAGATCACACAGTCATGCATTATTAGTACATTGTTAACGTGTCATGGTCATCTTAAATAAAACACAGCCTAATTTCGTATTAGTAAAGAAAAGCGCATATAAGTCTATTTATCCTTTAACATACGACGGAAAAATGATTGGTCTCAAAATAAATGATGATTTAGCAGGTATTGTTTATCATATATAGTCGCTTCTAATATTTGACACACCTTACCTTGTATACCTCTCAAGCCCAGAACATTTGTAAAAAAACTAAAAGCAGTGGTATTCAATCACGGAGCATTCCATTAATCTGTCAAAATGAAACACAACCGAGGAAACTTTGGTAGTATAGGAGATGTAAATAATTGCGCTTTGTTTCGAAATATTTACAAAGAAGCACCGAATCCTAATCATTATCCCACTAAAGGGTAATATTAATTATATAATACATAGACTTAATAAGTTACTGGTAATATCTTACTCGATTTGCTACCAAGCAGTAAGCGCTGCTACACAAGTATTGGAGCGTCAAACATGTGGCGAGTTGAGTCCGCTCCTTTATGTTTACATTAGGATCATTCTAGTCTGAGATAGAGTGCAGGCCTATTCATTTATAGCTTCAGTTGATTCGTAATTAAAATCCAATTAGTTAAGGCTTTGAATCTATATCATTTTATTCTGAAAAATAATATTTAAATTACTTAATTAGTTTTGCTCAAGAGTGATTCAAGAGTTTTGGATCGTATGAAAAGTAATAATTTTTCTACACTAACTACGGATAATATGAATGGAACACATAAGTATTTGTTAAATCATAATCTAATTTTTGCAGTTAAATTATTACATTTTGAAAAATCAAGAGTTTTGGATCGTATGAAAAGTAATATTTTTTCTACACTAACTACGGATAATATGAATGGAACGCATGTGTTTTTTTTAAATAATGAGCTAATGTTTACAATAAAATTATTACATTTGAAAATCAAGAGTTTTGTATAGTACGAAAAGTAATAATTTGTATACACTAATATAAATTGAATACATAAGACATTTTTAAATAATGATCTAGTTTTTACAATTAATATAATCCATTTTTAAAAATCAAGAGTTTTGGATAGTATGAAAACTAATAATTTTTCTACAGCAACTAAGACTAATATATGTGTATCAATTGATACAAATTTCAATAAGATATGTTGCATAATGCCAATTTCCCAACCTTAACGCAAGCAAGGTTGCTGAAATACCACACAACTTGATGGAGAATGATGGTGCACCTTCAAGAAGTACGCTAATCGCCCGCAGAATGAAGGAGGTGGCATTATTTCACTGTCCCAACTTCACTCAGCTCACAATTAAAAGGAAGCCGCGCCTACAGAGGCAATCGTTAGGGGAACCTCGCCCTTGTGCGTTTCTTATCCTTCGAAGTAGACAGCCTCAGCAGCAACACGAGTAATTTATCTATTGTTGTTAACTAAATCAATTTCCCAAAACAGTGTTTTCAAATTAACTTGTTTCGTGAAAAAGATGCTCCAAGAGAAAAGGATAATTATATTTCTACCCCGGCACGAAACAACCGCCCGAGGAGCTCTTGCTTTTTCTTTTCTGCCAACTCCTGCAGCCATACAAGACAGTAGAAGTGCTACATTCAACTCAAGGAATTGAAATACGCAGAGTAAGGTTCGACAACCTCCGGCGAAATTATCCTGCAATAAAATATAATTAAGGCTGATTCTTCTCTGGTAAAATAGGCTTAAAAAATCTGCTTTGCGGCTTGTTTCGTCTATCCGATAGACAATCTAGAGGTTTCAGCAAAAGCTTATGTGTCATACATGTGTTAAAAGTGATTCATTTTGCTAGTAGGAAAGTCAACTAAAAACCCAGTGTAGCAGTTCGACGAGCAATTTAAGTAAAACACTTTTACATGTTTCATACCAAGTGGCCCAACTGCCCCTTTTGTTTATCAGCGGAATCGTGAGCGGGCCGCGCTCATTGAGAGAGGTAAAACGAAAGTTGCTTAGTTCAGTTCCTCACTGGCAGGTTTTAACATGAAATAGCACTGTTGAGTTCTGTAACTCCCTTAACGCGCCGAAGGAAATCTGAACGCGTCAAATACGAGGTAGTTGGGCCATCTGGAGAGTTATTTTTAAGGCAGCTCTAAATATTAAATTGTAAATAAAAACATGGAAATAGCGGTATACATTCGGTCATGCACATACAAAATAAACTTAAAGATCAATACGCAATAGACGGCGAATATTTAGGAATTCTATACTCATCACAAATGAATGAAAATATCATCTTCCTGCTGAAGATATTTATAATGAATTAACCATTATTAGCCTGCTGTTGTTTGACCTTCGCTATTGTTTGATTTTTATAGCATCTTGGCTAATAATGTGATTAATTCGTTGGTGTCTGGGTGAAGGGATACAGTAAAAAAGTGTTATTATATACTCAGCATCAAACTCAGAAAAAGTCTACGTTAGTTGTGGATGTCTTTCAATAAAATTATCACACCGATATTTAAACTTCATCTAAGTGAAAATAAAGTTCTTGAAATGTAAAACACTTATGAAAATTGACTGAAATTGCTTTTCCCGATATGGCGAATCACATGATTACAGCATTCTTTAACAGGCTGGTCCATGCAAATGGAAATTGAGGGTAAGCTATCGTCATGACAATCAACTGTTGAAATGAACTGACAGGGAGAGTAAGCATTATGCTGCGATTTGAAGATTAAGACATATAGTTGAAGATTTTATAAAACTTTTGTTTTAATAATTGCTCATGGTTTACTTTCTTCAGGTTTATTTTGTTTAGTAAATATTATTTATGAGGTAATGTACCTTGTACTCAAACATACAAAACAGCAATAAAATGAATTTTAAATAGAACATAAGGCCAATAACATACTGGCTATCGCGCTATCACATTTTCTAATGATTTTACAATATGAGGGAGTATCCATTTAATCGTAATTTGCGATTTAAGAAGTAATGCGATCAACATCATTTAAATAGACTTAGCTGAGGAGTATCCTTTTTTATTTTATTGGATATTGCAAAGTAATATTACATGCATTAAATAGCATTATTACATTTTGAATACATATTCTAATGCATTTAGAATAAAATTAATTCTTGATGATATACAAGTATACTAACATTATATTATTATATACTAGCTTATTTTACATTATCAGACTCTAGGGTTTACATTGTGTGGGGCTGCTTAACAAAATCGTTTTCAGATCAATTGAGCGGACAAATTTACAAAATAATTTTTAGTGACTATAAGATTATGATTTGTCACTGACCAATTTCTAACATTCATGTATACATATTCTATTAATTCACGTCTTTGTTGCCTTATATATATTCGTAAATAAAATGATTCACAGTTTGTTGTGGGTTATTACATGTTTAGTGAAGATTGTCTAAGAGGTGACACCTTTATATTGAAGGTTTGGTATTTCCATGTCCCGAAACTATTGCCGTGAATGTCGGTGTTATGGGAAGTTTTCGCTTAAGTGAGTATTTTATAGAAGGGAAGAATGATTTGCTGAGGGCCATCTCTGCTGCCATTGTTGATATCCAGCTTCTATTTCGGTGTTGATCGTAGATTTTAGAATCTAATTGCATATAATATGTAGTTTATTATAATCAATAATTATCTTCAGCAGCTTCTTTTTCTAGCTAAATTGCTGCTTATTGCTAACTCATTACCAATAACACTCACAGGTGTTTTCAACCAAATGAAGTGTATTAACCATTTGTTTTGTTCTAGCATGTTGAGTATGTTAAGGGCCTCATCTGCTATAGTATTATGTTTATTGTTGTTCTGCAATATGGCTAATGCTACTTTGATGCTACTTTGCTATCTGTATACATGACTGCAGCCTTCTCTTTATTCATCGTATCAGTTATTTGCGCCGTGGCCATTGGACTGTAGAGGGGGTCTCTGATTGCCAGCCACAAACAGTTTGGTCTCACCCAGGGGGTACAGATCTTAGATGCCTACTCATCATCGTGAGGAATATAAGGCTCTACTATAAGCAGCTTTCCGATTGGGGGAATGTGATGTTGGCCATAACACCTTACCGCATCAAGGATGATCGCCCGTTAGTGGTCCCAAGCCCCAATAGGGCTGTAGAGCCATGGGATTAACTTTGAGATGGTCTACAACAGAAATAATAACAGAATTACGACGAGGAATAGTTCTCTCTGTTGTTTCAGACGTATTTTTCTTCGCACCATTCTTTTGAACTTTCCATTACAGAAGACTTGCTCTTGCTTGGTTCACTATGAACACCAAAATTCGGAAGAGTCACATGTATAATCCATAAAGAGCAACATAATTTCTAAAATAATAATATATAGACAAACTGAAGGAACTCTTATACATTAACATTTTTACTTTATTATGTACCTGAAAAAGTATACTTTTCAAAAATAAATGTAATTTGAACCGGTCTTAACATACAGTGCAGCATTAATGGTCTATAAAATCAAAAGATAGGAAAAGAGTCGGATAAATTTACTCCTACTAAACCTGGTTTAACTCCAGTTGATATTCATCCAGAATGATATATAACTTTCAATTTCCTTATGTTAATTTGCTTTCTATCATACTTGTTACTTTCTTTACATAGTACATGGTACGCAAGTAGCGAAGGTATTGCACTCCATCCAAAAATTCGATAGGTACCCATACTTCAGCGTCCCCGTATTAGAAAAAGGTATTTTTAGAAAAAGGTCAGTCTGTGTATGTACTTGTGGTCGTATGCCTGAGAACATGATAAATGAAAAACGAAAAGTCAGTAAAATACCAAAATTGGTCTTTAAGTTTAGTATCTTTCAAAGATGTGACAAGAAGATTTTCAGGAACATTCACCACCCCAAATTACCCTTTACATGTAAAAACATTCGAAAATTTCAATTTTCTCAGAAATGTCTCTTAACGAATTTGATTAATATGTCGGACTTTAAAGATACATGACAAATAAAATATTTATCTTGAACCTTCTGGGAATATCTTCTGAAGACCTATTTATTCTGAATGAACTTTGCTGAATTTTGCAAAATTAGTAAACCGTAAAAAATAGACAAAAAGTTACTGCGAACAAATGTAGATTTCGTTAAAACACGCAACTTCTCATATACATTTTTTGTGGAGTTAATCATTTTACTTTACGCTTATTATGTACATAGTGTATAGAGAAGATATTGTATTGCACTAAAAATACGATTCCGAAATTTCACCGGAAATATATGTTTTGACACCTCTTGAATATAAAAAAAAAAAAAAAAAAAAAAAAAAAAAAAAAAAAAAAAAAAAGCATTTTTAGAAAAATGCCCGTGTGTGTGTCTGTCAGTGTGTGTGAGCAACATACCACTTGGTATTTAAGTTCAGTATCATCCAAGGATGCGACACAAAGCTTTTTGAGATAATCCCCCCACCCCTAGCTATCCTTTACATGGAAAAAAATTCGAAAATTTTGATTTTCTCAAAAATGGCTCCAACGATTTTGATTAAAATGTCGTATATTAAATATATTTATATGAAAAATAAAATTCATATCTTGAATTTTCTGGGAATGGCCTCTAAAGACATTTTTGAGCTGTATAAATTTTGCGGAATTTTGCATAACTGGCAAACCGTAAGAGATAGACAATAACTTACTGAACCAAAAAGTAGAGCGCATTAAAACACACTTTCGTGGAGTTAACCGTTTTTGAGATATTCCTTGATATTGATTTCAGTTTTAAAATACTGAAAAAACTTTTCTCTTAAGAGGGCATTTGTCAACTCCTGATAATACAAAGAAACGGATATCATCCACATGACAATCAAGTTTTAAAATATTTACTATCGCTATAGTCTAGTGTACTCCTTTATTTCTCTTCTACTGACAAGGAAAAAGGTAATAAGACCATTTCTGCTAATTTTTTCTCCATTAGAATGAACTAAACAGAACCGAGATATAGAGAAAGTCGAGTGAATGGAACAATCAGACTTTTAACTTTTATTATACAGATATTGCACCACCAGATTTATTATTGGTGAAACTACAAAAAGTACAACATATTACTACCGTGGAATCAAAAGCAATCAATTTTGAGTAGAGTCAAACCACTTGGACTTGTAAAAGGCTATCGTTTCGTGTATTTCCGCTGGCATTCTAAAGTAAACATTTGCATGGAACCACTAATACATTTACATTCATGCAATTCCAGTTTAATATACGCGAAAAGTGTTTGGGTCTCCCCGTTCCACTATTGACCTACCACTTGGATGTAATGAAACCTGCCCCCCATGTAGTAATTATCCCCATCTGGATTACATTAATATCATCATTGCGATTTTAAACAGGCATTCATTGCAACAAGGGCTTTTTAGCGGAACAGCGCTTCCCTTAAGGTGAAGCGTCTGTGAAATTTGACCAAAAATTGTGAAAAATTAATTTGTTTAATAGTATAATATGTATTCTGGTGTCTCCTTAGCACGGTGGTAACGCGGCTGCTTGGCAAGCGGAAGACCTAGGTTCAATTCCGGTACTGGCGTGGGGAATTTTCACCCTCTGGGAGATATGGTCCAGGGTGCACTCAGCCTTTTGAGATCCCTAGGGCTAATATAAAGGATCTATGATAAATTGAGTTGCAAACTTGGGTGGTGTTAATTAGAATTTTAATATGTATTATATATATATAAATTAATCATTTTGTTAATAACTAAAGTTCTGTTAAATAATAAGACTAAAGAACGTAATTTTAGGGGAGATGCTCATAATTTGTTGACCCCATTACAACCCTCTTCCATATTGGGACAAGAAATTAATGTCATAGGCATACCCTCTTTTCTAGAAGAACGTCATACACCAAGTTTCCGCGCCACCGATGCTTGGTTCTCCGTGCTGATGCTCTTACTGCTTGAGCTACCCTGGCAATGTACCTGTATATGCGCATTAAATCTTCACTTCCGATATAACTTTCCAAATTGGTCCCATGGCTGTTGGCAAAGAATAGATATCAAAACGCAATTAACCCCCGTAGTAGTAGTCAGCAGGGAAATTTGTGACACACAAAATGTTTTAAGACACCTTATTCGGATACTTGGATAAAACGAGGTGATTTAATGACGAATATCCATGGCTGAGCGGATCGTGGCAATAGTTTCTACTTTCTCTACACGTACTATGTACATAGTGTATAGAGAAGGTATTCCACTGCACCTAAAAATTCGATACCGAGATCCATGTTTTGATACCCCCTGAATCCACAAAAAGTATTTTAGAAAAAACTGTGTGTGTGTGTGTGTGTGTGTGTGGGGGGGGGGGGGGTTGCAGCATAACTCAAAAATGAAAAGTCCGTTAAATACCAAACTGATATTTAAGTTCAGTATCAAGGATGCGACACAAAGATTTTCAAGAAATTCAAATGACTTTCTCTACATCTCAGCAACAAATTATTGTTAAAAAGCTTATGCCTCTATTTACTTCCTCCTATTTAGCAGAAATAGTCTTATTACTTTTTCTTTAATATATGATATTTTAATCAAAATCGTTAGAGCCATTTTGGCGAAAATCAAAATTTTTGAAAAAAATGTCATGTAAAGGGTAGTTTGGGGTGGCGGGATTTTTCTCAAAATCTTCGTGTCGCATACCTGGGAGATACTAAACTAAATACCAAGTTTGGGATTTTACTGACTTTTCGTTTTTGAGTTATCGTGTTCACGGACACACACACACGGACCTTTTTGTGAAATTGCTTTTTTTTTTTTTTTTTTTTTTTTTTTTTTTTTTTTTTTTTGACAGTGGGGACTCTAAAACATATATTTCGATGAAATCTCGGTATCGAATTATGGGTGGAGTGCAATACCTTCTCTATATACTATGCACATAGTACGTGTAGGGAAAGTAAAAATACAAAAAGTCAAAGTTTCATCCACAATGTCCATTAAGAGCATCTCCGATAAACGATTCATCCTAGTTTCCAACAATTACAGCATAGTTAATCCTAAAAACGCGAGACTCAGAGGAATAGCTAAAAATAAGGAATAGCAAAAACTAACTGAATTTCCAATTGCTGCGCTTAAGGAGATTCATCTATGACATTTGTAAAATCTACAGTATACAAGATATCAAAATTATGGTTGTCTAAATAATACTACTTTATTGCCTAAATTTATTATCGTAATAAACTGAGCGACATGGCATTAAAAATGCCCCATAAAAATTCATTTTTACAGTAAATAAGTTTACAAATAGATTCGTAATATTATAATTTTTTTACATTAAGCCTAATTAGTGTAAAAACATATTATTACACGTACTCTCTTAAGCTCTTGATTTTTGAAAGTTAAATACTTTTCAAAAAAGTATATGACCAATTTCTTTCAACCAGTATAAACATTTCGAGAAAAAAAATTAGTGAAAAATTGCATCGTGTGAGATATTTGAGTGTGGAAAAAAAAAGCAGAAAAAAATCTTGTGTTCATTCACATAACTTTCTCTACATCACTGTAACAAAATATTGTTAAAAAGGTATTCTTCTATCTGCTTCATGATAATCGATATAAATATTAGCAGAAATTGTCTCGGTTCCTTAAAGTAGAGGGAAAAATCTGTGTTTCATTTACAGGACCTTCTCTACATCTCTGTAACAAATTATTGTTAAAAAGCTTATTCTTCTACCAATTTCATGACAATCGAGATAAACATTAGCAGAAATTGTCCTTATTATTTGCTTCCTTGTAATTAGAAGAGAAAAATCTAATGTGTTCCATTCATATGATGTCCTCTAGCTGTTCGGTATACAAACCTTCTATTCAAAATATTAATCTGGCATCTATATCATGCTAATCAAATAAATATAAGCACAATTAATTATATTACTAACTTCCTTGTAAACAGAAGGAAAATAAGAAAATGCAAAGGCTAAAGCGATAGTTTGGTGCTTTAAAAGCAGGTCACAATGTGAAACAATTGAAATACTAATCTCTCTGGTTGCCAGGTGTAAACAAACTAGAATCGAGAAGAAAGATGTCTTCCTGTTTGAGAAAAGTTTAAGTGGCTAAAATTGAAATAAAAAATCCGAAATGTTTCCAAAACGTTTAACAAAAAAGAAAAAAAAATCTATGACATAAATTGTGTGCTTTAATGAGATCTACATTTTCTGTGTAGTAAGTTTTGTGTATATCTTACGGTTTGCCAGTTATACAAAAGCCATCCAGGATGAAGAGGTCTTCAGAAGCTATCCCCAGAAAATTCAAGATATATATTTGGTTTGTCATAAAAATATCTCAAACATAAAGTATTTTAATCAAAATTGTTAAAGCAATTTTTCAGAAAATCAACATTTGCGAAAAACGTTACATGTAAAGAGTGGTTTGGGGCGGGGGGATTTTGTTGGAAATCTTCGTGTCTCATCCTTGTTTGATACCAAACTTAAATACAAAGTCTTTTAGATTTTGAGCTACGCTGTCAACAGACACACACTGACCTTTTTCTAAAAATTCAGGGAGACCCAAAATATGTATTTCCGGTGAAATCTCGGTATCGAATTTTTAGGCGCGTTACAATACCTAACTTGTATATACGAGTACGTGGAGAGAAAGTAAAAAATGTGCTAGAAAATAAGGTTTAAGAGTGTCTAATAATAATAATAATAATAACTAATAATGAGCCTAGTCTTTTATAGCTTCAATTAATTGGTAGTTAAAGTACGCCAAATGGAAAATCGATACATTTTATTTAAGTTTTGAATTGGTATAATTTTATTGTGAATAATCTGATGTGTTGCATTCATATGACTTTCCCTACATCACGGTAATAATAATAAAAATTACGCTTAAGAAGCTTCTTCTTCTATCTACTTCATGCCAATCAGGATAAACATTAGTATAAATGACCTTATTACTTGCTTCCTTTTAAATAGAAGGGAATTAAAGGAATACACTGAGCTAAAGCGATAGTCATATGTTTTAAAAGCTGATTGCTTTGTGAATGAAATCTGTTTCTTTGCATTACAACTTTTCGTGTGTGAAACTGAAACCAATAGCAAAGAACAGGTATCATAAATGGTCAACTCCACGAAAAATATGTATATGACATAAATTGTATATTTTAACGAGATCTACATTTTTTGTGTAGAAAGTTTTTGTCTATGTCTTACGGTTTACCAGTTATGCAAAATTCAGCAAAATGCATCCAGAACAAAGAGGTCTTCAGAGAAT
Organism: Hymenopus coronatus; assembly: GCA_030762935.1. Classification (NCBI taxonomy): domain Eukaryota; kingdom Metazoa; phylum Arthropoda; class Insecta; order Mantodea; family Hymenopodidae; genus Hymenopus; species Hymenopus coronatus. The sequence goes on from CM060890.1 coordinate 108,020,054, forward strand.
ATTCCCAGAAAATTCAAGATGTACATTTTATTTTCATGTAGATATTTTTAATGTACGATAATTTAATGAAACTCCTTAGAGCTAGTTTTGAGGAAGTTCAAAATATTGGAAATGTTTTCCATGTAAAGGATAGATCTGGTGTGGGGGGACTTTCCTCAACATCTTCTTGTCACATACATGCAAGATACCAAAGTTAAATACCAAGTATGGTATTTTACCGACTTGAGTTATCGTGCTCACGCACACAGACACGCACCCAGGACCTTTTTCTAATTCTTTTTTTCTTTTTTTTTGTAACACAGTGGAGCCTAAAACGATTATTTTCGGTGCAATCTCGGTATGAAAGTTTTGGATGGAGTGCAATACCGTTTCTAAGTACCATGTAACAAGTAGAGAAAGTAAAAATGTATTTTTAAATTTCACAATTGTTGATTAAATTAATTCATATTTATAAGTTAAATGGATCAATACACACAATCCTTCCTTAATATTTTTCTGGCTACGCTATAGGTGAAATTCAATTAATCTATTGTTTAGCGACCAACATGGCTAGTACATAGTACGTATTATTCTTTTCAAACGTGCTCGTAATTTCTAAAATGTACCTTCTTTTTAATTTTTGTGAAAAAGACCAACGGGAGGGTGACGCTAGAAGGGAGTTTGCCACTACGTAACCAGACAAGAGTGACTTCTGCCGACTAGAAACCTCTAACCATTCTCTTCTTTTCTCGTACGTATTTCTGAGTGAAGGTACAATTATTCTGAGAAAGGAATTCTATTCTTCGCCTTTTTTCATTCTGCGTTTCCTTTGTCTCCCACCGTTTTCTTTACGCATCCCATTTCGCTCTCCTGAACCGTTTTCTCTCTCAACTTTATACCCTCTTTTTCCGCGCCTCCTCCTGTATCCCCCACCACCTCGACACTCTCACCAACCAACCGACCAACCAGGGATCGATACCATAGCGACGTTGCCAAAACTAGAGCGTATACTGAACCAATTCACTCTCCCTCCTTGCTATACGAAGTTTTAAATAGAGAGAGAGGGGGGGTCGGTGAATTTACATCTGACAAAGCTGCATTCATTTACAACTTTCTCCAGTTAACTGTCCCAGCAAGGTATTGTATTCACGCCGTTTGGGAACTCACGTGCAAGTGCAACGGATGTTTTCCATTAAGACTTTTTAAAGGAAAATTTTGACCTAGCGAGTTGGGAAAAAATAAATATTACAATATTTAAAAACATTGTATTAAATAATAGAAACACTTGAACATTGTCACTGAAATATGTATACTTTCCTTACTATACACCTGAGGTACATGCAACAACATATAAAAAAAAAAAAAAAAAAAAAACAAAACAAAATAAAAAATCTGATGTGTTCCATTCACGTGAATTTTTCTACATCTCTACAATAAATTATTGCTAAAAAGGTTGTTATTCTTTTGTTTACTTAATGCTAATCCAGAAAAAAAATGGCAGAAGGGGTCTTATTACCTGCTTCCTTGTAAGTAAAAGGGAAATAAGGGAATGCCAAAGGCTAAATCGATAGTCAAATATGTTAAAAACTGGTTGCTATGTGATTCAAGTACCTTTATTTCTATAGACAGGAGTTGACAAATTCCCGTATGAGAAAAGTATAAGTATTTTAAAGCTGAAACTAATAACAAGGAATATCTCAAAAACGCTTAACTCCACGAAAAAATATATATGTTTTAATGAGCTCTATGTTTTAAATAAGTTTTTGACTATGTCTTACGTTTTACCAGTTATGCATAATTCCGCAAAATTTAACCAGAATAAATGTCTCAATTGGCTATGCCCAGAAAATCTAGATATACATTTTACTTGGCATGTAAATATTCTTCATATGCGATATTTTAATCAAAATCGCTCGAGCCATTTTTTGAGGAAATCAACATTTTAGAAAAGTTTTCCATGAAGCAGTAGTTGGGGTGGGGGATTTTCTTGAAAATCTTCGTGTCTCATCCTTAGATGATACTGAAGTTAAAATACCAAATTTGGATTTATGGGACCTTATGTTTTTGAGTTATGCTGCTCACAGACACACACGGACCTTTTTCTAAAAAGGTGTTTTTTTTCTTTACTTTAGGAGGTCTTAAAACAAGTCTTTTGGGAGGAATGCAATACATTCTCTACTTATATACCAAGAACTAAGTAGATAAAGTAATAAATTATACTGAATAGAGAATTCACGGGGTTTTACATATTTTTTGTATAAATACGTTTAAATGGTTTGTTAAAATGTTAAAAAAAACCACTACATACAGTGAAGCTGTCAATTTTATTAAAATCTGGACATTTATTACCAACACGTGCTTTACTTGGTCATGGTGTAGATGGAGTACCCTGGACGCACGTTCAACAACTTTCGTTGCAGGTTTGCAGATCTGCAAACCTGCAAGAGGATGACAACGAAAGAGATGGAAACGCGCGTCCAGGGTACTCCATCTACACCATGACCAAGTGAAGCACGTGTTGGTAATAGATGTCCAGATTTTAATAAAAAAAAAAAAACGTTTAAATGGTTTGCGATCTTAAGCTGTGATATCTAAGTGTTTTGCACTATCGTAATAACATTCATTTTAACTGCTATGAATTTTATGGAACGACCACTGTAAAAAAAAAGTTCACCAATATTACGAAACAAAGGAAGGCAATTCAATTAAAGCTGCTAACAATTAAGCCCGGAGAAGGGTGGAGTTGTGGAATGCGAAATATTGAATTTCGGCTTCCTTCCAAAATTAATTTCAAGTTTTTTGTTATCAGAACTGCTTGTGTTTGCCTTTCGCACTCTAGCTATTGGAACGATCAAACATATTTTAAATGAAAAAGTACCACAGTTTCTTTTCCATTTCGCAAATGTTTTCCTTGTGTAGCCTATGATTTTTTTCTCCACACATTACTAGCAACAAGAGAAGTTTTAGTAACATCATTCTCGGTTTATTAATTAATTTATACCAATTTTACTAACAAATTTCAAAATCTATATTTTCAAATAGATATAGCACCCAAAGTGTCATTATTTAAAATTAATTCCTTAATAACTTTGTATCAAAATGTTTCATTGGATTTTCTTGTATTTAATAGTCTTTTTAAACAAAATATTTTGTACAACAAAGTGAAAAAAATGACAAACAGCAGAGCATCATTATGATAATCATTTTTCACACCAAACTATGGCCAATATCAAAATTATAATGTATCATTTAATTCCGCACTTTCCGAAAGACATTTGAGAAACATTTTTGGTGGAAAAGATAGATTTTGAATATGGGAAAATAACGAAAAATCTGAACTAGAGAAAAATTGTATTTAGGTTTGACATCGAGAGTCATTTAACCAACTCAAGCCATTAAAAGGGCGTCTAAAATACGTGTTACATTTCATCTGTCGAAGCATAATCAAACATTGTAAATATGTATCTGCTTTAAACAAGGTTGAAATGTTCCACCAAAATCCGAAAATTGGATTTTTTTACCAAAATCCCTCACGAGGCACTTCTGCGTTCCATTATAGAGCTGATCATGTATTCAGCCTTTAACCTCCCTTTCTAAAACGGTTATAAACATTCTCTCTAAAGAAAGTCAGTGGCAAAAGTGTGTGTGTGTGTGTGTGTGTGTGTGTGTGTGTGTGTGTGTGTGTGTGTGCGTGCGTGCGCATTTAAAATTTGTCTGCTAACTTAAAATACTACCTAGAGCATTCCTCTATACATCTTTAGAGATTTTGGATAGCAATTTAGTAAAACAATTTTCTTTGACTCATTCTACTCTTGAAATCATTTGTCAACATTTCCATTTTTATTCTACTACGTAACTACTTATAGCAAGTAGAGGAAGTATGTCCAAAATTCGATACTGCGATTTCACCAGCATTGTATGTTTTGAGGCCTGGCGAATTAAAATATCACATTTTTAGAAAAAGGTATGTGTATAGTGTACTAAAAGTTTTACACTTTATGTTTCCCGGAATGCAACACGTTTCTCAAATAAATATCCCGCTCAAATAACTTTTAAGTGCAAAATATTAAAAAATATTTATTTGCAAAAATATATTGTATAAGTGTTTTATTAAAATATCAAATGTTAAAATATTTTATTTCCAAATAAAATGTAACATCTTACATTTCTTGAAATAGAATCTGAGGACCTCTTATTCTGAAGGACTGTTGCACAACTATAAATTGATTGTCGTAGACAAAATTTTATTACACAAATCATCTAGATTTCGTTAAAGAATACATCCTAAAAGATTTGACTGAATTCCCTCGTCTCAAGGAAATATGTAATGAAAGCGTTTCTATAAAAAAGTATCTTGATTATCTGGGATAGGTAGAACTGATTTATGAATAGTAAGCTGAGGAATGGGTAGAAAAAGTAATGTTAAGGTAACAAATAAGATATTTACTTTCTTTTCTTAGTATGGTATATAGGTGGAGAAGATATTGCTTACCACGGTATCCAGTAAAGTATTTTTGCACATTGATCCGCGTGTGTGATGTGTACTCAAAAACGAAAAGTCAAAATTCTCCAAAGATGTGACTAAAATGTTTCAATAAAATGCCCCACCCCAATTTTGATTAAAATGCGGCATATTAAAGATACTTATATGACAAACAAAAATGTATATGTTGAACTTTCTGGTAATTGCCTGTGAAGTGGTTTTCATTCTGGATGACTTTTGCATAACTGGTTAACCGTAAGAGATAGACAGAAGCTTACTGAACTAAACTGTAGATCTCGTTAAACAAACGATTTATATCATAATTCTTTTATTGTAAGAGTTAACCATTTCCAAGACATTCCTTGCTATTGGTCTCAATGTTAAAATACTTATAGTTTCCTCCAACAGGAAGTCGTTCGTTTTCTGTTATTTTACTCCTGGCCGTGAAAAGAAGGAATTTGAATGACAAATGTATTCCCTCATTCCCTTTATACTTTCAAGAGAAGATGTAGTTGGACAATTTCTGCTGTTGATGTTTATCTCGATTAGCTTGAGGAGATCAAAGAATCGTTTATAAGAATAGTTTGTTTGCAGAACAGGAACAAAAAGTCATGTGAATGAAAAAATGACATTTTTTTAACAAGTATCAAACGTAAGATTAAGGGGATTCTTGCCAATGTTAAAATTTGACCCATTATCTCAGAACCTATTTAAATTAATGAATTAAATTAAATTGTTCAATGAATATTCAGCAATACCTTTGCTGTTGATTGATGAAAAATAGTATACCTCTGTTCATTAAAAGGACAGGTATGATTTTGTTTTAATAAATATCTTAAAACTTTATTGAAAATTATTTTTAAATCTTAAAAAAATAAATAATCCATACACATAAAAACTTTTTCGTTAAAATAAAGCATATTTAGGTGCAAAAGTATGGCAAACATTTCTGCACTGGTGTCAATTACTTTCTGAGATAGTGGGACATTTGTGTAGAATATTTTACTCCTTCAGAAATTGCTTTGCATAATTGCATAAAATTAAAAAAAATGTAACCTAACTTTCCAAACACAACTTCGAAATAGTTCGAAACTCTCACATGAAGAAAATATGAGCGGGATGCCAATGCTGCGTATAGCTAAAATAAAACTTTTCGACCAAAAAAAAATCTCTGCTTTAACTGTAACAAAGTTATTGATGTTTTAACACGTCATTGCACTAAAATGTGCTAAAACTACTACGCATGATTATTTTCAAAAATATTTTAAACTATTTTCAACTAGAGTACATCTATTAAAGTTACACAAAAAGAGCGGGGGATTCTAGATTTTTATATGAAATTAAAACATGAAAATGGAAAAGATTATGAAAATCCATTCTGACTCCCTAAGCTCATAAATATTGAAGAAATTATTGACTTAAAAATTGCTATTATATTTCTTCTCATAAATCAATGTATTACAGTTCTGAAAACCTCAAATGCTTTTAACGTTAGAGGAACGTAATTTTTCACTTTAATTAACACAAACGAAATGTAGTTAAAGTATAATGGGCATATAGCCCCAATCAGTGTGCATGCATTAAGCTTGCGTGATTGGCCATGTAAAATGAATCACCTCGTTGATAGAAAATGTTTATAAACTACATTAACTATAAAACCACCCACGCCACGGAAAGCAGAGTTTCATTATTACGGATATTTACGCCACGTGATGCTGCCGTTGGGAGTGGCTTTCCAATTCACACACAGAGACCAGTTTGGGTTACATAGTATAGTATCGATTTTTAGTGAATAATTCATCACTTTGATTCAGCATTCGTGACGCGCTCAACCGTAGCACGGTGTTGAGCTGGTTGGACATTTGTGGTCCAAATACAAGCACGTGGCTGCACTGCTGTCTTGTGTGACGTGTTGTTCTTGTATTGCAAGCAACTTTAGAAAATTAACCATGAAGAAATTTACCTAAAACCAGAGCAAATCATATAATCTTCTTAAATGATTATACTTTGGTCAGTCTTTTGAATGGGGAAGATAAGGGCGTTAAATGGCCGCACAGCCGCTGTACCAAAATGCCAACAAACGTGTCACATCTGGTATTAACTCATGGATGGGAGCTCCAGTCATTGACACAGAACACAGAATTAGGTTCTTGGCGCCATATGCAACTTAAGTGGCCTCAGAGAGAGAATAAAGGGTAATTGCCGAAGGGCGACCAGACCCGAATGACGAACGGAAGAAGCATGGACGGGGTCCCTAACGCTTCCAGACTGAACGCCGCCGATGCCACATGCGCCTAACCCACAGTTAGTTAAAGAGTCCTACCCTAGGCTGATGCTCACCCTCAGAGACTTTTTCCATTAGGCCAATATCTGGTTTCCTAAAAGCACCCCCCCCTAGCCTTAAACACACGAGGACGGAAATGGATTCGCTACTTACGCGCGCCAATGCCGAAAGGAAAACTACCGAAAATCTTGACAGCTATCTAGCATGCCATCTACCAGCTTTCCAGGCTAGTGCCGGTGGATGTTGAGGTGTCTCACAATCCCTTCCAGATGTATGTAATCTCCCGGAGTTTTGGGAACCACTACTCTATCGAGACCAACCCAATCTGAACAACTTCCCACAGGAAGGGGCTCGTTTGGCCCAGCGTACGTCTAGTCACGTCAAAATCAAGAGTGCTATGGGTCGGTATACCTCGGCTCAGCTGAATTGGTCGCAATCTTTCCCGAACAGACTACGTCAGGAAGTACCACTAGTGCTAAAGGGTCCGCAGCAACCTCACCCCTAGGGCCGAAACCACAAGCCTGATCCTCCGGGGTTCATCTAAGTTGCCCTAGATCGATAGCACCCGGAGGTGGGTTCCGATAGAGCGGTTCCGCAACAACTCTAGGATTAAATCTCCACAATACACAAACCACAGTCCAATCGCAATTTGCTGAACCCCGTTGCCAGGCACTTCAGCACTCAAACAGATGACAAGTGACGGAACACGAAATTCGGCGGATGAAATGAACCTTTCCAGCTTTGGACAGACGATCCGGGGAAGCCGCAAAAAAGCCCATGGCTCAGCAAATCTGACCTAGAGAATGAAACCCATGATCTCTAGATTACGAGTCGCGTCATCTCTCTAGGCTTTACGAACCTGCACGAGCAACCTGTACCAAAAAACTCTGACCAAATTATATTTCTGTTATATCTACTAAAAATTCGTTGTGTGACGGCGAATTTTCAATTAGGCACGTTTGATGAACGTATTTTGTCTTATTCGTTGTAACTTAATATCAATCCGAGAAAATAGAGAATTCCTTACATCCCAGTTATTTGTTACAAGAAATGGTTAGTTCCGGATTAGAATGAGGAGTTTTGATGATTTTAGGATACTGAATCTGAAGAATGCTAGTTAAGTAGAGAATATTACATCATTTCTAAACTTTGGAAAATGAAAAAGTGGACAGAAGAGGTGCAATCACTCCTTGCAGTGTATAGACGTGGCAGAGATTGCACCAGCCGAAGTTTTCTACTATTAACTTTCATTGCTCAACGTTGACACTTTTGATTTATTATGATCCGCTATTACATAAAGATTTTAAAAATATAATGTGTTCCATTCACATGACATTCTCTAGTTTTCATCAAATTATTAGATAGAGGTAAACATTAGCAAAAATGGTTGTATTAGTTATTTGTAAGTATAAGGAAAATAAGGGGGCTACACTAGATTAAAGCGTTAGTCATATATATTAAAAGCTGGTTGCTATGTGATAGAAATTCGATTCTCTTTGCATGACCAGGAGTAAAATAAAAAAACGAATGGTAAATTTTCATTTGTGAAAAGTTTGAGTGTTTTAAAATGGAAACCAATATCAAGAGACGTCTCCGAAATTCTCATCTGCACAAAAGAATTATGGCATAAATTGTGTGCTTTAAGGAGATCTACATTTTTATGCAGTAAGTTTTTTTTTTATATCTCTTACGTACACCAGTTATACAAATATCATCCAGAATGAAGAAGTCTTTGGAGGCTATTCTTAGAAAACTCAAGATATTCATTTTGTCAAGTAAATATCTTAAATATTCCGAGGTTCAGTTGTTGACAAAGTCTAAAATTTCGAGCAAAAATGGTCTGGTAAAGGGTAGTCCCGGATAGAAGGACTTACGTGAAAATCTTATCACATGTTTGGAAAATACTGAACTTAAACACCAAATTTGGGAGCTATCAGAAATTTCGTTTTTCAGTTATGCTGTTCATTCATACAAACAGGCATGGATATGTTTCTAAATATGTTTTTTTTATACAGTAGACCTAAAAACATGTTTTCCGGTGAATCTCAACATTTTTCTTTGAATATAATATTTCCTCTTTTCCACTATTGGAACGTAGCAAATAAAGTAACCAGTTCCATTAATTGTAAACTCAGTATAACATGTAATCACTATTTCGTGAGTTGAGATTAAGGAAGCAGAGAGAAACTAGCAAAACTATCGAAATGGTTGGGGTATCTAGCCTGTTGACATTTAGGAATGCTAGAATGATGCAATTAGTAAAGCTTTGATCTTAAGTTCTCAATGTTTGTGCCTGTCGAGCATGCAAATCAGCAAAATTAATTACAGCACTTGGCCATTTCTCTGCTCTGAGAAACGTTAACTAAGGACTGGTTTTACTCAAAATGGCCTGCTGATTAGCCTCAGACAGACATTTTTCACTCGTGAATAACGGAAACTTAAGAAATACTTTTATTAGCCTTCTAGAAAGTACAAGCTATATACTCAGACGTGGCCCCAATAAAGTTGCTAATAAATACAATTTTGCATTTATAAATTCACGCACAAACTCCGTGACAAATTAGAGAAATTAGGGAAATTGTCTAATAAATCAAACTATATTTGAAGCAGTTCACATGTGCGGGCGTATAACGCTAACCCACCGAAGGCGATAATCTGATCATACTCCGACACTTGGAGCAGCGGGTATCTTAAACAAGTTTGCTGAACTAATGTTTTTCTTCTCAAAATGGTAGAAGAAACGCAATCAGATTTGGTTTAAGAGCAGTTGTTCAATAAATATCAATTCAGGCACCAACTCCTTGGCAAATAAAAAATTGTAAAATAAATCGTACAATATGTGGAACATTTATCATATGTGAGCGTATAACGCTTACCAACCCAAAGGGAACAATCTGAGCAGTAGCCTGGTGCAGTAGGTAAGTTCCAAAATTTGTTGAAGATCCGTTTGCCTTACACCACAGAAGAGAGGCAATCCATCACTGTGAACATCTTTCGACAGCTTACAGGGTAGTTACGTAATGATTTGAATTTGATAATTGTTGATCATTGTAATTATTTTTGTACCTAAAAATGTAAAATTAAAATACGGTCCAATAACATTATAGCTATGATAGAAAAACAACAGTATAATATTAAATTTTGGTGAAATAGAAATTATTGATTCTTATTTAAATATTCTTTACCTTCAATCCCTATTTAAAATACTCAAATGTATACGTGAAAAAACAATTAAAATAGGTGAATTAATGGTATACAATAAATTAATAATCGAAACATATGTATAACAGTAGAAGACATTGCATCTAATTAAGCATTAAAATGATGCTGCGCAATCTGGGTGCTGAGAAGTATGGATAAATAAGATCGAATTAGAAAGCAAATTCGACCAAACTATACATATTAGAAAAAAAACAAAAAAAAAAACAAAAAAAAACAGAGGCACACATTAACTAATAATATCCCTTTAATGTCGAGAGGAAGACAGGACGAGGACAGGATAAGCAACCTTTGGCATAAACCAAAGTCTAAACGTTGTTTAGAAGCAGGAAGAGAAGAGTAGGTGTACCCATCACATAGGGCCCCTCGAAATGGCACGCAGACCAAAGTGCCCCTCTATGTTTCTAATGTAAGCCCTGGGAGGGAGGAGACCCGAAAGGCAACCATATTCGGGAAATTAAGTGTGCAATCTTGGACGGGTCCCGCACGGTTCCAGATAGAATGCGTCCAGACACCGGCTGGTCCTACTCAGAAGTCTCAGAGCCAGAGATAACCCCCAGAAAGCGCTTGCGTTAGGAATTCAATCAACATAATGGAACGCCTTTCCAAAGCGCATTTCCAACGCCCAGCTAAAACATACCAAACGCCGTCGCCGTCTTACAACTCTGATAGGATGCTGGACAGGAAACTCGTGATAGAAGAGGAACAGCCCAAGCGTACCCCTGCCATTGAAGGGAAACCAAGAGTGAGGCAAGACGGGAATTGCATCCGCCAGAACACGAGCCTCATGTGGAGCAGAAGAACAAGAAGCAGAAGAGGAAAATTAAGAATTGTTAATAGCTAATAACTAAAGATGAGGAGTTTGTGCGTGGAACGAAATATACGTTGACTCGATAGGGGTAAAGGTGAACTGACAGGTAAACAACTAAGGACGGTGCCCCCAAATGAAATGCAAATATAGGTTTACAACTTACCAGAAAAGAATGTTGAGAGGAGAAATTACCGTTGCTACTTCATTGGCTGCTTCCCGCTTCTGTCATACCTCCCTTCTTGTTTCATCCTCCACGCTGCCCCCTAGCCAGTTACCCATCATCATCAATCATCATCATTCGTCTTCACTATAGGGCAAATTGCTGTTTATGCTCACGCGCCTAGTGGAATGAAAAGTAGAGGGAAGCGTTCTTTCTAATTTCGGGGGCGCTTACGCAGAACAACATTCTTTCCTCTGCTGTTCACTTATAGGAACTATCCTTGTCTACCTATCGTTCTATTTTAACGCGAACGAGCACAGACCTTCATAATTAAAATGTATTGCAGAAGTGAACTGGTCTGTAAGACCAGTATTTACTTACAAACTAATGATTTGAAATTAAATACAATGTTACGACAATAACGCAGTGTTACATTTCCTATTTTCAGACTCTACAATTTACTTGGTTTGTTTACGTAGGAAGTCTACATAGACAACTATATGCACATGGAACCTGATGTCAAATCACACAAAACCCTCATCTTTACTAGTACTTCTAAGAAAATGACACATCAATTTGAGGGCATTCTACATTAACATTGCGCTAAGAATCGCATCGTTATGCACTAAGATTCATTTATGTCGAGAATAACAAGACATTACTGCAAATTTCTATGGGAAAGCATTGCCCAAGGTTTTGCATTTTCGCCAGGCAGTAGCTATTTGATCGAAACATTTTTCAACCCAAACTCCCTTCTATCCGGAACAGAGTTACTTCAATCTTTCGTTTTCCAGGGTGAAGAATACTATACACGGAGGTCGGTTCTCTACGTCACTACAATCGTGTACAGTACTCTTCACGTTTTCCAATCTCGGCGTCAAGCGAGAAAAATGCCTGAGGTTACTGAGGGATTACATAGGAAAATGATACCGCTATCTTTCAACAGGGATAAAATAGAAGTATGTTTTCTGTGCAAAACAAGCTAGAGAAACACAGGAAAGGCAACAGTTCTAGATAGAGAAATACAGCAGGTAATTTGGTTAACTCTCAGTGGATTGCTTTGTTTAAAAAAAGATGGAGGCTGGGTAAAAATCCGTTGTATTTTATTCATGACTTTCTCTGCAGATTATTGTTACAAAAGATTATTCCATTATCTACATCGTGGTAATCGACATAAACATTAGCAGAAATGTACTTATTACATAGGTAGAGTCAGACTGAAAGTCGCCCTCCGTGGTGTAATGGTTACCATGCTAACCTCATATACCCAGGTCGCAGCTTCAATCCCGGCGGAGGACGATGGATTTTTTCAGGCGTAAAAATCCTTAGCATGGCTTCCTTCGGAAGGGAAGTTAAGCCGTGGGCACGTAAAAGATCCTCAAGCCTGATAGAGAGGCCTCTGAGCAAAATTGAGCGGTCTTTCACGCCCAATATAGAATGGGACGCTGAGAACCACAGCAGTTAAAGGGCGTCCATAAATAAAACGCCATTTCCATTTCATTTCATTTCATTTCATTTCAGGCTGAAAAATTCACCCTGACCTACCTACCCATCTCCTGTCCTACACGGTGACAGTGTTAAACAGCAAATCAAGTACTATTTGACCTATAGTAGTTGACTATACTATGAAGTACTTACGACATTGTTAGTCGCTATTGGGGTATGTGGTTTACCGGGAAATTTGCGAGTCAGTTGAGAAATTTAATGCCGTGGCGGCATGCTGCCATGGCTAGAGACCGAGAGATCTGTGATTCAAATCCCGGCTATGGCACTGAATGTTTCAGTCTGACTCTACCTATTCAGCTCCTGTCTACACACGACTTGTGTGAAAAAACAATTAAATTAATGTACTTATTACTTAGTTCCTTATAACTAGAAGGGGAAAAAGGGACTACATTAAAATATTTTAAAAAGTTACTATGTGAAACAATTGAAATTCAGTTCACTTTGCACGGCTATGGTGAATAAAAAGACATATGAAATGGTAGATGACCTCCCGTTTGGGAAAGTCTAAGTAGCTTAAAATTTAAGCCATTAACTTGGAATATCTCGAAAATGATATCTGCAAAAATGTGTATGACAAATTATGTTTTTTCCACAAGATCTACGTTTTTTGTGTTGTAAGTTTTTGTCTATCTCAAAAGGTTTACCATTCATCCAGAATCAAGAGGTCTCAAGAGGCCTTTCCCGGAAAATTCAAGATATATATTTTATTTTCCATGTAAATATCTTTAATATTACTTATTTTGATCAAATCATTACAGACGTTTATGAGAAAAACAAAGGTCCATGTTAAAGGTAGTTTGGGCTGGGGAATTTTATTGCAAATCTTCCTTGGAAGAAATTGAACTTAAATACCAAACTTTCCGTTTTTGAATGCTGCTTCGAATACACACACACACACACCCACACACACACACGAACATTTAGCCAAAACTGTTTTTTTTTATTCAGGGGGTCTCAAAACATATTTCCGGTAAAAGCTCGGTATAGAGTTTTGGGGTGCAATACAATACCTTTTCTCTATATACTATTACATAGTACGTGTAGAGAATGTAATTAACACACATCAACAAAATGTCAATATTAAGCAGGCTGCTTTAAAGCAAAAACAAAAAACAAAACAAAAATAAAAAAAAAAAATAAATAAAAATAAATAAAAAAAACAACTGTTACTGGTGCAATTTCTTTAGTTGGATTACTTTATCTCCTATTGTAAACAAAGCTAATTCAGAAGACATTAATGATATACACCTATTGCTACATCACTTTTACCTGCAGTGCTTTTCCCAAGGTTTTTTTTAGTATTTGTTTGTAATTTGCTAAGTAGCAACAACTAAATTGATCTGAGAGATCCTCATGAGTACGTTTTTAGCGGTTTTGTTAGGGTGTCAAATTGCTATATAAACATTATAACCTCTGCACCAATTCAAATCAGCAAAAATAATTCCTAAGAATACTTATGTGGCTAATTAAACGAAATAAACTTAATTGGATACAAATTTAACTACTTTACTAGACGATCTATCATATTCAATTAAATTTTCAATTTATTATTAATTAGTATTGTAGATGTCGCTAAGCGCTAAAATGTAAACGAAAGTATTCTCAGTTTACCATGACGGTAGTTTCAATAAAGAAAGCTAACATTTCGATAGAAATCCTATGCATTTTAATGTATTTATACAAGATTTTACTCTGAAAAAAATGGTGTGTTCCATTTCATTGACTTACTTTACGGTTCTGCAAAGCATTATTTCAAAAGATTATTCCTTTATCGACATCATGCTAATAGAGATAAACGTTAGCATAGATTGTCATATTACTTGCTTTCTTGTAAGTAGAAGGGAAAAAAAGGAACGCACACGCGCTTCTTTGCATGATCAGGAGTAGAACAGAAACACCGACGACCCCCTGTGTGAGAAAAGTGTAAGTATTATAAAATTGAAACCAATAACAAGTAAAATCTCGGAAATGGTTAATTTTAGAGAAAAATGTGTATGACAAATTTGTGTTTTAACAAAGGATCTACGTGTTTATGTTGTAAACCTTTTAGCATGTGATGTGTCCCATTCACATGCCTTTCTCTACATCTCTGCAACAAATTTCTGTTAAAAGGCTTATGCTTCTATTTACTAAATGAAACAATTAAAAAAACTAATTATTCACAATTGTTGGTCAAACTGCACAGATGCGTCCTCTTAACTGAGCAAGTTGTAATATAAGTTACAACAGATTATGGAAGTTAGCCTAGAACACCCTTAGTTTTAGAAGTTAAGCCATAATACTATTGGCAGAGTTAGGGCTCACAGGGTTTCTCCAAAATACGAGTAAGTGCGTTTATGTGTGGGTTAAAACGTTAATATAATTGAAATCACGACGTATGGAAACAGTGATTTCAGCAATGTAATTTTCCGCTGATATTGAGGTATTTTCACTAGAAGTGCATGAAAGCTGGGAAACGAATTGAAACACCCAAGTTTCAGGTTTTAGCAGAGTTGTTTTAAAGAACATCTGCCAGCCAAATGACTGCAAACTGCTGTGGTTCAGAAGCACAGGTATTCGATGCTGCGAGGAACAACGGAAAATGTGTGCATGCAACAGGTACTCTACATGCCTCTGTATGTAGCAACGTATTTACTTGCAAGCGAGCATATAATCAACGGGATCTTTCTGGAACTATGCAGAAGTGTTTTTGTAATTAAATGATTGTTAGAAATGGGGTGTTAGAGGGTTACATAACAATTTGTGTATAAATAATCGTTTAATCATTCTTAATTTACTGTCCTGGGCTATTTAAAAAAATATTTAATTTTGACCAGAGAAAAAGCGCCTTGGTTCTACATTTTTATTCTTTTTTTGTTTTTTTTTACTTTCTGTACGTGTACTCTTTATAGATAGTAGGTAGAGACAGCATTCCACCCAAAACATCGGTGTTAGGATTTCACAGGGAATATGTTTTGAGGTCCCGGAGTCCAAAGATATTCTTTACAAAATAGTCTGTGTGTTTGTGTGTGTGAATACGACAACTCAGAAGTTAAACGTTGGTTCATAGTCAAGATCAGCATGTTTCAAGGTTGGACACAAAGATTTTCAAAAAAATCTCCCGGCCCAAAACTACCTTTTATGTGAAAAAATGTTCGTACATTTTGATTTTCTCAAAAATGGCTCACACAATTTTTATTAAAATTCCGTATATTAAAAATAAACCGGCTATCTTGAATTTTCTGGGAATAACCTATGAGGTCTTCTTCATTTTGAATGATTTTTGTCATAGCTGGTAAACTATAAGAGACAAAAAATTGACACACTAAAAATGTAGATCTCGTCAAAACACATAATTTATAATATGTACACTTTTTTTAAGAGTTAACGATTTCATATATATGGATTTTACTGTCGTTTAAGCCTCTTTCTAATCCTGTTGCATTCTACAAAGAAATTGTAATAAAAGCAGATGCTTATTTCAATAAACGTGAAGTAGATAGAAAAATAAGTTTTTTAAGATAACTTTTCTGAAGAATGGGCAAAAAAGTCGTGTGAATGTATCATTTTTTATGAACAGTAGGGCGAAAAACATGTGTGCACTACCAGACGTTGCGTCACTTATTCCATCTCGTGAACATCTATACATTTAGTGGATGAAATCAATTATTTTAAAACAAATGAGTAAGAGAATATAATGCAAAATGTGTGTCGTTTCTCTCGGAATTAAATGCACATACAGAAGCCGATATCTTCAATAATACCCGAGGATATCAATAACCAATACAGCCGGGAGCAGAACCTTGCGATATAATGAGTCTAAATGCGCCTTGTTGTTAGATCGTTTTTCAACTGCATTATCTGCACATCTTTCTTCCGCGTTCCCAATATAAAAGCTGGGAATGCTGTCAAGGACATACGTTTTGCCGGTTTGTTTGTTATTGTGTGTAACAATATTCGTTTCTTCAAGCCCAACTAGTCGAAAAGCAGCAAGGAATCCGAACTACTGTTGAATTTCTGCTCTATATAACCTAACATGCTTTTATAGCTGAAGTGTTCACATCCACGCGTATAACATTTGTATGCTATGAAAAGAAAATGGCGTTTTCGATTTTTTTCTACCTTTGTGATTAAACCATTTTGTTTATTACTTTATTATACAAAAAGTCTGTTTTGTGGCCTTTTCTTCTGTCATTGCTGGTAAGCAAAGAAATATTAAAAGGTATAACATTTCACAAAGTTTTGCATAAATTCCATTTTTTGTGCTGGGGAAAAAACAAATCAAGGGACATGAGGACTACCAACTACCCTTTACATGGCAAATTTTCGAAAATTTTGCTTTTCCCAAAACTGCTCTAGAGATTTCTATTAATATATCGATAATTCAAAAATTTTACACGAAAAATAAAATGCATATTTTGAATTTTCTGGGAATAGCCTCTCAAGTCATCTTTATTCTGGATGAATTTTGCGGAATTTTGCATAGCTGATAAACTGTAAGAGATAGACAAAACTTAACAAAAATGTAGAGCTCCTTAAAACACACAATTTATGTCATATACATATGTTTCGTAGAGCTGACCGTTTTTGAAATATTCCTTATTGTTGGTTTCAGTTTTAAATACTCACACTTTGCTCATACAGGAATTTGTCAACACCTGGCCATACAAACAAACGAACTTCAACAACATAATCGGCTTTTAAAAGATTTGACTATTGCTTTAGCTAGTGAATTCCTTATGTTCCTTCTACTTACAAGGAAGCAAATAATAGGACTATTTCAACTATTTTTTTCTCGATTAGCATGAAGTAAATAGAAGTGTAAGCTTTTTTAATTATGCTGTTCACAGACAGACACAGACACAGACACGCGCGGACCTTTCCTGAAATTTCTTTTCGGATTCAGGGCCTGGAAAAATTATATTTCCTGTGAAATCCCGGCATGGATTTTTTGGCGGAATACAACAGTTCCCCTAGTTATAAGTAGTGGGCAAGTTAATACGCTTAAGTATTGTGAAAATCCAGGCGTTATCTGGGATCTGGTTAGGTGTATATTAGAAATACGTAAGCCTGGAGTGTAAATAAACTAGTAACAAATGAGGAAGTTAGTGAAGCGCATACACGTCGAGGCGTCTAAAAAGCGAGAAGCGTATTAAGTGAGCATACAATAAAGAGCGGCTTTTTCGCATCGCCACCACCAAAGAGATTGGAACCACTGGACCGAATGCAAAAAAGGGTTGTATGAGATATCACCTCAACAGTTCGCAAAAGGGAGCTTAAGCGAAATTACAATCTCATCTGAATGGGGAGAAGGACTTGGAATGGAGTAAACGGGCAAAAACTAAAGATATAAATTCATAATCGTATCATTGTTACCTGAAAATGGTTGTCTCCTCAAAAGAAAGAAAAAAATGTATGGAAGCTGATGCAATGATAAACACGAAGTATGTATATTTCATAATAGCAGATGGTTTAATACATATTTAAAAACGCTGACAGAAAGTAAAATTCGACGGTGCTGATGGAATGTGTCAAATCGGCGAACCAAAGTTACGTTAACGCTAATAGAACAGTAGAGTCCTCCGTTGTCTAGATATATCTTGTTCCCAAGGTAGAGGATTCAAACCTCACAGGGAACGATGTTTTTTTTTTTTTTTCTGGTTTAAAACTCCTTAGCTTGGCTTCTTTCGGATGGGAAGTAAAGCCGATGGCTCAATGTCGTAGATTTACGGCACGAAAAAGAAGCTCAAACCTCATTAATAGGCCTCAGAGCAAAATTAGACTGCCTTTCAAGCGCAATATAGAATGGGACGCTTAAAATCATACCAGATAAAGAGTGTCCATATATAAAACTCAATTTCATTTTGGTAATATGCGTGGACCTCTGTCTCTCTCGCTCTCTCATTCTATCTCATGTGGTCGTATTGCGACGAATCGTATTAGCTGATACTCCTAGCTCGTTGCATGGCGTACAGTCTTCAGGGTCTCATACCTATACCATATCAACTTGATAGTCATGTACTCACACAGGCCGTAGTGCTAGGCAACTGTATCTCTGCTGCTAGGCAACTCTATCTCTGCTGCTAGACTGACGGGCAGATAGCAGCTTCGGCACGTGTCTAAAGAAATCTTAGACCAGGTAACTGTATCTCCGCTTCTATAGTTGGAATTAGGGCGCGCTCCAGTGTGCCTGCTTACATTATCTAGGACAGACATTCGTTAACTGCCCCCCCCCAATCAAGCCGTGTGTAGCAGAAGAACTAATTATGCAAAGTCAGACTGAAAATCCAATGCCGTAGTCAGGATTTGAACCATGGATCTCCCGGTCCCTAGTCGATTGCTGTAACAACTGAGCTATTCCGTAATTAAGTCACCATTGGGGTTTGTCATCTCAAAATAATTTGAGATCACTTTACAGTTTACCGGAAAAATACTAGTCAGTTGAAAAATGTCATGTCCGCAAGTTGCCGTGGTAGCTCAATGGTAAGATCTACCGGATAGAGACCGGCAGATCCGTGGTTCCAATCCCGGCTATGACTTCGAATTTTTGGGTTGTCTTTGTCTATGCAGGCATTCGTTATTACCAACCCTTCTCATTTTTACTATATTACTTTCTCTACACGTACTATTTACATGGTGTATAGAGAAGGTATTGTAATGCACCCAAAAATTCGATACCGGGATTTCACCGCAAATACATGTTTTGAGAGCCCTGAATAAAAAAAATACATTTTTAGTAACAATGTCCGTGTGTGTGTGTGTGTGTGTCTGTGGGCAGCATAGCTCAAAAACGAAAAGTTCGTTAAAAACCAAACTTTGTATTTAGGTTTGGTATCCTCCAAGGATGCGACACGAAGATTTTCAGAAAAATCCCCCACCCCAAACTACCCTTTACCTGGGAATTTTTTCGAAATGTTGATTTTTTCAAAAATGGCTAACAATTTTGATTAAAATATCGTATATTAAAGATATTTACCTGACAAATAATATGTATATCTTGAATTTTCTGGGAAAAGCCTCTGAAGACTACTTTATTGGATGAATTTTACGGAATTTTGCGTAAGTGCTAAAGCGTAAGAGATGGAAAAAACCTACCACACAAAAAATGTAGAGCACATTAAAACACACAATTTATTTTATATAGTTTTTTTCGTGAAGTTGATCGTTTTTTAGATATTTCTTGTCATTGGTTTCAGCTTTGAAAAACTTGTACTTTTCACATACAGGAATTTGTCAACTCGTGTCCATACAAACAAAGGAATTTCAGTCACAGAGCAACCAGCTTTTGACTATCAATTTAACCTAAGGTACTCCCTTATTTCACTTCTGCTTACAAGGAAGCAAGTAATAAGAATATTTCTACTAATTTTTCTCAATTAGCATGAAATAAAGAGAAGCATAAGCTTTTTAAGAATAACTTGCTGCAGAGATGTAGAGAAAGCCATGTGAATGGAACACATCAGATTATTTTTAGACTATGGTTTAAATTTTGGGCGTGTCAATTATTAAAATTGCAATCCGGCATTTAACCTTGCGACACGAAAAAAATCCTATTCAGATTGGTCGACCTACGAGACTTGAACCTGTGACCTCCCGAATGTAGGTTATAGACGTCTGGCTAGGTCGCATTCAATTGCCTTATGGTTTAGAGATCCTTTTCTACAGGCGGCGTTTGCTCCTGATGGCGCTACTACTGATAGTATTTTAAGGCCCTCAACTACGAATGATATACAGCCATGACAAAACCATTGAAATAAAACAATCCGGAGCCATTCCTGCATTGTTAAGCATAAAAACGAAATAAAACTGGTAGAAACAGAATCAGCAACTGCAGAACTTATAGACCATAGAGAGCCCATACTAATAACATTTAAAATATAAGTTTACGAAGTTAAAACAGGGTGGCTCATTCTATTGCGACTAACAAATAATACTCCTTCTTACAGCACATAAACCAGCAGCTGATATATGATTGTTGACAATTTCAACGACAACTACAAGGTTGTCAGCAATTTCAAGGACTACACCTGACTTTTCATAGTTTCCATTACACTGAAACCTATAGATTTACTGTATTTTCTCTATTCTTTACAGTTTTATTTAAATAACTTGTATCTCTACCAACATAAGTATTTTTTTAAGGAAAACAATCTTCTATTTTTATTAAGCTCAGCAATTCTTACCTTTTGTTACCTTGAGCGTTACATTTGAAGATCATTAGAGAGGCTGTTTCTATCTCTCTACATTGCACAATCTAAATACCGGTTCTTCCTTGAAGATTCCCATTGTATGTAGACGTTTCCTTAATCTACAATGTACCATCAGTGACTCCGCTATCAGGTTAATTTGTGATCTGTGGAGCTTAAGTACGTCTTCCGTTAATAAAGAATATGTTCTACTCATTATTGCCTTATAGTGCTTGCACCAATTTTGTTGGTGGTAATATTAAATCCAACCATCATTGGTTTGTCGATGAAAATTTACAGGGATACCAAAAACTGGTTCAGCAGAATTTTTTTTTGCCAAGGTTTCTGATTTTTTGTCTAAAATTCTCTTGTATCCTGACACCCATCCAGAGTAAGCTCGTTGTAAGCCAGTTGTAGAACGTTTATTAGGCAGTTCCAGGGCTACTTAGATATTGTTGAGATAATTTTCAATTGGTTTTATTCAGAAAAACTCCAGATGTTGACACCTTTGTAGCCTCTTCTTAGATTCTCCCTGACAGAGGTTGCTTAAATTGCAAATACTTCGGCTTGGAACACAGTGGTATTGCGACCAAGAGCAACATATATGTAGAACCATGACTTGAAGCTCTCTTGGCGCCGATATGAAAATAACTTTTCTCGGGCTAGCAGCCAGGTAAGCTCTGGTATGATTTCCAAGCTTTCGTTCACTGAAGATGAGCGCGACGTTAGCTCTTGAAAGCTTGGACATCACTCCAGAACTCACATGACTGTTTGCCCGAGAAAAGTTGTTTTCATAAACGTAGAACTTAAGTAGTTACACATACATTTCCATCTCCTGATCCACTGTTTGCTTTAGAGCTGTCTGTGTACCAAATTAGAGTACCCTTTGGACAGTGTATTTTGATCTGAGTCCATTTTAATATAATACAGATAGGATTATCAAAACATAATTTCAATAACACAAGCACCTGCGCTAAAATATGATACAGGAATAGCAATGGTTCATAATATTGAGCGTAAATGTGTGCAGTGTCAGAAAATAATAAGTGGCTGACTAAAACAGCAGCGTAATCTGGCTAAACACTTTGTATCGGAAGCTGTCCACAGTTGCTTAGAGTGAAGAGCGACGCAGTACGAACTTGATTTCTCATTCAATATTTATTCAAACACGTTCTTAGCATTAAAACTGCTTTGGCTGAAATTGAACACAAGCCGATATTCCAGACAGGACTGACAATACGAAGAAAGTTAGAATTCAAATTTTACTAGGAAGATTTAATGCGACACGAGGCATGGTTTATCTTGCTGAGTGACAACATTCCCTATTAATTATTTATATGTGATCTCTACAGTGTTTCTTCAGAACGAAAGTGCTGAACCCTGCCTAAGGTAGGCAACGACAAGTCTCCCTAGATGAGGTGCAGAAGGAGAATCGATATCGTGCGCCGGTTTGCAACTGGTTGCCATGGGAGAGTCAAGACGTCCCCTTTGCATACCTCAGGAGTCATGAGAAAACTTTCGCTCGCAAATCACACAGCATATTATGTGAAACGACGTCCAATCTCCGTAACTTTCCCTATGCCTAACAAGAAAGGAGGAAGTACTACGTCGAATAAAGATCTACGGCTCCCGTTAGCATACCTACAACAAGCATCAAATGGACTTTAATCTCAAGATATAAAAGCAAACTTTCAAGGCAGAGAAACCTCTGTAAAAGCGGCATGTTTTAGAACCGCATACTAGCAGAACCTGCAGATATGAATCTTCAACTTCCTTTCTGTTTCTGCCTGCTTTTCTCTCAGCATTTGCTCTTTGCCTAAGGAATGTTTAAAATATCTCACATTACTGAATAATAAGGCTGATTTTACTTTCTCTACCACGTACATAGTTGGTGTTGATGATAATGGTGTTTAAGGGCGCTCAACTGCCGAGGTCATAAGCGCCCTTATGATTAAAACTTGGCAATACGCAGTAAGAAAATACCAAACAAAAAAGTAAACACAAGTAAAAGAGCTAACACAGTTGAAACGGAAGTAACAGAACTGTCCAGCCCTCTAACTAGAGCTGGATATAAAACTCCATGTAAAATCAACACATTAAAATTAAAAGAGTTTAAAAAAAAACTGCTATCACACTAAAACGTCATGGTAAAAGAAAGTTTTGCTAAAAATTTAAAAACCCTGTCCACTGCTCTTGGGTCATCTGCCAGGACCTCAGCAAGAGAGGCCGGCATGCCCATAGATGACCGAATGTGTGCCAGGTGACCACACTCCAGCAACACATGACGAACTGTCTGTGCCTCCCCACAGAGCGCACAGACAGGAGCAGGTTCACGTTTAAAAAGGTAACTGTGCGTAAAAATACAGTGGCCAATTCTTAGCCGAGCTAGTACTACCTCCTCCCGGCGGAATAAACGAGAGGAGGTTACCCAGTTGACAGGGAGGTCCTTCACCTCTCGCAGCTTATTACCACGGAGAGCCGACCACTCCGCATGCCAAGTCGAAAAAACGGCTCTCCGTACAGCCACTCTAAAATCTTCTGCTGTTGAATGGGTAATCGTAACACTGGGCGCTGTGACTGCCGATTTCGCTGCCAAATCCGCCGTGTCATTCCCTGGCAAGCCAACGTGTCCAGGAATCCATGCGCACTCCACATTAAAACCAGAAGCGTGCAAAATGTGGAGAACGTCCTGGATGCGCTGCACCAAAGGATGGTAATTGTACAGCTCACGAATGCTCTGAAGGGCACTAAGGGAATCACTAAGAATAAGGCAGTCACCTAATTTTCGACGTCGAATATACAGAAGGGCTTGATAAATAGCATATAGCTCGGCAGAATATATAGATGTGCAACTAGGCAAACCGTAAGTAGAAGTTGCGGTGCCAGTTACAAAGGCACATCCAACACCGTCGGGGCTCTTACTACCATCGGTGTAAATACAAATACGGCCACTGTATTTGGATAAAAATTCTAAAAAGCAACGACGAATACTATCAAGAGGCGTAACAGATTTCCCGTAGAGCGTCATCCCGAGATCGACATGGTTATGGACTGTGTCTAACCTTCTGAGCACTGAAGGTCGAGCTGAAGAATACACAATGCTGCCATAGTCCAACTTCGAACGAATCACAGCACGATAAAGACGGAGCAATGCCGTCCGATCCGCACCCCAAGACTTGCCACTTAGTATCCGTAAAAGATTTAGAGAACGGTCACATCGTGCTCTAAGCTGTGCTATTTGTGGTGCCCAACAAAGTTTCCGATCGAAGATCAAACCAAGGAATCTCGCCTCGTCTGCAAAAGGAAGTAAATCTGGCCCGAGTCGAAGAGACGGCGGCATTTGCCACTTACGGCGCCAGAAGTTAACGCAGACTGTCTTCTCAGCGGAGAAACGAAAACCGTGTTTCGAGCTCCATGCATAGAGATTGTCCAAACACCGCTGGAGACGGCGTTCCAAAAACGGTGTACGCTGAGAAGTACAGAAGATGGCAAAGTCGTCCACGAATAAGCAGGAAGAGACACCTTGAGGCACACATAGTGATATGGAATTTATCGCAATAGCAAATAGAGTCACGCTGAGTACCGAGCCCTGCGGCACTCCGTTCTCTTGAATAAAATGGTTAGAAAAAACCGAACCCACCCTCACTCGAAAAACGCGGTCCCGCATAAACTCCTGAATGACCAACGGTAGGCGTCCACGTATGTTCCAGTTGTGCAGAGAACGCAATATTCCCGCCCGCCAACACGTGTCGTAGGCCTTCTCGAGGTCAAAAAATATCCCAACTGTGGGGCTGTTCTTAAGAAACCCGTCCATAATCTGAGTTGACAGAGAGACAAGGTGGTCAGCAGTTGAACGTCGTCGTCGAAAGCCACACTGGATGTTCGTCAGAAGATTGTGGGATTCCAGCCACCACACCAACCGTCCATTGATCATGCGTTCCATCACCTTGCACACGCAACTGGTGAGGGAAATAGGACGGTAACTGGAAGGAAGATGGCGGTCCTTTCCAGGTTTAAGAATGGGTATGATGGTGGCCTCCCGCCACTTGTCTGGAAAAATGCCATCAACCCAGACACGATTATAGACCTCGAATAGGAAATCTTTGTCATCAGGAGAGAGATGTTGCAACATTTGGACGTGGATACCATCTGGACCTGGTGCTGAGTGTCGCGAAGAGGAGAGTGCATTGTCTAGCTCTGCCAGGGTGAAAAGGCGATTATAATCCTCAAGGTTGCCAGAAAGAAACGAAAATTCTTGAGATTCCACCTGGTTCTTAACTGTAAGAAACTCAGGGTCAGATGTATCAACAACAGCTCCGGTAGGTGTTTTGAGACCGGCGATGGGCATATGGTTCGGTTTCCCAGCCACACGTCTTAACTTATCCCATACGACAGAGGAAGGTGTATGTCGATTAAAGGAACCCACGAATTTATTCCATGACATCTTTTTGCTATCCTTAATAACCCGCCTAGAATGTGCACGCATCCGTTTATAGTGTATCAGGTTATCCAGTGTAGGAAAACGCTGGAAAACCCGTAGAGCTCGTCTGCGAGCGCGAATAGCATCCCGACAGTCATCGGTCCACCAAGGTACCGGAAATCGACGGCTGTAGCCAGTCGAACGCGGAATGGATTGCTCAGCAGCAGAAAGAATGGTCCCTGTAAGATGTTCGACCAAGTGGTTCACAGAGTCGTGCTCTTCGTAGCTAAATTCAGCCAAGTGGGAGTACAGTTCCCAGCTGGCGTGGTCTAGGCGCCAACTAGGTAAACGGGTGGAACATACAACGGGTGTCAAGACACTAATACGACAAGGAAAGTGGTCACTAGAATGCAAATCCGAGATGATATTCCAGCATAAGGTGACTGCCAGCTGAGGGGAACAAATTGCAATGTCAATGTGTGAAAAACTATGAAATGCGTCAGATAGAAAGGTGATGATGATGATGATGATGGTGTTTAAGGGCGCTCAACTGCCGAGGTCATAAGCGCCCTTATGATTAAAACTTGGCAATAGCCAGTAAGAAAATACCAAACAAAAAAGTAAACACAAATAAAAGAGCTAACACAGTTGAAACGGAAGTAACAGAAACGTCCAGCCCTCTAACCAGAGCTGGATATAAAACTCCATCTAAAATCAACACATTAAAACCAAAAGAGTTTAAAAAACCGCTATCACACTAAAACGTCAAGGTAAAAGAAACTTTTACTAAAAATTTAAAAACCCTGTCCACTGCTCTTGGGTCATCTGCCAGGACCTCAGCAAGAGAGGCCGGCATGCCCATAGATGACCGAATGTGTGCCAGGTGACCACACTCCAGCAACACATGACGAACTGTCTGTGCCTCCCCACAGAGCGCACAGACAGGAGCAGGTTCACGTTTAAAAAGGTAACTGTGTGTAAAAATACAGTGGCCAATTCTTAGACGAGCTAGTACTACCTCCTCCCGGCGGAATAAACGAGAGGAGGTTACCCAGTTGACAGGGAGGTCCTTCACCTCTCGCAGCTTATTACCACGGAGAGCCGACCACTCCGCATGCCAAGTCGAAAAAACGGCTCTCCGTACAGCCACTCTAAAATCTTCTGCTGTTGAATGGGTAATCGTAACACTGGGCGCTGTGACTGCCGATTTCGCTGCCAAATCCGCCGTGTCATTCCCTGGCAAGCCAACGTGTCCAGGAATCCATGCGCACTCCACATTAAAACCAGAAGCGTGCAAAATGTGGAGAACGTCCTGGATGCGCTGCACCAAAGGATGGTAATTGTACAGCTCACGAATGCTCTGGAGGGCACTAAGGGAATCACTAAGAATAAGGCAGTCACCTAATTTTCGACGTCGAATATACAGAAGGGCTTGATAAATAGCATATAGCTCGGCAGAATATATAGATGTGCAACTAGGCAAACCGTAAGTAGAAGTTGCGGTGCCAGTTACAAAGGCACAGCCAACACCGTCGGGGCTCTTACTACCATCGGTGTAAATACAAATACGGCCACTGTATTTGGATAAAAATTCTAAAAAGCAACGACGAATACTATCAAGAGGCGTAACAGATTTCCCGTAGAGCGTCATCCCGAGATCGACATGGGAGGTAGCGCGTAACCAAGGGGGGTGTATACTCTCTCCCTTGGATAACAGCCGAGGAATGTCAACATGGTGCTGGCGTAGAAGCTCACGGAAACGAAAACCTGCTGGCCTGGGGCTCAGAGAGCGGAGGCAGTATCGCTCGTGCAGCTCAGGGGAGAAAAACGCGTGATAAGTTGGATGCCCAGGCATACACTTCAGCCCACAGCCATAATTAGCAAGCAGGACATCACGCCGACAACGCAGAGGAGGTTCTCCCGATTCGGCGTAGAGGCTAACAACTGGGCTCGTTGGAAAAGCTCCAACGGCCACACGGATGCCCTGGTTATGGACTGTGTCTAACCTTCTGAGCACTGAAGGTCGAGCTGAAGAATACACAATGCTGCCATAGTCCAACTTCGAACGAATCACAGCACGATAAAGACTGAGCAATGTCGTCCGATCCGCACCCCAAGACTTGCCACTTAGTATCCGTAAAAGATTTAGAGAACGGTCACATCGTGCTCTAAGCTGTGCTATTTGTGGTGCCCAACAAAGTTTCCGATCGAAGATCAAACCAAGGAATCTCGCCTCGTCTGCGAAAGGAAGTAAATCTGGCCCGAGTCGAAGAGACGGCGGCATATGCCACTTACGGCGCCAGAAGTTAACGCAGACTGTCTTCTCAGCGGAGAAACGAAAACCGTGTTTCGAGCTCCATGCATAGAGATTGTCCAAACACCGCTGGAGACGGCGTTCCAAAAACGGTGTACGCTGAGAAGTACAGAAGATGGCAAAGTCGTCCACGAATAAACAGGAAGAGACACCTTGAGGCACACATAGTGATATGGAATTTATCGCAATAGCAAATAGAGTCACGCTGAGTACCGAGCCCTGCGGCACTCCGTTCTCTTGAATAAAATGGTTAGAAAAAACCGAACCCACCCTCACTCGAAAAACGCGGTCCCGCATAAACTCCTGAATGACCAACGGTAGGCGTCCACGTATGTTCCAGTTGTGCAGAGAACGCAATATTCCCGCCCGCCAACACGTGTCGTAGGCCTTCTCGAGGTCAAAAAATATCCCAACTGTGGGGCTGTTCTTAAGAAACCCGTCCATAATCTGAGTTGACAGAGCGACAAGGTGGTCAGCAGTTGAACGTCGTCGTCGAAAGCCACACTGGATGTTCGTCAGAAGATTGTGGGATTCCAGCCACCACACCAACCGTCCATTGATCATGCGTTCCATCACCTTGCAAACGCAACTGGTGAGGGAAATAGGACGGTAACTGGAAGGAAGATGGCGGTCCTTTCCAGGTTTAAGAATGGGTATGATGGTGGCCTCCCGCCACTTGTCTGGAAAAATGCCATCCACCCAGACACGATTATAGACCTCGAGTAGGAAATCTTTGCCATCAGGAGAGAGATGTTGCAACATTTGGACGTGGATACCATCTGGACCTGGTGCTGAGTGTCGTGAAGAGGAGAGTGCATTGTCTAGCTCTGCCAGGGTGAAAAGGCGATTATAATCCTCAAGGTTGCCAGAAAGAAACGAGAATTCTTGAGATTCCACCTGATTCTTAACTGTAAGAAACTCAGGGGAATAGTTGCCTGAGCTAGACACCTCAGCGAAAGCACTGCCTAAAGTATTCGCCACGTCAAATGTATCAACAACAGCTCCGGTAGGTGTTTTGAGACCGGCGATGGGCATATGGTTCGGTTTCCCAGCCACACGTCTTAACTTATCCCATACGACAGAGGAAGGTGTATGTCGATTAAAGGAACCCACGAATTTATTCCATGACATCTTTTTGCTATCCTTAATAACCCGCCTAGAATGTGCACGCATCCGTTTATAGTGTATCAGGTTATCCAGTGTAGGAAAACGCTGGAAAACCCGTAGAGCTCGTCTGCGAGCGCGAATAGCATCCCGACAGTCAGCGGTCCACCAAGGTACCGGAAATCGACGGCTGTAGCCAGTCGAACGCGGAATGGATTGCTCAGCAGCAGAAAGAATGGTCCCTGTAAGATGTTCGACCAAGTGGTTCACAGAGTCGTGCTCTTCGTAGCTAAATTTAGCCAAGTGGGAGTACAGTTCCCAGCTGGCGTGGTCTAGGCGCCAACTAGGTAAACGGGTGGAACATACAACGGGTGTCAAGACACTAATACGACAAGGAAAGTGGTCACTAGAATGCAAATCCGATATGATATTCCAGCATAAGGTGACTGCCAGCTGAGGGGAACAAATTGCAATGTCAATGTGTGAAAAACTATGAAATGCGTCAGATAGAAAGGTGGGCTCTCCGGTGTTCAAGAGAGCAAGATTCTGACTATCCAAGAAGTCTTTAAGTAGCGTACCTCTCGCACAAGCCCGAGGAGAGCCCCAAAGAGGGTGATGGGCATTCACGTCGCCTACCAATAAAAAGGGTGGTGGCAACTGTGAAATGAGGTGTTCTAAGTCGCTGTGCGAGAGGTCCGTAGATGGAGGCAAATAGATACTGCAAATGGTGAATGAAGCGGAGGGTAGCTTAATGCTGACAGCAACGGACTGGATTGCAGATTGTATGGGTACGGAGTTGGCAAAAATATCATCTCGAATAAGCATCATAGTGCCCCCATGTGCCGGGACACCGTCCTCCGGGGATAAATCACATCGTACGGAGGAGTACTGCCTGATGGTAACGGTGTCCTGTGGACGGAGCTTCGTCTCTTGTAAACATACAGCCAAGGGTTCATGCTGGCGCAGCAACAAGTCAAGCTCTGGTCGATGTGGTCGAATTCCGCGTATGTTCCAATGGAGGATAGCCATTGAGTATATTATGGGATAAGTTTCAAATCGAAAGACGCTTCTGCAGATTGGGATTAGCTGGTCGGTTCAATTTGTTCTTCTTAGGCGTTGGGCTAGTACTATTTTCAGGAGCACGATCCTGCCGTTTCCGCACTGTCCCTCTGGCAGTGGCGGCAGAATCCTCCTGGTCCATCTCCTCCACAAGGGAGGTCCCTTTTTCAAGAGCAGTTTTAGGTCCAAGTAGTTCGAACCGATTGGATGTGCTGATCGGCGAAGACGGCCGTCGCCGATTCACGCCCTCCTCCCCAGATGACCCTTCAGAGGAGGATACACGTGTGGAGTTGCGTGAACTTTTCTTACCTTTAGATGACTTGGTAATAGATTGCACATTCTCTTTCAAAAAGTCTTGTCGTACATACTTGGTCTTAAACTGTTTTTCTGGGGCAGAAGACGTCGTGAATTTAATAGCTTTAGTTCCGGAGGTCGAGGCTTTAGGTGACAAGTGTGCAGGACTATTCTGTAAGTTGGCGGATTTGGCAGATGTTGATACCAACTTCGGTGTAGGTGCCGAAGGCTTTGGCAGCGCTTGGGCTAAAATAACCTTTTCCGCAATTGTAGCCCCGTTCATATCGCCGGTCTGTGTTGCGATTTCCCGACGCGGTACCGGTTTAGCTGCAACTGAGCTATAGGTACCGGACCTCGGGGCAGAGGGTTGGCGGAGTCGCAGGAGCTTCCGGGCTTCCAAGAAGGACACCTTCTCTTTCACCCGTATCTCCTGGATCGCTCGTTCCTCTGCAAAACGGGGGCAGTCTCGGGAACTAGATGGGTGTTCCCCGTTACAGTTCACACACGATGGAGCTGAAGCACAGGCCCCATCGTGGGAGATGTCACCGCAGTGGACGCAGGTGGACTTGCCGGTACACAACTCACTTGTGTGACCAAAACGTTGGCATTTAAAGCACCTCAGCGGATTGGGTATATAAGGCCTAACTTCGATGGCTTCATACCCTGCTCTAATCTTTTGAGGCAGATCAACCCGATCAAAAGTAAGAAACAGGGTACGAGTAGGCAGGAATTCACCGTTGATCTTACGTTGTACCCGATAAACAGCTGAGACACCCTGAGTCGCAAGATTTTCTTTGATCTCCTCAATGGACAAACCGTCCAACGCGCGGGTTGTTATTACACCGCGGGAGGAGTTCAGCGACTTGTGCACCTCGACCTTCACTGGATAGCTGGCTAACATGGTGGCTTTAAGTATTCTTGCAGCTTGCGAGGCGGAGTTGGCTTCGACAAGAAGTGTACCATTGCGAGCTCGAACGCAGGATTTAACAGGACCAGCAATGGCATCGAGACCCTTTTGGATAGTAAAAGGGCTCACCGTAAGAAACTTCTTACCTTCCTCTGTCCTATGAATGACCAAGTAGCGAGGACCACATGACTCGACTACTTCCTTTCCAACGTCTTTATTAAGGGGTTTTTGTTTTGGTGCCATAGAAAAAATGGTATAAATTCATCCCCCAGTGCTCCCCACCCACCACGGAGCCCAACGAGGGGTCACCCCACTGGGGTGACAGGGCTACACAGGGGATATAGCGGGCTCGCCGTCCCACTCACCCTGGAGTTCGGTGTAATACCTAGTCCTGGCCGATTGACTAGGGGTGGGTTAGTCCCTAGCCTCCCGTTTAGGCAAATCAGAAACCAAAGCGGTGTATTAGGCTGCGCACCCTCCCCAGTTACTGAAAGACAGAAGCCCAGGCTCAGGTACGCAACCCTCAACCAACCAGGATATTCCTCTTCACCGACACGGGTCTCCACGCACGGCCTACACGTGGGTGGGCATTTTGACCTTCTGGCTCCCTCACCACTCTGAGGTTGCCCACAGAGGGAGTCAAGGTGGCTCGGGACCCCGGGTGCGCCTTACCCGTACCTACCGTAGTAGGCCCCTGGGGGCAGATAGAAAGGTGGGCTCTCCGGTGTTCAAGAGAGCAAGATTCTGACTATCCAAGAAGTCTTTAAGTAGCGTACCTCTCGCACAAGCCCGAGGAGAGCCCCAAAGAGGGTGATGGGCATTCACGTCGCCTACCAATAAAAAGGGTGGTGGCAACTGCGAAATGAGGTGTTCTAAGTCGCTGTGCGAGAGGTCCGCAGATGGAGGCAAATAGATACTGCAAATGGTGAATGAAGCGGAGGGTAGCTTAATGCTGACAGCAACGGACTGGATTGCAGATTGTATGGGTACGGAGTTGGCAAAAATATCATCTCGAATAAGCATCATAGTGCCCCCATGTGCCGGGACACCAACCTCCGGGGATAAATCACATCGTACGGAGGAGTACTGCCTGATGGTAACGGTGTCCTGTGGACGGAGCTTCGTCTCTTGTAAACATACAGCCAAGGGTTCATGCTGGCGCAGCAACAAGTCAAGCTCTGGTCGATGTGGTCGAATTCCGCGTATGTTCCAATGGAGGATAGCCATTGAGTATATTATGGGATAAGTTTCAAATCGAAAGACGCTTCTGCAGATTGGGATTAGCTGGTCGGTTCAATTTGTTCTTCTTAGGCGTTGGGCTAGTACTATTTTCAGGAGCACGATCCTGCCGTTTCCGCACTGTCCCTCTGGCAGTGGCGGCAGAATCCTCCTGGTCCATCTCCTCCACAAGGGAGGTCCCTTTTTCAAGAGCAGTTTTCGGTCCAAGTAGTTCGAACCGATTGGATGTGCTGATCGGCGAAGACGGCCGTCGCCGATTCACGCCCTCCTCCCCAGATGACCCTTCAGAGGAGGATACACGTGTGGAGTTGCGTGTACTTTTCTTACCTTTAGATGACTTGGTAATAGATTGCACATTCTCTTTCAAAAAGTCTTGTCGTACATACTTGGTCTTAAACTGTTTTTCTGGGGCAGAAGACGTCGTGAATTTAATAGCTTTAGTTCCGGAGGTCGAGGCTTTAGGTGACAAGTGTGCAGGACTATTCTGTAAGCTGGCGGATTTGGCAGATGTTGATACCAACTTGGGTGTAGGTGCCGAAGGCTTTGGCAGCGCTTGGGCTAAAATAACCTTTTCCGCAATTGTAGCCCCGTTCATATCGCCGGTCTGTGTTGCGATTTCCCGACGCGGTACCGGTTTAGCTGCAACTGAGCTATAGGTACCGGACCTCGGGGCAGAGGGTTGGCGGAGTCGCAGGAGCTTCCGGGCTTCCAAGAAGGACACCTTCTCTTTCACCCGTATCTCCTGGATCGCTCGTTCCTCTGCAAAACGGGGGCAGTCTCGGGAACTAGATGGGTGTCCCCCGTTACAGTTCACACACGATGGAGCTGAAGCACAAGCCCCATCGTGGGAGATGTCACCGCAGTGGACGCAGGTGGACTTGCCGGTACACAACTCACTAGTGTGACCATAACGTTGGCATTTAAAGCACCTCAGCGGATTGGGTATATAAGGCCTAACTTCGATGGCTTCATACCCTGCTCTAATCTTTTGAGGCAGATCAACCCGATCAAAAGTAAGAAACAGGGTACGAGTAGGCAGGAATTCACCGTTGATCTTACGTTGTACCCGATAAACAGATGAGACACCCTGAGTCGCAAGATTTTCTTGGATCTCCTCAATGGACAAACCGTCCAACGCGCGGGTTGTTATTACACCGCGGGAGGAGTTCAGCGACTTGTGCACCTCGACCTTTACTGGATAGCTGGCTAACATGGTGGCTTTAAGTATCCTTGCAGCTTGCGAGGCGGAGTTGGCTTCGACAAGAAGTGTACCATTGCGAGCTCGAACGCAGGATTTAACCGGACCAGCAATGGCATCGAGACCCTTTTGGATAGTAAAAGGGCTCACCGTAAGGAACTTCTTACCTTCCTCTGTCCTATGAATAACCAAGTAGCGAGGACCACATGACTCGACTACTTCCTTTCCAACATCTTTATTTGTATTAAGGGGTTTTAGTTTTGGTGCCATAGAAAAATGGTATAAATTCATCCCCCAGTGCTCCCCACCCACCACGGAGCCCAACGAGGGGTCACCCCACTGGGGTGACAGGGCTACACAGGGGATATAGCGGTCTCGCCGTCCCACTCACCCTGGAGTTCGGTGTAATACCTAGTCCTGGCCGATTGACTAGGGGTGGGTTAGTCCCTAGCCTCCCGTTTAGGCAAATCAGAAACCAAAGCGGTGTATTAGGCTGCGCACCCTCCCCAGTTACTGAAAGACAGAAGCCCAGGCTTAGGTACGCAACCCTCAACCAACCAGGATATTCCTTTTCACCGACACGGGTCTCCACGTACGGCCTACACGTGGGTGGGCATTTTGACCTTCTGACTCCCTCACCACTCTGAGGTTGCCCACAGAGGGAGTCAAGGTGGCTCGGGACCCCGGGTGCGCCTAACCCGTACCTACCGTAGTAGGCCCCTGGGGGGACATAGTTGGTAGAGAAGGTATTGAATTCCACCAAAAATACAGAGATTTAACAGGAAATACATCATATTTTAGAACAGCTGAATAAAAAAGTATTTTTTAGAAAAAGGTCCCCCCGCGCGCGTGTGTGTCTATGTATGTCTGTCGGTGAAAAGCTTAAAAAAAACGAAAATGTTATATTTTTGTTAATAACGAAATGTTATATTTAAGCTTAGTAACACGATTTTCAGGACAATCTCGGTACTCCAAACCAACCTTTACTTGCAAAATTTTCCAAAAGTTTTGATTCCATAAAACCATTTTGATTAAAACACTTTATGATATAACATTTCCATGACAAAAATGTATAGCTTGAATTTTCGAGAATAGTCTCTGCGGTGTAATGGTTACCATGCTAACTTCATATACCCAAGGTCGCGGGTTCAAACCCGGCGGAGGACGATGGATTTTTTCGGGTGTAAAAATCCTTAGCATGGCTTCCTTCGGTAGGGAAGTAAAGCCGTTGGTCCCGTGTCGTAGATTTACGGCACGTAAAAACCTCAAGCCTGATAAAGAGACCTCTGAGCAAAATTAAGCGGTCTTTCACGCCCAATTTAGAATGGGACGCTGAGAACCACAGTAGTTAAAGAGCGTCCATAAATATCCTGCCATTTACATTCTGATTGACGTTAGCATAACTGGTAAACCGTAGGAGATATTGTTTTTTATAGATTCAAATGGTCTAATACTTATATTTTCTCGAATGGGAAGTCGTTATTAATTTTTCTTTCTGCTGTGAAGCAAATAGAACGGTGTTTCAAAGCCATTACTAGCGACCACTAAAGATTTGACCATTACTTAGCCTAATATATTTGCTTATTCATACTAGGTCTACAAGCAAATGTGCAATCAAATTATATATACAAAGTATCTGTCTTCGCATTGCCTAATGAATAGGGACAGCATCTTAGGATACGCGTTACATACCATATAGAGAAATATCTATGTTGACGACTCCAAACAGGTTTTACATCTACGTATCTGAACCCTGTAGCGATGCTTTTCACAATATAACAATTATTTACGCACCAATCCAAGACAATTCACATTTTAGGCAGTAAGAATATATTTATTTATATGTTTTATTTTTGTTGTTTAACTCCCTTTAACCTGATTGGTCATATCGGACGATGAATGAAATTGGCGAAATGATGTTTAAATGATATCGGGGTCCATGGAACTTCAAGTTGCTCGACATTTTTCTTCTCAGAATAAGGGAAAACGCCGAAAAAATAAAGCTTAACCAGGTAACTCACCCTAAGCGAGATTCACGACCTGTTGAATGTGAGGCACACACGCTACCGTCACGCAAGAATATGTTGTTGGGCATTGTAATCTACGTATCCTAAGAGCAAATGAAACTAACAACATGCTGATTGATGAATTGTTGCATAACAACAAATGAATTAAGGACATGTTACAATTAATTCTTACTTCCCTTTAATCAGTAATAATTATGCTTGCAACACATCCAACCTCTATAACCTGCCGCTGCTAGTCAAAACATCACAGTCTACAACACAGCCAATGCTCAAATATACTATTCGTACTAATTAATCTTACTTTTAGATAGGCCGTTAGTTAAATAATATAATATTTGCGACTGACTGTACGGTTATTAAAAAGTTAGAATGAGAGAGGACACGTGTCCCATACATATGTCCGCGTCATGCAAAACATGCGTGCAATAGGTAAGCAGATCCATAGAAAAAAGTGGTATTGTTCCGTCAGTAGCAGCAGACACAACAAGCCTGCGGGAAACAATGCGGGGATGCGATCGAAGTTCCGCTTAATATCCACCAGCCTCTAGCCACGAACAAAGGAGATGTTTCAGACCAGCATTACCGAAATCGTGCGCCACATTACTATGCAAACTCAAATATTCCAAGTTTCAGGCAAATGTATACAGCGAGATGCTTCAATGTAAATATATGACCACCACTGTCAATAAAATAATGTAAGAACATGATTTGAAAGAAGTTATATGCCAATGCATATTTCGCAAATATAAACAATTCCGATAGTTCCAACACTACTTGTTGCTTCAGAGGCCACAATCGATAGATTTATGATGCAAAGTGGAGCTGCTCCGTTACTCAGTCCTGTCCTTGAAACAGCTTAAGTCTGCTGAAGGGAATGCAGGAGGGAATAACGAAACAACAGTGACGTCTAGTTAATGGACAACCGATATCGTAATCACAGGACTCGGAAGTTGATGAAATGTCATATTCTTTCTGATACATCACAGATAATGCCGGTTATAATATAGATTCTGTTCGTCACAAGAACTAAAATGGTTTCATTTTATTTGCCTTATTGTCTACTTGTCACCTTTTGGGAATTTCCATTATTTTGTTGCATTTCTTCTCTTTAACCGTCAGAATTAACTTTCCCAACACTGCGGATTTAGCATTCTCATAATTACCAAATTAAGAAGAAAGCATTACTCTGTGCGTGCGTGTCTGGTAGGCTCGTGGTGAGCCTAGGTGTTGTTGCAGTGTACCTACTCTGGTAAGGGTTTAACCACAGGAATGAGGTGAAGGTTAAGGTTGAGGTTTTAATTTTGGAGTTTTCGAGTGTTGGTGTTGCATTTTCAGGAGCAGCATCCTTTCCTCTGCTCCGCTGGTGTTTTTTTTTTTTTTTTATTTAATTATGGTGGTGAAATTTTGATTAGACCTCTCCCAATGGGACGGGGGGGGGGGAGTGCTTTGTTCAGCTATTACGCTGTTGGCTGGTTTAAAGCCGTTGTTACCGGGGGTGCCCACAAGTCATGCGGGGAACCCGGAACCGCCTCTTTCGGCGTTCAGAGGATAAGTACTCCCCCAGAGATCTGACAAGTGCGTTCTCATGGTCGCCAATCTGGCGTAGAATTTTTGAGCCCGGCGCCTAATAACATCTTTCACATATGGGAGGGCCGAAGCGTCATGTAGTAGCCTCAAAGGGAAACGTCGACATACAGAATATATGGACCGGAGTCATCTATTCTGTACCCGCAGTAATCAGAGAAGCCAGAGTCTGCTGCCACACCCCACACTTCGCCGGCATAGAGCATCAGGGGGAGCATTACTCTGACTTTACTCATGTTATATTACTCATAGCTTTGACAGAGCGAAGACAGCAATTGATATTTTAACAGCAAAAATGCTCCAGCATTAAAAATATTCACGATTTACTGGTTGATTATGACTTAAAAAGTTTGAATACATTAGTAAAACGTATCTCTTCTGACAGATATTGTGACTATAAGAGAGGATGCAGTCTAGCAAAACTGAAAATGGATGGTAATTGCATTTGTGCTGCCATCTAAGCACAGATAGTGAAAACGGTGGGCATGACGAAAAAATCCTGTAATTTACTACAAATGTAAGTTGGTAAAATTATCTGCATTTTTATAATCAGTTTTTCTTCCCTGGTATTCGCAATGTTCTACACTCGCACACGCAACGCTCCACTTAGAATGCTCCACACTGGTATATTCTGCAGTTATTCACAGCGACAGTTGAATTCTCCTGCTTTAGCTTGCTAAACATAATCAACATAATTCGTTTCCTATTGCTTTAACTTTACTTTAGAAGTTTTGTCGCTTTACTGCCTCCTCATTTTTATTGAATGAATGCATAAGAAAGGTGAATGACACTGATCAATATTAAATATAACCTCCTTTGGTTTTATATTTAAGATTTTTTCCTAACCCAATCTGCTAGTCGCGAAGCTAAATAGTAAATACACCTGAAGATAGATCTTAAAAGGCTAGCCACACTTTGGCCTCTAATTGCGGATGGTAGAACAGTTAGATTGGACTGTGCTTTAATACAATCTGCTTGCGCGAAGGAGGTATAAAGGTATAGTAGGAGGAGAAGATTTTAAGAAAGGGCAACTTTCCACCAATAACCGCCAATGAGGTATCTTGTTGAAGTTCGTCGCGGTATGACCAAATTGCTTAAGCGCTGTAAAATAAAAAATAGCTTCTCCTTCGTGAAAGTTAAATAAGATGAAGATGGCAATACCATGGCAATGCTTCCAGTATTACCCGTGAGAGTGAACTTTGCATCTCTGATTCAAGTATTAAACGCCCTCAGCGAAGTATGGTTAGGATGATGATGATGATAATGGTGTTTAAGGGCGCTCAACTGCCGAGGTCATAAGCGCCCTTACGATTAAAACTTGGCAATAGGCAGTAAGAAAATACCAAAAAAGGAAAAAAACACAAGTAAAAAGGGCTAACACAGTTGAAAAGTAAGTAACAGAACGGTCCAGCCCTCTAACAGAGCTGGATATAAAACTCC
Source organism: Hymenopus coronatus (assembly GCA_030762935.1). NCBI lineage: Eukaryota > Metazoa > Arthropoda > Insecta > Mantodea > Hymenopodidae > Hymenopus > Hymenopus coronatus. The sequence continues at coordinate 108,058,247 of CM060890.1, forward strand.
ATCTAAAATCAACACATTAAAATTAAAAGTGTTTAAAAAGAACTGCTATCACACTAAAACGTCAAGGTAAAAGAAAGTTTTGCTAAAAATTTAAAAACCCTGTCCACTGCTCTTGGGTCATCTGCCAGGACCTCAGCAAGAGAGGCCGGCATGCCCATAGATGACCGAATGTGTGCCAGGTGACCACACTCCAGCAACACATGGCGAACTGTCTGTGCCTCCCCACAGAGCGCACAGACAGGAGCAGGTTCACGTTTAAAAAGGTAACTGTGAGTAAAAATACAGTGGCCAATTCTTAGCCGAGCTAGTACTACCTCCTCCCGGCGGAATAAACGAGAGGAGGTTACCCAGTTGACAGGGAGGTCCTTCACCTCTCGCAGCTTATTACCACGGAGAGCCGACCACTCCGCATGCCAAGTCGAAAAAACGGCTCTCCGTACAGCCACTCTAAAATCTTCTGCTGTTGAATGGGTAATCGTAACACTGGGCGCTGTGACTGCCGATTTCGCTGCCAAATCCGCCGTGTCATTCCCTGGCAAGCCAACGTGTCCAGGAATCCATGCGCACTCCACATTAAAACCACAAGCGTGCAAAATGTGGAGAACGTCCTGGATGCGCTGCACCAAAGGATGGTAATTGTACAGCTCACGAATGCTCTGAAGGGCACTAAGGGAATCACTAAGAATAAGGCAGTCACCTAATTTTCGACGTCGAATATACAGAAGGGCTTGATAAATAGCATATAGCTCGGCAGAATATATAGATGTGCAACTAGGCAAACCGTAAGTAGAAGTTGCGGTGCCAGTTACAAAGGCACATCCAACACCGTCGGGGCTCTTACTACCATCGGTGTAAATACAAATACGGCCACTGTATTTGGATAAAAATTCTAAAAAGCAACGACGAATACTATCAAGAGGCGTAACAGATTTCCCGTAGAGCGTCATCCCGAGATCGACATGGGAGGTAGCGCGTAACCAAGGGGGGTGTATATTCTCTCCCTTGGATAACAGCCGAGGAATGTCAACATGGTGCTGGCGTAGAAGCTCACGGAAACGAAAACCTGCTGGCCTGGGGCTCAGAGAGCGGAGGCAGTATCGCTCGTGCAGCTCAGGGGAGAAAAACGCGTGATAAGTTGGATGCCCAGGCATACACTTCAGCCCACAGCCATAATTAGCAAGCAGGACATCACGCCGACAACGCAGAGGAGGTTCTCCCGATTCGGCGTAGAGGCTAACAACTGGGCTCGTTGGAAAAGCTCCAACGGCCACACGGATGCCCTGGTTATGGACTGTGTCTAACCTTCTGAGCACTGAAGGTCGAGCTGAAGAATACACAATGCTGCCATAGTCCAACTTCGAACGAATCACAGCACGATAAAGACGGAGCAATGTCGTCCGATCCGCACCCCAAGACTTGCCACTTAGTATCCGTAAAAGATTTAGAGAACGGTCACATCGTGCTCTAAGCTGTGCTATTTGTGGTGCCCAACAAAGTTTCCGATCGAAGATCAAACCAAGGAATCTCGCCTCGTCTGCGAAAGGAAGTAAATCTGGCCCGAGTCGAAGAGACGGCGGCATATGCCACTTACGGCGCCAGAAGTTAACGCAGACTGTCTTCTCAGCGGAGAAACGAAAACCGTGTTTCGAGCTCCATGCATAGAGATTGTCCAAACACCGCTGGAGACGGCGTTCCAAAAACGGTGTACGCTGAGAAGTACAGAAGATGGCAAAGTCGTCCACGAATAAACAGGAAGAGACACCTTGAGGCACACATAGTGATATGGAATTTATCGCAATAGCAAATAGAGTCACGCTGAGTACCGAGCCCTGCGGCACTCCGTTCTCTTGAATAAAATGGTTAGAAAAAACCGAACCCACCCTCACTCGAAAAACGCGGTCCCGCATAAACTCCTGAATGACCAACGGTAGGCGTCCACGTATGTTCCAGTTGTGCAGAGAACGCAATATTCCCGCCCGCCAACACGTGTCGTAGGCCTTCTCGAGGTCAAAAAATATCCCAACTGTGGGGCTGTTCTTAAGAAACCCGTCCATAATCTGAGTTGACAGAGAGACAAGGTGGTCAGCAGTTGAACGTCGTCGTCGAAAGCCACACTGGATGTTCGTCAGAAGATTGTGGGATTCCAGCCACCACACCAACCGTCCATTGATCATGCGTTCCATCACCTTGCAAACGCAACTGGTGAGGGAAATAGGACGGTAACTGGAAGGAAGATGGCGGTCCTTTCCAGGTTTAAGAATGGGTATGATGGTGGCCTCCCGCCACTTGTCTGGAAAAATGCCATCAACCCAGACACGATTATAGACCTCGAGTAGGAAATCTTTGCCATCAGGAGAGAGATGTTGCAACATTTGGACGTGGATACCATCTGGGCCTGGTGCTGAGTGTCGTGAAGAGGAGAGTGCATTGTCTAGCTCTGCCAGGGTGAAAAGGCGATTATAATCCTCAAGGTTGCCAGAAAGAAACGAGAATTCTTGAGATTCCACCTGGTTCTTAACTGTAAGAAACTCAGGGGAATAGTTGCCTGAGCTAGACACCTCAGCGAAAGCACTGCCTAAGGTATTCGCCACGTCAAATGTATCAACAACAGCTCCGGTAGGTGTTTTGAGACCGGCGATGGGCATATGGTTCGGTTTCCCAGCCACACGTCTTAACTTATCCCATACGACAGAGGAAGGTGTATGTCGATTAAAGGAACCCACGAATTTATTCCATGACATCTTTTTGCTATCCTTAATAACCCGCCTAGAATGTGCACGCATCCGTTTATAGTGTATCAGGTTATCCAGTGTAGGAAAACGCTGGAAAACCCGTAGAGCTCGTCTGCGAGCGCGAATAGCATCCCGACAGTCAGCGGTCCACCAAGGTACCGGAAATCGACGGCTGTAGCCAGTCGAACGCGGAATGGATTGCTCAGCAGCAGAAAGAATGGTCCCTGTAAGATGTTCGACCAAGTGGTTCACAGAGTCGTGCTCTTCGTAGCTAAATTCAGCCAAGTGGGAGTACAGTTCCCAGCTGGCGTGGTCTAGGCGCCAACTAGGTAAACGGGTGGAACATACAACGGGTGTCAAGACACTAATACGACAAGGAAAGTGGTCACTAGAATGCAAATCCGAGATGATATTCCAGCATAAGGTGACTGCCAGCTGAGGGGAACAAATTGCAATGTCAATGTGTGAAAAACTATGAAATGCGTCAGATAGAAAGGTGGGCTCTCCGGTGTTCAAGAGAGCAAGATTCTGACTATCCAAGAAGTCTTTAAGTAGCGTACCTCTCGCACAAGCCCGAGGAGAGCCCCAAAGAGGGTGATGGGCATTCACGTCGCCTACCAATAAAAAGGGTGGTGGCAACTGCGAAATGAGGTGTTCTAAGTCGCTGTGCGAGAGGTCCGCAGATGGAGGCAAATAGATACTGCAAATGGTGAATGAAGCGGAGGGTAGCTTAATGCTGACAGCAACGGACTGGATTGCAGATTGTATGGGTACGGAGTTGGCAAAAATATCATCTCGAATAAGCATCATAGTGCCCCCATGTGCCGGGACACCGTCCTCCGGGGATAAATCACATCGTACGGAGGAGTACTGCCTGATGGTAACGGTGTCCTGTGGACGGAGCTTCGTCTCTTGTAAACATACAGCCAAGGGTTCATGCTGGCGCAGCAACAAGTCAAGCTCTGGTCGATGTGGTCGAATTCCGCGTATGTTCCAATGGAGGATAGCCATTGAGTATATTATGGGATAAGTTTCAAATCGAAAGACGCTTCTGCAGATTGGGATTAGCTGGTCGGTTCAATTTGTTCTTCTTAGGCGTTGGGCTAGTACTATTTTCAGGAGCACGATCCTGCCGTTTCCGCACTGTCCCTCTGGCAGTGGCGGCAGAATCCTCCTGGTCCATCTCCTCCACAAGGGAGGTCCCTTTTTCAAGAGCAGTTTTAGGTCCAAGTAGTTCGAACCGATTGGATGTGCTGATCGGCGAAGACGGCCGTCGCCGATTCACGCCCTCCTCCCCAGATGACCCTTCAGAGGAGGATACACGTGTGGAGTTGCGTGAACTTTTCTTACCTTTAGATGACTTGGTAATAGATTGCACATTCTCTTTCAAGAAGTCTTGTCGTACATACTTGGTCTTAAACTGTTTTTCCGGGGCAGAAGACGTCGTGAATTTACCAACTTTAGTTCCAGAGGTCGAGGCTTTCGGTGACAACTGTGCAGGACTATTCTGTAAGCTAGCGGATTTGGCAGATGTTGATACCAACTTGGGTGTAGGTGCCGAAGGCTTTGGTAGCGCTTGGGCTAAAATAACCTTTTCCGCAATTGTAGCCCCGTTCATATCGCCGGTCTGTGTTGCGATTTCCCGACGCGGTACCGGTTTAGCTGCAACTGAGCTATAGGTACCGGACCTCGGGGCAGAGGGTTGGCGGAGTCGCAGGAGCTTCCGGGCTTCCAAGAAGGACACCTTCTCTTTCACCCGTATCTCCTGGATCGCTCGTTCCTCTGCAAAACGGGGGCAGTCTCGGGAACTAGATGGGTGTTCCCCGTTACAGTTCACACACGATGGAGCTGAAGCACAAGCCCCATCGTGGGAGATGTCACCGCAGTGGACGCAGGTGGACTTGCCGGTACACAACTCACTAGTGTGACCAAAACGTTGGCATTTAAAGCACCTCAGCGGATTGGGTATATAAGGCCTAACTTCGATGGCTTCATACCCTGCTCTAATCTTTTGAGGCAGATCAACCCGATCAAAAGTAAGAAACAGGGTACGAGTAGGCAGGAATTCACCGTTGATCTTACGTTGTACCCGATAAACAGCTGAGACACCCTGAGTCGCAAGATTTTCTTGGATCTCCTCAATGGTCAAACCGTCCAACGCGCGGGTTGTTACTACACCGCGGGAGGAGTTCAGCGACTTGTGCACCTCGACCTTCACTGGATAGCTGGCTAACATGGTGGCTTTAAGTATCCTTGCAGCTTGAGAGGCGGAGTTGGCTTCGACAAGAAGTGTACCATTGCGAGCTCGAACGCAGGATTTAACAGGACCAGCAATGGCATCGAGACCCTTTTGGATAGTAAAAGGGCTCACCGTAAGGAACTTCTTACCTTCCTCTGTCCTATGAATGACCAAGTAGCGAGGACCACATGACTCGACTACTTCCTTTCCAACGTCTTTATTTGAAATCAGGGGTTTAAGTTTTGGTGCCATAAAAAAAATGGTATAAATTCATCCCCCAGTGCTCCCCACCCGCCACGGAGCCCAACGAGGGGTCACCCCACTGGGGTGACAGGGCTACACAGGGGATATAGCGGGCTCGCCGTCCCACTCACCCTGGAGTTCGGTGTAATACCTAGTCCTGGCCGATTGACTAGGGGTGGGTTAGTCCCTAGCCTCCCGTTTAGGCAAATCAGAAACCAAAGCGGTGTATTAGGCTGCGCACCCTCCCCAGTTACTGAAAGACAGAAGCCCAGGCTCAGGTACGCAACCCTCAACCAACCAGGATATTCCTCTTCACCGACACGGGTCTCCACGCACGGCCTACACGTGGGTGGGCATTTTGACCTTCTGGCTCCCTCACCACTCTGAGGTTGCCCACAGAGGGAGTCAAGGTGGCTCGGGACCCCGGGTGCGCCTAACCCGTACCTACCGTAGTAGGCCCCTGGGGGGTATGGTTAGGATGCTTCGCGGGTTCCATCCCGGCGGAGGGTGATAATTTATTTTTCGGACGCAAGATCCTTAGCATGCCTTCTTTTAGAAGGGAAGTAAAGCCGTTGGCCCTGTGTAATATTTATTTGCACGTAGAAGAACCACATACCTTCAAAGAGTTTTATGGGCAAAATTCACGTCCACAAGTTATGATTCTGCCCCATGATTCCATTTATGGGCGACAAATTCATCCCTCGTCACCATGTGGCCGAACTGCATACTAGAAATATCTCTGAAAACACCGCTAGGCGTCCCTAAAACGCCAACATAGCGTCATGAATTTAAATTGAATAACTCAACTATTCAACTATGCACGGCTCCTGTGATAGAACAATCATGAAAGCACGTTTTCTTTCTCTTCCAGAAATATTTGTGTCGTTGGTTTGGAAGTGAGAATCTATTCCAACATTTCAGTACTATTTATTACCTGCTTAGTAAGAAACTTTATTATGATATATTCTGAAACGGATGGATGCATCTCTCATTCAGCTATTCAGATACTGACCTGCATGGAGCGCAGGAAAGCATTCCGGAGAATAATCACCTCAACGCTTGAGGTCACAGTCGTATATTTGTAGCCTGATTTAATTAGTGTGTATTTTATTGGCCCTCATAAAATTTAAATAAGGATACCACTGAAACTTGAGTTTTTTCAGCCATTGCTCATCTTTCAACGCCACTGTTGCACGCAGACATGTACGAGAGTCTACTGCTTGTAACGACAGAGTGCGGTTCTATATACTCTTTGTGAAAAAAGCAATAACTCTTTGCTCTGCTAGTCTGTCACAGCATAATACTGACAACGGCGTCAGTCGGTGAAACTACATTCGACAGGTTAAGCGAACGTATAAAGAACAAAGGAAGGAAAGCGTTTCATTGTGCGCCATACCTGGTCTAACATGAAAAGCCCTTGGGTTCTGGAATATTCTAGCACGTTAAAAATGTAACTAGTATTCCCATTCTCATGATAAAACTCAAAGAGTTCCAAGAAAATCAAGTTTAGTTTCGGTCTCTTTCCCCCTCTGTTTTACTTGAGAGCAAAATGATTTTCTGTTTCAACGCTTTCCAGAAATCTTATATCTAACATAATCCGTCCTTTTTTCAACTGAGATTTCTTGACACTCTTAGCTATGGCGTTCTGTTGAAACATGAAAGGGTTTGTGTTGTATAAGTAGATTCCTCAAAAACCTCGAAATATCTAAATCATGAGCATTTAATCCATTAAAATGGAAACTAAGTCCATAATTTATCCATAGCCGCTTTTTTTTTTTTGTTGCTTTTTTTACGAAGGCTTGTGTCAGAAAATTCATTGTAAGAATCTCATTCAAGGGAACTTTGGCTTTTTTCAACATGTATTATGGCTCCACCTTGAGAACCAGACTTATGTAAACATATGACGTTATTAACTATTCCGAGATGCGAAAAAAAATACTTATCATATGATATAATACCTCAAATACCGCCATTATCTATGGATTTTCAAAAAATGTATTAATTACCCATTGTGTGGAACTTTTAATAGTTATGAAGTAGTAAATAAAATGAACTAAAGGAGGTTACGTTTAATAATGTTCAGTGATACTCGCAACTCTTCTGCATTCATTCAATAAAAATCTGATGTGTTCCATTCACATGACTTTCTCTACATCTCTGCAACAACTTATTGTTAAAAAGCTTATGCTTCTATTTACTTCATGCTAATCGAGAAAAAATTAGCAGAAATAGTCTTATTACTTGCTTCCTTGTAAATAGAAGCGAAATAAGGAAGGACCATAGGTTAAAGGATAGCCAAAAGCCGGTTGCTATATTACTGAAGTTCCTTTGTTTCTATGGACAGGAGTTGACAAATTCCTGTATGAGAAAAGTAAAGTTTTTCAAAGCTGAAACCAAAAACAAGGAATATCTCAAAAACGATCAACTCCACGAAAAAAAATGTACATTACATAAATTGTGTTTTAATGTGCTCTACATTTTTTGTATGGTAAGCTTTTGTCCATTTCTTACGGTTTAGCAGCTATGCAAAATTCACTCAGAATAAATTAGTTTTCAGAGGCTATTCCCAGAAAATTCAAAATATACATTTTATTTTTCAGGTAAATATCTTTCATATACGAAATTTTAATCAAAATCGTTAGAGCCATTTTTAAGAAAATCAAAACTTTCGAAAAAAGTTCCATGTAAAGGGCACTTTGTGGTGGGGGAATTTTTCTCAAAATTTTCGTGTCGCATTCTTGGGAGATACTAAACTTAAATACACACACACACGGTCCTTTTTCTGAAAATACTTTTTTTGGATACAGGGGACCATAAAACATATATTTCCGATGAAATCTCGGTATCGAATTTTTTGGTGGAGTGCAATACCTTCTCTATACATATGTACATAGTACGTGTAGAGAAAGTAAAAATGAGAACTCATATTGCGATCAAGATTCTAGTTATGTTGAATTTTAAATAGCAATGCAGAAGAATCTAACTGTCGCTGTGAATAACTGCAGATAATACCAGTGTTTCGGAGTGGAGCGTTGCGTGCGCGTGTTTAGAACATTGCGAATACCAAGGAAGAATAGAAATTGAAACAAAAGAATTACAAAAATCTAATGTGTTCCATTCACATGACTTTAGCTGTAACAAGTTATTGTTTAAAAGCATATTCTTCTATCTACTTTATGATACTCGAGATAAACATCAGCAGAAGTTGTCTTAATTACCTGCTTCCTTGTAAGTAGGAGGGAAATAAGGGAATACACTAAGCTAAACCGATAGTCAATTTTTCTAAAAGGCCGTTGCCATGTGGATGAGATCCGTTTCTATCAGGATCAGGAATTCACAACTTACTGTGTAAACAAACTCTCAAGTATTGAAACAAATAACAAGGAATATCTCAACGAAAAAAAATAAATAAATAAAAAATAACGTATATGTCATAATTTGTGTTTTAACATGATCTACATGTTTTATGTAGCAAGTTTTTGGTTATTTTACGGTTTACCAGTAAGGCAAAATTCAGCAAAATTCATTCAGAATAAAGAGGTCTTTAGAGACTATTCCCAGAAAGTTCAAGATATGCATTTTATTTGCCATATAAATATTTTTAATATACCGTATTCTAATCAAAATCATTAGAGACATTTTTGTGAAAATAACATTTAAGACATTTTTTTTTTTTTCCGTGTAAAGGGTTGTTTGGGGTGGGGGGATTTTTCTCAAATGCTTCGTGTCACATCGCTGGAAGGTATTAAACTTAAATACTCAGTTTTGTATTTTGCAGACATCGCTTTTGAGTGATTGTGATCTCAGATACACGTATACACAGGCAGACGGACCTTTTTCTGAAAATACTTTTTTTTTGGAAACAGGGGACCCTATAACGTTTATTTCCGGTGACATCTCGGTATCGAATTTTTGGGTGGAATGCAACGCCTTCTCTGTACACTGTGTACATAGTGGTGTAGAGAAAGTAAAAATGCAATTATTTTACAAACGTTATATTCGTTGGAAAATTACAGACTATTTCTTTATTTACGAACCGTCGTTATATATAAGTTCTGAAATTATGTCATGAATGAGTCTACGTTAAAGCAAAGTGACAGAATATTACTCAAACAGGATAACATATACACTTTGGAATTACTTTGAAAGATATATTTACTTAAAGCACTTTGGTTGTGCAGAATCACCCCTAGAAAACTGCAAAAGCGTGTTCCTAAAGATCTTAACCTATACCTAAAATTTGCTTACAACCTGAATAACCTTCGAGAAATGCCTTCTTGTTAAATTTCAGAATATCTACAAAAGGAACGCATTACTGCCCTTAAGCTGAAAGTAAGGCACTATGGCCCCATTTTATTCCGGTGAATCTTGAATTAAAAGCCAAAAGGCGGAAAGAGGACGGAGATTAGGATATAAAAGGACTTTATATGTCACCGGGGAGCTGTGAAGTACAGGAATTGCCAAAGTGGCACTAATTCCACAGGGAAATATAACTTTCGAGAAGTATGTAAAAGGGATACAATGTTTTATCGCCGCATGTCGAATTGCTGGGCTGTTTAAAGTGCTGGAAACCGAATCTCTCTTAAGATAAGCGTACATTCAAGCTTCACATACTCCGTCTTATTAAAGAACAAACTTCAAGGCATGTAAATCTGAACGCAGTATAGCTCTAAGCGTTTCACTACCTTTTTCTTTCTCTACCGATACAATGAAAAAAATTTGATGTCGAAATTTCGCCGGAAATACTTATTTTGAGGATTCCTGAATCTATAACAGTACTTTTAGAAAGGTCCGCGCGCGTGTTTGTATGGACAGATACGAATAGTGAAAAACGAACACACCGTTAAGTAACAAACTTGATATTTATCCTCCAATTATACAACACGAAGATTTTCAAGATGATCGCCCCACCTCCAAAATGGTTCTTTAAGATTTTGATTAATATTAAAGATATTTACATAAATAAGGTGTATATTGTCGCGTCGGTCATTGGCAAGATATTTAATTTATGATTCAATTAATATGTTATTCATCATTTTATGAAGCTTGGAAATTAGGTTGGAATTCTTAATATATTAAAAGTAGTGACCGGACGTCGTTGGTTTCCTGTTTGTCAGGAACGTCTTTTTGGACATTACCTGACGTCAGCTTCCTTTTAGAAGCTTATAGAACAAATGTTGCTTAAGCCACCAAAGAATGGGTCACGTGTCTCTAGCATGATCGCTAACGCCCAAGATGCCTAGGAGCGGCATTTGGACCATATTTGGGAATATCCGTTGTCATTAGTGTCATCCTTATATGGACTATAAAATCTAGTAATAGTACTAGTATTTTATTAACTTCAATATTTGCGTCACACAGTCGCATGGGTCAAGTGACCGTACATGCTGTCGAAAAATACTTTAGTATATGTATATTTTATATTTCTCCGCAACATTGGAGAAAAAAAAAAAAACAAAAAAACATACACATACACAGACGTTCACACGCTCGCGCGCTGTGACAACAGAACCACAGAACAATAAAAGAAAGAACATTCTGATAACACACACAAACACCTGCACTCACAACTACACCAAACTCCAAAATAGTCTATACAATATTTACACAAGTATTGTATCTCTTAGTGTACGTACTTCCATCAATTATGTGCCCAGGCTTGGCCAGATTTGGCTGTTTAGAATCAAATCCCAGAATGCTAAAAATACTTCCGTCAATAAGTTTTTCCTGGCATCCTCCATCTGCAAGCAATCTGCCAAAATATGCGTCCATTCTTCCTGATCCCCGCATAATGGGCAAATCCGCCTATGAGCTTCATCAACTACCTTACGGGTTTTCCACCCTCCCAACCTGAGCCACGCCATTCCCGATCTCTGTTTCATACCCAATTTTAAAATATATGTTTCTTTACCCCACTCAATTTTTATTTCGTTTTGTAAGTGCAATTACGATTTGTTTCTACATTGAGATTCTATTTCCTGTCTGTTTATATCGCATAGTCGTCTTCTTACTTTATTCACAACGTTATATCTATTTTAGCTGCCCCTTTGCCAAATATCGCTTAAGCCAATCTTTGATAATCCCCGTTGTAGCCCCGCCACCCACCATTTTGGATGCTCTATGATACCGATAACATATTGCTCTAAGGGTTGTTTGATCACCTTTAATTATTCGCAGCCAGTATCTAACTACACCTAATTTAGCATATACAGCATCTTTCCAGCATCCTACCTCACGAAGGACACCGTGATTAGAAGCACCCCTCCCCAATCCCAGAATACGTTTCTAGAAACGACATTGTATTTTATTTAGACTATCTACACTATCCCAACCCCACACCTCACTTCCATATAGTAATGAAGACCTAACCATTGCCTCATACATGGTTCGTAATGTTTTTACTGGCATATCTGGTATCCGAGTCAATAACTTCAATATTTCAGAAAGTTGTCCAATCCCTTTGTTTTGTACAAACTCAAGTGTTCTTGTGCCATTTCCCAGCCATGTGAAACCTTACACCTAGATAGTCGAAATGTTTTTAACATTTTTAATTTCTTTCTCCCCATATGTCCACTTTTCCTGCTGACCGTACTTGTAACTATTTTTAAGTGCAAGTGCTTTAGTTTTAAGAATATTCACTTCCATGCCCCATTGTCTACAAAATTGTCGCAGTGCGTTTAAGCCAGATTGCAAACCATGTCATCAGCGTACAAAAGAATTGGTATGTTTTCGTCTTCAACTGTAGGTGCATCTATGTCTTCCTCCACCATTATACCATTATATTAGCAATGTCATCAATAAACAAATTAAAAAGAAACGGAGATAAAATGCAATCCTGTTTGACTACCCTCTGCGCTAAGTTGTATTCTGATGTTTTGTGTGGATCAGTCTTGATAACAAATTTATATACATTGCCTTGAGTGCGCTAAACATTTTTCCGGAAAGTCCTTTACGCGCTAATTTAACCCACAGGGCCCTACGTTCCATAGTATCAAGCGCCATTTTAAAATCTACAAACACGGAGTAAATATACTTGCAAGAAAATAAGTAATAAGACCCATTCTGCCAATGCTTATCTTGATTAAGTTGGAGTAGAAAGAAAGATGATCTTTTGTGAGAAGTTGGTTTGTAGAATAAGTAGAGAAAGTTATGTGAAGAGAATGTATAAGGTCCTTCTTTTTTTTTCCTTCAAGGTTTATACAAGCATAATAATGAATAGATATGAAAATCATTTGAAAGGACTACTGAAATAACCTCAAGTGAAAAGATGAGCTGCAAAGGCGAAATAAACAGTTTAGCCAATAAGCTGAACTCCCTCTACCCTAACATCGCACCTCGTATAAAACCCATTATCACGGAGACCTTGAGGTACACCAGAGAATCACCCAGGTCCATCTTTATGCTGTCGTTATATGCACATATCACTTTAGTTGAGAATTAATGTAAAATGTATCTCGCGAGGAGAAGTAATACAGGCATTTATGCATTTCCTTAATAATCAGTACATGTAAATGGCTAATTTTCCCAGTGAAGAGGTCAGCTAAACTATATAAACTATATGACATGGATTCAAGAAGCATAGTTAATTAAATAAAGTTGTGCGCCAATGCGAGGAATGATCAGAAACTAAAGTAACAAACCCTGCAGTGAAACGAGTATATTTTATTTCGTATATCCAATACAGCCACCTGATAGATAACATACATTAGGTTACAATTCCCACAGTCTCCATATCGATTGAGGCTTCTGTTGCTTCGTGGGATTAATTTTGAATATTCTCTCCTCGTAAAAATCTTGTCCTTGCGTGTTCAGCCACATGTCCTGAAGTGTTGCACCTCCTGGTCTGAAGCGTCCAGCAGAAGTGGCTAATGGCCGTTTTCGGACGGCTAAGGAAGTCTATACCTTTTTTCAATGGAGGGAACCTACTACTCCACATATACAAGTAAAGTATCCACATTTGCCCTGGAGGCAAATTTGGCGTGGCTTTGCTATACCAGAAATCAACACAGAATGGGTCTCGGTGGCATATAAGATTGTCAATGAAGTCCTACCAACTGCAGGTAAATTACATAGACATCATCTGGCAATTCTTCCCGCTTGTCCAATGTGCCAAGCCCCGGATTCGCTCGCACATCGACTCTTGGAATGCTTAGGTAAAGGATTGATATGGACATGGCTCTTGAGCCGATGTCGGGAGTGGACTGGCGACACCTGGCAGCCTTCAGCAGCGGATATTTTGCACCTGAATTTTACCTGGACACATCCTGCATTGTGGAGAGCTCTTATTTCGACAGTAATGGGTACCTATGCTTGGCTTAGTACCTTGGACACGCCAGCTGACTGTGTGGTTCCAGCTTTACGCAGTTTTTTGGTATGCAGAGAGGTGGCGGATGATTCGAGACAACAGAATCAACGCTTTTAAACCCTGGATATACAAGCTATGAGCACCTGGTTGATTCTATATCGATCCGGCATGATCTTGGATGCAATATCATGCATTATTCCTCTTTATGCTGGCCTGTTGTGATGTAGAGCTCTTGCTTCTCCTGAAATAAACAAAGTTCCTAATTCCCAAAGGAGGTACGATCCCATTAAAAACTAAATAAAAAAATGTGTGCGAGTTGGATGATGTAAAAAAAACATAATATGCAAATTAAATGAGTAATCGTCGGCCTCCTAGGTGTTCCTTCATGTAGACCAAAAGATGAAAGTCACCTGGAGTAAGATCCTGGTTGTAAGTAGGATAGTCGATATCCCAGCGAAACTGCTTCAACAGCGTGATGGCTTTCTGGCCTGTATGAGATCGCGCGTCATCGTGAAAGAAGATGAACCCTCGGTGAGGAGTCATGCTCGTTTCCTCCTGATTGCTGTTTCTATATAAAATTTTAGCTTTTTCATTTACATTTATACTTGGTGAGGTTGACTGAATGGGTTTCACATAATTGAAGTAGCAAACATTTATCTTATGACATACCCAGCGTGGATGAATTGCAGTTAAAATCTAAACAAGCAGAGGGAAGAAAAGAAAAACAATTCCGTTTGTTTTACAAAAGTGGCTGAGAGGCATTTTCTGGCCGTTTGCGTCGTGAATTCCCTAGGAAGTCATCCTTCTATTTCGTATAATGAAATTTCTTCTTCCTCTTGTGGGCACCCTTTCTGGAATAAATTTATTCAAAACCCATAGTTGATAGTCCCAGCGCGGGACACTGTATGACGAAATGGGTTCTCACAATGCATTACACAGCAAAGAGGTAGTGTATAATCTCTTGTGGAAGATCAAACTAATGCACGTTTCGTCATGGACACACCATCTAAAAACACAACCATAATTAGTGCTATGTTTACAAACGAGATCTTGATAGTTGGCAGGTGTTAAAGCCTGATATTTACCGTGTAACGTTAGCTTCTCTCCTAGCCTATATGCGGCGTATAGATAAGAGAGCGGAACAAAGCCCGGGACCAGGTTGGTTCGATAAAACCAATGACTGCTGATGGCTTTATGCACGCGACTTAACCTCAAAGCGGTGGATTTATTGCATTAAAGGTTCTGATCAATGCTTCGGTTTAATTAGCAACTGTGAATTATTCAACAGCAGAAATTACATTGGCTCCTGGCTTGTTTTACGCCACAGTTGCCAAAGTCGCCTTTTTTGTTATGAAAATGTCAAGCGTGAATTAACTTCTCCAAAAGAAAATACATAAAAACAACACTACCTTTGCATGTTTCAATTAGGAACCTCGATAAGTAAACAAGTCAATATGTGTTTAAGGCATAATATAATTGCAACCACACCCGGTTTTTAAACCCTAAAATGTTACAAATGGTTATTGCTTAGAGCATAAAGGGAAAACACTTTTCTGTTTAATGAATTGGAAATATTGCTATCAAAATGTACCGCTGAAGCACAGGCCGTTACAAGAAAGTAATTTCTTCTCATTTTTTCTCTGTGTTCAGGTTTCCTTTTGATCTTCACATAACATTAAGCAGTTTTGATTTGGAAAATAACTGTTTCTTTACTGTCTAGTACATATGTAGGTGTATGAGGTATTGTATTCCAGCCAAATATTCGATGCCTAGATTTCATCAGAAATATATTTTGAGGACACCAGAATAAAAGAGCATATTTTTTAAAAAGACATATGTCTCTCTCTCTCTCTCTCTCTCTCTCTCTTTCTCAATCTCTCTCTGTGTCTGAACAGCATAGCTCAAAATCGAAAACACGGATAAATACTAAACTTGGAATTTTAGTTTAATATCTTCCATTGATGTACCAAAAAGATTTTCCGACAAATCCCCCACCCCAAAATACCCTTTGCACGGAAAAATTTTCGAAATCTTCGACTGTCTAAAAAATAACTAACGATTTTAATTAAAATGCTGTATATAAAATGTATACATGATAAATAATATGTATATCTTGAAATTCTTGGAAAGAGCCCCTGAAGTCCTCTTCAATCTGAATGATTTTTACATCACAGGTAAAACCTAAGAGTTAGACGAAAAGTTACACAAAAATATAGATCTTGTTAAAACTAACAATTTTATTTGTTTATTTTTTAAGAATTAACCACTTCCTAAATATTCCCAGTTTTAGTTTATTTAAAAATACTTAGTTTTCTCATAAGGAAGTTCCTATCTGTTTCATATATCATTTGTTTTGCTCCGGGCCAAATTTCAATGACAATCGCATGACGACAGCTTTTAAAAGATTTGACAGAGTTATCTTATCTCCCTTCTATTTGGTTAGGAGGAACGAAGTAATAAGCCCGTTTCTGGTAATTCTATGTTTATTAGCATTATATAGATAAAATAATAATCTTTTGTGAGAATATTTTTTGCATAACAGAGACAAAGTGATGTGAATGGAAAACATTAGTTTTTTTATAATTGTTTTATTTGTAGTCTCCTTTTAACTTCAATGTCCACGTGGGAGTTTTAACAACTGATAGTCTTGGCGTTTTTACCCGCTGCAATGTGGGTTTGCTGTCTTTGTGTTTTCTTATATTGTATTCTTAAATACATTAACATGCACTCCCACATTCATAGTTTTAGGCTAAGAAGAATAGAGAATCTGACAGCTTTTCGACCTCCCCACAGAAAAATCTGATGTATTCAATTCACATGACTTTCTCTACATCTCTAATAAATCTATGTTAAAAAGCTTATTCTCCTATTTATTTCATGCTAATCGAGATAAACATTATAGAAATGGTCTTAATACTTGCTTCCTTGTAAGTAGAGGGGAAATAAGGGAATACAGTAGGTTAAAGTGATACTCAAATCTTTTAAAAGCTGGTTGCCATGTGGATGAAATCCGTTTCTTTGCATTAACAGGAAGTATTTTAAGCAAAAACAAAAGTGTCTCAAAAATGGTTAACTTCACGAAAAAAATTGCATTACATAAATTGCGTATTTTGACGAGATCTAAATTTTTGGGTAATAAGTTTTTGTGTATCTGTTACGGTTTACTATTTATGCAAAATATAGCAAAATTCATCCAGAATAAATAGGTCTTCAGAGGCTATTATTCATAAATCATGTTATTCAAAATACAATATACGCTAAAAATAAATATTAATAAAAAACTAATAAAACATCAGAAAATTCAATATATGCATTTCATTTGTCATATAAATACCTTTAATACATGGCATTTTAATCAAAATCGTTAGCAATTTTCGATAAAGTCAAAATTTTCGAAAATTTTTGCATGTAAAGGCTAGTTAGGAGTGGGGGGATTTTCCTTAAAATCTTCGTGTCGTATTCTTGGAAGATACTAAAATTAAATACCAAGTTTGTTATTTTCCGCGCCCTTCGTTTTTGAGTTATCGAGTTCACAGACACACGGACACACCCACACGAGCCAAAACACATAACATACATCTAACGTGTATTTCCGGTGAAATCTCAAAATCGAAACTTTGGGTGAAATGCAATACATTCTCTGTACATTAAGTACACGCACGTGTAGCAAAAGAAAAAGAACCCGGTACCTCTGGGTTAGTAGCTAAAACAATATTGACTTTATGAAAACTATAATTAGTATACATTTTTATGAATCAAACATAAATATCTATTACTGGAACATATTCAACGAGGTCAACTAAACGACAGATTTTCCATTAGCTAAGTAGCAAAGCAATACGTGAAACTTTAGACCACATTGCAGCTAACTCAGGATTAAAATAAGAACAAAAGCCAACAGCTCAACTACGTGTGTACGTTGGTATGTGTTACATGTGCTGCTACCTCAAAAACTTTGAATGAAAACTTTCTGTGCACACTTCGTTGGAGTCCGCACAATTTGTCTCTGTAAATTATCATTAGAGATTAAGTAGATTGAAGTTACAAGCAATGTCTTTAAATTCTTTATAAAAATATTTATTGAAAGAATGTTTATACCAAAACAAAATACAGATTGCTGATAATCTATAAATACTGGTGTTTGATCACTAATATGAAATTAATGTTCTATAGGCTTTAACAAATCAGAAAATTATTCCAGTGAAGTGTTTCGGATGTAAAACCATCCCATTAAAAGCTGTTAATTCCCGAAATGTGAAACCCAGTGGAAAGAACCTAAGCTATATGCATAGGTATAACAAAACATCTGATGTGTTTCATTCACATGAGTTTCTCTACACCTCTGCAACAAATTATTGTTAATAGAGCTTATACTTCTATTTACTTAATTTTAATAAAGGGAAAAATAGCAGAAATAGTCTTATTACTTGCTTCCTTGTAAGCAGAAGGAAAATAAGCGAGTACCATAGGTTAAAGTGATAGTCAAAAGCTGGTTGCTATGTGAATGAAGTTCCTTTGTTTGTATGGACAGGGGCTGACAAATTCCTGTATGAGAGAAGTATACGTTTTTCAAAGATGAAACCAAAAACACGGAATATGTCAAAAACAATCAACTCCACGAAAAAGATGAATATAACATAGACTGAGTGTTTTTATGTGCTCTACATTTTTTGTGTGTTAAGTTATTTTCCATCTCTTACTTTTTAGCAGTTATGCAAAATTCCGTAAAATTCATCCAGAATTAAGTAGCCTTCAGAGGATATTCCCAGAAAATTCAAGATATACATTTTATTTGTCAGGTAAATATCTTTAATATACTATATTTTAATCAAAATCGTTAGAGCCATTTTTAAAAAATCAAAATTTTCGAAAAAAGTTCCATGTAAAGGATAGTTGGCAGTGGGGGGGGGATTTTCTTGAAAATCTTCGTGTCGCATCCTTGGTATTTAACGGTCTTTTCTTTTCTCGGTATCTAATTTTTGGGTGGAATGCAATACCTTCTCTATATACTATGTACATAGTACGTGTAGAGAAAGTAAAAATCTGATGTGCTCCATTCACATGAATTTCTTTCCAGCTCTGTAACAAATTATTAATATGCTTATTCTTGTATCTACTTCATTCTAATCGAGATAAACATTGGTAGAAACGGTCTTATTACTTAGTCCCTTGTAAGTAAAAAAGAAATAAAGGAATACATAAACCGACGGTCAAGTGTTTTAAAATGTGGTTGCTGTGGGATTGTAGTAAATTTGTTGCGTGGCCACGAGTTCACAAGTTCCCGTATGAAAAAAGTCAAAGTATTTTAAAAATGAAACCAATAACAAGGAATATCTCCAAAACGGCCAACTCCGGGGAAAATCTACATGACATACATTGTGTGGTTTAGAAATATCTACATTTTTTGAGTAGTAATTTTTGTCTGTCTCTTGCGGTTTATCAGTTATGCAAAACTCCGAAAAATTCATCCAGAATAAAAATATCTTCAAAGACTATTCCCAGAAAATTCAAGATATAAATTTGTCATAGATGTAAGAGATTAATCAAAATCGTTAGAGCCATTTTTGAGAAAACCAAGACTTTCGAAAATTTTCCGCGTAAAAAGTAATTGGGGTGGAGGATTTTCTTGAAATTCGTGTCGCATTCTTGGAACATACTGACCTTGAATATCAAGTTTGATAGATAACAGACTTTTCGATATCCTACTCACATACACATATGGACATTTGTGCAAAATTGCTTTCTTAGGAATTCAGAAGGTCCAAAAACATGTATTTCCGGTGAAATATCGGTATCGAATGTTGGGTGTAATACAATACCCTTTCTATACACTATGAACATAGTATGTGTAGAGAAAGTAAAAACGTTAATGCATTTCAAGGTTTATATTTCTTGCTGGTCCATTTTAAACGTAATGAATATGACAGTGCGCCCTGGTTAAGGTCAGTCTCTAATGCTTTGCCGCAATTTAAACCGAAAAGATACAAAAATAGTGTATCTGGATCATAACATGAGAACTTCGAAGCATGAGCTGCTAACGCTGACCCAATCAGCGTGGAAAGGGTTTGAGCCATTTTCACAGTCCTAAATCTACGGTTTCTAAATCCACATTGAGGGAATCTTTTCCGCCTTTAGCCCTTAGTTGCCTGTATTAGTATACTACATATGCCGTTTTTCCTTTAATTCAAGTTTAAAACTGGAGTTCTAGTAAAAATATTTTGGAATAAACCTATAAAATTATTATATAAAATAATTAAGAATATAGATGAAAATAAATGTATAGCCTTATTAATATATTTTTTCCCCAATTAAAAGTTTAAATTCTTCTAAACCAGTTTTCATAATGCTGCTAAAGACAGTACCAAAAAGTAGTTCAAATGGCCATGAGTGTTAGGTGATAGGTAATGGACTGGCCATCCATTCAAAAACAAATGTTGCAAGTTCAAATCACAGCGATCGTGGTAAATGACGGGGAGAGCCCAAGTAGAATAATCGGCGTGATGCTCGGAAGTTAATGGGGCTACATTTGGCTGTAGTTATGTCGCTTTTCTCTTTTATTTAAATAAATCACCGCAATTTTAGGGCAAAAATTGTATATACTTTTACAATATAAAACAGTCTTGATTACTTATCCTTTATGGTTGAAGGTTGGTACAGCATGAAATTAATCCTAGAGTAAAACCCTACTTATATAGTTACACTTAAAACAAGCGGAACTTATAGGTATCGACAGGCAACAAAAGGTTAAACCAACTGCTTCGCATCCATAATTCAAAACGAAGACGGCGCAGTCGGTCCGTCAAATACATACTTCATTAGCTCAAGAGATGGAAAATAGTCCCATCTTGGCATTCAGTTTTGTCCTCTTCTCATATCTTTCAACACTTTTTAACTTACCTCACACATGTTGCCTTCGAAAGCGTTCACTGGTTGATCTTATATATGCTGCGCTGTAAACTACCACCTGTTCCCTTAAATCAGCGTTGGCACTATTATTGCAACACTGGAGCTAGGATAGTTCGCTCTTAAGCCAGAGAGCCATTTGGACATTAAATGGTTACCGTTACTTTGAGGTCAAAAACCTACACAATAAATCTTTAAGTTAATGTAGAAAATTCGACACTCATTATGTACACCTAAGAATAGAATTCTTTAAACATTTGTATATATAACCATTGATGGAGTTAACCATTCCAGAGATATTCCATGTTATTCGTTTAATTTTAAAACACTTACACTTCTCTCAAACGGTAATTAATACTTTTTCCTTAGGTTACTCCCGGCACTAAATTTCACTCATATAGCAACCAGCTTTCAAAATATTTGATTATTGCTTTAGACTAATGCATTCCCTTTATTTCCCTAATACTTATAAGGAACTAAGTATTAAGACTATTTCTGTTAATGTTTATCTCGATTCACATGAGGTAATACAGGAATAATCTTTCGGAAGAATATTTTGTTTTCAGAACAGGTAAGAAAGTCATGTGAATGGAATGCATAATTTTTTTTTTTCCCTTGAACATGCTAAAACACTTTCAGAGAAGAATAGCCAAAAATTGTGCTAAATAAAAAAGAGATTTTATTGTGAAATACGAATTATAAGTTAAATTGCTCTCTCATGTGTAAGACTGTTTGTTTAATATTACTGCTGATATTTTGTTTTATCGTTTCATTTATATAGCCTCCTTTAACATCTAAGGCCATATCGCGGGCTTTGCATTAGAAACAACTCGTCTGTAGGTTCCTTACGTTGGGTTTAAATCGTTTTATTTTCCTCAAACTCACTCTCTCACTCACTCACTCACTCACTCACACACACACACACACACACACACACACACACATCATTTACTCTCTCGTATATACTTCCAAACTCTGTCGGGGATAGGGAATAATTCTGGTTAAAGAAAACTTCCCCGCCCCAGCCGGGAATTGAACCCGGGACCTCCGAGAGAGAAGGCTCGTAGACCACTCGACCACGGAGGCAGTCGAACTGCTGGTATTAATTTGGTAATTTAAAAATCTGTATATTTGCCAAACAACGTAAGCTCGAACAATCGCTTTCATAGTGGAAACGGAATTTTATGTATGGACGCTCTTTAACTGCTGTGGTTTTCTACGTCCCATTCTATACTGGGCTTGAAAGAACGCTTAATTTTGCTCAGAGGACGTTCTATCATTCTTAACATCATTTCAGCAAAACTGAAATACCGAGCGAGATGGCTCAGGCGGGAATGTCTGTTGCCCGCTTATGGAGGTCCTAGTTTCAAATTCCATAGGCCAACCAATGTGGCTGGGAATTTTTCGTGGTTTTCCCTCAGTCGCCAAGGTAAATACTGGATTGGCTACATAATACCATGACCCAAAGTTCCACCTCCAATCTTAAACAATAGCAAAACTGAAAATATGCGCTAATTCCGATTGTGCTGCCGTCTATCCACAGATAGTGAAAGCAATAGATTGGACGACACCCGAACCTCATCTGCCTGTCGCGGAGCAAATAGTTAGAATGGTATGAGCACATGAGAATTTAGAAGGATGAGAGTTTAAAAGGCTACTGTCCACCACATACCCTTACCCAACGAGTCTATCTCGATCTGAACGAGGTTTTAAAGCAACGTAAAAAAATAGAATTTAAAAACACTGATGTTTTCCATTCACATGACTTTCTCTACATCTCTGCAACAAACTATTGTTAAAAAGATTATTATTATTATATGTAATGTTAATCGAGATAAAAGTTAGCAGAAATAGTTTTATTACTTGCTTCCTCGTAAATGGAAAGTAAATAAGCTAATTCACTAGACTAAAGCGATAGTCAAATCTTTTAAAAAGGAAGGTGGAAGCTATGCGATCGAAAATTTGTTTCTTTGCATGACCAGGAGTTTACAACTCCCATATGAGAAAAGTATAAGTATTTTAAATCTGAAACCAATAACAAGGAATATCTTGGAAACGGTCAGCTCTACAAAAAAGTATATGACATAAATTATGCGCTTAAAAGAGATCTACCTTTTTTTGTATAGTACGTTTTTGCCTATCTCTTAGATTTATCGGTTATGCAATTTCGACAAAATGTATCCAGAATAAAGAGATGTTCCCAGAAAATACAAAATATACGTTATATTTGTCATGTAAATATCTTTAATATACGACATTTTAAACAAAATCTTTACAGAATTTTTTGAGAAAATCATAATGTTCGAATATTTTTCCGTGTAACGGGCGGTTAAGGGTGGGGAATTTTCTTGAATACCTTCGTGTTGCATCCCTAGGAAATACCAGACTAAAATACCCAGTTTGGTATTTAACGGAGTTTTCGTTTTTGAGCTATGCTGTCTACAGACACACACACATGTCAGCAAGTTCTCAAAGCGATGTTTCCTCATTGCTAACTCTTCAAATTCTTGGAATAAAAGCAATGCAATCCAAAGCTCTACAGCCAACACAACACGGTCTAAGGGGCTTATAAAGCGAATCATAACCCCAGTGCTTGAAGAGTGCGAGAGAGCAAAAAACTTGTGGTCGTAAGCATAAGTTAGAGCGTTGAGACTGCAGAATATAAAGAGACTTTACAAGGCAGGCTGGTATCATTCTTGTTTATGTTTTATAAGTTACGTGCCTCCGTAAAGCATTTCCTTTGGGGTGATTATCCCTTCTCTCTAGCCTGCCTCTGCTCCAGAAAATCTAACCAAACTGCAATACTAGCACCTCTTTATTATCCATTACACATTTTCAATTTAAAAGCTCAGGATTTTATTACTTTATCTAGCCATATGTACATACAAAGTAGTAGCTAGAAGAGGTATTGTATCCACCAAAAAATACGACACTTCATCGAAAATAGTTGTACGCCGAGTCCGAAAAAAAAAACTTTTTAGAAAAAGGTCCATATGTAGTGTCTGTGGACAGCATGGCTTAAACATCTGATGTGTTCCATTCAAATAACTTTCTCTACATCGCCGTAACAAACTATTGTGAAAATGCGTATACTTCTATCGACTTATGACAATCGAGATAAACATTAGCAGAAATTATCTTCATTACTTGCTTCCCTGTAAGTAGAAGAAAAATATGGGAATACACTAGACTAAAACGAAGACAAATGTGTTAAAAGCTGGTTACTGTGTGGCTGAAATCTGTTTCTATGCAGAGCCCAGGAGTTTACAGCTTTCCGTGTGAGAAATGTGTAAGTTTTTTAAATCTGAAACAAATAACAAGGAACATGTCATAAATCGTCAATTCCGCGAAGAAAATGTATACTATACAAATTGTGTGTTTTAACGTGATCTACGACTTTTATGTAGTAAATTTTTGTCCATCTCTTACGGTTTACCAGTTACGTATATTCAGCAAAATTCAATCAGAATAAAGAGGACTTAAGAGACTATTCCCAGAAAATTCAAGATACACATTTTATTTGCCATATAAACATCTTTAACATATGGTATTTTAATCATAATCGTTAGAGCCACTTTTGAGAAAATCAACATTTTCGTAAATTTTACCATGTAAACGGTAGTTTGAAGTGGAGGGATTTTCTTGAAAATCTTTGTGTCGCATCCCTGTAAGATACTAAACTTAAATACCAAGTTTGGTATTTTACTGACTTTCGCTTTTGAGTTATCGTGTTCACAGACCACGGACGGACACACACACACACACACACACACACACACACACACATACCCACAGGAACCTTTTTTTAAAAATGCTCTTTTTTGGATACACGGGACCCTAAAACGTACATTTCCGGTGAAATCTCAGTATGGAATTTGTGGGTGCAATATAATATGTGCATAGAACGTGTAAAGACAGTAATAACGAAAGGAACGTTAAATACCGAACTTTGTATTTGTGTTTAATATCTTCCAAGGATGCGACATGAAAATTTTCAAGAAAATGCTCCCACCACAAACTAGCATTTTCATGGAAAAATATTTGAACATTGTATTTTTCTCAAAATGGATCTTAACGATTTTGATTAATATATTATATTAAAGATATTTACTTCACTAATAAAATGCTTATTTTGATTTTTCTGGGAATTGCCTCTGAAGAACTCTTTAGCCTGGTTGAATTTTGCAGAATTTTGATAACATTTAAACCGTGCGTGATAGACAAGAACTGAAGATCTCGTTAAAACGCATATTTATGTCTTTCTTATTGAGGTGATATTTTCGAAATATTCCTTGCTAGTGGTTTCAATTTTAAAGTACTTAAGGTTTCTTGAGCGGGACCATGCAAAGCGAACCAACCCTTAATTGTTTCACATAGCGACCAGCTTTTAAAAGGTTTGACTGTCCCTTTAGCCTAATGTATTTCCCTATTTTCCTTCTCCTTCTACTTATAAGAGTAAGTAATAAAACTAATTCTGTTAATCTTTATCTCGATTAGCATGAAGCAGATAAAATAATAATTTTTTGTAACAATAGTTTGTGAATGGAACAGCCAGAGAAAGTTATGTGAATGAGAAACATCAGATTTGTCATACACAAAGGTTAAGCATATGCATTTATTTGTTCAATATACAAGTACATAAAATACTATTTTACCCGAAGGTACATTGGGGTTATAATTATATTACATACGCATTTATAATATTAATAAGTATGGATACATATTTGCATTCGCCATATGCTGGATGCAGATCATGCCGTTAAAAGAAACCAAGATAAGTAATTCATATTCTACAAATATGATGTGCTCCATTCTCATTACTTTAACTGTTCCATAAACAAACTTCTTACAAAATATTCTTCTTCTACTCCATGCTAATCGAGTTAAGCATCAGCAGAATGGTCTTAAAACATACTTCCTTATATGTATTAGGGAATTAATGGAAATACACCACCTAAAGCGATAATCAAATGTTTTCAAAGCTGTCGCTATGGGATTGTCATTGAATTGCACCTCTTTGCATGAACGGAATAAAACAAAAGAAACACAAACCACATCCTATTTGAGAAAAGTATAAATATTTTAAAATTGAAACCAGAAATGGTTAGCTTCAATACTAAAAATGTATAAGAGATAAATTGTGTAATGATGAGTGGTCTCGACTCTCACCTAGACGGCCGGGGTTCGATCCCAAGCGACCGCATGTGAGATTTGTGGTGGACAAAACGGCGCTGGGGCGGGTTTTCTCCGGGTACTCCGGTTTCCCCCGCCATCGCATTCCACCGGTGCTCCATCGTCATTCATGTATCATCAGTGTCACCGCCTGCGGTGCCATTAGTAGTTAAAGCGGGCGTTAAACACTACCAAAAAAAAAAAATGATGATGATGATGATGGTTAATGTTTAGGGCGCTCAACTACAAGGTCATCAGCGCCCTAATCAAACAAATCATGGCAAAAGCCAGAGATAATACTCAATAAGAAATATTATAAACAAGAACGAAAGTTAAATCTAATATTCAATATATAGAACTAATCACGGCAAAAGTATAGATAGTTCATTTTGGAAAAGTATTTCCTAACTGAAGCAAAAACAAGTATAAAAATAGCAACTAAATCCGAAATTTGAAGGATATCTTTGATAAAAATATTTGCCAGGACTTCTGCAAGACTGACCGGCAGTTGCAGTGATTTATGTATTTTGTATAATGAGTGTTTGTCTAACTCTTGTGTGTTTTGTATAGGTAGTAAATGTTTGTTAAGTCTGAGTGATACTAAAGTTATCCAAAATTAAGAGGTCTTCAGGTAATACAAGATATGCATTTTTTTTTTGTAATGCATCCAAAATTCGATACCGAGATTTCACCGGAAATACATGTTTTTGGTCCCCCTGAATCCAAAAAAAGGATGTTTGGAAAAAGGTCCGTGTGTGTGTTTGTGTGTGTCTGTGTACAGCATAGCTCAAAATGAAAAGTTCCTTAAATAACAAACAAGGTATTTAAGTTTGGCATCTTCCAAGGATGCGACACGAAGATTTTCAAGAAAATCTCCCTCTTCCTTGAACTATCCTTTACATGGAACATTTTTCGAAAATTGTGATTTTCTCAAACATGGCTCTAAAAATTTAGATTAAAATACCTTATGTTTAAGATATTTTTATGACACCAAAATGTATATCTTAATTTTCTGGGAATAGCCTCCGAAGACCTCTTCATTGGATGACTTTTGTATAACTGTCAAACCGCGAGAGACAAAAACTTAGTACACAAAAATGTAGATCT
Organism: Hymenopus coronatus; assembly: GCA_030762935.1. Taxonomy (NCBI): domain Eukaryota; kingdom Metazoa; phylum Arthropoda; class Insecta; order Mantodea; family Hymenopodidae; genus Hymenopus; species Hymenopus coronatus. The sequence goes on from CM060890.1 coordinate 108,084,948, forward strand.
CATGAAAACACACAATTTATGTCACAGATATACTTTTTTATTTTGTTTTATTTTATTATTATTATTATTATTATTATTATTATTATTATTATTATTATTATTTTGTAGAATTAACCGTTTTCGAGATATTCCGGATTATTGATTTCAATTTTACCCTCTTAAACTTTTCTCAAACGGGAAGACATCTTTCTTCTCGTTTCTCCTTTGTTTATTCCCGGTTCTCAATGGTTTCACATAGCTACCGGCTTTTAAAGCATGAGACTGTCGCTTTAGCCTTTGCATTTTATTTCCCTTCTGTTTACAAGCTAGTAATACGATTAATTTTGCTTATGATTATCTTGATTAGCATGATTTAGATAACATTTTAATATTTTTAGAATAAAAGGCTTGTTTGCCGAACAGCTAGAGGACATCATGTGAATCGAACACTTTAGATATTTTCCCTTCTACTTATAAGGAACCAAGTAATAAGGAGAATTTCTGCTAATGTGTATCTCGATTATCATGAAATAGAAGAATAAGCTTTTTAACAATAGCTTTTTTACAGAGCTGTAGAGAAAGTTATGTGAATGGATTTTGTTATCATAAATATAATTTTTAAATGAATTTGTTGTTTTGACAACACAACATCGCCTATTTTTAGTACAACCACAGCCCGGTCAGCGAACCTCTTGGAGACCTGTCATTATATATAATTACACTCATTTATCATAGTTAGAACTCAGCTTAAACTTTGTCGATAATTTCGAAAGATTAAAATATTCTGCGTAAACAATTTATTGTTGATTTCGTTAGTAAATAAATGGGCTGTTCATTAATTTCAATTAAGTAAACAGCATTACAATATCTGGTACACAGAATAATTATCGGGCATACAACAGTGTGCTTCTAAAGGCTTATGATAACATTTCAGATGGTTGATGTATGTTCATATATCAACACACCGCCGCAGTGGGGACGCCATGGAGTGTTATAACAATAGTAATAACGCTTTGTTATGTAGATAGTGATAACGTTTATAGTGTTTTTTGCCTACGTACTGCCGGTTTTCTATGGTCTAGATATGTGGGAAAACCTGCAGTCTCGGGTGGCTTAATCGTTTCTGCAAACATGATGCTAATAAAATATAAATGAAACCTGCTATGAACATGGTTGATAGAATTTTAAAATACTGTATAATGTTTTAAACATGTAATTTTACCTGAAAACGAACTGCTTATTTTGAAATTAAGGTTTGCTTTTGGGCCGATAAGAGTAATATTAAAAACTTCAATGCCAGAACCCAGATTTGAACCACGGATTTTCCAACTCCTGTCCCACACGCGGCTGGTGTGAAAGAAATAATGTTTCACAAACATTGTTCTAATAATTGGACTTAAAGTACTTACAACATTGTAAGTCGCAATTCGAGAACGTCATCTCAAAATAATTTGAGACCGCTTTGTGAGGTGTATCGGGAAACATGCGAGTTAGTTGAATGGTAGCTCGGTAGTTAGAGGTACTAGACGGAGATCAAGAATTCCGTGGCATTGAGTTTTTCTTTCTCACTCTACCTTACTAATTACTTTCGTATAAACGGCTGATGTAGAGGGTTTGCTTTTGTATACCTAAAAGTTTCCCATGGCCGCATATGATTACCAATTATCTCAAAATAAACTGAAATTACATAACTCGTTATTTTTATTCGTGATGTGGATGTTTACAGAGCGTAAACTTTCTACATACGAGGGTCATTTCAGAAGTCATGGCATCTATTTTATATATTCGAATAAATGAAAATGCGGTTATTGCATTATATAAATTTGATAACATGTACATAGAATGGGATGTCACTACCAAATGACATCTCAAAGCATTGGTAGGTGCTAGTAGTAGACACATGCAAACGTTAGTATCCTAGAGGCTGTGTTCCAAGGTGAAAGTTGAACAGTGAGCATACATAAAAATTGCATTTCTGTGTGGCAGAAATGCTCGTGTCAAAGGTGTGTGGAAGCCTTGAGGGATTATTTTGAAGGTCGTTAGCTCGCGTACTCTTTTGTACGTATCTAACACGAATAAAACAATGACCACTGTTTGTCCATCTTTCAATGTCCCGTACCCATAATCCCTTGTACCCGGATCGCAATTTAGTACCAGCATTGAGAAGAACATTCCAGCGACTTTCAATCCTATATCCTGAGTTTTGTTTTCTGCGGCTTTGTTGACTGATACAAAATAGTTGCCATGACCTCTGAAATGACCCTCGTAATAATTACCGAGTCAGGCGACTCAAGCGTTTCGTATGGAACTGGAATTTGGGAGGTAATGGTTTCGGTTCCCCGCGGCCGACCTATCTGATTTATGGGTTATTCGGAGGTTCCCGGATTACTAGAAGAATGCTGGAAAGGTTCTTCATCCCCCCAAATTCCTGGCCCTTCATTTCATCCTTACTGAACTTAAATATAAACGGTCTTTTCATTTTGAGCACTACAATTCATAGAGCCACACATGGACCTTTTTCTAAAAATGCTTTCTTGATGCAGGGAACTTCAATTCATGTATTTTCGGTGAAATCTTTGTAGAGAACTTTGTGTGGAATACAAACATCTAAATATATGTAAATGGTAGAGAAATTAATTTGTGTGTGTGTGTGTGTATACACTTAACTCCCAGTAGTTTATTCTAGAGTAGTGGTATTAGTTTTGGACACATATATAATATTTGAATAGTTTTTTAATTTTCGTAACCAAGGGCTAACTTTGAAAACATAACTTATGCTGTACTGCATCTAATATGAAATAAAATTCGTCTCGTATAATAAGAGCTCAAAATTTCGGAGTGGTTGTGAAATATAATCTCAAATTATTAGGTCCCATACCTCAAATTTGAGCTGCTCTATGCACTATGGGAGGACAAATTCCAATTTTCATTTTGGCTAAAATATAAAATAAAAATATATGTATATATAATATTTTTCAAAATTGGATTCCCTTAAATGCACATTGGCTGGGGTTTTGAATTTTAAGTGATATGGCAGTAGATAATTTTATTGATATTAAATTAGTTTAGATTTAGTAAATGTATATACAGGTTTCAGTTTATGGTAAAAGATTCAATACTCTATTGTACTAACAAACATTTCCTTGTACTAACAAACATTTCCTGGTTATAATTTATCATATGATAATGAGTTGATCACAATATTCGAATTTGAAAGGCAATTTAACAAAAAGTGTTGATGATTAATGTCACTACTGTGCCTTATTCCTCTGCAACAAAAGGTGTAATAAAACAGTTTCCATGTATCCTTTTCCCGATTAACATGAATCCTATATCGTGCCTTCGCTTTATCCCAAGGTCACAACCACCTTAAATGCGCATCGGCCGAAACGGCAGTGACATAGGTGCCCAGAAGCGGTGCATTACGTGTCAAAGGTACGTTTATCAACTGTCTTTCGACAATATGTGTGTTGTGGGCGATTTCCTTGTGAATGTTAATATCTTATTAGTCCACAAAAATGTCTGCCGACAAATTCATGTTTGAACAGCGTATTTTTATATACGATAAATACGTGAAAACTGAGTCAAGTAGATAGGTTACACAGGTGTGTGGAGAATTTCACCTGAAACTTTCTGGTTATCTAGTTGCGGGTAGAGGCACTGTGAGATGTTTGGTCAAAAAATTTAGAACGACGAGATCACGAAACCAAAGAAGCGAAAACATGTTCTAATGGAGGAAAAGCTACATGAAATTGGTGCTACATTGCAACGCCGTTCTAAGAAGTCTCTCAGGTGTGTAGCACAGCAAGTGGGTGTTTCACAAACGTCTGTTCATAGAGCTACTATATTTCTAAAACTGAAACCCTACTCTGTGACTACAGTGCAACAATTATACTTATTCAAAAAAAAATTATGCGTGTGAATAATTATTTCATCCGACGATGCCAAGAATCCCTTCGTGCAGATGGACACCACTTTCAACTAAATATATAATATTAACACTCGTGAGTAAGTAACGCGGGAGTTACAGAATGGAAAACCCGCTGCGTAGTAGACTGCGTGCGGAGCACTCATTCAGGCGATCCGTGCCCTTAGTATAAAACGAAGGCACTGTAGAAAAACAAGACTTTGCAAAAATGGTTTGTAGAAGAGTGAATACTGAAAGTCAAGCTAATGTATCAAGAAGAAAGAAAACGTATTTATATTTCTGATGTTATGTTTAGTAGTCTAAGAAGATTTTAAAAACGCATATTTCGGGTACTGATATCGGTCAGCTTCTTTTGCTTTAGTTATGGATAGAGAAACTCAAGAACTGTCCTACCCAAACCTCAGAAAGAACTATTTCAGATTCTACCGCACACTCGTAGTTTCGGAATCACAGACTTTGTGGAAATATTTCTCTGTATATAGTGTTTCTACCACGTTGTGTCATAGAGCAGACAAGATGAATATCTTTGAATAATTTATTGCGTATACTTTAGTCTTTAATCTCCCTCCAGACTCCTCCTACGTTTCAGCCGGAAAGACGGAAACGCCAGGCATGGAAAGAAGCCAGAGAATTCCTCCAAGGAAGGAAGAGCTCGTAATATACTCTAGAAATTCCTTTAGAATGCAGTCTTGAGTGATTCTCTGGCAAACAGCAAAGGATACTGGATTACAGCTATAAATAAATGACTAACACGCTTCTTGGTAGCTGCCATAACACGGCAGACCACTTCTAAGATTTGTGGTCATGATCTGAAAGAAAAGAGCCAACTTCAAATAATTGCCAGCTGAACTGCTCACCATAAACAGGTAGGCCCTAGTTCTCAATCAACTGCAATTTTGATACACTACTTATTTTGAATGGTTTCTAAACTCTAAGTATTGCACCTGTAAAATTAGAAAAATCCAGCAACAAACAACTCTTTTATTTCCTCCACTGATTACAAATGCACAAATATACAAGGTGCATCCGAAAAGAGGCAATGGTTTGGAAAAAACAAAACAAAAAACAAGCATATGGGTTCCACTCACAGACCTTCTCTACCTTTCTGTAACAAATTATTACAATTGGCCTTCAGGCGTAACCTAATTGATCAACAGGGGAGAAAACACTAACACAGAAACACACAACACTAAACATCAATGCCCTTAGCGGGATTCGAACCCTCGGCCCTTTCGCGGCAGAGTCAAACGCGACAACGATCACGGCTACTAGGGCCGGCCAAACTATTCTTAATAAGCTTATTGATCTACTTCATGCTAATCGAGATAAACATTAGCAGAAACGGTCTTATTATTTAGTTCCTTATAAGTAGAAGGAAAATAATGGAACACACTACGCTAAACCGACAGTCAAATGTTTTAAAATGTGGTTGCTATGGGATTGAAATCCATTTCTTTCCGTAGCCAGGAGTTGACAAAAACAGAACAACTATAAGTATTTTAAGACCGAAACTGAAACCAATAACACGGAGTATCTCGAAAACGGTCAACTCTCCGAAAAAAATGTGTATGATAAAAAGTGTGTGTTTGAAAAAGATCTACATTTCTGTGCAGTATATTCTACGGTTTACCAGTTATGCAAAATTCAGAAAAATTCGTCCTGAATAAAGTCCTCAGAAGGTATTCGCAGAAAATTTAAGATGTAAATTTTATTTGCCATGTAAATATCTTAAATATAAGAGATTTTGGTCAAAATCATTAGAGCCGTTTTTGAGTACAGAGCAGTTGCGGCGGGGGGATTTTCTTGAAAATCTTTTCGCATCCTTGGAAGAGACTTAACGTAAATATCAGACTTTTAACAGACTTTTCGTTTTTGAGCTATGCTGCCCCCCCCCCCACACACACACACAAATACACACACAGATAACTTGTAACATTCTTAACCGAATCTAGATTCAGTCTTTTTATTTTGGGATCGAAATTCCGAAAAATCTATAAAATATCAACCTGCATGAAGATGATAAACTGCATATTTTAGAGTTATGAAATATGAAAAATATAATTAATTTTAGACATACAGAGCTCAAGAATATTATAAATTAACTTCCATGACGACTAAGGCGGCTGATTTATAATATAAACTTTCCTGACTCCTAAATAGAAGAAATGTACATTTTATTTGTCATTATCAAAAGAGAAGTATCAACCACGTCATTGTCATCCAGCAGGAGGGCCCATAATTGACGATGAAAGTTTTTCCATCGAAAGAAGCCGCTTTATCAAAACTTGCTGCAGAAAAAGAGTGTTAAAGCATTGTATTGAATGGTTTGATTTATCCCAAACTTTTTTACCTACACCGCAGTATTATAAAAGGTTACGGTATGTACATATGCGCGTAGTTATGTATGTGAAAAAATGGGTTTTAAAAGGTTTAAAACATAAACTAAATTAAAAATTACAGCCCAAAAAATAAGAAACCCACATTAAGTCGTTATGCAGATGTAAAAAAGATTCTACAAATTATTTATTTTTTTTTTTAAATTTTCATGTTCTTTGTGGCTCACAACTAAGCGCTATGCAGTTGTGCTCATATTTTGATAAATAGTCATACAGAATGGCTGTAAAAAATATGTACGCTATATGGCCACCAACAGTCCTGATAGTATAGACCAGTGAGCGGCAAATAGGCTAGCTCCGTGCATGAAGTGTATAAATAGGTATCACCTCCTATCGTCTCTTTTCTTTGTGCAGTGAGTTGAGAGTACAGTTTATGTCGAGAATAGAAAGTGACCAAACACGCAATCCTCGACTCTTATGCCTGCCTTAACTTAGCAAACTTGCAGAAAGTGGCGGAATAAGAGTTTAGTTTTCGGCAAAGTTGTGCACCCATGCAAGTGAGAGTGACAGTTACCAAGGAGAACGTGTTTTTCCGATTGCGTTCGATCCCAATTAATTACTAAAACACATGTTCATATTCACTATTATAATTATAAAAGCTTTTCAATACAAACTATTTCCAATACTGTTGGCGATACAATGCGATTAGAATGGTTATTACCCAACTTATGGAGTTTGTTGTTTTTTTTTATGTTAATACTATAGTCACATAATGTTTGCAATTATTTATATTACGACTACCAATTATCATCAAACTTATGTAATTATGTATATGTTCATATTCGAAGTGTAAATTTTAATGTAAGAGACCTAACAGACAAACGGCTCATTCAAACATGAAGCTGCAATAGGTGTTAAGCAAATTAATAAGGTGAATAATATAGTTCAAAAGCAAAAACTTGCATACTGCTACAGTACTGAAGGGATTAACTCATCTTGCTTTCCGCGCAGTTCTTCGCGAATAGCACAGTAGAACAATAACCCGTACACCCTCGCAAGCACACAATACACTCTGGATATGTCGAGGAACCTCCATTAAATAATGCCTGAGCCAGCTGTAAACGTACCGGAAACGCGACCAACTGAGCGTACTTCACCAACTGAGCCATGAGGCCAGTCCACAAAATAGAAAGGAACACCTTGGCTATTGAATAATAATTGAATGTATAGGGCGATATAGTATGATATATGTCCCGCCCAGCGTGGTCACTAACGCTTCCAGATTGATTATCCCCGGCTACCACTACGAGGCTACCGTTTACTTAAAATGTGTTTTTTTTTTGGTTTTTTTTTTTGATTCAGAGGGCCTCAAGTGATGAAATCTCAGTAGCCGAGATTTTGGCTGAATTCAATATCTTCTCTACTTGCTATGTACTTAGAACATAGTACGTACAAACAAAGTAAAAATTAAAATTATAGTAATAACCATACCATAAGAGCCATGCCCAACATTTTCGCATTCTAACACGAAAACGATACAACTACATACCGTGTGAGGAAAGATGAAATAGTTGTTTATAGCAGATTATACATTTTCCAGCTACACGATCAAACCTAAAGCCAAAGGTCTGTCTCACTTTAAACCAAACATAACATCAGTTCTAGTTTGTATTTTCACTCCCTTACGAAAAGTTCGATCGGCAACACTGATGATAAAAGCGGCCACGTTTCGTTGGAGCAGATCCCGGATAAGATAACGGCCACGGAGCTTTTGTTTCTTGGAGGAGCGAAGGAGCTACTCTATCACCTCATGGGAATCCGCAATAATGGCTTATCTATCTTCTGTTCAGCTCCTTCCTCCCTTTTCGCATTTAGTTCCTTTATCCATCGGAAGCTGATAGTAGAGTATATACGAGTATATCATTGTACTGTCATCAAACACTTTTTACTTTCTCTATATGTACTATGTACATAGTGTATAGAGAAGATATTGCACTCCATCTAAAAATTCGATACCGAGATTTCACCGGAAATATATGCTTTAAGGTCTCCTGTATCCAAAAAAAAGTATTTTCAGAAAAAGGTCCGTGTGTGTGCGTGTGTGTGTCCGTGTGTCTTTGAGCACGATAACTCAAAAACGAAAAGTCGGTAAAATACCAAACTTGGTATTTAAGTTTAGTATCTTCCAGGGATGCGACACGAAGATTTTCAGAAAAATCTCCCCACCCCAAGCTACCCTTTACATGGACCTTTTTTCGAAAATTTTGATTTTCTAAAAAATGGCTATAACGATTTTGATTAAAACATCGTATATTAAAGATATTTACCCGAGAAATAAAATGTATATTTTGAATTTTCTGAGAATAGCCTCTGAAGAATACTTTATTTTGGATGAATTTTGCATAACTACTAAACCGTAAGAGATGGACAAAAACTTAACCCACAAAAAATGTAGAGCACGTTAAAACACACATATATACATTTTTTTTCGTGGAGTTGATCGTTTTTGTGATATTCCTTTTTCTTGGTTTCAGCTTTGAAAAACTTATACTTTTCCCATACAGGAATTTGTCAACTCCTGTACGTACAAACAAAGGAACATCAGTCACATAGCAACCAGCTTTTGGCTTTCACTTTGACCTATGGTACTCCCTTATTTCGCTTCTGTTTACAATAAAGCAAGAAATAAGACTATTTATGCTAATTTTTCTCGCTTAGCATGAAATAAATAAAAGATAAGCTTATTAACAATAATGTGTTACAGAAATATAAAGAAAGTCATGTGAATGGAACACATCAGATTTTTAGGAATATACCACAAAGGGGTGTGCTGCAAAAATATTCCGAATGTATAGCAGTTATTCTACTAATCAATAATCATTGATTTACAGCTTCAGCTTACGAGTTTAGAAGAATACAACTTTCACTCCTTCACAGAAATAATTATAAATAGGAAACAGAGTGCTGTGACGCAAGCATTCAGGTGGATGTAGATTCGATTCCAGCGACCGCCATTCCTGACGCTGAGACCCGCCTGTCCCTCCATGATGGATTCAGCACCGTTGTCCAGATAGACATATGTGGAAACGTTATCTACCCCGCCTTCACTTGATGCGCGCCACCATGAGTGATCGCGCTGCAGTTTGCCTCACCTCAACGTTTCCTCCGAAACAACGCTCTAAGGCACAAAGTGCATGCGGTTGCACCATGGTTTACAGGTCCTATCTGTGCACTCCTTTATCCTTTTTGTTTCAAATTCTTCTATATCTGTTGAAGAGTTATAGCGACACATCAGGATGGTAAGATAACTACAGCTAATGTAGTTAAAGCAAATCCATCAGCAAACTAATTGACATAACAATCTCAATTTTAATATACAAGATAAAATTATTACATAAACGTTATTTGTAAATATATTGCAGAGTCAAAATGTGCCACGAGCCTCATATTTGAGAAAATGAGTTGGCATTTTCTGAATTGGAGCCTTGAACCACGCATAAAAATGTTAAATGGGGATATTTCAACAACTTTGATTACTGAATATAATTTCTCTACACGTACTATTACATAGTGGTTAGAGAAGGTATTGCATTCCACTCAAAAATTCGAAATCGAGATTTCACCATAAATAGACGTTTTAGGTTCCCTGTATCTAAAAAGGGATTTCTAGAAAAAATTCCTGTGTGTCCATGTGTCTATGAACACGATAACTCGAAAAGTCGGTAAAATACCAAACTTGGTAAATAAGTTTAATAAGTTTAATATCTTTCAGATCAATCTTGAATTTTCTGGGAATAGCCTCTAAAGACCTCTTTATTCTGAATGAATATTTCTGAATTTTGCGTAGCTGGTAGACCGTAAGGGATAGACAAAAACTTACTACACAAAAATGTAGATCACGTTAAAACACGCAATTTCTGTTCATATACGTTTTTTCTTTCGTGGATTTGACCATGTCTGAGATATTCCTTGTTATTTGTTTCAGATTTAAAATACTTAAAATTTTATCACCCGGAAAGTAGTAAACTCCTGGCACTGTATAGAAACGGATTTCAACCACAGGGCAACCAACTTTTAAAAGATTTGACTATCACTTTAGCCTACTGTATTCCCTTATCCCCTTCTACTTACAAGGAAGCAAGTAATTAAGACAGCTTCTGCTAATGTTTATCCCGATTATCATAAAGTGGACAGAAGAATAAAGCATTTTAATAATAATTTGTTACAGTAATGCAGAGAAAGTCATGTGAATGGAATACATATTTTTTTTAAAAATGTTGGAAATTGTTATCTCTAAAATTAATCATTTTTCATAAAAATACATTTTTGATAACTCTTGGTGTTATGATATCTAAGTCCTTTGTAATATTAAAATAGATACTTGTGAAAACTCTGGGAAATTTTACTTGTATTTAAATATTCCCAAAGTATGGAAATGTACTTTTGAGAAAAAGGCTGTTTTATGAAATAGTACGCTAGGAAACAGATGTATTATGCGATCTTTAAATGGCTGTAGAACCCGATGCAAAGGACAGCTGAATGTTGATTATCTGTAGATGCCAAAGCTTCCAACAACCATTCGGCATAAAAGTATCTTATGTGCACCATTCACGTCACTTTCCCTGCATCTCGGCAACAAATTATTGTTAAAAAGCTTATTTTTCTATTTACTTCATGATACTTATTTTTCTATCAACTTCATGATAATCGAGATAAAATTAGCAGAAACATTAGCAGAACTGGTCTTTGTACTACTAGCTTCCTTGTAAGCAATAAAGAAATAAGAAAAATGCACGGGCTAAATAGATAGATTCGTACTTTAAAGGCCAATCGCTATAAGAAACAATTGAAATTCTGATCTCTATGCATACCAAGAAAAAACAAACGAGAAACGAGAAGAAAGTGTCTTTCTGTTTGAGAAAAGTTTAAATAGCTTAAAACTGAAACCAATAATCCGGAATATCTCTAAAACAGTCAACTCTAAAAAACAAACGTATATTATATAAATGGTGTGTTTTAATGAGATCTACGTTTTTTATGTAGTAAGTTTTTATGTCTCTTACGGTTTGCCAGTTATATAAAGGTCATCCGGGAATGAATAGGCCTTCAGAGTGTATTCCAGAAAATTCAATTCGTTTGTCATAGAAACATTTAAACATACGATATTTTAATGAAATAATTAGTGCCATTTTTGAGAAAATCAACAATGTCTACAAATGTTCCACAAGGACAGTTTGGAGAGGGGGATTTTCTTGCAAATCTTTGTATCGTATCTCAGAATAAGGTTTTAGTTGATCTACCAACACCTTCAAATATTTCATCCTGATGAAATGTTGGTTTTTGGAAAGTGCCTAAACACCAAATTTGGTATTTAACGGTCTTTTCATCTTTGAGCTATGCTGCCCACAGACACAGCACTTTTTTTTTTGGACTCGGAGGACTTTAAAACATATATTTCCAGCGAAATCTCGATATCGAATTTCTGGTTGCAATACAATACACTCTCTATACATTATGTATATGGTACCTGAGGAGATTGGACTGGATTTTTTAACCGATTGTACTCAAAGTTTCATTCCCAGTGTCTCTTAACATCACCTGAATTCCTAAGTTATCTTCTCTAGGTATGAGGCCAATTTAGCGCAACGCATTGAAATACAATACATAAAACACCACTCCGACAATCAGTTGTGAAAACAATCAACGCATTTCTCGAGAATACAAAGGCTTTTCATTGTCATCCGAAGTTTGAAGATACCATACTTCCTGACTAACTTCTCTCAAGATGGGCCCTTTCAGGACTCTCCTCCCAACTTGAAAATTAACTCCAGTCCTCGCTCTGCGCTGTATACGGGTCATCAAGGTAGCCTAGCAACGTTGCTGCGCTTTTGAAACTAATATACCTCCAACGTCGCTCTTGCCTAAGCTTTAATTAAAATTAATATTCATTACTCCACTATATGCGCTACCAACAAATGGGGCTGTGAACAATGGATAGTAATTTGTTGACCATCGCTCAAGGAAGATAAATGTGTGTCGGGTCACAACTAGGGCAGTTAAATGACACCCAGACCATTATTCCACTTCTGCTTACGAAAAACCTTTAAATTTCCTTTCTTAGTAAGATGAACTAAATATCATAATAGGTAATGAATTCTGATGTTACATTCCCATGATTTTTCTCTATAAATTGTTCAATAGAACTATTGTTTAGCTTCTTCTTCTATTTAATGCTAATTGAGATTAACATTTGCAGAAATATTTTTTTTTACACCCATCCAAATGGGTGCAGGTATATACTAGGCTTAAGGCATAGTCAAATATTTTAAGAATGGGACATCCGCTTTATGGTGATCAAAAAAGTTTTGTATTTTGGATGACCGCAATAAAAAAATTCTGATGTGTTACACTCATATGACTTTCTCTAGCTGTTCTACAAACACACTTCTTACAACAAATTATCCTCCTTTCTACACCATGCTAATTGAGATAAACATCAGCAGAATGTTCTTTTTACTTAGTTCCTTATACTTAATGGCAACTAAGGGAATACACTAGGTTAAAGCGATAGTCAAATGTAAAAGCTGTCATTATGCAATTGCAAAAATGTTAAGGGCTTGTATTGTGTGTTTTAACGAGATCTACATTTTTGTTGAATAAGGTTTTGTCTATCTCTTACGGTTTACCAGTTAAGCAAAATGTATCAAAATTCATCCAGAATAAACAGGCCCAGAAAATTAAAGATATATATTTTATTTGCAATGTAAATATCTTTAGTATAAGGTATTTTAATCAAAACCGTTATAACGATTTTTGAGAAAATAATTTTCTTTCGAAAATTGTCCATGTAAAGGGTAGTTTGTGCTGGGGGTGTTTTCTTGGAAATCTTTGTGTTGCATATTTTGAAGATACTAAACTAATTACTAAGTTTGGTATTTATTGGTGTTTTCGTTTTTGAACTATGTTGTTCACAAGCACCCTTACACACAGACATACACACAAACAATTTTTTAATGCTTTTTTCGGACTCAGGGTACCCCAGAACACATATTTCCGGTGAAATCTCGAACATCGAATTTTGGCAAGTGATGGGACAGTACCACTGTTTCTCAATACACCATATTAATGTTTGAATACCTACACTCGATACTTACCATAAGGAAAGCTGTAAAGGCGATGTCTGATTCACTGAGTTATTTTATTATTGCTAGTTTTCTGTGAGTTATCGCGCATAACCAACTTTGTTTTGTATGTTAATGCCGAAACTGTTCCTGTTTGATATTCTTCAAGTAAGTTTTCATATTGATAATATTACTCTTGTTGGTTAATGTGGATATTATAACAATAATACTCATTTATTTACATGAGAATAAAACGCTTATTTTGAATTTTGTGGAAATAGGCTCTGAACGAATTTTGTTTAACTTGTAAACCGTAAGTGATAGAAAATATGTTATACTACAAAAGTACGGTAGATTTCATTAAAACATAGAATTTATGTCAAATGAATTTTATTTTGCGAAACAAATACTTTCCGAGATGTTCCTTGGTTTTGGTTTAGAATTCCCAATAGTTGTTTTTCTCAAATGTGAAGTTGTGATTCGATTTTCTTTACTTTTCCATCTTTCTCATGCAAAAACAATGTAGTTTCAACACCGTCATATAGCGACCAGCTCTATCACTTTAGCCTAGTGTATTCCCTTGTATTCCTTATACCTACAAGAAAATATGTACTTATAAATGGTAATGTTTGTCTCGATTAGCCTAAAATACTTATAAGAATAAGCTTTTGTAACAATATTTAGTTGCAGAATATGTAGAGAAAGGGCGTGAATGTAACCCATTATATTTTTTTCATTTCTCTCAGATATTGCTTACTCCATTTCCACCAACTGTCTCTTTTCCCCTTGTTGAGCATTTCTGAGCCTGATTTTCCAATTCCTTACTAATTCCACCTAGAGCTGGGAGTACGAACGAAGATAAATGGGGAGAAACTACTGCGGATAGAGGTATAAATATTGTATGTATACTGTGCCTTCTTTCATTCTCGCTTGCCTTGACGCAATAGCAAGCATACAAGAAATGCTACTAACGCACTACTAGTTACACTTGGATGGAGTAATGACTTACTGATGTTCATTGGCTGGCACATTACGTGACTCAAATCAGTACAACTGCACAATCTACCGTCACATTGATTCAAGCTAACAACTGTAGTGCCCTTGCATCTGTCTATCGAGTAGTGTATCCTTCAGCCCCATAATCAAATGCTCTGCATAACACGAAACTTCTCTTATATAAAATAGGGCATAAACACCGGATAGTTTTTAAACCAATCGAAAGACTATGTGATTGTAAAGAAATAAGTGACAACACTGTTTTATCCCCACGCTGAAATTTTTGTTCGAGCTGTTATTGGCAGCATATGCAGACAGCTACACAACTTGGATGGCGGCACTAGTGTAAGTACTACAGGGATAGGACTGACGTGTGTTGAATGTAGGTTGTTAAATCACACCACCCTAAAGAGGATATTTTCCAAGTTCAAATAGAAGTGCCCGTGGATAAAAACGCAGGGAATGTCACTCTGGACTACGTGAAGCTTGCGAGAATGAGGTAATGCCATATCGGACATTCGGTTGCAGCTTTTCAAGCAAAACGTGATAGCGTGCACCAGTAACCGGATGAAGGTCGACATGGAGGAGGTTCGAAAACAGAGTCTATGAACTGATTCAATGTTTGCTGCAAGTGAACTTCCAGAGAAAAGTGCCTAAACGACCCTATTTCCGAGTCAAAAATCCACTGATTGTTTTGCGGGACAGCGCCCGTTGCCTTCAACACAGTTGTACGCAACAATGAGAGCGGGAGATTTTAAGGCAAACATTTTTTCACTGGACACGAATCCGTGTGAGTTTCATCTGGTCCCTATGATGAAAGAACCACTGCGAGGGATGCGTCTCCGCACCAAAAAATGGGGGCGCTCTCTTACAGGCATCAAGAAAAATGGCACGGATGTTAATACCCTGAGACTTCCCCGCATTTGCCAACGGTTGCATCATGCTGCAGGAGATTACGTTGAAGGCCTATAGAAGTCTCATGATTGTACAATAAATAGCTAATGATCAGAAGATATCGTCCATTATGGTTTGCTTGTATTATTTTTTTTTTAATTTGGTAACACAATTAATTGTTATGATTGTGGTCTCACAACGCACTGCTGTTATGGAACATGGGCAAATACTTGAGCGTATTCATTCACCAGAAAAGCGTATCAGAATAAACTCTATTATAGTTGTTTAGCGGGAGTTCCAACTTTACTATACGCAACGCTGCCTTCAAGAATACTTTGTTACTGTGAGTTCTGTATAAATTGAATTTGTTCTGATAAATTTTTCTATGAATGAATCGTTCCGATACAGGCCAACGCTACACGCAATTGAACTGGAAGTTCACTGTCACACCATAACCACCACTGTCAACTGTGTTACCAGTCTATCAAATTGAAACCAAATCATTAGAGAACCATGCCATTTCAAACTCCATAGCATTGCGTGCAATGCAAGATTACCAAAATATACCTTTGGCCAAGCACAGTATATTCCGATTGGTTCAAAAAGCCTTTAAAGATAGAAGATATATTACAATTGTTCCACCAGTATTTCCTAAAAGTGCTATTAAAAGGTCACCTGCAATTATATTAGCAACTAATCGGATTGCTAAAGTACCAGGACGAATAATATTACTAATTGTTTCAATACATACTATAAAGGTATTAAAAGCTCCTTTAGTGTCCCTTGAACTAAATAGGCAAACATATGTTTAGTGCTGTTAATGCACCAAAAAAATATAAAACTTAATCAGGTTATTATCCCACCCTGTATATATTTCTATTGATATTTCTGGTCCTAAAACTCTATGCATTGGATACCACATTTTGATTGCAGCTATCTATGATGTAATCAAGTATCGAGCTCTCCACACGTAAAATTTGATTTTGCAGCAACAAGAGGTAAACTAGCTTATTTTTTACAACAGTATAGTTGAAACGCTAGCCACCTTTTTCACAACAATCTATTTTGTTCATTACACTGCGCTCACACCATTCATTTGTTTTCGAATTAACCCAGTATCAAGAGAAACAAAAACAGCTTTGATAATGTCCTTAGAGATGCAGAGAAATCGGGTTTCATGTGAGAGCTCTATTTCGCTATTTACAAAATCGTGTTACATCCGAATACATTTCATTTAATCGTTCTGACTCTAGGCAGAGTTTAATTAAAACCAAAGCGTGCACTATGCTTCTCTAAGAGGCCGTGATAATCGGCAGCGGTAGCGAGACTTTTACTCCGCCATTCTTCATGTTCTGCTGTCGATAGAGAGCTGACGTCTAGTAAAACAAAGGCCTGTCACGCTTTGGATCCAAGTGGCAGATGATACGCTTTAACAGCACTGCCATGCAACTGACTGCAGCTTTATTCGTTCACCTCCAGGATAATGAACACTGGCTTTTCATGGCGAAAGCCCGCAGCTGCTCCCTTTTGAGTGCGATTTTACAAACTCCGGCAACTTATTTTCTTTATTGGTGGTCTCCATATAAACTTATTTCGGAAATCAGAATATGTAACTATGGAGATGACAGAAACGAACATCACGAATTTCAATATGAACTGAAAAAATTACACCGCCCATGAATGATTACGATACTTTATCTACTTTTAACAATATAAGCTCGATGTGGCTACCATTTGTTGCACTGTAGCTTCTTCTCATGGTAGCTTCTCGCTCATCCTTTGGAACACTTCTGCTGATCACCGAATAGCGTCACAGACATCCTCGTAGTGTATGCATATCATTCATGTGAAGTGTATACACCATGATCTTTAAAAGTCCCCAAAGTCAACATCAAATTTTGAATATGATTTAAAAAAAATTATTGCTTTATCAACTTTAAGTCAATTAGTACTGACAATGAGAATTTCATCAATGGGAACACTTTCTCAAAGACTATTACAAATAGCTAAATGAAGTTTTAGGATGACAAAAACAACAGCAACAACAATTTACTTATGTATTATATGAATAGGTATAATTTAAAATATTAATACTACCTGTTGTATTAATAAGAAATTGTGATAAAAATAATTAAACTATTTTTGTTTCTTAATGCCTAAGTTTTTAAGTAAAAGTACACCAGAGAACATGTTGCAAATTGCTCAGTCATAATTTAAACTTAATGGTTTGTGTGATCATTGGTCGAGAATTTAGCCTATTTAACGTTGCCGAAGTTGTAAGTAGTGGCTGAGTGGTTAGTGAGCATGCCTCTCATCTAGGTGGCCGGGGTTCGATCCCACGAAACCGCATGTGCGATTTGTGATGGACTAAGCGATGTCTGGGATGGTTTTCGGCTTCCTCCTGCATTCATTCTGATGATGATGATGATGATGATGATAATGGTTAGTGTTTAGGGGCGCTCAACTACAAGGTCTTCAGCGCCCTTGTTCGACATTCTTTCCATCAACTGCTCCATAATCACCAGTCCTGTCATTCATCTCACCCACTTCCTCACTTTCCTACCAGGCATCGATTATCCATCTTGGCTTCTCTCTGATCCATAGACTCCGGTCCTCAACAGGCGTCTGACCACATGGCGTTTGCTTATAAATCCTGGGGGCTGTATCTCCTCCATACGAGGAGGGTAGAAAGAAAGAGAGAAAGAAATTGTAAGGTGTCATTGAGGGATGCTATCCCAAAATGAATTCGAGCATGTCTTGTTATTTACCGGGAAAATGTGAATGTATTGGAGAATTTATTGTGCTGGCATACTCATTCTTTTAGTCTAATTCTACTTATCTCAGTGTTTCAACGTTGCCTCACGCAAACACTAGCAGCTATCTTCACGAACACTTATCTGTACCGTCTCCTCGTTAGAGCAGCAAGCAATGTCTTTCCCAGTTTAACAGCCATTTCCGAGATTGGATGAAGCTTTACACGCCTGTACTCTCTACCACAAAGTTCCATTTGTTGCGGCACATTTGCTCGAAACAGTTCCTTAAGCGTTCAGTGAAACATGTAACGTCTGTGTTATTTTCGAGGATGTAAAATTAACTGGTAGAAGAGGTCACGAGACTCCACTATGTGCTCAATCACGTGACCTAATTTCCCCCCCAATCGCGCCCAGGCACCCATTAAGCCTGCATAATCCTGCTGCCGTTGGCCCCATCGGAATATCACGTGCAATTGTGTCGGTCGAGCTCTATCCATTAACCTTGCTAATGTTTGAAACGACGTTGACCGATAGGATGGCTGGCGTAACCGGAGACGTAATATCCTAATTATAAGCATTTCGGGATAAACTTCCCATCGTGCTCTGGGGTACACACAGCACAACTTCCTCCTGCTTTTCTAGTAGCATCGTTCAGTTGCCATTGCTTGTCTAAGATAAATTACTTAGTTTTGAAAGCTATACAGGGTGTAGCATGACAATCTGTACATCTCTGCAACAAATTATTGTTGAAAAAATTATACTTCTATTTATTTCATGCAAATGGAGAAAAATTAGCGGAAAATATAGTCTTATTACTTGCTTCCTTGTAAGTAGAAGCGAAATAAGGGAGCACCATAGGTTAAAGTGATAAAGCTGGTTGCTATGTGACTGAAGTTCCTTTGTTTGTATGGAATGGAGTGGAAAAATTCCTGTTTGAGAAAAGTATAAGTTTTCAAAGCTGAGACCAAAAACAAGTAATGTCTCAAAAGCGATCAAATCCACGAAAAAATGTATATACCATAAATTGTGTGTTTTAACGTGCTCTACGTGCTGTGGTAAGGTTTTGTCCATCTCTTACGGTTAAGTAGTTATTGCAAAATCCAGAATAAAGTAGTCCTAAGATAAACATTTTATTTGTCAGTTAAATATACATAGATATTTAATATACGAAAATTTAATCAAAATCGTTACAGCCATTTTTGGGAAAATCAATTTTTCGAAAAATTTCCATTTAAAGGGTAGTTGGGGGTGGGGGTATTTTCTTGAAAATCGTGTCGCATCCTTGGAAGATAGTGAACTTAAATACCAAGTTTGGTATTCAACAGTCTTTTCGTTTTTAAGCTGTGTTGTCCACAAACACACACACACACACATGGAACTTTTTTCGAAAATGTTTTTTCTGGATTCAGGGGGCTCAAAATACGTATTTCCGGTGAAATCGCGGTATCGAATTTTTGGGTGGAATGCGATACCTTCTCTATACACTATCTACATAGTAGGTGCAGAAAAAGTACAAATCTGGTGTGTCGCATTCACATAACTCTCTCTACCTGTTCCAAATAAAAACTATTTTTACAAAAGATTCTTTTATCTATATCATGCTAAATATTAGCTTAATTGCTCTTTGTTTACTTATAAGTAGAAAGGAAATAAAGGAATACATTAGCCTAAAGTGATAGCCAAATCCTTCAAAAAGCAGTCGCTATGTGAAACAATTGAGATCTGGTTTTCTTTGTATGCTCCCTTTGAGAAAAGTAAACGTATTTTAAAGCTGAAACCCATTACAAGTATATAATATCTCAGAAACGGCCAGTTCTACAAAAAGGCCTATATGACATAAATGATGTGTTTTAACGAGATATACATTTTTTGTGTTGTAAGTTTTTGTTTATATCTTACGATTTAACGTTATGCAAAATTCTGAAAAACTCACCGGAATAAAGAACTCTTTAGAGACTCTTCCCATAAAATTCAAAATATACATTTCATTTCTAATGGAAATATCTTTAATATATATAAAATATATATCAAATAGCTAGCGCATTTTTGAAAAAATCTAAATTTTCGAAAAATGTCCATGTAAAGGGTAGTTGGAGGTGGGGGATGTTGTTGAAAATCTTTATGTCGCATCCTTGGAAGATGCCTTGAACTATGTTGTCCACAGATACACACGGTTCTTTTTCTAAAAATGCTTCTTTTGGACCCAGCGGACCTCAAATATATATTGCCGATGAGATCTCGGTATCGAATATTTGGATGGAATACAATACTGGCTTTATACATTATGTATATAGTACGTGTAGAGAAAGTAACAAATACTATAGGAGCCGCCTCTGTAGTGCGTGTCTGACTCACATTCAAAAGATCCCGAGTTCTAATCTCGGTTAAGATGAGTTATCCGAATACGGTTTTTACAGGGTTTTTCCGACGAAAGCCGAGTAACTCTAAGCTCTATGGACCTCATTTCAGCATCATTTCACCCATTTCAGTCATCGATATGACCTGCCATGTTAAAGGACGTTAAACTACAAAAGAAATAAAAACGTACGACATCCATAATATTGCTATGGTTAACATTGTTTTATCTTAGATAAATCGTTCAGTTATCGAATGCTACACATTGTTTTTAAAAAATATACTTTCATTGCTAACAGGATAACCATAAAAAATAACTCAAACTAGTTGTAAAATAATCTCGTTCAATTGCTGACAGTGTTTTGTCCACGGTATGTCTTCAAAAGCTATACCGGATGTTAAAATAGTATAGTATTAGTATTATGTAGCTTAACAAGCTTCAAAACAAATAACGGACGACAGTAAAAGCTGGTCTTAAAGTTAGTACGCAATTTCGAGGCTAACCATGGAAGCAAGAGACTTTGCTACTATTTTTCTGCTCTCTAAAAAAAACTTTTCGTTTTCTTCCTTCATATTTTAAGCACGTCTTCCTTTTATAATCTGCATATCTTGCTCATTCCATCGTTTAATACGTCTTCCTATACTTCCCTTTCCTCTTGGTTTATACTTCACAGAATAATAGGACAAATCTTTCAGATTTAATTCTCCGCGCAGAGTGTTTTATACTTATACGACAGTTAAATAAAAGTAATGCTTCCACCGTCGTTAATTGAGTTTGGATGGGAAAATTTTGATAAATAAAATGCAGAAATAATCCTTAGAATGTGATCTATAATTACCAATATTTACTTTTTCACATAATCGCCAGCCAATTGGATACATTTCTACCAACGATGAGCAAGTTTTCTGAAGCCGTCATGGAAGAAATCGACACTCTGTTTCCGCAACCACAGTCTCACAGTTCTCTCAACGCCTTCCTCAGAAGCATAATGATGTCGCAGATCGTCGTTCTATATCGAGAACAGATGGAAATCCGACGATGCTAAATCTGGACTGTAAGGAGGATGCCTTACGGTGGTGAGATTCAGTCTCTGAAGTTCTACCGTGGTGGCATGTAAAGTATGTGGTTTGGCATTGCCATGCTGCCGGAAAACATTTCCCTTTTTTTTTCGGACCCTTGTTAGTCGTCGTTTCAGAGTTCGCAGCGTTGTGATGTGACGCTCTGAATTTATTGTTGTTCCACGATCAAGGAAATCAACATGGATAACACCATTGGCGTCCCACAACACTGTGGCCATGATTTTTCCAGCTGAGGGCTGCGTCTTGAATTTGTTTTTCTGAGGCGAGTCTTTGTGTCGATATTCCATAGACTGACGTTTCGTCTACGGGTCGTAATGGTGTACCCACGTTTCGTCTCTTGTCACAATTGAATGAAGAAAGACGTCACCTTCATCCTTATAACGCGAGAGGAGTTCCTGGCAAATTTCAAGTCTGTGCGTTTTCATTTCAGGAGTCAGCATCCAGGGTTCACATCGTGCACAGATCTTCCAGTAGCCAAGAAAGCAATATAGTGACTCACATGTTCTTGTGAAACGTCGCTTGTGCTTGCAGTTTCTCTCTGAGTGATACGACGATCGTCCGGATCAAACTGTCAACATTTTGCTTGTGAAACTCGGTGGTTGCTGTCACAGAACGCCCAAATCTTGTTTGTCACGAAAGTCATATGTGCCCATCTCAACATCTTTAAACTTACTCGCCCAACGACGCACAGTACTCACATCAACACAATCACCATAAACTGTTTTCATTCTCTGATGAATCTCCTTTGGGGTGGCATCTTCTGCTGTCAAGAATTCAATGACTGCACGTTGCTTAAATCGCATTAAATCTGCGCAGGGTTCCATACTTTACGCTGTAACAACACAGCCGTTCAATGCTAAGGCTTCCCGCCAACTGGAGCTATATAGAAGAGGCTACTGAACAAGCCAGTACCTGCCGCATACCAATGCTGCTATCTGTTGAAGAGTTACGAAGGTGGAGGCATTACTTTTCATTCAACTCTCGTATATGTACATAGTCGGCCTCCGTGGTGTAGTGGTTACCATCCTAGCCTCTAAAGCCCAAGATGTCAGGTTCAAATCTGGCAGAGGGTGATGGATTTTTTGGACGCAAAAATCTTTAGCATGTCTTTCTTTGGAAGGGAAGTAAAGCCGGAGGTCCCGTGTAATGTTTATTTGCTCATAAAAGAAGGTTTTTGGGAAAAATTCCGCCATTAGACGTCCGCAAGTCATGATTTCGTCCTGCAGTGGACGAATAGCTGATCAATCGTTACCATGGAAAAATAATAGCTGACCATCGAGCCGACTATGGGCTCACGCCCATGTACGACAGGTGATGTGGCATCACGCTTCCCCTAGCCGGAAAGTTGGTTTTCATTTTATTGAAATACCACATGTTTAAAATAACTACCATGTATCGATATATTACATTGTCTGGCAATTGCCTGTGACACTCTCTTTATTCTGACTGACTTTTTATAGCTGGTAAACTAAAATATAGCCAGGATCTTACGACACCGAAAATGCAGATCTCATTTAAGGAAACAACTTGCGTAAAATAAAATAATATGTTCCTCCAAACTTTAAAATTATTTGGGCTGAATTTCTAATTACTCGTTTACATACACACACACACACACACACACATATATATATATATATATATATATATATATATATATATATATATATATATATATAATTTTATTTTACGCAAGTTGTTTATATTTTTTTTTCAAGTAGTAAGTCGGTTTTGGATTTTTCTTGTTATCGTGGAAAATGGCATTTAAAAGCCATCACATAAGACACGCTTTTTAAAATATATGATAATCATTTTAGTAGATAGAATCCTTCTTATACCAACAACGAAAAGAGCGGAAAGCTTCGGGCGGTTTCGTTTTGGATTCGCATTCGGGAGGTCGAGGGTTTCTTTGGTCACCAGGCGAATGCTGGGAACGTATATTAAGCCGCCGAATTTTCTGTCTCTCCATGTCGTTTCTTCACCTCGTTGGTTTCTTTCAGAATTGGAGGTGTCGGTATGCTGTTCGGTGCGGCGTGGCAGGGAAAAGTGATGCTCACTGTAATTCTTACTGTCCCCAGGGTTTAAGAACCGCCCCTTGGAGGCATTAGACCCTATTTGGGGTCAAGTCACCAGTTTGCCTGTTCGACTACCCGGCACAAAAAACGCAATTGTTCGGCTTCGAATCACCTCCGTTCTTATCCTATTCTATCCAGCTCTACACCTAGAAAGAAGTATGTAAATGTGCAACGAAAGTTTATCTCGATCAACAGTAGATGAATAACATTTTGAATAAATAGTTTGTGCAACAATGAGTAGAGGAACTCATATGAATGCAACATATCCGATCTTCTTCCCTTCTCTTCTTTCCTACATATGCAGTAAATGTTAAATATGACCCTGAAATATTACTTTTTAATTCCTATATACAATCCCAAAACTGTTTACTATCGGTTTTGGAAACATTGCATGATAACATCGCATCACTCTGCAGGATAACGCGTGCGTAGCTTTAGCAGTTTAATAAAATTTTGAAACTTGAACTTCCAATGGCAGTTTCATTGTATTTCCAAACAATATGAATCTCTCGATAGCGTCAAGAGGCGAGGAAAGGGGAATGCGATGACGCAGCTGGTTGCCTGTGTCGACTACGGTCATGCTGGGGTTACTTGCTCGCCGCCGACCGTCCATCAGCCTGCACAACTCAGTCACCATAGCAACCCGCCCTTTCCCCTCTAAACCCCGGGTACACTCCGGGACTTCGGAATAAGTCCCACCCTGCCTGAATACTGTTAACTTTGAGACGTATATACAATGAAATATTACTCTCCCGGTTTTGTGTTACAAAAACACGCAATATTCAGCGCTATATTGGATATACATAATAGTCATCAAGGTGTCGGATTTACTGCAACTTTGCATGCTACAAAGAGGAGAGGGAGGTGTAAAATTTTGAAAAGTTTCTAAATAAACCGCACCAAAACACTGTATTCGTGTTATCAAACCAGAACTACTAATCTGCTTAAAACCATGCAATATTTATTCATCCTTGTATACCTTAACACAAAATGCAATAATAGCAACATTTCCCACTGCATTCAAATCACAAATGGCTTGCTTACATTTGACATGCCTTCCTATACATACTTGCCAACTCTCGACATTGAAATCCCTAAAGTTTCCTCGTACAGCGTGTAGTATTTTTTTGAATAAATAAAATTCAGAAAATAAATAAAATTCAGGAGTAGGTAAATTTAAAAATATTACATGCAAAAAACTCTGATGTGTTTCATTCATATTACTTTCCGTACTTCATGTAAACAAATTATTGTTAAAAAGCTTATTCTTCTATCTATTTCATGATTATCAAGATAAAAATTAACAGAGATCGTCCTTATTACTTGGTTAATTGTAAGATGAAGAGGAAAACTCTAATGTATTCCATTCAAAAGATGTCCTCTAGCTGTTCGGTAAACAAACCTTTATTCAAAACATTAATCAATTATCTTCATCATGATAAACATCAGCAGAATTAGCTTCATTACTTGCTAACTTGTGAGTAGAAAGTAAATTAAAAAATGCACAACCAAATGCTTTACAAACCGATCGCTATGTGAAACAATTGAAATTCCAACCTCTTTGATTTTCAGCAGTAAACAAACGAGAAACGAGAAGAAATATGTCTTCCCGTTTGAGAAAAGTTTAGGTGGCTTAAAACTGAAACCAATAATCCGGAATATCTCGAAAACGGTTAACGGTTAACGGTGTTTTTTGTGTGGTGGGTTTTTGTATATCTCTTATGGTTTGCCAGTTACTTAAAAAGTCTTCCAGCATGAAGAGGTCTTCAGGGGCTATTTCCAGAAAATTCAAAATATAAATTTCGTTTGTCATAAAAATAAATAAACATCTTAAACAAAATCGTTAGAACCATTTTTGAAACTCAAAATTTTCCATGTAAAGGGTAGTTGGGAGTGAGGGATTTTCTTAAAAATCTTCGTGACTCATCTTTGAAAGATATTCAACTTATATACGAAGTTTGGTATTTAACCGTCTTTTCGTTTTTGAGCGATGCTGCCCACAGACTCAGATGGAGAGAGAGAGCGAGCGAGAGAGAGGGAGGGAAGGATGGAGAGAGAAACATACATACACCACACACGGACATTTTTCTAGAATGTTTTTTTTTTTTAGATTCAGGGGGTCCCAAAATATATTAATGGTGAAACCTCGTTATTGAATTTTTGGGTACAATACAATACCGTCTCTATACATTATGAACATAGTACATACGGGTTGAAAATGTAAAGATTACCCTGGTACCACATTAAACACAAAAATCCACAGCAAATTATTCATGAAAAAGTTTTTTCTTCTTCTTCATGTAAATAAAAGATAATCATTAGCAGAAATTATATTCAGACTTAGTTCCTGATAGGTAGAAAAGAAAATCGTCCTCCAAAGTAATATCCTAGCCTCTGTTTCCCAAGGTGGCAGATTCAAACCCGACAGAGGACGTTAGAGTTTCTTCGGGCATAAAAATCCTCAACATGGCTTCCTTCGGAAGGGAGGTAAAGCCGCTGGTGCCGTGTCGTAGATTTACGGCACGTAAAAGAATCTCAAGTCTGATAAAGAGGCATACAATGGGTCGCAAAGAAGCGCAGCAGTTAAAAAGAGCGTCAATAAATAAAACTCCGTTTATTTTGTAGAAAGGAAATATGGCACTCACCGCACTAGAATAAAACGATAGTCAAATCTAATAAAAACCGCTATGTGATGAAAACTGAATTTCCATCTCTTTGCATAATAACCAGGATGAGTTATGAAACGAATGAAGACTTCCCATTTGAGAAAAGGTTTAGTAGTTTAAAATTGAAACCAATCACAAAGCATATCTCGGAAACGGAATATCTCTGCAATAACAAAAAAAACAAAAAAAAAACGCATACCTGTTAGACAAAAGTCATCCAGAATGACGACTCGTCAGAGGCTATTTCCAGAAAATTCAATATATACATTTCGTGTATCATGCAAAAAACAAAACAAAAAAACAACTAAATAAATAAAAATAAATAAGCTAATTTCCCTATTTTAAAACTGTAACAACCAATAACAAAGAATATTTCGGAAATGATTAGCACGGAATCTACAATTTTTTTATGTAGTACGTAGATGAGTATTGGTCATCTTTTTACGGTTTACCAGCTATGAAAGTCATTCAGAATGAAGCTGGTCTTCAGAGACTAGTCCCAGGAAATTCAAGATATATATTTTATTTATGGCATATATATCTTTATTATACGGTATCCTAATCAAAATCGTTAGTCATTTTTGAGAAAACCAAAATGTTCTAAACTTGTTGCATGTAAAGCATAGTTTGTGTTGGGGGTGGTTTCTTGGAAATCTTCGTGAGGCATCCTTGGGAGTTCAGTATCTAAGGGACTTCTCGTTTTTAGTTATGCTGTCCATACACACACATAGAACTGTTTCCATTTTTTTTTGTTGTATTCAGGGGGTCTCAAAACATTTCCGGTGAAATCTCGATATCGAATTTTTGGGTGGAGTACAATAGATTCTCTATCTTATTATGTACGTTGCACATACAGTATTAGAGAAAGTAGTAGACGGAAGTCGTTATTTCATAGCATTTTTTTTTTTAAATCAGCGGTCTAGTTGAGTAATTTTAATAGTTATTTTCTTCTGAACAATAAATAAATAATGGCAGAGCAACCGGCTAGAGATCGGGAGATCCGTGGTTCAAATCCCGACTATGGCATTGAACTTTTCAGTCTGACTCTACCTATCCAACTCCTATCCTACACACAACTTGTGTGAAAAAACAATTAATCCAATACCAATTGACTATAATATGAATCCAGGGGCTTAAGTACTTACAACATTCTAAGTCGCCATTTGGATTGTCATCTCAAAATAACTTGAGATCACCTTGTGGTTTACCGGGAAACATACGAGTCAGTTGGAAATTTCAATGCTATACCGGCATGTTCCCGTGGTAGTTCAGTGGCAGAGCAACCGGCTAGAGATCGGGAGATCCGTGGTTCAAATCCCGGCTATGGCATTGAATTTTTCAGTGTGACTCTACCTATCCAACTCCTGTCCTACACACGGCTTGTGTGAAAAAACAATTAATCCAAATAATAAATACTTATTATTTGGTTTTAATTACACACTTCGTACATTTAGCAACACATACCTCTTAGAATACTTTCAACATTAATTACCTAACCCATCGTTTTAAACAAGGTATATGCAAAGCAGAATGACTTTGCACAGAGACAGAAATATCACGTTATCCGTGCGTTCTCACGACAGAACTCAACTGTGTTCTGTAGAAACTGAACTGTCCAGAAGGAAACCGAATACCCGAGTTTTACACGGAAACACCCGAGTTTTACACGGAAACTAACGGTTGTTTTACCAACTGAGGTCGGTAGTTAAGGTGAATGGAAGGATCAAATTTTGCTCAAATGAACCCTGGAGTCTGAAGTTCATTAGGCTGAGATTTATCCGAGATTTATCTTACGAAACGCGCATGATAAATCTAATCGTTGCATTGATAGAATTGATCTACAAACTATTGTTACAAAAGTTCGAGATATGAATTAGCAAATATTATCTTATATCTTGCTTCCTTATAATAGAAGGGAAACAAGACAAACTGTACATATTTCAAACCCCATTACTTTATGAGATAATCCAAAGTCGGTTCTCCTTTTCATTCCTAGGAGTAAAATGAAATACAGATATAACGAAAGCCGACTTTCCGCCTGAGAAAACTTTAAGTAGTTTAAAACTGAAACAAATAACCAGGAATATATCGGAAGCGGTTAACACTACAAAAAACGTATATGACATAAATTGTGTGTTTTAATGAGATCTATGGCTGAATTTTGCATACCTGGTAAACCGTAAGAGATACACAAATCTTACTACATAAAAAGCATAGAACTCCTTAAACACACAATTTAATCACATACCTAGATTTTTGTTGCAGAGTTTTCGAGACATTCCTTGTTATTGGCTTCAATTTTTAAACCTGCATCTTCTCAAACAGGGCGTTTTATTTTTTCTGGTAATGCACAGCCACCCGAATTGTATTTGTTCACCTATCGACCCGCTTTTACAAGGTTTGACTATCGCTTTAGCCTGGAATATTCCCTTATAGACGTATACGTTACATTCTAGCGCTTAATCTGCCAGAAACTCAGGCATACGCAATCTTTACTGAAGACAGGCACAGCAAGGAAAGGCTGATCACGGCGGAGATAATGGAAACAGACGCAATGACAACAGACTCCTGGAAAGGTCTTAACTTCCAACTACGTCATGTGTACACCTGGCATCCACGGAAGGATCTGCACAGACAGCACCTCTAGATACCACCTACTGAAGTGCAAAAACAGAACTGTCACTAATTGCACACACTAAAGATTGTAGAAACCACAATGTAACGTGCAATTCTTTATCTTATCTTTATATACATTGTATTTATAAAATTATTAGTATATTCCCTAAGGAACTATAATATTTTTAAAATGGGAAGAGTTCTACGCTGCAGCGAATGAGATTTTTCCCTCTCACTCACATTCTGAGCATGGAAATCTGCCTCGCCAGATAATGTTTATTTATGTGTATTATGAATACCATTTGAGGTAAAAATCGGTGTTTTTAAAATGTGCTACGAACATTACTCCCTTATCTTCCTGGTGACATATGCAAAAATATTTTTGTCTTAGCGCAAGTAGTATTTATGAGAGACTGAATCACTCCCCAGTTAAGCGGGAATGCAATATGCCAACACAGCAGCTCTCCGATTGGCTGCCGGCCTGGTGACGCTCAAGGACAAACCTCATCCCATTTGAAAGTCCATGTAAGAAGTAAGGTCAATTTATTTTGTAAGAATACTTTGCAGAACAAACAGAGATAGTCATGTGAATGAAACACATCAGTTTGTTGTTTTGTTTCTTTTTTTTTACTTTCTCTACACGTACCATGTACATAGTATATAGAGAAGGTATTGTATTTCACCCAAAATTTCGATACCGAGATTTCACCGGAAATACATGTTATCGGACCTCCTGAATAAAAAAGAAAAATGTCCGTGTGTCTGCCTGAGGGCAGCATAGCTCAAAAACCAAAAGTCCGTTATATACCAAACTTTGTATTTAAATTCAACATCATCCAAGGACGCGATAAGACGATCTTCAACAAAATCCCCCTCCCCCCGCCGGACTACGTTTTACATGGAAACATTTTCGAAAATTTGGATTTTTTGATATTTACACGACAAATAAATTGTATATCTTGAATTTTCTGGGAAGCCTCTGAAGAGTCTTTATTCTGAAAGAACTTTGCTGGATTTTGCACAACTATTAAATCGTAAGAGATATACAGAAATGTACTGCATAAAATGTGTAGATCTCGATGAAACACACAATTTATGTTATATAAATTTCTTCGTAGAACAGTTTTAAAATATTTAAACTTTTCACTTTTCAGCTCCTGGCAATGCAAAGAAATGGATTTAATAGCAACTAGCTTTTAAAAGATTTGACTATCGTTTTAGCCTAGTGCATTCCATGATTTCCCTTCTGTTCACAAGAAAGCATTTCTACTAATGTTTATTTAGATTAGCATAAAGTAGACAGTTTAATAAGCTTTTTAACAATGATTTGTTACAGAGATGTAAAGAAAGACATTTGACATATTCTTACTTTCCTTACAATGTATATAGTGTATAGAATTCCACCCAAAAATTCAACACCGAGATTTCGCCGGAAATACATGTCCCCCTGAACCCAAAGAAAGCATTTTTGGAAAAAGGTCCTTCCGTGAGTCTCTGCGTGTAGTATAGCTCAAAAATGAAAAGACCGTTAAATAACAAACTTGTTATTTAGGTTTGGTATCTTCCAAGATGCGACACGAAGATTTTCAAGAAACCCCCCCCCCCTAAACTACCCTTTACGTGGAAAAAATTTCGAAAATTTTGATTTTCTCAAAACTGGTTCAAACGATTTTGATTACAATCTGTTATATATAAGATATTTACATGCCAAATAAAATGTATATCTTGAATTTTCTGTGGATGGCCTCTAAGACCTCTTTATTCTGGATGATTTCTATTGTATTTTGCATAACTGGTAAACTGTAAGAGCTAGACAAAATCTAACACCACAAAAAATGTAGATCAGGCTAAAACAATCAATTTATGTCATATACGTTTTTTTTTTCCTGGGGTTAATCGTTTTTTGAGATATTCCTTGTTATTGGTTTCAGCATTGAAAAACATACTTTTCTCATATAGGAATTTGAGAACTCCTGTCCATACAAACAAAGGAACTTCAATCATATATCAACCTGCTTTTGACTATCACTTTAACCTATGGTACTCCTTTATTTCGTTTATACTTACAAGGAGGCTAGTAATAAGACTATTTCTGCTAATTTTTTCTCGATTATCATGAATAAATAGAAGCATAAGTTTTTTAACAGTAATTTGTAGAGATGTAGAGAAAGTCAAGTAAATGGATCACATCAGATATTTTTTAATTCCAAGTGCTCTGCGTTTGTATTGATTTAATGTGTCAGAAAGGAATGTTAACAGAATGAAGCACTCGCTTTTTTATGAAGTAAGGTTTTGTGTACAAGCTTGAGTAGCGCAGCACAGATAGACGCCATTATCGAGCAGCTTGCCATTGTCGCTCCTAGAGCTGTAATGTCATTTTGAAACAGAACCTCGGAGCCACACAATCTAATCCGCTGTTACTGTTAATTGCAATAGTTGATTAAAACATAGGACTGGTGCCGAAATAACGACACTGTAATCACGAGTTTCATTAGGGACGGAAAATCATCACTTCCAGCTTCCCATTTTTCTTCCGTGTTCATTGCTGTGTGCCCAGGAAGAGAAAATAAAACAAGTGGTACTGGAAAGAACAGGCAAAGCCATCTACAATTAGGCTGATGTATCTATGAAAGCTGACTAAACATTGTAAAAAATATGATGCGTTCCATTTACATGACTTTCTCTACATCTCTGCAACAAAGTATTGTTAAAAGGCTTATCATTCTATTTACCTCATTATAATAGAAAAAAAAAAAATAACAGAAATAGTTTTATTACTTGCTTCCTTGTAAGTAGAAGCGAAGTAAGGGAGTACCATAAGTTAAAGTGATAGTCAAAAGCTGCTTGCTATATAACTGAAGTTCCTTTGTTTGTATGGACAGGAGTTGAAACAGTGCTGTAGGAGAAAATTATATATATTTTTTTTTAAAGCTGAAACCAAAAACAAGAAATATCTCAAAAAGGATGAACTGCACGAAAAAAAATGTATATAACAAAGTGTGTGTTTTAACGTGCTCTTCATTTTTTGTGCATCTCTTACGGTTTAGCAGTTATTCAAAATTCCGCAAACATTCATCCAGAATAAAGGAGCCTTCAGAGCCTATTCCTAGAAAATTCAAGATGTGCGTTATATTTTACAGATAAATATCTTTAATATACGGTATTTTAATCAAAATCGTTAGAGCATTTTTGAAAAAAACCAACATTTTTTAAAAAAATTCCATGTAAAGGGTAGTTGGGGGTGGAGGAGGTATTTTCTTTAAAGTCTTCGTATCGCATCCTTTGAACTGAACTTAAATATCAAGTTAGGTACTTAACGGACTTTTTGTTTTTCAGATATGCACACACACATACACACATTTTTCTTAAAATGCTTTTTTTTTGGATTCAGGTGGTCCTAAGACATGTGTTTCAGCTGAAATCTCGGTTTCAAATTTTTGGGTGCAATACAATACCTTCTCTAATTACTATGCACATAGTATGTGTAGAGAAATTAAAAAATAAAACAAAATTTTGTTTCATAATAAATGTCTATGACTTTTAAACAAAAAGAAAATATTCGTTTTTCCACTGGGCGAACTTTGACTACCAATTAACACAAGCTATAGATGGTTAGGCGAATGCTTATTAATACACACTTATAAAAAAAATAATGCAACCTAACTTTCTAAACACAATTTCACAGTGCTTAAAAACTCCCACATTAAGGAAGTATGAGCGGAATACAAATGCTGTCGAAAGCTAAAGTAGTAGTTTCCGATCACAATAATAGTAATAATAATAATAATAATAATAATAATAAAATATAATAATAATAATAATAATAATAGCAATAAAATAAATAATAAAGTAACTTTTCTAACACTCATATTTACAAAGTTATTGATGTTTTACCAAGTGTGTGTGTACCGAAATGTCCTAAAAATCTACTACTCAGGATTAATTTCAACATTGTTTTAAACTATTTACAATTACCGTACTCTATGCAACTTATATCAAAATAAGCTGGAGATTCAAAATATTCATATGCAATTAAAATAGGAAAATCCCATTTCGACTCCCCTTAAGTCAGATGAGGATGTTCGACATTATTCGAGGAGTGTTGTGATTATTTTGATTAACGTTTTGTGTTATTGTTCTTAACCGAGTAGGATGATGGTTCCACGCAACTTTTATGCCTTGCATTAAGGGATTCGGGAATTATTCTTGGTGGAAAATGTAAATGGCGTTTTATTTATGGACGCTCTTTAACTACTGTGGTTCTCAGCGTCCCATTCTAAATTGGGCGTGAAAGACCGCTTAATTTTGCTCAGAGGCCTCTCTATCAGGCTTGAGATTCTTTTACGTGCCGTAAATCTACGACACGGGGCCAACGGCTTTACTTCCTTGTGAAAATTGGTCAAATACTAAACAAAACAAGCAAATTTAGGTAATGTATTTCAAGTAATTTGGCACGGGTCAGAAAGTCGGCCGCGGGAATAGAAACCACCTGAATAGAGTCGTACCATATTAACTCCGCCACCTCGCTCGGTTATACCGACCAGGGAAAACCATGAAAACTCAATTTTCAAGGTAGGCTGCCAACGTGTATCGAATCTGAGGCCTCCCGAATGTATGCCTCATACGTTACCATTTCAGGTTTAAGCCAGGTAAGAACTGTATCAATAGTTGCATCATTTTTGTCGCCTATGTCTTTTTAAGTCACGTCACATAATTGTTATGCTTCAACAATATGTAGTCAATCTCTAGAACTGAAATTTAATGAGAATGCAATTAGTGCGGCGAAAATGTATTACCCTGTTGGGAAACGACTCCGAGAGGGAAATTATATTTACCGAGAAATTCCCAGAAAAATGGTAACCAGGAAAAGTCAATCCCGCCTTTGACTATATTAAGGCATGTTTTCTTTCCCACCCTGTCCTGTTTCCTACAAGTGTGAAAGCCAGCAAACAACAAAGGCTGCACACAGAGAGGGTTGCTATTTGGTTTTAACACCGCTAGCAACAGTGACGTGTTGCAGGTGACGTAACCAAATTACCCTCCACGTGTCGCTGACCAGTTCTACCGTGCATGTTTCTCCCATGATGACTACGTGTCCCATGTAATCTAAACAGTTTCGCCTTTATCTCTGATGCACTGTTTTCTAAATTACTCGACTAACGGACTACGTTTAAATAGCGCTGTTGTTTTCTATTACGGAGAGAAACATTGCAAATTGGGAACACCGAGAATAAAACGCGGTGCGTGATGCGAACAAATGAAGTTGGTATTACTGGGCCTTGTTTGGTGTTAAGCATTGGAAACCCCATTTTTCTCTTAAGGGAATGCACAATAAAACGCTGTGAAAACCTGGGGAAAATACACATTTACATACCGCGTCCCAAATATGCTAACAATAATTTCAAAAATAGTTTTCACTTTTACTACTGCACACTGTTATAAAGTAAAGCAGAGATTAAGTATCAAAATGCTTTGATTTTAAAATTTGTGTTTTTAATCAACTTTACTATGCACTTGTGTCCATTCAAAGCATTCCACGCGAACCAATTCTTCCGTAGTTTCTTAAAAGTCATATATATTTAAAAAGCTCCTTAAATTAAAAACTAAATATTAAGAAAAAACTGATGTTTTCATTTCCATGGCTCTCAACATATTTTGTAACACACTATTCTTAAAATATCTTATTTTTCTATATATTTCATGCTCATCGAGATAAACGTTGCAAGAAATTATCGTACTACTT
Organism: Hymenopus coronatus; assembly: GCA_030762935.1. NCBI lineage: Eukaryota > Metazoa > Arthropoda > Insecta > Mantodea > Hymenopodidae > Hymenopus > Hymenopus coronatus. The sequence goes on from CM060890.1 coordinate 108,119,490, forward strand.
AGTTCCTCATAAGTAGAAGTGAAATAAGGGAATACTCTAGGCCAAACCAATGGTCAAAGCTTTTAAAAACTGGTGTTATGTCATTACAATTCGGGTCTCTTTGTATAGCCAGGCGTAAAGCAATAGAAAAAGGAAATCATAAATTATATTTTCAGAAACGTTTACGTATATTTATGGATTTTTGAAATTTCTAGAAGAGATTTTGAATTATTAAGTGGTATAGCAGTAGATAATGTTATTGATATTAAATTACTAAACTTAAAGATAAATCTTCTTTATTTATAACTTTGAAGGCTATTAGTTTTTTTAACTTTTTAAAAGTGAAATCAATAACAAGGAAGAATATTTCGGAAATACTAAACTACACAAAAATGTATATGGCATAAACTGTGTGTTTAAACGAGATCTATGTTAATAGTTGAGTAAATTTTTGCCATGGAAAAGGCATCTATGCTGTTGAGGTCTTCAGATGTCATTATTTCCAGAAAATTCAAGATATGCTTATTTACACATAAATATTTTTAATATAAGGCATTTTAATCAAGTAGAAACCGTTAAGGGTATTTTTTGAGAAAATAAAATTTTCGAAAACTGTACCATATTAAGAGTAATTTGGGATGAGCATTTTACTCAAATACGACATTTAATATTTAACCGACTTTTTGTTTTTGAGTAATGCTGTTCACAGATACGTACACACGGATCTTTAGCAATAATTATTCCCCCCCATAGGGCCTCAAAACATTTCCGGAAGTATTTCCGGAAAAATGTCAGTATTGGATTTTGGCATGGCATACAATATCTCTTCTACTTTATAAGTGCATTGTACATACACGTTGGAGAAAGTTAATATCCTAAAAATTTAATACCGACCAGTAACTAAGCAAACCTATGAATAAATGTTCAGGAAAATAGACTCAAAACTATAGAAAACAGGAAAGCAACCCTTAGGAGAAAGGGGAAACAAACATGCTAAATACTCAGGATTCATATAATACCATATGCTATTATGGTAACTATTCTTTCATACAAGCCGTGCGTAGAGCAAGGTTAGAGAGATAGAATCAGACGGAAAATGGAATGCCATTTGTGTGTTTTAATGTGCTTTACATTTGTTGTGTGGTAAGTTTTTGTCTATCTCTTTCGGTTTAGCAGTTATTCAAAATTCCGTAAAATTCATCCAGAATAAAGTAGTCTTCACAGGCTATTCCCAGAAAATTCAAGATATATATATATATATATATATATATATATATATATATATATATATATATCCCAACTAGCATTTACATGGAACTTTTTTCGAAAATTTTGATTTTCTCAAAAATGGCTCTAACGATATTTTAATCAAAATCGTTAGTGCCATTTTTGAGAAAATCAAAAGTTTCGAAAAAAGTTCCATGTAAAGGAGGAGGGACGTATTTTCTTGAAAATCTTCGAGTCGCATCCTTGCAAGATACCAAACTTAAATACCACGTTTGGTATTTAACGGTCTTTTCGTTTTTGATCTATGCTGTCCACACACACACACGCTCGCACACGGACCTTTTTCCAAAGATGCTTTTTTTATGTAGGGGGACCCAAAACATGTATTTCCGGAGAAATATAGAATTTTGTGTGCATTACAATATCTTCTCTATACACTATGTATGTATTATGTGTAGAGAAAGTAAAACCTTTTCTCATACAGGAATTTGTCTACTCCTGGCCATTCAAACAAAGGAACTTCAGTCTCATAGCAACCAGCTTTTGACTCTCACTTCAACTTATGGTATTCCCTAATTTCGTTTCTACTTAACAAATAAGCAAGTAATATGGCTATTTCTACTAATCGTTCTCAATTGGCATGACGTAAATAGAATGATAAGCTTTTTAACAATACTTTGTTGTAGAGATGTAGAGAAAGTCCTGTGAATGGAACACATCAGATTTTTTAACATATTCCTGCAGAGGAAGATTGAAGAAAAAAAAAAAAATTGAGCTGTTTGTTTACCCCCTTCCACAATTTTGGAACCAACTTTGGTCATATCCACTGACGTTATGCACTATTAGATAAAAAAGACTTCGCGAATATGTTATTCAGCTTGACCTGGTGGGATATGTTAGAATTAACTTTCCTTTGCTCCTTTGGTGGGCAATCGTGGGACAGAGAGGCAGTCAGTCTGCTGGAAACTTGCCAAGGGACAGATTGTCTTTTAGAGCACAGCGAAGCTTTACTACGTTGCCACCATGGATAGGCAAAAAAGGGATTTCTTTTGGCTTGGGAAAATTTGGGAGTTAAATACCTTCGGTGAGTCTAAATTACTGTCGTGAAAACTCATTTTCTAGTCTGGACAATCAGGCGTTTCTTTTATCACAAGGTTACTGATAAAATTTATTTCTTGGCCTGTAACTTACAACTTTAACTTAAAACTGTAATTAATGTAACTTATTCTAGCTAAAAACATTAACGATAAAATCAAATATATCTTTAATGGCTGCTTGTTAAAATAACTTGCTCTTATAAATTGTGAAACTCTGCAAACTTTCTCCCTAGGCCTTTAAGGAATCTTTTTATTTATTTATTTTTTAATGATTTTCTCTTGGTTTTTGAACATTAGTTTTGCCTAGGATAACTACAGTACAAAAATGGCAGCAGAGCGTATAAATGTTTAGCGTTCTTGCAGCGTAATAAGCTGATAGTTTCTGATTTACACTATACTGTCCTGGCAGAGATCGGTTCTTTGAGCTACATCACGATTAATTTCTCTAGTGCTATTTTCTTACATGTTTGCAATCATTACACGATGTGTTTAATTTTCACAATTTTATCTGAGTTGACTTGATTGGGTAATCAAGACTACAGCAGCTAGTAGCAGAAAAGATGTTACACTGGCTTTAAGAAAGAAGAAAATTCGAAAGAAACTAGTATGGACTAGACTTTGGGATGATGATGATGACGATGATGATGATGATGATGATGATGGTGGTGGTGGTTAGTGTTTAAGGGCGCTCAACTACAAGGTCATCAGCGCCCTTATTAAACAAATCATGGCAAAAGCTCAATAAGAAATATTATAAATAAGAACGAAAGATTAATCTAAACATTAATGTAAAAAGGCAATCATAGAAAAAGCCACAGATTGGTGATTTGAGAAAAGAAGAAAAAAAAAATTAAAACTAATACAAAAACAAGGATAAAAACAACTAAATCCGAAATTTGAAGGGTATCTTCGATAAAAATTTAAAAATCTTAGCTACCGCTCGACTATCGACCGCCAGGACTTCTGCAAGACTGACCGGCAGTTGCAGTGATTTCCGAATATGTACTAGATTAACACAATCTAGCAACACATGACGGACAGACAAATCTTCTCCATAAAGCGACACAATGGAGCAGATTCACTCTTAAAATGGAAACTATGTGTAAAATTGCATTGGCCAATACGCAAACGAGCCAAAATTACTTCCTCCCGTCGAGCGCGAGGAGAGGAAGTTACCCAGTTTGTTGGAAGGTCCTTTACTACTCTAAGCTTGTTTCCGCGGAGAGCTGACCACTCTTCGTGCCAGCACAAAAGTATCGCATTTTGGAATGCTCTGCAATTTTTTGAAGGAAATGTTCCTTTGGGTAAGTATCTCTTATGGAATGATCTTTCATCAGTTTTTCTAATGCCATTTTATCCATATTAAGTTATTTTAAAACTAATTCAACCACGGCAACATGCTTCGCTTTATTTTTAAAGTGAAATCGTTTAAGTCCCACAAGTTTTTCTACAGCGTAAATAAGTCTATGCATTTAAATACATCATCAATTCCTCGCTTCATTCTATAAACTGCAAACGCAACATAACCTCAACGAGTTTGATCTCACTAAAAGGTGGAAGTAGCCGAAACTGGTTAGTGACGCCACTAGCTCTGACGATATATAATAATAAAATAAAATTCTGAAACTTGCTTGCGAAACCTACTGCCGTTATATAAGATTTCCGCCAAGTATTTTACGGATCCGGAACCCCGTGTAAAGTTCTTGCGTTCTACCTATTGTGAATATAGCTCGGTTCGGGGAGACGAAATTGCGGATTGAGCCTCGGTACACATAGCTATGAGTTATGAAGTAGGCGTGGTCTCTACAGCCCATTTCGAAACGTATTGCACTATCTGCATTGCTTACTGCGTCGTTCAATCCAGCTAATAGATAAGCCAGAGAACACTGAAAAAATGTCCCAAAATACAGAAGTGTTGGCGTTCGACCTGAACAAATTTGTGGATGATTCAAACATATTTTCAGTGACAGGAGGAGAGCATTTTCTTTCGACACAGTAAAGATGGATCTTGTAATTCACTGCAATGAATTCTGAATGAGTTTGGTTAATTTGTGTTCATTTTCTCTCCAAAGCTCTGCACATTATTATCCTGTATTATTTGTACCACGCTTTATGCAGGATAGCGGGTAATGTATCTACCAGTTTTGCTTGGTATTCCTGTTCAATTTGAGGTGCACTTGCGCACGAATCAGATATACGGCTACAATGTTCGCAATTGGTACGCAATTGGTAGAAGCCCTCATTGTTACGCGTTCCCCAACTGAAACGCAGCTCCTCATGTATTATCTAATACTGGCACAGATGGCTGCTTCACCAACTCTTCAAGTCAGATGAAGCGAGCTTCTTCTTTAGAGAGTATGAGAACAAAACATCCTCGCATAGTTTAAGAGCCAGAATGTTGTGGTGTGGTGTGTAATTGGAATGTGTACAATTATTGATCTATATTTTTCCGAGGATTGTGCTGGTCACGCAGCAACTGTAAATTCCGACCGCCATATTGGAATTGACAACATTTTGTCATTACAGAACTTCAGGAACGACAGTTGAATAATATTTAGTTTTAGCAGCATGGTGCTATGCCACACTCTGCACATCAAAGCATGCTTTTTCTCCACGAGTGCTCCTCAATCGACTGATTTCCCACTTTGGAGATTTAACTTGGTCGTCCCAGTCTCCAGATTTAACAGTTCCGGAATAATTTCTGTGGAGATAATTGAAATATAAAGTATTCTCGCACCATTTGCAAACCATTAGGAGTTGAAAGATACCATCGGCCAGGAAATCAATGTCATTCAAAGTGAGGTGGCGCGGCGTGCCATGAAGACATTTCCGCGCCGTCTTCAAGAATACACAAATGCATTTGGGAGTCACTGAGCTGACGCCATGTTCAAGTAGTGTTGATGTAAGTGTAATATCCATAAATGCAAATGTATATTGTTTCACTTTTTCACGAATAAAGTGTTTTATTTCTCAACCGAAATTGGGAGATACATTACACGCCACCCTGTAATTTCATTTCTAAAAATAGAAACCGTTTTTATTTACTAATCATTTTAAGAAATAATTGTTTTATTGTGTTACTTTATGAACCAGAGCGATGCATATGTTAATACATGGAGCTACTTTTGGAACAAATTATACCTCAACGTATGCATGTTTACGGTACAAAACCCTTCCCACAACCCTCGCTTTATACCGCTGACTGCTCACACCTGCGCTTACGCTTCGTCTTCATTGTGAATGATCCTAAGAGATATCGAAACTTGTTAGTATTCATACTTATATCTTTTTTTTTTTCCCCTTACTTCATGAATTACTTTTCACAGAACAGGCCATAGAGGCGCAAAGCCTGTGAAATTATCCATTATTCAGTACAAATAGCTAACTTCTCAAAGAGCAGAAGATAAATTGCATCGCATCTCTATAAATCAAAAGGCCTATGACTGACTTTATGAGTTATTTAAGTTTCTAGCAGCCGTTATGAGCTCATTGGAATGCAATGTAGCCCTTAACCATCAATAATCCATTACCTGATGAGAAATGGGGATCTTTTCGTAGCAAAAAGCAGGTATCAGATTACTTTGACGTAATTGGAATTTCAAAAGCGTGCAGTGAGGAAGGTGTAACGTGGCATGGTACTCTTTCATTATCTAGATTGCATCTGAGAAGAGCGCAACGATTAATGGTATGGCCATATTTACATGGCACACACCGGCGGCCTAGATGTGGTGTAAATGAGTAACAAAGGTCAGGTCATCGCAACATAGAGGGCAACCAGAAAATTGTGACCCTGCAATATCTGGCGCCCTTCCAGTACAAGTCATTTACGATCAAAGTATTTGATGTCCAAAACGTGTAGAAAATTTTAATTCTTCAACAATTGCTCTAACTGAAAGAATTATTCCTGCCACTGATTTGTGTATACAAATATTGCAAACAGAATGTTTGAAGAGTGTTGCACTTCGTAATGAGGACTTCAAAACGCAGCAACGAAAAGTCGCGACCAATATTAGAATATAGTGCTGCATGCCGGGATCCATGTCAGATTGAGCAAAAACTGCCACTCGAAAGAGTTCAAAAAAGAGCAACTAAACTTGTAGACAGAAGAAATTGATTCGAAAATCATACTAGCACTGCTACTTCCTGGGAAACACTAGAAAAAGTAGGAGACGAGCAAGGCTATGTGCAATTTTTAGAGTCTATAAGGAGGAATCTGCATGGAAAGATATATCCAAGCGATAATTATAGTCATTATACTGTGGGAGGAATGATCACTCGGAAAAATTAAGAAATAGGGAACAGAAAACCGACATAGGTAAATTTTTCTTCGCAAACAGAACAAACTACCTGCAGCGCCACTGCAGACTTTGCCTCAAAGTATAAGTAATTTTAAAAAGAGATTAAAAAGAGTGATTTACAGTCGGGATAGTAAATATAAGCATTGCGTTCTCACAGTATTATAACACTTTTAATATTGTATTATTACTGCTATTATTATTATTATTATTATTATTATTTGGCTTGTATACTATGATGTATTGTCATTCTGACAGGGTCTTATATTACCCATATTATTTATTTGTTTTAATTATATTGTGCATGGTATTATAAAATTGATAGCGCTGACACTGGGCCATGCCCTAAGCAGTGTATGTATGTAAAGTAAGCAATATAGCACGATGCACTTATTAGCTGTTACACTATCATGCTTGCACCATTTGATACACTCTCACACTGAAGAGCCTCACACATCAATAACATCTTAGTTCTGAAAGAGAGCCAGCAATAAGTTCAACATAACATTGAATCGAGTCAGTTGAGAAAATCAAAGCTAAGCCGGCATGTTGCCATGGTAGCTCAGTGGCAGAGCAACTGACTAGAGATCGGGAGTTCCGTGGTTCAAATCCCTTCTATGTTGTTGAATTTTTCAGTCTGACTCTACCTATCCTACTTTTGTTTGTGTTTTAATTGGTTCGTTAAGCCATTATTGAATTACATTACCTGTAATTTTTAGTGAGCACAATGTTATCCTTTCGCAATGTTAACCCTAAGTTTTTGAGTTTTTTGAAGTTTTGTAGTTCATCAATATGCACTTAACTCTCGCTAATTGTTCCACAATGCTCAGCCGAATCTCACGTTTACCTCCAAGTTCCGGAGATGCAACTCTACCCCCTATTTGAAATAATAATGGTCCCTGCCACATCGCCCAGGAAGCTCCATCATTTCACAATAGCGCAACATGGTCAACATCTGCTCTTTCCCACAAAATACAACCATTTTCCTCTCACACTGGACAAAAATCTCCCCACAGGCACACGCAACTAAAATGTAATTGATTTTCAATATATGTAGTAGGTGAACCCATACAAAACTGGTTCAGAAAAAGAATGGCGAACACGAAAACACTTTTACAAATTTTCTTATAAAATAATCAAAGTGTAACAAATAAATGGTCTTTAGCTTGAAAATGGAATATTAAATAACTGCTTTAGGAGCTACCAATACTACCGTGGGGAGATGGCTCAGGCGGTGGACCGCACTTGGAATCCGCAATCCCCGACGATCCTGACCGTCACTTCCTTGTCATCTGTTTAAGGTTGAAGGGCCAGACGACGGTGTTCAGCGGGTTACGGCTGGGCGATACTGTGCGCTCCTGCCGTTATTTTGTTAGAACCCGCCATCGGGGACTTTAAGGGCCCGCGCCCTTTCGGGGATTTTCGGAAGTTCCTAGCTTATGAGTAGGGTCCGGACAGCGCCGAATGTGCTCGATCTGGAAATGTAACGGACCCCATCCATGTTTACGCCCGACGTCATCCATATATGATGACCCTTCATGTATCTTCACTCATTCCTACCTGCAATTGGTCAGCTAAGTGTCAAAAGGCCACTAAGGAGTATGTGCGGTGCTCTGTCCCGGTAATTGTGGGCCCCAACCACAATAATCCTAATCCTTGTACCAATGATGCCATAAATTAAGTTAACATATGGGCTAAATCCAAAAGATCAAGATGAATCCTTTTAAGGAAGTAGCTGCATAATTATTGCACTAAGGCTCGAGGGGGGGGTTTATATGGAAAAGCATTAATCAGAATTTTTTATATTTGATGTCACTATCCTCCTCTCTCCCTCCAACGATATGAGTTGGGGAGCTAACCCAAGAATAAAATAAATATCGAAAACTTTTCCATGTAATGGGCAGTATCACATCCTCTTCATTTTTGAGTCACCCTGTTCAAATTCAAGTACATGCACCAGAAATCTGATGTGCGCCATTCACATTACTTTCTTTGCCTGTTACAAACCAACACTTCTTCCAAAATATTATTCGTTTATTAATATCATGCTAATCGAGGTAAGCATTAGCAGAAATTGTCTTATTATTTTGTCCTTCTAAGTAGAATGTATATAAGAGTATACACTACGCTAAGGCGACAGTCTCATCTTTTATATGCTGATAGCTATGTGATGCAATTGAAATTCCGCTCTCGGTGTCTGGAGAAGAGCAAAATAAAATAGAGATAAAACAAATTACAACCCTCAGTTTGAAAAAAAAAAAAAAAAAAAAAAATTAACAGTTGTATCAATAATGCTTTTTAATTATTAGTCTAAATTTTATTAGCATTCTATATGCATTATAAAATTGAAACCAATAATAACCAATATTTCGGAAACGGCCAACTTAACAAAAAAAAAACGCATATGACTTAGGTGTTTTAACATGATTTATACGCTTTGTGTAGTTAGTTTTTGTCTAGCTTTTACGGTTTGCAGTTATTTAGGTCATTCAGAATGAAGACGGCTTGAGAGGATATTCCCAAAAATCAAGATATACAGTTATTTCAAAATGTCAAGGCTCAAAATTGTTAAAAGCCATTTTTGAGAAAATAAAAATGTTGGAAGTTTCCATATAAAGGGTGGTTTGGGGTGGGGAATTTTCTTGGAAATCTTCGTGTTGCATCCATGAAAGAGAAACTTAAATAACAACGTTGCTGTTTAACACATGTTTCCTTGTTGATTATGTTATTCACAAGCAGACACACTCACGAACACACACACATGAATATTTTTCAAAAAGTGCTCTTTTTGGATTCAGGGAACCTCAAAACATATTTCTGATGAAATGTCATCATCTACGTGTGCCTAGTACGTGGTAGAGAAAGTATTTCTTTCTCAGGGAATGTCAAGTGTGGTTCCGGTGTAATCTTGTAATAGAAATTATGTGGAAAGCAATACTTTCGGTACTTGCTCTAGGCAAATACCAGACAAAGCAAAATGTCAATCTTGAGCTATTAGCATTATCAGAAGCATTCATTCGTTTTAAAAGCAGCGGCCAATTAATTATGATTCGAGGCGATATTAGATACCTTGGAAATTCCTGTCTTTGCATAACCATTAGAAATAATTGCATAATTACTTACAGCAACGTTTTAAAAGACGCGGACATTAATCAAATTACTATGGCTTCAAAATTTCTGTCTTTGCATAATTACTTAAATAATTGCATAATTACTTAAACCTTTAAAAATATAAAATATTTTAAATACATCGAAACAGAACAACGACCTACGAAATAGTTCCTTGTGCACACAATTTAAGAAACACAATTTTTGTGATTTTAAAGAGAACTACATTTCTTGAGTATGAATATAATTTTTTATGAAATTTATTCAGAAGACGGTAACTCTATTTTACAGAACGCACGTGTAGAACTATATTACATTCTCTAACTTTTTATATATTTAATATTTCAGATATGGAATATAATTATTTTAAATACCATTTATACCTTACCCGGACCTTTACTTCTCTTTCATTTGTTAATATTTACTTAGGGTTTAATTTATGCAGAAGCTAAGGATGAGCTTAAGTTGAATTTGTTGTAAGGTTAGCAGACGCGATAATTGAGGGTAAGTTCACCATTATCGTTAATGTTGGTGACCTGCTACTGGAACCACCATTAACAGGCGTTAATAATTCACTTTATTTTCGCAAGCACTACTTCCATTATTCAGTTTCCACGAGAGAAAAGAAATCCATGCGTTTAGTACACTGGAGAATCTCTACAGCAAAAAACATGCCACACTTATTTCCCAATATACTACTGCTGGATACTATCGAATGTTTTCCAGAATCGAATATATTGCAATAGCGAGAATAACTAATGAATAATTCGGTTTTTCATTCGGATTTAAATATTGTTTATTTTCGTAAAACGCGTGAATATATAGTTATTAATATTATGTACTGATGAAACTAGTTTTCATTTGGATTTAAAGTACGATGCAATAGGTCTTCTAGTCCTCGAGTGAAGACTTTACTGAACATATTTTGCAGTATTAAAACACATAACTTACTATTTAGTATCCATTTGATTTAAGGTTAAAATAACTTTCCCAGAGATTATTTCCTCGCTGTTTATGGAAACGCTGATTTAGTAATTAGTTCTTGTTCAGTAATTACGGCACTTGGTCCTAAATTTGGTTAAACGATAGTTTGGGTTGAATTGAATGTTAGGCCATAGCAGTATTCTACGCTGAAGTAAGCACGTGCTTCTTGATTTTAATACACACACAGGTGGGAAGCTAAATCATCAACATTACCACAACTTTACCACAACTTTATCACAACTTTATCTTCTGTTATGCAAAAAACTACGGTTTGGAATTAACGTTTTGAATTTTATTTACAGGTACTATTGCCATCTTACAACACCACAGTATTACCGATATTAAAGAACATGTTTAAAAAAGTATATGCCCTAGTGCATAGTCGACAAACCCCATATTTATTCATCTTGCTTATTAGTTGTTATTAGGGAAGCTCAATAAGTCCTTACGAAATCCAAGAAATTACACGCGTAACATCGAAAAAAGCTTTATTTAGTAACCATCGTCACTTACTAGTGGCAGTTAAAACTTCAGCTATATCCCTCACGTAGTTTCGTTGCCATTGGCAATTGAATCAACAATCTTGTGTTTCTTTAGAAAGATGGAAGGAAAAAAAAGTTTCGTGCGGAGTTCAAACGCTTCTATTTAAAAGGGTTAACACCGAAAGAGATAAAAGCCGAGTTGGATGAAGCTCATGGCACATCTGCTCCTGCGTTTGCAATAATTTACAATTGTACAACGTACAAAAATTTCGCGAGCTTTGATTAGTTGATCACTCAAAATCATATCCTGGATTTTGTCAATCATTTCGGAGGAAGTCACTTCTACTGCACATCCCGAACGATGATCATTATATGTGGAAGTAAAATTCAATAAATTCAAAGGTCTCGGTAAGATGGCTGCCATGCTACTCTTCATGGAGATTAAAATCAATCAGGTGATCGATTCGGAAGCTGGTTTGGAATTTTTCCGTCTCAATTCTGACGAGTTTCTGCGTCGATACATAACTGTGGAAGAAACATGGATACATTACATACTCCAGAGACAAAAGTACACTGGAAACAGTGAGTTTTTAAAGCGTACCGGCTCCAAGGAAAACAAAGGTAGTGAAATCTGCAGACAAGGTGAGGCCTCGGTTTTTTGGAATGCACGCAGGATCTTTCCTCTGCACTGATTACTTGCAGAAGAGAAGAATGATAAATGGAGAATATTATGCATCGTTACTGCACCTGTTGAACGGAGAAATCAAGAAGAAACGCCCTCATCTGGCAAAGAAAAGGATTCTTTTCCATCAAGATAATGCCAAGGTGCAGTTTCGATGGCAAAAACTGTAGAATTAAGGCTCGAATTATTATAAGATCCACCGTATTTATCACATTTGGCCCCCAGTAACTATTTTTTCTTTAATTTCCAAATTGAAAAAGGAGCTCGGCGGAAAACAAGTCCAACCAAAAGGTCATCTGCCTAAATGATGCCTATTTTGAGGACCTTCCGAAATCCTACTTTTTGGAAGGCTAGAACAATCGGAGAAACGCTGAGAAAAGTGGATCGAGCTAAAAGGAGATTATGTTCAAAAAATTCTGATGTGTTCCATTCACATGACTTTCTCTACTTTTCTGCAACAAATTATTGTTAAAAAGCTTATTTTCCTTATCTACTTCATGTTAATCGAGACAAAATTAGCAAAATGGTCTTATTGCTTGCTTCTTGTAAGTAGAAGCGAAATAAGGGACTATCATAGTCAAATGTTTTAAAAGTGGTTGCCAAATGATTGAAGTTCCTTTGTTTGTATGGCCAGAAGTTGACAAAAACGGCCAACCTCACGAAAAAAAAATGTATATATCATAAATTGCGTGTTTTAGCGAGCACCACATTTTTGTGTAGTTTGTCTATCTCTTAGCATTTACCAGCTATGCAAAAGTCCGCAAACTCATCCAGAAAATTGAAGAAATACGTTTTCTTTGTTATTTAAATATCTTAAACATAAGAGATTTTCATTTTTGAGAAAATGAAAATTTTCGACATTTTTTTCCATGTAAAGGGAAGTTGGGGGTGGAGGGATTTTCTTGAAAATCTTCGAGTCGCATCCTTTGAAGATACCAAACTTAGATACCAAGTTGCCCCCCTCCTGAAATCTCAGTATCGAATTTTTGGTTGCAATACAATATCTTCTCTATACAGTATGTACATAGTACATGTAGAGAAAGTAAAAAAACTCTGCTAAAATAATGTTTTTCTATTTATTTTTTTTCCTAAGGACTTATTGAACGCCCCTGGTATTTAGCATCCGGTGTAATGCATGGAATCACAGCTACTACGATAAATGTCCTCAGCCACCTGTGCAATTTTCAGAAAAATCTCATGTGGAAATTCCAAGCATTTCATTTTTTAGTTATTGTTATTGGATCGTCGTAGCGTTACACAGGAAAAGAAACAAGTACCATTTCCCCACAGGCAGTAACAATCAAAGGCGCATGTGCCTCGCCATTCAACCACGCCCCAAGATTTACAATGCTACCCACTGGGCATACTACAATGGCACAAGCACAAGCAGTAATTTCTTAGTTGTTGTGGTTGCATGTCCACAAGGCGTAACATGTGTGAGACTTTCCTCAGGGCCCACAATGGCCCATCAAGTGGTTCGCTACAACTGCACTGTTCCTACTACTTGGTGATTCTGTCCCTGTGACACATGAATCTAGAAATTAAACTCGCCCAGCTGTGTTATAAACAAATTATCTTCAACCAGTAAAACGAAACAAATCAGACGTGTTTTATTTATATGAAGTTTCTCTATCTGTTCTAGGAACTATTCTTGCAACTATTCAGCTCTTCTATTTACTTTATGCTAATCGAAAACAACATTAACTACAATGACCTAAACAAATCTGCTGTGTACCATTCACAATACTTTCTCTACATCTCTGTATCACGTTGTTGATAAAAAGCTTTTTCACCTGCCTACTTCATGGTAATAGAGATAAACATAAGCAGAAATGCTTTCCAGTAAGTACAAGACAAAGAATGGAATACGCTAGGCTAAAACGATTGTCAAATCTTTTAAAAGCTGGTTGCCATCTGGTTGGAATCCGTTTCTATGCAGGGCCAGGAGTTTACAACTTTTCATGTGAAGATTAAGAATTTTAAATCTGCAAAAAAATAAAAAAGAATATCACAGAAACAGTCAATTCCAGAAAAAAACGTATATGACATAAATAGTGTGTTCTAATGTGATCTACATTTTTTGTGTAGTAAGTTTCTGTTTATCTATGCAAACTTCAGCAAAATTCATTTAAAATAAACAGATCTTTAGAGGCTATTGCCAGAAAATTCAATATATACATTTTATTTGTCATTTAAATATCTTTAATATACGGTATTTTAATCAAGATCAGTTAGTCATTTTTGAAAAATCCAAATTTTCCATATAAAGAGTAGTTTGGAGTGGTGGGATTTTTCTCAAAATCTTCGTGTCGCATCCCTTTAAGATACTAAACTTAAATACCAAGTTTGGTATTTTACCGACTTTTCGTTTTTGAGTTATCGTGTTTACAGATACACGGACCTTTTTCCATTTTTTTTTATTCAGGAGGTCCTAAAACATATATTTTCGCTGAAATCTCGGTATTGAATTTCTGGGTGGAATGCAATACTTTTCTATACACTATGTACATAGTATTTGTAGAGAAAGTAAAAACTCTTCTTACGCTAAAGCGATAGCAATATGCTTTAAAACCTATGGTTTTGCGATTGTCGTTGAAATTGACTTCTTTGCTTGGCCAGGAGTATAGTAAAAGAAAATTGAACACTTACTGTCTGAGAAAAGTATAAGTATTTTAAAATTGAAACCAATAACAAGGAATATCTTGGAAACGGTTCAACTCTGCAACAAAAAATGGATATGACATAAATTGAATGTTTCAACGAGATCTTTATTTTTTGTGTAGTAAGTTTTTGTCTATCTCTTACGGTTTAACCGTTATGCAAAATTCTGAAAAATCAACCAAAATCAAGTGCTCTTCAGAAGCTATTCATAAAATTCAAAATATACATTTTATTTGTTTTGTGAATAACTTTAACATACGTTATTTTAATCAAAATCGTTTGAGCCATATTTGAAAACACAAAATTAAAAAAAAAAAAAAAAAAATGTAAAAGTTTTCCTTTACATTTTTAAAAATGTTGCTGTCGCCTCCTTAAGAGTATAATAAACTAAAATACCACGGTTTTCAGTTTTTGAGCTATGCTGTCCACAAATACAAACATACCTTTTTCTAAATATGTTTTTTTTTGGATTCCCCAAACTTATATTTCCGGTGAAATCTTGGTACAGAATTTTTGGATGCAATACAACACTTTCTCTATACACCGCACATAGTACGTGGGGAGAAAGTAAAACAAGGTAAAATTCCTGTTTGAGAAAAGTTTAAGTGTTTTAAAAATGAAACCAATCACAAGAATCATCTCGCAAGTGGTCAACTCCACAAAAAATGTATATCACACACATTGGGTGTTTTAACGCGATCTACATTTTTCTGCAAGTTTTTGTTCATCTCTTGCGGTTTATCAGTCGTGAAAAGTCCTCCACAATTTAGAGGTCTTCAGAGGCTGTTCCCAGAAAATTTAAAACATAAATTTATTTTTCGTGTAAATATATTTCACATGCGGTAGTTAAACAAAATCGTTTAAACTTTTTTAAAAAATACAAGTTTCGAAGATTTTTACATGCAAAGGATAGTTTTGGGGTAGAAGATTTTCTTGAAATTCTTCGTTTCGCCAGACATGAATTTAACCGACACCCTGTTATTAGTTATTCTTTTCACACACATGGACCATTTAGTAAAAATGCTTTATTTGAATTAAACGTGCATTTCCCGGAATAGGGAAATTAAAAAGATATGCTTCCAATTAACATATCTCAAAAATTATATTGAGCCTATATTTAATATTTTGTTATTTAAAGGCATATTCCATTTAGCAAATAAAAAATACCTACACTTAATAATTTAATGCAGTTAATATACTACGGATACGGGTATATTCTAAGATTGCTCGTTTGTAACACATTCTTCGTTCAACATTATACTGAATTATTGCAACTTCTTGACGTATGTGTATCTTAGTTTCTTTAGCACGTACATATTTGGTGGAAAAAGTACGTACTCCATTTCGCCGAAAAACTCGAAACACCGGAACCACGCGTTTTACAGTCCCCTAAATCCTGAAAGAATTTTTAGAGAAAAATTCAAACGCGCGCGCGCGCGTGTGTGTCTGTGTGTGTGAGTGTGCAGCATTTCTGAAAAACAAACATTTCGTTAAGTAGAAAGTACCAAGTTGCGTATTTAAGTCAAGTTAAAGAAAATTCTATCATCGCAAGCTACCCTTTACATAGGAAATTTTTTCTCATAAATGGTTCTAACGATTAAAATATTACATGTTTGAAATAATTTTATGACAAAAGATATATCTTAAGTTTGCTGGGAATAGCATCTGAAACCTTCTTCGTTCTGGACTTTTGCATAACCTTAGATAAAACTTTATGACACAAACAATATGATGTGTTTCCATTCACATGAGCTTCTCTATATCTCTGCAAAAAATTTTTGTTAGAAGGCTTATGCTTCTATTTACTTCATGCTAATCGAGAAAACATTAGCAGAAATAGTCTTATAACCTGCTTCTTTGTAAGTAGAAGCGAAATAATGGAGTAACATACGTTAAAGTGATAGTCAAAAGCTGGTTGCTATGTGACTGAAGTTTCCTTGTTTGTATGGACAGGAGTTGACAAGATTTTTAAAGCTAAAACCAAAAAACAGGGAATATCTAAAAAACGGTAAACTCCATGAAAAAATGTATATAACATGAATTGAATGTTTTAACGTGCTCTACATTTTTTGTGGAATAAGTTTTTACCTATTTCTTACGGTTTAGCAGTTATGCAAAATTCCGTAAATTTCATCCAGAATAAAGTAAGCTTCAGAGGCTATTCCCAGAAAATTAAAGCTATACATTTTATATGCGAAGTAAATATCTTTAATATACGATATTTTAATGAAATTCCTTAGAGCCATTTTTTGGAAAATTAAAATTTTCGAACAAAGTTCCATGTAAGGGGTCGTTTGGGGTGGGGGTCTTCTTCTCAAAATGTTCGTGTCTCATCCCTGGAAGATACTAAACTTAAATACCAAGTTTGGTATTTTACCGACTTTTCGTTTTTGAAACTCCCTGAATACAAAAAGCATTTTTAGAAGAATGTCCGTGTGTCTGTCTGTGTGTGTGTGTGTGTGTATGTGTGTGTGTCTGTCTGTGGGCAACATAGCTCAAAAACGAAAAGACCCTTAAATCCCCAACTTGGTATTTAAGTTTGGTATCTTCCAAGGATGCCACACGAAGATTTTGAAGAAAATCCCCCCACCGCAAACTACCCTTTACATGGAAAAATTTTGAAAATGTTTATTTTCTTAAAAATGGCTGTAACGATTTTGATTAAAATAACGTATATTAAAGATATTTACCTGACAAATAAAATGTATATCTTGAATATTCTGGGAATAGCCCCTGAAGACTACTTTATTCTGGGGGAATTTTACGGAATTGTGCATAACTGCTAAACCGTAAGAGATGGGGGAAAAACTTATTGTACAGAAAATGTAGCTCACGATAAAACACACAATTTATGTCATGTCCATTTTTTTCGTGGAGTTGATCATTTTTAAAATATTCCTGTTTTTGCGTTTTAGCTTTGAAAAACTTATACTTTTCTCATACATGAATTTGTTAAGTCCATACAAACAAAGGAACTTCAGTTACATAGCAACCAGCTTTTGGCTATCATTTTAACCTGTGGAACTCCCTCATTTCGCTTCTACTTACAAGGTAGCAAGTAATAAGACTATTTCTGCTAAATAGCATGAAGTAAATAGAAGCATAAGCTTTTTATCTACAATTTGTTGCAGAGATGTAGAGAAAGTCATGTGAATGGAACACTTCAGAATTTTTTTTTTTAATGGAGTTATATCTTCTGAGACACTCACTCCTCTTTATTGCTTCCAATTTTAAAATAGTTATGCCTTTGCCAAACTGCAATTTATCTCCTCTTCATCCAGAAAGAAAATCCGAGTTTTAATGCCATCCAGCTTTTAAAATAAATGATTATCGCTTTAGGATAGTGTATTTCTGTATTTCCTTTCCAATTAAAAGGAAATAAATAATAGAAATGCCTCCGTGGTGGAGTGCTCAACGAGCTGGCTTTTTAACCGGAGGTCCCGGGTTCGATTCCCGGCTGGGGCGGGGAATTTATCCTTTAACCAGAATTAGTTCCTATGCCCCACAGAGTCTTGAAGTATGTATGTGAGTGAATGTGTGTGTGTGTGTTTAAGGAACATAAAATGATGTAAACCCAAAATAAAGGACCTGCAGACGAGTTGTTTTTAATGGAAAGCCTCCAATATGACCTTAGATGTTAATGCTGGCTATAAATAATAAAAATTTCTAATAATGTTTGTCTAGATTAACATTAAGCAAATAGAAGAGTCATTTTTTTTAAGAATTGTCTATTGCCGAATAGATAGAGAAAATGAGTGAATGGAACACATCACATTGTTTTTAGTTATCTATTCATGTATTGGCATAATTGAATGGGCGAGTTCTCTGCAGCAAATATTCCCTTCTATTAAGGCTAACAAGGAGAAAGGAGCAATTTAAAGTCCGGACACGGCTGATCGTGTATTCGAATACCTAATGCTGCTTCTGTATCCTCGAGAGCTGAAGATGAAGCAATCCCTCTCAGCAATTTACCAGCTTCATTACCAACCTTATCTTCCGTATCGATTTATCGCTGCTAATGATTCACTTTCCCTGGCGGCAAATATCAGCAGAGAATTCAAGGTAAATGAAAACTTCAGGCGCTTTCGCGGCAATTCCATCCAGCAAATGTTCACGGTGTGATTATAAAACACACTTCTTAATACTTCTTGCGATTAAAAATGTTTACCTGATTTTTAGAGTGGAAACGCAGATGTTGATTTCATGGGCTTGATGATGCCCATAAAAACTAATCGGACGTGTTGCATTCACATGACTTTCTCTAGCTGTTTCACACACTAACTTTTCTTATAAAAGATTATTATCTACAACATGCTAAAAGAGATATTTTTTTTTTAAAATACAGTTCCGTAGTCTGACCAGGACCCCAATTTCCTAACGCGTTTACCGTGTTTGCTTTTTGATTACAGTTTTTACTTTCTCTACACGTACTATGTACATAGTGAGAGAAGGTATTGTAATGCACCCAAAAATTCGATACCGACATTTCACCGGAAATACAAGCTTTGGGTCTCACTGAATCCAAAAAAAGCATTTTTACAAAAAGGTCCGCGTGCGGGTGTGTGTGTGTGTGTGTGTGTGTGTGTGTGTGTGTGTGTGTGTGTGTGTGTGTGTGAACAGCATAGCTCAAAAACGAAAAGACCGTTAAGTACCATCTTCCAAGGATTAACTACGCTTTACATGGAAAATGTAATTGAAAATCCTGTTTTTCCAAAAATGGCTCTAAAGATTCTGATTTAATTACCGCATGTTAAACATATTTACATTTTGTATAACTGGTAAACAATAAGAGATAGACAATAGTGTACCATTCGAAAATGTAGATTTCATATACTTTTTTGCAGAAAAAAATTAGGCTTTAACTCCTGTACATCTCAGCGTCCTATTCTATACTGGGCGTGAAAATCGCTTAAAAAGCCTCAGGCTTGAGGTTATTGTAAGTGCCGTAAATCTACAACATGGGACCATCGGCTTTATTTCCCTTCTGAAGGAAGCCATGTTAAGAATTTTTACGTCCGAAAAAAGCCATCGTCCCCCGCCGGGGTTCAACCCGCTACCTTGGGTATAAAGTTGGCATGGTAACCATTAAATTACGGAGGGCGACACTTTTTGTAGAGCTAACCATTTACAGATATAGCTTGTTATTCTCAAATTTCGTTTTTTCTCTTATGTTTTACTTCTGAAGATACATAGAGACCGTATTTAAATTGTTTCATATATCGACCAGCTTTTAAAAGAGTTTACTATGGCTTTAGTTTATTGTAATACCTTATTACCCTTCTACTTAGAAGGAAATGATACAAGCAGTTTTGCTAGTGTTTATCTTGATTACCACGTTGTACATTAAGGAAATATATTTTGCAACAATAGTTTGCAGAGAAAGTCATATGAATAGAATACATCAGATTGTTTTCGTTCATTCTTCCTTAGTTACTTCTTTTCCTCTCTGTGCCATCGGTTTAAGGGTTGTATGGCCATGCGAGGTTTAACTGTGGTCAGATAAGGAGTCTGAACAGTGAAAGGGTAAGATAAACTTCCATCTCCTTTAATAAAATCAATTATATACTTTATCATAATTCAATATCAATAATTACTATAATTGTAACTTCAATTATAAAAGGAATTAACTTTTTAAAATACGAATGTAATTATAACAAATATCTCATTGGAAGATTATATGAATTTAGAATGTGTTATTAATTTATGAGAAAATGAAGAATTGTGGAAACTCTGTATTTAACTACTGCGTCATAGTTTCAATAAGGTCGCTTTGTGTAGAAGTGTATGGCAAAATCATGAATAAGCTGCATAATGGTAAAGCAAACGACTGAGTCAAATAAGTACGAACTAGCTGCGCGTGTTTTGCCTGTCCGCGTCCTCTGCGCTCGATGCCGTTTGCCGCTATTATAGAAAGGCGCATATAAAACCATTCAACATTTTTAAAACTACTTTTAAAGGCTGTACTTATCGACATTATGAAAGGAGATGCTGAAGCTGGCCACCTTTAGTATCCATATTTCTTGGCACGTCTTAAGGAAACTATCCATCACTCGCCGTAGTTCACCTTGAACAATGCCGGGAATTTCCTGCCGGAAAGTGTGAGTTTATCTTGTACACTTTGTGTTTTAAGCTATCCTAGAAATAAAAATCGCAGGGGGTTAAGTAGGGGACCGAGAGGGCCACAATACTCTACTAATAATTCTGTCTTGAAACACACTTTCAATTGTACTAATCGAAAGATTGACCGTATGAGCTGTTCATGGATTGTTGTGCGGCCTGAAACTTTTATACCTGGAAATCCTGCAATTTGTACTTTCACTTGCCGAGCTGACTGAGTTAACGCATACGAATCATAAATAATGTTAAGTTTGTGACTACGTACATCACAAAATAAAAATTACTACACCACTGTCATACCAATACTACACTTGTAGAGCAGAGCAAAAACTGCGTCAGAGGCGTGACCTTGTTTACAGCAGCAGCGCGGAATTGTGTCCACACGTTCACTCGAAAAACACCGCGCAGCCGGTTCGGAGGTTTTTTACTCATAACTCGTTGTATACTCAAAAATATGCAAGATATTACATTTTGACACGCAGTGACCAAATTTCAATTTTTATGCTGGCTTTGCACGGTAATCTGAAGGACATACAGGAATGTATTTATTACCTAGGGAGCTAATTTAATGTTTCGAACATTTAAATATGGATCATTTTAATATCCATAATATTAAATGCAAGCAATAACACCAAGAGCAACAATATGGTCCTACCTTTGCCGTGCAGCTGCTGACGATTGGAATCCGCCTTGAGGTTCTCCGCCGTGTGTACCAGCTCATCCAGCTGCGGCTTTTTCTGCTCCAACTCTCGCAGCACATTCTGCGAAAACAGTATACAACCCCAATGTAATTACTGTAAATGGTTCATATTCATTGGACAGTCTTCAATAACGAAAGCTTCACAACTCTTCCTAATAGAAATGTATAAGAAAGAGTTGTATGGGTTTAAAGTGCAGATCTTCACAAAAACTCCCCAAAAATGTTTCTCATTACGTATTTGTTTATAACTGGAAGACTAATTGCTAATATATCTCTATAACCATAAACCTACAGATTGTCTTGTAAGGATAAACTTTGAATTTAATGGAATAATTTTAATGTATATGTATCTTAACTTAAGTAGTTTAGTTTAAGTTAACCTTAAAATAAAATATTATTAATAGCAATTTTTAATACCTAAACATTCGCCCTGTAAACAAAAATAAGTCCACGTTTAAAACTTGGGGAAAGAAATTCAGAAATCCAGTTAAATGTCTTACTCAAATCTATGTCGTCCTCCATGGTCGAGGGATGACATAGTAGCCTCTAGTTCTGAAGGTCGCGGGTTCAAACCCGGCAGAGAGCGATGGAATTTTAAGCAATTAAAATCCTTAGTATGACTTCCTTATCAAGTAATGCCGTTGGACCCGTTTCGTAGATTTACGGCACGTAGAAGAATCTCACGCATGATAAAAAGATCTCTGAGCAAAGTTTAACAATCACGCTCTATATAGAATTGGACTGAGAACTACAGCAGTAAAAGAGCGTTAATTAATTTGAGTTTTATTTATAATTCTTAATCAAATATTTCATAGATTTATTATATCTAATGAGCGATCAAAAGTGAAAACAGATTATCGTTTTCAGTTAAAGGTTTAATAGATATTTTAACGTACCTGGCAAATAAATAGCAAATAAAGTACAAAATTGTTAATGACTAAGTGTATTTATAGATGCATTCGTAAAGTCCAGCAACTGAAGACAAATATTAAACATTCTTATGATTTCTATAATTGTATATGCAGTACTTACTTTCATTTGTTTATTTATTTCAATAGGTTTTTTTAATCATCTCTAATATTATACGTGTACATATAGCTCGATTGCACATATCCTTGATTTCATTTCAATCACATGGGAGAATCATTGAACATAATCTATCCAATTAAATTACGCAGTTCAGTAGTATAAAATGTAAAGTGTACACCAAAACAGAAAGACGTGCTAAAAATATTGTTAAAAGTGAGAGTTACTCTGATTTTTTTTCAAACTTTCTAATAATTCTCATGTAAGAAAGTGTTACTCCATTTCCTCTGGATGTAATGGAATTTATCAGCTAAATAATTGTTATTCCAAGAGAAAGACCTTACACCACCTAGCGTCAGGTGTGCGAATCACACCAACCATATTCATTTTTACTGATGTTTAAGAAAGAAAGTTTTAAAGATTGCACGGCAGAAAAGTCTCAAATAGACTTGGATCAGAAAAACAAACTTTTAACAAAGGTAACGCAAATGTCTTGTGTGGAAAGAAAGTGTGCCTATTTTGTGCATGATACCATAAAAAGGTAAAGGGTAGACAATACATGGGGACGCCTCGCGCACTGCGACCTATGCAGAACTATTGTGGCTAACAGCCCTCAGGAAGCTGAGATGAGGTGAAGAAATACAGGAGGAAGCTACAGGAGGCAGGCAGACAGCCACCAATGACGCGCCGAAGTTCATAACGTTTCAAAGCCCGATAACCGTCCCATTGCCGGCCCAAAGAGAGCGAGTTAGCGACCCGTTGACCTGGCAGCCATCTAACGACCAACGGGAGTAACTTTCCCATTGAGCACGTATCCGCGCTATCTGCCCACTGTCATATACCACGAACCTAGAGGCACGCCCTAAAGATAAGAGGGAAATGAAATGAAACAGAAATGGTGGAAAGGAAATCGTAGTTAGAAACCACCATAACATTTACTTGTCGGCCCCAGGGAAACCACCAAAAACCCATGGTCAGTGGTCGCAGGGGATCGAATCTAGGACCTTCCGAATGCGAGTCATTAAGTTACCGCGGCGCCACTTCGCTCGGTGCATTATACATAGGCAATGTTCAAAACTCCACTAATTAGTTGTTTTATCATTAAACGTCATAGAAAATACTATATAAAACTCCGTATCTCAGGTATTATTTAATCAAGGTTTTGTATCTATGTCTCGGTATATACGTTTTAAACATCAAAACACACCTGTGCATTATCGACTAAAATAACCTAATAGCTATATAGAATATTGAATGCATTCAAAAAAACCTGAAAGCTTTTTGTACATCTGTTTAGTTACTTCTCACTGACCTCCATATAAAACTAGCTGCAGTCATCAAAGTTGATGCAATTAGAACTGAAAATAAAAATGATTTACTATGCACACCCAGTATCCTAAAAATATCCCATATCAATCAAATTACGACTCTCGTCTTTCAGAAAGTAAATTACAATATTTTCCTTTATAAAGACGTGTTGAATCGCTTTGGATGAACAACTTAAAAATCTTAAATTTTTATAGCATACACATATAAATGCAAAGTTTCGTTTTTAATGCGTTCGCTACTGTGAAGCATACTTATTTTCGTTTCGTCCGTCTGTACTTCCTACAAATTAAGCACCTCGCCAACCGCTGCACGCATGGAACATTGATTCTATTGCATAAAGCAGTTGTTAATTATTGCAAATTTAACGATAGTTTAAAGAAAGGGAGAAATGTACGTACGGAGTTGATATTTTAAATACAAGAGTTTGAAAAAAGTATCAACCTCGAGATATTTCAAATAAATATTTTGAATACTTTTAAACAGCATAAAATGTCCCATCTTTCGTCAATTAGTTACAGGCATACCCTACACCATTGTTTCCCAACCTTTTGAAGTTCACGGTACCCTTGGGAATAATATTAAACACCAGGGGCACCCTTCCTTGAATTAAAAGAAAATTAAGCTTAATATGTTAATTTATTGAAATATTATATAATAATAACGTACACCATAACATAATACAGTAAACTTTACTACAATCACTGAGTAACAATACATCAATAAATTTTGTTCGATTAATGATTAATGTGAAACTTGTGATTGATGCTTAGAGCACAGAAATGTGATTTCGGGTCTCATAGTTGACAGTGAAACACGCAAATCATCCTCAAGGTTATTCAGTCTATTTCTTGCTTTGCATTTTATTGTCACCATAGCAGAGAAGGCTTGCTTGCATAGATAGGATGTTGAAAAGGGCAAAAGTGCGTTAATTGCTTTCTTCATTAGGTTAGGGTACTCCTCTCTCCGTTGAAGCCAAAAACTAGCCATCGACGCCTCACTCTTGGTGAACTTACCTTTGAGTGTGGAATCAGCGCAAAGATCAATAAATTCATCTCGTTCGCAAGCAGTGAAATCTATTTCCTCTGCACTATCTACGAAAGCAAATGGTGAGACAACCCAGTCGAGATTCGTAGTGGAAATAGTTGGAAAGTACGCATCTATTGCATCTTGCAATCTTGATAAGTGATCACAAATGCGGTCTTTCAGTTTACCCAGATCTTTATCTCCTGCCACATTAAGAACAGATGGAAAGTTCGACAAATATCCTTTTTGAACTCAGACTTCCAAGAACTAAGTTTTCTTTTAAAACCTTTCATTTTATTGGCTGAGGAGATTATTGTTTCATGTCGACCCTGCATCGAAACATTCAGTTCATTCAGCTTATGAAAAATATCTGCCAGATACGACAGTTCAAAACACCAAGAATCACTTAGTAAGAGCTCATGAAATGTGTCTTGATTTTCATTCCTTAAAAAAAGTTTTTAGCTGTTCTTTAAGTTCGAGTAACCGGTTCAATACACAACCCCGCGACAACCACCTTACTTCTGTGTGAAAAGCATCCGTTGCGCGACATAACTGTTCAAAAATTCTGCACTTTAAAGGTCGAGACTTCATATAGTTCACCATTTTCACAGCTTGGTTAAACACTTCAGCAAAATCTTCATTACACGCTTTCACGACTAATACCTCTCTATGCAGAAAACAGTGAGTTATAATAATGGATGGATTTTCATTGAGAGCTCTGGCAGTAAAACCTTTAATTTTCCCAGACATAGATGGTGCACCATCTGTACATATACCACAACAGTCTTTCCATGAAAAATCATGGTCATTGAGATAGGAATTAATAGAAACGAAAATATCATGGCCTGTGGTTGTAGTCTCCAGCGGTCTACAGAACAGAAACTGTTCACTAATATCTTTTTCATCAATACATCTGATAAAACCAAGGAGTTGCGGTTTGTCACCAATATCGAGAGTCTCATCTACTTGCAAAGCAAATGTTCTATAAGTTTTTATTTTCTCCGTGACTTGTTCGTTGATATTGCATGACATTTCAGATGCTTGCGGCTGATTGTGTTGTTGGACAGAGGAACTTTCGAAATTTGATTAGCTGCTCCTTCGCCAAGTATTGTTGAAACTATAACTTGACATGCAGGGCCAATGATTTCCTCTCCAAGAGTATGAGGTTTCTTTCTTTTAGCTATCAGTTCTGCTACTTTAAATGAGGCTTCAAGAGCAGTATCACCAATGGTCATTCTCTTTACCATTCGCACAGCTGTTTTCTTCTCCCCTTCTAATATATGTGAAAAATACATTACACTTTTCTGTGACACACTAGGATGCTTTGTTGTAAGATGCCGCTTCAGTTTGCTAGGTACCATGGCCTCGTTGCTAAGTGTTTCGCCACAAACTAAACACACAGGGATAGGGTTTTCCTCGTTGTTATTCCACTTAAATCCATACGCTAAGTCTTGGTATGTTCTTTTCTTTCGTTTGTCTTCTTTATGTGGTGAATTCGACGGTCCGGGAGAAACTGTAAGATTTGGCTTCTTAAAGCAAGCAGTATGAGCCGACTGTTCACTTTCACTGTCCTGGCGTTTACGTTTAACAATGAACTTATCCATAGCTAAACATGTGAATCAACGCGAGGAAGACAACTGAAAGCGCCAAGCGGCGTATACTTTTATATATTCATCTGTCGAAGTCTCGTAATGTTCCTGAGGAAGCGAGTAGTCTCGGGAATGTTCGGCAGGGTATAGCTGTAATGCCATCTGTGGCATACTAGCATAACTGAATTATTGAAATGAATCGACCACTATCACCATCTGCCGTGCATGAGAGTAATTGATTTGACTTGTTTTATTTCAAGACCTTACAAGACTTCTTCAGTAGAAGGTATTTTTTTTTGTTTATCTCAATATCTCGCGGCATCCCTTAGCCAATCACACGGCACCCTAGGGTGCCGGGGCACACCAGTTGGGAACCGTTGCCCTACACCATCCAAGGGGTTAAATTTTGATCGTGACCCTCAAGACTAGTCAGAGCTCTCAAAAGTTCACGCATTTGTTGGCGTAGCTACACTTGGCCCCTACGGCCGATGCAGCTGGAATAAATTCCTAGTAAAAAGGTTTACACGAATTCAGCATTAGCTATTCTGCCTTTCTATGTTCTCTCCACTCAGCTTCTACCCTCAACAGTGACGGTCGGATTGGCTCAGTGGTTAGGCACTGACCTTCTGTACTCAAAATTGCGGGTTCAAACCGATCCAGACCGATGCTTTTGTGCAACAACCACATGTCATGGATTTTGTGGCATGTTAAGTTCTGCGTCAATTTCGGCAGACTGGTGCTGCTACCATGATCCTAGAAACTAAGTGTTCATAAAAACAAAAATCTGATGTGTTCCATTCACATGCGTTCCGCAAACAAACTTTCTTACAAAAGATAATTCTTTATCTACATTATAATAAACACAGTCTTATTGCTTGCTTCTTTGTAAATAGAAGGTAAATAAGGGAAGACACAGGGATAGTCCAATATTTTAAAAGCCGGTCGGTATATGCAACAATCGAAATTTAGTTCTCTTAGCTCGTTATGAGTAAACAAAAATAGATGAAATGAAAGCTATTCCCGTTTGAGAAACGTTTAAGTAGCTGAAACCAATAATTCGGAATATCTTGAAATAGTTAACGGTATAAAAAATTATATGGAATAAATTGCTTGTTTTAACGAGATCTACATTTTTTGTGCAGTAAGTTTTTGTCTATCTCTTACGGTTTACCGGTAATACAAAAAAAAAAAAAAAAAAATACAGAAACCATCCAGGCTGAAGACGTCTTCAGAGACTATTCCCAGAAAAGTCAAGGTATACGTTTTGTCTGTCATGAAAATATCTTACACATATGACAGTGTAATCCAAATCGTCAGAACCATTTTTCAGAAAATCAAAATTTT
The DNA here is from genome assembly GCA_030762935.1 of Hymenopus coronatus. Classification (NCBI taxonomy): domain Eukaryota; kingdom Metazoa; phylum Arthropoda; class Insecta; order Mantodea; family Hymenopodidae; genus Hymenopus; species Hymenopus coronatus. The sequence continues at coordinate 108,147,133 of CM060890.1, forward strand.
GAAATATGTCCCATGTAACGTGAAGTTGGGGGTGGATGGTTTTCTTGAAAATCTTCGTGTCACATCCTTGGAAGATACTGAACTTAAATATCATGTTTGATATTTAACGGATTTTTCGTTTTTGAGCCGTTATGCCCACAGACACAGAGAAGACACACACATGGACATGTTCTAAAGATGCTTTTTTAGAATTCAGAGGGTCTCAAAGCACTATCTGCGGTGAAATTTCAATATCGATTTTTTTGGAATGCAATACCTTCTTTACGCACTGTGAACATTGTCCATGCTACTAGTATAGAAAAAATATTAACGCAGATAGGTCAGTCCTGAGTTGTGACGGATATATGATATTTGCGGTGAAATCTGCGTATTGAATTTTTGGGGGGAATTTACATTATGTAGGGGAAAGGTGCCTAAAATGATATACTTTTATTAGGACCCTCATTTTTTAGTACATTATGTAATTAAAAATTAGAGAAATCTGTTGAATGACTACAATAGTTTATGGGTAACATTATGCATATTCAAAATAATCCCTAGCATAATACGGAAATTCAGAAATTTTGATTTTGAAAATGTGGTTAGTATGTCATTTTAGGCTGCCTGGGAGGGCAAATTGACATAGTATATTTTTTACTTGGAATTGGTATATGTAATTAAAACGTATACACATATTGGGCAAAACCAAAATAATGTGAGACATTACTTAACGAACAAATAGGAATTAAGAAAAAGTAAATCAAGGAAAACATAAATAATTACATTACAAAACTTGTCTTGTAATTTGAAACACTCTTTTTAAATTTAAGGTTCTGCAAATCTCACATTAAAAAGCAATAAGTTAGCAATAGAAGAGCACAAAATGTTTGGACACAAAATTCTTGATTCATTTTGATCAAAACAGTTGGGCTAATATAAAAAAATAATATAGGCACAGTTCACATACAAAATTCTTGGTTCGTTGTCACATTCTTGCACAATCTTCATGACTCCACTTCAACAATTCATACACTTCCCCAGACTTTAAATGGCTGAACAAATCGCTTCAATAGACGCTTGAAGAAGCATCTCATCATTACGTTTACTATGAATGTCATTAATTGGATCTGAATGGACTTCTTCACTGAGTTCTGAATACACGAGCAGTTGGCGCTTGACAGAACCTCTCTTTGCTTTTCGTAGTTCCAGAGCTTTTTTCTTTATTTATTTTTCTTTTACCAACTGCATATTGGGGCGTTACTGTCAGTTACTGACCTCCCTTTCATTAAACTTCAAGCTTAGAAGATGAGGGTTTGGGAGAAATTTCTTGCAGTATTGCAGTAGTTCAAGCATTGAAGAATTGGAGGGATGTGCTGTATGGTGCTGAACCGTGGTTGAAGGTATGTGATGGGTGTTGAAGGCTGATCTGTTGTACTCTTGGCTTATACAAATGATCTGGGATTTTGTTTGGGTTCAGTGGGAAAATTCCTGAGGCATCGAAGCCTGATACTGATTTTTTGGGTTCGCAGCTAACAGACAGGCTTCATGGAAAGTTTTGAAATCTGGTAGAGCAACACTGTTCTATCAGGATTGTTCAACCATTTCCTGACTTCCTCGTTGTACTAGGTATCAGGTGGCCAAAAAGAGATAAATGAAGGGGCTGAAGTCTATGTGAGCAATGCGGTGGAAAACATAACACTACAACTCCAGACTCTTTGGCAATCTCAAGTGCTTGAATACTACTTTTATGACTACTATGCCCATCCAGGATGAGAACTTTGTCAGCTACAGATATGAAATGTTGTAGCCATTTCCGAATAGTTCTGAAGTCATCTAGCCACTCTCATTACAGAGGTGTAAGGTTCCTGCCGGGGCTTCATCATGGAGTGTTGGATTCAACTTCTTGCACGGAAATAGCATCGCTAGAGGTAAATACATGCAATAGAAAATAACACAGGCCACCTCAGTATCATGAAGTCCTACAGCAACTTAGCAACAGTTGGTGCAGCAACTTGTTTCTTTCCTCTTGCAGCGAATATCTTCGGTGGTTTATGCACAGTAGTTAGTGCAGATGAAAGCAAAATCTGCGTAGACAGAATATAGCATCTATCAATAGTTGTTGAAAGCAAAGAGAAGCATCTCTGCATCTGGAGTTTATTAAAGGCCTGTGCGCGTGCTGCTGATGTGAGTTCTGATTGGCGAAGGCTATTAGATTTTCGTGTTTATTTGTTCACCATGTTCTATAAAAAAAGGCAACAAATCAGGCATAATTTTTTACATAAGATTATTCTTATTGGCTTAAAATACTTATTTCAAATACATACATAGTATTTGAAAAATTAATGGAAATGATATTTATTTTTAAACAGAAATGTTTCTAGACGTGATTGTATCTTAAATTCAGTAATAGGGTAAAATGACATATTAGGAAGGCAAAATGGCATACTATATGTCATTTTACCCTTCATCACATTGCTTCATATTAGTCATTATAACCTCAAATGTTAGAACCTAATCGATAAAATACTAATGTAGAAGTAAGAACGTACCTTTGTTATATTATTCTTTCCTGTGGGTGTATTCCAGAAGTAATAAATATAGGCATTATTACATAAAATTCAAGACATTTCTTGAATCGCCTGACTGCAAAAACACGTTTTCCACTCTGAACGCGCCAAAACTAACCGAAGCGCTGCAACAATGGAAATAGTGTAGCGTTGACACTAACTATGCGATGCAAAATTCGGCTTCCATCTTTTGTATCTATGTAAAATAATAGTGATGTGTCGTTTTACCCACCTATGTCATTTTAGTACGAGAAATTAGTCTATAGTCTATATAGTACGAGTAGAGAAAGTAAAAAGCGGAGGAGGGAGGATATCGATATTATTACGTAAACAATCACTGAATGACCGCCTGGGTCGTTTGGTGGTATTGTGTCTTCCTCACATTCAACAGGTCGCAAGTTCGAATCTTGCTTAGGACGAGTTACTCGGATAAGGTTTTCTTCTTTCTTCAGGGTGTTTGCTTATTCTAAGACAAATGTCGAGTAACTTTAAGTTCAATGGATCCTTGACCATTCCATCAATTTCATTCATCATCCATATGACAAGCCAGGTTAAAGGGCGTTAAGCATTAAAAAAGAAAAGAAAAAGTTAACCGAACGCCTGCAATATGGAATAATAGCCATCCTAAAAACATCGTGAAATTATCATGAACAACATAACTTTAGAAAATAGCAAAAAAAGCTGCAAATACAGAATCATGACATACCTAGTCGTTAAACGCTGACACAAATATTTGCACTTATTCACTTCCCATATTTAAAGTGGTAATTAAAGTAATAAACCATGTAGGCATTAGGTGAGTGCAGGTTATATCCATCAAAACTCAGGACTGACCTATCAGCGTTAGTTGAACGGCACAGTTAATGTAACCAGGAGGTCGGGAAGAGCCTGATGTAGCATATTTCTATGCATCTCTTGTTGCGGCAGTAGGTTTCTCTGGTCTGTAGGTGCAGCCCACTTTTTATGAGTATCTGATGGGGGGTTCCCTAACTATCTGTGGAGTTTCATTCATGCCCCTTCACATTATGAAGAGCGCCCCTTGCTCTCTAGAGGAGCTCCTACATTAAGCTGTCAACACGCCAGAAGTGGACTCCGCGAGGAACAACCTCAGTACTAGTTATGTTTCATTACAGGTTACTTGGCGAGGATCCCAAATGAGAATCTCGCTTCTTCTCTAGCAGCACCGGTATTCGTAATGAAACGGCTAATGGAAGCAGGTCCCCGAGGTCTCTAGCATCATCATCAACACCCTACTCTTGGCCCACACCCAAACACTCATTGTCCCCCCCCCACACTCCAGCAACAGCTAACAAGCTCTCATGCCGCAACATTTACCGCGACAAACTAAAAATAAAGGTATTGTCTCTGCAAGTAACGCCATTAAAGCCCACTAATTGCGCGGAGCTAATTTTGCGCATCAAAATTGGATTTTTGATCTCATTAAAGCAGCATGCTCAAGGACTTTCATCTGCTTCTGAAGCAGCTGAGAGTTTATCAAATGACAAACAAGGGACGGAGCCCAACAGATTCCCTCGTTATGTAGCGTATTCAAAGTTACTTTAAGTCAAGACCCCTCAAACGAGTTGATAAAGAATTACACATTTACTTTGTGTGTTGATACTCTTATCAGATGGCCCATCAGTGCCGTACCTCGCGTGTGTAGATAACCCTTCGTTTGTGTTAAAAAGTCCAAGCATTCGTCGGTCAGTGGCGTTGTAAGAGAGAGCTTCTCCTCTCCCATATCAGCGAAAACGGGGAAGGAATCACGCTCATTGAGGCCGTTCCCAGCCTTGAACTGGAGTCCGTGATATACAACATCGTAAACGCAGGAGAATTAACATGTTTTCAATTACAACGCCTTTATTTGTTAAAGAATAAAGACACCTATTAGATTCGTATGTAATTAAAATGTATTTTAACTATCAATATCCGCCAATAGCTAGTTTTGTAATCGTGTAAGTCACTGCTCTTATTTAAGACTAGAGCCTAGACCCATTGTAGAGTTAAATCAAAACATTAAGATACCGTAACAAAAATCACGCATGAGAACACGAAGTGTTGCAGTGTACAGTGCGCAAAATATTACGTTTTCTTAAGTCTTTAGGTATAGGTTGAATTGTAGTAGTAGTACTACCGCATCGGGGTCACCCGACAAAAAAATGAAAGAACAAACATATCACGTTGACAAATAAATTCATACCGGCACAGAGTTGGTATTTGGACGAATGAAAAAAAAAAGTTAAGGTACAGTAGTTGCGACTTCGAAGCTTTCTCTTGTGTATGGAGAAAGTTCACAACGTGTCCTAAATTACTCAAAATAAAAAAAATAAAAAAAGACATCGCTCAAGAAGTTTCTGATCAATATCCTTCGTTCTCTTAATTCACAATTATTATTTCATAAGAACTTATTTAATCGAAATATTTTTAGAATGCAAAGTTTTTCTGGCACAATCATTTATTAGTAACAAAATTGTCCACAAGAGCAGGTATTAAAATATGGAAGAAACTTATCTTTAAAATCTTTTAAAATACTAGTTTGGCAAAAAAACTAGACATCCATGTGTCGTTCTTCGCAAAGAATTAAGTTTTCGTTTAATAATTCTGTACTTGAGACAATTCTGAATCAGATTCTGAAAAGAAAAAAAAAATATTGTTAAACTATGAAGCCAGCAACTTAAAAGTATTTAGGAAAATGGTCTTTTGGTTTAAAGGAAAATGTAAGTGAGTTGGAAATTTAATGTTGTGTCGAGACGTTGCCATTGTAGCTCAGTTGGTTAAAATGGAAATCAGAGGATCTGGGTTCAAAACCCGATTATGGTTGAATTTTTCAGTCTGATTATAGCTTTTCCATGTAGGTAGTATGTTTTATAAAGGGAACACTTGCAGAATATTTTTTTCATTCTCAGGTGTTATGAGGAAATGTTTTCAATTCAGTTTGGCCTTAATAAGGCTGTGAACATAAAAACTGTCCGTTATCCCTAAACGTTGAAGAAGTTACATGGTAGTTTACTTGTAATCTGTGTATGTGTTTATGTTGAAACGAATCAAGGTACAACCGCTTGTGCAGTTTACAGTATTACCAAAAACTCTACCGCATCCGCATCTGATGTTACCTACTGCTGTGGAATGTTGAACCACACAACGTAATCTTCCACGTCAGACGTACATATTGCAACTCCCAGATCCATTTTAAAACGCTCCCCAGTAAAGCTATGGGACGTTTTAAATGGCTTCCGCACCCTCTTAAATACCCTGCTACTCATTATGATAAACTTTCTGCTCTTCCCTTTTTATTCTGCTACTCCAACATATGGATAGATAAGGGGAAACGGGCAAGTGGGGGAGGAGGATGAACTACTACAATCTGGTTGCAAATAAATACGAGGCAGGAGAGTAAGCAGCGGCCCTATTGATTATTGAACTGCTTGCCTGGGGCCAAGTGACTTTCCGGTAATCAATACAACGAATAACCACAAAACTCACACAGTAATAAGCGCGCCTAAGTTGTCAGAGCCGACAATGACGAGAAAAGAGAGAAATTTCTCGTTTTTTCGGTTTTTAATCAGTGGCATAGAATTCAGGATCCGGAAGCAAAGCTTTTGGTTTATCGGAAATACCGTATTGTAAACATGCAGTGGTTTCCGCTTGGAAAATGAACAGGTCTTCCAGAAGGGCGTGTGAAATGTTCCGTAAATGGATATAGATGAGCATTAGATATCAGAACCTTCTTCAGCAATCTTGAATTCGTGCTCAAACATTTGGATGCCCAGCAGAAACTGTAAACAAAATTGTCTCACCCTAAACAACGAAGAAACTTCGAGAAGAAATTCTCAAATCTTAAAAATATTCTCAAAGCCGGCCCTATTATTACACTAATGCTACAGATTGAGCTGCGATTTTTTTTTTAACAGCAGCAGATCCAAAATAAAAGAACCCGTGCTTTAGTTTTCTCTCCCATAGTCCAAAGTTTGAAAGCATTAAACGAGAGAATTTTTTGGCACCCATCACTGGGAAAAGACTGAAACATCTGTGGTGATATTCACTTCAATAAATGAACTATCTTGCGGGCAGATACTTGTTGCCTCCGTACAGGCAAAGTTAGTATCAGTTCCTGGAGCTGTATATGTAAAGAATGTTCAAGATATTCCTTTTACAGAAAATGTATCAGTTTTATCAGTTTTAACATCCCTACTGAGGGACCACAAATAAAATATATTTCAGGTGATCATTGACTGGACGCAGATTTAAAAGTAAGCCGTTACATAAAAACTATATCAAATTTTCCCGGTGAACAGGGCCTCTAAGAGAGAAGTCAAGACATGGGTATTTTTGTTTTCCATGTACTTTCAATATAAACAATTTGTAGCTCATTTGAATCATCAATAAGACAATGGTTTCCTTGTTAGTTAAATACAATATTACCTAAGACTTTTAGAGCTGTCAGCATTAAAATTAATTTAGTTATTGCTTTTTTTATTTTAAAGTATTATTTTTTTGCTATAAAACTGTAGTGTTTTTTTTAAATACAAAAGAGCAAATTCCATGCAACTGCAGCCAAATGTAACCGCTCAGAATCCATTGTGCCATCACATCCGTTATTTTACTTGTACCCTCCTCATCCTTTACCATAAGCACATTTGATTGCACACGCTGGGGTTCGAACTGGCGACGTTCGACTTTGAATGGCTGGCCAATCCATTGCGTATCGCACTAACGACCACGGCTATTCATATCGTTTCAGTTGTGGTACGGGTGAAAGGGATATAAAAATGGGTTTGCGAACATATGTAGCAAAAGAAATCATACAATTAAGGGTTAAACTTAAGATAAATCAAGTATAAGCTCTTAAGACATTTTGATCGTACGGTATCGTTTCGAAACAGCTGTATAAATAACGAGAGTTACTAAGTACCTTTTAAAATTTTTAAACTCCCAAAAATGTATTCATGAAAATTAGTGACCTATATTTATCTATGAATTTCTTAAATGTTTTCTCTGTCACCTTCAAAGATACTCTACGTGCTGCAACACCATGCTTCACTTATTTTCCAACCCTGACTATGTTATAGAGAGTAAATAACCGGTTTCTTGTAAGACCTCCCTATTTTCTGACGTTTAGATAACCTTCTTAGTACGGATTACAACCTTTTCTCTTTTCTTTATTCTTAATTTATTTGCTCATTAATTTCAAGTACCGCTGTTTTTAAAGTTAAAGGTCCTACAAATTAATGTTCCATACACTGAATGAAAAATAAAGCAAAAGAAATGAAAGTGCGCTCCACCGAGAAAGCAGGATTTGTATCACGTGGCATAAATTAATTTCCCTAAGGAACAAATCTAGAGAAACGAGCTCCAGCCGTCGACACACGGGCACATACAAACTCCCAGCAATAAATACGTAGAGCAAGAATATCATTCCCTGCACACACATTTATTCTGCAGCTGCCTTACGTTATGTACCAAAAGATTGAAAGAAAATTCTAAAAGCAGGAAAAGAGATGGGGAAAGTGGGCCACCTGTCAAGATAATTTATTGCACTGTGCCTTACCATCGTATTCGCAGTTATAGCATGGCAAAGAAGCAGCAATCTTCCAGCATTTCCAACTAAGTTCCCAATACCTGTGCTTCCTGATACCTGATGTGTGCATTTGCTGTTGTTAGGAAAATGGGATCTTTTATAAACCTGTCAAACAAAGTTGCAAAAACGATAATATAATCTTTATGATCGTTGTTGCCTGTAGCATATTTTGTGACTTAAGCAATGTCTTCAGCATTAAAAAGATCTAAGTTAAGCAACCGATTCCCCAAGAAGCAGAATCTCTAAATCTCTCTTGTAACGTAGGATATAATTTTATTAATCCTTAGGCCTTACCTTAAACAGCACAATGTTTTAACTATGAAAATTCCTAAAACATGAATATTTTAGTACGAGTATAAGTATATCTGTCGTTGAAAACGGAAAGTCAATTAAATACCAAACTTAGTTATTAAGTTCAGTAACTTCAAAAGATACGGCAAGCAGATTTTCAGGAAAATCCCCTGCCCAAATAACTCTTACTTGGGACATTTTTCGACAACTTTCACTTTCTCAAAAATGGCTCTTAACCATACGTAAGCATATTTTCATAAGCGAAATATATTACATGAATTTTCCGGGAATATCCTCTGAAGACCTGTTCATTCGGCGTGACTTCTGAATAACTGGTAAACCGCAAGAGATAAAGAAATACTTACCACACAAAAGTTGTCGAGTTCGTCGAGACACACAAGTATACTTTTAAGGTATAGTTAACCGTATGCGAGATGTTTTTTGTTATTTGTTTCAATATTGAACTACTTAAATATATTCAAACGAGGTCATGTTTCTTTTACAGATGCTTTATTTTACTCTTAGTCATTCAAAAAAGAACCGATGTTCAATTGTATCACATAGCAACCAGCTTTTAATAGCACTATCTTCTCAGTCCACTGTATTCCCTTACCTCCCTTCTACTTACAAGGAAGCAAGAATAACACATTCCCTGCTAATTTTTATCGCTATTAGTATGATATAGATAAAGTGATTATATTTTAATAAAATATTTTGTGGAGTAGGCAGAGAAAGTCAAGTGAAGTGGCACATTGATACCTTTGAAAATATATTTAAAATATTTAAAATGAACTTCAAACAAATAATATATGACACTAAGCAGTAGGCTTCATACATTAAAATGACGAAAAACAAAATTCAACTGTTTACCAAAATCATAATTCAACATTCTCTAAAACCCTGGATCTGGCGATTAATTATTCATAAGTTACTCTGAACAAAATTGTATATTCTATCGAAATATACATTTATCCTGAAGTGAAGTTTGTATCGATCGTTTAAGGTTTCTTAGCTATTATCCGATGAAAACTATTGCATCGCATTTTTAAAGAATTTAGAAATCAGATGTTATTCTTCATGTGATAATATTTTAATCAATTTAGTTATTATCATTTTGATTGAATATTACTTCACATTAAGGTTTGCTTGGGATGGTGGGAAATAGAAAGGAAATCAGTCGTCATATCCTATAGAATGTTTTAATGAAGAACGACTTCATTTATCTACTTTTCTGTTCACGATAAGCAGTACGAAAAGTATTGAGCGAGTAAATTATCTTTAATACGTATTACGTTTTACAACAGGGTGATAGATTTCGGCTATTCAGTTCAATTTCCGTCGAATAATCAGCACGTGTACGCAATCAAGTGACCTCCTGCAGTGTGGAGAGATCGGTTTGATAATGCAGCAACGTAGGTATCAGCCTCCCCTTGCTATCTAAAGTATTACGAACACAAAGAGTGGAAAAACGAGCAAAAACTGGTTTCTACTCGTAGCTTCTGAGAAAACTTGCGTGAAGGCAAAAAAGAAAACTCGTAGGATTCGTTATTATAGGTTGAAAATTTAAAAACAATAATGTTGAGAACGGAAGTTACCTTTGCCGCTTAACAGAATGATTCAATCACTCTTAACTGTGACGCTCTTCTTCCCTCCTTGTTCTCTTCCTCCGTGTTGTTCCCCAGCCAGTTACTCATTATTAGTCATCTTCAATGTTGTACAAACGTGCTCACTGTTTATGCACGCGCGCCTTGTGGAGGAAGGAAGTACGCGGTGGGGAAAATATTCTCATACTTTGGGCGCCTCTGCAGAACAACATTCATTCTTTTGATTGTTCATGTATAATTCAAACTGTAGTAAGTTTTCTGCAGCTGCTTTAGACACACTAACTCTTGTGGGTTCGGAAAGATGACCTCAGATGCGCCGATGCATTCCTGTGTTCATGTAGTTTGTGTCTACTTACTTAATCGGAAAGATGGACGTCTGTAATGTGTGATTAGTCCGCCTTCGCATGTGGGAGTAGCATATTTGCCTTCAACACATTTTAGGTTAGCTCGAGTAGTCGGTTAAGTTCTTTTCCGGGATTATACTCCGAAAAGATGATCGTCGGAAAACTTAGAACTTTATGGACCTGAGCTCAGCTGAGTATCGTTTCACCTTCATTCATTCATTCATTCATTCATTCATAATTGATTAAAGGACGCTAAAATATGTAAAAAATAATGTGAATTTTGCTCTTTAGGTAAATAAACGAAGTCAGAGAGCTATCGAAGATTTGGGTTTTCAAGGGGCCACTGTTAACATTTATGAGCAGTTTCAGCAACTTTTTTTGTAGTGAAAATGCATCGAAAACAAGAATACCAGTGTTACGACTTTCGCATTGGGGTATACATGCATATAAGTACACTATATTGTAGTTAATAAAATGTAATATAGCCACATAATCACGACAACATTGTTTTGAAAGAGTTTAAATAACTATTAGTTAAAATAATACCGTATGTATATGTTTATAGCAGAGAGGTAAATAATTGTCGTTAGATATACTTAAAAGAATTGTTAAATTAGTTCATGTATATATAGTAAAATCACTTGTAAACTTAATATATTTATAAGAAAATGTAATGGATACCGCCTGATTCTGGTAACCAAATAGGGAAGGTAGTGCTAGAAGTACTTTAGATTAAGTCGCCCTCCGTGGTGTAATGGTTATCATGCTAACTTCATTTACCCAAGGTCCGAGGTTCAAATCCGGCGGAGGACGATGTACTTTTTCGGGCGCAAAAGTCCTTCGGAAGGGAAGTAAAGCCGTGGGTCCCGTGTCTTAGATTTTCGAGCCTCTGAGCAAAATTAAGAGTCGTTCACGCCCAGTATAGAACGGGACGCTGAGAACCACAGCAGTTAAAGTGTGTCCATAAACAAAACGTCATTTCATTTTTTTATTTTAGGTTAGATATAGCGGCTATCAGTTATTTATCCTTATGCTCCTTTCTTTTGACTCCTGAGGATATGAAAGAACGACAAAGACCCAAATCTGGTCTGTTTTGTTAGCACCATTGGGTTTGATTGAAGGTCCAGTCTATGAGACACAAGGTCCGTAAGAACCTACGTGCAGGCTTCTATGAGGCAATTCAGTATCATTAAAACTATAGAGACTATCTGCATTCACTCATAGGTTGATCAGAGCTACAACGGACCCACGTAGCCTGTGTATCGTGTATAACATAGTAACAAAATGAAATGTTCTTAATGTTATGATATTCTATATAATTGATTAAGAGTTGAATTAACCCTGCTTTATGCCGTTAAAAAGAGCAACAAGTCCAAACATGCAATTCGTACGAGTCATTTGATATTCGGAATATACCTATAGTTTACAACAACTGATGTTGATATTTAGAATCATAGAGGAGGATCACCGTGAATTTCTCTTGCCCTTCGTCGAGTTAGGATGGTAGACCATTTACTAGTACTGAGAAAAGAGGAACAATTTTGTTAAATGTTTATCATAAGTTTCTGAAAACTATTCAATACTTCACGTAAAAGTAGTGGTGAAATTAACCGATGCTTCGGCAGCAAGTGTAAATAGCGCTCGTAAAGAAAAAGCTGAAACGAGAAAAGAGGGGCGGGGAGTGGGGAGAGGGCATCTGAAACAAATTTCCCCTAACAGTACGCAATAGCTTTCTTAAAATAAGCCACCAGTACTTAATAAAGTGCTACAGCAAATTAAAATCCACATCGAGATTTAATTTCAGAAAAACCACACATAAAATGTTATGTGAAACTGGGTTTGAATTTGTCAAAGGACGCCGAAAACTCCTATAATAGTCTGTTATTTTTTGCATTATATGCCCCGTATTCTCGCCACATGGTCGTATTTCTGACGTGATTGAGCAGAGTCCACATTAGAATGCTGCACTGCTTGCTTGGATTTTATCACGATCAGCTTAAGGGTGAAGAGATAATAGCGTATATAGGAGAGACAAAAATAAGTCTGGTAACCGAACTAACGAATATATGTCACCTAAAAACAATCAAACATACGATCCAGCAGTTTCCCACCACTTCTGGTCACCAGGACATGAAGGTATGAGATATAAAACTATTTAACCGGCCTATCAATATACAAATGAGACGTATGAGATAAAAGATGATAATAAAAAAAAAAAGAATCTTATTATGAGCATCGAATTGCCGCCTTTGGAAGTTCATGGACTCTACCTCCACAAGTACTAACCTCATCTTTAACTCTAAGTAAAAGGAAATTCATTTGGAATTATGTGGTTGTCAAAGGCAACAACTACATTCCCGAAACCAGTCCCAATAAGAAATGTTTACTTTGAGCATACTACATAGGTAGAAAAGGCTTTACATAACATTTTTTGATACGGCGATTACACGTCCTAATGTGAACACGATAACTCAAAAACGAAAAACACTTGATAATTACGTACCGCATCATCCAAGGATCAGACTCTAAGGTTTTCAAAAAAACCACTCAAAAATGGCTGTAACGATTTTCATTAACTTACCGTGTATTTTAGATGTTTATATGACAAATGTAATGTAGGGAAAGGCCTCTGAAGAACTCTTCATTCTAGATGACTTTCACATAACTGGTAAACCGTAAGAGATAGAAGGTTACAACACAAAAAGTATAGTCTCATTAAAACACGCAATATATGCCATATTTATTGTCTGTGGAGTTAACCATTTCCGAGATATTCCTTGTTATTGATTTCAATTTTAAAATAATGTTTTTCTCAAAAGGATATTTGTTACTCCCTTTTCTTTTCTATTATTTCTGATCATACTAAGAGAACTGAATTTCAATTACATAGCGACAGTTTTTAAAAGACTTCACTAACGTTTTAGCATAGCTTAACCATATTTGCTTTCTAATTATAAATAATTAAGTAAAAAGAGTATTTTCTGCTAATGCTTATCTTGATTAGCATGAAGTAAATAGAAGAATAAGCTGTTGTAAGAATAGTTTATTACAGAATAGGTAAGAAAAGTATGTGATTGGAACACATCAGATATTCAAGCAATGTTTAGTGTTAAAACGAATTCAACCCTTACCATTGAATATTAATCACAAACTGTCGTTACAAATGGCAATACAAATTTTGTGATCAGTTCAAAATTGGCTCTGATAGAATTCCTTTAATGGTTGACAAAATTACGGTAGCACATTTGCGTAGTGACTTCATAATGACAATCATAACAATTTAAAAATATTGGTTTTAGCCTAGCTTTCACCATTTCTCTTCTATTTATAAACAACAAAATATAAGAGCATTTGTTGCTAATGTTTATCTTGTTTAGCATAAAGTAAATACAGTGGAACCTCACTTATACGTTTTTCAAGGGAGACTACTAAAATACTGTATAAATGAGAAAACGTGTAACTGATTTTCGCTTCTGCTATGGACCTCATCCAGAATGCTTAATTTTTCACCAAGAGTTAAGCATTTTCTTGTTTTCTTCCTTGCTGGTTGATGTTCATGGATGTTTCTTCTCCTGTTTGTAACTCGCAACTCCACATAAAAAAATAAGTGACTGTTGGAACGGTATGACGACATTGAAAGGATAAATCACAATGAGACTTAAAGCAGAGAAATGACTTTTGGAACGATATGACGACAATGAAATGATAAGCGTCCACGAAAACCGAAAACCAGGCAATTTAGCAGCTATACACAGCAAGCATACCAATATGCGTTTTTTTTAAAAGAGTATAAATGGGTACATTTTGTGTATGGGGATCAGAAAAAGTGACGCATTACCGAGAAAACAGATGCCGAAAACGTATAATTGAGTAAAATTTTAATGGAGACGACTGGTCCCTAAAATTGTGGCGTATATGTGCGAAAAATGTTGAAGTGAATAACGTATAAGCGAGTTTCAACTAGTAGAATACGCTGTTGTAAGCATAGTTTATTACAGAGTATGTGCATAGAACACATCAGTTATTCAAGCAATGTTTAGTGTTACCAATCGATTCAACATTTAGCATTGAATATTAATTGCATCTCTGTCACAGACTTCTTTACAAATAACAAATTTAATGATTAGTTGAAGATTGGCTCTCATAGAATCCTGGGATGTTTGACATAATTATGGCAACACATTTCATAATGACACAATCATAACAACAATTTAAGAATATTCATGCCTTACTAAATGTTATGACAATATTTATATGGTATCTACACAGCAAGATAAAAACGGTTCACGTTTTTACTGTTTGATTTTTCATGTGCTCTGTTTAATACGAGAAATGTTATGGTGGACTTAGAGCTCGTTTTCTGTTCCCTGTGGAACTTTCCGTTATACGAGATGAAAGCCAATAAAACTAGATGGCAATCCAAAATGGAGTCATAAAAAATATGAAACAAGCAAATAAATCGTGCCGTAGCACGGTGGGTTATTTAAATAAAGTTTATCGCAACACCCGACATTCACACGGAAAACGTGACGTCAATCATGCTTCTGGATGTTTTGTGCAATTGGAATATTTCATGTTCTGCGGCCATGCTACATTTACGACAGGATGCCTCATATTGCGTGTAAGGGCTGTTAACAACGCCAGCGATCAGTATACGATGTATGGATCGAAGTGGGCAAATTATCGTGTAATAGCTGCAGTTTCGGCCATAAAATGTGCATAATGATACATAATACACCAATTAAAACCGCATTACCCTGATAATTTCACATGCGGTTTAATCAGTAAGTCTGTTTCAGTCAAATGTCAGGCACAAATCGTTGTAAGAAGATGTAGATATCAACTAAAATTCTAATCCAATAAAAACAATAAAAGTTGGATCTTAGAGCTGCTTTCTCAGTGCCGGTCCTGCATCTTTTGGAAGAGGCATACTACTTGCGTCGTATATTTTTTTCAAGCAAAATATCACCAAATTTCAGGTATTAATAACCGTTCTGGTTCACATCAGTATTTATTAGAAACCAGTGTATTTTAGTCAACTATCACAAGTTTTAAATTTTCACTCAGGCACAAATTACCTATCAACCAAAAGTTTGATCCACTAAAATCAATCACAGCAGTTTTGTTGTGTTATTCATGAAGAACTAACTCTGTGGTAAGGTAACGCATCGCTGAAATTTGACCAAAATCTGATGTGTTCCATTCACATGACTTTCTCTAGTTGTTCCACAAACAAGTTTTTCTTGAAAAACATTATTCTTCTATCTACCTCATGCTAATCAAGATAAACATTAGCAGAATTAGTCTTATTACTTGCTTCTTTGCAAGTAGAATGAAAACAAGGGACTACACAATGATGAATCGGTCGCCAACTGAAACAATTGAAATTCGGTTCTCTTGTTTTCTACGAGTAAACAAAAAAGAGAAGAAAAGAAAGATGTCTTACGTCTGAGAAAGGCTTAGTATCTTAAAACTGAAACCAATAACTCAGAATACCTCGAAAACGTGTATTATAAAAAACAAAAAAGCAACAAATTGTGTGTTTTAACGAGAAATACATTTTTTGTGTGGTACGTTTTTGTCTATCTCTTAAGGTTTATCAGTTACGCAAAATTAATCAAAACTCATCCAGAAGGAAGAGGTCTTCAAAGGCTATTCCCAGAAAATTCAAATTATACATTACGTTTGTCATGAAAATATGTTAAGCATATAAACTTAAAAAAAATTCATAAGAGAAATTTTTGAAAAATGTTCAATGAAAAGGGTGGTAGTCTTGAAAATCTTCGTGCCACATCTTTAGAAGATACTGTATTAAAATATTAAGTTTGCATTTAAGTTAGCTGCGTTTTTCTTTTGTTTCTTCTTTTTTTAGCTATATTGCCCAAAGACATACACACACAAATATCTTTCTACAATTTTTTTTTATATTCAGGGGGTATCAAAACATGTATTTCCAGTGAAATCTCTATATCCATTTTTGGAGGAATACAATACTGTCTCTATCCACTATGTGCATTGTACATTATTTTGCAAATGAAAGTAATAAAAAATTACCCTTTGTCACAACAAAAGTATATGAATTCTAAGCTTAAACCATATACAGTTGTTTCCGCATAGCCTATTTAACTGGCGCATGCTTATGAATAAGAATATCGAACTTTGACCCTTGGTTTGTCGCAAGCGTTTTTAAATACGTACTCCACACGATGCAATTTTTCATAAGTGGGTTTCAAAATATGTTACTGCATCTCAAAAAAAAAATAACAAAAAAATAACAAAAAATTACCACTAATTTTCAAGATAATGCTGCATTTCTGAGAAACAAATTATTAACTTTTGAAAAACCAAGAGTTTTGGAGAGTTTAAATGTTTTATCTACAACAATTAGTAGTTAATATAAACACATTTGATATAGTACTTTTCGTAAAATAACTTTCTATAAACATTGAATTTTTTATATTAATATTTGTGCGGATTCAATTTAATTAGGCCAATGTATTTTTATACAGTAAAAACACATTTAAATAAACACGTTACTTAGAATTTCGAAATGTAGCAAAAATATAGCTTTTTCTGGGCATAACTGGCATATCTTCAATAACATATTTTATATACTGTGTGTGGATTTTTTAAATTTCACAGATGCATTACCATAATGGTCAAGTATTTCATTTGTAACGTAAATATTTTATGTGGCATTTTAATGAAAATCAATAGGACCATTTTTAAAACAATAAAATATTTCCAAAAATGTCTCACATAAAGAGTAGTTTAGTTTCGTGGCTTTCGTGAAAATCTTTGTGTCACAATTTTGGAAGATCCTAAAGTTCGTTATTTATTAAGTTTTCGTTATTCAGTTAAATTGTCCACACATAAACACACGGATCACAAAACATGCATTTCCGATGTCACAATTTTCGGTGTAATGCAACATCTTCTCCACCTACTAGGTACGTGACAGATAAAGAAAAAGTACATCGGTTTTCTCTTTAATTTACCATTTATTTTTTTTTTTTCCTTCTGACTGGGAGTAAACCCAAAATGGTATTTTTACACTTTTACGTTACCTTTGGATGTTTATAAATGTTATATTTCTATTGATTGGTTTTAGGATTAGAATTAGTCAGGGACGGGCCCTCCAGCAGGACTCTGAACCTTGTAGCCCTTAGCCAGACGTAACCCCAGATGAGGGGAGAGACTCGAAATAGGGACCAGATCCGGATGACGACGGGCGCAAGCAAGGATGGAGCACCTATCAGTTATAGTGAAACGCTTCCAAAGCCGTTCTAGGCCCTGCTCACTAGATCCTGACTCACCCGGCGAAGCCCGGAAACCGGAAGACAGGTCCCAACCGAGTGTTTCCGTTGACAATGCGAAGATAACCTTTTACAATACGCAAATCACCATTCTGCAGCACACCGCCGAACACGATGATATTGTGGTGTCTGGAAAATTTGGGGGATGTAAGGTACTCACCCAGCATTCGCCTGGCGACCAGGGTAAACACTGAAATAAACCCATGGGGCATATAGGTCGGCTTCGGGGATCGAGCCCATGACATCTCGAATGCGGGCCACAAACGAAACTGCTCGAACGATCTCCCTTAGTTTCTATTTGTTTTAATAACGTTTCGTCTCCAAACGGATACTTTGTTGTCCAACTCTCAGGAGCACCGCCTTAGACCTCTCTCATGGCCACTAAACGGTGACTTAAGACATTACGCGCTGAAGGTTTCAGACCCCTGTGGAAACATCCAAGACAGTTATGCTGCCGTTATCTGCGAACATGCAAAAACTCAGCTAAGTGTAAACGCTATTCCGAGTTTAAATTAATGAAAGACAGACAAGGGATTATAGCAGAATCTAATGACCAAGTTTTTCTTTTTACTTTCTCTATACGTACTATATACATAGTGTATAGAGATGGTATTGTACTCCACCAAAAATTTCGATACCGAGATTTCACCGGAAATATATGTTTTAGAGTTCCCTGTATCCAAAAATAGTATTTTCAGAAAAAGGTCCGTGTGTGTCTGTGAACACGATAACTCAAAAACGAAAAGACGGTAAAATACCAAGTTACAATCTTCCAGGGATGCGACACGAAGATTTTGAGAAAAATTCCCCCACCCCAATAGAACTTTTTTAAAAAATTTTGATTTTCTAAAAAATGGCTCTGACGATTGATTAAAATATCGTATATTAAAGATATGCACCTGACAAATAAAATATATATTTTGAATTTTCTGGGAATAGCCTCTGAAGACCACTTTATTCTGGGTGAGCTTTACGGAATTTTGCATAACTGCTAAACCGTAAGAGATGGACACACACTTACCACACAGCAAATGTAGAGCACTTTAAAACACACAATTTATGTTACATATATTTTTGTCGTGGAGCTGATTGTTTTTGAGATATTCCTTATTTTTGGTTTCAGCTATAAAAACTTATACTTTTCTCATACAGGACTTTGTGATCTCGTGTCCATACAAACAAAGGAACTTCAGTCACATAGCAACCAGCTTTTGACTATCACTTTAACCTATGGTATCCCCTTATTTCGCTTCTACTAACAAGGAAGCAAGTAATAAGACTATTTCTGCTAATTTTTTCTTGATTAGATGAAGTAAATAGAATAATTTGTTGCAGAGATGTAGAGAAAGCCATGTGAATGGAACACATCAGGTTTTTGTTAATCATGTTGGAACATATTCGGTCTGCAAAGAGCGTAATCTGTTTCCTTTCCTTTATAAACAACAGAAATGACGGCGATTCCAGAAACGGTTCACTCTGCGCATGTGCTTTTATTTGCATGCGTAGCCGTTCTTAATTATTAAGTTATTTTTTTCTATTTTTAACAGTGTTTAACACCAGCTCTTACTCTATACGGCATCGCAGTTGGTGCACAATAGAGATACATGAAATGAAATTGGGAAAAAAATTTTGTGATAGAAACATTCCAGACTATATTTAAGGTATATATAACTAGACAGTTTATGCTACAGTGGGTCTTTTACCAAATGTCAGTAGCGTTAAAAGAAAAAATTTTGTCACCCAGTGTTATAAAATTATAACACCCCAATGCAGCAATTTTGGTTTAAGCAACCAGGACCTCATTCAAGCAGAATATTACTCTGAAAGCTCATATCGATACATAAGATGGAGGATGATTTGAATATCATGAACATGGAATCTGCTGAACCAGACGAAATTATGCAAGCAGCGGAGAGAGCAAAAGTATAACTTGTACTGCCCCCGTTGTATATATTTTCGTTTTGTACGAGTAAGTCATCATGTTGTCAGCACTGATGCTAAGCAAGGCAACAACTGAATATCGCAGACCATTAAGCATGAATGCCGTGAAATAGGTAAAACGATCTATTTATAATTATAAGATGTCCATAAACATAACTGCACTATCTAAAAATAGTGTAGGATTACGAAACACCGCCTACGGCCTCGTTTCCCTCCTACTCACAATATAAAACACCATTTTTACCAGTATATAATAAATAACTATTGAGTTCATATTTCTTCCCATCGTTTAACTGGTCTTCCTATTGCTCTGTAGCCTAGAGGTTTATATTTGTATGCCTGTAATGGAATGCGAGAGTTATCCATTCTTTGCAAATGACTTTTCCGTGTTTCTCTATTTATTTGTATCCTTTCTTTTAAGGAAAATATGTCTAATTCTTTCCTTATTTCTTCATTTCTAATATAATCTTGTCTGGTGCATCCTTTTACTGCTCGGAGATATTTCATTTCTGCCGCTTGTATTTGGCTCCAATCTTTCTTTTTAAGTGTCCATGTCTCCGAACCATGTAATAGAACTGGAACAGCCATTGTCTTATAGACTTTTAGGTTTGTATCTTTTCGGGTTTTCCTTTTCAGGTACGAGCTATTACTCCACAAATATATTGGAACTTACTCACTTTATTATTTATTTCTTCATTGTTTGTTTTAAAGGTTACAATACAAACCAAGTAATTAAATTTTCCCACCTGTTCTAATACTTTATTGTTTAACACTAGCTTTGATCTTTTTATGTGTTTGCCTATAAATGCCATTACCTTTGACTTTTCTACTGATATATTTAAACCATAATCCTGGTTCAATGTTTGTGACTTGTACATACTTATTTGCAACTCCGTCTATTATTTTGAGGCTGTTCGGTATGTAAAATTTCACTCTGGCCGCGGTACAAACGCTGCACAGAGCTAGTTCAGTGGTGGGGCTGTCACCTCTCTGCTGGAGGTGAGGCCGGAACAGGAGAATTCTCCTAATCCATAAAAAGTTGATGATGATGACTATTAAGTTTTCGGTTCCAAATTGCAAAGCATGCGATGATTATATAGACAAAAATTCCGAACAACTCAGAAGTATTTGGTTCGTCTACTGTCCACCGTACCGAAAAAGTACTCAAGAAAGGCTGAGATGCAAAGTTCATTTCATTCATGGAACAGAGCAAGCGGATTACTTATGCACGGATGCATTGCGTTTTAACAAAGGGTCTTCAAAAGCAACGACACTCCAGAAGACCCATCTCTTGATGGTGTTTTCCTCAAACTGAAGAATTCCTCTTCGCCACCAACTCTCCTGAGCCTTGATTGCCAGAATTTTGACGGAATCATCCAGACGTTAGTGTCACCTAAACCTGATCCCTATTCATCAGTTCAAACCAATAAGAGATTGGCTCACCCAGCGCTGATGGAACATTGGAGTTTCTGCCAACATCAAATAAGAAAACACTATAGAAAACAAAATAACCGCACGTTTCTTGCATTTACTGTGCACAAAAACCAAAGATACAGCTGACTTAAGATAACAATCGAGATTACATTAGCCAATGATGACGTATGCTAGACATGTGGTCAATTAGAGCCCTAGTACAATCACCTTCTATTACTATACTGATAGTATTTCATCGTAGTGCACTTGTTTTTAATTTACTGGAATGCATATATATATATATATATATATATATATATATATATATACACACACACACACACACATTGATTTATTTCTAGATAAGTTAACCCCTAAATTGATTTAATTTAACATCCTACACATCTGTTACCTTTTGAGAAGCATGCATCATCATCTACAATGCAGGGACTGACAAAATGGCTGCCGCTAAACTAGATAAGCACATAAGAAATAAAGTAGTGTTCTTATCAGCGAATAGTTGTGCCAGTTAATCATGATAATTTAATTTTGTTTTCAAACTCATACATCTTTTCATAAGGTAATTATTTCGAGATTTTGGCCATCATAATTATCAAGCCTTCGCTAACCTCAACTAAATTGTAAGAAAAGCACTACTACTACCACTGTTGAAAGTACATAAGATTTCTTCCGAATCTTAATAAGCCACTCCTCTTTCTGCTATAGCTTTTATAATTTAATTATCCAAAGTATACACCTGCGTGCCTCGTATTACACCAGAAAAGGTAGCGAACAGCAGCAGTGGGGGTTGTAAACAGCACCTCCCTTAACGTAGGCAGAAAATTATCCTAAGTGCCTCTTAAACCATAAGGAAGCCAACGAGGTTTTAATTGGCGCGGTGGAAGTAAACAGTTTAATCAGTTTTAAATCTGGGACGTAGGATTTCTTTGCTGCCCTGCAGGAATCCCTCCAGAAGCTAAGTGCTGCACAAGAGGAAGCATATACATAGATTCCAGTTCCGAGATAGGCCGAGGACACGCTCCAGGCAGAAAATCAATGGCGGGAAAACTTTGTTTCTCCTTCCGCGTCGTCCCAGTGGGCTGACGTGCCTCGAACAGGTACCATCGAGGACAAACAAAATTTCGCCCAGCTCTCTGTAGTAGTGACCTTTTGGTGTGCAGCCTCTATGAGCCAAAGTTGGTGTGAAGGATGCAATATAGCTACCAGAGAGGAAAATGTTTCGTTATTTTTAATCCTCTCAAATACGGTTTTAATGATTTTGATTAAAGCTTCTTATTTTAAGATACTTAAGTGAAGCAAGAATGTGTATTTTGAATTTGCTGCAAATAGACATTTTAAAAGCTTTTTTATGTCCTTCCGGAAAAAAGCATAAAGGCTACATACTTACCTCTAAGAACTCTTTTAAGTAAACGATTTTGAAAATGTTACTTTTCCTAAAACTGGAAATACCGATTTTGATTAACATATTATATAGGTAATAAATATGTTTACATGACAAATGAAATGTAGAGGAATTTTCTGGAAATAGTATCTGAGGACGTCTTCATTATGACATGCATATAAACCATAAGAAATAGACCAAAACTTACTTCACCCAAAAAATGTAGATCTCGTTAAAACACACAATTTATGTCGTGTCCTTTTTTTTTTTTTTTTTTTTTGGTGGAGTTGACCGAGATTTTCCTTGTCATTGGTTTCAGTTTTAAAACACTTGAACTTTTATTACGCGGGAATTTATCAACTCCTGGTAAAGCAAAAAAAAAAAAAAAAAAAAAAAAAAAAAAAAAACGAATTTCAGTCACATAGCAACATTTTTTTAAAACGTTTCACTATCGCTTTAGCTTAGTGTACTCCCCTGTTTCCCTTCTACTAACAAAAAAGTGTAATAATAACAATTTAACATATCGCATTTTAATCAAAATCTCTAAGTCATTTTTGAGAAAATAAAAAAATTAGGAATATGTTTCCCGTAAACTTAAATACCAATGATGCCCACATTCACATACAAACAAACACACACAGACATTTCTGAAAATCTTCTTTCAGATTCAGGGGGTCTCAAAATATATATTTGCAATGAAATCTAGTTATCGATTTTTGGGTGGAATACAATGCATTCTCTATCTATTATGTATATAGTACATGCGTGCTAGAGAAAGTAAAAATATGATGTGTTCCATTCACATGACTTTCTCTAGATCACTGTAACACATTGTTAAAAGCAAATTCTTTTAGATACTATGTGACAATAGAGATTAACATTAGCACAAATTGTCTTAATACTTGCTGCTTGTGAGTAGAAGGAAAATAACGGAATACACTGCATAGGTTAAAACGATAATCAAATATTTTAAAAGCTGGTGGTCATGTAGTTGAAATCCGCATCTATGCATGACCAGGAGAAAAGTGTGAGAAAACTAAGCATTTTATAAAAAAATTATATTTGGCATAAATTGTGTGTTCGAGATCTACATTATTTATGCAGTAAGTTTTTGTGTATCTCTTACGGTTTACCAGTTATATAAAATTCAACAAAATCATCCAGAATAAAGGTATTTAGAGCCTACTCCCAGAAAAGTCAACATACACTGTGTAAATATCTTCAATATACAGAATTTTAATCAAAATCATTGGAACTATTTTTGAAAAAATCAAACTATTCGAAATATTTTCCATTTAAAATGGCAGTTTGGGGCGGGGGTATTTTTCTCAACAGCTTCGTGTCGCCTCGTATGATACTAAACTTAAACACAAAGTTTGGTATTTTACCCACTTTTCGTTTTTGAGCTATGCTGTCCACAGACATACACAGACATTTTTCTAAAAATCCTTTTTTTACTTTCTTTATACGTACTATGTACATATAGAGAAGGTATTCTTCTTCTTTTTTTTGTAGTTTGACGTCCTTTAACCTGGTTGGTCATATCGGACGATGAATGAAATTGGTGAAATGATGCTCAAATGATCTCGGGGTCCATGGAGCTTAGAGTTAATCGACATTCGTCTTCTCAGGATAAGGGAAAACCCCGAAAAAAAAAAACCTTATACGGGTAACTCACCCTAAGCGAGATTCGAACTCACGACCTGTTGAATGTGAAGCAGACACGTTACCACCACAGTATCCAGGCGGGCTGAGAGAAAGTATTGAATGCACCCAAAAATTCGATAACGAGATTTCACCGGAAATACATGTTATCGGTCCACCTGAATCCATAAAAAAACCACCTGACCCTTTACATGGAAAAATTTTCGAAAATTGATTTTCTCAAAAATGGCTCTAACGATTTTGATCAAAATATCGTATATTAAGGATATTAACCTGTCCAATAAAATGTATATCTTGAATTTTCTGGGAATAGCCTCTGAAGACCACTTTATTCTGAATGAATTTTACGGATCTTGGTATAATTGGCAAACCGTAAGAGGCAGACTAAAACTTAATACAAAATGCAGAGCTCATTAAAACACACAATTTATATTATACAAATTTTCTCGTGGAGTGGATAGTTTTCAAGATATCCCCTGTTATTGGTTTCAGCTCCCATACGGGAATTTGTCAACTCCTGTCCATAGAAACAAAGGAACTTTAATCACGTAACAACCAGCTCTTGGCTAATACTTTAGCCTATGCTACTCCCTTATTTCCCTTCTACTTACATGGAAGCAAGTAATAAGACCATTTCTGCAATTTTTTTCTCGTTTAGCATGAAGTAATAAGAAGCATACGCTTTTTAACAGTAATTTGTTGCAGAGATGTGGAGAAAGTCATGAGAATGGCTCACATCAACCTTTTTTTTTATACAGGGGATCTTAAAACGTATATTTCAGTGAAATCTCGGTATCGAATTTTTGGATGGAATGCAATACCTTCCCTATGTACACAGTACGTGTAGAGAAAGTAAAAATGGAAGGATACATAGGTATCCATTAACACATTCTTCATTAAGAGCTAAGAACATTTTTTGTGCACGACACAGGACGTGGACTGCCTGGGATTTGGTTTGCAGGCTCTGCATAATCCCCGACGTCGACCTCCGAGCTGTCTGCTTACGAAGCAGAGAATACACCGCTACAGTCTATAGCTTAATTACGTTAAGTCATATTCCAGTTAATTAATCCCGCCTTCAATGCGACAGAGCTGCAAAGGCAAAACAGGGCAGGGATATACGGAATTAAGACAATGCGAACAGAAATACAAGAGAATTCAGTCAGTAGCTGCAGCTCGAATATAATATTGATCAACACAGATATGCAAATGAAGATGGTAAAATGATCCTCTCTGATCTAAATTACCTGAATAAACAAGGATGCAACCTGGAGTCTTCATCACCATTCTAAGGCAGCTCTTCAAAATTCTGCTGCGTCCCATTCAATACCCTACAGATACTTGTAATTGTCACCGTTGTTATGCAGAAAACAGAGGAAAACTTGGACTTAAATCAAAGTGATAGTTATTAGCGCAACGGTGGGATAAAGTAAACAAAATTCACTCGTTGCTCCGGTAAAGAGTGAGATAAAGTAAACAAATAAATGGCTAATAACTACAAATTTTCTATAACCTTTTATCAGCAACATCAAACATGTTTATTCTTTAACTACATGAAAGTGAACTTGTACAATACCATAGAAGTTAATACTTCCATATGGTTTCAACCAGTAATATTACCAGTATTTATTGCTGAAACTCTTTTTCGTATAATTTCCTTGAAGTTGACGATAATAAAGCTTCAATTGCTTATTTTGCTTTACTTAATATATCATTTGAAACCGATATATTAACGTTCTCAACGTCCATCGTAAACTTAATCGATTTGAAACTAGCAGCAATAAAAACAAATTAGTATTCATACATAGCCTACCATATTTTATAACTATCAAGAACGCCGCAATTGAATGCCTTATTCCTTATTTAATTTATTACTATCTATTGTAGAAGCATTAAAGGAATATTTGTCATTTATTAATTTATTGTATCTGTAGGATAAAATAACGTATTATACAAGTAGACGAACCTCTATTATCCATTCGTAGAACTTAAAACGCTCCCCTTCGGTTCGCGTTTTAAATTGTTCTTCTCGTGGATAAACGCTCTGTTTATCCACTATTTCTACCTGTTTAAAAACAATTATTCTTAGAAAAGATTATTATTTTATCTACTGATGCTAATCGAGATGGCGGCGCCGTGTTTGAGTGGTTAGACCGCTCGCTTCCCATCTAGGTGGCCAGGGTCCGATCCCAATCACCTGCATGTGGGATTCATGGTGGACGAAGCGGCGTCTAGACGGGTTTTCTCCGGGCCCCCCGGTTTCCCTGCCACTCATTCCACCAACAGTTCCATTATCACTTTTCCCATCATCAATTTCTCTATTACATTTCTTACAATCCACTTCCTCGTGTTCACGCATGACTACGAGGCGACCCCTCGTAACAGGTTTTCCATTCTGTGGTTTCGAGCCTTTGGTTCCACGACAGGCTTTTGACTCCTAAGTTTTGGCTTGTGAGTCCTAGGAGGTGTCAGTCCTACAATATGGGGAGGATAAGCGATTACGAAACTAGTCGAGATTCTATTAGCAATTAGTTCCTTCTAAATAGAAGATAAATAAGGTATTATATTGAAATTCAGTTCGCTTTAATCGGCCAGGAGCAAAACAAAAGAGAGAAGAAACAAACGTTGATCTCCAGTTTAAGAAAAGTGTTGTTGAAACCCAATAACAAGGAATGCCTCGGAAACGGTCTACAAGAAAAGCGCATATGACATAAATTGTGTGTTTTAACGACATCTACATTTAGTGTGGATTACGGTTTTGTGTCTTAGGTTAAACCGTTATGCAAAATTCTACGAAACTAACCCAGAATAAAGAGGTATTCAGAGGCTATCGCTAGAAAATTCAAAATATAGATTTTTATTTGTGATGTAAATGTATTTAACATACACTGCCGCTCAAAAGTTTTTGGACACTTGCTTCAGAATAATATATTTGTAGATATACTGTGATTGCATCATCAAAGAACACGACTAAGTGTACTATAACGAGGAATTATCACTCTATGTGTTATCTTGTTTATATAAACAACCCCAGATACTTCAGTAAATGTTAGTGGCATCATAACCAGCCACAGATACATATTAGGTGTAAGCTTGATAGAGGATTTGTCATTTACTCTCAGTCTTCTTCTTATCCTTATTGGAATAGTTTTGCCAACATTACGATAATATCATAATCCTGTAAGGGAAAGTATTTGATAAATATTTATTATTATAGTGTTTTAGTGTTATGATTTATTCTTTGAATTCTGAATCAATATTTTGAGAGAAACCTATTTTTAAATTAGAGTTGTTTACATTCTTTTTGCAAATTATTTTATGAAATGGGCCGTGGACCATCTCTCAGTTTGGAACAGCTTTCAGCAATTAACACACTTTACGATGAGGGTTACAGCATTCGCCAAATTTCAGAAAGATTAAAAATATCACGATCTACTGTTAACTATACAATTCTAGGGCTAAAGAATTCTGGTGCTAAAAGGGCAGGAATCGAAGTGGAAGATCAAGGTGCACTTCTAGAGCAGAAGACCAGTCAATAGTTTTGCTGAGTAAAAGAGATAGAAAGCTGACAGCTCCAGATATTCAGTCAGTTTTTAATGCCAGCCATAGCCAGGAAATCTCTGTCAGCACTGTGAAGCGACGATTGATGTCAACTGATTTGTGGGGTAGGGTGGCAGTGAGGAAATCACTTCTTAGGCCTATAAATAAAAAGAAAGAGGTTGGCATGGGCCAAAGAACATAAAAACTGGACCATTGAAGACTGGAAA
Organism: Hymenopus coronatus; assembly: GCA_030762935.1. Lineage (NCBI taxonomy): Eukaryota > Metazoa > Arthropoda > Insecta > Mantodea > Hymenopodidae > Hymenopus > Hymenopus coronatus. The sequence goes on from CM060890.1 coordinate 108,175,000, forward strand.
CGGGTTCTTTGTACACACGAATCCAAATTCAAGGATTTTGGGCAAAGTCGCTGTGTATATGTTCGCCGTTCTCCTGCTGAGAAGATGCATCCTGACTGCATAACACTGACAGTGAAACAAGGTGAGGGTTCTGTAATGGTCTGGGGATATTTTTCATTTGGTGGAGGACAGCTCTACAAAATTGAAGAACATATGGATAAACATGGCCACCATGCAATTTTGAGCAGATATGCTGTTCCATCAGGAATGCATCTTATTGGTCCAGGGTTCATCATGCAGTAGGACAATTATCCAAAACACACTTCCAAATTGTGTAAGAGCTACCTACAGAAGAAACATGAGTAAGGAGTGTTGAAGGTGATGGATTGGCCTCTACAATTTCCGGATCTGAATCCAATTGAATTTCTGTGGGAGGAACTTGTCAGAGAAGATCGAAAAGAGAGTCCTGCATCCGTAAAAAGATTATGGGAAATTCTTTAGACATCCGGGACTAATATAGAGAACAGTGTGTGTGAGAAACTTGTCAGCAGAGGGCCCAGAATTGTCAAGAAAGTGAGTGCAATAAAGGGTGAATACTTTTTTGACGAGAAAAACATTTAGGACAGAAGGACATCTTTCATGGCAAAATTAATTCATTTCAGTGTTTATTGCTATATATTATATGCTCCATCATATTAAATCATATATCTGTAAAAATAAATGGTTTCTTCTAATTTTGTTGACTGATTTTAATTATTCCTTAATTTCGTGAAAACAGCTAAGTGTCCAATAACGTTTGACCGCCAGTGTATGCATTTTAATTAAACCGTTAGAGCCATTTTGAGAAAATCAAAAATTTCAAAAATGTTTCAATGTAAAGGGTGGTAAAGGGGATTTTCTAAAAATCTTCGTGTCGCATCTTGGAGGATACAATACATAAATACCAAGGTAGGTATTTAGCGGTCGGAGTGTAATGATTATCATGCTAACTTCAGATACCTAAGGTCGCGGGTTCAAACCCGACGGAGGCGATGGCTTTTTTCGGGTGTAAAAATCCTTAACATGGCTTCCTTTGGAAGGGAGGTAAAGCCGTTAGTCCCGTGTCGTAGATTTACGGCACGTAAAAGAACCTCAAGCCTGATAGAAAAGCCTCTTAGCAAAATTAAGCGGTCTTTCACACCCAGTATAGAATGGAACGCTGAGAACCACAGCAGTTAAAGAGCGTCCATAAATAAAACGCCACTTCATTTAACGGTATTTTCATCTTTCAGCTCTCCTGTCCATAGACAGAGAGGGACAGAGAGAGAGAGAGAAAGACGGTGCTTTTTCTAAAACTGCATATTCCCGACTCAGGAGACCTCAAAACATATATTTCCGTTTAAATCTTGACATCGAATTTGTGGGTAGAATACAATACTTTATTTAGCTACAATGTACATGTATGTACACATGTGCTAGAGAAAGCAAAAATTGGGCATAAATACTTAGTAGAAAGTTAAAGGATTCTAAAGTTGCAAAGGGGATTTGGCACCAAGACCTAGAAGATATTTTGTGTTCATGTCCCTTGCGGAGGAAAGATGAGCAAGACGAAATAGCGGGTGATTGACCCAAGGAGACTGGACAGACCATATTGAAACTCCTCGGCGGTGACTAGTTCAATCGGCTACTATTTCCCCTGGGGGCTTATACCTACATACCACTGTCGGGATTGGAGACCGGAGACCGCTCCGCCAGAGACCAGAGAGCATCCTTTTTTCATACCATGTAACGAGACCCCGCCCACCTAAACAACCCTACCAGATGAAAAGTGAGATGAAATGGAGATTATAAAAATACACCTGGAAATAAGACGGGGTCTTCTGGCTACCTCCACCCATGTCTTCCAACTGTTTGCTATGTTCCTAAAAGGGTATTGGCACTTATTGAAGAGAGGCGGATAGACATGAAACGAACTTGCGATAAATGAAGTTCGGAGTTACAAACTGGTGGTCCTCAATCCTCTGGTTCAGCAATACTCGACCTCTGTCACTGGGTGATTATAAATTAATCTTTTCTCTGTGCTACATACTGAAGTACTAATGACAAAGTAATACATACACGTAGTCGACTAAATCAACACACTGCCTATACAAGTCAACCTATTTTCTGGGAGCGTCGAGTGGGGCTAAGGGATGAAGGAATGGATTGCCCAATCGGTTTGCCTTTTCCTACTCGCGTGGCATGTTGTAGATAATGGCACCAATGAAAATATAGCAACAACCCAGTCCCCGTCAACGTTCACATTTACAGAGAAATCACAGCACCAGGTGTATTTTTATTGTCTTTATGTGTACATGAAATTCGGAGATGTAACGAAAGTTTCAGACAGTCGTCTGGTGACACAGGAAAACCCGAAAAATACTTCTAGGTTAAGAACACCGGGCACGGGAATCGAACTCAGAACCTCCCGAATGGAGTCATATCGTCTAGCGCTACCTCTAGGAAATGCATTATTTGTTTTATCGTTATTTAAAAGCTAGAAATTGCCACAGTACTTAAGTTGTTTCGCTTGGGATAGCGCAAAGGAGGCACAATAATCTGTTTTCCAGCCTTTTCCTTTATTTCCATTACACACTGCAGTTGCAATTTACAGTGCTTTGTAACGCCTCACTGCAACGAGCTCTATAATGCTTCTAAACACTCGGTAATTACGCTTTTAAATGTCTGCTCTTGTTTCAGAGGAAATTAGATCCACTGGTTTTATCACATCTGATTAAAACCTGTTTGGATACGCTTCGATCTGAAACACGATCCACTCAGTTTGAGAGCAAAGTTCGCAACAGGAAGGTCGCATGAAAAACCTTGCTATCTGATACAAAGAGATACAGAAATGTTTAAAATGAAGCGATCCTTGCTAAGGCAAACTTAACTCTGGGCAAACATACAACCAAATATAATTTCGACAACCTGAATGTATTTTAAAGTTTTTTCTTATACGTTAAGAGTGCGAAGACTTTGGTCTACTGCAATACGCTCAGCTCAGGTTGTTATCCTGACGTGGAGAAGACAGTAAGTTGAATTCCTCTAAGTCTGGAGAGGATATGCATATGATTTAAAACACATATTAACTAGCATATCGGAAAATTTTGCAAATATCTCTAACTACTTTTAAAATGTTTTCAGTGTAATGGTAGAAACAACCCTATTGAAAATTCCCAAAAACTTCCAAAGCAGTGACGGTTGATTATTTATTGATCACTTTGGAGCATATAGCTATGAAAAACAGCTTGAGTCTAACACTAATAGTAGGTTTCAGACACTCTGGCGCTGTGGTTGTGCTCTGGTTGAAATATATCTGCAAATTAAAAGTTTCACCGGGATCTCACCTTCCCAGCATTGCCGGTCATTCCCTCTAAATGAAGGATCAGTCCATGTACAACCTGTTCTGCTGGCCGTGCCGTGCTTTATTCTTACTTCTGGGCGCACCAGTACCTTTTGGGTACTTCAACTTTCCCGTAATTGACGTGTGCAGATATTCCTTTGTGCATTAAGAGAGTTGCATGACTCAACGGCGCTATTTCATGTTAAAACATGCCAGTGGAGAACTGGCGGGTTTTAACGACACACGTGTTAAGCCCTGTTGCGAACAGAATCCTTCTTATTAATTATAAATATAATATAATCTGACTGTCCTATGCTTCTCCCTGTAGGAAGAAGGTTTCGACCTCTTCAGTTGCTCTGGTGCGTGCGCTGTGGACCCTGAGTATATGTGGTACTTCTGACGTGACTAGAAGTAGTGGGCCGAACATATCAACCCCTCCCGGATGTGAACTGTTCGGATTGGGTTGGACTCGACGTGGCAGTAGTCATGATACCCATGGGAGCTTGGATACGTTTTGGCGGGGTTGTGTAGACACCTCCATGTCCTTCGGTACTAGCCCGGATAGCTATTAGACGGTATGCTAGCGTCCGACGACCCGACCAAGGTTATTGGTAGTCTTCCCTATGGGGTTAACGCGCATAAGTGAGGGGCTTTTTATGAAAAGAGTCACAGAGTTGTAAGAACACCTTGATGCATTGAGAATGGGGGGGGGGCCTCAGCCCCAGGAAGCCATTCGAACTTAACTGTCCTATGCTGCTATATTTCGTCTCAACGTACGAACTCTGCTCGTCTTAGTAACTAGTTTATGTACGAATTAATATAGTCCACCGGGTAACAAACTTATACATAAAAAGATAAAAATTATTAGCGAGGTGACCTGATTAAACAAGAATTCTACTTATATCCTCTAGTTATTAGCTTGCTTGGAACAAAATACAGTTTTAAAATATTAATAAATTGTAGTTTTTAATAAAAGTGCCACTGAAGAAGCACAAATTAGGTTTATTTCTTTCTTTGCTTCTTTCTTTTTTTACCCTCACAGTTAACGACTCGTCAAAACTTTCCCAATTGTAACGGGTAGCTAAATTCTTTCCAAAGGCAATGCTAAAGCAGCAAGTCTAAATATCTTTAATGGTTCTGATAATAACCACAACAGGGAGCCCAGCTAATGGCTATTCCCCATTCTCTTCGAAAGTTAATTTAACGCTAATGGACAGCGCTGAGATTCCAATATAATTTTCTCGTCAGCTTTCTTAAGTATATTCATAAAAAGTAAGAAAATCTTCCAAATATTAATAAAAGGGCCCATCTGCTATTTACAGAGCACATGAATCCATTATAATGTGTTTCCTTTATTGTTTTTTCTTTGAAACAGAGCTAGTCACATTCATAGGCAGCCCTTTCACCACAAAAAACTCTTTGTACTTTGTTGTTTAAATGGTTGTTGGTATTTGCTGCACAGCCAGCACTAATTCACCACTTGGTGTATACATGCCATGTGAATTGGCAATATAACAGAACCACTTTTGTTATTTTCAACTACTCTTTACAACACACCAGTCACATCCTCTAACATATCAGTTTTACTATCCCTATGCGTACTAAGTACATAGTGTATAGAGAAGGTACAGTATTTCACCCAAAAAGTTGATACCGAGATATAACCAGAAATACAAGTTTTGAGACCCCTGAATAAAAAAAAACGTTTTTAGGAAAATAATCATGTGTGTGTGTGTGTGTGTGTGTGTCTGTGGGCAGCATAGCTCAAAAACGAAAATTCCGTTAAACACCAAATTTGGCACTTAACTTCTGTATGTTCCAAGGATGCGACACGAAAATTTTCCAGAAAATTCCCCCACCCCAACTATCGTTTATATAGATAATTTTTCTAACTTCTCGATTTTCTTAAAAATGGCTCTAACGATTTTGATTAAAATATCTGATGTTTAAGCTATTTTATGTCAAACGAAATATATATCTTGAATTTTCTGGGAATAGCCTCTGAAGATCTCTTCATTCTGGAGACTTTTATATAACTGGTAAACCGTAATAGATATACAAAAACTTACTACACAAAAAATACAATTAAAACACACTAAATTTATGTCATATATATTAGAACTAGCCATTTTTGAGATATTTCGGATATTTTCTCAGACGGGAAGACATATTTTTTCTCGTTTCTGTTTGTTTACCTAACCACGATTGTTTCGCAAAGAAACCGGCTTTTAAAGGACGTGACTATCGCTTTAACCTGTGCATTTTCTTATTTTCCTTCTACTTACAAGCAGGCTAGTAATAAGAGTGCTTATGTTTATCTTGATTAGCATGATGTAGATAACAGATTAATGTTTTGAATAAAAGGTTTATATACCGAACAACTACAGGACCTCATGTGAATGGAACACCTGAAATTGTTGCCCTTCTACTTAAAAGGAACCAAGTAATAAGGGCAATTTCTGCTAATGTTTATCTCGATTATCATGAAGTAGATAAACAATAATCTTTTTAACAATAATGCTTTACAGAAATGGAGAGAAAGTCATGGGAGTGTAACCCAACTTTTTTTTGGTTATATTCGATTTTGAACAAATAATTGAAACTAACCTGTATAATGAGCAACACTGCAGCCATAAACCGCCTGTTTTCAACTGCATGTGTGTGTATTTCACAGTGGTGAAATCCAGTGTCATGAAACGCGGTAAATAATTATGAATACCAGTTTCGTGCAATGTTCGAACTTGAGAGGAACTCCAAGACTGGGCAACATCAGCCTTATTGTATATGCAACCATCAAATCGTTTTAGAGCAGCGTGTAATCTAAAATGCCTGAGCGCGGTCAAATCTGTTGCAAGGGCTGTTTCCATCGATATTTGCTGACTGTAATAGATGATTATGCTTGATTTATTGCAAGAATTGTAATTCAACCCGCCTGGGTAGCGTGGTGGTAGCGTGTCTACTTCAACCCGCCTGGGTAGTGTGGTGGTAGCGTGTCTGCCTCACATTCAAAAGGTCGTGAGTTCGAATCTCGCTTAGGGTGAGTTACCCGGATAAGGTTCTTTTCGGGGTTTTCCTTTATCCTGAGAAGACGAATGTCGAGTAACTTTAAGCTCCATGGACCCTGAGATCATTTGAGCATAATTTCAACAACTTCATATCGTCCGATATGACCAAACCAGGTTAAAGGACGTTAAAATTATAAAAAAAGAAGAAAAAAAATTGTACTTCACTCTAGGCTGTCTTTTTTTTACAAATTTAAGCAAAGGTAGGGAAGTTTTTGCTATACAAGGAATTTTTATAGCATTATAATAGTCGTAACTAATTTGCAATTCGTTTCCATTTGAAGTTGGAGTATTTTGAGATTTTTATGGTTAAAATACATAATTTGAGTAATTATTTCATTACCATCAGGTATTTCTCATAAAGCAATTTAATTAATTATGAAAGTATTTTCATAAAATATCCCTTTTTAAGGCCAGTAATAAAATGCACAGTTCATTCAAGCTAATAATTTACTTATTTCCGTAATTAGAAATAGTAAATTGCGTTAGGCGACAAAAATGTGTGAGACAGCTCGTGAAGTTGATCAATTATTTATCCGCAAGCCGTACAGAATTTCTACTTGTGATAATAAATTACAAATACTTGTTATAAGCTTAACTATAAAGAAAACGTTTTAACAATGTGTATATCAGGATTTGGGGCTAATTTTAAGTATGATTTGAAGAAAAGATAGAAGAGTTATTGTGAAAAGGAGAGAAAGAAGAAAAGGCACACAGACACAGAGCGAATGAGAGCATCCAGTGTAAAAGGGGAAAATTGAAGAAATGTTGCTTGCCTCGGCCAATAAGAAGCGAAGTTTGGTAGTAATCACATTCAAGAAACATGAATCGAACATGGAAGATGTTTTGGATGACGAATTAATAAACTTTAACTATTGGTTCCTACCTTTAAACTTATTAAATATCAACATAAAAAACAAAACTCAAACACTTGTTTATAATTAAAAAATCATATAATGGACAACTTTTAATTAAAAATAAAATATAATAAAATGAAAGCCATTCTAACTTCCTAATATTCCAAAAATTATCATCTTTCTTCTACCAACTGCATATGGTCTCTTTGGACGATAGGCCAAATGGTATATTAATCACTCTTAAGGGAAATGGCATATCTTGGGAAAGAAGAAAAAAAAAAACATTCGAAATATCCCACCTTGGTTTAATGCTACATAACAAAACTTTGTAGTCTATCTCCAACAAATTACTTATGAAAATTCGGTAAATTGATAATTAGGAAATTAAGCAAGCTGTAGAATAGTGTATTTCGTGCACGTAAACCAGCTATTAGGGAAAGTCTGTAGTTCGATCACAAAATACGCATAATTATGCAATAGACGTAGAGGTTGAATTACGAAACCTATAATGTTTTAATTTCATTAACATACAAGAAAATGTAGCTTTATTACCGTTTTAAAAATTACATAAAAAGTTACTTACCAACAGACAGGGGGAGCGGTTGAGAACAGGGTGGGGGTAAAGAAGCGAAAGGGAAAGAGGGGGATAAATGAGTAGGGATAGAGGTAAAAGAGAGGGAGAAAAAACAGAGACGCAGGGAGAATGCTATAGAGGGGCGCACCGAAAAACGAGCAGGAGTAGTGAATAAAATAGGACATATTTAAAGCAAAAACGTAGGCTGCTAGGTTCAAATAAATTAAACATGTATTTAACATATTATAGACATTACATTTAAATAAATTATTTTTATGCCATACAAATAAATAAAATTAATTGAAAAGCATTAATTGTGTTATGTTATATATTCCATGTAAGTACAACATTTAATTTAAATCTGAGCAGTGTGTTTTACTTTCTCTACCGAGTATAATGTATTCCACCAAAAATGTCACCCTAATTACCGGAAATACACATTTTCACTCTTTAAATAAAAATTGCATTTTTAGAAAAAAGTCCGCGTGTGTGTGAGTGTGTTTGGCATGTGTCTTTGTGTGGGCAGCACAGTTCAAAAACGAAAGGTCCGTTAAATACCAAAACTTGCATTCTTTGAAGACACTTAACTTAAATACAACACGAAACATTTTAAAGCAAATATCCCCACACCAAACTAACTTTGCATGGAAGATATTTCAAAATGTTCTATTTTCTTAAAGATGACCATGGCTATTGATTAAAATATTAAAGATATTTACAAGAAAAATAAAAAGTATATTCCACTTCTTTTGAATTGCCTCTGAAGTCCTCTTCATTTTAAATGATGTAAACCTTAAAAAAAAAAAGGGGGGGGGGGAAACTACCAAATAAAAAATGTAAAAAACACAATTTATGTCACAGGGATTTTTATCTTCTGTTTTATTTATTTATTTTTGTTTTTAAGTTAGCTTTAAGTCTTTGTTGTTGATTTCTATTTTGCAATGCGTACACTTCTCTCAAACCGGAGGTTGCCATTGATGACATATACCTTTGGTTTACTCCTGGCCATGCAACAAAAACAAATGTCAATTGCTACACATAAGACCAGCTTTGAAAGGATTGACTACCCCTTCAGCAAGCAATACCACTCATTTTATTAATATTTATACAGATTAGAATCGTGTAGAAGAAAAAGAATATTTTGTAAGAATAGTTTGATTCAGAACAGGTAGAGAAGGTTGTGTGAATGGAATACATGAGATGTTTTGTAGGGAAGATTGTTTTATTTTAAAATTGCTTTTCACACACCTACAATCGCGCATGCGCAGTGACGCTAAGTTGTATAATGCTACTGTTTATTTTTATTTACATTCGGGAGGCCTCATAGCTTTCAGTTCCGTGGAAACAGTATTCTTTTGTCTAGTTGAATGTAATATACACTCTACCGTAAATAAACAGAGAAAGTAAACATGTCTTCTGCAAACGTATTGGACATTAAAGTTCATCTATTCAGCAATTATATAAAAGTTATATAATATTCATTATGTCAATTTATATCCGCATGTTCAAATTATTATATTGCCAATCATGGAGCCTATAAGGGATTATAAATTCTCAAGGCTAAACGTAAAATATCGAAAATGTACTACAAATTCCATTACATTTTGTTCGCAAGGAGTGGTTAGAAACACAACAGCGGCAGATGAATGGTTTGCATTCGCAGGACAATGCTCAACGTGGCTCTGAGCAACAATCGATACGGGCAACGTGCAGCAACATGGTCGGAGACGAACAGAATCGAGATTCAAGTGTATCGCGCCATTAGCAACACAAATACCATGCTCTACTAACAGCACCACTTCACAAGACAAACAGCGACATGTGAACAAGCCAATCAGATTAGCAATGGAAATCTCTTTACAAACACTAACAACATGCATCAAACCCAGTAATTTTTGCGTGCTCTTACGTTGAAGCGGTGCTGTAGAGTATTCGTTGCTTGCCACATGGCAAAACCGTGAAGAAGCTCTTTCTTTATTTAGATGCTACTCACTACAGAAGACAACGTGCTATAAGGTTTTGTGCTGTAGGTAAGGTTAGTCTGACTGGACGGAAACCTGCTGGTAGACTACAGCGACGCTGTGCTCCTCCCACCCTCTTTGCTGTGTCCCCCTCGTAGCCCCACCCTTACTCTACCCTACCGGTATGCTACAACCCTCCACAATGAAAACGAATCCCCACGATGGGCGCGCCGGCAAAACGCTTCCACTTCCAAAGATGTTCCACTACCTCCTGAATGCAAACGTTTACTGAAACGATTCGATCGCTTCAATCGGTTGGAGCACTTGTATGGTTCTAGAGCATTCAATTGAGAATCTTCACAGTACTGAGGTTCATATTGTCCTCGAGCCTCCAATTCTCTGAATACGATTTAGGTCCTCTAACTGCAGCACCTATTAAGGTACCAAACGAGAACAACCCTGAACCGTCAATGCCTAACGTCGACAAATAGCATCCACACTTATTTAGGATATGGGATGTTAGGAGTATAGATAGAGATACTTTGATAAATGGTACGTATCTTTATACAAAAAGATAGATAGATAGATAGATAGATAGATAGATAGATAGATAGATAGATAGATAGATTGATAGATAAATGGATAGATAGATAGATTGATAGATATACACACAATGAATCCCATAATGATTAGGTTCTGTCGAACTAATTATCTTGGGCTCCCTTTTGCTCATATCTAAACAATATTTCTTACTAATTTAGCTTTTTTCAAAATAGGCATATATTTCTGGTTTATGACGATATAGAAAAGAAGAAGTTTATTTATCTCCAAAGATGTCACCGCTCATAATCATTGAGTTTCAGCACGTTTCCACTTGGTGTTACCTTAGTTACCCAAAAGGAGAATTCTATAGGTCGCTCAACCGAGAGGAATGTATTGCTTGAGATAAATGCTACTCAAAATCAAATGGGTCGAAGAGCACGTAACTCTACATTTGAAATAAAATAACTTTGCATATTTCATCATTTCAAATGCTGTAAGTATACAGAAATTGCAAAATTCCCGAGAGTACAGTTGGTTACATCATTAGGACGTACACAACTGAAGACAGAATGAATTGATACCAACATCAGGTTGGCCAAAAAAATTAATAATGAAGAATGTGCTATAGTTAGCAAAATAAACATAAATCCAATTTTAACTACACCAAAGGTTGCCGTACAGGTGAATGAGCAGTGGAAGAAGAAAGTCAGTCTACAAACAGCTAGGAGGACATAAAAACAAAAGCATTTAATTGAACTGTATCAGTGATGTATTTAGGAGAAGACTAAAATTTACTAAAGGTACATTCAAAAGGACAAGAACTGTTGAAATAATGTTATCTTCACTGATGAGAGTCCCTAAAAGTTTCAGGTCAGGAGGGAAGACTATTGTGTGGCGAAGACCTAATCAAGAGCTTTTAAAATGAATGCAACCAGCTGTGACGCATGGAGGAAATGAGATGCATTCGGCGTGTTTTTCTGCTAGTGGACCTGGAGAGTTGGTGTTTATTGGTGTATTCTGAACAGGGCACTTTGCGGGAAAATGCTGAGAAATTAGCGCTGGAAACATTCAACAATAACAAGTCCAAATACACAGTCTATGTAGCAGTAGCTGGCTGCTGTACAATTGTCAGAAGGTAACTCAAGCCCAGGCGCAGTCGCCGGGTTTGAATTCCATTGAAAATTTGTGGGACCAACTAGATAAGAACTTCTCCAATTACCTCAGCTGTGGAACTAAAGAGAAGACTGGAGGAAGAATGGAATAGCATTAGTTCTGACTATCCACAGAGATTAGTGACCGGCTGAAAGCTGTTTCGCGTCAAAGTACCTTCCAACTAAATACCGATGGACATAAAACGCAGTGTCAACGTGAAAACCGAATGTTTATGAGCATGTGTATTACCTCTATTGTTCGGTAAAGGTTTTCAGTTATTTATATCATTAAGAATATAGACCAAATTTAATAAGCTAATGTTTGTTTGATATAGAAATATGTTCTAGAACGTTTAAAGGTGTAATTATTTTGTTTATTATGAACACGTTTGCAAAGAATTTTTAGAAAAATGTCCGCGTGTGTGTGTGTGTATGTCTGTGTCTGTCTGTCTCTCTGTCTGTGGGTAACATAGCTCAAAAACGAAAAGAGCGTTAAATACCGAACTTGGTATTTAGGTTTGGTATCTTCCAAGGATGCAACACGAATATTTTCAAGAAAATTTCCCCATCCCCAACTACCCTTTAAGTGGAACTTTTTTCGAAAATGTTGATTTTCTCAAAAATGGCTGTAACGATTTTAATTAAAATATCGTATATTAAAGATATTTACCTGACAAATAAAATATATAACTTGAATTTTCTGGAATAGCCTCTGAAGACTTCTTTATTCTGGATGAATTTTACGGAACTGCTAAACCGTAAGATATGTACAAAAACGTACCACACATAAATTGTAGAGCACATTAAAACGCATAATTTATGTTATATACATTTTTTTCGTGGAGTTGATCGTTTTTTAGATATCCCTTATTTTTGGTTGCAGCTTTGAAACACATATACTTTTCTCATTTTGGAATTTGTCAACAAATAAAAGAACTTCAGCCACATAGCAACCAGCTTTTATCAATACTTTAACCTATTGTACTCCCTTATTTCGCTTCTACTTACAAGGAAGCAAGTAATAAGACTATTTCAGCTATTTTTTCTCAAAATAGAAGTATAAACATATTAATAAGAATTTGTTGCAGAGAAAGTCATGTGAATGGAACACATCAGATTTTTTTTTCAGTTTAGCAATATATATGTAAATTATAACCATGTTTATACTTTTGTTTCCAATATTTATTAATTACTAAAGTGGATTTCGAAAGCAGCTATTATTAACGTTAATTATTTCACAGTTCACGTATCGCATTAGAGGCTCGAACCAGCAAATATCCGTAATTTTGCTTTCTTTACATGTAATACATGCTTCAGACACACCTTGTGAGTATACAATTCCATTAATTATAAATCTTAAGTGTGTGATACACATGCAATTAATGTCTTGTCTATGACAGGTTGTTCTGATATTCCATCTACCCCGTGCATCCACTAGAGTACTGCAATGCAATTTTGTGCATTATTTGATTTAAATTTTCATGAAGACACGAATGGGCCTTGCCTTGCAGTCTTTGTACGCCTGTAACAGATGTGATGCACCGTTTTATTAAAGGGTTCCCGTATTAACAGGATTTCAAACAACAAGATCAGAACTTAAAGAAATCGAAAGAAAGTACATTTAACAGATACCCATTTTTAAAACTTTGATTTGTTTCTATCACACAATCTTCTCTAGCTGATCGGCAAACAAACTATTTTTACAAAAAATATTCTTTTAGCTATATGATGCTAATCGAGATATACATTAGCAGAAAAGGTCTTATAACTTGCTTCCTTGTAAGTAGAAGGGAAGTAGGGGAGTATACTAGGCTAAAGCGATAAAGCTGGTCTCTATGTGCAACAATTGAAATTCGTAGCCCGCCCGGGTAGTGTGATGGTAGCGTGTCTGCCTCGCATTCAAAAGGTGGCGAGTTCGAATCTCGCTTAGGGTGGGTTTTCGCTTATCCTGAGAAGACAAATGTTGAGTAACTTTAAGTTCCATGGACCCCGAGATCATTTGAGCATCATTTCACCAATTTTATTTATTGTCCGATATGACCAACCAGGTTAACGGACGTTAAAAACTACAATAACAAAAATGAAATTCGGTATCGATTAGGTACATGCCCACAAGTAAAACAAAAAGAAAATGAAACAAAAGATCATTTCCCTTTTCAGAAAATTTCAAGTAGTTTAAAAATGAAACTAGCAACAAGAAATATTTCAGAAACAGTTAACTATACAAAAATGTATGTGACATAACTAGGGTGTTTTTAACCATATCTAAATTTTTTGTGTAGTAAGTGTTTGTCTATCTCTTACTGTTTACCAATTATGCAAAAGTCATCCAGACTCAAGAGGTTTTTTTCCCTTAAAATTCAAGACACAAATTTCATTTGTAATGAAAATAGTCTTAAACATATGACAATTTAATAAAAATCTTTAGAGCTATTTTTGAGAAAATCAAATTATTCCAAAACATTACATGCAAACAGTAGTTAGGGCTGGGATTTATCTGAAAATTCTTCTATCACATCCTAGGAAGATTCTGACTTATATAGCAAGATTGGTATTTAACCGGCTTTTTGAGTTATGCTGTCCACACACGCCCCCCTCCCACTCTCGCTCTCTCTCTCTCTCTCTCTCTCTCTCTCTCTCTCTCTCTCTCTCACACACACACACACACACAAGCATAAACAGGCATTTTTTTTGGATTCAGGAGGTCTCAAAACATGTTTCAGGTAAAATCTCCGTATTTAATTTTTGGAGGAATACAATACCTTCTCTTCCTATTTATGATATACATACGTGATCGAGGAAGTAAAAACAGCATTGTAGCGATTTTTACTTGTATATATTGTCAAAAAGTAAATTTTTGGTACCGACTGAGAGACTGAGCAAAAAGTACCCATAACTAGGTATTCATACTAGCATGCGGTATTTAGAGCAATCCTTTCAGTAAGGAATGATTTTTCAGACATCCCAAACTTTGATCCAATTTTCACTGCTAGTATGGAAGGAAAAAAGCTCTGTTGCACTCACATATAGCATTCTTTAATTATTCTGTCACAAACTATTCTTGCTAAGCCTTCTCTTCTTTCTATTTCTTGTTAAAATAAAAATGTTTTCTCTACATTTGCGAATAAGAACACTTACCACTTTCAAAAACTATTAAGTATTGGTTTGAGATATCTCGTAATTTATCAGGGAAAATCCGAGTCAGTGTGACAATTTAATATCGTGTCGGAGAGTTACCACTATAGCTCAGTTGGTAAGAGCAACCGGAAGTGTTTGAAATTCCGGCTGTGACACTACATTTTTGGGAACGATTCTAACTTTCCAAGGTAATAGTGTTTTTTTAATATATGAACGTGAGTTTTTTTTTCACGATATGTTTACGGTTGAAGAAAAGTTATGGAACACTTTCCTTCAGCTATAAAAATAATATTACTAGTGACTTGCCAGCTGGGGCAATCAGTCGCTGAAATGGAATACGCACAGATAAGTAGCGCTCTCGGCCAGCGTAAACATTGCACTATCAAAAGATAAACTACCTGTCCTGTAGGTTTCGTTTCACCACCTTTGCAACCTTCAAGAAGGCTCTACGGAGATACCAGGGAACGTTCTCTTGTGATCAAGTTAGTTAACGGTCAGTGAATGAGTCGATCAGTCAGTTGGCGAGTGCATCTGGGATACACAAAGTGTTGTTCTCCGAGCGATTTCGTAATGACTGCGGTGAGGACCAGTGAATGTTGCTACTGCGAGAAGGGGAAGTCTTGTGTTCAACCCTAACGGGAGAAACGTCCGAGAGAAAAGGCTGTGTCATACATATTTCAGCACGCGGCGATGTAGGGAAAGAAGTTAAGTGACATTGAAAATGCGAAGGAAGTATTAGGGATAAATAAGTGAGGTCTCAGTGTAAAGCTGAATAGATTATATTAACGAAGAGACAGTGCGAACTTAAGTTACAAAGTGAAGAATATTACAATATTTGTTCCATACGATGTCGAAATACTTTATATATTGTTAAATACTATACTAATTATTATATTGGACATGTGGGGGGAGGGTGACGCTGATACTAGAATAAGTATGCAATTATTTCAATGATGCTGGAGCTTGAAAAGTAATTTACGGTAAAGTTAAATTTGAAGGACTGTTTTGGAGATGAAAAATCATAACTTCCAAATACTATGAAAGAAAAATTATTGGCCGTTCTAAGTAAAGCCCAAATAATATATGTAGACGTATAAATGTGGTCCTTCAACAATTCTGATAAGTTGTGATGGAACTTCAATCGTCTTTCTGGGTTACTCAAATTATTTGACATTCTTTACACCTTAAGGTTTGAAATATAGTATATTATTTCCCCACTGCGTATAGTTAAGTAGAAGAATTTTATTTTGCCCAAAAATTTGTTTCCGAGATTTCACTGGAATTACAGGTTTTTAGACTCCCTGAATCCAAAAAAGCATTTTTAGAAAAATGTGAAATGTGTGTGTATGTATGTGTAAACAGTATATCAGCTAACTCAAACACGGAAATCGCTTAACACCAAACTTGGTATTTGAGTTCAGTGTCTTTCAAACGTATGACACAATGATTTTCAACAAGTGCCTGCTTCTTTAAACTACTTTTCACATGGAGGGCTTTTCAAAATTTTAAATGTTCTCAAAAATAGCTCAAACAAATGTTGTTACAATGTTATATATTAAGTATATTTTTTTGAAACATGTGTATCTTAAAGTTTCTGGGAATTATTTCTGAAGTGCTCTTCAGTCTACATGACTTTTGCATAACTGATAACCATAAGAGACAAAATCGTTATGTATATATCGTTAAAGCACACAATTTATGTCAAGTATTTTGTGTGTGTGCGAGCACGCATACGTGTGTGGGAGTTGACCATTTTAGAGATGTCTATTCGATGTAATTGGTATCCATCTTCAAATACTTATACTCTTCTCAAGTAGAAAGTCGTTATTCATGCAAAGAAAACGAAAGTTTAATACGAACACATATCGAGAAACTCTTTAAGGATTGGTCCTCTGTATTCCCTGATTTCTCTTGTAACTACAAACAAATAATTTCTGCTAATGTTGATCTCGGTCATTATTAAGTAGAGAGAAGAATAACTTGTTGGAGAATTGGTAGTGAAAGTCATGTATATGTAACACATCAGGTTTTGTTTTCAAGTTGTGCTGTAGCACATGTGCATTTAGGAGTCTGACGAAATCTTCAAGCAAAGTCTTCTGTATATGATATGCCAGTTTTCGTTCCTTGTCAATATCCTAACGTATAAACTAACGCTACAAAGTTAAAGCTGGAGCTTTGGCTCCACAAGAGTGTCTTGTACATCCACTGAGAATAACAAATACGCCATACGCTTCCTAGACAAAGAGGGAGCACAGAATTCCAATACCAGTTCGAAAATCCGGGAGACCAGCAGTAGCACCCTCATGTAAGTTGACAAGCGCTAAGCCGCAAAAGGAAGACGAGGGTAGCTGCGAAATACGTACCAAGAGCTGCGGTTCTTCCTTCTGATAGACGCAGAAGGGGTCTTGACCTCAATTCCGGTTCAAAAGTTTGTGTGTTGTGTCCACTAGACTAATTCAGAGTTCGCTGAAGCCACAATCAAGCTGTCCACAAGTGGCACATTTCCAGGTAGCTGCCCAAAGGTGCGGAATGTCCACAAGATAATAAGGGTTTTTGTTCTATAGTCAAAACTACCTACATTCCGAAATAAGGTTACAGAAATGGTTTGAAAGCCTGGGATCATTGCACATATATAGGTACATTGCAAGGTCCCATAGCTTTCATGACTGCGGTCCTTTCTAACATGGCCACCGTTGTTTGTGTTATGTTAAATGAAAACATACCTACTGAAATAGCTAATGATGAACAGGAATCAATCTGGCACCAGCAGCGGCGTTCATATGGAACACAAAGGAGAAATGTTAATGCCTTGCTTTTATTTGAATTCTGTATTTCATCTTTTGGAGCAGCACAAATGCCAGGAGTACGTGGCTTAGATGTGTATGTGTACTCATTGCAGACGCACAATATGGTAATAAATGTCTCTATTAACTCAAAAATTGGCTACAAATAAAATATTTAATTACTGCTGCAAACAATTCATTTCACCTTTCGACACGTAGGTAGTTGACGGCTTTCTTTGCACGCTAAAACTCCAGTCATTCACGATTCACTACTCACTACACAGCCCCTTGCAATTCTTCATTCCTATGTAAAGCTAAAATGACGCCACAGAACTTTATGGAAAATTGTGGAAGCTCAAGCTTCTAGAAAAATTTGCTGTGTCGTGAACTAAAGCTCCGTTAAACATTCCAAAGTCCCAAACTCCGCCACATACTAAGGCAAACATGAGAATGGACCCAGGCAATCCGCACAGTCACAATATGTGTTTGTACTGTGTACTACTCGTGTTTCGCAACAATATACAATACACATGTCACATTTTTGTCAATGTAGTAAATGTAGGTAATAGTATTTGTTCATAAAATTTTAGTTCCCTATTTTGGAAAATTTTGTATATCTACTCCATGTATTACAACATAAATGGCACGTTTCTATACCATATTTTGGAAAGTAGGGACTAATTAATGCAATGCAAAATATTTTGTATTATATTATATGATTGGCGGAATATCTTTAAAAAGAACAGAAACACTTTTCTGTTTTCTTTATTTAATATGGCCCTTTTGTTTTAATTTATTATATTCTAGATTTCAAACGTGTATTGTGCAATGCTCTTTCCAAGGATGAATATTACGAAAACATTATCTTCTTCAAATACATTTGTTCATACGTCATCTTCCGTTCATTGCTTCTAAGTATCTTCCATCCGTACACATCCTTTTAGTTTCAACCAGTATTTTTGCTGGTTTCTCTGGTAATTTTTCTTTTGTGTTTTCTCATTTAATTTATGTTTCCATCTATTCTCTTGCTTGCGAAAATGTTTCTTTCCTTCGTCTTTCTGTAGACGCCCAAACAATTCCAGATTGTTTCTCTTTATGACTTCAGTTAAGATCTCTTTAGCTTCTCTTCTCTATTTGATTTATAATTTTTTTTAATAGTGTTTAACGCCCGCTTTTACTACTTACGTCACCTCAGGCGATGACACTGATAATACATGAACTGAAGATGGAGCACCGGTGGAATGTGATGGTCGGGTAAACTGGAGAACCCGAAGAAAGCCCCCTCCTGCGCCGCTTTGTCCACCACAAACCTCACATGCGGTCGATACTCTAACCATTCGGCCACAGCGTGGACATTTAATTTATAAACCTAGTCCTTCTAACCTTTCTCACAATTGTTCTTCTTTGCGTTATATTTGTCTATCAAGATTTCTGTTCCATGTTGTAATATTGCCTTATTATATCTACTGCATTCAAAAGGTTCCCGGGAGTATAAATAACACAGAAACAAGTTACCAGAAGGCAATTTACACAATTTAAGGCACTTTTCTTCAAAATAGTTCCCGTCCGCACTTTTGCCACTCGAGGAATTCCTGGAAGCCATTTTCAGAAATCTGTCGTAGTGCCGCTGTCGCATGTACAATAAGTCCTTCTGCGTTCGAAAATCTTGACTGAAATCTTTATGCCGTTCATATACCTGAGCTCTCTTCATTGCTGCCACACTATAAGCTTATTCCATCATTCTCCATGTCTCTGAGGAAGATTTGTTTAACAAAGTACAAAACTTTATATGCGAACGTGCTCCGTTGCCGAAATTATGAAAACGATAAACGAACATGCATACACAACAAAATAGACAACAATCACTATTAGCATAAACATTTAAATAAAGTGTCATTATAGATGTTACCGACACCTAAAGATAAAATAACCTTTACTTAGTAAACATTACAAATAAACGATTCGGGGGACACTTTGAATCAAGGGTAATAA
Organism: Hymenopus coronatus; assembly: GCA_030762935.1. NCBI lineage: Eukaryota > Metazoa > Arthropoda > Insecta > Mantodea > Hymenopodidae > Hymenopus > Hymenopus coronatus. The sequence continues at coordinate 108,194,401 of CM060890.1, forward strand.
TATTTAAATGCCGAAATTGACGATGCAATTCCAAGATGGTAAGCGCACCGAGAAAGCAGTGATTTACTTATTATAGCCGGACTCATTTGATTAACTTTGAACTTGTTGCATCATGTAGCTTAAGCTGTTACCAGATTCCAGACTGCAGTACTGCCATATTTCATTCTGGTTTCGATGGAAGGTAACGGACGGTCTATTAGAAGTACGGAGAAAAATTATTGCAATGGCACATTTCATGTCAAATTTCAACCTTAAACGTCATTGACTAAGAAAGGCATTTTATTGAGAAAAAAAAAACGCTGATATGGTCCATATACATTATTTTTCTACCTGCTCTGTAAACGAACTTCTTAAAAAAGTGTACTCTTCTTTCTACTTTATACAAACACTAGCACAATGGTATTTTTACTTACTCCCTTAGGTACCTATAAGTAGAAGAAAACTAAGGGAATACACTGGACTAAAACAATGATATAAAAACTGTCAATCACTATGCGATTGTCATTGAAATTCGCTTCTTAGCATGTCAAGAAGAAAAACTTTTGTAAGAAGCTTGTTTGCAGAGCAAGCAGAGAAAGTCATGTGAATGGAGCATATTACAATTTTTAATAGAATTAACCATTTCTGAAATATATTTTGTTAATGGTTTAAATTTTTCAATACTTATTCTTTTCTCAAACGCGAGGTTGTCATTTGTTTTATCTCCTATTACTGGCCATGTAATGATAATCGAATTTCAATTGTTTCACCTTGAGTCAAGCATTTTCAGAATTAGACTATCGCTTTAGTATAGTGTATTCCAATGTTGCCAGAAGCATTTCTCAAAATTTCGCCCGAATCATTAAAAAAATCGCAAAGTTTCAGTTGAAGTCGCCCAATATTTTCATTAAAATATGCAATTTATTTTACTATTTTTATGTATACAAACACACACACACACACACACACACACACACACTTGGAATATTTTCAAGAGATTCTTATAACCGGTATCTCTGTAAGTATAGCACAATGATAATAAATTGCATAATATTGGAATACTAATTAGTGGGAGCTGCGCCGATACAGATTCAGGAAGGAGTATGAAAATACGAGGTATTTGCGCCGATAGTTTTATTGAAATATTACCTGAAGTATTTATTTTTATTAATTACTTCCCTCAGTTGAGGGCTGCCTTATAGACAGATTTATAACCATACCATTTTATTAACAGAACGATAACTGTTGCATTTAAGGAGCCGATTCTCCGATGTGTTGCTTGGGGACATACCTTTTATTCGTATGGTTTTACTTCCCGCACTAATGCTTTTGATCATGAATAAATTTAATTATTAAAATATCGATAAAACCAAACCAGGACTTCTAATATATAAGAAGTATAATGAAACATTACCAACACTGAAATTTCTTTTGTTTTCATTGAAACCACATTGCAAGTGAGAATGTGAACTTATGATCCGATCCATCCATAGCAACAATATTAGTAAATACAGCAAATTAACTATATCGCGCGCAAAAAAGTAATTATTGGCAGGCTTAAAATAGCACTGTACAAATAAGTTTTACTCACGTCAGAAAGGATTTAGTATTTGTCTTTCATCAATTTAGATTTAGACTCCCTTCCTACCAAACGGCGCATAAAGTTAAAAACAGACATTAATAAGAGCTATATTTTGCAGAAATATTTTAGCAGCCCAAAAATTCGTAAATCGCCTTCATCAAAATTTGGTCATAAAAAGCGGATTTTAGTAGCCCAATCGGCGACTTTTCGCCCAATCTGGCAACACTTGTATATCCCTTTATTTTCATTCTACTTATAAGAAAGTTATAAGAGTATTTTGTTAAGGTTTGTCTCGATTAACAATATGTAGATAAAAGAATAGCATTTTTCTTTCTCTAGTACATGGCAAGTAAATAGAGAAGGTATTGTACTCCAACCAAATAATCGACACCGAGATTTCAGCGAAAATACACGTTTTAGGGTCTCCTGTATAAAAAAAGAACTTTAGATAACAAAAGCCACATGTATCATATGTGTGTGTGTGTGTGTCGGCGTGACTGTGAACTCAAACTTAAAACGAAAAGTCGGCAAAATACCAAACTTGCTATTTAAGTTTAGTATCTTCCAAGGATGCGACACGAAGATTTTGAAGAAAATTCCCCCATATCTTTACATAGAAAAATTTCGATTTTTTTTATTTTCTCAAAAATGGTCTAAGGATTTTGACTGAAACACCGTATATTAAAGATATTTAAATGATAAAAAAAATGTATAGCTTGGACTTTCTGGGTTACCTCTTTATTCCGGATGAGTTTTACTGAATTTTGCATAACTGGTAAACCTATGAAATTGGCAAAAACTTAACTCCACAAAAAACGTAAATTCATTTAATTTATATAACAATTTATGCCATATATATTTTTTCATGGAACTGACCATTTCAGAGATATTCCACATTATTCTTTTCAGTTTTAATATACTTTAAAATCTCTTATACGGGAATTTGTCAACTCCTGGCAATGTACCACACAGCAACCAGATTTGACTATCGTTTTAGCCTAGTATATTTCCTTATTTCCCTTCTACTAATAAGACAATTTCTGCTAATATTTATCTGATTATCATGACGTAGATAGAGGAGTAAGATTTTTGTATTTTTAACATAGATATAAAAGAGAGGGTCCTGTGGATAAAACAAATCAGATTTTTAATAATAGTTTGTTTCCAGAACAGGTAGAGAAAGTTGCGCCATTGGAACACATTTAGAGTTTTGTAGAGAAATTTCTTTCTCAGCTTTTAATAGACTCGGGATTTTATCCCGATTATCACTTCACACTGGCGAAATCAATTCGCCAGATAAAATGCTGTAGAGTTGATGGTTCACTGAATTCGTTAGCGGCTCAATAATGATCCTCAGCGAAATCCTATCTCCATTTTAATGCCATGCCGGTCTAAATCCACATGGTTATCCAACGCTCCATACACTTTTTTTCTGCGAAACAAGCAATTCAGTACGTAAATTAATTGCTATCCGCCCAGTTATGGTATCAAAATTCTGTACAATAATCACCCTTCTCAGAGTTTCCAGTTATAGTTCGTGCCATCAGTTACGTTCTCGAATAACAACCATAACAATCGCAATAGCGAAGAATAATTACCAGCTTTAATAATTATTGCTATTTTCAGCGAACTCAGAGAGAAATTTCGGTTTTAGAAAGGCATTATATTCAAATGCCATGAGTTTCTGTTCCCACAGTTGATGATTTTCTCTACTTGGTACATTGACAGAGAAGGTACTGCATTCCACCTAAAAATTCTATACCGAATTTAACTGGAAATACACGTTTTAATAAACAAACCTCTGAATAAAAAAAAACATTTTTAAAAAATAGTAATGTGTGTCCGTGTGCCTTTGACCACGATAACTCAAGAACAAAATGTCGGTTAGGTACCAAACTTGATATTTTAGTTCAGCATGTTCAAGGAATGCGACGTGAAGATTTTCAATACATTCCCCCACCACAGATTATACTTTATATGTAAAATTTTATGATTTCTTTTTAATTTTTTCTCAAAAAGAACTAAGGATTTTGATTAAAATACTCTTATATTAGATATATTCACATAAAAATAACATATATATTGGATTTTCTGGGAATAGTCTCTTTAGGCTTCATTATTTTGGATGACTTTTGCATAACTGGAAAACTGTAAGAGATAGACAAATACTATATAAAAACTGTAGGATCTTGATAAAACATCCAATTTTTGTCACAATTTTGTGTAGTGTTAACATTTTCGAGACATTTATTTTTTATTGGTTACGGTTTTAAACTTCAATTGTTCAATAGCGAACCAGATTTTAAAACATTTAACTTTTGCTCCAGCCTGTGCATTCCCATATATTCTCTTTGTTTAAAAATAATCAACTAACAAGGCAATTTCTGCTAATGTTTATCTCGAGATGCATGCTGTAGATAGAAAAAAATCTTTTATAAGATTAGGCACAACAGATAGGGTAAGTCATGTGAATGGAACACATGGGATTTTTATCATGATCCATAGCTGCATCAGCCAATATATAGAAATAAAATATAAACTACAAAAAGGTTACTGCGCAACTAATGTAGTGAAATATATATGATGTTTTTTGTAGCTAGAAGTAAATTTGATTGACTGTATAATATTGTAATACATCTTTCCACAATATACTCCTGTAGATAGATACAGGAAGATGCTTATACTACTAAGGTTATCTTCCGTTAATCCACGATTAATGTACACCTACGTACATAAGAAGCAGCAAATTCCCTTAGATATGACGAATGTTTTTCTCCCTGAGGGTTTCCACCAAACCAACTTCTCCATTCTCTATGTGACTGGCCTCAAAACAATTCAGGAGCATAAAGGAAATTAGTGGATCATGTCATAATCGTTGTTCATGGATTAATGAAAGGGTAGTTCATTAAAGAGATTTGTAATTGGTACACAAAGAAAGCCTAATTTCGAGTCAGTTTGGGGAATTTAATATCGTGACAGCACGTTGCCAATGGTTAGATAAATCGTGAGATCCATGGCGCTGCATTTTTCAGTCTCTCTCTACCTATTCTAAGTTAAATCATATAGAACTTCAACATTTTTTGTGAAGTAAGGTTTTCTCTATCTCTTACGGCTTACCAGTTTCGCAAAAATCAGCAAAATTCACTCAGAATAAGGAGGTCTTTAGAGGTTATTCCCAGAAAATTCAAGATATACATTTATCTTTAATATACGGTATTTTAATCATAATTGTTAGAACCATTTTTGAGAAAATAAAAATTTTCGAAAATGTTTTCTATGTAAAGTAGTTTGGGGTGGGGAGATTTTTCTCAAAATCTTCGTGTCGCATGCTGGAAGATGCTCAACTTAAATACCAAATTTGGTATTTTACCAACATTTCGTTTTTAAGTTATTGTGTTTACAGACACACGGGCACTCACGAACCTTTTTTTTTTTTTTTTTTTTTTTTTTTTTTTTTTTTTTTTTTTTTTTTGGACACAAGCGACCCTAAGACGTGTATATCCGGTGAAATCGCGGTATCGAATCTTTTGGTGGAAATATACAATATGTATACACAGTACGTGTAGAGAAAGTAAAACAGAAAGTTTTACACCGGAAAGTGGGAAAAAAACAGAGCATAATTATACTAATTAATTCTTAAAACTTATCAATGACCAATATAAAGATCCCACAGACATTTTATTACACACTTTCCGCAGTTCTTTGGGAAAAAGTTCAGAGAATAAATATTTCTGTAGGCAATAATTTGAATCTGAGAAAATGGATTTAAAGTTTGACATAGATAAAGCAGGTCAGTGTCCTCTTAATGAAGGTGTGCACCCGGTATAATATGGGTGTAACGTTAATGCTAGCACCTTATAAAAAGCAAAACAAAGGCTAAACTAAATTTAATGGAATCCAATCCTTTATGACCATATTCCCAAAACGGAAATGAAATGTGCACAGCATCATTTTTAAAGCAATTTCCTTGCAAAATAAACACAGGTATCAGAGGTCCCAAAGAGCTTCTTTACGACTGAAGCTTTTACTTCTATGCTTTAATGTACCACGGCATTTAGTGCGCTCAGAAACTGCATTTAGATGTAAGTCACGCTTTCTAAGCAAAAATGAAAGCAAAAAAGCTATTAGCCATCAAAGGTTTTATGCTGCGGGGATTTTAAGAAAGCAGCGTTGAAGTATACTAAAGATAAAGTACACGAAAAATTTAATTAAAATCAAAAGATATAAGGTTCATGTTTGCTCGTTTTTCTTTCTGAATGAAGGAGAAGAACACACTCCTTTTTAGGTAAGTGCTTTTCAGGCAAAATACATCCTTTCTACTTCATCCTTACTTTGAGGGTTACTGATAAATACCTTTAATAGAAACACCCCACAAACTCTAGTTTTTTAAGAAAGTATGGTCACATCTTTAAAAAAAACTCCATGTTTCATTATAAGTCTTAATCTTGATGCCGAGGAGTTATAAAATAAGGCCTAGACTTAATAAAGTTCAGTTTCTAGTAAAAATTATTAGTGGGTATAAGCGGAAAATACAATAAGGATTAAATAAAAACATTGATACAATTCCTTTTAATTCTTATTTTACATTCAAAGACATTTTAATAAAGGATCCACATTCATTTTCATTTTTATTTTCTGCATTGTTTTATAAAACAAATTTCACTCTGTGCTTATATGTGCAGCTATTCCATATTTTATGCTTTTCCTAATTCTATTTAGTTTGTTTTATGTACTAGGCAATATCGCAACAAATGTTAGGAAAAGTACTTCATTAAACGATATATGGTGGGCAGTTAGCCTCCTACACCACCTTTTGTTTCGCGCCAGGCAGCTGTTATTAGATAGCCATCCAGTCTACCTTCCACAATCTGTGGATAGATGGTGGTATACAACCAGCCTTTTAGGTTTCGTTCCTTTATGGTGTATCACTTTTCTGCTTCCAATATCTATGAACAGATGGTAGTTCAATCGATATTGCCATCTACTTCTTTTTACTATTCTTTTAAATTTAGGCTTTAGGTGGATGTCCAACAAAATATCCAATACAATATTAACCTTGGCAACAGAGGGAAACGAAGAAATAAAACAAAACTTAAACAGCCAATCTGGTCGGCCCAAGGGGGTGCAACCGTCCCCCTAAGTCAGTGTATTGCAAATTATACTGAAAGTGCAGGTACAACATATCAGATGTAAGCTATAATAGGATAAACATTACAGAAAATACTTATATAACAGCAATATGTACAAGAACACAAGCAAGTAATAGAAAACAAATTATAGTAACCAATGATCACTTCTACAAATGATCAATGAGCAATTTTTAAAATTGGCATTAATTACATTAGTTTCAAAGTACCTCGTTGAATAGGGAGAGGTTTACAAATTCAGGGAAATGGTACACCGAATGATAAAACGTGCGATCCTTGGAGAGAAACAGACATGCACAAAGTTCCCGGGGAGTGACGAGAACACACGTTTTAGGAGATAACATGGCAGTGTTATGTATCACGTAGTAATGTGAGCGCGAGTCTCGCTTTCAGAAGATCCTGGGTTCTATTCCTAAGACCAATTACTCTAATCTGCGTTTCTGATGGTTTCCCTGGGAGACAAGCCGAATAAAAGGGCGGTTTCTCTTCTGCCACGAATTTTCTTTCCTTTATTTCCCATTATTTCGCTTCCCTTGTCGTGTTTCAGCTAGGCCTGCGGGCTTGGTAGCATCAGTCCAGTGCGAATGCTTCTTGAGGATATTTCTTCTGACCCGGAACCAGAAGTACTGCCGCAAGGGGATCACGTTTACCCCACTTCGGGCATGGAAATTCTTCTCCGAATACCCTGATACGGTCGGTGTGCAGTGTCATCAAGGTTGGAATTTTTAGGAACCTCTGCGCGTCTCTGTAAGCCGACATGCTTGCAGCCTATAGTCTCCTGATGTTATCTTATCCGTGCCTCCTGTGGGTAGTAAAAACAGAAGATCTGGGTTGGATCGAGATTTACCCTCCGTTTCCTAGGCACATTCTTACAAGGGAATGAAGGGCGGTGAGTATTGAGTCATACGGCTCCATGGTAACAGTGAGACCCCCATTTAGGAGGTTCCAGCTACGAATTCCATAGTCCCGAACACCCTGACTTTAGGTTTTTCGTGATTATCTCAAGTCGTTCGGCCAATCCTGGGATGTTTTTGTTCCCATAATTTCTTTTCTATTGTTTCAGGACCAGGCAATGGCGTTTGATGCGATGCGATGAGTTTGCGCTGCATAAATAATTCCTCTCTATTAATTACAAGCAGACGATGGCCCCAAGTGCAGAATATTTGTTTCGCTAAGCAGGGCCCGCGCTGGCGTCAGGACAAATACCACTCTGGAAACGTTTAGGACCACGGCCTTGCTTGCGCGTGAGTCTCCGCTTTCTCCCAAGGAAGACACAAAGAGCCTATAAGCGGTGCTGAGTTCAGGTATGGGATACCTCCATCTGGCTACTCAACATGATATAAACGAAGCGTCAAATGCGCCGAGTGTCTATCTGAAGGTTAATTATTTTACTATTCAGGTTCATGTGATGCAGGATATAAAGAAAGATATGCAAGGTTTCCAATTAACACTTGAAGCATCCACAATTATTTCATTACGAGCTTTGTTTTACAAGAATATGTCATCAACTTAATGCTCCAAAACAAATTTGCAACTTGGAATTATTTACCTGCCGCTATATGAACATAAAAAAATAATGACCCAAGCGTCGCAGGTTATTTCCCAAAAGGATAGCATTTTACATTAATTAAAATTGTCCATGCATTGCACTTCATTCTTGCACCCTAGAGACAACAATATCAAGACTATTTTATTTTTATTGCTTTATATAGCCTCTCAGAACCGACAGCTGTCCTCCCTATATTGCGCAAACTGCGAAAAATTGTCTACCATCATTTTCCCTCCTTCTTCAGCTGGCCGCACTAGGTTGTGCCGCCTATATTGTGATAATTCTTGGACAACCATATTAAACTGATGATTTAATTATAAATAGAAATAAAACGCAGGTATATGAACCGTTTAATATTGTACAAAAGTGTGGCCACCCTTATATTGGTAAACATGTAAAATAAGGAACTATCCAATTTAATATTCTTTCCACCAAAACTCCAAATGTCCAATATTCCATAAATTATTATTCATATTTCCTCTCTTTACATATATCGTGTTGTAATCGGCACAACCTCTCTGTATTTGTAGGACCATAGAACTCACAAACCAATGCCTAGGGATCAGAAGCCTGGCGGGGAGCCAACGGCACCATAGCTTAGAATGGAGAACCTGTTCTGCTGTAGGGGTCTGCCGTAGCCAGGAATGAACACGAGGAAGTGGATGACATGAAATCTAAACGAAATTGATGAATGGAAAGGTGATGATGGAGCAATTAGTGGACTGAGTGGGAGGGGAAATCGGAGGGCCTGGACTTAACCTATATATTGGTACTATTTTAAAAGCAATTTAACTGTATTCAGCGGCTGCTTCGTAGTGGTGGTAGTAGTAGTATGGCTTTAAGGCGTACAACAGCATAGGTTATTAACGCCCTAGGGTAAATAAAAGAGCTAAAATTTAAAAGGCATAAAAACCATTAAAACAGAAGTACCACACAAGGGTTAAAACCAGGGAGAGCACAAAAAAGGCAACCAAAGCCAGACTAAAACCGAGAGACTAAAAACACAAGTCTGTAAAAAGGTAAAACCCAGAGATAAAATTAAACCATACTGTACATCCCGCAGCGGCGGAGAAAATAAAGAGTCTGTCACAAGAACCAAGGTTGTCGCCCAGAAGGGTGGGGATGTCAGTAGGCAGACACAGAGACGCACGCTGCACAGTGAAATGGTGGCACTACAATAAAAGATGACGCACCGTCAAAGGCTTGTTACACGAAGCACACAGAGGCGCGGGTTCCCCACGTAAAGGATGCTGGTGGCTAAAACGGCAATGCCCGATACGCAGTCGGACTAAAACCACCTCATCGCGGCGACATGCACGCGAGGAAGTAGACCAGGAGACAGGAAGGGACTTCACCACTCTCAGTTTGTTGCCACGCACCGCGGACCATTCCACGAACCAGCGCGAAAGAAGGGCCCGACACAGGTGAACACGAACATCACCTGAAGGAACAGTAGTGCTAAAAACATTATGCAATAAAATTGCAGACTTGGTAGCTGTGTCCGCTTGTTCGTTTCCGCTCACACCTACGTGACCGGAACCCAAACAAACGACACGCTGACGCCAGTGTAGGCGGTCCTGAAAACACAGGGTCCTGTATCAAGGGATGGCAGGGATACAGCTCACGCAAGCCTTGTAGTGCACTAAGGGAATCGCTACAATTAACAATCTGCCTTAAATCCTGTTCCCGAATAAAAAGAAGAGCCTGATAGATACTAAAAAGTTTGGCTGTAAAAATCGAACATTGCCCCAAAAGATGAAATGTATAACTCCGCGAATTAAAAACGAAAGCACATCCCACACCACGGTCTTCCTTGGAACCATCCGTGTAAATAAAATAATGGTTGGGAAACTCAGCCTGTAACTCTAAAAATGCGGAGCGGAAGACCGAAGAAGGAGTTGTTGATTTCGGCAAGGATGCCAACCCAATATGGAACTGGGTGTCACAACGTAACCAAGGGGGGAATGAACATTCCCCCAGTGGAAACACAGACGGGAGGCGAACATCCAGGATCCTAAGAAGCAGACGAAAACGAACTCCTGTGGGAAGCAAGGCAAGCGCGCTGACAGCATATTGACGGTCAAGAGACTCGTCAAAGAATAACCTGAAAGACGGATGTACTGGCAAGGCAAATAGGCGGATAGCATAGCTACAAAGAAGCAGGTCACGCCTATGAGACAGCGGAGGTTCGGCAGCCTACGCAGACAAACTAATAACCGGGCTAGTCGGAAACGCATCCAGGGCTAGACGAATCCCTCGGTGGTGAACTAGGTTTAAACGTCGTAAAACCGAAAGACGTGCCAAGGAGTACACAATGCACCCGTAATCAAGCTTAGAACGAACAAGCGAACGGTAAAGCTGTAATAGCACGGTGAGATATGCTCCCCAGGATGTGCCACATTAAATACGTAAAATATTAAGGGCTGGATCACATCCAGCCTTCACAGAAGAGATATGGGACAACCAGCTAAGCTTCCTGTCGAACACCAAGCCAAGAAACTTCATGGTTTCGGCGAAGGGCAGTGGTTCGGTTACGAGATGGAGAGAAGGCGGTTCTTATGGTGTCCGACGCAAATTGTCTTCTCGGAAGAAAAATGGAAGCCATTTGTAACACTCCAAGAATGTAGACGGGAACAGACAGATCTCACACGCACACGAAACAAACGGTCCTTCATGAACTCCCGGAGGAACACTGAAAGTCGGCCACGGCAGCCCCAATTTTGCAAGGTACGCAGTAAGCCAGCCCTCCAGCAAGTGTCATAAGCTTTCTCCAGATCGAGAAATATGGCCACAGTTTGACACTTCCGAAGAAACCCGTTCAGGATGTGAGTCGAGAGGGACACAAGGTGGTCAGTAATGGAGCGGTAGCGGCGAAAGCCGCACTGTATGTTGCACAGAGGGTTCTCAGACTCGAGCCACCATCGTTACCGTCCATTGATCATGCGCTCCATCACCTTACAAATCCCACAGGTGAGGGAGATAGGACGGTAACTGGAAGGAAGACTACGATCCTTCCCCGGTTTTAAAATGGGAACAACGGTGGCTTCGCGCCAAGCCTTAGAAAACACCCTAGTGCCAAACGCGGTTGTAGAGGCTCAGGAGAAATAGCTTACTGTCAGAAGAGAGGTTCTGTAGCATGGCGATATGGAGACCATCGGGTCCTGGAGCGGAGTGTCGAGAGGATGCTAAACAGACATCCAGCTCCCGAATGCTAAAATCAGAGTTATAACACTCGGTATCGAAGGACCGGAAAGAGAGTCTCTGAGACTCCACGTCTGCCTTAATGGCACGAAACGCCGGGTGATAATTGGCAGAGCTGGACGCAGTTGCGAACGGGCTACCAAGGGCAAGCAACCGGATCAATGATGGTGTCAGTTCCCACGAGAAGCCCCGGTATGGAAGTACCAGTCTACTTACCGGCAACACGGCGGTGTTCTCTCACACAGCAGATGAAGGTGTTTTCCGACTGAAGGTTTCAACAAACGAAGCCAAGGAAGCCCGTTTGCTATCTCGAATAATGGGCCGTGCCCGGGCGCGTGTTTGTTTAAAATTGATCAAATGCTCCAAAGTAGGGTGATGGCGAAACACCCGAAGAGCCCTCCTGCGAGCACGAATAGCATCGCGGCACCCGGTAGTCCACCAAAGGCCCGATAATCGTCTAGGGTAGGCAGGCGACCGCGGTATTGACTGCTCTGAAGCGGAGATCACGACAGAATTGAAATGCTCGACCACCTGGTCAACAAAGTCGAACTGACGGTCGCTGAAAACAGACAGCGGAAAAGAGAGAACTCGCATGGGAGGAGGAAAGGTGGCGTGAGAAAAGTAATGATACAAGGGCAATGATCACTGGAATGAGTGTCAGATACTACGTTCCATTGAAAGCGGTGAGCAAGCTGTGCAGAGCAAACAGAAAGGTCCAGGTGGGATAGCGTGGCAGAAGCATCGAAATGAAAGTAGGTTCACCGGTGCTCAGAACAGAAAGGCTATATTGAACGAAAAGGTCAGCAAGAATAGTCCCCCGCGCGCAGGCCCTAGGGGAACCCAAAATCACGCAGCAGAAGAAAAGGTGCTGGGAGCTGTGACAAGAGAGGGAGCATGTCAGCAGCGCATAGAATAGATGAAGGCGGAACGTAGACATTACATACAGTAAAGGAGAAACCAGGAAGGGTAAGTCGGATAGCAACAGCTTGCAAGGAAGTAAGTAGTAAGCGAGACTGACTGACCGCAGATGTCATTGCGCATGAGGATCATGGGCAAGAGAGCCCTCCTCCGGTGTAACATCAAACCGCATGGGAAGGTATTGGTGCAGGGCAAAAGCATCGTGGGCCGAAGATTTGTCTCCTGCAAACACAGAACCAGAGGGTTATAGGACCGTAGTAACAGCTGCAATTCGGCCCTATGGGTACGGACACCGCGGATATTCCACGTCAGGAGAGCCATGAAGCACAGTTAGAGGCGTGAAAGTTTACCGATTAATCATAATATGAGTTTGCAGCTGGGATGCAAACAAATGGCGGAAACGAAATAGATGAAGTTAAAGTGGGCATTTCTTGTTCTTTGCACTCTTTGGACCCACAAGAGTATAGCCACTTTCGTCGCCGTTATGCGCTGATGTTCGGGATGTGGAAGATCCGCTTAGGCTCGTAGAACGAGAACGGGACTTGGAAGGTTTATCAGTGGCCTTGAGTTTCTTGCGACTGCGCTCATGAGGAGCAGCGACAGATGGTGTCGGTCTAACCAGCGGCTTACAAACAGGTTCTGGAGAAATAGAACTTGAGGCAGTGCTGTGTATGTTGAAGACTGCAAGATTGTTGTGCTCGGCGACTGCTCTGTTTGCGCACACACGTCGGCTACGGGCACGGTTTGTAGAGCCACTGAGGAAACAGGAGTGAGGCGGAGCGCAGATGCGTAGCCTGAGATGGTCGTAGGCTGCAGTTGTTGGAAGCGACTCCGGGCTTCAGGAAAAGTTAGGCGTTCTTTAACCCGCAACTCCCGGATGGCTTTTTCCTCGAGAAAATGCGAACACTGCCGGGAGCTGGATGAATAGTTCCCTTTACAATGGACGCAGCAAGGGCTTCGTTCACAAGCAGGTTCACCGTGAGCAGGTTGGCCGCAACGTTCACATGAAGCGTCGAAGGTGCACCCACTTTGGGTATGACCAAATTTCTGACACCGAAAACAACGTATGGGATTTTGTACATACGGTCTCACAGCAGCGAGTTCGTAACCACAGTAAAGTGCCTCAGGTAAGGTAGTGCCTTTGAACGTTAGGAATACTGCATCTGAAAGACCGTCTAAGCAGGTGGTGGTCGCCACGCCTCTACAAGTATTCAGAGATTTATGTGGGGCTACCGTTATTGGGTAGGAACTCAACAAGCCGGCTTTCAGGAGCTTCTTAGACTGGTCTTCGGTCTAGGTTTCCATTACTGTCTGTAGTCCTGGTTGCTTGGTTGCTTTACCTCAGATCCTGTCAATTTCCCCTTGAATATAAAATGGGTTAATATCTCGCATAGTTTTAGATTCACAAGCCAAAGTCGAATGGCCAAATGGAAGAGTTTTGCGCGGAAGGATCATGATGAAATAGCCCCCTTCTGGTACTGTCGGCGTCAGCCTGCCATCCGGAATAAAGAGAAAAAAGACTCCAAAAATACTTTCCGCTCTGTGCCGCCTGGGAGACCCCTCCCAGACCGATCTCTCGGAGTACTTAGGAGGAGTTACCCTCCAGCCTCCATTGCTGGTCCATACGGGTAAGCCCTCCATAACCCGGCTTTATGCCCCTACCACAGGTATAACCACCTGTGACCCCCCATTTTAGGTTATGGTGTGTGATGACACATCCATGGATTCAGGGGACTTGTGGTTGATTACACCGGGTTTCCGATAGCGGTAACACGTCCGATCCGTGATTCTAACCCCTCGTCGGGAGATTAGCACGGGCCGGGCTCCCAGAGAAGCTACGTGGGTGTACATATCGGTATGGGCGAGCTCCGCACCTAAGGCTTACACATAGGGGCAGTGTAAAGGGTCCACCTAACCGTCACGCCTAAGTCCTCCGAAGAGCACACAAGTTGGAAGCCGCGCTGGAACCATGGGACAGGAACCACGGAGATAGAAGAAAGATACCTGTTGGTGAGGCAGGAGTTAATAAACCTAAAGCCTTAAAACTAAATATATAAGGAATAATCCTAGAAGAGGAAGAAGATGACGCATGTAAACTCGCACTCACAAGAAAATACACAAAGAAATGCGCAGACACACGCACAAAACGTGGCCCAGTGGATGGCGATTGGCTCGGGAACCCGTAAGAGGCCCCTCGGGGGGGGGCTGCTTAACGTGTTATTTGCTTACGTGCTCAAAAGGAATAATAATAATAATAATAATAATAATATCAAAAACGGTTATATAAAACTTGTTAGAGCACCCATCGAATCGAAGTTTTCAACTAAACAAACCTGTGAAAATTGAGAGATCTATAACCAATAGTATGTGGAGGAAGTTTACTTCGGCTACTGCAGACCTATATATGGTAAGCAGAGGAAGTATTGTATTCCATTTAAAAAAAGTCGATAGCACTGATACTTCATTGGAAATAACATAATGCAAATTTAGAAATCCAAGAGTAAAGCACACTTTAAAAGAAAGAAAAAAAATCTTATGTGTTCAATTCACATGACTTTCGCTACAAAGAATTGTTAATGAACTTATTATTCTGTCTACTTCATGCTAATCGAGATGAACATTAGCAGAAATGTTTTATTAGTTTCTTGTAAGTAGGTGGGAAATGAGGGAATAACTAGGCTAAAGCGATAGTCAGATCGTCAAAATGTGGTTGCTATGGGAATGAAATCAGTTTCTTTGCTTGGCCAGGAGCTGACAGATTTTTGTATGAGAAATTTTTAAGTATTTCAAAACTCAAAACCAATAACAAGGAATATCTCTAAACCGGTTAACTCCATGAAAAAATTACATTACATAAATTGTGTGATTTAAGGAGATATACATTTTTGTGTAGTAAGTTTGTCGTTCTCTTACAATTTATCAGTTATGTTAAATTCAGAAAAAGCCATCCGGAATGATGAGATCTTCATAGGCTATTCCCAGAAAATTCAAAATATACATATTATTTTTCATGTAAATATCTTAAATACACCATTTTTGAGAAAATCAAAATTTTTAAAAATGTTGTGGGTGGGGGTATGTTCTTGAAAATATTTGTGTCGCATTCTTGGAAGATACTGAATTTAAATATCAAGTTTGGCACTTAACGGTCTTTTCGTTTTTGAGCTATACTGTCCACACACACACACGGACATCTTTCAACAAAAAATATTTGGGATTCGGGGGGTCCCAAACACGTATTTTCGGTGACATCTCGTTTGGGTGGAATACAATACTTTCTCTAAATAAAAAAGCGGTCCGCACACTCGCGTATGTGAATAAGTAACTCAAAAACGAAAAGTCGGCTGATTACATAGCAAACTATTTTAATGTTTATTTTCATCATCTTCCAAGGATGCAAGAAAAGATATTCAAGAAAATCCCAAATTACTCTTTTCATGACAACATTTTTGATTTTCTCATAAATGGCTCCTCCGATTTTAATTAAAACATATATTTAATACATTTCCATGACAACTATAATGAATATCTTGAGGTTTCTTAGAAAGGCCTTTGAAATTTTCTTCAATCTGAATGAATTTCGTTAAAGTTATACAATGTATGTCAAATGCATTTTTTTTCTGAAGTTACGTATTTCTGGGTTATTCTTTCTTTACGATTTCAATTTTAAAATATTTATGCTTTCTCGAATCGGATATAATTGTTCATTTTTGTTGCTCCTGGTCGAGAAAGAAATAATCATATTTCGATTTCATCACGTGAAAACCAGCACTTAAAAGATTTGACTATCCCTTAAGCCTAGTGCATTCCGTTTTTCCATTGTACATGTCTATAAGGAAATAAAAGCACGTATGCAAATATTTACCTGAATTAACGTGAAGTAGAAGAATACGCTTTTGAGGAAACCATTTATGCAGACATTTATCTATTTTAATATCACTGTATATGAAAGAATATGCATAGTTAAGAAATCGTTTATTGAAGGGATATAAAAATACATGAATTGCAGCACTTTTAAAATGTTCTATATCCTGTACATTGAAAATACATAGTAGCTGCAGAAAGTATTGTATTTCACCCAAAAATTCCATACCGAGATTTCTCCTAATCGTGATTTACGGTCCCTGATTTAAAAAAAACAAAAAAAAAAAAAAAACCATGAGTGTGTCTGCGGCCAGCTTAACTCAAAAACGATAAGTCGGTTAAATGTCGGTTAAATAGCCGGGATTTGTCCAACCCCTCTCCTACACATGGCTTGTGATGATGATAATGGTGTTTAAGGGCGCTCAACTGCCGAGGTCATAAGCGCCCTTACGATTAAAACTTGGCAATAGGCAGTAAGAAAATACCAAAAAAGGAAAAAAAAAACACAAGTAAAAGAGCTAACACAGTTGAAAAGTAAGTAACAGAACGGTCCAGCCCTCTAAACAGAGCTGGATATAAAACTCCATCTAAAATCAACACATTAAAATTAAAAGTGTTTAAAAAGAACTGCTATCACACTAAAACGTCAAGGTAAAAGAAAGTTTTGCTAAAAATTTAAAAACCCTGTCCACTGCTCTTGGGTCATCTGCCAGGACCTCAGCAAGAGAGGCCGGCATGCCCATACATGACCGAATGTGTGCCAGGTGACCACACTCCAGCAACACATGACGAACTGTCTGTGCCTCCCCACAGAGCGCACAGACAGGAGCAGGTTCACGTTTAAAAAGGTAACTGTGAGTAAAAATACAGTGGCCAATTCTTAGCCGAGCTAGTACTACCTCCTCCCGGCGGAATAAACGAGAGGAGGTTACCCAGTTGACAGGGAGGTCCTTCACCTCTCGCAGCTTATTACCACGGAGAGCCGACCACTCCGCATGCCAAGTCGAAAAAACGGCTCTCCGTACAGCCACTCTAAAATCTTCTGCTGTTGAATGGGTAATCGTAACACTGGGCGCTGTGACTGCCGATTTCGCTGCCAAATCCGCCGTGTCATTCCCTGGCAAGCCAACGTGTCCAGGAATCCATGCGCACTCCACATTAAGACCAGAAGCGTGCAAAATGCGGAGAACGTCCTGGATGCGCTGCACCAAAGGATGGTAATTGTACAGCTCACGAATGCTCTGAAGGGCACTAAGGGAATCACTAAGAATAAGGCAGTCACCTAATTTTCGACGTCGAATATACAGAAGGGCTTGATAAATAGCATATAGCTCGGCAGAATATATAGATGTGCAACTAGGCAAACCGTAAGTAGAAGTTGTGGTGCCAGTTACAAAGGCACATCCAACACCGTCGGGGCTCTTACTACCATCGGTGTAAATACAAATACGGCCACTGTATTTGGATAAAAATTCTAAAAAGCATCGACGAATATTATCAAGAGGCGTAACAGATTTCCCGTAGAGCGTCATCCCGAGATCGACATAGGAGGTAGCGCGTAACCAAGGGGGGTGTATACTCTCTCCCTTGGGTAACAGCCGAGGAATGTCAACATGGTGCTGGCGTAGAAGCTCACGGAAACGAAAACCTGCTGGCCTGGGGCTCAGAGAGCGGAGGCAGTATCGCTCGTGCAGCTCAGGGGAGAAAAAAGCGTGATAAGTTGGATGCCCTGGCATACACTTCAGCCCACAGCCATAATTAGCAAGCAGGACATCACGCCGACAACGCAGAGGAGGTTCTCCCGATTCGGCGTAGAGGCTAACAACTGGGCTCGTTGGAAAAGCTCCAACGGCCACACGGATGCCCTGGTTATGGACTGTGTCTAACCTTCTGAGCACTGAAGGTCGAGCTGAAGAATACACAATGCTGCCATAGTCCAACTTCGAACGAATCACAGCACGATAAAGACGGAGCAATGCCGTCCGATCCGCACCCCAAGACTTGCCACTTAGTATCCGTAAAAGATTTAGAGAACGGTCACATCGTGCTCTAAGCTGTGCTATTTGTGGTGCCCAACAAAGTTTCCGATCGAAGATCAAACCAAGGAATCTCGCCTCGTCTGCGAAGGGAAGTAAATCTGGCCCGAGTCGAAGAGACGGCGGCATTTGCCACTTACGGCGCCAGAAGTTAACGCAGACTGTCTTCTCAGCGGAGAAACGAAAACCGTGTTTCGAGCTCCATGCATAGAGATTGTCCAAACACCGCTGGAGACGGCGTTCCAAAAACGGTGTACGCTGAGAAGTACAGAAGATGGCAAAGTCGTCCACGAATAAACAGGAAGAGACACCTTGAGGCACACATAGTGATATGGAATTTATCGCAATAGCAAATAGAGTCACGCTGAGTACCGAGCCCTGCGGCACTCCGTTCTCTTGAATAAAATGGTTAGATAAAACCGAACCCACCCTCACTCGAAAAACGCGGTCCCGCATAAACTCCTGAATGACCAACGGTAGGCGTCCACGTATGTTCCAGTTGTGCAGAGAACGCAATATTCCCGCCCGCCAACACGTGTCGTAGGCCTTCTCGAGGTCAAAAAATATCCCAACTGTGGGGCTGTTCTTAAGAAACCCGTCCATAATCTGAGTTGACAGAGAGACAAGGTGGTCAGCAGTTGAACGTCGTCGTCGAAAGCCACACTGGATGTTCGTCAGAAGATTGTGGGATTCCAGCCACCACACCAACCGTCCATTGATCATGCGTTCCATCACCTTGCACACGCAACTGGTGAGGGAAATAGGACGGTAACTGGAAGGAAGATGGCGGTCCTTTCCAGGTTTAAGAATGGGTATGATGGTGGCCTCCCGCCACTTGTCTGGAAAAATGCCATCAACCCAGACACGATTATAGACCTCGAGTAGGAAATCTTTGCCATCAGGAGAGAGATGTTGCAACATTTGGACGTGGATACCATCTGGACCTGGTGCTGAGTGTCGTGAAGAAGAGAGTGCATTGTCTAGCTCTGCCAGGGTGAAAAGGCGATTATAATCCTCAAGGTTGCCAGAAAGAAACGAGAATTCTTGAGATTCCACCTGGTTCTTAACTGTAAGAAACTCAGGGGAATAGTTGCCTGAGCTAGACACCTGAGCGAAAGCACTGCCTAAAGTATTCGCCACGTCAAATGTATCAACAACAGCTCCGGTAGGTGTTTTGAGACCGGCGATGGGCATATGGTTCGGTTTCCCAGCCACACGTCTTAACTTATCCCATACGACAGAGGAAGGTGTATGTCGATTAAAGGAACCCACGAATTTATTCCATGACATCTTTTTGCTATCCTTAATAACCCGCCTAGAATGTGCACGCATCCGTTTATAGTATATCAGGTTATCCAGTGTGGGATAACGCTGGAAAACCCGTAGAGCTCGTCTGCGAGCGCGAATAGCATCCCGACAGTCAGCGGTCCACCAAGGTACCGGAAATCGACGGCTGTAGCCAGTCGAACGCGGAATGGATTGCTCAGAAGCAGAAAGAATGGTCTCTGTAAGATGTTCGACCAAGTGGTTCACAGAGTCGTGCTCTTCGTAGCTAAATTCAGCCAAGTGGGAGTACAGTTCCCAGCTGGCGTGGTCTAGGCGCCAACTAGGTAAACGGGTGGAACATACAACGGGTGTCAAGACACTAATACGACAAGGAAAGTGGTCACTAGAATGCAAATCCGAGATGATATTCCAGCATAAGGTGACTGCCAGCTGAGGGGAACAAATTGCAATGTCAATGTGTGAAAAACTATGAAATGCGTCAGATAGAAAGGTGGGCTCTCCGGTGTTCAAGAGAGCAAGATTCTGACTATCCAAGAAGTCTTTAAGTAGCGTACCTCTCGCACAAGCCCGAGGAGAGCCCCAAAGAGGGTGGTGGGCATTCACGTCGCCTACCAATAAAAAGGGTGGTGGCAACTGCGAAATGAGGTGTTCTAAGTCGCTGTGCGAGAGGTCCGCAGATGGAGGCAAATAGATACTGCAAATGGTGAATGAAGCGGAGGGTAGCTTAATGCTGACAGCAACGGACTGGATTGCAGATTGTATGGGTACGGAGTTGGCAAAAATATCATCTCGAATAAGCATCATAGTGCCCCCATGTGCCGGGACACCGTCCTCCGGGGATAAATCACATCGTACGGAGGAGTACTGCCTGATGGTAACGGTGTCCTGTGGACGGAGCTTCGTCTCTTGTAAACATACAGCCAAGGGTTCATGCTGGCGCAGCAACAAGTCAAGCTCTGGTCGATGTGGTCGAATTCCGCGTATGTTCCAATGGAGGATAGCCATTGAGTATATTATGGGATAAGTTTCAAATCGAAAGACGCTTCTGCAGATTGGGATTGGCTGGTCGGTTCAATTTGTTCTTCTTAGGCGTTGGGCTAGTACTATTTTCAGGAGCACGATCCTGCCGTTTCCGCACTGTCCCTCTGGCAGTGGCGGCAGAATCCTCCTGGTCCATCTCCTCCACAAGGGAGGCCCCTTTTTCAAGAGCAGTTTTCGGTCCAAGTAGTTCGAACCGATTGGATGTGCTGATCGGCGAAGACGGCCGTCGCCGATTCACGCCCTCCTCCCCAGATGACCCTTCAGAGGAGGATACACGTGTGGAGTTGCGTGAACTTTTCTTACCTTTAGATGACTTGGTAATAGATTGCACATTCTCTTTCAAAAAGTCTTGTCGTACATACTTGGTCTTAAACTGTTTTTCTGGGGCAGAAGACGTCGTGAATTTAATAGCTTTAGTTCCGGAGGTCGAGGCTTTCGGTGACAAATGTGCAGGACTATTCTGTAAGCTGGCGGATTTGGCAGATGTTGATACCAACTTGGGTGTAGGTGCCGAAGGCTTTGGCAGCGCTTGGGCTAAAATTACCTTTTCCGCAATTGTAGCCCCGTTCATATCGCCGGTCTGTGTTGCGATTTCCCGACGCGGTACCGGTTTAGCTGCAACTGAGCTATAGGTACCGGACCTCGGGGCAGAGGGTTGGCGGAGTCGCAGGAGCTTCCGGGCTTCCAAGAAGGACACCTTCTCTTTCACCCGTATCTCCTGGATCGCTCGTTCCTCTGCAAAACGGGGGCAGTCTCGGGAACTAGATGGGTGTTCCCCGTTACAGTTCACACACGATGGAGCTGAAGCACAAGCCCCATCGTGGGAGGTGTCACCGCAGTGGACGCAGGTGGACTTGCCGGTACACAACTCACTAGTGTGACCAAAACGTTGGCATTTAAAGCACCTCAGCGGATTGGGTATATAAGGCCTAACTTCGATGGCTTCATACCCTGCTCTAATCTTTTGAGGCAGATCAACCCGATCAAAAGTAAGAAACAGGGTACGAGTAGGCAGGAATTCACCGTTGATCTTACGTTGTACCCGATAAACAGCTGAGACACCCTGAGTCGCAAGATTTTCTTTGATCTCCTCAATGGACAAACCGTCCAACGCGCGGGTTGTTATTACACCGCGGGAGGAGTTCAGCGACTTGTGCACCTCGACCTTCACTGGATAGCTGGCTAACATGGTGGCTTTAAGTATTCTTGCAGCTTGCGAGGCGGAGTTGGCTTCGACAAGAAGTGTACCATTGCGAGCTCGAACGCAGGATTTAACAGGACCAGCAATGGCATCGAGACCCTTTTGGATAGTAAAAGGGCTCACCGTAAGGAACTTCTTACCTTCCTCTGTCCTATGAATGACCAAGTAGCGAGGACCACATGACTCGACTACTTCCTTTCCAACTTCTTTATTGAGGGGTTTTTGTTTTGGTGCCATAGAAAAAATGGTATAAATTCATCCCCCAGTGCTCCCCACCCACCACGGAGCCCAACGAGGGGTCACCCCACTGGGGTGACAGGGCTACACAGGGGATATAGCGGGCTCGCCGTCCCACTCACCCTGGAGTTCGGTGTAATACCTAGTCCTGGCCGATTGACTAGGGGTGGGTTAGTCCCTAGCCTCCCGTTTAGGCAAATCAGAAACCAAAGCGGTGTATTAGGCTGCGCACCCTCCCCAGTTACTGAAAGACAGAAGCCCAGGCTCAGGTACGCAACCCTCAACCAACCAGGATGTTCCTCTTCACCGACACGGGTCTCCACGCACGGCCTACACGTGGGTGGGCATTTTCACCTACTGACTCCCTCACCACTCTGAGGTTGCCCACAGAGGGAGTCAAGGTGGCTCGGGACCCCGGGTGCGCCTAACCCGTACCTACCGTAGTAGGCCCCTGGGGGGACATGGCTTGTGTGAGAAAAAAAAAAAAAAAAAAAAAAAAAAAAAATAACAAAAGAATTAAGATAACACTAATTGACTATAATAGATGGCTGAACTTGAAGCCCGGGACTTAAAGTACTTACGACATTAAAAGTTACCATTGGGGTATGTCATCTCAAAATAATTTGAGATCACCTTGTGTTTACCGGGAAACATGGGAGTCAGTTGAGGAATTTAGTGCTCTGCCGACATGCGCCATGGTAGCTCTGTGTTTGAGCAACCGGTTAGAAACCGGGAGCTCCGTGGTTCAAATCCCGGCTATGGTATTGCATTTTTCAGTCTGACTCTTGTTTGTCAAACTCCTGTCCTACACACGGCATGTGTGGAAAAGCATTTAAATTACTACTAATTGACTATAATAGTAGGCTGAACTATGAAGCCTGGAGCTTCAAGTACTTACGATATTATAACTTTCCATTGGGGTATATCACCTCAAAATAGTTTGAGATCAAGTTGTGGTTTGCCGGGAAACATCCGAGTCAGTTGAGCAATTTAATGCTGTGCCGGCATGCTGTAGCTCAGTGGTTGAGCAACCGGCTAGAGACCGGGAGCTACTTGGTTAAAGTCCCGGCTATCGCATTGAATTACTTGCCCAACTCCTGTCCTATACACGGCTTGTAAGAAAAAAAAATGAAATTAAATATAATCCGAGTTTGCTGCTCGGTTGAGAATCTTTCACATTACCTAGTTACGTAATAATAACGAAATTATTATAAGGTGCATCAAGCTGTAAAGGGAAGGCTATTTATCATATTCCTTGCAACAGATGAGCCATTATGTATCCTTTGCTTCAAGCTACATGTTGCGAGGCAAGTACTGTGAGAATAGAAGCACTCGATCGAGCTATTGTTTGCCTGTGACAGTTCATCAATTCCACCCCCAAACACTCCAGTCCTGCTGACCTTTTATTTTACCGCCTCTTCTCATCTCAGCATCCTATACGTCGATCCAAATTTAATCTCTCACCCTCTTCACGCTCCAGAAAAAGTAGAATGAGAGCTTTCATCCCCCATAACTCTGTCATCATCCGCTCTGTGATGCTGCTTTGAAATCAGTCCGCAGTTACTTCCCTTTTATCTCTTACACATTTGTTTCATCACAGATATCTCCAGTCTCGCAAATATTGGAAAGCAATAATTCGTCCGTTTAACTTATATATTACGGGTAGGGAAAATATGAAATACAAAATTTTAAATTACCTTCTGAAAACGGTATGGAAAGAAGATTTCAGAAATAATATTGTGCTCAATGCAATTAGCGTAAAAAAATAAAAAGTTCCAATGTGAACTTCTTTCCAGGCATTACCTGTGACAATTCTAAAACTTATTCTGTTCTCCAAAGGTGTTTATTTACTACAGAAGATACGGTTTTCTTTTCTCTACCATCTAGAAGAATGGTACCTATTCAGCGTCATAATGCACTTGAGAAGTCGCGATAGGTAGAGGTCTGCATGCCGCAAATCTCATTCGTCAGGGGAGAAGTATGATGCTGCCCCTATTATCTCCCTATATTGGCTGGATGCTTGTGCACTTACGACTACATTCCATTCAAAAGTGCAATACAATATCAATATTACACAAATGCACGTTTAAAGTTGATAATCTAAAATAGGAATTTTAGAAGAAAGATCCTCACTTACAGCATCCGCCCTCCCGCAAACTCACCCGCCCGTCCGTCCGTCTATCCAACTTTTCATTTGTGGAAAAGAATAATTAAAAACGAAATGTGCGATAAGTATATACGAATCAGATGTTTAAGCATGCCAGTAACTTTCAGAAAACCCTCCTGTATCAAACTAATATTAACATGCAAAGTTATCTACTGCTTTTCATTTTCCCGAACATGGCTTTATTGATTTGTATGAAAATATCATATTTGTGATTGGGTTTGAAGTCCTTATACATTGTAAATGAATTTTATAATTCACTTTTCGCAGTATACGAATCAGATGTTTAAGCATGCCAGTAACTTTCAGAAAACCCTCCTGTATCAAACTAATATTAACATGCAAAGTTATCTACTGCTTTTCATTTTCCCGAACATGGCTTTATTGATTTGTACGAAAATATCATATTTGTGATTGGGTTTGAAGTCCTTATACATTGTAAATGAATTTTATAATTCACTTTTCGCAGGTTAAACCGTTATGAAGATATCGCACAAAAGGAATAGCAGAATCACTTTTTACATGATATTATAAATGAATATGTGTTCATGGGTAGAGACATTTGCGTGAGTGTGACGCCTCAAATTTATTTCTAAAGAATTTGACTAAAGATGGTTCAAGGACCCCACATAAATGCAATTTCAGACTGTTAAAAGCTATTAACTGCATGGAACCTAGATAAAATGCATATTAATTTGTTGTTATTTACATGAGAAATATTCTTTTGGAGGTTAAAAATTTAATATAATAATAGTTATATGGAATTAAGGGCGGACTCCGATTTAAATATGCTTTAGGTATATGGTAACATAAATAGTTCTAAATTCTCTTTTACTCTACGTTGAAATTCGAGAAACACATTTAAAAACTGCATAAATACATAAAACTGTTGTACATAAAGTGATCCCGCCATTTTATCATGGAAAATCCTATAATATGTTCTATGTTCAATGTGTTTATAATGCGTTTGTGCAATCAACAAAAATGTGATTGTACAACGCAAGGAATTCAGATTAATGTATTAAAGATCTTACTGCCTTACATAGAATTTTATTTTTGGCTCTCCGTCACTACTTGGCTATTATCGAGAGACTAAACGCTTTAATTAATTGTCCAATATGTCTTATCCGATTTACATCTGATAAATTGAAAACGAATTATAATGCTCGCCTTTTACTACACCCGGGTTCGATCCCTGGGGCCTGCATATAGAATTTGAGGTAAAGGAAACGTGGTAAGAGCGGGATTTCACCGGATCCTACGGTTCCCCCCGCCATTCATTCCAGTAATTCCTTCATAATCGTCTTTCCTGCCGTCCATGTCACTGTTATTTCGTGAATATACCACCCACTTCTTCACTTTCATACCAAGCATAGGACTGATCATCCATCCTGGCTATTGTCTTCTCCTCAACAGATACCGCACCTGGTTTGTAAATCTTTGGTGCAGATGCAAGTCTTACATATGAGGTAGGTAAACATAGAAAGAATGAAAAAAAAAAAGTTTAAAACCAAAGGAATAAAAACATTCTATTTATAATTTTATATTATATTACTGTAATAACGTGATGTTATTACTTTTACTAAATTACTAACCATATTCATCCTTGATAAGATTTTTCTCGTACTACATCTCGTCATCATTTAATAACAGTTAATGTTAACATTAATATTCCTATAAATGTAAGTCTCTAATTAACTTTATAAGAAAATTATGTTTTGTCATATAAAATAGGTAGTGGGATTAGTGTGGTGTGCCCAAAAGCACAATTTTCGAAAAACACAGACCAATAAACAACAAAAGGGCAACCATCAGTGAGAAAACTTGAACCGTAACTGGAAGCAAGAAAGGATAGCTTAGGCTGGCATGCAGCGATCCCGAAGTATAGCTGAAGCTTCCTGAAGAGGGCTGCGGAGTTTGACGCAACGGATGATCAACTGTTTCTGGGTCAGTGATCGCAAATTTCATCGCGCTAATGCCACCGATATAACCTCAGAATACGCGACGACACCCTCCCAAGGCGTGCTGTAGGACTATCCATCAGCGCCTTATATTGCATTTTCTGACAGGCAATTCATTATCAAACCATTCTAGGGCACAGTCGCAATAACATCCCAACGTAATAATAATAATAATGATAATAATAATACTGTTTAAAATACTATATATTCTTTAACAATTCTTAAGAAGTTGGCAATTAAACAAACTCTCTTTATAGAATATCACTACATACGGAAGTGATTCACCGCCCAATAATGATCATACACACACACACACACACACACACACACACACATTCATCTAAAACGTTGTTTCATAAATGGCAATATAAGCTATTGTAAAGAAGCGGCACATTAACAGGCGGAGAAGTCAGAGGGTGAAAAATTTGACGGAGCTCACAGGATAGCAGCAATATATAAACTGTTGAAGAAAATATAATAATAATGATAAAAATAATAATAATAATAATAATAATAATAATAATGATAATAAGCTGCCAATCATAGCGTCTAGGCAAGTTCTATAGCGTTCGGTTGCCCTTTTCACTTCCTCTAGCCCGTATGCATAATATACATTGTGGACAGAGAAGCTATTGTATTCCATCTAAAAATTCGAAACCGAAATTCACCAGAAACAATGTTTTAAGACCCTGAGTCCAAAAAAGCATTTTTAGAAACATGTCCGTGAGTGAGTGAGTGAGTGAGTGAGTGAGTGTGTGTGTGTGTGTGTGTGTGTGTGTGTGTGTGTGTGTGTGTGTGTGTGTGTGTGTGTGTGTGCACTATAGCTAAAAAAAGCGAAAAATCAGTGTAACCTCAAACTTCGTATTTAAACTTCAGTATCTTCCATGGTGTGGTGGTTACCATGCTAACTTCATACACCCAAGGTCTTGGGTTCAAACCCGGCGGTGGATGATGAATTTTTTCGGGTGTAAAAATCCTTAGCATGGCTTCCTTCGGAAGGGAAGCAAAGCCGTTGGTCCCGTGTCGTAGATTTACGGCACGTAAAAGAACCTCAAGCCTGATAGAGAGGCCTCTGAGCAAAATTAAGCGGTCTTTCACGCCCAGTACAGAATGGGACGCTGAGAACCATAGCAGTTAAAGAGCGTCCATTTTACGGATTCGACACGAGGATTTTCAAGAAAATCTCCCCATCCCCAACTCCTTTTTACACGGACATTTTTAATTTTTTTTATTTTCTAAATAATGGCTATAAAGATTTTTTATTAAAATATCATATGTTCAAGATATTTTCATGAAACAATTGTATATCTTGAATTTTCTAGGAATAACCGCTTCAATATGGATACTTTTTTATAACCGGTAAACCGTAAGCGATCGCGAAAGAAGCCCTAAGAGATAGACAAAAAACGTACTTCACAAAAAATGTAAGGTCATTAAGACGCTCAATTTATATCATATACACTTTTTTGTAGAGTTAATGTTTTTGAGAGTTTCCTTGTTATTGGTTTGTTTTAAAGTACTTATATCTTTTCTCAAACGGGAGAACATTTTCCTTTCGCCTCTTCTTTGTTTACTTCTAGCAAGGAAAGAGAACCGAATTTCAATTGTTTCATTTGGCGAACGGCTTTTAAAAGACTGATGTGTTCCATTCACATGACTTTCTCTACATCTCTGCAACATGCTTCTATTTACTTCCTTTTAATCGAGAAAAATAGTCTTAATAGTCTGCTTCCTTGTAAGTAGAAGGGAAATAAGGGAGTGCTATAGGCTAAACATATACTCAAAAGCTGGTTGCTATGTGACTGAAGTTCCTTTGTTTGCATGGACAGGAGTTGACAAATTCCTGTATGAAACAAGGAATATGTCAAAAACGATCAACTCCACGAGAAAAATGTATTTAATATAAATTGTGTTTTTTAATATGCTCTATATTCTTGTGTGTTAAGTTCTTGCCCATCTCTTATAGTTTAGCAGTTATGCAAAATTCCATAAAATTCATCCAGAATAAACTTGTCTTCAGAGGCTATTCCCACAAAATTCAAGACACACATTTTATTTGCCAGGTAAAATATCTTTAATATTTGACATTTTAATCAAAATCGTAGCCATTTTTGAGAAAATCAAAATTTTGGAAAAAAGTTCCATGTAAAGAGTAATTGGGGGTGGGGGAATTTTCTTGAAAATCTTCGTGTAGCATCCTTGGAAGATACCAAACTTAAAATACCAAGTTTGAGCTATGCTGTCCACAAACACAGACACACGGACTTTTTGTAAAAATGCTTTTTACTTTCTCTACACGTACTATGTACATAGTGTATAGAGAAGGTAGGTATTGTATTGCACCCAAAAATTCGATACCGAGATTTCACCGGAAATACATGTTTTGGGTCCCCCTGAACCCAAAAAAAAAAAAGCATTTTGGGAAAATTTTTGTATGTGTGTGTACGTATCTGTGGACAGCTTAGCTCAAAAACACAAAGACCATTAAATACCAAACTTAGTATTTAAGTTTGGTATCTTCTAAGGATGCGACACGAAGATTTTCATGGCTCTAACGATTTTGATTAAAATATCCTGTATTAAAGATATTTACCCGACAAATAATATATATATCTTGCATTTTCTGGGAATAGCCTCTGAAGCCTACTTTATTCAGGATGAATTTTACGAAATTTTGCATAACTGCTAAATCGTAAGATATCGATAAAAACTTGCTACACAAGAATGTAGAGCACATAAAAACACACAATTTATGTTATATAATTTTTTTTCGACGAGTCGATCGTTTTTGAGATATTCCTTGTTTTTGGTTTCAGCTTTGAAAAACTACTTTTCTCATACAGGAATTTGTCAACTCGTGTCCATACAAACAAAGGAACTTCGATCACCTAGTATCCAGCTTTTGATTTCACTTTAACTTATGATACTCCCATATTTCGCTTCTACTTTCAAGGAAGCAAGAAATAAGCTATTTCTGCTAATTTGCTCTCGATTAGCATGAAGCAAATAGAAGAATAAGCTGGCAATGTTTATCTTGATTAGCATGACGCATATAAAAATAACCTTTTATAAGGAAAGTTTTATGGAAGAGTTAGAGAAACTCATGTGAGTGGAACACATCACATTTTATTATTGATTCTGCCATTGCTGTTTATTGTAATCGTTGGTTGTCCTGTCCAAGGGGTGTGCGCGCGCTCGTGGTGTGTGTGTGTGTGTGTATGTGTGTGTGTGTGTGTGTGTATATATATATGTGTTATTTTATTAACAGTACTAATCAGGGTAGTCGGCGTCAAGTGATACTCTATTGCATGTTGTTTAATCCTGAAATATTTATTATTTTTACTCCACGATTTAGCTTCCTATGTATACTTCACTCAGAACGATCTTTTTCTTTTACTACATACATCTATTCTTGAGTTTTATTTATTTATATTTTTATTTAGTCTCGCACATAGTGTTTCCTCGACGTGTGTCTTAGAATAAACAAGAATCAAAAGCGACTCCAGTGTTCAGGAGCATATTTTACCTTCTCTACGTAGCAGAAAAGGTATTGCACACCTCTCAAAAATTCGATCCCGAGATATCATTGGAAATACTCGATTTAGGGTCCCCAGTGTCCATAAAATATTTTTTGAAAAAGGTCTGTGTATGTCCGTGTGTCTGTGAACAAGATAACTCAAAAACGAAAAGTCGTAAAATACCAAACTTTGTATTGAAGTTTAGTATCTTCCAAGGATATGACATGAAAATTTTGTGAAACATCTCTCCCCGAAAACTACCCCTTACACGGAAAAATGTTAGAGAGTTTTCATTTTCTCAAAAATGGCTCTAAAGATTTTGATTAAAATACCTACATTAAAGGCATTTACATAACAAATAAAATGATGATTTTGAATTTCCTGATAATAGCCCATGAAGAGATGTTCTGGATGAATTTTGCTGAATTTGTCGTAACTGGTAGGAAGAATTTATTACACAAAAAATGTAGATCTCGTTAAAGCACACAATTTATATCCTATATATTTTTTCGTGGGATTGATTATTTTGAGATATTCCTTGTTATTGGTTTCAGTTTTAAAATATTTTAAGTTTTCTCCTACGGGAATTTGTCAACTCCTGGCAATGCAAATAGACGGATTTCCACCACATAGCAACCGGCTTTTAAAATATTTAATTATAATTTTAGCCTAATGTATTGTTTTAGTTCCCTTCTACTGATAAGGAAACAAGTAATAAGACT
The DNA here is from genome assembly GCA_030762935.1 of Hymenopus coronatus. NCBI lineage: Eukaryota > Metazoa > Arthropoda > Insecta > Mantodea > Hymenopodidae > Hymenopus > Hymenopus coronatus. The sequence continues at coordinate 108,224,808 of CM060890.1, forward strand.
ATTTCTGCTAATGTTTATCTCGATTAGAATTAAGTATATAGAAGAATAAGCTTTTTAACAATAATTTGTTACAGAAATGTAGAGATGCCGGTCTTCCTCTAATTCGTCAACCGGTATTTATATCCCTTTCACTGACACAACTGAAGCTGACTTGAATAACCGTGATCGTTAAAGCGATATTCAAAGCCGAACACCGCAGGTTTGAGTCCCAGTGACTGCAGTCAAATGTGCCTGTGGTAAAGGAAGGGGAGGAATCAAGTAAACTAATTGGTATGATGGCACGTTTGGATGCCGATGGGATTTCATTTGACTGCAGTTGTTCTTTTGTTCTTTTTTATTTTAAAAAAATCTGATGTGTTCCATTTAGATGGCTTTCTATACAGCTCGGACACAAATTATTGTTAAAAAGCTTATGCTTCTATTTACTTCTAATAGAGAAAAATTTAGCAGAAATACACTTATTATTTGCCTCTTTGTAATTAGGAGCAAAATAAGGGAGCACTATAGACTAAAGTGATAGCTAAAACTAGGTTGCTATGTTACTAAAGTTCCATTGTGTGTATGGATAGGAGTTGACCAATTATGTATGAGAAAAGTTTGTTTTTCAAAGCTGAAACTAATAACAAGGAATATCTCTAAAACAATTAACTACACGAAAAAAATGTATATAACATAAATTGTGTGCTTAAACGTACTCTGAGTTATTTGTGTGATAAGTTTTTGTCCATCTCTTACGATTTAGCAGTTATGCAAAATTCTGTCAAATTCATCCAGAATAAACTAGTCTTCAGAGGCTATTCCCAAATAATTCAAGATATACATCTTATTTGTCAGGTAAATATCATTAATATACGATATATTAGCAGCTATGAGAAATTCCGTAAAATTCATCCAGAATAAAGTACTCTTCAGAATATTCTCAGAAAATTCAAGATGTACATTTCATTTGTCAGATAAATGTATTTAGTATACGGTATTTTAATCAAAATCGTTAGAGCCATTTTTGAGAAAATTAGAATTTTCGAACAATGTTCCATAAAAAGGGTAGTTGACGTGGGGGGATTTTCTTGAAAATCGTCGTGTGGCATCCTTAGTAGATACTATACTTAAATACCAAATTTGGTATTTAACGTTTTTGAGCTATGCTGTCCACAGACACACACACGGACCTTTTTTCAAAAATGCTTATTCTGGATTCAGGGGACCCAAAACATGTATTTCCGATGAAATCTCGGTATCGAATTTTTGCGTGCATTACAATACCTTTTCTATACAACATGTGCTTAGTACATGTAAGGAGCTAAAAAACCTACAGTTTTATTGTAAAAATGTTAATGTTTTTGCAATATAAAGCAGCTATAACTAGACTAATTTTATTGTTGAGGGTTAGTGTATTACATTAGAAAAAAAAATCCAGTAAAAATACTGAAAGCTTTAATTATCTTTTTTGTTTAAATGCAACACGATGCAATAAAGGGTTTAATATATATGTTCTATTCGTATGTTTATTTAGGCCATTTATTACGATGGAATTAATGTTTTCTATTCCATATCACGAGAAACACAAAATATATAAAACGAATAAAAATGCCTCAAAGAAATATCGTCACAGCCACTGATTGATCGGTGACATGTTGGGGATTTCACCTCAAGGAAGCTACTCGCTTTACGTTGTTATTTTGACTGCTTACATTGTTGAAGCCACGACCCTACAAAAAAAGCTGGAACAGGTATGTTCTTACTTTGAAGTGTGTGGCAGCCCTGGATGTGAAGCTTCAGACTTACAGAACGAGAAAGATCAAAGGGAGTGCCAAAAGAGATCCTAAAACAACCCAAGAGCAAATTAGAAAGAGAACGTGAATGTATTTCGATAACTTTTCACACCCGAACATGCCCATTCAGAATTTTCCTCTAAGCCACGTTACTGTATACCTAAATATGTAAAAGAAGGGTCGCCTTCTTTGCAGATTCTGATCATACCAAATACATTTTTTGTGCAGTTAACCATATCCAAATATTACTTGTTATTGGTTTAAGCTCTCCTATACTTATACTTTTCTCAAATAGGAAATCGGTTTTTTTTTTTCTAGCCTGATCATGCACAGACATTAAATTCCTTAACATACCGACCAGCTCTAAAAAGAGTTGACTATAGTTTTAGTCATGTAATATATTCCCTTAATCCTCAGTAACTACAAGGAAATTTGAAGGGAAATCATTTCTAATAATGCTTATCTGGCTTAGAATGAAGTACATAAAAGAATAAGGTTTTGTAAGAATAGTTTGTTTCACAATAGCCAGAGGAGTTTATGTGAGTGTAATATATAAATTAGTTTTTACTTGCACTTCGAGAATCCTCTTAAATGTGACGCGCGCCCGCTCTCTGTTTACTACAAGAGTTTTCTGCCCGCCTCTGTGGCGTTGGAGTAGAGGTCTCGTGTTCAAATCTCGTTAGGAAGAATTCCAGGATAAGGGTTTTTCCGGCGTTGTTTTCCCTTATGCTGAGAAGACAAATGTCGGATAAATAAGCTCTATAGACTCCGCACACAATCATTCGGGGTTAAAAGATATTAAAACTTTAAATAAGTAAATAAATTACTTTTAACGAGTAATTTAACCAGCCAGAGGCTTACATCCGTGAAATCCCGGGTTGAATTCCGGCAACAGCTCACTCTGACCGAGGTGGTTTTTTGTGGTTTTCCCCAGTTCGCCAAGGCGAATGCTGTGGCGGTGTATTCTACGAGATTCTCCTTACTCCTCTTATTTCGTTTCCCTTTCATGTTTTAGGAGTGCTTTCAAGTCCTGCAGGTGGTCGGTACCGGGCAGATCATGAAGTTGCTCACGTTCTGTAAAGATTTCTCCTCGTATATCCCGATTTCCGTGCCACAATCGATCTACTTTAGTGTCGCAGTGAGCAAACTTTGTTCCTCCGTTCCAATATTTACCTCCTAATAAGTAACTAATGGTTCATGATAACTGGGAAAGGAAATTTGAAAAGGAAACTTTCGAGTTCTAAGTTTAGGTTCCTGCCCAGCATTTGCCAGTCAGAAGACTAGGGACGACACATTGTCCCAGCTTGCCGCGAGGTTCATACTACCGGAATATATGGTATTCGCGTTTACTAGAAAATGACAGCAGCCTATTGACAGCTCATTCTCTGACGTAACACAAACATATTGGGTTTCTGCTTGAACATAAGGCATAGCAATTAAAACCAACCTAAAATCCATCCACCACGCTAAGGTAAAGTATCATTTTAATTATGATGTCAATATAGGAAAAAATGTAAATACGGGAAGACACTCCTGCCGAAATTTGAACAGCAGGTTTCCCGTTCGCGAGTCCATGCGTTTACGACCTCGGCTGCTTTCTGAACTGATTTTTTAAAATGTTTATATATGCATAAACTCATAGCAATACAGGGACTTTAAGTTTGTTCCGTAGATTTATAGTTCCCCTAACGCCACGCAGTTTATTTATGAAGTATATTAAAAATCTTGTGTTCCATGCATGACTACCTATTCTGTAAAAACATACTATATCTACAAAATTACTATTCGAGACAAACATTAGCAAAATCGCCTTATTACTTTGTTCCTTATAAGTAGAAGATAAAAGAAGGATAAAACGACAGTCAAATTTTATAAATGCTTGTTGCTATGTGATTAAACTTCGGTTCTCTTTACAGGATTAAACAAAGGATTTAAGAATGAGAAATTCCCGTTAAGAAATCGTGATAAACATTTTTTACGGCTTACCAGTTATGCAAAGGTCATCCAGAATAAAGACGCTTCAGAGGCTATTCCTATAACATTCAAGATACACAATTTAATTGTTAGCCTGTTTTTAAAAAAAAAAAACCATTTTTTTTTCATATGAGGGTAGTTTGGGGTGGTGGACTTTCCTTAAAATCTTGTCACATCCCTGGAAGCTACGGAATTATATTATAAAATTTGGTATTTAACCGATTTTTCAATTTTGAATTCTGTTGTTCAAAACACACACACATACAAAGGTCGTTTTTCTAAAAATGATTGTCCTGGATACGGGGGATCGAAATCGTGAAAACCTGTGTTGAATTTTTATAGGAATGCAATACCTTTTCTAACTATGTGCGATGTACTATGTAGAGAGAGTAGTTGGAGTGCCTTTTGAAGTATTTCATTACGGCATGGGAAAACAAACAAAGCTTGAAGAGCAGTAATTTTCCATCGTAAAATAAAACACAAAACGATGTGATGTATATTTGTGTGATTTACCAGCGCGGTAGTTCGGAAGAGCCATTCAACCGTGTTTAGTGGAACACCTGTGTCACTACATGACGATCTATAACACTTGACATCACGACCTCTTCATCCACTTGTAACGCTTCTAAACGAGACAAAAACCCGTCCATCACTTTGCTGACAAGCGTTTCATGTCCGAATTGGTTCATCATCAAATGGTGTTTAAGAGAACGTAATGGAGTTGTGCAGGATAAATCCGGACATGTGTTTGTGGCAAATTCCAATGGTCTGCCACTTCATCATATTTTTGGACGTGAAGGCACGAACGGGGGCTTTCGTATGGCCATGTTCGCGATATGGGTTGGAACTCCGCCTTCTTGAGATCTCATTTGTATTGCTCGTCACGCGCCCAGAAACTTAAACCCAGGGTCTCAACACTGCCGCGTCCAATCCCTCTTTCTGCGTTCTCCATGAAGGCTACAAGACGCCTACTAAATCCCTCCTATGCCTGCATGCAGAGGGCGGTGGAGATTTTTCAAGGCACAGCGGCAACTATTCCCCCTTCCACCTAGTACGGATCAGTGTCTGACTTCCCATAGCTCGCTCTTCAGATCAATGTAGCAGCAAACAAGCACGGAATAGTACCTTACCCATTCTAACTAGAAAAAAAAAAATCGGATGTGTCACACTCACATAACTTTCTCTACATCTCTGCAACAAACTATTATTAAAAAACTTATGCTTTTATTTACTTCATGCTAATTATCGAGAAAAATTAGCGGAAATAGTTTTATTACTTGCTTCCATGTAAGTAGAAGCTAAGTAAGCGAGTAAAGTGATAGTCAAAAGCTGGTTGCTATGTGACTGAATTTCTTTTGCTGGTATGGACAAGAGATGACAAATCCCTGTATGAAAAAAGTATTAGGTTTTTTCTAAAGCTGAAAATAATAACAAGGAATATCTCATAAACGATCAACTCCAAATAAAAAATGTATATGACATAAATTTTGTGTTTTATCGTGATCTACAGTTTTTGTGTAGTAAGTCTTTGTCTATGCCAGATATGCAGAATTCAATAAAAGTCACCCAGAATAAAGAGGTCTTTAGAGGCTATTCCCAGAAAATTCAAGTTATACATTTTATTTGTCAGGTAAATATCTTTAATATACGAAATTTTAATCAAAGTCGTTAGACCCATTTCTGAGAAAATCAAAATTTTCGAAAAAAGTTCCATGTGGATAGTTGGGGATGGGGGATTTTTCTCAAAATCTTCGTGTCGCATCCCTGGAAGATACTAAACTTAAATACCAAGTTTGGTATTTTACCTGCTTTTCGTTTTTGAGTTATCGTGTTCACAGACACATGGGCACACGGACACACACGGACCTTTTTCCGAAAATGCTTTTTTTAGATAAAGGGGCCCCTAAAACATATATTTCCGGTGAAATCTCGGTATCGAAATTTTGGGGTGGAGTGCAATACCTTCTCTATACACTATGTACATAGTGCGTATAGAGAAAGTAAAAAGAGGAATATCCCCCCCCCCAATTACCCCTCACATCGAACGTTTTCGAAATTTTAGATTTTAGATTTTCTCAAAAATGGCTTAGAGGATGCACATTAAAAATATTTTCACGATAAAGAAAATTATATTTTGAAATTTCTAGGAATCGCCTCTGAAGACATCTAGATGACTTATGCATAATTAGTAAACCGTAAGAGATAGGATAAAAGAATGTATATCTTGCCAGAATGCGCAATTTATGTCATATACGTTATTTCTGTGGCCATTTTCGAGATATTCCTTGTTATTGGCTTCATTTTTAAAATACTTAAAACCTATCTCAAACGGTCATTTGTCATTCCTGTTTCTTTTGTTTCACTGTTGGCCGTAAAGTGAACCGAATTTCATTCACAGAGCAATCAGCTTATAAAAGAATTCATTATTGCTTTGGCCTGAGGTATTCCTTGTTTCCCTTCTACTTAGAAGGAAAATTAAAAGGATTTTGTCTGTTAACGATGCTGTTAATTGCCAGGATCATGTCAGTGTCACTGGTGTGCCGGAATGCTGTCCCGCAGGAGTTCTTAAACATGCCAGTAATCTATTGACAACACACTTAACCATTGGTTGGGTCGGGTTTGATCCCGCGACCTTCAGTTCAGAATACAAATTGAGCTACCCAGACCGAGTTCTATTTAGAAGGAACTAAGTAATCTGCTATTTATCTCCATAAGAATGATGTACACTTTTGTAAGAATCGCTTGTTTATAGAATAGGTAGAGAAAGTCCTGGGATTGGAACACATCAGATTTTTATGCTAAGATACTATGCCAGGTGGCCGTTTGGGCCCGTGTACAAATGGGGCTATTTTAAATTAAAACCGCGCAGTGGGGAAATAACAAGTGATACATTCGTTTACCTCCCTCAATGGTCGTGACCCGTCACACCGTCTCCGTGATAAGCGAGTGCTGCTGCACTTACCGGTTCTAACTTGCAATAGCGCCGTCGAGTTCTACAATTATTTTAACGCATGAAGGAATATGGGGCAGTTGGGCCATCTGGCATACTTTTAGATTTTTCTTTGCATTTCTCACGATAGTGCTTTGGTTTCAAGTGTACGACTGTATCATATCTTGGATCCGAAAACATTGTAAATGTTTTTACTTTCTCCACCAGGTCTTATGTGTTTCACTCAAAAATTCGATAGCAAGATTTCACTGGACCTATGTTTTGAGGTCCCCTGAATAAAAATACAACGTGTGTGTGTATGAGCGAGTCTAGGAACAGCATAACTTCAAAACAAAAGTCCGTTAAATATAAAAACACCAATCTTGGTTTTTAAGTCCAGATATTTCAAGGATGCGACACTATACTTTACTAGAAACAGGGGCGTTTAAGAATAGAGAGGTTATGCAATGTTTAGGCTGGGAGAGTAAGGGAGTAATATGCTGTGTGGTCGCGTCTAATTCATCGAAGTTTCACCTTTTGTTTACTGTATGTAAACAACTCAATTTATTTCCTATTGAAACACATCAACCTATTTAAGAAAACACCGTTAGGTGTCCCAAAATATGCCGACATGGTTTAGTGGAACTTTAACATGGGCTGACATTTTGAAACGCCCATTTTCAGATTTTCAAATATCAGCACGTTTTGGAAACTGTTAGCAAGTCCTTTCCATTTTACCCGCTTTATGTTGCGTTGAACCTGTTTTCGCTAACAAATTCACTAATTTAATAACGACTGCTTAGCTGTGTCTCCGCTTGGAACTTCGTCAGGATATTTCTGTGTAAACAGTCTTCAGAATACATCTCATTTTTATTTAACATGCAATCCAAATAAAAAACATAATTTCATCCTCCAAAATTTAATATGTATGCAATAGTCATGATTTATATGTCCATGCCGATATTTTAATGTGAACTTTTCGGTTGGCGTAACCATCTATATCCACCAAAATTACACTAAAACGGATATTATACAGAAATAAACATCACTGAATGTATGGCCTGCTCTTTGTGGAATAAACCACGTGATATGAACAATCGGACTGAAATGATTGCGTACACAGAATCAGGAATATATAAAATGAAATAACACGACCGTCAGATCGCTGCTCTACCAATTGAAATATAGTTCAAATCGCTTAGTCTGCCCTTGAGCCAATTCACGAGTTCTACCGACCGAAGCAAATTCCGACCCCTCAATATTTGGAAATTTGTAGTCGCCTTTGAGGGACGATAACCAAGAGCATTAGGGATCCCCGAGTAGGGAAAGGGGGGGGGGGGCATGTGTGTTAGGGGAGAATAAGAATGTCAGCTCAATTGTCGTCCACAATACGTATTTTTTTGGAATCTGTAAGGAGACCACCAGCGAGAGCTTGGAAGTATGACAGTGACGCTCTAAGAAAAACTGAAGTATTTTCGGGAAAATATTACTTTTAAGCGATTAAGAGATAAGAACAGTTTGAAGCAGGTGTATTGTATTATAGCAAATTAATTTCACATCCACTTTTATTTCAGGTGAAAAGGTATTATTTCAAAGCATCGCTAGAATATCTTTGTAGTAGTCCCTATATAAAACTCATCAATTTCTTTCGTGTAGTTGAAACTGGTAGGTTTCTCACTTGCCCCGCCATCCATTGTGCAAAACTATAATACCCTATTAGCTAATTTAAAAGTTTTAATAATGCGCCCATATTTTGACAATAGAGTAAAGAAGCTGCGATCTGCAACATACTTTAATTACATTTAAATCCCTATCCAAATGTCGTCCGAAACTACATATAAAAGGAAAACTGTAGAGGTAAATGGTGGACAATAGGATGCTTGAACAAAATCACATCTGGTTTAACACCGGTCAAAAAGACTGGCCTGAAATGCGACATACCCAGAGCTAATCTTCAATGAAGGTTGCCACTAACAACATACACACCCTTTTTATGTACACTTAGATGGACTTCTAATGAACTTAAGATATAATATTATTATTAATAATAATAATAATAATAATAATAATAACAACAACAGTTGAATTATTTATATATCCTGATTGCAGTGAAGGCCATAAACAAAATTATTTTCAGTAAAATATTCATGTAGGTTGAAACGCACATTTGTCATAATTATAATTGAAATGCATATTACTCAGCCCATAAAATATTAGTAACAATATATTAAGATGGTGTGTTTATCATATTAATACACCAGCAGATTAGGTTTCATTATAAGTGTATATCCTAATTTTCTGCTTGAACAGTATAACGTCCTGGCAATCCCTTGCGTCTTCAGGTAGGGAATTCCAAATACGAGCTAAATCTATTGTAAATGATGTTGAATAGAAAGATATATGATGAGCAGGCATAGCAAGAAAGAAAGAGTGTCGTGAAAGAATTTTATGACAGTCAGAAAAATATTTGAAGCAAACATTTAGATAGTGAATTATGTGTTTTAGAACATATTTTATTTACAAATGATCGATAAACTAAGTATTTTATTGAATTAATTTCATGATATATTCATGCATTACAACTTTAGAAAATTGTCAGTTTTAAATAAAAGTAGTTTCCATTGTTTGAGAAAAATATTTAAAATGTTTCTGGACTCACTTTCCTCAATCATTTCATCTATTTTATTTAAAAAAATCATTAAGAACAAAATATCTTAATACAGGAATTTAAGATACTGAATAAAATACTGTAATTTATCGTGTTTCTGAAACTTTAAATTTAGTTGCCAAGGAATTAGAAAGAAAATATAAAAGTAAGACCCACATGCTTACATTTCCCTAAATGAATTTGGGTATTTCAGCTTCCCTTAAACTTAGTCTGCATGCAATCACCAAGATAGTATAACTAGTACACACTACAGGCTTCTTACTGTGAAATAGATACCTTTAAGTCTCTAGATCTTTAATCTCGAGAATTGTTTTATTACGGCACTTTTCAGATATATCCACATGAAGAAAACAAGTTCTTTTATTTATTACTTTCTCCATACGCACTATGTACATAGTGTATAGAGAAAGTATTACACTCCACCAAAAATTCGATACCGAGATTTCACCGGAAATATATGTTTTAGGGTCCCCAATATCCAAAAAAAGCATTTTCACAAAAAGGTCCGCGCGCGCGCGCGCGCGTGTGTGTGTGTGTGTCCGTGTGTCTGTGAACACGATAACTCAAAAAAGAAAAGTCGGTAAAATACCAAACTTGCTATTTAAGTTTAGTATCTTCCAGGGTTGCGACACGAAGATTTTGAGAAAAATCCCCCCACCCCCAACTACCCTTTACATGGACCTTTTTTCGAAAATTTTGATTTGCTCAAAAATGGCTCTAACGATTTTGATTAAAATTTCGGACATTAAACATATTTACCAGACAAATGAAATGTATATCTTGAATTTTCTGGGAATAGCCTCTGAAGAGTGGTTTATTCTGGATGAATTTTACTAAATTTTGTATGACTGCTAAACCGTAAGAGATGGACAAAAACTTTCTACACAAAAGCTGTAGAGCACTTTAAAACACACAATTTATGTTATATACATTTTTTTCGTGGAGTTCGTCGTTTTTGTGACATTCCTTATTTTTGGTTTCTGCTATGAAAAACGTATACTTTTCTCATACAGGAACCTGTCAACTCCTATCCATACAAACAAAGGAACTTCATTGACATAGCAACCAGCTTTTGACTATCACTTTAACCTACGGTTGTCCCTTATTTCGCTTCTACTTACAAGGAAGCTAGTAATAAGACTATTTCTGCTAATTTTTTCTGATTAGCATAAATTAGATAGAAGTATAAGTTTTTTAAGAATTATTTGTTGCAGAGATATGGAGAAAGTCATGTGAATGGTACACATAAGATTTTTTTAATTTCTCCATACCCACTATGTACATAGCGTATAGAGAAAGTATTGCACTCCACCAAAAAATTCGATACCGAGATTTCACCGGAAATATATGTTTTAGGGTCCCCAATATCCAAAAAAAGCATTTTCACAAAGAAGTCCGTGTGTGTGTGTGTGTGTGTGTGTGTGTGTGTGTGTGTGTGTGTGTGTGCGTGTGTGAACACGATAACTCAAAAACGAAAAGTTGGTAAAATATCAAACTTGGAATTTAAGTTTAGTATCTTCCAGGGATGCGACACGAAGATTTTGAGAAAAATCCTCCCAACCCCAACTACCCTTTACAATTTTGATTTTCTCAAAAATGGCTAACAATTTTTAATTAAAATTTCGTATATTAAAGATATTTACCTGACAAATAAAATGTATATCTTGAATTTTCTGGGAATAGTCTCTGAAGAGTAGTTTATTCTGGATGAATTTTACTAAATTTTGAATAACTGCTAAACCGTAAGAGATGGACAAAAATTTACCACACAAAAAATGTAGAGCACATTAAGGCACACAATTTATGTTCTATACATTTTTTCGTGGAGTTCGTCGTTTTTGTGACATTCCTTATTTTTGGTTTCTGCTATGAAAAACGTATACTTTTCTCATACAGGAACTTGTCAACTCCTATCCATATAGACAAAGGTTGTCCCTTATTTCGCTTCTACTTACAAGGAAGCGATTAATTAGACTATTTCTGCTATTTTTGTCTGATTAGCATAAAGTAAATAGAAGTATAAGCTTTTTAAGAATTATTTGTTGCGGGGATATGGAGAAAGTCATGTGAATGGTACACATCAGATTTTTTTTTTATTGTGTTTTAACGTTTATCTCACTGATGAAGATGGATCATTGGTGGAATGTGATGGCGGGGTAAACCGGAGCAAATCCGCTTCTGCGCCGCTTTGTCCACCCAAATCTCACATGTGGTCACTTGGAATCGAACCCGGGCCGCCTAGGTGATAGGTGAGTGCTCAAACCACTAGGCCGCGGCGCGGCCACAAATGAAGCTCTCTCAGATTAGCTTTACGAGCTGGCCATGAAACCTGCCCTCCTCTTCCTATTCACCTTTCAGGGAACTTCTGAAGCATATGTTCCACGAACAGTATGAGCAATGCGACTCCATAGTTTTGTAACCACATACTGGCGAGAATAAGTTGGGCATGCGCCAACAAAGGGAGTGCGCCTCTCAGTAACGCAATATACTGTGGTGTGGTTAACTACAAGACATCGAGACTGAAGAGGAATTTGCTGCCTGTGACATTGTCTGCGACATTACTCGAAAAATGCTGACAGTGTTCCTACGTCTACAATAGATGAGGGGACGGTATTTCGACCACCTTAAGTGAATGCAGGTATTGATTTGGTTCAATGAGTTTGATGTGGATTTGCTGTGGATAACGCAACTCTAAATCGATTTTACACATTTCATTTGTGCTCTCAATTATTGTTGCTGCTGCTGTAATAGTTCTTTTACTTTTTCTCCACCAAACCAAGTTTATAAAATGTGTACAGTTAATAAAAGATTACATCTACATGCAACGTAATTCGTTTATAACTTTCGATTCTTTGCACGCTAGAAGAGTATTCCTAATCTCAAATTCATGCTTTGTCCTTCCTATTCATCCTTGTAAGTATTTTTCCCCCACAGTTTGGACGATACATAACACGTTGTTGCTAATGCAAAGCACGTTTTTATCAGTCCTTGAACGACTTAAATACGATCACAATGCAAAGGCATAAGAATGAGAGAAACCTTAGTAAAATCAGTTATTTCCCTCACAGTAATATTGAAAAAAAAAAAAAAAAAAAAAAAAAAATCAATCAAATTAGATTCCCTGGAGCAAGTAACAACGTATTTCTAGAGCAAACAGGAAAACCCACAGATGTCGGCTTCAACGTTTCCCCTCCCTCATGCAGAGAAAACAAAGCAAACTGAAGCGTAAGAAGGTTCTAGAAGACTGAGGTAACAAGTGGTAGCGATGAAAACCTGCCCCTTCCTGTAAAAACATTAGAACCTCGTGAAAATATCACGTATTTATTTGCCGTGGCGATCGTCGGGAGTAGAAAACGTACGAGCTGGGGCTCTCTAAAAGGGAAGCCCTGCAATGAAACGGAATTGATAATGAATAGCGCTTTGAAATGAAAATGTAATCGCTACGCGACGACCCTTTGGCGATCACTAATACAAATGGCATAATGCGTAATGTAGCGCATTCTGCTGGCCAGCAATGTAATTGTATCGTTCGTACTGGATGCATTACTGTTAGCCTTCCGCACTTTCAAAGCCAGTTCTGCCAACAGATTTCCGAAACAATGGTAGCAGTGGGCGTAAAGAACAACTTCATGTACTCAAAACACTATTGTGATAATCTGGAAACAAAGCACAGGCGGTTGGCTATATCATAAAGGAACGAATGAATATGAGGATAATGAAGGAATCAAAACTTAAGTCTGCCATATTCAGATGTCTAGAATTCAGTAGCTAAATCAACACCTGTATCACAAATATTCCTATACTTGGAAAAAGATTTTGAAACATTTTATTGATTTTCACGGTCGGTACTCGAAGCAGTATTTCTGTATTCTGTAACAGCACAACGCCCGCGTCTGTTGAGACATCCAAAAGACAATAAAATTCTCTTACATGATTAGATCGTATCAATGAACATACAGTATGATATCATATACCTTAAAGCCGACCTCTAATTCTGACAATGTTAATGGTATAAATGATATTATTTGTATTGTAATTGAGAACAGTGTAAAAGATAGCATTGCACAAATATTTTCCTCATTTGCAAAATAACAATTTTAGATATTTTGAAATTACTAAGTTTTCAGGTTGGTTACCACCTCAACATAGGCAATATGGATTATTAGTAGGCATACAAACTGTTTTAATTAATTTAATTACTTTTTCACACAAGCCGTGTGTAGGACAGGAGTTAAGACAGGTAGAGTCAGACTGAAAAATGTAATACCATAGCCGGGATTTGAACCTCGGATCTCCCAACAGTGTAAGCCGCCATTGGGGTTGTGATCTCAAAATAATTTTAGATCACCTTGTGGTTTGTGAGTCAGTTGAAAAATTCAATGCTATGCTGACATGTTGCCATGGTAGCTCAGTGATAGAGCAACTGGCTAGAGACCGGGATATCCGTGGTTCAAATCTAGGCTATGGCATAGAATTTTTCAGTCTCTTTTAATTAAGTTTATGTTTCTTTCCACTTCAGTTTAATGAGATAAACTTTTGCAGAGATAGCTGCAGTACTCGCTTCATTACAGATAAAAAGAGAACAGCAACAGTCAAATGTTACAACTGAAAATTGACGTTAAAATTACCAGCACCTTCCATGATATCGTGAAACACAAGTGAACATCGAAAAGGTTTTTAAAGAATGACCAGCATTGAACAATCGATCTATTAACATGGGTATCTCTGAAATTACTTACGGTAGGAAAAAGTTATTTAATATAAATTGTAAGTCTTATTACATCTACAATTTTTGTGTAGTACGTTTTCGTCTACTACGTCATATTTACCAGCTACACAAGACTATACAAAATAGCTTAAAGCACAGGACTTCAGAGGTATTCCCAGAAAAGTAAAGAAATAAATTTTATTTGTCATGTAAATATCTGTAATATATGGTGTTTTAACCAAAATCGTTACAACCATTTTTGAGAAAATAGAAAAAATTTGAAATGTTTCATGTATAAGATAGTTTCGGGAGATTTTCCTGATGATGATGATGATGATGGTTAGTGTTTTAAGGGCGTTCAACTACAAGGTCATCAGCGCCTTTATCAAACAAATAATGGCAAAAGCCGGAGATAAAGCTCAATAAAAATATTATAAATAAGAACGAAAGAAAATTTAAAAATCAATGTATAAAAGTAATCATGAAAAAAACCACAGATTGCCGATTTAAGAAAAAAATATAGTTTTCAAAACTAATACAAAAACAAAGGTAAGAACACCTAAATCAGTAATTTTATCTTTGATAAAAATGTAAAAATCTTAGCTACCGCTCGATTATCTTCCGCCAGGACTTCTGCAAGACTGACCGGCAGTTGCAGTGATTCCCGAATATGTGCAAGATTAACACTCGAGTTTTTGGATACAACACAGTATTTTTTCCAGCTACTATGTACCAGCACGGTAGAGATATTAAAAATTACTTATTGTGGATTCAGGAAGAGGCTCGAAACTTTTTCTGTTTTTTGTGAAAGCTTGGTCTCGACCATGACATTTGAACATGAATCAGCTTGTAAAATCTGCAGAGGTTGGACCAGTAAAACGAAACGTATGACATATATTTCTTAGGGTCCAAAATGGACTTTCAACTTTTTATTATATTTCAGCATCCTGACCTGACACAGAATTCTTCTTAGCAAGGAATTCCTTGTGTGACAGTGTTCTGTACAAAAGATGCAATTTCTAGTGCAGGCTGTACAAGAGTTGAAGAAAGAGTTGAAAGAAAAACGTAATGTTGTAATTCATTTAGAAGCGAAGGGAAAGATAAATCGGAGTAAACAAAAAGAAAACGCCTTCTTTGTGACGAAAGCGTGTACATCGTTGCCAGTAATGATCCTTACCTCACTGTTACGAGCAACACGACATGGAATTGGGTGGGCGGAGCATGGCCAACCCAGCGGGATAAAAAGACCTTAAACAATCTTTTGAACTTTTATTTCTTGTTAACGATGAAGACGCGAGGCGACATCGGCAGGTTGAGTGCCACACAATTTCAAAGACTCTATACAATTCTTTTATCTGTGGACGTCATTAGGAAGGCTTGACGCCCACACAAGAAGTGTACCAACGCCAAATAACGGGTTGTGTTTTGTAATTCTAGAGCGAGGACTAAGACTTTGTTTCTTTTCATACAAAGTCGATAGTGCCAACGAGCTATGTTTTATATTAATTTAAAAAAATAATAACCGTATTAAAATAGATGTACCGTAGTATGCGATGGACATAGCGATCATGCATCATCTCTAAGGTGTATTATACTAAAAATGTAAAACGTAAAGCTTAGAGAACGGCAGATAACATCTCACGCACTGTGACCTATACAGATCTTCGTATTCTGCGCTACCATTCCCTGGGATGAAGGGAGGAAATCACAGGAGGCCACAGGCTACAGGCAGACAGGCTGTAGAGACGTGCGAAAATCGCCGTGTAGCCGCCAACACCACACATTGTGGATGTCGTCAAGCGTTTCCGCAATTGTGAGGACAGCGACAACAACGCCGCCTCAACGCCGAGAACAGTATGAACAGTGCGCAAACGCAGTGCACCGCCAGGCTACCACACTCGCCGAGAATCTAGAACACCTGAATGTTATCCAATTTGCTTAAAAGCTCTTGAACTTTTGGTGCGTATCAGTAATTGCACGCAAAGGCACTCGCGGACATAAAACGCATTCCTCTTTTCTGTCTTGCTCTATTAACAGAGTGGCAGCATTACAAAATCTGAAGATGACGAATGTGCCAGACATGACTTTAATGTAGATAATTATCTATGTTGCAGACTAGTAAACTGAGTGGCCAAATATTACAGAAGAGTTGTCCCATTTGAAAATATGCCGTGTATGCCACGTGTTGAATACGGCGTATTCCACCAGTATAGGCAAGATACCCGACAGTCTGTTACAGACTATTTGTGGTGAATATGGCAGCACGTCGCGAGTTAACCAACTTAGAACGTGGGATGCAGTTCGGTGCAAACCCTATAGGTCACAAGGAACATTACACAGTAATAATGGGTTTTCAAAGTCAACAGTATCTAGGGTAGATCTTCAATATTCCAGAAATAATATTTTCACAGTCATAAACCGCGCATAGGACAATAAATGATTGACGAACGGGTATAACGTAATTTCAGTAGAGCAATACAGCGCTCAAAAAGCTATTACGAATCGGATCACCGCACATTCGAATGTGTTGCATCAGTAATCCATTTCTACCGGAACTGTATGAGACAAATGAACCCGATAGCCGATAAGTGTCTCGTGTCTCTTTTACTGACACCTCAACTCAGAAATTAACGACTGTCCTCAAACATCAACATTGGACCATGGTTGTAACGGTTGCGTAAGAATGTGGCGTATACCTTATGACGTTATGGATGCTGTGAGTCAATTAATATTGCGTCCGGGCAGTAGGTGGTTCAGTTATGTACTGGTCTGTGTTCTCACATTCGCAATTAAGACACATCGTACGGCTGCAGAGATGACAGGTGCATGTTATGTGCACAGTTTACAGACCATCTCATATCTTTCTGGCTCTGGATGGGGATTCCATTTTCAACAGGAAAATGCGACATGTCACCGTTCCTTGGTTGCAAGAAGCTCCGGTGAATTCATGACCATGATTTGGCCCTCCAGATCACCCGATATTTACCCAATCCAGCACTTATAGGACGCTGTTGATATTGGTGCACCCTCAGTGATTCCAGCACCAACTACACAAGGACAATTGTGACAAGCACTGCAGGATACGTAGCTCAATACAGCTTCATAAAAATCCCAATACCTCGAAGATTACATGCCTCGACGTGTACTACGGCTTTGAGGGCTTGCGGAGAAGTCACATGTTATTAATATCACACAGTATAATTCTAATACATTGCAACAGAGAGCTTTTGTGACACACAATTGTTATTCAAGTGAACAACCAAAAGAGAAAGAAATCCACAAATCTCTGGCAACTTCAAAATCATAGCGGTTGTAACAATTATTATTCTCACTTGCAGTGCACTCACACTTTTAAGCACAGAAGGCAATATATAAGGAGGACCTTATATGTGGCGCAACTTGCAGTATATACAAATATTAGCTGGCTATCCAATTTACGAATGATTAATTAGGTAAACCAATTATTTCACAAAATGACTTACTTTTAATAACCGCCAATTAGAATGATACTCAAAGAGATCCAACCTCAATATGTACAAAAAGAGATTTCAAATGTGCTGTAGGATCAGGATTAAGATTATAGTGGAAGAGTCACCCAGGGACTGGAGCAGAGAGCACCGCATGTAAACCAATGTGTCCCTTTGTACGTGACCTTGGGTGGGACGGGTAAGGGTGAGATCCAATGGCGATCAGATGATAAGATAATGAAACAATTATTCATGAGACACTAACCACTGAAGGCAACCATCAATGAAAAGGTGCAAGGCAATTTTTATTAAAATGAAATAATAATTAACTTCTTTCAGGTTCTATTTTTTATGACAAAAACGACAGTTGCAAGCATGGTCGCGGTTCATAGCGTTTCCAGATTGAACCATTTGACGCTGCATGTGGCCTACGCACAAGGCCTGAACCTCCGGGGATCCCCTCGAAAGGGCACCCACGCGGAAGCACCTGAAGGCGGGCGCTGACAGAGTGGTTCAGCAAGGATCTCAGGAAAGAAACCTCTACACAACCATCGTCACCTGGCAGTTCAACCCTGAAACAGATGACCAGGGAGTGATGGGTTCAGTAAATGGACATAAAAGCAGATGAACCACCCGAATATTCTCCTGCAACAATGGAAAACCACCAAAACCCCATGGGACAGAGTGAGCGGTCGCCGGGAATCCAACCCGGAACCTGCGAAATGTGAGCCAAGACGTTAGCGCCTGAACCAAGGCACTCGATCAATGTGTTGTGGACTGTAGATAACTATTTAAACGAAAATAGTTTTCCGTACTGTTCGTATATAAAGTGAAGCAAACTTCATAAAACTGCAATTCATTTTAGTGCCCGAAGAAAAATAATGCCATTGATGGAAAGAAAAGGAAGCGATAACGCACAAAACACGGTACTACAGTTTGCATTTAAAGTCTTCCAATACAATTCAACAGGTGTCCTCTATTGGAAATTTCGAAGACTAGTTTCTTTCAGTAAAGGCACTAAACTGTTTAATAGGTTCGCCGATTCCAATACCTATTTTCTTCGTTGTCAAAAGCAGTGCACTTCAATAAATTTTATTTTTCATAAGGGGCAGAAGAGAGTTTAACCATTGCGGACAGAGACCTATTATGCTGTATGCAAACTCTGGAAGAAAGGAATACGAAAACGGATCCGAAGCACCAGCACGTGCGCATATTGCCCTCAAGTTTACAGACGGAGACATTTCCGCATCTCTAGCATTCCTCTGTACCAGAAGAAAAGAAAACAGTTCCATAGAGCACCAAATTACTCCGCCAGGCCCCGTACTCGACGATAAGGTATAATATGAAATAATGGGAAATGAAGGACCGGGAAATTCGCAATCTCCCAAATGCGGTTCACAATATAAAGCGCCTCAGACATCCCATTCACCTACTTCCGCCATTCTTTATTTTTATATTTTAGCACACACATTGGACTTCAGGCGTGACCTAATTGGCCATCAGGGAGCGAGAATGACTTAGAACATAAACGCGTCACATGAGCCCATGGAGAGATTCGAACCTGCGACCCCTGTGACACGAAGCACCCTATACTAGTTCTAGGGGATCGGCCCTCCCTTCCTTCCTTCCTTTCTTACCTTCCTTATTTCTCGTTTACCCTTCTTGTATGTAGAACTTAAAACCCAGCACCGGGATCAACGGATGAGAAGAGGGTCAGGATCAGACAGAAGCCAGGATGGGCGATCAGCCCGAAACTTGGTATGAAAGAGAGAAAATTGATATGAAATGGATCCGCTCCGTTTCTGTTACCTTTAAAGAACCAACACGTCCTTATTGCTAGCATAATTTTGAATTTGCGAATTGGTATTCTGAACTTGTGCTTCATCCCAAAAGAATTTTTGATTCACCTGAGCTCCATCTCCTGAAAACTGGAAAGAATATCAGTTCAGTAATTTTTAACTCCTATTTGCACATTGACGCTACCATCTGCTAAGCCCCAATAGTTAAAAGGGTATAAAATATTAACTCTAAATGCATACATTCCACAATGTCTTAGATTCCTGGAAAGTGAAATTCTCGAATTTGATATGTCACCTGCAGTCGGAAAGACTGATCGATCCATCGCAAGTAGAGCGTGACCAGAGCCGCAGTGCAGGGTCACATCACGCCAGACGAACTATCGACTGCTTGCTTCCTACCACCTGTCACACTCGATTCCAAAGAAAAAACATTCTCTCTCCAAATATTTAACATCATTGTGTTACAGATTGTTAATTCAGGTTTGCAAGCTACCAAACATCAACATTCCAACTTTTAGAGAGACTAAAAATGATTTTAAAGATAGTGAATGTGTTGGTTAAAATATGTGACAGTTACATATACATCTCTGTGTCTGTCTGTCTATCTGTCTGTCCTCATTGAGGCGATTCTCCCGAAAACATTTTTCTATCCGCTTTGTACTATTACTCGAGGTAAGCTTTTTCTTTGTACGTTTCCTTGTAGACCAAAGGGGACAGAGGAAACCGAATCGATAGTCAGATTGCCAAAAACAGCTGACAGCGATAGTTATTTATACAAATGACAAAGTATTGAACGATTCAAACTATGTAATATAAACGGATATCTCTCAAATGGCTGATTCTCAAAAAAAAGTCAATTTAAATAAATTCTTTATTTTAAAGCTTACCCAATATGTTGTCCTTTACCACAAGCGGAAACATAAATACCTGTTAATTAAAAGAGAGTTAAATGGCTGAGCTAATATGGTTACTTGCGAAGCTAGGAGATTATGTATATATCTCAAAAGGAATAATTTTCGCGGTTAAACACATTAAACTCGTAAAAAAGCACCACCTACTAACAACAATAATTTGATATGCACTGATTTTATAGATGTCAGTGATTTCTGGTAGTGATCTTGCAAAAAAATAGGTCTATGTGGCGACAAAATGGCAGAATAGTCGTATCATGAGAATCGGTCACATATTGGTTAGTTTCTTATGTTTGATGTAAACATACATTTGAGAGCTTAGAGTTTAATTCAAAGTTTATTTTAACCTTTACGTGTTTCATAGAGTACGGTTCTATTCTCGACTGCTTGGCTGTCACCAAATCAAATCCTCTCTCCAAAAATTCTATCGTAACTGACTCCTTGGTGCCTCCTTTACATAGCTCCAAATACGCAGCAAGAAACTTCCAGAGATGGGAGCCATTATTGTTCGTGTTCATTCATGAAGATGTTCACACAGCGACAATATAGATTGCTGATGTTAAAGGTCTGCCCGCGCATGTTTTCGCCCCTATATAAAGCGGCCGGCTGCGTAGCTATATACGCGTACACCTGCGACAATTCAGGGCGGTAAGGTAGAGGTGAAACTCGGACATGAATTTGGGCGCGCAGTCACAATATGGTATTATATTCAAAATCAATAAGAAAACTTTTTGAGAAAATTATCTTTTTTGCAAGTAAACGGTAGTTAGGGCGAGAGAAATGTTCTTATTTTTTTTTTCATTTATTCTTTTTCTTAAATGTATTGTTTTATTTATACCCCGACAGCAACTATGCGCTCATATCCGCATCATTCACTTCTGAAATACCTGTAGTGTTGCCGTTGGGTTACTCTTTTCCTTCATTAGATCTTATTTTTCTACATTATAGAATCCAAATTCTCATTCATACTTCTGGAAAGGATAGGGAATATTCTTGGTTAGAGAAAACTTTCACCCCAGCTGGGAATCCAAGCAGGGACTCTTCCCACTGCATGCAGGTACACTACCGACTAATCTCTGTGTTGCATCTTTGTAAGATAAAGAACTTATACCAAGTTTGGTATCTAATCTATCAGAGCTTCGATTTTGAAATATGACACATATACGCGCATGTCTCTCGACACCACAACATTTCATCTGGTAACTATTAAGTACATAATGGAAACAAAACAAGAGTGTACGACCTAGAGTACCCGCACGATTTATAGTTCCTTGCTGCATTGTGCGCATGCGTTTACAAAATGAGTAAGAAATATATTTCAGACCGAGAAATCTTAAGTTCAGGCAGCCACTGCTGTCGAAGCACTCTATCGGAAGCAGGCAGTAAACATAGGCCACTGACCGACGTTTGTTGACCAACAGTCGCTCCCACGTTATTGCACTGAGCATGCGCCCAACTACTGAGAAACTGTGTCCGATAGCGTCGTAAAGGAGAGAGCAAAGGGGCTGGTGTGCACATAATCCAAACGCCATGTTAGAAAGGTGCAAGTGTGTCAGAGGTAGGGCTACCAGGTGTCTATTATTGGATGGGAATTTTGAGCCTGTGGAAGATTTCCCCTTATGCTGCACTATACAATATAAATACGCAGAACTAAAATAATTGTAATTTTTCAGTTTTATTAATAAAAGTTTTATTCTGCTGTTCTGGTATACATCACTCTCGGTGTTAAATAATCTCTTTATTGTAAAAGGAAATGGACTTTTATTTATGGACGCTCTTCAACTATTATGGTTCTCAGCACCCCATTCTATACTAGGCGTAAAAGACCGCTTAATTTGGCTCAGAGGCATCCTTATTAGGCTTGAGCTTCTTTTTCGTGCCGTAAATGTACGACACAGGGCCAACGGCTTTACTTCCCTTCCGAAGGAAGCCATGCTAAGGATTTTTTAAGTCAGTCCTCGTCCTCCGTTGAGTTTAAATCCGCGACCTTGTGAAATTAGCATAGTAACCATTACACAATGGAGACCAACAGACGAGTTCGTCACTGTGCGCACATGATGACGAGTGATCAACTCGTCGACCATAGATGGCAATATAGAGCAAACTCACGACTTGCGGACGTGAAACATTGTGAATTTACTCAGGGATATTTTATTTCAAGTTGTGGAGTTCTTTCAGGTACAAATTACACAAACATTACAACATTCCACAGGATTAACGGCTATACTTCTCTACGCAATGAAGCCTTGCTAAGGATTTTGCATCCAAAAAAATCCAACAACCTTCTGACGAGTACTGTTCGTCTTGGTATATTAGGCTGATAAAGTGCGTTTTGTCAGTCTTGTTGAATGACGAAGAGCAGTTTAGCATATTTAGAGCCTAGTGTCGCATTCATGTCTTAGAGCTACTGAGAAATCCGGCTAACGGCGGTAACGTCTGAAGCCCACGTTCGGTTTCCGTTGAACCTGCCTCGTGGACTTCCAACTCTAATGTTAAATCTGGAAACGCCATTGACCCCGCCTAGCTGCGCTTGCTGCCATCAGATCTGGACGTCTTATGCCTTCCTCCCAAATGCTTAGCAGGTAAAATAACCGCGCTTTTATATCCATGTACATGTCAATGAGGGGGGGGGACCTATACGTGCTCAAAATAGTTGTGCTCCCTGATGATAACTACTCTGAGCTACACGTGTTTCGGAATCCTTTAATTGTTTTAACAGGGTAATCGTATGTAAAATGTAAATGTAGTTTTATATATGGACGCTCTTCATCTGCTGTGGTTCTCAGCGTCCCATTCTATACTGGGCGCGAAAGACTGCTTAACTTTGCTTAAAGGCCTCTTTTATCAGGCTTGAGGTTCTTTTACATGCTATAAATCTACAACATGGGACCAACGGCTTTACTTCCCTTCCGAAGTAAGCCATGCTAAGTATTTTACGCCTGAAAAAGTCCATCGTCCTCCGCCGGGTTTGAACTCGCGACCTTAGGTACATGAAGTTATCCGTGTGAAACATATTCTAGCGATAGTTTTATAACATTAACGACAAGACACTTGTTTCTTTATCTGCCTTTGCCTTCTTATGGCAAAGACTGTTGCAGCTTGAAATAGCTTTTAGATACTTACGTTCATGTCAGTGGTGCGTTAAAGCCTACAACCATGCAAGGGTTGAGGAAACCCCTTAAAGACCTTGACACAGAGAGTGGCGGCAGGTGACAACAGAATAACGACGGCGCTAATGAGCTGTTGACCTAAAGCTGCGAGGAAAATCTTCCGAAGAACCAACCCTCCGTATTCGTACCTTCAGGCATGTACTTCAGAGTAACGGAGAAGCCTTTCATGAAACATTCTCGCGTGAAAGTCGTACAGAATTGTGTTTTAGCTCTTTTTAGAGGGGAGCCAGATCAATGCCCCTTCTGATATCTTCTCATATCTGCAGCAATGAGTGATCGTTTAATGAATGCACAAATCAGACCGAAGTCCAAAGAACTGAGCCTGTAGGATAGAAGCATGAAATGGAACCTACAGTTTATCCAGATTCTTAACACCGCTGCCCACGATCTGTCGAATCTCTAAATTAGAAGAGCCTCTCCTCGACCCGGTCTGACCTGGCCTTTTTCTAGGCCCACCTCAGAAACCAGCAGTCTATTGTACTCCCTAATGGCATTGCATGTAGGAGAACAGTAGATCGAGTAAATTAAGTCTTACTTCTTAAAAATAAGTTTATTAAGAGCATGAGCAGACAGTGTATCCAGGCAGTTCACTCACATATTTGGACTCTGAATTCCAGGTTTCTACCAAACTGCTACCCATTGAACGACAGACATGTTTAGGACAGTTGTCATATGAGAATGTGATCACTATGTGAAAATTAGAAGCTAGATCTCTACATTAGATAAAGATTGACAAAATCAAGCCAAGCACGTTACAATAAGTTGTATCCGTCCATGAATTCTGGCTGTGGCACAACATATGAAAGATTTGGTATTTATATCAGTATCTTTAAATTTCCTCCAAGTTTTGTTTGCTACAGAGTGAGTGTTTATGATGAGCCAAAACAAACCGCTCTAAGCATCCGAAATTATATCAATTGATAGGCATACATTATTGTTAGAATTAGTATATATATTTCTGTATTTGTACATTAAGAATTGTTAGAAAGTTAAATTAAAAATGTAACTGTTGCACTATACTTTATCTACCAGTGCAGTGTTCGCAGGTTTGTGAACGACAATACTCAAAAACGAAAAGTCAGTATTTAAATTCTGAATCTTACAAGGATGCAACAAGAAGATTTTTAGGTAAATTACCACCCCAAACTTTCCTCTACATGAGAATGTTTTCTAAAATTTAAATGTTCTCAAAACGACTCTAAAGATGAATATTAAAATACGTTTGAGATGTTTTCATGATCTTTAAGTGTCTGCGAATAACCTCTGAAATGTTTCACTTTGCAGGATTTGAACCGGAAAACGTAAAGGATAGGCAGAATATTTCTACACTAAAAATAAAAATCTGATGTGTTTCATTCACACGACTTTCTCTAAATCTGTGCAACAAATTATTATATTTCTACTTCATGCTAATCGAGAAAAAAATAGCAGAAATAGCTTTATTACTTGCTTATTTGTAACAGAAGTGAAATAAGGGAGGACCATAGGTTAAGGTGATAGTCGAAAGCTGGCTGCTATGTGATTGAAGTTCCTTTGTTTATATGGACAGCAGTTAACAAATTCCTGTTTGAGAAAATTATGTTTTTAAAGCTGAAACCAAAAACTAGGAATGTCTCAAATACGATCAACTCCACGAAAAACATTTATATACCATAAATTGGGTGTTTTAACGTGCTGTAAATTTTTTGTGTGGTAAGTTTTTGTCCATCTCTTACGGTTGAGCAGTTATGCAAAATTCTATAAAATTCATCCAGAATAAAGTAGTCTTCAGAGGCTATTCCCAGAAAATTCAAGATATACATTTTATTTGTCAGGTAAATATCTTTAATATACGATATTTTAATCAAAATCATTAGACACATTTTTGAAAGAATCAAAATTTTCGAAAAAAGTTCCATGTGAAGAGTAGTTTAGGGTAGGCAGATTTTTCTTAAAATCTTAAGTGTCGCATCCCTGGAAGTGTCGCATCCCTGGAAGATACTAAATATATATACCAAGTTTGGTATTTTACCGACTTTTCGTTTTTGAGTTATTGTGTTCACAGACACACGAACACACACAACCATTTTCTGAAAATGCTTCTTTTGGATACAGGGGACCCTAAAACATATGGTTCCGGTGAAATCTCGGTATCGATTTTTTTGTTGAAGTGAAATACCTTCTCTATACACTATGTACATAGTACGTGTAGAGAAAGTAAAAATCTCCGTAAGGTATAAAATGTATGTCACTTTTTTATGCAGTTAACTATTTCTAAGTTACTCCTTGTTTTGGTTAAATTTTAAAATACCTATAGACACTTTTCTCAAACTTAAAGGGCTCCTTAAGAGCAGGGGCAAAGGAGTGCATAACATCGAAGTTCTTAGACCAGTTCTTATTACTCATTTCAGCCTGGTGTATTCCCCTATTTTAGAATCGTTTATTCAAGAACAAATAGAGAAAATGATTTAAAGTAACCATATCATATGTTTATAATTTATGTATTTTTTTGAATTCCTAATTGTTATAGTATCTTAGAAAAAAAATTAATTAGGAAAACCGGTAATGACTATTTTTAAAAATGCATGTATTCTATTCACATTACTTTCTCTACGTCATACTAATGGAGATAAACCTTAGCAGAATACGTCTAGTTACTTCCTTATAAGTAAAAGAGAAATAAGAGAATACACTAGCTTAAAGTGTAAAAGCTGGTCGTTATGTAAAACAATGAGTAACATTTCGCTTTGCATGGCCTAGAGTAAAAGAGAAGAGAGATATAAAAAAAGATGAATTCCCGGTTCAAAAAAGTTGGAATATATTAAAATTGAAACTAATAACAGCATGGTTAAATATACAAAAAACGTGTATGACATAAATTGTGTAACTGGAGTTTCACATTTTTAGTAATAAGCGTTTGTCCACATTTTATGTTTATCAGTTATGCAAAGTAATTCTGAACGAAGAGGACTTCAGGGACTATTCCAAAAAATTGAGGATATACAATTTATTTATCATGTGAATACCTTTTTAATAAGTTCTAGGGAGGTGACAGCCCTAAATAAAGCGAGGGTAAGCAAACTACGGAAACGCGAACACCTTTAATATGCTACATTTTAATCAAAACTGTTTGCACCATGTTTTAGAAAATCAAAAATTTTGGTTAAATGTTCCAATTAAAAGGTATCTTGGTGGGCGATTTTCCTGAAAGCTTCGCGACGCATACCTGGAAGATATGGAATTTAAATACCGAGATTGGTATTAACGGACTTTTCGTTTTTGAGTTACACTGCCCACAGCCACAAACAAACATACGTACACAAACATTGGCCCTTTTATAAAAATGTTTTTCTTTAATTCAG
This sequence comes from Hymenopus coronatus, assembly GCA_030762935.1. Lineage (NCBI taxonomy): Eukaryota > Metazoa > Arthropoda > Insecta > Mantodea > Hymenopodidae > Hymenopus > Hymenopus coronatus. The sequence continues at coordinate 108,251,547 of CM060890.1, forward strand.
GCATTCTCAAAACATATATTTCTCTTGGTATCGAGTTTTGTGTGGAATGCAATACCTTCTCTATCTACTATGTAATTATTCATACGTGCTTGTGATAGTAAAAATAGTTCAAATTTTAATTATGAAATAAAATATAACACCTACAATTTAAAGTTAATTCATTATTAAAGTTAGTAAATGTCAAATTGATTAAAGTTTTATTTCGAGATTGTATAATCAAACCAACAATTGAGGTTCACAAAGGACATCCTTAGTGCTGATAACCCTGCTTTAACTAGAATTGGATGCTCCATGGTGGACACAAACTTGGTGTGAAATTTTCTGTTTATAGCAATTACCAGGGCTCCTAATTAATGGGAAATGTCCTGAGGGGAAGATTCAGAAGAACAACATTGGTTTCCTATGAGCTGCAAATGGCAGCGCTCGCCTGGAGCTGTAGGCTGACCCCACAGCAAGCAGTGAATGAGCGGCTTCAGGGGGTAAACTGCAACAGCATGGCTCTTTTCATGGGGCGCATGTGCCAGTTTGGATCCTGCGCCGTCGCGACGCTCCACTTGTTTCCTAGCAGTTAGCGTTTCCGTCGCTAGAGGGCAGATCTTTACAGCTCTTTGGTCATAAATGCTTTAAAACTTGCCCGCGAGATCAATGTAAGCAAACAGAGCAGGTACAAGATCTACAGGTGTTTTATATCGATCGCTTCCTGTGCGTGATGTTAACCCTAGTTATGTTATTACTTTCTCTACACGTACTATGTACACAGTGTACAGAGAAGGTATTGTAATGCATCCAAAATTCGATAACGAGCTTTCACCGGAAATACATGTTTGGGTGCCCCTGAATCCATAAAAAGCATTTCTGAAAAAAAGTCCGTGTGTGTGCGTGTGCGCCTGTGGACAGCGTAGCCCCCACCCCCAACTACCCTTTGCATGGAACTTTTTTCAAAATTTTGATTTTTTTAAAAAATGTCTCCAAAGATTTTGATTAAAATATCGTATATTAAATATATTTATCTGACAAATAATATGTATATCATGAATTTTCTGGGAATATCCTCTGAAGACTACTTTATTCTGGATGAATTTTACGGAATTGTGCATACTGCTAAACCGTAAGAGATGGACAAAAACTTACTCACAAAGAATGTAGAGCATATTAAAACACACAATTTATGTTATATGATTTTTTTTTTCGTGGAGTTATTCGTTTTTTAGATAGTCCTTGTTTTTGGTTTTAGCTTTAAAAATCCTATGCTTTTCTCATACAGGAATTTATCAACTCCTGTCCACACAAACAAAGGAACTTCAGTCACATGGCAACCAGCTTTTGACTTATCACTTTAACCTATGATACTCCCTCATTTCCCTTGTACTTACAAGGAAGCAAGTAATAAGACTATTTCTGCTAGTTTTTTCTCGATTAGTATGAAGTAAATAGAAGCGTTAGCTTTTTAACAATAACTTGTTGCAGAGATGTAGAGAAAGTCATGTGAATGGAACACATACCTTGAAAGCGGTCTCATATGGTTAATGGAAAGCTATCTTATAGGTGCATACCACATTTATTATTTTAAAGTGAATGTCTCAAAAAATGTTAGTTTCAGCTATAGTAAAAATACCTGAGAATATATTTTAGCCCTAAATTTAAACAATTTTAATCGCCTGCTTGAAACAAAGAATAAGACAAAAATGAGATTAAGATACAAATCAATTTTTTGTTGAATAATTATTCAACAAAAAATAACAATTATAGAACTATTGTTCTATTTTCATTAGTAGACGGTTTTAGGCAATGGAATAGGCATGTATCTACAATTTCTCTTTCCTTGTAACATAGGCAGAGCAAATTCTGTATTGTTGCACAAGTTTTGCACCACTTTAAATTTAGATTCCAGGTCCTTACAGTATGTCTGAAATTAATTATGTATTAGTTTGAAGAAGATTTTAAGTAACTATAATTGCTTACTTAAATGTTTTGTTAGGTAAACTTTTCAGGGTCTTCATAAAAAGAAACGAAAGGAAGGAAGAAATCTCTAACATATGAAACACTTTGAACGAGTGAATATGAATTGAAAAATAATTGTTTCATTAATGCGGTCCACTTGGTTCGCGATGTAATTTTATTTAGAAGTGATTTTAAATTAAGGAATAAATAATCCATTATACTCAATATACAGAAGAAGGGTTCAAATATTTGTTATAAGCACAGAGGGATAAAAATATTAGTAATAAGAAGGAAGTAATTCGCAAGCGTTTCCCGTCATTTGACGCCCTTACACTTAAAGTATTCCGAAACGACTAAGTTACGTAAAACTTATTTACACAAATGTTATATTTTAACAAGTAATACATTTTTTTCTTAACAGGTAGTGTTAAGTTGACAGCTGAAAATATGTATTAATTATATTATATTTTACTTTCTGTTCCTTTCTAATTCTCTGATTCACTTATGGTGTCATTGTTATAAAAATTATACATGATACATAATGTAATCATAATGAACAAGATCTTACAAATATGGCAATATAATCAAAATCGTTAGATATTTTTGAGGGAATACAAGATAAGAAAGCATTTCGTATAACGGATATTGAATACCATTGCTGAATTAGATACCAAATAGAAAGGAATAAGTTACTAAGATATTGAGTAATAATATTTACTCAACATTTCATTGAAGCATACTATTTGTTTCATTACCAAGAGAAGATTGGTTAGAAAGCTCGCTTCCCACCTAGGCGGCCCGGGTTCGATCCCACGTGGGATTAGTGGTGGACAAAACGGTAACTAGGCGGGTTTTCCCCGGTTGCTATAGTTTCCCCTGCCATTCATTCCATCAATTCCTCCTATCGTCCGTTTCGCTTTCATTTCATCTCCACTTCCTCGCATTCATGACTGGCTCCCAGCAGACCACTCTTTCAAGGTTCTCCACTCTGTAATTTCGTTTCGTTGGCTTCTGACACCTAAGCACCCGCTTCTAAGGCCTAGAGGGAGTGTCATTGCAAAATACGGGGATGGTAAGCCGACTACGAAAAACGAGTTGATTTTAGTAAATATTTCTATATTAAACTCAAAACAAGTTATTAGAGAAAGCGAATTAGGATTGTTAGCATCTTAAAAATGTTAAACAATTAAGAAAGTGAGTAAACACCATTCCTTTGCTTCTGATAAACATTTACGCCTTTAGGTTAATAGGAAACAACGACACTGCTTTGGGTAGAAAGCAGCAGTTGCACGAACCAAACTTCAGCCTGAAAGTAATAAAAAACTGCAAAATCTCACTAACCACCATCAATGCTGTTAGGAGTATGTTGCTACAAACGCTAGCGAAATATTTGTGCTGATTGATAGACAATGCTGGTTAGTCGATATCAATTTTCTCTGTTTACTCTTTAGGCTTAATTGTGCTTCGCTGAAATAACACCAGTCTAGTGATTGCTCATCAGCATTGCATTTCATTATTTATTTTGTTTGTATTATTGTAGTTAATGAATGTGCGCTTCAGTTACAATTAGCATTTCAAAATAAAATTTATGTTGAGGGTCCATGTGTGTAATGAAACTCGTGGTTACATTCTCTTAAAGCGTGGGGAAAAACAAAACAAAATCAATAAACTGGGCGGGATGGCTCAGGCGGTTACGTCTGTGGCCCGCTTTCGGAAGTTCCCAGGTTCAAAACCAATATGACTGGGATTCTTTTCCCCAGCGGCCATGGTAAATACCGGATGGGTATTAAATACTATAGCACTAAGTTTGACCTTTGTAGTAAAACAATAGTAAAAGCTAAAAATAAATGGTGATGCGACTTACGCTGCCATCTATCCTCCAATAGTTAAAGCAGCTAGACTAATGGCATCCTAATGCCATTTGCTTGTACACTCAAAGACAATAGAAATACGTCTGGTGCTGTGATTTTGCTGAAAATGTGAACGTTTGGTGCCACTCTGGTACAACATACCAGCGGGTAAGAAAATTCATCCCTTCATCCCTCATCATCACTCCCACAGAACATGTTGACTTGTATAAGCAGGGTGTTAATTTAGTCGATCACGTGCGCGTATTACCTTGGCATTGGAACGCAGAGAAAAGATTAATCTAATTTTGTATCACCCGGTTAGAAGGGTAGAGTAGTGTCCAAACAGAGAGTTTGGGGATCACAGTTCAGAACTTTATTTGTTGCACGTAACGTTTCATGTCTATCCGCTTCTCTTCGGTAATGTGGCCTGCCCAATACGCTTTTAAGAGCTTAGCAAACAGGTAAATGGCATGGGCGGAGTCAGTGAAATGACCCCGGCTTACATTAAGTATTTTCAGGCATAATTTTGATGTCTTTGAGCGTACATAGTGACGTGGCCTTGCAGGACTGACTGAATTCTTGCCATCTGACTATGGGTGATTTTTGTTGGTGTTTACCGCTTTTACTGCTATGGCACCGCAGGCGAAGATGGTGGAGACAGAGATAATGATTTCTGGCTGTATACGTCATTCTGACTACAGATGATGTAAGCAGTTAAGACTGTGGAAGCGTATTGACATCTACTTGGCACAAGCGAAAGTACGGGAATAGTTTTGAAAGGCTGCTATGCACCACACACCGTTAACAATTTATCGTCGCGTTATGACTTATTGTTACAGCGACATAAAATAAAATATATTTTAGGTGAACGCAACCAGGGACTTTGGTATAGAACCTGATCGCTCGCACTGGAATTTGCATATGGATAGCACGACATGATACAGGCCGTGCTAGCTGTCTTCGCTTCTTCAATCTGTATTCCTATAAACCTGTACATAAAATGTAGCAAAAATAACGTTTGACTAATTGCTGGAAATGTCATCCTTCGACGGTTAAATAAGCAATGATCCGAGTAAGCACGTTTGCATTGATTTAGCTCGCCTACTGAAAGTGTCCTATTTAAGTTGGAATGTTTTTCTTAAGTTCCTCCAACGTGGCCAACGTTCCAGATGTTCACTAACTTCGTCTATTTTTTTTTTTTTTCAGCTACAGGAAAGCCTTTAACATACATATTGGCCTTCAGGCGTGAGCTAATTGGTCAACAGGCGAGAGGGAATGACCTAGAACACAAATACAGAAACACGCCACAAACACCCGTGCCCAAGGCTGGACTCGAACCCGCTATCCCCTACGTCACCAAACACAGGAAATTTAGGATGGATTCTTCACGAACGTGAGATAGAAGAATTGGCTTTTATTTTTGGATGAGTTTTAACCGCTGCGGTTCCATTTATACTGGGCGCTTAATTTTGCTCAGATGTCTTTTTAACAGGTTTCAGATTAATTTACATAACAGAAATCTAACGGCTGTACTTCCTTGCGAATGAAGCTATGTTAAGGATTTTAACGCCCGAAAAAAAACACATCATCCTTAACCCACAATCTTGGGAACTAGAGGGTAGCACTACGGTGGACGAGTGACATGATGCAGTTTACAAATCCACGTAGCAGGGCACTACGCATGTCCGCTTGACAAATCTTCTCAATATGATACTCCTATTCTGATATCAAAATCTCGCCTATTACAGGTGCCATCTATTTTACGGGCATTGCCTGCACTTTGCCAAGAGAAACGTAAACCTTCTTTTTTAGTTCATTAGAAGCGTAGTACAACCATGATTTTGCACTGGACCTAGATTTCCTTAAGAACTGTTAGTAGACGATGCACAATCTGTGGAGCTCGGTGAAGTAGTGGTTAGAATGATCCCGTTCGGACACGGGGATCATGTTATATGAAGTCAAGATTAAAGGTGAAAATCCATTACAATCCAAGTATTTAAAGGATTTAATATTTAATTACATATCATGTAGAGAGGCGTGTAAACAAATGAGAGGGACGCCATGCATCAACAAGAAGGCACAAATCATAATTATTAAAACGTGACAATACATTTAGTAATTTATAAATATAGTGAAAATATAAAAGAATTGTGTAGTAATTATGCAATATTATGAGGTGCTTACATGTTTATAATTGTAATGTAAGTGTAATTTAATGGGTTTAAATTGTATGGACCTTAATTCGTTATGCAAAGCATGACAGGTACTCATACAATCATACGCCTATTCGGAGTAATATCTCAATCCGAGGAAAACGCGTATTTTGCGATGTTGCAATAATGTGTGGCTGTAGGCGTTAAAAGTAAAAAATGTTATGTGCGGTAAACGGAGCGATTTGCTTCATTCAACACCTTCAAGTATTAATAAGTAAGTAGCTCTAAGAGTAAAAGTACCCTATTGTTACTATTATTATTATTTATTTAACAGTAAGTACTTCCTGTGTCGGAAGCCGCGCCATAAAAACAACATATACGTCATCACAGCTATCCGATTTATGCTTAACCGCGAGGAATAGTAAAGTGCTCTATTTAAAACTTTACCTTACATCACAAAATAGCTATATACAAAAATATGTTTCATTACACATGTGTCTATTGAATGCCGCCTTATTTTAAACGACCTTAAATCTACTACTATTCTTTATTTGGTTTTATTTATTTCGATTGAGGAAGACAATTTCATATCTTCCAGTCAAATATATGTTTTTGAGATCAGATGGACCAAAGGTTACAAGAGTAGGGTGGAAAGCTTGTTTTTCTAACGCTCAACGGATTCCTCTGATTAAATTGTTATTCCGGTGACGAAAGAAAGGAAAAACCACTCGAAAACGAGGGGATTTTAACAAGGTACCTTACGAATACAAACAAACGTTGTAAACATTCACTAAAAGTGTTGAGAGATTAGCATAACATGTCAACTGGGTCGAAAAACAAAAGAACAGCACTACCGTGTATGGTGCTCTGAAAGCTGGTTCGAGAATCAGCCTAACACTTGACTCGCTTGGTGTGGATTATGACCATTCTTATTTAGGCGAATAGCTGTTACAGGAGCTAAATGCTGAAACATTAGGCAACCGTTTCCTCTTCCAGTGGTGGTTATTTTGCTATATAAAACAGGTACTTGTAGCGAGACAAATGGCGAACGTCCTTACTTCACCCCATATAATCCATGCTGTAAATCATCTTCCCCAAACTCATTTATACCAAACGCTACAAACCAGGAATTTTCTTTCTATTTATAAGACTTTATAAATGTTTTAGATATTGAAAGTTGAGTTTAGGGAGGTAAACTGTAATTTAGGCTTTCTCGAAAATCCTACAAAATAGAAACAAATTTTTAGAGAGAAGCGTACAGGTTAACGGACATAGGTGGACTCAACTTTTGGCTAATAAACTTGTAAGAATATGGCTTCTCAATATATTGTCTCAGCCCTCCAATTGCAATCTAATGGTCTCACCAAACTGAATATTACGAGCTAGATTTTCCAACATGGAACGAATTTCATGGTGTCAGATCCAGGTACGTTATACAACACAAGCAAACATGCCTAATGTAACTACTCAGAAATATCTTGTCTCTTTCGACAAGAACAAGAACCTTTGAAACTTTTTTCTAAAGCGTTTTCCATTTGAGGAGTAATATCAATCTAGTAATACTAAAACAGAACATAAGCGAACTCCCTACCTTCTGCTTATCCAGGACTTGCAAGATGTCGTCCACATCGCCGACCACTACTGCTTGTTGACGCAACATTTCTTCTTCTAGTGTTAACCAATCCCGAATCTGAAAAACCAAAGCATAACAATGAGTTATTTTTTTCATAAATATTTCATAAGCAAGCTACATTGATTTAACTGGTAAACGCTAGTACCGTGATGAAGTCAGCTTCTGCACGAAAGAGGTTAAAAGAACAATGTCCGCGCAATTTGACTTTTTTTCGAAGTGTAATAATTTCATTGTCTTATTTGATCGTCAATCTAATTCGGTACCAAAGGGACCAAAATATTCCTTACTGAAAATAGCACCTGCAACATTACCAATGAAGAATAATGTTGTATTACAAGGTTTAGACAACACACTGCGTAATTTCCACAACTACACTGTTTCATCTTTAGTTTTGTAATAGAGTATTTTAATTGAAATGATCTAATAGCCAGAATTGCAAAGAGTAATGTGAATGACGCACAAGTCTTTCTCCAAACTTTGTTCTGCTGAGTCAAGCTATAGCTTGTGTATATATTTAAGACGAATATTCACCACAAGATTCAATATAAATGAAACGAAATGTTTAAGAGAAATAAAATAACGACTTCTTACCATTTCAAGCATACTGCTTATAAATGAAGGATTATTTTCACGTTATCTAGCACATATTTACTTGTACATAACAGTTAAAGATATTGTATTCCAGCCAAAACTTCCATACCGAGATTCCCACAGTAAAATACAGTTTGAAGACCACAGAATTAAAAAAAAACTAGAAATAAGTCTAAGTGTGTCTCTGCGACCAGCATAACTCAAAAAGTCTGTTAAATACGAAAGTTAATATTTAAATTCAATATTTTCCAAGAATGAAATACGAATATTTAAAAAAATTTCCCCCACTCTTAAACTACCCTTTGTATGTAAAAAATGATCGAAAATTTTGTTTTTCTTAAAAATGAGTCTTAACGACTTTGATTAAAGTACCGTATATTTAAGATGTTTACATGAAAATAAGATGTATATTTTGAATTTACCGGGAAAGGTATCTAAAGGCTTGTTCTGTAATGCCTTTTGGTTAACCGTTAAGCTTACTACACAAAAATGTACATGTCGTTTAAGCACAATTTATATCGTATACGTTTTTGTGGATTAACCATTTCGAGATATTCGTTGATATTGATTTCGATTTTAAAATATTTAAGTTTTTCAGAAACGGGAATTCGTAATTCCTGTTTATTTTGTTTTACTCCTAGCAATGCAAACAGAAGCGAATTTCAATTACGTAGCGACCAGCTTTTAAAATATTTGACTATCGCTTTAGCCTAGTGCATTCCCTTATTTCCCTTCTCTTTCAAGGAACTAAGTAGGTAATTAAGAGATTTTAGGTGTAAAGTAGATATAACAATAAGTTTATGAAACAGTACTTCGTCACAGAATAGCTAGTGAAGCTCCTGTGAAAGGAACACATACAGTTTTTATAAAAGGGTTACTGCTCTGAACAGAATTACAAGAATTTTAAACTTAATGAAAAATATAAGTTTCTATCTCTTAGATTTCCGGTTATATAAAGTTTGACTAGGACAGATGGACAACGCAGGGTATATGTCTATGATGTCATGATTTAAAATGTAGTATTTATATTAAACCTCCTCAAACATTTTCAAAATTACAAAAAGTTCAAAACGTTTACCATGGAAAAGACTAAGCAAGTAAACATTACGAGTTTATACAGATAAATTTTATATAATAAAATCCCCTCATACTCACTCTCTCTGTCTCATATTTCTTTTCAAGAATTTTATTCAGCCCTTTTACTTTTCATTCACGCAACCTTTTAAATCTTTATGCCCAATTAGATCTCAAATATAGAAATGTATTAGAATGCAACACTTTCTTTAAATACATTTCGCTTTAAGCTCGATTCAATTTTAAACAGTCTGAACCATTATTTTTAAATGAATATATAGTTTGTATCACCCGTGAAACTTTGTACCACATTTCTTCATCGGCTGAAGCGCCTAACCAAAACAATATTAACTTTTATGCATTAAAACTACAGAGTGTTTTTTTTTCATGCCGAAAAATTAAAATGTGTTAGCATTTATACAAAAATCACAAAACAAAAACCTTGTATCATTTCCCAGATACTATATGCTTCACAATGTACCATCCTGGATCATCTAAAATCCAGGAAAAGAAGAAGATATAGTACCACTACAGAAAGAGGTAAGTTCATAAATCTCTTTATAAGCGAAGAGAAATATGATTTCAGAAAAAAAAAGCATTAATTCTTTTCCAGAACAACACAAGGAGTTTCGTATCAAGTATCTTTATATTAGAGTTCTTATAATACAGTAACTGCATCATAGTGGCCAGCTAATGAATATAAAATATTTATTTATACATTTTATTTGCCACATGAGCAATATGATATTTACTCAGAATGTTTGTGTTTGATGTTAAATATTTCGATGTAGCAATACACGTTGCGTTCCATCCTAAAACTGCTACTGACAACTTGGTGTTGTACCTTCTGAACGATCTCACTCTTTGAAATCTTAAACGTAAGACTTAATTTTTATCTCTATTTCATAAGATTTAATATAAATAAAACAAATATATTTAATGAAGTTATTATTACATTATGAATATTTAATAATAAATACACAAAATTCTAAATTTATTTCTGTGCCACGAGTACGTTACTTTGCAACCATACACAAGCGAGTTATAGATTAGACAAATAGTGTCGATTTTTAAAATATCGTCTTGCATCGTAAGAACATATCCGGATTGTGCTTCTATGGTATGTTTATTAATCCCAACCCAACTTCAGTACGTGTCTACATTTCTTCTTCGGCTTATTTTAAATGTTATTAATTAAACCACTTATAAAAACTATATTTTCCATAGTTCATATTCAAAATATTCAATTTAATTTTAAAGATTTGAAGATTTCTGGTTGTTAGATGACTTCACGGGATAGCAACCGAGTTAGTTCCCTGACGAAGAACAAAGAGTCAAAATGGTCGAAAGCTTGGATTTCTCTGATCCCAATCTAACTCAGTTGCTATCCCAAGAAATCATCTGCAATTTAATATTGTTCTTCGCCTTCTCATCAGCACATGACAGTGTATTATAAAGAAGACTAAACTCATCCAGCTATGTTTAAATGCCTACAGCTTGGAGTATGTTTTCTAAATGCTGTAATTATAAACAATGTACAAAATCTTAAACTTCCGTAACTGCCAAAAGCCAATTCTGCTACAATGTCTTTCTCTAAGCAATTAGCATCCCTGATAAAGCATCAGGAAGGGGACAAAGCATCGCCGGAAGCAAGTTACGACATAAAGGCAGAGATATAGTCGAGTAGAGATGCTGCAGGCGAAGAAGAGCACAAGAAGCGGCTCAACTCTAAAGTCGTTTACTAAAACTTTGCGACCGCTAAGAGGCTCTTGTATCCTGGGCCTAGCTCTAAAACTTTGACGATGTATATATGCAGTCAATATAGGCCTCATACTTCACAGGCGGGAGGCGAATGTTTCTCATCACTACCAGACCTTAGGCAAGTATACATTTATATGTATTTTAACAGTAATTCACCTACTTTGAGGTTAGAAGCGATAAAATAGGAATTACATATTAAAAGAAATATATCTAACTATAAAATGAATAACTAAAATGGTAAAAAATATACAAAATGGTATATAATTTCAGTTTTAGATGATTGAATGTTTAGGATATTTGTTACGTAAATATCTAAAATATGCTGTGTTTAAATAAAACATAGTTAAGAAAAACGTTTAAAATTTTACAAACATTTCGAAAAAATATTCAGTAAAGGATAGTTTTTGGCAACGGGAATTTTCTTAAAAATCTTATGGCATATTATAAGAAGATAGACATGAAGTGTCTTATTTACCCAATTTTATCATTACCGTTTGGTGTTCACACACAACGAGATTTTTTTCTCTAGATTTTATTATTTTTGTTTAAATTCAAACATATATTTCAAATGAAATCTCTGTAAATGTTTGGATGGAATATAACATTATCTTTATAAAAACAAAAACTTATTAATCTTAGGCTTGTTTTCTCAAGTGGAATATTGAGCACTGTTTGCCATTAATTGGTGGTAAGCGAGGCGGAGATACTAGGGAGATGTTTAATATCAGCTCTACTGTGACTAGTCAAACATGGTCGCTGAAAGAGTAAATAAAGAGAATGATCCACAGAGGTCAACGATATGTGGAGACTACTGCAGGTAACACTCGAGAACAAAATACGTTACAAGGAGATTAATTAGGAGGAGAGTGGATGTGGGAGACGCAATTACCACGGCAGTCGTCTCAAATGGAAATGGGGAGACCACGTTACAAGGATGGTAATAACAAATGGACTTACAGAACAACCGTGTGGGACCCCAGTAACGGAAGAGGATACGTGGGCAAGCAAAGGGCCACGTAGGTGACTTCCTTTAAGCATAAAGTGCGACATCTGTGGTCGAGGTGTGCAAGAGGTAAAGGTGCAAAGAACTCCTAAAATTTTAATGTAAATTATGCATTTTGCAGAAGGAATAGAGATAGAGTAATACGGAAGACCTCGTCAAATGGTAGACTAATGTACAATTGAGTACTGTCCAGAATAAGACTATGTAATCCTTAGGATTAGTTCCCCTAATGACTCCCTTGATATTTGCAAATAGGTAAGGGACCTTAAAACATTTAAGTGATGAAACGGGTTAATAAAATATGCGAAAAATTAAACTTCTACAAATAAAAGGGTTTGTAATCCTGAGTGTCTGTGTATAATTAATTACTTTTGTAGTTGAACATTTGTAATTATCAATTAACTGTAAAACTGAAGAAAGGCATCATATTATTATATTAGCCAGCCAGGCAGCTTAATCCAACCAAGTCGCCCTCCGTGGTGTAATGGTTACCATGCTGACTTCATATACCCAAATTCGCGGGTTAAACCCGGTGGAGGACGATGGATTTTTTCGGGTGTAAAAATCCTTAGCATGGCTTCCTTCGGAAGGGAAGTAAATATAGATTTACGGCACGTAAAAGAACCTTAAGCCTGATAGAGAGGCCTCTGAGCAAAATTAAGCAGTATTTCACGCCCAATTTAGAATGCGACGCTGAGAACCACAGCAGTTAAAGAGCGGCCATAAATAATATGTAATCCAACCAATATTATAACCACAACACCAATTGAACCATACACCCTTTTAGCATTAGAACATAATAGTTTATCAAATGATTCGCTAGTGTACTCGTAATAAGTAAACATTGTATTATTTCTTATTCAACGAATAATCGGCTTCTTGTGCATATAGAACACGACAAAATACTCAAGGATAATTACCGACTCCTTGTCTCATTATTTTCTAGCCTCCTTAGTTGTATTGCTATTCTCAACATCGAAACATCATGCATCATGTTTCATAGCAGTGATTTAGCCGTTCTTCAATGACACACACACACACACACACATTTACAATTAAAAATATTTGTAAAATGATAAACTTCCTCTACTAGATAAAAAAATGGAAGTTGGTATTTCCATCCAAAAATTCAATATCAAAATTTCATCGGAGATATAAGTTTTTGAGGCCCTCGAATGAATGAAAAAAAAAAAATAAGTCATGTTTAGAGAACGGTCCATGTGTCTGTGAACAGCATGACTAAAAATGAAAAAGTCGTTTTAATATCAAACTTAAATATAAAGTTCTGCATCTTATAAGGATACGACTCCAAGATTTTCAAGAAAAGTTCCCAATCTGTAACTACACTTTACGTGAAAGGTTTCCACTATTTTAATTCTCTAAAAAATGGCTCTTACGATTTTCATTAAAATAGTATATTTTCATCAAAACTGACTGTACATATTGAATTTGTTGGGAAGAGCTTTCGTAGTGAAGTACAGACAACATCTTACTTCACAATCTGTAGCTCTCGTTAAAATTCGCAAGTTATGTCCTGCACATTTGTTGTGTAGTTAAACACATAGTCCTAGTTATTTCAATGGCAATTTCATAATACATATACTTGCCTCAAAAGGCAAGTCATTACTCATTTATTTCGATCCTAGTTTGGAAATAAAACAGAATTTTAACACCATTACATAATGACCAGCTCTTAAAAGATCTGCATATCGCTTTAGCTTAGTATATTCGTTTATTTTCAGAATTTCAGCTAAAGTTTGTTTCAATTAGCATGGAGTAGATAGTGTAATAAACTGCAAGAATAGTTGCTGTAGAATATGTAGAGAAACTCGTACATGACACCATTTATTCTAGTGCAGTGTATCCTATTATATACAAATGCGTGTGTTTATTACCTAAAGTCGAAACCTAATGAGAGGAGTTTAGCCTAGCTTATGTAAATGTAGATATTTAAGCATTAAATAGTAATAGTTTGTTGAAAAACTACCCAAATGGAATCGAAAGTTTAATGTAGGCAGCTGTCAAATGGAACGCTTAAATACAGCTGGACGACTTCAGACCAAATTCAAACTTGGCAGCGATACTTTTGCGCACGCTCGGCCACAAAACAGCAAGTTCCCGACCTGCCCGCAAGATGGAGAGAATGTAGCTCTTTAGTAGTGCTGAAAAGCATGCGGTCGTTTGCGCATGCTAAATAAAATATTCGCTCTTCGTTTTCTTAAAGTAAATATTGCAGGAGTCAACGTTTGACATTAACGTAACGTCTTTTGTTTCGCATTGGGCATCCCTCTCTGTAAAATTATTAGAAAACACAGCTGCGTTGGAAAATACTACCTTTTCCTATGTCGATTAGATGAAATATGTTAAAGCAAAATGCAAAGGTCTCTAAAAATGTGGTAAATATGTTTAAATTAATAATAACAAAAATGACAGAACTATTAAAGAATGACAACAAAAAATAATGCCTAGAATGTTACAACATTGCAGTAAAATGTATTGTAGCTTTGTCGTGAATGCGAAACTATTAAGTAATTTAATCACGGCAAAGGGGACCCGAGGAATGTGCAGTGATCAACAACTGCTAATAAAAATATTCAAAGACATCCTAGGTCGCTTTGTAAGCGCTATAAAAGCTCAAGTGGTGATCAAGCACACGATTTTAAACATACTCAACATGCATAGCCGCATACGAGCTTCATGGATGTAGTATTTGCTAGATAAGTTAAAACAAGTGACCAACTGTGGTTACTGTGGGTATATTTGCATTTAAAATTCTATGAGATAGCCATAAATACACAAAAAGAGTAGATCTCGTCAAAATACACAACTTTTGTCCTTGACACTTTTGTTGTGGAGCTAACCGTTTACGAGATATTCCCTTATTGTTGGTTTAAATTTTAAAATATTTATACCGCTCTCATTTATTTATAGAACAGGTGGAGAAAGTCATGTACAGAGAAACGTTCAGAGTTTAACGTTTTAAATGTGTCCACCAATATTAATAAAATTGTTATATATTAAAAGGTTCAACTCCGCAGGGCAGTAAATCGTAAGCTAGATAATGTACAATAGAAGGCAAAATGCAAGCTTAATACCACACACCTAAAATTAGATTAGAAAACATTCTGTAGATTCGTTTTGGCAGGCAAGCCACTGAACACAGAACTTGTCAAGGCATATACATCTATACACATATTTATATACTACAAAAATAATGTATAAAGCTCTAGTGCTAAGAGCTCGAGTTACGAAAACAGCAGAATAGACATATATTCACGTAATTTGGCTTTTGAGGTCCGTACGTCACTGCATTATACTTAATGTGTTCCATAAAAGCATATGTACTTCCTTATTTACATATACATATGAACAAAGAGTATAAAATAACTGATAAAATGCATAAATAAATAAAAATAAATAAAATAACCTAATTATAATAACTCCCCACAAAACACATTTAATTTCAGAAGTTGGAATGTTCTAATGACAGGTTCATTCATAGAGAAACCATGATATGTGCTGTATCTGCGGATGAAACAGATTTGCAATGGATCAATGGATCGTATAAACCGAAGCATGTTGTATGCTAATTTATGCTAAAGGTCGCCACTTCCGCTTGAGGTACATGGTATAATGGGGCACATCAAATTCTGAATATCGTCAAAGTGAGCATAGTTCAAATCCATGGATTGCTTCATAGTAGCCTTTGCTAATGAGGGACTTATTGCGTTTGTTATTCGGTCACAAAATAATATCGAGAATAAAACAAATATGTATGTAAACCAATCTGAACACAATATGAGGAGATTTGTATATGTTCCGTATGAAACGTGTCAATATACTGGAAATTGCGACGAAGTGAAGATAAAAGAAATGCAAGCATTTGAAATGTAAACATTGAGAAAATTGCAGTGTGTGAGAGTATAATTGGGCATTTAGGGCTCTTAACTGCTGGGCTCAACACAGTCCCAAGAAAAACATATAAAAATAAAAAGACGAGTACTATCGTGGGTTCTAAAACATAAAAATCTGATGTGTTCCATTCACATGCCTTTCTCTACATCTCTATAACAAATTATTGTTAAAAAGCTTATGCTTCTATTATTCTGTTTACTTCATCTAATAGAAATAGTCTTATTACTTGCTTCCTTGTAAGTAGAAGCGAAAAAAGGTACTATCATAGGTTAAAGTGATAGTCAAAAGCTGGTTGCTATGTGGCTGAAGTTCGTTTGTTTGTATGGTCAGGAGTTGACAAATTTCTGTATGAGAAAAGTATGTTTTTCAAGGCTGAAACCAAAAACAACGAATATCCAAAAAACAATCAACTCCACGAAAAAAATGTATACAACATAAATTGTGTGTTTTAATGTGGTCTACATTTCTTGTTCGGTAAGTGTTTGTCTATCCCTTACGGTTTACCAGCTACACAACATTTCGTAAAATTAACCCAGAATAAAATAGTCTTCAGAGGCTATTCCCAGAACATTCAAAATATACATTTTATTTGTCAGGTAAATATCTTTAATATTCGATATTTTAGTAAAAATCGATAGTAATTTTTTAGAAAATCAAAACTTTCGAAAAAAGTTCCATGTAAAGGGTAGTTTGGGGCTAGGGGATTTTTCTCAAAATCTTCGTGTCGCATCCCTGGAAGATACTAAACTTAAATACCAAGTTTGGTGTTTTGCCGACTTTCCGTTTTTGAGTTATCGTGTTCACAGACACACGGACACATACACACACGGACCTTTTTCTGAAAATACATTTTTTTTTGATACAGTGGACCCTAAAACACATATTTTCGATGAAATCTCGGTACGAATTTTTTGGTGGAGTGCAATACCTTCTCTAGTACGTATAGAGAAAGTAAAAATCTCTCACATAACTTTTTCTAGCTCTTCCATATACAAATTATTCTTACAAAATAATAGTCTCTATGTACATCATGCTATACGATATAACCATTAGCAGAATTGGATTTATTACTTATTTCTTTATGAGTAAAAGGGAATGTAAAGGAATACGTTAGAGTGAAGCGAGAATAAAATATCTGAAAAGTAGGTCACTGCGTGAAACAGCTGAGGTTAGGTTCGCACTGGCAGGTCCCTTTGAGAAAAGTTAGGTAGTTTAAAACTGAAACCACTTCAAAACTGTCAACTTTGCAAGAAAAACGTATATGACAGAAATTGTGTGTTTCAAAGGTATTACATTTGTTGTGTAGTAAGTTCTTGTCTATGTTTTACGGCTTAAGCGTTATGCAAAATACTGCAAAGCTTATCCTGAATAAAGAGGTCTTCAGAGACTATTCCAAGAAAATTCAGAATATACATTTTATTTGTGAGGTAAATATCTTTAATGTAAGGTATTTTAATCAAAACCGCTAGAGCCGTTTTTGAGGAAAACAGAATTTTCAAAAATGTCTCCATGTAGAGAGTCCCACTTTATGGGGGGGGGGATTTTCTTGAAAATCTTCGTGTCGCATCCTTGGAAGATACTAAACAAAATACTAAGTTTGGTGTTTAACGGTCTTTCAACTATTGAGTTATGCTGTACACATCTAAAAATCTTATCTGTTCCACTCACTGTTATATAAATAAACTTTCCTTATAAAATTATTTTTATATACGCAATACTAATCAAGATAAACATTGTCAGAATTGCTCTTATTACTTGCTTAAAGTAGAAGGTAAATAATAGTACACACAGAATAAAGCTTTTAAAACCGGTCGCTAAGTGAAACAATTGAAATGCGGGTGTGTTTGCTTGCTAGAGGTAAACAAACAGATACGAAAAAAAATATGGCTCCATTTTCAGAAAAGTTTAAATAAAAAAAATGTGTATGACAAATTTTGTGTTTTAATGAGATCTACGTAATTTCTGTAGTAAATTTTTGCTTATTTCTTACGGTTTACCAGTTACACAAAAGTTATCCAGCATGAAGAGGTCTTCAAAGGCTGTTGCAAGAAAATTCAAGATACATTTCATTTGTCATAAAAATGCCTTAAACATGTGACAATTTTATCAAAATCATTAAGAGCTATTTTTTAGAAAATGAAAAATGTTCCATGTAAAGAGTAGTTAGGGGTGCGATGATTTTCCTGAAAATCTTCGTCTCGCATCTTTGGAAGGTCTGAACTTAAATACCAAGTGTATTCCTTTTTGAGCTACGGAGCACAAACACAAACACACACACCCACCCACACCCACACCCCCATCCACATCCACTCACACCCAGACCCACACCCATACACACACGTTTCTAGAAAATCTTTTTTTGGATTCAGGGAGTCTCAAAACATGTATGTTCGGTGAAATCTCGATATTGAATTTTTGGATAAAATACAATAGCTTCTGTATTCACTATGTATATCGTACATCAGGGCTAGAGAAGGTAAAAACAAAATAAAGTTTAGTGTCAGCAGTTTCACACCTTTGGGTCATCGCTAACTGTACCTGGATTAAAGCTCCAACTGCGCTTGAAGTGGTGCATTCGTGAAATTTGGAATATCCTCAGAATGTAAGATATCTTGTTATCACAAACAATAAGTGACATTTAAAATATGTTCCAAAATTATAACACTCATGTTAATTAAAATATTATCATGCATTAAGAAAACAATATAGTTTTAGAAATATTCGCATAACATTTTATTTTACATAAGGGTAGCTTGCAAAAAAAATTGTTCATATCAAATGTTTTTATTTGAACCCATAATTATTGTATACTCTCTATTTTTGTGTGCGCCAAAATTCTGGGATTTTCAAGAGTTAATTATTTCTCGACATTGGAGTATTGTTTTAAAGAAATATATCCTTATTCTTTTATTTACATTTTTTAAAACATAGTACTAAAACTGTGGATCATGGAGAGCACTTTGAACTTGGAAAAATGCGGAAAAAAGTACACAATAAAACAATGATTTAAAGTTACTCCTACGTATTAAAAACATACATTTTTCCATGTATATGTCAGTAAGTTGGCAGTTTAAATGCAGCAAATGGAAAAAAATCTTATGTATTCCGTTTACGTAACTTTCTCTACACCCTACAGCAAATTATTGTTAATTACTTCATGCTAATCGAAAAAAAAAATCGAAATCGTCTTATTACTTGCTTCCATTTAAATAGAAGGGAAATAATGGAATACACTAGGCTAAAGTGATAGTCAAAAGCTGGTGGCTATGTGATTGTTGTTCCTTTGTTTGTATGAACAGGAGTTGACAAATTCCCATATGAGAAAAGTATGAGTATTTTGTTGTTGAAACCAATCACAAGGAATATCTCAAAAAGAATCAACTCCACGAAAAAAATGTATTTAACATAAATTGCATAATTAATGAGCTCTACATTTTCTATTAAGTAAGTTTTTGTCTATCTCTTACGGTTTACAGGTTATGCAACATTCCGCACAATTCGTCCAGAATAAGGATGTCTTCAGAGGCTATTCCCAAGAAATTTAAGATATGCATTTTATTTGTCATGTAAATATCCTTAATATACGACATTTTAATCGAAATCGTTAGAGCCATTTTTGAAAAAATCAAAATTTTTGAAAATGTTTCCATGTAAAGGGTAGTTGGCGGAGGAGGGATTTTCTTGAAAATCTTCGTGTCGTATCCTTGGAAGATAATGGGCTTAAATAACAAGTTTGGTATTTAATGGACTGTTCGTTTTTGAGCTGTGCTGCCCACAGACACACAGATACACACGGACATTTTTCTAAAAATGATTTTTTTGGGATTCAGGGGGTCTCAAAACAAATATTTCCGGTGAAATCTCGGTATCGAATCTTTGGGTGCAATACAAAACCTTCTCTGTACATAATACGTATAAAGAAAGTAAAAATAGGAATAGGTTTTCAAAGTTTGGAACTCGTTTATTTTATTATGAAAACATTACTTTCTTAAAGTTAAATACCTTTTTGTCAAATTTCACGACTGCTTTCCTTAAAACAGGGTCACAAGATAAGAGAATATGCTAATCAAACGACAGAGCCCGAAAGGTAAACTCGTAAAATCAATCCTCCTGTAAAACACAACACCGACACCGAACACATACAGCAGAAAGAGAAGAGAAAACTGAAAGAAACGGTGAATGTGGTTAAAAAAAAGAAAAAGAAAAAAAAACCGGATATAGACGATTCGTATTTAGATTCAAGACGGAGCCTACTAGTTATATGTATTATTTTCAAGGTTCATTTAGTCCTAGTTTCAAAAAGTATTCCGAGTCACAGAGTTTAGTAACCATTTGTTTTTTATTTAGGAAGTTTTTCCTCTCGTTGCTGATCCGAAAGAATTTGTATCCCATAAATCAGCCAAGCTTTTACTTTCAAAACTGAGACGCAGTTTTCCTCTTATGTTCCCAATTTGTGCACGTGTTTTCTGAGAATGGTGCAATGGCTCGCCTCGAGACTAACTAGCATCATCAAAATCTCTTCAGGTATCAACAACCATGATCCATATTTTTTTTCGCTTATTCATTTTTCCTCTGATCCAACAGAGCCTCTGTTTTGTGTGTAATGTATCGCTGTATTGAAATTCTTATGCTCCTTAAGGGATTCCCAAAATTAGCTCCGATTCACTAAAACATTTTGCAAATTCTTTCTTTTATATTGTCCTCAATACTTTTATATTGTCCACAGTTTCCTTTATAACCCTATAGTAACAGCGATGTCTTTTGGAGTTTATAAGCATTTCCAGATCAATTCGAGGAACAAAGTAAATTAAATGTCGCCCTTTGGTGCTTCCTAATGAAGTCCTAATCTTGGTCAATTGTGAAGCTAGAAATAATGTGCACCAGGACACAACCAACTGGAGAGGATTGGAGTGCTCTTTGTTTTCCATTCATGATTTTTATGTTTAATTCCCGATTTTACTACATATGACACCGCAGGCGATGACACTGATGATACATGGAATGTACATGGAGCAGCGGTGGAATGTGGTGGACTTTACGTACATTTCACGCAAATGTAGCTTTTTGTATTTATCTACACATTGGACGAGGAATATATTATGGCTCATATGAAAGTTATTACACATGAATGGTGGTGGCAGCGGCGGCAGGAGCAGGAGCAGTAGCAGTAGCAGTAATTCTATTCTTGATGACGGGGGAAAACAGAGGACCCGGAGAAATACGCCCCTGCGCCGCTTTGACTTCATTCATGATAAATGAATAAATAGCAATCAAATAATTAGTTTATATTCGGGAACAAAGAGGAAAGTGGAAAAAAGGAAAAACTGAACCCCGGGATTGCACAAGGAATCTATTTGAACATAAAATTTGACTGACCGTACTATAGTCATCTGCAGCTATTTAGGCCGTTTCACAAGGAATGCTGTCCAAAGGTGAACTCATAAAATCCATTAAACGCCAAAAATTACAATGACTTCAGAATATTGTTCCATAATGTTGAAATTATACCAAGAATTTTCTTTGAAAGAATTATGAAGGCGATATGAACTAAGATGCTGAACACATGTATAATTTATATTCTCACTTTCGACATTTGGAAAGGTTGGTTATTTCCCGCCCTCATAATTTGTTAAATCCACTTTGTTCCAGTTACTACAGTTGTTCTGAGAGCCGCATTATCATTCTCAGCTGCTGGTCGTCATTTAAAGTCAGCAGGAGTAAGTCTATTAACGTGAAGAATGTGTCTACTGCAGGAGGCGGTATAAACCCTGCTTCTTCTCCTTCTACCGCGACTTTTCTTTCCACGCGGCATCGATCGCGAAGCTTTCAAATATTGAGATGGGACATCTAGGACCTTCCTCTGCAGAGACAGCCTTCTAAAACACCGGAAATGAATAACCGAGACAGCCGTTCGCTCGAGAAGGAAGGTGTACCTGTCATTTACCTCAGAAACACTTTCACAATTTCATTCTGGGAAAGCCAGCTGTGTGACAGTAAGGTTAAAGCTACTGAAGGCAATGTGACACATTTCAAAATACTCGAGCGCTGCAATCGCCTATAAGACAATATGTCCACAAAAGCAAGAACAAAATCAACATGAACACAACGACTGGACACGGATTAGTTACATTACTTATAGACAAATTACTTTAACATTAACATGAACACTACTGTAAGAAGCTGGCTTGAAACTCCTAGGTTTCAGGTGTCTATCAATGTGGACGTAGAAAAATCCGGAATGGTCATTCCCGTGCATATAAAACAATAATTACATCCACATTACTTTCTCTACACATGTACACCGAGATTTCACCGGATATGCATGTTTTGGGCCCCACTGAATACAACAAAAGCAGTTTCAGAAAAGTGTCTTTGGGCAGAAAGCTCAAAAACGAAAAGTCTGTTTGATACCAAATTGGATATTTAAGTTCAATAACTTCCAAGGATGTGACACGAAGATTTTCAAGAAAATGCCCCCTCCCAAACTACCCTTTACATGGAAAAAAATTTCAAAAATTTTAGTTTTCTCAAAAACGGTTCTAACGATTTTATTAAAATATCATATGTTTAAAATATTTATATGACAAATAAAAATCACACCTTGAATTTTTCAATTTTCTGGGAATAGCCTCTGAAGACCTGTTTATTCTGAATGAATATACTCAACTTTGCATAGCTGTTAAATCGTAGAGATAGTTAAAAGCTTACCTATTATGCAAAATATGTAGATCTCCTTAAGTCACACAATTTGTCATATACCTTTTTCGTGGATGATGATGATGATGATGATGGTGTTTAAGGGCGCTCAACTGCCGAGGTCATAAGCGCCCTTATGATTAAAACTTGGCAATAGCCAGTAAGAAAATACCAAACAAAAAAGTAAACACAAATAAAAGAGCTAACACAGTTGAAACGGAAGTAACAGAAACGTCCAGCCCTCTAACCAGAGCTGGATATAAAACTCCATCTAAAATCAACACATTAAAACCAAAAGAGTTTAAAAAACCGCTATCACACTAAAACGTCAAGGTAAAAGAAAGTTTTGCTAAAAATTTAAAAAACCCTGTCCACTGCTCTTGGGTCATCTGCCAGGACCTCAGCAAGAGAGGCCGGCATGCCCATAGATGACCGAATGTGTGCCAGGTGACCACACTCCAGCAACACATGACGAACTGTCTGTGCCTCCCCACAGAGCGCACAGACAGGAGCAGGTTCACGTTTAAAAAGGTAACTGTGTGTAAAAATACAGTGGCCAATTCTTAGACGAGCTAGTACTACCTCCTCCCGGCGGAATAAACGAGAGGAGGTTACCCAGTTGACAGGGAGGTCCTTCACCTCTCGCAGCTTATTACCACGGAGAGCCGACCACTCCGCATGCCAAGTCGAAAAAACGGCTCTCCGTACAGCCACTCTAAAATCTTCTGCTGTTGAATGGGTAATCGTAACACTGGGCGCTGTGACTGCCGATTTCGCTGCCAAATCCGCCGTGTCATTCCCTGGCAAGCCAACGTGTCCAGGAATCCATGCGCACTCCACATTAAAACCAGAAGCGTGCAAAATGTGGAGAACGTCCTGGATGCGCTGCACCAAAGGATGGTAATTGTACAGCTCACGAATGCTCTGGAGGGCACTAAGGGAATCACTAAGAATAAGGCAGTCACCTAATTTTCGACGTCGAATATACAGAAGGGCTTGATAAATAGCATATAGCTCGGCAGAATATATAGATGTGCAACTAGGCAAACCGTAAGTAGAAGTTGCGGTGCCAGTTACAAAGGCACATCCAACACCGTCGGGGCTCTTACTACCATCGGTGTAAATACAAATACGGCCACTGTATTTGGATAAAAATTCTAAAAAGCAACGACGAATACTATCAAGAGGCGTAACAGATTTCCCGTAGAGCGTCATCCCGAGATCGACATGGGAGGTAGCGCGTAACCAAGGGGGGTGTATACTCTCTCCCTTGGATAACAGCCGAGGAATGTCAACATGGTGCTGGCGTAGAAGCTCACGGAAACGAAAACCTGCTGGCCTGGGGCTCAGAGAGCGGAGGCAGTATCGCTCGTGCAGCTCAGGGGAGAAAAACGCGTGATAAGTTGGATGCCCAGGCATACACTTCAGCCCACAGCCATAATTAGCAAGCAGGACATCACGCCGACAACGCAGAGGAGGTTCTCCCGATTCGGCGTAGAGGCTAACAACTGGGCTCGTTGGAAAAGCTCCAACGGCCACACGGATGCCCTGGTTATGGACTGTGTCTAACCTTCTGAGCACTGAAGGTCGAGCTGAAGAATACACAATGCTGCCATAGTCCAACTTCGAACGAATCACAGCACGATAAAGACTGAGCAATGTCGTCCGATCCGCACCCCAAGACTTGCCACTTAGTATCCGTAAAAGATTTAGAGAACGGTCACATCGTGCTCTAAGCTGTGCTATTTGTGGTGCCCAACAAAGTTTCCGATCGAAGATCAAACCAAGGAATCTCGCCTCGTCTGCGAAAGGAAGTAAATCTGGCCCGAGTCGAAGAGACGGCGGCATATGCCACTTACGGCGCCAGAAGTTAACGCAGACTGTCTTCTCAGCGGAGAAACGAAAACCGTGTTTCGAGCTCCATGCATAGAGATTGTCCAAACACCGCTGGAGACGGCGTTCCAAAAACGGTGTACGCTGAGAAGTACAGAAGATGGCAAAGTCGTCCACGAATAAACAGGAAGAGACACCTTGAGGCACACATAGTGAAATGGAATTTATCGCAATAGCAAATAGAGTCACGCTGAGTACCGAGCCCTGCGGCACTCCGTTCTCTTGAATAAAATGGTTAGAAAAAACCGAACCCACCCTCACTCGAAAAACGCGGTCCCGCATAAACTCCTGAATGACCAACGGTAGGCGTCCACGTATGTTCCAGTTGTGCAGAGAACGCAATATTCCCGCCCGCCAACACGTGTCGTAGGCCTTCTCGAGGTCAAAAAATATCCCAACTGTGGGGCTGTTCTTAAGAAACCCGTCCATAATCTGAGTTGACAGAGCGACAAGGTGGTCAGCAGTTGAACGTCGTCGTCGAAAGCCACACTGGATGTTCGTCAGAAGATTGTGGGATTCCAGCCACCACACCAACCGTCCATTGATCATGCGTTCCATCACCTTGCAAACGCAACTGGTGAGGGAAATAGGACGGTAACTGGAAGGAAGATGGCGGTCCTTTCCAGGTTTAAGAATGGGTATGATGGTGGCCTCCCGCCACTTGTCTGGAAAAATGCCATCCACCCAGACACGATTATAGACCTCGAGTAGGAAATCTTTGCCATCAGGAGAGAGATGTTGCAACATTTGGACGTGGATACCATCTGGACCTGGTGCTGAGTGTCGTGAAGAGGAGAGTGCATTGTCTAGCTCTGCCAGGGTGAAAAGGCGATTATAATCCTCAAGGTTGCCAGAAAGAAACGAGAATTCTTGAGATTCCACCTGGTTCTTAACTGTAAGAAACTCAGGGGAATAGTTGCCTGAGCTAGACACCTCAGCGAAAGCACTGCCTAAAGTATTCGCCACGTCAAATGTATCAACAACAGCTCCGGTAGGTGTTTTGAGACCGGCGATGGGCATATGGTTCGGTTTCCCAGCCACACGTCTTAACTTATCCCATACGACAGAGGAAGGTGTATGTCGATTAAAGGAACCCACGAATTTATTCCATGACATCTTTTTGCTATCCTTAATAACCCGCCTAGAATGTGCACGCATCCGTTTATAGTGTATCAGGTTATCCAGTGTAGGAAAACGCTGGAAAACCCGTAGAGCTCGTCTGCGAGCGCGAATAGCATCCCGACAGTCAGCGGTCCACCAAGGTACCGGAAATCGACGGCTGTAGCCAGTCGAACGCGGAATGGATTGCTCAGCAGCAGAAAGAATGGTCCCTGTAAGATGTTCGACCAAGTGGTTCACAGAGTCGTGCTCTTCGTAGCTAAATTTAGCCAAGTGGGAGTACAGTTCCCAGCTGGCGTGGTCTAGGCGCCAACTAGGTAAACGGGTGGAACATACAACGGGTGTCAAGACACTAATACGACAAGGAAAGTGGTCACTAGAATGCAAATCCGAGATGATATTCCAGCATAAGGTGACTGCCAGCTGAGGGGAACAAATTGCAATGTCAATGTGTGAAAAACTATGAAATGCGTCAGATAGAAAGGTGGGCTCTCCGGTGTTCAAGAGAGCAAGATTCTGACTATCCAAGAAGTCTTTAAGTAGCGTACCTCTCGCACAAGCCCGAGGAGAGCCCCAAAGAGGGTGATGGGCATTCACGTCGCCTACCAATAAAAAGGGTGGTGGCAACTGTGAAATGAGGTGTTCTAAGTCGCTGTGCGAGAGGTCCGCAGATGGAGGCAAATAGATACTGCAAATGGTGAATGAAGCGGAGGGTAGCTTAATGCTGACAGCAACGGACTGGATTGCAGATTGTATGGGTACGGAGTTGGCAAAAATATCATCTCGAATAAGCATCATAGTGCCCCCATGTGCCGGGACACCGTCCTCCGGGGATAAATCACATCGTACGGAGGAGTACTGCCTGATGGTAACGGTGTCCTGTGGACGGAGCTTCGTCTCTTGTAAACATACAGCCAAGGGTTCATGCTGGCGCAGCAACAAGTCAAGCTCTGGTCGATGTGGTCGAATTCCGCGTATGTTCCAATGGAGGATAGCCATTGAGTATATTATGGGATAAGTTTCAAATCGAAAGACGCTTCTGCAGATTGGGATTAGCTGGTCGGTTCAATTTGTTCTTCTTAGGCGTTGGGCTAGTACTATTTTCAGGAGCACGATCCTGCCGTTTCCGCACTGTCCCTCTGGCAGTGGCGGCAGAATCCTCCTGGTCCATCTCCTCCACAAGGGAGGTCCCTTTTTCAAGAGCAGTTTTAGGTCCAAGTAGTTCGAACCGATTGGATGTGCTGATCGGCGAAGACGGCCGTCGCCGATTCACGCCCTCCTCCCCAGATGACCCTTCAGAGGAGGATACACGTGTGGAGTTGCGTGAACTTTTCTTACCTTTAGATGACTTGGTAATAGATTGCACATTCTCTTTCAAAAAGTCTTGTCGTACATACTTGGTCTTAAACTGTTTTTCTGGGGCAGAAGACGTCGTGAATTTAATAGCTTTAGTTCCGGAGGTCGAGGCTTTAGGTGACAAGTGTGCAGGACTATTCTGTAAGTTGGCGGATTTGGCAGATGTTGATACCAACTTCGGTGTAGGTGCCGAAGGCTTTGGCAGCGCTTGGGCTAAAATAACCTTTTCCGCAATTGTAGCCCCGTTCATATCGCCGGTCTGTGTTGCGATTTCCCGACGCGGTACCGGTTTAGCTGCAACTGAGCTATAGGTACCGGACCTCGGGGCAGAGGGTTGGCGGAGTCGCAGGAGCTTCCGGGCTTCCAAGAAGGACACCTTCTCTTTCACCCGTATCTCCTGGATCGCTCGTTCCTCTGCAAAACGGGGGCAGTCTCGGGAACTAGATGGGTGTTCCCCGTTACAGTTCACACACGATGGAGCTGAAGCACAGGCCCCATCGTGGGAGATGTCACCGCAGTGGACGCAGGTGGACTTGCCGGTACACAACTCACTTGTGTGACCAAAACGTTGGCATTTAAAGCACCTCAGCGGATTGGGTATATAAGGCCTAACTTCGATGGCTTCATACCCTGCTCTAATCTTTTGAGGCAGATCAACCCGATCAAAAGTAAGAAACAGGGTACGAGTAGGCAGGAATTCACCGTTGATCTTACGTTGTACCCGATAAACAGCTGAGACACCCTGAGTCGCAAGATTTTCTTTGATCTCCTCAATGGACAAACCGTCCAACGCGCTGGTTGTTATTACACCGCGGGAGGAGTTCAGCGACTTGTGCACCTCGACCTTCACTGGATAGCTGGCTAACATGGTGGCTTTAAGTATTCTTGCAGCTTGCGAGGCGGAGTTGGCTTCGACAAGAAGTGTACCATTGCGAGCTCGAACGCAGGATTTAACAGGACCAGCAATGGCATCGAGACCCTTTTGGATAGTAAAAGGGCTCACCGTAAGAAACTTCTTACCTTCCTCTGTCCTATGAATGACCAAGTAGCGAGGACCACATGACTCGACTACTTCCTTTCCAACGTCTTTATTAAGGGGTTTTTGTTTTGGTGCCATAGAAAAAATGGTATAAATTCATCCCCCAGTGCTCCCCACCCACCACGGAGCCCAACGAGGGGTCACCCCACTGGGATGACAGGGCTACACAGGGGATATAGCGGGCTCGCCGTCCCACTCACCCTGGAGTTCGGTGTAATACCTAGTCCTGGCCGATTGACTAGGGGTGGGTTAGTCCCTAGCCTCCCGTTTAGGCAAATCAGAAACCAAAGCGGTGTATTAGGCTGCGCACCCTCCCCAGTTACTGAAAGACAGAAGCCCAGGCTCAGGTACGCAACCCTCAACCAACCAGGATATTCCTCTTCACCGACACGGGTCTCCACGCACGGCCTACACGTGGGTGGGCATTTTGACCTTCTGGCTCCCTCACCACTCTGAGGTTGCCCACAGAGGGAGTCAAGGTGGCTCGGGACCCCGGGTGCGCCTAACCCGTACCTACCGTAGTAGGCCCCTGGGGGGTTTTTCGTGGAGTTGACCGTTTTCAGCTATTCCTTGTTATTGCTTTCAGTTTAAAATATTTGAACAATTCTGTACGAGAACTTGTTAGCTCCATGCCATGCAAAGAAACGATTTCAATACCATAGCAACCACCTTTTAAAACATTTGACTTTCGCTTCAGCCTCGTAAAATCCCTTTCCCTACTAATTACATGGAAACAAGTAATAAGACTGTTTCTAATGCTTATTCCAATTAGCATGGAGTAGATAGAGAAATAATTTTTTAACAATAATTTGTTACAGAGATGTAGAGAAAGTCATGTGAATGGTACATATCAGTTTTTTTTTTTTTTCTTGCTATAGTTATTCTCTTCAAAGTCACCGTTTTGAGACGATGTTTGAGGCGATTCTCACCTTTAAGCGGAAGGACGTACCGTAATGCACGTGTGACGGACAAGCTGCCTAGCCACCACGGCGTTAATTTGAAGAGCATTAACCCCAGGAGTACCAACTTATTTTAGCTTACAAGGAACACAAACAAGGGCAACATTTTGAAGCAGTATTGTGGCTACTAGAAGAAGCTGTAAATAATTAATACCAGAATATAATGCAAATAAATGGTTGTACTATACAGAATACGTTATAACATCAGATTTATGTTATTATAAGCGTATTTACAATTAAGATGAATATGAAAACATCTGATGTATCAAACTCACAAGACCTTCTCTATCTGTTCCACTTTCTTCTTACAAGAGATTAACATTCTTTCTACTCCATGCTAATCTTAATAAGCATTAGCAGAATGTTCTTATTATTTAGTTCCTAATAAGTAGATAAAGAGATAGTCAAATGTTTTATAAGCTAACATTTTGCCATTTTCATTGAAATTTACTTATTTATTTGGCCAAGAGTAGAGCAAAAGTCATGCCTGAGAAAATTATAAATATTTTAAAATTGTAAACCAATAAAACCAATATCTTGCAAACGGACAACTCTAGAACAAAAATACATGTGGCATAAATGATGTGTTTTAACGAAATCTGCATTTTTTGTGGAGTAAACTTTTGTCTATGTCTTACGGTTTAAACATTATGCAAAATTCTGCAAAAAATCAACCAGGATAAAGTGCTCTTCAAAGAGTATTCCAAGAAAATTCAAGATATACATTTTATTTGTGACGTAAATAATTTTAATGCATGCTATTTTATCAAAATTGTTATCCGTTTTTGATAAAATCTAAATTTTCAAAAATGTTTGCTTGTAAAGTGTAGTTTTGGGTGGGGGGACTTTCTAGAAAATCTTCGTGTCGCATTCTTGGAAGATAGCACACTTAAATACCAAGTTCGGTATTTAACGACATTTTAGTTTTTGAGCTATTCTGTTCATAGACACACACACACACGCGGAACGTTTTCTAAAAATGCTTTTTAAGGACACAGAGAACCTCAAAACATATTTCCGTTGAAATCTCGTCATCAAATTTTTGGGTACATTACAATACCTTCCCTATATCTTATGCACAAAGTACGTGTAGAGAAAGTAAAACGCAGAAACAGTCGAGGGAAATAATAGTCTTTCGCAAGGTCTTTTGGACAATTAGGCAGTTGTAGTTACGCAGAGGGGTGTGAAATATACAAAAGGATGCCTTGAGCTAAAAAGACAGAAAGCAAGTGTTGGGGGATGACACTCTAATAGGAATGTGAAAGTTGCTTTGGTGTTAACACCTAAGGGAAAAATGGTAGTGACTGGCTCATGGAAACATACGCCAAGATAAGGCAATCAGAGCTTAGTGTTAACGTAGCGGCAGAATCCAGGTGTTTGGTATACTGTATAGAGATGAGAAATAAGTCATTTCTGGATACTAGACATTCAGTTGTTCTTCACATTACGTCGTCACGACAGATATTCATGTAAGCAATGTGATACGCGAATTCCTAAGTTTCACTTGTAAGCGAACGCATAGGCACGACAGTTTGAGTTAGGATCTAACAATCACACACACACACACACACACACACACACACACACACACACACACAAGTGTTCAAACCAAAATTAAACCGGCAGAGAACGATGGAGTTTTTCTGACGCAAAAATCCTTAGCATGGCTTCTTTCGGAAGGGTGTCGGTTCCGTGTCGCAGAGACTGATAAAGAGGCCTCTGAGCAAAATTAAGTAGTTTTTCACTCTCAGTATAGAAAGGGATGCTGATAATCACAGTAGTTATAGAGGGTCCATAAATAAAACCTCATTTCCCCTGCTAAGGGATACTTACTCGACTTAAGAACCCAGCTAAGCGGAACAAATATAAATAATACATTTTAGAAAATGATGAGAGACAAAATATATATTACTAGAAGCCGGAACAACACATCCCGCAATTTGCTCATGTTACATAGACTATTAACCTTGTAATAGGTATTCATTTTAAGCATTGTGTTTTCCTCTGAAATCTATTTATTGATAAAGTGATCAGTGGCAGCAACAAAAACGAATATTTGGAACGCTAGGAGGACTAACCGAAGGCAAAATGTTCCCGTGTTCCAATAGGCTATAAATCTTGTGATATGTATTCATTTAAGGTAACTCTGTTCAATGACGTAACTAAAAACGTAATTTTTGGAATTAGAAATTTAGACAAAACTAGAATTACGGCCACCCAGGGCAAATTATGCTCGTGATAATAAAAGCTGTATTTTTTATTTCAATTATTTAAAATTTAACCAGAAAAACGTACAGTAAATTACTTTATATGATGGAAGACTAAAAATTAAATAAATAAAAATAAACATAGATGTTACGATTTTTCATAAAAGAAAAATGTACGAGCAGTTTTTGCCCATACTTGTTGGTTCTATGGTCTATACGGTATCGACATTACAACCTTTAGCAATTAACGTGCCACGCAATGTTGTACATAGAAGCAGAAAATAAAACAAAACAAATCAGACATGTGTATGCATTTCCCACCCTGCAGAAACGAGTCTGTTGACAAACCCACGTTTCCTTACGATGGTAACAAGCGTAGGTCGGACTTTTACACACACACACACACACACACACACACACACACACACACACACACACAAAGTGGTTAACCTGTCCCTTATTCTCTGGTTTTATGTAACCCGCAGATTACAGACTAACCTGGAAACATCGTTCCCGAAACCATCATCTGCACACCAACATTATAGAATTTGGCGCTAAAGATTATAGCTGAACAGTAGCGTATACGATTAACGCGCGGTGTTAGAATGAGTTCCAAGACGCTCCATTCAGATTCGAATCTTTCCAAAACGTTGACAATTTTTTCCCACTTTCTTTCTTCCTGATTTAGCACAAAGCTAGGTGGGATATCGAAACATTTTTAGCTTACTTATTTGTTTCTTTTATTGTTGTTCTCTTTATTTATGTTTATTCTAACTTAATCAGTCCAGTTACAGGAAACACAAATGAAAATGAACATTCTGAGGCATATTCATCCAGTTTCTTCTAAATATGCAGGTATTATTACAATATTTTAAAATTAACATAGGTATTTCAGATAATACTACAGAACCAGACCCATTTTCAGGATATCTCTAAAACGAAAAGTACACAAATTACCTAGGCTGACAATCACAAACTGTGCCAAATACATAGGTAGATATTCACCAATACTTTCAGTTGAAAAGAAAATTAGGTTTAATCCCCATAACTCAACAAACTTCTCAACATCCTCTAGATAAAGTGTTTCAGACATGAAACTTAGTGATGAAACATTCTCTAACTAAGAAGAACAATCGATAACATCTTAGGATTTCTAGTATTTTGAAATTTATTTATCAACTTGTTACGTTTTGAAAATGTCCTTTATTGTTTAAAGGCTTAGGGAAGTTTCTTTTTTAAAATAATTAGAAAGGAAATTAAGGAACTGAACTAACTTTGCACCTCGATGGACAATACATAGAGAAGAAACCGCGGACACGCTGGAGGTGATGAGGGAACTCGAAATTAATCAGTTGAGCTGCGGCCGCTTGCTGCGTTAAAGCCTGTAGGTACAGTATCACACATGTCTCCCTCTCCGCTTCTGACCTCTTTATAACTGTTGTGGACTTTTTTTTTTGTAACTTAAGCCGTTCATTTAGCCTTCATTCATTATAATGTACGTTATAGGACGTATGACAGCGATCCTATTGATATAACATGGACTGTAACCGGAGTTAATAAGCACATGTTCTTGGTATGGACGTAACTATTGTTGCTAAAGTCTACTTTGTTGTATCGGACGATGAATGAAATTGGTGAAACAAATAATCCCGGAGTGCATTGAACTCAAAAGTTACTCGACATTCGTGTTCCCAGCATAAAGAAAAAAGAAAAAAAAAAAAAAAAAAAAAAAAAAAAAAAACGTTATCCGGATGACTCACCCTAAGCGAGATTCGAAATTTTCGAAAAGTCTGTAAAATACCAAACTTGGTATTTAAGTTTAGTATTTTCCAGGGATGCGACACGAAGATATTGAGAAAAATCCTCCCACCCCAAACTACCCTTTACATGGAACTTTTTTCGAACATTTTGATTTTCTAAAAAATGGTTCTAACGATTTTAATTAAAATATCGTATATTAAAGATATTTACCTGACAAATAAAATGTATATTTTGAATTTTCTGGGAATAGCCTCTGAAGACTACTTTATTCTGAGTGAATTTTACAGAATTTTGCATAAATGTAAACCGTAAGAGAGAGAGACAAGAACTTACCACACAAAAAAATGTAGAGCACATTAAAACACACAATTTATGATGTATACATTTTTTTCGTGGAGTTGACTGTTTTTGAGATATTCCTTGTTTTTGGTTTAAGCTATAAAAACTTATATTTTTCTCATACAGGACTTTGTGAACTCTTGTCCATACAAACAAAGGAACTTCAGTCACATAGCAACCAACTTTTGACTATCACTCTATACTCCCTTATTTCGCTTCTACTTACAAGGAAGCAAGAAATAAGAATGTGTTCCATTTACTAAGTCATGTGAATGGAACACATCAGATTTTTAAGTTATCGTGTTCACAGACACACGGACCTTTTTCTGAAAATACTTTTTTGGATACAGGGGACCCTAAAACATATTTCCGGTGAAATCTCGGTATCGAATTTTTTGGTGGAGTGCAATACATTCTCTGTACACTATGTACATAGTGCGTATAGAGAAAGTAAAAATACTCTATTTTCTTAGGTAACCTCAAAATATGTATTTCCTATATATCTCGATATCGAACTTTTGGGGAATACAATACCTGCTCTACGTATGGACTTAGTACGTGTAGAGAAGGTAAAAAACGGGTAATGAACAAATCAATGTAACTAAATTGAACATTTTCCAAAGTTTATGTTTCCCTACTTGAACAAAATTCAATCATATTAAAAGGAATTCACAAGCCATCTCAGAAAATTCGTGAGATAGGTTTTTTTTCCTTCTCTATTTACTGTAGGTGAGTAGTAACACTTCAAAAGCTTTGTTTTCCTGTCGGTAGGCAAAAAAGCGAGGTTGATTAGTGTTCGCTGAGCGACTGTCCCAGCTATCGCAGACACACAAAAATCTTGTGTGTTCCATTCAATAACTTTCTGTAGCTGTTCCGAATACATACTATTCTTACAAAAGATAATTCTTTATCTACATCATGCTAATCGAGATAAATATTAGCATATTTAGTCTTATTTCTTGCTTCCTTTTTTAGTAGAAGTGCAATATAGGAATACATTAGCCTAAAGCGATAGTCAAATACTTTAAGCTCGTCGTCAAGTGTAACAATGGAGGTTCGGTGCTAAGTTTGGTCCCGTATGAGAAAAGTATACGTACCTTAAAACTGAAACCAATACAAGTAAATATCTCAGAAACGGTCAATTCTACAAAAAAAGCGTATACCACATAAATCGTGTGTTTTAATGAGATCTAAAAATTTGTCTGGAAAGTCTTTTACGGTTTACCTGTTATGCAAAATTTACCAACATTCAGAGGCTATTCCCAGAATTTTCAAGATATACATATTTATGATGCAAATATCTTATTTTAATTGAAGCCGTTAGAGTCATTTTTGAGAAAATTACAATTTTCGATTTCTTTTTCATGTAAAAGATAGTTGGGAGTGAGAGAATGTTCTTGAAAATCTTTGTGTCTCGTCTTTGGGAGATATACTTAAATACCTAGTTTGGTATTTAACGGACTTTTCGTTTTTGAGCTATGCTGTCCATGCACTCGCGCGCGCCCGGACCTATTACTAAAAATTATTTTTCGAACTCAAGAGACCTCAAAACATATGTTTCCGGTGAAATCTCAACATCTGATTTTTGGGTAGAATACAATCTCTTCTCTATCCACTATGAACATTGTAAATTCGGAATAGAGAAAGTAGAAACAGGCGGATAAACAGAATAATTTCGCAATAGAGACTTTGCTAAAATAGCTTCACGTGCGTGACGTTTTCTAACAGCAAATCTACACCTCCATTTTATCTGCCAGAAGACGATACTAAGGAGCTTCAGTATCCACCAGACATGATATGGCATTGATCGATCCTTAAACACGCTTCTGACGCACGAGGAGCAAGGAACGATAAAAGGGAAGAAAGGTATCTTACGTTTGCGTCATTAGTGCCCACTGTTCCAGGATATAATCTGCCACTGATTGCCTTCCGCAGCTACAAGATGACATGCTGAAGCAGAACTCGTCTTCGTAGAGAGCAAATATGTCCAAGTACTCTTCTGTAGTTATAAACCGAATTACTGCTCCAAGTTCAGTAATGAGCTCCTTCTGTAACTAATTATTGGTTTTCTCAACCCCCCCCGTTTCTGTCAGTTACCGTCAAAAACCTGATGCTTCATTACTCAGATTCAAGCACATTTGAACTATGTTGATCTTTATTGTGTTGGTAATATTCCTCCTATGTTTAGTTACACTGGGTATTATTTATTATTATTATTATTATTATTAAAACAAACTGCAAAATGAAACGCTACAGCTGGGATTTGTACACTGTTCTCCCACTCTTCGTGCGGTTGCTTTAACCATTGAGATTCTGTAGAAAATGCCGCCATGATATTCCGTTCTCCAACTGATTCTATTTTTTACGCGGTCAACCAATCGGTAGTTCTCCCTTCAGAGAACATCCTAATGACAGCTCACATCCCTCGGTACTTAATATTGAGTAATATTAATGCAGCTATTGCAAACTATCAAACTATACTACATATTATAGTGTTGGTAATGCTGTTCCTATATTTACGCTACACTGGGTAATATTTGTTTTTATTATTAGAGCCAGCTGAAAAATTGAATTCCACAGACGAGATTTGAACACAGTTCTCCCACTTCCGTGCGGTTGCTCTATCCATTGAGCTACTGTGACAAGATGCCACAATGACACTCAATCCTCCAACTGATCCCTGTTTTTACCCGTTCAACCAACCGGTATGTCTCCCTTTAGAGAAGTTAATGACGGCTTTCATTCGTAAATACTTAGTATTTGAGTAATATTAATATGGTTATCGTAAACTATCAAGCTATTTTATAACTGTGTTGGAAATGCTCCCTCTATATTCACGTTATACTGGGTATTTTTTTTTAATTGTCATTAGAACCAGCTGAAAAATTCGATGCAACAGCAGGGGGTTTGAACACAATACTCCCACTCTGCGAGATACTGTTGATATTGTTAAAGTTGGGGACTTTTAAAACGCTGAATTCTTTAACATAATTCGCAGAATACTCCAGGGCGATAAAATCAGAACGGTTTACCAGTTATGGAAAAGTCATCCAGAATGAAGAGGTCTCCACAGCATATTCCCAGAAAATTCAAGATCTTATTTGCCATGTACAAAATGGCATTCTTTCACTAATATCTTTAAGTTACGCTATTTTAATCAAAATTATTAAAATCATTTTTGAGGAAATAAATTGTTTTCAAAATTGTTCCCTGTAACGGATAGATATATTTCTTAAATGCTTCGTGTCACATCATTGGTAAATGCTGAACTCAATATTTTTATTATAACATTAGTATACAAGATAGTCCATGAGCACACAAAAACAGCAAGTGATACATATCATATTTGCCTTTCATATCTCCACACTGCAACTGAAGCAAAAGCACGAGGGCCACTATTTATATTTTCAGCCTTGTCAACACTGATTTCTGTATGTGCCATCTGGTGTTTAGATTGGAAAGTTTAGCTTTGTTGAGCGTAACCTACTTCAGATAGTTTGTCAATAGAGTGTTATTTGTATTGTTTACAGTGACTTTAATGTTGTGTATCAGCGACAAATTGGAATTAAATCGCGAAAATGTTCCTGTGATTATTTATTATGATTTTCAACGAGGATTATCAAGATAAGACTGCATTACTCAACTTACTACCACATTTGGCGATGAGCCCTTTGCCACTGTGAAACGCTGTTTAATCGTGGCCGCCATTTGCTTACTGATGAAATTCTTGAAGGTCGTCCAAAATCAGTTGTTATGCCATAGAACATTGATGGTGTACAAAAACCGGTAAAGCACACACTGCATATATAAAATAACACATGATCATTTAGCCGTGAAAAAGATTTCCTCTCGTTCGGTCCCACATCATTTGACACACTCTCAAAACTATGCTCGTGTCGATTAGTGTACACAAACGCTCAAGAAATACAATGATGGGGCTTCAAAAGACGTATATAAGATTGCAAAAGGTGACGAATCATGGATCTATGCATATGAGCCGGAAGGTAAACAGTAGTGAACTGTATGGGCATTTCAAGATGTACCAAATCCAACAAAAGTTGTTCGTACTCGAAGCACTTCGAAACAAATGGTCGCTTGTTTTGTTTTTTGTTTTTTTTTTCTTTCAGAAGCGCTGGTCATGTGGCAACAGTGTCTTTAGAGGAGTGTAAAACGGTCAATTCTGAACATTTGTTTGCCGGAAGACTTCGGTGAAATAAAGAAACAAGGGCCGTTGAATCGTTCCTCATCAATGCGAGCGGTCACACCTCTCGTCTAACAATCGATCTTTTGAACACTCAAAAAATCGTATTGATGGCTCATCCGCCGTACAGTCCTGATTTGGCACTTCTTTTTGTTCCCGAACATCAAGAAGAAAATACGTGGACAAGATTTTCGGCAGAAGAAGACATAGATGCATTTAAAAACCATATTTTGGAGGTGTCTCAACCAGATTGGATAAAATACTTTGACAAATGGTTCGATCGCATCAAAAGGGGTCATAAAGGAGAATATTTCGAAAAACAAAGCAATTTTCAATAAAAATATCTGTTTTTATTATTAGGTTTAAAATATAAATAGTGTCCCTCATAAAACGTTCATCTTGAGTTATCTAAATACATTCTGCATATTCCAAAAAAATTAGCGGCGCACACGATAACGATAAAGCGAATGGGAAGCCCGTCCCATCCTGTATGCTATTGTCGCCACCACAATCAAAAACTCTATTATAACAG
Source organism: Hymenopus coronatus (assembly GCA_030762935.1). Lineage (NCBI taxonomy): Eukaryota > Metazoa > Arthropoda > Insecta > Mantodea > Hymenopodidae > Hymenopus > Hymenopus coronatus. Next base: position 108,289,570 of record CM060890.1, read on the forward strand.
TCTGGAAGCCGAGCTGGTTGTCTACCACGATAACAAGTGCTCTTGTGTACTAATTTTCATGAGCTAGATTCCGCAGATGAAAATGCACTGCTGGCGGAAATCCTGAGAAAGCTGCACTCCAAGTCGCGTACTATTTAGCTACAAAGAGAGTGCCTCGCATGTGGAGTTCGCTTAAAAGTTACTTTAAGAGAGCTGCCTCACGGCTTCATTTCATACAAAGGAAGTAGTGAAAATGTCAGCAAAGAGATTTCAAACAAGATTAAGTTTTCTAGTTAATATCAGCATGCAGACATTTGCTTATACCTCTGAAATTTGATAAAAAATTGTGAACAATTAAAAAAAAAAAAAGACCTAACCTTCCAGAATAACCAAATTTGCCCAAATATCCACTTTAAAGCATTCATTATTTAAAAATACTTCTAGAATCATTTTATGCTACACAGATTCCATTTTTACTTTCTCTACACGCAGGTACTATATATATTGTGTAGAGAAGGTATTGCACTCCACCCAAAAATTCGATACCGAGATTTCACTGGAAATATATGCTTTAGGGTCCCCTGTATTAAAAAAAAGTATTTTTAGTAAAAGATCCGCGTTAATATCTTTAATATACGGTATTTTAATCAAAATCGTTAAAGCCATTTTTGAGTAAATCAAAATTTAAAAAAAAATCCATATAAAGGGTAATTTGGTGTGGAGGAGTTCTCAAAATTTTCGTGTTGCGTCCTTGGAAAATATTAAACTTAAATACCAAGTTTGGTATTTTACCTACTTTTCGTTTTTGAGTTATTGTGTTTTCAGAGACAAACGGACACACGGACACACACACACACACACACACACGGAAATTCTCTTTTTGGATACAGAGGACCCTAAAAAGTGTATTTCTGAAGTAATTTTGTAATCGAATTTTTGGGTGGAGTGCAATACCGTCTCTATACACTATGTACATAGTATGTGTAGAGAAAGTAAAAATCTAAGAACCCAGACTCAGCATTCCTTAACAGGAGTTCAGCATTCTTACTGTGGGTTGTAAGTATGCTGTTCTGTTACCGAGCGGGATGGCTCAGGCGGTAACGTCTATCCCTCATTCGGGAGGTTCCGGACTCGATCTTCTTCTCATTTCGTTTCCCTTTTATCTTTCAGGTTGACTACGGTGCTGCTGTTCGATCGGTATCGGACAGATGACGCAGAATGTTGCGATTTGGGACTTCTCGTTCAAGGGCTCCACGTGGGATCGTGTTCCCCGGTCCCGCTAGAGAGACTTCATAGAGCTAACTTTACGTGACTCTGCGTGTCTCTGTTATCTGTGCCAACCTTCAGTCAATTGTCTCCGGCGGTTACTTCACCTCATCCGTTCCTCTGGGAGTGTAAGCACAAAATATCCTCTGCGGTCGAGGTCCTAGCTCTCCACACTGTCAACTGGTCAATGTTACTGAAAAGCTATTCTATAGTTACTTCTCGGATCTATAAGTATATTCCATATTTGTTTGGGTAAAGTTTGTTTTATCTAGTTCATCGATGAAGATAGTTTATCGATAGAACTTTATGAAACAAAGCCTCACGTCATGGGAGCAACCCTTTGCAGTATTATCCTCGGATAATATTTATAATAAGAAGCATAGCTTTTAAAACTATTGATACAAACAAGAAATCCATCAGGGATAATACTTTCTCCAAAACACAACAATAATGTCTAGTATTTCATAGCAATGCATAAACACCCCTGAAAACTTAAATATGCATACAACTATCAATGATCTTAGCGTAGTTGGAAAGGTACAGTTAGTCTGAAAAGTAGATTGCTACAGACGGGATTTGAACCTCAGATCCCCTGTTCTAAGTACTGAGTTACCATGGCTTCATGCTGACACGACATTAAATTCTCCAACGGACCCGAGATATTCCCCCAGTAAACCTCAAAGATATCTTAAATTATTTTGAGATGCCTTACAGTGTTTTAAGTACTTTCAAATCCCGGGATTCATAATTTTACCAACTATGACAGTTAATTGCTTCTTCGGCAGTGCCCGTGTGTAGGACAGAAATTGGAAAAGAGGAGTCGAATTGAAACAAAAATCCTATTTTACTTTCTCTAGCACGTATGTATTTACAATGTACGTAGAGCTAGAGAAGATAAGTATTGTATTCCACCAGAAAATTCGATGTTCAGATTTCATCGAAAATATATGTTTTGAGGTTCTGTGAAAAATAATGTTTAGAAAAAGGTTCAAAACCATTAAATACCAAACTTGGTATTCGTGTTTAGTATCTTCCAAGGATGTGACACTAGGATTTTCAAGAATATTCCACAAACCACCCTTTAGATTTGAAAATGTTGTTGTTTTTTTTTCTGAAAAATGTTTTTGGCAGTTTGATTAAAATGCCGTATATTAAAGATCTTTACACCACGAATAAAATGTATATTTTAAATTTACTGAAAACAGTCTCTGAATACCTCTATATTCAGGATGAGCTTTGCAGAATTCTGCATAACGGTAAAGCTTATTACACAAAAAATGTAGATCTCGTTAAAACACGTAATTTATGTCATATACGTTTTTCTTCTGGAGTGGGCCGTTTTGTCATTGGTTTCAATTTTACACTACCTAACCTTCCTAAACGGGACCTCAATTGTTTTACATAGCGACCAGCTTTAGCTTAATGTATTCCCTTATTTATCTTCTACTTACAGGTAATAAGATTAATTCTGATAGCGTTTATCAAGATTAGCATGACGTAAATAAAAGAGTAATCTTTTGTAAGAAAATTTTGTTTGTGGAACAGCTAGAGAAAATTATGTGAATGGAACATATATGTTTTTTATAAATATTTTTACAACGGTAGAAAATTACTGCTCAAAATTTCCATACCTAAAATACACTTCTTGTCTACTGCTCTTCTCTTTCCGCACGTCAGCTACTTTTTTTCCACTTTATTAACATTTCTGCTGGTAAACGCCAACTCTTTAGGCATAGAGAAAATTAATTCAAATGTATGCAAAGCTTGCAAATTATACACGAGAGCAAAAACGCTTGGTTCGTAAACGCTAACTTCAAATTTAGTTGTTCATACTGATAAGGCCACGCAAAATGTAACCCTATGCTTTTACTTTCTTTACCCGCTCTATGACAGGCCCAGTTACATATTTCATTCCACCGAATTTTCCCGTGTACACAGAAAACGCACCTATAGAAAATTGTCCAATATTAGGAAATTGTGAATACCGTTTACTCAAAAATGGGGAGTAGGATAAATATCAAATTTCATGTTAGACATCTTTTAAGAATACAAAGTGCTGCCTTTATTTATGGTACGTAGGTAGAGAAGGTAATGAACTCCAGCCAAAAATTCGATACCGAGAGTTTATCCAAAAAACTACTGGTTTTAGTTTTCCCTGTATCCAAAAAAAAAATCTTTAGAAAATATCGCATGTGTGTTTGTGTGTGAGTGTGCCCATGTGTCTGTAAAAAGATAGCTTAAAAAAGAAAATTTGATAAAATACTAAACTTGCTATTTAAGTTAATATCTTCTAAGGATGCAACACGAAGATTTGAGGAAATCCAACCACACGAAACAAACCTTTTACTTAAACGTTTCTAATACGGGAATTTGTCAACTTTTGGCAATGCAAAGAAAAGGATTTCAACCACATGGCAACCATGTTTTAAAAGATTTGACTATCGCTTCAGCATAGTATACTCCCTTTTTCCTCGTCTACTTACAAGAAAGCATAAGACCATTCCTGCTGATCGATATAAAGATAGAAGATGAGTTTGTTAACAATAATCTGTTACAGAGATTAGAGAAAGGCATGTGAAAGGAATAAATCAGATTTCTTATGGTATCTTCTACCTCAAATAATTCTTTAAAGCAGGTCGCTCCAGCTCGAATGCGCGCCAAAGCGAGCTACTCAAGACTCTCAGGAATCTGCATGCAATAGGCTCACGATCTGAGGGGAAGCTATCGCCACGGCTGAATCAAGTTCTGTAATGAAACGGCAGGAAATGCAAACAGTTTACTATGAACTTCACCCCCATTATCATGATTCCCTTCCAGTTTGACACAGAGGTCTATGGTTGAGTGTACGCGAGTACTCGAATCAGCCGAGTCGAGTTGGAACAGCCTATTTTAGAGAGAACATTTTTATTATTATTTTTTTTTACTTACTCAAAATGCCTTTAACGATTGTTTATCTTTTTAATACCGTGTTTGAGAGACTCACGTGATCTGCAAAATCCCCTACTTGCTGTTTAAATATCACACAACAACTCACTATGGCAAAATGAAGCAAGCTTCCCTGTAACAGCCAATTTATGTTCAAATGCAAATTTGTGAGCTACAGTTTCCAAAATATCCGCTGTCGCTAGTTTGGTAGGACAATAACTCAATCCTGTTCCCAAGATTTCCATTTTCAACAGCGAAACTGAAATAGTTTATCGATCCGTGCTGAAGTTATTAAACTGTAGTGCAATGTTCTCTGACAATAAACTGAGTTAATATAAACGGGAAGAGTGACGAAAATCGCCAACAAAATTGGAATAGTTAGCCATGCGCAAAATTCGATTTGGCAACGAATTCGAATTGCCATTAGTGAAAAAATGATTGTTATGCAGTCAAATTCTTATTTAATTTAGATGTTTTACACAAAATGTGCATAGCAAAAGCAATTTTATGATGTTTTAGCTAACAAAACTAAATGTAAAATGTTTTTAAGTTAAAATGTGATTTATCTCATTTCTATTGGAGACATGAAACCATCTCGCTGACCTTATGGGTGTTTTATTATTATTGCCGGTAGTATTGTGCACACCTGTACAGAGAATCGGGGTGCAACGTGATGTCAAACTACTATGCAGCTCCTTGTAAACTAATATGCGCTAGCTTTACGGGGATGCGAGGGCCGAGGGGAAGATGAGAGAATTCCTCCAGTATTTTCTTGGTGTTGTCAACCAAAGAATGTTTCATTCTAACTTACCGCGAAATAGCTGAATTATTTAACGAGAGACGCCGCACGTGCATGTGCTTGAACTCTGGATTTAGAGACACAATAAAACCTTAGCATTTTTCAGTTCCGGAGGCTTGTCGGGACTCCGGCTTTGTATACCTTTTCCATCCTTTTTCCAGTTTCCCTACATTCCCTTTGTTGATTTATTTGATTTACCTGTTGCTTTTTGATTCCAAATACACAGACATACACACACTAACAAACACCCATGCCCAAGGCGGCACTCGAACCCACAATCCCGTGCGCCACGAAATACCAAAGCGAGGCACTTTAGCGAGCGCGGCCACGGAGACCGGCATAAAAGAAAGGGATGCCCGGCACGTGGTGTTCCCAAGCGGTCACCCAACCAAGTACTGATCACGCCCAATGTATTGAAGCCACTAAAGTCGGAGGGATAAATAGTGATTCCTGACAGTTGTCTTACCTCGTGACAGCTCCCGTCACACTGTTGCCACCTCGACCCATCCATGGCTACAGCACCAAACCTCTTAATCGCTGGGCAGTAATTTCTTCTCCTAAATCATCTTTATCATCGTTTCTAAAGTCACTGTCATTATCATTGATTATATTCACAATTACACTACGATTGCTCGGGGCCAATAGATACTGCATTGAGGAATGTCTGTTATCTCTTGCAACAAGGAAGACATCATTGCATACGTAGCATGAATCTATTGGCAGAGAAGCAGACACACCTCTAATCAGCTGGTTAGTGCGCTGACTGTCAGGGATCACTATGGATCTCCCCGAGATTTTCTGGGTTTATAGCGTAATTCATGTCTCAAGGTGTCACTCTGCTCTGCTTCCGAAATTGTAGGAAATCTACCGAAATAATGTAATGAGCCAAACGCCCAAGAAATGAGCGCATAATACCGTATCACTTGTTCGCTCCTGTAGTCAGCAGAAATCCGATTTATCAATGCGGAGTCAGAAAACTATCGGGGACTTCAGCAGTGCAATTTGCCTGAGTAGTTCTTGAAAAACACTGAAAGTATCCCCGCAAACTACCACCGATGAAAATTCACGCTCATTTGTTACAACGAGAAGGGAATGAGTTACTAATCGCGTTAAAAATTTCAAATTCTTCAAGAACCTAGCATTGCCAACTTATTCTTTATTAGAAAAGCCAGCATTTAAATAACTATATAAACTAATTAACTGTTATTTGCAGATAATCAGGTAGTAAGAGTATGAAGATATGGAGTTTATGCTTAGAAAGTTACTATAAGAATATTATAAATGGGATCTGAAAATAACTTAAGAAAAAAAATGCTATGGGTTGTGGAACAGAAACCAAATATTTAGTATTGGAAAACAGAAAGGTTGTATAAGAGAATGTGAAGAATTTACGCAAGTATTTGGGGATAAAAAGATATACGAGAAGGAAAATGGCATTAAGTACAGAAATCAAGAAGGTAAAATATCTTATACAGTAGTGAAAAATCTGATGTGTTCTATTCACACGACTTTCTCTACATTTCAGCAATGAATTATTGTTAAAAAGCTTATGATTCTATCTACTTCATGCAAATTGAGAAACATTAGCAGAAATAGTCTTATTACTTGCTTCTTTGTAAGTAAAAGCGAAATAAGGGAGTACCACAGGTTAAAGTGATTGTCAAAAGCTGGTTGCTATGTGACGAGTTCAATTGTTTGTGTGGACAGGAGTTGGCAAATGAGAAAAGTAAGCTTTCAAAGCTGAAACTAAAAACAAGAAATATCTGGGGGGGGGGGAAAGCAAACAAAAAAACAAAAAAATAACAACGATTAACTACACGAAAAAAAAAATGTATATAACATAAATTATGGGTTTTAACATGCTCTACACTTTTGTGCAGTAAGGTTTTGTCCATCTCTTATAGTCGCCCTCCGTGGTGTAATGGTTACCATGCTAACTTCATATACCCAAGGTCGCGGCTTCAAACTCGGCGGATGATGATGATGATGGTGTTTAAGGGCGCTCAACTGCCGAGGTCATAAGCGCCCTTATGATTAAAACTTGGCAATAGCCAGTAAGAAAATACCAAACAAAAAAGTAAACACAAATAAAAGAGCTAACACAGTTGAAACGGAAGTAACAGAAATGTCCAGCCCTCTAACCAGAGCTGGATATAAAACTCCATCTAAAATCAACACATTAAAACCAAAAGAGTTTAAAAAACCGCTATCACACTAAAACGTCAAGGTAAAAGAAAGTTTTGCTAAAAATTTAAAAACCCTGTCCACTGCTCTTGGGTCATCTGCCAGGACCTCAGCAAGAGAGGCCGGCATGCCCATAGATGACCGAATGTGTGCCAGGTGACCACACTCCAGCAACACATGACGAACTGTCTGTGCCTCCCCACAGAGCGCACAGACAGGAGCAGGTTCACGTTTAAAAAGGTAACTGTGAGTAAAAATACAGTGGCCAATTCTTAGCCGAGCCAGTACTACCTCCTCCCGGCGGAATAAACGAGAGGAGGTTACCCAGTTGACAGGGAGGTCCTTCACCTCTCGCAGCTTATTACCACGGAGAGCCGACCACTCCGCATGCCAAGTCGAAAAAACGGCTCTCCGTACAGTCACTCTAAAATCTTCTGCTGTTGAATGGGTAATCGTAACACTGGGCGCTGTGACTGCCGATTTCGCTGCCAAATCCGCCGTGTCATTCCCTGGCAAGCCAACGTGTCCAGGAATCCATGCGCACTCCACATTAAAACCAGAAGCGTGCAAAATGTGGAGAACGTCCTGGATGCGCTGCACCAAAGGATGGTAATTGTACAGCTCACGAATGCTCTGAAGGGCACTAAGGGAATCACTAAGAATAAGGCAGTCACCTAATTTTCGACGTCGAATATACAGAAGGGCTTGATAAATAGCATATAGCTCGGCAGAATATATAGATGTGCAACTAGGCAAACCATAAGTAGAAGTTGCGGTGCCAGTTAAAAAGGCACATCCAACACCGTCGGGGCTCTTACTACCATCGGTGTAATTTCAAATACGGCCACTGTATTTGGATAAAAATTCTAAAAAGCAACGACGAATACTATCAAGAGGCGTAACAGATTTCCCGTAGAGCGTCATCCCGAGATCGACATGGGAGGTAGCGCGTAACCAAGGGGGGTGTATACTCTCTCCCTTGGATAACAGCCGAGGAATGTCAACATGGTGCTGGCGTAGAAGCTCACGGAAACGAAAACCTGCTGGCCTGGGGCTCAGAGAGCGGAGGCAGTATCGCTCGTGCAGCTCAGGGGAGAAAAACGCGTGATAAGTTGGATGCCCAGGCATACACTTCAGCCCACAGCCATAATTAGCAAGCAGGACATCACGCCGACAACGCAGAGGAGGTTCTCCCGATTCGGCGTAGAGGCTAACAACTGGGCTCGTTGGAAAAGCTCCAACGGCCACACGGATGCCCTGGTTATGGACTGTGTCTAACCTTCTGAGCACTGAAGGTCGAGCTGAAGAATACACAATGCTGCCATAGTCCAACTTCGAACGAATCACAGCACGATAAAGACGGAGCAATGTCGTCCGATCCGCACCCCAAGACTTGCCACTTAGTATCCGTAAAAGATTTAGAGAACGGTCACATCGTGCTCTAAGCTGTGCTATTTGTGGTGCCCAACAAAGTTTCCGATCGAAGATCAAACCAAGGAATCTCGCCTCGTCTGCGAAAGGAAGTAAATCTGGCCCGAGTCGAAGAGACGGCGGCATATGCCACTTACGGCGCCAGAAGTTAACGCAGACTGTCTTCTCAGCGGAGAAACGAAAACCGTGTTTCGAGCTCCATGCATAGAGATTGTCCAAACACCGCTGGAGACGGCGTTCCAAAAACGGTGTACGCTGAGAAGTACAGAAGATGGCAAAGTCGTCCACGAATAAACAGGAAGAGACACCTTGAGGCACACATAGTGATATGGAATTTAACGCAATAGCAAATAGAGTCACGCTGAGTACCGAGCCCTGCGGCACTCCGTTCTCTTGAATAAAATGGTTAGAAAAAACCGAACCCACCCTCACTCGAAAAACGCGGTCCCGCATAAACTCCTGAATGACCAACGGTAGGCGTCCACGTATGTTCCAGTTGTGCAGAGAACGCAATATTCCCGCCCGCCAACACGTGTCGTAGGCCTTCTCGAGGTCAAAAAATATCCCAACTGTGGGGCTGTTCTTAAGAAACCCGTCCATAATCTGAGTTGACAGAGAGACAAGGTGGTCAGCAGTTGAACGTCGTCGTCGAAAGCCACACTGGATGTTCGTCAGAAGATTGTGGGATTCCAGCCACCACACCAACCGTCCATTGATCATGCGTTCCATCACCTTGCAAACGCAACTGGTGAGGGAAATAGGACGGTAACTGGAAGGAAGATGGCGGTCCTTTCCAGGTTTAAGAATGGGTATGATGGTGGCCTCCCGCCACTTGTCTGGAAAAATGCCATCAACCCAGACACGATTATAGACCTCGAGTAGGAAATCTTTGCCATCAGGAGAGAGATGTTGCAACATTTGGACGTGGATACCATCTGGACCTGGTGCTGAGTGTCGTGAAGAGGAGAGTGCATTGTCTAGCTCTGCCAGGGTGAAAAGGCGATTATAATCCTCAAGGTTGCCAGAAAGAAACGAGAATTCTTGAGATTCCACCTGGTTCTTAACTGTAAGAAACTCAGGGGAATAGTTGCCTGAGCTAGACACCTCAGCGAAAGCACTGCCTAAAGTATTCGCCACGTCAAATGTATCAACAACAGCTCCGGTAGGTGTTTTGAGACCGGCGATGGGCATATGGTTCGGTTTCCCAGCCACACGTCTTAACTTATCCCATACGACAGAGGAAGGTGTATGTCGATTAAAGGAACCCACGAATTTATTCCATGACATCTTTTTGCTATCCTTAATAACCCGCCTAGAATGTGCACGCATCCGTTTATAGTGTATCAGGTTATCCAGTGTAGGAAAACTCGGCGGAGGACGATGGATTTTTTCGGGCGTAAAAATCCTTAGCATGGCTTCCTTCGGAAGGGAAGTAAAGCTGTGGGTCCCGTGTCGTAGATTTACGGCACGTAAAAGAACCTCAAGCCTGTTAAGAGAGGCCTCTGAGCAAAATTAAGCGATCTTTCACGCCCAATATAGAATGGGACGCTGAGAACCAAAGCAGTTAAAGAGCGTCCATAAATAACAGGCCATTTCATTTTCTATCTCTTAGGGTTTAGTAGTTATGCAAAATTCAGAATAAAGTAGTTTTCAGAGGCTATTCCCAGAAAGTTCAAGATATACATTTCATGTTTCGTGTAAATATATTTAATATACGATATTTTAATCAAAATTGTTAGAGCCATTTTTGAGAAAATAACATTTTTCTTAAAAAGTTCCATGAAAAAGGTAGTTGGGGGTGGGCGGATTTTCTTGAAAATCTTCGTGTCGCATCCTTGAGAGATAAAAAACTTAAATACCAAGTTTGGCATTTAACGGCCTTTTCGTTTTTGAACTATGCTCTCCACAGACACACATACAAACACACACACACACACACACACACACACACACACACACATGCAAAGGCATTTAACGGCCTTTTCGTTTTTGAATTATGCTCTCCACAGACACACTCACACACACACACACACACATGAGAATGCTTTTCTGGATTCAGGGGGACGCAAAACATGTATTTCCGGTAAAATCTCGGTATCGAAATTTTGGGTGCATTACAATACCTTCTCTATACATTATGTACATAGTACGTGTAGAGAAAGTAAACATATCCTCATATATGGAGCTGAATCATAGAAACTTAACAAAAGCCTAAAATTAAAGCATGAAATGGATTTTTAAGGTCAGCGAATATTCAAGGTTCGAAAAAGTAAAAAATAATGCTATAAGCGAAACAAATGAATATTAAGAACTCAATATTATGTAAGATATAAACATTTGAGATGGTACAAACATTTCAGAAGAATGAATGGAAATAAAGCTATCGAGAAAGAAGCTGGTTGGAGTCCATCTGGAAGAAGAGGAAAAGGAAGATTTCGGAAATCTAGGTGCGGGAAAAAAGAGCTGAAAGATGTAGAATGGATAGATGGATACGAATGTGTGAAAATAATTTAGGTGCAGAGAGATGTGAAAACATTAATGTATTCAGGACTCTTTAAAGTGACCGTTTTGATCAGCATTGTGGGTTTTTAAATTTTGGTATTTTCTGGTTCCTTGTTACTTCTGCTGTACAAACATGTAGGTACAGTTTATATGCGATATTTATTTTAATTGGCCATTATTTGCATTTTTCTAAGTGGAGGCTGTAAAACAAATCGGAATCCAAAAGTTTCTCCCTCGTCTTCTTAATTATTGTTGTTTGTGCATATTTTTAGTTTTATAAAATAATAAACCATCCTATAGCATATGAAATCGTTAATCTTACATCTAATTAAATTAAATTTAATGCTCTATGTTCTGAAGTCCCCCAACAATCTTTGGAAAATAGCAACAAAAAATGTGTAGAATAATTTATTATTTGAGAAAAAAAATTGATATAAAAATTTAACTTCAAAATGTACATTGCATTACTTTCCGAGATTCACAGCACTCTTGTACATATTTAAGAATGCCTCGAATTAAAGAAAACAAGTTTGCAAAAAGGTTGCCTGTATGGTCAAGTGGCTAGCGGTCTGACTTCTCACCCGAGGTCCCGGGTTCGATTCCCGGCTGGGCGGGGAATTTTTCTTTATCTAACATTATTTTCTATCCCCCACAGAGTCTGGAAGTATGAATGTGACAGTGGAAGTGCCGGAGTTTAATAATATAAAATGATTAACTTAATGTCAATAACATACACTTGATATACAGTTGTTTCTGAAGTCAAAAACCCCCGATACGACCATAGAAGTTAAAGGGGGCCATACGAATAAAACAAAACAAAAAATTTGCAAAAATTCATTAACAAGTTAACATTTTAAAAAATTGATACACATGTTCGCGCTACCAAAAAAACCCTTTTTTTTTTCCTTCTTTTTTTTCACGTTTTCCCTGCAGAACGTTTAGTATTGGTTTCCCTTATAAATCGGTAAAGGTGTTGCAAAGATTACTCAATACTTGAAGATAAATACTTAATACTCTATTGGATACCTTAATACTCTATTTAAAAATAAATTAACTATTTAACATTATCGTTTATTCTCATCCTGCAGTTGTTAATTAGCGTTTATTTCTTACAATCATCACTTATAAGTCATGTAAGGAATGAAATATAGAAGATTTATTTTCAGAGAACGTTCCGTTAGTCTGACGGTGTCGAGTCTGTCACCTTGTTAACTACTCTACGGCACTCTTCAGATGTCGATATCATCGCATGTTGCAGCTGAATGGACTGGAAGGCTGGCGCCTTAAGCTGCCATGGGCTTATCGGGCCCAGCGTAGAGACTCGAACTTAACACAAATCCCACAAGAAGCAGCACCATCATCACGCCAAGGTACAAAGTTTAGAGCCTATTCCAAAAAGATAAAGCCATTAGGAACCAAAATATGTTGTGTATTACTCTTATTTGAAGGAAATTCATCAAGATATATTATGCATATTCTCTTCCTATTTTGCAACAAGCTATTCTTACAAAACTTTGTCTTCCATCTCTTTTACGCTAATCGACATAAGCATTAGTCGAAATTGTTTTATATATACTTCCTTATAGGTATAAGGTGACTAATAAAATATATTAGGCTAAAGCGGTATTCGGGACATGCCGTGGTTACACCATTCGCATCTCACCAAGCCAGTTCGCATGTGAGATTTTTGGTAGCGGGTTTTCTTCGAGTTCTCAGGTTTCCACGGCTTCGCATTCCACCAGTGCTCCATGTTTACATCAGTGTTATTGCCCGTGCTGTCTATGTATAAAAGTGGCCGTTAAACACAACCAAAAATAGAATAAAAATCTGATATGTACCATTCACATGACTTTCTCTATATCTCCGTGACAAATTATTTTTAATAAGCTTACTCTTCTATCTACTTCATGCTAATCGAGACAAACATCACCAAAATCGGTTTTATTACTTATTACCTTATAGGTGGAAGGGAAATAAGGGAATACATAGGCTAAATCGACAATCACGTTTTAAAATATGGTTGCTATGGTATAGAAATCCGACTCTCTGCGTGGTCAGGTGTTGACAAGTTCCCGTATGAGAAAAGTATTAATTATTTTGAAACGAAATAAATAACAAGGAATATGTTAAAAACGGTCAACACCAGGAAACAAATGAACACAACATAAATTGTGTGTTTTAACGAGATTTACATTTGTTGTGTAGTACGTTTTTGTCTATCTTAAGGTTTACGAGTTATGCAAAATTCCGTAAAATTCATTCAGAATAAAGATGTCTTCAGAGGCTATTCCCAGAAAATTCAAGATATAAATTTTATTTTTCATGTAAATATATTTAATATACGATATTTTAATCAAAATCGTTAGTCATTTTAGAAAATCAAAAATTTTGAGAACTTCTCCAAGAAGTTAGGGATGCGGGAATTTTCTTGAAAATCTTCGTGTCGCATCCTTCGAAGATACTGATTTTAAATACCAAATTTGGTATTTAACGGATTTTTGGTTTTTGAGCTATGCTGCTCACCGACACACACACGGACTTTTTTCCTACAAATAATATTTTTGTTTTCAGGAGGTCCCAAGAAATGTATTTCCGTTGAAATCTCAGAATTGAATTTTTGGGTGCAATACAATACCTTCTCTATACACTATGTACATAGTGCGTATAGAGAAAGTTATAAGTATGGAAATGCTTTAAGTTTGGAGGAAAGTGCATTCAAGCCCTCTTTATCTAGGAATGCTTTTCATTCGAAAAGCCTGCAAGAGGTATTCAAAGGAATGAACGAAAAGCAAAAGAAGGAGGGTGGTGGAATAACGGTTAACATTAGCTCTAAAAACCGAGATTCCGAACACACAGCTGCACGATTTCTGCCGAACAACAAGCTTTGCTTGAGATATTTTAAGCCGTGCTCGTAGTTCCAATCTCCCAGTGGTACCTCAGGTGTTCCATCTCAGAGTAGGGTTCCTCGGGAATTGTGCCTAACGGTTTGGCAAGGAAGCTGTAAAGTTTCATATTACAACGTTGTTAGAACGAAACTACGTCGCGTTCAAACGGAAGACAATAATATTGGAGAAGTTGGAAGCACGTGCAGTATTCTTACAGTAAAACATTTAACAGTACTTACCTCCGTATGACCTAGTGGGACTACGAAAACTGAATAAAACATCTACTGAGATATCTTCAATCTAAATTCAAGTAGGTAGAGTCAGACTGAAAAATACAATGCCACAGCGGGGATTTGAACCGCGGATCTTCCGGTCTCCAGCTAGTTGCTCTACCACTGATTTCAAATTGTCATGAGATGGCACATCCCAACGGTGAGGGATGTATTTTAAGTCTGGGCTTTCATAGTTTAGCCATCTATTATGGCCAATTAGTTTTAATTTTATTGTTTTATTTCCACACAAACCGTGTATAGACTGGAGTTGGATATGTAGAGCCACAGTGAAAACTTTAATGCCATAACCAGTATTTGAACCATGGATCTCCTGCCCTCTAGCCGGTTGCTCTACTACTGAGCTACCATGACAATATGCCGGCACAGTAACTGTTTAGCATGTTTCCCGGTAAACCAATGGGTGAACTCAAATTATTTCGAGATGATATACCCCAATGGCGACTTACAATGTCGCAATCTTCATGGTTTAACCAATTATTATGGGCAATTATTTGTAATTCAATTGTTTTCTGACACACACCGTGCGTAGGACAAGAGTTTGGATAGATAGAGTCAAAGTGAAAAGTTCAATGCCATGGATCTCCCGGTCTCTACCCGGATGCTCTACCACTGAGCTAACATGGCAACATGTCGGCACAGCCCTAAATTCCTCAAGTGTCTCACATGTTTCCCGCTAAACTACAAGGTGATCTTAAAGTATTTTGAGATGACATACCCCAATGGCGACTTACAATGTCGTAGCTGCTTTAAGTCCGGATTTCATAGTTTAGCCAACTATTATTAAATTAGATTCAATAAGTTTAATTACAATTGTATATACATACTGATGATTTTGTCAGCATAGACTACATCATTGCAATGCATAATACAGCGAATGACTTATATAGGTTCTTTCAAAACTCACTTCAAACTTTAAACCGTTATAAATGATATAGATAATATTTGAGATAGAATAATCGGTTAAGTTCCATTCATATGACTTTCTCTACATCTCTATAACAAATTATTGTTAAAATAATTATTCTTTTCCCTACTTAATGTTAATAGAGATAAAAATTAGCAAATTTGGTCTTATTACTTGCTTCCTTGTAAGTAGAAAAGAACAAGGCAGTATACTTGACTAAAACGATAGCCAGATCTTTTAAACTGGTTGCTAATGGTTGAGATTCGCTTCTTTGTATAGCCAGGAGTATCAGAAACGTTTTATGTATATTAAAACGAAACTAATAACAAGGAATATCTTGGAAATGGTGAACTTCACAGAAATGGATATGACAAAGTGTGTGTTCTAAGTTACGGTTTACCAGTTGCACATTTCATACAGAATGAAGAGGTCTGAGATTATTCCTAAAAAATTCAAGATAGACGTTTTATTTGCCATGTAAACGTCTTTAATATACGGTATATCGTTAGAGCCATTTTTAAAAAAAATAAAAATTTTCGAAAAATGTTCCATGTAAAGGGTATTTTGGAGTGGGGAATTTTTCTTAAAACTTCGGTCGCATCACTAGAAGATACTAAACACAAATGCCAAGTTCGGTATTTAACAGTCTTTCGTGTTTGAGCTATGCTTCCACAGACATACATATACATGGACTTTTTTCTAAAAATGTTCTTTTCTCACTCAGAGGACCTTAAAACATATATTTTCGGTGAAATCTCGACAACTATTTTTGGATGGGATACAATACCTTCTCTAGCTACCAGGTACGTTGTATGCACATACGTACTAAAGAAAGTAAAACATTTTTTTTCGGACTTCGGGCACCTCTAATTATATATTTTCCGTGAAATCTAAACATAGAGTTTTCTAGCTACTATGTAGGTACATTGTATACACATACGTGCTAGAGAAAGAAAAAATGTTTTTTTCGGACTTAGGGGACCATAACTATTTATTTCCGGTGAAATTTGACATCGAATTTTGGGTGGAATACAACACCTTCTCTAGCTATTATGTACATTGTGTGCACACATGTGCTAGAGAAAGTAAAAATGCCTTTTTCTGACTCGGGGGACCTAAAATATATTTCCGGTGAAATCTTTATATCGAATTTTTGGGTGAAATATAATAATTTCTCTAGCTACTATATACATGTGATGTACATGTGTGGTAGAGAAAATAACAGATAACGAAGAGCAGGGGGGAACGCCGCACAGGAACTGTATAAAACGTGCATTTTGGGTGATAACGCCATATAAGAATGTTTTTTTTTTTTTTTTTTTTTTTTTTTGTCAACCTACGATAGGCTACAAATAAAAGAAAATTTCATAGAAAACAATTATTTTGTTACTGAAAGCTTTGTATATTTATGGTTGGTTACTTTTCAACATAATCACCGAAAAGATTGAGACATTTATCGTACCTGTGCACAAGCTTTGCAATACCCGCTTCAAAAAATGTTGCCGCCAATGATTTCAAATGAGCATTAACATTGTTTTGAAGATCTTCGTTGGTTTGAAAGTGCTACCCTCCTAGCCACGTCTTCAGTTCAGGGAAAAGGTGAAAGTCGTTGGGTGCCAGGTCAGGACTGTATGGAGGATGATCTAAAATGCCCCATTGAAATTGTTAGGAGCCGATGAGTTGTGCCAGCAATGTGTGGACGAGCGTTGTCATGGATCAACACAATTTCTGAAGTCAGCATTCCTCTTCGTTTGTTTTGAATGGCTCTCCGCAAACCTCGTAAATTACGAAGATCTTCAAAACAACGTTAATGCTCATTTGAAATCATTGGCGGCAACATTTTTTGAAGCGGGTATTGCAAAGCTTTTGCACGGTACGATAAATCTTTTCGACGATTATGTTGAAAAGTACCCATAAGTGTACAAAATTTTTAGTAATACAACAAATGTTTTCTATGAGCTTGTCTTTTATTTATAGCCTATCAAAGGTTGAAGAAAAAAACGACCCTCGTATAACTTATGAATTCCTCTACTTATTTTGAGCATCCAGTAGAGAAAGCAAAAAAGTATACGTTAACTAGAAATAAACGAAAACTACACTGTCAAATTTAATTTGTAAATGTCACTCTCAATAACAGCAAGAATATCAAAGGGAGCGAGGGAAAGAGGGTTGAAATCTGGCGGGGAAATGAATGATAAGGTTGAAGGTACTGGAGGATGCTAACTTCCCCTTCTTCTGGAGCACATCAGTCACAGCGCCAACTGATTTTGCTGTGTAGTGCACCTTGTTTAAAAGCACTCAAGGCGATGAAACAATAACAAAAAGCGCAAGTTTCACAAAAGGAAATAAAAACCAGCAGCGCTAGCCGATACAGAGAGAAAGAAAAACTTTCTGTATATGCCGCGGGAGGTATCAACAACCGTCACAGGCAACTCGTCCTTTCTATGTTTCTCAGAAGCGGTATTAAACATCACTTAAATAATCGGGAATTCTGTTTTTCACGATACTGGGGCATTTAGTAGATTTTTTACCTTACACACAGAAGTTATTTGAATCTTCAAAGTGAGATCGTATAAAAATAGACGTTTTACGATATCATACAAGGGCCTTTTGTCAAATTGATGACGTAAATTCAGCTTGGATTTTAGAGTGAAAATACCGAGCCAAATGGGTTATTCGGGGGTTTTCCTGGGTCACAAAGCGAATGCTGGAGAAGTTTCTTCATTCCTACTCCTCAATTCCATTTCCATTTCATCCGTCTGATCTTTCTTCTTTCTGCAGTGGTGGCGCCTTCTCGTGGAGATGCTTGCGATTTGAACAATCAGGTCTCGGCGGCAAGATGGTGCTAGGGATCTCGGTAAACTCGGGGGCATTTTTTTTCTTTTTCAGCTCAAATTTTTCTTTTCTTGTCAAACTTGGGACAATGGAAGAGAAAGCCGAAGCAAATGTATGCTTATTTTCATTCTACTTTCACTTTAGAAAGTCTTGATCTGCAAAATCAGTGTGACAGTGATCCCTTATTAGATGTGAAAGATAGCCTAATACATCGAACGATGTCACGAAAAAGTAGCTGGCCACGCCGTGGCCGAGTAGTTAGACCTCGCCTCTGAGCTAGATGGCCCAGGTTCCATCCCAAGCGACCGCATGTGAGATTTGTGGTGGCGCTGGGTTTTCTCCAGGCTCTCCGGTTTCCCCCGCCATCGCATTCCACCCGTGCTCCATCTTCATTCATGTATCAGTATTACCGCCTGCGGTGCCATAAGTAGTTAAAACGGGCATTAAACAATACCAAGAAAAAAAATAACTTATTTTAACATTTATAAATTATCAAATAATCTGGTTTTTACTGTCAGAACTAGTTTAAATAAAAATAAACACAACGAATAAAACAGACATTAGATATTCATGTACACCAGTTGGCATAACTGCTCCGTATTTGGCGTGTGTGGAAATCCCTTCGTGCGATAAAAGAGTTGCAGAACTCACCGGAGCTATTTCAAGTTAAAACTCGCCAGTGGAGAACTGGGCGAGACTGACCGCTTTACACCTCGTAATGAGCTTGAGCCACTCAGTCTCCGCTGATACCAAGACTTCTAAAGCGATTGTCACTCTCACTAATACTCCGCAGGTAGGGTTTAACTTGAAATAGCCCTGTTGAGTTCCACAATTTTTTAACGCGCCAAAGATATCTGCACACGTCAAATAGAGGAGAGTTGGGCCACCTGGTGTATATGAATACCAATTATCTACTTTTATTCATTGTGATATACGTGAAGCAAATAGAAAAATCTGATGTGT
This sequence comes from Hymenopus coronatus, assembly GCA_030762935.1. NCBI lineage: Eukaryota > Metazoa > Arthropoda > Insecta > Mantodea > Hymenopodidae > Hymenopus > Hymenopus coronatus. The sequence goes on from CM060890.1 coordinate 108,308,536, forward strand.
ATCATTCACATGACTTTCTCTACAGCTCTGCAACAAATTATTCTTAAAAGCTTATACTTCTATTTACTTCATGCTAATCAGTAAAAAAATAGTAGAAATAGCCATATTACATGCTTCCTTGTAAGTAGAAGCGAACCATTGGTTAAAGTGATAATCAAAAGCTGGTTGCCATGTGAATGAAGTTCCTTTGTTTTATAGACCGCAGTTGACAAATTCCTGTATGAGAAAAGTATAAATTTTTCATAGCAGAAACCAAAAATAAGGAATGCCTCAAAAACGACAAAGTCCACGAAAAAAATGTATATAACATAAATTGTGTGTTTTAACGTGTTCTACATTTTGTTTTTGTCCATCTTAAGCGGTTTAGCAGTTATTAAAAATTCAGTAAAATTCATCCAGAATAAACTACTCTTCAGAGGCTATTCCCAGAAAATTCAAGACATACATTTTATTTGTCAGGTAAATATCTTTCATATACGAAATTGTAATCAAAATCGTTAGAGCCATTTTTGAGAAAATTGAAATTTTCGAAAAAAGTTCCATGTAAAGGGTAGTTTGGGGTGGGGGGATATTTCTCAAAATCTTCGTGTCGCATCCCTGGAAGATACTAAACTTAAATACCAAGTTTGATATTTTACCGACTTTTCGTTTTTGAGTTATCGTGATCACAAACACACGGACACATGGACGGACACACACACACACACACACACACACACACACACACACACGGACCTTTTTGTGAAAATACTTTTTTTAGATAAAGGGGACCCTAAAACATAGATTTCCGGTGAAATCTCGATATCGAATTTTTGGGTGGAGTGCAATACCTTCTCTATACTGTATGTACATAGTGCGTATAGAGAAAGTAAAACAAACAAAAATCATATTCGTTCCATTCTCACGACTTTCTTCATACACTCTTCAAACAAAGTGTTATTACAAAGGATCATTTTTATCTACACTAATGGTCCTTAAAATATTGTCATTAAAATCCGGTGCTCTTTGCATGGTCAGGAGTAAAACAAAGAAGGTATGAAATGAAGGCATATCTCTGAAACTGTTTCCTCTAAGAAAACACAGAAAGAAACAAAAAAAAAATATATATATATGTCATAAAGACATAAATTGTGTGGTTTAACGAGATCTACATCTTTCGTGTAATAAGTTTTTGTTTACCTCTTACGATTTACTAGTTATGCAAAAGTAATTAAGAATGTAGTGGGCTTCAGGAGTCATTCACAAAATTCAGCATACCTATACATTTTATATGCCATGTACATATCTACAATCAAGCACGGTATTTTAATTAAATTCATTAGAACCATTTAGAAAATAGAAATTGTTGACAAATGTTACGTGATAAATGTAATTTGGGGTAGGGTATCTTTCTGAAAATCTTGGTGTCGCATCCTTCGAAGATAATAAACTTAAATATCAAGGGTTTCGTTTTTGAGCTATGTCGCCCCCCCCACAGACCTTCTTCTATTTATTTTTATTTTATTTGTTTATTTATTTAATTTTTTTGCATTTATGATCCTAAAAATATGTATTTGCTGTGAAATCCAATTATAAAATATTAGGTTGGAACACAACATCTTCTCTATCTGCTATATACATTCTACATACGTATTAGAGAATGTAACAAGTAAAGTTCGGTCCGGAGTCACAAAATTGGCAAATTGAGGTTCGGTGCCCACAGAATATAGCTATGACGTTATGGAGTAGGCGTGGTCCCTACAGCCCGCTTCGAAACGTGTTGCACTATTTAGCATTGCTCACTACCTGGTCGCGTTCAATTTCTGCTCGGACATAAAGCAGTGAACACTGAGAGAGAGCGAATATTGAAAAATGTCGAAAATAGAAAAGGGTAAGCATCCGACACTGAACAAGCTTGTGGATGATTCAAACATATGTTGAGTGATAAGAGGAGAACCTTTTATTTCGATACAGTATCTTGTACTTCACTGCTATGAATTCTGGGTGAGTTTGGTTGATTTATGTTCATTATCCATTCAAAGCTCTGCACATTATCATCCTGAGATTTTTGTATCGAACTTTATACTTTTATTTGTAAAGGTACAGGGTGTTTTTATTTACTAATCGCATGAAGTAATTGTTTTATGTGTTACTTTATTAATTAGAATGATGCATACAATGTCAACACATGCAATGAACTACTTTTGGAACAGATTATACTCTATGTGTGCATGTTTATTCTATAAACGCTCTCTTTACACTACTGACTGCTCTGTGTGTTCGTAACTGTGTGCGCTTCGGAACTCAAAACAGAGCTCTAGTAATAAGCGTTTGTAAGAATGGTATAGAAAGGCATGTGAATATAACACATCATATTTTAGTGATGGTATTCTCTAATTCATTCATGCGGGCGGTTTTCTTAAAATGCGTTCTAGTTCAGAGGGGCTCGAAACACGTATTTCTAGTAAAATATGTATATAAACTTTTTGAGTGGAATGCAATACTTCTACTGGTAAAAATGTAGCTTCCGTCAGAACTGGAATGACCGAAATTCGGTAACGTGCTGCAGAGTCACAAACAAAGCGCAAAAAAACAAATAATGTAATACCGAAGACACGACAATAGAGCACATACGTGTGCATCAGTACCGGCGTCACCAGCGCTATGGACATCCATCATGTCGATGCTATTCCGAAATGTGACAAAGAGTGTATAGAATGGAAAGGGGGGGGGAATTCAAATGCCTCAGCGCTGCAATAACCATTCTATGCAAAAGTAACGTAAACATACGTGTTTGACAAACAAGAGATGTTGCTGTTAATAAAATATGCAGGCAATATGGGCAACAGCTGTGACTCAATAAATTGCGGCCATCCTGTATTTCACCGCTTTATTTTCTATCTACATGACGTTTTCGTCTTTGTTTATTTCCATATGGTAAACTTTTACAGTGTTGCTTTCTCTCGTATGTTACGCTTTGCCGCTTTCGTTTCCATACCTCGATGGAGCAGCCCTGTCTCCATAACTTTCAACTTTTAACTCCATCTCCCCCCTTTTTCCCCGTTCCCCAAAAGAGTTTCAGAGGAATTTTATGCACTCTGCTCTTTTGATTGGGTAAAGGACTCTTTAACAAATGTTTAGACTTTTCTGATAAATGTATCCACGTTTCTAACTTACTTGATAACGAATATAACTAATAACTTAACGATTTTTCATTCTTTCCTTTTTTCTTCCATAGGAATGTCCTACACACCAACATACACCTGAAAGGTAATTTATTACATTCATTCTAATAAGTATTTCATAGGGGGAGTTAGCATAGTTTTGTTGCTCAAAGAAAAAGAGAAAGAAAAAGTTGTTCTTTCAATTAGTTGTGCTTTCCATTCACCAGAATGGATGACGATAATATTTATTACATAAATTGTGTATTTTAACGAGATCTACAATGTTTGTGTTTGTCTACCTCTTACGGTTACTAGTTATGCAAGTCAACCAGAATGAAGAGGTCTACATAGGCTATTACCAGATATACGTTTTATTTGTCATATTAATATTTTTAATGTACGGCATTTTAATCAAAATCGTTAAGAGCCTTTTTTGAGAAAACAAAAATTCTCTAAATTATTTCCATGTAAAGGGGGTACTAAATTTAAATACCCGTTTGGTATTTATCTGGCTTTACTGGTTTGTTATGACACATACCACATGGGTACCTTTTATTTAAAATGCCATTTTTACATTCAGCGGGGCCCAAAACATGTATTTCCGGTGAAATCGCACGTGGTAGAAAAACTAGAAAATCTTCATAAAAGGGCATTCGTGTGCGTGTATGTAAATGTTCTATGCAGTTGGTCTCACGCGCGATCCCTCCTGATGTTCTACTGGACAGTGATAATGCAATTAACTCCATAATATCATAGAGGTAAAACTTTGACCATCCACTTTACTGCCCTGCGTCGGTCCTAGTTACTTGCATTTCATTACTATGAAAATGCCACGGCGGGTACGCTGCTTACTACTTTTTTTTCGTTTTATTTTTTCCTCAAAAATGTTAAGGGGCCTAAACCCGATACTTCCACAGCATTTCAAAGGTCTTTCGTAAAACGTTATTCACAGTTGAGTTGGGTAACATTTATGACGTATATTTTATAATCAACGTTATGTTAACGGTTTTAAAACAACGGCTATAAAAAGTAACATTACTCAATAATAATTACAAATACAGAAACATCCATTCAACCTTGTTCCGTTTGCCGATATCTATTTCACTGTGATATGTACTAGTGTTTCATTTGTCAGTGAACTATAACATGTAGGTTGTATCGATTTTTTTCTTTGGAAAAATATATCATGGCAAAGGTGTTCACTCGTTTACTGTTTGTAACTTTGGGTTAGTATCTTTAGTTTTACATGCCTACTTTCGCTCTCGATCATATTTCCAGGCTCTGGAGAGAATAGGAAACAATCTTGGTTAGAGAACAAACTCCAACCCCCCCTCCACAGCTGGGACTCGAACCTGGGACCCTTCGTACATGTAGATGAGCAACTGAGCCAGCCGAAATCGTGATTACACGATACAGAAAAGTTGCTTTTTACTTTCTCTAGTAATGTACAGCGTAAAAACAATGTACACGCAAAAATTAGATATATATATTTAACCAGAAATGTGTGTGTTGAGACCCCTGAATCTAAAAGAAAAGGTATGTGTTTGTCTGTGGGCAACATAGCTCAAAAACGAAACATCCCCTATACCAAACTTGGTATTTATGTCCTATATCTTCCAAGGATACGAAGATTTTCAAGAAAATACCCCAACCCTACTCTTTCCATACAGCATTTTTCGAATTTTTTACTGTCTCAAAAAATGGCTCTAACGATTCTGATTAAAATACCATATGTTCAACATATTTTTATGACAAAGTAAATGCATATCTTGAATTTCTGAGAATAGCCTTGAAGATCTGTTCATTCTAGATTAATTTTTAAATAGCCGTAAGAGAGAGAAACATACTACAGAAAACAAACAACAAAAAAACATTTAATGTAATGTACATTTTTTGGAAGAGTTAACAGTTTCCAAGATATTCCTTCTTATTTGTTTCAATTATAAACTTCTTAAACTTCTTTCAAGCGAGAATGCAAAATAAAAGCACATTTCAATTGTTTCACAATCGTTTAAAGGATTTGACTGTCGTTTTAACCAAGTGTATTCGCTTATTTCCTTTCGTCTTATAAGGAAGAAAGCAAAAGATAATTTCTGCTAATATTTATCTTGATTAGTATAACGAAGTTTGTAACGAAGTTTGTTCAACAGCTAGAGAAAGGCATGTGACTAGAACACATAAGATTTCTTAACATGATCATTTATTTTAAAATTATCCAAATAGAATTTTCAAACGTATATTTCCAATTACGTATGAATCACATAGATTACATACAGTCGGAGAGAAAGAGATAACTAGGCGGTTAACAGTCCCTTCATAGCCATGTGATTCACTTACCTGAGACGGAGGCTCGCGTATTTCCTCCAATCGTGTTATAAATACATCTCGCAATGAATGTTGCAATATGCTTACAACATTCCTCTGGCTTCTGGTTGCAACGCTCCTATGACATTGTTTTACAACAGCAGTGCTTACGAATTGTAACAAAATACACATAATAGCGTGTCTTTAAGGATTACGCGAATTATTTTAAATACGTTTATCGCTGCATGTTTCAGTGATTTATTATACAGACGTCAAATTTAGTAGTTTGGCAGAGCAGCCATGGACGAAAAGAAAATTCTGTGACATGCACGGTTTGGGAGCATCTCTCAGTTTTTTACCGTCTCGTAAGGAATGAGCATTACTGACCAATGAACTGCTGACAGTGCAATACGGGCTAGATGGGTGCGCTGTAATGAGGATAAAGAAAGGAGGGGGAGAAGCGCTGATTCGTCTGTTTACGTTTCTTTAGAATCATCTCCAAATTCTTAATGCCTATAATGGAAAATGTAGTAAATGCTGCAAGAAATAATGTAACACGATTTTTTAAATTTGTCGAACTGTGATACCACCTTTCCATAGCCAATGTAGCTTATTCAGTAATGATTTAGTGAGCAAACAGGAGAAGTAATATAATATTTCATTTCCACATGTCTCTGGCTATTATTATATACCACTTAGGCATTAAAGAGAGGGGAAGAGACCTCTTAAATAATCGTGATACTCTTGCATTCGCTGTCTGCACATGGACGACAGCGAGAGACGAACAGGGGATTGTGGGTTCGAGTCCCGCCTTGGGCATGGGTGTTATATGTTTGTGTATATGTGTGTGTAAAAAGAAAACAGAAATTCGGCAATTATACAGCAAACAAAGTAAAGTAATTAGGTAAATAAAAGTAGGGTATACAGAGCCTCAGTCCCGATCAGACTCCGGAACTGTATTAAAAAAACAAACAAAAAAAAACAGTAGCAACAGTGTGAGAGCGTCCACGAGGCAGCACTAACGTCAGTGAATAGTTAGTTCTTCCAGACTGCAAGGAGCATTCTCTGGCCTCTCAACATGACGAAAACGCCCACATCTATCATGATAAAGTGTTTTCATATCCTCGATTGCCAGACCTTTCATCGGCATTTTAAATGTACACTAGCCACTCAGGGGAAAGGGGGAGGAAAGGCAGTAAGGATGTCAGTAGTTAAAGGGTATAAGAAACAGCGTTTAAGTGATTTTGTAACAACCACGCAAGTAGCGTAACTGTTACAAAACTAAAAGGGACATGAAACAACTCTTACTTATTCTCCGTTTTATTCTTAAATACGCAGTTATTTCAGCAACGATTATCCAAACCCCATTCTGAGTATTATACCCGCAAGAGAGCTGTTTTAGGAAATTCGGTATTAAGGAATACGTGCCGGTGCATCACCCCTGGAGAACTGCGGTACTTATTGTTGTATTATCCTGGTCCACAAGAGAGCGTAATGTTGGCAAAATCGGTATAGAGATAGATACGCGAGAGGTCCTTCACTCCTACTGTACATGCAATTATCCTGGCTTAAGAGCATTGATTGATTATTCACGGAGTTTAAAACTGAATGGATGTTTCATACAACGTAAACGAGCGAGGTGGCGCCAGGGTAACTCTGTGACTCGCATTCTGTATATCTCTGGTTATATCCTCGCCGACCGTCCACTCTGACCCTTGGATTTTCGGTTTTCCCAGGATCTCCAGGCGAATGCTGGAGTGAATTCTCATTTAACACGTTTTTTCCTTTTCATAATTACCATTTTAGCTCATTTCCCTCTCATGTTTCAGATGTACTTTAAGATTCATAGTGTATAGCAGTGCTGACAGATGGCGTGGATGAACTCTGAATGAAAAGGTTTCCCTGTTGAAAATAGGTGATTGCCAGGTCGACGGGTCACCCTCTGACACAAGATTCTGAGCCAGCGTGTGCACTTCGCTCGTACGTATGCGCAGGGTGGCGCTAAGTTTTCTATAGGAAGATTATATTCGGGATTATTAAGCTTATACTATTTCCTACCCAGAGCTTTGCAGTTGGAGGTTATTTCTTCCTCTAGATTCTTTTCTTCTTCATTTACTATACAGATTCCCATCTTTTCTCCGGACGCACTTCAGCCTGAGACTTATTGTACATTACTCAATCTATATAGTGGTTCTTCTTTGAAGATTCCCATTGTATGTAGAAGTTTCCTTAACCTATAATTTCCCGCCAAAACCCTGTTATCAGGATTATTTGCGATCTGTTGAGTTGAAGTACTTCTTCAGTTATTAAGGAATATATTCTATTCATTCTCATTCTACTTGCATCCTTCTGTTTGTACTCATTTTTGGTAATATTTAATTTATTCCAATGTTTTTTTTTTCAAATAGAATTTATAGGGATGGAAAAAAATGGTTCAGGATCAGTAAGACAAACATATGCGTACCGTTTTCCAAAAATGATTTCAAAACTTATATTTCTAGTGAAATCTCGAAATTAAATTAAGTTTCATTTAAGAGCGACGTTCTTTAAATGTGCAATCCTTAGCGTCCATTCTATATTAGGCGTGAAAGACTGCTTCTTAATTATCTAACACCGTCCTTCACTCGGCTTGTGTAAATAAAACTATTACATTCACTCCCATTGACCATAATAATTGGCTATTCCCAGAAAATTCAAGATATACATATTATTTGTCAGGTAAATATCTTTAATATAGGATATTTTAATCAAAATCGGTAGAGCCATTTTTGAGAAAATCAAAATTTTCCTAAAAAGTTGCATGTAAAGGGTAGTTGGGGGTGGGTTTTTTTTTTTAAATCTTCGTGTCGCATCCTTGGAAGATTCCAAACTTAAATACCAAGTTTGGTATTTAACAGCATTGTCCAAAGACACACAAACACACACACACACACGGAGCTTTTTCTAAATTTTTTTTTTTGGATTCAGGGGGACCAAAACATGTATTTCCGGTGAAATTTCGGTATCAAATTTTTGGGTGCAATACAATACCTTCTCTATACTCTATGTATATAGTATGTGTAGAGAAAGTAAAAATACTATCTAGCAATAAGGCACTGTTGTAGATATAATATACATTAATACTCTAAGAATCCTTACTGTAAAGTTTGGTTTTTGGATACAGACATGTACGTGTAAATTATGCAAAATAGACACCTGTGAAAATTTATTTCTGAGTTAATCATTGTAAATACATGTATTAATTATTATCAAGAATAATTAATAAATGTAATTTCTGTATAGATCTACATCCTAGAGTTGGACTTTTGTGTTTAACCTCAAAATAGTATCTGCAGTAATGTAAGACAAGGTTCGAGTACTCACCTGTAAGATAGACTTGTCGAAGCTGGCTAAGAGGCCGGTGGGCGTGAGGCGCGGGCTAGTAGGGGAGGCAGGAGGAGTTTGTACCTCTACCGAGCGCACTCCGAGGCGTTGTTCCGGACTCCTCCGGGCACCAGCTTCTGCAACAATAGTCACGATCCATGTAAACCACACGCACTATTCGTTAATGAGCGCAATTACACGCATGCCTGATCCGGTTATCCAATCTGGCTTTCCCATCGAATTAAAACAACTTGTTTTAATAAAGACTCCATGGAGGATAGCTCAGACACAGCTATACATATCTACAGCTGAACAATTAGTAACAAATATTCCCCCTGTGTTCGAAATTTGATGTGATACATTCGCATGACTTTCTCTTCAAATTCTTCAGCAAACATTTAAAATCGGATGTGTTTCATTCAATGATATTATTACCTCTACCGATAATAAAATACAAAAGCTTCTATCTACTTCACGCTAATCAAGATAAACATTAGCAGAAATTCTCTATTTACTTACTTCATTATAAGTAGAAGGGAAATATGAGAATACACTAGCTAACGGGACAGTCAAATACTTCAAAAGAGCTGCCGCTATGAGACAAATTCGATTCTCTTTGTATGGCCAAGAGTAAAACAAAAGAAAAGGGAATGGCATATTCGTTTGAGAAAAAATCAGCATTTTAAAATTGAAACCAATAACAAAGAATATCTCGGAAACCGTTAACTCTACCAAATCATGCATGTGGCATAAATAAAATTTTGTGTTTTAACGATATTTGTGCAGTAAGTTACTAGTTATCCAAAATTCGTTTAGAATGAAGAGGCTATTCCCAAGAGATTCATAATATACATTTTATCTATTATGTAAATATATTTAATATATGGTATTCTAATTTAAATCGTTAAGAGCCATTTTTGAGAAAACCAACATTTCCTAAAAGTTTACTATTTAAAGGGTATTTTTGGAGTGGGGACTTTTCTTAAAAAGATATCTGTCGTATCCTGAAAGATGTAAAACTAAGTATCCCGCTTGGTATTAAACCGACCCTTTGTTTTTAATTATGCTGCCAACACACAAACACACACGAATCTTAAAAAAAAAAAAAAAAAAAACCGAAAATTTCGTAATACTTTTTGGGTGTAATCAATATCTTCTCTACCTACTATGTACGTAAGAAAAAATGTAAAAATATTAATGCACTGATGACCTAATTCTTTTGAAAGTAACATTTCAGACAGTTCTGTTGACTAACGCTTGCAGATCTAACAACTCTGTTGCCACAAAATAGCCCCAACTGCATTAGGCACGTTTCTCCTGATCTGGAATGCGGTGAACAGTATTTTTATGCCCTTTTGTTGCCGAGCGTGCCAGAAAGCCATGTAATGCAAATGTTATGCGCTGTAATTTCAATTATTTTTTCTTTTTCCCTTAAAGAGCCCAGATAACGCTATTTTGTTGATAAATATGCACTTTCCGTATAAACACGCATTCACGTTCCACTCTACGAAACCGCAACACATTGCTCATTCGTTCTGCGCTATGCATTTATTGGTGTGTATCGCAAGTAAAAAGCACGCTGCTATTTCCAAGCACTAATCAAAATATGCGGACGAGGAAATAACATCCATGCAGCTTCTCATCGCTTACCATTTCGTTCTGGCCGAAAAATTAAAACCAGAAAAATAACAGTTGTGTACAGAGAAATTTATTACTAGCTCAGTGAATAATCCTATAACTGGAGCAGAATAAATTAATTCCTGATGCAGTTGCTTATTCAGTAACAATTGCTGAATGAAAAAGAGTGAAAAGCTACGTCATACAACAATAAAACCGCAGGGGCCCTGTTGTGTCTACTGTCATGCAAAATGTTTGTTTTACAGAAATAATTACTACAGACTACTTGTGCCTTTTATTCATTAATAACTGTTTCACATTTTTTTCTGCCTTTGCTGATGATTTACGAGCATTTTATTGCACTTCTTTCTGACTGAGGGAGAAGCATACACTATTAGATTATCACGGGATTGTCATATCTAACGCTCGCTCTGAGGTCACAAAATTCCCCGATTGAGTCCGGTGCACACAGAGTATAACTATGACGTATTGAAGTAGGCGTGGCCTCTACAGCCCATTTCGAAACGTGTTGCACTATCTAGCATTGCTCACTGCCTGGCCTCGTTCATTCCTGCTAGTAGATAAACCAGTGAAAATTGAAAGAGAGCTCAGAATAAAAAATGTCGAAAACACAAAGGATATTATAGTTAATTCACAAATATCTTAAATAACAGTAGGAGAGTCTTTTTTCGATACAATAAAGATGTATCTTGTAACTCACTGCAATGACTTCAGAGTGGGTTTGGTTATTTATGCTCATTGTCTTCTCAAAGCTATGGAAATTGTCATCCCGAGAAAAAGTACAAGCCAATTTTATTTACTAATATGTTACGAAATAACTGTTTTATTGTGTTTCTTTATGAACTGGAACGAAGCATATCATATAATGTCAATACATGTTATGTGCTACTTCTGGAACAGATTAGATATCAAACCCCTACGCTACAAACCCCTCCCCACTACCCTCTTTTTATACAGCTGACTGCTCTGCGAGTTCGTAACTCTGTGCGCTTCGGAACCCAAAACCAGTTCTAGTCATAGCTGTTAGTTGCTCTATTCGAACAGCGGTCAGCTTCAAACTAATGCTTGTGCCCTACTCTTAAAACGAGAATATTAATACTGCAATTCAATATTTTTATAGGGGGTCAGTGCTGAGCAGATAGCAGTATATTCTTACACTGAGTAATGCTACAGTGATGAATCCCACTACTTTGTTCATTTGCCGCCAATCAGAACAATATAGATACTTGCACTTTCAGAACAGCTTTCTTTTGCGAAACTTTAAGCAATAGTGGAGAAACTCAGTAAATTGCTCACGAATAATGAGAGAATGCAACATAAGAATTATAATTTAATCCGGGAAAAAAATCTGTTTTCGGTCTAGTAACGCTTGCTTCCTTATGCAACACTCACAGTATCTTATTCTAACGTAAGACTATTAAAACAGAGGGCGAATGCGGTAGGTAGACTAGCTAAAGCGGCAGCAGAGTGTTTTAAAAACTGGTCGCACGCGATACAATTGAATTTGACCAGCAGTAAAACAAAAGAGAAATGAAGCGAAAGATGGCTTCACTTTTTAGAAAAGCTTAAGTACATTAGAAATGGAACCTCTTGGAAACGTTAACTCTTAAAAGGGTAAAAAAAAAAAGAAAAGAAAGGAAAAAAAACCGAAAGATGACTTTGAGTACTTTAGAAATGAAACCTCTTGGAAACGTTAACTCTTAAAGGGGGGGGGAAGTATTTAATGAGACGGTAACTTTTTTTTTCAGTAACCTTTTGTTTTTTACTGTTTTTCCAGTGGTATAGAAGTTAGAATGAAGATGTCTTCAGAGGCTTTTCCTAGAAAATGCATGATATACTTACAATTCGTTTCTCATGCAAATAGCTTAGACATATGGCTTTAGAGCCGTTTTGAGAGAGTTACAAATTTCGAAAAAGTTTCATGTAAAGTGTAGTTACGAGTTGGGGTATTTTCCTGAGAATCTTCGCGTCGTATCCTTTGAAGATGCTGAACTTATATACTCTTAGTTTTTAGCCAAATTTTGGTTTTGCAGATATGTTATCCACACATAAACATACCACACAATCCACACACACACACACACACACACCAAGCATACTGACCTTTTTCTTAAAATGCTTTCTTTGGATTAAGGTGCCCCCAAAACATGTAGTTTCGGTGAAATCTCTGTATCGAATTTTCGAGTGGAATACAATACCTACTCTGACTAAATACGTGCTAGAGAAAGTAAAAATATTAAATCAATTACGAAAAACTTCACCAATAATTTAGAATATCAGGATGAATAGAGTACAACAAAAGCTGCCACACACTTTCCCCTGTTTTAAGATTTGGCGAAGTCTTCTGCAAGGAAATAATACAAGGTTAAAGAATTATGGCTTTTGCAACTAATATTTCAGCAGACAAATCATTTTAATTATATACTGGAATAGGTCATAATCTGCTTTACAACACGGACACGCGTTGCCTCTACTGCGGAGTGAGTTTTCTAACACACTGTACAACAAACGAATCTTCAAAGATAAACAAAGTGGTTCATGCAAACATACTTCAGTTTATATTCAACCCAATATTGGGGTGTTTCAATGTATTAGCGTGCCATATATAGTAATGTATTAATTCATTAATAATAATAATAATAATAAAATAATGAGAATAATAATAATAATAACAGCAACAGCAACAATAAGACAAGCACAGACAATATTTAAATTGAGTTTTATTCATACACGCTCTTTAACTGATGATGATCATGATGGTTAGTGTTTAGGGGCGCTCAACTACAAGGCAATGAGCGCCCCTAATCAAACAAATCATGGCAAAAGCCAGAGATAAAGATCAATAAAAAATATTATAAATAAAAACGAAAGTTAAATCTAAAACTCAATATATAAAAGTAATCACGGCAAAATCCACAGTGATTTCAGAAAAATAGTTCCAAACTGATGCAAAAACAAGGATAAGAACAACTAAATTTAAAAGGTTATCTTTGATAAAAACCTTAGCTACCGCTCGATTATCGTCCGCCAGGACTTCTGCAAGACTGACCGGCAGTTATAGTGATTCCCGAATATGTGCTAGATTAACACACTTTAGCAACACATGATGGACAGACAAATCTTCTCCATATAGCGGACACAAAGGAGCAGATTCACTCGTAAGAAGGAAACTATGTGTTAAAAAGCAGTGGCCAATACGCAAACGAATCAAAATTACAACACCGTGCTAGGGATATTTACGCCAGAAAAATCCATCCCGCTCCGCTTGGTGTGAACCTGCGACCTTGGGAGAGGCTAGCATATTACCCCTAGGCCACGGAGGACGACTAAAAGCAATATTGTTATTGTGGCTAGGCCTTGCTGCCCCGTAATCGCAGCACGTGTGTTAGCGGTTTGCTTTGTAAAGCTTATAGCTGAACATTGCACATCCTGTCGACATCCACTCACTGTCGCATTTTTCGAGAAATTAACACGAGAAGAGCTGCGGCACTATCTCAAAGCCATAGAATGTTGACATCTGGCGCAATGGACACCTACGAGAATGTTACTTTTTCCGGAACTTTCTGTTAACGTCATCAGTAGCTATAAAGGAAAGAGCTGCAAGTCAGCGGGTCAGTTTCAACTGTGAGTTCGCAGAGTGCAGCTGTTGCGTCGAAGCGACGAGAGCAAATTGTACTGCAGAACTGTTGCGAAAATATTGGAATAAATAATATTTGTTATTACTATTATCTAGTTGCTATTTTCATCAAAAGTACTCTTAAGAATGAGTTCATTGACAAACGCTCCTTTCAGAATCCATTCGAAGGTATTATTTATTAATTACTGATAATGTTCAGTAGAAATTCCAGCGAACTTCCCACCCTTAACTAACGCCTGAGGTTTTAGGAGAAGCCTAATGCTATTTACGACCTATAATAAAACTCGGATTTGAATGTCTACGGGAATTTATTTGCAGCATTTTCCCACTGAAGGACAGTATTACCACAGCTGTTTAATTAACAGATTGTAAAAGTAGGATCTAGATATGGCATGTTCCAATGATGAAAAAAGTTGGACACGTTTTGATGTTGTAGTTGAACAGAGATAACACCCATGAAATACATTACAGTTAATTAATTTCTGTCAGAACACAGCCACCAACTGAAAGAACCTTATCCACTGTGCAATGAAATGCAGGGAAGTTCGCAAAAGTATTAATATTACGGCTTTTATTTTTTTTTCTTTCTTTTCTTTTGTAGCGAATAATGTGTTTGATTATTTACACCTAATAAACAGAAGTTCGCCTTTGCAGTGTATATACGACACTATTACATGTACTGTGTATCGCCCAACATATTTGCCGTTAAAGTAGTAAAAATACGTGTTTCATTCACATGACTTTCTCTTCATCCCTGTCACATTTTTTTTAAAAGCTTATTATTCTATGTACTTCATAATAATCGAGACAAACATTAGCAGAAATGGCATTATTACATGCTTCCCTATATGTGGAGAGGAAATAATGGAATACACTTGGCTAAAAATCTTTTAAAAGCTGGTTGCTAAGCGCTTGAAATTCGTTGCATAGCCAAGAGTTGAAAAATTGCTATATGGGAAAAGTTTTAAGATTTTGAAACTGAAACAAATAAGAAGGAATATCTCGTATAATTCGCTCACGAAAAAATTGCATCTGACTTAAATTGTATGTTTTAACGAAATTACATTTTTACGTAGTAAGTTTCTGTCTGTCTCTTATGGTTTACCAGTTATGCAACAATTTTCCAGAACGAAGAAGTCTTCAGAGGCTATTCTCAGAAAATGCAAAACATACATTTAACTGACATGTACATATATTTAATATACGACAATTTTAATCAAAATCATTAATAGCCATTTTTTGGAAAATCAAAATATTCAAATGTTTCCATAGAAATTGTAGTTTGGGTGGAGGCATTTTCCTCAAAATATTCGTGTCCATCAGTGGAAGATATTAACCTTAAATATCAAGTTTAGTATTTTTCTGGCTTTTCTTATCTGTTTTATCCTGCTCACAGACACATGGACACACACGGATCTTTTTCTATGTTTTATACAGGGGACTCTAAAACGCGTATTCTCGGTATGGAATTTTTGGGCGGACTGCAGTACCTTCAGTACCTATGTACAATTACAAAGTAGAGAAAATAAAAATACATTTGTTAAAAGAGAGAATGAGAAATATTCATTTTTCATTAAACTCTGTGTGACCTTAAAATTCAATTGGAATGAAATATATCAGAATATGACTATTTAGAATAGGAGAACGTTTTAAACATATGTGTTGCGTTACGTATCTTTCTCTGCTCACTCTTTTGCAAACTATTGATTATAAAGGCTTATTATTCCATTTCCTGTTAATATAATTAAACTTTCAAATCTCATTTACACCCCTCATTTAGGATGCAGTCTCCTTAGCACGGTGGTAGCGCGAATGCTTACCAAGCGGGAGGCCCGGGTTCGATTCCAGCGTGGAGAATTGCTTCCTTTGATAGACCTGGTCCACGGTGCGCTCAACCTCGTGGGGTCCCTGGGGGACCAATTGAGGAGCTACTTGAGGAAAAAGTAGCAGCTCTAGTTGCGTAGAACACAATAACCGCCGGAATGACTTCGGCTGCTAACCACATCGCACCTTCCAGTGCTCCACTCCATCCATGACACCTGTAATGAGCACAGATGGGGGCCGCAGCGGTCGGGCGTTAAGCCTAGGCCCGACTTCAGCTGCTGTCTCATGGAGGTTTTGTTTCCTTTTTTTTATTTTTAGCACCAAAATAGGCAAAAGTCAAAATTTGTAACCTTTTAAAGTTTATTTGTAACAAAATGTTGATGCCTGGTTTAGGAATAGACATTTATAATAGTCATATTGAAGGACAACTCGATCCTTCGCCCTATCTGCGCAGAACTTAGAAAAGGCAATAAAGGAACTGAATATCGATACAGAAGAAAAGGTTTATTGCTTTTACTATTAAACTTGCCAAACAATTAGAGTATCTTCCTGACAATGTGAAAGCATTGGAGTTAATGTTTTAACTGAGGATCCGTACACACAAGTATGAACATTACAGAAGTTGCAGAAGCGTTTGGTTTTCAATCAGCTGAAACTGACAGAATTGTCGACCAGTGAAAATCTCCTACCACACCAGAGACTACAAAGAAAATACAATGACGCCGAAGTATTGCATATTTAAATCCATATACGGAACTGGTTAATTTGGCTGTCAGTGTTATCTCTATCTCTTAATAAGCAGAAGTGGAAACTTCAGTGTTATGAGCATAGTTAATACATAATTGCAGAATCGAATGGGGATTGACACTTTAAAAGAAGTGTTGTCTATACGGCAACAAACAACATTTTATATGGTGCCTTAATACCCTATATAGTATGCATTGAAACAAGTAGAAATATTATTCGACCCTGAGGGGTGAATTGGATTAGTTGATGAGGGGTGAATTACGGATTTCTGGAAGATTTGGTGAAAACAATTGGTTCTAATGCTGCATATACCTTCAACTAGTACAACGTAGCTGGTGAGTGTTAAATGATAAGCATCATTACTTAAAATACTTGTCTTTTATAGCGCCTCCTGGTTCAAATTTAGCGCTTTTATGGTGACTTTTAGCTTCACCTTTAGGTTCAATTGACAACACTGATTGGACGAGATAGAGCAAGCCTGACCTGATTCATGTGGATATCAATGACTAGCAAGTGCAAGGTTAACTCTCAGACCATGAGTAATAAGGCCATTCTTCTGTCTCGATTAGCATTAAGTATAAAGAAGAGAAAACCTTTGTAAAAAGTTTGTTTTCAGAGAGGTAGAGAAAGTCAGGTGAACGGAACACATCAGATTTTTACGTTCTCTAGCCCATATGTACAATGTAGATAGTGAATAGGGAAGGTATTGTATTCCTCCAAAAACTTCGATACCAAGATTTCACCGGAAATATGTTTTGAGATCCCCTTAGTCCGAAAAAACATTTTTAGAAAAAGGTCCGTGTATGCGCTTGTGTCTGAGGGCAGCAAAGCTCAAAAACAAAAAAGTCGGTACTTAAGTTCAGTATCTTCCAAGGATGCAACACGAAGATTTTTAAGAAAATTCCCCCACCCCCAACTACCCTTTACATGGAATTTTTTTCGAAAACTCTGATTTTCTCAAAAAGGGCTCTAACAACTTTGATTAAAATAGCGTACATTTAAGATATTAACATCACAAATAACATTTATATTTTGAATTTTTTGGGAGTAGCCTCTGAAGTTCTTTATTCTGGTTGAGTTTTGCTGATCATGCAAACGAACTGAACCTCAATTATTTCACATAGCGACCAGCTTTTAAAAGATTTGACTATCGCTTTAGCCTAATTCATTCCCTTATTTCCCTTCTACTTGCAAGGAGGAAAGTAATAAGATCAATTTAGCTAACGTTTATCTAGATTAGCATGGCGTAGATAAAAGAATAATCTTTTGTAAGATTTAAAATTTGTTTATGGAACAGTTAGAGAAAGTTATGTGAATGGAACACATCAGAGGGTTTTTAATGGTTAAGATATTGCCTACTCTTATGGTTTACGAATTACACAAAAATCTTTCAGAATGAAGACTACAGATCCCAGAAACTTCAACATTTCGCTTCTAACGAAAACTGGGTTACTTTACTGCATCTAAAACCACGTACCTCTAGCGGCGCATGAACAATGTAGAAATTTCTGAAAACCCCCTCGTGCAAGATATAGAGCATATCAGCCACACCACAAGTTTAAAAATGTGTTATGTCGTATTAAGCTACTTGCCAATGCATATAAAGCTGACGCGACCATTACGTTCAGCCATCATGCTAATGGAAATCATTGATAAATAGTCACGGGGATTATATCTAACACCATCACGGTACTAATAGGGTTCTACTGTCCTCCACAGATTAACACCTATGTAATAAACCTAAAACCTATTAACTAGCATCACACAACAGAGTATTGCAAAATAGAACGCTTTACTCTCATAAAATACCTACCAGGGTAAATGAACAGTTAATCTTATTTATCTTTTTAAGCACTCGCAATTAGACAAACATATTTAAACAAAAGATTAATTAATCGTATCCGGACAATTAATCGTTCCCAAATTCCTTCTTATACTGCTTTTATTCAAAAGATAAGCACAAAAGTAAAATGAGGGAAAGTCGTGTAATAAGATAATTTACAAAATTAAACAGAAAAGTTTGGAATGAATGCAGTGAAGGTTTGGGGCGTAAAATCAGAAAAATCATTAACACCACGTTACGTACCGTGATTAGCACACGTAAAAAATTAAAAACGGCAAAGAATCGTGAATACAGGAGACAGTAAAACACGATCTAAAAGATCAGAATGCCTAATAAAGAAAATGCAACGCTGCTTCTTACGCTTTGTATATATGGAGATTTCTTGTACAAGAAATTGCGACATAGAATGGTATAACATAGTGACCTGTATACCATCTAGCATGGGCGTATGCACACACGGCACCATTACAGTGGCAATATGTTTCAGGAAAATGGCTGACACAGAAATTGCAAACTATGTAGCTGCTAGTTTGTAGTTATTCCTTCTGTAATATAGAGCTTAGGTATTTATAGTTTCCTCACATTTCTACACACATGCAAGGGTACAGCGTTGCCCTAGATATGCTTATTAAAACTTACAGAAACGAAGCGTGCCTTTACAAGTCACAGCAATGCATGTGTAGTCCAGTTGGTAGTGAGCCTATTATTGAACAAGGGTTCGCTTCTCGACTATGGACAAGACTTTATATTTGATTCTTTATTATTTGTTTAAACATTGTCTTTATTGCTGCATGACCCATTGCAATACTATATTTAATTATATTAACACTCACACAAGTTAAATATAAGTATTTTATCGTGTTATCTATTTGCATTCTCCTCACCGTGTGCAGTCATACTTTATTAAGTTGCAGCGCATCAAAAATATATGTATATTTAAATTGTTAAAAAATATCAGAAATTGAAATTTGAAGGTTTTCACAAAGTTTTGTATCGGTCATTGCCTGCTTGGTCTCATTACACTTTTCCTAAGATATTTTCTTTCACTCTTAACTGTCCACAGGATGTGTTTAACTGATAGTCCACTTTTCCTGCAAACTCATGCTCTATCTTCCATAATCTTAAAAAAAATAGACTCCAAATTGAAATTGTTCTGTGAGAATTGTTTAGACTCATTTGGTAAGTCTTTACTCATGTTTGTGCATATTTAGAAGTGAACATTATGAAGCTTAGCATGGCAGCTATGGTATATTAAGCAAACTTGAGCGGTCAGCATATATCCAGACTACAGTCGGACAACGTTCGTCGGAACGGCTACCAGATGGTAAGGAATGTAGCATGCCATTTAGCATGTCAGGAAATGGCATGGAAGAACATATATACTTGGAGCTGTTTTCCATATAGCGAGATAGATATTTTATTTCACTGCTTAGGGCGTGGACCAGTGGCAGCGCTGTCAATGTAATAATACAATGTACAATAAAATTGAATTAAATAGCAATAATGTGCCCTGTTAAAATCCCAATGACATCATAGTATACCAATATATAATGGTAACAACAGTAATAATAACGCAATATTTTTCTTTAGTCCCTTTTTAAAACTATTTACACATTGAGGCAAAGTCTCCGGTAAATCTGCAGGTATTTTGTTCCATGCGTTTATTGTTCTATTTGTGAAGGAAAATTCACCTATGTCTGTTTTCTGTTCCCTATTTCTTATTTTTTCCGAGTGATCATTCCTCCCACAGTATAATGACTTTAATAATCGTTTGGATATGTCTTTCCATGCAGGTTCCCCCTTATAGGCTCTAAAAATTGCTCGTCTCCTACGTTTTTCTAGTGTTTCCCAGGAAGTAGCAGAGCTAGTATGATTTTCGAATTGTTTACTTCTGTCTACAAATTTAGCTGGTCTTTTTTTAACTCTCTCTAGTGCCAGTTTTTGTCCCACCCGATAGGGATCCCAACATACAGCACTATATTCTAATATTGGTCGAACAAAAGAAGTGTATGCCAAATTTCGCGACTTTCCATTGCTACGTTTTAAGATCCTCATTACAAAATGTAACGCTTTCCACGCCTTCCCAGTGATCGAGTTTACATGTTCCCCCACTCCAATCTTTGATTTAGTATTACCCCTAAGTATCTGGTGCTATTTACTCTGAGTATTTTCTTATCCTCTAATTTATATATTACGTTTTCTACTATTCTTGCCCTTGAAAATATAATTGTTTTTCATTTGTTTGGGTTTATCTCCATTTTATTATGTTTTGCCCAGAGATGAATTTTGGTTAAATCTTCTTGTAGATCTATTGTGTCACATTTACTGCTAATATTTCTATAGATTATACAATGGTCTGCAAATAGGCAAATCTGAGATGTTATCCCTTCCCATAAATCATTTATATATGCTAAGAAAAGCAACGGCCCGACCACGCTTTCCTGGGGCACACCAGAGATTACATTTGTAGGAGACGATAATATATTTCCCACCCGCACTCTTTGGGTTCGTTCGCTCAAGAATTCCCGAATCAAAGTTTTCACTTTGTTGCCTATTTGCAGATTATAAAGTTTTTCTATTAGTCGTCCATGAGATACAAGGTCAAACAAAATCAATTACTATTGCACCACATCTCTGGCATATGAAATGTCTCCGTCTGCACAGAGCTTAAAAAAGGTTAAAACGCGGTCCACTAAGCCATCCGCCAAAATGGCGGACAGTGTAAGGTCCGGACGCACTAAAGGCACGCTACAAAGATGGGCACTTGTGCGGGCTCACCATAGAAGTATCTATGACGCATTCTTTGCTCTTGTTTCACATAGCAGGCATGAGCGTGTCGCTTCAGTCAATGAAATCAGAGCAATCATAAATGACACACAGTTGTTAACTCCACGTGAAGTACACTGTGGCAAAATCTCCCCCGTTTCCCTGAATTGTAACTGCCCATGTGTGGAGTGCGAACGATTACATGGAGAGAAAGTAACAACGTTGCTTTTTACGACACTGAATACCTTCATCTTCTCATCCGGTGCTGATATGACGCATGTTTATAATTAGCGTTTTGTTCATGTAAAGCGTAGTTTTGGGTGGAGAATTATCTTGAAAACCCTCGAGCAACAACCGGAATATGCTAAACTGGAATATCAAGTTTCGAGTTATGCTGTTTACAGACACGAGATTTTTTTTAAAAAATGTTTTTTTCTGGATTCAAATACCTCAAAACATACTCCAGTGAAATCTCAAACTCGAATTTTTGGATGGAATACAATAGTTGCCCAATTGTATACGTAGCACAGAAAATAAAAATACTTAAATTGTCGATAGGAAAAAAATCTTTGGAAATGTTCCGTTTGCATACTTAAAAACAAAATAGCTGAAGTATGAAATCCAGTGTTCTCCGACAATTTTACTTGCACTGTTCTTGGATGGGCAAAAGAAAAAATCTTTCCTTTTTTCTTCCCAGGCAATCTAAAAAACGCAGTTTCTCAAAAAACTCGAAAATGAGCTTCTGGAAGGAATCTCCTTTAACGTTAGGACATAAGCCGTAAAAATGTAAAAATTCGGAAGAGCTGTGCAGAAGCTTAGGTCACATATCAGAGGAGCAAAACACTCTTCAGGCGGCCTTGCTGATAAAGAGCTGAATAACGTAGTGTATCGCACATGCCGGCTTTTCTTCATTGGGACAGATATTTCGGCGGCGGAAATTGCATTTTACATGGTGCGAAGATATATTTGGCTGTCACATGACCCAAGTATAATACCACTGCGTGACAAGCACTGTAAAATCCCTCATTCTCCGAGTAAGAGGTCGACCTAGCATATCACAGCTGCTATATCATTATTAGAACCTGTCACTATAAGCCTGCTCTATTGGTTCACTACGGAAGGCCAATGTAAACGCCGTTTCGGATAGTTTACGATGGTGGACCAATTTCATAAAGGAAAAACGCTGCAATGTTGCTCTGCGATCGTCTGATTTCCAATACCCCAGATTACCAGCAATAAATAATAGATATTTCTCTATTTAAAAAAAAAAAAATTCATTTCATCCGCCGCTGCTGTTGACCTAATATGCTGAGTAGAAGCAAAGCGAATACATTGCAGGAACGAAACTTCTTTGTAAGAACACTATTTCCTGGTCGTACATCCGAATACTGATTTTCTAACTGACTATTTTTAATCTAATGTTTCTAACAGTTTGCGGCTAATTAACT
The DNA here is from genome assembly GCA_030762935.1 of Hymenopus coronatus. Taxonomy (NCBI): domain Eukaryota; kingdom Metazoa; phylum Arthropoda; class Insecta; order Mantodea; family Hymenopodidae; genus Hymenopus; species Hymenopus coronatus. The sequence continues at coordinate 108,331,249 of CM060890.1, forward strand.
TTGTTTCACAGTATAGAATTTCCAAATTTAAAATTAAAAATAATCTGATGTGACTATATATATATATATATATAGTCACATCAGATTATTTATATATATATAAACTAAAACTTAAATAATAAGGAATATATCGGAAATGATAAATGATAAATTTCAAGAGAAAAAAAATTGTCTGACATTATTTGTATGTTTTAACGAACACTACTTGTAAGACTTTGTGCATCATATTTATTAGTTATGAAAAGGCATCCAGAATGGAGCTACTCCCGAAAAATTCAATAATTTATTTCATTTTCATGTAAAATATGTTGAATATCTAATACTATAATCACAATCCTTAAGTGACATTTTTGAGAGCAGAAAAACTTTTGAAAAACATTGCAGATAAACTATAGATTGAGGCAGGACATTTTCTTCAAAACCTTCATGCTTCATACTTGGAAGATGCCGTATTTAAATATCAAATTTGGTATTCCAGCCACTTTTTACCTTTTGAGTTATGCTGTGCACACCCATACGCACGCGCACGCACACACGAGCGTTCGCACTTTCTTACACACGAACGCGAGGAAAATAAGAGTATTTCCAGTGAAATCTTTCAAATATTTGTGTGATATACACTAATTTCTTTACTTAGTAATTGTAGCAGAGAAAGAAGAAAGAAAATAATCTGATGCGTAATTTCGCATGACTTTCTCTGAGCTCTATAATCTGTGAATGGAAATAAAACACATTTCCGCGAAGCCTATTTTTCATCTACTTCTTGTATCGAGATAAAAACTTGCAAATGTGTCCTTCTCCGTGGTTAAATGGTTACCGGCGGAGGACTATGGATTTTTTGGGGTCGTATAAATCCTTAGCATGGCTTCCTTCGAAAGGGAAGTAGTCGTTGGTCCCGTGTCGTAGGTTTACGACATTTCCATTTCCTTGCAGACGGTTTAAAATTTCACACTCCTTCCTTGCAATCGGGGATGAATTGAACATAGTAAGGGCTTTTAAATAATGATGAATTTGAACCACTATTAACGAAATATCTGATATGGTTTATGCATAAACAACTTATTAGAACGGATTTTGTGTTTTAAAGCGATCTACATTTTTTCATTAGTAAGTTTTCGTTATCGTTTTGCATTTATTAATTATATAAGATTATACAAAATTCTTTCCGAATGAAGTAGTCTACACCCAGAAAATGCAATATATACATTTTATTTTTCATCGAAATCTCTTCAATACTACTACAATACAACAATTGTAATACAATGTCAATCAAAATTGTTACAAATATTTTTGATAAAGCCGAACATTTTGAAAAATGTTCAATACCTATAAGGGTAGTTTGGGGCAGGGATATTTTCTTTAAAAGCTTCGTGTCGTAGTGAACTTAAATGCCAAGTTTGATATTTAATAGACCTTTCATTTTTGATATACTGTCCATAGACACACATACACACACACATATATAAACACTCAGCCATTTTTGAAAATGTTTCCCTCGAACAGCATGAATGTTTTGTAAGAATAGTAGAGAAAGCTGTAAATGTAACGCATCAGACTTTTTAACATATCAATTCCAAACAGATAAATAAGAAAGCGGTTCAGTAAGTGCCAGAGCTTAAAGTAGATGGTGTTGATAAGAAGGTTGGTGTTACCATCGTGTACTGTTGTTTATTACATATTGCCAAAACAAATTTGGAACTGATTCATAGGATGTTTGGATTTGGCAGACGTTCAAGTGTTTTCGCTAAAATGGAAAAATGCAGTATGGTTCAGTGATTCACTTTTACACTTGGATTAGAAAACTGGCGAGGAGATAAAACAGAATTTGGATGCTGTTTATGTGGACTTTTTGCCTTTAGATGTTGCAACGAATATAAAGGAGTTCGAACATCCGATTTTGATGAAGAGCGTCCAGGACGCTGGCACACTATGGTAGTGTGTCTGCTTCACATTCAACAGGTCGCGAGTTCGAATCACGCTTAGGGTGAGTTACCCGGATAAGGTTCTTTTCAGGGTTTTCCCTTATCCTGAGTAGACCATTGTCGAGCAACTTGAAGCTCCATGGACCCCTAGATCATTTGAGCATCATTTCACCAATTTAATTCATCGTCGGATATGACGTTTTGACACGAGTTCGCTCTTTTTGATCATATTTAAACACTTATTTCATTTGTGTCAAAATTGACACTTACCGTCTACTTTTTCATTTTCTCTAATTACACAATGATTTACGAAAACATGGCTGTGATTAAATTTGAAATCTATCTGTCATTTTTGTAAAATTATTCATTTACCTTAGACTCTGTAAACAATTTTTGTAAAATTTACTTTTGAGATTTGATATAATTTGTACACTAAAATATAGACAAAAAGTATGGATTTGGTGAAAAATTAAAAATATGAACAAAAAGTTGTCAAAAATGACCTAGTGTAAAATGCAGCAAGAGAGAGAAAAATCGGTTACTACTGGAAGTAAAATAAATATCAAGTGTGTGTCCTGAATTGATGCACTTACTACTGAGCGAAATTCTAGTATCTGTGGTTTTTACTGCACTTTTTATAAATACCAAATTTGGAACTTGTCACGGGTAAGGAAAGGTGTGATATGTGGACAATAGCTTCTTATTTCATCCTCATGTGAGCCTAGGAATACTATTTGCACTGTCGATACTTAGCTGAAGTACCATATATATGATGTTCACTTCTGCCTAACATCGTGTGTTAATTGCTTGGAGCTCTGGACAATATTTGCGGAGAATTTCTAGTGCATGTTACTGCCCTCTCCATAACATAAGTTAGCTGGGCGATGGAAAAGGTCCTTCGGTTGATCCCTCGAGCAAACATGAGCCTAACTAATTAAATCCAATTCGCAAGGACACCGTCACGACCACCATTTAGCTCTCTCTTAGCGCAAAATGAGCGTGGGGATTATTTAGGGATAAAGGCGGGCAATGCCACTGCTTTGTATTTGCCACTTATGTGCCCGAAGACACGTGTATCCTCCGTCAGTCCTAACAAAGGATTAGATTCCTTACTCATAAGATATTCGAAAAATCTAACGTGCTCCATTCACAGGTCTTTCTCTACCTCTCTGTAACAAATCATTCTTAAAAAGCTTATCACTTTCTCTATCACGTATGTACAGTGTATGTAGTAGATAGATAAGGTATTGCATTCCAAAAAACTGGATACCGAGATTTTACAGGAAATGCATGCATTGAAACCCCTGCGTGTATGTGTGTATGAGCAGCATAGCTCAAAAACGAAAAGTCCGTTAAATACCAAACGTGTTATTTAAGTTCAGTATTCTCCGAGGATACGACATGAAGATTTTCAAAGAAATTCCCCATCCCCAACTCGCTATACATGTAACACTTTTCGAAAATGTCTATTTCCTCAAAAATGACTTAACGATTTTGATTAAAATCCCATATGTTTACATTTTCGTGACAAACAACAAACGAAATTTATATCTTGACTTTTCTGGGAATAGCCACTAAGAACCTCTTCATTCTGGATGACTTTTGTATAATTCGTAAGCCGCAGACAAAAATGTATTACACAAAAAATGTGGATCTCATTTAAACACACAATTTACATCATACATTTTTGAGAGCTAACCGTTTCCAAGATATTCTTTCTTATTAGTTTCAATTTTACACTACTTAAACTTTTCTCAAGCGGGAGGTCAACGTTCGTCTCTTTTGTTTCACTCCCGGGAATGCAAAATAGAACGAAATTGCAATTGTTTCTCATAACGATAAATTTTAAAAAGATTTGACTGTCCCTTTGGCCTAGTATATTTCTATTTCCCATCTATTACAAGGAAACCAGTAATAAGACCATTTCTGCTAATGTTTATTTGGATTTGCATAATGTAGATAAAGAAGTGTTTTGTAATAATAGTTTGTTCGCAGAACAGATCAGATATTTAGTACATAAGTTATATATGTTGGTGGGAGAAAATACATGAAAGTTATAACATTTTTGGCGGAAGGTTTTGACTACGAATCAATTAACTGCCTTCCAGTGGGAATTTATACAAAAAACAATGTATGAATTCAAGTTTCAATTTGCAACAACAGTAAATTTCCCTCAAAATCACGTTCTTGTCATTTTGGAACCTTGTTCGCTGGTTTGAACGTGAATGTGCTGCAGAACAGAACTACGACAGAATAAACATTTATATAAGTTTTCCTACGCACATTTCATGAATACGCTCTCCACGCTATTCATTTTTGTGAATAATATACACGAGAGTTGAGGTTACAGAAATGAAAGCTGCATAAACCACAGTTTCCGCCATTCGGGTTTTTCCAACAAACACTGACGTGTGTATTCCATTCGTATGTTTGTGTTGCTAACATGTTATTTTAAGCCAATTAGGGAGATTACGCCGCATCGGTGTAACGCGGTTTTATTCATGGCGCATTGATTTTAACTGTTTTAAGCTTTTACAGGTAGTCTGTCACAAAAGAATTTGTTGATATAGAGAGCCACCTAAACGTGTAAGCCTGAAGGCTGCAGAAAGTATTCAAGTACTCAGAAAGATTCATTAAACTCGTTAAAAGTATCTATTAACTGTTTACATTACATTAAAAAACAAAATAAAATCACAAACGTATTTTGGGTTCACATTAAGTTCCCTTCTCTTATATATAGTCAAGAAATAAAGCTTATTCTTTTGTCTCCTGTTATACGAGAAATCTTTCACATTACACATTTACATATCTCGTTGCACGTATAAGAAGGAAATAGTAGGCTTAAGCAATTATCAGATTTTTAAAATGTATGTCACTATGTCATGAATTTGAAATTCCACGACCACCAGAAAATAAATTAAGACCAAGAGCTAGATGACTTTCGGTGCCTATTAATGTTTATTTTTATAAATGATGGTTATGAAAGCTTGTTTCTTATTTAGTTCATATTATCATAAGTAATATAACGAGAACTCTTAACTTTTATCTAGTGAAAAGTTGTAGCTCGAGTTGTATTTATTAAGACAATCTCGTGAATAAAATTACAATGATTAGGCTATATGGCTTTGAGTTTTCAATTAATATGTCTATTTCAGCGATAGACCGCTTCCCAAAATGTTCTGGAACTTCCGCCATTATGTGCGGGAATATCACTGCACACTGATACTATTATTATGAGACGAATATTAGTTCAGAGAAAAAAACATGCACCTGGCTGCGATAAATTTATAAATACATTGCACGTGAGTGTGATAAAAAAAAACTGTTAAAATGCAGAGATATTGAGTTGCGATTGATTGTAATTTTGTGCACCAACGTACTAGACTCACCACTTCCTACGATCACGTGTCATGAACGAAGTAGTCGAAATAAATCTTTAGAGAAAGTTTCACTACACATTTTGTGGATAGCGAAAACGGAGTCGATAATTAGTTTTGATTGAAAACTAGACTTGCTATATGCTAGTCCAGAAATTCTACACTTTATTGTGTAAGAAACAAAATAAGCCAGCATTTTAAAAATGAAAAAGTATTGTAGATGAAAACCAATGGAAATGACTTGCGACACATGCAAATTATATAAATTATTGTTTTAAAGAGAACACGTACATTTTTGTTTAGTAGACCTTTGTCTATCTCTTAAAGTATACCAGACGAGTGAAAGTATACAAAACTCTAAAACAGGGCTTCATTTTGAGAAAATAATACATTTCGAAAAATATTCGACATTAAGCCTATACTTGTGATACTGCAATCTTTTAGCCAGCTCCTTTTATAATTTTTATGCAAAGAAGCTGAAAATTGCACCGGACATACAAGAACTATGGCTAATAACGCCAAGTATTGAATTTTTACTTTCTTTAGCACGTATGTACAATGACATTGTAGTGAGAGGAGGTATTCAATTCCACCCAAAAATTTGATACCAACATTTCATCGGAGCTATATATTTTCAGCACCCTGCATTAAAACAGCATTTTTAGAAAAAAGGTCCGAGCACAAGTGTGTGTGTGTGTGTGTGTGTGTGTGTGAGTGTGAGTGTGTGTGTGTGGGTGTGTGGTCAGCTTAACTCAGAAACGTTAAGTACTTTAAATGCCAAACCTAGTATTTAAGGCAGTAGGTTCACCAGTTATGAAACAGTCATCCAGAATGAAGAGAGAAGAGATCTCAGAGACTATTTTGAGAAAATGCAAAATATAGAATTTATCTGCCATGCAAATATTTGTAATATGCGTAATTTTAATCAAAATCTTTAGAGTCATTTCTGAGAAAATCAAAAATTTCGACATTTTTCCCATGTAAATAGTAGTTTGTGCCACATCCCTGGAAAGTACTAAACTTAATCGCCAAGTTTGGTATCTTACCAACTTTCCTTTTTTTGAGTTGTCGTGTTCATAGACACATACACACACGGGCATTTTTCTCTAAAATTATTATTTGGATACAGGGAACCCTAAAACGTATATTTTCAGTGGAATCTCGGAACTAAATTTTTGTGTGGAGTACAATATCTTCTTTATCTATGAAGAAAACAAAATCTTGTAAGTATAAAAATATTCTAAAAAGTATTGCTAATGAACCAATGTTTTATTTTTTTCTTAAAAGTTTTGAATTTTTGTTGTTGATATTATTAATTATATTATATATATTACTTTTTGTAGATTAAATATAACTTCTTTTTATTACTTTCTCTACACATACTATGTACATAGTGTATAGAGAAGGTATTGTATTCCACCCAAACATTCGATACCAAGATTTCACCGGAAATACACGTTTTGGGTCCCCTGAATCCAAAAAAAAAAAACATTTTTGGAAAAAGGTCCGTGTGTGTGCGTGTGTGTATGTGTCAGTGTGTCAGTGTGTCTGTGGACAGCATAGGTCAAAAACGAAAATACCGTTGTATACCAAACTTGGCATTAAGTTTGGTATCTTCCAAGGATGCGGCAGGAACATTTTTAAGAAAATCACCCACCCCAACTACCCTTTACATGGAACTTTTTTCGAAAATTTTAATTTTCTCAAAAGTGGCTCTAACGATTTTGATTAAAATATCGTATTTTAAAGATATTTACCTGACAAATAATATGTATACTTTGAATTTTCTGGGAATAGACTCTGAAGACCACTTTATTCTGGATGAATTTTACATAACTGTTAAACCGTAAGAAAGGGACAAAAACTTACCACACAAACAATGTAGAACAAATTAAAACACACAATTTATGTTATATAATTTTTTTTTGGAGGAGTTGATCGTTTTTCAGATAATCCTTGCTTTTGGTTTCAGCTTTGAAAACAGGTGATGTGTGTAATTAGAATGGACGTACGCCGCTACTAAAACAATTACATAATTAGTGAATATTATTCGGTCAGTCTTTTGAGACAATCCAAAGGGCAAATGAAGGACCCCCTGGGCAATAGGTATATACATTCCTAGTGGTAGCCGGCGGCGCAGCCACGTAAAGTCTGTATCTCCCTATTCCTGTCTCTAAAAAAATCTGTGTTCCAATCACATGCCTTTCTCTAAATCACTGCATTAAATTATTGTTAAAAAGCTTATGCTTCTATTTACTTCATGCTAATCGAGAAAAAATTAGCAGAAATAGTCTTATTACTTGCTTCCCTGTAAGTAGAAGCGAAATAAGGGAGTACCATAGGCTAAAGTGACAGTCGAAAGCTGGTTGCTATGTGACTGTCCTTTGTTTGTATGGACAGGAGTTGACAAATTCCTGTATGAGAAAAGTATGTTTTTCAAGGCTGAAACCAAGAACAAGCAATATCTAAAAAAACGATCAACTCCACGAATAAAATGTATATAACATAAATTGTGTGTTTTAATGTGCTCAACATTTCTTGTTTGGTAAGTTTTTGTCTATCTCTTACGGTTTACCAGTAACACAAAATTCCGTAAAATTCATCCAGAATAAAGTAGTCTTCATAGGCTATTCCCAGAAAATTGAAGATATACATATTATTTGTCAGGTATATATATTTAATATACGATATTTTAATCACAATCGTTATAGTCATTTTTTAGAAAATCAAAATTTTCGAAATTTTTTCCATGCGAAGGGTAGTTGGGGTTGGGGGAATTTTCCTGAAAATATTCGTGTCGCATCCTTGGAAAATATTGAACTTAAATACCATGTTTTGTATTTAACGGTCTTTTAGTTTTTGAGCTATGCTGCCAACAGACACATACACACAAGATAGACAGACAGATAGACACACACACATGGACATTTTTCAAAAAAAGGCTTTTTTTGGATTCTTTGATTTTATTACTTTTTTTCTTGGTGCTGTTTCACATTAGTTTGATAGAAAAAAATTATCAACTCTGCCGAATAGTTCTTGCAGGAGCAAAAATCGTGTGAACTGAACTCTGACAAACCATAGCAATAGCGTTCGAAGTATTCTTAGTTTCTTTTGAAAGCATTTTTCTTGTTCCTAATTCTTACATTCTACGCTATTTATTTATTTATTCCTCTCTTTGTTAGAGCTTACAACTGCTTGTAAGTATAGGACTTACAACTGCTAGGACTTACAAGTGCTAGGACTTACAAGTGCTAGGACTTACAAGTGCTAGGACTTACAACGGCTAGGACTTACAACGGCTAGGACTTACAACGGCTAGGACTTACAACGGCTAGGACTTACAACGGCTAGGACTTACAACGGCTAGGACTTACAACGGCTAGGACTTACAAGCGAATGCCTGTTGAGTAGAGAGAAGCTTATATTGAGCTTGATTTCACTAATTCTTAACGCCAGCCTCAAACATTCTCTTGGTGTCATCTAATCATAGAGAATTTTTTACTTGTTCTAGCCTGTATATACAATGCACATAGTGGATAGAGAAGGTATTGTATTTCAACCAAAATTTGATGCCGAGATTTCACTGGAAATATGCGTTTTGACGTCTCATGAATCTAAAAAAGTTTTTACAGAAAAAGATCCGTCTGTGTGTGTGTGTGTGTGTGTGTGTGTGTGTGTATGTATGTGTGTGACAGCATAGCTCAAAAACGAAAAGACCGTTAAATACCAAACTTGGTATTTAAGTTTAGTATCTTCCAAAGATGCGACACGAAGATTTTCAATAAAATGCCCCCTCCCCCACCACAAATTAACATTTACATGGACCTTTTATTCAACATTTTGATTTTCTTAAAAACGGCTAACTATTTTGATTAGAATACCGTAATTTAAACATACTTACATTACAAATAAAATGTATATCTAAAATTTTCTGGGAATAGCTTTGAAAAGTAGAATTTTGCATAACTGTTAAACCATAAGAGATAGACAAAAACTTACTGCACCAACAATGTTGATCTTATTTAAACACATAATGTATACAATATTTGTTTTCTTATAGAGTTGACCGTTATTCACTATTATTGGCTTAAATTTTAAACCAATTAACTCTTCTCAAACGGGACCATTCCAGGCGAACCGAACCTCAATTGTTTCACCTAGCGACCAGCTTTAAATAGGTTTGACTATCGTGTTAGCTTAGTGTATTTCCTTATTTCCTTTCTGCTTACAAGCAACCAAATAATAAGACCTATTCTACTAATGATTATCTCGATTAGCATCATGAAGAGAAAAGAATAATCTTTTGTAAGAATAGTTTGTATGTGGAACAGCTAAAAAAAGTTATGTGAATGGAACACATCAGATTTTTATGTCGAATTTTTCATATACAGGCATTTAGCAAGGAATTCAATTTTGGATATGGTGTGAGATCTACGAAAAAGCCATTCGGTTTGAGTAAATTGCTTAACAGGGAATACAGATGAAGAGGCGTTAGAATCCTGGGAAGGAAGTGTTTTTGCAGCAGGATGTGCGGCAAGGGGTTTAAGAGGATGAAATACGGATGCAACCGAGCCAGCGTGCAGGAAAACGAATTTTACTCCCATCCTTGTCTCCTTTGAATATCTTGGAGAGAACTCCCTCTAGAGAACGTACCAGCTGCTTTCCGAAGGCAAATGAAGATAATGTTTATTCATCATTGTCTGAATGAAAAATATCCACAGGGAAAAAAAATAAATTTCAATTAAATAACACTACTGTTTGAAAAAGAATATTATTCTTTGTCGAATTCGCCTTTTATCTCGAATACATGAGCATTCTGACTGAACTAATTAAGGCTTCGAAAACAAAACGATATAATATTCCCTTAGGGTCCAGAGCAAATTATGTCTAAGAATCAGAAGCATATATATTTGACAAATTTATGTACTCAGTGAGAAAGCAATAAAATACTTCAATGATTATTTCGTCAAAAAGTATTACTTATAATTTTAACTTTAGTAGTGTGGACGTAGCGTGTCTGTCTCACATTTAAGAGCTCTCAAATTCGAATTTGCTTTGGGTGAGTTACCCGAATAAGTATTTTGGAGTTTACCCCTGCCCTAAGAGGTTGAATGTACCTCTAAACTCCATGGACGCTGCCCGAGATTATTTGAGCATCATTTTACTCATTTCATTAATTGTCTGATATATCCAAACAGGTTAACAAACAAAAAACAAACAAAAAACTATACCTAAACCTTTTAATAATGCTTTATCTATTTAGTAAATGTTAGGATTTTTAGCTGCTTAATATCTCGTTTTAGGTACCTAAAATCGGTTTTCGAGAATATATTTTGAGATATTTAAAATTTAATTTTGGGTACTCAACAAAATACTTTTAAACAATACTTAATGCATATAATAAAAATATAATCTACATTAGTAATTACAATGTACTCAAACATGGGTCATAAATACCTGCACACTTTTTACTTTCTTTAGCAGGTACAATGTACATAATGAGGTATTGCTTCGAAAATCATAGCTGATTATTGCAGTTCATTGTTACACCTGCGTGAGTGGACAGACGTGCTTGGCGAGTGAAGTTTCAACTCGCAATGCACAGCCTGCACCAACTGAATCAGACCACCACCACCACCCCCCGTCCGTCAAGGCAAATGTTGGATTGGATAATTGATACCACGATCAAAAGTTCCAACTTCAATCTAAAGCAATAGTAAAACTGAAAATAAATGCCAATAGCGACTGTGCTGCCATTTATTCACAGATAGTTACAGAAGTTATACTGAATGGTTCCCTAACGCCACCGGATTCTTTCGGAAAAAAGTAGGATAGATATGGGGAAGGGTACGCTGAACACTGGTCAATCTGACTACGAATTTTAGAGGCGTATGTACGCGCCATTTCGACTACCAGCGTAAAAGCATCTAGACGCTGGTGCCTTATTGCCATCTGTTTGGCAGAAAACGAAAGTGGTATGATACGGGGATAGTCCTGAAAGGCTACTGTCCACCACAATCCGGCAAAGCAGAGAACAGATTGTACACTCAAAGACATTAAAAATCCTCTGGAAATACTTATTGTAAACTGGGGTATTTTCGCTGATCTGCCCATGTCTTTCACTTTTATCTATGCTCTTAAAAGCGTATTGGACATCCACAATACCGAATGGAATGTGTTGGACATGATACGTAACTGGCGACAAATGAAGTTCTGGGTTGCAAACTAGTGAACCCTAAACTTTCTGGTTGGACAATAATCCACCTCTATCATAGGGCCACACAAAATTAGATTATTTTTTTCTCTGCGCTTCGAACTTATGTGCTAATGCCAAGGTAATTCGCGCACGTGGCGGAAAAAATTAGCACAGTGCTTTTATTGTTCTGTCGGAGCGTCGAGCGGGGTGAGGAATAAAGAGGTAGATGCCCAATCGGTTTTACCTTTACTTACTCGCGTGCTATGATGCACCAGAATGGTAGTAATGAAAATCGTCGCAAGACTCAAGTCCTCGTCAAATGTTCACATTTTCAACAAAATTACAGCGTCAGGCGTGCTTGGAAGGAAAAGGGAAGTCCAAATGCGTGCACGTAACTTATTTTCCACTCGAAGTGCAATCAAATCATAGCCGTGCCCAAAGCTTATTAATGTCTATGTTACTACACATAATCAGGTAGGATACATAAAAATATGTTGTTAATGTTTAATTATGGCTATTAATTCATTGTTTGCTATAGCTGTTCGTACATATTAACAAAGTTAATACAATGAGATATTCAAAAGTGTTGGTCTCGGAAACATTTCAAGTTTCAAGCTCACCAAATGGATGTATACCTGAAACATAAAGCACACAGTTGACCGCCAGAGTTGCATTGCACACATTTGCTTTATCATGTGTACATTATATATCACTCTCACAACCATGCAGCTGGGCCTAGCACCTGTAACCCTGCTATCACGTTTATACGGATGAGCTCCCTTGCAGGTTCCGCATGACCCCGTACAGGAATTACACCACCCTGGAGAGGGGATGAAGCGCTATCCTGTTTCCCAGAGACAAGAGCATGAACCAACCTTTCAGTTTCACGTACGTAGCCGGCCAAAAAATCTGATGTGCTGAACTTTCGGTACTCACTCTTCTACAAACAACCCTTACAAACCGTGTGGTTTACCGGGAAACATGCGAGTCAGTTGAGGAATTTAATACCGTGTCCGTATGTTGCTATGGTAGCTCAGTGGTTAAAGTAGCCGGCTATTGATCAGTGGTTCAAATGTCAGTCATGGCGTTGAATTTTTCAGTCTCACTCTTACCTATCCAACTCTGTCCTACACACGGCTTGTGTAGAAAGAACAATTAATTAACATCAATTTACTTAATAATTGGTTAAACTATGAAGCCTAGGACCTGTACTTACGACATTAGAGTATGTCATCTCAAGGTAATTTGCGGCATGTTGCCATGAAAACTGAGTGGTTAGAGCAGCCGAAGAAAGTCCGGTAGATCCGTGATTCAAATCACGCCTATTTCATTGAATTTTTCATTCTGACTCTACATATCTGACTCCTGTCTTACATACGGCTTGTGTATAAAAACAATTAATTAGCATTAATTTACCTAATAGTCGGTTAAACTAAGGAGTCTAGGACTTAATGTACTTAACGACATTGGAGTACGTCATCTCAAAGAACTTTATCATCTTGCAGTTTGCCGGGAAACATGCGGCATATTGCCATGGTAGCTCAGTGGTTAGAGCAACCGGATAGAGTCCGCAATTCAAATCCAGGTTATATTATTCAACGTTTCAACCTATACCTCTTTGGCTCTATCTATCCAACTCCTGTCCTACACACGGCTTGTGTAAAAACAATTAATCAACCCTTATAAAAGCTTATTCATCTCTTGTTGATCGACATAAACTTTCATTACAGATTTGCACATGTCGTTGTAGATATAAGGAGAATGGCTCCAGTGACACCTGGCATTTAAAATGCGTGTTTCTAGTTACGGTTTAAACTTTTATGTTCTTTGTATGACCACCAGAAAAAAAAATCTTATATATTACATTCGCATGGCTTTCTCTATTTAATCTCAAAAACTATCCTTTGCCTTAATCGACAATATTCTTATAATAGTTTTTTTTCAATCTCTTCACGTATATCTATAGATATAAACATTTGCAAAAATACTTTCATTACAGACTCGCATGTAGAGTGTGGGAATGAGGCGACACACTAGACTAATGCTATAGTAAAATTATTCAACCTATGTGATGCATTGCGTTCTCTTAGCTTTACCAGGACAAAAAAAAAAAAAAAAAAAAGAATAACGTTCTTCCAAATGAGAAATGTATATATTTTAAAACCAACACAAATAACAAGGACTTCTCACCCGGAGGTCCCGGGTTCGATTCCCGGCTGGGGCGGGGCATTTTTCTTTAGCCAGATTTATTCCCTATCCCCCACAGAGTCTGGAAGTATGTATGTGAGAGTGAATGTGTGTGTATTTAAGAAAAATAAAATGATTTAAACAACGAAAAGAACCTACAGACGAGTTGTTTCAAATGCAAAGCCCCCGATATGACCTTAGGTGTTAAACGGGGCTATATAAGTGAAACAATTAAAAAAAAAAAATAACAAGGAATATAGCAGGAAATGACCAACCTCACAAAAAGTGTGTTTCACATAATTTGTGTATTTTAACGAGATCTACGGTTTTTGCGCTGCGAGGTTTATGCGTTGCCAGTTATGTATAATTAATTCAAATGAACTACAGTGGTAATTTCCAGAAAATTCGCGATATACGTCTCATCTGGCAAAAATATCTTAAGCATATGTTACCCTTTTTCTTAATGTTATAAGAAGCAATATTCAAGGCGAAGATTTCATTATATTTCTCTTCTGGCAATAGCCAAAATCACCCAGGCGAAGAAGCATGCACAGGACGTCTCAAAAAAGTGAAATACGATAAGGTATTTAAATCAAAATCGTTAAAACCCATTTTTGAGAAAATCAAAATCTTCTAAAAATGTCCCATGTAAAGGATAGGTGGGGTAGGGGAATTTTCTTGAAAATCTTTTGTGTTGCATACTTGGAAGATGTTGAACTTAAGTATCAAGTTTTGTACTTCATCCACACACACACACACACACACACTCAAGAGTTTCTTATTAAGGGGTCCTTAATACACATATTTACGGTAAAATCGCAATATCGAACTTTTGGGTGGAATACAATATCTTCTCTTCCCACTCTGTACGATGAATCTAGTGCTAAAGAAAGTAAAACGATCTCCCTTGAATTCGCTGTAACGAATGTAAATTGTTGCCTTGATCGCTTCAATACTAAGGATATTTTTAAGCCCATCTTCATTTTTTTTTTTTAGGCGTTAAAGTGACCAAGTTGTTAAAGGGACGTAAAATAAAATAGAATTTTTCACATTATAGGGAACGCTTTTGGTTGTTTTCTGTTTTCATAAAAACGGTTCTCACGATCATATATATTATATATTACCGAGCTACTCAAAAGGTTAACATGTCTACTTCAAAGGCTGCGATAAGATGTGTTTTACTCCACATTTTTCTGTCATTTGTGATTTCTATTGGCTGAAGTGACGCGCTCATTGGCGCACTGCAAATCGTCGGCGACTTCCCAGAATAATCAGTGCGTCATTTGAGAGGATTGTATTAACACAGATAAAGCCCATGTTGAGTAGCAGGGTAATAACAGCGCTCGCTAAGGATGCGAGAGATATACTGATGAAACGCGTCCAAGAGACTGAGCTACGGGGCCAGCTTTATCTTTCCTTAGAACTGCCTCATGAAAGAGAAGAGGTCATGAGTTCAGTTTAAAACAAAATATTAAGGAACCGAAATAAGTACAATATACCTTTATAAGTACAATACCTTTCTGAGCACCGTCTTTGGATTGTTGTTTTCTCTACTTTATAGTAAATAGAGGAAGTATCGCGTTCCATCCAAAATTTCGATGTCAACATTTAATGAAAAATAAGCGACTATTAGTTTAAGAAACGCATTTAAATTGTGCAAACCCTTGGAATTGCCTTATAAGGTATATAGCCAGGGGCATATTCTGTGGGTTAGCTAAACTAACTGCGAAGTCCGGTAAACTGCGAAGAAAGAATTTATGTCTAATACGTTGGCTGTTGGCTCTAGCCTATTGTTACGGCATAAAATGGGCACCTTTCGATAAAACTCGATTCTACTTCTAATGTAACGTAGCTTATCTTTTCAGGCGGGACTGGTATAACTCACCAACTGCTGCAAATAATGTTCAAACATTGTAAAAATGTCTTTATTAACTAAACTATTTACAAATAAAGTCTTAAATTCACAACTGCAAATAATTCACGTGACACTTCGATAATTTACGGCTGCGCTCCGTCCATGGCTCTGGCTCCACTCTGCACTAACGTTACAGTCACCCACAGTACAATTCAACTGCAATTCTTCTTCCTTTTATAATTAGAAAATAACGTCATAGAACTTCTTGGAAGCTCAGAAGAATTGAGAGTCCCGTTCCCGAAGGTTTCGATTACGTTGTGCCGCTCTTCCGAGTTACGCATTCCAGCTGCGATGACTCTCATACAAGGCGAACGTGAGAACCATTACATAAGACGGCACTGTCAGTATAATGGGCATTTTAGCGGGGTGAGAAGAGGAGGAAGTCACCACATCAACTAAGGTCTTTTCTCTTGCCATGCGAGGCATAGCCGACGAATCTCGAGGACACGAATTAAACTAATATATGTTAGTATAGCCAGTCTAGTGATCTTTATTGCTGAGGATAGGCATTATTTTCCTAATGGACGCAAAATCAGAATTATTTATTCTTTTCAAAATAGATGAAGTTCGTTATTTTTCATGTATTTTAATATAAAGTTATAGTTAATGGGTCATTAAAATTGCCATATTCTTCTTCGTTCTATTATTATTATTATTATTATTATTATTATTATTATTATTATTATTATTATTATCATTCATTCATTATTATAGTTTGTGAATTATTATTGAATCAAATTATTTCCATTGTTAAGGATTACTTTCATTAAGTCCAGAGCAAATATGGATAGGAACACAATTTTCCAAGTGAAAAAAAAAGAAGTAAAAAGCGCTTGCACAACATTTAGTTACAGCATACTTCTAAATCACATCAACAACCAATCAGGATCGAACAGAATGGAGAAAATTGATCTGGGCAACATGTACCTCGTTATTAGAAGCGAGTATTAATGGCCACTAATGTCATGCTTCTTAAATTAATAAGTTACACAACTGGTAAAAGTCAAAAACGCATATTATATATTTGAGGAAAACTTGTACCTGGTGCGTCTAAAATTAAAGTTGCTAATCAATTACCAAACCCACCTTGTATATAATCCTCTAAAATTAAATATCTTCAAATTTAAATTGTTGAAAGCAGACACATTTGGAGAATTTTGCAATATTTCTTTACTTAAAGCAGAAATAGGAACCATTCATGCTGATCTATCAAATTTTGAAGACATGCTACACATAAATTTAAGTATGATAAAACTTCTGAGAATACGGGCAGAAACAAAAAGTAGCGATAGCGCAGGTGCATTGTGTTTGGAATACCGGGTATCTCATATGAGATTCACACCGCATCGATTTTAATGTTGTGTATCCCCCTGCACAATAAACCTGACAAAGGCTTGAAATTCAGCTACAAACAAGGCACAGCTGGTGCTACATAATAGTATAGGGAAGGAAAACGGAAGGGGAGGTATCGGAATTTCAGATTACGTTAGGTTCTGCCAGATTCTATATCACAAGATAAATTCTAAACTCCAATTTATCACAACTGATAAGGCAGATCAATAATGACAAGACCTTATGGAATAGCATCCAAAATAGAATTATTATAGTAAATATCCGATGTTTATTTTCACATGACTTGCACTACTACTCTTACAAAATGTTTACTCTTATCCACATCATGCTAATCAAAATAAACATTAGCATAAATGGTGTTATTACTTAGCTAAAGCATTAGCCAAACTCTTTAGAAGCTGTCGCTGTGTGATTGAATTACGGTTCTCTCTGCATTTTCGGTATACACTTGGAAATGTGCAACAATCGCATGGGTCTTATGACAGTACATGCTGTTCCTGTGCTTGGATATTAACAATAAGATTTCTGTTAAGTATTAAAGATACACAATTGTTACAAAATAACAATATAAAAGTGAGAAAAAACGCATACAAAAGAATAAGAAACAATTAAAATGAAATTAATCCATAAACTAAGCATTACAGATAATACGAGTATGTATGGTAGTCTAACGATTATCCACACTCATTCTCATATACCCTGACACTTCTTCCGTTCTCCACGGTAAGTTTTGTAAGGCAGTAAAGATATACTTTTAGTGATTGCGTAGAATGTAACAGAGAAATGAATGAAGATAAAAAAAAAGAAGAAAAAAACATAAAACGAGAAAGAATTACGGCTAAGTTTAACTACAAATTTACTATTACATATGATATTATTAACGGAACCCTCGCAC
The DNA here is from genome assembly GCA_030762935.1 of Hymenopus coronatus. NCBI lineage: Eukaryota > Metazoa > Arthropoda > Insecta > Mantodea > Hymenopodidae > Hymenopus > Hymenopus coronatus. Next base: position 108,349,094 of record CM060890.1, read on the forward strand.
TTATGTATGCACTTCAGATATTTGCCGCGATCCTTTACTACCGCGAATGTAGAGCTAGAAGCATGTTGGACGCTACTGGTAGGAACGGAAGACGCAGACGGGTTAGATAAATTTATACTTAATGCAAGACAGCTGAGATCTGAGATGGCTGACAATAGAGGGGGGAAGGCGATAAGAATAGCTAAACAAAAGTGATTGTAATGTTTTACATACATATATTTTATTCACACGTATGGCATTGTTGTATTGTGGTGTTATATATTGTGTATATATTATGTGATATATTCCTCTTAAGTATATTTGTCTATTATAATACGGTGAATTAATGCATCTCAATAAGATGTTGCTGTCTTTAAACATATTTGTCCTTTTATTTTCGTATTTACTCTTTTAATTCTTTATTGTTGTTTTTTTTAATATTGCTTACTATGTTATGTATTGCAAAAGCACATACGGTCTGTGGACCTGTGCGATTGATGAAGATCAATGTATGATACTATTATTTCAATAAATACACTTATTCATTCATATTATGCACGCTGTCGCCCTCTTCCGTACTCCATAGTAATTAACCTCCTTTGCCGAACCTTAGATATAAGTAATTAAGAATGAAGAGGTCTTCAGAGGGTATTCCCAGGAAATTCAAAGTATATATTTCATTTACCATGTAAACGTCTTTACTATTTATATGGTATTTTAATCAAAATCATTAATAACCATTTCTCAGAAAATTATAATTTTGGAGAACTTTTCCCTGTAAGAAATGTTGAAATGAATTATCAAAATTGGCATTTAACTCACTTTTCGTTTTTAAGTTTTTTCTAATTTTCTGGATTCAGGGGACCTCAAAACATGCATTTCCTGAATTGCAGAAGTCGTTTCTGTGTGAACAAAATATCTTCTCCATCTTCGATATATTGCACTATCTTCGATATATTGTACGTGTAGAGAAAGTAAAAAAAGTAAAAGAAAAAAGGCTGATGTGTTACACTCACATGACTTTCTCTTGTTGCTCTACAAACAAATTTCTTCCAAAAGATAATTCTTCTTTCTACACCATGCAAATCGAAATAAACATTAGCAGAATGTTTTTATTATTTAGTTCCTTATAAATAGAAGGGAACTAAATACACGCACATTCACTCTCACATTAACACTTCCAGATTCTGTGGGGGATGGGGAACAATTTTGGTTAAAGAAAAATTCCCTACCCTAGCTGGGAATTGAACCCAGGATCTCCGGGTGATTTATTTTTTTGAGGGAGAGGCTTAATCTTTAACGGAATTAACATAAGAATACTGAACTAAAAAACCCGCTTCTATAACATGTATTTCAATTCTATCGCTTAATGTTATTCTGAAGCGATGTAATACTTATCAAAATTATCATAATTATTTCCAAAGTGACGTATCTCCAATTTTAAAAGAATTGGAGCTGAGCATTAAGAATACCTTCTACAAAGGTGTAACTTGTATTAAATGTTCAAAACGACGTAAATGCCAGCGTCAGGAGCCTTTGAAAGTTGATGTTATTTCCAATGTGACGCAACTCCCAGCTGTGTTTATTTCCAAAACGTCTCATCCCCTCATAGTCAATAGGATCGCTTCAAGTTACTTACAACAACAACAAAAAAAACAAAACAAAAAACTATGTATTTCTGATGATCATCCTCTCATTTTATAAGCAGGTATTTTCTTGCAGTCATTTAGAAATCAGTTATGATAACAGTGATGCTTAGGCCCATACTATTATTTCTAGTGATAGTAAAATGATTGACATTAGCTGTAATATTAATTTTGTTTGTTTTTAAGGTTTATAAACTGAAAACTTGAATAATTTAAGAACACAAAGTCAGGTTACAATTACTTCTTAGCTAGTAATATTATTTCCAGTTCGAAAAAGAAGTTTGGTATTGGCTATAGTGTGTGAAGTTTAAATATTTAATCAATTATCTTATCTGGTATGGTATTAAACTAACATTTTGAAGGCTTTTGGTTTACCATTTAGATGTTATGGTGTTTAAATGATAATAAACATAAGACTGACAGCTACAGCACTTTTATTTTATCAATAATACATATCAACTTCTTCATATTACAGTGGACATCTATATAAAGCTTTAGTGTACTGCCAAAATGACTTAACTCCCTGTCATGTGATCTCAGTTCCACTATTCCTACCACTCTGTGATTTTTGTGATTTCATGGAGATAAGTCACTTTGGAAACAAGCCCTTCAATTATTGTAATATAATAAATGTTATGATGTTTTAAAGAAGAAGCATTAGAAGCACGGTCGTGTAGACTTCTAGGTCACCAAGTGATGCAAATAAGGCTATTAGTTTAACATACACCCGCTTTACTTTGGGTAATTAATCAGTGAGGTAATTCTCTACCATATTGCTTTACACATGGCTGAACTCGGACCTACCGCCAAACTTTGGTGCGTAACCCTTCGCCTTCAACGGGCTACCTAATTAAGTTACACAACTGTTTAGCTCATAGCAAAATAACTACCGTAGCCCTCCAATACCTGTCCATTATAGTGATGTATTTTCTTTCCGAAGGGCAATAAACGCTTCTAAATAATCCCAGACAAAGTTTCTGCGTATCAAATACATCAATCATATTACTTCAACTTAGTCCTATATTACACTATCACAATTCTGTGTCACAGAATGTGATAAAAACTTTCAAATATTGGAATCACATTAAAGCTGTCCAGTATATTACGCTACGTCAAGCATTTTATCACATCTTTTATCACATATTTAAAAACTATATACAACAATAAGAAAGTGTCAGTCATTTTCACGTCATGGAACTTCCGGCCCTATTAATAACAACATCACGAAAGATTAGATTCAAGTCTCTTACTTCCACATACAGCTCTTCAAAGTCATTTTTACTTTCTCTAGCACGTATGTACATACAATGCACATAGCTAGAAATAATGGTATTCCACTCAAAAATTTGATGTCGAGATTACACCAGCAATATGTTTTGAGGTCCGCTGAGTCTTAAAAAAAAGAAAAACATTTTAAGAAAAAGTAATGTGTGTGTGTGTGTGTGTGTGTGTGTGTGTGTGTGTGTGTGTGGTGTGTGGACAGCATAGCTCAGAAACGAAAAGACCCTTAAATACTGGACTGTTTAATATCTTACAAGGATGCGACACAAGAGATTTTCAAGAAAATCCTCCCACCACAAACTACCTTTTACATGGAAAAATGTTTGAAAATGGTATCTTTGTCAAAGTTGGCTGTAACGATTTTGATAAAAATTGTGTAGATTAAAGATAATTTACATAACATATAAAATGTATATCCTGAATTTCCTGGGAAATGACTCTGAAAATCTCTTTATTCTGGATGAATTTTGCTCAATTTTGTATAGCCGGTATGAGGTATTCAAAAACTTACTACACAAAAAAACGTTTATCTCGTTAAAACACGTTTAGGTCATATACGTTTTTTATGTAGAGTTGGCCGCCTCTGAGGTTTTCTTTCTTATTAGTTTCAATTTTAAACTAGCTTCTCTCAAATGGGAAATAATCTTTCTTTTCGTCTCTCTCTCTCTCTCTCTCTCTCTCTCTCTCTCCCTCTTCCCCCTCCTGGCAAGCAAAGAGAACCGAATTTTAATTGTTTCACACAATCACCAGATTTTAAATAACTTGACTACTCTATAGCTTAATATATCCCCTTATTTTCCTTTCACTTGCGAAGGAGTAAGTAATCAGACGAATACTGTTTGTTAATAGATTTATCTCAATTAGCATGATGAAAATAAAAGAATATGTGTTGCAAGAAAGTTTATTACGGAACAGTTACACAACGTCATAAGAATGGAATACTCAAATTTTTAAAAACATTTTACGTTTTATTTTAATACATTTAACGTCGTTTTGCACAGGTAATTTTCAGGCATTTTACATCATTTTTTCTAAAATTTAAGGTCAATATTTAGATACCCGCCTGGGTAGTGTGGTGGTAGCGTGTCTGCTTCACATTCAAAAGGTCGCGAGTTCGAACCTTGCTTTGGGTGAGATACCCGGATAAAGATTTTTTCGGGGTTTTCCCTTATACTGAGAAGGAATGTTGAGTAACTTTAAGCTCCGCCACCTGCGGTGCCATAAGTAGTTAAAGCGGGCTTAAACACTACCGAAAAAAAAAAAAAGCTCCACTGGTGATGCATGGAATGAAGATGGAGCACCGGTGGAGTGCGGTGGCAGGAGAAATCGGAGAACCCGGAGAAAACCCGCCCCTGCGCCGCTTTATCCACCACAAATCTCACATACTTGGAATCGAAGAGGCGAGAGGCGAGTGGTCTAACCATCGGCCACGGCGCGGCCATTGTCCGATATTTGCCGGTCCCCATGGCCGCGCTCGCCAAGGCGTCCCGCTTTGGGGCTTCGTAGCGCTGGGGATCGTGGGTTCGAGTCCCGTCTTGGGCATGGGTGTTATATGTTTGTGTATATGTGTGTGTGTGTTGTAAAAGTAAGACAACAGTAATAAACAGTAATAATACGGCAAAACAAAGTAAAAAGAAAAAGGTAACTAAAAGTAGGGTATACAGTGCCGGAGTCCTGATCAGACTCCGGTACTGTATTTAAAAAAAAAAAAAATGACCAACGAGTTGCTTTTTTTATAAAAACAAGAGGTAATTTTATGTCACTTTTGAGCCTTTTTAATAATAAACACCAGGAAGTGTTCAAATCTCAGATTTCCGCACACGAGTTACGCAACCCTTCTTAATATCCGTTTATGTTAAACCGAATTTACTGAGGACAAAATGTAGAGACGGGAATATCTTGTAGACAAAATTCTTGCTGGAAAAGGGGGAAGAATCTTTAGGGAGAAGCCCTAATACCAGGCAGCAAACTCTACGTGTTTGCCCACAGCCAGGAGTGAATAATTTAATGTACGGAGATACATTCCCCATTCCCGTGCTCCCGAGGGATTGTAGCCTACATCTAATGTTCGCTGGTAGGAATATAGGCACAGGATGTAGCACGAAACAAAGCCTGCCAGATATCCAGCCAAAGATAGCTGGTAGCCAGTAATTAATTGTTTGCGGTTCGATAATGAAGTTAGCTGGACTCCAAAAACTCCGCTTCTACTATTGGAACTCGATAACCATTCATCTGTAAATAACATTGTTAGTCAAAAGAGACTTTTATAATCGGATCATGCGGCATCGCGCAAGTCCTTCATTTACTCTCGTGCTGAGGCTCCCAAAATAATGAAGCGAACGTTAATGATTCTAGCAAACATTATTGCAAACATACTTTTACCTTCTCTAGCACGTGTGTACAATGTACATAGTGAATGTATTGTGATACAGAGATATAGCCCAAATACATGTTTTTAGAGCCCCTGAATCCAAAAATCTAGAATCGTGTCCGGCGTGTTTTCCTGGGTTTGTGGGCAGCATAGCTCAAAAACGAAAACTCCGTTAAATACCATACTTGGTATTTTAGTTCAGTATTTAAAAAGGATGCGACACGAATATTTTTAAGAAAATACCACCGCCCCAACTACTCCTTACATGGAATATTTTTCGAACATTTTGATTTTCTGAAAACTGGCACTATCAATCATTATTAAAATGCCATAGGCATGCTAAAGATATTTTCATACAAATCAAATGTATATCTTAAATTTTGTGGGAATAACCACTGAAGAATACTTTATTCTGGATGACTTTTGTATACATTTTATATAACTAGTGAACCGAAAGAGACAGACAAAAAACTTCTTTACTCTTAGTAAGCAAAGGGAACCGAATTTCATAATTTCACACAGCAGCGGTCTTTTAAAAGATTTGACTATCGCTTTAGTCTGTGCATTCCCTTATTTCCCCTCCACTTACAAAGAAGCAAGTAATAAGACTAATTCTGATAATGTTTATCTTGATTAACATGACGAATTTCAATTGTTTCACACAGCGGCCGGTTTCTAAAAGATTTGACTGTCGCTTTAGTCTGTGCATTTCCTTATTTCCGTTCACCTTACGAAGAAGCAAGCAATAAGACGAATTTTGGTAACGTGATGTAAATAAAAAAATAATCTATTGTAAGAAAAGTTGTTTGTGGAATAGTTAGAGAATGTCACCTGAATGGAACACATTAGATTTTTAAAATAACTATTGGTAAGACACTGGTGGATTGTTTTGATTGCTAATTAAATGACAAGACTCTTACAGTTTTTGTTTGTTTTTTTGAACGCCTGATTATATTTCTGGCACAATAAAACGAAAAGAAAAGTTTAACCATAGTTGCCTATCGCTAACGATTTTTTTTTCAATCCCTTCTGCAGCTTTTACTTTACAAATGTTCAAGCAAACTTGTGATAAGTAATAACTTTGCTTTGGGAATTAGGCTAACTTCTGTAACAGCTAAAATTCATGAAATTACAGTTTATCATAATGCTAAATTAAAAACTTCACATTTTAAAACTATTTTAAAGTGGATAGTGTTAAAGTCCTTATTCTCAAAATCCTGGTGCTGTTTTCTCTAACCACTCAGTTGAATGGCCTAGACAAAACAATTTGAATCTCCAAAGAGGCGATACTATGAATATTATCAATATAATGAAATGAAATGGAGTGTTATTTATGGATGCTCTTTAACTGGTGTGGTTCTCAGCGTCCCATTCAATAATGGGCGTGAAATACCGCTTAATTTTGCTCAGAGGTCTTTTTTCAGGCTTGAGGTTGTTTTACGTGCCGTAAATCTACGACACGGGACCAACGACTTTACTTCCTTCCGAAGGAAGCCATGATAAGGATTTTTATACCAAAAAAAAAATCCATCGTCTCCGCCGGGTTTGAACCCGCGACCTTGGTTATATGAAGTTAGCATGTTAACCATTACACCACGGACAATATTATCAAAAGTGTGCTGTTTAAATTCCATAAATATAACCATAAACGGAGGGAAAAAAAACGATATATCCATTCACATAATTTTCTCCACCCGTTCTGTAACAAACTATTCGTACACAAGCTTATTCTTTAACTACTTCATGATAATCAAGATAAAGATTAGCAGAAATGGTTTGTTTCTTAGTTTCTTCTAAGTAGAGTGCAAATAAGAGGATACACTAAGCTAAAGCAGTTTTCCAGGAATATCTTGTCAAGACTTCTTCATTCTGTATGAATTTTGTACAACTGGTAAGCTATAAGAAATAAAACGATCTCACACAGCTAACCAGTTCCGAGGTTTTCCATTTTATTGTTTTCAGTTTTAAAATATTTCAATTTTTCTCAACAGTTACATTCGATTCATACTTTATTTTACTCACGACCATGAAAGGAGAACCGAACATCAATTGTCACATAGCGACAGTTTTTAAAATATTTGAGTATCACTTTATCCTAATTTAATCCATTATTTCCCTTCTACTTACAAGGAACTAAATAATAAAACCACATTTTTTGCTAATGTTTATTTCGATTAACACGAACTAGAGAGAAGAATAAGCGTTTGCAAGAATACGTAGAGAAAATGATGGGAATTTAACACATTAGATAAGTGGAGGGTCTCTCGTAACTAAGCCGTTTTCAGCGAGCCTACACCAGCTGTCTCAGATATGAGTTTGTTTGCCTGTTAGATTGACTCAGGTCGCTTGGGGATTACTTCTGAAGGTGGTTCCAAAGCAGTCTTTGTGGCTGTGGAAGTGCAAAGTAGGAAAATTTGGTATACCTTGTTTTGTCCCCAAATGGAAACCACCGTAGCGACGTCGCGACAAACAGCAACATGTTTTCTCCGATTCTGCTTCCTCGCCTTCAGCAGAGAAAGGTGAAGAAAATGACAAGAGAAGCAGACACATGCGCGCGCACTTTTATTCAATTCCGGAACTCGTCTCAGTCGTTGAGGTTTTTCTGTGTACTTGTTGCAGACCTCGCGCTATATCGGCTCGACTCTCGACTTTATTGATCTGCATAGGCTGAAAGTTGGCTTGGCGCAGCAAGAATTTTCCTCTTCTGTGGAAACTAATCTTCCATGAATGTTGACTTCCTCTGATATTTCTTACTGCCTCAAAATCTGTCCTCGCGCAATCTCTGGCCTTCCACTTCGCTGCATAATATTTGGAACGCTTCTCTGTGCTGTCGGCCTTGCTTCCTCTTTATCTCATTTTCGTTGATTCTCCTTTATGTCTTTGACGCACTGCCCTATATCATACTTTCATTTCTCAATGTCCGCTTACATAATTCTTTTGTTCCTGCATACCCGACTGGGAATTGCCAATAGTAATAAAATGCCTAGTTTCCTTGCCAAGCGTTCGCTGACAGCGAGTTTCGAAGTTTTCAGTGAAGTTTCAAAGCATGCATATATGCATCTATTGACACCTCAGGATGCTAGAGGTCACCACACAGAGGAAATAACGATAGTAGTGGTGGTGTAGCAAAATGGATCCGCTGTGCGTAAGCCAAAAGTACTTCAATTAATTCTGGGTCAAATTCTAATATTTTATAGACATTTCGTGATTCTAAGTATTTGTGATGCGATATAAACCAAGCGTCGGTGTTTGACTGCGTGAAAATGTACTCACAGGAGTATACATGTAGCATGCAATACTCCTCAGTATTGAGAGAAAATTGTTGTCAGGGCTGAATGCAGTGGCAGCAAGCACAAACGCTTGTGCTATGAGCTTCGCCAATGAGGTTTGCCTATCAATCTCTCCCTTCAGCTTGGAGCAGAGTTTTGTTGCTAAGTGCGCACTAGTGCTTGATTCAGCGTCTAAACAGCCTAGTTAGGTCAAACACACACACACACACAAATTAAATTAAATTTAATTTATTAGCAGTTTATTATAAAAAGTTTTGCTTCGTTAGCATGACAATGTAATAAAAAATAAAATAATTTGATGTTACATTCACATGACTTTCTCTGGTTGCTCCACAAACAAACTTATTACAAAAGATTTTTCTTATTTCTACATAATAAAATTGCTTAGTTTCTTATAATTAGAAGGGAACTAAAGGAATGCGCTATGCTAAAGTGATAGTCAATTGTTTTAAAAGCTATCGTTATTGTGATTGCAAATCACTTCTTTGCTTAGCCAGGAGTAGATCAAAAGAAAAACGGACACTTACTGTCTGAAAAGAATACGTATTTTACAATTGAAACTAATAGCAAGGAATATCTCGAAAACGGTAAAAAAAAAAAAAAAAAAAAGTATAGGTCATAAATTGTGTATTTTAACGAGATCTACATTTTTGTATAGTAAGCTTTTGTTTAATCTCTTACGGTTTACTAGTTATGCATAATTATGCAAAATTCATCCAGAATAAACAGGTCTTCAGAAGTTATTTCCAGAAAATTCAAGATATACATTTTACTTGTGATGGAAATGGCTTTAATATGTGGCATTTTAATAAAAAACGTTAGACATTTTGAAGAACAACAATATTTTCGAAAATGTTTCTCTGTAAAGGGTAGTTAGGGAAAAATCTTGTAAATCTTCGTGTCGCATCCTTGTAAGATACCAAACGTAAATACCAAATTTGGTATTTAACCGTCTTTTCGTAAAGCAATTACGATGTGCCCTAACATTTTGGAGTAAAACGAATGGGCTCTGCATAACAAGCTATTGAACTGCGCATCCAAAATGTTAGTTGCACACTGGCTACACCAGAATGACACAGTGGAAGGGGAAGAACATTACAAGGCCATACTGGTGGCACAAGCAAAGACTCGTCCCAATTAACAAACTGTGTACGAGCAACCTGTTTATAACATTTCCCATTTCATTGTCCCAAAAGACTCTAACCAAAGAGTACAGTGCAGCACAGTCTATCTATAAAACATGAAACCTACTAATACTTTGCGGTACTAAATTTCCCGCCCCTTACACCCAAAAAAATTGTTACTATAAGATAAGCAAAGTAGACACGCGTCTTCTGTGATCCCTTGAAAAGAGGTAGAATTAAGTTCTTTTGCTTGGGTATTTAATTGTACAGCGAGTAACTTTAACACAACCAGAAAACGAGGAAAAACAATATTTTAATAGGTGTATAAGATGCTCAATATGGCGTGAAATGGACGATGAAATAATAATTGTGTTTTATAGGGAATGAGGGATAAAAGAAATAGAATCAGACTAAAAAATTCAATGTCATAGCCGGGTTTTTGAACCAGGATTCTTCTGGTTTCCGTACAGTTGCTCTGACCACTGAGCTACCATGGAAACATTCCAGCACAATTAATTCGAATTACATAACCTAATAGTTGGCTAAATATAAAGCCTGAGGGTTTAAGTATTTATGGAGTTTGAAGTCGCCAACATCTCAAAATAATATGAGATTTCTCTGTGATGTACCGCGAAAACGCGAATCAGTTGGAGAATTTAGTACCGTGCCGTTCAGTGGTCAGGTCGACTAGACGGACACAAGGTTCTAATCCCAGCTATGGCATTGAATTTTTCAGTCTGACTCTGGATGGTGTGAAAGAAACAATTAATTGACAAATAAAAGAAGGATGAATGTGACTTGCTTGATTACAAAACCTTTACAAAGTGGAACATTACAGCGACATATAAATGAAATTATAGGAACAATATGGCCAAGAAGAAATTAAGATGGCAACCAACAGGAACAAGAAAAAGAAAAGCATCAGCACTCTCATGGGACAACTATATGGAGCAGGATATAGAAGAGCGAAATCTATGGGAATGTGTCTGAAACACCACTTGACGAAATATGGAGAGAAAAAACGGCGAACTCTAAGATAGCGAAAAAGCCGCAGAAGAAGAGAAATTTTTGGGCCTGGATGAAAAGATATTGATCAATAAAAGCGTTTAGGACACAAAAAGATGACAAAATCAGTGCAAGAGGTTCATTTAGTAGTAAACAAATATTGCGTTTCATTCATATGACTTTCTTTAGCTATTCCGCAAACATATCTACCTTTTATTAAAAAGATTAATCTTTTATTTACATCATACTAATCAAAATATACATTACCAGAATTAGTCTAATTACTAGCTACTTTATAAGTAGAAGGGAAATAAGGGAATGCACAGGCTAAAGCGATAGTCACGTGCTTAAAGGCCGGTCGCTATATGAAACAATTGAAATTCCATTCTCTTTGCTTGCCAGGAGTAAACAAAGAGAAACGAGAAGAAAGATGTTTTCCCATTCGAGAAAAGTTAAAGCGGCTTAAAATTGAAACCAATAATTCGGAATATCTCGAAAATGATTAAGTCCACAAAAAACGTATAGGTATACCATTAATTGTGTGTTTGGTGTTTTTGTCTATCTCTATGGTTCGTGAATGAATAGGTCTTCAGAGGTTATTCCCATAGAATTCAAAGTATACGTTTTACGTTTAGTTTGTCTAAAAATGTCTTAAACATACGGTATTTAAATCAAAATCGTTAGAACCATTTTTAAGAAAATCAAAATTTTCGAAAATTGTTCTTTGTAAAGGGTAGTGGGGATCGGGGGATTTTCTTGAAAATCTTTGTCTCGCATCCCTGGAAGAAACTCAACTTAACTGCTACTATGTTGCCCACAGACACATGTTTTTAATTCTTTTGGAGTCAGGGGGACCCAAAATATGTATTTCCGATGAAATTTCGGTACCGATTTTTTTGGTGCAATACAATATCTTCTCTATACACTATGTACATGTGTAGAGAAAATAAAACGAAAACTATTATATAACTATTCGACCAGAGAAGTAATTGTTTTTCCGAATGACTTTTCCTTAAGGTGGGTATTTCAAGCACAGATTTACTTTGCGTTTCAACAGACTAGGGCAGCAAACTCGACAACTTTCCCATTAAATACTTCAAAGTGAGGCGCGGGCTCCCGTGAGAATGGAGAATGGGGAAAAAATGGGAGTGAGTTGCAACTCTGAGCAGAGGTCATTCGTTTTACCTGCGTGACAAAGATGGGAGATGCGGGAGGGAATCCTCCCACTTGGGGTTTCTGCAATACGGCACTTGTACGAGCAAGATGCGGAGGCTGCTGGACCAGTAGAGGCAGCATCACGTACTACTGCCGCACCTTGTACTGTCCATGAACACGCTAACACTGTCCCTTGATACATGCTTACGTGGACGAGCTTTCTCCAAGTAATGGCGGCGTAGACATTGCAGCAATACTACACATTCCTAGAAGTTTTTACTTTCTCTACTACTTACTTATAGTAGAAGTGTTGTATTCCACCCAAAAATTCGTAAATGTACCTAATTTTCTCATACGGGAGGTCATCTTTCGCTTTCTCTCTCTTTTGCTTTACTCTTGGCAATGTAAAGCTAAATTAAATTCAACTGTTTCACTTAGCGATCGGCTTAAAAAACAAAGATTGACAATCGCTTTAGCCTAGTGTATTACATTACTTTTCTTCTTCTTTTTAGTTTTTAGCTAACCATTTCCAAGATGTTCCTTATAGGTTTAAATTTTCCAACAGTTGTACTTTTCTGAAATGGGAAGTTAAAGATCAGGCAAAGAAAACAGAATTTCATTACCTTCACCTACGGCCAGCTCTTAAAATGTTTGATTATCGCTTTAGCCTAGTGTATTATATCCTTATTCCCCTTGTAACTATAAGGGAACATGAAATACAACCATTTCTGTTAATGTTGAACCAAATACATCATTCATCTCACAAACCTTATCAGACGTTGCAAATATATTGTGAAGATATGTTTATTGGTCGGGAACTTGTCTTGTTCGCATAGTTTTTATTATGTACCCTGCGACGGTTCCCTAATATAGGGGTTCCGGGTTCGAATCCCATGTGCAGGTTTAGGAATGGTGTGGAGACATGGGTGCCCAAGCTCAAGATGTGTTGGAATGGGATATTTCTCGAGTGAGGTAAGACACAAGTGGTATCCTTTGAGTTCAAGATTATTATTGTACTCGTTTATTCATTTTCTTCGACCTTTTCTGCTATCAAACGCATACGCATTCCACATAAATTTTTCCCTTTCCAACTATGCCTTACGCGATCGCGCCTAGCATCTCTTATTACTTCAGACCGTCTTCTGGTGTATTAAACACTATTTTCGTCATGGTCATATGTAGCCTGTTCGTTTCCGCTGCGGACTCATTTATCACATCTTAACCCAATGTATCTTCCATAGCTAGTGAGTTTGACCGTATTCTGGTGTATTAAATAAACACTATTTCCGTCGCCATATATAGCCCATTTTTTCCACCGTGGTCTCAAATATCACGTCTTAACCCAACGAATCTTCCGCAGCCAGTGAATTCGCGTCGTTCGACCAACAAGAGAACCGTTTCTATTTGCTTTCTATGTCCACCCTCGGGCAGTGGAAGTTCCAACCCCCTCGGTTCATGATCCTGCTCTTAGCGGTACCTTCCTACCTGGGTCGTGTGCCAGCTAAAAGTATCTTTGTTCTGCACTCTTACACGTGTTTTACAACATTTCTTCCCTGGCCATTTCAAATGTACATTTTTACCTTCATTATATAATTTATATTATATTAGATATAATTTATATCTCCCTTTTAGAGATCTTTTAATCCCGTGACACGACATGCAGTGGCTCACCCTACATAAATAATTCGAGAGACGTCTGATTAGGGTGGCAACTACATTGGACCTCTTCTTCTAATCACCTTGCAGAAGTGTGGCCTGTTATATTGAATACATGTGCTCTAATTGTCTCTGACCGATTTTATCAATTGTATGAGCCGAACCTGGCTCGTGCAAAGAAGCGTGAGCTTCTTGTCTCACACCAGTTTATACATATTTTGACTCAAGGTGTTTACATTTGGGCTCGAACCTAGCAGTAAGACACGGTACAGAGCTTAACTTCCCAAAGTGTAGTGGACGGTGAGGAAGTCTCAAAGTTATCCAAAATCTTGCTTTACCCCTTCATATTAACGGAGTCCCGGAGTTAGCACGGCTCCGAATTTAAAATATTTCTAAGATGAAATATGCTTCAGCACATTTACACCATTTCGTCTTAGGCATAAGGAGGATTAAAAACGCCAAAATGATAGACTTTAAAAACTAGATTGCTATGTGATGGCAATGAATTTTCATGCTCTTTATAGATCACAATAAAAAGGGGGAGTTACCACTTGAGAAAATCTACAAGAATCTGAAGCCTCAAATCAATACAAAGAATATCTCGGAAATAGAGTGGAAATAGTTAACGCCTTAAAGTTTTATTCCACATAAATCGCTTCCTTTAACGAGATCTATATTTCTTACGCAGCAAGATTATATACCTATCAGTTTATAAATTATACATAAAACATTCATAACGAACAGAGTATGCCCAGAAAATTCACGACATAATAGTTATGTAGTGTGTAAATATACTAGTACTAGTGTATAATCTGATTCCTCAAGTGATTATTTACGAATGTTACAATGAAATTATACAGGTATTACATACAACATTTTATGCAATTTTGACATTAATATACCAAAGAATAATTAATACATTTCCTATATTAAAAAGATTATCAGAGATCACAGATGTATGACGTAATAGGGCTGCTAAGCAGATGTTTCGATTGTTTGAACACTTAGAGAGAGAAAAATGAAGTAATAATAAAGCTATTGAAAATATGGATTGCATTCTGAACGAAGCTTAGAGTGCAGAGAGTGCATATTGTTGTTGGCTTTGGTTTTAAAACAAACTGAATGAGGTGATTTTTGTGTTGCTGCACGAGAGCGACGATTTCGAGTTTTCAAAACATTGGAAAAATGTTGTTGTGGCAGTGATGACGTTATTGCTGCCTTGTCATAGAAATTAGTCATTCATTTTCTGGCACTGGTGCCAGAAGTAGGGCAATTTCGCAAGATTTATGCCGTCATAATAAGCCGTTTTAATACAAGGATTGCATACATTTTTTGTGGTGCAACTATCTTAAAGATACGGTATTTAAGTGAAAATCTTTAATGAAAATAGTATGTTTGTGAAAAAATTAAATATTGAAAATCTTCGCGTTCATAAAGATGTTCAACTTAAAATAAGATTTGTATTGAACCGAATTTTCCTTTTGAGGTATGTTCGCGCGCGCACACGTCCACACACGAGCCTTTTTATAAAAATCTGACGTGTTCCATTCACATTGCTTTCTCTACATTTTGTAACAAATTGTTAATAAGCTTGTTCTTCTCTCCACTTCATGCTAAAGCACTAGAACGATAAACACTCCTACAAATGGTCTTATTACTTAGTACCTTATAAGTAGCAGGGAAATAAGGGAATACACTAGGCTAAACCGACAGTGCAATGTTTTAAATGTGGTTGCTATGGGATTGAAATCTGTTTCTTTGCGTAGCCACGAGTTGACAAGTTTCTGTATACAAAATAATAAGGAATGTCTTCAAAACAGTCAACTCCAGAAAAAAATGTATATAACAGAAATTGTGTGTTTTAAGAAGCTCTACATTTTTTGTGTGGTAAGTTTTTGTCTATTCCTTACGGTTTCCTGGTTATCAAAATGCAAAAAAAAATCATCCAGAATAAACATGTCTTTACAGACTATTCCCAGAAAATTCAAATATACATTTTATTGATCATGTAAATATCTTAAATATAAGAGATTTTAATCAAAATCATTAGAGTCATTCTTGAGAAAATAAAATTTTCGAAATATTTTCCATGTAAAGAGTAGTTGGGGGTGGGGATTTTTTTGCTGTTGAAAATCTTGTGTAACATCCTTGGGAGATACTGATTTAAGTATTAACTTTGGTATTTAACGAACTCTTCGTTTTTGAGCTATGCGCACGGATTTTTTTATTCAGGGGTTCCAAAACATGTATTTCTGGTAAAATCTCGAAATCGAAATTTTGGGTACAATACTTTCTCTATACACTAAGCACAGAGAACGTGTAGATAAAGTAAAAATGATTTATTTTGGATTCAGGGAGCCTCTCAAAATCGCTTATTTCCGGTGAAATCTCCGTATTGAATTTTTGGATGGACTGCAATAATTTCTGTACTTGCTAATAGGTAAGTAGACGAGAATGTTTATCTTGAAATAACCTGTATATTATCTGTCCATACGCTTCTGAATTACAAGTGTCCTATCAACAGGTCTGGAAATCAAGCTTGATGAAAAGTAACATTGCTGGTTCCTAACATCGGACACCCGAAGCGAGGATGTAAGTGCATCGTGCTGCTGCCATTGCATGTTCCAATATCACAATAAACTCGGCTATCTCTCGACGTAGCGTGCAGGTTTTTACTCTCGTGTAATCTTGAGCTCGACCCCAAGCATTGCATGTTTCATCACAGTTATTCTTACACAGAATCCTTCCTTGCATTATCGAGCCAGGGTTGTTCGTAATCAACGTTAGAAGTGCTACATCATCTCCTTCCAGGTGGTGATTCTGATCACAAGATGGTGTAATTAATGGCAGACTACTTCACTTACAATCTCTTACTCGCAACTAAATTGTGTGAAGAGGTGAGTTGTAATACTTTAAATCGGTTTTACCATGCCAGGAATTCGTGACCTAAAACTATTAAAAATGGCATAAAATTTCTCAAATTTTAAAGAAACTGTAATTACAATTCACAGGAAATTTTAGATATACATTTAATTATGTAAATATCTTTAATACACGGTATTTTAATCAAAATTATTAGAGCCATTTTTAAGAAAATTTAACACTCAAACCCTTCTCCATGTAAAGGTTAGTATGGGGTGGGGGATTTTCTTGTAAATCTTATGTCCCATCCACGAAAGATGCTGAACTTAAATTTAAAATTTGATGACTTTTCGTATTTCTGTTCGGCAGTTCACAGAAGAACGGATACAAGGCACACGCAGTTTTTTTAAATGCTTTTTCTGGAGTTAGGAATGCAATACCTTCTCTACTTATGTACAAAGTAGAGAAAATAAAATGTGTTTTGGGTGGGAGGGGTTGTTTGTTTTTTGTTTTCGTTTGTTTTCCCCCCTCCTTTTATTCAGGGAGCTTCAACACATGTATTTACGTAAAATCTTTGTATTGCATTTTGGGAGGAATACCTTACCTGCATACTATACATAGTAGAGAAAGTAAATATATATATATATATTTATATATAAAAATTCTATTAGTTCCTGACAATCCGAAGCCTGCAATGATTCAGTATTGCTTCCTGAACCAGTTCCTTCAAAGCTTGTACAACTTTCAGTCCTCTATTAACTAAGAACCAGCCTGTATTTAACAGAACAATAACAGAGTGACTGCATCCGTGGTCGAGTGGTCAGCGAGCTGATTTCCCGCCCGAAGGTTCGATTCCCGGCTGGAGCGGGGAATTTTTCTTTAGCCAGAATTATTTCCTATCCCCCACAGAGTCTGGAAGTATGTATGTATGTGTGTGTGTGTGTGTGTGTGTGTGTGTGTGTGTGTGTGTGTGTGTGTTGAGTGAGGAAAATAAAAATAATTTAAACCTACAGACGAGTTGTTTCAAGTGCAAAGCCCCCGATATGACCTTAGGTGTTAATAAAGAGGGCTATATAAATGAAAAAAAAAAATAAAAAAAATATCTGATGTGTTACACTCACATGATTTTCTTTAGATCTTTGCAACAAATTATTGTTAAAAAGCTTATACTTCTATTTACTTCATGCTCATCGAGAAACAATTAGCAGAAATAGTCTTATTACCTGCTTCCTTGTAAGCAGAAGCGAAATAAGGGAGTCCATAGGTTAAAGCGATAGTCAAAAGCTGGTTGCTATGTGACTGAAGCTCTTTTGTTTGTATGGACACGAGTTAAACGTTTCTCATACAGGAATTTGTCAAGTTCTTCAAGGCTGAAACAAAAACAGGGAATATCTAAAAAACGATGAACTCTACGAATAAAATGTATATAACATAAATTGTGTGTTTTAACGTGCTCTACAATTTTTGCGTGGTAAGTTTTTGTCTATCTCTTACGGTTTACCAGTTTTACACAGTTCCGTAAAATTCATCCAGAATAAAGTAGTCTTCAGAGGCTATTCCCAGAAAATTCAAGATATACATATTATTTGTCAGGTATATATCTTTAATATACGATAATGTAATCAAAACCGTTAAGAGTCATTTTTTAGAAAATCAAAAATTTCGAAAAATTTTCCATGTGAACGGCAGTTTGGGGTGGGGGGATTTTCTTGAAAACCTTGGTGTCGTATCCTTGGAAGCTACTGAACTTAAATACCAAGTTTGGTATTTAACGGTCTTTTCGTTTTTGAGCTATGCTGACCACAGACACAGACACACACACACACACACACACACACACACACACACACACACACACGCGGAGATTTTTCTAAAAATGCTTTTTTATTTTATTCAGGGGGCCTCAAACATATATTTCCGGTGAAATCTCGGTATCGAATTTTTGGGTTCAATACAATACCTTCTCTATACACTATGTACATAGTACGTATAGAGAAAGTAAAAATGACAGTGGACGGCTGGTCCCGCAGCTCAGTGGATAGCGCAACTGCCTAGTATGCGAGGCGTAACGGATTCGATTCCCAGCTGGGGGTAGATATTTTTCTCCAGCCCAGATTATTTCCTATCTTCCCCACACTCTGGAAGTATGAATGTGCGTGATCTAATGAAAGTAATTAAAGATGAACAGAAACATGACGACTAGAGTACACGAGTTAACACCATTACCTCATATTTCAGAGGTAGTTGCCGATAGGATTATGCAGTTAAATGGAAATGCGTGTAAGCGAAAAAAAATCTGAAATGTTCATTCATATGCATTTCTCTACTACATCTCTTTAACAAGGTATTGTTAAAAAGCTTATTCTTCGACTTATTTCAAGCTAAGCGAGATAATCATGAAGGGAGATGCATCTATATAAAGGTATAATTGGGAGTGGGGTAATTTCCTTGAAAATCTTTGTATCGCATACGATACTGAACTTACGTACCAAATTATACACACACATGTATTTTTTTAATCAGAAAACATGTATTTTCGGTGAAGTCTCGATACAACAAATTTTTGGGTCATAAACAATACCTTCTCTAGCCACTATGTACACAATACATGTGGAGAAACTAAAAACGAAAGGCGTGGAACATCTGCTGTTCACAGAGTAAATTTGGTTGCAACACAAAAAGCATATGTAGAGTGCGGGAGTGTTAAAAGGGTAAGGGAGTCGCCTTGTTACATACTAGCAAAACCAAGCGTGGATTATGAGAGAGAAAACTTGGGTTATAGAAAACACTAGAAGAAAGTGTGCCCCGAGGCTCACATAGCTGCGCAAGCACAAGAATGCGGGCTATGATATGAGAAAAAATGCCGTGGTTCACGCCAGCATGCGATTTCAAGTGCAAGGCGCTGGAATTTAGAATATGTCAAAGCTTAAGGCGACTAGAAGCAAAATATGCATGCAAAATACTTCGTGCATGCTTTAACACTCAAACTATGCAACCATCTACAACCTAATACACTTATTAATAATATCCTCTGACAAAAACGTGCACAAATATCACACATATATACAAATTTATGATGCAGATACTTGAAGTGAAGTGAAGCGAAGAAGTACTGTATTCCTAGTTTTGAAACTGGGTGCTTGAAGCATGTTTTTATTGAAGAATTTGTTGATAACGGGAACAGCGATGTCACAGTCGTCCCTTTTCCCCGCAATAACCTCCTGTGTAGCGCTGCTTCTGCTACAGCTCAGAGTTGTTTATTGACAACAGACTGTATAATAACCCCTCCTCCCGCCAGAATCTACTTTATATTTGGTGTTTTTGGATATTCCATACTATTTGATAAATAACGCATATTTTTACTTTCTCTACACGTACTATGTACATAGTGTATAGAGAAGGTATTGCACTCCACCCAAAAATTCGATTCCGAGATTTTAAGGTAAATATATATTTTTAAGGTCCCCTGTATCCAAAAAGAAAAAACATTTTCAGAAAAAGGTTCGTGTGTGCGTGATGTCTGTGAACACGATAACTCAAAAACGAAAAGTTGGAAAAACACCAAACTTGCTGTTAAGGTTTAGTATCTTCCAGGGATGCGACACGAAGATTTTGAGAAAAATCCCTCCGCCCCAAACTACCCTTTACATGAAACATTTTTGGAAAATATTGATTTTCTCAAAAATGGATCTAACGATTTTGATTAAAATATCGTATATTAAAGATATTTACACGACAAATAAAATGTATATCTTGAATTTTCTGGGAATAGCCTCTGAAGACCACTTTATTCTGGATGCATTTCGAGGAATTTTGCATAACTCCTAAACCGTAAGAGATGGACAAAAATTAACAACACAATAAATGTACAGCATGTTAAAACACACAATTTATGTTATAAATTATGTTATTATCGTGGAGATGGTCATTTTTTAGCTATTCATTGTTTTTGGTTTCAGCTTTAAAAAACGTATACTTTTCTCATACAGAAAGTTGTCAACTCGTGCCCATACAAACAAAGGATCTTCAGTCACATAGCAACCAGCTTTTGACTATCACTTTAACCTAAAAATGAAAAAAATAAAATGGCGTTTTATTTATAGACGTTCTTTAATTGCTTTGTTTCTCAGCGTCCCATTCTATATTGGTGGTTGAAGACAGTTTAATTTTGCTCAGAGGCCTCTCTATCAGGCTTGAGGTTCTTTTACATGCCGCAAACCTACGACACGGGACCCACGGCTTTACTTCCCTTCCGATGGAAGCCATGCTAAGAATTTTTACGCTAACTTTTTCTCGATTAGCATGAAGTAAATATAAGCATAAGCTTTTTAACAATAATTTGTTGCAGAGATGTAGAGAAAATGGAAATGGCGTGTTATTTATGGACGCTCTTTAACTGCTGTGGTTTTCAGCGTCCCATTCTATATTGGGCGTGAAAGACCGCTTAATTTTGCTCAGAGGCCTCTCTATCAGGCTTGAGGTTCTTTTACGTGCCGTAAATCTATGACACGGGACCAACGGCTTTACTTCCCTTCCGAAGGAAGCCATGCTAAGGATTTTTACGCCCCAAAAAAATCCATCGTCCTCCGCCGGGTTTGAACCCGCGACCTTGGGTATATGAAGTCAGCATGTACCCATTACACCACGGAGGCCGACTAGAGATGTAGAGAAAGTCAGGTGGATGGAACACATTAGATTTTTGTGCCTATTCACCCAGGTCTCATATTTTGGCATATTAAGGGTATTCACAGTTGAAATTTCTAAAACTTGTAATTTATACGTAATGTATTTTTTTTTCACATCCTGTTCTACCTTTATTAGAAGGTTATTTTTAATATTTGTTAGACAAAATATTTTTAAATTTAGTTATGCTAAGTTGTCTCTCGCCTAAAGAGAGTAAATGGAGCGCATTGTTGCCACAATGCAAGCACGAATTTTGGCGCTCAGCTTCGATCGGTTTACTAATTCAATGGCAATAAGTAATGAAATATCTGCATTGTTATTTAAGGGATTGTAAGATTTTTCACCTCTTTATCTCACTTTATATTTTTAGAACTTCTAATTACGAATTTTATATATCACATATGGAGATATAAAAAGTATATTTTAGTTTTGTATCATCATCTTGACAAAATTACATTCAGATGAGTGAATGCTTTAAAATAGCAAAGAATGACCGATGAGCTGCTGTATGTTGCGCTATTCCATTTTATCGCGTTAAACTAACGTACTCTTGTTTTCTTCTTTTTGCGTTCTATTTTAATCCCGCCTTACAAGTTCTTCAATTTTTTTTTTTTTTTTTAATTTCTATTTTTTTTTCTACTTGTTACATAGGTAGAGATGCCATTGCATTCCACTAAAAAATTCGATACCGAGATTTTACCGTAAATACACCTTTTAGAGTACCCTATATCCAAAAAATAATATATGCATTTTAGAAGAATGTCCGTGTGTCCTTTTATCCGTGAACACGATAACTCAAAAACGATAATTCAGTAAAATACTAAACTTGATATTTAAGTTTAGTATCTTCCAAGGACACGACAGGAAGAATTTGAAGAACATTTCCCACCTCAGACTACCCTTTACATGGAATTGTTTTCGAAAACTTTGATTTTTTCAAAAATGACTAACGATTTTCTTTAAAATCCCATATGTTTATCATATTTTCATGACTAAGAAATGTGTATGGAAGACCTCTTAATTCTGAATGAGTTTTGCATAACTGCTAAATAGAGGAAACGGACAAAATCTTACTACACAAAAAAGTAAACTTCGTTAAAACTCACATTTTGTCTTAAAAGCTCTTAAAATGATATAATCTGATAAATAAAAATATTCTGCCTAGATAGGATAACGTGTCCAACGTTGGCACCCACGGACCTTTTTCTAAAACACTTTTTGCGGAGACCTTAAAACATAATATTTTCGGTGAAAAATTGACAGAGGTTTAATGTGGAATACAATGCTTTATCTGCCTACTAGAAAGTA
This sequence comes from Hymenopus coronatus, assembly GCA_030762935.1. NCBI lineage: Eukaryota > Metazoa > Arthropoda > Insecta > Mantodea > Hymenopodidae > Hymenopus > Hymenopus coronatus. The sequence continues at coordinate 108,371,454 of CM060890.1, forward strand.
TACGTGTAGACAAAGTAAAATAGAAGCAAATTCCGATTTAACTACCATCCTTGGATATAGAAACGGACTTTTTTTTAACATTTTTTTGTGGAGACCTCAAAAAATCGACATAGAATTTTTAAATGGAATACAATGCTTTCTCTGCCTACTATAAAGTATACGTGTAGAAAAAGTAAAATAGAAGCAAATTCCGATTTAATTACCATCCTTGCACATAGAAACTGATTGCGATGTTGCTTTCAACGCCGATTGCCATTTGTTATATCAGGTGACGTACAAGCACACAGCTGTCATTCATTTGAAGGGAAGTATGACAGTTGACTCTAAGTCGAGGTGACATGTTGGAGAAGATAACGCTTCACTGAAGCATGTTGCCTCAGCAGAGAACTAAAAAGGGGCGCACACCAAATGTTTACAGTGTGGAAGACATAGCCTCTTCAGGATGTGCCACGCTTGCAAACACGAGGGAAGCAACGAGCAACCACGGAGCTTCTCCTGGGAATCAACATTTACCAGAGCAAGGGAGATTCTTTAATAAATTATCTCGCCATCACCTTCTGCTGAAGGAATATTAAACATTGCTAAACAGTATGGTGACGAGAAGATGGGTCCTGCATATACTGTACGGATAAAAGAGTAATGAGCCCGAGCTTGAGAGTGGAGATATATGGCTTCACATCATTTCTTATCCAGTACGAGAATGACGTTTGGACGAGTACACGTGTTAGACGTTTAAAACATCTGCAAGCAGTCAACACTAAGGTTGAAACGGTATATCTGTTTATGTAAATATTAAAACTAGAATCATATAGTTTATGTAAAGAGGAGATTAAATATTTGATTACAAATCCTCAATATTCACTTCTGTGAAGATGAAATGATATTTCCGCCAGAATTTATATTATATATACTAGCTTTTTTGAGGAAAGCAGAGAAGCGATTTTGTTATTTCCACATGTAGCTCATGGCTGCGAGCCTTTTGTTGGGTAAAACAGCTTGGCGCGTGGGTATTTTCTTTATATTCAGTGCTGCATTAAGGTGTGAGACTTACTTTGAAGGAATCCCAGAACGTTCCATTGTTTTCTTCGTCACGTGGGCAGTTTTGAGTGCTACGTGACCAACAGACGCTATGAACACGAGGCAAGGGCGCGAAAATTAGTCCAGTGAGAAAATAACATGGCTAGAAAGTCTGTCTTATAAAAGAACAAACACAGTGGAAATCTGGGCAGTTGCAGCTGATTTTGGAGTTAGAGTACGTCAGATCCACGAACGTCAGGGTCCTGAAGAACACGGGAGAATGTATTATCTATTAGAAAAGACGTGCTTCTATGCTCGCTCAGATGTGAATAAAAAGTAATAGGGCACATTCCTAAAGTATAGGCTCAAGAAAATATGTAGTTTTGTATGCATGGTACTTGTAGTAGGGATAGAAGAAAGTTAATTTTCTTTCTAAGCATTTTTTGTGAGTGTTATTCCAAAGCAATTAGAATAGCTTCCTGTCACTTATTCCCCACTGAGAGAATCAAGAAGGTGCTCACTGCACCTGAACCAAAGGAGTAGCCGAGAACAGCAGAAGATTTTTCACCAGGTACGTGATGAACAGGGATAACTCACACCACAAGTCCCCGACGGTAATAGCTCAAAACCAGTCGCCACAAGGAACAAACAGCCGCAAGGTAGAATACCTGTAACAACTTCTGACTGCGAACAGTGGTAAGGTATAAAGCTTAATACTATACTGTATCTCAGAACAGGAATTATCCTAATATAAATAAGGAGGTGCTAACTCAAGACACTTATTTGTCGATACAGAACGTACAAAGTTTTGCAACACCAGCAGTAGCAGCGCTAACTTTTGACAACAAATCTAGTAGAATATTTCAGCAACTTACTAAATTTGCCTGCTACATAATTAATATTATCGTGCAATAGGAGAAGGGTTATGCTTGGGTGTTTCCTTCTTAAGCATCTTGAAACAATGCGAGATTAATTCACTTTGGCCACTTCAAGTTTTGCCTCTGTTGTGTTTCACTGATTACCTTTAAATTGATTACAAATGCTCTGGACTTGTGAGGTTTGCAAGGTGAGGTGTATAAAATATCAGAATAGTATCTCGAGACCAATGTTGTTCCGGGATTGTTATAGGAATACAACATAAATAACAGTTCCTTTAGTTATGCAAATCTAGGCTACATATTCTTAAACAATAAGTTAATAATGTACTAATAATGTATAACTATGCTGTCTTCTGCTTATCTTTACTGTTATGCTTACAAACATTTCTTAGAATTCACGTGCTTAGAACACATCTGTCGTGTACGTGTAGGACACAGAAAAATGAATATTAATATTTGTATACCTTTCCTTCTCCGAAACCATTTTGCGCAAAGCATGATTAGATAACTATTTAGAGTTCTGTACTTCTTAGGTGGCTATCGTACGATAGTAGGTATATAAAAAGAATACGACAATAAGCGACCTAAGAGTTTTCCGTGTCATCTCTCTCTCTCTCTTTCTTCCTACCCATATTTTGAAATTAGGAATATTTATGTGTGGCACAAATTATATATTATATTTACGTTGTTCTCTACGCGCTTACAATAAAAGAAGATATTGTATATCGTTCCCACCCATCCCCAAATTCGACACCAGAAGCATGCTTTGAGGCCCTTAACCTCAAAAAAGGTATTTTAGAACAGGAGTCCATATTTATTTTTTCGCTTTGTTTTGTTTTTATTTGTTGCATTTTGTTTTGCCTGTGAACGGCATAACTCAAAAAGGAAAAGTCGGTTAAAAACGAATTGTTGTTATCCCTTTACAGTCTTTAACGATGTCATCCCGATGGGTCATTAAAATCTCAGAATATCGCTCCACCTCAAAATATCCTTTACAAGGAAAATTCCGATTTTTTTAATTTTTTTCAAAAATGGCTATCACGTTTATTTTCATGACAAAAAGAAAATGTGTATCTTGTATATTCAGAGGTTTGCTGGTGAAATCCTCTTCTGGATGGATCTGTTCAGAAATAAATAAATATACTACTACATGCAGAGCCTGATAAACTAAAGAAGAAAATATTAAAAAAATTTACCTCTAGAAAAGTAAATTCATCTACCGTGACCTTGATAATAATACACAATTAACGAAAGCCCTAGGATGTTGAGAAATTGGTTAGTCAAACAAACTGGTCTATTTTCCGTTCCAGTGGCAGTAGGTCAAACGTGATCGCGAAGTCAAACGAACTAATTCTGTTGTTGCACACTGGATGGAACAGCTTAAATAAAGCGCAACTGCCAAACGTGGCATCACCTTTCTGATGACTTCTAGCTAGGGTCAGATATTTCACTGAAGATTAAAAACATCTGATGTGTTACATACATGGTTTCTCCTTCCATTCGTCAACAAACTATTCCTTATCTACTTCATAATGGATACAAATTTGCAAAAATTTAGGCGGCTAACCCGAAGTTTCTTGGGTAGAGCTTCGATGGGCCAGATTTAATTAATTTCAACTACCTTCCTTCCCCCCCCTCCGTTTTATGAGTATTATTGCACAATGATCTAGAACGATTTTTATATTTTTGGGGTATGAAACAAAAAACGTAAATTTGTGGATAGCTCATTAGGTTGTAGACAATGCTGGTAGGAGGATTTGCCCATAATAGGGGGACAGGAAAACCTTTTGCAATTTTCGTGCAGACGGAGGATACTATGAAAAAATTATTACCCGAGGTATTTTTAGCTTCAAACAGACGAAGGACAGTATGCTGGGACATGATTCCAAACAGCCAAAATTGGACAAGCTTAGACACATACATAATGGAAGTACCTGTGCTTCTTTCAATATTTGTGTAACTATTCTATAACTGCATTTGGAATACGAGCATCTATATGTGTGGCAACACGATTGTTGGTGTGAGTACGAGCGAATGGATATGTGTTATTCGTTTGTTTGTTTTTTATAGTCTGTATGTGTGTAAGTTTTCAGTTTTGTAAATATAAATAGAGGTAGGTAATATGTTCGATTTTAAAGTATTTTTCTAGAGAACATGTACGGTGAGACGCAATTGATGTAAACACTTGCCATTAAGAAATGTCGCCGCCGCTACCACCACTACTACTTTCTCTTTATAATTGTAATATGATACAGCATGAATAATCCAAATAGTTCCACCGATAACGGTGAAACATCGTGAAACTTTGATGATCGCGTCGGAAACCCGACTTCCTTAACCTCTTTTCGGCAATTCTCGAAGTTCTGGAAATGTTGCACGACCTATATGTAGATACTATTTAGCAATGGAGGAATTCAGTAATGCTTACTTTTTCTTGCACATATGCTATATATTTAAGATAATTATATATCCTGAATTTCTTGGGAATAGCCCTAAAGTCGTCTTCATCCTGAATAACTGGTATTCATCAGGACACCGTATACCGTAAGAGATAGGCAAAAACTTACACACAAAAATGTAATTCTATAAATATGCACAACTCTTAGATATTGAATTTGATTAATATATAATTCCTCAAAATCCTATAATATTGGACTACTTAATATAAATACTTGAACTTGAAAACCTTGTCATGTGGAATTACATAATTGTTTAGAATTAACCATTTCCGCGATAATATCTAATACTGGCTTCAATTTTAAAATAGTGCAACAAAAGCTTCTTTTTTTTTAAGCTTAATGTCCCTTAAACTGGTTGGTTATATCGGACGATGAATGAAATTGGTGAAATGATGCTCAAATGAGCTTAAAATTACTCGACATTCGTCTTCTCAGGATAAGGGAAAACCCCGAAAAAAAACCTTATCCGAGCAACTCACCCTAAGCGAGATTCGAACTCACGACCTTTTGAGTGTGAAGCAGACAAGGTAGCACCACAATAACCAGGCGGGCAACAGAAGTTTCCTTAAAGTGAGAAAACAGCACAAAAATGCATTATCACAATACTTAAGCTTTTCTTAAATGGGAAGTCCTCATCAGTTTCATATCTCATTTGTGTCACTGATGTCCATGGAAAAAGAACGAATTTCCATGCAAATCACATACTGACAGCTTTTAAAAGATTTGGCGCTTGATTTAGCCTAATGTATTCCTTAATTTCCCTTCCACTTATAAGAAACAAAGTAATAAGATAATTTATGCTAACTCTTATCTTGAATATCATGAAGTAGATAGAAGAATAAGCTTCTTAGGAATAATTTGATACAGAGAGGTAGAAAAAGTCACGTGTATGGAACACGTCAGAGTTTTACTTTCTCTAGCTCCGTATGTACAATGTACATATGGATAGAAAAGGTATTGTATTCCACCCAAAAATCGATACTGAGATTTCACCGGAAATATATGATTTAGATCTCTCTGAATCCAAAAAGAGCATTTTCAGAAAAAGGTCTGTGTGCGTATGTGTGTACAGCGTAGCTCAAAAACAAAAAGACGATTAAATACCAAACTTGGTATTTAAGTTTGGTATCTTGCAAAAATGCGACACGAAGAAAAATTTTCAAGAAAAATGTCCCACCCCTAAATACTCTTTACATGGAAAAGTTTTCGATAATTATGTTTTTCTTAAAAATGGTTCTAACTATATTCATTGAAATACCACTTTTTTTTTTATTGCTTCATTTGTATAGCTCCCTTTAACCACAATGGTCACATCGGGGGCTTTCACTTGTGAAACTGTAGGTTCAGAACATTAGGTTAAACTTTATATTACTAAACACACGCACATTCACTCTCACATTCATCCTTCCAGACTCTATGGGGATAGGGAATAATTCCGGTTAAAGAAAAATTCTCCGCCCCAGCCGGGAATCGAACTCGGGACCTCCGGGTGAGAAGTCAGCTCGCTGAACACTCGACCACGGAGGCAGTCTACTACATATCAAACCCATTTCCATCACAGATAAAATATAAATCTTGAGTTTTCTGGGAATAGTTTCTGAAGACCTGTTTATTCTGGATGAATTTTGTATAACTAGTAAACCGTAAGCGATAGACAAAATCTTACTACACAAAACATGTAGGTCTTGTTAGAGTTCACAATTTATGTTATATATATTTTTTTTTTTTTTTCGTGGAGTTTGCCGTTTTCGTGATAATCCCTGTTATTAGTTTCAATTGTAAAGTACTTATACTTTTCTAGACAGAAAGTGTCCGTTTTTCTTTTGTTCTACTCCTGGCCAAGCAAAGAAGCGATTTGCAGTGACAATCGCATGGCAACTTTTAAAATCTTTGACAATCATTTTAGCATAGCGCATTCCTATAGTTCCTTTCTACTTATAAGGAACTAATATTAAGAACATTCCGCTAATGTTTATCTCGATTAGCATTGTGAAGAAAGAAGAATAAGCTTTTGTAAGAAGTTTGTTTGTAGAGCGCTAGAGAAAGTCATGCGAGAGTGACACATCAGATTTTTTTTTCTTTAGCCTATCAAATACAGCTTCAATTTTGAACAAAGACACGTATAACTGGTATTTGTATTTTCTCAGCGTGATATCGTGTACAGCTTTGGAGGACACAAATAATATGTAAGCGTATCGTCATTGTAGGCAGTGGTTTATAACACACAATGTAAGGTTAAGTATATATAAATGATAAAGAGGAAGTAAAAGCCTGTCTAGAATATACAAGCATGAGAGAACCTTACGTTACGATAATTTGAAATGCGAGCTAAGGTAGGAATGTTATAACCTGGATAACGGAGGACAGATCCTTCTCAAAGGACCGTCATAAAGGTGCTCCTTCAGGAATGTGTTATAAAGCCGTAGACGCTCCCAAAAGACACACATGCCAGCATAAATCTACCTCAGTTCAATTTAAACTCTGCAAAGGGTTTTCAGGCGGAGACTGGCTTGAATCAAAATGCTTTGTTGGTTATGACACAGACGAGCTGATATTGCATTCCAATAATGGTCTCGTCTTAAGATAAGATTCTAAATATCTTTAGATGAGCTACAATTTTAGATAAGAAGTTTTAAAGCGAATGGAGTTTTAAATACTAGATTCCTTTTTCTTTATTTATCCTTTTTTTGTTGTTGTGGAGGACGCAAGAAACTTAAATAAAGAATCAGTTCATACCTACCAATTTTCTGAAATTGAAAACCGTAAAATTTGCATTCGTCCTAGTAAGCGTAATAATTTTGAATTCACGTGACATTTAAATAAACACATATTAAAGTATATACCAGCAAAAATTGTCTAGTATATTTTCAGTTTCATCACATGAATTCCAGATAAAAACTAACAAAAAGCGGGAAAATAATACTCTGCAGCCTTTGAACGCGAATAGGATACTTAAGTTGTCCATTACTGAATGTTCGCGCCCTTTACTTCTATTGCCTAGAGGCACTGGTGCTGCAATCAAAATTTACATTTTCATGCTATTCAGTTCGCTGCAGCCTAGTGAACGTGGAGTATGAACGTGATGTAGATTCATGAATTTTCTCTAAACTATCACAGCGCTGTATATCTATCATTAGCGTGATACAAGCTACCTGCAATCTTATGTTACCACATAATACAATAATATTTCATGCTTTTTCATGTTCGTGGCAAATAGCTATAACATGTTTAATATGCGCACAAATACGTCTAATGTTACCTTTGTCAGCAATTGAAAAAGGCCTCCGCTTCGTAGGTTTACTGGCATGGCATAAGTGTTGAAAGTACCTCAGCTATTTTTGCTGACAATGTTAGTTATTTTTTAGTAAAATATGTAATTAATTATGGTCCTTTTTCTAGCAGCAGCTACAGAAGATTACGCCGAACTTCTAAAAAAAAATCTCAGAAGTTCTGACCATAATTTTGGGATATTATGATATTATGATAAAAAGCATACAAAAGAATCCTGATTTGTAAGTCTTTTAGGTAAAATAAACGTTAACTCATTATCCTAACACTTCTCATATGTTTTTGTTTATTGGGTTCCCGTTGTTATGGGATATATTATGGTTGTGTCTGTATGAAGCATAAGCCTTTTAAGAGACAGTAAAATTAATCTTCCATAGATATAAACTCAGGAAATGTAGACTTCATTTACCAGAACTGTTGTCTAAAGTCCTTTTACGTTGGTGGGCAAAACAGCAAGTTTAATAAGTGAGGTCATTGAATATGGAAAACTTATGTAAATTTGGTGCCCAAATCTTCATTTCCCGCATCTCCAATCAGGAGACTTTTAGGGAAGGAGAGGAGTGCTCTCGTTGTTTTATGGTAATCCAGAATGGAAATTAAGTTCGAGGTGAAAGGTCTAAATTTCACTCGGAATGTTTTTTTAGCTTTTTATCATAATATCCCAAAAATATGGTCAGCATTTCAGGCGATGTTTTAATTAGCTCGGCGTAATGTTCTGTAACTGAAACTAGAAGAAGGGTCATAATTAATTGTAGATTTTATTTAAAACTGGCAAACGTTTTCAACAAAAATTGCTGACGTACTTGCTAACTTGAGATATTGCCATAACAAAGCTTCCATCCTTGTGGGGGTAGAGTGTCCACCTCACATTCAATAGATCGCGAGCTCGAATCTCGCCTGTGCGAGTTATCCGGATAAACGTTTTTCGGGGGTTTCCCTTATCTTGCGAAGACGAAAGGCGAGTACTTTAAGCTCCATGGACCCTGAGATGATATAAGCATTATTTCACCAATTTCATTCACCTTACGATATGACCAAGCAGGTTAAAGAACGCTAAGTTATAAAAAGCTTCCTCCCGAAATGTTTGTAACACTATGTCTTCTTCATTTGTTGTATAATCTGTTCTATTTACATGTCCAGAGCGATCTTGAAAAACTCTAAAAACTGAGCCTAACGCGAATTAAGTAACCAAAGAGACAGTTTTTCGAATATTTAGTTCTTATTGTTTCATTATTATTATTATTATTATTATTGTTCGCATTGTCATTTTTGTGCATCATAAATCAACTTCAATTTTTTTATCCCCACACCTATTCAAATTTAATTAAGTTTCTGACTACAAACATTAATGTAAATATTTAACATTTTCTGAGAAACCAAATAGCTTAATAAGCAACCGTGAAAAGCATAAAACAGTATTATAACATAAAGTAGGGAATATTGTTTACCCAATGTAAGTTTTATATATTGTAGGGTCATTTAGAACAAATTGTATTTAATTTTGCAAGGGCTAATGTTGCATCAGATTCAGCAATAGACATTGGTGGCAAGGATCCGAAATGCTGAAGTAGCTGTGTTCTCTTACTATGGCATGTGCAGGGGTTTAACTATGAAAACTCCAATAAATAAAAAAGCTGTAGGACGCACTCCGGGCTAACTTTCACCGGACGGCCTTAGTATTTATTTAAAAGTTTAACTAAAGAATCACAATGACTCAGGTGAGTTAAATGGAGTTTGGGTAACCACTTGGGTTTTCGACTTTCTTCATATCTAACCATATATTCATCTACTTAATTGTAAAAGCCCCAAATCCTCGCATATTTGCGTATTTAGTTATAGCTCCTGATTTCTCGTCTACACCTTCAACCCTGAGACAACCTGCTTCCTTCTCGCAGGCGCGAGTACCAGCTGAAATTACTTCTCACTGCATATGCGCAGTGTAGCGTTAACTCCTATACTACACTGCGTATTCTACAACATCAAGCCAGTTATGCGTACTTCGGTATCTGATAGGCACTCAGGGGATAAAATTAATTTCACATATAGCTAATGTAGATTTAGGAGGTTATGGAATCTTCTGATATTTATTAAATCAATCATTGAACATTTGGCAAAAAGACTTATGACGTAAATATTAAAAATATTAAGCACTTGCGCATGCGCATAACATTTCAACACCTACGTAGATCAACATTTAAGATCTAACACACAACTTAATACAAAATTAGAACTGATTATAAAGAATTTTTTACCGCTCCCATAATAATATTTTATTACCTTAAATTCCTGTATGTAATATTGCACTACCGCAATTCGCTTAAAAACCGAATATAATTTTAAATATTTTGCAAACATTCATTTTAATTAAAATGAAGTAGAAGTAGTTTGTGAAGAATAACTTGTGCAAGTTAAAATGACGATAGTGGACAAAGGAGGCCATGTGAATATACATCCGAGTTTTAAATCATAATTATGTTATGTACCAGAATAGACGTCCAAACCTGCAAGGCAGAGATTTTAAAAGGCGGAAAATCAATTTCGCCAGCAGTTCAGCTCGTACATGTATTGGATATTTTCGAAGCAAATGCCTTTAAAGGTTTATTTAGCTAATGAAGTAAATCCCCGCCACCAGAAGATAAAACGACGTGGTTAAGCGCGAAATGCTGCACTTACATGTAACTACCAATTTACCCTGTTCAGCATGTGCTCTATAAGCTCTTCTGTCACGCAATAAACAGATTATAGCATTAACCTGTACTAACATATTATTCACGCTAAACAAAAGGCCCCCACCCTTTTCCTATCATCTAGTGTACAACCGAAAACAAATACCTGTAATAAACCCGCTTTCTATAAAATGAAACCTGATGCCCTCTAATATTTAATCACAGCTTTTGACTGGATTAACATTTTGGAGGAAATGCTGGAAAGAATAACGGTATACATTATAAATCAGTCTACCCTCATTCTGTCATAATATAACATCGATCACTATCTAGTAATAGCTGTTTCTCTGTTGCTAAAGGAATATTTATTATTGTTTCATTTATATCCCGACTTTAAACGCATTCGGCAGCATTTTCATTTGCATTCGTTTAAGCTGATTATTTAAAACTAAATCCTTTTTATTTTCTGTTTTACCATATTTCGGTCCATTTCTTAACACCTTTAATCTGGTAGGACATATGGACGATGAATGAAGTTAGTGAAATGATACTCAAAAGAACCCGTGGTCCATGGACTTTAAGGCTACACGACATTCGTCTTCTAAGGAAAATTCCGGAAAAAAACCCTTATCCGGATATAGCTTTTCTAACCGAGATTCAAACTTGTGACCTCTTGAATGCGAGACACAGACAGCTACTATCACTCTACAGAGGCGGACTTGACGGCAAATTTGCTAGATAGAAAGGTAGTCAGAAAAAAATTCACTGCCATAGCTGGGATCCGAACCTTTGATCTCAAGGCCTCCGTCAGGCCATGGCCATGGCCGTGGACAGACATTATATAGCATTTACTGACTCAACCGGTAAACCACAAGGTGTCAAATTACTATTATGATAACATACTCCAAATGCGACTTACAATGTAAGTATTTTTAAATCCTTAGTCTACACAAGCCGGTGAAAAACAAAAATTAGAAAGATAGAAACAGACTTTCTCAGGTAGGTCAATTATATTTTTCATTCTCACTCTATCTTTCCAAGTACAAGTCGTTCCTGCCTTAAATCATAAAATCCGCTAACTAAGCATGAAAGAGCTATTATCTGAACTTTAAGATAGCTTCTTTTTGGAGTACCATTTTAATATGCATATTTTCTTTACTAGTTTGCCTTCCGTTCCTTCAAAAAGCATGTACGAGTGCTTAGGTTAACACATGTACTGCTTCCGTAGATTGTTTCCTGTTGTTTCAAGCATTTCTTAGCCATAAATTGAACATTTAATCTAAGATTTAACTTAAATTTTAAAAATAACATCAAATAAGATCTTGCAGAACACAGAGAGGACTAGCGAAAAACATTGGTTAATATAATGTCCACAACACCAAAATTAGAACTATCAACTGTAAGATCAACGTTTACAGCTGTTTTAATATAAGGATGAGAAGTACGTTTATTGAAACGCTATATATATATATAAAAGCAGCAAGAACAACAATTAAAAATCTTTAGGGCTAAACAAAATCGGGCCGTGATAGAGGGGAGAAACGCTTTATACAGTATGAAAAATATAAGGACTGAAAGGCAATAAAATTGTAAGAATTGCATTTAAATGATTATGATTGCCTATTGTATATAAATAGTTAATTTATAAGTTAAATAATTTTAATTGCAAGATTTTCACATTGTTTCTCATTTTGTTGAACATAAAGATTAAGGATAGATGAAAGAAAATGTAGGTACTTCGCTTAGAAACTATTACTTTTCGTCATAGATACGAAAAAGAATGTTGATTTCGATAAGTAAAATCTTGTTTAAGTACCCCATTTTCATCAAGGCGTTCATATTTAAATATGGAGGATTTAACGGTAAGAAGTAGAGTATGTAAAATAGATAATTGCAAGTGTGAATGAGCTATTTATCGAAATTTAAATTTTGTTAACTTATTCAACGCTTGATTTTGTTGCATACGCAATAAATTACACTAGTTTTAATTAACCTTCACGGTTCATTCCAGTAGTAAATACAGACTTCCTAAATTTTCAACGACCTGAGATTTATTCTTCTGCTCAATAAATTATTATCAAATACATATGCATTTACACAGAGCGAGTAGCCCTCTGTCACTAGAGGAAAGAAAATACATATTTGCTGTTGTTTGGAGCGAAGAATTATTTTCGGCAAAGTTGGTAAACTGATGAAAATATACTCACTGTTTGCAACCGAAAGTTGCAGAACAATCACACCATATTGCTTCTGCCAGAGGATTTTCAGGTAAGGAATGAGAAATTGATGCCTCCTTTGTAAGAAGGGAGGCTAGGAAAAGGGGGGGAGGAGGGGGAGAGAAAAAGTTTTAGGGCGCCCAACCTATACGGTTATTAGCGCCCTATAAAACAAAATAAAACAAAGTTAATCTTCTAGCTAAAAAAAAAAAAATAACACGGTAAAAATAAAAGTATAACCGACTAATATATCTCCCAAAGTTAAAAAGTTAAAACGGTCCGGCGGGTTAAAATATGGAAGAAATTAATCATACAATTGATCTTCCAGCTAAAATATTTTGGTCAAATGAATATTTCAATTTGCTAATTAGCTCCCCAACAAGAAAACTTTAAAACTAGTCCGGTAGGTTAAAATTATGGATTAATTAATGATAAAATTATACTAAAATATGATGGTAAAATGAATATAACCTACTAATACATCCCTCCAAAGTTAAAACTTTAAAAACAGTCCGGTAAGTTAAAATAAAGAATAAAAGACCATATTGCTAAAGCTGTAGAACGGAAATAAAACTATATATGGCCAATCGGAGGGCACTGTCGTATGAAAGATAAAACCCGTTCTACAGCATGCAGGCTGTCCGCTAGGATGGCATGCATGTCGTGGGGCAAACTCAACGACATACGAAGAGGACTAGGAAAAGGGGAGCACTAAATAGATGAAGAGAGTGACACTTTTTTCACATTAGCTGATGAACTAATAACTATTTCCGTATCTTATAATAATCATTCATAGCTATGTTAGCATTTGAAGACGTATCCGGATAGCCCGTAACAAAGTAGCATAAAAATTTGATAAGTTAAGGTTAGAAAGCATTTTTAAAACCAACAAGATGAATAATTTGTGACGTATCAAGTTATAACTTGATGAATAGAAATCTTGTGAGGTCACACTATTCGTACATATTAAATCTTATTGAGAAAAGCTCTCTTTATAACAAAATTACTTGAAGAAGACTATTTTGAAGATAGTGTTGCGCTATCTTCCATGACCATGACCTTATGATCGAAGAGAGAAGTTTTAGGATTCTCCAATCGAGGAACGTCCTCTTAACTTCACCAGAAACGTTTGTATGACTTTGGAGTTTATTGTCTCGCGGGAGTAAATGGTGATACGTTTAAGAGCCCTCCGCTCTATTAGCGACGTGAAAACAGGCATCATGGGTTTGATACAGACCGAGAGAGTTCATTTGCAATTCTGGATTTGTAATAGATCCTAAAGATTCTTAAAATGTAAACTATCCGCCTACCTACGACGGTGTGGTTTCTGGGTCTTCTCGAGATTTACACTAAAGAAAATGTAGAATTTGAACACGTAACTCACTCTTTCAGGTAAACGCATATCTGCCAACATTAATGAGTAGTTAATAATAATAATAATAATAATAATAATAATAATAATAATAATAATACACAATATACACTAGCTTCGAAAAGTAAAATACATTTGAAATCTAATAATCACTCATAACGCCATTTCCAACTCAACAACTTATGTGATTTCAAAGTAATTAAAGCTGTGTGAACATCCATTCCTCACTCTATCTCCTTTGCCTTTATAATTCATGTTTCCGACTTCAAATTGTTCTTCAAATACCGAAAAGCTACTTCCGAAGCAATATATATTCAAAGACACTGATGCATTTTCGGTTGATTACTTCGGGAGTAAATTAGCTGTTTTATTGGTTTCTAGAAAAGGTAGAGCAGTATTATTCCAGTCTGAAATTCAGTGTGATATGTGTATAAAATAAATAAATAAAATAAATAATAAATCAGACATTACGGCTTTGTATAGCTGTCATCTGTATAAATAATAGTATAGTGAACTTTAATTTATCCAATATGACCTCTTCTTAAAGGATAAATGATGTACAAAACGTTTTCAACGAAGTCGTAACTCTTTTTAACACGGCTCACTAAATAACAGCGTTCTTTTCGCACTTAATGGTCTTTACCTGTTTCGCAACCAGGTGTGATAATGGAGGTTTCCTATAAAGCTGTGTGCACAAAAGGTTAATTGAGATAATAGCCCATGTGTATCTCCTTTAATTATCGTCGTGTAGCCCACAGCACCTGCTGGATATCCAGCGATCGGCCCTGTACCCAATAACTGCAGCATTCGCATCTACTGCCCACACCTGCTCTAAATGTCTACCTTCTGGCCTCTGCACATCCTAACAGCGAGGCCAAAAATATGACCCTGTGCATGGGGGGGGGGGCTTAGAAAGTAAAAGTGTCACCCAAGTCACAATTTGCAATTTTACATTCTAGCCAAATGTTAGCATTTCCTTGCATATAGAAACCACAGCTAACTAAACTTCTTTAAGGTCAAGCATCTGTGAAATTTGACCAAAAATTCCGAAATTTTGAAAAATGAATTACCTTCATAATAAAATAGGCGGCGCCGTGGTCGAATGGATAGCCCGTTCGCCTCCCACCTAGGCAGCTTGAATTCGATCCCAAGCGCCAGCATGTGGAATTTGTGGTGGACGAAACGCTCTGGGCGGGTTTTCTCCGGGTCCTCCGGTTTCCCCCCGCATTCATTTCACCAATTGCTCCATCATTACCTTTCCTGTCATCCTTTTTGCTTGCATTTCATTTCATCCACTTCCTCACACTCATGCCTGGCTACGGGCCGATCACTCATCCATTCTGTAGTTTCGTGCCATTAGCTCCCCGGCCGGTTTCTGACCCCTAGGCAGCCACTTGTAAGTCCTAGGGAGGTGCTAGTCCTAAATAACGGGAAGGTAAGCTGACTACGAAAACAAATATGAATTTTAAACTTTTAACAAAATATGTTTCCTACTTGGCATATTTGAAATACCAAATAACTGAAGTTATAAATGGATAGCCGCATGTTTATTAATAGACATGTCCAACCTTAAAACTTCCTTTCTCGCACAATTTTTTACTTTCTCTAGTACGCATGTACACTATTAGTTCCAGAAAGTATTGCATTCCATCCAAAAATTTGACACCGAGGTTTCACCGGAAATACATACACCAAAGTGATATTTAAGTTCAGTAACTTACAAGAATATGCACGAAGATTTTTAGGAAAACACCCACACCAGCCAACTACCCCTTATATGGAACATTTTTCGAAATTTTTGAATTTTTCTAAATGGCTCTAACGATTTTTATTAAAATACTTTATGTTTAAGATATGTTTATAACAAAGGAAATGTATATCCTGAATTTTCTGGGAATAGACTTTTGTATAACTAGTAAACCGTCAGCGGTACACAAAGCCAAAACTTATTACTCAAAAATGTAGATCTCGTTTAAACACTCAATTTATATCCTATTATTCACCCCCCCCCCTCTTTAAAAGAGTTAACCGTTTCTGAGATTGACAGGTAAAGAGAACGGAATTTCAATTGTTTCACATAGCGACCGGCTTTTAAAGGGGTGGACTACCGCTTTAGCTTAGTATATTCCCTTATTTTCCTTCTGCTTACAAAAAAATGAGTAATAAGATCAATAATTCTGCTGTTTATCTCAATTAGCATGATGATGTACATAAAAGAGTAATATTCTGTAGGAAAATGTTGTTTTCGTCAGAGCTAGAGAAACTCATGTGAATGGAACACATTAAAATTTTGTTCTCGGTTTTATCTTCTAAAATAATTTCACCGCAATCTTAGGCGTATTTGAATTCACCTGTAGGAAGTAGTTTGCTTATTCTACATATATGCCTTAGAGTCGCTTAACGTTCCTAATCATCGTGAGAGAGTTTAAACTGTCGTATTGTAATATGAACTTATTAGAGTGTGGAAAAAAAAAGAAAAAAAAAAAAAAAACAGGCAGAAAAATCTGATGTTTTCCATTCACATAACTTTCTCTGTTACACATACAAACTATTAGAATAGAAGATTATTCTTTTATCTAGTCATGCAAATCGAGATAAACATTAACAGAATTGGTCTCTACCTGTTTCCTTATAAAGAAATAAGAGAATACATTAGGTTATAACGATAGTCAACTGTTTTATATGCTGGCCACTATGTGATACAATGGAGGTTCAGTTCGCTTAGCTAGGTCCAGTTTGAAAAATATAATTTAAAATTGAAACCAATAAAAAAAAAATATCTCGAAAACGGTCAACTCTACAAGAAAAAATTGTGTGTTTTAACGAGATCTTTATTTTTTGTGTAGTAAGTTTTCGTCTATCTCTTCGGTTTAACCGTTATGCAAAATTCTGCAAAACTCATCCAAAATAAAGAGATCTTTACAGGCCATTCGCAGAAAATTCAAAATATAAATTTTATTTGTGTTGTGTAATGTTTAACGCCCGTTTTTACTACTTGTGGCACCACAGGCGATGGCACTGTTGATACACGGAATGAAGATAGAGCACCGGTGGAATGCGATGGCGTGGAAAAACCCGGAGAAAACCCGCCCCTGTGGCGCTTTGTTCACCACAATTCTCGCATGCGTTCGCTTGGGATCGAACCCCGGCCGTAAGTGGTCTAACCATTCGGCCACGACACGGTCGTATTTGTGATCTAAATATCGTTAATAAGTGGTATTTTAATCTAAATCATTAGAGCCATTTTTGAGAGGAAAAAAATGGTAATACATTTTTCATGCAAAAGTTAGTGAAAATCTTCGTGTCCCATCCTTGGAAGATACTAAACATATATACCAAGTTTGGTATATGCGTGCTAGAGAAAGTAAAAAGAGAGGTAAAGAGGAAAATGAGAGCAATGAATTATTCTCCAAATAATTAATAACATTTTTAATATACTGGAAAATGTTTGTTAGAATTTTATAGGAGAGAAGATTCCATTACAGTTCTAAGGGTAGTTCTATTGCTCTGTACTGCAGGTGCTGAACAGATTGGCTGAACAGCAGGCCACATAAAAAGGCCCACATAACATCAAACTGGCACTACCTGCTATGTTAAAATAGAAGACAAAGCTAAAAGGGGAACAGATGTGAAGCAGATTCTTTGATCCGATATTTGCGCTCACAGCAGCATGTTCCAGTTCTACTACAACAAAAATCAATTACAGAACGTTAACGAGTCTTCATTCAGTCTCTGCTTTAGACAATAAGCACTCCGTGTTTTCCACCACAAAGCAATGGAAAACAGCAAAACACCAGGTGAATAAAAAACATCAAAACATCCCTTTTACCTTCTCTAGAACGTACTATGCACATACTGTATAAAGAAATATAGTATTTCACCCAAAATTTGATGTCTAGATTTCATCGGAAATGTATGTTTTGAGATACCAGAGTCCAAAAAATATTTTCAGAAAAAGACCCGTGTGTTTGTGTTTGTGTGTGTGTGTGTGTGTGTGTGTGTGTGTGTGTGTGTGTGTGTCTCAAAAACGAGACCATTAAACACCAAATTTTCAAGACAATTGCCCACCCTTTTACTTGGAAAAATTTTCAAAATGTTGGTTTTCTCAAAAATGACTAACGATTTTCATTAAAATATCTACATTAAAGATATTTAGGTTCAAGGAAAATAAAATGAATATGTTGAATTTTCTGGGAGTAGTAGTTCGCTATCTACATAATCAGTGTATAAGTCCTAAAGTAATTAACAAAATTTCTCATATGTTCAAACCGAGCAATGATTTAGAACCCACTCTGGCCAAAACTGCAGCGCATTTCCATAAATTAGCTACAGATTAGCATGCCAATAATTCTCCATAATGCTCGCAAATCCGCATTAAAAGTTATCGCATTTCCAACAGAACTAATTTCCGTATGATACATAATCCGTAGCAAAAACTCTAAATCCGTCGGTATTGGATAGACTGCAACAATGGAACTTCATTCAGAGCAATCACAATGATTAATTCATTACTTAATGTTTCCTACTATATTCTAGTTAAGTGTCAATGAGCTTTCGTAAAAGGAGGGGTGTAGATTCTATGGATTTATATTTCGACTGGAAACCCTCAAAGGACATTCCTTAACCTATTATAGTTACAGTTTGTGTGTCCATATGCACAGGACTATTCATATCATCAGAGGTTTCATCATAGATAATCTCACGCCAGAGAACTCCTTTAGCAATGGTGTCGCTAGCACGGGGCCTATGGGAATTTACGTAATAAACCTCATAAACTCGCCTAGGATTATTAAGACAATTCTATAAGTAAAATGTAACAGATTAAATAAAGTTAATTTCTTACTTGTGTTGCTTAAAATCAAATTACTATTTTGCCAGCTGTAAAATCAAGTTATACTAAACGAATGAACAATCCTCTTTTTATGGAATACTAACAAATGCTATCTATAGCGGGATAAGAACATAGTTTAAAGTTAATATTAAATAATTTGCCTCTGAAATAATAACTTTTTAATTTCTCAGAACTTTTGGTCGAATTTCACAGATGCATCATCTTAAACTGAGAAAAACTAAAACTAAAAATATTTTTCTCAAAATAAATTAATATTAATTCTAAATTTTAAGAAAATATACAGCTTTTTATTTACTACCAATTTACCTGCAGTTATAAACGGGCAGGCGCATGCTTAATAGGCATGCCCATCTTTAAACCTTGCTTTGTTTTTCCAACACTTTTCTGTACTCAAAATGCTCCACGCGATAACATTTGTTACTAATGCTTAAAATTTTTTTCAGTCTGCATTTCAGCAATACATACAAAGATGGCCATATTATTTTTCAAAATAAAGCTCCAACTTTGAGAAATAAATTATTAAATTTCGAATCAAGAGTTCTAGAGAGTATTAAGTATATAATATTTCTACAAGGTTAATCAGGGTTAATATAAAAAAAAAAACTTGTATGCAATTCACATGACTTTCTCTACCTATTCTACAAACTTCTTACAAAAAATTCTTCTTTCTACTCCATGCTAATCGAGATAAGGATTAGACAATTGTCTTATTAAATATTTAATTTCTTGTAAGTAGAAGGAACCTAAGGGAATACACTAAGTGTAAGCGGCAATCAAATGTTTTAAAGCAGCCGATATGCGATTAACATTGAAATTCACTTCTTTGCAAGGCCCCGAGTAAAAAAAAAAAAAAAAAAAAAAAAAAAAAGCAACAGGATGACTTCCTGTTTGTCAAAAATATAAGTATTTTAAAATTGACACCAATAACAAGGAATATCTTGGAACGGTTAGCTCCACAGTAAAAATGTAAAGAATATAAACTATTTTGACGAGATCTACGTTTTTTGTACCGTTAAGTATTTGTCTATCTCTTACAGTATACCAGTTATACAGAAATACAGAGTGAAGAGGACTTCAGAGGAAATTTCAGGAAATTCAAGATATACATTTTATGTGTTAATGCTTTGTTATCTAAACATTTTATGTACTACGAGATTTTAATCAAAATCGTTTAAGCCGTTTTTGAGAAAATCAGAGCTCCTTAAAATTTGTCCATCTAAAGGCTAGTCTGTGGTGGGGAATTTTCCTGAAAATCTTCGTGTCGCATCTTAGGGTATACCAAATTTAAATGCCAAGTTTGGTGTTTAATGGACTTTCCCTTTTTGAGTTGAGCTGTCCACAGACACACTGACCCTTTTCTAAAAATGGTTTTCAAAACACATTCCCGGTGAAATCTCGGTATCGAATTTTTGGGTAGAATACAATAATTTCTCTGCATTGTACATATGTGATAGGGAAAGGAAAATATGACACGACATATCCATTTTGTAAATTCATTTATTGTAAAACTTGATTTTTTAATGTGTCTTTAAAATGTTATTACATGGCTTATTTTACTAGAGCAATGCTAGACAGAAAAAATAATTTAGAATTTTGGTACATGGCAAAATATCACCATAGATGTGTATAACTAGTGTACATCTTTCAAATCTCACAGATGATTGCCTTAAAAATCTGATGTGTTCCATTCACATGACTTTCTCTACATCTCTGCAACAAATTATTGTTAAAACGCTTATGCTTCTATTTACTTCATTCTAATCGAGAAAAAATTAGCAGAAATAGTCTTATTACTCGTTTTCTTATAAGTAGAAGCTGAATAAGGGAATGCCATAGGTTAAACTGATAGTCAAAGGATGGTTGCTATGTGACTGAAGTTCCTTTGTTTCTATGACCAGGAGTTGACAAATTCCTGTATGAGAAAAGTGTAAGTTTTTTAAAGCTGAAACCAATAACAAGAAAAAACGATCAAATTAACGAAAAAAATGTATATAACAGAAATTATGTTTTAACATACTCTACATTTCTTGTGTTTTAAGTTTTTGTCCATCTCTTACGGTTTAGCAGTATGCAAAATTCCGTAAAATTCATTCAGAGTAAAGTACTCTTCAGAGGCTATTCCTAGAAAATTAAAGATATACATTTTATTTAGCATGTAAATATCTTTAATATACGACATTTTAATTTAAAATCGTTAGAGACATTTTTGAGAAAATCAAAATTTTCGAAATCTTCTCCATGTACAGGGTAGTTGGGGTGGGGGGATTTTCTTAAAAACGTTCGTGTCGCATCCTTGGAAGACACCAAACCTAAATATCAAGTTTGGTTTTTAAAGGACATTTCGTTTTTGAGATGTGCTGCCCACACACACACACACACACACACACACCCCACACGCATTTTTCTAAAAATGGTTTTTTTATTCACGAGGTCTCAAAACATGTATTTCCGGTTAAATTTTAGGTGCATTACAATACCTTCTCTATACACTATGTACATGTGAAGAGAAAAAGGCACTTAAAAGTATTTGAATATGATTTTATTTTCTTTCATTTCATCTCTTTTCTGCTGGTTAAATATCTTAACGCAAATTGCGACCCAATATTTCGAGAAAGAGAGAGAGAGAGAGGGGGAGAGAGAGAGAGGGGGGGGGGAGACAGACAGAGTGAGTGAGGAAACATTTTACATAGGCTGCGTACACGGAATTTCAGAAGGTTCACAAGGAAAGTTAAAGAGCCACTTCTATTTGCCTCTTCGCATTCACTGTAATGGCAGAAAGGGAACGATGCATGCTGGATGAGTAAAGATTTCCCCTTCTGTCTCTGACTTCGGCCGTCCAGGAGACAGGCAGCAGGAGATTGACTTACTAGAGCGTGCTACCACTGTTATTTGAGAAGACTTCAAAGCGTCTTCAGCGGGGTTCCCAAAGCATACAAACAGAATCTAAAGGTCAAAGTTTACACGACGAGGCTTCACATTTCCTGCTAAGCCCCTCTTAATGCCAATGTCCAAACTTTCAAAAACCCGGGAACGATTTTCCATACAAGAAGAATTAAACCAGGGTCTTTCATCCAAACGATTAGGATATTCATCAAAAACTCAACAAGTGAATTGACTTAGCGGTAAAAGTGTGGCTCACTTCTGGGACCAATCCTCCTCGACCGATCCCTTGGATATTTCCTGGGTTTCCCTGTTGGTTTTGCGAAACTGGAGCGGTTTCTGATCTATCACGATTTCCTTTTCTCTCATTTCCCGTTAATTTCGATTCCTCCTCATGCTTATGGAACTTCTAGGCTTCGCGGGGAGGGGCGGTGATTTTCCGGTGGACCCCAGAGAGGTGCCTGGTTGTATGGGTCTTTCTTTGCCCTCCCTTAGTAGCTCCGATGGCGGATCAGATTTTCGAGCCAGGAGATGTTAGTGATAGATATGCATCTCTGTGGCCGCATCTTCATTCATTCACATTTGGAATATGTGTCCTGTTGTTGAGTTCCTACTTCTTTACATTAGACCACACACACACACACATATTCACACGCTCATTCATACAATCACACTCTGGGAGGGATACGGAATATTCTTGGCTAGAGAAACATTCGCAATTCCCAGCCGGGATTCGAACCCGGGATCCCTCACACAGCAAACAATCTCTACGGGCTAATCTGTATATTAGACAAAGTTTAAGAGCAACATAAATCTACGTGTTTCTTTTGGAGGACACTTGGCATGGCGTCGCTTTAAGATATTCGAATAGTTGTATGGCGATAAAATAAATATCTAGTAAGAAATTAACTAATAATGTCAATAATGCTAATATACTACCTCAGACAAATACTGTGCGTTTATGACATACATACTATGATTGTTGTTAGTGACGGCTACAGCCTGCGCATTAAGTTGTTAATTTAGTTATTTGACTTGCGAGCAGAGTAATACTGTGTGTAGTGCTATATCACGTAGGGTGTGTCCATTTAACAATTTTAACCATGTAGCTCAAAAAAAAAAAAAAAAAAAATCACTACGAGTTATAACGCAAAGCAGGAAGATAAGTCACAAACATGTCTTGAAGTTCTGCAGAAAACAAAAACAAAATGGTAGATTTTTATTTTGCAAATTGCAAAAGGGCAGTGGCAAAAACGCAACAGCGGTAGGAAAACGTGAAAGAAAAGTAAACAAATCGCTAAAGAATTTGAATCTCCATTCCAGCATTAAGTAAGTCAAATTCTGTTCCGTTCCCTTAGTGTGGTATATGTTTTGCATTCAATGGAGTACCATGTTTGTGGCATGTTGTTCATTTCCCTTCCCCTTCTGCTGACAAGGCGCTAAACGTAAACATGACAACTGCGCTCCACCACCTAGCGCATTCCTAAATGTCCTGAGTAATACAAATCACCCATATTGTTTGGTTATATGAAGAGTTTGTCGTATTGTATGTATATTATTCATTAAATAGATTAAGTAAGATTCAAATTCATTATAATCATTATCGAGTAATTTTATGAAACTTAATAATGCATTTCAAGAAGAACCAACCTGCTTATTGGAAAGAAAACTGCATAAAGAATCTACATGTACTGAACCTTGACATTAAATATTAATACGTAAAAGTATATTCGGGAGTACTGTGAGGGAAGTATCGAGTAAAAAAAAACGAAGGTGAATTGGCCGCTATTTGAAGAGTGATCATGTACCACAGATTCGATGGCACGAGCATATGTCTGTCCTGCCTACGTTCTTTGGCCTTTATTTTCATTTCCCATGTTACGGACATTGGATTAAGTTTTAAAAGATAGCACAGACTGACTACAGCATACTCTCTTATTAAATTGTTAATTACTTAAGTTTACTTTCATAGTCCAGCGCATGAGCTGGTTAGGTACATACTATGTTGGCTTACACGAAGTACTTAAGCAATAGAGGTGACAGGTATGCTGTTTACTCCAATGCTTTATATCTAATGGAAGGAGACGTTCTTTCTTCTACCTTCTCCGTTCTTATTACACACAAAAATACCGCATTCTACACTTTCTTCTTTAGAAGGTAAAGCTGCTGCTTTTTAGAGATTAATCTTCTCTGATGTTTCTCTTTACACCTGAAAATATCTTACGAGTTACTGTGGTAGCTGTTCTCATGTCTCATCTTTTGTTTTCTTAACAATAACGACCTCTAACTTGGCTGAAGGACTCTTTCCCAGGCCTTAACAAATCTTCTTTGTTAAAAAGTTATAACGCTTAAACTTCTCAGTGGTATGTTGTTTCTTTTTTTCTTTCTTCCAGAATATAGCAACATAAATATTACATTATATATTTTAACATTCCCGTCCTGTTTATTCTTGAACCGAATACAGACTCTGCAATGGAAACTAGTGCTTCAAGATATACAAATACTTGTAAAATAGATATTTAATATTATAAATATTAATCGTATTTCCTCCAGCTATTATGTACGGAATTTGATAATAATGTGGCCTTTCAGAGTGCTATTATACACTGGCCAAATGTAGTTGGGTAGCAGATCAGAAAACAGAGGTACTGCTTCACAAATCTTTAACCCCAGCTTTCTCGGTTTCATCATTTTCCTCATTTTCCTAACTTTAAAATCTTTTACATAACACATTTTATTTGTCTAAACATTTAATCACGATTTAAATATAAATACGAAAAAAATATAAGTACCTATTTATATTTCGTTCATTTTGCTTCATTGTCCTGAAGAAAACAAACTAAAATTATCTTCTTTAAAAATATGAAGGAAGAGTGAGCAACACATTCAAATTGGTTAAAGTAATTAATGAATTAAATGAAGTAGTTCATTTAAAACTTGCATTCGTTGCAACATCTAAACGCTTGAACGTGAGATATAAACAAATTAATACTAAAAAAAAGTATTAAAGTAAAAAACCTGAAACATGATATTTTGCATTTAATGTTTATACCAGGTAAATGAAAAAACAACTTTAAAGTAGTATTTTCTTTCTCACAGATGCCTCTTCTTAATGGTAGCTTTAAGGGCTCAAAAAGTAATTGCTAATCTGGTTTTAGATGGATTCTTTCTTCACTGATTAGGGCATGGGCCGGTGGCAGCGCTGTCAGTGTAATAATACAATGTACAATACAATTAAAACAAATAAATAATGAGTAATATAACAGCTGTCAGTTCACCAAAGTATTCTACCAAAATAATAATAATAATAATAATAATAATGCAATATTATAAGTTTTAAAAGTTTTATAAACTATGATAACGCAGTATTTACATTTACTATCCCGACTATAAATCCTTCTTTAGTCTTTTTTTTTTTTTTTTGTAACTATTTACGCTTTGAGGCAAAGTCTTCAGTATCTCAGCAGGTATTTTGTTCCATTTGTTAATTGTTCTATTTGAAAAAGAAAATTTATCTATGTCAGTTTTCTGTTCCCTGTTTCTTATTTTTTACGAGTGATTATTTCTCCCACAGTATAATGACTATAATAATCGCTCGGATATAGCTTTCCATGCAGGTTCCCCCTTATAGGCTCTAAAAATTGCACATTGCCTTGCTCGTGTTTCCCAGGAAGTAGCAGTGTAGTATGATTTTCGAGTCGTTTTCTTCTGTCTACAAATTTAGCTGCTCTTTTTTGAACTCTGTTTCGCATTGAATGTGCAATGACTGAGGTTCCACACAGAGAAATGTCTAATTAATCAATTTAATTACACTGCCATGCTCTTCTGATACACATGTGAAAGGCAATTACCCGATATATCATGTTCGAACACACAATTATCTACTTTAGGTAAACTGATACAAGACGATTACTCTGATGTTGATGGAGGTGAATTCCCTTTGAGTTAATTGAGCAATAATTATAGCAAGTTCTATGCAGTAAACGCATGAATGTTATTGACATTAGGTTATGAATTCTTGCGAGCTAGGGTAGATTTAGGGTAGATATAGCAGTAGGGTAAGGGATGCGAGCACAAACATCTACCCATGCGACCATTGACATTTCTTCTTCCTAAATATCGTATTTTTATTTTCTCTACACATACTATGCATAATCTGTAGAACTTCCAAATGTCGATGTTAAAATTTCACCGTAAATGTATGTTTTGAGGTCCCCTAAATACAAAATATCTATGTGTTATAATCACATGACTTTCTCGAGCTGCTCTACACACAACTTATTCTTCTTTCTACACGTTGTTAATCGAGATAAAATTTAGCAAAATGTTTTTATTACTTAGTTCCTTATAAGCAGAAGGGAACTAAGGGAATGCTCTATGCTAAAGTGACAGTCAAATGTTTTAAAAGCTGTCGTTATGCGACTGTCATTGTAAATCGCTTCGCCAAGATTAGAACAAAAGAAAAACGGATACTTCCTGTCTGAGAAAACTATAAGTAATTCACAACTGAAATCAATAACAAGGAATGTCTTTGAAACGATTACCTACATAACAAAAACGCAAAGGGCATAAATTATGTGTTTTGACGAGATGTACGTTTTTTTGTGTAGTAAGTTATTGTCTCTCTCTTACGGTTTAGCAGTTAAGAAAAATTCGGGAAAATTCATCCACAACAAAGAGGTCCTCAGAGGCTATTCCAAGAAAATTCAAGATATACATTTTATTTAGGATATAAATGGCTTTAATATACGGGATTTTAATCAAAATCGTTAGAGCCATTTTTAAGAAAATCAAAATTTTCGAAAATGTTTCCTATAAAGGGTAATTTGTGTTGGGAGGATTTTCTTGAAAATGTTCGTGTCTCGTCCTTGGAAGGTACTAAACCTAAATACCAAGTTTGGTGTTTAACGGTCTTTTCGTTTTTGAGCTATGTTGTCCATAGGCACACACAGAGACCTTTTTCTAAAAATGCTTTTTTCAGACTCAGTGGACCCCAAAACATATATTTCCAGTAAAATCTCGACATCGAATTTTTGGGTAGAATACAATACCTTCTCTATCTACTATGTACTTGTACATGCGGGCTACAGAAAATAAAAAGCATGTTTAGAAAAAGTCCCTGTGTGTGGACGGGGGTGGGGGTTGTGGATGTGTGTGTGTGTGTGTGTGTGTGTGCGTAGCTCAAAAGCGAAAAGACCGTTAAATACAAAATTTGGTATTGGAGTTTAGTTTCTTCCAAGGATGCGACACAAGATATTCGAGAAAATTCTCCATCAAAAATATCTTTTACAAGGAAATTGTTTTCAAAATGTTGTTTTTCTCAAAAATGTGTCGAACAATTTCGATTAAAATACCGTATATTGCAGATATTTAAACGACAAAATGCATATCTTGAATTTTCTGGGAATAGCACCTGAAAACCTGGTAAACAGTATGTTCAAAAAATGCAGATTTTGTTAAAAGATAAAATTTATGTCAAATAACCCTTTTAGGGGGGATAGAGTTAACCGTTTCCGAGATATTACTAGTTATTTGTTTCAATTTTAAGCCACCAACACTTTTCTCAATTGGGAGTTCATCCTTTCTTTGACTATACACGTATATTGTAAATCTGAACAGATTACCTCCATGACGGAGTTCTCTTTTTGTAACGCTGTATTATTTATTTTGTTTCTGATACACAGAAGGAACTCTGGGTCATATTGAATATTTACCTAGAAACAGTGAAACTTCGGATAACACCAGTCAGATTGGCCGATATACGGGAGTCTGGAATGCAAGACGCAGACGTCACTGCCTGGGGCAGTATCAACAGCTTGTTTGTTTGCTAGAGGCTGTTGCAGAAACAAGCACATCAGTAAATTAGATAATCTACACATATTATTGCAGGCAAGCCGATGTCCACAGTTCTCTAGGGACTAAGGCATTGTGAAAGGGAAGGTTGATTATCTGCTTATAGCGAGAGAGATGAAGATACGCTCTAGTTCTGATCTAATGGAGCAATAGTTCACAGACATGTTGGCAATGTACACACAATGTGTGCGAAATGAGGTAAACCAGCTGCTTTATAAAGACAAGTCACAGCCTGACAAGCATCTCTCCCCTATTGCCAGCTTAGAGCATATTGCATTGACGTGAGCAAAGCATGTATCGACTCGTTTATTTGTGCGCCACAGGCTTCCTGAACTGCAAACTCCATCATAGAGGCAGTAGCATAACATAAACAGCTGTGAGGTGAAGTTTGCATTAGATGGATCACAAAACTTCATGCAGATATTAAATGTTATACTGATGGCATCGTAGTAAAGCTGATAGCGCTCTAAGTCACTACTTTGAGCAACACCTATCGCCATTCAACACTTAGATATATTTTCAAATAGCATTGCTTTTGAAGTAAAGTACATCCGATGGAGCATTGTGTTCACCTTTCACAAAAATATTCATGAGGTTTGAAATGATGTGCCAGTAGCTTGAAAAGTAGCTAAAGCAGTGACCCGAGCTCTTGAGAAACTATAACAGAATAGACATGGTAAAAATATGTTCCATTCACATGACTTTCTCTACCTATTCTACAGCAAATTATACCTACAACAGCTTATTCGTATCTCAACTGCATGGTAATCGATATAAACATTAGAAAAAATCGTTTTATAATTTGGTTCTTTCTAAGAGGAAGGGAAATAGGCGTATGCACTAAGACGGTAGTCGTATTGTTTATACGTAGGTCACTGTGTAATGCAACTAAAATGACCTTTTCGCATGACCAGGATGAAACAAGTCATTAATGAGTCTCCCCATTTGAGAAAAGTTGTATTGGAAACGGTTAGCTCCTAAAGAAAAAGTGACATAAACTGTGTCTTTTAATCACATTTACACGAGGATCTGACATACGAGTATATGGAAACGCTGAGAACAAAAAAGATATTCCAATAAATGTTTGCCATTCAAAGTCAGGAAGCCCGGTTTATTTATTTTTTGGATATAGAGACAATTTTACATTGGGTTCCTCCCTCCGCGGTGTAATGGTTACCATGCTAACTTCATATACCCAAGGTCGAGGGTTCAAACCCAGCGGAGGACGATGGATTTTTTCGGGCGTAAAAATTCTTAGCATGCTTATTTTTTTTTTTTTTTTTTTAACAGTACCGGAGTCTGGTGAGGACTCCGGCGCTGTATCCTTTATTTGCATTTCCCCCTTGTAAGATTACTGGTTTTACTGTTCCTTTACACAAACATATACACATTGCACAAGCATATAACACCTATGCCCAAGGCGGGACTCGGATCTACGATCCCCTGCCCACGAAGCACCAAAGCGAGACGCTTTAGCGAGCGTGGCCATGGGGACCAGCTCCTTTTTTTTTTTTTTTTTTTTTTTTTTTTTCGGCGCTGTATTCCCATTTACATTTCCCCCCGTAGGTTTTACTGATTACTGGTTTTACTGTTCTTTTACAAACATATAACACCCATGCCCAAGGTGGGACTCGAATCTACGATCCCCTGCCCACGAAGCACCAAAGCGAGACGCTTTAGCGAGCGTGCCCATGGGCACCGGCTCCTTCGGACGGGAAGTAAAGCCATTGGTCCCGTGTCGTAAATTTACGGCACGTAAAAGAACCTCAACCCTATAAAGAGGCCTCTGAGCAAAATTAAGCGGTCTTCCACGCCTAGTATAGAATGGTACGCTAGGAACCTCAGCAGTTAAAGGACGTCTTCTATGGAACAAAACAAAAACCTGCTTCGGTGAACAAGGAAACAAAGACTCCACATATAACTGAGCATTTCACTGCCACAAACGAAGGAATAGACGAACATTTGGATGGTAAAACCATTTATGATATATCATTATAAACAGAAAACCCTAAAAAAATCACGCTTTGAGCTCACCAAATCCATAGCACAGCAGCTACTGGAACCACATCTTCAGAGAAGAATAAGTAACCCACATTTCCCACGAGTGTTAAGAAATAATTTTGACATGATACCCAAATACGAAATTTCCAAGCCACAAGTTGTTAGGAAAACTGATTAGATGTGCAAAGTGTCCTAGAACCAAGGAAAGCAAAATAGAAGTATGTTGTGTAATTAGCAATGCACTAATACGAGATGTAGAAATACGCAAAAAGTATTTGTAAGAATTGCTTGTAAATATCTACTGCAGTTTGGCCAGTAATTATATGAATTTCATTTTTAACTCTTTTATAAGTTACTTTTGTTCTTAAATTTATATTTCAAAGTTTGTTCTCGCAGTAAACTACATAACTGCCTAATTCTTAAAATTGTTATATTTCGAATTTTTAAAATCACGGATATGGTAAGAAGATCCTGTATGCATACAGACCTATTGTATAGTTTTTATCAATTTAATCTCTAAGGTTAAGTGAGTAGTGAGTATTGAATTTATGTTTAGTTTTTTATTTATCATACTCGTCCCCCATAGTTGTCACAAAAAATGGTGTCCACTTGACGCCATGACACCATAACACCATTTGTGCTACGAAAGATGGACATACCAGTTAAGGATTGAGTTTGCTGAATCAGCTGTACAATGCCGCGTACTAGCGTGTAAATAAAAATATGATGTGTTCCATTCACATGTCTTTCTCTATATATCTGCAGCAAATTATTGTTAAAAAGCTTATGCTTCTATTTACTTCATTCTAATCGAGAAAAAATTAGCAGGAATAATCTTATTACTTGCTTCTTTGTAAGTAGAAGCGGAATAAGGGAGAATCATAGATTAAAGTGATAGTCAAAAGCTAGTTATGTAACTGAAGTTCCTTTGTTGCATGGGCAGTAGTTGACAAATTGCATGATAATGCATGAGAAAAGTATTAGATTTTCAAAGCTGAAACAAAAAATAAGCAAGATCTTAAAAACGACCAATTCCACGAAAAAATGTATAAAGCATAAATTGTGTGTTGTAATGTGCTTTACATTTCTTGTGTGGTAAGCTTTTGTCTATCTCTTATGGTTTAGCAGTTATGCAAAATTCCGTAAAATTCATCCCGAATAAAGTAGACTTCAGAGGCTGTTCCCAGAAATTTCAAAACATACATTTTATTTATCAGGTAAATATCTTTAATATATGAAATTTTAATCAAAATCGTTAGAGACATTTTTGTGAAAATCAAAATTTTTGAAATTTTTTCCATGTAAAGGGCAGTTTGGAGTGGGGGGATTTTTCTCAAAATCTTCGTGTCGCATCCCTGGAAGATACTAAACTTAAATACCAAGTTTGGTATTTTACCGAATTTTCGTTTTTGAGTTATCGTGTTCACAGATACACACGGACCTTTTTCTAAAAAATCCTTTTTTTGGATACAGGGGACCCTAAAACGTATATTTCCGGTGAAATTTCGGTATCGAATTTTTGGGTGGAGTGCAATACCTTCTCTATGCACTATGTACATAGTATGTGTAGAGAAAGAAAAAATAGAATATCTATTAAATATATGCGAATATCTATTATTTCTATTTATCAATAGAAAACAAACAATTAGTGTAGTGACATACACACATGGAATTGTAGGTATTTTAAAGTATATGTGCGATTTACAAATTCCTAAACACACAAATTTAAAATATGCTTACAACCTTAATAATATTAAAAATGGAGTATGCCAAAAAACTATTTTCATTCTACAAAATATTTCTTGGTAATGTCTTTAATTGCTTATACTTTCTCTAGACCGTATGTACAATCTGCATTGTGGATAGAAAAGATACCTATTATATTACACCCAAAACTTCGACACTGAGATGTCACAGGAAATACATATTTTGAGAACCGCGAATGAAAAAAAAGTATTTTTAGAAACATGTCGTGCGGGGTCTGGGAGTATGTGTGTAGGGGGGGGGGGCAGTATAGCTCAAAAACGAAACGTAGGTTAAATACCAAACATAAAATTTTAAGTTCAGTATCTCCACAAGATGGGACACGAAGATTTTTAAAAAAATCTCCCCAACCCAATTATCCTTTACATGGAACATTGTTCGCAAATGTTGATTATCTCAAAAATGGTTCTAACGATGTTTATCAAAATTTCAAATGTTTAACGTATTTTCATGACAGGCTCATTGTATAACTTAAAAAGCTTACTACATATAGGTGTTAATTTTTGTAGAGTTAGTCGTTTTGGAGATATTCCGAGTTATTGGCTTCAGTTTTAAGTACTTTAATATAGTGTATAGAGAAGGCATTGCACTCCACCCAAAAATTCGATACCGAGATTTTACCGGAAATATATGTTTTAGGGTCTTCTATATCCAAAAAAATAATTTTCACAAAAAGCTCAGTGTGTGTCCGTGTGTCTGTAAAACACCAAACTTGGTATTTAACTTTAGTATCTTCCAGCGATGCAACACGAAGATATTGAGAAAAATCCCCCCACCCCAAACTACCTTTTATATGGAACTCTTTTTCCAAAATTTTGATTTTCTAAAAAATTGCTAACGATTTGATTAAAATACCATATATTAAGGATATTTACCTGAGAAATAAAATGTATATCTTGAATTTTCTGGGAATAGCCTCTGAAGACTACTTTATTCTGGACGAATTTTACGGAATTTTGCATAACTGCTAAACCGTAAAAGATGGAAAAAAACTTACCACACAAAAAATGTAGAGCACTTTAAAACACACAATTTATGTTATATGCATTTTTTTTCATGGAGCTGATCGTTTTTGAGGCAATTCTTGTTTTTGGTTTCAGCTTTAAAAACAAACTTTTCTCCCACAGGACTTAGTCAACTCCTGTCCATACAAACAAAGGAACTGTAGTCACATAGCAACCAGCTTTTGACTATTACTTTAAACTATGGCACTCCCGTATTTTGTTTCTACTTACAAGGAAGCAAGTAATAAGATTATTTCTGCTATTTTGTTTTCTCGATTAGCAGGAAGTAAATAGAAACATATGCTGTTTAATAATAATTGGTTGCAGACATGTAGAGAAAGTCATGTGAATGGAACACATCAGATTTTTTTCGTCTCTCTTTTGTTTACAGAAAAGAGAACCGAGTTTAAAAGTCTGACTATCGTTTCCGCTTAGTCCTCTGAATAGAATACATCAGATTTGTTAAATTTAATTTAGGTTCAAATAAACCCATGATGCCAGATCGTTTAGTTTTGTAACGATGGCAATACAAAGGAACTTTCTCTTCACGTACTATGTACATAGTGTATAGAGAAGGTATTGTACTGCACCCAAAAAATCAATACCCATATTATATCAAGATATGTTTTCAGAACCCCTAAATCAAATATATATAGAAAAATGTCTGTGTGGCTATTTATCAGAGGGTGTATGTGGTGTGTTGTGTCTGTGTGTTTGTGTTTGTGTGTGTGTGTGTGTGTGTGTGTAGCATAGCTCAAAAATGAAAAGACTTTTAAATACCAAACTTAAGTTCAGAATCTTCCAAAGATGCAACTGGATGATTTTCAAGAAAATCTTGATCTTCTCAAAACTGGCACTACCGATTTTGATTAAAATGTCGTATATTAAAGATATTTACATGGCAATAAAATGTAAATGAATTTTCCGGGAATAGCCTCTGAAGACCTCTTTATTCTGGTTGACTTTTTCTCAATTTTACATAGCTTGTAAACTATAAGACACAGAGAAAAAAATACTACATAAAAAAGCTAGACCTCATTAAACCACACAATTGTTATATACTTTTTTTCCGTGGAATTGACCGTTTTCGAGATATTCCTTGTTATTGGTTTCAGATTTAAAAACCTTACTTTTCTCATCCAGAAACTTGCCCAACTCCTGGTCACGTAAAGAAATGCATCCCATAGCAACCAGATTTTAAAACGTTTGACAGTCGGTTTAGCTTAATGTATTCCCCTACCCCGTTCTACTTATAAGGAACTAAGTAATAAGACCATTTCTTCTAATGTTTATCTCGATTAGCATGATGGAATAGAATAATGAGCGTTTTAACAACCATTTTTACAGAGATGTAGAGAAAGTCATATGAATGGAACGGATCAGATTTTTATGTAAGTACATATTTAAGTAAAGCGTTATTATAAATTTGGTGGACAAAATGTTTGCTTTAAACTACAGAAGATTGGAGATACGATCTCTACTCATCTGTTCGTAGTCTGTGTAACGTGTAAAGGTTTAGTTGCTTCCCTTATCTTGAATCTGCCACAAGTGCAGACACTGTGACTTCCTTTCTCTGCAGCATTTCTCTCATGCGTTGCTAATTACAACGCTATGTAGTGATGCATAGTTGAACAGACACGCGTGGAGGTGTTACTGAATGTACTGAAGCTATATCTACCTACATTGTAAACGTTACAGTTAACTATTTTACGAAGCACATCTGAAAAAAAGTTCCTTATTACTTTCTCTACACGTACTATGTACATAGTATATTGAGAAGCTATTGCCCTCCACCCAAAGATTCGAAACGAGATTTCACCGAAAATATATGTTTTAGGGTCCCCTGTATCCAAAAAAAGCATTTTCAGAAAAAGGTTCGCGCGCGCGTGTGTCCGTGTGCCCGTGAACACGATAACTCAAAAACTAAAGGTCGGTAAAATACCAAACTTGGTATCTAAGCTCAGTATTTTCCAGGATGCGACACGAAGATTTCTAGAAAAATCCTCCAACACCAAACTACCCTATACATTGAACTTTATTCGAAAATTTTGATTTTCTCAAAAATGGCTAACGATTTGGATTAAAATGTCGTTTATTAAATATGTTTAAGTGACAAATAAAATGTACATCTTGAATTTTCTGGGAATAGCCTCTGAAGACTATTTTATTCTGGATGAATTTTACGGAATTTTGTATAACTGCTAAACAGTAAGAGATGGACAAGAACTTACAACACAAAAAATGTAGAGTACGTTAAAACACACAATTAATGTTATCTACATTTTTTTCGTGGAGCTGATCGTTTTTGAGATATTCCTTGTTTTTGTTGTCAACTTTAAAAACTTACTTTTCTCATACAGGAATTTGTCTACTCCTGTCCATACAAACAAAGGAACTTCCATCACATAGCAACAAGCTTTTGAATATCACTTTAACCTATGGCAATCCCCTATTTCGCTTCTACTTACAAGTAAGAAAGTAATAAGACCATTTCTACTAATTTTTTCCCGATTAGCATGAAGTAAATAGAAGCATAACCTTTAAACAATTTATTGCAGAGATGTAGACAAAGTCATGTGAATAGAAGAC
Organism: Hymenopus coronatus; assembly: GCA_030762935.1. Lineage (NCBI taxonomy): Eukaryota > Metazoa > Arthropoda > Insecta > Mantodea > Hymenopodidae > Hymenopus > Hymenopus coronatus. The sequence continues at coordinate 108,406,293 of CM060890.1, forward strand.
ATCAGATATTTTTTTTTTTTTTTTTTTTAAACTTTCGAGAGTTTCCTTATCTAGGTATGCAGGCAATGGTTATGCTAGATATTGTAACAACAATCTCTTCATTACTTCCAAATCCGCTGCCAAGCAAAACAGCAGAAACCGTGCTACTTGCAACGACACTCCACTTCCAAGCAATTGAAGGACTTAACACGGATAACATAATAACAGAGAGCAACAGGAGTTGAATACTTATTTCATTAATTAAAAGTAGCATTTTGTTCTGTAGCTCAATCAATATCTTTTATCCTCGATCAGTTTGGGGATGAATGAAATCGGTAAAATGATGGTGAAATGAGCCCGGTGTCCATGGAGCTTTAAACTATTCGTCATTCTTATTCTCAGGATATGGTAAAACCCCCCAAAAACTCCTCCTAGGAGTGAGTTTCGATCTCTCGACCACTTGAACATGAGGCATACACGCTATCCCGACACTATGGAGGCGCGCAGTATGGGAGTGTCGAGATGCAGAATATTCTAATAAAGTTAAAAAAACAAGAACAAATAGTAAGCTTGCAGGGAAGTATGTTCTACTTTGGTGGCGCATTTTAGAAATTTACCAAGAGAGAGAGAGATAGAGAAAGCTGTATAACTGTTCTGCATTATTATTAATAATATTATTATTATTATTATTTAAAGTAGAGGCATTAACAATAATACGGGGCTTATGAAATTGCCATTTGCAGCACTAATCTATATTCAACTAAAATTACATTGAGTTACTATCAATGCACTTATTTTTCGTAAACTGTGGAATAAAAATATAAAACGTGCAAAAGCAATACCAAATTCCGAGCAATGATATTGAATTTTCAATGTGATTCCACCTTCCGAACCCAAATTTATTGGTGTTTTGCTATAAAAATTATTTTCAATAATACGTTTCTTTTATTGTCGCTTTATATGTAAATATTCCAAAAGGTGTTATTGACAAACAATTTTATTAATTCATTATTTCCATTATATATTAAGTAGTATTTATTACTTATACTGGATCTTCAAATTTATTCGGCCTTTAGCCCCAGTGGGTTTTATTGCATGACCTACTGATTAGTCCAGAGAGCCCCTGGTTTCAAAGTGGAGGTGGGGAATTGAACCTAGGACTGCATGCATTGCCGACTTCGTAAACAGGTTGATGTACCAACTGAGCGGCACATAACTGTTTTTCACCATTCTTTAGTCCTTATGTTTTCTTAATTTATTCTGTGTAGGTCAGTTTTCATTCACTGCTGTAAAGATTATGACCAACTATTTATTGCGACAGGAAGCCATTAAAGCCCTCTACGTTATTATTACAATACAATTATATGACTTATCTAAAGACGTGACTGCTCTAAATGTAATTATTTAAAAGGTACGATAAAAGTCCCATTTCACTAACGTGGCTTCGAAATTTTGATATTCACCTCTTCTACGCATCGTTCGCTAGTCCTCTGCCAGAGGCACTTAAACCTGCTACCTAGAATTGAGAGCATGTGCGGACAAACGACTGGCGGCAAAGACCGAATAAATTTTAAGACCCTATAGCTATTTGTATTTTTATAGTCGTACACTGTCTCAAACTATATAAACCATATATTATGATATATTTCACTACTTCTAGCATTGGGATAATTGTTGTGTGGCTATTAATATATTGTATACTGTCAAACGCTAGTTGTAGACAGATGTGTGCTGTTGCAGAGAGTTAATCGTCTGAAAGGAGCCTTACTTTCTCGCTAAACGCTTTTTTTTTTTTTTTTTTTTTTTTTTTTTTTTTTAAATATAAAACAGTACCGGAGTCTGATTAGGACTCCGGCGCTGTATCCCCTGTTTACATTTCCCCCCTAAATTTACTGTATGATTACTGGTTTAACTGTTCCTTTACACAAACACATACACATTGCACAAACATATAACACCCACGCCCAGGGCGGGACTCGAACCCACGATCCGCTGCCCACGAAGCACCAAAGCGAAACGCCTTAGCGAGCATGGCCACAGGGACCGGCAACGCTTCGGCTGTCTGCAACTGAACGCTCCGAACTCATTGTTGAAACTAACTTTTGGTTATCTCTCCCCCTCCCCCTCTCCCCACTCTCTCTCTGTGACAAAAACTGTGTGGGCCTCGCTGGTTCCTTAAATACCTCTCAATGGTATGGCAAGAAATTTTCAGAAGTAGAAGTTATTATTGTACGTGAAAATTATGCACAGGTGTCACCTACTCATCCAGGTGAGACAAAGTATTGCTTTGAAGTAAACCGCCACCTCGCACCATTTATACTTAGGCACAGCTGCAACAGCTATAAACTACCAAAAGCAAGCCGTTCACGCACTTGCAGCGATCCAGGGCGGCAAGGCATGCGCGCATAGTCACAATATCATTATTACTGAATTGTTTTAGCACAGAACTAAAATAGAGACGCTCGTTTAAAATTCTATTAGACGACGTTCATAAAGAAAACGTGCAAAAATATATGCGTTTGTTAAAGAATTGTCTCTTCCACAATATCCTATGTAGGAAGGAATTGGATCCATTCTTGTACAGACTTTTACTATTCGGTGATATTTTATTTCTGCAGCTTGAATTGCAGATAAGCTCTTTCTTATAGTTCATGCTTCCGAACAATTCAGTTAAAAAGGACCCTTCATTGCCTTGTCCATTTTAAAGATTTTTCAAAGCGTTTTCTGTCATTAAGCAGATATTTTATATGGTTTCGACGGGTACAGTAGGGATAGTTTCTCATCATTTCCTTTTCCTAGTGTGCAGATGCATGTTCAAAGAAAAGAATATTCCCAGTGATAACCAGAGGGCTGCCTGGTCGACAGGTCGTTGGTCGCCCTCTCCAGAACTGCTCCAGCATTGGGACAGGTTTTCGCGCATAGAATTGTTAGGGAGCTCCGCGACTATGAGCTTCTGACGCCCCCCAGCAGATGGTAGTCGCAATTGATCTACATAAGTCTAAGTAAAGAACTGGCCACCCTCCATTGTATAATCCTAACCCTAGCTGTAGATCTACATATGTACAATGGTCGACTGATAAGTTCCGGGCCTCTTAATGAAAACACTATTTAAAAAAAATATTTCTTTTATTTCTCAACATAATCTCCAGAAAGGCTAATACATTTGTCCTATTGGTGTTCTAATTTAATTAAACCATCGCTGTAGTGCGATTTATCAACGTCCTCAAAATAAACTGTTTACCGCATCAATGACCCCCTCGCCGTGAAATCTTCGTCCAAGAACTTTTTTGAGGTTTGGGAACAGGTGGTAGTCACTGGGTGCTAGATCTGGCGAATAGGTTGGATGTTCAAGCAATTATTCCAACTTCAATTCGCACATTTTCCCCATTGCTATGACTGAACAATGGGCCGGAGCATTGTCGTGATGAAACTTTTTTTTTTCCATTGCCAAATGAGGTCTTTTTCTTTTCACCTCAAACAGAAAACACTCGCCATAACCTTGTTGGCTGACAAAATTAACTGCCCTTTTTGGAGTTGGTTCACCTGGCGCAATCCACTGTTTTGACTGTGATTTACTTTCTGGAATGCAGTGATGTATCCAAGTTTCATCCATGGTAATAAGCCATCTCAAAACTTCACTGGGATTTTTATGGTAGAGCTCCATATTCTTATCAGAAACAGCTTTTCTTTGCAACTTTTGATCAGGTGTCAACAAACGCGGCACCCATCTTGTACAGACCTTGTGAAAGCCCAAAACACAACTTAAAATATTACCTGCACGTTCTTTTGATATGTTTCAAATACCTTTAATCTTCCAGTACTAAACGATGAATTTTTTCACTGATCTCTGGAGTTGTCACTTCTACAAGGCGTCCAGAGCGAGGATCATCACTAGTGCTCGTACATTCCATTTTAAACTCTGCAACCCACCTTTTAATCATTAAATATGAAGGGGCAGAATCTTTCAATGTAATGTCCATTTCCTCCTTGATTTCTTTAGGCGTTAAGCCCTTCAAATGGAAGTATTTAATCACTGCTCGTTTTTCCAAATCCTCCATTTTCGTGAAAACTCTAAAGCTGTGTTGTTTAAAATGCTGTCATTCGAAAACTAAACAAGCTATTGACCTTTAACTATGGATACAAGCTGGTCTAGAGTTAATCTATACGAGCTACCTGGCCTAGTGGCGCCATATCTGTGCGTAGCCCGGGACTTATCAGCCGACCCTCGTATATAGAAAGACTGCTCTTTCCCGTTCAAACCATGTTCAAACTGTCCTGAATGTGTAATACGTGTGTGCCCACCTTGGTATGAAATCCTTTTGCGTTTGTAAACTGCTATGCTTCTATGTGCGCTTTCTATGTGCGCTAACAAACTAGAAAAGCTGCAGTATTTTCTTTTCACACATTTCCGCATATTGGAGGGAGTGATCTGAAATTTAAATCTTTATAAATGGAGTTTCAAAACGCATGAGGAATGAGGCATGGTCATCGCTAATTCTTAACCAATAAATTAAGAGGAACACAAGAATTAGTGAGAACTTGAAATGAGGGACTTAGTTTAATATTCTAACCAATCTGTAATTATGAAACGTTATTTGGATTGCCAACAGCTGTAATTGAGTTCATGTTTAATCATTATGCACTAATGTAATCAACATAGCTACAAGAATCATTAGATATTTTTAAATCTAAATTTAATTTTAATTTTATCAACAATTTAATAGAGTTTTCATTAAAAATCTCTTAGTTTTTACCTAAAAGAATTATTAGGCACGTTTTGTTCTTGACAATTTAAATAAAGTGCAGTGTAAAGTATTTTTCTGTTATCCTATAATTTATGCAAAACAAATCCAATTAACATGTGATACATCATACCGCACCGTGACTAAGGCGTTTCGTCTTAGACTGGCCTTAGTGAAGTCGTGCGATTCCCGCAACCGAATTCTCTGACCCATGGCTTTTTTCGGGGGTTTCAAGGATCGCCAGGTGAATACTGAAGTGTTTCCTCAGAACTTCCTGTCACTTCATTTAATCTTTCGTCCAAGCCGGACTCTTTAAGGGTTGAGTCGGAGTGACCGCGGTAGTTGGTGCCCCTCCGTGGTGGTAAATGCGCTTTGGATATATCGTTCTCGGCTTTGGGTGGCGCTGGAGTCGTTATTGGGACTCGGGGTTTTTGGTCAGAGCCAGGTTGTGGGATCCTAGTACTGCCCGTATTGAAATGAAAATGTAATCGGTTTCGGCTGCCCTTTGTAAACTCTCATATCATGCTATTCTCCTGGGATCTGGCGCACAATAAGCCCTCGGTGGCTGCAATGTGGCACCCCCTCCAAAACGTGCCAAATACATCACTAATATATTAGTGCATCTTTTCAACATAACTGTATGAAACTTGCATTTTTGCAACCATGTTTTCATTGCTTAGGTAGAATGAGACTCAAAAACTCAATGCCATGGCCGGGATTGGATCCACGAACATGCCAGTCTCTAGCCGTTGCTCTAACCCCTGAGCTACCATGGCAACATCTCAGCTCGGCTTACATGTTTCCCGGTAAACCACAAGGTGATCTCAAATGATGATATATTTATTGTTGCATTTCCAAATGAACAGTTCTTCCATGTACATACAAAACCAGATTATATTTATATTGTATGAAGTGGTTCTACTGCTTTTAAAGATATCTACCATACATATACGGAAAAAAGAAGAAAGCCAGCATCATGCAGTATTGCCAACTACTGGTGACGACAAGGGGCTAAACTACTATAAGATAGTTATATTGTGCAAATAAGGTGTCCCATTACTGAGAGAGATGATAGGATTTCCTAATCTCTTAAAATAGTTTTGCATTTCCACAACAAAATGGGCAGTAAAGAATGTTTAAACATTAAAGCCAAAACGAAAGGAAACTAGGTTGAAGTGATACCGGGATTTAGGTTGTGAGGCCGTAGATAACAAACCAGCCCCCTATTATCATCTGTTGGCGAATATGTACCAATCACGAGACTGTGTTTCGTCTGACTTGTGGACTTAGCTATGTACGTTATATGTATTTATGATAGAGTATAGCTAACTTGAAGCCAACTGCTTTAGAATTCTTTAACCTGTTCAGAGTACTTTTGTTAATCAAAGTGAAAAGAATTTAGATGAGTCAGAACCCAATGGGAATGCACCACATTAAAACACTCATTCGCAAAAATTTAATCTCGTAGCTTGCAAATGTTTGCAGACTGCAAACCTCCCTGTTCTCACTCCTCTACGCACCCACCAAAATGTGAAAATTTGGGGTGAGAGAATGTGACACGGTTTTATCCGGTCGATCCATTTTGTATTGTGATGTTTAGCAGTTTCCGCTGTAAATATACCAAGTTCATGCTGCCTCTTCTTTAACTGGTCTAGTTCAACTTCTCATTCTATTTTCACTAATCTGATATATTTCAATATTCTTTGTCACTTCTTAAGTCTCATGACATTCTTCGCTACCTAGCGGTTAATGAAATATGCAACGACGCGGTCTCCTCCTAGGACAGTCCAGCAGCTGGGGATTCGAACGTGAGACCTCTCTAATCTCTCGCAGTAGTAGCACTCACTGTATAACACAACTGACGTTAGTTACCTCACTTGCAGAATCCAGCTAATATCGCACGGAAACAATCACACTAACTCGCTTACATCTTCACTCGCGAAGAAACTAGATGATATAGTCGCCGGATTTTTTTCCAGAACAGTTTAAAAAGTTCTGGAGGCGAGAGGCAGGTAAACGTCCAGATATTATCTGTAGTTAATGTTATTTCTTTTGTATACGCTGAGCGAGAGCGGAACCACATCTATTTTGTCTATATCTTCAAATGACAGGCGCCAGCTTCCCGATAAGGGTCACTGCCGGTGAGAAATCTTTGATCGTTTACTGGTTTTCACCATCATCATTGGCCACGCCGTGGCCGAGTGGTTAGACCACTCGCCTCTTACCTAGACGGCCCGGGTTCGATCCCAGGCGACCGCAAGTGAGATTTGGGGCGGGTTTTCTCCCGGTTCTCCTGTTTTCACCGCCATCGCATTCCACCGGTGCTCCATCTTCATTTATATATCATCAGTGTCACCGCCTGCGGTGCCATAAGTAGTTAAAGCGGGCGTTAAACACTACCAAAAAAAATCATCATCGTCGTCATTATCATCTTCAACCCTTCATGGTTTCGAAAAATTCTCCTGTTCCGGCCTCATATTTCTTCCCATTTCTTCCTATCGTTCTGTATCCCAAAGAGTTATATTTGCATGATGTAATGGAATGTGAGAGTTGTACATTCTCTTTACTGGTTTTAATTTTAAAATTATGCAGTGAAAACTAAAAATGTTTAAAAAGTGTGAAACATTTTTGAAATACTGCTCAATCAATACGTAAAATGCTTGAAAAGTAATTAGTGTTTTCCCCCACAAATTAGTGGCTATGTTTTCAAAATGGCTTGATTAAGCACAAAAGAGCTAAGTTGGTATCTCTGCTCCCGTATAGTCGCTTTGTAAAGTAATGCAAATAAAATTAGCACTCAGTGGAAACACACGTTGCTTATATACGATTAGGGACGCAATTGCTTTGATAAAGGCACCGAACCAGTGAATCAGTGTCAACAACAAATACAGGAAGGTAAATGTTTGATTAGAGCTGAAGGAGCTGGCATTGTCCACTGTTGGCCTGCAAGGTTCAGCCGACCTGATTCAATTCCATGACACAATAGTTTTCCCGCCTTCGTCTTGAGGCAAGAGGTGCAGAAAATAAGAAGAAAAACCAATACAACGCTAGTGAAAAAAGACAAGCCCGAGTTAGAAATTCTAACTCCCATGAAACGAAAACCTTTGCCAAGTGGATCAGTATCATTCATTTCTTTCTCTTTTTCTTCCGAACAAGAAATTCACGTGATGGTTCAGAAGAAATATTTTCTCAATTTTTCTACCATATTTTCATTCCACATACCCGAGAAGGATCATCTTGGCATCCGTCAATAAATAAATAACCTTTCACCATTTCTTATCCGATTTTTGAGCCCCCTTCGTATTTTACAAACTTAAAAAAAAAAATCTTGTTCATGCACAGTTTGCATTTGTTGCATATTTTTCCAATAACACTTGATAAATATCACCAACATGTTACTTAAATTAACAGAGTTATACATTCGTGAAATTCTAAAAAAATGGGTTATAATGCGGAAGCTAAGTAACGTGCTGATACTCATGTTTTCCCACTACTACTTAAAAACCAATTTTTATCTTAGTTCGAGGTATATAAAACTAGCAACATGAGAATGTCAGAACACAACCATTAAGTTGTTTCTAAAATAACTTAACAATTTCACTTTTTTTAATTAAATAATTTTTAAAAAATTTTAAATGTATACGTTTTCTCAAATGAGAAGTCGTTGTTTGTTTTTTTCTGACCAAGCAAAGAGAACCGAAATTCCAAGTGATTAGATAACGATTAGCTCTTAAGAGATTTGACTATTGACTATTAAACTAGTGTATTCCCTTAACTACACTCTACCTACAAAAATGCAAATAAGACCATTTCTGTTAATATTTATCGCGAGCAATAGGAATTCGATAGATAAATAAGCTTTGGTAAAAATACCTAGTTTTTTTCAGTATAGGTAGAGAAAGTCATGTGAATCAGATTTTTATGTCAACAAACAGGAGTAGGTAATACATTGTTACTTTTCCATCAAATTGAATGTTAGTGACCTTTCTTGGAACCGCTATAGGCAATAGCTGTTAGTGAATTATTAATTCTATTTTCGTATAAATAATATTTTTATTATTTACTATAATATTATATATTATGGGAAGTTATGTTTCCTACCTTTATATTATTCTGTTGTTTACTTTTATTGTGTCTTCTTTTAAGTTTATAGTATAATAAGATTATCTGTAAACTAATGATGTATGATACAAAATAAACGTAGTAGGATAATTATACCAGCGAGTTACAAGCCAGCGCCGGAGGTCAGAGGCCTGTTGAGGAGAGAGACCCTGGATCAGAGAAAAACCAGGATGGGTGATCAGCCCGACGCCTGGTATGAACATAATAAGTGGATAATAAAAATTACGGTGATGTGGATGGGACAAAAAAAAAAAGGATTATGGCATAAGTATTGGAATTAAGGACTGGAAAACCGGAGAACCCGAAGAAAATACGCCCAAACGCCGATACGTCCAACACAAGTTTCACATGCTAAGCCCACCTAGATGACAAGCGACCAGCTGAACTACTTTCTCGATGTACGATGTACTAGTGGATAGAGAAGGTATTGCATTCCACCCAAGATTCGATGTCGAAATTTCAGCGGAAATACATGTTTTGGGGTCCGCTGAATAAAAAAGGCAATTTAGAAAAAGGACCGTGTGTGTGTGTGTGTGTGTGTGTCTTTGCATGTATATTTGTGTATACGGACGGCATAATTCAAAAGCGAAGAGAGTCGAGTGAGTACAAAGTTCACACAAAGATTTTCAGGAAAATCCCGCACTCCAACTACCCTTTACATGGAACATTTTCTCAAAAATGGCTCTACCGATTTTGATTAAAATATCACATGTTTTAGATATTTTCATGACAAACGAAATCACTATCTTGAATAGTTTTTAAAGATATTTCTATTCTGGATGACTTTTGTATAACTCATAGGCGGTAAGAGATAAACGGCTTAGTACACAAAAGATATAGAAGTCACTAAACCATCCACTTTGTCATATATTTTCTGTAAAGTTAACGGTTTCCTTGTTATTGGTTTTAATTTTAAACTATATAATTTTCTCAAATGGGAGGTAATTTTGTGATCAACTCTCTTTTACTCCTACCCGTGCAAAGCGAACCGGATTGCAATTATAGCAAACAGCGGCTGGCTGTTCAGAAGATACGACCATCGTCTTACCCTAGAGTATTCCCTATTTCCCTTCTACATACAAGCAAGCAAGATAAATAATTATCCTTATTTAGTTTAAATTAAGTAAGAAGCAAATTAATTGTAATTAGTTTCGACCTGATAGTAAGATAAATAATCCTTATTTACCCCATGTTAATTAGTTAAACCAAAATAGAGGAAGCAATAAGACCATTTCTACTAATGTTTATCTAGAATAGCATGACGTAGATAAAAATAAACTTTTGTAAGAAAAGTTTGTTAGTGGAACAGCTAGAAAAAATGGAAATGATCTTTTATTTTGGACGCCCTTTAATTGCTGTCGTTCTCAGCGTTCCATTCTATATTTTGCTCAGAGGCCTCAGGATTGAGAATGTTTTCGTGCCGTTAATTTACATACGAGACCAACGGCTTTACTTCCCTTACGAAGGAAGTGATGCTAAGGATTTTTACGCCCGAAAAAATCCATCGTTTTCCACCAGGTTTGAAACTGCGACCTTGGGTATATGAGGCTAACATAATAACCACTACACCACGGAGGCAACCTGGAACAGCTAGAGATAGGCATGTGAATGGAACACATGGGATGTTTTTTAATGTCGAAAACATAGCATGCAATACACGTATGCATCCTCTTTCTCCAATAAGCACTTACCGAATCTGGACCACAATTGGAATACTGTTAACGCACATTATAATACGGTTTTGCGACTTGTACCGATCGTAGCAAAATGAAACTGCTTGCTTTAGATGAAGAGATGCTGTATATCTAGAAACAAAGCTGCTTTTGTTTTTCAACCAGAGCTGTGAGCTGTGACATTATACAAGCGGCACACCAAGTAAATCTCTCTCCACTCCTGTCAGCCCCAGAACCGCTGAACAAACATGGGGGGAACACCCTGACCAACATCGTGCTGTCTAGAAGAATAGCCAGTGGTACTATATATCTTTCCCGCAGCAATTTAGGCAACTCAAGTGCTTTCAGCAGGAAATTATTTGCGATTAATCACATTCGAATTAACGTCACAATGGAAACACGACGCGGAAGGCTGAAGCAACAGTTGAAGGAACCGTGCCAGAATGCTTCACGCTACAGCGAGAACAAGTTGGACGGAAAGTTACTTGTTCATCCAACTAACAGGCAACTCTATCGTACGCCTCAAACAGCCGGAAGCTACGGATTCAAGGCGCCGTTGGTCTTCATCGACTTCATCAGAAGCTAGTGTCAGACGCATACAACCTTTGAAGTCGCTGCAATCACGGCATATGTATCTTCTCAGCCTTCCAACAGTCGTCTGCGAGATAGATCATTTGACAAGATAACGTACTCAACATAGAATAATTCAATTCTTTTTTTCTTTCTCTGCGCAGTGCAAGGTGCATACAGAAGGTATTTGCACTACACCCATAAAATCGATACCGAGATTTCACCGGAAATACAAACGTTTTAGGGTGCCCTTAAAATAAAAAAAAAAAATAAAAAAAAAATCTAAGTGTGTGTGTAACCGTGTGTCTGTGAACACGAAAACTCAAAAACGAAAAGTCGGTAAAATACCAAACTTGGTATTTAGGTTTAGCATATCCCAAGGAGATACGACACGAAGATGTTAAGAAAGTCGCCCCTACCCTTTTAATTTTTTGATAGTGTTTAACGACCGCTTTTACTAATTGTGGCACCGCAGGTGATGACACTAATTATACATGGAATGAAGGAGGGGAAATGCGATGGCGGGAGAACCCGGAGAAAACCCGTGCGGTCGCTTGGGATCGAAATAGGTCCGTCTAGCTAGGAGAGTGAGTGGTGTAACCACTTGGCCACGGGGCGGCCTACTCTTTCATGGAGAACTTTTCGAAAATGTTTTTCTCAGAAAGGCCTTAAAGATTTTGATTAAAATACCGTATATCAAACATATTTAGATGACAAAAGATGTATATCTTGAAGTTTCTGAGATTGGCCTCTGAAGCTCTTTTGCATAATTGGCGAACCGTAAAAGATAGACAAAAATATTTTACACAAGAAATGCATCTCTCAATTTTTTGGACAATTTATGTCCTGTATATCTTTGTTATGGAGCTAATCGTTTCCAAGATATTCCATGTTATTGGTTTCGATTTTAAAATACTTATAGTTTTCTCAGGCAAGAAGGTGTCCGTGTTTCTTTTGTTTTGCGTTTGGCCATGCAAAGAAGCGAATTTAAATACCAATCGCATAGCTACAGTATTTAGACCTCCATGAAAAAAAAAAAAAAAAAAAAAAACAACAACAACAACAACAACAACCCTGTCTGTGGGTGTCGCGCGGTGCGAGTGAGCATAACTTACAAACGAAAAGTTGGTGAAATACTAACACTTTATATTTATGAGTAGCATCTTTTAAGGATACAACAATTTTCAAGAATAAGAAAAAAGTTCAAACATTTTGATTTCTCAAAAATTCCACACACGATTTTGAATAAATTAATGTATATTAAACTACTTAACGTTAAAAATAAAAGTTATGTCTTTAATTTTCTGGAAATAGTCTATAAACCCCTCTTCATTCTGAATGAGTTTTGCAAAAGTGTAAACCGGAAGATATAAAGAAAAACTAAAAAGAATGTAGGTCTCGCTAAAATACACAATTTGTCATCCTATTTTTTTTTTTTTTTTTTTTTTTGAGTTAACATCTCCAAGATATGCCGTGTTATTGTTTTCAATTTTAGAATAAAGTTTTCTCAGACGGGAATTTGTCAACCCCTGGTCACGCAAGTATAACCGATTTTCAATCACATAGGAACTAGCTTCTAAAAGATTTGACTTTCCTTTTAGCCAACTGTATTCCCTTCTACTCATAAGGGACTAAGTAACAAGACCGCTGCTAATGTTTATCTTAATGAACATGAAGTAGAGAGAAAGAAAAAGCTGTCTTGTTCCGGAGGTAGAAAAAGTTATGTGAAAGGAACATCAGAATATTTTCTATAATAAGGCTTTTAATTATCTAGGTGGCCAAGGACATGCATGCAGTATACTTTACCTGAAAGCTTCAGTTCGTCCCCTGTGGTGTAATGGTTGCTAACTTCATAAACCCAAGGTCGCGGGTTCAAATCCGGCAAGGACGATGGATTTTTTTCTGGCGTAAAAATCCTTAGCATGGCTTGCTTCGGTTGGTCCCGTGTCGTGGATTTACGGCATGTAAAAGAACATCTAGCCTGATAAAGAGCCTCTGAGCAAAGTTAAACGGTCTTTCACGCCCAGTATAGAATGGGATACTGAGAACCACAGCAGTTAAAGAGCGTCCATAAATAAAATTCCATCTCAGTATCCCATTCTATACTGGGCGTGAAAGACCGTTTAACTTTGCTCAGAGGCTTCAAGTTAGTTGTTTAGTATTGATATTTTTGAATAAAGGGCAAATTTCAGAGAGAAAATATAGTCAAGGTTTGTTATGATCACACCTACCCCAAAATGCATTTTCGTTTCGTTATACAAAATTTAGCTCTGTGATTTGGCAATACAAAATCCTGCCAATACGTGAAAAAATCTACATATTTTCTGCAGCTATGTGTCACACAGCAAACGTAGATAGTGATCTAAACTCACATGCCTTGGTGGAGAGCTAAAGGTTTAGAAGATTCTTTATCTTTCTTTTCTTATTTTGCCGGCTTTCTATATGAAAAATGTATATAAGCACCGAAGCGTTTTCGGAGGTGGTATTCGATTTCATCCAGCACATTCCTGACGTGTTTGTGCTCCGATAAATATTTTATTATTGCGTGAAAGAAGCGAGGAGGGAATTTACCGCTCCCGGCAAATTCACACTCAGGAAGCAGAAATTGATATCGCTACCGCCACCATGGAATTCGTGGAAACGTAAATTAAATAGAAATTCGGTATTAAATACAGGGTATTTATTCTTATTTGCAGAGAACAAAATATCTGATGCGGTCCCTTCACATGACTTTTTCTACCTGAAATCATGCTAATTGCGATAAGCATTACCAGAAATTGTCGTTTTACTTGCTTCCTTGTAAGTAAAAGGGAAATAAAGGAGTATTCTAGGCTAAATCAATAACCAAATCTTTTAAAACTTTGTTGCTTTGTGAAACAGATGAAATTCAGCTCTCTTTGCACGGCCAGTAATAAAACAATAGAGAAATAAAACGAAAGAGGAGCAAGGTTTGAGAAAAGTTGAAGTAATTTTAAAATGAAACTAATAAGGAATATATGGAAAAAACTAACTGAGCAGAAAAAAAGTATATGATGTATCGAGATCTGATTTTTGTGTAGTAAGCTTTGTCTATTTCTTAAAGTTTACCAGATGTACAAAGCCACCCAAAATGAAGAGGACTACCAAAGATATGCCCAAAAAGTTAAAAGATATACATTATATCTGTCATGTAAAGATCTTAATTGTGCGGTATTTTAATCAAAATCTTGAGCAATTTTTGAGAAAATCGACAAAATGGGAAAATTTTCCAGAAAACTTCTTGCCTTAACCGATTTTTCGTTAATGGGTTATGTTGTCTTCAGACAGACAGACACATACACACACACGCACGCACGCACACAAGGACCTCTGGATAGAACTTCTGGGTGGAAAACAATGGCATCTATCTACTATTATCTTGCATACACATAGTACATATACATAATACGTTATGCTAGAGAAAGTAATAAGACCTTCAAATTTAAACAGGATATATTTAAGAGCATGCGGGAAAGTCTCCAAACCCAAGCAACTCCTTGTTTGGAATTTTTTTTCTTTGAAACACTTAATATTTTGACATGAAAAATTAATAGAAAAGAATACTTCGTGTGCTCCCGAGAAAAGCACGCGAGGTCCTTTAATTCTTAATGAACCTTATATAACAGAAAAACAATTAGCAAAGCTCGACAATAACTTTATTTCAGGAAAATAGACAGCTAACTAACATGTTATGCAATATATGAAAAAAGAAAAAATTAACATCAACCGCTTCCGAAATAATCATTGTTACATTTAGTATTCATGCAAAAGTTTGCCGTATGTAATGACCAGTTATATGTTAAACGTATCTAAATCCATATTTAGCGTTTCAACCGTATTTTTCCTACTCTGGTTGGTAATAAAAATCTATATTTAATTTAAAAGCCCCTACTATTGCAGATTCAGTCTTCGGCTCAAATTTCTTTGTAACTACAGGATTTCATAGTCTTTATGTTATTATTGGAACTACATTCATCGCTACATGTTTATCTCAAATAATATTTATACACTTTACACCAAATCATCAGTTTGGTTTTGAAGCAGCAGCCTGATATTGACATTTCGTTGATAAGGTTAGACTTTGCCAAATGTTCTGATTCCCGGAAGCTGGTCCACGTAGGATTTCTAAACATTTTTTACATTTCTGAACTTATTAATTCTCATGAATTGAACCTGTAGCCAATGGTTTTCTGGAGGACTTTCCACAACATCTAATTTAAAGCAGAATAGTCGTGGTTTTTACACTATACCTACTATCTTTTTTTTACATTATTTCTATCTTTTTCCGTTTTTTTTTATAAAATAATAAGATAATTTCAGTATCATGGCTAAAAAACCTACACTATTAGTACCAGCTGTTTTTAAACAATTTCCAATCATCCGTCCCATTACGGACCCTATAGACTACGGTACACCATGTAGCCCAAGGATTGCTATGATTATTCGTATATTTCTCAAACTATGTTACTGAAGGAAAGATTTATTCCTGCAATGCGGTTTCTGAAGGACTGGTGTATACATCAATAAAGCCAGGCTATAGAGAAAAGAAGAAACGAAAACGCAAATATAGAGAGATCAACGGTAACCCAGCACACAAGCAGGCGGTAATCACACATTTTCACCGTATAAATTTACGGCCAACGGAATACCACCACAGTGCCAAAAGTCTTTTAACGAAGACCCCTCTGTAAATCCTACTCTTAAACTTTATCCTTCTTCCAACACTTGGAATGGTGCTCCAGAAACGAGCGACGAATTTAGCAAACAGTACGATTGTCTGAGGAAAAAAAAAAAACGACATTCATTGACAAATTGCATCATAAAAGAGAAGAGACATTTTATCGCGTTATATTTATTGCATATACTCTCTATGAAAGTCATTCATGAGCAAATGCCTGCAGATAAGTATGTTTGTGACCAATTCGAAAGATTTTTTCTGTTTTATGCTGGAAATGACATGTAAAGCTATTTTTTCTGACGAGAACTGTACACAAAACAATTCCTCCTCCTTTTAATCGCTTGCATCAAAATTAAAATTGCAAACATATACCCAACCGTCTTGTGTTTGACGTGTTTAGGTACCCCTTTGTGCGTTAAAGGAGTTACAGAACCCAACGAGGCTATTTCAAGATGAAACCCGTCAATGGGGAACTAGCTAAGGCGACTTTCATTTTACCCCTCTTAATCAATGTGACCCGCTCACCGTCTGCGCTTCAAGCAAGAACGGTTGCTCAGCCACTTTCTTACTTATCGGTTCAAACTTGTAATAGCCCCGTTGACTTCTGCAACTCTTTTAATAGATGAGCTATGCCTGTACATGCCACGAGGTATAGACAAAATGATTTATTTATTTACATTAGCCAGTAAATGAACTACACCAATGTAGTTTGTTTCCCTATACTAGAAAGTAAGCGAACCCAAGCTTAACAGATTGCAAGCTATACTTTCTCGAAGTGCTTATTGTGAGCGATCAAAAAATTTTATACTGAAACTTAACCGCTAAGAAAAGCAGCTTTATTTTAACCCTTACAATGTTTTCTGAACCCGCCTTTGTAGTGCAGTGGCAACGTGTCTGCTGCCTCACATTCAAGACATCCGAGTCAAATTTCGGTAAGGCGAGTTATCCGGATAGTGATTTTCCCGGGGCTTTTCCTTATCCTTAGAAGACGAATTGTCGAATAACTAAGCTCTGTGAGCCCCAGGCTCATTCAACGCCCGATATAACCTTTCAGATTATGTATGTACAAAATTTAAATCAATAACAAGGAATTATCAGAAGGGGTTAACTAAAGAAAAATATAAAAAAAAGCGAGATTCTAATTTTCTGTGTAACAGTGAGATATTGTGAATCTCTAACAGTATACCAGTCAAGCAAAAATCCAGAGTGAGGAAAAGTCTCAGAAAATCCAATATGTACATATCATATTTTTAATATATGAGGTTTTAATCAAAATCGTTTGAGTCATATTTTAGAAAATAGAATATTTCGAAAATGTTTACATGTAATGGAACGGCTGCGGTGGAGGATATTCTTGCAAATATTTTGTGTCGCTGAGCTTAAATACTAAGTTTGATATCCGCGCAATTGTTTGGGTTATGATGTTTACAGGAATTCGGATAGAAACACACACACACGGATTGATTATCAAAAGTGCTCTTTTTTGAGTTCATTTCCGGTCAGATCTCTACATCGCAATTTTCGATGGAATACAATATCCCCGTATTTATTATACGTAAAAATAAAGAGCAAGCAATTTAGAGGTGGAAGGTGAAATTACAAAATATGCGATAGGTTTCCTCTAAATTTGAACCAAAACACAAAAGCCGATAGTTTCCGACGTAAAAATGTTTGATTGAAAAAGAGCATGAAGTAATATTTTAAACATTTATTTAAACTAATAATAAACATAAATTTAAAATGATTTATCACATTCAACATGAATAATCTACAGATTAGTCTTGCATAACAAATAAAAACAGTTTCAACTCCAAGTTTGCCGTCACAGTTCGCATGCAATTATTTGAATATTTCCCATACATTACTGAGGCAGATTTCACTGTGAAATAGTTGGTAGCCGCTGTATGCTAATTCGGTGGAAAGCACCCGGTCTACCGTTAAATTTGTTCTCCAAAATACCACTTCGCAGCGCACACGGTATGAACACTTAAAATCTGTGCTTTGACTGAAACAATTCAAACACACGAGTCAAGCTTTCTCTTGATGAAAACAGAAATGAGGAATATGCTAACTTTAAAGTCGCTTTTAATGAGATCAATCCTCCAATAACATTTCACTTCCCCAATTATGACACAGCGAGAGCACAAAATTGCATATCGACTAGGAGGCGAGGCAAATTACAGTTATGGCCTTAAGCTGTCTGTTCCATTCATGTATAGCATATTTGATGCAGATCAATTGCGTTCAAGACGCCTTAGATGCAGCTATAACAAACATCCCTTACTAGTAGGTGTATTGAGTATTATGTTCGTTTACTACATAAAACCCTATTTCTCATAAGTTTGTCTCGTTTACATGCATTCTTCTTCACTACTTCCCTGCCTCTTTCCCGTAATTGGCTAATGTGCATCTTTTTTTTTTTATCTAACCCTGGTTGGTCATATCGGACGATGAATAAAATTGGTGAAATGATGATCAAAAGTCCTCGGAGTCCATGAAACTAAAAGTTATTCGGCATTCGTCTTCTCAGGAGAACGGAAAACTCAGAAAAAAAAAAAAAAACTTATCCGAGTAACTCACCCTAAGCAAGATACGAACTCACGACTCGTTGAATGTGAGATGATGATGATGATGATGATATGATGGTTAGTGTTTAGGGGCGCTCAACTAGAAGGTCATCAGCACCCTCATCAAACAAATCATGGCAAAAGGCAGAGATAAAGCTCAATAAAAAGTATTATAAATAAAGGCGAAAGTTAAATCTAAAATTCAGTATTAAAAGTAATCACGGCAAAGCAACAGATAGTTGATTTCAGAAAAATATTTCCAAAGTGATGCAAAAACAAGGGTAAAAACAACTAAATCCGTAATTTGAAGGTTATCTTTGATAGAAATGTAAAAACCTTAGCTACCGCTTGATTATCGTCCGCCAGGACTTCTGCAAGACTGACCGGCGGTTGCAGCGATTCCCGAATATGTGCTAGATCAACATACTCTAGCAACAGATGACGGACAGACAAATCTTCTCCACATTGCGGACACACAGGAGCAGATTCACTCTTACGAAGGAAACTATGTGCAGAATTGCAGTGGACAATACGCAAACGAGCCAAAAGCACTTGAATGTGAGGCAGCCATGCTACCACCATACTACCCACGCGGGCCTGTGCATTTTTGTTAGTAGTGTGTATGAAAAATAAAAGCCTGTATAATGCAAATTTAGACGATAAAAGCCAAATAACTGTGCATGATGGATACACATACTTTTGCCATCCTTAACTACAGGTTTATACCTAAGGATTCTTCTGCATATGTTTACTCTCTCTAGCACGTATAAACAGCACTCTTAAAGGTAGGGAAGCTATTGTATTCCACACAAAAATTGATACATTTCACCGGAAATGCGTTAGGGTCCCCTGAATTCAAAAGAAGCTCTTTTAGAAAAAGGTGCGTGTGTGTATGTGTGTGTGCGTTGGTATATGTTGTACTCCGTGGTCTAGTGCTAACGTGCTTCCCAATGTCGCGGATTCAAACCAGGTGGATGGCGATGGTGGATTTTTTTTTTTAGCATGGCTTCCTTTCGAAGAAAAGTAAAGCCGTTGGCCCCATGACGTAGATTTACGCCATGTAAAACAATCTCAAACCTGATAAAGAGGTCTCTGAGCAAAATTAAGCGTCATTCAAGTCCAATATAGAATGGGACCCTAAGGACCGCAGTAGTTAATGAGCGTTCATAAAAAAACTCAGTTCAATTCAATTGTGTGTGTGTGTGTGTGTGTGTGTGTGTGTGTGTGTGTGTGTGTGTGTCTGTGGTCAGCATAACACAAAAACAAATATTTAAGTTCAACATCTAAGGATGCAACACGAAGATTTTTAGGCAATCTTCCCACGCATAACTAATCTTTACATGCAATATTTTTCGAAACTGTTTATTTTCTCAAATGGTTTCAAAGTTTTTGATTCAAATACCATATGTCTACGATATTTTTAAGACAAACAAGATGCATATTTTGAATGTTCTGCGAATAGTCTCTGAAGACCTCTTCATTCTGGGTGACTTTTGCATAAATGAACTGTAAGAGATAGAAAAAACCTACATAAAAAAAGGTTTCTGTATGTTAAACCGTTTCCGATATATTCCTTGTTATTGATTTTTAAACTACTTAAACTTTTCTCAAACGGGAAGTCATCTCTCGCTTTCTTTCGCTCATTTTACTCCTGGTCATGCAAGAGAATCAAATCTCAATTGTTTCACATATTGACCATTAGTTTACCTTTTAAAAGGTTCAACTAAGCGCTAGCCTAGTGTGTCCTTTATTTTCCTTCTACCTACAAGGAAGCAAATAATGTGACCAATTCATCCAATGCTTATTTTGATATTATTGAAGATAAAAGAATAACCTTTGTATAAACAGTTTATTGCTGGAAGAGGTTGAGAAAGTCATTTGAATGGAACACATCAAATTGTTGATAACAATGAATTTAAGATGCATTATATCGTTACGTAACATTTGATTCATACGCTTATGAAAACTGAGACAGTACATGTAGTTTCACAGGGTTAAGAGTTATCTAAAAGGGAGATATAAATTATAGCCAATGTAATATAAATTATCATAAGAGGGGACAAATGTAAATTGAAAATGGCTAGGGAGGGAATATTGTAAAAGAAGGCAAGAACAAACAGTTGTCACGAGCTGACAAGCGACCCAGATAGGATAGTACCGTTAAGGGAAGGACCTTGAACTGAACGGGTGAGGTTGCACTGCCCGGGGGTGGATATAACAAGGAAAAGAGAAAACTTATTTTGCTGGTCAAGCGATTCTTCTGGCACTTGGCATGGAACATCCGCGGAGCTAAGACGTGATATTTGTGTCCGTGGTGGGTGTGACGGAAATAGTGTTGATTTAATACGACCAGAATACGGACGAAATCACTGTTCCAAAATACTGTCAAAAGTAATAAGTAATAACAGGCGCAGTCGAGTAAAGCGTAACTTAAGAGTATAAAATTTAGGAGGAATGCGTGTGTGTTCTAGGTAGAAAAGGCAGAACAAAATGATTAAACGAATTCGATAACAATCTGGAACTCGAAGAAAATCACTTGTGTTTTACCACACTTGAAAAGACATGCTAACGAAATCCTGAGATAGGGCACTCACATCTCCACAGCATTCCTTAATAGTCCAAAACCTGCATGCCGGTTATGAACCGGGACCCCCTATCGTTACCGCCACAAAACGTAAATTTTGTGAATTTTTTTTTTATGTTAAGGAAATTGATTGTTTCGCACGACAACCTGTTCTGTGGTAGCAGCCAATGAGAGGTGACTGAGACATCTGACACTCAAGGGATACGAAACAAAGTTATTTGGAAAAGGGTTTAAGTATGCAATAAAATGAATTCGTATTCTTCTTCTATTAACATTAGGAAAATTAAAAATAGTCTAATGTGTTCCATTCAACGACTTCCTGTATTCACAAGCCATTCTCTTACAAAAGCTTATTCTTCTATATACTTTAAGCTAATCGAGATAAACATTAGCAGAATTATCTAACTGACCACACGCACGCCTCACACAGTTGTTATCGCTTGCCCAAGCGCTAGCACGCGTTCAAATCATTTTGCGCCGTGTTTACTTTAATTTACTGGATGATAAAATGAGAATAAACATCTGTTCATCTCCCTTAGTAAATCTCCCTTTGAATAATCAGCTAAAGTACATTATTACTCTAGCTTAAACTATAAAATAGATATTTTTATCTTCATTTTTATGTGTTTTCCACCATTTAGTACTTCGACAGCCTTGAACTTGTTTGAATTGGATAGCTACTTTACCAATTTAGTGTTTAATTATGGATATATTAAATTTACTTTAAGTTTAATAAAAGCTATATTTGCAGGAATAATTTTTACTTGAACTACAGTTTGAATATTTTGGCAGAGTAGTCCTTTGTCTTTTTTACTTATTACACCCCTCACAAACCGATCCAATACGTCCCTTACAATTAATTTTCTGTCGCCGTTTAATTTAAAATTAAACACGTACGTTTTAACTTATTTTTACTTTCTCTAGCCCCGTATGTACAATGTACATAGGGATAGAGAAGTATTGTATTCCACCCAAAACTTCGATGTCGAGATTTCGCCGAAAATACATGTTTTAGGCCCCCTGAATCCAAAAAAAAAACATTTTCAGAAACAGGTCCGTGTGTGTCTGTGTGTGTCTGTCTGTCTGTCTGTCTGTGGACAGCATAGCTCAAAAACGAAAAGACGGTTAAATACCAAACTTGGTATTTAAGTATGGTATATTCCAAGGATGCGACAGGAAGATTTTCAAGAAAATCCCCCACCCCTTAACTACCCTTTACATGGAAAAATTTTCGAAAATTTTGTTTCTCTTAAAAATGGCTAACGATTTTGATTAAAATACCACATATTAATGCCATTTCTATCCCAAATAAAATTCATATCTTGAATTTTCTGGGAATAGCTTCTAAAGCCCTGTTTATTCTAGATGAATGTTGCTTAATTTGGCATAACTAGTAAACCGAAAGAGATAGACAAAAACTTACTATACAAAAAATGTAGATCTTGTTAAAATACACAAGTTATGTCCTATGCATTTTTTGCGTGTAGCTTATCGTTTCGAGGTATTCCTTGTTATTGGTTTCAATTGTAAAGTACTTATACTTTTCTCAGACGGGAAGTGTCCGTTCTTCTTTTGTTCTACTCCGGGCCAAGCAGAGGTGATCTGCAATGACAATCACATAACGGATGCTCTTAAAACATTTGACTATGACTTTAGCCTAGTGCATTCCCTTAGTTCCCCTCTACTTATAAAGAACTTAGTAATAAAATTACCTCAATTAGCATGATATTGAAAGAAGAATTATCTTTTGTAAGACGTTTATTTTTAGAGTAGCTAGCAAAAAAAAAAAAAAAAAATAGGTCTTTTTTTTTCATTTAACACTAACAGTTATGTAAAAATATACAAAACATACATCTTGCAATTAAACACCGTTAGCAAAGTCAATAACCAATTCGCTACGGCATCTGAGACAAAGCTTTCATTCTACTTTGAAGCCGGACTTTGACCCTAAGGTGCATGGCAAACCAGCAAGTATCCGTAACAATTTCACAGGGCTAATGAAATCTCTCTCTGGTTTTAAGGGTGACATTATGGTCATTTTAAATGTACCTCGAACAGAATTTTGGCTATCTAGTATTCCACATTGAACTGATTTATTTAAATTCCATGAAAGCAATTTTTTTAATCAACCAAAGTAATACTTGGTTCATGTAAAAACCAACGGATTTTTCCAAAGTTAATTTAATAATTTACCTTCTAACCAAGAATAAAAATTCAGCAACAATGATAAGCCCACCCAATGTTTTTTCGAGGAAATCTGCATATCTCTCTCCCTCCCACACGTTCATAAAAGCCTTAGTAAACGCAAGGTTTGCCTTTCAGCTTCATTATGAAGTTCAAAATCACCACAGCGAATAAACCTGGAGGCGTAAGAAGAAACATCTGATGTGTACTACTCACACAGCTTTCTCTACATATCTGCAAGAAATTATTCTTAGAAAGTTTATACTTCTATTTAATTCATGCTAATCAGATTAAAATAGCAGAAATAGTCTTACACTTGCTTCCTTGTAAATAGAAGCGAAAAAAGGGAGTAACATAGGTTAAGTGATAGTCAAAAGCTGGTTACTATGTCACTGAAGTTCCTTTGTTTGTATGGACAGCAGTTGACAAATTACTGTATGAGAGAAGTATATTTTTCAAAGCAGAAACCAAAAAAAGGAATGTCTCAAAAACGATCAACTCCACGAAAAAAAATGTATATAACATAAATTGCGTGTTGTTATCGTGCTCTACATTTTTCGTGCAGTAAGTTTTTATCTATCTCTTAGGTTTAGCAGTTATGCAAAATTCCGTAAATTTCACCCAGAATAAAGAACAGGCTATTCACAGAAAATTCAAGATATACATTTTATTTGTCAGGTAAATTTCTTTAATATTCGAAATTTTAATTAAAATCGTTCAGAGCCATTTTTGAGACAATCAAAATTTTCGAAACAAGTTCCATGTAAAGGGTAGTTGGGGGTGGGGGGATTTTTCTCAAAATCTTCGTGTCGCATCCCTGGAAGATACTAAACTTAAATACCAAGTTTGGTATTTTGCCTACTTTTCGTTTTGAGTTATTGTGTTCACAGACACACGGACACACACACACACACACTTATCAGAAATAGTTTACATTTTCTTATATATTCAAGTGGAACAAAGGAATACTCTAGGCTAAAGCAATAACTGCATCTTTTAAGAGCAGGTCGCTATGCAAATTAGGTTGAAATTCTGTTTATATTTACATGACCAGGAGGAAATGAGAAATAAAAATAAAAATGATGTCTTCACATTACTGAAAAAGTTAAGTATTTCCAAATTTAAATCATGAACACGGAATAGGTATCTCCGAAATGAATAACTCCACAGAAAAAATGCATTTGACATAAACTATATGTTTCAACGAGATCTACATATTTGAGTAATAATATTTTTGCTATCTCTTGTGATTTACCAGTTATGCTAAAGCAGGCTTCAGAGTCCATTTCCAGAGTATTCATACTGGATATACATTTTATATCATGTGTATATCTTTATCACTTATATGGTATTTTAATCAAAATCGTTAAAGCCATTTTGATAAAACAGAAAATTTCGAAAAATCTTTCATGTGAAGGGTTACGTATGCTCGGGGAAATTTCCTGAAAATTTTCGTGCTGTTTCTTTGGATGGCACTAAACTTAAATGCAAAGTTTGGTATTTAATAGACTTTTCGAGTTTAGCAGTTTACACACACATACACACACACACATACTCAGGCCTGTTTCGAAAAGTGTTTTATTCACCTCAAAACATGAATTTCCGGGAGTATCTCTCGCTATCTAATTTTTGCGCGGAATGCAATAGCTTATCTGTAGAGGAGATTGGCCTAAAATGGCATAACCTAAAGAAATTTTGGTTTAAATCTTTGTGTCTTATGTAAAATGAACTTAGAATTCTACAATAACATTTCTTTAAAAAAATAATTCTGGCTAAAGTGACATACACCCATTATAGTCAGAAAAATATTACAAACTTTAATGACAACAGCTGCAGAATCCTCAATAATATAAAAAATATAAAAACTACATAATTGAGACGCAAAAGAAAGTTGATTTGATATAAAACTACGTCTCCAGTAATACAATTCATGAAAAACAAAAAAATTACGAAAAATATCTGAAACAATGAAACATATCAAATACGAAGGCTCTTGACCTACAGCAAATTATAAGAAAAGAAGCGTTAATTAGAGCCATATAGAATGTAATGATAGCAACAGTTCTCATGCCCCAATGTCTATAGTGTAATCTTAATAACTTTATGAGTAAAACTTGACATTACTGACACTGTACCTTGATATGCAAACAAGTCTCTGAAGCTAGTTATTACACAGTTCACAAATACAACGTTTGGTTGTGTGGGTCACATGGACTTGCTGCACTGCATACCTTTTAGCCAATGTTCTGCAGGTTTTGAGCAATTAAACATCTCACTGCAAGCAGCATCGACCTCATTATCGTTTCCATTGAAGTTCTGCAGTTTATTTTCTTCTTCTGCTACTGCATCTTTAAAATTGATTTCGCACTAGCCCTTTGTGATTTTCCAGCTCATTTTTTTCTTTTTCCGCTTCTTTATTCCTCAGCTTTTTTATAAAAGGGCTTGTAATTAACACCTGACTCCCAGAAGATTCGCCATCTCTTCTTTATCTCTCTCGACTCCATTTGCATAATACGAGGTGTTAGTCATTCTACCAAAGTTTGTCTAATTTCTTCACCACTTCTGCGGATTGCATTGTCGCATTATTTTTAGTCATCATCAGAGCTTTTATTTTTTAATTCTACACATTCAAGTTTAGCAGTTTCTGCACTGGGCAATTAAAGTGATCCGGAAAGATATCCGGAATTTATACCACACGCGTCAATACCAGAAATTGTGTTTTAGACTGTATAAGCCATCAAATAACTGGTATAGAATAATTTGAAAATTTGGAATAAAGTAACTGCCTCCCTGGATTATTCTACAGCTACCTGTTCACTTCTCTGTTGAAGTATGAAATAAAACATAACACTGATATCAGAAAAGGCACTCGGTAAAATGACATACCAAGAATAACTTGGTATGCCGTTTTACCCTGAATTGGTTACCCTGATTTTTGAAACAATAACTTAAGTAGTTGGTCGTCTCCTTAGCGCGGTGGTAGCGCAACTGCCTACCAAGCGGGATACCTGGGTTCGATCCCCGCTGGGAGACCTGGACCGGGGTGCACTCAGCCTCGTGAGGTCCCTGGGGGGCCAATTGAGGAGCTACTTGATGGAGAAGTAGCGGCTCCAGGTCGTGAGGACCGCATTAACCGGCCGGGAGGGGCTAGAGGCGCTGACCACGTCTCACCCTCCAATACTGCACCCCATCCATGACGTCTGTAGTGGACCGATATGGGGGACGCAGCGGCCGTGCGGTAGGCCAAGGTTCCCCGTGAACCGTCGTGCCATGGAGTTATGTTAACTTAAGTAGTTATAATGTATTGTCGACACAAATTACATCAACTTATGGCTTACATTATGTGCTTGAGATTGATACCTATTGATTTTATGGAAGACTGAACAACATTCTCACCACAAATGTTGATAGAGCTTCACTCCATAATCGTACAAGATACATAAAATTACAAAGTTTTGCTTATAAAAGAAAAACGCCGCGCATTAAAAATCCGTTATTTTATCTCAAAATTAATAGCAACATGGCAGATCTAATGGCAGTTAATTTAAAACAATTGAACGTGTAGTTTTGTCAGAAACACCAGAGTGCCATTTTACCCTAGTATGTCATTTTAGGCTAGTCTCCCCTACATTGAAGGTTATATGGATATCTCACTTTTCCGCTTTCATCTTTTGGAGCCACTATACAGGGAACTTAAAAGTAGTAATGCTGGTTGAAGAATAGCTAGGAAAACAGTAAATATGCAAGGTGTAAAAAAGCCACAACAAAATAGAGCGACTGTCTACAGACTTTCCTTACACGAAGTCATCATAATTAACATGACGTTATTTTCTCACATTATAATTTCAACATTTCCACCACCATCATTAAAATAGTTACAAACATTTTAATTAAAACAGCACAGAAATTTGCACAGCGAAACCTTTGATCTTTTAACTGTAGTTAATTTAGCTCTTGTGCTAGATATGCAATTAACAAGCCGAGTGAATAATGCAAGAGGGAATTTTCGTTATGCAGTCAAAAGGGTGAAAAGAAAAGAAGAAAAGCGGATAGGAATACAGGAACAGCTGACTTAAGAAACGCTATCCTTCTCCTAAATTATCCTCACACACTTGAGGAATCTTCACTGAAGATGTTGAAAGACGCTTATTCTCTGGAATACAAGTATCTGCTCAGGCATCATATACTGACAAAAAACAGTAATGGTTTGAGGGAGTTTTTTTGAAACTAATATTATTATATTATTACTTTCTCTACACGTACTATGTACGATACAGATATTTCACCGGAATACATGTTTTGGGACCCCTGAATCCAAAAAAGGATTTTTAGAAAAAGGTTCGTGTGTGTAACATAACTCAAAAACGGAAACTCCGTTAAACACCAAACTCTATATTTAAGTTCAGTATCACCAAGTATGTGGCTGGAAGATAATCAAGAAAATTCCCTATCCATTACATGGAAAAGATTTCAAAAATACTTATTTTCTCAAAAATGGCTCTTAATACTTTTAATTAAATTTTCTTATATTTAACATATTTAAATGAAAAATAATATGTATATCATTTTCTGGGACTAGACTCTAAAGACCTGTTTATCTGGGTGACTTTTTTTTTTTTTTTTTTTTTAAGTTTGCATAAGTAGTAAACCGTAAGAGATAGACAAAAAGTTATTATACAAAAATGTTAAGCTCCTTAAAACACCCAGTTCATGTCATATACATTTTTTCGTAGAGTTGACCGTTTTCGAGATACTCCTTGTTATTGGCTTCAGCTTTAAATACTTAAAACTCATACAGGAAGCTATCAACTCTTGGCCACACAAAGAAACGGATTTCCCATAAAAATTACATTTTAAAATATTTGATTGTTGGTTTAGCCTAGTGTATCCCCTTCTACTTATATGGAACTAAGTAATAAGACCACGTCTGCTAGTGTTTATCTCGATCAGTATGAAATGAACAGAAGAATAAGCTTATTAACACTAATTTGTTACAGAGATGTAGAGAAAGTCATGTGAATGGAACACATCAGATTATTTCGCATTACATCATTCAATATTAACGGCACAATGTTCCTTAAGTTTTCTCCATGCATACAATATTCTGTTTACATTTTTATAATTAGAGGACATCAAATTCTATTGTTTTGACAAATGTATTAAAAAGTCTCAGGTATATGTGTATTAGTAGTTCCTCTGTCACTGTTTATTTGGTTTTCTGGAGTTCTATAGCTTGTTTAAGATGATTCCTTTCCTTTTGTGGTTTTGGGCATATGTAGATTAGGTGCTGTAGTGTCTGATCTTCTAGTAGATAGAAACATGTGGAGTCATCTATAATTCGTATGTTATATAGATATGCCTTGATTTTCCCATGTCCGCTAATAAATTGTCGTTAATGCTGGGTTAATTGGGATGCTGTATTTTATTTTAGTTGATAGATGGTATATAGCGCCTTATCACCCTCCGTGGTGTAGTGATCCCCATGCTAGCCTATAAAACCTAAGGTTGCACGTCCAAATCTGTTGAGGGTGATGGAGTTTTACAGACGCAAAAGTCCTAATAATGCTTCCTTATTAGCCGGTGATGTAATGTTTATTTGCACGTAAACGAACCTCATACCTTGAAAGAAGTAGGCTCCTGGGCAAAATGTTCCGCGTCCGCAAGTGGTGATTTCGTCCCTCGTCACCATGGCGAATAGTGGCGAACTCATGAACTAGAAATTCAAACTCCGACCATGGAAACATCGTAATGATGCCCTATGCTCTACTTAGAAGATACAGGAAATACTACTGTTATACTATACATCGCCTTGGTTGTGCTCGTCCACTCACATTGTCATCGAAGAAATCCTTCAAACTTAACTATTCGGACGCTGGCGTTTTAGGTTACTTATCGTATGCTAGCACAATGGTGTTTTCAAGAGCGGCTTACCTGGCTAATTTATCAGCTAGTTCATTTCCAATAAAGTCTGAATGAGCTTTGATCCACTCAAAGTGGTGTATCCTTTAACTTTTGATTTGATCATGAATTTCCCCCTATTAAGTAGTTGTATCAATATGTTTTTAATAGCCTTTAATATTATTTGGTTGTCTGTGTATATTACAATGTTTCTTTTTTCAGATATGGTATACAACGTTAGTATAGCAATTTTTATGTTTATTAAGGTCTAATTGTCGCCTTGATCTTATCACGACCATAAAAATATGACATGCTATTACATATTGTTACATGAAAAATTGCATTTTGTTGACACAAACTTTTTGGTACAGATTTGTGAGGTTCATATACCTTTTTTAATGTTAGAGACAGTTGCTAAAGCTATTTGGATGCAGTTCGGTATTTTATATTCTCTCCTCTCTTCGGCATACAATGAGCAGGTTATAATCAGGTGATCGGCTGTTATTTGGGCAATGGCTGCATAAAGGAGGAGATTCTTTAACTAGTCGGCTGTGGCAGAGGGCCGTATGCCCAACTTTTTGGCAAGTTGTGACTAACTGGTCTGCAAGCTGTTCTGCCTGATTATTTGAAGTTTGGATTTAAGTTTGCTTACTGAAACCCCTTGCTATTAAATAAATAAGCAAACAAATAAATAAACTGTTGCTCCAATTTTGTCTTGTGTTGTGCTTCCCACAGTAAATATTTCGATGAGAGATGTATTGTCTTCGTTTATCTCCTATAGGCGTTATGTGGTGTGCATTTCCAGTGGTGCATCATAATCTCTAGAATTGTTTGTTTCCCTGTATATCGATAATTCGATAATTTCTAATTTTATAGATTTCACATGGGCAATGGCACATGAACTTTAAACGAGACATTTCGCTATTTCGATGTTAATCAGTCTTTGGACACTCTGATTTTGGGGATGTAATCTTTCTTTTACATTCCGGTCTTTGCTTCAGAAGCCACAAAGATGAAGAGCATTTCAAACGGCGGCTAAAATTGCAATTTATTAAGGTAAATTCGACGAATAGTATATCAGCACTATTTCTCATAGATATTAATGGTTATTATGCTAACTTCATATCCCACGGTCGCGGATTCAAACCCTCCGGAGGCCGATGGATTTTTTTCGGGCGTAAAAATCCTTAGAAGGGAACTAAAGCATCAGGCCTAATAGACAGGCCTCTGAGCAAAATTAATCGATCTTTCATGCCCAGTATAGAATAGGACGCTGAGAGCCTCAGCAGTTAAAGAGCGTCCATAAATAAAACGCCATTTCATGTCAGAAATAGTGACAATGTCTAAGTTGACTTCCATTCTATATTAAAAGAAAGACAACAAGAATCAACTCAACATTCAGCTGAAGTAACGTACTTATCGCAAAACTTACACAAGACAAGTTGTGCTTGAACAAAATGCATTTCAGAACGAAAACTTTGAATAAATAGTGGAGACAGTATACAGGCTGGCGCAAAAGTTACTGAACACTGGGCAAAGTTTGAATGTATATTTCATTATAAATACAAACAATACAATTATGTTTTGTTGAAACTGTTTTCTATCTGCATTAATACACCTTTGAAGTGGTAATAACAACTTAACGAGTTGCAATTTCTACTTTACTAGTCTTGCAAGTACTTCCGTTTTCTTTTAACCAACAGTCCCGTGACCTTTGAGCCAGCCTATATACCAGAGTACATAAGAAGATAAACAAATCAGAACCACAGAGGACTACCAGTTGTTAATGTTAATAACAGTCAAAGGATTAATACATACATGAATTATCTCTGACCACTGTGTCAATTTAACTACGCCCTCCTTTCGCTTTAGAATTAATGTTTCCCTCATTTCCTCCATGACACTGTTCTCTTCATGGTGACGCTTTACTAAGAACATTCTTTTCATGTTTCATCTGCATAATTAAAGCCCTTTAATGATAAGAAAAATTCCAGTAGCATATTGAGTAATGAACCGTAATACATTTACCGAAGCAAACGAAGGGGAAACATCGACTTCACACGTCACTGGCTACTAAATCCTTCAACAAAGTACGTTCATTCACTATGTGCAAAGGAGCTTTCTTATTCTGCTATGTTTATTCGTCTGTGCTGATATCACATTCTATTTAATTCCCGTTGTTCGTCTGCGACTTCGACAATTTATAACTTTATAAATGAGGTTTGCCCTGCCACAAATATAGAAATATATAGTAAAATGCTTGACTTTGAGTTTCTTTCGGGGATATGTGAACGAAAAAATAAGTAAATAAGTAAACGTAACCAAAATTCCATTTTTACATACGTGATAACTATTTTTCAAGATCTATTTTAGATACCTTTTATAGTTGTCCCTACTAGCCCTTACTAGAAATTATGAAGGAAGAAATGTCTATGGCAGTAACAGTAAAATTACTTCAGTGACAATTATGGTTTTTCTTACTATATTATTATTATTATTATTATTATTATTATTATTAGTATTATTAGTATTATTATTCCAATACAAGTTTTGGGATCACGATCCGTTTCGATGTTAATAAATTCGTGCTGGTCATTCCATCTTCTTCGAGGACCTCTTAAGACACTGCGTTTTTCCAATTACTGATGTCCAAGTACGTCTGGGATGCCTTTAAACAATGCCTCTAAACGTCTCTGACTCCTCTGAACATTGCCATTCTTGAGCTCGCAAAAGTATGTTTTGCGACCATATTTCATAGTTTTTGCAGGCTGTGTTGTATACTTTTTATTTGATTTCCACTTACCAAAATACGTCTTCATATATCCATTTGATTTATCAACATTGTATCATATTTGCTTCCAGTTCTATACTTATTTGACACCCTAAATACACAAAAGACGATACCTATCGTATAAGTCCATTTTTAGTACTATTTTACTCTTCTTTGATGTTTTCCCACATTATCATGATTCTCTTTTAATATAGAATAATATGATAGTCAAAGACCTTTGTAGTCATCTTATGGTTCTGTCAATAATTTTTGATCGTCAGTAAATAGAACTGTTGTAGTTTTGTACTTATTTAAAATAATTTACAAACAAAACAATAAAAGCACGTGTTGTCAAACGTCACACCATTTCATCAAATACTGTCTCTGTTTTAAAGGAGGGCATCTGTAATCCTTCCACTTGGTATTTTAAGCTATTCATGTAGTAAAACGATGGTATTCATAACATACCAAATGAAAACAAATTTCTTCAATAAGTGTTCTTCGCAAAAAGAACTTCTGTAAATGGAAATTATGTGCACTAATTAAGAATGTGTACCATTTTAATAATACATTACAATACAAAATATTCTACAGCGCACTTGCATTGAGCACTATTTGTTCGAAGATAATGAATAGTAAAACAGTGCTGTCCGAAAATAATGATTTTAGAAATAATTTCAAAGATAAGAACCATGCCAATTTCTTTCTTAGTTGTTTCTGTTCCTATTCCTTTATTTTTCTTCACTGCTTGCATTTTCATCTATAATTTATGTTTGAACGAATTGAGTTTTATTAATGGGATATTTTGCTACTCTGTGTCTTAGCGTGCAATTGGGCGCTAAAGACCATTTAATCTTTTTAGAACCTCTATCACACTCCATGTTCCTTTACGTACCATAAATCAATGAAAAAAGGATCACCGGCTTTGCTTCCTTTCCCAGGAAAGCTATTTTTACACCCAAAAAATCCATCGCCGGGTTTGAAAGCCCAACCGTGGGAACCAGAGGATGGCACGGTACTCCTAGGTTATGAAGGAACACTTATGTTTGGTTTTTCTATATTAAGATTGTGCATCTATGAAATATAACCAAAACGTATCAAAAATTAAGAAAATAATTTTGTCATAATAAAATAGATAATATAAGTTCTAACTTTAACAAAATAGATGTTTTATTTATGTTTTTCATTTTGCGCATTAACTGGAACTATAAACAGGTAGGCGCTTGCTTATTAGGTACGCTCAACTTTAAAATTTGTTTTCTCACAAACTCTTTTACATCGTTTTTCCATACTCAAAATACTCCACATAATGCAATTCTATAATAATTTCTTCCGAACATTTTATACTGTCTCTCAAAAGTACACAAAGAAACTGGTCACATAATTTTAGGAATAATGTTCCAATTTTGAAAAATAAATTATTAAATTTTGAAACGTCAAAGATGTTTTGGAGAGTACGAACTGTAATACTTGTCTACGATAATTAGAGTTAATATAAATAAATATGATTCGCTAGAATATTTAAGACCATGTACCGTAAAACTTGTATTTTTATGTGCATATGCTTAAAAATGCATCACGCCGCTCATTTTTGATGGAATCATGAGTATGACAATAAAATTTTATTCAAATAATCATGGTAACTAGTATATTCATACATGGCAAATAGATCACTATGCATAATAACAGCATATATTTAAATAAGATACTTGGTACATTGGATGTTCTAAATTTCAAAGGTGCATTACCTTAAAGACATATGAACTATTATTAGCGACTATAACTTATAATGAACATATAAATTGGGCTTATGCCCGTCAGGTTCACAATAAATAAACCAATAAAACTAAAGTTAATTACTACCACCAGGTTTTGAACATTTGCTTCAATAATATCGAAGTCACCAGCAGTAATCTTGGTGGCAAACAGGGAATTGATAAGCCACATTCGGTTATTGGCCTTAAAGAAGCCAATAACTTGCAGCTCATATTCAGCTGCAGCATGAATTATATATATTAAGAAACAAAAAAGAAGATTTAAACAGAAAACGCAGATATTTAATTAACATTATATTACATTTCTACAATAATAAATACATAAATACATGTGTATAGTAAAATAGGCATAGCACTGAAGTATGTTAGGTTATCAGGACTAAACGCAATAAATTTAATTTTCTACCATGGCAGCACGAACAAGAAATGGATAAAAAAACGCTATTGTCAAAAAATTATATTTTGTCATATTTTTATTTTCTTTACTACTCATAGAAGTAGGGCAAGTATTGTATTCCACCCAAAAATTCGATAGATTTCACGTGAAATACCGGAAGGTCCCTGAATAACACAGAGCGCTTTTAGAAAAAATCTGATGTGTTCCATTTTCACATAAACTTTCTCTACATCTTTGCATTCTTAAAAAGCTTATGCTTCTATTTACTTCTCGCTAATCGAGAAAATATAGCAGAAATAGTCTTATTACTTGCTTTCTTGTAAGTAGAAGCGAAATAAGGCAGTACCATTGGTTAAAATGATAAGTCAAAAGCTGGTTGCTATGTGACAAAAGCCTTTGTTTATATGGACAGGAGTTGACAAATTCCTGTATGAGAAATGTATAAGCTGTTTAAAGCTAAAACCAAAAACAAGGAATATCTCAGCAAAGATTAACTCTACGAAAAAAACAAAAGAACAAACATATATAACATAAATTGCGTATTTTAACGTACTCTACATTTTTTCTGTGGTAAGTTTTCGTCCATCTCTTACGGTTTAGCAGTTATGCAAAATTCATCCAGAATAAAGTAGTCTTCAGAGGCTATTCCCACAAAATTCTAGATATACGTTTTATTTGTCAGGTAAATATCTTTAATGTACGATATTTTAATAAAAATCGTTAGAAACAGTTTTGAGAAAATCAAAAATTTCGAAAAAAGTTCCATGTAAAGGGTAGTTAGCGGTGGGGGGATTTTCATGAAAATCTTCGTCTGGCATCCTTGAAAATACCAAACCTAAATACCAAGTTTGACAACCTTTTTGATTTTGAGCTATGCTGTCCACAGAAACGCACACACATACACACACGGTCCTTTTTCTAAAAATCCTTTCTTTTTGGATTCAGGGACCAAAACATGTATTTCCGCTGAAAACTCGGTATCGAATTTTTGGGTGCATTACGATACCTTCTCTATATAGTATGTGCATAGTACGTGTACAGAAAGAAAAACTTTTGAATGTGTATACACCCAACTGTGCCTGAGAACAACATAACTAAAAGGAAAAAAGAAAAAAATGGGGGGGGGGGAAGGAAATTCGATTAAATATAATACTGGGCATTTAAATTCAATGTCTTTCAAAGAAGCGACAGGAATATTTTGCTCAAAATTCCTCGAGTCAAAACTGCTGTTTACATGGGCTATTTTTCCAAATGTTCTATTTTCTCAAAAAAGACTACAATTATTTTGATTAAAATATTAAAGATGTCAAATATCAAATAAAATATACATCCTGAATTTTATAAGCATAGCCTCAGAAGTCCTCTTCATTTTGAAGGATCTTGTATGATATGTATAATTGGTAAATGTTAAAATCCAAAAATTTAGATCTCTTTAAAATTCACCATTTATTTTTAATAAGATTTTCACTATTTTCCAGAAATCTGTCGTTGAGGGGTGGAATCCTTCAATACTGCTGATTCTTTCAAACTTCTGTCGATGTTCAGTAAATTCTCGCGCTAGCATTGAAAGAGTATGGAATGTTTAGGCCAGAATAAATAATGTTGAGTTGTTAAACGTTTTTCTCTTACAATGTAGCATTTTTGCAAAGGCTTCTTTTAAAATGAAGTAGATGCAAATATAAATTTTCGCCTGAATGCTTATTAATTGAAGATAAAGAGGAGAAACTGATGTGAATGCAACATCAGATTTCTATAATCTCTTGGACCGGAAAATGTTTCAGCTGGATGCTGTATCTGCGGACCAGGAAGCTATAACAATCAGTTTGGGAAACGGATACAATGTTTTACCTCAACCCATCTAAGACGCGGCACCAATAGAGAATTCCTTTTGGCTCATCCAGTATGCAGCATCTGATTACCGAAAGTGGTATGTGCTCACGTAGAAAACTGTCCGATATCGCGCAGTGTCTGAGAACTCCTCTTTGAATTCAACAGAGGAACTTGAACGCCAGAGGTGAGGTTGTGGATGAACCTAAATTTGGTCATCAACGTTCTTACACACGAGTGCACAAAGAGCATTTTATTCCTTTCTCGAGACAAACACGCGGTACGGTGAATCGATATCATGAACTTTATCGCAGGAAAACTCGGGGGCACAGTCGTATTCAGAACGTTGCTGCACAGTAATCAGCGAGGAACAACAGGGTGGAAGATGAAAGCCGGCGAACACGCGCTTCCGAATTGGTATGCGTGTAATTTCGGGACTGCTGCTCGCAAACACACAGGATTCCTTGCTCAAGGACATGTAGGCATTCGCATGCGGATTCCTCTGACCTGATTCTGACATGTACCTACAACCGTACAGCTCTCTCCAATCGCATTTCACAACGATGTTTCCATTTTCACTTCGCCACACAACCACAAAATTCTCAGGGTTAACCGGAACCTCTCATCGTCATCGAGAGAAACTAGTTGCTTCCAAAAGTACGCAAGACTATTGTAATCTACTTAAAAAAACAACAAACAAACAAATCTATATCAAGCTTACACCAGAAATGCGTGTTTCGCGGTATCCCATAATCTCTAAGAAACGTTAGAAAGAAAGTGTTGAATAGTATATCAATCTTATATGCTTCATTCATATTACTTTCTCTGCCCACTCTGTAACAAATTATTCTTAAAAAAGCTTATTCTTCTATCTACTTCATGCTAAACAAGATAAATATTAGCAGAAATATTATTAAATAGATGGCAAATGTGAGAAATACACTAGGCTAAAGCTATAATCAAATCCTTTAAACCTTAATTGGACGATTTTCTGCTACATATGCCGTTCTTCTTCTAATTCACAAAACGGTATGTATATCCTTGTCACCGATACCTCACCTAAAGCGACTTGAATAGTCATAATCGTTAGTGCGATACGTAATTTACTGGCTATCCATTCGAAGATAACCTAGCGAATTCGAGTCCCAACTACTGCAGTCAAATGTGCCTGTGATAAAGGATGGGGAGGCCCAAGTAAAATATTCGGTGTGATGGCACGCTTCGATGCTGACGAGATTACATTTGACAGCAGTTGCATGGATTTTGATTTTTGTATTAAAACACTACAATTTTATTGCAAACATATTAATAAGTTTACAGTATAAAACAGCTATAACTAGCCTAATTTTATTACTGAAGGTTAGTATATTACGAAATTAGAAAAAAAAGTCTACAAAATATTAAAAGTTTTGATTAATCACCTTTGTTGCAAAAGTGCAACACCATGCAATAAATGGTTAAAAACTGGTTGCTATATGATCTGCTCCTTTGTACATCATGAGAAAAGCAAAAGAAAAAAAGCAATGACAAATTCCTTTTCCCATTTGAGAAAAGTTTTAAATATTTTAAAATTGAAACCAATATCAAGGAATATCTCAGAAATGGTAAATCTGACAAAATTTGTGTATTTTTACGAGATATACATTTTGTGTAGTAATATTTTGTCTATATCTCACGCTTTACTGGATATAACCAAGTCCTCCATTATCAAGAAGAGTTCAGAGGCAGAGTTTTCCCATATCCACACGAATTCCGAAGGGCTAAAAGCATTATTTTTTTACAGGATCTTCAGATTTATTCGACCTTTGCCGACTGTAGTTTGTCCATGCATAACTTCAATTTTAGGCGGTGAGTTTATCACATATTGTTTGGTATTAAGTTAAAAATTTTTGAGACCTTAAGAAGATGGTTTTCAAGAAATACTTCCCATCTTAAAGCACCCTTTATATAGATTTTTTCACGTATACTTTCTCGACCCCTATTATTTAGAATGCTACAGGTTTAAAACATCTGCATGGCATTTAAAATATATACATTTTCGAATTTTCAGCAAACAATCTGTGAACTCCTCTTCATTATGAATTACACTGTCACAATTGGTAAACCGTAATAGATAAGCAAATTCGTACTACAGTAAAAAAGTTATTTTGCTTAAGCACAATGTGAAATCAAATGTTTTGTGGCGCATTAACTCTTCCAAATATGTTTTATTATTGGTATGAAATTTTACGAGTAGTGATAGGAAGTAGTCCTATGTTATAATTTGCTATTAGTTTCTTCGCATGATCCTTACTCTGCGCATAACATTTCAAAGCCATCACAGCATGTTTAAAACACCGCATCGCTTTACTTTATCCTTCTTATACCCACAATGAAATGTATGAATGTCTAATGCAATGATGACCCAAGTTAAGCGAAAGAGGGGAGGATGGCTTTATCTCCATGCATTTGTTCACGGAGCCTTCACATATTCATCCACATACTCATGGCAGTCACATACAAACCTTTCTAATGCTTGGTTATCTTGGAATATGACATTGCTGTCCACAATCACAGCAAGCGAGTGAACAAAAGGGGAAATGCTTCATAATGCAAAAAGAAAGAGGAGAGTTGAAGACGATGTGATGTCATTAGTACGTAAGAGAAGAATTTGGGTTTCGCTATTGTAATGAAGGATTTGGATAAAGTACACAGAGAATAGGGGGTGGTGAGAATGGCTTGGAGAAGAGTGGGTGCATGACATTAAAATTGTTTGTTTACGAAATCTCTTCCTGTTCTGTGACAAATTACTCTTACAAAAGGTTATTCTTCTATCCACTTCAAGATAAGATTAGCAAAAATGGTATTATTGCTTAGTTCTTTACAAATAAAAAGGACATAAGGAAATACACAAGACTAAAGCGATAGTCAAATCTTTAAAAATCTGGTTGGTATGTGATTGAAATTCGTTCCCTATGCATGCCCAGGAGTAAACCAAATGGCAAATTACTGATTGAGAAAAGTTTAAGTACTTTAAAATTGAAGCCAACAACAAAAAATATCTTGGAAATGGTTATCTAAAAATGTATCTATGTGACAACTTGTCATAACCGAAGAGGTTTACAAAGCTAATCCTAGAAAATTTAAGATATATGTTTTACTATTATGAAAATATTTTTAATATACGTTACTAAAAATATTGGAACCACTTTCCATGTAATATATTGGGGTGGGGGATTTTCATAATAATCTTCGTGTCGTATTCTTGAGGACAAATATCTTTTTGAGGAGCTACGTAATTACTAATTTATTATCAGCTATTCCTTACTTAGGCACTGATTTAGTTCAATGAGTCTGAGGTAGTTTTGCTGTAGATAATGCTGCAGTTATAGTTCATTTACTTAACTATCAGGTTTGATATTAAACCGACTTTTCGTTTTTAGCTACGTATACATACTCACGGACCGCACAGACATAGTCTTTTATTTATTTATTTTGGTTACAGGGAATCCTAAAACGCCTGTTTCCAGTGAAATCCAGGTATCGAATTTTTGGATAAAATTCAATACATGTACTACATATTAGTAGAGAAAGCAAACATTCTCTGGATTGGGTATATAAGAATGAATTAGAGAATGGGAAAGTCAGAGGAATCAGTATTCAAATAGAAATGCCTCAAGCTGTATGCAGATTTGCTTTAAACTCAAACAGGTGTATGATTTTATCGACATGAATATGCATTAACTTCCGATTGACTTTTTGTGGAAAGCGTTTCTGATAAAGTAATTTGCGGTATAAAATGCGAGGTGAGCGGCACTTTCAAAGCTTAACATATGCCTCGCAAGATCATTCAATCTCTTTCCTACTGGAGGGGGAAGGTAGTATATTGACCGACCGCGTCTGTGGAAGACCTACACATAGCGTTGCAAATTAAGGTAAGCGAATTACTCTCCGAGGCGCTGTGCGCTGTATGATACGCGTTCATGTGAACGATATTTAACTTGCACACACATACAGAAGCTTGATAATATAATCGCCTTCCTCTCTCCGGAAATTATAGCCAAAACCAGGTGTACGAGTTTCCGCGTTAAGTGTAAACATGATTTATGTAAAAACCCGGCAACACCAACCTCCACTCGGCTGCAAATAAATTATCGCCATGATTTACATGCAACATGATGCTCGCATTTGCGTGTTTAAAACAGGACGGAGTGTTAAATGTGTTTGCAATTCAGTCCCTAACTAGCACGACTCTGTTTGAATATTAGCATTAATGCAGTATCCGGGTTTGTTTGTTTCGTTGCCAATGAAATGGGGGAAAGGCGCTAGTTTACACTGCAAATATTTTA
Organism: Hymenopus coronatus; assembly: GCA_030762935.1. Taxonomy (NCBI): domain Eukaryota; kingdom Metazoa; phylum Arthropoda; class Insecta; order Mantodea; family Hymenopodidae; genus Hymenopus; species Hymenopus coronatus. The sequence continues at coordinate 108,446,405 of CM060890.1, forward strand.
GGAACACCAAACATTGATGTGTTCCATTCATATTCACAAACTTTCCTTACAAAAGAGTATTCATGTATATACGTAATGCTAATCAAGATCAGCAGAAATGATCTTATTCCTTCTTTCCTTATAAGTAGGAAGGAAATAAGGAACTAAGTTAGACTAAACCGATAGTGAATATTTTAAAAGCTATCGTTATGTGAAAGAGTCATATTCTTTTGCATTCCCGGGAGTAATACAAAAGAGTCCACCTGGGTTGTGTGGTGATAGCAAGTCTGTCTCGCATTCAATACGTCGCGAGTTCGAATCTCGGTTAGGGTGGGTTACCGGAGACGATTTTTTTTTTTTATTTTCCCTTATCCTGAGAAGACGAATGTCCAGTAACCAAGCTCCATGGACCATGAGGTCATTAAAGCGTCATTTCACCAATTTCATTCATTGTCCATATGACCAACTAGGTTAAGGCAAAAAAGAATCCAGTTTGAGTAAAGTTGAAGTAGGTAGTTTAAAACTGAAACCGATAAAAAGGAATATCTCAGAAACGGTTAACTCACTCACACACACACACACACACACTCTCTCTCTCTCCCTCTCTCTCTCTCTCCCTCTCTCTCTCTCTCCCTCTCTCTCTATCTATCTGTCTATCTATCTATCTCTCTATCTATTTATCTATCTACAAGGGACGTTTTTCTTTCAAGCTCCGATAGGCTATAAATAAAAGACAAGTTCATAGAAAACAATTATTTTATTACTAAAAGTTTTGTACACTTATGGTTACTGATAAACATAATTACCGAAAAGATTGAGACATTTATTGTGCCAATGCACAAGATTTGCAATACCCACTTCAAAACATGTTGCTGCCAATGATTTCAAATGAGCATTGACGTTGCTTTGAAGATCTTCGCACTTTACGACGTTTGCGGAGAGCCATTCAAAACAAAGGAAGATGTGACTTCAGGAATTGTGTTGATCCATGACAACACTCGTCCACAAACTGCTGGCGCAACCCATTGGCTCCTTGAACAATTTCAATGGGACATTTTCGATCATCCGCCGTACAGTCCTCACCTAGCACCCAGCGACTTTCACCTTTTCCCTGAACTGAAGACGTGGGTAAGAGGGCAGCGCTTTCAAACCAACGAGATCTTCAAAACAACGTAAATGTTCTTTTGAAATCATTGGCGGCAACATTTTTTGAAGCGGGTATTGCAAAGCTTGTGCACAGGTACGATAAATGTCTCAAATCTTTTCCTTGATTATGTTGAAAAGCAACCATAGGTGTATAAACAATTTAGTACTAAAATAATATTTTTCTATGTACTTGTCTTTTAATTATACCCTATCGGAGATTAAAAACAAAACAAACCAAAAAAAAAAAAAAAACTGCCCTTGCATACATAAGTCTCATTAAAACACAAATAACATAATTTATGTCACACAAATGTATATACATATTTTGTGTAGTAAGATAGGATTACGGTTTACCGGTCATGCAAAATTTATGTCATGACATAATTTATATCATACGAGCTATATGAGATTACACATATATATATATATATATATATATATATATGTATGTATGTATGTATGTATGTATGTATTTTTTTTTTTTTTTTTTTTTTTTTTTTTTTTTTTTTTTTTTTGCAGTTAACCATTTTCGAGACATTTCTTGTTATTTGTCGGCTTCAATTTTAAAATACTTAAAACTTTTCTCAAACTGGAATTTTTCATTCCTGTTTCGTTTGCGTTTCTCCTGTGCATGCAGAAAAAACCCGAATTTCAATCACATGGCAAAAGCTTATAAAGATTTGAATAACCGCTTTAGCCTAGTGAATTCTCTTATTACTCTTCTACTTACAAGGAACTAATAAATAAGAACATTTTGCAAATGCTTATCTAGATTTAGCATGAGCCAGAGGAATAAGTTTTTGCAAGAATAGTTTGTTACAGAATAGATGGAGAAAATTATGTGAATGAAACACATAATTTTTTTATTTCTACTACTTACCTATAGTATCTAAACGAGGTGGCTCCATAATAACATGTGGAGCTCGCATTTGGGTGACCTCAAGCTTGATAACTCTGACCTTGGGTTTGTTTGTTTTGTTTTTTTTCCATGGCTGCTCATTTGTCTAGTTTTCCTTTCCATCATTTCTGTTTCAATCTCATATTTCAGGTGTGCTGCTAGGTTACATGGCCTATTACGGAGTTGGGCCGATGCTGCGTTAGCTTGCTCAGAGGAAAAAGTACAGTCTGTGGGCACTGGAGGAATTCTTGGTCGACGGGTCGAACATCACCTCACTAAAAGCTTTAGCAGTGGGTCAGGTCTTCGAGCGTTGAACTGCTAGGTACTTCTGCGCGTCTCTGTGGCCCATCTGGCTGCTGTCTGTAGCCTCTTGTGGTTCCTTCACTTCATCCCTTCCTGGGAGTTGGCTACAATAAATCTGTGTAGGTCACAGCGCGCGAGGTGGCCCTTTTCTTACATAAGAGAAAGCATTGCATTTTTTTTTCTTCAAAAGTTCCATAACGAGATTTCATTCGGATCGCCCGTTTGAGCTCCCTTGAATTAAAAAAAATTAGCATCTGCAGAAAAAGGTTCCTGTATATCCCTGTGTCTCAATACCCAAGGAACTACCTTTTAGAAAAGAACTCAGTGTGTAGAATAGTACGAGACTGCTAACAGAGACGTATCTGATGGAAGTTCCGTCTCTTCTTGACGTAACCCCTAGAGGCTCATCTGTAATGCCAGCTGCCAGCACGCGGAACCAAACGTTGCATTTGGATACACGAGTCTAAAGATCAATTCCTCCTACAAGGCTAGGAGTAAATGAGTCCTTGTGAACATATTTGCAAAAATCTTATTGTTACATTCACATGATGTTCCCTCCTATGCTGCTCGAATACTATCCTTAAAAGATAGACAGCAGAAATAGTTAAATTACATACGTTAATAGTGTGTTGCTAAGGTAGTTTGGGGTGAGGAGATTTTCCTCAAAATCTTCGCATCGTATACCTTGGAAGATGCTGAATTTTAATACCAAGTTTAGTATTTAACCCACTTTTTGATCCTGAGCTATACTGCCCACAGACACACACAGTCAGACAGGCAGATAGATAGACAGACACAGGGACCACGCTGTGGCCGAGTATTTAGACCACTCGCCTCTCACCAAGGCGTCTCTGGTTCCATCCAGGCGATCGCACCATGCCATAATCTGGGTGCCATATGTAGTAAAAGCAAGCGTAGAACAATACCAATAAAAAGACACATAAGACGTGTTTTTAAATTGATTTTCTTTTCTTGACTCAGGAGGTCTCAAAACATATATTTCCGTGAAAACCAGACATTGAATTTTGGGTGGAATACAACAACTTCTCTATCCTCTATGTGCGTTGTACATACGAGCTAGAGAAAGTAAACATGTTTGTATTCCTTTTTTCTTACAAATATTTAGGACATCAATCCAACCAATTTGACTAATGATAATAGTTTTATTATACTATATAATACCACCTGATACCATACCAAAACTATAGGTACTACTTTAAAGCGATGTTATACTACTACTTATGAACAACAGTACGGTCATGACGATAATGATGATTATCTGACTCATGTCCTTTAAATAACACATCATTTAAAACTAAGGCATATGCCAATGACTTGTGATATTTCCTACTACCTCAATGACACAAAATCCAAAGCAAAGAGATACACTGACAATAAATCGTTTTGGACAGTGTTTATATGTACAATAATCTGACAGTAATGCAATCCCAATTATTCACATACATATGATTCGTCTATTTGGTGGTGACGATAAATATTAACATAGATTGCATTTTTAATGTGAGAATACCACAAGATAAAAATTAAAATTACAGACACTTCATAACACCTACTTATCTTAGAAAGTTAAAATCAGATATATTTCGTTACCCTAAAACAAATATATATAAAGATGTGATTGGAAGATTTTTATGAAAATTCGACAACCAATTAAGCCGTTACAAGTAAATATGTTCATTCTTTTTTATTTTCTCAAAAATGGCCCTAACTATTTTAATTAAAATAACACTTATTTAATACATTTACATGGCAAATACAATCTATTTGAATGTTCTACGAATAAGTTCCGAAATCTTCTTTCGGGAGGATTTTTGTAACTTTTGGCTACCATGTTGCACAAAATGTGGAGCTATTTAAGGGACACCAAGAGTGAAATTTTCATTACAATCGTTTAAACAATCGAAAATCGTTGTTTTATAGCATATATATTGGAAGCTTTGGGCGGCTATTATTTCTCCTCTCTTGCTTGGTTCTACAGACACTTACAGATCGTACAATATACCTGTTTTCCAGCATTCTATTTCATAAAACACCGTTTTTCTCAACACCATATTTTCCCAGTCTCTAAAGGTTTCATGCGATTCAGTTTTTGTTTAAATGAAACTAATATTTCACAGAATGTGCAGATTTATCTATTATACAATATCTAAAACTACAAAGGACAAACATATCTGAACACAAACAGTAATTAAAAAACATAATTTTGATATTAAAACTTCTAAATAAATTATTTTAATTTAGAAATTGGAGTTTTTGAACTATCACCGTCTAAACTTTGTATGCGTATTTCAAAGCTCCAATTCACAAAATGTCAACCAACTTTCTCGAGGAGCGTAGAATATTTTGATTATGAAATGCATAATATAATTTATGAAATAGTTAATAAACCGCAATGAATTTATCCACTTTGAATGAAATTTGGTATTCCAAATTTACATAACAGCAGAGCAATTACATTAAAATGTTCAGAAAAGCCTATAGGAAATTACAGAAATTTGAAATTTCACTTCAGAATTTACGACTATTTTCAATGATTATTTGTACGGCATATTTCCAAAATAGCCGATAAATGTGTTTTAATTTCTCAAATAATTTTTGTCTCACGGTTTACAGTTATGCAAATATTTTGGACTATAATATTTTCAATAATTTTATTAATTTCCTAAAGTGCTGTGGTTATTCAATTGTAATGCCACAGTAAGAATGTTGATCGACTAGATTTTAAAGTTTTTCGGATACCTTTATCCCCATTGTGTCTTCAAATATAAGTTTATAAGGTTAGTAAAGGTTTGTTTCGGTGAACATGAAGCACATATTTAAATAATCTTCCATAAGGGTAAATTGCATGGACTACATTGAACATAAACGATAGTAAGTAGGGAAAGCCACGCGAATTTATTAATTGATTATATATACATACATATTGTTTTACTTAATTTAAATCTTTAACATACATTTCTGAGGTTGAAAACGAAGTGGAAGGTATTATACGAGTAGAACCTTAAAAGCAAGTGAAATGGAAACGGAGTTCTTTATTAATGCACGCTCAGTAACTGTTGAGGTTTCTAGCGTGAAAGACCGCTTTATTTTGCTCAGAGGTCTCTTTATCAGGCTTGAGTTTATTTTATGTGCCGTAAATCTTCCGAAGAAAAGGATTTTTCGCCCCAAAAAAAGAAAAATAAATCCACCTCCCTCAGCCAGGTTTGAATCCGCGATCTTGGGTACTAGAGACCTAGCATGGTAACTACGACTTAAAACATGCGTTTAGTTATTATCATCACGCAACTATCTCAAACTTATATTTTAATTATTATCGTGTTACTAAATATAGGAAAGGAAGTTGCCTACTTTGCAACATTTGCGTTGTACACGGGAAAGATGCCTGGTGTTTGATTCCTCTCCGTGTAGCATGAAATGTCTAGTGTGTTTGAGCAATAGCTCGCGTTTAAAAAGCCGTCGCTCTTAAGAGCACGCTATTGTTAATGATGCGATTAACTCCCTTGCAATTGCCTGTGGCCGCATCTGCAGAGAACATGGCACGCTCTAGGTAAAGCCTCTACTCGGCCCCTTTAATTGGAATATGGTAATAAGGGGAGAGCGTTTCCAGGCGATGGCGCTTAATTCAATGTTGTGCTCCGGGGAACCTTGCTCAACTAAACGTCTTCAGGAAGAGCACAGCGGATCATGTCTCAAGACATTACTTTAGTAATGTCGTAGTCCTCTTCCTTTTCTCGTTTATTTAACCTCCGGCTCTTCCCCTACTCAGATTCTAATCTATCCGTCCCATTCCCATTATTTCCTCCACTGACTGCTTTGTCTCTGCCTATGTACTCCAAAACCCACCTTAAAGATGCATCTGTGAAATTCAACAAAAAGTCTAAAATAAAATAAATAAGCAAATAAATAAATAAAATAAAATAATGCCCTGTTTCATAATTAGTTAATATGAATTCTAAAGTTTATGAAAATATGCGCACTTTAACTGCCGAAGTAGACGGGTAGGCGCATGATTAATAATAGATACTCCCAACTTCAAACTTTATTTTCTCGCAAACTTTTTCTCAACATTTTTTCATACTCAAAATGTGCAATTCAATGTTTCACTAATTTGTTTCAAAAATGTCATACTGCCTCTCAGAAACACATTATAGAAAGTGGTTTAATAACGTTTTTGAAACAATGTTCCAATTTTGATAATCAAAGCATTAAATGTTGATAAATCAAGAGTACGACAAGTAATAATTTTTGTCTACTAATTATGGCTGGCGTAAAAATATAATATAACATATCTATTTGTAAACTTATTTGCTAAATTTGGATAACAGCACATGAATACTTTTAAAAATGCATCATGTGGCTAATTTTTATTAAAACAACAATTTAGACAATAAAAGTATTTTAAAATGTTAAAAAAACCATTATATACAGTGAAGGTGTCAATTTGATTAAAATCTGGACATCTATTACCACTGGTGTAGATGGATTACTCTGGACGCGCATTTCAACAACTTTCGTTGTCATCCTCTTGCGGGTTTGCAGATGTCTGACGAAGTTGGACAACATCGGCATCTAATATAGGCGTCTGACCGACAGTAGTGGCTTCTGGTGGTGGAAGTAGGCAGTTGTTAATAATGTCCTACTTCCACTACCAGAAGCCACTTCTGTTGGTCAGACGCCTATATTAGATGCCGATGTTGTCCAACTTCCTCCGACATCTACAAACCTGCAAGAGGATGACAACGAAAGTTGTTGAAATGCGCGTCCATCTACACCATGACCAAGTGAAGCACTGTTGGTAATAGATGTCCAGATTTTAATAAAATAAAAGTATTATTTAAATAGCCATGCAAGCTAGAATTTTGATACAAGACAAAACTATTTTATTGTGTGCAATAATTGGTAAAAATTTCGATAATTTATCAACTTTTCAAGGTATAGGATAATTCACCTGTTCCGGCCTAAATCCAATCTTTTTACTTGTGTCCCTATTCTTCTATAACGTTTATATTTGTATGACCATAATGGAATCGCAGAATAGGTGAAGAAACACATTTTTACTTTCCCTACACGTACCATGTACATAGTGTATAGAGAAGATGTAATGCACCCAAAAATTCGATACCGAGATTTCACCGGAAATACACGTTTTGGGTCCCCCTTAAAACAAAAAAAGGATTTCTGGAAAAAGATCTGTGTGTGCGCGCACGTATGTATGTGTGTGTGTGTGTGTGTGTGTGTGTGTGTGTGTGTGGACAGCATAAATCAAAAACGAAAGCACTACTAATAGCATACTTGGTATTTAGGTTTCGTATCTTTCGTATCTCAGCTACACTTTACATGGAACTTTTTTCGAAAATTTTGATTTTCCCAAAAATGGCTCTAACGATTTCGATTAATATGTCTTATATTAAAGACATTTACCTGACAAATAATATGTATGTCTTGAATTTTCTGGGAATAGCCTCTGAAGACTACGTTATTCTGGAAAAAATTTACGGAAGTTTTTTAACTGCTAAACCGTAAGAGATATACACAAACTTAGCACACAAAAAATGTACAGCACAATTTATGTTATACACATTTTTTTTCGTTGAGTTGTCTGTTCGTTTTAGATATTCCTTGTTTTTTTGGTTTCAGCTTTGAAAAACGTAAACTTTTCTCATACAGGAATTTGTCAACCTGTGTCTATACAAACAAAGGAACCTCAGTCACATAACAACCAGGTTTGACTATCACTTTAACCTATGGTACTCCTTTATTTCGCTTCTACTTGCAAGGAAGCAAGTAATAAGACTATTTCTGCTAATTTTTTCTCGATTAGCATTAAGTAAATAGAAGCATACGCTTTTTAACAATAATTTGTAGCAGAGATGTAGAGAAAGTCATCTGAATGAAACATCAGATTTTTACCTTCTCTGTACGCATTATGTACTAGTGTATAGAGAAGGTATTACACTCCACCCAAAATTTTGATACCGAGATTTCATATGTTTTAGGGTCTCCTTTATCTAAAAAACGCATTTTCGGAAAAAGGGCCTCGCGCGCGTGTGTGTGTGTCCGTGAACACGATAACTCAAAAACGAAAAGTCGGTAAAATACCAAACTTGGTATTTAACTTTAGTATCTTCCAGGGATGCGACACGAAGATTTAAGGAAAATCCCCCCAACCCCAACTACTCTTTACATGGAACTTTTTTCGAAAATTTTTCTAGCGATTATGAATAAAATATCGTATATTTAAGATATTTATCTGGTATATAAAATGTATTTCTTGAATTTTATGGGAATAGCCTCTGAAGAGTACTTTATTCTGGATGAATTTTAAGGAATTTTGTATAACTGCTAAACCGTAAGATATATACGAAAATTTACCATACAAAAAATGTAGAGCAAAATGTATGTTATACCCTTTTTTTTCGAAGAGTTGATCGTTTTTAGATATTCCTTGTTTTTTGGCTTTAGCTTTAAAAAACTTAAAACTTTTCTCATACAGGAATTTGTCAACTTGTGTCCATACAAACAAAGGATCTTCCAGTCACATAAAAAACAGCTTTTGACTATTACTTTAACCTATGGTACTCCCTTATTTCGCTTCTACTTGCAAGGAAGCAAGTAATAAGAAATTTCTGCAATTTTTTTCTCGATTAGCATGAAGTAAATAGAAGCATAAGCTTTTTAACAATAATTTGTTGCAGAGATGTAGAGAAAGTCATGTGAATGAAACACACCAGATTTTTTGTAAAGCGTAGCGTAGAAATTGACTCTTGTTGACTGGTTCAAATACGAAATATGGCATTTGTTTAACTTTTCGTTATGAAACTGTCCTATTTTTCTATCCCCCCCTCTCCCTCTCTCTCTCTCTCAGAAATATTTTATTGTTTTAATACAATGCTTTAAAAAATAAGTGTTTTCGGCAAGTTTGGTTTTAATGGACTTTTTGATGGAATAAAATATTTCTTCTAGTCTCACAGATTAGTGAAAACAGAAATTTAAGCTGCCATAGTCATTATACAGATGATCCAGATGACAGATGTACAGAAATAAGAGAGAGAGAGAGATAGATAGAGAGAGAGAGAGAAATACCAGTGAAGACAACAAAATTAACACACAGAGCAATGAAAAACATGTTGAATTTGAAGCAATGTTGGTAGTTTGCTGATTTATTTACCTGGCCGCTTCTTTCTTGGCCAGCGAGCATGAATCAATAATCAGGATGGCACAGCAAGAAGAGAAATGCTAAAAGAATAAAGCGGAAGAGGAGGATGTGCTTTAAAATCTTATGGGTGGACTACTTTATTACACGCTTGTAAAAGTTCCATAACGAGTGCGTAGTATGAACAAAGAATGCATACAGAAGAATTAGATTTCAGCAGCTTAAGTCCGCAGAGGCGAATAACAAAAGAAATTGTTCCCACATAAAGAACTGCAAAAGCATGAAATTACAGAGCGCAAGAAGAATGAACCAGTCTGCACATGCAAGAAAACCCAAAGGAAACTGCGAAAATAAAAATCGTGAGCAAAAATAGTGACTAAATGTAACCGGAACATGTAGCAGTTTTTCCACTTCCTTTATGGCACAAGAGGGGGCACTAAGGATTTTAATTGCACAATTAACTCTGCACTAACATGTACGACTTGGCAGTTAAGTTTAATTCTGTCTGGTAAGTTGCAAGCCACACTTGAATGAAGTGCATTCGCGCTTCCGTCTTTCACATTCATTTGTTCTTTTGATGCCTGCATTAAAGCTTCAACTGCTGTATTGTCATCCACCTCAAGCCTTGGGTTCCGAGTTTAATAGCTTTCCTTTCAGATATCGGCTCCTTAAGAGCTACAGCCACAACAGAAAGTTATTTCGCTAAACGAAATACCTTCTTAGTGCTTTACTGTAGATGGAAAGCAATAAAAAGTGAATAAAACCGAGGCCTTGGAAAGCATTCCGATTTCAGAGTACAATCAGGGATTGGAGGATAGAATTGTTCAAACGTATCTGCAGTGTTCCAATGTTAATCGTGAGGAATATCAGCAAAAAAGGTTTTATTACTTAATTTCTTGTAATTACAAGCGACAAGGGAAAACACTAGGCTAAAACGATAGTCAAATCTTAAGCATGTGGCTATGCAATGCTATCGGACCTCCCTCCTAATAATCAGGATGAAAAAAAGTAAATAACAATTTCCCATTTGAGAAAATTATAACTAAGAGACATTTTAAAAAGCAATGCAACGAATATCTCAGTAATGGTTAGCTCAAAAAATCCCTATGACATAATTTATGTTTAACCAGATCTAATTTTTTTTGTATTAACTTTGTGGTTAACAGTTTACCAGTTAGGTAAAGGTCATTCAGAATAATGAGGAGTTCAGAGGCTACTCTCCAAAATATACCTTTTATCTGTCCTTTAATTAATTTTAATATGTGATATTTCAATCAAAATCGTTGGGCCATTTTTGAAAAAAAAAAAAAAAAAATTTGAACTTTTTTCCATGCAAAAAATAGCTTGAGGTGGAGGTATTTTTTTTTTTTAATCTTCGGTCGCATGTTTGAGGATACTAAACTTAATTGCAAAGAAACATTCAACATACTCTTAGCTTTTGAGTTATTAAGATACCTTTTTCTAAAATTGTTTACTTTTTATTCAGAATCCTCAAAACTTTTATTTCCAGTGAAATCTCGGTATCGAATTTATGGGTGTAATACAATATCTTCTCGACCAGGTACGCAGATGGAACTTTGTAGAGAAAGTACAACTCATTGAACCAATTTATATATTTCTAAAATAACGGTCCTGCCATCGCTACTTTCACTAACACGATTGTTCTAGTATTCTTATATTCAGTTCCAAAAGTAAACCCTCTGAAGGTACTAAGGGCAAAAAGCACGTACATGATGCGAGAGCTTTCAAGTTGCAAACGAAAACACCCAGTAGAAATATTCCGGCCAGTCAGATTTAATTACACTATTGCGCTCTTGCGATACACATACGAAAGGCCACTCAAACACTTGATATGTAAACACCACCAAATCTTTAGCTCCATTGAAACGATTAACTCAAAATCTAAAAGCCGAGCCAAAGATTTATTCAAACCCTAAACCTTCTTTACATGAAAAAATGTATTTTAATTTAATTCGAAATACTGCTAATCATATATCTTATATGAATAATATTTGAATAGCCGGAGAAGCCCTTTATATCGACTGAACATTTTATAATTCTTCCTTTTTTAAAAAAGCTTGAGCATAGAACAAATCGGATGTGTGTATCGTCTATCTGCATTAGTGGTTATAGAAACTATTCCTATGAAAGCTAATTTTTATATTTACATGTTAATCGAGATAAATATCTGCAGAAATGGATTCAATACAAATTTATAGCCAAATTTGTATTGAATCCAAAGAGAATAGCAATAGTCAAATATTTAAGGAGTGCACTCTGTATGTTAGTCTTAAAGTTCCATACTCCTTCCATGCAATCGCAATGGAAGTAAATGAAAATCGATACCTAGACTCGATAAAAATTATGTTTTGAACAACTGAAAAACTAATAACGGATAATTCGGAAATGGCTTATATTGCAAAGGAAGTATTTTTTTTTTTTTTAATAAACTGTGTGTTTTAAGATTGTGTAAAGTGATTATAATGTTTTACATATATTTTATATCATACTTTTTGGTCATTGGTTTGTAGTGGTGTTAATATTGCAACAATACTGCACCCCATCCATGACGTCTGTCATGGACTGAGATGGGGGACGCAGCGACCGGGTGGTAGGCCAAGGTTCCTTGTGAGCTGCCGTGCCATGTTATTGTTTTATATATATTTCTCTTAAGTGCATTTATCTGCTATAATAGGGTACATTACTATATCTGAATAGGCTAATTCTGTATTGTAAATCTAAGTTGCTGTATTTGAATATATTTGTCCTTTTATTTTTTTGTTTACTCTTTTATTTTTTTATTTTTTAGTATTGCTTATTATTTTGTGTATTGCAAAAGCACATACGGCCTGTGGACTCGTGCGATTGATGAAGATCAATGTAAGCACACTGTTATTTTAATAAATACACTTATTCATTCATTCATATTCTTTGTGTAGTGCGTTTCCGTCTATCAGAATATAATATTTACACATAAGGTTATACAAAATTAGTTCCAAAGCGTCTATCCCCCCAAAATTTAAATTTCACATTTTATTTGTCACGTAGATATCTTTAATATACGGTACTTCACTCATCCTTAAAATTCACTCAGAATAAAAATGTCTTTAGAGGCTATTCCCAGAAAATTCCTGATATACATTTGATTTGCCATGTAAATGTCTTTAAGATACGGTATTTTAATCAAAATATTTAGAGAGCTATTTTTATGAAAAACCAAATTTTCGAATTTTTTTCCATGTAAAGGGTAGTCTGGGGTGGGGGAATTTTTCTCGAAATCTTCGTATCGCATCCCTGGAAGATATCAAACTATAATACCAAGTTTGATATGTTACCGACTTTTCACTTTTGAGTTATGGCGTTCACAAACACACGAACACACACAGACCTTTTTCTAAAAAAAACAATTATACAGGAGACCCTAAAACGTGTATTTACGGTGATATCTGGGTATCGAATTTATTGTTGGAATGCAATACCTCCTCTAATCACTATGTACATAGTACTTATAGAGAAAGTAAAAGGAAACCTTTACAATGGACTTGCTCAAGAGGTAAATGATATGTATTACCCATCAAAGTTCTTCTTTTGACCTGCCTCCAGATGACTTTACTGAAGAACGCTAGCTGCCTACAGTAATTTTTGTAAATTAAATAGCTCCCAATTTCTAGTTTCTAAACTCTTCCTCTTATATCTGCCGCTATTGATGATGTATGGGAAGGTCAACTTCCAATGCATACAGATTAGCTTTGAGGATATTCATGACGTGGTTCTTGCAAACTTTTCAATTTCCAGAAGATTCGATTCTTTAAACGAAGCGTATAATCGCATTTTTCCGCATTTCCTTCTATTTGCTTTTATGTAAGGGTATGCTATAAGCAACAAAGCACAATCGCTATATTGCGTGGCCCGTATCGGGTGTATGCGTGTCCACGCACTATCTGTTACACTAGGGCTATTGCCGTTCTAAATCTCTCACGATATTTAAACACGAATAATAAAAAATTTGATGTGCTCCATTCACATGGCTTTCTCTACATTTCTGCAACAAATTATTTTTAAAAAGCTTATGCTTCTACTTACTTCATGCTAATCGAGAAAAAATTAGAAGAAATAGTCTTATTACTTGTTTCCTTGTAAGTAGAAGTGAAATAAGGAAGTACCAAAGGTTAAAGTGATAATCAAAAGATGGTTACTATGTGACTGAAGTTCCTTTGTTTGTAAGGACACGAGTTCACAAAGTCCTGTAAGAGAAAAGTATAAGTTTTTTGTAGCTGATACCAAAAACAAGGAATATCTAAAAAAAAAAAAAAAAAAAAAAATCAACTCCAGGAAAAAAAAAAAAATATAACATAAATTGTGTGTTTTAAAGTGCTCTACATTTGTTGTGTGGTAAGTTTTTGTCCATCTCATACGGTTTAGCAGTTATGGAAAATTCCGTAAAATTGACCCAGAATAAAGTAGTCTTCAGAGGATATTCCCTGAAAATTCAAAATATACATTTTATTTTTCAGCTAAATATCTTTAATATACGATATTTTAATAAAAATCGTTAGAGCCATTTTTTAGAAAAACAAAATTTTCGAAAAAAGTTCCATGTAAAGCGTAGTTTGGAGTGGGGGGATTTTTCTTAAAATCTTCGTCGCATCCCTGGAAGATACTAAACTTAAATACCAAAGTTGGTATTTTACCGACTTTTCGTTTTTGAGTTATCGTGTTCACAGATACACGGACACACACATGGACCTTCTTCTGAAAATACTTTTTTTGGATACAGGGGACCCTAAAATATATATTTCCGGTGAAATATCGGTATCGAATTTTTGGTGGAGTGCAATACCTTCTCTATACACTATGTGCATAGTACGTATAAAGAAAGTAAAAATTTAACTATGAGTAGCTACTTTGTTATAACTGGTGTTCACCTGCATTGAATTCCTGGTATGCGGCATTGTTTCCAGTTGTAATTTATGAAAATCAGTTTGTTAGATTTCAATTTTAAAATTTGGGCAGCTGTAGGACTAGGAGGGTAGAGCGTTCTCAAACACCAACAGCATTACAAAAGTCGGTTAAATATGAAAGTGATATTTAAGTTTACTCTCTTCCAAGGATGAGACAACAAGATTTTTTAGGAAAATTCCCCACCCTAAACTACCCTTTATATGGTAGATTTTTCGAAATTTTCGATTTTCTAAAAAATGAACCTAAAATTTGATCAAAATACCGTATTTAAATACATTTACATGGTAAATAAAATTGTATACCTATCTTCAATTTGTTGGGAAGGGTCTCTAATTCCCCTACATTCTGAAAGTCCCCTACATACGACTGATTATGGATAAACCGGAAGAGATGGACAAACTTTCTATACAAAACATATAGATCTAGTCAAAACAAACAATTTATGTCCTATACAATTTTTGTTGTAGAGCTAATTGTTTCCGATATATTCCTTTTTATTGGTTCAAATCTTAAAATTCTTATACTTTTCTCAAACACAAGTTATCCATGTTTCTTCTGTTTTACTCCTGGCCATCAAAGAGAAAGAATTTCAATAACAATCGCATTCCGACAGTTTTTAAAACATTTAATTTTCCCTATAGCCTAATGTAATCGCTTACTTCCCTGCTACTTAATAAGTAACTACGTAATAATTCTGCTAATGTTTATCCCGATTAGCATAAAGAATTTATATGAATAGTCTCCTGTAAGAAAATAGTTTTCAGAATAGGTAGAGAAAATCATATGAATGTAACGTCAGATATTTTTTTTTTTTGGGCTCAGTTATTTGTTAAAATACTTACACATTTTTCATGCGGGATTTGTCAACTCCTGGTCATGCAAACAAAGGAACTTCAATCACATAGCGACCCGTTTTTAAAACATTTGACTACCACTTTAATCTATGGTATTTCCGTATTCCCCTGCTACTTAGAAGGAAGCAAGTAATTAGACATTTCTGCTAATTTTTTCTCGATTAAACAGAAGTAAATAGAAGAATAAGCTTTTCAACAATATTTTATTGTAGGGATGTAGAGAAAGGCATGTGAATGGAACACGTTAGATTTTTTCATACGGAAATTTGTCAGCTCCAGCAACATAGCAACCAGGTTTTAACAGATTTGACTAGCACTTTAGCCTAGTGTATTCCCTCATTTCTCAACTTACAAGGAAGCAA
Source organism: Hymenopus coronatus (assembly GCA_030762935.1). NCBI lineage: Eukaryota > Metazoa > Arthropoda > Insecta > Mantodea > Hymenopodidae > Hymenopus > Hymenopus coronatus. Next base: position 108,462,083 of record CM060890.1, read on the forward strand.
GTATGCTAATTTTATCTCGACTAGCATGGAATAGATAGAAGAGTAAGCTTTTAACAATAATTTGTTACAGACATGTAGAGAAAGTCATGTGAATGGAGCAGATTTTTTTAGAGCATACGGTAAATAACGTTAACGTTTCAGGTTCTTTTGCTCACTCTCTCCAATTTTAAAACGAATGAAATATGTTGGCTAAATAAATGTTATGCCGAAAGAATGCCACTAACTCGCTTGAGTTATCACGCATGTACCTTATATACCTCTGACTCTCTCAAACACACATTTTTAAGAGCTGTAATGCGCTTCCAACTCCAAGTAAAAGCAACGAAGAGGAAGAAAAAAAGTATTTCGCTAATATGCACAGTAGTTAATCATGCATACAATGCGAGGTTTGCTCTACTCGAACCTGAATTTGAAGTAGCTAACAAGATCTCTTAGCCAGCCACACGGAATTAATTTACAGACTTTATTTGATTCTTATTAACCACGAAACGTACACATTTCCGTAAAATTAAAAAAGTTCTCAAAAAAGTAAGGAATTAACATTCATAACATGAAATACTAATATTCAAAATCAAACACTCGGTCTTTAAATTTTTAAGAGGGATGAAATACGAACTTTTTCAAGAGTAACTGCTATTCTGCATATAGCTCTTAGTATAACAAAGCACTTTTGATTTCCAATCAAAAAGTCTATAATATTTACAATAAATAATTCAACTTTTAACTTGTATCTCCTTAATTGTATTAATAATTTCCTCTATTGCCATAATATTAACTAATTTTCTATCAAAAAAATTACTGAAGATCGCAAAAAAAATTTCCCTTTTGAATGTGGATCAAATTTACTCGTAGATTTTACTAAAATAGCCTGTGCAACTTGGCATGTTCCCCAATCTCTTACTGATTCACTTTTAAATGAGCCTGAATAATAAAGGTAATAATAATCACAACGATAATGACAGTAATAATAGTCCGCCTGGGCAGTGTGCCTCATTTTCAACAGGTTACGAGTTCGAGTCTCCTTTAGGGGAGTTAACCAGATACGGTTTTTTCGGGGTTTTCCCTTATCCTGAGAAGAAAAATGTCTAGTAACTTTAAGCTCCATGGACTCCGAAATCATTTGAGCATCAGTTAACCAATTTCATTCATCGTCCGGTATGACCAACCAGAATAAAGAATGTTAAGCTGGCTATAAAAAAATTAATAAATTAAAACGATGATAATGATATAATAATAATGATGATAATGAAATAATAATAATAATAATAATAATAATAATAATAATAATAATAATGCCGTTGATAAAAAGCCTGTATGTAAAGCATGGGGCGCGTCTAACTAAAAATATTGATCTGTTCCATTCACATGAAAATCTCTATCCGTTCTGTAAACAAACTATTCCTCCGAAAGAACATTATTTTATCTACTTCATACTAATCGAGGTAGACATTAACAACAATGGTCTAATTACTTAGTTCCTTATAAGTAGAAGAGCAAAAAGGAATACACCAGGCTGAACTGTTAATCAAAATCAGCATCGTTACAGCCATTTTGTTTCTTGAAAATCGAAAATTTCGTAAATTGTTCCATGTAAAGGGAAGTTTGGAGTGGGGGTACTTTCCTGAAAGTCTTGTGTCGCATCCTCGAAAGAGAGTAAACTTAAATACCTAGTTTGGTAGTAAACCCACTTTTCGTTTTTGAATTATTGTGTTTACAAACACAATAATACAATTTTAATATAAGGGACCATAACACGCGTATATCGGCAATATCTCGGTATGGAATTTATGGGTCGAATGCAATACCTACACTACGTCTACAATGTACAAATTAAAGAGAATAAAATATTGATTAAAAACTACACATAAGGTAAAGTTGGCACTTAGAGGCTCTAAAACATTAAAATAGGTCGATCCCGGGACTTTCTTTTAGCACTAGCCCTTGCAGACATTGTGACGAGTTCGAAACCCATCCCCACGTGCTAGGGAATTATCCTCAGGGACAACTACTCCCCATCAAGAGACACGACAACAATGTAAGAACTTTGCTGGCAAATGGTCTCCGCTCGAAAGGGTTGGAAGTTTGAGAAGAACTGCATTGCATCGCTGATGACAGCAACAGGCGTAAGAACATCATCTGCACCAACAGAAAGAAGAAAGAGGCAAAAATTATAGACCTAACAACGTTTCAACATACACTCACATAGCCTGAAGAAGTTGATGCAGAAAAGTAGGGCATATATAACCTAAAAATCCCATATGTTCTAGAAAAATGCCAGATTCAAAACATTATCTTCCCTTTGGCTCACGGGAAACTATTACAAAACATTTTATTTCATGGCGAGGAAAATATAAATTAGAAAAAATAATAAAGTAACAACCATATTGTCACAAAATTTTGAGAAATCACTTTTAAGGGAAATATTGTTTAATTATATAGTGCCTTTAACTACATTTGAATTTATATCCTTATATAGTTACTATTGAGGCGGTGCCGTGCCTGTGTGGTTAGACCGCTCGCCTTCCACCTAGGCGACCCAGGTTCGATCCCAACCGCCGACATGTGGGATTTGTGATGGACGAAGCGACGTCTGAGTACTCCGGTTTCTCTCGCCAATCATTCCACCGTTTGCTCCATCATCAACTTTCCTATCAACTATTTCGCTTCCATTTCACATCATCCACTTCCTCATGCCTGGCTACGCATCGACCACTCGTTCGAAATTCTACATTCTGTAGTTTCGTGCCATTGGCTATCCGACAGGCTTCTGACCCCTAGGCAGTTCTAAAATATGGAGAGGGTAAACCGACTACGAAAAAAAAATACACCACTACTATCAGAATTTGTACTATTATTTTAATTCATTATTACTGTTTATTCAAGTTTTCTATCCAACGCCATGTTGTTTTTTGTGATTACTTCAGATTTTAAGTATTCTAACTCTCTTGATAAACCCTAAATAGGGTCAAATGGTTAAGTAATAACACAAAGCCCCTAACATACATTACATGCTATACAAAACGTGAAGACATTTAAGTAGTGTTAGTTTATTCGTACGCATAAAAATCTGATGTGTCCCATTCACATGACCTTCTCTACATCTTTGCAACACATTATTGTTAAAAATATTATGTTTATTTACTTCATGCTAATCGAGAAAAAATTAGCACAAATAGTCTATTACTTGCTTTCTTGCAAGAAGAAGCGAAATAAGAGAGTACCATAAGTTAAAGTGATAGTCAAAAGCTGGTTGCTATGTGACTGAAATTTCCTTGTTTGTGTGGACAGGAGTTGACAAATTCCTGTATGAGAAAAGTATAAGATCTTTAAAACTGAAACCAATAACAAGGAATATCTCAAAAACGATCAACTCCACGATAAAAATGTATGTGACATATATTGTGTGCTTTATAGTTATCTACATTTTTTGTGTGGTAAGTTCTTGTCTATCTCTTATGATTTAGCAATTATGCAAAATTCCGTAAAATTAATCCAGAATAAATTAGTCTTCAGAGGTTATTCCCAGAAAATTGAAGATATACATTTTATTTGTCAGGTAAATATTTTAATATACGATATTTTAATCAAAACATTAGAGCCATTTTTGAGAAAATCAAAATTTTCGAAAAAAAGTTCCATGTAAAGGGTAGTTTGGGGTGGGAGGATTTTCCTTAAAATTTTCGTGTCGCATCCCTGGAAGATACCAGGTGTGGTAATTTACCGACTTTTCGTTTTTGAGTTATCGTGTTCACAGACACACTAACATACGGACACACACACACACACACACACACACACACACACACAGGCCTTTTTGTGAAAGTGCTTTTTTGGATACGGGGGACCCTAAAACATATATTTCCGGTGAAATCTCGGTCTCAAATTTTTGGGTGGACTTCTCTATCTATACACTGTACATATTTCGTGTACAGAATGTAAAAATAGGCCTTTTACCTAAGATGCGAAGTTTACTAATCACTGGTTTATTGCCTTTATCCTTGTTTTGATCCCATATATGCATACCTAATCTAAACAAATAGAAAAAGTTTGAATTTGGGGGTAAAAGTACAAACTGAGAGAGCGCGTCGGGCAGGACGAGGGGCAAAAATAACAAGGGAGAAGTGGCAGTGTGCCTTAATGACGTAACGTGATCACCCACAGCAGCATGTCTGACCCCAAACCTCTTCTCTCCTAATAAAAGCACTGCTGCCACATTTGGAAACGCCCCCGTTATTGCTCAGGCGATTGTACGCGGAAAGTTGATTTTCCCCGAGTCCACAGAAACGAAAAATACTGCACAGCGGCAATGCAACGTGCTCAGCATCCCGCTTATCCTAAACCCGGTCAGCACTCCGTGACTGTAGCATCATCTAGAAATTCAGGTCCACGTATTAACTGATCAAGCAGTTCATTGCCTCTCAGCGTTACAAATTCCCATGCTTCAAAGGTTCTACATAGTAAATAACTCCCTTACATTTTCTCTTTGTCGATACCTTTTCGTTTTTATTTTCTTTACCACGTACAATGTACAAACATACAGGGGTGTCGCATTCCAACCAAAACGACCATACCGAAAATTCACCGTAAATGCATGTTTTGTGGACCCCAGAAACAAAAATCAGAATTTTTAGAAAAGGTTCGTATTTGTATCCGGCTATCAAGAGCAAAACTCAAACGCGAAGATGTTTAGCAAAAAACCCCACCCTAAACTACCTTTGACTTGGAAGATTTTCTCAAAAATAGCTCTACTACACCGATTAAAATAAAATACCTATATAAATTGCATTTTTTGGAAACAGCCTCTGAAGCCCTTTTCATTGTGAATGACTTTCGATAAACCGTAAAAGAGAGACAAAATCTTACCACAAAAATGTATATCTTGTTAAAACACACCATTCAACCATATACAATTTTTTAATGGAATTAACATTTCAGAGGTACTCATCGTTATTGGCTTCAATCTTTTGGAATACTGAAAACATTTCTCAAAAGGAAATATGTCATTTCTGTTTCGTATTTTACTCCTGACCATGCAAAAGGAACCGAATTTTAACCACATACCAACCAGGTTTTATAAGATTTGATTATGGGTTTAGCCTAGTGTACTCCCACATTTATCTAATAAAGAGCTAAGAAATAAGACATTTCTGCTAATATTGATCAGCATGAAGTAGAAAGAAGAATTAGATTTTATAAGAATGGCTAGAGATATATGAAAGGAACACATGATTTTAGCCCTTCCACATCAACTGTCGATGCCATTTAATTTTAATTACTGTACTACCCACAATGAACATATTAGGTAGAGAAGACATTTCACCCAAACATTCGATACCGAGATTTCACCGGAAATAAATGCTTTGAGGAGCCCAGAACCAAAAAAAAAAAAAAAAAGTATTTTTAGGAAAAGGTTCGTATGTGTGTTAGTGTCTGCGAAGAGCATGACTCAAAAACGAAAAGTGCGTTAAGTACCAAACTTTATATTTAAACTAAGTATTTTCAAAGAATGCCACACGAAGATTTTCAGAAAAATCCTCCACCCCAAATTAACCTTTACAGGACAGATAATCGAAAGGTTCGATTTTACGTGGCAAATTAAATGTATTACTTCAATTTTCTGGGAAGAGCCTCTGAAGTCCTCTTCATTCTGAGTGGCTTTCGCTTAACTAGTAAACCGCAAGAGAAACAGAACTTTGCTACACAAACATTTGGATTCGTTAAAACACATTTCCGAGCTATTTCTTATTATTTGTTTCAATTATAAAATTTACTCATACTCAGGTCATCATTTGTTTTATCTCTGTCGTTTTACCATGCACAGGGAAACGAATTTCAGCATCACTTTTCAGATAACTTTTAAAGAATTTGACTATCACTTTAGCCTTGGGCATTCCCAGATTTCGTTTCTAATTACAAGGAGCTAAGTAACAAAATATTTGTGTTAATGTTTAGCTCGATTAACATGAAGGTAGACGGAAGAATAATCTTTTGTAAAAAGAATTTTTTTGTGGAGCATGTGAATTATATATATCGGATATTTTTATTTTTTCTACACGTACTATACATAGTGTATAGAGAAGGTATTGTATTACACCCAAAAATTCGATACCGAGATTTCACCGGAAATGCATGCTTTGAGACTCCTGAATAAAAATTCTGATGTGCACCATTCATATGACTTTCTCTATATCCCTGCAACAAATTATTCTTAAAAAGATTATACTTCTATTTACTTTATGCTAATCAGAAAAAAATAGCTGAAATAGTCTAATTACTCGCTTCCTTGTAAGTAGAAGCGAAATAAGGAACAACTGTAGGTTAAAGTGATAGTCAAAAGCTGGTTGCTATGTCAATGAAGTTCCTTTGTCTATATGGATAGGAGTTGACAAGTTCCTGTATGAGAAATGTATACGTTTTTCATAGCAGAAACCAAAAATAAGGAATGTCACAAAAACGACGAACTCCACGAAAAAAATGTATATAACATAAATTGTGTGTTTTAATGTGCTCTACATTTTTTGTGCAGCAAGTTTTTGTCCATCTCTTACGGTTTAGCAGTTATTCAAAATTTAGTAAAATTCATTCAGAATAAACTACTCTACAGAGGCTATTCCCAGAAAATTCAAGACATACATTTTATTTGTCAGGTAAATACCTTTAATATACGAAATTTTAATCAAAATCGTTAGAGCCATTTTTGAGAAAATCAACATTTTCGAAAAAAGTTCCATGTAAAGGGTAGTTTGGGGTGGGGGGATTTTTCTCAAAATCTTCGTGTCGCATCCCTGGAAGATACTAAACTTAAATACCAAGTTGGGTATTATACCGACTTTTCGTTTTTGAGTTATCGTGTTCACAAACACAAGGACACACACACGGACCTTTTTGTGAAAATGCTTTTTTCGATATTGGGGACCCTAAAACATATATTTCCGGTGAAATCTCGGTATCGAAATTTTTGGTGGAGTGCAATACCTTCTCTATACACTATGTACATAGTGCGTATAGAGAAAGTAAAAAAAAAAAACATTTTTATAAAAATCGCCGTGTGTGTGAGTGAGTGTGTGTGCATCATAGCTCAAAATCGAAAAGTCCGTAAATACCAAACTTGGTATTTAGGTTCAGTATCTTCCAAGGATGCGACACGAAGAAAACCCCCACCCCAACTACCCTTTACGTGGAAAAATGAAGAAAGAAAGAAAAATGTATTTTCTTAAAAATGGCTCTAATGATTTTAATTAAAATATCGTACATTAAATATATTTATATGATAAATAAAACGTATATCTTGAATTTTCTGGGAATAGCCTCTGAAGACATCTTTATTCTGGATGATTTTTTTCAAAATGTTGCATAACTGGTAAACCGTAAGAGATATACAAAACCTTACGTAACAAAAATGTAGGGCTCGTAAAAACGAACAATTTATGTTATACATCTTTTTTTCGTGAGGTTGACCATTTTTGAGACATTCCTTGTATTTGGTTTAAGTTTTAAAATACTTATTCTTTTCTCATACGGGAATTTGTCAACTGCTTGCCATAAAGACAAAAGAACTTCAATCTCTTAGTAACTAGCTTTTAAAAGAATTTACTATCACTTTAGCCTATGGTACTCCGTAATTTCTTTTCTATTCACAAGAAGCAGGCAAAAAGAAATGTCTGCTATTTTTTTTTCTCGATTAGTATGAAGTAAATAGAAGAATAAGCTTTTAAGCAATGATTTATTGCAGAAATGAAGAGAAAGTTATGTGAATGGAACAAACAGATTTTTATTTAAGGGCCTCAAAACATGATTAATTATCGAGTTTTCTTGGATAGCGTAGGATGATCTCAGTACCTACTTTGTAAGTGGAAGGGAAAGTAAATAGCACTCGCACATTCATTAATTTTTTCATGCCTTTATATTTAGTAGCAAATCAGTTATTTAGATGGAAAAGTTGTATCATCAATTAAATTCAGTGCACCTACGCAATATATTTTCAGCATTATGTATTTCTGTGCTCTGCTAGTGGTGCACGTAAGAAACAGTTTTAAATTTTCTGAAGGACCGAACCTGTCGAGAAGCTAGCATATACTCGCATTTTATCTGCTGCCCTGAAAACCCTGATCACGATAAAAGCCTGGGGCGGTTCCTGGCCCCATATGGCAGCATACAAATGGAGTACACGATAGTAAACTCAGCTCTCGGTTGCGTTTATGAAAAGCACTACACCCGAAGAACTTATTCCACCTGTTTATATACATCTTTAGGTATGTGACCCGGAGGGATCAGTAACGTTAATCAGTTATAATAACGGAGATTTAGCCCGACACTCTAAAATCCTACCTCTAAAATTGAGGAAAATTAACAGAGTACAAAATCTTTTGTGTAACACTCCTGTAATTTTCCTTGCCCACTAACATTTCACAGGGATGCATTACGTGTTTATGTTGCTCAGATTAAAATGCATTGTCTATATAGAATAGCTAATGATTTGAAATCAGGTGGTACTCAACCTGTTCGATGCACAATAGAAAATTCGACGTCCAGATTTCATTGGAAACACATGTTTTTAAGGGTCCCCCAAGTCCGAAAATGCATTTTTAGAAAAAGGACCCTGTGTGTATGTGTGTGTGTGTGTGTGTGTGTGAGAGAGAGAGAGAGAAAGAGACAGAGAAAGAGAGAGACAGACAGACAGACGGAGAGACAGCATAGCTCAACAACGAAAAGACCGTTCAACACCAAACTTGGTATTTACTTTTGGTATCTTCCAACGATACGACACGGAAGCTTTTCAAGAAAATCTCCCCAACGTAAACTACTCTTTACATGGAAAAATTTTCCAATTTTTTTCCTCAATAATTGTTTTAACAAGTTTGATTAAAACACCGTATATTAAAGCTATTTATACAATAATTAAAATATAAATCTTGAATTCTTTGGAAATAGCTTCTAAAGACCTGTTCATTCTGGAAGAATTTTGCTGAATTTTGCAAAACTGTCAAACCGTAAGAGATACACAAAACTTGCTACACATAAAATGTGGATCTCATTAAAACACATACTTTATGTCACATACGCTTTTGTGGCAGGGTTGATCGTTTCCGACATATTCCTTGTTATTAGTATGTTGTAAAATAGTTAAAACTTTTCTCATACAGGAACATGTCAACTCCTGGGCATGCAAACAAACGGATTCCAATCCCATATCAATCATATTTTAAAATATTTGACAAACATTTAAGTCTAGTGTTTTCCCTTATTTCCCTCCTACTTAACAAGGAAGCAAGTCATAAGGCCATTTCCGCCAATGTCTATCTCGATTTGTTTGACATAGATAGAAGAATAATGCGTTTTATTCATAAATTATTACACAGATGTAGAAAAGTTATGTGAATGTAATACATCAGAATTTTTTTATGTATTCTCTTGGCCCATTTTTCAAACTCTGGCTGTATTTGTGTGGGCCGAAACGCTGACTTGTAGTCCCTTAAATGCACATTATATTTGTAATTACCAACTGCCATCATAACATACAAGCGAACATTAGGAGAGGTACGCTCAAAGGCCCTGATTATGAGTGTGTACATCCTTTATGAGCACCACAACATGGTGGGTATGTACGTTGATAGCGCTCAAGCTGATTCCGCGGTTTTACTTTAAAGCGAGTAATTCTGTTTACTTCCTGGCTAATGTAGTGCATATCCGATTATTAGCTATTATCATCATCGTCATGTGCTTCGCTGAAGTGGCATTGTGTATATAGAGTGAGAGGTGAACAAGTGCAAATATTCTATCCGTGTTTGAGGCTGTGATTCAGTATTCCAGTTTTTTTAACTCTTTTTTATTTTTTACAGATATATTCATGATCAAAATTTCACGATGTTTTTAGAATGCCTATTATTCGCTATCTCAGACATTGGGTTGTTTACCTAACAGATCGTAACCTGCCCGTTGCCCTCCCGACAATAAGGTGTGATGCATGTAAACAGAGAAGACACATAGCTCAGGGTCGTTCAAAACACATTAGACACTGAAATTTGTGCTTCATATATGACAATCTACTACTAAGCGGGCAAAATGAGATACATTGATGTTTTATATGCATTGTTCTCTACTAAACATCAAAATATTTATTTATTCACCTAGCAGACTGTATAAAGGACCTATGTCAACTTGCTGGAGAAGACTTAAGTTCTCGTTGAAGAGCAGAAAAATGGCAAAAGTGGGCAGTATAGCTCAAAAACGAAAAGACTGTTAAATACCAAACTTGGTATTTAAGTTTAGCATCCTTCAAGGATGCGACAAGAAGATTTTCAACAAAATCCCTCCAACCCAAACTACCCTTTACATGGACAAAATTTTGAACATTTTGATTTTCTTAAAAATGGATCTAACGATTTTCATGAAAATGTCACATATTAAAGATACTTACCTGACAAATAAAATGTATATCTTGAATTTTCTGGAAATAGCCCCTGAAGACTACTTTATTCTGGATGAATTTTACGGAATTGTGCATAACTGCTAAACGTAAGAGATGGGGGAAAACTTACTCCACAGAAAATGTACCTCACGATAAAACACACAATTTATGTTATATACATTTTTTAGTGGAGTTGATCATTTTTAAAAATATTCCTGGTTTTTCGTTTTAGCTTTGAAAAACTATACTTTTCTCATACAGGAATTTCTTACTCCTGTCCATACAAACAAAGGAACCTCAGTTACATAACAACCAGGATTTGGCTATCATTTTAACCTATGGAACTACCTCATTTCGCTTCTACTTACAAGGAATCAAATAATAAGACTATTTCTGCTAATTAGCACGAAGTAAATAGAAGCATAAGGTTTTTAACTACAATTTGTTGCATAGATGTAGAGAAAGTCATGTGATTGGAACACATCAGATTTTTTTTACTTTGTGCACACGTACTGTGCACATAGTGTACAGAGAAGGTATTGTAATGCCGAGATTTCACCGGAAATTCATGTTTTGAGATCCCCTGAATAAAAAAAACATTTTTAGAAATATGTATGTGTGTGTGTGTCTGTGGGCAGCAGAGCTTAACAACGAAAAGATCGTTTAAAACCAAAGTTGTTATTTAGGTTTGGTATCTTCCAAGGATGCGACACGAAAATTTTGAGGAAAATCTCCCCACCCTTAACTACCCTTTACATGGAACTTTTTTCGAAAATTCTGATTTTCTCAAAAATGGCTCTAATAATTTTGATTAAAATATCGTGTATTAAAGATATCTACCTGGCAAATAAAATATATATTTTGAATTTTCTGGGAATAGGCTCTAAAGATCTCTTTATTCTGGATGACTTTTATTGAATTTTGCATAACTGCTAAACCGTAAGAGATGGACAAAAACTTACCACACAAAATATGTAGAGCACAATAAAACACACAATTTATGTAATACACATTTTTTCGTGGAGTTGATCGCTTTTTAGATATTTCTTGTTATTGGTTTCAGCTTCGAAAAACTTATACTTCTCTCATACAGGAATTTGTCAACTCCTGTCCATAAAACAAAGGAACTTCAGTCACTTAGCAACCAGAGTTTGACTATCACTTTAACCTATGGCACTCCCTTATTTCGCTTCTATTAACAACAAGTAATAAGACTATTTCTGCTATTTTTTTCTGATTAGCATGAAGCAAGCAGAAGTATAAGCTTTTTAAGAATAATTTGTTGCAGGGATGTAGAGAAAGTCATGTGAATGGTACATATCAGATTTTTATCTTTGTCACGATGTTTTAAGTGAGCCTAAGAATGTTATTTAAAGAATCGTGCTAAACATAGTCCTGACAAGAGAGAAAGTCTCGCACCAGCCATCATTTTCGCTTTAGGAAGAAATAAACACGAGGGAAAGAGGACGTCTCTCAAGACAATGCACGTGACGACATCTGAAATGAGCTCTCCCTGGAACAGTGAGAGTAACAAGGGCCATCAAGCGCGAGAGGAAAACGAGTTACAAACTGAAACGATGAATGGAGTGCTCACAATGCACGGCTTTCAACATGTGGCAGCCTATCATTATGGAATTTATTCCCTTTTTAAAACGCCACTGTCTGCAACGGATATAGTAATTTCAGACAGCTCAAAACATCAACTTATTACTTTATGTAACCCGCATGTACAATGTACATAGTGTATAGAGAAGGTATTCTATTTCACCCAAAAATTCGATACCAAGATTTCACCAGAAATACATGTTTTGAGACCTCCGAATCCCGCAAAAAAAAAAAAAAAAAAAGTTCAGAATGCGGAGGCTAAACACTACACTTGGTATTTAAGTTTAATATATTTCAAAGATTAAATAAAATAACAACAACCCCTCCCCAACTGCACTTTACATGGAACATTTTTCTAAATTTTTGTTTTTGTCAAAAATAGCTCTAACGGTTTTTAATAAAATGCCATATGTTTGCACTTTAAGAAAACTGAGTTAACTGTTAAACGTAAGAGTTAGACAAAAACTTAGTGTACAAAAATTGTAGAGCTCTTTAAAACACACAGTTTATGTTTTTTTTTTTTTTTTGTTTTTTTTGTTTTTGAGTTTACGTTTTATAGACATTCCTGCTGTTGTTTCAGTCTAAGATAAACTTTTCTCAAACAGGAAGTCCTCCCTAACAAAGAAAGCTGAATTTCAATTGTTTCTCATAGTGACTGGCATTTAAAAACTGTAATTATCGCTTTACCCTATACATTCTCTTATTTCCCTTCTACTTGCAAAGAAGCAAGTAAAATTAACGTAACTCCAGGCACGAAAGTCTGCAAGAGACCTTGGTCGGCCACTGCATCTCCCATCTCAGCCCGAAGGCGTCATGAATGGGGCGCAGTGCTGGAGGCTGAGACGTGATCTGCGCCTCGAATCCCTCCCGGCTGGTTGATGCGGTCTTCTCGATCTGGAGCCGCTACTTCTCAATCAATTAGCTCCTCAATTGCCTCCCCTCCCCCAGAGACCTCACGAGGCTGAGTGCACCCCGTAACAAAGAAGCAAGTAATAAGATCAATTCTTTAGGCCGTGGTCTACTGGGCTCCTCCTGGGAAGATGAAGAAGGAGGAGCCCAGTAGACCACGGCCTACAAGCCCGGATAATAAGATCAATTCTGCTAATATTAATTTTGATTAGAAAATGTAGATAAAAGAGAACTTTGTTTGTAGAATGGCTAGAGAAAGTCATGTAGAGAAAACACACCACATTATTTTTTCATAATTTGTCAATTTTAGAATAGAATTTGGTGTTCAAATTTTAGCACAGAGCAAATTGTCATAAATAATAATCGACATTTGTGTCTAAATTGTGCATAATGTGTTTAAAATCAGAGAAAACGAAAACGCCATTCCTGAGGTCATTAATTGGACTACTGCTGCGCGATGTCATGCATGCTGCATGGCTTAAATACAGTTTCGTTGGTAAGGAAATACATCGCTAACACTGCCATTCTCTTAACATTTCAGTCAATTTCATTGAAAATTTCATGTTTGTCCCTTACGTAAGCATTGATCGGGTTTACATTTTGTTTCCAAGTGGTTTGTTTCCAAGTTAATGAGTTTCAAATCTCATTTGAACCTTTTAAGAATTATATGAATAAATATTTTTTATATATCATTTATGTAATCATAGTAAAAAAAAAGTATCACTATATCATAAGATGTCTGACGTTACTGTTACATTCTCGAGCGGAATGGGAGAATTGGGGGTAGCCCGGCGAAAAGATATTTATGTGGATTATTTCATAAACAAAGTATGAATTTAAATACTAAATCGTAAAGATTTGACCACAAAATGTTACGCTCTATAATAATCATCTGGTCACAGTGACTAACCTAGTGATAAACGGCATAAAACAAAAGACTGGCCACCTAGTAAATCGTATGCGATTATATAATTAACACATCTATGTATGAAATAATCATTATACGTTTATATTTTACAGCCTTTTCATAATTCAGAAGTCCATAACTGCAAATCACATTAATTTTCATTATTTTATTTTTTAAATTCTACATGAAATATTTTATAAAAATTAGATACATTTTGAACGAGCTCAACTGCAGGAAAAATTCAATATTCACATATTAAAATGAAAATAATTTAAATTATGGGATGTTATCTTCCCATTATGATTTTTTTTTTAAATTCACAATATCATATCAATAATCCACAATATTAAAAGTGACAATACATTTCTAAATTTTAATATTTGAAAACGCTTTTTGACCGGACAATTGTAATGTCAATATTTCTCAGCTTTCCGCCAAATTTCGATAATATATTAAACGGAGAAATGTTTTATTGGTCCTTTTTCCAATAAAATAAAAACCAACATGTTATGAGTTATATTTTCCCATAATGGGTGACCAATTGCCCCCTGTAACTGCAGATATGCCTTCGCCGTTAAGGACATATATGACTGAAAGTTTGAAAATCCAAACTAATAATGTTAGATTTTCTAAATTTGTTTCACATATATAATACAATGCAAATAAGCTACAAGTGCATTCATTTTGATCTAATCGTTTGGAAGTTATGGTCAAATTTTTTTCTGTTTTTGTCACGTCACAAAAAATCCCTTGAGATAAAAAAAATTTAAACTTAATGTGTAATATTTTAACCCTAGGTTAACAAGGCATATACTTTTTGAAATTGCTCTAAGTTTCTCTGTGTCTTCTGGCTTAGGTTCCAAAAAAATTTAAAGTTATGAATATGCTTTTTTTTTGTCATTTTTTTTTAAATTTAAAAAAACATACGCCTAAATGCATCTAATAGTAAAACCTAGGGCAATTCTTATTCATTGTCCCTCTGTGAACATGTGCAGCAGAAAAAGTGCAAAAAGCATTTTACAGAAATAAAAATGCTGGAAATATCAATAGCCAGAAATCAAGGAAAGATTTGAATGCATGGCTCACTTTAAAATATACCATATTGGTAGGTTGGACCCAGTTTTCCTTTTTCTTTTTGCCCTTTTCTTCCTGCATTGTTGCTTTTCTCCTGCAAAAGTTCGTTTTTTATTTTACTTGGTGCGAATGAGATCTCGTCGATCTGAAGTTTTTCTTGCCGAATCCATTACAGTTTCACTTCTAATGCTTTTGACTTAAGGCATTTAAAAATGGCACATGTTGCCTAATTACACCTTTTTTGTGTTCAGGTATGTTTAAATTAGTTTATGGAATTAAAATAAAAGTCGATTTTTTGTGATTTCATGAATTTCAGTTATAGCTATCCTTAAAGGCGTTGAAGATCTCAGCGGGGCTATTTCAACTTAAAACCTGCCAGTGAGGAAATGGTCACAGTCAAATTCGGGGCAGTTGGGCCACCTGGTATTATGTCACATTCATATTGGGCATATGTTAACCATCAGTTCCACATAGTGAAGTTATTCGGGTTGCGGGCCCAAGGGAAAAGCTGCCGCGCGCTGGAGGGCCGAGTCGGGAGCGGCTGGGAAGACACTGTTTTTCACTGTTAACATAAGCATAGCATGATATTTATAACCTGTTCAAAATTACATAACCGGCATCAGCGTATGAAATGTTCGTAAGCATCCATAAGCTACACATGATCATTTCTTTTGTGATGTTTTCTTTTCACTATGTACTATTCAGATAAGGTATTGCAGCCGACTCAAAAGGTCGATACAAAGCTTCCACCATAAATACACGTTTAAGGGTCCCCTGTATAAAAATAATTTTTAGAAAAAGGTCCGCGCGCGTTTGTGTGTCTGTGAACATGATAACTTGAAAACGAGTAGTCCGTAAAATACCAAACCTGTTAATTAAGTTTAGTATCTTCCAAGGATGCGAACCTAGATTTCCAAACCACCTTATGCTTGGGAAAAAAAAAAATTGAAAACTTTGATTTTCTCAATAATGGATGTAACGATTTTGCTTAATATACCATATATTTAAGATATTTGCACTACAAATAAATGTATATCTTGAATTTTCTCTTCATTCCCTGATGAATTTTAGAGGACTGGTAAAGCTTAAGAGATAGATAAAAACTTACACAAAATATATAAATCTCGTTAAATTACACAATTTATGCCATATAGATATTTTTCGTGGAGTTGACCACTTCAAAGATATTTCGTGTTATTTGTTTCAATTCTAAAATACTTAAACTTTTCTCATACGGAAATTTTTCAGCTCCTGGCCACACAAGGAAATGAGTTTCAACCATATATCAACCAGTTTTTAAAAGTTTATCCTACTGTATTGCCTTATTTTCCTTCTATTTATATAGAAGCAAGTATTGAGGCCATATTTGTTAATGTTTATCTGAATTAGCGTGAAGTAGATAGAAGAATAAGTTTTTTAATACAATATGTTACAGATATGTAGAGAAAGTCATGTGAATGGAACACATCAGAATTTGTATCTTCTATTAAGTACGGGTTACTCTTTACGCTTCCAGATAACTAAACCATTACAGGATGTCAAGGTAGCTAAAGATGGACAAAATGAAAACTAACAATTCTTTCCTCAAAAATTGCATCTAAGCGATTGGTAAGCAATATGAGCAGTTCAGAAATTCGTGATGCGAGTACAGTACGCCTTTGAAACGTGGTATTTTTAGTTACTTTAAGTAGGTCAGGCCGAACTTCTTGAGCCATCTCCCTTAGAGGAGTTGTTGGGATTGCGTTGGGCTCGGAGGGGCAGTGATCGCGATACAGATGGAAAATTGA
Organism: Hymenopus coronatus; assembly: GCA_030762935.1. Lineage (NCBI taxonomy): Eukaryota > Metazoa > Arthropoda > Insecta > Mantodea > Hymenopodidae > Hymenopus > Hymenopus coronatus. The sequence continues at coordinate 108,478,773 of CM060890.1, forward strand.
TGCGTCTGGATCTCATTGTCCTCTTGACTAGTATGGTGAGGTCGGAGATCGTGAGATAGACATCAAAGCCCCCTTTTAGGTACTTCAGGATTATTCCCTTTGGGTTAATTCGCTTAAATAGGTATTCCACTTCCATTCCTGAGCGATTTAGGAAACCAGTTTTTGCGTAGTGTAAAATATCACAGAGGAGAAGCCATTCATTTGGTGCCTTTCCTGGCTCTGGGAGGGGAGCTTGTTCACCTACACTATGAGCTTAATCTCTGGATATTCACGGAATGTTATGTTGCCTTATTGCTGAAGGTACGGCAGCGATGCCACATACATACTACAACTCGCTCGCTCTTTCTGAAACAGTTTGGGTCAAAAGTGGACTTTCACCTCAGATTATTCGTCGCTCTCTGCCCTGATCTTTTCAGTCACTATGTCTAACATAAATAAAAATTCGCCTGTAGTTTACTGTGAAACTGTCCATTCTTATTACGTTTTTTTTTTTTTTTTTTTTTTTTTTTGTAACTATTTCATTCGTATAAATGATTTAAGAAACAACTAGGTACTGTGTTTTTCTCGCTGAACTGTATAGTTTTTACCGTAGTTTTTTCACTATTATACTATTAAACCCACACATACTCTCATTCATTAAATTATCTATTTAGTGCTATTTTAAACAATTAATATAATCCTTTTTATTAGCATTCTTTTTCTAATTTAAATGCAGTGCTAAAATTTATTCACACCTCTCTCTATTCACATTCACATAGGCACATCTCGTGTATTTGTTAGCACCGCAGAGTAGTTAGAGCCTTGCTAACGTCCGACATTTATAGCTGGGTGTGATGTTAAATTATTTAGCCACATGTGCAGTAAACCGTTAAGTTATAGAGTGTGCCGGCAACTGTTGAAAAGCGGCGTGGTCGAAAATAAAGTGAAGAGTGAAGCGGTTAAAGCGATTGTTGATAGCGCATCCTGTTACTATATCAATCACTGTTGCTATTTCCAAGGTCTACATATGTATGTCAGGAAAGAATACAACCACCGAAAAACACTATCTCAAATATTCACGACCAGAAGTGACTATATGTAAACAATAGCATCAACGGTTTTATGGTTAAGCTATATTTAAAACAACGAAGCTTGATAAACGTGATAAAAATATTTCTATTGATATTTGAGCGGAAATACAAGTACGGAATTCACAACAAGCACTTTAATTTTATGTTCACACTGACAATCTTCTCGCTTAGACACCCGGTAGGAAAAGAGAACTTTTTTCGCCGCAGACCTCTTCCGCTCCTAAAAGATTCATCCTCTTTATGCCGTCATTCACAACGCCGTCCGGTTAACAAAAACATGGCCTTTGGCAAGCTAACGACGAAACAGTCGAAGAACATGCCGGTCTAAAACCACGTGGCACGATGTAAGCACACTTCACTACACTCTGACCTTGCCTCAACCAAATCGTTCATAAGTGAGAAGCCTTAGGAATTCCAGACCAGTGAATATCTATGCAGAAAGCACTGAAAGAGTACAGCTATGCATAGAAATAATTAACTTCGGCCTTGGAGAGGCTGTTGTTCAACTCGGTAATTTCCAATATCATCTAGTCTCTATTTTTAAATAAAAGCATGTTTTCGAAAAGAAAATACATTCCTTTAAGTACCTAAACAACAAAATACTATACAACAAACTGACGCGTTTCCTTTTGTTCTCTAAAGCAACATAATCAAATTGGAAATGTATATCCTATTTACATCCAACTGTAATGTAATTCTTACATTACTATTATAAACGGAGAAGTAAATCAAGTGTAAAGGAGTATAAATTAGAAATACATTTTACAGTGTACATTTCACTGATACTTTTACATTAAAGTTTTCAATTGCTTAATTCTTGCAATTTTCGATAGCTATTGATAGCTATTGTGCTTGGATTATGTAGTTGATATCTAAAAATCTTATTCTTAGGCGATTATAAACGAACTAGCCAACCCCTGATTGTAGTAAAGCTAAAATGTGATAATTTAATGGCTTTCTCACTCTACACCCAAAATTAAAATATAATGCCTCAATACCTTTAAGACTTGTTGAAAATAATTATCATGGCAAGAATATACATTGCGATAAATGAGTATATCTCGTGTAATTCTGTTATTTATGACCGAAAGTCGGAAAACTTTCGTAAACAAAACAATAAATTCATCACACAGAGATGTTAGTAATAAATTTAGTCAATAAATATGTTTACTGAAGCTCAAATATTAAAACAATTCATGGTGAGTATTGGGGAATTCTTGGACTATTTACAATTTCTGGGGAATTGGTTGAGATAAGCAATACATGCATGTGACTTACACAGCAGACCACGTGTCCAGCCAGTAAAGCAACATTCCCGTTGGCTAACACACTGTGATGAGGGAAACCTTGACACTAGAAGCTAAACAACACACACACACACGCACGCACGTACTCGCTCGCGCGCGTATACCACTTTCGCTACCAAGGAGCACCGCAACGTACTGCAGTGAGACTACCCCACCAAACTAAATCAGCACACCACCACTACTACCCTTGCTCCACCCGAGCAAGCCGGGCGGGCAGACGTACATAGGTAGCAGCAGCGTCGAGGAGGCACGGGGATGGCAAACTACCACGCATCCATCGATCTGCTACCCTGTGCTAGCTGTATCCCATCCGCGCCTCGCTCGGTCGGTCCCACTCGGACCCCCTCGGATTAATTTCACTAGCTCTCATCATTGCGTTCGTTCCTCCTTCGACTCGCTTGCTCAAACTAAGTTACACGCCAAATTGTTTTTCCTATGTCGTAAAAATAATGCATTTAGTCGCCGTAGAGAAATTCGGGGTGAGAATGATGCGATATCTGCCCTCTTCACTTGCCACTCTCGAGAGTTTGTTTACCGCACTCGATCTCGACAGCAGCGGCGACCAATACAATCAGCTGTGCTTCTCAAGCACGTAAACTCTGGCTAACAAGAGTGCTATAAAAGGGGGTGTACAGTGTGTCAAAGATTGAGCCGGAAATTTTTACTCATGAATGAGTACTTAGGATGTAAAATATGGTGAAATCTTTCTCTAACCCGCATATACTTAATAACTAGATAAGGTATTGTATTCCACCCCAAAATGATTCCCAGATTTAACCGGGAACACATTTTTTGAGGTCCCTGTTCTCATAAAAGGCATTTCTAGAAAACGATCCTGAAATTATAATAGTTATGGTTCGTTTTTATAAATATATAAATTAAGTAAATTTAAGTTATTGAATAATATATTTATCCTTTTGAGGATATTTAGTTTTTTTAATAAGTGAATTTAATTCAATTATCTTTTTATTTTAATTATTCTATAACCTATGTGAACAATTATAAAATAAATAAAACTTTAATGTTTTAATACTAGGAATTGTTCATGAATTAATTACATCTTCTAAGGTAATTAGAATTCGTGTTAATTGTTCGATTATCGTGGGAGAGGGGGAAGAGCGAGAGATATAGTGTGTGTGTTTTTTTTTTTTGTTTTTTTTTTTTTTTTGGTAGTGTTTAACACCCGCTTTTACTGCTCTGGCACTGCAGGCGATGACACTGATGATGCATGAAGATGGAGCCCCGGTGGAATGAGATGGTGGGGGAAACCGGAGAACCCGGAGAAAACCCGCCCCTGCGCCGCTTTCTCCACCACAAATCTCATATGCGGTCGCTTGGGTTCGAACCCGAGCCGTCTAGGTGAGAATGTGTGTGTGTGTGTGTGTGTGTATGTTGGCAGCATAACTCAAAACACGAAAAGTCCATTAAATACCAAAGTTTTGTCACATCTCCCACGGAAGCGACACGAAGATTTTCAAGAAAAACCCGAAATTACCCTTCACACAGAAATATTTTCGAACATTTTAATTTTTTTTTCAAAAATGGCTCTAACAATATTGATTCAACTACCATATATTAAAGATATTAGCATGACCTTTATTCGTAATGATTTTTGTACAGCTGGTATACGTCAAAGAGATATCGAAAAACTTGCCACACCAAAAATGTAGATTTCGTTAAAACACACAATTTAAATCTTCTTTTTTTCTTTTCTTTCTTTTTTATAGAACTAAACATTGAAACCAATAACAAAGAATATCTTGATAACGACCAACTCTACAAGAAAAACGTATATGATATAAATTGTGCTTTAACGAGATCTACATTTGCTTGTAGTAACTTTTAGCCTACCTCTTACGGTTTACCAGTTAGACAAAAGTAATCCAGATTGAAGAGGTCTTCAGAAGATGTTCACAGAAAATTCAAGATATGCACTTCATGATGAAAATATCTAAAACATTTTAATAAAAAAATTTATCCATTTTTCAGAAAATAAATATTTTCGGAAAACGTTCCACATAAAGAGTAGTTGGGGGCAGAGGGATTTTCTTGGATTTTTTTTTTTTTTTTAGATTCGGGAAGCCTCAAAACATATATTCCCAGTGAAATGTTGTTATCGAATTCTTGGGTGGAATACAATATCTTCTCTGTCTACTATGTGCATTGTACATACGTGCTAGAGAAAGTAATAATATGACAGATCTATTAGTAAACTATAGCTGTAAAACTGTATATTTGTATTTGAGTATTTTTGAAAATGCATCACCTAACTCATTTTTATTAGAAAATGAATTTAGACAATAATTATTTAAAGAAGCATGTAAGATGGAATTTTGATACGTGGAAAAAGTTTGTGTCTAATAACTGGTATAAATTTCAATGAGATGTCTTACATACAGTGGATTTTACGATTTTAAAAGTTAAAGCACCTTAAAATAGAAAAATTAAGGACGTTGTAAAGAGATTATTAATACCAATATGCATATAAAAGTTTGATCTTCAGTTATTTATTCTAAATTACCGTGAATATTTATTATTAATGTTATATTGATTGCCTTTAAAGTTCCTAATTTTAAAAAGAGGCTTCATGTTAATTTTGTTTTAAGATCTATTGAATGAATATATAATCTTCCTCTTGCTGAACATACTTATGATGGACAAATTTAAACTTCTAATTGGAAAGAAAAAAATCTGATGAGCTTCATTCACATGACTTTTTCAACCTCTCTGTAGCAAATTATTGTTAATAACTAATAAGCTTATTCTTCTATCTACTTCGTGCTAATCGAGATACACATTAGCAGAAATGGTTTTATTACTTAGTTTCTTATAGGTAAAAGGGAAATGAGGGAATACACTAGACTAAAGCGACAGTCAAATGCTTTAAAATGTTGTCGCTATCGGATTCTTTGCGTGGGCAGGTGTTGACAAGTTCCCGTAGGAGAAAAGTATGACGCATTTTCAAAATGAAATCAATAGCAAGGTATATCTTAAAAATCTGATGTGTTACACTCATATGACTTTCTCTAGCTGTTCTACAAACTTCTTACATAAGATTATTCTTTCTGCACTTTACTAATCAAGGCACTCATTAGCACAATGTTCTTATTACTTAGTTCCTTATAAGTAGGAATAAAATAGGGGAATACACTAGGCGAAACCCATAGTCAATGTTTTAAAAGCTGTCGTTATGCGATTGTCATTACAAATCGCTTCTTTTCTTGGCCAGGAGTAGAACAAAAGAAAAACGGACACTCCCGTCTGAGAAAAGTATAAGTACTTCACAACTGAAACTAATAATGAATACCACGAAAATGGTAAGCTCCACGAAAAAAATGTATAGGACATAACTTGGTATTTTAACAAGACCTACATTTTTTGTATAGCAAGTTTTTGTTTATCTCTTACGGTTTACTAGTTATGCCAAATTAAGCAAAATTCATCCAGAATAAACAGAACTTTAGAAGCTATTTCCAGAAAATTCAAGATATACTTCTTTTTGGCATGTAAATATCTTTACTATACGGGATTTTACACAAAATCGTCAAAGCCATTTTTTAGAAAATCAAAATTTTCGAAAATGTTTCCATGTAAAGCGTAGTCTTGAAAATCTTCGTGTCGTATCCTTGGAAGATACCAAACCTAGATACCAAGTTTAGTATTTAACGATCTTTTCGTTTTTGAGCTATGCTGTCCACAGACACACACATACACACGGACCTTTTTCTGAAAATACCTTTTTTGGATTCAGGGGGTACTATGTACATAGTACGTATAGAGAAAGTAAAAATGTATATTACATAAATTGAGTTTTAACGAGCTCTACATTTATGCAAAATTCGCAAAATTTATTCAAAATAAAGATGTTTTCAGAGGCCATTCCCAGAAAATTCAAACCATATATTTTATTTGTCATGTAAATATCTTTAGTATATGATCAATTAATCAAAATCGCTAGAGACATTTTTGATAAAATCAAAATTTTCGAAAATGCTTCCATGAAAAGGGTAGTTGGGGGTGGCGGGATTTTCTTCAAAATGTTCATGTCGCATTCTTGGAAGATACTACTGAACTTAAATTCCAAGCTTTTGAGCTATGCTGTTAACAGACAGACACACATACAAACGCTTGGATCTTTTTCTAGGTTTTTTACTTTTTCTATACTCACTATGTACATAGTGAATAGAGAATGTATTGCACTCCACCAAAAAATTCGATACCATGATTTCACCGGAAATATGTTTTAGGGTCCCCTGTATCCAAAAAAAGTATTTTCAGAAAAAAGGTCCGTATGTGTGTGTGTGTGTGTGTGTGTGTGTGTGTGTGTGTGTGTCCGTGTGTCTGTGAACGCGATAACTCAAAAACGAAAAGTCGGTAAAATACCAAAGCTGGTATTTGAGTTTAGTATCTTCCAGGGATGCGACACGAACATTTTGAGAAAAATCCCCCCACCCCAAACTACCCTTTACATGGACCTTTTTTCGAAATTTTTGATTTTCTAAAAAAATGACTAACGATGTTGAGTAAAATTTCGTATATTAAAGTTATTTACCTGACAAATAAAATGTATATTTTGAATTTTCTGGGAATAGCCTCTGAAGACTACTTTATTCTGGATGAATTTTTCATAACTACTAAACCGTAAGAGATGGACAAAAACTTAACCCACAGAAAATGTAGAGCACGCTAAAACACACAATTTGTGTTATACACATTTTTTTCGTGGAGTTGATCGTTTTTGAGATATTACTTTTTCTTAGTTTCAGCTTTGAAAAACTTATACTTTTCTCATACAGCAATCTGTCAACTCCTGTCCATACAAACAAAGGAACATCAGTCACATAGGTACCAGCTTTTGGCTTTCACTTTAACCTATCCTTATTTCGCTTCTACTTACAATAAAGCAAGAAATAAGACTATTTTCGCTAATTTTTCTCGATCAGCATGAAATAAATAAAAGACAAGCTTATAACAATAATAATTTACAGAGATATAGAGAAAGTCATGTGAATGGAACACATCAGATTTTTTTATTCAGGAGCTCGCCAGTGAAAACTCGGTATGGAATTTTTGTGTGCAATACAATACCTTTTATGTACATTATGTACATGGTACATATAGAGAAAGTAAAAATTAATAAGGGTTCCACGTTTACTTTTACTTCCATTTTTTCTTTCCAATCCTTCTTTAAATTTATTTGGAGTAATTGGTTTATTAAATAGAATAGTAGGTTGAATATGAATAAATTACAGAGCTGCTACATTATATTTATACTCGTATAGTCAACGATGTTGCACATATGTATCAGAGTTGAAGCAATTAATCGGAGTGAAGTGTTTCTCGACGATCGATAGTAACCACAGGGCTTAGTAATTAATTGAGTTAGGTGTAGCCACAGAGCGTAAGTGTTTAATGTGCAGCTACGTCAAGGTGCTTGTTATGGTTCACGGAAACCTGCATCAACAACGTCGTGCGCTTCCAGGGCAAGGAGAAACACTTGTTTACTTTCCTGCTTCCTCTTCCCTCTTTCTTTCTGCTACGTTTCATTTCAATGCTATGTAAACTTAGTATGTGAGGAAGGTTCGGTTCGCCTCACATTCTAAAGAAAGTGCAGTAAGAATGTCTTAACATTCAGCAAGCTTCGTGTCAACAGTTGCCACCAAATCAGACCGGGAGCGCTGAGAGTGAAAAGGTATCAATTCACCTGCATTTTCTTTGTGTTTGGTTATATCTCTAGCACCATTTTTTACTTTCTCTACACCTTACCTATAGTAAGGAGAGAAATAATTATAATAAACATTAAGATTTCATAAAAAAACAACACATTTTGAACATCCCTGAATAACAAATTAAAAAGTATTTTCAGAAAACGACCGGTGTGGGTTTCTGTCTGTGAAGAACATAACTCAAAAATCTTATATGTTCCATTCACCTGAGTTTCTCTATTCGGCAACAAATGATTCTGACAAAAATTTATTCGTCTTCTATCTGCTTCATGCTATTGAGATAAACTCTAGAAGAACTTGTGTTATTACTTAATTTCCTATTAAGTAGTAAGCGAACACATTAGGCTAACGCGATAGCAACTTTCAAAAACTATCGCCATTCCATGACATTGACATTCTCTTCGCATGGTCAAGAATAAAACAAAGGGGAGATAAAGCGAATGATGACTTCAGGTTGTGAAAGGTATAAAGTATTTTAAAATTGAAACCAATAACCAGGAATATCTCAGAAATGCTTAACTCCACACAAAAAAATATGTTTAAAAAAAAAAAAAAGTTGTATAGGGCATATATTGTATGTTTAACAAAATCTACAACGAAATCTTTAACCAAATCTGGTCTATTTTTAAGGCTATGCAAACGTCCGCCAGAATGAAGAACGATTCAGAGGTTTTTACGACATTGTCATAAAAATATCTTAAACATGTGGTATTTTAGTCAAAATCATTAGAGGCATATCTGTGAAAACCAAAATGTTCGTAAAATATGCAATACAAAGTGTATTTTGGAATGAGGCATTTTCTTGCAAACATTGGTGTGGCATTCTTAGAAAATGCTAAGTTTAAATATCAAACTTGTTATTAAACGGACTTTTCGTTTTTGATTTATGCTATTCACAATCACGAGGAGAGACAGAGAATTTTTTCTAAAATACCCTTAAATATTCAGGAGACCCCAAAACAGGAATTTCCAGTGTGCTTCTGATATCGATGTTTTGGGTAGAATGCATTACTTTCTGCCGGTATGTAAAGAGTACGATGTAGAGAAAGTAAAATCAAGTTGTTTAAATACCAAACTTGATGTTTAGATGACTATCTTCCGAAGATGCGATACCAAGATTCTAAACTAAATTACCCTTTATATCTAAGATTTTGAAATTTTCGATTTCCTCAAAATTCTAAAAATTGTTATTAAACATGTCATATTTTTTAACAAACCCTTTGCATCTAAGATTTTCTCAAAATAGCTTTTAATTTTCATTAAACACACACACATATATATGTGTGTGTATATATATATATATATATATACTCACACACACACACACACACACACACATATACATATATTAAGCCTTGCGGCATTTATATGACAAAATGGTTATCTTGAAATTTTCTGGGAACAGCACGGAAGGAATTTTGTATAATCTCGTATACCCATTTAGATTTAATTGTCCCATTCTAAGAAAGAGAAAGCGATATGTAGAAAAGAGAGGCAGATACTCACCCCTCTGTCTCTTTTGTTACAGGATCTACAAAACATGTTTTCCCCTAAGTTGGTGGAAGTAACCTTCCGGTTTTGTGGTCCCCGAGACAAGTAAACCCAAAGGAGGTACACATGGTAACTGTTAAGCGAAAGACAAAAACATACACAGTGAAAAATGCAGATCTCCTTAAAACACGCAATTTTTAAAATATCAATTTTTGTGCCGTAAACTCCTTTCGAAACATCGGTTACTAATGCTGGAAATTGTTCAAAACTTTGTCATTCTTTAATTATAGGGATTCCCTTAGGAGCTATAATGAAACGTATAATGTAACTATTTCTACAAAGGTTTATTTCAATAATAAAAAAAATTGATTATTGCCATTCATATGACTTTATATCTCTGTAATAAATTATTGTTAAAAAGCTTATTCTTCTATTTATTTAATGCTAATCCAGAGAAAAAAAAATGGTAGAAAACGTCTTATTAATTGCTTCCTTGTAAGTAGAAGGGAAATAAGGGAATACATTAGATTAAACCGACAGTCAAATCCTTTAAAAGCTATGTGATTAAAGTACTTTTGTATGGACAGGAGTTGATATATTCCCGTATGAGAGAAGTATAAGTATTTTAAAGCTGAAACTAATAACAAGGAATATGTAAACATGATCAACTCTACGAAAAAAATGTATTTAACTTAAATTCTGAGTTTTAACGAGATCTATTCTATTAAGTTTTTTTCTATCACGATATACCAGTTATGCAAAATTCCGCAATGTTTATCAGAATAAAGATGCCTTCAGATGCTATTCCGAGAAAATTCAAAATATGCATTTTGTTTGTCAAGTAAATATCTTTAATTTACGATGTTAATCAAAATCGTTAGACCCAATTTTGAGAAAATAACAATTTTCGAAAAATGTTCTTTGGAAAGGGTAGTTGGGGGTGGGCCAATTTTCTTGAAAATCGCATCCTTAGAAGATACTGAACTTAAATACCAAATTTGGTTTTCAACGGACTTTTCGTTTTTGAGCTATGTTGCCCCCACACACACAGCCATTTTTCTTAAATTTTTTTTTTTTTTTTTTGATTCAGTGGTTATTAAAGTATATATTTCCGGTGAAATCTCGGTATCGAATTTTTGGGTGCAATACAATACCCTCTCTATAAACTATGTATATATTACGCGTAGAGATAGTAACAATGAAGTAGAATTTAACTTTCTTAAGAACTGGATAGGTAAATTCAATGTCATAGCCCGGATGAACTATGGATCTCCCGGTCTCTAGCCAGTTGCTCTAACCATGAGCTACCGTGGCAACTTGTCGGCATGACATTAAATTCAACTGACTCGCATGTTTCACGGTAAACTACAAGGTGATGTCAAATTAATTTAAGATGGCGAATTATAATGTCCTAGGTACTTTAAGTTTTGGACTTCATAGTGTAGCCAACTATAAGGTCATTTTGTGTTAATTTGTTTTTGTTTTTTTGTTTTTTTACATAGGACAGGAGTGGGATAGGTAGAGTCAGACTGGACCACCGGGAGATCCGTGATTCAAATCCCGGCTTTAGCATTGAATTTTTCAGCCTGAGTCTACCCAAACTCCAGTCCTACACAGGACTTGTGTAAAAAAATATTAAATTTCGTAAGAACTATTGATTGTGCACTAATAAACGATATATTGTGAATAAAGCTTTGTGAACGAATTTTTTAGAAAACGTTTGGGGTTTGTGAACAGCATAAATTAAAAACGAAATATGCTATCATACTTCGTGTTTAACTACTTTCCAAGCTTGCGACACGAAAATTTTCAAGAACATACCGCCATCCGAAACTAGCCTTTACATACAAAATTGGTCATTACTTTTTATTTTCTCAAAAATTGCTGTAACTGTTTTTTATTGAAATACATAATGTTTAAGATATTTGTATTATAAATACAATGCATATTTTGAATTTTCAGGGAAAAGCCTGCGAAGTTCCCTCATTCCGAATGACTTTTCTTATAATTGTTGAACTTTAAGATATAGAAAACATCTTACTGTATAACAAATTACACAATTCAGATCCAATCATCTTTATTGCAAGTGAGACAGAATTAACAGCCAACCGCCATTATACATTTTAAATGTTTTTATAATAAGTATTAAGTTCTTATGGCAGGTGGTTGAAATCCTTAATTACCGCCATGCGCAGAATAAAGGTGCCAAATATGCGTGCATAAAACAAATTATTATTCCATGAACTATTGTTAAATTAATGCGTAAATAAAATATAATGTGTTCCATTCCTATTACTTTATCTGGCTCTTCCACAACAAACTTCTCTTACAAAAAGATTATTTTGTGTACATCATACTAATCGAGATAAACATAAGCAGAATTGGACTTGTTTCTTTGTTACTAAAAGGAAAATAAGGAAATAGCGATGGTTAAATATCAATATTCGGTTATCTTTGCTTGCCAGGAGTGAAACCAAAGATGACATCCCGTTTGAGGCAAGTTTATAACTGAAACAAAAGTTTTCGTCAATCTCTTACGGTTTACGGGTTATACAACAATCATCCAAAATGAAGAGGTCTTCTGAAGCTATTCGCAGAAAACTCAGAAAATACTTTGCGTTTGTCCTAAAAATATCTTAACCATATAGTAATATTTTTAAAATCGTTAAGAGCCATTTTTGAAGGAAAAAAATCCAAGATTTCGAAAAATGTTTCAGGTAAAGGTAGTTGGGGATGGGGAAATTTCGTGACCCATCCCTGGAAGATACAGAAACTTAAATAGCAAGTTTTGTTTATAACCGTTTTTGAGTTATGCTGTCCACGGGGACCTTTTTCCAAAAACTCTTTTATAATACAGGGGACCCCAAAAACGGGTTTTCCGTTAAAATCTCGGTATGAATTTTTGGGTGAAGTGCAATACCTTCTTTACTTATGTACTAAGTAGGGAAAGTATGCATGTAATTAAAAGAAAAGTTAATACTTAAAAAGGCAACCTAAGAAGGATGGAATTATGTGTAAGAAAATTCTGGACTATCACAATAGTATTTGCGTCTGCAATGCTTTATCATTGTACGTCTGATTTGGGACCTATTATTTTTAATTGCTTGAGAAATATTGTGAGTTAAAGAAAACGTAATATTCTGTAATATTATTTTATTAATATATTATATAACATTCACTCCGAGACCACATCTGAGGAGGCAACGAAGAGACCGGTCGCTAAAGTGTCTCGCTTTGGTGCTTCGTGGCGTAAGAGATCGTGGTTTCGAGTCCCGCCTTGGGCATGTGTGTTTATATGTTTGTGAAATGTGTATAGAGAGAGAGTGTGTATCGGAAGAAATTAGCAAAACGGTAATCAACCAGGTAAATGTTAGGAAAATGGAAAAAGGGGTATACAGGGTCCAAAAAGAAAAGAACTGCATGAATCTCCACTGCAACTACGACGAGGCAAAGCGGTAGTATTACTACAACACTATAGGTACTTCTACGAGGGTCATCAGGAAAATGACAGATGATTTAGCATAATGAACAATAACACAAAACTTTATATACATAGTTAAAATACCTTACTCTATTTTCAACGTAGTCGCCATTGCTCTCAAGATACTTCTTGCCAAGTGGTACCGATTTTTCAATGCAGATGTTATACTCTTCCCGGCTAAAGATATGAGCCAAGATGTCGCTGTCACTTTGAGGTCATCATCGGTTGGAAAATCTTTTCAATCCAAAAGTCAACTCATGTGTCCAAAGTGAAATACCGGTTTTTCGTAATTCTTTTATCAACATTTGCTTTCAAGTCTAGTTAACGATTGATGAAATTCCACTCCTATCTTTATCGTATCCACTGGTTCTTCCTTCATTACTTGTAAATTATGCGTCATTTCCTCACTCATTCATTCGTTCATTGCATTATCACTATACACCTGCATTATATGCCTATAAAATTGGATTGGCCGAACATTTTTGCGTTCAAAAACACGAATAAGTTCTTTGGCGGTAGAAAATTATAACAGCCATTGAAAAACTGGTACCTAGTGACAATAAATGTCTTGACAGAAGGAGACTACGTTGAAAACTAGAGTAAGGCACTATGATGTCTTTCGTTATGCCAACCGTCTGTCACTTTCTGGTTGACCTTCGCAATAGTTCTAGGGAGCAAACCTATTGACATTTTAAGAATAATAACACTAAAACACGTGGATTAGTACTTTTTAAACACCAAAGAGAGCTACTTCTATAAATATGAGAAACTGCACCCTGAGAGAAATTTTCAAGACATTTGAGTCGTGTCTTTTTTTCCTTCTCTATCTCTCTTTAAACGTCGGGGCCCGTTACCGTTCTTTTCTTCTTCTTTTTAATTTAATCGCTCTCATCTTGAGTTCTCATTTCTCTTGCTTTCAGCGTTTGATCGTCACAAAGAAGCGCTCCTGAAACTGTCATGTTTTCATTGCAGAGAGAGGGGGAATTCATTATTCTTTCCGCAGCAACATTTCTGTTGTTTTTTTTCTTGTAGTTCCGCCTCATCCCAACAAGCAACAGATGCATTGCGGGGCTTTCCCTCCTACTAGTCTCTCAATGGGTCTCTAGGTTTAGAAACGCAAATACTCCCATTCCTAGAATGCAACAATCGATACGTAAAAAGTTTCAGCTGCATTATTTAGCTTCCAAGGGATGCAAATTCAAAGATACGTTAATGTGGGCTATACATCTGCGATACTTCAAAATTCATTTGCTTCTCACTTTCTTTCAGTCTTTTTTTATAAAATACAAAGCTGTTTGTCTATTTTCACTTATACTTGCTATAAAACAGGAAATACATTGTGCTAGGAAATTCGTATACAATTCTCTATTTTTATTTCCGTTCTTAGATTTACACCAAAAGAATTTATATTGCATAACATAGTAAACTTGTATTATTACTTTCTTTAGCATGTATCTACATACAATGTACATAGAAGAAGCTAGAAAAGTTATTGTATCCCACCCAAAAATTCGAAGCTGCGATTTCACCGGAAATATATGTTTTGAGGTCCCCCGAGTCCGTAAAAAGCTTTTTAGAAAAAGGTACATGTGTGGAGAGCATATCTCATAAACGAAAAACCGCTAAATACCAAACTTGTTAGTGATGTTTAGTATCTTCCAAGAATGAGACACGAGGATTTTCAAGTAAAAACCCCAACCACAAACTAACCTTTATATAGAAAACATTTGAAAATGTTGTGTTTTTAAAAAAATAACGTGTATTACATATATTTACATCACCAATCAAATGTATATTTTGAATTTTCTGAAAATAGTCTCTAAATACATCTTTATTCTGGATGAGCTTTACAGAATTTTGCATAACTGTTATGCTGTAAGAGATACTCAAACTCATTATACAAATATGTAGATCTCGTTAAAACAATTTATATTATATGAATTTTTCTTGTTGAGTTGGCTGTTTTCCAAATATTCCTTGTTATTGGTTTCATTTTTAAGTTAGCTAACTTTTCTCAAACGGGATCATGCAAAGCGAAATGAAGCTCAAATTGTTTCACATAGCGACCAGCTTTTAAAATATTTTGCTATCGCTTTATCCCAGTGTATCCCCGTATTCCCATATGCATACAAAGAAAAAAATAATACGACCACATTTACTAATGTTTATCTCGAATAGTATGATCTAGATAAAAGAATAATCTTTTGTAAGAATATTTTGACGTGAAACAGAAAATTACGTGAATGGAATACATCCGATTTTTTTGTTTTTTTTTTGTTACTACTATGGCAACATTTGATCTATAAACCGAAGCTGAAAAGTTTAAAATAGGTGACCACTTACTTTCTGTGCAAAGTTTTATACAACCAGGTTTAAAATTTACAAAACAGGAATTAAACTGTTCGACAATATACAATTTTACGAGAAGAGTTGAGAACATTTCAGGGTTAAAGCACATCAATAGAACTTATACACAACCTAGGCAAAGATTTAAGTATTAAAATTTTTTTCACTATGTTTAAGTCTCATAAATGGATTTTAACGTTTGTTAAAACAGAGATCGGGCACCTAACATGATTTGCTACAGTTAAACTTCAACCTTAATGCAATATTATGTATTTCCTGAGAAGTATGGAACCAGCCGATAAACAACCCAATTCATCTCATTGTCTATAATCGTATACTTAAGAGTAAATAAACAGGAATAATCTCGGGTTTTTCATGTTCTCTAAAGTGCAGTTCACAAACCCACATGTTCAACGGGAAGATAATTACAACAGGAAGAGATTATTTTGCTGCATTTTACAATGGTTTGTACTTATTGTTTTTTATTATTTTGGAATTGCTTAACAGGTATAAAAACTTTAAACGAGCTAAAACATAAGTTGCATCCTTGGAGTTATCTGTAAAAACAAAAATTCTTGCTGTGAATAGCGTTAATTGATTTGGATTTCAGATTTTCCATCTTCAAGAAAGGAAAACGACACACACTTTTGAATCACTCAGGTAATTATCATTAACATTTATATATTTAATTTCTGGGGCATACATATTTAACAGTAGGATACAGTTTAAAATCGTTAATATAAAAGTATTGTTACACATAGCAAACATGCACTTATTGTATGGCAACGCCGAACAGTGTGACGTCACGCCATGTTCTAATGCTTGATGCGAAGCTTTCTCTTTAGGTGGTTTTGGCTTAAGGGACACCTTAACTGTGGGCGTTATATCAGAGAACCCACCGTTACAATACTGTTGTAGTAGTGTAGTGGTAGCGTGTATGTCTCACATTCAAACAGTTTGCGAGTTCGAATCTTGCTTAGGGTGAGTTTTTTCGAGTGTTTCCCTTATTCTGAGAAGACGAATATCAATAACTTTAAACTCTATGAAGCCAGAGATCATTTGAGCATCATTTTATCGATTTCATTCATCGACCGATGACCAACCAGGTTAAAGGAAGTTAAGCTAAAAAAATAAATAAACAAATAAACTGCAGATTTGGACAGAACAAGGTACTTGAGGAACATTGGGAGTGAAATTTCAATTTACGCATATACATTTTTTTTTTTGCATAAATTTTTCTGAAAGTTTTACTATGATTGCATTGATATTATGTCAATATGAATATAAAATGTCATTCGGTGTGGATGTACTTTTCAAAATATAAGTTATTTCATAAATTTTATTAGTAAATATATAGCATAATCAAAATGTTTCACGTGCCTTAAAGCTTTAGAAAATTAGTTGACACTTTCTGCATTGCAGCTTTGAACCACATACAAAAACTTTAAATGCGATATTTCAAAATATTTGACAACTGAACTATTATAGTTTTTTTTTAAAAGTTAGAAATTTTAATTTCTAAAATTAAATATTTTTTCATAAAAATATATTTTAAAAATGACTATTGGTATTGTGATACTTATCTCCTATATAATACTCCAGTACACAATTCTGCACATTTATAGAAATTTCAGTTGTATTTAAACAAAAGCTGTGACGCGTAGGGCATTTTGTAGATGTGAAAATGTAGATTTGAAAGGGAAATAAAACGCTGTTTAATGGAATAATATGCTAGAAAAGAGGTGTATTGTGCGATATTTAAAAGGCTATGGAAATAAAAACATGGGGAGGATGATTCTCTATAGACGAACTCAGGTTTCACTAACTATTTGTGATAAAACAGCAATTTTCGATTTTTTGAACCGATTGTAGTCAAAATTTCATTTCAAGTGTTCCTTGGAAGTGATAAATAAAATAAAATATCTTTGATTAAAGAAATACAATCGAAATGCTTAGGTATGATTTTGTTGCAATTTGAATCAACGCACTTTAACTTTAGTTAAACTTAACCAGTAGTAGTTTAGTTAAAGTTAGCTTCCACAGCATCGCTATTTTGCACACACTAATAAGAGATAATGTTCTTTACTTTAGTGATTCAGAATAATATTAACTGTGTGTAACAGGCTTTCTTTAAATGAATTATTTTAGTTCAAATCATTTCAAAACCTTACACCTATAGTACTATTTATAAAGAATTTATCACTGTACTTACCATCAAATTCCTAATTCAAGGGGTTTACTCACCTGTAAATTAAAGAAATTACAAACAGTTAGTTAAATAAGTAGTGTTAGGGGTAGAAACAGATAATATAATGCAGTATGGTGGTGGTGATGATACATGAAATAAAATGACAAGTTTGGAGTAACCAAACGGAAGGTTCAGATGGGTGCGTCTGTGGCCCGCATTCCGGAGGTCGTGGCTTCGATAGCCGCAATATTTTTATAAACATAAGTTTTGTTTAGAATAGTATGAAGATTTAGAAGTTACAGCGATTGATTTACTTACCTTTATTGGGACTCACAGTCGATAATTATAGTATTATCATTTGATGGCTATCGTGTGAAGAACACCGATTGCACAAACAAGCATAAGAAGCAGTCAAAATTCTTTTAAGGGAACATGGCACTCTAAAATAGCAAAATGTATTTATTGATTATTTGAAGTTTAAAAAAATTGCAATTATTTAATTTATAGATTTACTAAGGGTTTTGAGGTGTTTCCCCCCCCCCAAAAAAAAAATCCAGGCTGAGTCCAGTAGCTATTATTCAATCTTATGTATTTGCAGTTCTAAGATTCTCTGCAGAAGATTCTCTATGAGCATACAGGGTAGGTACAGAAGGTAATGTATACGTTACTGAAATTTCATACTGAAAAAAATTAGAAAAGGTTCCGTGTATTGGAGGAAGGGCAGCATAATTAAAAACGAAAAGTTGCTTGAATACCAAATTTAGTATGCGACACCAAAATATTAATGAAAATTCCCTATCTCAAACTACCCTTTACGTGGAAGATACTTCCAAATTTTCGATTTTTTAATATATGTCTATAACGGTTTTGATTTAAATACCTATAGTAAAGATATTTACACGACAAACAAAAGTTATATCATGAAATTCTTGGGAATAGTCTCTGGTTATGCTCATTTTAAACTATTTTTGCATACAACCATTTCGGATATATTACTTGTTATTTGTTTTAAAACTTCAAATATGTAGACTTTTCTAAAATGAGAAGGCGTTGTTCATTCTAGTCTTGCAAAGAGAAGAGAATTTCAATTGCATCACATAGCGACCAGCTTTTCAAATATTTGATTTTCGGTTTCCCTTAAAGTATTATCTTATTTCCTTTCTGTTTACAAGGAACTAAGTAATAATACCATTTCTTGTGAACCGTTTCTTCCAAAACCATTTCTGACATTATCTCAATTAGCATGAAGTAGAGAGAAGAACAAGCTTCTGTAAGAATAATATATTGCAGAATAGGTAAAGAAAGTCACATAAATGGAACACACTTTTATTTCATAAGCAGATTTGTAGTTCTGCACCAAACAAGATTCATTCGGGTTTAACTTCACAAACCCCTTGGTTACGCCTCCCCGTCGCTCCGCAGTTTGCGGCCGAAGACAATATTGATATCCATTCTTCCTCTCTCTCAACCTCCATGGAATGTCAGGACAGGAGACATAGCAACGAAAGCTGCAGTATTACATTTCCCAAATTGTGGCACTACGATATCAGAAACCGCAAGCGAAAGCCAAGTTTCAGTTTACTCAACAAATGCCATTCCCATCTTCTCGAGCCTGAAGTCGAAGAGGACAAATGCAAAACCCTTCTTTTCATACACCTCTTGTAAAATGTTGCTTTTCTCTGTTGCATGAATGAAAACAAGAGTTCTATGAAGATGTTTAAGTTAGAGAGTTTCTGAAATTCCCAACCAGTGGAGGCTACTATAAGAGCACAAGAGTACGTGAATATCAAATTTTGGACAGCTTCTAAAATGTATTGGAGTTTTTTCTTTGAATGCCAATACACGTAACGTATATGCGGTACTTTAAAATATACGGCGTTTACATCTCCGCTATTCCTCTAAACTGAAAAACACATGGCATCAGCGTCTTAGCACATCTTGATTTGTGCACGTTTTAAGTAGCTTTACGCATGCATGCAGGACTGGCATGACTGGTCTAATGGCCCAAATACACACGCGATGTGCACACTGCCGAGCTGCTCGAATGACTAAGCTTCTTTTCCCGGCTTTATCAGTACAATTCGACATTAATAACACCAGATGGTAGCTACACGGCAGCAATGTTAATACAATAGTTGCAATAGTGTGTTAATCCTGCCGTCTTAAGACTTTGGCAGAAGTAGGTAAGGTACATGCGCGCGGAACAGCATATTTTAAACTATTCATATTATCAACTGTTATTTAATTTCAAAATTACTTCGTTCTTGCCTTAAAACGCTATACTTAAATATGTGCGCAAAACATCCACAAAACTGCGCTTCTTTTGTAAGACAACTTGTGCAATTGTGAAAACAATTTTGATTAAAATACAGTATATTACAGATATATGCAAAACAAATAAAATGAATATTTTGATTCTCTGGAAGCCCCTGAGGAGCTCTCTTCATTCCGGATAATTTTTGCTGAACTTTGCATAACTGGTAAGCCGTAAAAGATAAACTTACTACACAAAAAATGTAGATATCGTTAAAACACGTAAATTGCGTCATATACATTAGGCATATACTGACCTCAATATTTGTTTCAGTTTTAAAATATTTAAAATTGTCACATACAGGAATTTGTCAACTCCTGGCAATACAATGCTTTTAAAAAAGTGTTTAATAGTGTTTAACGCGCGCTTTTACCGCTCTGGTACCACAGGTGATGGCACTAAAATGAAATGGAAATGTTTTATTTATGGACGCTCTTTAACTACTTTGGTTCTTAGTGTCCCGTTCTATACTGAGCGTGAAAGACCGGTTAATTTTCCTCAGAGTCCCGTGCATCTACGACATGTCTAATCAGAGGCCACGGTTTAGCCCAGTGTAACCCTTATTCCTCTTCTACTTACAAGGAGGCAAGTAATAAATAAGACTATTTCTGCAAATATTTATCTCGATTAGCATGAAGTAATAGAATAATAAGGGTTTAACAATAATTTGTTACAGAGATGGGGAGAAGGTCATGTGAATGGAATAAATCAGATTTGTTAAGCTCATGACAGATGCTATTCACACCCAGACTGAATACTCACGAGCAGCTGCTGCTCCAACTCGCGGTTAACAAAACTGTAGTGTTATTTAATAGAGTAAACCTTATCATGCAGTAGGATCTCCAATGACACTGTGTACACAAGTAGATGATAAAGCGCTGGGTTATTCGAGTAAATCCTTCTATTCTTGTTTCGTAAGCTTCCCTAATTAAGTGCGTATATGGGTTATATTCCCAGGTAGTTTGCCTCACACACTCCATTGTGATAATGTAGGTACATTCATGATAATACGCTTTCTCGCTGAAGATTTACCTTCAGCAACAACGACGAGAAACAGAATACTCTACCTGTTGAGCTTTATTAACACAATATTTGGTTTCATAACGCTGCTAATATTTGATATTGTAATAATCTCCGCTTTATGAACAGCATAATAAGCGTGTTCCAAAACCGCAAGTCCCAGCAGTATAAACTTTTGTTCAAAAGTTTAACTTTTTTTTTTTTTTTTTTTTTTCTGTCCTAGTTTACCAACTTTCGCTCAGTTGTTCGCAACTGGGTTACCGCATGAAACAAATTGGCGAGTGATTTTAAGGATGCATTTTCTTACAAAGTCTTGACTCTCAAACACATGGAAGTTTCGGATACTTTCTGCCATTTAGAACACGTACCACATGTTTGTTATTACTTTTCTTTCCCTAGCCCCATATATACAATGTACATAGGGATAGAGAAGGCATTGTAATGCACCCAAAAATTCGATGTCGAGATTTGAGGTCCTCTGAGTCCGAAAAAAGCATTTAAAAAAAAAAAAAAGGTCCGTGTGTGTGCGTGTATGTGTGTACGCCTGTCTGTAGATACCATAGCCCCAACAGGAAAAGACCGTTAAATACCAAATTTGGTATTTAGGTTTAGTATCTTCCAAGGATGCGACACGAAGATTCTCAAAAAAAATCTCCCCACCACAAAATACCCTTTACATGGAAAAAATTTCGAAAATTTTGATTTTCTTAAAACTGGCTGTAACGATTTTGATTAAAATCCCATACATTAAACGATATATATCCGAAATAAAATGTATATCTCGAATTTTCGGGGAATAGCCTCAGAAGACCTCTTTATTCTGGATGAATTTTGCCGAGTTTTTCTTTACTACTAAACCGTAAGAAATAGACAAAAACCACTACACAAAATCTACATCTCGTCAAAACACACAATTTATGTCCTTTACGTTTTTGTTGCGGAGGTAACCGTTTCTAGATATTCCTTGTTATTGGTTTCAATTGTGAAGTACTTAAACTTTTCTCAGAGAGGAAGTCTCCGTTTTTCTTATGTTCTACTCCTGGCCAAGTAAAGAAGTGATTTGCAATGACAATCGCATAACGATATTTTTTAAAACATTTGACTATCACTTTAGCTTAGTGCATTACCTTAGTTCTCTTTTACTTATAATAACTAAGTAATATGAACATTCTGCTAGTGTTTATTTCTAGTAGCATTGTGTAGAAAGAATAGTAATCTTTTGTAGGAAGTTTGTAGAGCAGCTAGAGAAAGTCATGTAAGTGTAACATACCAGATTTTTTCTACCATGTACATAACATAATTCTCACCCACGTAGCGTTTCAGAAGTGTGCAAGTTTGAAATATTCAAGACCAGAAGAGGAAAGTTTTATTTAATGTACCAGGTGACCCGTATTTAGATGTGCATATATTTAACCGCAGCCGCACAGAGAGCAGGAGAATCGAGTTCAAATCCCGGCTGTGGTTTTGCATTTTTCAACTAGTTCCAATGATAAAAAATCGTCACCAGGTGTAATATCCTCAATATATTATTTTTATAAATATATAAGATATATTATATATAAATATATATGTTATATTCCTTTCAATGTTAAAAGAGTTGCAGAACTCAACGGTGCTATTTCAAGTTAAAACCGATAAGTGGGGAATTGGCAAGCGATACCTTCGTTTTACCCCTCTCAATGATGGTTGGTGTTTAAGATAGATCAATCACTAAGGTCATTGGCGCCCTTATAAAACAAAGTCAATGCAAATACCAAAGGTTAAAAAACAATATAAAAGATAAACCAAAGATAAAAGGAGAAATCAATTGAAATGCCAGGGAATAAAACTAATAGCGGCAAAAGTCACAGATGAGTCTAAAATAGTTCAAACAACGAGTGAAATAACTAAAACAACTAAAGAACCAAACTAATTAAAACTCGGTAGACGGGTTAAAAGTAATTGGAAATAAAACAGTTAAAGTCTTTAAGACCCATGAAACTATTTCATAAAAGGAGTGAAATAATTGACAGCTAAAATAAGTAAATAACTAAGGTGGCGCCTTGGGTGAGTGATTAGACCACTCGCCTCCCATCTAGGCGATCCGGCTTCGATTCCGAGCGCCCGCATGTGGGATTCGCGGTGGCCGGAGCGGCGCCTGGGCGGGTTTTCTCATTGCACTAATTGCTCCATTATCACCTTTCCAATCATCATTCGCTTACATTTTATACCATTCACTCCCTCGTGTTCATACCGGCTACGGGCCGACCCTTCGTAACAGGATATTCATTCTGTGGTTTCGTGCCGTTGGCTCCCCGACAGGCTTCTGACCCTTAGCCACTGGCTTGTAAGTCCTAGCGGGATGTAAGTCCTACAAATATGGGGAGGATAAGCCGATTACGAAACAAACTAAATAAATTAAACTCAGTAAACGGGTTAAAAGTAGCTGGAGATAAAACAGTTAAAATCTTTAAAGCCGATGCACTTCTGTTTCATTAAAACCCATTGTGACGAAGGAAACTAAAATCTAAATCCTTATTGCACATGTCAAATTGTATAAGAAATTAGAAACTATCAACGCTCTGTGGCCATCGACAAGGACCTCTGCGAGGGAGGCCGGCACTTCTCAATGAGCGGTAAAAGAGAGGTAATATGAAGATTGGATGGGTAGAGTCAGATTGAAAAATTTAACGCCATGGCCGGGATATGAACTACATGAATCTCCCGGTCTCTAGCCAGTTGCTCTTCCACTGAGCCATCATAGCAACATGCCGGCATAGCACTGAACTTCTCAACTGACTCGCATGTTTCCCGGTAAACCAAAAGGTGATCTCAAATTATTTTGAGATGACAACCCCAATGTTGTAAGTTGAATTTTTCAGTCTGACTCTACCTATCCATTCCTGTCCTACACACGGCTTGTGTGAAAAAACAAATAATCCAATATGAAGATTGTTCAGCCAGTTGTCCATTTTCCGGTTATAACTTGAAATAGCCCCGTTAAGTTCTGCAACTACAGGGTTACTACAAAAGAAATAGACAACTTCAACTGCCTGTAAAACAAAAACTATTAGAGATAGCAACCTAATTATTTTGGAGGTATGTTGAGAAACTTTCAAGGTTTCGTTTGTTACTATTGGTAACGCTGTAGTGTTTTGTTTGTTGTTGCAGAAGCTGAAATGGCGGAAAATCCTGTGGAAAAGGCATATTGCGTGTTGGAATTTGCTAGAACGCAATCAGCAACGACATTGTTGTCCAACGACATTTTAGAACACGTTACCACAAAAATAAAATGATGCGCTCACAAAAGCAGCATCGTCTTTATCATGTCGCAACATGTCGATGCAAAAGTCACGCCGTATGTCCTTATCTTCTTCACTCAGAAACTGCAACATCGGTAATCTGTAAGGCATCATGTGCAGTCGCTTCCGCAAGATTTTCCATACAGTTTGCTGTGGAATTTGTAATTGCATGCTTGCCCTAGATGTCGATTTCTGTGGGCTTCTTATGTAGGCAGAACGAACACGTTCAACGTTTTCTTCCGAAACTCTTGGTCTTCCCGAGCTCTTCCCTTTGCACAAACATCCCGTTGTCTCGAATTTTCTATACCAGTCGTAGATTGACTGTCTAGTCGGTGGCGTTTTGTGGTAACGTGTTCTAAAATGTCGTTGGACAACAGTTGCCGATTGCGTTCTAGAAAATTCCAACACGCAATATGCCTTTTCCACAGGATTTTCCGCCATTTCAGCTTCTGCAACAACAAACAAAACACTACAGCGTTACCAATAGTAACAAACGAAACTTTGAGAGTTTCTCAACATACCTCCAAAATAATTAGGTTGCTATCTCTAATAGTTTTTGTTTTACAGGCAGTTGAAGTTGTCTATTTCTTTTGTAGTAACCCTGTATTTTAACGCACGAAGGAATATCTGCACACGCCAAATCCGGGGCAGTGTGCCACCTGGTATATTAGGTATAACTTTTAAACAATTCGTTATTTTTCTACACAAGCATAAGTTAATTTATTTCGGAAGGATTCCATTTTTGAAACCCTCCCAGTAAAACTTACGTTTTGTTTTGTTTTTTCCTTATTGTAACCTAAAACTAGCACAGTTTTTTCACATTATCCATTATTCCAGTTTCTGTGTTCCTTCCTCAAAAAGCGAGATATTCGAGAGCTAGCTGTAAGCACAAAGGAAGCTTAATAAAGTCGCTTTAGAAACATGAGCAGAAAATAATAAAGCAACAAAAGCTTAATAGCAATAATGACAAAGATAACTTTGACTCTGAAAGAAACTGCGATATCCAAGTCAAAAGGACACGGTTTGCAATAATACACTGATAAAGGACGTATAATGCCTCCAGATGTGAAAATCACAAAAGTTTATTTAAAAAAAAAATCTTAATTGTTCCATTCACATTAAATTCTCTACCTGTTCTGCTAACAAACCATTCTTACAAAATATTGCTCTTTAATCTACATGATGATATTCGAGATAAGCATTAGAAGAAATGGTCTTATCACATGCTTCCTTGTATTTAGGAGACAAATAAGGTACATACGCTATAATGAAGCGATACTCAAATCCCTTAAAAGCTGGTCATTATGTGATAAAATTTAAACTCCGTTCTCTTTGCATTGCCAGTAGAAAACAGCAAAATAGGGATGAAGCGAATGAGGACTTCCCGTATTTTAAAATAGAAACCAATAAGGAATTGCTCGAAAATTGTTACGTCTACATAAAAAGTATATTAATTAAATTGTGCGTATAAACGGAAACTACATTTTTGATTCAGTAAGCTTTTGTCTTTCTCTTAGGTTTGCAAGTACAAAAAAATCATTCAGAATGAAGAGGTCTTCAGAGGTTTTTCCCAGAACATTCAAGATACACCTTTCATTTGTCATAAAAATATGTGAAACCTGTGGTACTTGAATCAAAATCCTTAACGAGCACTTTCTGAGAAAATCAACATTTTCGAAAAAAGTTCAATGTAAAGGGTAGTTTGGAGTGTGGGAATATTCTTGTGTTCCATCCTTGGAAAATGCCGCATTTATGCATCAAATTTGCTATTTAAACAACTTTTCATTTTTGAACTGCACTTTTTACACACACACACACACATACGCGCGTGCGCGCGGATCTTGTTCTAAAAATTCCTTTTTGCTTTCTCTAGCCCGTTTTTACATTGTGCATAGCGGATTGAGAAGGTAATGTACTACACCCAAAAATATAGAAATTTCACCGGAAATACATGTTTTAAGACCCCTAAAACATTTATAGAATTATGTTCGTGTGTGTATGCGTATCTGTGGGCAGCATAGCTCAAAAACGAATAGATCATTAAATACGAAACTTGTTACTTATTATCTTCCAAGGATGCAAGAAGATTTTAAAAAAAATATTTCCGCACCCCCTACTACCCTTTACATGGAACATTTTCGAAAAATTAGATTTTCTCAAAAATGTCTCCAAGTTTAATTAAAATAGCGTATATTAAAGATATTTGTATCAAAAGTAAAATGTACATTTTGCTCTTTTTGAAAATTGCCCCTGAAGACCACTCATATGGATACTTTTTGTAGCCACCAGCTTTAAAAGATTTGAGTATCGGTTAAGTAAAATGTATTCCCTTCTTTTCTTACTACTTACAATGAGTAATAAGAGTAATTCTGCTAATGTTTATCTCGATTAACATTATGTAGATAAATAATAATATTTTGTAAGCATATATTGTATTTGGAACAGCTAGAGAAAGTTATGTAAATGGAACACATTAGACTTTTATCCAGTGATCCTCAAAACATATATTGCTGTTGAAATCTCGGTATCGAATTTTGTACATGTAGAGAAAGTAAAAATCTGTGTGTTCCATTCACATGATTTTCTCTGCATCACTTCAACAAATGATTGTTAAACAGCATATTCTTCTATCTACTTTATGACAATCGAGATAAACACAAGCAAAAATTGTCTTAATTTTTGCTTCCTTGAAAGTAGAAGGTAAATAAGGGAGTACATTAGGTTGAAACGATAATCAAATCTTTTAAAAGCTGTTTTATCATGTGGTTGAAATCCGTTTCTATGCATGGCCAGGAGCTTACAAATTTCCTGTGAGAAAAGTTTAAGTATTTTAAATCTGAAGCAAATAACAAGGAATATCTCCAAAATGGCCAACTCCGCGGGAAGGATAAAAAAAAAACCCTACATGAAATAAATTGTATGTTTCAACGAGATCTACATTTTTGGTGTAGCAAAGTTCATCCATAATGAACAGGTCTTTAGAGGCTATTCCGAGAAAATTCAAAATACACATTTTATCTCCATGTTAATATCTTTAATACGCGTATTTTAATCAAAATCATTAGAGGCATTTTTAAGAAAATCAACATTTTCGAAATTTTTTCCATGTAAACGGTAGTTTGGACCAGGGGAATTTTTCTCAAATCTTCGTGTCGCATTCCTGGAAGACACTAAACTTAAATATCAAGTTTAGTATTTTACCGACTTTCGTTTCTGAGTTATCGTGTTCACAGACACAGGGCACATACGGACATTTTTCTAAAAATCTGATGTGTTCCATTCACACGACTTTCTCTACATCTTTGCAACAAATTATTGGTAAAAAGCTTATGCTTCTATTTACGTCACGCTAATCGAGAAAAAATTAGCAGGCATAGTCCTATTACTTGCTTCCTTGTAAGTAGAAGCGAAATAAGGGAGTAGCATAGGTTACATGACAATCAAAGGCTGGCTACTATGTGACTGAAGTTTCTTTGTTTGCATGACAGGAGTTGACACATTTCTGTATGAGAAAAGCGTAAGTTTTTAAAGCTGAAACCAAAAACAAGGAATATCTAAAAACGATCAAATCCACGAAAAAAATGTATATAACATTTATTGTGTGTCTTAACGTGCTCTACATTTTTTTGCATAGTAAGTTTTTATCAATCTCTTACGGTTTAGCAGTTATGCAAAATTTCATAAATGTCATCCAGATTAAAGTAAGCTTCTGAGGCTATTCCCAGAAAATTGAAGATATACATTTGTGAGGTAAATATCTTTAATATATGATATTTTAATCAAAATCGTTAGATTTTTGGAGAAAATCAAAATTTTTGAGAAAAGTTCCATGTAAAAGGTAGTTTGGGGTGGGGGGATCTCAAAATCTTCGTGTCATATCCCTGGAAGATACTAAACTTAAATACCAAGTTTAGTATTTTACCGACTTTTCGTTTTTGAGTTATTGTGTTCACAGACACACGGACACACATTGGACCTTTTTCTGAAAATGCTTTTTTGGATACAGGGGACCTTAAAACGTTTATTTCCGGTGAAATCCATTTTTGATGGAGTGCAATACCTTCTCTATACACTATGTACACAATACGTGTAGAGTAAGTAAAAAGAGCCGCCTTGTGATAATTAATAGTGGAGAATGTGTAGAAGTAGTTTCAATGAGAACATTCCCTCAGCTATAATATTAGCTTCATCTATGATTACTTTGAAAGATAGTATTCTGATAAGTTATACGTTATGACTACTGCTCTCTCATACTGCTTATTAGCTTTCTAAAACAGACCGGCAACCCTGTAATGTGAAATTAACCATATCGAATACTTGATATGGCCCTGAAGTCTGCTGACAAACAGAATTTGATGCCAAGAGGAAAATGCTGATTACAAGATTAGCGAAACCATTAAAATCAATGACGCTCTCTCCGGAACAAAGCTTTGAACTTGTCTGTTATATTGAACAGTCACAATACTGTTAAACACCACTGTAGTAGTCAGTGGTTAATCAGTCATTTGACTCTACACATTAAGCTGATGCATCCATGAAATTTGTCCACAAATTACGAAAAATTAAAAATATTGCCTCCTTACTTTCTCTACTCATTTTAGACGTATATAGTCGATAGACAATATATTGCATTCCACCCAAAAATTCGATGGCGAGAATTCAGGTAATACATGTTTTGAGATCCCTGAATATAAAAAAGCATTTTAGAAACATGTCCGTGTGTGTACGTGGTCAGCATAGCTCAAAAATGAAAAAATCGGTTAAATACCAAAGTTGGTATTTAAGGTATCTTCCCAGGATGCGACAGCATTTTCAAGAAAATCCCCCCATCCTGAGCTAGGCTTTACACGGAACATTTTTTGAACATTTTGATTTTCTCAAAAATGGCTGTAAAGATGTTTATATGTTAAAGATATTTTGATGACAAACGAAATGTATATCTTGAATTTTCTGGGAGCAGCCTCTGAAGACCTCTTCATTCGGGATGAATTATGTATATCGGGTACTTCCTGGCAAAGTTAGGATCATTGAAGAATGGAATGAATTGCCTGTAGCAGCCTTTCAGGACTGCCCTCTGACCTTAAAGAAGTTTAGGGATAATTTAAAGAGAATAAATGTTAGTTACTTTGAGTGAAGTATTTAAGAATCTCAAAAACTGTATTAATGTATATTATTATTATTATTACTATTATTAATGTATACATTAGTAATGTACAGCATTAATGTTGAGGCTTCATAATAACCGTTTATAAAAATGCTGGTAATTGACATTCAGTTGCTATACTGAATATTAAGTAGTTAGACACTTAAAAAAAAAACATACATATATAATATGTTAGTAGAATTATTATTCTTAATTTAACTGTAAGATTATTATTGTAAGTGAATTTTGTACATTTAACTCTGCCACCGGGCAGAGAATAAATACACACAAACAGGACAGGTATAGACGTTACTGATAACTAGTTTATGCTTTGTTTCTGTTGTAACCGTTACAATGTATCTATTGCTTCACCTTTTGGTCATCCCTGGATATCCTTAGGCTTTCGCAGGTCGAAATCACTCTATCACACGAAAGCGTTGTGTTTAATTCCTAGTGCTGCTGGAATCCGTGTCGTAGTAGGTCAACGCGAACTACTGATACCTTCACCGGAAGACATACTCCTTCCCCACACCAGTCCCCCTTCTGCTATTCAGCAGTAAATCCTTTCAAGTTCTGGACTGGGATGAGCTGAATGGATTGCATTGTAAGACATTCAATACATAACGCCGTATGTGGCCAGTACATAGACCAGCTTGCCAAAAGCACAGAGGAAGGAACATGTTCAAAGATCCATGAAGTCCTTTCCAGAATGACAGCTTTTGTTTGGAATATGATGTTTCATACTCAGGTAAAACGGATATCTGGTGTGTTAATCATAACATACTGGTATGCAGACTACTGCATAGTCATAAAAATCTGATGTATTCCATTCACATTACTTTCTATACATCTCTGCAACTAATTATTGTTAAAAAGCTTCCATTTACTTCATGCTAATCAGAAAAAAATAGCAGAAATAGTTTTATTACATGCTTCCTTTTAAGGCAGTACCATTGGTTAAAATGATAGCCAAAAGCTGGTTGCTATGTGACTGAAGTTCCTTTGTTTTTATGGACAGGAGTTGAGAAATTCCCGTATGAGAAAAGTAGAAGTTTTTCAAAGCTGAAACCAAAAACCAGAAATATCTCTAAAGCGATCAACTCCACGACAAAAACGTATGTAACATAAATTGTGTGCTTTAACGAGATCTACATTTTGTTGTGTAGTAAGTTTCTGTCCATCTCTTACAGTTTACCAGTTACGCAATATTTACCAAAATTCAGCCAGATTAAAGAGGTCTTCAGAGTTCATTACCAGAAAATTCAAGAAATACATTTTATTTGTCTTGTAAATATTTTAATACATGATATTTTAATCAGAATCGTTAGAGACATTTTTGAGAGAGTCAAAAGTTTCGAACTTTTTTCTATGTAAAGGGTAGTTAGGGACGGGAAATTTTTCTCAAAATCTTCGCGTCGCATCCCTGGAAGATACAAAACTTAAATACCAAGTTTGGCATTTTATCGAATTTTCATTTTTGACTTATGTTCACAGACACACAGACCTCTTTCTTAAAATGCTCTTTTTAGATACAGGGGACCCTAAAATTGTATTTCCGGTGAAATCTCGGTATCCAATTTTTTTTGGTAGAATGCAATATCTTCCCTATACACTATGCGCATAAGTACGTGTAGAGAAAGTAAAAATGTCTGATATACCCTCCAAATTTATAAAACCGAGTGCTTAGAAAATACACATTTTGTTTATATTAACTGTTCTATTAGCTCGATATGTATGATCATTATACACATTTAATATGTAAAATACTTATATATAACCTCGGGATAAGTTCTACAATTTCCAGTCCAATTTTGCGAGAGTGGTCTCAAAAAAGTTGAAAGGGTTGTCTTTGGAGAAGACGTTAATCTTTCCCATAAAAATAGCGTTAGTGCTAAAAATATCATAATAAAAACTGTATAACACTGAGCCGCTAACAGTGATGTGAGCCCTATGTAGTTCGCGTCTCGTTTCTTATGCATTTCGCAATCATGTTGTCAATCTTTGGACATTATTACTTGTTCTAACAATTAGTAGGTATTGTATCCCACTCAAAAATTAGATGCTGAGATTTCACCGCAAATATGTTTTGAGGTCCCCTGAAACAAAAATAAAACGAAGAATTTTTAGAAAAAGTCTGTGTGTGTGTTTGTTTGTGTGTGATGCATAAGGAATCTTCACAATGCAAATGTTAAATGCCCACATTTTCGGCTCTAACACTTTGTTTTGTATGATACTAGTCTTGACGTTTACTGGTGCTATCTTTCCCGGACCTTTAGAGACATTCTATTCTATTCGTATGCTTTACATTTGTTTTAGCTACCCTTATTGGCTGATGTCCTCAAACATTTTTGGAGACTAACTGAACTCTCACCACCACTCAATTCAGTGTTATGTCCTACACCTTCTGTTTCACCCTCGCGTTGTCTTTAAGGAGGCATGAATCCGGAAACTTCTGGTACCGTGGTTCCTGCTTTTAAGATTTACATCTTATTCCACAACTTCGAATAACTAAATCATTAATTAAACAATTTATAACTAAAACATATACCGTAAAGCACATATACCACTCATTATGTAGCTATATACTGTATAATACACATATATAAGGTGGGAAGTAAATAAGTGCAAATAATTCTATATTTAGTTGAGAACAATACGTTTTACACACGAGTATGTCACATTTTGTCCACTAATTGCATTGTCATAAATAAAATACAACTGTCAGGGTCTAACATGTTTTGAGTGGCTCTTTTTTTTTTTTTTTTTTTGTGGTGTTTAACGCCCGCTTTAACTACTTATGGCACCGCAGGCCACACTGATGATACAGGAATGAAGATGGAGCACCGGTGGCATGCGATGGAGGGGGAAACCGGAGTACCCGGAGAAAACCCGCCCCAGCGTCGCTTTGTACACCACAAATCTTTGAGTGGCTCTTACGTTTAGATACATCATACAACGACTTAGTACAAGTCGCACAACACAGACCTGCATTCACGTGACTCACAGTGAGCAAACGAGTGAGTGGTTCAGTCGTAAACTTCCTTTGCACAATGAATGGCTTTACATATGTTGAGTTAGGAGGTATTCACTTAATTTACCCGCAAGAGGGGAATCTGCCAATGCTGCGAGGGACTATTAGCGATTTCTAAATCACATCTTCCCAAAAGACAAACATCAACTGCAGTGTGTCAAAGAATCTGTGACAAGTTTTTTTTGATTCCCTTTGATGATTTTTTAACTGTTGAGGTTTAATTTTAATTTTTCACCTTTATAAGAGCAATGCTTACATGTTGGTTAGATTTATGTATTTGTACAATAAAACCAAATTTAAATAAAGTATAATTGTATTGTGTTCAATATTAACCTGAATATATTATGAATTCTAACCAGACTATGTTGTATGAAAAAAAAAATGTATGGTTACGTTGGTTGAAGTTTCAGAGCGATCGATGTTCTTCTCTTACATCACACCACCTATAATCGCGCAGAGCATAGGAAGGTCAACTGCGTGACCTTTTAGATAAACATTTACCGAGATAGGGAGTAATCCTAAAAACATCGTGACATTTTCCTCATGAACATAACTTAGCGAAAATGTGAAAATACTGTATCATAACTCCGGCCTCAAACGCTCATACAAATGTTTTTACTTATTTACCTCTCACTCTGTATACTGCATCACAGTTATATATTTATCGTGTTAATTTATGTTATTAAAGCCTAACAACACTTTGCCATTCTTGTCATGCAAAGATTGCAAAATTTCTGACATGTTGTAGACATTTTTTGCCATAAATCACTCTCCACAAATGGCAATTCTATGTTATAGTGGGCAGACGATCGTAATTACGGGGTATTATAAAATGATGCCATGCAGAGATAACTTCTATTATTACAATACTAAATATGCGTATATTAGAAGCGACAAACTATTTATTCAGTTCTTTAATGTTTGCATTATTCTCTCTTTTTAGTGCATCGCCTCAAATTATCCTGTCTCAAAATCAAAGACATGACTGGAAACTTCCTAAGGCCGTTCTTATAAGCAACTTTTTGTCACTCTCATCCATTCCAGAAGAGAAACTGGCGACACCTCAGACTGGTAAAATGGAGATAAGCGCCCATCACTGCCAACACCAAACGTACTGGAAACTTCAGGCACCCACGCAGAAAATTGGTAGTCCACTACAATTAACTACAAAGAACTTGGCTGGAAGAAAAGCGAGGAAAAATCTGAAAAAGGCACAGAAATCACTTTGAGTTTGAGGAAGGATGGAGTATAAGGTGGGAAGATTGGATTTAAGACGTGTATTGCCTGCCAAAGGTACAAATGATCTGAAGCTCACAAGCCTTATGCCCTTGTAGCATGCTTGTCTCCAGTTGGCCCTTCTCAAACTCTCACAGCTGAAGGGAGGAAGTAAGCCACATTTGAATGGCGCTGAACGAAAGTGGCCTGCAGAACTGCCAAGTACTTGAGAGTGGAACCTTAGTTGGAAGGTAGCCAAGCGTGCGACGATACAGAATCAAAATAAAATAAGAAATAAAAATGAATACTCTATAATTCACTTAAATGGGTGGTACAGAAAGACCGTCCATTGCACTTCGTCATTCCACATGAACGCTAGCTGATATACAGGACTATAATAGAGACGCGTTAACTGTATAACGGACGTTTAGTAATCTCCAAATACGCAATGTATGTTCACAAGGAGCCATTATCACATTGACGTTACAGAATGAGCTGAGATTTTTTTTTTTTTGTGAAAGTATATACAAAATAAAAATAACCATGTTTCGGCTTTCTCTCTCATATGTGCAAGTTTGACAAGAAAAAAATACTCATAATAATACAAATAAAACTAATTCCTAATAATATTTCATTCATGGCACTTAATAGTAAGTACAACATATTACCTAAAAGAACTTATAAATATGAGCAATGTTTACTTTTTTTATAGATACAGAAAGTTTTGAACGAAATTGAAAAATTCATGCCGGGATTTCACTAGGCAAATATTTTAGGTCCCCTGTATCCAAAGAAAATTTTATTTTTAGGAGGTCCACGTGTGCATGTTTGTATGTGGCTGTGTCTGTGAACATAACCAAAACAAAAAGTCCGATTAATAACAAACGTGTTAATTAAGTTCAGCATTTTCCATGGATGTATCACGAAGATTTTGAAGAAACTACCTTAACATGGAACATTTAACAAAAATGTTGATTTTATGAACAAGGGCTCTAAGCATTTTGCTTAAAATACTACATATTTTAGATTTTAATGAAAAACGAAATGCATATCTTGAAATTCCTGGGAATGAATGAAACCTCTTCATTTGGGATGAATTTTGTATAACTGGTAATCCACAAAAAATAGATCCTGTTAAAATACAAATGTCTGTTCTAATATACTGTTTTTTTTTTAAAGTTACCATTTCCGAGATATTTCTTATTAATGACTTCAATTTTAATATATCTTAAGTTTTTCTTAAACAGAAAGTCATTTTTCACTTCAGATCTCTTTTGTTTTATTAATGGTCATACAAAAAAAAAAAAGAATGTTATTTGCATCACGACTATCTTTTAAAAGATTTGACTATCGCTTTAGCCTAATGTATTCCCTTATTTGCTTTCTCCTTTAAGGAAACTAGTAATGGGGTCATTTATTCAAAAATTGTCTCGATTAGCATGATGTATACGTAAAAACAACATTTTGTAAGAATAGTTAAGTTTGCAGAATAACTAATTAAAGTCAATTGATGGAACTCATCAGTTCTTTTTGTGATATTATATAAAAAAATAAACACCCCTATCTCGGCTTTCTCTTTCTCATACGTCCAAATTTGATAAGGAAGTAAGCTAGTTAAAAATATTAAATGAGAAAATGAGAAAACTTACAAAAATGAACAAATTTTATATTTTTAAAAGTATTTTCCCTCCTACCCTTAATGCCATCCATAACTGGGGAAAAATGAAACTGTCAAAGGCCGGTATTGTCCTTGCTGACTAAACCCTTGCTTGCAAGTTATCATTAGTACAGTCTAACGCGCGGATATTTGTAGCCTCAGTGCAAGTAAAGTTCATCATCAGCCCCGGCACATTACCAGGAAGCTGAAGACAGACCCGATGGCAGTCTCAAAACTTAAAACTTTTTAATTTCTTTCCAAAGTAAAAATACCCTACAGAAGCGAAGACAGATGCATTTTTTCGGTGTATTTTCAGTACAAAAATTGCTGCTCGAACTGCGACATCAATGTGACGATGACTCCATGTCAATTGATAAGAACCGAACTGTATGAATTGACAAATATGCTGAATAAATGCTAAAAGCTATGTACAAGATAAATTAAAACAGACAATTACAAGTACCTTTGGTAGTTATAAATAGGGACTTACCGAAATACTGAAGTTCCCTGCAAATATGTTGTAGACGCAAGCAGCACGTGTTCCTCAAGCCGGTTTTTGAACAGAGAAGATAAAATAGAAGCACAGAGGAGCGAATATTCTCACCTGTGTAACCGCACCCCGTGTTTTTAATGCCTGCAATCCCCGTAGCGCTGTTTACTTGCAATCCCTCAAACGATACTCCGTCTGCGCTCTCTAGTTATAAAAGAATATAAATAACTTAAGAAGACATAAAAGTCTTCTGAATATCTACAATTAACGCAAAGAGAGTAGAAAGAGAGAGAGAGAGAGAGAGAGAGAGGGGCGGAATAGAACGTTGGAATATCATTATTTAGTATTAACAAAGATTCTCTGATTGCAATAGGTCTCAGGATGCCGAAATACTTGCAGGAATTCACCAACTGTTAATATCTAGCTCCGACTGCGAGTTGGATTTCCTGATGGAGGTAATCTCCGTGTAACATGGACATGTAAACTCGTATATTCTATTTTTCCCTGCATGCACTTCTACCGGCAGTTCATGTGAATCTGTTCTTACTGTCGGGTCGATAATGAAACCGCAGGTTGTGCCAGATAGAATATCGAGCATCTCTATTTTGCGGCAAGACACATCAGTTGTTAATACACGAGGTTCTTCATTATCTACATCATTTTGTTCACATGCTTCAGCAATGCGGCTAGGTTATGGTTTCCAAGGTCGCGGGTTCAAACCCGAAATATTTTTTTCGGGTATAAAATTCCTTAACATGACTTCCTTCGGAAGGGAATTAAAGCCGGTGGCCCCGTGTCGATTTACGGCGCGTAAAAGAACCTTAAACCTGACAAAGACCTCTGAGAAAAATTAAACGGTATTTCACGCTCAATGTAGAACGGGACACTCAGAACCACAGCAGTTAGAAAGCGTCCGTTATAAAACTCAATTCAATTCGGCTATCAGTGATTAATTTTATGTGTACGGATATTGCTTAAGTCGCGTGCTTAAGGGTCAGATATTTAAGACCTGGTGAATATATTCTGCCTCATAAGACAGTAATTGGGTTCTAATTCTACGCAATGTAAACATATATTAGCTATCCTTTTCATTTCGGACCCATAAGTCCTGCTACTGAGATAGTACGTTACCCTCTCTGAGGTAAGATATTCCAAGTTTTTTTATATTCCCTCGCCCTCAGTTATTATTAGGTTGTCTCATAAGTAATGTCGTTTTTTTTTTTTTTTTTATTTTTTTTTTATTTTGGTGTTTTGAAAATTTATTGGGTTTCTTTGGTCTGGCAATGCTATTTACAGGATGTCATGGCCAGTATTGCGTACATTGCAAGCACCTATCAGTCTTCAGTTGTTAATAAATAATCAAATAATGGAGATAACATAGTTTGAACTTAGAGTCCTTCTAAAGCACTACTGGAAACAAGATTATAAAGCAGCTGCCGCAGCTTGAAGGATACATGAAGTGTAGGGCGAAGGTGTCTTTAGTGAGCGTATGGCACAACGATGGTTCCTACGTTTCAACAATGGAGACGAAAACATTAAAGATTTACCACGCTCTGGAAGACTTAAAGTATGGAATATTGAGGATACACACCAAGTTTTGCGAGAAAATCAGCAATAAAGTACCCGTAGACTTTCAGAAGAGCTTGGTGCATCAAAAGATACCATACTTCGCCACATTGAGACACTTGAAAATTTACACAGAAGCTGTAGATATGTACCTCATGAACTGACACCTTAACAAGCTCAACGTAGAGTAGATATCTGTCGTCAGCTTATCTGTAATTCCATAGATGATAGATTTGTCAGGAGACTTGTCACCGAAACCGTGATGCCTCGAAACAGTGACTTGATCTCCGCCTACCTGCCAAAGTCATCGTTAAAAAAATAGGTTCGGTCCCAAGTAATGTTGTGTGTCTGGTGGAATTTTGAAGGAGTGATTCACAGAGAGTTCGTTCCAAACGGGCGGGCGATTGATGCAAATCCTTATTCTCAACAGCTGGAACGAGTTTATGACATTTTGAGACGGAGATACCCAGCATTAGTTAACCGAAATAGAGTTCTATTGCAACAGGGCAATGCAAGACCCCATACTGCAGGAACAACCATAGAAAAATGCAGGAATTGGGAAGAATCGAACTGCTACCACACCCAGCATTCAGCATTCAGCCCTGATCTCGCACCATCAGAATGCCTCTTTTTCGATCCATGGCTTATTTTCTTCGTGAAAGAAATGTTGACAACATTGAAGCAATGCAAGTGGATCTCACCGATTTCTTCGCATCAAAAACCAGAAACTGGTGCCATCGTGGGATAATAAACCTCACTGAAAGCTAGCTCAAGACCATAGAATCTAATGGACTGTACTTTGAAGATTAGTTAATTGCTTGTCAGAACACATTCAAATAATTGTTTTTCTTAAAAAACGACATTACTTATGAGACAGAACCTATACTTTCTCTAGTACCTACATACAAGGTACACAGTAGATAGAGAAGGTATTGCATTCCACTAAAAAATTCGATATTACGATTTTATCCGATATATGTCCTGAGATCCCCTGAACCCAAAAAGAGTATTTTTAGAAAAATGTTCGTGTAGGTGCAGCATAGCTCAAAAACGAAAAGTATGTTGAATACCAAATCTGCCACTCAAGATCAGTATTTCCAAGGATGTGCCATTTTCAGAGAAATCCCCCTATCTCCAGCTACTCTTTACATGGCATATTATTCTAAAACTTTGACTTTCTTGAATTGTATATCTTCAATTCTCTGATAATAGTCCCTGAAGAGCTCTTCATTCTGAGCGACTTTTGTGTAACAGGTAAACCGAAAGAGATACACAAAAACTTAAAAAACTTACATATAAATACTTAAATATAGATCTCCTTATAACACACAATTTATGACATACATTTTTTTTTTTTTTTTGTTTCTTAGACTTTTCATGATATTCTTGATTATTGATTTCAATTTTGAATACTTAAATTTTTTCTAGTTATCTTTCGTTTCATATTGTTTTGTTTTACTTTTAACCAAGCAAAGAGAACCGGCTTTCAATTGTTTCACATAGCGAAACCTTTTTAAGAAAGTGGCTATCGCGTAGCCTAGTGTATTCCTTATTTCCCTTCTGCTTATAAGAGAGTGAGGAATTAGACAATTTCTAACAATGTTTATCTCGATTAGAACCTCAAGCTTGAAAGATAGGCCTCTGAGCAAAATTAAGCGGTATTTCACACCCCGTATAAAATGGGACGCCGAGAACCATAGCAGTTAAAGAGCGTCCATAAATAACACGCCATTTCCATTTCCATTAACATGATATAGATACATGATCTTTTGTAAGTCCTAAAGAACGTCATATGAATGAAACAAATTAGAAGTTTTAAAGGTTTTCACTCAATTTGATCCGTGATGACAGACAAATAAAACTTTTGTAAACATTTTTGGATTTCGCTCATTAAGTCACGATATGTGTTCAAGTGAATCTTTAGCGATATAACTTACAGGGTTTAAAGACGAACTCCAATTCAATTTAGTCAAACTACAATTATAATACCATAATTCAAATTATAAATTGGTTAATTGGATAATATTGTAATCTATTATGCAATTAACCAATTTATAGTACAGCTAATTTGTAAAGTTAAAGGATAATATTATACACCATTTACTTTTAAACAAAATAATGCAATTAATTGGTAGTTTATGGAAGAAGCCTAATGACTTTTACTAAAGGGTAAACCCCATCAGTTGTCATAAATGATGAAAAAGTTTAAAAGTATTTCACTATATGTGTAAATTGTGGAGTTTGTTTTGATGCTGTAATAAAATCTGGCAGCTTAGGTTTCACTTTCGTTAGGCAGTCCGCAAACTTATAAGTAACATAGAAAGCATGGAATGCAATATGACTCATATTTTCTATAAAAATGGGACCAGTTGTAAACACTGCACAAAAGACCGGTAAGACCATTTAAACAGAAGGGGCATTATATGTAAAATAAAATACTGTAAATTTTGTACAAAAAATACCTCCCAGCGTGTTTTTTCTCGAATTGTGAAACTAATATGTTAGGAACAAATTAAGCGCATAATCAACTCGGCATGGTTGAATATTGAAATAAAAGGCTACTTAACCTTATCATTGCAACTCTGGACAACAAAAAATTGAAGTGTTCCATTCACACGACTTTCTTTACATCTTTGCAACAAATTATTGTTAGAAAGCTTATGCTTCTATTTACTTCATGCTAATCGAGAAAAAAAAATAGCAGAAATAGTCTTATTACTTGCTTGTAAGTAGAACCGAATTAAGGGAGTACCACACAGTAAAGTGATATTCAAAAGCTGGTTGAAGTTCTTTTGTTTGTATGGACAGAAGTTGACAAATTCCTGTATGAAAAAAGTATAAGTTTTTCAAAGCTGTAAGCAAAAACAAGGAATACATCAACTCAAGGAAAAAAAATGTATATAACATAAATAGTGTTTTAACATGCTTTACATTTTTTATGTGGTAAGTTTTTGTCCATCTGTTACGGTTAAGCAGTTATGCAAAATTCCGTAAAATTCATCCCGAATAAACTAGTCTTCAGAGGCTATTCCCAGCAAATTCAAGATATACATATTATTTGTCTGGTAAATATCTTTAATATACGATATTTTAATCAAAATCGTTAGAGCCATTTTTGAGAAAAGCTCCTTGTAAAGGGTAGTTTGGGTTGGGGGGATTTTTCTCAAAATCTTCGTGTCGCATCCGTGGAAGATACTAAACTTAAATACCAAGTTTGGTATTTTACCGACTTTTCGTTTTTGAGTTATCGTGTTCACAGACACACGGACACACTGACACACGGACCTTTTTGTGGAAAAGCTTTTTACTTTCTCTATAGGCACTATGTACATAGTGTATAGAGAATGTATTGCACTCCACCAAAAAATTCGATACCGAGATTTCACCGGAAATACATGTTTTAGGACCCCCTGTATCCATAAAAAGCATTTTCAGAAAAAGGTCCGTGTGTGTGTGTCCGTGTGTCTGTGAACGCGATAACTCAAAAACGAAAAGTCGGTAAAATACCAAACTTGGTATTTAAGTTTAGTGTCTTCCAGGGATGCGACACGAAGATTTTGAGAAAAATCCCCCCACCTTAAACTATCCTTTACATGGAACTTTTTTTCGAAAATTTTTATTTTCTAAAAAATGGCTCTAACGATTTTGATTAAAATATCATATATTAAAGATATTCACCTGACAAATAAAATGTATATTTTGAATTTTCTGGGAATAGCCTCTGAAGACTATTTTATTCTGGATGAATTTTGCATAACTACTAAACCGTAAGAGATGGACAAAAACTTAACACACAAAAAATGTAGAGCACGTTAAAACATACAATTTCTGTTATATACATTTTTTTCGTGGAGTTAATCGTTTTTGAGATATTCCTTTTTCTTGGTTTCAGCTTTGAAAAACTTATACTTTTCTCATACAGGAATTTGTCAACTCCTGTCCACACAAACAAAGGAACATCAGTCACATAGCAACCAGCTTTTGGCTGTCACTTTAACCTATGGTACTCCCTTATTTAGCTTGTATTTACACTAAAGCAAGGAATAAAACTATTTCTGCTAATTTTCCTCGATTAACATGAAATAAATAAAATATAAGCCTATTAACAATATTTTTTTACAGAGAGATAGAGAAAGTCATGTGAATGGAACACATAAGATTTTTTTAGATAAAGTGGACCCTAAAACATGTATTTCCGGTGAAATCTCGGTATCGAATTTTTTGGTGGAGTGCAATACCTTCTCTATACACTACGTACATAGTGAGTATAGAGAAAGTAA
Source organism: Hymenopus coronatus (assembly GCA_030762935.1). Lineage (NCBI taxonomy): Eukaryota > Metazoa > Arthropoda > Insecta > Mantodea > Hymenopodidae > Hymenopus > Hymenopus coronatus. The sequence goes on from CM060890.1 coordinate 108,520,379, forward strand.
AAAGCATTTCAAGTATGCACGAGGTTGTTTACGAGAAATACCTTCGGTCACTATTCATAGTCTTTAAACATTAATAATATACACATTTGTTGCGCAGCAGAGATAACAATGTTCTATTCCACTTAGATTACGCGCCTATAAAATAATTGCCGACTAGAGACTTGTGCATGAAATAATAACGAGGGAAACCAGACGACGCACGGAGTATGAAGTATAGCTACAGAATTACAAGCCTCCTTTAAGGCTGTATAGTTGCCTAATCTCCAAGGGCTTTGCTATTAGTTTAGATATGGCACCCGCTGAAACTACAAGCGATATAAATTAATCCCCGGAGAACTAACTCCCCTTAATTATCCTGGCAGCCGAGAAATGTACGCCACGCCTGGTCAACCATTGGGCAACCTTCGAGTCCCCTTATGCAAACAAACCTTTTTCTGTGTGGTTTAATCTTTACATTCTTCTACAAAAGTTGGGTCAGTTGTAAGTTTTTCAAATAAACTACAGTGAAGCTGAGAGAAATGTGTTTTAAAACTTATTTATCCTCCTTTCTCTCTGCATACAGAAGCAGTTAAGAGACCTGTTTCTACAAATCACTCCTCAGAAATGTGCACTCCACAATGGTTACATGTTTTAAGATTTATTTTAATCGTTTCATTTATGTAACCCCCTTTAACAAGGTCATATCGGGGGCTTTCCATTAGAAACTGCTCGTTGTCTGTAGCTTCTTTACATTGGGTTTAAATCGTTTAATTTTCATCAAACACACACACGTATTCACTCTCACACATAAACTTTCAGACTGTGGGGGACAGGGGATAATTCTGGTTAAAGAAAAATTCCACGCCCCAGCCGGAAATCGAACCTGAGACCACCGGGTGAGAAGTCAGCTCGCTGACCACTCGGCCACGGATGCAGTCTGTTTAAGATTATAGTAAAATTATAGCCACATTTGCGATCTCTCATATGGAATGTACGAGAGCGATTCAGAAATAATGCACATACGCTTAAACTTTCACAGCTTTAGGATATCGTTCAATTCTTTTATAAGGCTTAACTTGGATGACCGGATCCTATCTATAGTCCAGTTACTTAAGGTTGTAAGCACATCTATATCCAAACACAGAAACGATCATGACTACATAGAATCATGCTTTAAACGTAGACTAGGTGAATAAGTGTACCCATAATGTATTAATTGGGTATATTATGACTATGAGTCGAATGTAGAGCCTGTGCTTTACAGTCCCATAATGTAGCGTGAATGGTTGGTTGGTTGACGAGGGGTGAATTTAATTGGTTTGGTTGGTGAGGGTTGAATTGAGTAAAATTAAACAAAGGCCCCCTCCCAAAAGAAAAGAGTTTTGTTCTTAGTTAATAGTTGCCGCACTTTCCATTTTGAATCCATCGTCACACCTGCGTGCGTGAACACCTGTGTAGTCAGCGAGCGAGCGCATTTAATCGCCATCTGGGTGAAGATATATGATATGTACATTGTCAATAATGACTTCCGTTTCTGAAAGTTTCTTTCTATGTGATAGACGTGTATAAAAAGGAGGCCACTTCACCCATAAAGTATGGTTACGACTGTGAATCCTGAGCATGTAATTGCATTGGAGAGAACATTTAACTGTCTACGAGCGTCGAAGCGACGAGAGAAGAATTGCGTTACTGCACTAAGTAAAGACTTGTTGTAATCAGTTTTTCAGTAAAAATATATTCTTATTATACTCCACCAGAGAGCCTACATACATTCCTGCCTGTTTTGCTTTGATTATAAAGAAAAGTCGAGATCAAAACTTATTTACACGTACATTAACAACATGCTTGTCAAATATTATGAACGATGTAAACTGTTCAGCAAAGAGCATGTTATTGATATAAAATTCTTAATTAAAGAGTTTAATAAATTAAAAACTAGTAGGATGAGAGCGCTGATTTTTTTTAGAGAGGTATTAATATATATATATATATATATATATATATATATATATATATATATATATATATATATACAATTTTAAAGCTCTATAAGCTCTATAAACGTTCGTGCCAATTAAAACTGAAACTTACACCAACATTTTTAGGATATTCCCAACACTTATTCACATTTCCTAGATCATTCAAATTGCTGCTGTTGTGCTTGACGTTTATTTTCGGGTTCGGCTTCACCCTCTTTCATCTGCAGCGTCAACCTTAATTTCAATGAAGCCGTTGTTACTATCTTCGCACCTTCATAAAAACAAACTTTAAAATAAGGCGAGGAATGAATATGGCGAGTAGTTCGTAAGAGATTCTCAATATAAGTTGCGTTAACGAGCAAGCTGCAGAGGACAGGTCAGTCGGAGTACGTAGAAGTCCTTTTCTTTGTGTTGGAGCACCATTAAATTCACAGGTTACTGTGCTGCATGCGGGCGGCTTGTTAATTGGTTTCGGTATATGCACTAGCCGGCTTGAAAGACCAAAGAAAACAAAAGGGGTTCTCCGTGCAAGTACTAACGACCTTATGCGGAGTTTTCCTTGCAGGTGTAGCTGCCAAATGAGCAAAAAATGTTCCTAACTTGTGACGTAACCGCAAGTAAGGAAGACAGTAGCTCAGGGATTAGCTAACTTTGACATCATGGGAAGTGACGGCACGCACCTTCAAGTGCTACCTACTTAACCCGACGTGTTTGTAGGAAGACCGAAAAGTAGTTTCCTGAACTTACAACTGACAAGTTCGTATTTGGTGTTTGTGAGCGACTTCATCCGCCATGCTTATGAAGATGGTTTATGTATAAGGGCGCTCAACTACAAAGCTTATTAGCGTCCTCAGAAAATAAAATCTCAGCTAAAATCAGAAATAAAAAGCACCTATAAAAGAAATCGATAAAACCCCGAAATGAACCAGAAATAAATAAATAAAAAAATTATTAAAATAACTCGGAGAATAAAAAGACAGCTAAAGTGACATATAAAACACGTATAAATAAAACAATTAACGCCCAAAGTCTTAGGTGAATCTACGAAACCATACTGAACAATGGAGAGAGAAGGATAAAAATATGATTAAAAGGAGGCCTCAAAGTGTCGAAGGTGATAAAGCCTTACATATCACTCCATTGTGTGACCTAAAAACCTATAAAATCAAAATAAAAATAGATTCTTAAGGCATATGTCACTTGGGATAACAATGTAATAACCTTATCCACCGCTCCGGCATCATCGACCAGGACCTCCGAAACCCTGACCGGCAGTTGCACACTCTACAAGACATGATGGACAAAAAGCACCTCGCCGCAGAGCAGACAGGTGAAATAAATGTCTGATTAAAAACACAGTGGCTAATGTGTATTCGAACTAAAATAACCTCCTCACGTCGAGATAGATGTGAGGAAGTCAGTCAGTGTATAGGGAGTTCCTTCACCTCCCTAAGTTTGTTGCCGCGGAGAGCGGGCCACTCTCCATGCCAGCACAAAACCACCGCTCTTCGCACAGCAAGCAGGTATGGCTACAGGCTACATAGGCTAAATCACAAGAATAAAAATCTGATGTGTTCCACTCACATGACTTTCTCTAGCCGTTCTACAATCTTCTTACATAAGATTATTCTTCTTTCTGCACCTTGTTAATCGAGGTATTCAAAGAGGTATTCAGCACAATGTTCTTGATACTTACTTCCTTATAAGTAGGAAGAAAATAAGGGAATACACTAGGCTAAATCGATAGTCAAATGTTTTAAAAGCTGTCGTTATGCGATTGTCATTACAACCCACTTCTTTTCTTAGCCAGGAGTAGAACAAAAGAAAAACGGACATTCCCGTCTGAGACAAGTATAAGTACTTCACAACTGAAACTAATAACAATGAATACCTCGAAAACGGTAAGCTCCACGAAAAAAATGTATATGACGTAAATTGTGTATTTTAACAAGGCCAACATTTTTTGTATAGTAAGGTTTTGTCTTTCTCTTACGGTTTATTGGTTATGCCAAATTAAGCAAAATTCATCCAGAATAAACAGGTCTTTAGAAGCTATTCCCAGAAAATTCAAGATATGCCTTTTATTTGTCAGGTAAATATCTTTAATGTACGACATTTTAATCAAAATCGTTAGAGCCATTTTTAAGAAAATCAAAATTTTCGAAAAACGTTCCATGCAAAGGGTAGTTTTGGGTGGGGGATTTTTCTCAAAATCTTCATGTCGCATCCCTGGAATATACTGAACTTAAATACCAAGTTTAGTATTTTAGCTACTTTTCGTTTTTGAGTTATCGTGTTCACAAACACACGGACCCACACACACACATACATACACACACGGACCTTTTTCTGGAAATGCTTTTTTTGGATTCAGGGGGCCCTAAAACATGTATTTCCGGTGAAATCTCGACATCGAATTTTTGGGTGGAATGCAATACTTCTCTATCCCTATGTGTATTGTACATACGGGGCAAGAGAAAGTAAAAATTGAATGTGTTTCATTCTCATGACTTTCTCTAGCTGTTCCACAAACAATTTGTCTTACAAAACATTATTCTTATATCTACATGTAAGAAATAGTACAACATAAGAGTAGATAGACCATTAAGCTTTTTAACAATAACTTGTGACAGAGTTGTAAAAAAGTCACGTGTATAGAACATCAGATATTTATAAAAAAAATATATGAGTTTGTAGACAACATAACTCAAAAATAAAAAATCTGATGTGTTCCATTCACATGATTTTCTCTATAACTCTGCAATAAATTATTCTTAAAAAGCTTATGCTTCTATTTACTTCCTGCTAAACGAGAAAAAATTAGCAGAAATTGTCCTATTACTTGCTTCCTTGTAAGTAGAAGCGAAATAAGGGAGTACCATAGGTTAAAGTGATGGTCAAAGCTGGTTGCTATGTGACTGATGTTCCTTTGTTTGTATAGACACGAGTTCACTAAGTCCTCTATGAGAAAAGTATGTTTTTTATAGCTGAAACCAAAAACAAGAAATAGCTCAAAAACAATCAACTCCACGAAAAAAAATGTATATAACATAAATTGTGTGTTTTAAAGTACTCTACATTTGTTGTGTGGTAAGTTTTTGTCCATCTCTTACGATTCAGCAGTTATGCAAAATTCCGTTAAATTGACCCAGAATAAAGTAGTCTTCAGATGCTATTCCCAGAAAATTCAAAATATACATTTTATTTGTCAGGTAAATATCTTTAATATAAGATATTTTAATCAAAATCGTTAGAGCTACATTTTAAAAAATCAAAATTTTCGAAAAAAGTTCCATGTAAAGGGTAGTTTGGGGTGGTGGGATTTTTCTCAAAATCTTCGTGTCGCATCCCTGGAAGATGCTTAACTTCAATACCAAGTTTAGTATTTTACCGACTTTTCGTTTTTGAGTTATCGTGTTCACTGACACACGGACCTTTTTCTGAAAATACTTTTTTTTGGATACAGAGGACCCTAAAACTTATATTTCCGTTTATTATACGTTTAGTATCTTCCAAGGATACGACTCAAAAGATTTTTAGAAGGATACTCCACAGCAAACAGATTTTTACATGGAAAAATTTTCGAAACTTAATTTTCTCAAAAATGGATCTAACGGCTTTTATTAAAGTGTCATTGATATATTAAAGAAAAATATTTACATGACAAATAAAATGTATATCTTGAATTTTCTGTGAATAGTCTCTTTCATTCTTCTGTTTAACTGGTAAACCGCAAGAGATAGTTGCAAAAGTAAAACATAAAAAATGTAGATCTCCTTAAAATACAATTTATATCACATACATTTTTTTGAGTTAACCTTACAAAGATTTTTCTTTTTTCAAATATTAAACTACTTAAAGTTTTCTCAGAAAGGTAGTCTTCTTTAACTTCAACTCTTTTGTTTTTACGGCTGACCTTTGCAAATCGAACCAAATTTCAACTCTTTCACATAACTAATGTGAAACAAGGATTTAACCACGGCTTTAGACTAATGTATTCACGTATTCCCCATAATTATATGTTACTCATTAGGGCCATTTATGTCAATTATTATCTTGATTAGCATGAAATAGAAGAAAATGGATAGAAGAATAGTGGTTTAAAGGAATAGTTTATTGCAGAATGGGTAAGGAAAGTTACATGAATGTAACAGATTTCTTTCTCATGCTGCAGCACACAGTCTATGCCTCGTTTGCTAGTTTAACTGTTTGATTCAGTAACAAAGTAATCTCTAATTTTCCGAGGTCAACGAATGAAACCACTTATGCTATATATTTTTAGAATAGTAAATTGTTCTCACTGTTGTAATTTAAGGATTGGTCTACTCAAAGCTTATACTCTCAGTGGTTGCTGTTGTCTTGCAATAGGGAAACAATTCCAAACGTTATATGTAACAGTAGGAAAAAATCTTGTGTGTTCCATTCACCTGAATTTCTCCGCGTCTCTGTAACAGCTTATTATTAATAAGCTTATTCTTCTATTTATTTCATGCTAATCGAGATAAGCATTAGCAGAAATGGCTTATTATTTAGTTTCTTATAAAGTTGAAGGAAAATAATGGAATACGCAAGGCTAAGCCGACAGTAACATGTTTTAAAATGTGGTTGCTACGGAATTGAAACCCGTTTCTTTGCATGGCCAGGGTTTGACAAGTTCCAGTATGAGAAAAGTGTAAGTATTTTAAAACTGAAACTAATAATAGATAATATCTGGAAAAGGTCTACTCCACGAAAAGAGCCGGTCCACATGACGGCGTTCCCTAAGGAGTGTCGCTTTGATGCTTCGAGGCGCAGGGGATCGTGGGTTCGAGTCCCGCCTTGGGTATGGGTGTTTATAAGTTTGTGAAATGTTACATGTGTGCGGGTTTCGGTAGAAAAACGGCAAAAAAAAAACGGTAATCAAACACAAACACAGTAAACAGGTTAGGAAATTGGAAAAAGGGTACACAGAGTCCCGAGCAGACTACGGAAATGTATTAAAAAAATGTACTTACATGACACAAATTGTGTGTTTTAAGGGGATCCACATCTTTCGTGTAGTAAGTTTCTTTCTATCTCTTACGGTTTATCAGTTCAGAAAAATTCGTCCAGAATAAAGAGGTCTTCAGAGACTATTCTCAGAATATTTAAGATAGACATTTTATGTGTTATATAAATACTTTATGTAACATATTTTTATCAAAATCGTTAGAGCAATTTTGAAACACACAATGCTTCAAAAATTTTCGTGTCGTATCCTTGGAAGATACTGATGTTAAATATCAAGTTTGGTATTTAACGCACCTCTCATTTTTGAATTATGCTACCCACAGACACACACAGACAGACGGACATTTTTCTATTTTTTTTTGGGGGGGGCGATTCAGGGATCCCAAAATACGTATTTCCGATTAAATCTCGGTATCGAAAAACACAGTATCGCATTTTTGGGTGCAATAAAACACCTTTTCTATACATTATGTACATAGTACTTGTAGAGAAAGTAAAAAGTTAAATAGTAGATTTAATTCAAGAATTTCCATCTTTTTCTGAAGCTATCTTGAGAGCTTAATCAACTTGCCATGCTTTGTAAAGCTGACATGACGTTGAAACAGAATAAAACAGGCAGACTTGAAACATATAATATCTTCGCTCCAGATGCAATATTTATAAGGATTTACGGCAAGAGTGGTAACAAAGATAAAGGAATATTCTTCTCTTTAAAGCTTCACAAAAATCCCTGGAAAACCGACGGTACTTCACTCTTCCTTCTCAGCCAATATCAAGGAAACACAGGATCTCTTGAATACCACAAATGGAAAAGCAAGAGAGAAGCACCATCTTGCCCCTTTTTTTCTTAAGATGAATCACGTGATTCTCATCCACTCAACATTCAGGCATGGGAAAAGTTGTTCAAACCGCTCGTATTCGTAGGTACACGATATTTCACTGGTGAAATGTGCTTTAGCTGTTGGAACCTGGAGCTCTTGCCTACCTCTCTTCCTACATCCGAGCAGTGGCGATTTCTGCATATGGCTTGGTTCAAGTTGCTATATTATTTTTACTTTCTCTAGCACGTATGTACAATGTACATAGTGGGTAGAGAAGGTATTGTATTTCACCCAAAAATTCGTTACCGAAATTTCACCGGAAATATGTGCTTTGAAGATCCCTTAATAAAACACTTTTTAGGAAAAGGTCTGTGTGTGGACAGCATATCCAAAAAACGAAAAGTCGGTGAAACACCAAACTTAATACCTATTTAAGTTTAATATCTTCAAGAATGCGACACGAAGATTCTCATAACATTTTCCTATCCTAAACTACCCTTTACATGGATGATTTTTCTAAATTTTCGATTTTCTAAGATTATGATTCAAATTCCTTGCATTGCTGAAGTTTACACGACATATTGAATTACTTTGAATAGCCTCTGAAGTCCTCTTCATTCTGAATGCTTTTATAACTGATAAACCTTCATAGTCACTACCAAAAAATGTAGAAGTTGTTGAAATATACAATTTATGTAATATACACCTAAACTTATCACAGATATTTCCTGTTATTAGTTTGAATTTTAAAACACTTTTCTCAAACGGGATGTCGTCAATTGTTTCATATCCTTTTTCTTTTACTTCTGGCAATGGAAACAGTACCGAGTTTCAATGACAATTGCATAGTGACATCTTTCAAAAGATTGACTGTCGCTTTAGGCTGGTGTATTTTCCTACTAGTGTATTTTCCTTCTAGTGATAAGTCGCCCTCCGTGGTGTAGTGCTTACTATGCTGACCTCATATACACAAGGTCGCGGGTTCAAAGCCGGCGGAGGACGATGGATTTTTTCGGCGTAAAAATCCTTAGCATTGCTTCCTTCGGAAAGGAAGTAAAGCCGTGGGTCTTAGATTTACGACACGTAAAAGAACTTCAAGCCTGATAGAGAGGCCTCTGAGCAAAATTAAGCTGTCTTTCACGCCCAGTATAGAATGGGACGCTGAGAACCACAGCAGTTAAAAAGCGTCCATTAATAAAACGACATTTCATTTTTCTAGTTATAAGGAACTAAGTAATAGGATAATTTCTGCCAATCTTTATTTTGATTAGTATTACGTATATGAAGCAATAATTTATTTACAGAATAGATAGAGAAAGTCATGTGAATGGAATACATAAGGTTTTCTTTATTTCTGTATACAAAATCATATGGCAACTTTATTTTAATTTCCTTCAGTAATAGAACTATTCTGCGGAATTATATTTCTCTATTATTCTGTTAGTAGCAGTAGCAGTGGCAGTGGGGTCGTGGTCGTAGTGGTAAGTGTGGTAATAGTAGCAAAAAAAAAATATATATATATAATAATAATAATAATAATAATAATAATAATAATAATTTTGCCCAAAATTCAAACTTTTAAGAACAAATGAAAACATTGGTCCCACTAACAACACTTTTAGTTTATTTTTATACTCGTATATTCCATTTTTATGAAGATATGGTAGTAGAAGTAGAAGTAGTAGTAGTAGTAGTAGTAGTAGTAGTAGTAGTAGTAGTAGTAGTAGTAGTAGTAGTAGTAGTGGTGGTGGTGGTGCTAAGTGTGGTAATAGGAGTAGTCGTCGTCGTCGTATTAGTAGTAATATTTGGAGGTGGGAAAATCATTATTTTTCAATAATAGTTCCAACAATACAAATTCCAAACTATGCATTTAATTATTTATTTTACTGTATCCTCCTTTAAGGACTAAGTCTCTTACCTGTTGGTAGGGTAGCTCAAAAGGACTCTTTAGGGGAGCTAAACCGAAGGGGTACATTTCAGTCTTGTCCTACAAAGTACACAACTTTAACTCTTTAACACTTGGAAAGTTCTTCCACATTACGCTGTTTCGTTGTCAAACCTGGGTCAATCTCTCTATTTTTCTTTTAGCGACTACGTTTTACTACCATATAGAACCATATGCACATCTCTCTATTAGCTCCGCCCTTAGACTCAACTTCAGTGTGTCGTCCGTCAGGATATAATATTTCATGCTCCAAAATGTTTTCCAGGCCTCCCCGATCTTTCTGTTAATTTATTTTTTAGCATTCATATGAAACTATAAAATTTGGGCTATATAGATATATTCCTCTACATATCCAAACAGTTCACCGTTATGCAGACTGGTTCCTCAAGTGGTATTTATGATTTACTTTCCTCTACCTGGGGTTCATTTTAAATCCTGCTTTTGCGTGTATTCTGTTTAGGTCGTTTAGCATTCCAAATAATTACCATGTTCGAAATAGCTACAAAAGTACACCTACGAATAGTGACTAATTAGGTATGGAACCCGAGTTAATATCTCTTTCTCTCAATTAAATTGCCTTACCTTAGGATATACTTACCTTTTTTATTTCACAACATTTTTTTTTTTCTCGGAAAGGCTTATTTGACTCTTTAAATAGTAATTGTTATATTGTAACGTGTGATGAATTAAATAATGTAACAAATGTCACAAATACACAGTTAGGTGAAGTATATGTAGAAACTTCGTCCGTAAGTACGTGAATGGAGAGTAGTTAACTGAAGTTAAATTACATAACCACGACTCTAACTGTATACCTACACCAAAGCATAATAATGGATATATAACTTTTTCCTCGCTCTAGTAACAAGGATCTAGAAGTATTACATCTTCAGAAGCAAGAAATTCGCCCCCACAAAACACCTGTTGTCATTAAACTTCAAGCAAATTTATTTTTTCTGTGCTGAATTAAACCATAGGGAGAATAAATAACGGCTTAACCTAAAAATTCATGTTTAAGAAGTCGAGCGGGATTTTGTTTATCCATGCATGGATTTTGTTCTGCTACGTGTACCACTGTGGGGTAGAGCTTTGGTCTCTGGTACCCGGCCTATTTTTGTTCCCATCCATGGCGGCGTGGATTTTAAGTTCCGGATATAGCGCCTATTCATACTCACCATTGTAAGAAAGTGAGGAACTACGTTAGGCATGTTAGGCCTCGTGATCTAACATTCCGACTAGGGGAAGCATGATCACCTCCCCATTTCGGTTCCATGCCATGCGTAAGTGGTAGTCGGGTTGGTACGCTCAGGCCCATCGCTACAGGATTTATTCATGTACGTAGACATGTAAGTTTTTGGTGGGCAAGGATTAAGGAACCGACGCTGCACACAGATGCAGAATTGGAAGTTGATTTTGCGTGCGCAATGTATTACGTGGAATTTTATTTTAAACACAAAATTGTAGTTTTTCTGCTTAATAAACCTAATAGCTAGAAATGTATTGTTCGAGATTTATGGAAAAATTAATAGGGAAAAAATAGTACGAAAGGAAACAAATAACCAATTTTAAGTCCTGCCCATCTGAAACACAATCTAGGAGTTCCATAAAATGGAATAGTACGGAATGAAAATCAATTCTCAAGTTCATGTTTTAAATCTTAATAAACTTCCATTTTATGCCTCGTTGGATTCTAACAAATTTGTTGCTTAAACATAAAAAAATTCCATATCAACCGCTCTGAAAATCAACAGAAACCTATACAAACAGATTTGCGTTCATTGCTGGAAAACACTCGTTATGCTATTGCTGACGAAACGAACTGTAACAAGAAGAATAACATTAATAATTTATTTTCATAATTGACTCAGTTTGCGTATGCAGTTGGTCAATACGTAATCCGAATCTGAAACCAGGATTCGCCACTGCTTCTGAGGCGTTGGATCAATGGTAAACGAGGAGGAGGCACTGCAACCTCAAGAAAGCCCGTTGGTTAACAGGCAAAGGTAAAGTATTCGCCAGGAACCAAGAGTTAGCAAACTTTACGACTTGCTTTCTCCTCGCCAAAAGCCAAGAACAGTCAACTTCGTGCTACTTCAGCCGCTGCGGTAAGGTAATACATGAAACCCCTTGCCCCTTTTCTTTCTAACCGAATATAAAGGAAAGGGAACAAGAGTAATTATGGAAAGACAAATCTATGTAGTTTTTTCACGGTCTCCGGAGCAACTCCTATAGGATGCGTCCCACTACTGCCACCAAGCTTAGCTTCGTTAAATAGGATTTTCCTTCTCCAAATCCGAGAATGTCTAACCGCTATCTTGATTATTTGCTGTGCGCATGTAAGCACACATCCGTGCTTCCTGTTCTGCTCCAAGTAGCATTCCAATATCGGAAACGGTCTTTCACAACCGCCTTTCAAGATTACATGCACTTAAGCTTAAATGGATTTCTACAGACTTTTAAAATAGAAAATAAATTGGCCAGAAAACCAACATATTATAAACCAACCAATTAAAACTTCAGATAACCAACATATTATAAACCAACCAATTAAAACTTCAGATAAGTTTTAGATAAGAAACATCAGAGATAAAATTATATGATAACTTTGTAATTCTACATTATTTAAATACATAGATGCAACGCGTTTTAGCCCTGCACCAAAAATCACTGTGAAAAATTCCAATGCCAATACTGACTCTCATTTTTTATGGTAGAAAATGCGGGTTCATCCTTTACGGAAATAATTTGTCATTTTACAACAGCTTTTATAATCGTATTTTCACATAACAGATGATATTATTTGGAAATGTTATAGAAGAATTATTAACTTATCTTTCTTTCTTACAAACAGCTTTACGCTTTTTGTCCACCTTTGGTAAATTATCGACAAATTTGTCTTTTCTTCATTGGTGTACGTAGATGCAATTTCGGTAACACTCCTAGTTAATGCTCTAGAATCTGTAACACCCCACAATATTTACCTTTTTAACACAGACAATTCTTCATCCACATTTTTGCTAGGAAACAATTGGTATTTTATCGTCTTTCGTTGAAACTCGATATTTGCCTCGGATGATTTTAAACGTTAAAGTGTTCTGAGGTTCCGAATTAAAGAAAACTAATCGATTCACCAACTGTTAAATGCACCATTAACAGAACCTTTTTTGGGAATATTATTATAACTATTATTATTATTATTATTATTATCATCATCATTATTGTTATCATTATTATTTCCAACTACTCGTTTGATTCTCTTTTTAATTAAACCTACTGTCTCTCTCAATTTGTCGATATCCCTAACTTCAACACTGCTCATTGGATGTTAAAAATGTGTGCTATCACATTCACAAAGTCTTGCTAAGTTCCTTAACTGCGAACGCTAACTTTGTATTTATGGAATATTGAGAGTTTATAACTTTTCTTTGCACTTTCCGAAGTTGGGACAAATACGGCAACTTAACTACGGCATTTTATTTGCCAAGAAGTGTTAAATATTTTAACTTTTGTTTTCTTCCGTTTTCTTTTCCCTATCATACTTTTATGATAAATGTGTTGTAGAGTGCAAGAAATGAAGAAAATTAATCTAAAATACACAAATAGTCAAATCATTGGTCAATACAGTCTCTTTGAGAACGATAAAAGTAACGCGTAGCATTTTTGTTGGATTATTCGCATTTCCTGACGGTAAATTCTTTCTGATTTATGTCTCTTCGTAACCTGTAAATAGAAATCCAAAACGGGCAACATTTATTGCCAAACACTGTTTAGTTTCTTAGTGCAAGATGACACCACCAAAACTTTTAAACATGAAATTTAGGTAATTAAACGATAAATAATAGAAAAATGAATGGAGATAATTTATAACTTTTAAGCCACTGGGGTTGTAGATAATTCAATGGGGAATAGCTTGCTTGCTTCACAAGAAAACTTTTACAACAAACCATTCCTACAATAGCCTATTATTCCCTCTACTTCCCGCTTATTAAGATAAACATAAGAAGCGATTGTTTTATTACACATTCCTTATACAAGAGCAATAAGGAAATACAATAAGCTAAAGCGATACTCAAATATTTAAAAATCCGATCGGTATGTGATACTGTTGAAATTTTGTCCTCTTATGTTTGATCAGATATACATATATGATTTCCCATTTTAGAATCGTAAAAGTATTTGAAAACTTAAACCTATAACTAGCTTCACAGCGTAATGTATTTGACACATATTTGGTTTTTTGGAAGTAGGTAAGTTTTTTTTTTTTTTTTTTTTTTTTCTTACGGTTTACCAGTTACAAAAATCATTCAAAGTAAAGAGGACTATCTTGGAAACTCAAGATATATATTTTATTTGTCATGTAAATATATTTAACATACCACATCTTAATCAAAATCGTTCGAACCACTTTTGAGAAAATGAAACCTATCAAAAGTTATTCCATGTCAAAGGTAGTTTGGGGTAGGAGAATTTTCTGTGAAAATCTAGGTGTCACATCCTTGGAAGATGCTGAACTTAATGTCAGGCTTGATATTTAACCGACTTTTCGTTTTAGATTGTAGTTCACAGATGTGCATAGAAACATACGCGCGCGGGCCTTTTTCTAAACATGTTCTTTTACTTTCTCTAATCTATATGTACAATGTAGTGGATTGCACCAGAAAAATTCGATGTCGATATTTTCCGGGAATGTGTATTTTGAGGTCCCCTGATACCGAAAAACCTTTTTAAAAAAAAAACATGTGTGTGTGTGTGGAAGAAAGAGAGGGAGAGAGAGAGCGAGGGAGAGAGAGTGTGTGTGTGTGTGTGTGTGTGTGTGTCTATGGAAATCATAGCTCAAAAACGAAAAGACCGTTAAAAACCAAACTTGGCATTTAAGTTTAGTATCTTCCAAAGATGCGACACCTAGATTTTCAACAACATTTCCCCACCCCACCCCACACTACCCCTTACAAAGAAAAAAATTTGAAACTGTTATATTTCTCAAAAATGGCTCTAACGGGTTTGATTAAAATACTGTACATTAAAGATATTTACATCACAAGTAAACTTTGTATTTTGAATTTTCTGAGAATAGCCTCTGAAGACCTCTTTCTTCTAAATGAGTTTTGCAGAATTTTGCATAATGGTTAAACCGTAAAAGATGGACAAAAACTTACAACACAAAAACTGTAGATCTCGTTAAAACACACAATATATGTCATATGTGTTTTTTTATGAAGAACTGGCCGTTTCTGAGATATTCCTTGTTACTGGTTTCAGTTTTAAACTACTTAAACTTTTCTCAAACAGGAAGTAACATTTCGTTTAATCCCTCTCGTTTTACAGCAGCCCAAGCAATGCGAGCCGAACTGCAGTTGTTTCACATAGGACCAGGTTTTAAAAGATTTGTCTATCGATTTAGCATAGTGTATTCCTTTATTTTCCGTCTTCTTCCACGGGAACAAGCAATAGGACGAGTTCTGCTAATGTTTATATTGATTAGCACGTCGTAGATGAAAGAAAAATCTTTTGCAAGGAAAGGTGTTTGTGTAACAGCTAGAGATTTTTATTCATGGACCCTAAAACGTGTATTTCCGATGAAATCTAGATGTCTCTACCTAGATATTATGTACGAGTTAGAGAAAATATATCAACGTGTGCCATAAAATATGGTAAGTCAAGAAATCCGATTTGATGGATGAGGAAACACATCTATTATTTAATTTAGGAAACCTTATTATATAAAGTCCATATCGCGAAGCAATTCATAGAACAATTTTCATGTCATCCGCGAGTACGAGAGGTCGTAGCAGCGATATTCTTGATTCCTGATGATTCTGGTGTTTAAGGTCACTAAATTACTAAGTCATCAGTGCCCTTATAATACAAATCATGGCAAAAGCCAGAGATAAAGGACAGTAAAAATGAATCATAAATATAAATAATAGCGTAAATTAAATATAACATGCAATTTATATAAAGCTAAGCATCGCAAAAGCAATAGATAGGTGAATTAAGAAAACTATTTCGAAAAATGATACGAAAAAGGGACAAACATAACTAAATCCTGGGTTGAACGTTACCTTTGACAACAATTTTAAAATCTTATATTCCGCTCGTTTTTTGTTTGTTTTATAGTGTTTAACGCCCGCTTTTACTACAATGCCACCGCAGGCGATGACACTGACGATACATTGAATGAAGATAAGAGCACCGGTGGAATGAGATGGCGGGGGGAAACCGCAGAACACGGAGAAAAGCCACCCCTGCGCCGCCATGTCCACCAAAACCCCACATGCGGTCATCTGGGATCGAACCTGGGCCGCCTCGGTGATAGACGAGTGGTGTAACAAGTGGGTCACGGCGTGGCCTAACCGCTCGGTTATCATCTGCCAGGACCTCTGTAAGACTGGCGGCAGTTGCAGAGATTCCCGAATATGATCTACATGAAAACAAATCTTCTCTACATTGCGGGCATATAGGTGCGGGTTCCGCTTAAGAACGTAACTATGTGTAAAATTACAGTGGCCAAATACGCAATCGAATCAATATAAGTCCACGCGTGGAGATAGATTAGAGGTAGTTACCCAGTTTATTCACTACTCTAAGGTTGTGTTTGCGGAGAGTTGACCACTCTTCATGCCAGCACGAAAGTACCGCTCTCCGCACCAAGCCTACAGTCTTCCGACGTTACACAAGAAATATAGTACAGGGTACTGTGGTCGCCGTCTTTACTGCCAAATCTGCTAGTTCGTTCCCCGGCAAGCAATCTGTCCAGGAATCCACTCAAATGACAACGGCGAACATGGTATAGAGGTAGCGGTCTGCCTTCAAGGTCCCAGGTTTCAATGTAAGTTAGATACTCGCATAAGCGTTTTCTTTTCTTCCGGCGTATTTCCTTATCCTGAGATGATGAATGATGGTAATTTTAAGCTCTGCGGAGCCCCGCATCAATTTACCCATTTTATTATTGCACGTAGGATATGAATTATCACGTCTTGTATGTTTAGACCGCGCCATTGCCGAGCGATTAGACCACTCGCCTCTCACCAAGGTGACCCCGGGTTCCATCCCAGGCGACTGCATGTGGGATTTATGATGGGAAAAGCGACGCAGGCGCATTTTTTTTCCGGGTTCTCCAGTTTCCCCCGCTATCGCATTCCACCGGTGCTCCATCTTCATTCCATGTATCATCAGGGTCATCGCCTGCGGTGCCATAGTAGTAAAGTGTGCGTTGAACACTATAAAAATGTTTCTAGTTCAAGACCCCTCAAAATAAAAAAAAAAAAAAAATAAATAAATAAAGTTTTCCAGAAGTCGCGGGCTGGAGAATGTTCCTAACTATAACTAGCCTGCCGCAAAATTTAACCCGAAACGACAGGCAAATAAAAAAACTATTTCCCAGCAATTTTAAGTATTATACTAAAACAATCCTCCAGTGATTGTAAAAATGTTGAAATATCAGCCCTGAAAAAGTTTTAAAGTGCAACATAGCCTATTGTTTCTGCATATTACAAATTATTATTTTCTTTCCATTAACTTGGCTATTAGAATTCCATACGTTGGAGGCGAATACTTTCTAGTCATTGTATGTGAATATAAAAGAGTAGAGAATTTCTTATTCATCCCAGAAAAATAATTCCTAACGAGCAACAAATCAGAAATAGAACTAAACAATTTTGAGCATAATATTGTTACACTTAAATTATAGGAAAGCACAAGCTTTCTCTGTCATCCTCCTCAGTTAACAATGGAATTTTGTCTTTTCCGTCACCTTGTATGAACAATGACGTTACACATCGTTTCTCTCTCTTTCTCTCTCTCTCTATCTCGAGGTCGGCTTTCCTTCCCCGTAAGTAGGACTGACAATTCCCTAGGCCTTACAAGCGACTGCCTAGAGGTCAAAAGCCTATTGGGGATCCAACAACACGAAACAACAGAATTGAGAAATTAGAACGAGCGGTTGATCCGTAGCCAGCCAGGTATGCGGGTGAGGAAGTGGAAAATGCAAGCGAAATGGATGACAGGAAAGCTGCTGATGGAGCAATTGGTTAAATGAGTGGCGGGGGAAATTGCAGGATCCGGAGAAAACCCACCCATGAGCCGCTTCTTCCACCACAAAATCTCATTCGGGCACTTGGTATCGAACACAGGCTCCCCAAGGTGGGGGGCCAGCGGTTTAACCATATCGCCACACCGTAAAATCTTTTGAATTTAAAACAGACATTTGTACATTCTGTTTGAACATATGAAATTACTTTTGCTTGGAAGTCAAACAAAAGCTGGACTATCTCTTATTAGCTTTGTGCAAATGTTCCCTTCCTGGGATCCTGTAACATGGAAGTTCCGTGTAATGAAATATCAATTTTCTCCCGTATTCGCAAATTTGAGCAGCTCCGTGTATATTGCTCCCCCTGGAGGGGAAACAGCGCAAGGTTCCTCTGGGCAAACCGGGAAAGTATAAATATTAGCTTGGAGAAAAGCAGGCGTTTTAATTTAGGTTTAGCAACAGCTGGTCTTACTAGTTACATCATTTCGCCCTCAGAACGTTATTTTTCACACCTCGGCTACGCTATAGATTCTTTCTTTCTCATTATACGCGGCAATGCTGCTTGGAAAAAATATTGGTACCGGAATGGAAATGGCGATTTGATTGTGCGCTGCGTGGAAGGGTAGCGGAGTTTGTAAGTTAAAAATTTATGGGCTCATGACCCACTTCCCTTTCACACGATGTCAGTTTCATTTGCAGATGTTAGCACAGAGTGCCTAAAGCGATCCATCCAGAAAGAGATTCTTCAAGCAGCTGACGGTTGCATTCACATCAAATATAAATATATTGCATTTTAAAAACTTGTCACTCCTAGCGAAGGGCTCTCTTCCTCCTTCTGATGCCCTTTTGTTCCTAAACAGCTCAATTTGATCCTGCGGTCACAATGACATAAATAGTTCTGACAAAGTCTCGTGTTACACGGTTGAATTTTTACTTTCTCCACTTCGTACATAGCATATAGGTACACAAAGTATAAAATTCCAAAAATTCCCTGGAAAAACTCGTTTATGTTTTCCTATATTAAAAAATGAACTTTTATTTAAAAGGTTAGAGAGTGTGTGTGTGTGTGTGTGTGTGTTGTTGCTGTTGTTGTTTTTTTACAGTGTTTAACCCCACTTTTATCCAATGGCGCCACAGGCGATGACACTGATGATACATGGAATGAAGATGAAGCACCGGTGAAATGCGGGGGACACTGGAGAACCTAGAGAAAACCCGCCTCTGCGCCGCTTTGTCCATCACAAATCCCTCATGCGGTCGCTTGAGATAGAACCCGGGCCACGACGCGGTCTGTGTGTGTGTGTGTGTGTGTGTGTGTGTGTGTGTACACGATAACATAAAAACCAAAAGTGGGTTAAACATAAAATGACGGAAGTTTAGCATCTTTCAAGATTTTTCAGAAAAATCCCTCATCCTGAATTGCCCTTTACATAAAAGATTTTTCAAAAATTGCAAAAGGTATATACCGGATATTTATATTATATGAAAAATAAAATGGATGTATTGAATTTCTTAGCAATTTGTATCAATTTTAAACTACTTTCAATTACTTCATATAGCGACCAGCATTTGACTATCGGTTTAGTCTAATGTATTCCATTTTCTTTGTTTCCCTTCTATTCACAAGGAAGCAAGTAATAAGACAAATTTCTCCTAATGTTTATCTTGATTGGCATGATGCATATTATGTTTACAGTACAAGTTGAGCAATTTATGTGAATGGAGTGCATTAGATTTGTTTCAACACATACTTGTTTCTATCAAGTTCGATACCAAAACATTACATATTAGGTACTATTCACATTTAACACACATTTAATAGATTAAAATTGTATATGGCTGCTACGAATCAAAAAAAACTCTGTGCATTTTTTAAAAAGATAAATAGCTCCCTGTAACCGGGTAGGTCATTTCGAACAGCGAATACCAGAATCGTGGAAATTAACTAAAATAGATCATGGAGTCTACAGAGCTTAGAGTTACACGAAATTCAGGTTAAGGCAAAATCTCAAAAGAAAAAATCTGATGTGATCCATTCACATGACTTTCTCTACATCTCTGCAACAAATTATTGTTAAACTAATGCTTCTATTTACTTCAGGCCAATCAAGAAAAAATTAGCAGAAATAGTCTTACTTCCTTGTAAGTAGAAGTGAAATAAAAGAGTACCATTGGTTAAATTCATAACCAAAAGATGGTTGCTATGTGACTGAAATTCCTTTGCTTGTACAGACAGGAGTTGACGAATTCCTGTATGAGAAAAATATAAGGTTTTCAAAGCGGAAACTAATAGCAAAGGATATCTTAAAAACAATCAACTACACGAAAAAAATGTATATTAGGTATGTTGCGAGTTTTAATGTGCTCTACATTAGCTATATGGTAAGCTTTTGTCCATCTCTTGTGGTTTAGCAGTTATGCAAAATTCGGCAAAATTCATCCGGAATAAAGAGGTCTTCAGAAGCTATTTCCATAAAATTCAAAATATACATTTTATTCGGGATGCAAATAGCTTTAATATACGTGATTTTAATAAAAATCGTGTCATTTTTAAGAAAATAAAATTTTTCGAAAATTTTTCCATGTAAAAGGTAGTTTGTAGTGGAAGGATTTTCTTGATAATATTCGTGTCCCATCCTTGGAAGATAATATACCTAAATACCAAATTTGGTATTTAACAGTCTTTTCGTTTTTGAGCTATGTTGTCCATAGACACACACACACACGGACCTTTCTCTAAAAATGTTTTTTTTTTTGATTCAGGGGATCCTAAAACATGTATTTCCAGTGAAATTTCGGTATCGAATTTTTGGTGGAACACAATACTTCCTCTATACACTATGTACATAGTACATGTAGAGAAAGTAAAACAAGAAAATATTAATGCAAACCAAATATTTTAGAGTCGCGAAATAGCTCTGTTGCTGAATAAACATGTAATACATGTTTAAAAATCTGATGTGCTACACTCACATGATTTTCTCTAGCTACTCTACAAACAAAGTCTTACAAAAGATAATTCTTGTTTCAACACCACGCTAATCGAGATAAACATTAGCAGAATGCTATTACCTAGTTCCTAATAAGTAGATTGGAACTAAGGGAATGCACTAGGCTAAAGTGATACTCAAGTGTTTTAAAAGCTGTCGTTATGCGATTGTCATTGCAAATCGCCTCTTTGCTTGGCCAGGTGTAGAACAAAAGAAAAACGAATACTCCCGTCTGTGAAAAAGTATAAGTACTTCACAACTGAAATTAATAACAAGAAATACCTTAAAACGGTAAGTTCCACGAAAATACTGTATATGACATAACTTAGGTATTTTAACGAGATCTACATTTCTTGTATAGTCACTTTTTTCTATCTCTTACGGTTTACTAGTTATTCTAAATTAAGCAAAATTCATCCAGAATAAACAGGTCTTTAGAAGCTATTCCCAGAAAATTCAAGATACACATTTTATTTGTGATAGATATGGCTTTATATGTGATATTTTAATCAAAATCGTTAAGAGCATTTTTTAGGAAAAACAAAATTTTAGAAATATTTTCCATGCAAAGGGTAGTTAGGGGTGGGGATTTTCTTGAAAATCTTCGTGTCGCATCCATGGAAGATGCCAAACTTAAATAGCAAGTTTGGTGTTTAACAGTCTTTTCGTTTTTGAGCTATGCACAGACACACACATACACACGGACCCGTTTCTGAAAATGTATTTTTTGGACTCAGGGGGTCCTAAAACATGTATTTCCAGTGAAATTTCGACAATGACTTTTTGGTGGAATACAATACTTCTCTATGTACATTGTACATACGGTGCTAGAGAAAGTAAAAAACGTATCCACGTAACTCGCAATAACCGATATTCGAATTCCAGACCTCTTGAATGTGAGACAGATTTGTTACCCTCACACTACAGACGCAAAATCCCTGCTAATTTTCACTCCTGCCACGAGCGAAAACTCTCGTTTTAAAGCAAAATATTATTGATAAGCAATGCTTCCCCCTGCCATCTTTTAGTATAATGCCATTAGTATCCATTTCCAAAGATTGCCTGTATGTTTAATTCGTCATACCTATATCTGAAATTCAAAATTTTAATAACAATCCTTAGTCTTTTGTTTGTTTTTCTTTTAGCTTTCTTTCTTTTTTTTTTAACCTGAAGGTAGCGCAATAGTAAAACGTGAGACTCACATTCGGGAGGTGCCGCATTCAAACCCCTTGGGACCGAAGTTTCTTTTGCTGTTTTGCTCAGTCGCTAGGCGAATGCCGAGTAGAGTAATGTGATCCGAGAATTCTGCTATCATCCATTACATCACTGCATTTTAGTCCCTTCATCTTCACCGCCATACCAGGCACTGAGCTGATCACCCATCCTGGTTATGCTATGATCCAGAATTGACTTTCTCCTCAACTAGCTGTTATCCCAAGGGATTGGCTTGAAAGTATTTAGGGATTTCAGTCATACCAAGCGGAGGCTCTCCGTTGAAGCTATTTTTGGGAATAAACATACGGAAATTTGATGAATCGGTAGAGGCGTGATGAAATGTCATATGTACGTATTATCTTGCAGCCTTAACACAACGTTTTTTTATTATTATTATTATTATTATTATTATTTAGAAGCATTTTTAGAAAATCCCTTTTGAGAGCCTTAAGAAAAAACTGATGTGTTCCATTCATAGATCCTTTTCTATCTCTGTGTAACGATTATTGCTGAACAACTTATTATTCCACCTACTTCATGCTAATCGAGATAAACATTAGCAGAAACATTCTTATTACTTGCTTCCTTGTAAGTAGAAGGGAAATAAGGGGATGCACTAGGCTAGTGCAATAGTTAAATATTTTAAAAACTGTGGTTGAAACCCGTTTCTTTGCAAGGCTACGAGTTCACAAATTCCCATATGAGAAAAGTTTTTGAGTATTTTAATACTTAAGCCAATAAAAAGAATATCTTGAAAACAGTGATCTCTATGAAAAAAATTATATACTTAGCAAAAATAGTGTGTTTTAGCTAGATCTACGCTTTTGAATACGACACGAAGATTTTCAAGAAAATGCCTCCACCCGCAACTACCCATTACATGGAACATTTTTCGAAAAATTTGATTTTCTCAAAAATGGCTGTAACGATTTTGATTAAAATACCATATATTAAAGTTATTTACAACACAAATACAATTTATATTTGAAATTTTCAGAGAATAACCACTAAAGAGCTGTTTATTCTTATTGAGTTTTTCAGATTTTGCATTACGGTTAAACCATAACAGATACACAAAAAATTACTGCACAAAAAATGTAGATCTCATTAAAACACAGTTTCAGTCATATACGTTTTTCTTGTAGAGTTAATCATTTCTGAGATATTCATTTTTATTGATTTCAGTTTTAAACTACTTAAACTTTTCTCATACAGGAGTGACGTTTCGTTCCATCTCTCCCGTTTTACTGCAGACCATGCAAAGCGAATCTAACTTCAATTGGTTGATAGGACCAGCTTTTAAAATGTCTGTCGATTTAGCCTATGTGTTCTGTATTGTCCCCTTCTACTTACAAGGAAGCAAATAATAAGAGAATTTCTGCTTATGTTTACCTTGAGTATCATGCCGTAAGTAAAAGAATTATCTTTTGTAAGAAAAATTCTTTGTGTAACAGCTATAGAAAGTCATGTGAATGGAACACATCAGATTTTTTTTCTACAACGTTTAGTTTCGGATATATTGTACGGCCTCAATTTAAATAGTCCACTCTGTATTTCCATGATATTTTGCACAAAAGACAAAAATTATTTTTAAGTAAAATATTCCCAAACTGATTGTTCAACAAATCAAAGCAGAATGTTGTAGAACTGTACGAACCTCCCGTTCCACCATTGCATTCACAAAAGCGCAGAGGGATCCAGAATGCACAAATTCTGACGGTTATAACAAAGTCATTAACAATGTAAAAAAAAATGGGTTGTGTTCCGGTGTGTTCCATTCGAACACCATTCTCTACATCTCTGCAGCAAATTATTGTTAAAAAGCTTATTCTTCTGTCTACCTCATGCTAATCGAGATAAAGATTAGCAGAAATTCTTTCTTGTAAGTAGAAGAGAAATCAAGGAATACACTAGGCTAAAACGATAGTCAGATCTTTTAAAAGCTGGTTGCCATGTGGATGAAACTAGTTTCTTTGCATTCCCAGCAGTTGACACATTCCCTTATGTGAAAGGTTTAAGTATTTTAAAACCGAAACCAATAACAAGGGATATCTAAAAAATTGTCAACTCCACGAAAAAAAAAAAAAAATGTATACGACATATATCGTATGTTTCAACGATATCTACGTATTTTGTGACGTAAGTTTTTGTCTATCTAATACAGTTTACTAGTTATGCATAACAGCAAACTTCATCCAGAATAAAGACGTCTTCAGAGGTAGTTCCCAGCAATTCAAGATATACATTTTATTTGTCGTATAAATATCTTTAATATACGGTATTTAAACAAAATCGTTAGAACCTTTTTTGAGAAAATAAAAATGTTCTAATATTTTTTCCATGTAAAGGATAGTTTGGTGTGAGGGGGGGTTCATCAAAAACTTTGTGCTATATTCTTAGAAGATACGAAACCTAAATACCAAGTTTTGTATTTAACGATCTTTTAGATTTTAGCTAAAAAAAAATGTAAATGGAGTGTTATTTATGGACGCTCTTTAACTGCTGTGGTTCTCAGCGTCCCGTTCTATACTCGGCGTGAAAGACCGCTTAATTTTGCTCACAGGCCTCTCTATCAGTCTTGAGGTTCTTTTACGTGCCGTAAATCTACGACATGGGACCAACGGCTTTACTTCCGAGGGAAGCCATGCTAAGGATTTCTACCCCCGAAAAAATCGATCGACCTCTGCCGGGTTTGAATCCGCGACCTTGGGTATAGGAAGTTAGCATGGTAACCATTACACCACGGAGGCTGATAGGTTTTTAGCTATGCTTCCACAGACACACACGGACCTTTTTCTAAAAATGCATTTTTCGGACCCAGGGAACTCCAAAACATATGTTTAGGGTGAAATCTCGGCATCGAATTTATGGATGGAATACAATAACTTCTGTATCCACTATGTATATTGTACATGCGGGCTAGAGAAAGTAAAAATGTGCACCTTCTTCTGTAGATTTTTTGTCATACATGGGTTTCGCCCTCGCAGGAAAGTAAAGCACAGCTTAGCTTACCAAGAGCAGCAGCTTCCCCGTGTGCTGTGCGTTTCATTAGAACGCTTCCCTCCGTTCTTGCAAAATATGAGGACAGCACAAGTTTTTGGAAGCACGTCATATTCAGAATCCTGGTTCAAAGGGTAGACTTAATGCTGCTTCATATCTGTTAGTCCCAGGAGCGGTGTGCACATTTGCATGTCGACGGTCCGCGTAAATTGAGGTATCGTGGCTACCTGTAGCTTGACGTCAAGTGCATAAGTAATGTCATTTCCGCTCTCCGTATGCTTGTTACGTTATTTTGTATTAAATTAAACTTTCCTACATCAAACTATACTTTCCAATTGGACTACTACAAATAAATTTAATGTGACGATTTAATTGTTTCTTCACACAAGCCGAGTGTAGGACTAAGTGTGCTAAAAACTTACAGCCCCACTTCAATAGATTTACTGGCATATAAAAGAACTCCTCCGGGACAAAATTCCAGTACACCGGTTGCCCAGGTATGGTCCTGGCAATTGACAGTTTCGTTTACAAACTTTTTTTTCAATCCCAGGAATATGAAAATATGTTTCTATACTATGCAAGATGATTTCTTGCAACTAATGAATAGTCGTACATGGTTCTTAGCCACAGCTCTTATCTTTAAAACTGTTCCTGTTATCTTTATACAGTTATTAACGGGGTTAGGTGTGGTAAAAATGAATGACTCGACCTCTAACAAGGAAGGTTCTATTTCAGTTTCGTGTGCACACTATTTATTGCCTAACTAGAAGAATGATCGTTCACAAAGAGTTCTTGAGAAAATTCTAAAAATCAACACGAATTTTGCTAGACTACACACCGCCAAATCGATTATCTGTGACTTCGAGAAGAGTGTTGTAAACAGTGCACTATAATAATTTGATTCTACTAGCTTCCACAGTTTCTAATACAACTGCTACCTTAATTCTGTCTAGATCACTCTGAATTGTCAAGTGTGCGAGTGAAAATCGTCTTCATGAGAAAGCATGCATACTCGTTTGCTTTTACAGAACAACGCGTTGTCCTTTTACTTTTTACTTTCTCTAGCATGTATGCCAATGTACATAGTAGATAGAGAAGATAGTATTGTAACAAAAATCGAAACCGAGATTTCACCGGAAATATATGTTTTGAAACCCCCTGCCCCCAAAGGCGTTTCAGAAACATGTCCGTCTGTATGTCTGAGTAGCATAGCTCAAAAACGAAACGTGGGTTCAATACCAAATTTGTAAAAAGAACAGGTAAAGATGCTAGTTGTTGGAAGAGGAAGTAAAACCCTCGGAAAAATAAGCGGAGCATCGGAAGTAAAGTCAGAAAACATAATCAGAGGTACTATTTCCCAAAAAATTAATATACAGGCAACAGTGTATTTTCATTGTGGAAATGTAGCCTCCTGTCGTGGTGTAATGGTTATCATGCTGCTAACTTCATATACCCAAGGTCGTGGGTTCAAACACGGTGGAGGACGATGGACTTTTTCGGGCGTAACAATCCTTAGCATGGCTTCCTTCAGAAGGGAAGCAAAGCTGCTGGTCTGGTGTATTAGATTTACGGCACGTAAAAGAACCTCAAGCCTGATGAAAGAGACCTCTGAGCAAAATTATGTGATCGTTCACGCCCAGTATAAAATGGAACGCTGAAAATACATCAGTTAAAGACAGTCCATAAATAATTGTGGAAATGTACCGTCCCACTGACACTTTCTGCTCAATTCCCTCGGCTACCAAGTCTTGACGACGTCAGTAAGACTGTGGTGCCCTCCTACAAGTACATTCATGTCGTGATCGGGTAGTATAATATGAAGACTAGGTAAGACAAGGCTTCGCGATGATAAAGGTGTAACTGAAATAGCTGCCGTCTTCTATTTAGGTCCAGAGTGGATGAACCCATTAACTCGACCAATCAAGAGCACTAAATGCAAATGTGACCAGGCATTATGCATGACCTCCTTCATCACAGAACAACAGAGACATTAAAATGCATGTTGGAATCTGAAGTGGCGATCACTCATTATGCACAGAAGGCGCTAATGGACAAAAATTGCAATATTCCTTTTCCAAACAGAATAATTTAGTCTTATTATTTCCCATTTCTGTACCACATCAAACATACAAAAAACACCATATTCTATCCAAATTCTAAATACATATTATCATTTAACTTAAATATGTAACTACTCTTTAATAAATCTAATGTGTTCCATTCATGTTACACCTCTGTAACAAATTATTGTTAAAAACCTTATGCTTCTATTTACTTAATGTTAATCGAGAATAAAATAGTAGAAATATTCTTATTATTTGCTTCGTTGTAAGTAGAAGAGAAATAAGGGAGTACCATAGGTTAAGGTGAAAGTCAAATGCTGGTTGCTATGTGACTGAAGTTCTTCTGTTTGTATGGACAGAAGTTGACAAATTCCTGTATGAGAAAAGTATACATTTTTTAAAGCTGAAACCAATCTGATCAATTCCACGAGAAAATGTATATAACATAAATTGTGTGTTTTAATGTGCTCTACATTTTTTGTGTGGTAAATTTTTGTCCATCTCTTAGGTTTAGCAGTTATGCAAAATTCCATAAAATTCATCCAGAATAAAGTATTCTTCAGAGGCTATTCCCAGAAAATTTAAGATATATATTTTTTTTGTCAGGTAAATATCTTTAATATACGACATTTTAATCAAACTTCTTAGAGGCATTTTTGAGAAAATATAAATTTTCCAAAAGTTCCATGAAAAGGGTAGTTCGGGGTTTTCTTGAAAATCTTCGTGCCGCATCCTTGGAAGATACCAAACTAAAAAACCAAGTTTGATATTTAACAGACTCTTGGTTTTTGAACTGTGTTGTCCACAGACACACGCACACACATTCACGGAACTTTTTCTAGAAATGCTTTTTTTGGATTCAGGGGGACTCAAAACTTGTATTTCCGGTGAAATCTCGGCATCGACTTTTTGGGTGCATTATAAATATATAGAATATGTACATAGAACGTGTACAGAAAGTAAACAGTCAATTATTTTTAGAATTAGGAAGATCAAAATAGAATTTTATTTAAATATAGATTGAATTAGTATTTTAATTTATTTACTTATTATGAAGGGTTTTTTTTTTGTTTTTTTGTTTTTTTTTTTTTGTTTTTTGACACAGTTATTTTGCCAGAAGTAAACGTTTTAATCTACTTCGAAACAAAAGAACATGCGTGCGTGTTATACCTTTGATACTGGCGATTGCATATCATACTTCACACTATCATGACTTCTTTTAAGGTTGCAACGAAGATTTTTATGGAATTCTCCTATTCCAAGTAATCCTTAGCAAGGAAAAAAACTTTTGTTTTAAAACTGGCTTAAAGGATCTATAATATATATTCAAATGCATAAAATATATTAATGTTCTGATTATTTTGCGAATAGCCTCTTAGATAATTATTACTGTTGGATTTTATACAATGATATCTGAAAAAATGTCATTAAAATATGTAAAAAAAAGACATATTTTCGCAGCTTAAGCTGTTTATAGGAACAATCCAAAATGGGAGTTGTAATTTACGTTAGTACATCTTCTAATGGAACTTGCTAGAAATGTTTTAATTATCCTTTTACTCAAATGCAAAAGGTGCAATTAACAATTTCTGGTATCAATAGTGAGCTTACGAAATGACGTCGGGGCGGGGTTTTTTTTTCCGGGCCTTCGGGTTTCCCCTGCAATTCATTCCACCATTGCTCTATCATCGCTTATCCTACCATTCATGTTGCCTTCATATAATCTACCTCCTTGCTTTAATACCACGCATTGGGTTAATCCCAAGCTTATTCTTCTATTTACATCATGCCAATCGAGATAAACATTAGCAGAAATTGGTCTTATTACTTGATCCCTTGTAAGTAGAAGGGAACAAATCTAACAAATCACATGTCTTCTAGCTGTTCGGCAAACAAACCGTTTATTCTATACTGTTATCTACATTATGCTAATCAAGCTAAACATTAGCAGAATTAGTCTTATTACTAGCTTCCTTGTAAGTAGAGGGGAAATAAAAAAATGCACAGGCTAAATCGTTAGTCTCATCCTTTAAAAGCCGGTCGCTATGTGAAACGGTTGAAATTCCAATATCTTTGTTTGCAGGAGTAAACAAACGGGAACCGGGAAGAAAGTTATCTTCCCGTTTGAGTGAAGTTTAAGTGGCTAAATAAAATTGAAACCAATAATGCGGTTAACTCTACCAAAAAAGAAGTATATTACATAAACTGTGTGTTTTAATGAGATCTACATTTTTGGTGTACTAAGTTGAAGATCTTCGTTAGTTTGAAAGTGCTGCCCTCCTAGCCACGTCTTCAGTTCAGGGAAAAGGCGAAAGTCGCAGCTGGGTGCCAGGTCAGGATTGTACGGCGGATGATCGAAAATGTCCCATTGAAATTGTTCAAGGAGTCGATGGGTTGTGCCAGCGTGGTCATGGATGAATACAATTTCTGAAGTCAGCATTTCTCTTCGTTTGTTTTGAATGGCTCTCCGCAAACGTCGTAAAATACGAAGATCTTCAAAACAACCTCAATGCTCATTTGAAATCATTGGCGGCAACATTTTTTGAAGCGGGTATTGCAAAGCTTGTGCACAGGTACTATAATTGTTTCAATCTTTTCGGTGATTATGTTGGAAAGTAACCATAACTGTACAAAAGTTTTAGTAATAAAATAATTGTTTTCTATGAACTTGTCTTTTATTTATAGCATATCGGAGGTTGAAAAAAAAAACGGTCCTAGTAGTTCTCAAATGAATGTCAAAACTGTGATGACAAAGAAATACGTTTGTTAAAAATCGTTATTTTCCAAGCTTCCTGTACAGTCTAATCCTCTTATTTCTTCCATGTTGAATGGATACTAAGCCGACTCTATGAGAATACTTACAGCTTTGTTATGGCGATCTAGCGTTAGAAACCAAGCCTGGAAACAATAGTGACACCTCTGGATCTTTCATAAGCAATATCTTCTTGGTAGTCGTAAATGTATAGTGCGTAAGGAATTCAAGATTTAATTAAGAATGCTTAAAGAGTTTAACGAGCGGATATTTTGAATAGAATGTTCGTTGTGGTATTTTAGCTGATAAAATACTGATATCACGCAACTTTCTCTAACCATCATATCAACCATCTCTACCGTGCATATATAATTTATAGAGTTATTTACTCATAATAAATATGTACAGCAGAAACAATTATATCACTATAAAAACTGAGTATTCAAACCAGTTTGTTTATTCTCGACACACTTTTGCAGAGAAGTGATTTCAAATTAAACAATAACTACTGCTGAATTACACACAACAAAGGAAGTAAGCGATCAAAGATTTATTGCAGGCGCAAAGAGAAAAACACCTTCATAAACTCAAGATTGAAAATAACACAATTACCCTTCCATAGCCTAAGTAAAAGCTCCTAGGAAGAATTAGAAAAAAAAATCCGAGTTTTTCCATTCACATTATTTTTTCTACCTGTTCTGTAAACAAAATAGTCTTACAAAAGTTAATTCTTCTATTTACGTCATGCTAATCCTTACTTCTTTGTAAGCAGAAGAGAAATAAGGGTATATACTGGCTAAAGCGACAGTCAGACCTTTTAAAATCTTGTCATTATGTGACACAATTGAAATTCAATTCCGTTTAAATGACTAGAACTAAAAGAAAAGATATGAAAAATAATGAGTAAAAATTGTATGTTTTAACAAAATCTAAATTTTATGTAGCACGTTTTTTGTCTATCTCTTACGGTATAACAGTTATACAAGTCATCTAGGATGAAAAGTTCTTCGGAGGCTATAGCTATCTTAAAAAAAAATCTGACGTAATCCATTCACATGACTTTCTCTTATCTCTGCAATAAATTTTTGTTAAAAAGTTTATGCTTCTATTTACTTCATGCTATGTTAGAAAAAATTAGCAGAAATAATCTTATTACTGCTTCCCTGTAAGTAGAAGCGAAATAAGGGAGTAACATAGGTTAAAGTGATAGCAAAAGATGGTTGCTATGTGACTGAAGTTCCTTTGTTTGTATGTATGGACAGGAGTTGACAAACTCCTGTATGAGAAAGGTATGTTTTTTAAGGCTGAAACAAAAAACAAGCAATATCTAAAAAAACAATCAACTCCACGAAAAAATGTATATAACATAAATTGTGTGTTTTAGTGTGCTCTACATATTTTGTGTGGTAAGTTTTTGTCTATCTCTTACGGTTCACCAGTTACACAAAATTCCGCAAAAATTCATCCAGAATAGTCTTCAGAGGCTATTCCCAGAAAATTCAAGATATACATATTATTTGTCAAGTATATATATACCTTTAATATGTGATATTTTTATCAAAATCGTTAGAGCCATTTCTTAGAAAATAAAAATTTTCGAACATTTTTCCATGTGAAGGGTAGTTGGGGATGGGGGGTACTTTCTTGAAAATCTTCGTGTCACATCCTTGGAAGATATCAAACTTAAATACCAAGTTTCGTTTTTAACGCTCTTTTCGTTTTTGACCTATGCTGCCCACAGACACACACACACACACACACACACACACACACACACATATATATATATATATATATATATATATATATATATATATATATATATGCAGACAGACACTTTTCTAAAAATGCTTTTTTTTGGATTCAGGTGGTCTCAAAACATGTATTTCCGGTGAAATCTCGGTATCGAATTTTTGGGTACAATGTACATAGTACGTATAGAGAAAGTAATTCGGCATTTAATGAAAATCGATTGACATTTTTGAGAAAAAAAATTATTTCGAAAAATCTTCCATGGGAAATGCTGATCTTAAATTCAAATCTGCTGTTTAACTGATTTTTCGTTTTTGTGCAATGCTGTTCTCTCTCTCTCCCTCCCTCCCCCTCCCGCCCCTCTCTCTCTCTCTTCCTCACACACACATCCATTTCTTTTTCTAACATGCTTTCTTTTTATATTTAGGGGACTTCAAAAAATATATTACTGGTGAAATCCCGAAATGGAAATTTTGGGTGGAGCATAATACCTGCTCTACCTAGTATGTATGTGCATAATACTTGGACGGAAAGTTAAATGTAAATTTCGAACAGTTACGTCATTCTCGATACATTTTTGAATTGAAGTGATTTCAAATAATAATAATAATAATAATAATAATAATAACAATAATAGTTCAAAATAGTTCAATAAATTTATTAGAGGCCCAAAGAGGAATAAATTCATAAATACAAACTGCAGATGACAAATTACCGCTCCAGGAACAATGTACTAAGTTTTTGGGAAAAATTAGAAAACATCTGATGTGTTCCATTCACATGACTTTCTCTATTCGTTCTGCAATCTATTCTTACAAAAGAGATGTTTATCTACATCATACTAATCAAGATAGGCATTAGCAGAAATGGTCTTGCTGCTTGATTCCTTGTAAACAGGAGGAAAATATGGCTAAAGCGATAGTCATATCTTTTAAAAGCTGGTCGCTATGTGAACAATAGAAGTTCAGTTTGCTTTGCAAGGTCAGCAGTGAATAAAACGAGATATAAGGTTAGCTAATCCCGTTTGAGAAAAATTAGGCAGTTTGAACTTGAAACCAATAACAAGGAATATCTCGGAAATGGGCATCTCTTCAATAAACATGCATATGACATAAATTGTGTGTTTTAAAGAGATCTACATGTTTTGTGTACTAAGGTTATGTTTATATCTTACGGTTTACAAAGCATACAAAATTTATTGAGAACGAACAAGTCTTCAAAGATATTCCCATAAAATTAAATATCTACATTTTATATTATAGGTATTTTATCTACAATATAGCCAAAATAGTTCGAACTATTTTCGATAAAAACAAATTTTAAAAACTTTTCCCACGTAAAGAGCAGTTTAGGGTGAGGGGATTTTCCTAAAAATCGTATCGCATCATTGGAATATGGCATTTAAGTTTCGTATTTTACCGACTTCTTGTTTTTGAGTTATCGTGTTCACGAAAACACGGACACATATGGACCTTTTTCTAAAAATGCCTTTTAGATACAGGGAAACGTAAAATGTGTATTTTCGGCGAAAGCTTGGTATCGAATTTTTGGATGGAATGCAATACCTTCTCTAATCACTATGTGCGTAGTACATGTAGAGAAAGTAAAACGTATAATTGGAGATTTTTAAATATATTCTTCCTTCAAAGGAACGCAGTTTCTTTAAGTTGGGAAAACGTTGTCTTGCAATATTTTGAAAGGAAAATATTTTATAAAACTTCTATGCTTTAATAAATTGTATATTTTATCTGTTCTTTTACGATTTCCAAGTTCTTCAGAACTGACACATGCATTCAAAATTACTCACGATTCATGAGAACCTATGAAGACAGTTGGGCTAATTGTGCGATGGCTGTGCATGTCAGGAAAAGGAGTTTAGTTCCTTTAGTTCTCCTGTAAAACAGCATGTTCTGATTTATGAACATCCGGGTTCAACAGAGTTAATGGAATCGCACGCGACTCTCAAGCCATGCTTATCCTCCTCTTGAAGGTGTGCCGTGAAATCTTTGTTCTTTGCGTGTTTTAAACTCTGAGAATGTTATACCTGTAGCTTTGAGTAGTATGAAATATCGGGTGCTTCAGAGGTACCCTCGGATGCTTGTGGCTGTGGTTAAGTTGGGGCCGGAGCTATGGAGGAGGAGCATTATTATGTTTGACTAATACTGTAAGAACTATTTGCTTCAAGTCAATACTGTCTGGTTGTGCTTGTGAAGTGAAGTCAAAATGTTAACCATTGAAAAGAGAGCGTTTTAGTTGAGGACATATTCCTTAATGGTAATAAACATTTCAGAAAATGTAAAACGTACATTTCTTAAACTTTTGCACACTTCGCATTTTATCATTATCTGTGACGGATTTAATTATTAAAAGTT
Source organism: Hymenopus coronatus (assembly GCA_030762935.1). Classification (NCBI taxonomy): domain Eukaryota; kingdom Metazoa; phylum Arthropoda; class Insecta; order Mantodea; family Hymenopodidae; genus Hymenopus; species Hymenopus coronatus. The sequence continues at coordinate 108,554,265 of CM060890.1, forward strand.
CAAATTCCCATAGTGAGAATGATGCTCCGAAAAGCGGTAGGTCTAAACTTTTAAGAGGCTAAACTGGACAATAATTCGGATGTAATGTTAAGGAACCCCCTATTTCTGAGCTGTTAGTAATGAAATGAAACTGCAAACCTATAAATGTACAGTTGTTCCGAAATAAATATGATGAACTAAAGGTAATCACAAATTTAAGCGGGAAACTCTAAACAAATAATTGTCCGAAAGAAGGACAAAACCGTCGATCTCTGCCTACAGGAATGAGTACAGCATTCCAACTCCTTCGATGACAGTGGTAAATGGTAATTTGTTTCAGTTCACCTTCAATTGCAGTAATAACTAGCGAGATCCGTTACCAACCTAACTGTTATGAGTGAGAGTGCTAGCGCATTCACCTTACTGCGGAGACATATTTTAGAAACCCGCTAGTTTAACTTTCCCCCCTCCCCATTTGACGAGATAATTCCGCCATGCTGGTGACCCAAGCTTCTGAAGAGTAGGTATTGTTTGGAAACAATTTACTTGCTAATCAGTGATTAAGGGAAGATCGTTTAGATGATATGAACTATCAATGAGCATATAACTACATTTTTTAAATTTTAAATACAAATATGTGTTGCAGTCACATGACTTTCTCTACCTGTTCTACAACAAGCTAATCTAACAAAGTCTTATTCTTCTATGTACTTCATGCTAATCGAAATAAAATTATCAGAAATGGTATTTTACTTAGTGCCTTATAAGTAGAAGGCAATAACGAAATACACTAGGGTAAAGGGAAAAGCAAATCTTACAAAAAAATGTTCTATGTGGTTGAAACTCGATTCTATTTTCTGGCTAAAACAAAAGAAACAGGAACGTTTAAAATATTCTAAAATTGAAACCAATAACAAGGGATATCTCAGAATTTGTCAACTCTACCAAAAATGTATGACATTAGTTGTGTTTCAACAGTATCTACATTTTTCGTACAGTAAGTTTCTGTTTTACTGTTGCAAAGTGCATTCAGAGGCTATCGCCAGAAAGTTCATTATATATATAATATATATATAAATATATATATATAATATATATATATATATATATATATAAAGCTTTCTGGACTTATATAATATATCATCAATCAGCTCGTCGCCCACAGATGGCACTATAGGATCAAATCACGACTTGCGGTCGCGAAGTGGCGGAATTTTGCCTAGGCAGCTTCCTCTTTCAAAGTATGGGGTTCTTTTACGTGCAAGTTAACATTGTATGCGATGACTGGCTTTGCTTCCCTTCCGAAGGAAGCCGCGCTAAGGATTTTTGCGTTCGAAAACAACCCATCATCCTCCATCAAGTTTGAAGCTGGAATCTTGGGTTTTAGAGTCTAGCATGGTTACCACTACACCACGGAGGACGTATATTTAATCCAAACTTTAAATATGCATCTAAAATTAATATCATTTATCTATGAGTTTTCCCACTCAGGTTAAAATAAGTTTAAAACTCTGTGCCTCCGAAATAGAAGGTTTAATGACGAAAAAGTTGTCTGCTGAAATACAGCAAGACCGGGATGATGCCACGTGTAATACGAAGGTGCACCTGCGTCAAGGAAGGAATCTGCAGAAGACGGTAAGACAGCAAGCTGCTCCTCTTACTGTCTACATAAGCTGGCGTTCCTTTTCCCTAGATGAAAAGTCGGCGGCGGGACCCTCTTCAATTACAAGACCTTCCACAGCAAGGAAGGGACGCTAAGATGAAAGAGAAACTGGAGTCACCGACTTTACAATCTCCAAGGTTCACAACTGTCACCTTCATCAGAGGTGATATGACCCCAAGTTTGTCGCGGATTTTACATATTTGATATGTTCATTAAAATGACCGGAAGTGGCTTTCTGCACTGAGAATAGGTACGTGAGTTACCCAAAAAGTGTTTGACAATACACTGCGAAACATCTTCTCAAACTATGCTCCGCCATGTATGGAAAAGCTAAACCTAGTCCTTGGATTCCCTTGAATTTCATTTTTAAAATTCCCTAAACAACCAAGGACAGAACGTTGAGTGAAGCGTGATCTTTCGTAAAAGAATGGAAATACTGGTTAAAAAATCTGATGTGTTCCATTCACATGACTTTCTCTACATCACTGTAACACATTATTGTTAAAAAAACATGTTCTTCTATTTACTATACGGTAATAGAGATTAACATTAGCAGAAATTGTCTTATTTAATTCTTCCTTGTAAGTAGAAGGAAAATAAGGGAATACAATAGAGAAGGTTGCAATGTGGTTGGAATCCGATTCTATGCATGGCCAGGAGAAAATTGCGAGAAAGGTTAAAGTATTTTAAATCTGAAACAAATAACTTGAAATATCTCAGAAATGGACAATTACACGAAAAAATTTATGTGACACAAATATGAGATCTACATTATATGTAATAAAATACTGTTTATCTGTTTCATACCAATAATGCAAAATTCTGCAAATTTCATCCAGAGTAAACAGGTCTTGAGGCTATTACCAAAAAATTCAAGATATGAATATTATTTGTCATGTAAATATATTTAATATACGGTATTTTAATCAAAATCGTTAGAGCCATTTTTGAGAAAATAAAAATTTTCGAATTTTTTTCAATGTGCTTTGGGCTGGGGGGATTTTTTTTCAAAAGCTTCGTCGCATCCCTGGAAGATATTAAACTCAAATATCAAGTTTGGTATTGGACCAACTTTTCGTTTTTGAGTTATCGTGTTCACAGACACACAAACACACACACGTACTCACACTGACCTTTTTCCAAAAATGCCTTTTTTTTTTCCGGTGAAATCTCGGTATCGAATTTGGATGGAATGCAATACCTTTTCTATGCACTATGTGCATAATACGTGTAAATAAAGTGAAAATGTAACTCGTGTCTTGACATGTGAAATCTTACCTTGTGTCACGTATTATTCAGTTTAAATGAATTGAGAATGGTTTACAATACCCCAAAGCTCCCTTGCTCCATTTTTGACCATCTCACATGTCCATATGGTATACTTAGCTATACACTAAATATGAAGTGTTGCCTGCTTAGCTCTTTTTTCCGAAAGGTAGAATTGAGTCAAGGAAGCGAGTTTAAGAACTTAGTTTTGATTTCGTGTTCCCACTGCCTTATTGCTTTTCCTCTTCTTCTTTCTTTCTTTTTAACAAGAAATTGAAATTCTGTGAAACATTCTGGGGCAGTAAATGTGTTGAAACTTCCTGTGCTGGAAGATGATTTGCAGTTTGATTATCTTCCATCATGACCTAATCCCGCATTAGGCTATTCTGTTAGTTTAGTCAGCAACGGCTTAGGTAACTCGATAATAAATTTATGTTAGAATTTGAAATCTTATTGTGGCCTAATTTGTTCTATCAATTTAAGGGTTGATAACCATAGTGGGTCAAGCACCATTTTTCTAAAAATGGAGAAATAGAAGGTCAATGGTTTTTCAATATCATAATTTATTAGCCAAGTTACATATAAATGCCACAGGAATCTAGAATATATTTTCTATCTTATATTAGTGTAACATTAATGTGGCTTCATGCAAAATTAGGTTTTACAGTTATTTACTGGGAGCTATTTTCCTTTGGTGGGAGTTGGCTCAGCCTAAAGAAATGTACCTGGGCCATTTCCATACATCTAATCAATGTCCTGCTGATCATCATTGTTGACTTGCACACGCAAACTCTTGTAAAAATCATGATTCACTGGAGGAATAAATGGCAGCATGGACATAAGATCATATGCGGTAGCGTGATTTGCTGCATGGATTTGGACCACTAACAGAATTTGTAGCTTCATATAGACCGATATTTTGATGATCTGCTGTTTGTAAACGGGAAATGCTGGACATAAGATATAACTGCAATATAAGATGTATAACCATAAACTATACCGACAGATGGCAACAGCTCAATTTTGACCTCACATGGAGATGGCCCTTCAATTGTTCATTACCTCTCATTAGGCTCTTCAGGATATTACGAGAAATTCGGTACAAATGACGGCTGCTCTGATGCACTAATTTCCTGGTCCTTCTTTCTGGAGAATGTGCTGCGTATATTATTAACGTATATTATCACGCATTCTACATGCAACTATAAAAACTCAGAAAAGTACGAGCGAAAGAAATACTACCTGCATTCTGTGCAGCACCACGAAACGAGAAATCGATTGTCTGGTTCCTCATTATGAGGAATATTTGTTCAGAGTATCCCTGCGCTCTCAACAAAAGGCATAATGCAGTTTCGCCTTAGGGTAGGCGTTCTCTCGCAACCCACGTCATCAACCCTGTCACGAAGGAAATGTATGAGAAGAGAGGGGAAATCTGGAGACTTTTGCAGGGTAATGCGTGTTAATTGCCGAGTACATTGTGCACCCAGGAGGCGTGCACAGTCGATATGTCGAGGTCGTAGTCGGGTCCCGCCACGGCGGCACGTGAGTGTAATGGGGCAGGGTAGGGTAAGAGAGGGGAAGGACTTCCCCACGTGCCACTCGCCCCTGCTTGCAACTGCACCCTTATATATTTCTTTCCGGGCGCGATTCATGTTGTTTGCTCCGTATAAATTCTTCACACGCCACCTCTAGCCTCTGAATGTCCTCTTTTGCTCTTTCAATATACTTACTGCTTCTGTAGGTTAAATCTCTGAGCTTTGTGTGGATCGATTGCTGACTACAGACCAGTGCGTAACCTACTGAAGAAAACTGGTACTTGAGCAGGACTTTCACACTTCCTTTCTGTTCATTCGCAACAATCTGGATCCAAGTTATAAAGCAGGGATTCTCAATCTTTCTCCAGTGGCGAGCCGTCTTCTTTAATTCAGGATATTATTCTGTACAGTCGTGATTCTTGAATCCAACGGCTAAATCTGTCAATTCTCTACACCACTTACAATGCACTCATCTGACTTAATGCCCAATCCTTCCAATGTTAAACTTTGACCCATTATTTCAGCAACTATTTAAGACACTGAGCTAAAACTTTCAAGGAATATTCAACAATACCTTCTGTATTGATTGATAAAAAAATCTGATATGTTCCATTCACATGAGTTTCCCTACTTCTGTGTAACAAATTATTGTTAAATTATAGTTCCCATTTTCCTGATCTTAAACTCTACATTTTGGATTTAGGGACTTTTAAAGACGATGGTATATGCGGTCCCCAGAAATGATGTGCATGCACTAAGACAATGCGTGTTAAATGCCTATGGTGCAAACCGACAACCAGAGTCGTTCCAAAGGATGCCCGATTTCACGAGACACAGAGTGGAAAATTGCATTGCAATGGATGACAGCAGCATCGAGCACATATTGTAAAGAGCAAATCAAATACATTGTAATCATTTATGGAGCGTATTAGACCATAACTGGACAGATATTAAGTTTACGATCAATCTTTAGAGGAACTGTTTTTCTTATTTTGTTGCAAGCTGCCTATTCTATAAATAATGGAACCTTTTCCCTGCAAAAATGTGATATTTTAATTAAAATATTTTGAATGCTGTGGTATGGATTTAGCTGACCTCCAAACGTGCATTTTAAGCTCTCAATATCCATTTTAATAATGTTATAACATACTTCAGACTACATTTTTTTTTTCGTAGTCGATTTACTCTCCCCCTATTTAGGACTGACAAGAGGATGCCTAGGGGTCAGAAGGCTCTCGGGGAGCCAACGACACAAAACCAAAGAATGTAGAACCTGGAACGAGTGGTCGGCTCTTAGCATGAGGAAGTGGATAATATGAAATGCAAGCGAAATGAATAATAGGAAAGGTGATTATAGAACAATTGGTAGAATGAGTGGTGGCTGAAACCGGACCTGGAGAAAATCCGCCCAGACACAGTTTCGTCCACCACAAATTCCATAACGGGCGCTTGGGATCAAAATATTCTGAGCTTTTTTTACTCTAAAGCAGTCAGACGAGTGATCCACCCAGCCGAGGCGGATGTAAAGCATTGCATCATATCAGTTTCGAGGATGGATAGATGAAATAAATGTATTTAAAAGCTTAAGTGTGATGGGTTCGAAGTGGCATTTTATTGACGTATTGACACGCTGTTCCCATGTCCATGCGTTGTTTTCATGTCGGTCAACGTCACGCGCAGAACATGAATTCTGGTGTTAGAGCACTTAAAACTTATAAAGCACACTGGCACCAGACCTTTCAACAGCGGCTTGTTAGTTCGTTTACTTAGCCATCTAAAACATTTTCTCTATGCCATCATTCTTTATTTTAATCTTATCACGTCTTCCTAGGTTTTCATTTGCTCCCATCCCCAGCTTACAAAGGACATTTGATGTTACCAACCGAGCTGGGGGTTTTGTAGTGAAAGTAGATCGAAAATAAAAACACCCGCCTCTCGGCTTTCTCTCCCATAACCTCAAATTTAATAGGAATAACATTATTTACAAACTATAATGATCCATGATAATCTCAAAATCCATGCATATATCGGCGTTTAAAAGCACCAACGAACAGAACTAACACAAATGTGCAATATTTCTTTTCTTAGCTTTTTACTTTATATAGTGCATTGTACACAGGTAGAGAGGGTATTGCATACCACGCAAATACTTGATTCCAGTAGTTCGCTGGAAATGCACGATTTAGGGTTTCTTGTATTCAAAAGAAAAGAATTTTTAGAAAAAGATCTGCCTGTGTATGCTTGAACACGATAACTCCAAAATGAAAATCGGTTAAATACTAAACTTGATCGGATCTTCCATGGATCCGATACGAAGATTTTCAAGAAAATCCCTCCACCTCAAACTACTCTTAACATCGAAACATTTTCGACATTTAAGATCTTCTCAAAACTGCTCAAAGTGGTTTTTTTTTATTCTTTTTTTTTTTTTTATAACTGCGGTATATTAAATATATTTATATGAGAAATAAAATATATATCTTGAATCTTCAGGGAATAGTCTAAAGTCCTCTTCATTCTGGAGGCTTATGAATAACTGGTAAATTGTACGAGATAGATCTCGTTAACACACACTACTTATGTCATATACGTTTTTGTGGAGTTAACCAAGACCAAGATATTCCTTGTTATTGTTTTCAATTTTAAAATATCTATATTTTTCTCATAAGTTTTTAAAAATATTCCAAGTATATAATTCTGTTTGTTAACGCTGTCAACTGCTAGGATCATAACAACGCCGCCAGTGTGCCGGAATTTCGTTCCACGGGAGTTCCTTTACTTACCAGTATATCTGATATGAGGCTGTCGCTTTCACACTTAAAAACCATCGGTTTGGGCCGGGTTTGAACCCGCTATCTCGGCATCAGAATTCCAGCGCTTAAACCAGAGCCACCCAACCAGAAAGAAAGAGGTAAACTAACAAACAAAGCACTTCCTTGTAAAGACTAATTACGGGGGATTCTCTTTAAAGTCTACGTATTGCGTCCTTGGGAGTTGGAGAAGTTGAACATCACAATGGTATTTGATCGGCTTTTCGTTTTTACTTTCTCTAGCCCCGTATGCACAATGTGCATAGGAATAGAGAAGCATTGTATCCCACCCAAAAATTCGATGTCGAGATTTCACCGGAAATACATGTTTTAGGAATCCCTGAGTCAAAAAAAAAGCATTTTAGAAACAGGTCCGTGTATGTGTGTGTGTGTGTGTGTGTGTGTGTGTGTGTGCGTGTGTGTGGACAGCATAGCTTAAAAACGAAAAGACGGTTGAATACCAAACCTGGTATTTGAGTTTGGTATCTTCCATGGATGCGACACGAAGATTTTGAAGAAAATCCCCCCACCCCTAACTACCCTTTACGTGGAAAAATTTTCGAATTTTCGAAAAATGGCTCTTATGATATTGATTAAAATGCCACATATTAAGGCCATTTCTATCACAAATAAAATATATATTTTGAATTTTCTGGGAATAGCTTCTAAAAACCTGTTTTTTCGGGATGAATTTTGCTTAATTTGACATAATTAGTAAACCGTAAGAGATAGATGAAAACTTACTATACAAAAAATGTAGATCTTGTAAAAATACAGAAGTTTTGTCATGTCTTTTTTTTTTTTTTTTTTTCGTAGAGCTTACCATTTTCGAGATATTTCTTGTCATTAGTTTCAGTTGTGAAGTACTTATACTTTTCTCAGACGGGAGTGAATATTCTCTTTTGTTCAACTTCTGGTGAAGCGATGAAGCGATTTGCAATGACAATCGCATAACGACAGCTTTTAAAACATTTGAGTATCGCTTAAACCTAGTGCATTCCCTTAGTTCCAGTCTACTTATAAGGAACTAATTAATACAATTCTGCTAATGTTTATCTCGTTTAGCGTGGTGTTGAAAGAAGTTTGTAGAGTAGCTAGAGAAAGTCATGTGAGTGTAACACATAAGCTTTTTTTTAGTTTTGTGTTAACACACGCGCGGGTGCGCACACACAAGGAAACAGCTCGTCAGCCACAGATGGCAATGTAAGACGAAATCACGACCAGAGAATGCGACATGGCTGAATTTTGTCAAGGAATTTTCTTCTTTCAAGGTATGGGGTTCTTTTACGTGGACCACTGGCTTTACTTGCCTTCCGAAGGAAGCCATGCTGCCGACTTTTGTATCTGAAAATACCCTCAGCCAGGTTTGAACCTGCTATATTGAGTTTTAGAGACCAGCATGGTAAGCAACACACCCGAGTGTTTGGTATAATTATTTTTAAAAAGGTATCACGTGGCACATTTTTATTGAACAGTGACTTTAGACAGTACATATTTTTATTTAAATAATCATGCAAGCTAGAATTTCAATAAATGGCAGAAATACTATACGAATTATCCCAAAAATGAAATGAAATGGCCTGTTATATATGGACGCTCTTTAACTGCTTTGGTTCTCAGCGTCCCATTCTATATTGGGCGTGAAAGACCGCTTAATTTTGCTCAGAGGCCTCTCTTATCAGGCTTGAGGTTCTTTTACGTGCCGTAAATCTACGACACGGGACCCACAGCTTTACTTCCCTTCCGAAGGAAGCCATGCTAAGGATTTTTACACCCGAAAAAATCCATCGTCCTCCGCCGGGTTTGAACCCGCGACCTTGGGTATATGAAGTTAGCATTGTAACCATTACACCACGGAGGGCGACTACGAATTATCCAAATTTTACGCATCACTTTAAGAGCTCAAGAATCTAGTTAGGGCCAATGCTTCCATGTCGCATATAATAAAGGACAGGTCTACGAACCACTTGGTACTTGTTTTTCAGGGACAAAAGCAACAGCAATAAATTAATTAGTGAACAATTCTGCTGCGGTTTTCAAACTGCAGAATAACCGCAGGCGCGAAACACCAAATGCGTGTGCCCGAGATATTCAAGAGGATATAACTATTTGAATACTGCAGATTCAGGACAGCAGGCTCGGAATACTAGCCCCTGCAGCATTGTCAGGAATAATCATTAGGCATTACGCTTGGTAAAGTGGAGTACAGAAGTTAGCAGGCGTACTTACATATTCATATTTATAAGGAGTTACTATAAGGATCCATTTCAAGCCCATTATAATTTTTATTCGCTCTACATAGTACATGGTACGTAGGTAGAGAAGGTATTGCACTCAACCCAAAAATTCGATACCGAGATTTCACTGGAAATACACATTTTAGGGTCCCCAGAATCCAAAATAAAAATTTTAAACAAGTCTGTTGTGTCTGTGATAACTCAAAAATGGTAAGTCTGTAAAATACCAATAAATAAATAAATAATAAATGTTACTGTCATTCAACTTGTACAGCTAGACAACGTCAAATTATTTCAGTTTCAAGAAATTCGTTAATAGTATAAACAGTATTACTCACTAGCAGCTTATATACATATTTAAAGATATTTATAGGCAATTCTTTTTTACCCAACCACAGCTTGTTGTACATCTTTAATCCCAGCACCACATGAGAGTTATGTGACTTGGTTAATATTTGATAAGGTATTTCTATACAAGTGCGACTCCCCTAACTGCTAATGTTGAGACATTATTTCTAACATACAATAACACATGATAAATATATAGGTTAACTACTGTCAAACACTGCAGTCTAATAAATAATGCTTTACAATGATCTAATTTACCTGAGTCAGTGATTATCCTAACAAGTTTTTTCTGTAACAATAAAATGTCATGTACATGCCCACTATTTCCCCATATCAAAGTTCCATAGGATATAATACTTTGAAAAAAAGGAAAATATGCTGATCACATATAATATATATTTTGTTTAAATTCCTGATCTAATAAATAACTCTAGAAAGCCTTGCTGATACATTTTTATTCTCTCTAGCCCCTTATGTACAATGTACATATGGATAGAGAAGTATTGTATTCCACCCAAAAATTCGATGTCGAGATTTCACCGGAAATACATGTTTAAGGACACCCGAGTCCAAAAAAGCATTTTCAGAAAAAGATCCGTGTGTGTGTGTATGTATATGTGTCTGTGGACAGCATAGCTCAAAAACGAAAAGACAGTTAAATACCAAACTTGGTATTTAATTTTGGTATCTTCCAAGGATGCGACACGAAGATTCAAGCAAATCCCCCCATCCCTAACTACCCTTTACATGGAAACATTTTCGGAAATATTGTTTTTCTTAAAAATGGCTCTAACGATTTTGATTAAAATATCACATATTAAAGTCATTTCTATCACAAATAAAATGTATATCTTGAATTTTCTGGGAATAACTTCTAAAGACCTGTTTATTCTGAATGAATTTTGCTTAATTTAGAATAACTAGCAAACTGTAAGGGATAGCAAAAAACTCACTATACAAAACAAGTAAATATCGTTAAAATACACAAGTTATGTCATATATATTATTTTCGTGAAACTTATAGTTTTAGAGGTATTCCTTGTTATTAGTTTCATTTGGGAAGTACTTATACTTTTCGCACACGGAAGTGTTCGTTTTTCTTTTGTTCTACACTGTCCAAGCAAAGAGGCGATTTGCAATGATAATCGCATAACGACAGCTTTTGAAACATTTGACAATCACTTTAGCCTAGTGCATTCCCTTAGTTCCAGTCTACTTACAAGGAACTAAGTAACAAAATTCTGATATGTGTGCCCCGATTAGCGTGGTGTTCAAAGAAGAATTATTTTTTGTACGACGTTTGTTTGTAGAGTAGCTAGAGAAAGTCATGTGGGTGTAACACATCAGATTTTTTATGTGGTTCTCAAGACAATTTACCATCAACAAAAATATCTAAACATTTAACAGTCTGTGTTTCATGATGATTCGCTATATTTCTTAAACCAAAATACATTTCCTGAGTTTTATTTTCATTTAGTAGAAAATCATTCGCTCTGAACCATGAGGAAGCTTAAGAAGGTATATTTTGAACTAAGGTTTGAAGCGAGTTTAAATCTGAACTTTCATTTGGAAAAGTAGTGTCATCAGCTTACAATATTGTTGAAGAATTTACAAAAGAAGGCAAAGCATTTATCATTAATATAAATAGAAGGGGTCCTAGCACACACTTGGTATTTAAGTTTAGTATCTTTCGGGAGTGTGACAATAAGAGTTTGAGCAAAATCCCCCATCCCCAAACTACCCATTACATGGAAAAATTGTCAAGAAATGTTTATTTTCTTTTGATTAAATACCGTATATTAAAGTTATTTTCATGACAATATTTATATTTTGAATTTTCTGAGAATAGCCTGTCCAAACGTCTTTATTCTTAATGAATTTAAATGGATTTCACGTAACTAGTAAACCGTAATAAATACACAAAAATTTACTACACAAAAGTGTAGATCTCTTAAAACTTAAATTTATGTCATAAACATTTTTTTTCGTGGAGTTTTGAAACATTTCTTGTTCATGGTTTCAGTTTTAAAATATTTAACCTTTTCTCACAGGGAATTTGTCAACACCTTGCAATGTGAGAAACCGGATTTCAACCACATGGCAACGATATTTTAAAAGATTTGACTATCGTTTTAGACTAGTATCCCCTTATTTCCCGTCTACTTACAAGGAGCAAGTACTAAGACCATTTCTGATAACTTTATCTCGATTAGCTGAAGTAGATAGAAGAATAAGCGTTTTAACAATAGTTTGTTACAGAGGTGTAGAGAAAGTCATGTAAATGGATCACATCAGATGTTTTACAATGATTAATGCCCCACCATTAAATATTGGATGTGATAATGCTGATAACGTTATTCTATGTTATATCAATATCTAGGCTAACTCGTATAGGCTGACTCTTACAATGATTATTGCTTTAAATTTAATGTTTTAAGTGTGAATATTTAATAACATTCAGGATTTAACTTTTACATCGCATTCATAGCTGATGTTTTAAGCAGGAGAGTTCAAATGTAGGATTCACAACCAATTGAGATTAACGTGGAATTAACCAACATCCTCTAGATACATATGTAGCAAGTATTGAAATCAACCCGTGTCGATTTCATTTTTATATCAGACCCGCAAGAATAGTACATTTACTCAGATGTCTGAAATGTATGGTACCTAAAATAGTCTTGAATGTATATAAATTCGATGGCAAATATATGCTTTGATGGCCCCTGAATAAAAAAAAATTATTTTGTCTAGAAAAGGTCACAGTGTTTGTGTATGCAAGTCAAAAACAAAAAGTCTAACACATACCAAATTTGCTATTTAAGTTCTGTATTTTCCCATGATGCGACATGAATATTTTCAAGACTTATTTTTTCAAAATGGATCAAAATGTTTTGATTAAAATACCATGTGTTAAAATATTTTCATACAATATTAAATGTATCTATATCTTGAATTTTTTGGGAATAGCCTCTGAAGCCCTCTTCATTCTGGATGACTTTCTCAAATGTGGTAAACCCTAAGAGATAGAAAAAAAAAACCTACTACAAAAAATGTTGATCTCGTCAAAACACAAAATTTGTAGACGACCGTTTCCAAATTTCTTGTTATTTTCTCATACCTATACACTTCTCAAATGGGAAGTTATAATTCATTTTTCCTGCAAAGAGAACGGAATTGCAATGTCATCACTTTCGTGATCAGGTTTCAAAAGATTGGGAAATCGTTTTAGTTAAGTATATCCCTTTATTTCTCTTTAACCTACAAGGAAATAAGTAATAAAACCATTTCTGCTGTTAATGTTTAGTTTATCTGAATTAGCATGAAGTAGATATAAAAAAGTGATTTAAAGAATAATTTGTTGCAGACAAATAGAGAAAGTTTGGGAATGGAACAAATAATATTTTTGTTATCTTGTTCATATCTGGGGAAATTCTAGTAGCATATGAAAAGAATTCTAATTATGTGGTTCCTCATGAGATGATCATTGTAGTCCATTGTTCATAAAGAAATATATATTTACAGATAAATAACACTGAAAATTAATGTCAACTTAAACAGCCACGCTGCTCAAGCCAGTTACTTAATCCAAATAGTAGCACAACGCATAATACTTACATTTAAAAGGAAATGGTGAATTTTCCTGATGTCGATATGTTCAATAAGTTACACACTGTGTAAAAGTGGTGAAGAAACTATATTTGTTTAATACTTATTGTAAATTTTGTGACAAATAGCCAACACTTCCCGTAATATAAATAGTGTAATTAAGACCCGAGTTCACCGGGGTTTCGGCTACAAGTATAAAAATTGCTCGTAAAGAAAAATGTGAAGCGGAAAAAGTGGTTTACACTCAGGAAAAAAGAAAGTGTGTGAAATACGCAATGCAAATATGTGACGATTTTGTGAAGAAAGCAACTCTCATAATAATGTACAAACTGTTTATTAAAAATGAGCCGCCAACATGTGATAAAGTGCTACACGTAACGAAAGAAAGAGCGTTGTTTTGGGAGATGGATAGTTTAAGCAATAGCGTTGTTAATAACTGGAGTGGGAAGCAGCAGCACAAAGAGCTTAAACGACGATTCCAAAGAGCGAATAAATATAAGTTATCGCATACATGTTATTTTTTTCGCTCATGTTTTTATACTCAATTATTACATGTGCATCCATTTATTTGTAATGGCTATCAATATTATCACCATTATACCTAACAGAATGTTTTATTTAGGTACGTTTAAGTTGTCGGAATAATGGAAATGCAACTTTATTCAAGGAGGCTCTGTAACTACTGCGCTTCTCAGCGTCCCTTCTACACTGGGCGTGAAAGACAACTTAATTTTACTCAGAGACCTCTTTATCCGGATTGAGTTTATTTTAGTAGCGTGAATCTACGATACGGGACCAACGGCTTTACTTCCCTTCCGAAGGAAGCCATGCCTGAAAAAAATCGATCGTCCTCCGCCGGGTTTGAACCTCCGACCATGGATATATGAAGCTACTATGGTAACCACTACGCCACGGAGGGCGTCTCTCGGAATAAGGGCTCTGTTCGTTTTACATTACAATATGCCGTGTTTACGCGCCACGTGGTTGTGAAAGAATGACAGTATTTCTGGCGCGAATGGCGGAAGGTTAATTAAAATGGAGCGCTGGTCTCCTGGGTATTGTTTTGGCGAGGATCAACTTAAAGCTTAACAGAAAACAGTGTCCATAGGGAGTAATCTTTACATTGAGCACGCATTCGCGCCATCTGTTTGCATCACCATACACCACGTAATAAAACCGCACCTGAAAGACGAGAGGGAAATAGATTGAAGAGGAAATCATGGAAATTAAATTGTGGTAGATGAAAAGCCACCCCAGCATTCGCCTGGTGAACAAAAGAACTTTGGTCAGAGTGGGCAGTACTTTCCGATTGCGAGTCGCACAAGTTACCGTGATTCCACGCACGATAACATAGCAAAACCTCAGGGTAGGCATCTTGTACCCAGGTAACAAGACTCCTCCTGTACCTGATTGCATGGATCTTGTGGGTGGAAGACGACATCTCCCTCATAACCAATGGTAACGAGAAATTTTACCAGCGCACAGCTTGAATATATGCAGTGTGATGGAGTGCATCATACATTAATTATGACGGTAGAGAAATATAGCAGCCCGGAGGGACGTATTGGGGAGCGGATATTTCAGAGCTCGTGCATTAAACATGGCGATGAAGTACCTACACTGCATCATATGCAAAAAGCATGTTACTTGTAAAAAGTTACGTCGTATGAGACGCAAAATGAAGAAACATCATTCTGAGTTCAGATATGTCATCATGAGAACTCAGATTTCACATACAGTGAATTAAAACTTAGTATCCTTCAAAAGCTGCTTCATAATTTAAAGATCATGAATGTTATAGCATTTGTATGTATACATTTATTTCACTGCAAGTATTACCCAAAATAATATCACAAAGAGTAATGAACAAAAAAAAATAATGAAATTAACAAAAAATAAGCATATGAACAAGCAGTCCAACTATGCATCCAACTACTTTAAGCTTATAAAGAATTAATCAAAGTAATATGAAACAAGTTTTGAAACAGAGTATTACAGTTTATGGCTTTGTTTAACTATATATAATAGTTAATTATAGACAATTTTGAAACCATTAATTTTTTTACTATTTCCATTCATTAACTATTTGGTCAGTTGACCATTATATTTACAACAATACGAAATCACATACACTTATTATCCAACATTTATTGTAATGAGTATTTCCAAAATTTCTCCAAGGACAGCTCTGAAACACTGCCACAACAATTCGTTACATTCTTAAATAGTTCTATTTACAAAAGAGAATTGTCCTACGTCGTTTCAGTATCTTCTGCTCTTAATTTTGAACAAATCTTTACGTACGTAATATGTCGGGTTCTCAGTCAGTAACGTCCACCCATACCTTAGAGAAAACACTAAAAATACTTCTGAGTTAGTCATACAACGGGATTCGGCATTCATTTGTTTAGTTTTGCATTCTGCAGGTACAGTACATCTGGATTATCTTCAAACATTACCTACTCCACAACCTAGCATAATATGAAAGGAGGTGTAGCGAGGGTCGTTCGCAGCAGTAACACTACTATTCGTTACTGCCTAATTTCAGCCAATTCAAGGTCTGATATATTAGATGGAAATATTTATAATGTACTTAGCCTGTTTAATTAGTTGACTTTCGTATTATTCCAAGCTGGTGTTGGAAGACGAAGAGAAATTCTTCAATCTGACGCAAGGGAAAACGTATGTTTGGTATACAAGTTTTTCCTCACTGATGAAACAGAAGCATTGAAATCTGCAAAACCAAAAATATCCGATACATAGGTGATGGAAAGGGATGCCGCAGCCACCTCTGTATCTGCACTTCCAGTTAAAAAAAAAATCTGATGTGTTACACTCACATTACTTTCTTTAGCTGTTCTTCAAACAAACTTCCTCCAAAAGATTACTCTTCTTTCTAAACAATGCTAATCGAGATGAACACTAGCAGAATGTTTTTATTACTTAGTTCCTTATAAGTAGTAGGGAACTAAAGGAATGCACTATGCTAAAGTGGTAGTCAAATGTTTTAAAAGCTATTGTTATGTGATTGTCGTTGCAAAACGCTTCTTTGCTTGTCCAGGAATAGAACAAAAGAAAAACGGACACTTCCTGTTGAGAAAAATATAAGCACTTTATAATTGAAACTCATGACAAAGAATATCTCGTAAACGGTAAACTCCAAGAAAAAAAATGTATAAGACATAAATTGTGTATTTTAACATCTACATTTTTTTGTGTAGTACATTTTTGTCTATCTTTTCTTACGGTTTACTAGTTACACAAAATTCAGTAAAATTCATCCAGAATAAACAGGTCTTCAGAAGCTATTCCCAGAGAATTCAAGATATACATTTTATTTATGATGGTAATGGCTTTAATGTGTGGTATTTTAATCAAGATAATTAGTACCATTTTAAAGAACAACAAAATTTTCGACAATTTTTCCATGTAAAGGGTAGTTTGGGGTGGGGGAATTTTCTTGAAAATCTTCGTGTCACATTCTTGGAAGATACCAAACTTAAATACCAAGTTTGGTATTTAACCATCCTTTCGTTTTTGATGTATTGCTGTCCACAGACACACACATACACGCACACACACGGAACTTTTTCTGAAAATGGGTTTTTTTTTTTTTAATCAGAGGATCCTAAATCATGTATTTCCAGGGAAATCTCGGTATCGAACTTCTCTATCTACTATGTAAATTGTATGTACAGGGCTAGAGAAAATAAAAACCCTCAAAGGAGGGCATATCTATACTACCATCTCCAAGCAGCGTGTAAAGCGCTGCGTTTGAAAGAATTGCAGGGGCTGCTACAATATCGTTTCAAGGAGTCACTCAGAAAGTGGCATAGAAGTGGTAGGGTTTGGGATTAGACAGTCAAAGTAACAACGATGCGGGCATATTGCGCTTTTTCTCTAATTCATATTTCAACATTAGCCAGACGAACACCATTTTGGCACCATTTTGCCATATTAAACACTAAAACCATAATGAAAGGAGTAGTTGCTACTATATACTGGGTGCAATAGCAATACATAATTTATATACAATTACGTTATCCACAAAATGAGATAACTTTTACAACATAGAAAACTGCATACAAGATGCCACGCCCAAGACGTACATCGCTCCTAAATATTTAATTACATAGTTTTTGGGTTCGCAGTAGGCATTTTCAACAATGTCGCCTAAGAATTCTAATCCCATTCGGCCGACTTTGGTAGTGGGGTTAACTTAAAAGAATGCGTTTTCCTGTCGTATTTGATAACTCAACTGCAACTGCTTCTATTCAAAACATTAACTGCAATATTCTGTGTATGAGTGGGCGGAAATAATGGTGGTATTTCGAAGAAAATCGTTAGAAATATTTTTAAAAACGATCAAACATTTATAAACTATTATTATGAAAAGGGTAGTGGGGTGGAGAAATTACCTTGGAAGGAGATGATATTTTTTTAAAGGACGTTCAACTGCAAGATCGTTAGCACCCTTATAAAACAAATCATGGTAAAAGCAGAGGTAAGGATCAATATAATAGCCAAAGTCAGTTGAACTTATAAGTCTAAATTTGCTATTTATCCGATATTTTGGTTTTTAAGTCATGCTGTTCACACACACACACACACACACACACACACACACACACTTACTTGTTTGGGTTCAGATATTCACGTGTTTCATTAGATATCGAATGTTTGGGTGGAACACATACTTCCTCCAATTACTGTAAGTAGTAGAAGAAGTAGTAGAATAAGTTAAAATATCCCAACTCGGTAGTGTGGGAATAGCGTGTCTGTTTCACATTCAAGAGGTCCCGAGTTCAAATCTCACTTACCCCGAGTTAACTTGATAAGTTTTTTTCGGGGTTTTCCCTTAACTTGGGGATGTCGAGTAACTTTAAGTTCTATGGACCCCGAGATCATTTGAGCATCGTTTTTATGCATATTCCAATACGACCAATCAGGTTAAAGGACGTTGAGCTAAAACACTGAAAAAGTAAAAATGTGCTTAATTTTTATTAGCATTCTAACTCATAACATCATTAGCAATAATATGCCTATTGGATAAAGTTTTACTTTCTCTACTGCATATTACATATGTAGAGAAAGTATTGCTTTCCGCCCAATAATTCGATGGCGAGCTTTCACTGGAAGACACCTGTATATTATTATTAATAAAAAAAAAGTAATTTTAGAAAGTCCGTGTGTGCGTGTGTGTGTGTGTGTGTGTGTGTGTGTGTGTGTGTGTGTGTGTGTGTGTGTGTGTGTGTGTGTGTCAGTAAACATGGCAACTCAAAATCAAAACACGATTAAACACTAAAGTTGATATTTCAGTTCAGCATCTTCGAAAGATGCGAAATGAAGATTTTCAAGAAAATCCTTCCACACCAAACTACCTTTTACATGGAGAAAAACATTCGAAATATGTTATTTTATTAAAATGGCTCTAACGATTTTGATTAACAAATCGTATATTTTAGATAATTAAATGACAAATAAAATGTATATTTAGAATTTTCTGAGAACAGCCTCTGAAGTTCTCTTCCTTCTGAATTAATTTTGCATCACTGGTAAACGGAAAGAGACAGACATAAAAACACATACTTTATGTAATATTAATTTTTTTAATATTAGATTTTCCGAGATATTATGAATTTCATCTTTAAAATATTTCACATTTTCTCAAACGGGAAGTCATCTGTTTCATATCTCTTTTGTGTTACTGCTGGTCGCGGAAAGAGACTTGAATTTCAACGTCAATCACATAGCGACAGCATTTAAAGATTTGGCCATCGCCTTAGCCGAGTGTGTTCCCTTATTTTGATTCTTCCTTCAAAGAAGCAGGAAATAAAACAATTTCTGCTATTTTTTATCTCAATTACTCTGGTGCAGATAAAAGAGTAATCGTTTGTAAGAATAGTTTGTTTGCAAAACAGAATGGAAACACAGATAGGTAGAGAATGGAACAATTAAGATTATTAAGCAAAAGTTGGAGTGTCTTATTTAAATTTATTTTCTTCCAATCTATTAGGATGATTAACATTCCATCCCTGCTTTTATTGATACTTTAATAGAGTTTTATTATAACATTATCTTTTAAAAATAAGGCATAATTTGGATCAGATTCTCAAAAGAGTAAAAATAATAAAAATCTGATGTGTTCCATTCACATGACTTTCTCTATATCTCTGCAAAAAATTATTGTTAAAAATTTTATGCTTCTATTTACTTCATACTAATCAAGAAAAAATCAGCAGAAATAGTCCTAATACTTGCTTCCTTGTAAGTAGAAGCGAAATAAGGGAGTACTATTGGTTAAAGTGACAGTCTAAAGTTGGTTGTTATATGACTGAAGTTCCTTTGTTTGTATAGACAGGAATTGTTAAATTCCTGTATGAGAAAAGTATGTTTTCTAAAGCTGAAACAAAAAGCAAGGAGTATCTCAAAAACGATCAACTGCACGAAAAAAATGTATATAGGATAAATTGTGTTTTAAGGTGCTCTACATTTTTTGTGTTGTAAATTTTCGTCCATCTCTTATGGTTTAGCAGTTATGCAAAATTCCGTGAAATTCATCCAGAATAAAGTAGTCTTCTGAGACTATTCCCAGAAAATTCAAGATATAAATTTTATTTGTCAGGTAAATATCTTTAATATACGAAATTTTAATCAAAATCGTTAGAGCCATTTTTGAGAAAATCAAAATTTTCGAAAATAGTTCCATGTAAAGGGTAGTTTGGGTTGGGGGATTTTTTCTCAAAATCTTCGTGTCGCATCCCTGGAAGATACTAAACTTAAGTACCAACTTTGGTATTCTACCGACTTTTCGTTTTTGAGCTATCGTGTTCACAGACACACGGACACACACACGGACCTTTTTCTGAAAATTCCTTTTTTGGATACAGGGAGTCCTAAAACATATATTTCCGGTGAAATCTCGGTATCGAATTTTTGGGTGGAGTGCAATACCTTCTCTATACACTATGTACATAGTACGTATAGAGAAAGTAAAAATTAACATCGCAGGAACAATTAAGCCCTAATTACTGATTAAAATTTCTGTTTTGAACTGAATTTACTGCGTGTGTTTCTTTGTTGTTTTTTTTTTAATTTCATATATTGGTATTTTTACGATACATAAGAATGTAATCGTTATACTTAGATGTAATACATAATATGTAAGGGGTCCTGTACATTATCTTCCTGCCAGAACATTAGAAATAGTTGAATCCCCAACGCTAGCCCCCAACAATTAACATCCCCGGGTTCGTTACGACATACAGTTTTCAGGTTACATTTGTGGAGGTTTTCGCTTTAGCTTCAAGTGTAAACATCGTACACAGCTAAAGCAGTTCATGAAATAAAGTTCACTCTCTACCTCCCTCCTATTTTCAGCATCAAAGCAAAATAATGACTGTCGTTGCCAGGAGAAGAACGAAGGTTATTCTATATCCCACCTTCTCTGAGGAAAAATACAAAACAACACTCAATCGTGGTAACACAGTCTTTTAATCAACACCAGTTCTTTTCACTATTCTCTGTGCAAACCATTCGCCAAGTAAAGCCACTTCATTCTCTATAGAAACAAAAATAATGAAAAAAAGAATCTTGGTTTGACTCTTCCCGTTGACTGCGGATTTCTGGAGAGCTTTTTCACTTAATTAGAAACGTCACTGGCACACCCTGGGCGTGTTCCGCTCTCCATACAATGCTGGATAGCACCCCTTTTCGTTCTGACCTAGCTGCAGTCCAAAGATACGTGTTTTTGTACATCCAGGAAGAGAGGCCAGTTAACTGCCTCATTGCAATCCAATAGCTCTGCTTAAATAACAAAACAGAGTGGGAAATTCCGTTATTTTAATTTCACAATAAAGATAATATTATCTTAGGAACTTTCAATAAATTTAGCTGCAGAGACAGTTCTCAACTCCCTTCTATAAAACTTTAGAAACCAGATGCAGATATTTATCATTAACATGGAAAATGTTAACTAAGAGTAATTAAATTTGACAATTAGTGCCATGCAAAGCACGCTGTTATGCTGTTTTTCGACTGAAACTTCTACCGAAATTATAGGATATCAAGTAGTTGGACTTTGCCTCCCGATTACTACACGTGCTCTGTTTCTCATTTAAAGCATTACTCAGTTACAGGTAGAAGTTTTGTACGGCGTTCTGAGAAATGCGTATTCAAATTCACGGACTGCACGCACTTTTTGCTCTATCGCACTTTATAGTTCCCATGCACGTAAAATAAATACAAATTATTAATATCATATATATGTTATACTAATGCAAAACAAAAGAACACCAGTGTAACACACACTTTATTCGCTATTAGGGCACTCATCGAAATACACCTTACACTCTTTGTACAAAGAACAAAGTTACTGCGTTCAGTTCACTACTTCTGCATTTGTCACTCGCTAAATTTAAAAGTCAGTCTCTTTTATATAATCCCATAGCCGGACTCCGAAAATTCCGGTCGTAGAAATTACGAAAATTCACATTTCATCCATCCTGCAGATAGTTTCCTCTGGAAGTAGATACTATGAAGACTCAATGTTGTTTTGCAGGGAAGTCCACAAAGGGCTTTGTTTGCCTGGCTATTGTGCCCGTTCTATTGTTACAGCAGTCCAGGCCGCTGCAATGTATGGTATTTAAATATAAATTGCTAATGTCATTCTTTAGCAAATAAAACAATCTGAAAATCTTCGTATCACATCTTTGAAGGATACTGAGCATAAATAGCAGATTTGATGTTTTAGAACACATATTTCCGGAGAAATGTCGGTAATGTACCATGTACATTGTACTAGAGGAAATAATATGAATTTGAGGAAGGTAGAATACCGGTTTCCTTGTAGTACTCACAGCTTACCGCTGGGAGGCTTGCATCTTAGGATGGGACGGATCAGACATTTTAAGCAGGCAATAACTTATGTTGAAACTGTCTACCACCTCACTAATAATTACATGCACGAAATTCCAGGGGATTGTTCCCCTGTATGGACCAGTGCCAAAGGGAACCAACTGCCAAGGGGCGAAAGAATGAGGATGGCGGTGCTCCAGGTATTGGCTTTGCTCTTTCGCTGTCCATCTGTTCCTACAAACCGCAGTGAAAAAGTACCCTGAAATCAATACTAACGCCAACACAAACTTAGTATCAACAAGGAAACATAGTCGCTTGTCGAAAGTGTGTTTCCTTTGCTCTAAGTCAGATTCTTTTAGTGTACCTATGTTGGGCAACATGCATCGAAGAGGTATATGAAATTATGATGAATTATACCATATTCGACGAGAAAAACCATGTATGCGCTTTTATGCACATAGCCGGGAATAAGAACATTAGATATTTTAAAATAGCAAACAATTCTTTGCTTTTCAAGGAAACAAGCTCATAGTAGATCTAGAGTTTAATTTAAACTCAATTTCTGCTGCAAGGTAACTGATTTTGTCTCGCGATAAGAGATATCATTAGCTAAATCTGTATTTGTATTTTCTCATAAGGAATGAAATGTGTATTTACCTCAAAAATAGGCCGCGCCGTGGCCGAGTGGTTCGGGGTTCGATCCCAAGCGACCACATGTGAGATATGTGGTGGGCAAAGTGGCGCAGGGGCGGGTTTTCTCCGGGTTCTCCCGCCATCGCATTCCACCAGTGCTCCATCTTCATGTATTATAAGTGTCATCGCCTGCGTTGATATAAGTAGCTAAAGCGGGAGTTAAACGCTATAAAAAAAAAAAACTTCAAAAACAGTCTATAACACAGTGACATTTATAAGTAACAAGAAATTTAAAGAGAACAAGCGCAGTCATTTTATAGGTTTCTTCAATCATTATAATTTAATTCTGAAACAAATTTTCTTTTAGTATTCTTAAATTTAAAAATTTAAAGCTCCTCAAACATTTGGTTTCTCTGGGCAAGGCAACTAAAAACCCTTTCCTCTTCTAGGAAATTGCTTTGCCATCACCACTAAACGGATGATAAGCCTAGTACGGTGCTACAATTACTGTAGCGAAATACTTAAAGCGTACGAGGCGCCAGAGTAACTAAATTTTCGAATTTCATGACTTCAAGGGAAAGCAATTCTGAAATTTGGAATATTAATAATACGTAGAATATTTTGTTGAAATTTATACAAAATAATATTGATATTTTTGTTGTGTATCAAAATTCCAGCTTGCATGATTATTTAAATAATATTTTATAATTTATAAATAACATTATAACATCTACATTTATGTTCGAATAAAAATCATTTACGTGATGCATTTTTAAAAAATATTCGCATAGACAGTTAAAGTTTGTAATAAAAAAGTTTAATGTTTAGCAATCATATCATCTTTTTAATATTAAACCAATTACTATAGAAAAATTATTAATTTTTTTATTTTTCGTACATTTCATAAAACTTGGATTTTCAAAATTTAAAACTTTATTTCTCGAAATTGCAATATATCGAAAAAACAATTAATTTTTTTTAAAAGTACTTTAGTGATGTACAAAATTTATGAAACTAATTAGTAAAAAATTGAATCGTGTGGGGGATTTTTAGTACGGAAAGGTGTTGGAAAACAGTTTACGAGAAAAGGTAAGAAGTGGTGCGTACCTATTAATAAGCATTTATAGATTGTTAATTGGTAGGTAAATTGCGCAAAGTGTGAAAAACTACATATTTTTTTAAAGTTTGGGATTTATATTATGCTATTATAAAAATAAGGTTTTACTTTCTCACGATTTTTTGGTCATATTTCTCAAATGCATCACCTTAAATTAATCTTATGCCCCTACATCAAACTCTCCACCATAATTCCTATATTATGTTGCCAAATTTTATAGTCATACTACATGTGAATGACACTTTTCATTCTCTTTGTTTTTGTTGGCTCAATCCTACGTATTATTCCACTTTGATCATTCTTAGGAATGGTTTACATGACCGTCCCTTAGGTTTTTGAATACTGATTTACGGGAGTTGAGCGTTGATGGAGTTCCTGTTTACCGAGATTCTCGGAACTTCATTACATTCACTACCCTGAATTTCTACTTAATTGCCTCCTCCAACGCAACATTACTGACGACTTCTTACATAGCAACAAATTTCTAAATTGTTCTTGTTTAATATGATGGCTAATGATACACCTATAACAAAATTATAACTTGTGCATTTCTATGCTATTCATTGATTTTCATACATGAAATTATTTAGTACAAACAGTTTTTTATTTTTATTTTTCTATTATTTCTTTATATAATAATTATAAATTGAATACAATAAGATCACGTGTTATTCCCTATGCATTAAACACATTATGTACTTAAGTGAGAAATACCGTGTGTCTGAGGTATTCCTTGAAGTCTCGGACAACCAACCGGACATGTAGGTTATTAGGTGATATAGCTTTTCTCAAATTCAAATCTGCGCATGTACATCACGACTAAGAAATACCCTTACCACTGAACGGAATGGCTCAGGTGGTTTCGTCTGTGGCCCGCATTCGGAAACCCGGAGGTACGATCCCCGCGGTCACCTATCTGACCCATGGGTTATTTCGGGGATTTACCCGGGTCGCCAGGCGAAAGGTTCATTACATCCGCCAAATTTTCCGGCCCACCATTATCTGTTCCCATAATTTCCTAATCATCTTCTCAGGGTTGAATTACAGGAGGCGAAGTTCGGCAGATTGCGGCTGGATGGAGATTGCGTATTGTAAAAGATTATCATGGGGTCGTCGGGGACACTGGGTCGGGTCCCGTCCTCCAGTTTCAGACCTCCCTCGTCGGGAGGGTGAGGGGCTCATCGGAAGCATTCTAACTTAATCTATAGAAACTCCAGCCGTAATTGAGACCTTCGTGCATCTTCCTTTATCCCTCCTTCTCTGAGGCCATAAGTGCTCTAAGTCTGGTGCTCTATCCCGAGTCCTGCGGGCGCCGTCCGTAACCCTAATCTCTAGCATCCTTACCTTTCAGAGTGAGCGAATGGGATTCGTTACGAAACTGCAACGACTAGAGGATCATTTTTGGTAAAAAGACTCGGTCTAGCTGCAAGGTGTCTTGGCAGCCACATCGGCGACTTATTTTCTGAGCTAAGTAACTTTCATTGGAAATTATATTTTACGACATTGTTTTAGCAGTGTTTAATGTCCATTCTCATTATAAAGGCTCGTATATTGATGATGAATGACTTGAATTGATCACTGAGAAAGGACATTTTGAAAGGAAACGTTCAATTGCCTAAGTTTGGTGTACCTCTGGCGTTTGTCAGTTATAAGGACTGAGAATAACATGTTTAAACATCACTGGACGAATTTGAGCCACAGATCTCTCGCTTCGTGCTTTAACGTGATCGGCCACCTGTGTCGGTCCATAATCTTTAATAACCGACTGCAATAGTCACTCTTGCTGTTCTAGTTTAAATATTGTTTGACCTTTAGGTCCTTTAGGTGGTAATAATTCCAGTTATGTATTTCAAATATTGTGTCACTAGTATAGTTTATTTATGTAAGAATTGTTTGTTTCCGTTTGCGATACAATGTGATAATGTTACTCACATGTACGATGGAGCAGACGCACCTGTATTCTTATTTTATATTTTTTTGGACCAGGGTTACTAGGTCTATCTTTTCCTCATCCAGCAGGGCGTCAAAAGTTTGCGAAGACAAGAAATATAAAATGCGTACAATGTTTAGTGCAGTAAATGTACAAAAATTGCATGTAAAGTAAATCGGAATTCCGTTTTATAAGAATTCTTGTACACCTAATAATACTGTTTCTTTCAGTCACACGTGGTGAAATTCTTACTGGTACTACATTAACACACATTAAAGCAAAGAGCTCCTCTTCCTAGGCTATCTGTTTTTTCTAGTCTACATTTTATATTCATAACATGAGCTACATCAAAAACTGTCACAACAATTGGAAACTTAATGCCGCAACTATATAACGCGAATAAGATGATAATATACGTAAATGATATACATTATACAAATCTCGTCGCCCATTACTAAATATTCACGCCCATTTACTGCTGGTTACTAACATGTCAATCAAATTCTAAATGTACACTATGTACTTATTTACAGTTCAATGAGAGAGACCAAGATCCTGTTGTATAGGCAGTTCTAAACGAAAAATCAAATTAGCGAAGAAAAAAATCTGATGTGCTCCATTCACATGACTTTCTCTACATCGCTGTAACAAATTATTGTTAAAAAAACTTGTGCTTCTATTTACTTCATGCTCATCGAGAAACAATTACCAGAAATAGTCTTATTACTTGCTTCCTTGTAAGTAGAAGCGAAAAAAGGGAGTACCATAGGTTAAACTGATAGTCAAGAGCTGGTTGCTATGTGACAAGTTCCTTTGTTTGTATGGACACGAGTTGACAAATCCCTATATGAGAAAAGTATAAGGTTTTCAAGGCTGAAATAAAAAGTAAAGAATATCTAAAAACGATCAACTCCACGAAAAAAAATGTATATAACATAAATTGTGTGTTTTAATGTGCTCTACAATTTTTGTGTGTGGTAAGTTTTTGTCTAACTCTTACGGTTTACCAGATATAGACAATTCCGTAAAATTCATCCAGAATAAAGTAATCTTCAGAGGCTATTCCTAGAAAATTCAAGATATACATATTGTTTGTCGGGTATATATCTTTAATATACGATATTTTAATCAAAATCGTTAGTCATTTTTTAGAAAATCAAAATTTTTGAAAATTTTTCCATGTGAAGGGTAGCTTGGGGTGGGGGGATTTTCTTAATAACCTTCGTGTCGCATCCTTGGAAGATACTGAACTTAAATACCAAGTTTGGTATTTAACAGTCTTTTCGTTTTTGAGCTATGCTGCCCACAGACACACACACACACCAGACAGACAGATTCACACATACACGGACATTTTTCTAAAAATGCTTTTTTTGTATTCAGGGTGTCTTAAAACATGTATTTCCGGTGAAATCTCGGTATCGAATTTTTGAGTGCATTACAATACCTTCTCTATGCACTATGAACATAGTACGTATAGAGAAAGTAATAAAACAATTCACAATCAACCAATAATACTGTTTTATGAACCAATTTAAAGAAGCTTGAAAGAGTACCCATGCAGCTAAGTTCTGCCGTATCGTAATGATGTAATTATGCGATACGTTCGGGTTATTATCCTAAATTACAAATAATGTAATATAATTTAGTGCTTTGTCATGTCCACGATGAAAAGCAGTAACCCGTTGAAACAGCAAAAGCGCTTCCTTTGTGTAAATTCGTTGAAAAAAAAACGAGAAAGAAAGAAAAAAATAACTTCTGCTCTCGTACATTTTCAGGGAAACCCGCAGTATGAGTACGAAAATGAAATAATAATAATAATAATAATAATAATAATAATAATAATACGAACATGTTCCTTGGAATGTTTTATTCGTATTGTCACATGCAGAATGTGGTACACCACATTCTGCATGTGACAGTATTATACTTTGGGGATAGTTGTTTGTTAACTACTGTCACAGAATTTCTAACTTTAATATATGTTCATTAAAAGTCTATTGTTTACTCTCTTTTAAACAAAGTTGTTTATGTTCTGAGGCCTTAACCGCACGCCTGGAATATCTGTTGTATATTAAATTCCTAGCAGCTAAACGTTAATACACTTTAGGATCCTAACCACATCGTTCAGTTGAAAATAAGAACTTTTTATAGGAAATGTCAGACGTTTTGCCAACTGCTGTTAAAGGAGAAGGTTTTTTAGAAACGCTGCTCACACTTAATGAATTTTAAACAGCTACGAAATAAACTGTGCTCAAAATTAACGTGTTTCATCCAACAAAGACGGCTGATAAAACAGCTCATTAAGACAGAGCGGAAGAAGAGCTTCTTCAACCATCCATTTACTTGGAACTCCTTTGAGGAAAATATCCGATCTTTAGGAAACTCTAAACTTTTTTGCAACTGCCCGTCCCGTGCCATTAATTCTTAAAGTCTCATTAGGGATATGAAATATGCAAATTGTTCGTCTTCGCTGTGTTCAATCGATGAAGGGCGGGATCAATTTTTATCTTCAGGTGTTAATACTGGAACTAATGACAGTGGGGAGGAAGGAAACTTTAATTTCTTTGAGAATGTGTCCAAGTTGGGGGACGAAGGACCCAGGACGCAGTGAGGGAAAACTGGTAACCATTAATCTCCTAGGGGAAGCAAGGACAAGGAAATGCAAGAACCGTCGCGGAGGAAGCTACCAGGAAGTTTATGTGCACTAAGCTCCCAGCTACTACGTGGCAAAATAAAGGAAATCTAGTTACACAAGAGCAATAAGAACCGCCTCCGCTTTTTATGTCAAATTTCAGATTCTTCTTTCCATTTCCAGCAACTGACACTATTTAGCTTATCACTATCACATAAGGAGCGCTTCTATCTTACATTAGTTAGGATACTAGCTACCAAATCGAAATGTGCCAGTCGGATAGTGTAAATTTTTACTTTCTCTACACGTACTATATACATAGTGTATAGAAAAGGCATTGTATTGCACCCAAAAATTCGATACCGAGATTTCACCGGAAATACATTTTTGAGGCCCCCGAATAAAAAAAAAAAAGCATCTTTAGAAAAAAGTCATAGTGTGTGTGTGGGGTAGGGGACAGCATAGCTCAGAAACTAAAAGTCCGTTAAACACCAAACTTGATATTTAAGTTTAGTATCTTCAAGGATGCGATAAGAAGATTTTCAAGAAAATCCTCCTACCCCAAACTACCATTTACATGGGAGAGTTTTCGAAACTTTTTATTTTCACAAAAATGGCTCTATTGGTTTTGATTAAAATCTCTTATATAAATAATATGTATATCTTGAATTTTCTGGAAATAGCCTCTGGAGATCTCTTTTTTGTGGATGATTTTATTGGATTTTGTATTAACTGGTAAACCGTAACAGATGAACAAAAACTTACTACATAAAAAATGTAGATCACGATAAAACACACAATTTAGTACATATAGATTATTTCCTTTATGTGCTACGTTTCTTTTTTTTTCTTTACTTTTTTTTTCGTGATGTTGGCCGTTTTCGAGATATTCATTGAAAATCTCGAAAACGGTGGATTAGAGGAAAAACGTATCACATATTTTGTGTTTTAAAGAGATCTAATTTTTTTGTATGATAAGTTTCTCTTACGGTTTAACCGTTATGCAAAATTCTGCAAAACTCAACCAAAATAAACAGATCTTCAAACACCATTTCCAAAAAGTTCAAAATATACATTTTATACGCGATATAAATATCTAATATATTATATATATTTTAAATCTTCGTGTCGCAGCCTTGGAAGATAGTAAACACAAATGTCAAATTTGGTATTTAACAATCTTTTCGTTTTGAGCAATGATGTCCAGACACATATAAAGACACGGATGTTTGGATTTTTTTTTACACAAGCCGTGTGTAGGACAGGAGTTGAATAGGTAGAGTCAGACTAAAAAATTCAATGCTATAGCCGGGATTTGAACCACGGATTTCCCGGTGTCTAGCCGGTTGCTCTTCCACTGAGCTACCATGGCAACTTGTCGGCATAGTATTGAATTTCTCAACCGACTTGCATGTTTCCCAGTAAACCACAAGGTGATCACAAATTATTTTGAGATGACAACCCCAATGGCGAACCACAATGTTGTAAGTACTTAAGTCCCAGATGATGATGATGATGATGGTTAGTGTTTAAGGGCGCTCAACTACAAGGTCATCAGCACCCCATCAAACAAATCATGGTAAAATCTAGAGATAAAGCTCAATAAGAAATATTATAAATAAGATGAAAAAAAATCTATAAAAATCAATGTATAAAAGTAATCATGTAAAATGCCACGGATTGGTGATTTAAGAAAAAAAACTAATTTCAAAACTAATACAAAAACAAGGGTAAAAACAACTAAATCCGTAATTTAAAGGTTATCTTTGATAAAAATGTAAAAACCTTAGCTACCGCTGGATTATCGTCCGCCAGGACTTCTGCAAGACTGACCGGCAGTTGCAGTGATTCCCGAATATGTGCTAGATCAACATACTCTAGCAACACATGACGGACACACAAATCTTCTCCACATAGCGGATACACAGGAGCAGGTTCACTCTTAAGAAGGAAAATATGCGTAAAATTGCAGTGGCCAATACGTAAATGAGCCAAAATCATAGTATAGCCAACTGTTATGGCCAGTTGGTATTGGATTGTTTGTTTCTGTTTCTAAAAGTGTTTTGGGGACCTCAAAATAAATATTTGCGGTGAAAACTGTACATAATTTTTTTGGTGGTGGAATATAATATCTTCTCTAGCTACTATGAATATTGTATATAGATACGAGTTGGAGAAAATAAAAATGCCCCTTTTTGGGTTCGGGCATCTCAAAACATATTTGCGGTGAAATTTCAGTGTTGAATTTTTGGTTGGAACGCAATACTTCCTCTATGTACTAATTAAAGGTAAGCAGTAGAGAAAATAATAGACGAGGTATCAGATACTTGAATTAGTAGATGAACAGTAGGTTGGACGTTCTTGCTAAGCTCTTTGCTACATTCACGGCCGGCTGAATCTGTAAGCATGTTAGAGTAGTAGGCACATGTCTTGTTCTCTCACACACATTAACGCGACAGTTACAAATCTAATCTGTCATGTGAGCGTGCACCAGCCCATGTGTGACATGAGAAACAATTAACCCACGCATTATGCCTTATCACTTGTCTATTCCTGACCATCTCGTTTCAATTACCTACCAAATTCACCGTAACAGCTACAGGAGCTCTGGTTTTTTAAACACTTAATTCCTCTTAGGTATAAAATAGGAATACGAAGAGGAAGATGTCCACAGCTATTCATCTCCTCTTATCCATAATATTAAATCAGAATAGAAAGAAATAAAAGAGAAGATTTAAGTGGTTTTGCTCTGATGAATTTTGAAATTATGCTCTTATTGCTGCTTTATTACTACGATTTAAACTTTGTATTGAAATAAGAAAATTATAAATCTGATGTGTTACATTCACATTTCTATACCCAACTTTCAGTAAACTATTCCTACTAACATTATTGTAACTACTTCATAATTAGACAAACATTTAGGAAATGCTTTCATTGTGTATTTCTTTGTAGATACTAAGGAATATAAGAATAACTAGACTTGAGCGATAGTCAAATGTATAAGAGCTGGTCGTTGTGTAAGGCCTTTGAATTTCCTTCACTTTGCTTGACCAGGAGAAAGAAAAATGAATATAATTTAAGAATTGTATAATTAATTTAAAATAGAACCAATTAAAAGAAATATCTCAGCAATCTTATATGTGTTACATCTAAATTGTGTAGTTTAAGGAAATAATTGTAGTGTATAAATATTTTCTCTACATCTTACAACTTACCAGTTATGCAAAAGCCATTCAAAATGAAGAGGACTTCACAGGCTATTCCAGAAAACTTCAAGATATACATTTTATTTCTCAAGAAAAAGTTATAAACACACAGTTTATAATGAATATTGGTAGAGCCAGTTTTGAAGTCAACATTTTAAAAAAAAATGTTTCAATGTAAAGGGAATTGGAGAGGTAGTATCAGACTAAAAAATTCAATGCCACAGACGGAATTTAAACTGATCTCACTGTCTCTAGCCGGTTGCTCTGACCACTGCGCTACCATGGCAACATGCTGAAAGGCATAAAATTCCTCAAAATACTTAGGCTCAGGCTCTTAACAAACATCTTCCATCCTATGTTTTAATTGCTGTTTGGATTCTGATTTATGCTGATAAATCCGAGTTAAATCTATTGTAACAAATCAAAGAATAGAGTCGGTTTTCTTCGTGTCCAATCTCTCTAAGCATTGCTCAGAGATTCTCTCTTTCGTGAGTTAATGCGTCACCCAGCTTGTGCAAAGCAATTTTAATTGCATCATATCTATTTTTAACTTTAATTGCACTTGTTAAAATTATTAATATTAAGTGTTCTTAGAACTGCAAATACAAAAGATTGAATAATAGCTACTACATTTCATCTCCAAATTTGCATGTAAGATAAAACCCATGCGTCTTTACATATGTCCATTGCCTCAGCAATTTCACGCACCTTGACTTGTCGACTGTCCCACATTTTTTCAACAATATCCGGTACTTCTGCAAACTTCGGTGGTCCTTTACAAGGCGTTCTAGGCTAGTGCGTCCACGTTTCAACTTCATGATTCGGTTTTTTTCATCGAAAATGAAGGCGAAGCTACGCCATAAACTTTATTGAAGTTCACACAACTTTCATTCGGCGTCAAACCAAATTTAAAAACCATCTGATAACTACACAGTGCTTAATTTTATCCTTATCAACAAATTTAAAAAAAAAAAAAAATATGCTGCTCCAAGTAGCTGTGTACAATAAATAACGCGATAGGCTTGGCATTTTTTCATAACTTGTTATTACAGATATAGTAAATTATTGGAAAAACATATTTGCATTAGCGCTACCGATTCAAGGCTGAGAAATTTTCAGACGGCTCTCACATTTAATTTTTTACAACATATATCGGATGTGACTTTCTCTACCTATTCTGCAACAAACTATTCTTGAAGAATGCTTATTCTCCTGTCTACTTCATGCTAATGAAGACAAACATTTACAGAAATTTGCTTAATTCTCTTGCAGGTACAAAGGCCAGAAAAAAATTGATATGTTCCATTCACATGACTTTCTCTATCTCTCTGCAACAAATTACTGTTAAGGACCTTATGCTTCTATTTGCTTCATGCTAATCAAGAACAATTAGCAGAAATAGTTTTATTACTTGCTTCCTTGTAAGTAGAAGCAAAATAAGGGAGCACCATAGGTTAAAGTGATACTCAAAAGCTGGTTGCTAAGTGACTGAAGTTCCTTTGTTTGGACAGGAAAAGTTCCTTTGTTTGTTTGAAAAGTTCCCATATGAGGAAAGTATATTTTTCAAAGCTAAAACCAATAACAAGGAATATCTATAAAACGATCCACTCCACGAAAAAAATAAATATTACATAAACTGTGTGTTTTATCATGATTTACATATTTTGTGCAGTAAGTTTTTGTCTATCTATTACGGTTTAGCAGTTATGGAAAATTCCGTAAAATTCATCCAGAATAAAGCAGTCTTCAGAGGCTATTCCCAGAAAATTCAAGATATACTTTTATTTGTGAAGTAAATATCCCTAATATACGTCTTTACTTTTTGAGCTATGCTGTCCACAGACCAATAGACACAAACACACACAAACACACACACACACACACACACACACACACAGGGACCTCTTTCCAAAAATGATTTTTTTTTTGGATTCAGGGGGACCCTAAACATGCATTTCCGGTAAAATCTCGGTATCGAATTTTTGGGTGAAATACAATATCTTCTCTATACACTATGTACATAGTAATGTGTAGAGAAAGTAAAATTACGAACGACTTTCGGTTTGACAAAGGCATTACTATCTGAAGATTTAAACCAATAACAAGTAATACCTCGAAAAACGTAACTCCACACAAAAAAGCGGAAAGGTAACGATTTACCAGTTATGCAAAGATTATCCAGAATGAAGAGGATTCCAGAAACTACTACTAGAGTATTCAAGACACACACATACATACATACATACATACATACATACATACATACATACATACATACATACATACATACATACATACATACATACATACATACATACATACATACATACATACATACATACATACATACATACATACATACATACATACATACATACATACATACATACATACATACATACATACATACATACATACATACATACATACATACATACATACATACATACATACATACATACATACATACATACATACATACATACATACATACATACATACATACATACATACATACATACATACATACATACATACATACATACATACATACATACATACATACATACATACATACATACATACATACATACATACATACATACATACATACATACATACATACATACATACATACATACATACATACATACATACATACATACATACATACATACATACATACATACATACATACATACATACATACATACATACATACATACATACATACATACATACATACATACATACATACATACATACATACATACATACATACATACATACATACATACATACATACATACATACATACATACATACATACATACATACATACATACATACATACATACATACATACATACATACATACATACATACATACATACATACATACATACATACATACATACATACATACATACATACATACATACATACATACATACACACACACACACACACACACACACACACACACACACACACACACACACACACACACACACACACACACACACACACACACACACACATACATACATACATACATACATACATACATACATACATACATACATACATACATACATACATACATACATACATTACATACATACATACATACATACATACATACATACATACATACATACATACATACATATAATGTTTCATGTAAAGGGTAGTTGCTTTTGAAAATCTTGATGTTGCGTCCCTGGAAAAATGCTGAATGTAATTATCGACTAGGTATTTAAACTTGAGGTAAGCTGTCCAGACACAACTCGAGGATGTTTTTATAAAATGCTCTGTTATTCAAGAGTATGTATTGACAGAACTTTTATTTCTGATATATCCTAGGTATTGAATTTTTGGTTGGAGTGGAATACCTTCTCTACCTACTATTTACGTGGTACAGAACTAAAAATTGGTCACCGAACTCTCATATTAACATTACCTCTAATACGTTAAAAACCTTCCTGAATTTCCCTGGACTAAATCAGCACCATATGGACCCGTATCTATATGAGAGATCGGTTTCAGGATTATGGTGTACTTTATAGGGCTTAATAAACCGAACTCCGCAGCCACAATTAGATGGCAGCCCCATTAGTGTAGGATTACTACCACTTTAACTGCGGCATGCCAGAAAAGTCTCTATTAGTTTGCTGGTATGCATTTCCATTAACACAGCTGCTAAAATTGGCTCCCTTTGGTTGATTGATGAGTTACATGAAAACAAATTCATTTGCAAGTAAAAACCAATGTTGCAATGCCAACTGTAAGATCTATCAGTATTTCAACCGTGATTTAAAACACGGCCATCCTCCATTAATGGAAACATAATGTACACTGGGTTTTAAATCTCTGATCCATAAATAATATGGTTAAACGCTGCACGCTATAGCTATATTTAGCTGATAAAGTTCTCTCTTTTGCAGATTATACAGCAAAGTTAAATACCACTATATAAGAGAAGTTTTATTTTTGTATCCGATTGTGAATCTCATACTGTGTACTGGAAGGTTTTTGAAAGCGATGAATTATATATATGCCAAGTCGAGAGAGAAAGAGAGA
Organism: Hymenopus coronatus; assembly: GCA_030762935.1. NCBI lineage: Eukaryota > Metazoa > Arthropoda > Insecta > Mantodea > Hymenopodidae > Hymenopus > Hymenopus coronatus. Next base: position 108,590,175 of record CM060890.1, read on the forward strand.
GGGGGGGGGGGTTTCACTGGCTGTGACACGCTGCTTCATATGTTTTTTGTTTATCTTTTGCTTCTTTCTCTTTCGTTTCTGCTGCTCTCCGACGCCAATGAATTCATTATTTATTTTTTTCTTTTAATACTTATTTATTACGCTTCTTTCTCCCTTCATAATTAACTTTATAGTAGATAAGGTTAGCAGTTAGCAGTTGTTTTTATACACAAACACTCACACACACACACACTCTCTCTCTCTCTCACGCACCAGGTGTAGGTACCTATGTTTATATATCTATGCAATATGCATTTTACTTTCTTACTTGAAAACATCTGCTTTTTTTTCCCTCCCCTCCCAAAAAAGACCACCTCTCGTCTATGATTACTGCAATACTTGTATATCAAAAGCATTAAAAATATGCCGGCGCTATGATTTTGTTAACGAGTCTTACGATGATTTACATCTATTACTTTCTCTATACGTACTAAGTACATATTGTAAAAAGAAGGTATTGTAATGCGTCCAAAAATTCAATACCGAGATTTCACCGGAAAAACATGTTTTGAGACTCCCTGATTGGGGGGGGGAAGAATTCTTAGAAACCTAGCCGTGTGTGTTTGTGGGCACCATAGCTCAAAAACGAAGCGCCGGTTAAATACCAAACTTGGTATTTTTTATATTTAAGTTCAGTATTTTCCAAGAAAATCCCTTTACCCAACTACCCTTTGTATGGAACATTATTCGAAAACTTTTATTTTCTCAAAAATGGCTCTAACGATTTTGATTAAAATATCGTATGGAAATTGTTTTTTTCACACAAGCCGTGTATAGGACATAGTTTGAATAGGTAGGGTCAGACTGAGAAATTCAATGCCATAGCCGGGATTTGAACCACGGTCTCCCGGTCTTTAGCCGGTTGTTCTAATCACTTAGCTACCATGGTAGCATGCCAACACAGCATTAAATTCCCCAACAGACTGGAACGTTTCCCGGTAAACCACAAGAGATACTGAGGTGACTCCTCAGTTGGGGGATTCAATGTTGTGCTGGCATATAGCGATGAAGGCTTAGTGGTTAGAACAATCACTAGAGAGAAGTCGCTCTCCGTGGTGTAATGGTTACCATACTAAATTCATATACCCAAGATCGCGGATTCAAACCCGGCGGAGGAGATGGATTTTTTCCATAGCATGGCTTCCTTCGGAGGGAAGTAAAGCCGTGGGTCCCGTGTCGTAGATTTACGGTACGTAAAAGAACTTCAAGCCTGATAAGAGAGGCCTCTGAGCAAAATTAAGCGGTCTTTCACGTCCAGTATAGAAGGGGACGCTGAGAACCACAGCAGTTAAAGAGCGTCCATAAATAAAACGCAATTTCATTTTAACCACTAGACACCGGGATGAGTAATTCAAATTCCGGCTATAGCACTGAAATTTTCAGTCCGACCCTGCCTATCCAAAATATCATGCACTAATTGTTTTAATGACAAATAAAATGTTTGAATGAGGGGGATTGGGGAGATTTCAAAATGTTCGTGTCGCATCGTTGGAAGATATTAAGCTTAAATAAGAAGTTTAGTATTTTACCGTTCACGAACACAAGGACATAAACCGATACATTTTCTAGAAATGCTTTATATATACGGGGAACCCTAAAATATGAATTTCCAGTGAAATCTGGGTATAGAATTTTTGGATGGAGTCCTTCTCTACCTATATACCCAGTTGAGCAAGTGAAAATAGCGGTTGCAAACGATTGGAGGATTAAAATTACTAAATATCTTCATAATTTAATAAAAATAATTTGTTTCAGAATTAAATTCATGTATTTAAAAACTAGATATCCTTTAAAACGATAAACATACCATTGCCAATAAAGCATTCTTAATATTTATGACACAATAATTAAAATACTAAATTAAATCTTTTAAATTCGAGATAACTAAAATTTACCTATCCAACTCCTGCCCTACACACGGCTTGTGTGAAAAAACAATTAAATCAATATCAATTGACCATAAAAGTTGGCTATACTATGAATCCTGTTGTAAGTCGCCATTCGGGTTGTTATCTCAAAATAATTTGAGATCACCTTGTGGTTTACCGGGAAACATGCGAGAAATTCAGTGCTATGTCGGTACGTTGCCATGGTAGCTCAGTGGTAGAACCACTTGGCTAGAGACCGTGAGATCCGTGGTTCAATTCCCGGCTATGGCATTGAATTTTTCAGTCTCACTCAACCTATCCAAAATTTATAAGGTTTCCGGTAGCCAGGCAAAACGCATAATCCCGATTGAAATATAATTTGTACTGAAGTTTCTTCATTTCCATTTAGACACTAAATTGAATCTGACTGTGGAATACATTGCCAAAAATCGTAATAGCCAGTTTTAATAGGTAATTGAGTTGCGGCTGGAACATAATTTGCGGATTCAATTGCTGCACAACTATGGCAAGGTTCCAACGGCGCTTGTAGTAGTTAGTATAATACGAAGAATCCCTTTCCAAATTATGCGATGAGATAACGTCCATTAAAGCACGAATGGCTTAGTACACTGAAGGCTTCAGGGACTGAATGGTCAAGCGTAAGTCAATACTGAGTGTAGGTAGCGTACGATTTGTGTAAAAGAAATATCAGCATTTCACCGCTAGAGCCATTAATTCATTTCATGTCCAAGAGAAAAGCAAGCAGAACTAGGTTTATTTATTTACGCACAAATAAAATAGAAGTGAATATATCCACAGTTACTTTCTATACGTGTACTATGTACATAGAATATAGAGAAGATATTGTATTGCACACAAAAATTCGATACCAAGATTTCACCGGAAATATATGTTTTGAGACCCCCCCGAATAAAAGAAAACCCAATTTTAAGAAACATGTTCTTGTGTGTGGGGGGAGGCAGCAAAGCTCAAAAACGAAAAACTTGATATTTATCTTTCAAGGATGCGAATGGCTCCAATGATTTTGACTAAAATATCGTATATGAATAATATTTAGAAGACAAATAAAATGTATATCTTGAATTTCCTGAAATAGCGTCTGAAGACACCTTCACTCTCCCTGAATTTTGAAGAATTTTGCATAACTGGCAAACCGCAAGAGAAAGACAAGAACTTACTGCAAAAAATGTAGAGTTCGAGAAAACACACAATCTTATATACCTACATTTTTTCGTGCAGTTGACCATTTTTGAGATATTCTTGGTATTAGTTTCAGTTTTAAAACGTTTATGTTTTTTTCATAGGGTCAAAGAAACAGATTCCAATCCCATAGCAACCACATTTTAAAACATTTGACTGTCGGTTTAGCCTAGTGTATTCCCTTATTTCCCTTCTACTTATAAGGAACTACGTAATAAAACCGTTTCTGCTAATGTTTATCTCGATTAACATGAACTAGATAGAAGAATGGGCTTATTAACAATAATTTGTTACAGATATGTAGAGAAATTCATGTGAATGGAGCACATCATTATTATTTTTTTTTTTTTATTCTCACTAAGATTAATATGTGCAAAGAAAATACGTGTTTTAGGATCGCTCGTAAAAAAAAGAGCCATTCTCATGCCTTTTTCTACATCTCTGCAACAATTACTGAAACGCGTATCTATTTAATAGTAATAGAGATAAACGTCAGCATAAAGGCCTTTGTTACTGGTTCCTTGAAAGTAAAAGGGAAATAAGCCGGTACACTAGACTAAAGCGATAGTCAAATCCTTTAAAAGCTGGTTGTTAGGCGATAAAATTTCGTTGCATTACATGACCAGGAATTGAAAAAAAGGTATTTTAAAACTGAAACCAACAAGTAATATCTCGGAAATGGTGAATTCCACGAAGAAAATGTATACGACATAAATTGCGTGTTTTTACGATATCTACATTTTTGTACGATAAGTTTTTGTCTATCTGTTACGGTTTACCAGTTATTCAAAATTAACCAAGTTTCACCCAGAGTGGAGAGATCCTCAGAGGCTATTCCAGAAAATTCAAAATATAACTTTGTCATGTAAATATTTTAATATACAGTATTTTAAACAAAATCGTTAGTCATTTTTGAGAAAATAAAAATTTTATAATTTTTTCCGCTTATACAGGAGAGTTTAAAACGTGTATTTCCGGTGAAATCTCGGTGTCGAATTGTTGGGTGGAATACGTTCTGTACACTATGTACATAGTACTGTAGAGAAAGTAAAACAGTCCCCTCCCCCGCGCGCGCACTTGTGTCCGTGAGTCTGTAAACAACATAACTAAAAGGCAAAAGTCAGACACAATGTCAAGTACTTACACTTTTTTTTTTTTTTTTTTTTTTTGTAGAATTAACCATTTCCGAGATATTTCTTATTTGTTTTAATTTTAAAATATTTAAAACTTCTATCTGTTGGGAATTTGTCACTCCTTTTTGTTTTGTTTTACTCCTGGCCAAGTAGATAGAACCGAATTTCAATAACATGGACACCAGCTTTTAAAAGATTAGACTATCACTTTTGCCTTATGTATTCCGTTATTTCTCTTATACTTATAAGGAAGCAAGATTAAAGCCATTTCTGCTAATGTTTATCTGGATTAGCATGATTTAAATGAAAGAATAAATATTTTGAAAGAATAATTTGTTTGCAGAACAGAGAAAGCAAGTCATGTGAATGAAACACATGAGATTTTTTGTTTCTTTCTTTCGCTGCAGGTTGACATGCGCAATACGATTGCATCTTGTAGTACGAAACTATCTAAATGATATAAGCTGAGCTATAAAACCGAAGAATTACCCATAATTATAATTCTTAACGCCAATCTCATTATAATTTTACATGCTGTTCATAACATTCTGAAACGTAACAACGTACTGGAATCTTTAGCGTTGAATGAAGACAAACTCCATTTTTCGGTGAAATTGTGTAGTTTTATAAAGTTGAATTTCTTACATTTCATACATTATAATTGAACCTACCTGTTTTGCCTATTTTGCTGCATCGTATGTGCATGAACTATAGTAAATTATGTAACGTTTAGTACATTTACTTATTATTGAGAAACCATAATTAATAAACAACGTCCAAATCTTTGATTAGTAGAATGCAGTTTAAGGGCTTGTAGGCTGTAGTCCAGTTGTGTTTCATTTACTGTATCACGGTCTACAAGAACGGAAATTACATTCTACTGGATTAACGCCGACCGTGAAAGCCTAAGTATGTCTATTAGATCATCCAATCAATCAACTAAAAAATAAAAGGAAACTGCATTGCCAACCGAAACATTGGCTCACAACACCCCATCTAAATCTTACTCGAGTCTTTTCTTCTTTTTTATTTTACTATCTTAACGTTTAAATGTAACAACTAAATATACGTTGCACATTACTTTCTGTACGACGTATGTACAACGCAATTAGTAGGTAGAGAAGGTACTGCATTTCACTAAATATTTGATTCAGAGATTTCATTGTAAATACACATTTTGAGACCCCTGAATCCAAAAAGCATTTTTAAGAAACATTCCGTATGTATGTGTGAGGTTGTGTGTGTTTATAGCGTTTAACGCCCGCTTTTACTAGTATGGCACCGCATACGTTGACACTGATGGTATATAACATGAAAATGGAGCACCGGTGGAATGCGATGGCGGGAGAAACAGGAGAAAACCCGCCTCTATGCCGCTTTGTTCACCAGAAATCCCACATGTGATCACCTGGGATCGATCCCGGGCAGTCCTGGTGAGAGGCGAGTTTCCCAACTCCCTTTACAAGTAAAAGTGTTCGAAAATTCTGATTTTCTTAAAAATGGCTCAAACGGTTTTAACTAAAATGCCATATATTATTAATATTTAAATGACAAATGTATGGATTTTATTTGCCGTGTAAATGTCTTTAATACACGTACTTTAATCAAAATCGTTAAACCAATTTGAGAGAGTAAAAAATTTCGAATTTTTTCATATAAAGGGTAGTTTGGGGTGGGGGAATTTTCCACAAAATCTTCGTGTCGCATCCTTGGAAGACACTCAACTTATATACCTAGTTTGGTATTTTACCGATTTTTATTTTTTGACTTATCCTGTTCACACACACACACACACACACACACACACACACACACATATATATAATTTTTTTTTCTAAAATGCTTTATTTAGATATAGGGGGCCCTAAAAGGTTTATTTTCGGTGAAATCTCTATATCGAATTTTTGGGTTGATTACAATACCTTCTCTATGCACTATGTACATAGTACGTGTAGAGAAAGTAAAAAAGTAGACCTCCTTAAAAGCATACTTTATGTTATATAGATTATTTTTTTAATTAACCATTTCCGAGATATTCCTTGTTTTTGATTTCAATTTTAAAATACTCAAAAGCTTTTCTCACACGGGAATTTGTCATTCTTGTGCCTTTTGCTTTACTCCTGGTCATTCAAAGAGAGACTAATTTTAATTAAATAGCAATCAGCTTTTTTAAGATTTGATTGTCGTTTTGGCCTAGTATCCTTATAATTATAAGGAAGTAAGTAATAAGACAAATGCTGATAATGTCTAACTTAATTATCATTAAGATACAGAAAAACAAGCTTGTATAATAATAGTTTGTCCTGAGAGTCATAGGAATGGATTCTTTTTCTAAGATCAACAACTAGGCATGGATATCCAAGCATTAAAGCCACCAATGTTAATATTGACGACGTTCTGAAATCAGCATGCTAAAAAGCTGAGAAAATTGTATTTGTTTAAGGCTTAAGCACAATTTTACTGTCTGCTGTCATACAAAAGAAAAACAAAAAAAGTGTTGCATTCACATGGCTTTCACTACATCTCTGCAATAAATTATTGTTAAAAATGGTATTCTTCTATTTACTTCATGCTAATCGAGAAAAAATTAGCAGAAATTACTTACTTCCTTGTACGTAGAAGGGAAATGGAGTACCGTAGGCTAAAGCGATAGTCAAATCTTTTAAAAACGGTTGCTATGTAATTGAAGTTTCTTTATTTGTATGGCCAGGAGTTGAAAAATTCCCGTATGAGAAAAGTATAGATAGTTTAAAGCTGAAACTATAACTCCATGGCACGACAGCTCACGGGGAGCCTTGGCCTACCGCCCGGCCGCTGCGTCCCCCATCTCGGTCCACTACAGACGTCATGGATGGGGTGCAGTATTGGAGGGTGAGACGTGGTCAGCGCCTCGAGCCCCTCCCGGCCGGTTAATGCGGTCCTCACGACCTGGAGCCGCTACTTCTCCATCAAGTAGCTTCTCAATTGGCCCCCCAGGGACCTCACGAGGCTGAGTGCACCCCGGTCCAGGTCTCCCAGCGGGGGAAAAATCCCCACGCCGGTACTGGGGTTCGAACCCAGGTCTCCCGCTTGGTAGGCAGCTGCGCTACCACCGCGCTAAGGAGACGACCGTAAAGCTGAAACTAATAACCAGAAATATCTCAAAAACGGGCAATTCAAAAAAAATCAAGAAATAAATTTTATTTGACATGTAAATATCCTTAATGTATGGTATTTTATTCAAAATCGTTAGTTTTTTTAAGAAAATCAAAATTTTCGAAACAATTTCCATGTAAAGGGTAGTTATGGAGGGGGAGAGATTTTATTGAAGATCTTCGTGTCGCATCCTTTGAAGACACTGAACTTAATACCATGTTTAGATTTAACGGCCTTTCATTTTGTAGCTATGCTGCCCATAGACATTTTTCTAAAAACGTTTTTTTTTTGGGGGGGGGGATTCAGGGAGTTTCAAAACATATATTTCCGGTGAAATCTCGGTATCGAATTTTTGGGTGCAATACAATACCTTCTCTATACACCATGTACATAGTACGTCTAAAGAAAGTTAAAAAAAAAAAAAAAAAAAAAAAAATGCAATACCAATGCGTTGAGATAGTAGGGAGTGTAAAATAGCTGAATGCTGACCGGAGAAGTAAACTGAAATGGTGTTTTATTTATGGACGTTCTTTAACTGCTGTGGTTCTCAGCGTCCCATTATTTGTTGGGCCTACGTGCCGTAAATCTACGACACGCGACCAACGGCTTTACTTCCCTTCCGATGGAGGCCATGCTAAGGATTTTTACGCCCGAAAAAATCCATCGTCCTTCGCCGCGACCTGGTAAATGACGTTAGCATGGTAACCATTACTGACCGGAGAAGCGTAGCCAAACCTCCTGAACTACAAGAAATACGGAAAGATATTCACGCTTCATTTGTAACACAAAAAAGATTTCAAACATGTAATATCATTCATCATATCAGAATTTTAGACTTTACAAATAACGTGAAGCATAGGGTTGGGATAGGTAATTATGATTTTATCTCCCAGTAACATCTACCTGGGAAGAACCTTAGATTTAAAAAATCTGATGTGTACCATTCACATGACTTTCTCCATATCCCTGCAACAAATTATTCTTAAAAAGCTTATACTTTTATTTACTTTCTGCTAATCAGAAAAAAATAGCAGAAATAGTCTAATTACTCGCTTCCTTGTAAGTAGAAGCGAAATAAGGGACAACTGTAGGTTAAAGTGATAGTCAAAAGCTGGTTGCTATGTCAATGAAGTTCCTTTGTCTATATGGATAGGAGTTGACAAGTTCCTGTATGAGAAATGTATACGTTTTTCATAGCAGAAACCAAAAATAAGGAATGTCACAAAAACGACGAACTCCACGAAAAAAATGTATATAACATAAATTGTGTGTTTTAATGTGCTCTACATTTTTTGTGTAGCAAGTTTTTGTCCATCTCTTACGGTTTAGCAGTTATTCAAAATTTAGTAAAATTCGTTCAGAATAAACTACTCTTACATACGAAATTTTAATCAATTAGAGCCATTTTTGAGAAAATCAAAATTTTCGAAAAAAGTTCCATGTAAAGGGTAGTTGGGGGTGGGGAGATTTTTCTCAAAATCTTCGTGTCGCATCCCTGGAAGATGCTAAACTTAAATACCAAGTTTGGTATTTTACCGACTTTTCGTTTTTGAGTTATCGTGTTCACAGACACGGACACACACGCACACGCACACACACACACACACACACGCACACACACACACACACACGGACCTTTTAGTGAAAATGCTTTTTTTGGATATTGGGGACCCTAAAACATATATTTCCGGTGAAATCTCGGTATCGAATTTTTTGGTGGAGTGCAATATTTTCTCTATACACTATGTACATAGTGCGTATGGAGGAAGTAAAAAGAGTGCCATAGGCTAAATTGATAGTCAAATATTTTAAAAGCTAGTTGCTATGTGATTGAAGTATCTTTATTTGTATGGACAGGAGTTGACAAATTCCCGTATGAGAAAAGTGCAACTACTTTAAAGCTGAAACTAATAATAAAGAATATCTCAAAAACGGTGAACTCCACGAAAAAAATGTATATAACATAAAATATGCGTTTTAACGAGCTCTGCATTTATTGTTATGTAAGTTTTTGCCTATCTCTTACAGTTTACCAGTTATACAAAATTCCGGAATATTTATCCAGAATAAACATGTCTTCAGAGGCTATTCTAAGAAAATTTAAGAAATAAATTTTAATTAACTTATAAATATCTTAAATATGAGAGATTTTAATCAAAATCATTTGATCCATTTTTGAGAAAATCGAAATTTTCTAAAATGTTACCATGTAAAGCGTAGTTGTGGGTGGGGGAATTGTCTTGAAAATCTTCGTGTCGCATCCTTGGAATATACCGAACCTAAATACCAAGTTTGGTATGTTCACATACATAGACACACAGACACCCGGACCTTTATACTAAGAATGGTTTGTTTTATTCAGGGGGTCTCAAAACAGGTTATTTCCGGTGAAATCTCGGTATCGAATTTATGGGTGCAATACAATACCTTCTATATACAATATGCACATAGTACTGTAGAGAAAGTAAAAATATCATGTCTTTCATAACTTTCACTACATCTCTGTAACAAATTAATGTTAACAATCTCATTCTTCTATCTACTTCATGCTAATTCTTATTACTTACTTCCTTTTAAGCAGAAAAGAAATAAGGGAGTACACTAGACTAAATCTATCGTCAAAGCCTTTAAAACCTGGTCGAGATGTGTCTGAAATTCGTATATTTGTGGTTAGGAGATGACAAATTCCCGTAGTTTAAGTATTTTAAAACTGAAACCAATAACAAGGAATATCTAAAAAATATCAACTCCACGAAAACGTAAGTTGTATATCTTGACGAGATCCACATTTTGTGTAGTGAGTTTTTATCTATCTCTTACGGTTTACCAGTTACATAAAATTAATCCAGAATGAACAAGTCTTCAGAAGCAATTCCCAGAAAATTCAAGAGATACATTTTATTTATCATATGAATATTTAAATTCGTTGCAGCCATTTTTGAGAAAATAAAATTTTTCGATTTTTTTTTCATGGAATTGTAGTTTAGGGTGGGGGGATTTTCCTCAAAATCGTGTCGTATCCTTGGAAGATACTAAACTTAAATACCAAGTTTGATATTTTACCGACTTTTTGCTTTTGAGTTATCGTTCACATACACAAAATGATTTTACTGGATATAGGGAATCCTAAAACGTTTATTATTGCAATACCTTCTCTACCTATTTACTAAGTAGGGAAAGTGATAAGGTCCATGGAAATACATGCAAACCTTCTGTATTATATACAAAACGTTGTACAATGGAGAATATAAATAGGCTTACCAATTTTCTTTCACACTCTTCTCTAGTTATTCCATCTGTTGCACAGCAGACAATGAGTCTAAAGATTTCACTTACCTGAAACAAATAAAAGTGGATGAAAATTAAAACACAATGAAAATATTTATAAGATCAAAACATTTAAACTTTGATACTTTGACGATGTACACTAGCGACGTTAATTCTGGGCATTTTTTTTTTTTAAGAGTATTCCATCACATTCTTATTCACGATTACTCTTATTTGATAAATTATAGCCAGGGAGCGTTACCAAAATAGAACATAACATTAAATCTTTTACCACAAACTTGAGCTAATAATCTTAGAGCATAATCTTATAAATACTAGATTTCCTCAATTTGAAGCCACCTATTTTACAGGAGTAAGAATTCATGGAGCATAAAACATAATGTATATTTTAAAATTACACTATTTAGTTTATACTGCATCCAATGTGAAATGTAACGTATTGTTATTTTCATAAAATAGGGACGGTCCAAAATGAGGAAAGTTGGTATTTTTAAGATTATGGTGTTCATGGTATTGAAATGTCATAATCCTAACTACTAGATTTCTGTAAATTTAGAGGTCCTCTATTACAATGTGACAACAAATATTCCTTTTTACACTTTAAACACAATATAAAATAAAACATACATAATATATTTGTAAAGCAATATAGTTTCCAAAGTTAGACCAAAGTAACAGATTATGGACCAAATTAGCTGCAGTTTATAGTAAAAGCTGCAATACTGTATTATAGTAACACTTCTTGCTACAATTTATCGATAAAGAGTTATTCTGAATAGGAGTTAAATGGAATATTCAAATTTGAAAGATAGTTTAACCAAAACAGTGAGCAGAATTAATGCCACTACTGTTAGATTTATGACTAAATAAAAGCATTTAAACTCAATTTTAGAAGTGAATATGAGCCCTTTTCAGCATTTTAAATGCAATCTGGACAATATAATGAGTTGTTAATTTCGAAATCTTGCGTTTCTAATGCCATAATCAGAGGTAGATTTAATCTGTGGTAAAATTGAAATAATGCCTAGTTTTGCCACAAATTTAATAATTTTATGGGCCATTTTTTTTGTAAATTAAACATTGGGTTTCCTTTCCTAAAATTTCGAGTATTTGGTTCTAAAAATAAGTATCACTTATTTTTCCATGCTGAGAGAAGAAAATCTAAATATTTTCTAAGTTATGTCAAAAGATAAAGAAATACCTACCAGTAAATTTTAATTAACCTATAGCAAGCAGAGGAAGTATTACATTTTACTCAAAAGTTCTATTCTCAGATTTAAGGTTTTGAGACTAGTCAAATTAAAAAGGAATTCTAGAATAGGGTATGTGTCAATTTCTGCCAGTCTGTGAACAGCCTAAGTCAAAAACGAAAAATCGGTTAACACCAAACTTTGTATTTAAATTTAACCACCCTTTACGTCGAAAAATGCTGGTCCTAACGATTTTGCAAAATTATTCATGATAAATTAAATCTATAGTCCTTCCCCTTAGTTTTAAATCATTTCCATATAATTGGTAAACAGTAAGCGACAATACAAATTCTTACTGCACAAAACCTTTCAGAAAAATTAAAGTATTTCAAAATTGAAACTAATAAAATCAATATTTCGGGAAGGGCCAATTCTATTCATACACAAAAAAAAAGACATGATATAATTTGTGAGATCTATAGGTAGTAAGGTTTTGCGTATCTCCAGATTGCAAAAGTAATTCAAAATGAAAAGAAATTCCCAAGAAATTCAGGTTATGCATTTGTCATGTAAAACCTTTAATATTCGACATTTTAATAAAAACTTCGCCATTTATGCTGTCCACAGGCACTTGTGCGCGCGCGCACACACACACACACAAACAAGAACCTTTTTCTAAAATTGTTTTTATATAGGGGACAATAGATCGTGCATTTACAGGGGAATCTTAGTATCAAAATTTGCCGGGAAAGCAATATTTCTCTTCCAATTTTCTATCTACCAAAAAGAGAAAGAAAAACGCCACAACTAAAAAATTATAATTAGAGAAAAGAAATAATTTTGAATAATAAAAACAAAACAAAAATTACATATTTGTCTCAAAACTCGGATTTTTAGTTGACTGTCCCCTTAATCTTGTATTTTGTTTCTAACAAACTATTACTTAAAGTGCATTAAAGCATGAAAGAAGGCAACAAACTACAGCTCCAGAAATGGACGGCATTGGATTTGCAGAGTAAGAAAATCGGCCTTAGATTTCTTTCCTTCATGGGATATTGTTCCGGGCATGTCAGAAGTCCCTCTCTTGCTTCAGGGAGTTTGAACTTTATACAGGCTTTTAAGGATCTGGAGAGGACAGCATTACAGGCAAACATGGAGATGCGGGGTGGTGGCTCTCTGGATAAAATATACTGCGGTCGGTCCATCTCTTTCAGCGAGATCCAGTGGGAAAAGTGCCGGCCCTAGTTGGACCGGATCAAAGCAGACTTCCCATCAAGAATGTTGACACGTGGTAGAGTGCGCCTCGACCTCTCTACTGTGAAACGCACACTTGCAGTTATTATGATAGAAGCTTCTGATTGCAAAACTGACAATGTTAGACTACCAATTAAATAAACGTAACCTCAACAGAAGCTGCTCAATATGCAGAGAGAAAATTCAAACAGATTGCTCACTAGCAAACAGGATATAATTTCTAGAATACGTATTCCTAAGTAAAAATTCTGATGACTAATTCACACGCCTTTCTCTACCCTTCTTCAACAAACTAAGTTTACAATCTCTACACGTACTATGTACATAGTGTATACAGAAGGTATTGTACTGCGGCCAAAATTTCGATACCGAGATTTCACCGGAAATACATGTTTTGGGAATAAAAAACATTTTTACAAAAATTTCCGTGTGCGTGTGTCTGAGTCCGTGTCGACGAGTCCGATTAATACCAAACTTGATATTTTAGTTCAGTATCTTCAAAGAATGCGACACGAAGATTTCCAAGAAAATCCCCCCAATTCCAATTACCCTTTACATGGAAACATTTTCAATAATTTTGATTTTCTCAAAAATGGTTCTAAAGGATTTGATTTAAGATGTAAGTATCTTATATTTAAGATATTTGCATGACAAATGATATGTATATCTTGAATTTTCTATGAATAGCCTGTGGAAACTTCTTTATTCTGGATGAATTTTTTTGAATTTTGCATAACTGGTAAAGCATAAGAGATAGACAAAAGCTTACTGCACAGAAAATGAAGATCTACTTAAAACACACAATTTGCCATATACATTTTCTTCGAGATATTACTTGTTATTGATTTTAATTTTATAATATTTAAAACTTTTCTCATATGATTCAACTCCTGGCTACGCAAAGAAACACATTTCAATCCAATAGCAACCACATTTTAAAACATTTGACTGTCGGTAGAGCAAAGTTTATTCCCTTATTTCCCTTCCACTTATAAGGAACTAAGTAATAAAATCGTTTCTGATAATATTAATCTCGATTAGCATTAAAACAGATAGAAATACGCTTATTAACAATAATGTGTTACAGAGATGTAGAGAAAGTCGTGTCACTGGAACCCGTCAGACTTTTTTAAAAAGCATATACATCTAACAACTTCACGTTAATATTCGCGTAAATGTTTCTTAATGACACATTCCCTTGTAGATACGCAGGGATGGGGAGAAAACATTAGGTTTCGTGGTTTCCATGGTTGCCTCAGTCACCAAGGTAAGTAACGAATTGGATACTTAATGCCACGAGCCAAAGTTCCACCTTCAGTCTAAAACAACAGTAAAACAAAACATCTGATGTAATCTATTCACATGATTTTCTCTATATCTCTGCAACAAATTTTTGTTAAAAAGTTTATGCTTCTATTTACTTCATGCTAAGTGAGAAAAAATTAGCAGAAATAGTCTTATTACTTGCTTCCCTGTAAGTAGAAGCGAAATAAGAGTAACATGAATTAAAGTGATAGAAAAAGATGGGCCATGTGACTGAAGTTCCTTTGTTTGTATGGGCTGCAATTATTAAATTCCTGTATGAGAAAATTATAAGTTTTAAAGCTGAAACCAAAAACAAGGAGTATCTCAAAAACGATCAACTCCACGAAAAATATGTATATAACATAAATTGTGTATTTTAATGTGCTCTACATTTTTTGTGTGGTAAGTTTTTGTCTATATCTTACGATTTACCGGTTACACAAAACTCCGTAAAAGTCATCCAGAATAAAGTAATCTTCTGAGGCTATTCCCAGAAAATTCAAGATATACATATTATTTGTCAAGTATACATCTTTAATATATGATATTTTAATCAAAATCATTAGAGCCATTTTTTAGAAAATCAAAATTTTCGAAAATGTTTCCATGTGAAGGGTAGTTGGGGATGGGGGGATTTTCTTGAAAATCTTTGTGTCGCATCCTTGGAAGACATGGAACTTAAATACCAAGTTTGGTATTTAACGGTCTTTTCGTTTTTGAGCTATGCTGCCCACAGACACACACACACACATACATACATACATACATACATACATACATACATACATACATACATACATACATTACATACATTACATACATTACACACACATACATACATACATACATACATACATACATACATACATACATACATACATACATACATACATACATACATACATACATACATACATACATACATACATACATTCACAGACGGACATTTTTCTGATTTTTTTTTTTTTTGGATTCAGGGGCCCTAAAACATGTATTTCCGGTGAAATCTCGGTATCGTATTTTTGGGTGGAATACAATACTTCCTCTATACACCATGTACATAGTACGTATAGAGAAAGTAAAAATGAAATTGTAGAAGAAGAAATTAATGCTACGCATTAGATTAGACTTTTGGAAGGATCTATATCGTCTCCAAAATACGAGAACTTGAAGTGATATACCAATTCACAACGATACGGACTTGAGAGAAAGAGTGCTAAACTCAGTGCTTCAGGCACCTGCATGACGACTCTCGCTAAGGTTATTTGACACACTTCAGGGGAACCCCATATTACTAGTGTTTTTTATATGGTGTTTAACGTCCGCTTTTACTACAAATGGCACCGCAGGTGATGACACTGATGATACATGAAATGAATGAAGATGGAGCCCCGGTGGAATACGATGGCGGGGGAAAACGGAAAACTCGGAGAAAATGCACCGATTTGTCCAACCCAAATTTCACATAAGGTCACTTGGGATCGAACTAGGCCATCTAAGGGAGAGGCGAGTGGTTTAGCAGCCCTTACTACTGTTAAATAAATAGAGCTTCAAGGAATATTAGATACTTGAACATAATATTGCTAAATTAATGCCTCCGAAAATAGCATGAGGTGCCCAAATCAAGCCATATTATTTTTAGTTCATTTAGAGTATTCTTTTATTCTAAAAGTGATATTAACATTGAAACGATGCTAGCTATTCATCAAATTCATTACATTACTGGCATGAATTGATCCACCTTGTCAAGTTATATCTCAGAGCGTCGGAAATATTTATTGATTGTATATTGCAGGGATGGTTGATATTTTGATCCCTACATGGAATGGATACGTAAAGTATGGTCTGTATTGCATACACAAAACTCTGCAGGAATCCAAATTGGAATCTTGCCGTTAGAAACACGTTCTACATACCATATGCTGCGAAAACGTAAGAAAAAGCAGCTACCTTAGAGTAAATTCTTAGATTCTGATTCAGGACGTACATGACGTCATTTTACTTTGCTTATTGTTATTACAGTACAATGTATTATTATAAGATACATATATTACATACTTATTTTATGAGGTATATAATAATTCGAAAACACAATACATAGTACATGTTTAGCCTCTGGTAAGTTGCGGATTCAATCCCGACTGAGGATAATGGATTTTTTTTTCGGACGTAAAAATCCTTAGCCTGGCTTTTTTCGGAAATAAAGTAAAGCCATTGGTCCCGTGTAATGTTTACTTGCACGTAAAAGAACTTTATATCTTGAAATAAAAAGGTCCGCGCAAACTTTCACCATTTTCACGTTTGCAAGTTGCAAACTTTTTCTTGTCAGCATGTACTCAAAGTGGAGAAATCACGAATTAGAAATATCACCAGATCTAGGAAATGCTTTTACCTGTCCCAAACATGCCAATATGAGGGATAGAACATACGCACTAACAGATCGATGTAACAATTAAAACTAAATGCTAATCAAACAAACACATTTGCCTCGTACGCGGTGACAGTGTTGATTCAGTACGTTTTTAAATAACTTTACTGAAGTAGTTAAGTATTCCTGCATAATAAAGTCATAAAACAGCAGAGATATTTTACTATCACTGATGTAAATTGGGTTGCCCATTCAAATAAGGTGAATGACGATCCGGGAACATTTATTTCAATCAGCCAAAGCTATAAATCTAGTTTATAACAGCTACAGCTAAAATCTGCAACGGAAGAATACAATAACCAGTCTGTTAAAATTTTGGTCAGTTTTCGCCCTGAAACTTAGAATCAGCAAGACCATACACGATTAGAATGTCTATACCAGCTGTGCCTCACCTCCTCGGTAATCTGTCGTAGTGTAGTGGTGTAGTGGTTACCATGCTAACTTCATATACCCAAGGTCGCGGGTTCAAACCCGGCGGAGGACGATGGATTTTTTCGGGCGTAAAAATCCTTAGCATGGCTTCTTTCGGAAGGGAAGTAAAGCTGTGGGTCCCGTGTTGTAGATTTACGGCACGTAAAAGAGCCTCAAGCCTGATAAGAGAGGTCTCTGAGCAAAATTAAGTGATCTTTCACGCCCAATATAGAATGGGACGCTGAGAACCAAAGCAGTTAAAGAGCGTCCATAAATAACAGGCCATTTCATTTCCTCGGTAATCTACTAAGGGAACAGAGCTTGGCCTCCCAGATACCTAGATTGTTTATGTGTGATTATTTCTTTCAAAATATCTGAAAAGTAAGATACTGTTAAGTCGTTTGCAGGCCTTGAATTGAAAGAAAGGATTCACAGAGACATTACTACTATTCCAGTTAAAATACTATAATATGAATTACATAAGCCTGGCTGAATACGCAGGAATGTCACGATTTGCGACATACAATTTTAATACATGTCGTTTTTACTTTCTCTGCTTTATGTACATAGCGTATAGAGAAGGTATTGCACTCCATCTACAACTTCGTTACCGAGATTTCATTACTTGTTTCATCGGAAATACACGTTTTACTTTTTCAAAAAACAAACAAACCATTTTTTGGAAAAAGGTCCGCATGTGTGTGTGTGTGTGTCCGTGTCTCTGAAAACACGATGACTCAAAAACGAAAAGTCGGTGTATCGGAAGATGTACCTAGAATGGTTTACAGATTAAACTTAAAGTTAAGATTTTCATTTGGTAAAACACCAAACCTGGTATTTAAGTTTAGTATTTTCCAGGAATGCGACACGAAGATTTTAAGAATAAGCCTCCCTCTCCAAACTACCCTTTAGATGGAAAAAATTTTGATAATTTGATTTTCTAAAAAATGGCTCAAACTATTTTGATTTAAATACCGTATATTAAAGATATTTATACGGCAAATAAAATGTGTATCTTGAATTTTCTGGGAATAGCCTCTGAAGACCTTTTTGTTTTGAATGAATTTTACTGAATTTTGCGTAACTGGTAAACCGTAAGAGATAGGCAAAAACTTATTACAAAAAAAATGTTGATCACGTTAAAACTCACAATTTCTGTCATATACAATTTTTTTTTATGTGGTAAACTCCTGGTTCTGCATAGAAACGTATTTCAACGACATGGCAAACAGCTTTTAAAAGATACTCTCGTTTTAATCTAGTGTATTTCGTCATTTTCTTTCTACTTACAAGGAAGCAAGTAATAAGATAATTTTTGCTAATTTATTTCCATTATCATAAAGTAGACAGAATAATATGCTTATTACCAATAATTTGTTACAGCGATGTAGAGAAAGTCATGTGAATGGAACATATCAGATTTTTCGATTTATTATATAATATGCATTGTTGTTAATATAAACATTTCGTTTTCTTTTGATCCCTATATTTGATTAACCTTTGGATAAAGTTTGATAATTTTTTTTCCATAGATGTGCGATAGAGCATTTCCGTCACTGGTTTATTTATTTAGGTTTCGATGATTGGTACCCCTAGTTTTATCGACTGACGATTGTTACTTTTGAAACTAGTTTTTGTGCCTGCACTGAAGTGGTTGGTATGGCAAGTCAGTCGATATACGTTATTTGGCGTGTGATTGGCTTAGCCCGCCTTCCTTTTATTAAAGCTTTGAGACCAGCTGGCCAGCTTTGACTTTGACGATTTCTAAATCAGGCAGCACACTCCAATCATCTCTACAGCAAGTGCTTCATGCACTTCATGCGTGGCAATGGAGACCAGGGCAATATTGTAAATGACAATTCAGCTCACCTATTAAAGCGCCAATGGAATGGTCGTTATTAGGAATTTCAACCAATCGCGGTCATCTGACTGGAGAGATATTGTCGAAACATCATATCGCAGCTGATGTTGATTTGTTTACTCTCCTGTCTTGGTTATTAGTAACAAGGTGACAATCCAGGCAGCCAACCTTCACTATTAATAACTGTCATTTCCACAATTGTACTTTCAATTAATTCGGTTATAATGTTTATTTAAAGCTTGATCCAGTTCATAATTTATTCCGTTCAAAAAAGGGGAGAAAATAATGATTATTTGTATTTATGTAGAGGTGACGTTTGTTTCCATTTCATGTATTAGGTATTAAAAGCTGAAGTACAATAAATGCTCCCTACTTCCTTTGTTGCTATCGATATTCCACATGTGTGAGTGTGTGTGTGTGTGTGTGTGTGTGTGTGTGTGTGTGTGTGTGAAGTATCTTTCACTTATCTGGAGTCCTCGTTTTCAAATTCATCAAAACAGAATAGAGAAGGTCCAGAAGAAATGTTTTAGATATTTATATATTAAGAATATTGGAGCATTCTACACTCATTTATTATAAGGATTTATTGAGCAAATTCAAATTATCTACACTGTGTACCACAAAATAAATTGCGCAGCAAACGTATATGTAAATAACAAGCCAGTGAATAATCCAACATTTGTTCATGTCCTGAAATTTTACATAAATAAATTTGCTTACGAGTATAATAGCTATTTGCACCAAATTCCTGGTCAGGTGCATTTAGTAATTCGGTATTATTAACAATTTGACATTTTGATTAAATACAACAAATTTGATTTTCTCTTGGTTTCTAAAAAATACCTTGTAAAATTCGTGATTAAGTATTCCTAGTTAAGTTTGTGTGGGTGCCTTTGCGTTTCAACAACTTATAACAAGGTTAGTATATTACACATATATTACTAAAACTCATAGGTAACACTCGTAAGCAACAGAAATTCCCTCATGTGTGCGGGACATGCATTCGCGCGATCCGCGCCCTTGGTATAAAACGAAGGCTCTGTATATTTAATCTGTTATGAGTGCTTTATAGTTTCCCTGCTTACCGTAACTGGGAGTTATGTCCTATTGAAAATGAGCACAAGCATCAGCTGAATGCGTTTGTCAAGTGCGGCGGTTCACGAATATAGGAGTTCTGGGTTCGAATTCTGTGAGATGGTTTAGAATATTTAATGGTGTGGAGATATGGCTCCCCTAGCTCAGGATATGTTGGCATGGAATCTTTCTCAGGTGTGGTAAGACACAAGTGGTTTCCTTTGAGTTCAGGATTGTTGTTGTACTTGTTTATTCATTTGCTTCGACATTTTCTGCCGTCGAACACACACGCACTCCACATAAATTTTCCCCTTTCCAACTATGCCTTACGAGACCGCAGCTATCATCTCTGATTACTTTTAATGTCTTCTGGTATAGTAAATAAACACTTTCTATCCCGGCCAGATGTAGCCCGGTCGTTTCTACCGCGGACTCAAATATGTCTTAACCCCACGAATCTTCCATAGCAAGTGAATTCGCGTCGCTCGACCAACAAGAGAACTGTTTCTATTTGCTTTGTTATGTCCACTCTCGGGCAGTGGAACTTCCAAGCTCTTCGGTTCATTATCCTAACCATAACGGTAATCTCCTACCTGGGTGCCTTGCCCTCTTAGACGTATTTTCTAATATTTCTTCCCTGGTCATTTTCAATTTATATTTGCCCCTTCTTAGTATAATTTATATTACATCGCATATAATTTATATCTCCCTTTTAGAGAGATTTTAATCCCGTGACACGACATGTACTCTCAAAAGTGTTGGATAAATACTCTTGCTTGTGAATGTCCAAACAGAATAAAAGCAATTACTTCGTATGTATTTACTCGTAAGAAGTATTAAAGGTAATAAAGGAAGGAAAGTACAAAATAAACAAATAAAACGAGCTTAAGCCGTTTCCTTCTTCTTGAGGGTAGAGTGGAATAGAAAAAAAGAGAGGCGTTGCTGGAAGAAGTCTAATCACGGAATTGTAGGGGCTCGCTTCTCACTGAATAACTACTGTCCTCGCACTCCCATTTTATGCGAGCGCTCCCCGTCTGCAGAAAAAGAAAATAAAACAAATGGCATTCCTTAAGCAGTGTTGCCGGAAAAAAACTGGCAAGGCGATATTCAACGCTACTTCGGAAACAACACAAACATCAAAGGTCGAAACAGAAAAGAAATAGGGAATGGGGAGGAAACAAAGAACTTTTACCATAAACCCCGAAGTTGCTCTTATTTCAAGCTACATATACTTTTAACTCTTACACACGGAGTTAAAAGATATGCAGTAAATACATGTATGCCCAAAAGTAGGTATACAATACAGATAAAATTATATTTTCAAAATATCTACAGCTAGGAATCAGTCACAGAGATATAACTATTACAAAACTTTAATGTGTTACTTTCGCCTGACTTACTCTACCGATTCTTCAACATACTAATCATAAAAAGGCTTATTCATCTAACTAGTTCATGTTAATCTAAATAACACTTTATAAGATTTTACAGAAAACTTAAGTGTTAGTCAAATCATTCAAGAGCTGGTCGCTGTGTGACACATTGAAGTTCCGCTCTTTTTGAGGAGAAAGAATCGAATAACGACATCCCAACTGAGGATTTAAAATTGAAAACAATATCTCGGAAATGGGTAATTCTACAAAAAAATTGCATCACACACAAATTGTGTGCTTTAACGAATCTACATTTTTGGTGTAGTAAGATTTTGCGAGCACATATTTAGTAAGAGCTGGTCAACTGCGATCCAAACTTTTCCAGAAATAACTGTCTACGCAAATGTCGCACCTTCGATGCTTTAGGCAAAATATCTTACCAGTAGTCTGGAAAGGTTCAAAACTTCTCATGTGCTGCACTTATATAACTCTCCAACTATTGTTGGAAAAGATTATTCTTTAATTTATATCGTATTAATTGAGATAAGCATTAACAAAAATTATCTCATTACATGTTTCCTTGGAATTAAAAGGGAAATAAGAGAAAGCGCTGTGCTAAAGCGATACAAATCTTTTAAAAGCTCATCGCAATGTGAAACATCTCTTTTGCATGCCCAGATATAAAACCACAGAGATATGAAACAAAAGTTGAGTTCCCACTTGAGAAAAGTTTGTGGTGTGAAACTGAAACAAATAACATGGAATATCTCGAAAACTGTCCACTCTACAAAAACATAAATAAGTAGAATAAAAAATGAAATAAAATAAAAATAAAAAAATCTGATGTGTTCCATTCACATGACTTTCTCTATATCTCTGTAACAAATTATTGTTGATAAGGTTATTCATTTATTTATTTCATGCTAATCGAGACAATTAGCAGAAATAGTGTTATTTCTTGCTTTATTGTAAGTAGAAGCGAAATAAGGGAGTACCATAGGTTAAAGTGAAAGCCAAAAGCTGGTTGCTATGTGACTGAAGTTCGTTTGTTTCTATAGACACAGTCCTGTATGAGAAAAGTATAAGTTTTTCAAAGCTGAAACCAAAAACAAGGAATATCTAAAAAAAAACGATCAACTCCACGAAAAAAATATGTAACATAAACTGTGTTTTAACGTGCTCTACATTTTTTATGTGTTGTGGCGGTAATTTTATGGTTTATATGCCATTTTATGGCAGAATTTGGAAGGACAAGAAGGGCTTAAAAATAGGATCTCTTTTAGGGATTTTCTCAGGGCATGTGTGAAGAAACAAAAATCACAGATTTTTTTTTTTTTTTTCGGATTACCCCAGATTATCCATTTCACACACAGTAAATTATTTGTCCCCTCTGACTTCCGTTTTCTCATTTACAATGTTATTTCCCCACAATGAATAATTTTCTTACAATTAAATTTTTGCAGATTTACCATTTTTCCCCAACTATTCCCTGCTCTAATTCCCATGTGAACTCGGAGAAATGACTCTCTGTCCACCACTCGCTTTCCTAAAATAAAGAGACATGCCTTATATCGCAGCACTGAAGTTAATATATGCAACACGTCTGCTCAGCACCATTGATATTTTATAAGCAACCTCTTCCCTTCTACAATTCGTGACCGTAACCCCCCTTCGGGCCTAGACAAATTTCTTATGGCCGCTCCTATTTTCTATGATCGGACACGAATGTATCCGAAGTTAAACATTTCTTAATTTCTATTGGTTAGTATTTTCTGTCTGGTTTTTCCAAATCGGTCACCTCTCACCGAATAAGTTTGGCACCGCAGCAAAAGCATTAGACTCTAGTTTGCTCCCTTCAGGTCCACAATACCCTTGGTCATTAATGTTTAATGTTTCTTCTTTGTAACACTCGGAAAACAAAATGTCCACAATTCTATTGTATATACGTTCTGCTAATGACTTTCTGACCCACATTACCAAATAAACATTGCCGCTAATATTCCTAAATCTGTGGTGTTTCCTTTCAGCAGTAACTTCCTTTCGTATACAGAATAAATACTGTTTAACATTTTGTTTTAACATTTATTGCTTATTCTAATGTATTACATTTCAATATCTTTAATCATTTATTTATTTGCTACTGCAATCTCTTCCCCCCCCCCTGTTCTTTTATATTCATTTGCTTATTAGTTTTATTTTCTTTATTATATTGAAATGAGAATTCTACAGTGTTAAGTTTTTATCCATCTCTTACGGTTTAGTAGTTATGCAAAATTCATCCAGAATAAAGTAGTCTTCAGAGGCTATTAACAGAAAATTAAAGATATACATTTTATTTTCAATATACGATGTTTTTATCAAAATCGTTAGGGCCATTTTTTAGAAAATCAACATTTTCGAAAAACGTTCCATGTAAAGGGTAGTTGGGAGTGGGGAATTTTCTTGAAAATCTTCGTGTTGCATCCTTGGAAGATACCAAACCTAAATACCTAGTTTGGTTTTTAACGGACTTTTCGTTTTTGAGCTATGCTGCCCACAGACACACACACACACAGACACACACACGGACATTTTTCTAAAAATCCTTTTTTTTTTTGATTCAGGAGGTCTCAAAATATGTATTTCCGGTGAAATCTCAGTATCGAATTTTTGGGTGCATTAGAATACCTTCTCTATACACAATGCACATAGCACGTATAGAGAAAGTAAAAATAGCTGATAGTAAAAGAATCCAATGTGACATATCTATTCGTGAAATGATTTATTGAAAAATCTTAAACTGCAAGTCTTTTAAAAATGCATCATTTGAAACACTAGAACCATGAATTTAGAGAATAAAACTCATTATTTAATAACAATTCAAGCTAAAAATTTTAAAAATTGCAAGAATAATACTGTCATTGTGCCTAATAACTGGTATAAATATCAATAGTTGTTCAAATTTCATAGATGAATTAATTTAACCAAATGTTAGCTCATGTAAAAGGAAATTCGAGGTTAGCAGAAAACATAACAAAGAGTTTGACGGTTAAAAGGTGGGCGGATTCTAAAGCCATACAGGAGGCTGAAACTGCACTGCGTGTCAAGAAGAATTTATATAACCTCCTGGTTTTGCTGGGCTGGTAAGGAACTCTGGCCAACACTTTTCTGCAGCGGTGGGTTGGACGACAGCATTGACTGCCTGCCATGTTATCTCGCCCCTAAACCTATGAACTTTTTTGCGAAGTGTGGGCGTAAAGAAGAAAGGTATTTGAGAGGATATCCAGCATAGTGGATAAATTAAAATTGTCCATTTTAGGCACATTTAATGATACTGAAGTGCCTGGAATTTATATTTTACTGTGTATCACGTTAGTTCAGGAAAGGTTGGAACAACGTTGCAAGCTGTCTAATGGAGGAGCATTTAGGATAGTGCCTATATCTCTAAAAACGGAAGTGTAATATCACTCAATGACCTGATCAATACGGTTTACCTAAATTTCGATCACTGACTGATATCTGGAGCTTGAAGCTGTCCTAAACCTGGAATAGTAGAACTATGATACACGTGAACTGTATATTTTACACGAGCTATAGGTACATAGTTTTGAGCAGAATGTTATAACTGTAATTGTCTGAGTTGAAATATTGGTGCGTACTCAACCACAAATCTCGGAGTCCGGCTATAATGCCGGTCCCCATGGCCGCGCTCGCCAAAAGCGTCTCGCTTTGGTGTTTCGCAGCGCAGGGGATCGTGGGTTCGAGTCCCGCCTTGGGCATGGGTTTATATGTTTGTGTATGTGTGTGTAAAAAGTAAAACAGAAATTCAGTAATCATACAGTAATCAAAGTAAACAAATTAGGTAAATAAAAAGTAGGGTACACAGCGCCGGAGTCCCGATCAGACTCCGGAACTGTATTTAAAAAAAAAAAAAAAAAAATAGGGGAACGTCACTGGGCGAAGGCCATAGGCTAATGCTTGTACCTGCATTCCAACCCTTGATTCAGGCGTGACGATAAATTAGCCTGAATAATGCGGCATATTGCACACTGCACGCTGTGAGAGAGTAGCTAGCTCTCTTTAGCTCACAACCAACCTGGTCTAGAATCTAGTGCTTATAGTCATACTTAATGCAAATTATAAAATAAAAGAAATTTGCAATAATTTTACTTTTACCGCTACATTTTTAATTTTTTTTATTAAGAAATTAACGTTTTTCTTTTAAAGGTTAAATTTTCTATTTATGATTTTTATTACTCCAGAGATACTATCACTAAAGTTCTGAAGATTATGCTGATAATGATGATGATAACAATTAGTATAAGTACTCTACTAAAATTATTGCAGTGTATTAATTACCTACATTAGTATTAATTATAGCTATTTGTAGCCTTTTATATTTAAAGGTGCATTTCTTGAAACTAATTCCATATCAAATGCTACCTAGAGCCAATGTATACTCAGTACAAGTAGCATTTCCCCATTTTAGGTATTGTTATTAAATACAGTTATCCTTTGGGAGCAATTTTTGATAATGTTTAATTTACTTCAGCAGTCAGTTTTTTTTAGCATTGCTTGATACTATTTAGGAAAGTATTACACATTTAATGCAATTACGGCACTTCGAGCATTTCAGATCCACTTTATGGTTTGTCGAAATACTTCGCTTAATACGCGTACGGTCAACTTGCATGCTAGAGCATCCGCACGGAAAGCCATGATTCGTATCCCGTCCGTGACACGAAATATTTTAAGTCCGATTCAAAGCTTCAGATTTATTTTCCACGATCTCCTCTTATTCCTTATTTTGTCTCGTCAGTAATCACAGTCTTCTGCCTCCCAGTTGAAATGCTCTCAAGAGTTTTCCTCACTTCCTCGCAATATCCTAATACATGTTCTACCACGTATGTGCAATGCACATAGTAAGTAATTTTACCAGGCAAGCACTTTTAGAAAAAGCTCGTATATGATCACGAACAGTATATGAAAAGCATAATTAAAAATCGTAAAGTCGGTTAAGTACCAAACTTTGTAGCCCTCCGTTGGGGTGACTTCATATACCCAAGGTCGCGGGTTCAAACCCGGCGGAGACGAAGAATTTTTTCGGGCGTAAAATGGCTTCCTTCGGAAGGGAAGTAAAGCTGTGGGTCCCGTGTCGTAGATTTACGGCACGTAAAAGAACCTCAAGCCTGATAGGGAGGCCTCTGAGCAAAATTAAGCGGTATTTCACGCCCAGTATAGAATGGGACGCTGAGAACCACAGCAGTTAAAGAGGGTCCATAAATAAAAAAACGCCATTGTATTTAAGTCGCATACTTTTGTATTTCTATTTTTTTATTTATTTTAGTTAACCTTTTTGCGAGAATTCTTGCTACTGGTTTAAATTTTAAATTCTTATACTTTCTCAAGCTGGAAGTGGGCAATCCGTATTTCTTTTGTTTTACTCTTGACCATAAAAAGAGAACTCAATTTCAATATCATCGCATAGCTTAATTGATTATTTTGGAAGGATAAATCTTTTTCTTTTTCTTTTTTTACACACAACGGTCCATTTCCGACAGCTTTTAAATTATTTTATTATCATTTAACCTAGTATACTCCCTTTTTTCCCCTTCAACTCAAGGACATAAGTAGTTAGACCATTACTACTCACATTTTTCTGCATTAGCATAAAGTAGTTTGTTTGCTGAACAGGTAATACAAAGTCATTATAGTGGAATACGTGAGATTCTTTACGTAACACCTTCCTTAGTGCTTTCCTCAATGCCGGAACATCGCCGAAATCTATTCATAGAGTAATAATTAACCTGAAAAGGTGGTATACACCCATTGTATCAACAATAAGCACGTATTTGTTTCCTTTATAATAGACTAAGTCACAACGCAACATTTAAAAGCAACTTTTCTCGGTTTGAAAATATTTACGTTATAATAAGTCTTTAGCGAGATTCAAATTCATATATATTTCTTAAAAGCTAATAGTTACATACAAGAGGAATTTTAAATGTTCTTGGCGTGACTTGAGATGTTGCGAAGGTGCCAAAACTGCGATACAAAATAACAATTCTTTTAGAGGACGCGCAATAAAGTTGCAGACGCGTTAGTGTAGTCGCCGTTAGCTAGGATCGTGTAAACAAATTAGTGATAACACTTTCTACCAACTTGATAAAACTGAAATATGAACTGAGACAAAGTACTTCGTTTCGAAGAGTCCCAGTCCCAAACAGGGGGGGGGGGGGAAAGAGTTAGATTCGACATTAAAGGATTCTTCCTTCCCCCTTTGTCTTCTTGGGATAAAATGTAGGCTGCTGAATTTAAACGTAGACGTGCATTCAAGATGAGCGCTCAAGGCGTCTACAAACCGCTACGACCAAAAGATTGTGACAAAGATTCACAATAATGATCGCCAATTGAAGGTACACGAGTTGTTCGATAATGCAAAGACCTCGAAAGCTATTTACAACGTCGAACGTCCGCAATATTTTACAGAAGCATTCCTTCTCGGCTGGTACTACTTTTGCTAACAATGGACCCAAAAACTGTATTATATATCTTTTAAAACAACGTTTCGTTGCCAATAAAGACTGTTTAATATTTACAACACAATTAGAATACCTAATTAAATCGTTCAAATTCGAGAAGAAAATAATCTATACCCAATTCATTTCAATTTACTCGATACACCCCCAGTTGTTAAAATTTACCTATATGCAATTTCAGTGAGTTACTCCAAAGCTTTGTAATAGTGGAAGAAGCACGGACTCATCCGTAATGCCAGAGACGAAGGAACGGCCCAAACCGCACAAGAAATTGCTACGGTTTTAGAAATTGTGGTGCGCTGTTCATGGACTACCTCCAGAAGAACAGCATTGCGTTTCATTACTAGACATGCTATTAACACTAAACGTATATACCTACAAAACATAAATATCTTTCGTCACGCTAACGCAACTTTACACGCATCCTCAGATTTGTTCAGCAAAACTGAATGATCTTAAGCTTCAAGGGTGCAACATTCACCGTCTCCGATGGCATTCCGCGATTAATTGCCATTCCCCAACCTGAAGAAACGGCTGTTTAGAACACGAATTAGATTAAATGTTGAGGTTGAAGCTCAGAGAAGCACTTTTTATACAGTGGACACATCTTATTTTTCTGAAGATATCATAAGAAGCAGATAAAAATCTGATGTGTTCCATTCACATGACTTTCTCTACATCTCTGTAACAAATTATTGTTAAAAAGCTTATGCTTCTATTTATTTCATGCTAATGGAGAAAAAAATAGCAGAAATAGCCTTTGCTTCCTTGTACCATAGGTTAAAGTGATAGTCAAAAGCTGGTTGCTATGTGACTGAAGTTCCTTTGTTTGTATGAACAGGAAGTTTTTCAAAGCTGAAATCAAAAACATGGAATATTTAAAAAAACGACCAACTACACGAAATATATATATAACATATATTGTGTGTTTTAATGTGCTCTACGTTTTTTGTGTATTGAGTTTTTGTCCATCTCCTACGGCTTAGCAGTTATGCAAAATTCCGTAAAATTTATCCAGAATAAAGTAGACTTCAGAGGCTATTTCCAGAAAATTCAAGATATACATTTTATTTGCCAGGTAAATATTTTTAATATACGATATTTTAATCAAAAACGTTAGAACCATTTTTAAGAACATCAAAATGTTCGAAAAAAGTTCCATGTAAAGGGTAGTAGGGGGTGGGGGATTTTTTTTTTTAAATACCAAGTTTGGTATTCAACGGTCTTTTCCTTTTTGAGCTATGCTGTCCCCAGACACACACACACACACACACACACACACACACACATACACACACACGCGCGCGCGCGCGCGCGCGCGGACCTTTTTTCAAAAATTCTTTTTTTGGATTCAGTGGGGCCCAAAACATGTATTTCCGGTGAAATCTCGGTATCGAACTTTTGGGTGCAATACAATACCTTCTCTATACACTATGTACATAGTACGTGTAGAGAAAGTAAAAATAGATTTCTCCTAAATATTTTATTTCTTAGGAAGGCCAAGACTTTTGAGAAGGTCCCTGGTGCAGGCATCGACTCATCGGTCCTGTGATTTAAAAGGTTAAAATGGTTAAAACGTTTTACTTTTATGCAACAAATAATACTCCAAAATTCAACTAATCCTACAAAACCTATTAAATGCCATAGATATGTAGTTTATTCGGATTTGTTGTGAACAAACACTGCCGGGACGGAAATCTGGGAAAGACCACTATCCGACCTCGGCGTGCAAGCAAGCGTGATACCGCTATGGTGTTGCCATTTTTCTTACGCGAGATGTCGGTGGAAGAACACACACCCTGTTGTCCCAGCAGAGTAGAAAATTTCCACGCTAGTGCCGGGAATCGAACCCGGTCCTCTGCCACACAGGCAGATACGCTACCACTGCGCTAACGAGATGGACTTCAAAAATTACCTGTCGATCATTGCGCTTAAGCAAAAACATTGTCAACTTCAACTAAAGGATTCGGAAGCATAAGCCGACCTTGTTATTGTTATAAAAACGAGCTTTGTTCAAGGCACTATCGCTGTGTGACCCTACAATATCTCAAGTGTTTAAACCTTCCACATTCTCAATTTTAATTTCTTATAATAACCACTCCAATTTAAATAAACACCTGCTCTAAATTTAAGTATGTAAATAAGAATTTTATTGGCTATTTGTGAGGTTTAAAACATCTCCGAATTATCTTCAACCTTGGTTACACAAGGAGTTTATTTATTTATTGGCT
Organism: Hymenopus coronatus; assembly: GCA_030762935.1. Taxonomy (NCBI): domain Eukaryota; kingdom Metazoa; phylum Arthropoda; class Insecta; order Mantodea; family Hymenopodidae; genus Hymenopus; species Hymenopus coronatus. Next base: position 108,620,504 of record CM060890.1, read on the forward strand.
TAGTAAGACATTTCCTAGATGATCAATAAAATTCATATTAGTAATTTCTGTTTTAACAATATTTATATCAGGATTGACAGCTAATTTTAATACGATTTGTTTACACTAAGACAATTAGGTTTAATATTTTATCAATAGGATTTGCTGATTTAGCATTTTACTTTCTCTACACATACCATGTACATAGTGTATAGAAAAAGTATTCTAATGCACCCAAAATTCGATACCGATACATGTTTTGGGTCTCCCTGATACAAAAATAACATTTTTAGAAAAAAACCCGTGCCTGTGCCTGCGCGCGCGCTGTGTGTGTGTGTGTGTGTGTGTGTGTGTGTGTGTGTGTGTGTGTGTGTGGATAGCATAGCTCAAAAACGAAAAGAGCTTTAAATATCAAACGGTATTTTAATTTTCCCAAAAATGGCTCCAACGATTTTAATTATTACTATTTATTTTTTTTTTTTTTTAAGATATCCAAGATATATACACGACAAATAAAATGTATAACTTGAATTTTCTGGGAATAGCCTCTGAAGACCTCTTCATTCTGGATGAGTTTTATATAACTGGTAAATCATACGAGATATACAAAAACTTACAACATAAAAAATGTAGATTTCATTAAAAGACACAATTTATGTTATATAATTTTTATTTTGTAGAGTTGACCATTTTTTAAATATTCCGGATTATCGGCTTCAATTTTATGGTTTCTTAAACTTTCCTCAAACGGGAAGACATCTTTCTTCTCGTTTCTTGTTTGTTTACTCCCGGCCAGCAGAGAGATTGGAATTTCAATTGTTTCACATAGCGACCGGCTTTTAAGATGAAGCTATCGCTATAGCCTGTGCATTTTCTTATTTCTCTTCTATTTAAAATAAATCTAGTAATAAGACAAATTCTGCTTATGTTTATCTTGATTAGCATGACGTAGATGAAAAATTTAATGTCTTGAATAAAAGGTTGTTTTTTTTTCCGAGCAGGTAGAGGACATCATGTGAATGGAACACATTAGTATTTTCCCTTCTATTTACAAGGAACCAAGTAAGGATGGCAATTTCAGCTAATATTTATCTGGATTATCAGGAAATAGATAGAAGAATAAGAGTTTTAACCCTAATTTATTAGAGAGAGGCAGAGGGAGAGAGTGGTGTGAATGGAACACATCAGATTTTAACTTTTTAAATTATTTCTGCGAAAAATAAAGGGGACAAAATAATTCCCAACAAAGTAAACATATGGCAAGTTTAGGCAAGTTCTGTTAAAAATTGTAGAATTTGTATTCATTGAAGAGTTTTAAACATTGCATATGTCGTTTCTTATACAGCTAAGCTTGTGCTAACATCCTCCAATAATATAATCTCATTTCTATATTACAAATATGTATTTACATTATATTTCTGCTAATGTTTATATCGATTAGCATGATGTAGAGAGAAGGATAAGCTTTTTAACACTATTTTACAGATATGTAGGGAAAGTCATGTAAGTGTAACGCATTTTTTTTTTTTTCATTTATTAGCTCATGTTTAATATTTCTGTCTGTGATTTGGTTATAATTTTTCATTTATTAACCCATGCTTAATATTTTTGTCTGTGCTTTGATTATAATCCGCTCTGAAACGTTTAGCCTCGCTTTCAGAGACAACAGAATGCAGCAATTAAGTAGGAAGCAGCCTGTTACAACTGGAAATGTCAGGAGGGAAACTTGACCTTTATTCATGCGAAAGGTGAAAGCCGTAAAGTTGAAGCATAGAACAGGTGGCGTGTGCCACAGAACGAAGATGAATAGGAAGCCTACCTGTGTTTTGATTGCCAAGCGTTCACAATGTGTTTTGTTGCCGCACTGTTGTGGTTTACGGTCAACAACGGTTCCGGAATGTGAAGTGCCTGCTGCTGCTTCTGGGACACAATGTGCTTGACGGGGAGAGAAGAGAAACTCCCTCTCTGACAATGACAGTGTTTCTGGGGAATGCATAAGAGCATAAACACAGCTCTAGCTATCGATGCGGGTCTTGTGCCAAAACATTAAACAATAACAAGATAAAACTTCTGTAGCTTATTACTCAAAAGGTTAAAATGTCGGCCTCAAAGGCTGGGATAAGACGTGTTTTACGTCTTTTTGTTATCTGTGATTTATATTGGCTGAAGTGACTCGCTCATTGGCGCACTGCAAAACGTCGGCGACTTCCAAGAATAATCAGTGCGTTATTTGAGAGGTTTGTATTAAGCCCATGTTAACCTTTTGAGTAGCATGACTATACCAACAACCATCCATTCAGAACGTCTCTTCATGACCTAATCAAAACTCCTAAAATTGCACCATAGCACGGTAAAATGAGTAACGAATCTGATACACATAATATATATTGTGAAAATGGTTCATCCTTCAGACTCCAAATGAGTTCTCAGTGTTTTTCTGTGAGATTTATGCAATTAAGCATGTCCTGCTATAGATACATAATTCAGATAATTTTATCATCCTTCGGGTTCCACGAGTACTCTAAAGGCAATATATAACCCATGAACTACAGATAAATTGATTCAAGACATACAAATACTACACCATAAATTAAAAATCAGGATAAAGAAATTATCTTCATATGGATATCACAGGGGTATATGTGGTAATGAGGGAGTTGACAAGGGAACCAAAAGTATACAAAGAACTAGTTTCTACCACTCATTCCTCATCGACACCTTACGCCTGTCACAGTCACCAGTATTGATAAATCATTGGAACGACACATTCTTCAGCAAACTACATGAAATACGGACAATAAACAATGAGAGTGTTCTTTACAACAAACTCTACAGAAAAGATCCAATGAAAATTCTAAGACTACGAATAGGTCAAATAAAACTAACACATTCCTATTTATTGTCAAAAGAAGCAGAACCATTTTGTGGTTTGTGTATAAACCCTCCCTCAGTTAAACATTTATTTTAGAGTTCAAAATACAATTATGTCAGAAAACAGCAAACAATTTCAATCAACGTTGCATTAATACTTCCAAACACAATCTATATAATTGTATATAACTCTCAGAATTATATTATTAACATGTTATGCCTAGTTTACTCCCAGTTGTCACTGTTTGTTGTAATATAATTTTAACATTGTTATATTATTTCTACTTGAATCACTGATTTCGTTTATCAATAAGTATTAGATTATATTTTAATTCCTGTATGCACCATGTAGTTACTTACAATGCTTTAATTTTTCATTGTATATAAATATAAGAGGGCCATCCAGAAAGTGACAGACGATTTGGCATAACTATACGATAGTGAAAGATATCAACACAAAACTTTATTTGCAAAATTACAGCACCTTACTCTATTTCTCAGCCTAAACTCCACCTGTCAGGACATTTATTGTCACGTGGTACCAGTTTTTCAATGCCGATGTTCCTTTTTTACCGCACAAAATGTTCGGCTAATCGAATGTTATAGGCAAATAACGCAAGCGTATGTGATAATGCAATGAACGAATCTTAAGTGAGGAAATGGCGCATAATTTACAAGAAACCAAGGAAGAATCAATGTATACGATAAAGACCGTGAGTGGAAATTCCTCAATCGTTGTGGAGGAGTTAAAAACAAATGTTGATAAAAGAATTAAGAATATTCGGGGTTTCACTTTGGACACCGTATGTGACTTTTTGATGAAAAAGATTTCCCAACCGATGAAGACCTCAAAGTGGAAGAGTATAACATCGGCAATGAAAAACCTGTACCATGTGGCAATAAATACCTTGATAGCAATGACGATTACGTTGAAAAACAGAGTGAGGCACTGTAACTTTGTAAATAAGGTTTTGTGTTGGTAACTTTCGTTATTGTAGCTATGCCAAATCGTCTGTGACTTCCCGGATGGCCCTCGTACATAAGTGTGAAAGACTTTTAATGTGATCGCTACCGAAAATAAAAAATAGCAGAATCATGTGAATGTAACACATCATATTTTTAGTAGATTTTTTTAAATGAAGTTCATCCATTATATAATTAACTGCTACATAAGTGCAAAAAATAAATACCTTTACTTTCTCTACATCCAAAAATTAGATACCGAGTTTTCACCGGAAATACATGTTTTGAGACTTCCTGAATCTAAAAACGGGATTTTTAGAAACATGTTCCTGTGAGTGACAATCTGTTTGAGTGTGGTGGGGGGGCAGTATAACTCAAAAACGAAAAATCTGTTTAAATACCAAACTTGACATTTACGTTCAGTATCGTCCAAGGATGCGACATGAAGATTTTCAAGAAAATACCCCCACCTTAAACTACCCTTTAAATGGATTTTTTTTTAAAAAAAATACTAAAAAATGGTTCAAAAGATGTTGTTTAAAATATCGTTTAAAGCTATGTACAACACAAATAAAATGTATATCTTGGTAAACCGTAAGAGATACACAAAAGCTTACTGCACAAAAATGTAGACGTCGATAAAACATACAATTTATGTTATATACTTTTATTTCGTGGATTGACACGTTTGAGACACTCCTTGTTATTGGTTTCAGTTTTAAAATACTTACTTAATTAGCAATGTTACTCATACGGAATTTTGTGAACTCCTAACCATATAAAGAAAAGGATTTCAATCCCATAACAACCATATTTTAAAACACTTGATTGCCGGTTTAGCTTAATTTGTTCACTTATTTCCCTTCTACTTATAAAGATATAGGACCGTTTCTGCTAGTGTTTTTCTCGATTAACAAGAGATAGAAGAATAAGCTTTTTAACAAGAATTTGTTACATAGATGCAGAGAAAGTCTAGTGAATGGAACACATTAGGTTTTCACTTTCTCTATACGTGCTATTTACATATTGTATAGAGAAGGTATTGTAAAGCACCCAAAATTCGTTACCGAGATTTCACCGGAAATACATGCTTTGGGACCTCCTGAATAAAAAAAAATGTTGGTGTGTTTGTGTCTGTCTATTTCTCTGTGTGTCTGTGGACAGCATAGCTTAAAAGCTTAAAAACGAAAAGTTCGTTAAAAACCAAACTTGGTATTTAGGCTTGGTATCTTCCAAGGATGCGACACGAAGATTTTCAAGAAAATCCCCCCCACTCCCAACTACCTTTTACATGGAATTTTTTTCGAAAATTTTGATCTTCTAAAAAATGGCTCTAACGATTTTGATTAGAATATCGTATATTAAAGATATTTACCTGACAAATAAAGTGTATATCTTGAATTTTCTGGGAATAACATCTGAAGACTACTTTATTCTGGATGAATTTGCATAACTACCAAACCGTAGGAGATGGGCAAAAACTTAATACACAAAAAATATAGAGCACGTTAAAACACACAATTTATGTTATATACATTTTTTTCGATGAGTTGATCATTTTTTAGATATTCCTTATTTTTGTTTTCATCTTTGAAAAACTTATACTTTTCTCATACAGGAATTTGCCAACTCATGTCCATACAAACAAACGAACTTCAGTCACCTAGCACCAGCTTTTGGCTTTCACTTTAACCTATGGTACTCCCTTATTTCGCTTGTACTTACAATAAAGCAAGAAATAAGACTATTTCTGCTAATTTTTCTCGATTGGCATGAAATAAATAAAAGAATAAGCTTATTAACAATAATTTGTTACAGAGATATAGAGAAAGTCATGTGAATGGAACACATCAGATTTTTTTATATAAATTTCAGCAAAAATCCCCTTAATACTGCCCTCTGTTTGTGGAATCTGAGCAAGTCGCAGCAGGAAACTACGCTACTCGAAGTCCTTAAGATACAACAACGAACATTCCATATGTTAGCAAGAAGCGTGATGTACCCTCTCCCTTGGGGGAAGAGTTGGAGTCATAAAGTGGCCTCTTGAAAAGGGAGGGGAAGAACTTCGGGAAGGGATCGCACCAGGCTCACGCACTTGTTATATTTGTTTTGGAATTGATTTTTTTCAACGCACCCTCGGCATGTTCCTCAAGGTTTTCATGTTACAGGTGGGAGTTTTTCTAAAACCGTAAGGGGACGTAAACACCCCAACATATTCACACAAGGGGAAGCGATTTCATAGGAAGATCGGTTATTCACCTCTGTGGGTAAGCTTCGCCCCTGCAGTTTAACTTTTCTGGCTTGCATTTGGTCTTAAGAAATGTTCTATTAAACAGTTGGTGTTGACACTATACTCACAAATTGTGCTATTTAAAGATTTTCTGTAGAAGAGTTTTGTGTTGTGCCCTCGGAAGACACAGAATTTATATACGCAATTTGGTATTAAACCATCTCTTCATATTTGAATTATACTGTCCACAGACACAGAAAGACGTACGAACCTAATGCTTTTGTTGGGTTCAAGGACCCCAAAGGCGTATTTGGGGTGAAATCTTAATGTCGAATTATACTATGTTATGAGTTACCTTATGATTATGTATATAGTATATTCGCATTCTTTTCGTCCAGCAGGTGGGAAAGAGGAGGAAAAACCGGTTCCCGCATCAAGCGGCACCCTCCCCCCTATAAGTCTTAACTGAAAATAATACTATACACTGTATAGTTTTCGTTAGAAGACCGTTATAATCTAACCATGTGAATCCCAAATGGAAGAAACTCACAGGGCCCTAGTATTCAAACGTTCAGCTAATTTAGTCAATTCTGATCACCCAGCGGCCTCGAATTCAAGAATTCCCGAATTGCCCGGGCTTTCCGAGGTTAATTATCCTGAGAAGATGAATGTGGGTAACTTTAAGCTTCATAGACCCCGGTTCATTTGAGCATCGTTCCAACGATATCATTCATCGTCCGATATGACCTACCAAATTAAAGGATGTAAACTAAAGTTAAAAATATTAAATTGCCTCCCTGGTCTTCTTCCAAATACAGAGGTCTCGGGTTCCACCTCCGGCTGGAGGGTCGGAACTTTTCTTAAGCCAGGATTAGTCGCAATTCTTCCTAAAGTCTGGAAGCATAAAAAAGGAGAGAGAGAAGAGAGAGTGTGTAAGGGGGTGAGTGGATGGATGTGTGAATTTTAAAATAATGACCCAAAGATTAATACAAACAGAAACAAATGAACACCATCCTCATGGGCAATTATTGTTTTCCAAAAGAAGGCCACCGAAATGCCCTAGATACTAAAGCCATATATGAAATAAAAAACATCCCAAAAATCTGGAGGTTACAGAATTCTTCTGAAATGAAATGCTCAATAAACGCCATTAAAAAAAGAAGCACGTTAAATACCTCGTTATAAAGCAGTGCATGAAGTAACTTAATTTAAAAACGGCAGAGAACACGTCAGCTATGTATAATCATATTATGGAATATTAAGTCAATCTCTTGGATTTTTAAGAGTTTTCCTTCACTTTCCTTGCTAACGCAATTTCCACACATTTTGCAGCTCGTGCAGAAGAATTATTAAGTACATATTTTCAAAAATCAGAATAGGAAGATTATACATTCATTCAGAAGATCTATTTATTTGTGATGAGTATAGAACTGGGAGGGAGATTATATATTCATTCAATACATCTATTTATTTGTACCTCTTCGAATCCAAAATTCCTAACCTTAAAATTCATAAATTTAGGATAGGGAGCTAATTTTGAATATGATTTGAAGAAACTCTTAATTAAACGTTATTAATGAGGTGATCAATTTGGCGGCATCTTAACAGTCATTTCCCAAAAGGAACACGTTACCATGCAATTTGAGTTAATTACAACTAAATCTAGATTTGATACAACCACAACATTTTCTCTGCATACTATTACTTATGTATTTATTGAGATTGTCTTTTCCAAGTATGATGATTATTACATCCGAAAGAATATATAAAACCGTCAACTGTTTTATACATCCCTGCCTTGATGCAAGAGCTGAGAAAAACAAGAGAACGTCACATGAAGGTGTTCTTAAAGTGCTGAAATTTAAAGCAACAGTGCTTTGTAAACGTTGTAGATGACCACATACAAAGTTCAAAATGTTATACTTCTTAGGTTATGCAAAAATAATAGCATTTTAATTAAAATCAGTGGTCATTTTCAGAAGGAAAAAACACTATTTTTCCATGTATAGGGTAGTTTCGGGTACATAAATTTGTTATTAAATCCTCGCCTAGATTTACCTAAAAGAATCAAACTGGTATTTATACAACTTTTATCTATTTCTCTCTGTTTCTCCCTCACACACACCTACATATACGCGCGCGAGTCCTTTTCGCAAGCTATAATTACACCAGGTGTCTCAACTGTACTGTATTGGTGTGCAGATTTAACTTGGTGCGTTAAAGGAGTTGCAAAACTCAACGGGGCTCTTTCAAGTTAAAACCTTCCGATGGATAACAGGGCGAGAGCGACCTTCGTGTTACCCCTCGCAATGAGCGTGACCCGCAAATACATGTCACAGCCAAGGTCACTCTCGCCAGTACTCTACTGGCAGGTTTTAATTTGCAATAACGTCGTTGAGTTCTGTAACTCCTTTAATTGCAAGCTCAAAATACGGGACAATTGGGTCACATGGTAGAGAATGTATTGCAATTTTCGAGCAATCGAATGCATACCAACAATTACATCACAGAATAAAAACCCTATTTCAAAGCATTAAAACTATGACACGTTGCATCAATTTATGGTTGTTTATTGCTTAGAATCGAGATGATATCCACTGCAGTTTTGGGATTCTTATATCATGAAGACGCTAAGGATTTTACATCACAGAAGCAACAAAAAGAAAATACTTTTATTGCATTCAACTTATGCAAGTTTTCTTAAACATTATGATGCAAAAATTAAATATTTAATTGCTTCAAAAATACTCATAAATTGCTATGACTTCCAAAGTTCACATTTATGTGAACACAGTTTCAATTTTACTTTCTATACACTTACTATGTACATAGTGTGTAGAGAAGGTATTTTAATGCATCCAAAAAGTCGATACCGAGATTTCACTGGAAATACATGCTTAAGGCCCCCTGAATAACAAAAAAATCAGAAAAAGGTCCGCGTGTGTCTGTCCGTCTGTGCGTGTGTGTCTGTCTGGCTGTCTGTCTGTGGACAGCATAGCTCAAAAACGAAAAGTCCGTTAAACACCAAACCTGGTATTGTTCAGTATCTTTCAAGGATAGACATGAAGATTTTCAAGAAAATTCCCCTACTCTAACTACCCTTTATATGGAAAATGTTTCGAAAATGTTTATTCTCTCAAAAATGGCTCTAATGATTTTGATTAAAATACTGAACATTAAAGGAACTTGCCTGAAAAATAAAGTGCATATCTTGAATTTTTTGGGAATAGCCTCTGAAGACTACTTTATTCTGGATGAATTTTACGAAATTTTGCATAACTGGTAAACCATAATTGAAATACAAAAAACTTACTAAACAGAAAACGTAGAGCTTGTTAAAACACACAATTTATGTCATATGCATTTTTTTCGTGGAATGAATCGTTTTCGAGTTATTCCTTGTTGTTGGCTTCTTCTTTAAAAAACTGAATTTATCAACTCCTGTCCATACAAACCAACGAACTTCAGTCACATAGCAACCAGCTTTTGACTAATACTTTAGCCTATGCTACTCCTTTATTTCACTTCTACTTACAAGGAATCAAGTAATAAGACTATTTCTGCTAACTTTTCTCGATTAGCATGAAGTAAAAAGAAGTATACAATAATTTATTGCAGAGATGTAGAGAAAGTCATGTGAATGGAAAACATCAGATTTTTATCATCAAAATGTTGGCTCATGGCCAGGAGAACGTGATTTAGCGACACCCCGCAGTAAACTAAACGCAGCATATAAATCCATACTGTCCACGATATTTCTCTCAACTACCTTAAAAAATAATACACTTCTTTATTTACAAATACGTAAATATATCTGGCAGTAACATACCTGCAACTTCTTCAGCTCTGATTACAGTTTTAACAGGAATATCACCAGCTACCTTAATTTTGTTCAAAATGAATACGCTTTGTTTACCAAAAACACAGGCCCTACATTCCCTGGGGAAAAGTTAATCGAATTTTGAATTTGCAGCTTCTCTCTATGTTATTTATTTATTGAATAACAAACTGCTGTACCATAAATTATTGCGGAGTTATTAATGATACGCCCTCGGGCATTTGGGATTTCTAACCTCGTCGTCCTCGGGGCATAATCACCATTACAAATACCCCTGGTACATCTATTAATATTTCATCATTTCAGCGCGTATTTAACTGTTAAATTTGCTGTATACTGATCCTAGTATCGGCATTAGGAATTTCAAGAGATGAAATCAATGAATCACCTATATGACAACCCTAGCGTTGAGACTAAAGAAGGGTTCAATACTCGCAAGGGTTTGATCAAAAATAAGCCTTTATATGTTGCATTCATTTAGAAAAGTATTCGATAGGCCTGGATTAATACAGTTTTGAACATTTTAAAAAATAGTAATGTACTAAAGGTCTTGTTCACCTATTAAATTACTTATATGCCAACAACTTTGCGATGATATAAATAATGGTCAAGGGCCAGATAAAATCAAAATGAGCAGAATAGTCAGAGAGGGTCTTAGCGCATTATATTTTAATCTTATTGATGATATTCTCAAAGGTATTAGCAATATGAAAGGATTTAAGGTGGGTGACAAGAAAATCAACAATATTTATTATGATGAGTCATAGTATTAATCAGCGACTCAGATGATAACCTAACCGTTTACTATATCCATTCATGTTTGTGTCTCAAGTAATAAAAACCCCGCGTAGTATCTAAAGGACCTCGCCGCTTCAAATTAAAAATTAAAAAAATATAGAACAGACTGTGTGCCTTACTATTTTACAGGTCATGAATGAAACGGGTAAATGATTTAGTATGAAAAATCTTATTTAATTCTCTTCAGATGACTCTCTCTACATCTCTATAACAAATCATTTAAAAAAATCTACTAAAAATATGATGTGTTACATTCACATGATTCTGCTATTTTTTATTTTCGGTAGCGATCACATTAAAAGTCTTTCACACTTATGTACGAGGGCCATCCGGGAAGTCACAGACGATTTGGCATAGCTACAATAACGAAAGTTACCAACACAAAACCTTATTTACAAAGTTACAGTGCCTCACTTTGTTTTTCAACGTAATCGTCATTGCTATCAAGGTATTTATTGCCACATGGTACAGGTTTTTCATTGCCGATGTTATACTCTTCCACTTTGAGGCCTTCATCGGTTGGGAAATCTTTTTCATCAAAAAGTCACATACGGTGTCCAAAGTGAAACCCCGAATATTCTTCTATCTACCTTATGCTAATCGAGATAACATAGGCAGAAATTATTTTATTCTTGCTTTTTGTAAGTAGAAGGTAAATAAACAGAATACACTAGGCTAAAGCGATACTCAAACCTTTTAAAAGCTGGATGCTATGGTATTGAAATTCGATTCTTTGCATTGCCAGGAGTTACCAAAGTTTAAGTATTTTAAAACTGAAATCAATAACAAGGAATATCTCAAAAATATTCATCTACACTCAAAACAAAAACAAAAAACAAAAATAGTATGACAAACTGTGGGTATTACGGAGATATATAGATATATATATATATATATATATATTTGTCTATCTCTTACGGTTTACCAGCTATGTGAAATTCAAGCAGAATAAAGAGGTCAGAAGAGGCTATTTCCAGAAAATTCAAGATATACATTTTGTCATAATATCATATTTTATACGGTATCTTAATCAAAATCATTAGCGCCATTTTTGAGAAAATTATAATTTCCGAAATATTTTCCATGTAAAGGGTATGTTGGCAGGGAACATGCTCGGAACATAATAAGTTTGTTACTTTATCAACTTTTCGTTTTTGAGTTAACGTGTTCGCAGACACCCGGGCACGTAAATACACGGACATTTTTTTTAATATAGGTGACCCTAAAACGCGTATTTTCGGTGAAATCTCTGTATCGAATTTTTGGATGGAGTGCAATACCTTCTCTACCTGAATATCATGTACTATGTAGATAGATTAAAAAGCAAATACTTAGAAAAGAAACAATAGTTAGGATCTATATATATATGGTATATGTTGTGTCTATCCTAAAAATGCTTCAGCAACAAGAGCAGATTTATCAAAAGGTAAACTCAAGAAATAACTATGTTAAGATAAATACATAGTAAATTAAACAAGATTGACAAAAAGGAATGATTATATTCCAGGTATTTGCGATATTCAACCAATAGGCAACTGGGTTACAAGAAGAAAGCAACAATGGAATGGGTCAATAATGGTACAAAACATCGTACGAGATAAAATATCCCATGAACCATCGAAGAGATGAAACAACCGACTTTCCAAAAGGGAGGAAGCCTCCGATTATGATAAATACAAGAAGAAGACTGTTTGATCGTCAATAACTTTGTATAAATTGTGTTAAAAATGTGGCTTAACATTCAACTTATTGACATGTTTAAAGTCAAACATAGTAAAAACAGTGCACAAATAATTTCCTCTAACCTACACAGCACAAGCACTGTAGTCAATAAGTTAATGCTATTGCGTAAAACAAAGGTGGCTTTTGCCTTTTATAAAACATCCCCCCAGAAGTAAGGGTCAAGAGGTGTTGGACCGGAGACCGTTCTGGATATTCGATAGCACCTCCTCCATTATCCAAGGATGCTTTCATCAAAGTACTCTCTGAAGTCTTGATAGTAATAAGCTGTGGCATATAAAACCCTCGTCCAATACAGACTAGGGATCATCGCTAAAATCGATGTTTGCAGTTTTCGAGATAAACTCGTCGGCGTCTTTGAATGATATCCATTTGGCGCCGCTGTTCAACAACGTTACCAATCCAGAGTCGCCTAAATCCTAGACAACAAGCTACACCGCTCTCTATGTACAGTGTGTTAGGGTATACGTAACCACTTAAGCGTGTTGCTTATTTCTTCTCTTCGTCAAACGGTCTTTCCACAAACTTGCTACATACCAAATTTACTACCTGATATTTTCTGCACGGTCGTAAATGCCCCGCAAAATGAACGACAGGTAAAAAAGACTATTCTTTTTTGCTTTCACATGTTGAATACTTAATGAGGGTCACATGTTCTCTGCATTAGATTTGCAGAAAACATTTGAAACCTACACACATTAAAATATCTGATGTGTTCCATTCACATGACATTCGCTCCTGTTCTGCAAATAAACTAATCTTACTAAAGACTATCTTTTATCTACATCGTGAAAATCGAGATAGACAAAGTGGGTACACTAGGCTAAAGTGATACTCTAATCTTTTAAAGGCGGTTACTATGTAAACAACTGAAGTTCGGTTCACTTTGCTTGAGCAGTAATACAAAAGAGAGAGAGAACGAAAGCTATTTCACGTTTGAGAAAAGTCAATGAGTTTAAAATTGAAAACAAAAACACGGAATGTGTCGGAAAAGGTCAACCCTACAAAAAAAAAAGTGTATGGCATAAACGCTGTGTTTTAACGATATCTGCATTTTTGTGTAGTAAGGTTTGGTCTGTCTCCGACGGCTTACCTTGCAAAATTCAGCAAAAATCTCACAGAATGAAGAAAACTTTATATGCTATTCCAAAAAAATTCAAGATGTACATTATGTTTGCGAAGTAAATATCTTTTAACAAGCGGTATTTTAATCAAAATCGTTAGAACCATTTTTGAGAAAAACAACATTTTTAAAAACGATACCCTGTCAAAGTTAATTTGCGGTAAGGGAATTTTGTTGAAAATCTTCCTGTCATATTCTTGGAAGATACCAAACTGAAATACCAAGTTTGGTATTTAACGTATTGTCGTTTTTGAGCTCCGCTGTTCATTGACATCACAAACACGAGCGCGCGGACCTTTTTTTAAAAATTATTTTTTTGGGCTCACAAACCCTCAAAACTTATATTTCCGATGAAATATCGACATTTAACTTTTGGGTGAAATGCAATAGGTTACTTTTTCCACTCACTATGTGCATAGTATGTGTAGAGGAAGTAATAAGTAATTAATCTATTGGAAATGCAAGCATGGACATTAAATCCTCAATTATACGTTTTTAAACTTCCATTCTCATTTATTTCTCCTTGAAAAAACAAAGTTTAGATAACACAAATAATGGAAATTTGGACAAGTAACAACCATAGAGACTCTTCCATTTGTTATTAGTTTCGTGCTATGACCTCACATTCGTTATCGCGAGGTGTGCTCATACGTTACGCCTCCCGCCCAGCGCTCTCGGGGACAATAAAGACATTATATATATATATATATATATATATATATATACGACTTGGAGGTACATATTAGTCTGCATAAGAAGCAAATATTAATGCAATGTGCATTAATATTTCTCAATTACAAATTCATATATAAGCACTTATATCTCTAACATCCTATATGTAGTCGCTGAAGATTTTGGAGAATTCTGTTTCAATATTTGCGATTTATAGATGGGAAAATATCATTTTCGATGGTATGGGGATATAGAGAGGCTTGCGCAAATGGGAGCAAAGCTTGTATTTTGTTTCTGTGAAATTTTAACACCACATTTCCATTAACGGATAACAGCTCTAGTGAAAGCATATGGGTTTCAGGCATATTTATTTTATTTCCAGTGAAACCGTTACTTTCCAGCATCCATGCATATATGGGAGCTTTTCCACTTATTGGACACAACTGGGGAATAAGCGTGTGAAAGGCGGGAATCGATAAATAAATATTAAAACAAACGCCATAAAATCTCTCTAAGCTTATAAATCTGAGGCTATAGAACATCCACCGAGGAGGGAAAGGAAAAAAAGCCTTCTGTTTTCCGGACAAAGCATAGCAACAAGCACCATTGATGGGTGGTATTCACAATGAATGAAAACCTCTATTCGCAAAGGCCGTTTGGTATCCAAACAACATTGTAATGGCTTTAACTGAAGCCTTGCTTCTTTAAAGCGAAACTCTCTCATTCGCTTTCATCGATACGCTGCATCCATAGTGATTAATAGAGCATGGAACACATAAATACACTTACAAATGCTATTCATCGCATGTATCAATGGCTTAACAATTGTGACATTTTGAAAATAGGACTATGAGTACAATGCACATTAAAATAACAGTGACATCACACCTTATACGTTTATCTCTTATACGTTTTACTCTTAGACAAAATAAGGACAAATGATGCGTTCTATTCACATGACACTCTCTACCTATTCTGTAACATTTTAGTATTACAAAAACTGATCCTTATTTCTATTGCATGCTACTCAACATAAAAAAAAATACAGAAATGCTTCCTTACAAGGGAAATAAGGGAAGACAATAGGCTAAAACTACAGCCAAATGTTTTATAAGTTGTATGTGATTGAAACTTGTTTTTGTGCATGTCCAACAGTTGACAAATTCCGTATGAGAAAAGTTCACGTATTTTAAAACTGCAATCAACAAGGAAAATCTCAGAATTTGTAAACTCCACGAAAAAAAAAAAAATCTGATGAATTCCATCCATACGACTTTCTCTATATCAGTGCCATAAATTATTGTTAAAAATCTTATTCTTCTATTTACTTAATGCTAATCGAGAAAAAAAATGGCAGAGACGGTTTTATTACTTGCTACCTTGTAAATGGACAAGAAATAAGGCAAATCTTTTAAAATCTGGTTGCTATGTGATTGAAGATCCTTTGTTTATATGGACAGGAGTTGACAAATTCCCGTATGAGAAAAGTATAAGTATTTTAAAGCTGAAACCAATAACAAGGAATATCTAAAAAAAAAAAACGATCAACTCCACGAAAATAATGTATATAAAATAAATTGTGAGCAAAATTCATCCAAAATAAAGAGGTCTTCAGAGACTATTCCTAGAAAATTCAGCATATGTAATTTATTTGGGGCATAAATATATTTAATATACGGGATTTTAATAAAAATCGTTACAGCCATTTTTGAGAAAGTCAAAATGTCCGTAAATTTTTCCACGTAAAGGGTAGCTTGTGGTGGGGGAATTTTCTTGAAAATCTTCGTGTTGCATCCTTGGAATGTACCAAAACTAAATACCAAGTTTGGTATTTAATAGTAATTTCGTCTTCAAGCTATGCTGTCCCCAGACACAAACACACGCGAGGATTTTTTTTTTCTTTTCAAAATGCTTTTCTCGGACTCAGGAGATCCCAAAACATATATTTCCGGTGAAATCTCGACATCGAATTTTTGGGAGGAATATATTACATTCTGTATCCACTATGCACATTGTACCTGCGGGCTAGAGAAAGTAAAAACTTGATTCTTATTTCTATTGCGTACTAATCAAAACAAAAAGAAATGCAGAAATGCTTCCTTAGAAGGGAAATAAGGAACACAGTAGGTTAAAGTGGTAGCCAAATGTTCTATAAGTTGTTGGTATGTGATTGAAATTTGCTTCTTTGTATGTCAAGCAGTTGACAAATCCCCGTATGAGAAAAAGTATTTTAAAATTGCAATCACTAACAAGGAAAATTTGAGAAATAATAAACTCCACGAGAAAAAAAAAAAAGAAAAGAAAAGAAAAGAAAAAAAAGACAAATTATGTGTTTAACGAGATATGAGTTTTAGTGTAGTAAGTTTTGACTGTTTCTTACGGTTTACTAGTTATGTAAAAGTCATTCAGAATGAAAAGGTCTTCCTATAAAATTCTATTTGCCATGCAAATATCTTTAACATACGCCATTTTAATTAAAATCGTTAGCCATTTTTGAGAAAATTATTTCCATATAAGGGGTAGTTTGGTGGGGGGGATTTCCCACAAAATCTTCGTGTCGCATACTATACTGATATTTTACCATCTTTAGGTTCTGAGTTATCACGTTCGCGCACAGCACGCGCGTGCAGGGACCTTTTTCAACATGTTATTTTTGGATACAGGGGACCCTAAAACTTGTATTTCCGGTGAAATACAATAACTTATCTGCCTACTATGTTCATTGTACCTATGTGCTAGAGAAAGCAAAAAATGTATGTATATGAATATTTCTATCTATCCTGAAATAAACTATTCTTACAAAAGTTTTTTTTCTTCTATCTACATCATGCTTATCGAGAAAAGCATTCGCAGATATGGCTCTATTTACTTCTTTCCTTGTAGATTACAACAGTTACATTTTGAAAAGCTGTTGCAATGAGATTGTTATTAAAATCAGTTCTCTTTCCATGGCCATGAGTAACAAGAAAGATATGAAACGAATGAAGCCTTCCCGTTTGAGAAAAGTTGGAATATATTAACATAAACGAGGGCCTTTTTTTTCAACCTCCGATAGGCTATAAATAAAAGACATGTTCATAGAAAATAGTCATTTTTTTACTAAAAGTTTTGTACACTTACGGTTACTTTTCAACATAATCACCGAAAAGATTGAACCATTTATCGTACCTGTGCACAAGCTTTGCAATACCCGCTTCAAAAAATGTTGCCGCCAATGATTTCGAATGAGCATTGAAGTTGTTTTGAAGATCTTCGTACTTTACGACGTTTGCGGAGAGCCATTCAAAACAAACGGAGAGGAATTCTGACTTCAGGAATTGTGTTGATCCGTGAAACGCTCGTCCACACACTGCTGGCACAACCCATCAGCTCCTTGAATAATTTCAATGGGACATTTTCGATCATCCGCCGTACAGTACTGACCTAGCACCCAGCGACTTTCACCTTTTCTCTGAACTGAAGACGTAGCTACGAGGGCAGCACTTTCAAACCAACGAAGATCCTCAAAACAACGTCAATGCCCATTTGAAATCATTGGCGGCAACGTTTTTGAAGCTGTTATTGCAAAGCTTGTGCGCAGGTAGATATATATGTCAATCTTTTCGGTGATTATGTTGAAAATTCACCATAAGTGTACAAAAATTTTAGTAATATCAGTTCACCCTGAAGACGAGGAAGATGCACTTCTTCGAAACGTTGGTGTCAAGCCAAGTTTTTACCTGGCTAGAAGCCCGAGAAGATTTTGAATTAAAGTAATTGTTTTTTATGAACTTGTATTTTATTTATAGCCTATCGGAGGTTGAAAAAAACGGCCCTCGTACATTAATAACAGGGAGTATCTGCGAAACGTTGGCTCTAAAAAAAATGCATATTACGTAAATAGTTTTAACGAGATCTCATTTTATCTGTAGTAAGTTTATGTCTTCCTCTTACGGTTGATCAGTTATGCATAAGTCATAGGCTATTCTCATAAAATGCAGAATTTTATTCAGCATGTGAATATCTTTAATTTTCGATGTTTTAATCAAACTCGTTAAAGCAAAATTTGAAAACTTGTCCATGTAAAATATGTTTTGGGGTGGGAGAATTTTCTTTCAAATCGTCATGTCGTATCCCCGGAAGATGCTGAAGTTAAATGTCTATTTGTTACTTAGCCGACTTTTTTTTTAATGATGTTCACAGACACACGCACACGGACGCTTATTCCATTTTTTATTCAGGAATCCCTAAAACATATACTTCCGGAGAAAACTCCGAATCGAATTAAGGGTGCCTTACAACACCTTCTCTTCCTACTATGCACATTGTACATACGTGCTAGAGAAAGTAAGATTCCTATACAATTACTAAACTAAGTATATAAGATCCTATAAAATCCTAATATACTGATAGAAGCTAACTTTAAGCTTTAAGGACCTAATCAACCGGACTTGGTTATGACCTTTGCCCAGTATTGGCTACCACACTCCCTTTCCACTGTGCTCCGAGTTTGTGGGAGAGTACGCACGTGTACTGCGGTTCAGGCGGATCGATTTAAAACAGCCTAGTCTAGAGAAACAAATGCTTTCATTAAAAAAGATATCAAAATCGTCGGAGTGGCTGAACGGCTCTTTACCCCAACTACATGTCGCCCTCCGTGCTGTAGTGGTTACCACGCTAGCCAAGTACTCAAGGTCGTGGGTTCAAACCGGGGGAGGACGATGCGTAAAATCCTAGCATGGCTTCCTTCAGAAGGGAAATAAAGCCATTGGTCCCGTGTGGTAGTTTTACGGCGCGTAAAAGAACCTTAAGCCTCATTAAGAGGCCTCTGAGAAACATTAAAGGGTCTTTAAAGCTTAGAATGGGATGCTGAGAACCAGGGCAGTTAAAGAGCTTCCATAAATAAAACTCCATTTCCATTTCTTTTCCCACACTACACATTTGTTGTCTCTTTATAATGTTCACACAGATAAGAAACATAAAGGAACACACAAAGTATGCTTGTGATGTCGCACTGGGTAGCGAAATTTGTGAGAATATTCAGATTTGTAGCTTTGCAGGAAGATTAAGACCTTTCCTTTATAAGGCTCCTCCAGCCAGCGCGTATATTACCTTACGAGCTCTTCTATTCAGCCCGCACCAACTTTTATCTCTATTTCTGCCCTTCCAAGCTTTATTACAGCACAAATTAAACTTTATGTCACATTTAAAGAGAAAACAGCTGCAACGATAATGAAACGATTACGTCGTGTAAATGAAAAGAGAAAGAGTAGGAGTCGACTATCGATCCTAAGTTCTGGTGGTGCTGTCGCTGTCGATTTGTGTTACCTACCCCGTCAGCCCCCAGCGTCAAGCAGTCTACAACTGCTTTTGTGAGTGCCATTCAAACTTACGAGATGGGCGAAGGGTTGGACTCTTCTACTCCCTTCTTCTTGGACTTTCGCTTTCAGGCTTTTACGATCACGTATTAACGCGCTTAAGACGTTAGTATAGGGATTTTTATAGCACGTAAACCTGTCGACAGGTTTCTAAGAACACATCCCTGGAAGAAAGTGGATGATCATTTCAGCCATCCTAAGCAAAAAAAAAAGAAAAATTATGCCGTAGTTAACGTCAAAAGGATCGGAACTTTTAGACGACGACGTTGGTAATCTAAAGGGGTCACTCATGAGCTGCTATCCAGCGATATCCAATTATAACAAACCAGAGGACCATAAATTTGAAAGATTATGAACCGTTTGAAAACGACTAAATTTGTGTGCGAAAATTATTATACACATTGTACGCAAGGTTAATACACTCACGCGTAAAGTAGTAAATTTATAGTTCCTTCTTATACCTTATTACACGGGATTCATACACAATGAGGTGGTATGTGTTTTTATTAGTCATGCAAATATCTTACACGCATGTTGACGTTATAAAAATCGTAAAATTATGATGAGAGACATTTTTCCTGTAAAGGGAAGTCTGGAATGGGGGAATTTTATTGAAAATCATCGCCCGGCATGTTTAAATCGTGACGGAGTCAAATACTAAATTTGGCACTTTCCAAAATATCGAGAAGATTTTTCGGATTATCGGGAAAGAGTTTCCGAATTATCGGAAAGAGAGAGAGAGAGGGAGAGAGAGAAAAGCACACAAACACATAGGGATATTTTCTAAACTGCTTTCTGGGGGTCCAAATTAACCTAAAATGAGCATTGTCCGTAAAATCTCGATATTAAATTTTTGGGCGGAATACTATAGGTAGGCGGTAAAGGAAATAAAAGACACAAATTCGACTAACATGGTAACACTGCTTCTTTCAAGAAAGAAATTTTTCAGACACAAATCCAGTTATTGCCCTCTGGCAACTATTTTCGAAAGTTTTCTTTAGAATGTGCACGTGCACAGGCACACATACATATAATATAATTAAAATTTAAGCTAAAGCCATTCATTCAATAAGCATATGAAACATAACACAGTGTTAGCGCGCGGGGGACTAGCGCTTCAATCCCGGTGGGGGCAAGAGTATTTTTCCGAATCAGAATTGTTCCTACTGCTTCCCAGGTCTGCGTGTTGTGCCCCTTCATAAGGAAAAACATGAAAGAAAATTTGATAAAATAAACACATATTCATAAAAAATCTGAGCGAAATAAAGTAAATAATTTAAAAAGACGAAGAATTTCTCAATTAATTAAACCTAAACGAATAATGTATGACTAATGAAAGATTAAACATAATGATGTTTATGAAGATAAATAGTAATGATTTTTTTTATTTAAGATGCTTTGTGTTTAAATTATGTAAATTAAAATAAAATGTATAGTTTGATAATAAAATATTTAAATTAATAATACAATAAAATGTGTATATACTTGTGTTAGAAGTGATGATCAGTTAATTTACTTTGATTTAACAAGTGTATATATCTTTTATATCTTTTACATCTTCATTTCATAAATTACAAAGGGACTTCAATAATTGTGTAACGAGACATAGGGTCTTTATATTATCCACCATTAGCTGTATTCTCAGAGGAGTGCTACACTGCAATAACCATACAAGACTGATTAAGATTTTCTGAAAGCAAGGTCCTGGTGATGGGTCATTGATTCCCGAATTAGACGTCGTAAGCACCCTCGTGAGGGTACGTTATCTTGGGAACGCAGCAGCATCACGGTCTTGTTAGTCGAGTGTCGCTCCCAGCCAAGTACTTACTGCCTTTATCGATATAAAGGAAACAGTTTGTGTAACTTATGTTGCTATAACCGTCTCCTTGTCTTCACAAGACACTGCAAGTACCCAACAAGTGCAATATAATGCAGAGATTATTGGCGTTTTGATCTATGTCACAGCATTTTATAAGAATGTGTTAAGCAAGAAGGACAATTCAACATTCGAAGTTAGAAACGTAGCATTTTATTTCCTTGCTAGAGAAATATTATATAAAATATAAGCAAGAAAATAGTTAACTTCTAGCACCAGTCTTGACTGGGAAGTAATTTCATACTCGTAGGAGGTGAGAGGGGCCAGAAGCATGAAATAGTTTACATACAAAGATAATATTATTAAATAAAAATAATTAAATTACTGTTTGTGTTGATAGTATGCATTTTACTTTCTCTATACATACTGTACATAGTGTATAAAGAAAGTATTGTATTCCACCCAAACATTCGATACTGAAAATCAAAAAAGAACTTTTAGAAAAAGGTTGGTGTGTATGTGTGAGAGAGAGAGAGAGAGTGTGGACAGCATAGCTCAAAAACAAAAAGTCCATTAAAGTAAAGTAAATTTGGTGTTTACGGATACGATACGAAGATTTCCAGAAAAATCCTCCCACCCTAAACTATCTTTTACAGGAAACGACTTTCTTTTTTCATTTGTATAGCCCCCATTAATTACCATGGTCATATCATAACTTGTACAACTGTAGATTATTGACCATGTATGTCATTAAACGTAAAGAAAAACTATCCACCCCAGCCGGGGATCGAGCCCGGGACCTCTGAGTGAAAAGTCAGCTCACTGACCACTCGTATATGGAATAGTTTTCAAAATATTCAATTCAAAATTCAATTCAATTCCAAATTAAATTTCAAATCATAATTTTTATTAAAATTATTATAATTATTAAAATTACATTTCTTTAAGATATGTTTATGACAAACGAAATATATGTGTTGCATTTTCAGTGTTTTTTCTCAAAAATGGCTAACAATTTTGATTGAAACGCCGTCGCATATTGAAGATATTTACATGGTAAATAAAATGTATATCTTCAATTTCCTGGGAATAGCCTCTTTATTCTGGATATTTTTGTATAACTGGTAAACCGTAAGCGATAGACGAAAACTTACTACACCGAAAATATAGATCTCATTTAAAGCACACAAGTTCTGTCATTTGCTTCTTTTGTACTGTTAACTGTTTTCGAGATATTCCTAGTTATTCGTCTCAAAAATAAGGTACTTTTCTCAAACGGGAGACATCTTTCTTTACCTCTCTTTTGTTTATCCCTAACAAATAATGGGAACCCGAATTTCAATTGCTTTACTTAGCGACTGGTTTATAAAAGATCTGACTGTCGCTTTCCCCTATATTTAGAAAAAAACAAATAATAAGAACAATTGTGGCAATGTTTATCTTGATTAGCATGTTGTAGATATAAGAATCATCTTTTGTAAGAAAAATTTGTTTGTGGAACAGTAAGAGAAAGCCATGTGCATGGAACACATCGATTTTTAAGCTAGCATTTTGAAGATACACAATATATAGCTCTGTTTACCATACTAGTAATATGACATTTTAAAGCTAGCATTTTAAAGACAAACAGGAAAAATAAAAATCATATGTGTTCCATTCACATGACTTTCTCTGTATCTCTGCAACAAAATATTGTTGAAAATCTTATTCTTCTATTTATGGCATTTTAATCGAGAACAAATTAGCAGAAATCCTATTATTAGTTGCTTCCTTGTAAGTAGAAGCGAAATAAGGGAGTACCATAGGTTAAAGTGAGAGTCAAAAGCTGGTTGCTATGTGACTGAAGTTCCTTTGTTTTATAGACACGAGTTGACAAACTTCTATATGAGAAAATTATAAGATTTTCCAAGCTGAAACAAAAACAAGGATATCTAAAAAAACGATCAACTCCACGAAAAAGTGTATATAACATAAATGGTGTGTTTTAAAGTGCTCTACATTTGTTGTGTGATAAGTTTCTATCCATCTCTTACGGTTTAGCAGTTTTGCAAAATTCCGTAAAATTGATCCAGGATAAAGTAGTTTTCAGAGGTTATTCCCTGAAAATTCAAGATATACATTTTATTTGTCAGGTAAATATCTTTAATATACGGTATTTTAATCAAAATCGTTAGAGCCATTTTTTAAAAAATCAAAACTTTCGAAAAAAGTTCCATGTACAGGGTAGTTTGGGGTGGTGGGATTTTTCTCAAAATCTTCGTGTCGCATCCCTGGAAGATACTAAACTTAAATAGCAAGTTTGGTATTTTACCGACTTTTATTTTTTAGTTATCATGTTCACAGACACACGGACACACCTATTTTGGATACAAGGAACCCTAAAACATATATTTCCGGTGAAATCTCGGTATCGAATTTTGGGTGGATTGCAATACCTTCTCTATACACTATGAACATAATACGTATAGAGAAAGTAAAAACGAACTTTTTCGATCCCATGTGCCTTTAAAGGGTTTCTCACTGCTGTGTTTATTGCAGCAGCGTCATGTTGGCAGCGTTATTTATTTCAAAGTTTCGTGGGACTCTCATAGCAGCACCTAGAGCCCTTGGATCCGCTTTGTACACAAGAGCTACAAACGGACGGCATAAAGTTTATGAGCTGAGGAACGGTCGCTTAATGAACTAGCAAGGCCATGAAGAAGGGCGAGAGTGCCGGAAAAACAATTAAAACCGTGGGTGATCTTTTAACGCGAAATATATTATATGGTCTTTTGAGAACACAATTTGTTCCTTTTTAGTAATTACTGCTTCCTTAATTACAGGACATAAAAATATCACCAGCAAGAAACAACACTAGCGATAGTGTTAAAAGTAGTGTTATAAATGAGTAACTAGTTAAGTCGAACATCTTGCAAGATATTGAGGTAGTAGGTAATCATGAATACAAGAAGAGATAAATAATTAATAAGCAATATCTTGCAAATACATATATGTAATATATAAATGAGATTTCTTTTTTCGAAGAAATGTTTAAATAAGTTAAAATCTGATGTGCTCCATTCATATGAGTTTCTCTACATCTCCGAAACAAATTATTGTTAAAAATCTTATTCTTCTATCTACTTCACGATAATCGAGATACAAATTAACAGAAATTGCCCTCATTACTTGGTTCCTCTTAAGTAGAAGGGAAAATAATAATTTATTCCATTCACATGAAATCCTCTAGCTGTTCGGTAAACAAATCTTTTATTCAAAACATAATCTGTTATCTACATCATGCTAATCAAGATAAGCAGAATTTGTTTTATTACTAGCTTTCTTTTAAGTAGAAGAGAAATAAGAAAATGCACATGCCAAAGCGATAGTCTCGTCTCTTAAAATCCGGTTGCTATGTGAAGCAACAGCACTCTTTGCTTACCAGTAAAAAAACGAGAAAAGAAGTTTTCCCGTTTGAGAAAAGTAAGTGGCTTAAAACTGAAACCAATAATCTGGAATATCTCGAAAGCGGTTAACACCACAAAAAAAATCCGATGTGTTCCATTCACATGACTTTCTCTACATCTCTGTAACAAATTATTGTTAAAAAGCTTATGCTTCTATTTATTTCATGCCAATCGAGAAAAAATTATCAGAAATAGTCTTATTACTTGCTTCCTTGTAAGTAGAAGCGAAATAAGGGAGTACCATAGGTTCAAGGGATAGTCAAAATCTGGTTGCTATGTGACTGAAGCTCCTTTGTATGGACACGAGTTGAGAAATTCCTGTATGAGAAAATTATAAGTTTTTCCAAGCTGAATCAAAAACAAGGAATATCTAATAAACGATCACCTCCACGAAATAAATGTATATAACATAAATTGTGTGTTTTAAAGTGCTCTACATTTTTGTGTGATATGTTTTTGTCCATCTCTTACGGTTTAGCAGTTATGCAAAATTCCGTAAAATTGATCCAGGATAAAGTAGTCTTCAGAGGCTATTCCCAGAAAATTCAAGATATGGATTTTATTTGTCAGGTAAATATATTTTAATATACGATATTTTAATCAAAATTGTTAGAGCCACTTTTAAGAAAATCAAAAATTTCGAAAAAAAATTCCATGTAAACGGTAGTTGGGATGGGGGGAGGGGTTCTTGAAAATCTTCGCGTCACATCCTTGAAAGATATCAATCTTAAATATTAAGTCTTTTCGTTTTGGAGCTATGCTGTCCACAAACACCCACATAGACACACACAGACACACACGGACCTTTTTTTTTTGGATTTAGGGGCACCCAAAGCATGTATTTCCAGTGAAATCTCGGTGTCGAAATTTGGATGCATTACAGTACCTTCTCTATACACTATGTGCATAGTACGTGTAGAGAAAGTAATAGAATAGAAAACGAGCAGAATAAAATAGCAGCATTGTTTCAACGACAATAATACATAAAAAGAATTACTGTGCATAGAAATGAAATAGTGTGGCCTCTCCAGATAAGTGTTAAAATTTATCGCTGAAAGATTGTCTGCAGTAAACTGTCATATATATTTTACAGATATACGAATATGCTATAGGATAGTAGCATACTATTATATCATAGAATAAGGCCATAAAACTAGGCTCTTATCTGTAAGTGGGGCTGCACTATACTATTGCAATTTAGTGTATACTGGAAACATTAATTATAAAACAAGATAGGAAAGCAATAAGCAGAAACTGTAATAAAAGAGCCATGATATATTCAAGCGTTTCCTTCCGTTTTATTGGTCCAAAGTTACAGCTCATAAAATAGACTGCAATCTGAATTAAAGTGATAATGGTAGTCTTTAAGCGGAAATAGAAGTGTTTTTTCAGTAATTTTGATAAAAAAATATCGATTTTGGGTACAAAAAAGGACCCAAATTCAAACTACATATTTCCGAAATTTTAATCCCTTAAGGTTTGGAAGCTATTTTTAGTGCAACCCGCCAATTGCGTCCAGTTAAAAGATACGAAATTTACTCGAGTGCATTTTTTTTCTGTTTAATAAAATCTATTTTCTATTACAAAATTAAAAGGTATGTAATAAAACTTCTTGGAATTTTTATAACCTTCATGGTATATTTTGAACTGATCACAGTAATCGTGTGTTCTTTTTATGACTTTTTGCATTTTGCGCTATAAAATATTTTTCAGAATATAAGAACATTTTACTCAGACAGTATGTTTTAAACAACATACCCAACTGTACAAAATAGCATGTCTGGTGCAATATTTGTCAGGGAGAGATACTTTTATTATGGCTAATAAAATAAGGGGTCATCAGATTGCGGCCGAAATAAAAAGTGAAGGTGGAATACGTCAGGACATTCTTTAAGATAGTATGTTATGTAGTGCTCCTGGCAGACTGAGTACAATTTACAAAGATGCATTTTAAGACAAACGTGCGAACGATTCTGTGGAAATAAATGCTTTAAGATTGATAACAGGGAAGACGAAAAAATGATATGATAAGAAATAAGGATATAAGGAACAGTGTTTAATAATCGAAATTTAAAAGTTTCTGAAAAGCAGAAACGATAATGGAAGAAACATATTACAAAAATGAAAGATATAGACTTAAAAATAGCCAGGGTATGAAATGGAGCCCTTTTAACTGCTGTGGTTCTCAGCGTCTTATTCTATGTTGGGCGTGAAATTCAGTTTAATTGTGCTCAGAGATCTCTTTATCAAGCCTAAATCTACGTCACGGGACCAACAGCTATGGGTATTGAGTTGACCTCTCGTTACCACGTGTGCGCGTAGTGCGAACTCGTGAACTAAACATTTCATTGATCAAAAAACTATTACAGGAGCCCAAAACTCTAAATTGGGCTGTTGGCCCCCTATAGATAAATAGAAGTCACAGTAGACGAGAAACTACCCTGTCATTCGCCTGTTGACCCCGGGGAAACAATGAAGAACCCAGGGGTCAGACTGGGCTGTCGTCGAGACATCCAGCATGCGAGTTTAACACTTAACGCAGGGCCACATCTGGAGGTAAAGGAAATAAATAAGCTGAGTTTAGAACAGGTCGCAGCCGGTGTGTGTGTGTGCGCGCGCGCGTCCACGCGCGTGATAATCACGGACGCAGAGTAGTCATTTTAAAAATGAACTCGCATATTCGTAACAAAAAACAAAGATTACAAAACTGAGCTGCGCTTACCCACAACGCCTGATATCTTGAACATGATACAATTTACGTGACACACGTAAAATTAAGTTGGACTGTTTCCATCAAATGAGACTGGGATTTGTGTCGGAGTTCATTTTACGAGGGAGGGCGAGGAGAGAATTTCTGCGTGTTAAAGGGAAACGACAAGAATGAGAATCGTATCGGAAGGAGCGCTGACAATTTCCCCTTTCTACTTTCAGCTACCAGCCTCTCTACTCATTTCCAACTAACTGGGATTGCCTACATGTTGCCGGACCTTCTCGTAATGCTCCCCAGTAATGAAGGTATTAGGTCTGGGAATGACAGTGCTGCAGCTCGTACTGATGACGAAAACCCCATACTCATACATCTCGGTTATTTTATTTACCTAACACAAGGATAATATTTCCAAAACCTGAATTATTTCTCAGTGTTCATTATTTCTCCACTGTGATAGTGCTACCGCTAGACAGCGGATTTTAGGTAAATGGGTAATCTTTTCCATTACCTAGGTATACCTCTAATTTTGTATCCACACGTTTCATGAATGTTTGGTCTAAATATATGCCTATTGTGAACTTAGTAGCTATCATCACTCTAAGACTATTTTAAACGCCTATTTTCAGCCTAACCTATTGTTACTTTCCCTAAAACCTGTTACGAGCAGTAGGTAGAGAAGGTATTGCATTCCACCCAAAAATTAAAAGTCCGGATTTCACAGACAATATAAATGTTTTGAAGTCCCCTAAATAAAATATTTTTAGAAAAAGATCAGTGCGCATTTGCGCACTTGAGTCTGTAAACAGCATAACTAAAAACGAAAAGTCCAAAGTTTGTAGCGCCAATTTATAGCAAAGCCATTTGTTATTCTCTACAACCTACTATGTACAGTAGATATAGAAGGTATTGCATTCCATCAAAATATTCGAGATTTCATTGGAAATAAATGTTTTGAAGCCCCCTGAATAATATAGTTTTAGAAAAAGGTTAGGATGCGCGTACTGCGTGAGTCAAACAGCATAACTGAGAAACAAAAATTCCATTAGGTACCAAAGTTGCTATTTAAATATCTTTCAAAGACGGTCAAGATGAGCTCGAACTACTTTTTCGAAAATTTTTATTTTCTCAAAAATGGCTAACGATTTTGATTAAAATACAATATATTTAAGGCATTTTCGTCTCACATAACATGTATATTTCGAATTTTCTCTGAAGCTCTACATTCTGGAGGACTTGTGCATAGCCTGTAAGATAGACAAGGGATAGACAAAATCTTATGATACAAAGCATGCGAATTTCGTTAAAACACATAATTTATGTCGTGTAGTTTTTTGTTTTCCTTTGTTTTTGGTATTTTTTGTTTTGTTTTGTATTTGTAGAGTACACCATTTCAGAGATATTCTTTTTTATAGGTTTAATTTCTCAAAAGCTTTTGGTATTTAAAATAGAATGTCGTTATTCTTTGCCCCCCTTCCATCTTTACCACGCAAAGAAAACGGTATTTCAAACCCATCACATAGGGATCTTACAATCGCTTAAGCCTACTGCTGTTTTTCCTTATTCCCATTTTACCTACAAGGAAATAGGTAACACAATTTTTTTTCTTCAAATCTTTATCTCGATTAGTATCAACTAGATAAAATACTAAGAGGTCGTATAAATACCTTGTGTAACTGTGAATTCAAGACATTATATTTTTACAAACAACAATGAGTAATTTGAACAATAGTTAAAAAAAAACTGAAGAAGAGCAGTTCCTCTACAACGCAAAATAGCTGCGCCGTAATGTTTTATTTCGTTTCCAACATCTGTGTAGAAGAAGTTGCCGCATATCAAGGGGCTTCAACTTATACCTCAAAACCTTTAGGCTCCTAAAATATTCTATCACTGCAGTTTAATAGTGAGCGTACAGCTATCTATCTATCTGGTTACTATCTGATTACGTATTTTACACGTCTATATTTATGTTTTCTTTGTTATTCGCATGGGTCTTTATTTAGTTTCAGTACAAAATAGAAACTGCAACAAAGGAGGTTCCTTAAAGCTGGGAAGCATCTTCAAAGTTTGCGGCGCTTGTTGAATGCTATCATATATGATTCAAGTAATAATAAACAGTTTTATTTGTTATGCACAAATCGTATTTCTACCTGAAAGCTACCTAAAGGACGATATCAATGAAAGATGAGGTATATACTCCTTTGAACTGAATTTACTTACGCTAAAAAACTTTGTCACCTAGAGACAGGTAAAATATGAATTTATCACATTCTAGCATAGATTACTTACACTATGGAAGCAGGATTATTTTTTTTAATTTGTGGCGTCCAGAATGTAATTTGTGTATTAAAAGCGTTCATACTTCATAATATTTGGTAAAATAATATTCATATAAGCGTGTTGTAAGAACTACAACTGTTTGTATAAATGTTAATATTTATCTTGGAATCCACTATCAATATTTCTATTAACAGAGAATCCAGCTTTCCAGATTCAGATCTAAATCGAACAGTTTTCCAGAAAAGTGCATTCTGCACTTCAGTAGAAGGTCTGAAGAAGGGAATCTGCTTCCAGGGACATTTGTAAAATTCATTTAAATCCAATATAATTTACTGCCGTAAGTATTTTAACGGGACATAAGCAAACTAAGAAAATTGATTTTCGATACTAACTTTGCAAGCACGTCACACTTCATACTTTGGAAGGTTCGTCACAGTTTTAAATTTGTTTCCCTTCATATTGTATCTTGATTTATTTAACCTTTACCATTCGTCTATTTTACGAAACGCATTATTATTTACAAGTCAGCTTATTTTTATCGTTTAGCGAAGTTTAACCACGTTTAACCATATTAGACGATGAATGACATCGGTGAAATAATGCTCAAATGATCTCGGGACCAATGAAACTTAAAGTTACTCGAAATTCGTCTTCTCCGAATAAAGGACACTCCCGAAAAAAAACCTTATCCGTTTAACTCAACCTAGGCGAGATTCGAATTCGCGACTTCCTGAATGTCAGAGAAAAGTTTCTGTAATGTTAAAATGTTTGAAAACCCCGGAAACTATTTGCAGTAACTTGTAAAAATGTGGGTAGATGAATAAAGTAAAGAAGAACGTTTCGAAAATCAGGCTAAAATTTACCCTCCAATAATTACCGTACTACTTTTCATGTATATAACTTAAACACGGAATTCTAAAAATATATATTTAACTTTAGCTTTAGTATAAAAAATAAACAGAAAGCTGCATCACATCCAATAGAAAATAAATATTGTAAGACACAAATAAATAAACACTAACTTAATGAAAATGGCACAAATAACAAGGAGAGAATTTTAGTACTTTTAGAAACTTCATTCCTAAAATATTTTGGAGCACGTCCTTAAAACAATAATGGTCATGAATGGAAGAATGATTTCCTTAATCAAGCTGATCAAAAATCATAATACTACTAATAATAAAGTACAAACACTACTATAGAAAATCAATAAAAACAAATAAACGCGTTATGAGAAGGGCGATCAATGTCACCCACTCGTTTTAATATATATCTGAATGAACCTTACCTAAAATGGATACTAAATTCTAACATATGTAAACAAATACAATTTATATTGTGCGCTGATTCTTTGGTTATTAATAAAAAAAAACAACTAAGATGATTTACAAAGAACTTTAAATTATCTAAATCAGGTATATAAATAACATTGTTTCCAAATCTCCAGAGAAAGGAAAAGAAATAAAGACGTGATGTGTTCCATTCACATGACTTTCTCTACATTTATGCAATTAATTATTGTTAAAAAGCTTATGCTTCCATTTATCTCATGCTAATTGAGAAAAAATTAGCAGAAACAATGTTATTACTAGCTTCCTCCAAGTAGAAGCGAAATAAGGGAATACCATAGGTTAAAGTGATAGTCAAAAGCTGTTTGCTATGTGATGAACTTCCTTTGTTTGTATGGACAAAGCTGAGAAAAAACAAAAACAAATAAATCTCTAAAACGATCAACTCCACGAAAAAATGTATAAAACATAAAGTGTGTTTTAACCTGCGTGTGTGGTAAGTTTTTTTCCATCTCTTAAGGTTTAGCATTTATGCAAAATTCCGTAAAATTCATCCAGAAAAAAGTAGTCTTCAGAGGCTATTCCTAGAAAAAATAAGATATACACTTTATTTGTCAGGTAATTGTATTTAACATACGATATTTAATCAAAATCGTTAGAGCCATTTTTAAGAAAATCAAAATTTTCAAAAAAAAAGTTCCATGTAAAGGGAGTTGGAGGTGAGGGGACTTTCTTGAAAATCTTCGTGTCACATCCTTGGAAGATATCAAACGTAAATACCAAGTTTGGTATTTAACGGTCTTTTCGTTTTTGAGCTATGCTGTCCACAGATACACACGGGTCTTTTCCTAAAAATGCTTTGTTTGGATTTAGGGGGACTCAAATTATGTACTTCCGCTGAAATCTCAGTATAGAATTTTTGGGTAGAATACTTTCTCTATGCACTATGTACATCGTAGGTGTAGAAAAAGTAGTAATGTCATTTTGGGATAAAAATCAAGTCAGACATTAAGTAATATTGGTAATGTAATAAGCTTCCACCGAGAAAGGGAAATAAATATAAACATTGCAAAATTTCATAAATATGAGAAACAATTCAGAAAACGTTGAAAAAAATCTGATGTGCTCCATTCTCATGACTTTCTCTACATCTCTGCAACAAATTATTGTTAAAAGGCTTATGCTTCTATTTACTTCATCGAGAAAAAGTTACCAGAAACAATCTTATTACTTGCTTCCTCCAATTAGAAGTGAAACAAGGGAGCACCATAGGTTTAAGTGATAGTCAAAAGCTGTTTGCTATGTGACTGAAGTTCCTTTGTTTTTATGGACACGAGTTGACAAATTCCTGTATGAGAAAAGTATTGCGTTTCGCAAAGCTGAAACCAAAAACAAGGAATATCTAAAAAATGATCAACTTCATGAAAAAAATGTATATAACATAAATTGTGTGTTTTAAAGTGCTCAACATGTTTTGTGTGGTAAGTTTTTGTCCATCTCTTACGGTTTAGCAGTTATGCAAAATTCCGAAAAATTGATCCAGGATAAAGTAGTCTTCAGAGGCTATTCCCAGAAAATTCAAGATTTACATTTTATTTTTCAGGTAAATATCTTTAATATTTGACATTTTAATCAAAATCGTTACAGCCATTTTTGAGAAAATCTAAATTTTCGAAAAAAAATTCCATGTAAAGGGTAGTTGGGGATGGGGGGATGTTCTTGAAAATCTTCGTGTCGCATCCTTGGAAGATACCAAACTTTAACACCAAGTTTGGTATTTAATCGTCTTTTCGTTTTTGAGCTATGCTGCCCACAGACACACGCAAACACATATACACACAGACAGATAGACAGACAGACAAAATACACACTCACGGACATTTTTCTAAAAATGCTTTTTTTTGGATTCAGGGGGTCTCAAAACATATACTTCCGGTGAAATATCGGTATCGAATTTTTGGGTGCATTACAATACCTTCTCTATACACTATGTAAATAGTACGTGTAGAGAAAGTAATAATAAAATAAAACGAGATACACAGGGTAAACAAATTTTAATTTATTGCTGGTCTGGTTCGTCATATACATATTATGTGATATTAGGCATAACGGCATAATTTCACGTTAGAAACTTAATTTGATTATTGCCCTCGGATGATATCCATAATGGTGAAATGTTACCATACTATAATGGCTAACCCTATATTAATGTATAGATATGAGAGACGGATCTGACTAGAGGAGTTAAGAATAAAGTACAAACAGCAGAGAGGGAATTTTAAGATAAACAAAGAGATGCACTTTATTGGATTACATAAATAATGAAATAATTAAATAATAATTAAATGTAATTAATGACGATGTAATAAAAAAGATTCAAATGATTACATCATTCCACAGCATAATAAAAGACTTCCGAAATAAATCTATAATTCAGAGCTCCTAGTCTAAGAGATAGATTATGACTTACAAAGCACAACATAATAACAGTACCTCTGGTAGAAATTTAACCAGGTCAAGTAGAAATGAAAAACTTCGCTAACAAATCTATATTTAGAGCTTATGTTTAAAGAAATGCAGGCTGCTCACATAGAAAATGAGGATTGCCAAAACAATTCTACAATTACAGACCTTCCGGTAAACGAGATGTAGGCAGACAATATAGAGATGGAAAGATTGCCTTGTTCACATGACTTTCTCTAGCTGTTCCACAAACATGCTTTTCTTAAAATCATTATTCTTTTATCTATATCATGCTAATCAAGATAAACATTAGCAGCATTGGTTTAATTGTTTGTTTCCTTATAAGTTGAAAGGAAATGATGGAATACACTAGGCTAAACGAGAATCTAGACTTTTAAAAGCCGTTCGCCATGTGAAACAATTGAAATTCCGTAGTCTTTACTTCCTAGGAGTAAACAAATGAGAGACGAAAAGAAAGATGTCTTCCCATTTGAGAAAAGTTTAAGCAGCTTAAAACTGAAACCAATAATTCGGAATATCTCGAAAATGGCGAACTCCACTGAAATGTGTATGACATAAATTGTGTTTTAACGATATCTACATGTCTCTTACGGTTTATCAGTTACACAAAAGTCTAGCAGAATGGAGAGGTCTTCAGAGGATATTTCCAGAAAATTCAAGAAATACATTTCGTATGTCATGAAAATATCTGAAACACGTAGTTTTTAAACAAAAATCTTTAAGAGCCATTTTTGAAAAAAATCAAAATTTTCAAAAAAAGTTCCATGTAAAGAGTAGTTGGGGTAGGGCATTTTCTTGAAAATCTTCGTGTCGCATCCTTGGAAAATATTGAACTTAAAATACCAAGTTCGGTATTTAACCGACTTTTCGTTTATGAGCTATGCTGCCAACATCTTCTCTGTGCACTATGTATATTGTGTATATGTGCTAGAGAAAGCAGAAAATGTGTAAACTATGAAAAAGGTAACACTGAAAAACTTGCACTTTTTTTACTCTCTTAATGGACATCTACCTCTAAAGAACAATATGCTGGGGCCGAACCCACAAAGTTGACACAAAAGACCAGCATTCAAGTAACTACACCACAGAGGCTGATATTAAATAATAAAGTGTATTTGTCACATTCCTACAGGTGTGTTATTTTGTCCGACTACGAAGGTTTTTCTACAGACTTAACTTTCATTTCCGTTACTTATTTGAAGTAATTTCGTTCGCTGTAACACTTATCACGCAACTACTTGAGCAGAAAGTTGCGAGAACGCCATTAATCTTCGAGACTGCAAGTGCACAATTTACCGGGTGGGAAACTTCGACACTTGAGAACACCATATTTTCAACTCGAGCCCGAAATGGGCTGCTGTTGTGGGTTTAAGCGCTATATTTCACGTGCAAGGCAGTACTAAAGGTGTCAAGAAGTTATGGGCAAAGTTTTGTATCTGCTCATGAATTTCTATATCGACAACACACTGCTAGCGATATGGTGAGTTTGTGCTCCTTCATTCCTGCCACGTCCCCTGCTACCTGACGACCTTCCCTCCACGCATTCACAAGAAGAATAGTAAGTTTTCTCCCCCCTCCCCCTTCCTGTCCCATGTGTCGTCTATCATTTTTTTTTCTCTCCTTTCTTTACTCCACATATACGCAGCTCCCCCGTATTGATTCAGAAAGTGAAGTTAAACAGGGCGCAAAAAATGCTGCATCAATACAAGAGCTACTGATAGTAACCATACTCACCTAAAATGGTTTCCTTCCCACAAAAGTGGCTGATATTCGCTTGGGAAAAGAGGAAGGCGGGAGACAAAGTTTGGAGAACGTGTTTCCTGAAAATTTCTCCATGACGGAAGTATGGCTCTGAATCCTGTGATAGCCCGTTCCACCTACACCATTTATTTTCCACCAAAAAAAAAAATACCAAGGTTAGCTTCTATTAGCTATTCGTAGAGAGGAAATAAAAAAAAATGATATGTTCCATTCACATGACTTTCTCTACATCTCTGCAACAAATTATAGTTAAAAAGCTTATTCTTCTATTTACTTCTTGCTAATTTAGAAAAATTAGCAGAAATTGTCTTATTACTTGCTTCCTTGCAAGTAGAAGGCAAACAAGGGAATACCATAGGTTAAAGTGATAGCCAAACGCTGGTTGCTATGTGACTGAAGTTCCTTTGTTTGTATGGAAAGGAGTTGATAAATTCCGTATGAGAACAGTATAAGTTTTTCAAAGCTGAAACTAAAAATAAGGAATATCTAAAAAAAGATCATGTATGACATAAATTGTATGTTTTAATGTGCTCTACATGTTTTGTGTCTTAAGTTTTTGTCCATCTCTTACGGTTTAGCAGTTATGCAAAATTCCGTAAAATTCATCATGAACAAAGTAGTCTTCAGAGGCTATTCCCAGAAAATTCAAGATATTCATTTTGTTTGTCAGGTAAATATCTTTGATATTTGACGTTTTAATAAAATCGTTAGAGCCATTTTTGAGAAAATCGAAATTTTCGAAAAAAGTTCCATGTAAAGGATAGTTGGGGTGGGGGGATGTTCTTGAAAATCTTCGTCTCACATCCTTGGAAGATACCAAACTTAAATACTAAGTTTAGTATTTAACGGTCTTTTCGTTTTTGAGCTATGCTATCCACAGACATACACACACGCGCGCACGCACACACACACGGACATTTTTGTAAAAATGCTTTTTTTGCATTCAGTGGGACCCAAAACATGTATTTCCGCTGAAATCTCGATATCGAATTTTTGGGTGGAAAGTAATAACCTTCTCTATATACCATGTACATAGTACGTGTAGAGAAAGTAAAAAAAACACACACAATCGTCAAATATTAAAACTCTGATGTGTGCCATTCTCGTGAATTTCTCTACATCTCTGCAACTACTTAAATCTTACAGTATTTTTTCAGAACGTGATAACCTTGCTCCACTCTTCTTCTGAAGTTTGTGTTTAGGAGGTTTCCGGTTGGAAACCTACCCTCGCTGTTGTCAAGCCTTCCACTTACTGGTCCCTTTACAGTGCGGCTATTCTCGACTTGCAAGCAACGTTTCCAACAGATTTTAAAATGTTGCCTCTTGCCCCTAATACAGGTTCGTCTTTGGTTTGCTAATGGTTATTGCCCAGTGGTAGGAGGGAGAGGTCCCCTTTAAGGGCCATAATGTTTTGGAGCAAACTATATTATTCTACTTAATTCATTCTAATCATCATAAACATTAGCAAAATTTTCTTATTACTTGCTTTCTTTTAAGTAGAAGGGAAATAAGGAAATACACTTGTTCAAAGCAATAGTTAATCTTTTACAAGCTGGTTGTCATGTAGTTAAATCAGTTTCTTTGTACTGCGGAGAGTTAACAATTTTCTCATACGGGAATTTGTCAAGTTTTTTAAGCTGAAACGAATAACAAGAAAAAACTCAGAAATAGTCAACTCTACGAAAAGGAAAACAAAAATAACAATAAAATAAAAAAATAGACATAAATGTGTGTTTTAACGATGTCTCCGTTTTTTGTACAGCAAGTTTTTGTCTCTCTTATAGTTTATCGGTTATGCAAAATTCGAAGTAAGGAATCCTTCCAAGATATACACTTTATTTGTCATGTAAATATATTTTATATACCTATTTTAATAAAAAATTAAAGCAATTTTCGAGAGAATCAAACAAAAATTCGCTGGAAACAGAAAACTCTGTGATTTTATTATGTTATTATTTTCTCCACTGCGTACAGTAAGTAGGGAAACTATTGTAAACAACAAATTCTATACCGAAATTTCACCGAAAATATACGTTTTATAACTCCTTAATTTAAAAAAATCGTTTTTAGAAAAACGTGATGCGCGTATGTGTGTCTGTGAACTCAAAAACAAAAAATCCATAAATACCAAACTTGGTAAGTTCAATACTAATCAAAGATATGACACAAAAGATTTTAAATAAAATCCCTCCACTCCCAATTACGCTTTATATGGAACATTTTTTAAAAATGTTTATTTTCTCAAAAATGGCTAACGATTTTGTTTAAAATACCACACACACACACACACACACACACATATCATTATATATCAAAATATCATATGAAACACAAAAGGTATATCTTGAAATTTCTGGGAATAGCCTCTGAAGTCCTCTTATGCATA
Organism: Hymenopus coronatus; assembly: GCA_030762935.1. Taxonomy (NCBI): domain Eukaryota; kingdom Metazoa; phylum Arthropoda; class Insecta; order Mantodea; family Hymenopodidae; genus Hymenopus; species Hymenopus coronatus. The sequence continues at coordinate 108,658,244 of CM060890.1, forward strand.
ATAGTAAATCTTAAGAGTGACACAAAATCTTACTAATACATTTTCTATGCTGCTAACTATTATCGAGATATTCCTTGTTATTGGCACAAATTTTCCAATACTCATACTTTTCTCGGATGGAAAGTCGTTATTAACTTTCTTATTCCTGGTGATGAAAAGTTAATAACATTTCAGAGTCATTACATAGCTTCCAGCTCTTAAAAGAGTTGACTGTCACTTCAGTTGTGTGTGTCACACTATGTCCTTGTATCTACAAGGAAATATGTAATAACACAATTTCTGTTAATGCTAATCTCAATTAGCATGCAGAAATGAAAAATAAGATCTTGCAAAAATCGTTTGCTGCAGAATAGGAAGAGAAAGCAATGTAGATGTAAGACACTGAAGTATTTTTAGACTTTATGATTTAATATGTGATGCTTTTGTATGTAAAGTAGGAACCTTTAACGCTATAAGCAATTTTAGATGTCAGTTGTTAGTAATACTATATATGTATATTAACCGGATTATTGATGTGAATTAGTTAATTGCTCCGTGTGCTGTCTAGGAAATGCCTACAATTAACGAAAGAAGGTCTATTTAACATCCCAATTAGCAGACCTACATCACTAGCTAGAGGTTACGTGGTCAGTATAGCGCTAATGGCCAATTAATATCATTTATAGTGGATCCCACCCACTTCACGTAATCGATTGAATATACCCTATGTAAAGCGGCTGTTACACTATAATGACAGGTGGAGTATAACATTCCAGAGTAAGCGGTTCCAATGGCATATCAAATTCATGCTCTGGGCTCCACTCTCATCACATGAGAAACATACCCTCTCCATTTGCAACCAGCACAGCCCCAGTAGAAGATAAAGGATGTGTTTCGACACAATCCACCCGGAAGTTTTAACTGCCTTTATTATCGCTTTCCTTTTGTTTCTATCCCTTCTCTCTCCACTTCCCCACTCTTTTGTTCCTCTTACATGTTTTTTCCATTGCCTTTGGAGCAGGCTTCTGACAGGTAACTAGTGGAAGAACGGTTAAAAGTAAAACAATATTACTGACAATTCAGCTCAACTATTAAATTGTTAATAAAATTGCAGAGACTAGGCAATTTCAACCAATCGCAGTCATCTGACCGGAGCGATATTGTCGAAAAATCTTCGCACCTGACGTTCGTTTGTTTAATCTGTCTTGGTTATTTGTAACAAGGTGACAATTCAGTCAGCCCATATCATAATTCAGGAGGCAATGAGAGGGGGAGACGGTAAATAAACATGGTCGAATACACCATCCACCATATTTGAGAACCTGATAAAATCTCCCTTCCTGCATGTTATACATTATTAGCAATCTATTTCCCTGAATTGTCACTTCGCTCTGGTTGTGAATTATCGACAAGATAAAAACACTCGTGGTGTCGCCTATGACAATTCATCCCAACTTTTAAAGTGCCAATGGAATTGCCGAGATTAGGCAATTTCAACCAATTACGGCCAAATGACTGGAGCGATATAATCGAAACATTTTATCGCAGAGCTGATGTTCATTTCTATGAAGTCTTGTCGCACCTGATGCTCGTTTGCTTTATCTCCTGTAGTGGTTATTGGTAACAAAGTGACAATCCAGTCAGTCCATATCATAATTCAGGAGGCAGTGAAGAAAGAAAGAAAAAAAAGCATTCGGTAACTAAACATTGTTGAATCCATCATTATCTCCCATTTTAGAACTAATTTAAGTATTACAATCATAACCTAGTAAAAATCTCCCTTTCAGTATATCATATATTATTAATATTTCGCTGAATTGTCATATCAAATACAACTCGTGTTTTCATCTTTTAGGACAAGATGAAAACACTCGTGGTATTACTAATATCATTCCACAGCGCAAAATGTATAAACCTTGTTCACAAAAGCTACTATAATATATACACAAAAGCTACTGTAATGTATACACAAAAGCTATTATAATATATACATTTAATTAATATGTCAATTTTACAACTTTTTATTTTATTATCATTTAATAATAAGGATTCTTGATCATTATTAATTTCTTTGATTATATCGGGAACTTAAGACTTGAGAAAAGTATTGAATTTTCTATGTGTTTAAAGTAATATTACTTCTGGACAAATTCTGAAAGAAATAGGCAGATCTTACTATACAAAAAATGTAATCTGTTAGAGCACACAACGTCAAATACATAGATTTTTGTAGAGTTAAGCATTTCCGAGGTTTGTTAAAATAGTACTTTTTTCAAATGGGAAGTCGTTATATTTTTCCTCTCTTGGCGATAAAATAGAACGGAAGTTCAAAGCCAATACATAGAAACTACATCTTAAAAGATTTAAACATTGCTTAAAGCATTCTATTTTTTTTTTTAAATTTAAAATTTTCGGGCTGTTTTGCCGTGGTATGTAGGTTAAAATATGTTTAGTTAAAATATTTCTTTCCTAACCTGTGAGGGAATTCTTTCCGAGTTATCGACGTGAGCACATTGCCTCTGTAGATGTCCCTCACAGACAGGGACGAAACGTTAGGACGAAATATTTTAACTAAACATATTTTAACCTACAGACCACGGCAAAACAGCCCGAAATTTTTAAATTTTAAAACTATGGACACTGGCCGTGAAATCTTACGCATTCATTCTATATTCCCTTATATCTACATACAAGGAAAATTGCAACATGAAGTTATAAATGCCCGCCTGTGTAGCGTGGTGGTAGCGTGTCTGCCTCACATTCAACAGGTCGTGAGTTCGAATTACGCTTAGGGTGAGTTACCCGGTTAAGGTTTTTTTTTCAGAGTTTTCCCTTATCCTTAGAAGACAAATGTCGAGCAACTTAAGCTTCATGGACCCCGAGATCATTTAAGCGTCATTTCACCAATTTCATTCATCGCCGATATGACCAACCAGGTTGAAGGACGTTAACTACAAAAAAAAAAATATTATAAACTATAATATGAGCTACATAGAAGAATGGTCGTTTTAAAAGAATATTTCAACAGCAGTGAAGCAGTGAGTAGAGAGAGCCATATGAATGGAACACATCGGGTTTTTAACATTAAACATTCATTTTCACTGACACATGCATACTTCAGACTCTACGGCAGGCGTCACCAACTGACTTTTATTTTGTATTCTGTGCATGCAGTGGATAAATACTTGACGACAGGGATTGTCTCTCTTCCTTGTACAGTGTAGCGTGTGTCAGTTTATACTTCAGGAACAAACAAACAAAAAAAAAAAAAAAAACAAAAAAAAAAAAAAAAAAGGCAACAACTCCTACACACATTTATACTTGCCTAGGGGAATCTTTCATATTTATAGAGTGGCGGAATACGTGTCTCATTTTCAGCAAAGTACTGCATTCAGAAAATTCAATTTATAGCGTCATCGCGCAACCCATGCAAGTGAGCATGATAGTTACCAAGAAGAAGAACATTTCTTTTAAATTGTGTCCAATACCAATTACCAAGATGCTTGTTGTGAAAAATTTTCTGCACATTAATTCTTATACTACTGGCGATACAATGCGAACACCTGGTAATAACCAAGTTTTGTTAAGCTAATACATTAATAATTGTAATTTTTTGCTATTGTTTATGTTACGCCTACTAATTACCACTAAACCTATGAAAATATGCATATGTTCATATCCAAAGTATAAACTCTTAATACAATAGACACAATAGAGCAATTCTTCCACTAAGCAAGAACCTACAATAGGTGTAAAATATGAAAGGTGAACAGTATTGATGGAATTATTATGCGCGCGTGTTGTGCGCTCGGCTCTCTCGTCGATAGGTTTCGCGAAATTTCGGAGAGCAAGATCACACTGAGACATGAAGTACGCCATACCCCCTGACATCTAGTGGCATCAACGTTAAGCTTCATTCTGTCAGTAGATTCAGAGTTTACTGTGTTTCGTTTAATAGCCATTATGGTATTATTTATAATGGCCAAGGACCTCAAAGAAAGAAACTTGCATTGGTTGACAACACTGCGAAAAGACGGGTTCTTTCTTCTTTCTGCGACCCACGCCTACCCGTAAAACCAGTGCCAAAAAAGAAAAAAATCTGATGTGTTCCATTCACATAACTTTCTCTATATCTCTGCAACACATTATTGTTAGAAAGCTTATGCTTCTATTTACTTCATGCTAATCGAGAAAAAATTAGCAGAAATAGTCTTATAACTTGCTTCCATTAAAGTAGAAGCGAAATAAGGGAGTAACATAGATTAAAGTGATAGTCTAAATCTGGTCGCTTTGTTTGTGTGGAGAGGAGTTGACAAACTCCTGTATGAGAAAATTTTGTTTTTTAAAGCTGAAACCAAAAACAAGGAATATCTAAAAAACGATCAACTCCATGAAAAAATATGTATATAAAATAAACTGTGTGTTTTAACGTGCTCTACATTTTTTGTGCAGTAACTTTTTATCTATCTCTTACGGTTTAGGAGCTATGCAAAATTATGTAAATTTCATCCAGAATAAAGCAAGCTTCCGAGGCTATTCCCAGAAAATTGAAGATATAAATTTTATTTGTCTTCAATATATCTTTAATATACAATATTTTAATCAAAATCGTTAGAGCCATTTTTTTGAAAAAACAAACTTTTCGAAAAAAGTTCCATGTAAAAGGTAGTTTGGGGTGGGAGATTTTTCCCAAAATTTTTTGTCGCAACCATGAAAGATACTAAACTTAAATACCAAGTTTGGTATTTTACCGACTTTTCGTTTTTGAGTTATCGTGTTCACAGACACACGGACACGGACACACACACACACGGGGGCCTTTTTTTGAAAATGCTTTTTCTGGATACAGGGGACCCTAAAACATATATTTCCGGTGAAATCTATCGATTTTTTGGGTGGAGTGCAATACCTTCTCTATACACTATGTACATAGCACGTATAGAGAAAGTAAAAAAAAGTGCTCGCAAGGCGATTTCTTGAGATTTGAGCAACCAGTCGATGACTCCTGCTCTATGGAGAGTAAAAAAAGCTTTTCACTAAAAAAAATATTCCCCCCCTCAGCCGGCAATTGAACCCGAGAACCGCTGGCAACACGAAGCCAAAGGCAATCGATAGATATTTTGTGTAACACTTGCTGCCCTTTCAATATTCCACAGGCCACTACATGTTATTTCCGTATGACCGTCATAGTAACAGAGCAACCATCACGGCAGGAGGATAGCAACCAGCTTGCGACGAATAGGTCAGTTTGCGAATCAGAAGATGTATGCTTGGTAAATTTTTGTCTAGGGCGAAATTGGTGGTTTAACATGTTTGTCATGTCTAAAGGTATATTACCAATGGTTTTTTGGGGAATCACTCACGCAAGCTTCTTAACCCTTTCCAGTCCAATGGTGTCATATGGCATCACTATCTGTATTTGTTGTTCATGATGGGTTAAGATTAATGTTCAATAATTATCTATCTTTATTGTGTAAATTTCAGCATTTTCTTCAAATTTATTGATTACACCATGGCTTACAACAAGCAAAAGATAAAATAAAATCCCTTCAATTATATCCTCTATCTAACAAATACATAACTTTATTCCACTAAGTAAACACTTAAATATGTCAACCAACGTTTATTTTACCTGTACCCATTCCTTCCTTTATCATAGTAGCACTGGATATTGAGATCTAGACCAATGAGTGTCAGTGTTTTAGAATTTTAGACAACTGTGCTGCCAATAAGAGGTCAGGTAAGACTAACTTTTAATGACAAATATACACCCTATGTCTTCAGTTTTCAAACAGTAACTTTATTGAAAATAAACCGGGCAGAAACGAGTTAAATCTATATTGCATAAGGAATAGATAATAGCTATTACTATCAATATGTGATAAATCATATACTTCTTTTCCTCTCAATTCTGATTCACTTTTCAGACAAAAAGATACTTAAAAATAACATCTTTTCTACAAGTCAGAAGTTAATAAATGATGAAAATTTATTTCCTTTAAGCAAATTCTTTACCATTTGACATTGCTTTCTTAGGTATATAGTTCTAATTTAAGATCCTTCTGGGGGTATTGCGAATATGTTTTATTATGAGTTATTTACGCAGTAGGGTAGTAACAACCTTACAAAAGAGTGAAAAAACAGTGTATAAAAACAACTAAACTCAGTACAAAAATCAGATAAGTTATCTGGGCCTCGCAGCGGCGCTTCATCATGATAAACCCACAGCCATGTTTTACAAACACATCACGGCGGCTACATAATCCCTATAGATACAACTTCATGCGGTAACTGTGAAATAAATTAACGTTGTGTGAGGTTCTAAAGATAACACGTGACAAACAAGGTTAACCTCGTACTACCAATTAAACACCAGCAATGGAATAGCCATGATCTCGTTACGTGGCACCTCACACTACAACCGTAGTGACAGAATTGCAGAGAGCAACCTTTTTTCCCCGAGCGGGTAAATTAATAGCCCACATTTTCAATTGCAACGACAGCACTTTCATGAAAATGTACCTCTGCTACTTTATAAATGTGTTATGGCGTTTGGAAAACGAGTTAATGTAGCGCCTATTAAACCGGGCGTCTACCAGATGTTACGATCAATGGAATTATCGCGACCAGAGACCAGAATTAAGAGAAATATGAAAGCTCCTGCCGCTGACATTCAGAAGCGTATATATGTACTATTTTCGAAGGAGAGCTGAAATGGCTCTTAAAGAGATCATGTGGTTTTTTTATACCACTAAATTTCATACACAGGTAATTTCACCAGAGCTTACTTATATCTTGAGCAGAACCTCTAATTCAATTTATTAAGGTGATGCATATGAGGAATTTGACCAAAAATTGTGAAAAATTAAGAAATTATTTCACTTTCTCTAGTAAATAGAGAAGATACTGTTATATTCCACCCAAAAATTCCAACCGACATTTTTTCGGAAATATGTTTCGAGACCCATTGAATATTTTTTTTAAAAAAAAAAGGGCAGTATATGTGTCTGGCTGTCTGTGTCAAAAATCAAATGTCAAAACATGATATTTAAGTTTAGTATCTTCCAAGGATGCAACACCGCCTGCGGTGCCATTAGTAGTTAAAGCGAGCGTTAAACACTACCAAAAAAAAAGAAAAAAAAAGAAAAAAAAAAAAAGGATGCAACACAAAGATTTTAAACAAAACCCCGTACCTCAAAACTACGATTTACATGGAAAAAATTTCATTTCCTCAAAAACGACTGTAATAATTTTTATTACAACACCTTATATTAAAAAAATTTACATGACAAAGTTTATATTTTGAACTTCCTGGGAATTTTCCCTCTGAAATGTTCATTTTGAATGACTTTTGCAAAACTGGTACACTGTAAGGGATAGACAAAAAATGTAGATCTCGTTAAAACACACACTTTGTCCCTACAGATTTGTTTTCGAGCTCACCATTTCCGAGACTCCCGGCCATGTAAACAAACGCATTCCATTGACTACTGCATAGCAACAGTTTTAAAATATCTGAATATCGCTTTAATTTAATGATCCCCGTTTTTCCCTTCTAATTATAATGAACTAAGTAATAAGACCACTCTGCTAATGTTTATCTCATTAGCATGATGTAGCTGACAGAATAATCTGTTCTACGAATAGTCTGTATGTAAGCACAGCTAGAGACAGTCATGTGAATAGAACCCATAGGAACTTTTTCATAACAAAATTATATGAATTCTAACCTTTAAGAAAACATATCGCTATCCTCCCTTGGCATACTTTAACTACAATTAATTGAAGCTATAAGTGATCAAGAGCATACCAACTTTAAACCTTAAGCTTTATAACAATAATTTGTTGCAGAGATGTAGAGAAAGTCGTGTGAATGGAGCACATCAAATTTTGTTTTTAGTGTTTAACGCCCGCTTCTACTACAATTGGCACCGCAGGCATTGATGTTACATATAATGAAGATGGAGCACCGGTGGAATGCGATAGCAGAAGAAACCGGAGGAAACCCGCTTTGTCCACCGCAAATCCCACAAGCGGTCGCTTAGAATCGAACCTGGATCGATTAGGTGAGAGGCAAGTGGGTTAAAAATTCAGCCACGGCGCGGCCGTAAATATAAAATTAAAGAGTATATAAATTAGCAAGCCAATATATATAGGCCTTCTTAAACGTAGTTTGTAAAAGAATGAGTAGAAAAATCTAATGAATACTACGTAGCTGTTGTTTATTTAAGAGGATGTATACCAGAAAAACCGCCAATTGTGTGATCCCTTTTTTCATTTCTGTTATTCACGCTCAAACGGGGTTCAGTTGCAGTGCATCAGTTGTTGCTAACTGCCTGTAATTAAAAGCAATGCTTGGCTGGTTGTTTACCCCAAAATGCAAGTAACCCCAACATCTTTTTTGCAAATTATCGCTCCTGTTTTTATGTGGCCTTGTTTAGCTCTTCAGCATGCTCGCCTTGTTAAAGGGAACAATACCAGCAAGGGCACTACAGCACGTATTTGTGAGTGGCAGGTTTCATTCCCACGAGATGACTCATTCATTGAGAGCAGAGCGACGTGCGAACATCAGCAGCACCACTCCTCTAAACAAACAAGGCTCGCCGAGAACTGACAGTTAATTCAATTGGAAATCCGTGCGCGCGAAGTGCCCGGTTTAAAATGCTTCCACAATATATCAAGGAGAATTAAGAGTTGATTTTATTCCCCCTTCTTTTTAAATGGCAAGCCAAGAATTCTTCCGAAATACCTATGGCATTACCCGCTTATGGTATTTGAAAAAAAAATCTGGTGTGTTCCATTCACATGACTTTCTCTACATTTCTGCAACAAATTATTGTTAAAAAGCTTATGCAACTATTTACTTCATTCTAACCGAGAAAAATTAGCAGAAATAGCCTTATTACGTGCTTCCTTGTAAGTAGAAGCGCAATAAGGGAGTACCATAGGTTGAAGTGATAGTCAAAATCTGGTTGCTATGTGACTGGCGTTCCTTTGTTTGTGTGGACAGCAGTTGAAAAATTCCTGTATGAGTAAAGTATAAGTTTTTCCAAGCTGAAACAAAAACAAAACATCATCTCAAAACGACCTACTCCACGAAAAAAATGTATATGGCATAAATTGTGTTTGTTTAACGTGCTCTACATTTTTTGTTTGGTAAGTTTTTGTCCATCTGTTACGGTTTAGCAGTTACGAAAAATTCCGTAAAATCCACCCAGAATAAAGTATTATACAGAGGCTATTCCCATAAAATTCAAGATACATATTTTATTTGTCACGTAAATATCTTTAATATACGATATTTTAATCAAAACCGTTAGAACCATTTTTGAGAAAATCAAAATTTTCGAAGCTTTTTCCATGTGAAGGGTAGTTTGGGGTGGGATTTTCTTGAAAATATTCGTAACGCATCCTTGGAAGATACCAAACTTAAATGCTAAGTTTGGTATTTAACTGTCTTTTCGTTTTTGAGCTATGCTGTCCATAGACACACACAGACATACGGACCTTTTTTCTAAAAATGCTTTATTTGTATTCAGGGGGACCCAAAACATGTATTTCCTGTGAAATCCCTCAATCGAATTGTTGGGTGCATTACAATACCTTCTCTCACACTATGTGCATAGTACGAGTACAGAAAGTAAAAAGGTATGATACATTTATAAGACTTTCTCTACCATTTATTATCTATGAGGGCACTTTTCTTGGGCGCTTGGCTCCCTAGTATTCATTCGGTAATTTTGGGGTATTTTCGGAAGCAGAGCAGAGCCAACATTGATGAAGTATGATATACACCATGTTATCTAGTTGCTTCAATGCTAAGGTTTCATTATCTCTGTAGATCCCAGAGTTCACCCGATGCACGTAAGTTGTGTTCTGTTTAATAATTCAGCTAGTTCAAAGAAACAAATTTTCTTTGGCTGACAACATTGCCAAGAAAAGGCGCGCGCATTTTAATTCCATGGCGTTACAATCCTTAAAACCTGGGGCTACCAACCTGACTGCCCGCCCACTTAAACACTCCACATGTAGGCAACCAGAACTTACGAAAGTTTATTTCTCTACTTAATTTTAACTGGATCAAACCTTTACTCATTTGGAGACAAAGAGAACAGTCAATATTTCAAAAGCCCTCAACGCTGTCGTTAAAAGCAGATACTCTCTTCATGCAATCGCGACAAACCTCTGAATATTGAAAAGGTTCTAAAAGAATGATAAACCTGAACAATTCACAACATTAACGGACATCTCGCAAATTATTTATGACACAAAATCATTCACATGACTTTTTCTACCTATTCTGCAACAAAATATTCTTACAAAAATCTAACCTTTTCTCTACTTCGTGCTAATCGACATAAACATTAGTTCTATTACTTAGTTTCTTCTAAATAGAAGTGAAATATGGAATATACTAGGCTAACACGATAGTCAAATCCTTTAAAAGCCAGTTTATATAAGTTACAATTGGAATTCTCTTTTCTTTACATGACCGGGATAAAAAATCGAATAACTACTTCCCATTTTATAAAAGTATTAAACATTTTAAAACCAATAACAAGAAAATCTTGGAAAGGTTTAGCTCTAAAAAAATTTAAAAGTTTATATGACATAAATAGTACGTATTAACTACATATACATTTTCACTTTCTCTACACGTACTATGTGCATAGTGTATAGAGAAGGTATTGCATTCCATCCAATAAGTCGATACCCAGATTTCACCTGAAATACGACATTTTAGGGCTCCTGTATTAAAAAGGTTCGTGTGTCAGTGAACGTGGTAATTCAAAAACGAAAGAGTCAGTAAAAATACTAAACTTGGTATCCACTTGAGTTAAATATCTTCCAAGGATGCGACACGAAGGATTTGAAGAAAAAAATACCCCCTCCCCTTTGCATGGAAAAATGTTTTTTAAATTTTGATTTTTTAAAAAATGGCTCTAACGATTTTGATTAAAATGCCGTATATTAAAGATATTTAAATGAAAAATACAACGTATGTTTTGAACTTTATGGGAATAGCATCTGAACAGCTCTTTATTCTGGATAAATTTTGCTGAACTTTGCATAACTGGTAAACCGTCACATATAGACAAAAACATTAACAACAATAATTTATGTCATATACAATTTTTTGCGGAATTTACTATTTCCGAAATATTTCTTGTATTGGTTTCAGTTTTAAAATACTACTTAAAAACTTCTCTTATGTGGGAATCTGTCACCTCCTGGTCATGTATAGAAATGGATTTCAATCACATGGCAACCGTCTTTTAAAGAGTTTACTATTGCTTTAGCTAGCTCACACCGTTATTTCCCTTCTACTTACAAGGAAGCAAGATAATTTCTGTAACGTTTATCTCGACTTGCATGAAGTAGATAGGAGAAATAGTTTTTCAACAATACTTTTCATAGTAATGTAGAGAAAGTCATGTTAAAGGACACACCAGATTTTTGTGAAGTAGGATTTGTCTGTCTATTACGATTTACTAGTTATGAAATGTACTCCAGAATGAAGAGCACTTCAGGGGTTATTTCCAAAAAATTCAGAATAAAATGTTATTTGCCTTTAAATGTTTTATATACGTTTAAATGGCTCTAACGTTCAAAATCATTAAAATGGCTCTAACGTTCAAAATCATTAGAGCCACTTTTGATAAAATCGAAAATTTCGAAAAATGTTCCATGAACCGGGTAGTTTAGGGTTGGAGGATTTTGCTGAAAATCTTCGTCTCACATCCTTGGAAAATAGCGAACATTCAAAACGGGAATTTTTTTCATCAGGATCTTGATAAAAAAATCAGTTAATACTATTACGACAAAGGAAATTGTTAATACAATTATAGATATAACAGTTAGAACTTAAATACCAAGTTTTTTTTATTTAACCGACTTATAGGTTTTGAGTTATGTTGCCCCCCACACTAACACATGAATCTTTTTCTAAAAACTACCTTTCGTTTTAGATTCAGGGGTCCTCAAGACATGCATTTCCGGTGAAATCTTGGCATCAAATTTTTGAGTGGAATACAATAACTTTTCTACCTATCATGTGCATTGTACATACGGGCTATAGAAAGTAAAAAAGCTTATTCAGAATAAATTACGTGTTAAAAGAAACCTACATTATGTGCATAGTGCGTTTGTCTATCGCTTAACGTATACCAGTTATACAAGATTATGACAAATAACTTCACAGGCTACTCCCAAATAATGCAATATATACATTTTACTTATATAATAATTTTAATATATGCATCTTAATTGTATGCTATTTTTGAGAAAACAGAAAATTTCGAAAAATATTATAATTATTATTGGGGTAGTATAAGCACTTGAAAATAAAGATGAAGAACCGAAGTAGGTATATATGATAAAAATAACGATGGGTTAAGTTTACAGAGGTTCTAAGGTCTGATCTATTTTCTTCTTTACCATGTACGACTTACAAGTCAATCTCTGGGTCAGAGATCTGTCGAGGAATAGCAGACTTTGGTCCATAGTATATCCAGGACGGATCACCCCATTGCGGTGAAGAAATACAGTGATAAAAAGGGCAACAGTAAAATTCGCGGATCAAATTATATAATTCAGTATTCGCCTAGCGACCGAGGAAAACCGTGAAAATACCTTGGTCAGGTAAGTCGGCCCCGAATGCGATTCCTATATGTTACCGTGGCGCCACCTGTTCGGTTCTAAGGTTTGTTCCAAGTAAAAATTATAGAATATTTTGTACCGATTTTTTAATTAGCCTATAATCTTAGTTGGATGCTATAGCATACCAGAGATCCAACTACTATTTGACGTTTGCATGCGTTAAAAAAGTTGCAGAACTCAATGAAGCTATTTCAAGTTAAAGTCGGTCAATGGAGCAATATAGAGCGTGAGCTTTACCCCTCCCAATGAGCGCGACCAGCCCACTGTCTCCGCTAATAAGCAAGAGGGGTAAACCTAATGTCGCGCAGCCAGTTCCCCACTTACCGGTTTTAACTTGAAATATTTATCGGCCTGGGAAGCTCAATTGGTTTAGGGCTGGGCTTCATGGTCGCGAGTTCAAACCCCTCCCAGACCGATGGTTTCTAAGTTTTCTTAAAAGCGACAGTGCCATGTCAGTCGCATTGAGTTCCGCAACTCTTTACGAACGAAGATACATCTTTACTCGTCAAATGCGGGGCAGTTGGAGCACCTGGTATATACACAAAGCTTTGTCTCGATAGGCCAACGAGTATGGATTTGTTAGCAGTCGAAAATAAGGATTGAAAATAGCTGTAGTGAAAGCTTTAGATTTGTTTATTTACCAGATTTTTAAACCCAAGTGTATCAAATTTTATAAAAACAAAACCACCCCAAAATAACTAAATTTTAAGAGCCTCTCCGATAACATGAACCACCACCAATTTTAACATTTTTGGAATTAATAGATAGCATGTATCCATCCGAAACTTACTTTTCAATGACAAACAAATTGTCAAAATCTTCTAATCACAGAATTCCATTTAAAGGGTGTACATAACTGTTAAAAGAAATGGATGTCTAATGGCACACTGCTTGTAGGCATTTTGCGGCAAGGCTTACAAATCACACAAGTTAATGAATCTTTCTTTGCCCTTTATATTTTCCACTGAAAATGAATCTGTTCACAAACTTCAATGAATTTTACCACGTTTATATAATTTGAATCATTGATAGTTATAACTCTGTATTATACAATACGAGGTACTAGTATACATTAATGCTGCTTCAATTTAAGGTCAATAGATTTAACGTTTTTCAAACAAGCGCTGATAGTTTTCGGAATATCCCCTAGGATGGAAATTTGTAAATCTAAAACATAGGTATATGGATCGAATGTTTTGATCTCTCTTTATCAGAACTAATGTTTATTTTCAGTCATAGATTTGTAGAAAAATATGTGGATCTAGATAAACAAATTAATTTACATGAGTTCGCATTTTTCATACTAAAACCTCCAAATATAATAAGTATAACTATAAAGAAAACTACAATGAAAGCGTGAGCAGTTACAATAACATCATATTTGATGATTTCCAGTTAAAGATATAAACCTTCAGTTAAGAGCCTAAATACTATGCTAATGCAAAATCGCAACAGATATTTTAAATAAAGAACCATGGACACATTTTAAGTACGAGAGAAAGTAGTACATAAGTTTATTAAGTTATCAGAACGTACGCTGAAAATTGGAAACAGTGTTGAAAAACGCTGGAATTAAAAAGTTAGCGAGAAAACAGGAATTAAATTGTAACTACAATATTGCCTATCGCTTGGAGCACACTATTTAAATCACGCTCAAGGGTGTTTAAATAATAACATCAAAATCCTCAGTATAAATGAAAGGAGGAAAAGGTTGTTTTAAAGAAGTAATAATTCAAACGGAACATTGTCTTAAAATGTTTTTCAAAATCAAGAAACATTTTAATAAACACGTATTTAAAAGCATGAAAATCACTGGATGTACAATAGTCCATCCTCGTAAATAGCGTTCACCCCCAGGACTTACTAAACAAGACCTGGGGTCAGACGCCTGTTGAGAAATAGTGTCTCTGGGTCAGAGAGAAGCCAGGATGAGTGATCAGTCCATTCTTGGAATGAAAGTGAAGAAGTGGATGATCTGAAATAACGTGGAGTGAATGACAAGAAAGAAGAGTATGGAGCAATTGGTGCAATGAATGTCAGGGAAAACCGGGGAACCGGAAAAAACAAAACAAAAAAAAAAAAAAAAAAAAACGCTCAGTCGCCGCTACGTCCACTACATGCAATATGCTGGGATCGAACCCGTTCGCGTAGGTGCGAGTCAAGCGGTCTAATTACTTGGCGCCCATGATATGTAAATAATAATAATAAACATGTGGCAAATGTTAGGATGTAACGGTTCACCTGCATATTGCCTAGCAATACAGCAACCCACATCGCACTTCTTTTCGCTGCACCTTATAAGAAAATTAATGGCATTCTCCTGGATTCTTAAAGTAAGCCTCAAGAAAAAGGAATGAATAGGAGTGCTTAACGCTTGGCATTGTAAGAAGAATTATTGCCTTCGTAACTAATTCGCTAAAACACACGAAAGAAGCAATTCTTCTATCCAATTCATTACTACAAACTGAGAGATATAGTTAATTTATGGTACTCTACAGGGAGGGAGAGGGAGAGAAAAATACTGGAACGTTGAAGTGAACAATAACGGCTGTGAAAATCATTATCTAGTTAACACATACTTGGCAAAGGAGATGAACTAGTTTCCTGTAGCAATTTTTCATCCTCTACAGTTTCCACTGGCAAAATTCGGAAAGAATAAATATGATATTTACGGAGAATTCGAGTTTTTTTAACATCCTAATACTTCAATATTTAACTATGTGTAGAGAAGGTATTGTAATGCATCCATAAATTCGATACCGAGATTTCACCGGAAATATATGTTTTGGGCCCCCTGAATCCAAAAAATAGCATTTTTGGAAAAAGGTCCTTGTGTGCCTGTGTGTGTGTGTGTGTGTGTGTGTGTGTGTGTGTGTGTGTGTGTGTGTGTGTGTGTGTGTGGTTCAAAAACCAACAGACCGTTACATACCAAACTTGGTATTTAAGTTTGGTATCCTCAAGGATGCGACACGAAGATTTTCAAGAAAATTCCTCCACCCCCAATTACCCTTTACATGGAACTTTTTTCGAAAGTTTTGATTTTCTCAAAAATGGATCTAACAATTTTGATTAAAATATCGTATATTAAAGATATTTACCTGACAAATAAAATATATACCTTGAATTTTCAGGGAAAAGCCTCTGAAGACTAAGCGCGACTTCAAGAGAACATTCACATAAGAACTGTGTAATACCCATAACTGGTTATGTGGGTGCAACGTAAGAAATGCAGTATTTTTTATTTTCAGTGCGGAAATTAATTCGTGGACTAATTCGGGGGTAAAAGATTTAGCACATTTGTCAAAATAAAGAAGCACAAAAACTGCCACCCGCAAAAAAAAATGCGAACATTGAATACTCAATGTAAAGTTACCATTAGTGTATACAGGAGAGTGAGTGAGGAAACATGTTTGGTCATACAGATATAACAAATGAGAACACCAGTTACTACTGCCACATGCACACGTGGATCAATGTTGTCACACTCTCAGTACACAACACAACACAATTGATCCGTCAAATCCGTCAACACTCGATCACTGAGCCCAGAACTCGTTAACTGTCTTAACTTCCTATCTCTCCAATCGGGCACTCGTAGACCCATTATATACGTCCCGAATACCAGGCCAAAGGTTCTAATCGTCGAAGTTACCAGACATTGTCAAAAGGAAGCTTCCTGTATTGTATTACTCAAACTTCAAGGAAATGCCATAAACGACATGTAGGTTTATTATTCGAGATGGGGAGAGATCGAAAAATGGTTGCGCCTATTCAGGTGGGGCCGGCGTTAGTTGGTGGCGATTATAACCCAAATACGTGGTATTTTTATCAAAATGTTTGTAAGCATTTATAAGAAAATTAAAACTAAATTTTCTTGAAGTTCGTGTCAAATTCCTGGAAGGGTATTTAATCATATTTTGTTTTTGAATTGTGTACCTTCCTCCCTCTAACCCTCTTTCTTTGTCACATACAGGGAATCTCAAAATGAAATGATGAAATCGTAATACCAAGGCTAAAGTGGTAGAGAAGGCAATAAAATACTAGCTACTTTTACCGTTTCCGCAACATTTCGTAAAATAATTGAATATTATTGCACACTTGCGATCTTTTACCTTCCCTTCCTTTTCTTTTCTTTAAAACATGCTTGCATATTTTCATATCCACACTTTAGGATCACGTTACTTCAGTGCGAAAAGTTGAAACACCACTTTGTTCAACACACACACACACACACACACACCTACCCTACTATTCTTACACACCTGCTTTATAAACGTTTATCACAGGCTGCTAAGTGCTAACATTGTTTCCAAAAGTTGCCTACAAGGAAGGGGGGGGGGCGGAGTTCAAACGTTCACAACTGCATGAAAACTTTTGGTCGCAGAAAAGGCAGTGTGGTGCTCTTCTGTGTGAAACTACGTGGTCTTCTAGCCATGGAGTAGGGGTTGCTACAAACTTCGGGAAATTTTGTCCGCATAAATAAGCATTGTAACGATGGCAGCACACAACCTATAAACAAATAACGCAAAAGAAAAAATCTGTTGTGTTACACTCAAATAACATTCTCTAGCTGCTCTACAAACTTCTTACAAAAGATTATTCTTCTTTCTACACGATGCTAATTGAGATAAACATTAGCAGAATGTTCTTATTAATTAGTCCCTTATAAGTAGAATGGAACTAAGGGAATACACTAGGTTAAAGTGATAGTCAAATGCTTTAAAAGCTGACGTTATGCGATTGTTATTGTTGTACAATCGCTTCTTTGCTTGGCCAGGAGTAGAACAACAGAAAAACGGACACTTCCTGTCAGAAAAGTATAAGTACATAGCAATTGAAACCAATAACAAGGAATATCTCCTAAAAGGCTATCTCCATAACAAAAAAGTAAATGACATAAATTGTATCTTTTGACGAGATCTAATTTTTTTTTTGTAGTACATATACTTCTTTTCGTAGATTTCACCATTTTCGAGATATTCCTTGTTACCGATTTCAGCTTTAAAATATTTAAACTTTTCTCATACGGGAAATTGTCAACCTTTGGCCACGCAAAGAAACGGATTTCAATCTCATAGCAACCACATTTTAAAGCATTTGACTGTCGGTTTAGCCTAGTGTATTCCCTTATTTCCCTTCTACTTATAAAGGAACTAGCAATAAGACCGTTTCTGCTGTTTCAGCATTAAATATATAGAAGAATAAGCTTATTAACAATAACATGTTACAGAGATGTGGAGAAAGTCATGTGAATAGAGCACATCAGATTGTTTTATTGTCGCTCTAACTTCTGGTCATATGCGACATCATTAGATTACAACAATTAAAATTTTAAAACAAGTATATGTTAGTAACTGAAACATTATACAACACCTATAAATTGACAAAAGTTCAATGAATTACATTAAAAAAAGAACTTAATAGCAAGTAATTGTGACAATATGCAGTCACAAAAAGGTAAACCAAATAACACCAGTAATGAAGTTCTAACAAGGTTAATCAGTTTAAATTAGATTTTGTAAATAAGTCCTGTGTCTCTTATGTACTTCTTGGTATACAGACACGCTTGGATATCTTCTACAACTCTGTGGAGTTCCTTGGCGATGTGGATTTTCCTGTAGTGGCAGAGTGTGTTCAACTGTTAATGCGGTGTAGCAGTAAGAGCACTGGAGGGCTTGGTCCTTTGTGAAGAGGTGTAACTCTTGTATGGTCGATACGGAGTTTTGCTAGATTGCATTTATTGTTTCGTTTAATGTTGTTGGTTCTATAAAACGTGCTTGTTTATCGCTGCAAAAACAACCTAAAACGTTACAGGATATAAAAATCACCCTTAAGCTTAGATACTACCAGCAAATACCAGGAGATTATTCGGACAGTGAGCCGTAAGAACGAGACCACGTGTTGTTGATGTTTTTTGTTTTTGTTTTGTTTTTTTCATACTCCTAACATTTACTTTGTTTTCTGTTTGATTAGCGTTTTGCTGTTTTCTTCCAATACACACAAACACAAATACACATTTTACAAAACATAAACACCCATGCCTAAGGTTGGACTCAAATCCACGATCGCCTGCGCCACGAAGCACCAAAGCGAGGCACTTAAGCGAGCGCGGCCAGGGGAACCGGCTGTGTTGGGGAAGGGGGGGACCTAGACGGCAAAGCGGAAAGAGAGACAGGATCTCCGCGAATAAAGTATAGAGATTTGAAAGCATACAATTACATTTAAAATTCTAATGTTTTACATTCACATGACTTTCTCTGCCCCATCTCCTGCAAACTATTTTTATAAAAGCTTATTCTTCTATGTGCATTAGGTTAATATAGAAAAACATTTTAAGAAATTATTTTATTACGCAAGTTAATATAGAAAATCATTTGCAGAAATTCTTCTATTACGCAAGTTAATATAGAAAAACATTTAAAGAAATTCTTGCATTGTGCAAGTTAATATAGAAAAACATTTGAAGAAATTCTTTGATTATAGTTGCAGGTACAAGAGAACTACAGTAGTCTTTAAGTGGGTTGGTAGTTTCAGGGCTGCTTCAAGAATATAGACATTTTTAAGCCCCTGTATTTTCAAATAGCTACAGATATGAAATGTTGCCGCAATATAAAGCTAATTAAAATTATTTTAAAGCATATAGTAGGAAATAATTATTTTACATGCTATTTTTTTTTCCATTGCCTGTATACATGATTTTTTTTTTTTTTTTTTTTGGCATGAATCACATAGTATTATACCCAAAATCGTTAAACCATTTTTGAGTAAAAATAGAAATACTTAGTCCATGTAAAGGGAGTTTTTGAGCGGGGGTATCTTTTACACTCTCTAGCAAATTAACAGTAGGTAAAGAAGGTATTGTATTCCATTCAAAAATTCTATACCGATTTCCACTAGAAATGCACGTATTGTGCCTCCTGAATACAAGAGTAGTATTTTTTTTTACAAAAAAGTACACGGAAAGTCGTCAGTTTCGTGTCTTTTTTTTTTTTAACTCCTAGCCATTCAAAGAGAACCGTACTTCAATGTCATCACAATGCGACAGATTTTAAAAATTTGATCATCACTTTAGCCTAGTGTATTTTCTTATTTATTTCCCTTTTATTTACAAGAAAATATAGCGCGGTGGTAGCGTAGCTGCTTACCAAGCGGGAGACCTGGGTTCGATCCTCGGTGGTGTCAGCCTCGTGAGGTCCCTGGGGGGCCAATTGAGGAGCTACTTGATGGAGAAATAGCGGCTCCTGGTCATGAGGGGGAGGGGGTTCGAGGCGCTGACCACGTCTCACTTTCCAGTACTGCACCCCATCCATGGACCGAGACGGGGGACGCAGCGGCCGGGCCGTAGGCTGACGTGCCGTGGAGTTATTATTTATTATTACAAAAAAATAAGCAATGTTTAGGTATCTCCTTAGCATGGAGCGGATAGAAGAGTAAACTTTTTTAAGTGTAATTTGTTACAGAATAAATAGAGAAAGTCATGTGGATGGGACACATCAGATTTTTTTTTTTTTTTTTTTTTTAAGCTTTGCGTTGTCTCTTTGGAAGTTGCTGAACTTGAAACACCAAATCTGGTAGTTTTGCCAGACTTCTCGTTTCATCAAATTTTGGGCGGAATACAATACTTCCTCTAATTACTACATTGCAAACTGAAAATATGATGACGTGTTGTTAATAAGCAACCTCAAATGATGCTTAAGGGAATTGTTCTCTTCCTGTTCTCTACCGCCACAGAAAAATGTGCACTAATTGTGTGAACACCGTACGTCAGCAGGTCTTGACATATTTTCTAAGCCGTTCTCTCTCAAGAACCGACCCATGGGCACTTCCGCATGCTCTTAGCGTCCATTAAAAAGCCATCACTTTGATCCTCGAGAGGAAATGGATGACAAATGAATGTCTGCAGCGTTAGTAAAGGAAGCAAGCCAGGAGTCCTATTCAACCTTTCATTTCCTGATCCGCAAAAACCTCTGTCACACTCGTAACATATAACGTAAACTTTGTGACTCAATACTGCATAGCGGCTAAGAAAGTTATACGTTACGCTCAACAATGAAATAAGTATGCACAAATCATGCCCAAGAACAAAACGAAAATGGCTTGAAAGCTACTAATATGCTAATAAAACAGACAACTTTAAGGATATGTATGACTGTAATGTTACGAAAAATCTATTTGTTCCATTCACATGACTTTCTCTATATCTTTGTAACCAATAATGGTTAATAACCTTAGTCTTCCATCTATTTAATGCTAAAACATTAGCAGAAACGGTCTTATTACTTGGTTCCTTCATAAATAGATGGGAAATAAGGGAATAAACTAGGCTAAACGGACAGTTAAATGTTTTAAAATGTGGTTGCTATAGGTTTGAAATTCTTTTCTTTGCGTGGCCAAGGGCTGATAAGTTCCCGTATGAGAAAAGTTTAAGTGTCTTAAAACCGAAATCAATAACAAAGTATATCTCAAAAATGGCCGACTCCACAAAAAATGTATACGACATTAATTGTATATTTTATCGTGATCTACATATTTTGTGTAGTACGTTTTTGTCTATTTCTTGCGGTTTACCAGTTATGCAAACTTCAATAAAAATCATCCAGAATAAAGAATTCCTTAGAGACTATTCCCAGAAAATTCAATATATACATTCATTTGGCATGTAAAATCTTGAATATAAGAGATTTTAATTAAAATCGTTAGTGCAATTTTTGACAAAATCAACATTTTCGAATTTTTTTCCATGTAAAAGGGTAGTTTGGGGTGGGGGATTTTCTTGAAAATCTTCGTGTCGCATCCTTGGAAAACATCGAACTTAAATACCAGGTTTGGTATTTTACGGTCTTTTCGATTTAAACTGCCTACAGATACATACACACACACACACACACACACACACACACATACACACAGAGAGATACATTTTTCTAAAAATGTTTTTTTTTTTTTTTTTTTGATTCAGAGGGTCTCAAAACACATTTCCGCTGAAATCTCGGTATCGAATTGTCGGGTGCATTACAATACTTTCTCTATACACTATGTACATTGAACGTGTAGAAAAAGTAAAAAGGCATAATTGGCCACTAGGCGCCATTTTTAAATACTTTAACTGGAGCTATGAAAAAGCATTAGAGGTGAAACTGTACTAGATTCAGCAAGAAAAACTTCATTTCGACGAGATCATGCAAAGTAACAAACGAAGTTGTGCAGAAGAAAAGGCAGCAGAAGAGGAGAGGAAAAGGAAAGATGTCGGTCCAACCTGCCAACTAGGTGGATTTTAATTTGAACCATGCATTCATATCTTTCCTTTTTTTCTCGCAATTGATATTTTCAGCATTTTTCTTCCCGCAAAATGCTTCTTACGGACCAGATTTTACTTTCTCCATACGCACTATGTACATAGTGTATAGAGAAAGTATTGCACTCCACCAAAACAATCGATACCGAGATTTCACCGGAAATATATATTTTCACAAAAAGGTCCGTGTGTGTGTGTGTGTGTGTGTGTGTGTGTGTGTGTGTGTGTGTGTGTGTGTGTGTGAACTAGATAACTCAAAAACGAAAAGTCGGTAAAATACCAAACTTGGTATTTAAGTTAAGTATCTTCCAGGGATGCGACACGAAGATTTTGAGAAAAATACCCCCACCCCAACTACCTTTTACATGGAACTTTTTTGGAAAATTTTGATTTTCTCAAAAATGGCTCTAACGATTTTGATTAAAAATTCGCATTATAAACATATTTACCTGACAAATAAAATGCATATCTTGAATTTTCTGGGAATAGCCTCTGAAGAGTAGTTTATTCTGGATGAATTTTACTAAATTTAGAATAACTGCTAAACCGTAAGAGATGGACAAAAACATACTACACAAAAAATGTAGAGCACATTAAAACACACAATTTATGTTATATACATTTTTTTCGTGGAGTTCGTCGTTTTTGTGACATTCCATATTTTTGGTTTCTGCTATGAAAAACGTATACTTTTCTCATACAGGAGCTTGTCAACTCCTATCCATATTGACAAAGGAACTTCATTGACATAGCAACCAGCTTTTGACTATCAGTTTAACCTACAGTTGTCCCTTATTTCGCTTCTACTGACAAGGAAGCGAGTAATTTGACTATTTCTGCTATTTTTTTTCATTAGCATAAAGTAAATAGAAGTATAAGCTTTTTAAGAATTATTTGTTGCAGGGATATGGAGAAAGTCATGTGAATGGTACACATCAGATTTTTACGAAAATGAAATTTGCTTTATATATTTACAGAGGCACACGAATAAGAATTTCCCTAGGTTTTATTAGCAGATGTACTTAAATATAAGTTTTCTTTTTTTAAACATAAAATTTAAATTTTACGACAAAAGTAGCACATTCATAATTATAAAACATGCTGGAGCCTAAACCAAAGGGGACACAGAGAAACCTAGGGAAATTTCAAAAAGTATATGCATTCTGAACGTAAAGTTAAAATATTAGCTCAATATTTTAATTTTTTTGTCTCAAGGAACTTTTATGGAGACGTGAAAAAAAAATTGACAATAACCTCCAAACCATTAAAGCAAAGTGAATGAAATTTTCACTGTAACTTATTTTCATGATATTATAACTTATTTTCTTTATGTAATTTTATTATTATATTTATTATTCTATTTATGTTTATATTTATTTATTATATTATCTATGGTATACATTTAAAAAACCTGATGCGCACCATTCATATGACTTTCTCTACATCCCTGTAACAAATTATTGTTAAAATGCGTGTTCTTCTATCTACTTTATGATAATCGAAATAAATATTAGCAGAAATTGACTTAATTACTTACTTCCGTGTACGTAGAAGGAAAATAAGGGAATACTCTACGCTAAAACGAATGTCAAAGCCAGTTGCCATGTGGTTGAAATCTGTTTCTATGCAGGGTCAGGAGTTTACAGCTTTTCGTGTGAGAAAAGTTTAATTTTTTAAATCTGATAACAATAACAAGGAATATTTCAGAAATGGTTAATTCAACGGAAAAAAACGTATATAACACAAATTGTGTGTTTAACGTGATCTACGTTTTTGAGCAGTAAGTTTCTATCTCTTACAGTTTGTCAGTTACGCAAAATTCAGCAAAATTCATTCAGAGTAAAGAGGTCTTTAGAGGATATTCCCAGAAAATTCAAGATATACATTTTATTTGCCATATAAATATCTTAATATATGGTATTTTAATCGAAATCGTTAGAGCCACTTTTGAGAAAATCTAAATGTTTTTTAATTTTTTTCCGGTAGTTTGGGGTGGGGGCATGTTTCTCAGAATCTTCGTGTCGCGTACCTGGAAGATAACTACATTTAAATAACAAGTTTGGTATTTTACCGACTTTTCGTTTTGTAGTTATCGTGTTTATAGACACACGGACACTCACACACGAACCTTTTTCCAAAAAATGTTTTGTTTTTTTTGGATTCAGGGGGTCTCCAACGTGTAATTCCGATGAAATCTCGGTGGAATGTAATACCTTCTCTATACACTATGTACAGTACGTATAGAGAAAGTAAAAAGTTAGCATTATAGTTGGGAATTTCAAACTTTCAGTCATACATGTCTTTAATGCACGGTGTCAACTCTAGTGCGGAACTTCGGCGTATCACTATTTAAACATTGAAAACCGCAACTCTCTAGCCCAGAGGAGTGAAAATGGGACTCGCGAGTCATTTGACTCACAAGCACTGCTCCCTCTCTATCCACTTGTTATTTTTACATGCTGCTGAATGGTGTAGTGCGTGTTGCATATTTGATGAATCGCAGAGGGAAGCCACTTTCGCCACCCATGCGGCTAACACATTGTGGCTCGGAAAACTTCGAGAAAAATGAAGAAAACGCTAGATTTTTTTGTTGTTTTAATAGGCGTATACCTTGTACTGTCATGCTAAGCTCTCGTTCTCTTTTAATATTAGCTCAATACTGCCATTTACGTGACCATACCCCATTAGGCAAAACGCTATATTCTCAGTTATTACTTTCTCCACACGTACTATGTATATAGTGTATACAGAGTATTGTATTCCACCCAAAAATTCGATACCGGAATTAAACCGAAAATATGTTTTGAGGTTCCCTTAATAAAAACATTTTTAGAAAAAGGTCCATATGTGTCTGTGTGTGTGTATGTGTGTGTATGTGTGTGTGTGTGTGTGTGTGTGTGTGTGGGTGCGCGCCTGTGGACAGCATAGCTAGACACTAAAAGACGTATATACCAAACTTGGTATTTAAGTTTAGAATCTTCCAAGGATGCGACACAAAGATTTTCAAGTAAATACCCCACACCCCAAACTACCCTTTACATGGAAAAATTTGCGAAAATGTTTAATTTCGCAAAAATGGCTCTAGCGATTTTTATTAATATATCGTATGTTAAAGACATTTACATAGTAAAATGCATATCTTCAATAACTTTGCACTGTCCAAATTCATTGTTTTAGTAAAAATTTGACGTGTTCCATTCACATGTCTTTCTCTACATCACTGCAACAAATTATTGTTAAAAAGCTTATGCTTCTATTTGCATAATTCTAATGGAGAAAAAAATAGTAGAAATAGTCTTATTACTTGCTTCCTTGTAAGTAAAAGCGAATTAGGGGAGTACCATAGACTAAACTGGTTCTATGTGACTCAGGTTCCTTTGTTTGTATGCATAAGAGTTGACAAATTCCTGTATGAGAAAGGTATGTTTTTCAAAGCTGAAACGAAAAACAAGGAATATCTTAAAAAGGATCAACTCCAAGAAAAAAATGTATATAATATAAATTGTGTGTTTTTTAATGTGCTCTACATGTTTTGTGTGTTCAGTTTTAGTCCATCTCTTACGGTTTAGCAGTTATGCAAAATTCCGTAAAATTCATCCAGAATAAAGTACGTCTTCAGAGGCGTTTCCCAGAAAATTCAAGATATGCATTTTATTTGCAAGTAAATGTCTTAAATATAAGAGACTTTAATCAAAACCGTTAGAGCCATTTTTAAGAAAATCAAAATTTTCGAATTTGGGGGTGGGGGATTTTCTTGAAAATCTTTGTGTCGCATCCTTGGAAGATATCAAACTTAAATACTAAGTTTGGTTTTTAACGCTCTTTTCGTTTTTGAGCTATGCTGCACACACACACACACACACACACACACACACACACTTAGACACACAAGGTATAGAGAAAGTAAAAATGAGTCATGTGAAGCGTTTTTAAAATATATTAACAAAAATTCAAGTTAACATTAAATGAGTTGACAAATATGTCTGGCCATATCATATTTTTATATGAACCTAATTATCTATAAAAACATTATTAATTTAGCATTCTCCAAAAATGGTGATTTTTCAAAATGTAATAATTTATTTCTCAAAAGTGGAGCATTATTATAAATAAGTATATGATCATTTTATGTACCCTTGAGAGGCAGTATAAACATAACAGCAAAAAAACTTCATCGAGTGGAGCATTTTTAATATAGAAACGTGTTGGAAAAGTTGGGGTTGATAAAGTTAGCGTGCGCCTGCACATTTATAGTTTCAGTTAATATGGAGTTCAGGTGGGAAGACTATACATTTTCTTAAAGTTAGAATATTGTTTTATATATTTTTTTGATTTTTCATAGTCTTTCATCAAATTTCACATAACCTAAAATTACAGTACAGGTCGGTTGATATTGCTGATGTACTTTCAGTGGATAGACTAGGCACTTAGAGTAGCAAACATCTCAAGGATTCTATATAATATAGTAAGCAAACCAAAAGCTTTAGAGTTTCTTCAACGCCTTCGACTCTAGGTCACAAGCACAATTTCAGTATCTCGACGCTTTGTCATGTAAATGAATCCACAGATATGCAGAGTTTACGTAGCATTTCCTTACTCTATCTCAAAGCTATTAAAACCCGAGCGGTATTTTAATTTCAGCCTTCCTATGTACGCCGCAAGTCAGAGTTTCCATCCAGGGGGTAGTCTGAGGGCTTAGGACCTGTCACCGTCCAGAACATCTATCATAACACCACCACCAAAGAGAGAGAGCTATGCAACACAAAAGCATAAATGACATAAACGTTATTAGCAGCAGAGGCATTTTGGGAACAATATGCTTAGCGCGAGGAACTGGAATACGATTTGGGCTACGTCAAAAAGTAACAAATGATAACAACCATTCTTTCCCGAAATTCTTCCATTTCGCCACTCGCTTGTTGAGATAAACATGTAGAAATGACTTTTCCAGTTGAGTTCTGGGATACAGTCAGTATCATCAAAAATCCTCGCTGTCTCATAATTGTGGCGCCTCCAACCAACAATACGAACTTTTCGCATGTTAAAGCAGCTATCAAAGCTATGCAAGTCGTCGAGTCCCCGGGTAATCCATAGTGTTAACAGCGTTATGGCATTTAATGAATGTATGTCACATTTCAAAGAACACGGGAACGCCAACAATTTTGTTAACAAAAGCGGGATTTTGATTCTAATTCCTGCAAGTAAAGCCCTTCTACCGCAGGAACAGACCCTGTCCCCATGGGGCGATAGAGAAACATAACCTAACATTCGCTGACAGCACCTGCAGTGATAAATGCGGAAAAGGGAGCGCTGGTTTAAACGAATTGATCGGCTTTGTAATATGGCGCACTATCTGTCCCAAGTACACATCTGTGCATGTTGTTTATCCCGAATAACGACACGGAAAACAAAGCGAGAGAGATTGGATATAAACACTGTCAAAATGTTTCCGCTTCAGCGCACGACACACATACCCTGTCCAATGCACTTATGGCGACTCATTTTAAATCCCTACCTCGTGCATTCATAAGGGCAGTGTAGCATGACTTACGAGATTTTGTTTTCAGCCTTCGTGGAATTCCTGGCGCTGCTATAGCCATTCGTAAACACACTCTTATTTACTGTTAACGCAAAAAAAAAAAAAAGGTCGGTTCTGGCCTGTTGTTAGCGTGAGATTCACTGTATTCCTGCCCCCCTACACATTGCTGCAATACAGTAAACACAGGAAGTGTTCTACTGAGTTAGAAAGTTCAGCCGACAGGAAATTACGTGGAATAAAAACAAAGGGAAGGCAAAAAAAAAAAAACTATTAAACGCAATTAAATCAAACACCGTAAAGCACTAGGGAGTGCGCTCCTAAAATTCCAGGAAAAGGAAATATCAAGCGATACTAAGTGTGATTGAAAATACAAAAATTTTTCGAGTTGGATGAAAAGAAAAAGGAGAGAGTTACGGTCAGTTTTTACGCGAAAGTTAATTGGTACATAAAATTCAAACGTGAAAGTTTAATACGCTTTCATTTTCTATGAGAATAGCTCAGTGATACAGTATCAAACCACAAAGACGATTATATGTTATTTCGGAACCCTGACCATGGCATTTATGTTGTCACGGACTGTTTCAACTTACCTTAGACTACAAAAACTAGGAGAATGAAATAACATTTATCAGCATATAAATTAACTTTAATGGAGGATAGTTGCGCTCGAAAACTAAAATATACAATGTGTCCCAGGCACAATTGATCCGAAAAAACAGGCGGAAGAAAGACGGTAGAACATGAGGTAAACAGTGGCGCTCTACAGTGACTTCGTTTTATGCCAAGGACGCGGATGGAGCGGATCCGTGCTCCACACGGTCTATAATACACTGCGGAGTTTTCAGTTCCGTAACTCCCGCGTTACTTCTCATAGGTATTAGCAGTTTTAACCTTGTGTTAAGTGTTATTAAAAGGAATACGCAAAGACATTCTTGATATCATCGGATTAAACTACCATTCACACGCATAAGCGCTTCTTGCGTAATGGCATAATTTCTGTGCTATGGTCACACAGTAGGGTTTCAGTTTTAAACGTTTAATATGAGTTTGAACACAGATGACCGAGTGACTTCAGGCGAGCGTTCGAATGCAGCATCAATTTCGTCTAGCTTTTCCTCCGTTAGAATATGTCGTTTTCGCTGTTTTTGATTTAGGTTTTAGCAATCCTGTTGTTCTAAATGTATTTACCAAACATCTCTGGAAGTATATATGCAAGATAGAATGTGTGTGTGTGTGTGTGTGTGTGTGTGCGCGCGCGCGCGCGCGCAGCATAGCTCAAAAACGAAAAAAGCGTTAAAAACCAAACTTGGTATTGGTGGTGGTGGTGGTATTTTATTAAGTTTACACTAATACAATAATTGCGTCACACAGTCGCATGCAGAACCTATGATATGACCTTAGATGTTAAAGGTGGTTATATAAATGAAACAATTAAAACAAAATCTGATGTGTTCCATTCACATGACTTTCTCTAAATTTCTGCAACATATTATTGTTAAAAAATCCAATAAGTTCCATTCACATGACTTTCTCTACATCTCTGCACGAAAGTATTGTTAAAAAGCTTATGCTACCATTTACTTTATGCTAATTCAGAAAAATTAGCAGAAATAGTCTTATTCTTGCTTCCTTATAAGTAGAAACGAAATAAGGGAGTACCACAGGTTAAAATGATAGTCAAAAGCTGGTTGCTATGTGACTGAAGTTCCTTTGTTTGTATGGACAGGAGTTAACAAATTCCCGTATGAGAAAAGTATAAGTTTTTCAAAGCTGAAACGAAAAACCAGGAATATCTTAAAAACGACCAACTCCACGAAAAAAGTATATATCATAAATTGCGTGTTTTAATGTGCTCTATATTTCTTGTGTTGTAAGTTTTTGTCCATCTCTTACGGTTTAGCAGTTATGCAAAATTCCGCAAAATTCATCCAGAATAAAGTCTTCAGAGACTATTCCCAGAAAATTCAAGGTATACATTTTATTTGTCAGGTAAGTATCTTTAATATACGATATTTTAATCAAAATCAAAATTTTCTAAAAAAAGGTCCATGTAAAGAGTAGTTGGGGTGGGTGATTTTCTTGAAAATGTTCGTGTCGCATCCTTGAAAGATACCAAACTTAAATACCAAGTTTGAGCTATGCTATCCACAGACAGACAGACACACACACGACCTTTTTTCCAAAATTGCGTTTATGGACTCAGGGGGGCCCAAAACATTTATTTTCGGTGAAATCTCGGTATCGAATTTGTATTTGGCATTAATATTCTGATCTGTTATAATTGTTCAATATTAGAGAAATCTATAAATAAACAACAGAATTGCAAAGAAACTGTAAGCGTAATCAAAATCCCTTCCTCATCTTAGAGAAGTGTTTCAGATCCGAGTGTGTACATATTAATATTACAATGTAGATGAATTTTTAGGCACCCCAAATATATGTTTACAACTTCTTATTTTGATACTCTATTCTTCTTTTTTTTTCCCCATAAGTCTTAATTTTCATTTCAGCATTGCTTCAGGAATTTCTTGGAACCATTAACTCAGATACATTTTCTCTTAATTGATTTTCACAAAAAGAAACTCGACCACCAGTTACACTAACCTACTTTTTACCATGGGGTTAGCGAAGTAATTGGATTTTGAGAATAACTTTGGTGATTAAACAAATCATAACAGATACCTCAGTTTTGTATTATTGTGTGTACCATTAGGTTCAATTATCTTTTGTTATTTTAAGGCAAGGGATTTTCTAAAATTGCTAATAGAGTTGTTAGATCTGTTTTGATATAAATATTTAACATAAATATTCGTTGTTGAGGAGTAAATCTTTCAGCCAGTATTTCAATTATCTAAACAATTAATTTATGGTACACGCGCTATAAAAGTAATTCGAAAGTAGTACACAAGAAAACACGTTTTCTAACCTTCAAACTGAGGAAGGCAACGATCCATGTTGGCCACACAAAAACGGGTTTTAGCATAACTCATATTTCTAATTAATGTCTTCATTTCCCCTTTTATTGGAAACAACTCGTGTAAATAAAACTGAGTTTTAATTATGGACGCTCTTTAACGTCTACGTCCCATTCTATAGTGGGCATGAAACACCGCTTAATTTTACTCAGAAGCCTTTTTATCGGGCTTGAGATTCTTTTACGTGTCATAAATCTATGACGTGTGGCCAACGGCTAATTTTCCCTTCCGAAGGAAGAAGTGCGAGGAATTTTTAGCCCGAAAAAAAATCCATCGCCCTCCATCGGGTTTGAACCCGCGACCTTGGGAACAACTCTGGAATACCGGAGAAGAATTCTAATGCAATCTTGGATTTAAGCTTTTAAAAAAAAAATTACAGTGACATGAGAGCTTATGGTATGTTCATTTATTCATAATCAGTTATTTACAAGTTAACACAGTCTATCTACAAACGCCAACACTTTCACGAGAAATGGGGGTGGTTTGAAACCTAAAAGTTTAAGGGACACTGGGAGTGAACCTTCAAAGTTCCACATTTCTGTATGGATATTTCTGATTTTACTGAAATTCCATTCCAATTGAGAAAATTGGTTGCAGATTTTGAAATTGGAGCTTTGAACCACAAACAAAAATTATATGTCTAGATATTGTAAAACAATATTATGAGCAAATTGTCATTGTAGTAAAATTTAATCCTTATAATTAATCATATTTTCATGGAAAATTATTTTTAAAATATTATTGGAATTAGCACGTATTTTGTCCTATGGATATTTCGACACATTCAATCCTTAGCATGGCTTCCTTCACAAGGGAAGTAAAGCCGTTGGTCCCGTGTCGTAGATTTACGGTACGTAAAACATCAACCCTGATAGAGAGGCCTCTGAGCAAAATTAAGCGGTCTTTCACGCCTAACTTAGAGTGGGGCACTGAGAACCACAGTAGTTAAAGAGCGCCCATAAATAACACGCCATTTACATTTATTTCGACACATTCTGGGATATGCTAGTGAAGTTTGAACAACGAGTGAGATGCCTAGAACATTTTAAAAGTGTGGAAATTAGTTTTATGAAATAGCGGGCTAGGAAATAGATACAGTCTCACTCGTCGTTTTCACGAACGCCATTTTAATAAATATTTCAGTTCAACGAATAAAACTGGATTCACCTTCTGTATCTTCGTAAGGCATATGTTAAATTATGTCAATTGTACGAATTCAGTACAAAGAAAATGGCAATATAATGGAACGAATTAATTTCCCTTGATAAATATGTAACCGATTGAATGAAAGTTTAAAACGTTTTCCAGACTTAATTAACAAATTTCCAGCTGTTTCCTGAATCAGAAAGTAGTTTGTTCATTCTTGACCAAACAACGTTGCACGCCAATTGCTTTGTTCATCCCTGATGATACCACATTTTGTCTCAGTTTAAGTAATAAAAGCACGGAAGTTGAATGAATTCCTCATTCCGGCAATCTATTTAAAAGGTGCCGTTACATGACAAACTTTTACTTCGTCTGCTTATTGTAGTGTCATATACATACAAGACGGAAATTTCAGTGTGCTTAGAGCAGGTTTAATTTAAACAGTGGCAACCAATGGAGTTTTGCCTGCGATGCCATTTGAAGTAAAAGTGATCCTTAAACACTAACAACAAAAAAACAACGAAGTAGGAAAAGGTAAAAGAAAGCAGTTTTCCCTAAAAGAAATGTTAAAAATGTTGAAGTTGGTACAGTTCTAGGAAATACACAATTAATGTATCTAAGGACCGAAAGAAAATAAGGAAAGTATCAGGTCAGACTTTAACGTTCTGTAACGCAAAACAAGAGCCGCTGAATTATGAACAAATCGACAAACCGTTTACGGATGGTTCGTGTCTATGCGTGAACTTCACCTTCTAATTATGTAATGGTGCGAAGTATATTAAGTTACGTTGGTAGCCAATTTGGAACTGTATTGTTTTTTCCCATCCATTCCTAATGTTTATATTCATGCATACTAGTAAAAATAAATGGAAATGGAGTTTTATTTATGGACGCTTTTTTAACTACCGTGGTTCTCAGCGTCCCATTCTGCATTGGGCGTGAAAGACCAATTAAGTTTGATCGAAGCCTCTCTATCAAGCTTGAGGTTCTTTTACGTGCCGTAAATCTACGACACGGGACCAACGACTTTAATTCCCTTCCGAATTCCCCCGATAAAGATAATCATCTTCCGCCGGGTTTGTATACGTGACTTTGTAATGGTAAACATTACACCACGGAGGGTGGCGTAAAAATAATATAGTCTAGTATTAGATTTAAAAGTTGCAAATTTGCCCCTTTTAAGGTATTAATGTGGCCGTAGAGTTCCAAGTAAGGAAGAAGGATACATACGTACGCAAGCACACACACTCGCACACACGTGTCCCTCTCCCTTGCTTCGGATTCAACACTTAGAAATTCCTATGCCAGTTCGTAAACAAAATACTCTAAATGGATGAACGTGAAGGCGAAGGACACTGTGAAGGTGTAAAGAAGTTGCGTGGCTTAAGCACGCGTGTTTTCTAAACTGGATTTTGAAATCCTGTTGTTGTTGCGCGCCACCGCGAGTCTTTTTTCCCCTCCTCCAAGCATGTTTGTCATTGCTCTGGACTTCGGCGTTAGTTACAGTAAACCAAACACTGCAGTCCCGCATGAAGAGACCAAACAAAAGCGGGCCCCAAGCGGGGGGAATAATTCATGTTTAAAGCACATGTTGCACTTCATAGTGGCTTTATATGCATCATTTATTTGTGTGGGTACACTGGTGCAGAGAATCGCTTATTGATTCAAGTGCGGTAAAACGAAAAACAAACCCCCCCTCCCCGGTGATTTATACACACGCAACAAATTTATTCTAAAACATATTTTAAGCTTGAACTAATGAGAAAACTACATTAAGAGACTATATCTTATTCATAATAGCATTATTTTGGAATTTTAGAACAGTTTTAAAACTCGATGTGTAACAAATGACTTTCTGCATCTATTCTTCTATCTACTTCATACTAGTCGATATTGGTAGCAATGATCTCATTACGCATTTCCTTGTAGGTAAAAGAGAATGCACTAAACTAAACCGATATTTAAATCCTATAAGAGCTTGTCGCTATGTGAAATGCTGTCCTCTTTGCATTGCCAGGAGTTTAAAAAAACGACTTCCCATTTGAGCAAGGTATTGGAGAATTTAAACCAACAACAAGAATATCTTGGAAATCGTTAACTTCGCAAAAAATGTATTTCACATAAACGGTGTGCTTTAAGATCTACACATTTTGTTCAGTAAGATTTTGTCTATCTCTAACATTTTACGCTGATTTATTATTTTGTCCTGAGCTTAACACAAAGTGTATTATGGCTCAGCGTATGTTTTTACTACCAGCATGTGTTTATTTATGGTTCGTGTGTGTTCACTCAGTCAGCTCGCAAAATGAAAGTACGATTGCAGAAAGATTTTCAGATGTAAAAGTACAACAATCCATGAACTTTACAATAAATTTCAGGCCACAGGAAGTATTCAGGCTAAGAAATCTAAAAAACGGCGTACGGTCCTTACCGAAAAAAACATTAGACCACATCGGTCATCCTTTGGAGAATTTCACCAAAAATTCGCTTATGCGTCTCTCACAATAGGTAGGCATTCCTTATGGCTCTGTGCGAAGAAGTACTAAATTGCTGAAGTTAAAATTACATAAAATAACTGTAGCCTATGCTCTTCAACAGGTAATTCTGTAATTCAGAGTACATTTTGTGAGTGGACTCTCAATAGTGTATACAATGGCCCAATAGACCCACATTTAATGTGCTTCACGGACGAGGCTTACTTCCACCTTCGTTATTGGAGCTCTGATAAACATAATATTGTTCATGAAGTATCCCTTCATGACGAAAAAATCGGTATATGGTGCGCCATTAGTGGAGAAAGAGTTATAGGGCCAACTTTTTTTCGAGTCAACAGTTGACACCCGTACATACGTGAATACAATTTTGTTCCACCTTTTTTTTACAAAATTAACTGAGCATGATTTTGCCATTTTTCAACAAAACTCTGCAGCTCATATGGCCAATCTTTCGATGAGAACAATTGAATGTGTTGGATAGGTAGAGTCAGTCATACATTCAATACTATTGTCCGGATTGAACCACGGATCTCCTGGTCTCTAGCCGGTTGTTCTGCCTCTAAGCTAGCATGGCAACATGCCGGCACGGCATTAAACTCCTCAACTGACTCGCATGTTTTCCGATAAACCACAAGGTGGTATTAAAGTATTTTGAGATGAAATACCCCAATGGCGAGTAACAATGTCCTAAAACATACGGAACAAAGTTGGTCTCAGGGTGAATGCTGGTTTAGATGTTATTGTTTATCGTGCAGAGAGAGAGTCGTTTCTAATGAACAAGACACATCTAATGAACACCTCACCTCGCAACCACACAAGCTCAGAATATTTTGTAAGCAATTTAAAAGCAGTCGGGGTATCACACGGAAATGAAAGAAAACCGAGGCAAATCTTAAGAAATGGCGATCATTGTTTCGCGATACTGAAAGGAAACACCGAAGCATAACTATTATCTTCTGCACGATAATATTAATTATGTAACACATATGTATATGCAATAAGCTCCTGGTAACATTGTCAGTGAGTTAGCGCAGCTACACCTATTATCGGTGAGAAATTACCTTGTGATTGACATTCTGCTATCACGTGGCCGTCTCGGTGCGCTGTTGCCATATTTACTCGCTGTCCGTCTGCAACGACAAACGTTCCCCTGCATCCTCTAAAATGCCTTCTTCTCTCCATACATACATACTTTCGTATGTCGAACTGTCTTTCCCCATTTCTCACTAGTTAGCTCATCTATTCCTTTCCACATTGGGTCCTGTATTTCACTAAACGGAAAAGTTGTATTATTCCGGCTAAAGTAACCTCAACTTACTTATCACGGATGTAACACATTTTCAAATCACAGTGTCACTCTCAATATTTCTAGGATGAGAACAAGAGCAATGTCCGCGATATATAAAAGGTAGTAATGATTATAAATGTAAATCCTTACGATCACTATGTGTAACATAATCGAACTTTTCACAGAATGCAATCAAACAATCAGATTGCAAACAATTGATCAGTCATGCATGATAACGCGCGCGTCAATTTCCACTGAACCACGTAGATGTTGCAACGCCGATGACGTCACGTCTCGGGCGGTTATGTATTCTCACACTATGATTGGTCAGCAAGCTGACGAGCCCCTGTCAGCAGACGACACACCCCACAAGTGTCAATCACAAGGAAATTTCTCACCGATAATAATGTTGCAAAATTTAAGTGCGGACCGTAGCGTCAAACATGTGGCGAGTGGAGTCCACTCCTCCTTTTTGTTTACATTAGGATTATTCTTGTATGAAGTAGAGTATAATGAGGCTATTTCTGTAATTGCTTATCTCGATTTAAGTGAACATAGGGAAATAAGCTTTCATAATAAGCGACAGAAGGTAGAGAGAGTCATATGGATGCAATGCAGTAGATGTTTTTATTTTCTCTACACGTGCTATGTATCTAAATAGTAGGTAGAGAAGGTATTGTATTCCACCCAAATATCGATGTGGAGATTTCACCGGAAATCCATATTTTGAGGTACTCCGAGGTTTAAAAAAAAGTACTTTTAGGAAAAGGTTCATACTTGCACGCGCGCGCGAGAGAGAGAGAGAGAGAGAGAGAGAGAGAGAGAGAGAGAGAAAGAGAGAGAGAGAGAGGTGTATGTGTGTCAATTGAATACTAAACTTGGTATTCAAGTTCAGTACCTTCCAAGGATGGTTAGGACAATTTTAAGGAAAATTGCCTCAATCTCAACTACCCTTTACTCTGTCATTTTTCAAAATGTTTGATTTTCTCTAAAATTGCTCCAACGATCCATAAGTTTAAGATATTTTCGTGGCAAACGAAAAGTATATCTGGAATTTTCTGTAAATAGCCTCCGAAGACGGTCTTCATTCTGTGTAACTGGTAAACCATATACATTTTTTCGTTGAGTTGACCATTTCCGAGGTATTCCTTTTTTTTTTTTTTTGTTTCAATTTTAAATTAATTTTTTTCATAAAAATAGGAAGCCGTTTTTCGTTTCATCTCTCTTTTGTTTTGCTCCTGGCCTGGTAAAGAGAACTGAATTTCAACTATGTCACAAAGTAACAACTTTTAAAAGAGTTGACTAACGCTTTAGCTTAGTGCATTCCCTTATTCCCTTTCACTTACTAGGAAGCAAATACATTTCTGGTAATGTTTACCTCGATTAGCATAATGTATATAAAAGAATAATCTCTGGTAAGAATAGTTTGTTTGCAGAACACAAGATTTTAAATCTATTTTACATATTTTAAAGCTCAGTAGTTTTGAATCTATGCTATGGTGGCATTGCTGGATTGCGTAGCTGGTAATTTACAAATGAATTTGCATATATAGTTCCCCTATTCTCGATTATAGCATGCTCCAAGTGCCTGAGGTTGTACGCCATGTAGGAAATTATTTCGTAAGCATTAGCCGGTTCAAATTAAATTGCAAGCTGGCACCGGAAATAAACGATCTGCCACCAGACAGCTAATTACGAGCTAGTCCAGGTGGGACAGAGATGGTGAGGGATAGATGGCTGGTTGGCTCGCCTCGTGTGGGGAGAGACAAAATCACTGTCATTAGCCCCACGTTCTTTTTACGCGTATTTCACCCTCCCCGTGACATGCGCTTTTTAAAATTTAAAATAGCTATCTTTGTCCCCTTGGTTAAGCATCGCTTGTTCACCCTTAGGTATAAGCCATCCTGGGTAATCACTGTTCTGCATCTTTTAACTTCATTCATGGGCACGTAATTGGAGTATTTTGGCACGCTACGAAATAGTGCCAAAAAGGGCGTAAAATATTCCTATTTGTCAATCCTGAACGAAGAAGTAGATTTCAAAAATCTGATGTGTTCCATTAACATGATTATTCCACAAACAAACTCTCCTTACAAATCCTTTTATCAACGCTCTGCTGATATAGATAAACATTAGTAGAATGGTCTTATACGTAGAAGGGATCTAAAGAAATAAGCTATGCTAAAGCGATAATCAAATGTTTTAATGCGATTATTACTGGAATTCGCTTCTTTGAATGGCCCGGAGTTAAAAAGAAGAAACACAGATGACTTCCTGTTTGAGAAAAATATTAGTATTTTAAAATCGAAATCAATAACGAGGAATATCTCAGAAACAGTTAGCTCTATACCAAAAATGTAAAGGACATAAATTGTGTGTTTTGGCGAGCTCTACAGTTTTGTATAGTAAGTTTTTATCGATCTTTTACAGTTTACCAGTTAGGCAAAAATCATTCAGAATAAAGATTACAGAGGCTATTCCCAGGAATTCAAGATATACATTTTATTTGTAATGTCAATATATTTAACATCCTTAGAACCACTTTTGAGAAAATCAAAATTTGCGATTTTTTTTTTCAAATAAAAGCTAGTTTCTCTTGAAAATCCCATGTTGTTATTTAACGGACTTTTCGCTTTTGATGATGCTGTCCACACACACACACACACACACAAAAAAGGTCAGTGTGTGTGTGTACTTTAAAAAAAGTAATTCCTTTCCTATTCTAACTTTTTACACAAGAAACTATGTAAAGTTTGGTTCTTTTTAGTTCATTTTAGTTGCTTTTCACAACTTGCAACTATGCAAGGTGCAATGTGCGGCAGTATCTGTCGCTATGCCTTATCGGCAACATTGAGTAATATGTATTGTATAAACCCAGGTTCACAGATGTTTTGCATTCCCTATACTTATGATATTTTCTGCAGATTAAAAATTTCACTTCGGAGTTTATATATTTCACCACGTTCGGAGCACCAGCTGCTGCGTTCTTGGCTTCCTGTCCAGATTGGTGTTGACGTTGGTGGTGCTCTTAAGACTCACTCCACTACCAATGAGTAGACCCATGTACCTGTTGATGTAAATCTACTACCGGTGAGATGCCTCGGCTTTGCTCAGTCTTAGTTGACTCTCTCGGGGTGGTACAGCTAATGGGGGTCGTTCAGGGAGTGATCTTATAAATAACGTAGATATACGTAACTTTGCTTGATTTATTGTAACTAGGAAGCGCGAGACAAGCACTTTGCTTCTCAATTCTGCTAACTTAAACATTTACTAGGAACTTTGATACCTGATTATTCACACGTACATTTTATACTTCTTCTTCTCCTTTGATTTCGCTTTACATAATTGAATTTAATGCAGTCACGGACTTTAAACATACTTGAATTAGAGCGCTGTTAACTACTAAGTATCGTTAAGAGTTACAATGTGGCGTTCAGCATGACAGCAGCATCACACAAGCGGACAGACAGCCGCGATGTGTCTTACTGTGCTTCTTATATACTAAAATTACCGTCAATTACTTCTGAATGGACAGAAAGGCCGCGCAATTGAGTATATATTACCCAAAATTCTCATCCCAGGGTGCACCACAACACTTACGTGACGTGTGTTATACAATAGAAAATTACTCTCTTCCTAATTTTAAGGTTTAGTCCCGGCGTGAGTCGTTGGTATGTGCCTGGACAAAAGCGCCAGCTTTCTGCTTAGCTTTGCTCTTTACACTGCTAAATACAGAGTTAATAAGTATTTGCATTCTTTAACTATACACTGCTAAATAATTAATAAACTAACAATAGTTATTGTAGAGAAGCTAATTAATGGTCCCATACACACACACACATATATATATATATACACGCAGCGACAAATAGCCTGAATGCATCAGCGAACCAACGCATCCGGGATGTATGATTCATGATCAAAGAAGAATTAAACTGCATCCAGCAGCTACCAAAATGATAGAAGCTGTCATTAAACCATAAATATTGTTTTTAAACCTGTTCATATTTGCAGTTTGAAAAACTAAAATGTGGCAAATAAGTAACCCGTATTTTATTTCTAGGGTTCGTCGAACTTCGGGAAGCTGCGTCGAGGCAGTAATAATTAGGATTTTGTACAAGTGAATGTTGAGACGCATCATGTAGCAATTGGTGGCAGAAGTGGGATCGGATTGTTGAGTCGAGGAAACTCCAGCAAAAGGCGCACCCCGATAGCGTTATTTATCGTCGTGGTGTTAGGGTGTCACGGTACTAAGTGGGGCTCTTGCTCCTCCGTGTTCATGTCCGTGAACCTGAACTCGATATCACCCGCAGCCGTGCTCTGGCACAATCGATTTTCAATAATTACCACCCTACTACCTCACGAATTTCATCCCATTCCCCACCAATAACTCTCTCGCTTGCTCTCTCTCCACTATAATTTTCACAGATTGACTCCTACCACCGAGGGCGTCAGCAACAGATACACTCCCGCCGACGATACCACCCTCCAACCTTCCGAAGTAAAAAAACAGACTAGTATAGGGGGATGTAATATCAGGAAGGGCAATAAAAGTAAAACACTGTAGAAGGGGATGCAATTATCCGCGAACCGTCTTATAATATTACTATTCAAAAGCTACTCTAATTAATTAGTAAACTATTACAAGAAACAAACCAGACGAAGCTCTCAACATATAACAGTTTAGCGTTATTAACCTAGTAAGTCATATTGGACTAATGAAATGGATGAAATGCTGTCAAATGAGCCCAGGGTGCACAGGACTTACAGTAACCCGACATTCGTCTTTCTGAAAAAACTTTATCTGGTACGCACCCTATTCGAGATTCGAATTCGGCACCTCTTGAACACACTATCGCCAAACTACAAAGGCAGCCCAACATATTCTTACTAAACGAAACACAGTAAACTTTCAAAAAATCTGGTGTTTTTCATTCACATGACTTTTTCTACATCTCTGCAACAAATTATTATAGAAAGCTTATGCTTCTAATTACTTCATGCTAATCGAGAAAAAATGAGCAGAAATAGTTTTATTACTTGCTTCCTTGTAAGTAGAAGCGAAATAATGGGGAACCGTAGGTTAAGGTGATAGTCAAAAGCTGGTTGACTGAAGTTCCTTTGTTTGTATGGGCAGGAGTTGATAAATTCCTGTATGAGAAAAGTATGTTTTTAAAGCTGAAACCAATAACAAGAAATATCTAAAAAACGATCAACTCCTCGAAAAAAGTATGTAACATAAATTGTGTGTTTTAACGTGCTCTACACTTTTTGTATGGTCAGTTTTTGTCCATCTCTT
Organism: Hymenopus coronatus; assembly: GCA_030762935.1. Classification (NCBI taxonomy): domain Eukaryota; kingdom Metazoa; phylum Arthropoda; class Insecta; order Mantodea; family Hymenopodidae; genus Hymenopus; species Hymenopus coronatus. Next base: position 108,698,920 of record CM060890.1, read on the forward strand.
ATGGTTTAGCAGTTGTGCAAAATTCCGTAAAATTCATCCAGAATGAAGTAGTCTTCAGAGGCTATTCCCAGAAAATTTAAGATATAGATTTCATTTGTCAGCTAAACATCTTTAATATACGATATTTTAATCAAAATCGTTAGAGCCATTTGTGAGAAAATCAAAATTTTCGAAAAAAGTCCCAAGTTTGATATTTAATGGTATTCGTTTTTGAGCTCTGCTGCGCGCACGCACGCACGCACATGCTCACACACACAAGGACCTTTTTCGAAAATGCTTCTTTTGGTTTCAGGGGGGGCCCCAAAACATATATTTCCGGTGAAATCTCGGTATTGAATTTTTGGGTACATTACAATATCTTCTCTATACATAGTAAGTGTAGAGAAAGTAGTAATAATTGTTTCTTGTCACATAGCCTTAAACTGAAACAAATAACAGAGTTAGCTATGGGAAGCGACTTTGAAGTTGATATAATTTACTGCATAATTGTGATGCAATACAAGTTAGCAAATATTACATGAACAATTTTTTTTCTTCGCTGTTTGCTCTCTTTGTATATATGGCTGACACTTCCAGCACTTACAAGACAGCACTTGGGGTCAGATGTCCATAAGCTGTAGAGAGACTCTGGATTAATAGATGCTAGGAGGGATGATCAGTCCTACTCCCAGAATGAAAGGGAGGAGGAGGTTGTTATGAAATGAAGATGAAATGGATGAAGGAAAGATTATTATGAGTAATTTAATGGGGGAATTCAGTTTGTCCACTTCAATCCCACATAGGTCTCCTGAGATTGAACTCAAACCACCTTGTGAGAGGTGAGTGGTCTAAACATTCCAGTGCCAAAGAACACCGATTTCCTCACTTATTTATAGGGATATTCCTACTGTATACAGTATTGAGGTGTATGAACTAATCTTTGTCTCTAGTCAGGCTTCCATATCAGAGTTGGAACAGATATGGAGCAAGCAGAGTTGACTTAAAACTTAACTTAGCAACCTTACCCTCCACAGGTGGAGGACTTACAACCCCCAGGACTGATAGTTTTATCCAAAACATGATGGTCCTCAAACAGGACCACTCCCCCTACCATTGTGCAATAACCATTAGGAAACAAAAGACTACCCTGTACTATCAGCCAGAGGCAACTTAGTAAAATCTGTTTCCTGGAGACACTGCTTGGAAGTCAAGAAATGCGCCTCAGTTAAGGGACCAGTAAGTTGAAGACTTGACAACAGCAAGGGTTGGTTTCCAACCACACACACCCTAATACCAAAGAGAGTGGGGAAGAAGAGTGGGGCAGAGACATCATGATCTGAAAAATACTGTACATATGTTTGCCTAGCATCAGAAATCTGACAAGGAACCAACAACATTTAATCAGAGAATGAAGAACCAGGAGTTGAATCAGGTATGAGTGGGGTATATATAAAATGAAGACAAAATGACAGATGATGATGGAGCAATTGATGGAACACATGGCAGGAGGAACCAAAAAATCCAGAGCAAACCTGCCTAGATGCAGCTTGTCCACCACAAATTCCATGTGTGGTTGCTTGGAATTGAACGCAGACCTTGGAGGCAAGCAGTCGAACCACTTAACTGTATGTTACTAAGTTAAAAAAAGTATATCAACCTTGAAAAATCTGATGCACTTCATTCATATGTCTTTCTCTACTCACTGTGCTATAAACCATTCTTATAAAAGTGTATTCTTCCAACTACTTCAAGATAATCAAAACAAACATTTGTAGAAATTATTTTAAAACATATTTTCTTATAGATAAAACAGGGAGTGCACAGCTTAAGCAATAGTCACATATATTAAAAATGTTTTGCTAAATCATGACTTTGACATTCTGTTTCTTTGCATGATGATGAGGAAATGAGTAGTGATTTTGAGTTGAAGAAGTAGGTATAAAGTTTTTTTGACAATTCAAACCTAAAATAAAGAATATCCTGCAAATGGTTAACTAGTCCACAAAAAAATGTATTTGATCCTTTATGTGATTTAATGAATTGCACATCTTTTTAGTGCAGTACTTTTTGACTATCTCTTAAAGTTTAAAGTTCTAAAACATTCATATAGAATGAAGAGAGCTTCAAAGGTTATTCTTGGAATATTTAAGATATACATTTTATTTGTTATGCTAACATCTTAAATATTATATTTGAATCAGAGCCATTTTTGAGAAAATCAAAAGTAACGAAAATATTTTCAAAGTAAAGGGCAATTTGGAATGTGGGAATTATCCTCTAAATCTTCATGTCACATCCTTGAAGGATGTTGAACTTAAATATCAAGTTTGTTATTTAATCAACTTTCATTTTCGTTATACTGTCACAAACCTTTGTCTAAACATTTTTTTTTGGATCAGGGAATGTCAAAATTAGTATTTCCAGTGTATCAAATTTTGGACAAGAATGCAGTCTTTTCTTTACTTATTATGGGTAAGTAATAGAGAATTTAAAAGTGCAATGATCCTTGGTTTAAATTCCATTCATGGCATTGAATTTTCAAGCCTGATTCAACATTCTGAATTAAATAATTGTATTCATAATTAAACAATGAAGCTATTTTACTGAATTAATATTTGTACTCATTCCAAATATCTCCTCCTCTTCTCGGTACAGCTTATGGTTTCAAAAGTATGGGAGGCTCTCAAGTACCAAAGTAATGATGATGAAGAAAGAAATATAGGATGAAAAAACCTTAAATATTATTAAGATTAACATGTTATATGCTTCAGGCTTACCTTAATTTCTATCAAAATCAAGGGTGGTTTTTACAGTGCTCTGAACAGAATTAATTTGGTTCGACATTTTTAACACAGCATACAAACACTAATATAAAAAAATGCAAATTGCACTAAAAATGGCAAATCTCAATACTAGCATAATGTAGCACTTGCAGACAACCTAATATTCTCTATCACAGATATTGACAGCTGACTGAATGTGACCATACATTTTGAAGGGTCTCTCCCTCTCCCTTCCCCTCTCACGCACAAAATTTTTCTGTGGTAGCAAGGCAAAATTGGTGATGTCTTCACCTTTAGTATGACAGTTCACTACTCACAATTTGTGGGTAAGGGGGAAACTTTCTGGAAATGCAAATTTACTCTATCTCGCACAAAAATATTACTAATGTCAAATTATGGGAGGGAAGAAAGAGAGAGATAGAGATAATGACATTGAACACTTGGGCCACTGATAGCAGGAGCAAAGTTCATGGGTGTTTTCTTTTATTTGCTATCGTGCAATAATTGCCTCTAAGAATTACAGCATTCTAAATAATTTTGCAAATACTGTTCTGTGTGAACTGATTTTGGGGAAAGAAATATAAATTTCTCTGTATCCTGCATATACACTACAGATGTGTTCTATACCCTTGAATATGAAAGGAATGTTTACAAGCATAATGACATAGAGCAAACAAATGGTTACAATTATTAGAACATTTTTATTGTTTTGTTTAAGAATACTAAGCCTAGATTTGTATTTGTATTACTAAAGAAAGAGTTATATACACTGTTTTCCTATAACACATGTACATTCTCAGAACAAAGTTGGTCTCAAGGTAAATACTGATTCAAATGCTATTGTTTATCAAGCAGTGTCACTTCTGATATTTAAAATACCTCACCTTGCATACCTCAATTTGCCGTTGAGGCAAATCTTAAGAAATGGTGAAAGGCAAATGATTGTTCATTGTTTCATGATACTTAAGAAGGAAATGCCGAAACATAATTATGTAACAAGTAATTTATTAAGATGATGGTAATATTACTGTCAAGAAGTTAGCAATGCTACAGCTAGTGATGCAAAATTTATGTATACACTGTAGTGTGTACCGCTTTATTGTTTACATTGGGGTCATTCTAGAATGAGACTGAGTATAGAGGCTTTCAGAATTAGGATGTTTAAAAATAAGTGTTCACAATACTATATCTCATTGTGAATACAAAACAGTTTTCATAGTTATAGGGAAGGAAAGCATAGATGCGGTTTTTGAAAATATATAATAAACAAAAGTAGTGGTAAGATTTTTCTTGACATTTTTAGGAAATGTTCTATCTTAGAGCCTATGCCAATGAGATGTGCTGCTCTAGAAAATGGTCAAAAATGGCTATTAAATTCTGCACAGGTCTTACCCAAGCAACACTTCCTATCTCTGGTGCCCTCCTAAATGACTTTCTCTGCTTGTTCTGCAAACAAGCTATTCTTACAAAAATTATTCCTTTATCGGCGTCATGCTAATCGAGATAAACATTAGTAAAAATGGTCTTGTTACTTGCCTCTTTGTAAGTAGAAGGGAAATAAGGGAATACACTAGGCTAAAACAATAGCCAAATCTTTTAAAAGCCAGTTGTATGTAAACATTTGAAGTTCGGTCTGCTTTGAATTTCCAGAAAAACAAAAGAGAGATGAAATGAAGGTGACCTCATCTGAGAAGATAATACCTACTTTAAAATCGAAACCAATAAGAAGGAAAATCTTAGAAATGGTCATCTCTACAACAAAAAGTATGACATAAATTGTGTGTTTTAACATCTACATCTTTTGTATAATATGTTTTTGTCTTTCTCTTATGGTTTACAAGTTATGCAAAATTCATCCAGAATGAACAGATCTTCAGAAGCTATTCCTGGAAAATTCAAGATATAATTTTATTTGTGATGTAAATATCTTTAATATACAGTATTTTAATTAAATCATTACAGTCAGTTTTGAGAAAATCAAAATTTTCAAACAATTTTCCATGTAAAGGGTAGTCTGGGGTGGGGGAATTTCCTTGAAAATCTTTATGTCGCATCCTTGTAGATACCAAACTTAAATACCAATTTTAGTATTTAATGGTCTTTTAGTTTTTGAGCTATGCTGTTCCACAATATACAAAGACCTTTTCCTAAAAATGCTCTTTTTGGATTCAAGGGACTTCAAAACATATATTTCTGTTAAAATCTTGACATAGAATTTTTGGGTGCAATACAATACTATAAACATAATACATGTAGAGAAAGTAAAAATATGTACATGCAAGATATTATATTGTTAATACCAGTTAATGAAACATAGGTAATAATGAGAAGCTCACTACATAATTGCAGACTCATTTCTGTGTACACTGATGAAAACCTATGTTTCTAACTCTGTTAGCTTCTGTGACTGTTTTTAACTTTGGTATTTTTAAACTTTACTTAGCTCACAATCAGCTGTGAATGTAAAGCAGTACATACAATAATTTAGCAGCAGCTAACTTGTGGAGTATTTTGTGTTTAATATTTCATGATATTCCAGGTATTGAAATGGAGAGTTTCCATAGCTTGTGTGATGTACGTTTGCTATACACTTAAAGAGTCTAGTACCAAAATGTCAGAACAAGAACCAAACACTCTAAGGAAAACAGTAGCAAGCATCATTTTCAAGTGATTTGCTCTCAGGCAAGGCTCAGAACTCAACATGTCTCTCAATGATGAATACAAAGAAGTGACACAGAATATGATTCTGTGTAGACATAATTATGAAATCTTGCTGTTCCTTTGGAGTAAAAAACTGCCTAAAGGAGTATAAAAGTGTTACTTAAATATAACAAAAAATAATTCTCCTTTTCTTATTAACTATTGCAGTAATGTTCCTTGATATAGGTAGCTCATATAAACCTGCAAAGATCATTTATCAATTACTTTATTAATAGACACATAGACAGTTCCAGTGGGACTCGCTATGACAGATGCTATCTGGCTGCTCATGCAAGGAGTGGTTAAACAAGCTTTAATGCTTTGGCGTGGATGCCTCGGGAAGATGCAGATACACTAAAACTTGTTCATGAAAGCTGAATGGGGAAACATTATAAAATTCTAGAACAAGTCTGTTCTTGTCTGCCTGAGTGTGTTATCCTGAAGGTTTTATTACATTCTAGCAGGATCATCATTGGTCCACAAGTGGTTTTCAGAGCACATGAATATCTTAGAACAGATACAGTGGCCTCCAAAGTCAGTGATCTCAACCAATTGAACATGTTGGGTGAAAATGAGGCTTTCTTGAGGTCCCAGATTGAATAATTCCACACAACTCAGGGAGCACTAGCAAAAGAGCTAATTATTTTAAAACTCCAGTGGATTCCATGCCCTGAAGATTGAACGCAGTAATATCAAATAATGGAGACCACACAAAGTATTAAAACTTCTTTTTCTTTTATCATATTAGCTTTTTGTTACATTTATAAACAGGGATCAAGTTGCTGAATGTTTCCTTATTTTCTAATTTGTAAGATCAACAGATACAGATTTTGTGTATCATAGACTGTACGTTGATTAACATTAAAGAAGCTAATATGAAATCAAAATAAACAGGAAGAAATAAAAAACTATATAGGTCGCTGGACTAAAACTTACAACCCATATAGCATACTGAGCTTAAACACAGAACATTGACATGAAGCCAATTCTACATGAAGCATACTGTGTTATGTTTATTTATATAAGCATCTAAAAGTTGAGATCAGGAGGTTTTGTTTAGTATTTGAGCATTTACTTGAATTTTTTCCTAGAAACCGCTCCTTTAATTACTGGCAAGTTGCTCCTCTATATTATAACACAATAAACTGTGAGTTAACCTGGATATATACAACTCTGACTTGCACAAAAAATATGTGCAGTGTGAAGCAGTTTCAATGAACTTCATGTGTTTCCATGAGGCCGAAGAGATACTTTAAAAGTTTACAATGTTCAAACATTTTTTCCATGACAGTACAATTAATAAAAACATTTGGAGAGGAGAAAAAAAAAAACAGTCTTGCTGAAAGAAAAAAAAAACTTTAAACTTCAAAACATTGCATAAGTTTTTGAGGTTCAGAGCATTTTATGCATATTAATAATGTCTTGAACCAAAGAAACGAGTTTACTAAAATTCATTAACAATTTAAATTTTTTTGAAAAAAAATCAATATATATATATACTTTTTTGCTGCTATCTTAAAACATTTTCTTCTTTTAATTTTTGCCCACAGAATACTTAGTATTGGTTCCATTATGAATCAGTAAAATTTTGATAAAGATGCCTCAATAATTGAAGATTTTTGCAATTATAGGGTTATGAATACCTGAAGACAAGCAAAAGTTACTGGAATTACTTTTATCAATGAGTAAGTGAGTAAACATGCCATTTTACTCAGTTCTACAATACAAACATGCCTCTTACCTTGTGTTTTTGCAGATGAGGGAGGCTTCGATGAAGGACTTGCAGTTGGTGTTGTGGTGGTGGTGGTGGTGGTGGTGGTGGTTTTTGTTGATGCTGCTGCAGCTGATGAAGATACTGGTGGTGCTGCTGCCCCTAATGGTGTTGCTGATGCAGTTGCTGCCTGTTCTTGAACTGTTGTAGCTTCCTCTCCCCTATTCTTTACATACTGCCAGTCTTCTCGTAACTTTCTTATCTTTTCCTAAATTAAAATATGGACTTTCTTTAGCATCTTATAAAAAAAAAAAGAGTTGCCTATATCAGTGATAAAACAATTGCAATCAATTCATAATTTTCTTAACATTTCAAGTAAGTACACCCATTATGATTAAGTACATTTCTAAAAATATTCCTGGAATTACATCAAAAAGAAATAAGTGATATTTCACATTTTAACAGAAGGTGTAATAATATTTTTTTATGCTTATGTTTATGTCTAAGTTCCACCTAAGTAGACCTTATACTTTTTAATTTGTTAAAAAAGTGCAACTTTAAGTAATAATTTTGATAAACCATTAACTCATTTGGATGCACTAAAATGCAATTTACTAACCTGCAGTTCTACTGAAACAGCCTGCTTGGCACCCTCACATTCTTTCTCCAAGTTTGTGAAGTTTTCTAGTGCTTCCTTCACCTCTGTCTCTCTATCATACACAGCATTCTGGAAAAAAAGTATAAATCAGTCAAAAGAAACAATTCTGAATGAGAACATAAATATCTGATGTGTTACAGTTGCATCTATTGCTCTCTCCGTCTTATTTATTTACAATTGAAGCATTGATATGAAAGAAATCTGTGACAGTTATAGAGTTGTGTAAATCAACAACCTAAAAGCAATGCTTAGCAGAATTACCATTATATTATAAATGTAAAAAGGAAGCTAGTAACAGTGAAGCAACACATATATTAATATAAAAAGATAAGTGGAGAATTGTTACAATTATTAATTGTTATATTAATATTACCATTATATTGTCTATGACTCTCTTCTTCTCCTTCTCAGGTAGTTCTTTACTAATATTTATCCGGGTTTTTGTTTCCATCACCCAAGCTATCACAGCATCCAAATGGATGGTATATTTCTTCAATGAGGAAAGCTTGCATTCTATGTAATCACGATGTTCAGTCAATGCTGTGGAAGACTGAAAAAAATAGAAAAATGGAAATTTTAGGAACATGCTATGTATTACTTTGATCCTGAAAATACTCACAACTGCTTAGTATTAAATTTGAATACTGAAGCTCCAAGGATAATAGAGCAGCTCAGTATGGAGTTGTTTAACAGCCGTGTGTTTGAGACTGAATAGTCAAAATTCAAAGAAAAGTTTGCTAAGGTATTCATTATACATAAACATTTATTTGCATTAAATGCAAATGGTCAGACTGATTTCCTGGATTGCTACAGCATACAGAGTCAGCATTTATTATTACTTCTACACTGAAGCAAATTAGCACTTAATGAACATGCATAAGGCTTGGTGCACTCTAATTTTCAAATACAATATAAGCATATTAAAACATATAGAAAGACATATATTAAAACTTAATAAAAATATTTCTTGACTAATAGTACTTCAAATCATAAGATTTTAAGAATTCTAATGAGTAGCATTTTATTTTTTTTTTTTTTTTTTTAAATATGAATGAGTTAACTTTACTTCTCTTACTTCAAGTGGTAAATCTTAAAACACTTTCGGACATATTTTTATTTTGTTCTTAATATTTTAAAAAGTGGGCATTTTATTCTCAGTTCATATCTAATAGGTAATAATAATAATAATAATAATAATAATAATAATAATAATAAATAAATTATTTCTTCATCTTCAGCATCTTAACTAGTTCCTTCGAAAGGGAAGTAAATTCATTGATCCCATGTCATAGATTTACAGCACATAAAAGAGCCTCAAGTTTGATAAGGAGTCAGGCTTCTGAGCAAAATGAAGCAGTCTTTCATGCCCAACACAAAATGAGATGTTGAGAACCACAGTAGTTAAAGAGCATCCATAAATAAAAAACTCCATTTCAGATCCATCATATACAAATCTCTTATCTATATGGGTTAAACAATCAGGATTTAAAAAGTTAGAATTTCAAGTCATATGTAGCCCTAAAGTAAAATTTGACAAAGCTTCATTCCAAATTGGTCTAACAGTATGCTGTTGAGAATAAAGACACAAGGTAGCTTTTTTCCAGATGTTAAAGGACAAGTTTCCAAAATCTTCTTTAGATAATTTAAACAATGTCAATTTTTATGCAAAAAGTTAACTGAAAATAAGGAATACACTTATCAAGTGTAGAGTACTTCAGACATTAAAGAAGGTGATTATAGATAGTGCAGATTCTACCAGAAATGAAACCAGGGATCAAATCATAGCAAAATTCATGTCAATTCAGCTTTTCATTAAGGTTATTCTCTTCTTGAGAAACAGTGAAGAACTAAGCTCAACAGCTTGTATTTGATAAACAATATTGCCAACCTAGTTTTCATTAACATGAATATTGGCTTTCTTGTGGTTATAAATCTACAAGAAAAATAATGGACATTATTAAGAGATTTTTCCTGTTGCCTAGATAAATAACAGATTGTTTATTTAATACCATGACCCAAATTTCCACCTCCAGTCTAAAGCATTAGCAAAACTGCAAATATATGGCAATTGTGATTGCACTGCCATCTATCCATAGATATAGTATAAGCAGATGGATGGCACCCAAGCACCATATGCTTGTCGCAGAGCTAAGTGGTAGTTATGGTTTGAGGAGATGAGTCCTTAAAAGGCTAGCTGCACTTGCTGTCTGACTATGGATGACACCATCTAATTATGGATGGTAGGACAACTAGGCCAGACAGCTCTCCAACACCACTGCAGCATGGTTCGGGGATGAGATCTTAAAAGGATGATGTCCACCACATAATGTCAACAAGGTGCCGCACTGAACAATTTTATTGTGATGTGGCCAAGTTGTTAAAGGAACGTAAAGTAAAATAAAACAAAAAAAAAAAAAAAAAAAAAGGAACATCCCCACCCCCCAAAAGGACTTATATAATACTATAGGTAAAACAAAGGGAAAATATCATATTGTTACCTAAAAAACAGCATATGTCTAGAAATCCTAATAAGGGTTCAAAGTTTTCTCAAACTCAATTAGATGGTATAAGTTTGGCCTTAAATAAAAATGAAGGCAATTTTTGAAAACTGTGAGGTAGCCCGTAATTTTCATAGGGGACCTTTAGTATAAGTGTTCAAAGTTCTGTTCAGATTACATGTAAAATATGAAGTGTAACCAAATGCATAGCAAATTCAGGAAGGAAGAAACTAATTGGAAAATAATTAGTTTTCATACATAACATTTAAAATTTAATCCACCTGACTACATATTCACTAAGTAATACGCAAGATTTAATTTAGTGAAATATGGAAGTTGTCCAAATACTTAAACAAGGAATTTAATACAGTGAAGCGTATGCAACAATTATTAAATAATGTGTCGCACTCTCAATACATTTTAAAGGCTTTTACCTAGAAACATGCTTTTGTTGACCATTGCTAGCATTGTTTAACTGAAACAATGTTTCTAGGGAAGAACCATAAAAGTGAAGTTAAGAGTGCAACTCATAATTTAATAATAAGCTTAACATTTAATGATAGCTTTTCTTACCATATGGGCTACAGTAATAGTTAATTCATTAAAATTCTCACCTTCTCCATTTCAGTACCCAGGCTCTTTAGCTGCTCTGAGGCTTGCAGCTGCTTTGATTTTTTTAGCACTTCCATTTGACGTTTCTTTCCTGCCAATTCCTCCTCTCGTGCCTGATTCAAAAATAAATTTTACATTAAAGACTTTTGTAAAGAATGAAAAAGCAAATGGAAGGAAAGCACATTATTTTTGTAGATGACACTGAAGATTCACTGCACTCTACCTAACCATAAAGGAAAAAAATCCACTGTTTTAGTACCTGACAGTTTGAAACTGTCTTTGATAAGCATAAATATTGTGCACCAATAACAAAACCAACAGTGTAGCATTTGATTCAGCAGAATTCTTTCATAGTACACCTCATTTAAATATACTCCCACAAAACCACTGCCACCATCACTGCTTCTTGGAGTACAAAACAAACACATGCTGGATGCCATGCTGACTATAGGCAGACCCTACATTTCACACAGAAAACAAAAAAATAAAAGCTCTATCATTGAACTTAACTGCTATTTATATTACTTGGCACAAGCCTTCTCCACAACCTGCTACATACAGTTGGTTCCCCTCCTGTTCAGCCCAAGTTTCCTTACATTCATTTTGTCACCAAAACTTGGCAGAATGTCAGTTTCAAGAGTTTGAAGAATGACTAAGCCAAAAGAATGCAAACAATTCAGCCGGCCCATTACACATGTTAATTTCTTTTAAACTACTAATGTTATGCAGTACTGGCATCTCTAATAACTTCTACAGAATGACTTGGTAAGGTTCACTTAATGCCAGTGAGGGAAATTACTTGACATTTGTTTGAGGGAAATTACTTTAAAGCAATTGGTACCGAGGCAAATAGTGTTCGCAAAATGAAGTTTGCTGCTTAGTGGTGCCATCTGTTGGATTAAACAGGAAGTACCACATGATACAAATAATAGAAGTATTACACTAAAGATGAGAGGTTAATTTTTAAATTTCTGAATCATGTGAACATTCGTTTATTTATTTATTTATATAGAAGATCCAAATGAGCATATTGCTCTATGCAAGGACTCTGCTTTAGTGAGGCAGTAAGCAAAATACAAAGAATAAACATATCTACATAAAAAAGCTATACAAGTATATTTTGTTGAGAGATCTTTCATATCAAATGGAAAACTATTGTATGCTTTGCTAAGACTATGTTCAATATTTCTTTTATTCCATATTTGGTGGAGTTAACTGAATGGCTGATATATGATCTTATTTTGTAGGAATGAATAACTTTTTTTGTGTTTAATATCTTGAGTTGGAACTTAGCGACAATTTTCAGTCTGTATGTGAATAGTTCACTGCATTTGCAGGTATAGTAAAATGGCAAGATGATTCCTCAAAGAAGATTTATAAACAGCTTAGTTGTAAGGTATTGCTAACTACTGGAATTAAAACAAATTTGGTGAGAGAGTCAATTGGCAGTATATAAAAATTTATTGCACGATGTTTATACTTTAAAATAAATATTTTCTCCCAAACCATTAAAACTATGGGTCCATTTAAGTGTTTTGATAATTTAACATCTGGATTTATTTCATGATTAAATTTCCAAAAATGTTCAGCCATAGCTGATTTACCAATTTGTTTGTATTTAATATTCCTAAAGTGTTCTTTTACTCTGGTTTCTAAATGACATTTAGTCTTACCAATATAAACAAGGTCACAATTTAAACAATTTAATTAATAAATGTCAGATTTTTTATTTTCTGAAATATTATCCTTTTTAGAAAACCCTAACATATATATAGATAAATATAAATATTTTCTCCCAAACCATATATATAATATTTATTTTAAAGTATAAAAATCATACAATGAATTTTGATATACCACCAATTTGTTTTGATTCCAATAGTTAGCAATACCTTAGTACACAATCCACCTAATCACCATTACTATTTTTTTTTTCAAATGTACTTCTTGGAATTCCTGATTGTGTTTGTCATTCTTAAAATACTAAAGGATAAAAAGGATGCCATACCTTGACCATGCTCAGTCTGACAGCTAGTGATGTGTCATCTGATGGATTTGCTGTTGAATTCAAAAGTGATTTAATCTGATCTAGGCACGCTTGTGTTGTATCAACAAAACGTGAAGCTTCATCTTTCAAAGTAACAGCAGCTTCCATTGCAGTAATTCTGCATTAACAAAGAGTAACAATTATTGTGAATACAGCCAGACATGGGAATACATTCTAACTAGTATCTATCCAACACATACATCTGAAATAACACAAGATACAAAAATAAACCATGCATATATCAGTTTTTGCCTATTTAGAAAGCCCAAATATTAGCGATGAAAGCTTTTTATCTTTCTCTTCCTAGTTAGTAAACTTTTTTATTCAATTTGCATTATGCATAACCGCTCTATGTAGTTACATTTGTCTTATATATTTTTCCAGAACCTTTCAAGGCAGAACATTGAAATGCTCATTCCTATTTAAAAATGTGCTGGCATTGTAATTTGAAATGCTCAACCTTGCTCTTATATATATTAAAACTAGCTGCCCACCCCGGCTTCGCACGGGTGGTGTAACCAATTAAAAAACTCAAGTCAAAATCTTCCGTTTACAGTATGAATCTCAAGAGTAAAATTACAATTACATAATTTGACAATACTTTATTGTAATGCTTTGTAATGTACAATTTTGCTTCCAGAGAGAAAACAAATAGCGGCAATGTTTTGCCAACTCTCGAGCACGCAAAGTACAACTATCCATGAAAAAAACACGACAATTGAAGGTATATTCCACACACTTCTAACGATTGACCTTGGGATTTATTGTCATTGCGAATACAAGGTGCGCCAGAAGCAACACGCTTAAATTCAAAAGGAAAGTCAGTTGACATTAGTGGTATTCTTGGAATAAGTATATCCTTGCCTTTGAGCTTTCCTATGTTATAGTAGCTTAAATCAAATTTTTCATAATTTTTCTAACAGTGAGGTTTGTTCTGCTGCATAATTTTGGTTGATTTGAGATTATGAGATTTTAAATACTTTCCCATACTATTTTTAATAATTTTCTTTACCACAAATTTTGTTGTGACAATAGCGAACACAACCAAAAAAGAATTGTTCAATTTGATGCAGTAGTTCAGAAGTGATACACATGCATACATTTCAGCGATTCATTTTTATATATATAGATAATTATTATATTCAGTCAAGTGCATCACTTAAGCTTTAATACTGTCTCTATAATGTAATCTGAATTTGTCAAATGACACATTCAAAGTATATGATTGCTTTCATATTGCATGTATAATTGTGTGTTATTTTGATAAATACCAAAACATGATGAACATTCTAAACCCATCTTACCTTAAAGGCATTATACATCAATGACATTGAAGCTATGAATATGCAACTGTGCACAACAATTTTTTATATTTTAGGATTACAGTTTCATGTCCTACTAAGGATGAAATAAATTGAACTGAATAAATGTTTTAATAAAAATATAAAAATAACTGTATTTTCAAAAGCATATTGAAAGCTCTTCAATAAATGCAATTATTGAAGCAGAACAGTAAAAATATAAATATAAAGCAACTATATATATATATATCTAAAGCAAACATTCTGATCCATTGTTTAGTTCCAAAAAAAAAATGGCACCTATAGTGGTAAATTTAATATACAGCATGTATAATTTTGATTCCTCTTAAAATGAATCCACAGCAGTCTGTGGATCTTGTTTTGAGATTAGACAAAGTGTTCAACTCTAGGGTGCAGATCAAGTCAAAAATTACATCTATTGATTACTCTTGATAATATTTATTTGTAAAGATTAACTCTAATATTGAATTTTTCAGAGGTGTGAATTTTGCACAAATTGTTTGTTTCCAAAAACCAATTCATACAGCATGCGTTCTTAGAATATTCATGTATATTAAATTTGCGACACTACATTAATTATTACTAGTATATTTTGATTGAATAAAATCCTCCTCTGTATAGAAGGTGTGAGTAATGAGATAACTTTTTTAGTTCCGACCTAAACCTGTTTTTGTTCATAAGCAATTCCTTTATAGTAGATGGAAAGTGAATTAAATAAAACTATATCATTGTTAGTACACTCCTTTTTGGAAATTCTGCAAATTATCAATTAAAAGGTCAAAATAGATGGCAAAAACATAAGATTGCACTTCAACTTTTCATGTGGACAGTGGCAGTTATCTCTTATTATTGTGCTTAATTTCTATTTTACAGTTAATGTAGTTTTTCTTTGGTTCTTTAAAGCTTAAAGAATGCAAAAATAACTTTAAATATCTTAAAGAAGAAAATCTATGTTTACATTGAATGTCATGTTGACTTTTGACAACAACAATCATTCTTTTTATCTTGTATAAAATAAAGTGTGCCAATGGCAATTTAGTAACTTAAGTTGCATTTGTGTTTTACTGAGTTCTAAATAGCAAAGATTAGCTTAACTGATAATCTTAAGCATATACTCACAAACTGTTAGACCTAATTATTTCCTGGGCAATGTGAGACATGCCTTTTAACACGACAGTCTTCTCAAGCAGTCTTCTAAATACTAAACTAAGAAGTTGGCTGAATGTGTAAGGACATGAAAAAAAGAGAGAGCAGGAGGAGGGGAGCAGGAAGTTTTTTGTGACAGTAATGACACCATACATGTGCTGTCATCAATTTAGGGGATCACATTTCCATAAGGACTGCTTCTCCACTGGCATGAAATGCTACTGGTAATAACTATCTAGCAAAGGAAAAAATTAGGCAGTGGCATGCTCACTCATGTTCACAGTTCCTGTCTCTCTCTTTCTCTGGTGCTCTAGTTTTCTTTCCCACTCTCCCACTGTTTCAGTTTCTTTTTCACTTTGTTAAAAGAAAAGTTTTCAGGCACCTTTACACTTGAAGAAAATGAGGATAAAGGAAACAAAATAGCAATCCACAGGAAAAAGAATCATCAATTAACCCATATTCATAATTTAATTTGCTTCAATTTCACATTTACACAAACAAGGTAGAAATTTGATAAAAAATATTTATTTTTTAAAAACATTTAATGTGCTCCATTCACATAACTTTCTCTAACTATTTTGTGATAAATTATTTTTATTCCTGAAATGACAATCGCACCAATCACTACTTATCAAATTGAACTAATGTGGTGCAAACAAAAACCAGTGACATGAAAAAAATTGAAATATGTTAAAGCAGGATTTGTAAAGAGGGCAAGCAAATAAGCACCAAACAGACTGACATATGTACAAGGAAGAGAAATATTATTTTTAGAAGATACAAAGATTATAACACTGTACCAAACACAGAAGTGTATAATGAGGAAGAACATGAAAGAAACAGAAGCAGAAAGAGATAGACACCAAATTCTTTGGTACAGATGCCATGATAAACAGACAGCAGACGAACAGCAACCAAACACAGACACACACAATCCTAAGACTTGCAATGCACAGATTCCACCATTTAATATGTACAAATAAAAAATACTATCAAGCTCAAGAGTAATGTGTTTGCAAATTATGTGGGCAATATGTGAACTATACCACTTCAGCAAGTGTAAAACAGGGGCATGCGCTCTGAATGAACCATTTTCAAGAAAATCAAATATTTTGAACTTTTTTCCATGTAAAGGGTAGTTTGGGGTGGGGAGATTTTCTTCAAAATCTTCATTTTGCAACTTTGGGGGGGGGGGGGGATGACATATACCTTTTCTAAAAATGCTCTGTTGGATACAAGGCATGTATTTCCCATAAAATCTCAGCATAGAAATTTTGGGTAGAATGCAACCTTCTCTATACAGTATGTACATAGTACATGTAGAGAAAGTAACTTGTGCTGTCGGCCAATCAAAAATTTTAATTGATTAATTATTTTAAGTTAATTGGTTAATTGAGTTTTGATCAAGTTGGAATAAATATATTGAAATGATGTATTATTGTTCAATTTATTTATGTTTCTTGATAGTAAAATATATAGGTGTAGGCAAGTTTTATGTTACAAAAAATACTGTTTTAGATATCGACTGATGGAACCATAGAAATATAGCAAACTAAACATACAAACTTCATACACAAACTCAGTAAGGCTACTGTGAGCTGTAGTGGTCAAAATAGCAGACTTAGACATAAGCAGAAGTGCTATTGCTTATTATAATGTTAGGAAGCACATGATTCAGAGAATCACATTAACATCTCTAGGAGTAAAAACACGTGTTTCAGAAATTCATATTAACATCTCTGGGAGCAAAAATACGTGTGAGGAATTTAGTACACAAGCATTTAGTCTCATAAGATAGGGTTTCCAGAATAGAGACACTGCTAAAGCTGCATTTTCAAATAAGCAGCTGCTTTTGAATTTTGCATTATAATTACCAGCTAATTAATTATAATTAACTCAATATAATGATTAACTATGCTTGATTGGTTAATCTTACATCAAAAATTGATTGATTAATCAATTAGATTAATCGATTAAATCCCACAACCCTCATAAAATCTGAAGCTAGTAACAGAGAAGCAGCACAAATTATTTATTGTTATATTAATAAATAACATATGGTATACATAAAGAGAAGCTATTTTACACTGAAATAGATGTTTTATAATACCTATGTCAAATTCTTGCGACACTTGTTTCTTAAAACTGGTTCACATGAAATAAGTTGTGTAATTTATGTATATTACAGAATTGCAAGAAAAGTCTTGACTTTTAATAAGTAAACAAAATAGTAGTGACCTAACTGTATCTGCGAACTGTTGAGTTTGGGATAATATAAACAATAAGCATTGGTAATACTGCTAGTATATATCTTAATGTGAACAGTTGCTAATCACTATCATAGGTTCAATGTCCAGCACTCCTGAGAAATTTCTCTGAATGTGTACATTTGGTACAAAGTGCACTCTCAGATAAAGGGGTAGTAAACTCTGGTCTAGAAATCCAAGGTAAAAGAATGTACAATGTCCTCAGAGAGTCATATAGGATAAAATCCATTTTGTGTATACTTAATAAAAAAGAAAGCTGATTAACTTTATCTCTGTGACAAAAATAATGTGGACCTTAGACTCTGCGGCAGGATCATGTTCTCTCCCTCTTTTGTAAATTTAAAAACTTTCTTTTTGCCTTGTACTTACTCATTAAAGTCTGAATTAGTTAATTGGAATTGGATCACATACATTATTGAAATATTTAACACAGTGTTTGTAAGATACATTTTGATTTTTTACCCTAAAATGAAAAATTAGATTTTCGAAGTTCTCTCGGGCTTCCAGCCAGGTGTAGATACGGTGAGGCACCAATGTTTCGGGAGCATACATCATTCCCGTCTTCAGGGTTACTGAATGAATTGAAGTGATGTGGTCTTATTAATATAGGTAGTTCGTGGGTTCCGTGCAGGCGAATCAGCATGCTGAGGCATGGCCGGTGAGATGGAATGGAGCATGGTCGTGAAAGAAAACATTGCAATTCAGGAGACTCTTCTAAGGGTCTGATTTGTGTTTCTCTGCTGGCTTTTTTGCAGGTTTAAGGCCAGTTTCTAAGCACTGCTCTATTGTAGTCCTGAATCTCTGTTGAGATTGCATCTTTCTGATGTTATAGCCTGAGAGAACTTTGAAGATTTATGCTGCCAGGAAAGCTACAGCTCTTATGAAAAATTAGATGTTTATTTATTGTTAAAGGACTGAAAAATGCCAGAAATGATGTTTAGATCAACTGACTGACCAAACAACTAACAGATTCCCCATTGCAATATTAGATACATACTAGTCGACCATATTTGGTGACAAGGGGAACTCAACAGTTATGGAACAATTCGGCAGAGCATAGAAAGAAAGTCAGGTTTTTCATTGTGCTATTGGACATTCCCATTGACTCTCTTCCCCTCACTCCCCTCCTTCCTCACCATAGGCTTTTTCAACATTTCATAAGTTTCTGTTGCAGTTTTACAGAGTGTAAAGCAAAATGCCTGTTATTTGTTTTTCATAAGCTGATTGTCGCTACTCAGAAAAATTGCAGTAGGTCCAAACTAACTCTGCACTGCAGTTTGCTGAAAGTCACATGACCTGTCATTGTTATCTGGAAGGAATGTTGCATGCACAATCTGTGTAAAAATTAAAGACAGCTCAATGGCAACTTTGTTGTGAAGCAATTCTGGAAACTTTTTAATCACACCCTGTATTATGCATTAATACTTAATTGTATAATATTTTTCTTATTACGTATTATATTATAAAGTAAGATATGCATTTGCTTCCCTAAACATTTCAATACCCTTGTCACTTTTACATAGTTTAAATTTATAATTTCAGGTCAAGCCCATGCAAATCCTTAACTCATTTTATCAGGTATCTCTATGTATTTTTCTTGACTCATTTTATCACACATCTTTATGTATTTTTTTTCCTACCCTATTGTACTTTTATTTCCCTGTTCGGCCTCAAGAAACTCTTTCACACAGTGTAACATTTCTTTTATTACACTCAAATCTTAAGTTTACAGTTTTCCAGAAACTTTCTTTTGATACTCCCTATTAATACAAGAGTTCCCAGGTCTATGTTGGAATACTTCCTGCTCTAAGAAACCAGAGTTCTTTCCATTTACATTTCTCTTGGATTTGTGGCAATTCTAAGTATATTACTAAACAACATGACCACCCACAACAATAGCCAAACTTATAAAAATTAGGACAGCATTGGTTAGCCTCATATTTATAACCTTACAAATGACAAGATTAGTAATGTTTATAGGAAGCCGCCATTAAATAATGTATAGACACAGTGGCTAGAGCATTAACTTTTAAATAGAGCTTAAAATCTAGAAGTGTAGAGACAACACATTTTAATTAGGGCAGGGTCTCTCAAACAGACAAAATCACACGCATGCAAACCAAGCCCTGTGCATTGCTTTGTCTCAATTTGGTCGAACATTTTGTAGCTGAAGAAGGCAAATAGGGGGAAGGCATATGGAGCACGAGAGAAACATAGGAAAGAGTGAGGCAGTTAATTGCTCAAAATCCAATAGTAGGGTTTTGCACCCTGGTCAACATATAATTGTCTTTTGCACTTTAGTCCATACAATTCTCTGGTACATCCACCCTGAGAGGCCTTGAATTAGGGGCTTCTCCGCCACATGTTCCAACATGTCTCTTCAAATGAAATTAATAAAGTACAATAACTTCTAAAAAAATCACCTACTTTAAGCTGTTCAAGGATTACTCAGCTTCACTGAGATAACAAAAATATATGAATAATGAAAAGCTCACTTTGATTTCCTAAAACCACTATCCACCTGACAAAACAAAACGATGTTTGAAAGATACTCACTTATCTCTTCGCTTTGTCAGTTCTGCCAACACAACCTGCCATCTCTGCCTCAGTTCATCTACCATCTTCTGCACAGTAGCACTTTCAGGAGGTTGTGATCGTCCCACTATATCTCGGCATGTTACACCAATGTTACTCATTGACCTTAAATGTAAAAAGTCATGCTAAAGGCAAGTTTTGTTTTCTAGTAGCTAAAGCACCAACAGCACTGTTAAATTTCATCTTATTTTGCAATATTTAAATAAAGGATTATGGATTTCTAGCGTATTTTAAAAGAATCCAACACAGAAATTCAATTAAACATAATTTGCTAAAAAAGAATGTGCTGAACTTAAACATTATGCTGATAAAATAAATTAAATTAAACATGTTTAAATTTCACTAAAGATGCATATACTAAAAGAATATTTTGGGGGTTTTTAGATTGTAAAATTTTAGTGTATTATAGCACAGCCATTTAATCATTTTATTCATCACTACATTCTATTTTGATGGAATTTTCATGACCATTTACTAAGAAAAATGTATTAATTAAAGCAAGATAGCAAAGAAAATAAAAATTAGATTAAAAATATAGCAAGCATTCAAGTTCGACCTATATTTTTTCTGGGAAAAAAAAAGTTAGGTGGGTGTCAGAAAATATTTCTACTTCATTCAAATAGATTAATAATTGTGTATCTCTGCAAGAAGAAATGATTAAAGCATTTGCTCCATGTCACTGTTCATCAGTTACAAGCAACTGAGCTTTAATATCCATTGATAGCTTCCTTAACATGTAATCCATGAGGAAGTAGCTTCTTCATTTGTGTTACATACAAGCTTGTTAATATCCTATTAAAAATTAACCAATGCTAATTCATAATTAAAAATGCAATAGTAACCTATACTTGCAAATATACAGAGTGAGTGAGTGTGAGTGTGTGCAAGTGTGTGTGCGAGAGAGAGTGAGGGTGAGAGTGAGTGTGTGCATGTGTGCACTTAAAATAGATTAAATTTTAGGAATAACCTTTTCTTGCAAAAACTTTTCCAGCTAAATACGCAATAGCATACAGGGATCAAACAATGCTGCTTCTCAGGTATGCTGAGTATGACAATAAAATTAATTTTTTTAAATGACTCCTTATCTCAATTTTTACTTATTCTGAGGCTCAACAAAATGTTACATGAACTATTTATTGAATGAATCATTTATTTATGTACTAATTACAAACATATGGCCTGGTCATTAGCCAAGACCACTACATACAATTTTAAATATATCTTCTTTTTTTTTTTATATTGGTTACATTTTACTGTTTTGGACTACCATCATCAAACTTCTTATCTACTGATCATCTCTATTTCCTCTTTAGCTTTGATAAAACTCTCCAATTTTGACAACTGCCTCTCAACAAAAATTGTTTCAATAATGATTTATCCTTTTCTAACAACTTTTTTGCCTATCAAATTCTCTTTCCACTGCATTGTTCTTTTGCTGAAAAATTATATGAATTTCATTATTTGCCCCAAAGATAGGTCAAGTACCAGGATAACCACTCCTCACATACCCTTATCACTTCTGCATTCCCAGCTGAAACCAGGCTATCCCTTCCCTTTCATTTCTTTGCAAATTAAAATATATTTGTCTTTATCTAGATCAACTTTTATCCTTCTTTAATGCGTCAAAGAGCTTCTCTCCATCTGAGAAAATAATCTATGCATGTTTATCCAGATCCTCTAGTATTGATCTTACTTGCATCCAAAATCTATCACAAAACTATCAATTCTAACCCACATATTTCCAAAACCATTTTCCATGGCACTTCCCTAACTTTTCCCACCCAACTGTTAGCTATTGTGTGCAAGTTTTCTTCTTGATATCTTAAGCAAGAATCCTGCAACTCTTGGATTCAAAACAAGTATTTTAATACCCTCTCCATCATTAATCCTCTCACACTTATCTTACCTAATTCTGCCAAAGCTGCTGTATTGGTTGCAAAATATTAAATATGAAAATGTAGAAAGTTTACATTTTTAGCTGTTTTTGTCATTAAATTATTAAATTTGTTTAATAGATCAATACTTTCAAAATTTTACATAATCCTTCTCCAGTTCGTGGATTATCTTGAATGAATGACAGCATTTTCTCCGCAGTAGATTATTATTATTATTTTTTTTTTTTTTTTTTTAACATAGCTTAATGTCCTTTAACTGGTTGGTCATATAGGACAATGAATTAAGTTACTCAAATGATCTCTGTGTCCATTGAGCTTAAAAATGCTTGACATTCATCTTCTCAAGATAAGGGAAAACCCTGAAAAAAAATCTTATCCGAGTATATCTCATCCTAAGCAGGATTCAAACTTGCAACCTGTTGAATGGATATAATTTCTTTGGTTTGTCTTTAATGCTTTCAGTTTCATTTAACTTTTTCGGTATTTTTCAAGCTGATGGTTGCATTATGTTTCATTAAACAAATCACATATCTTATTTGACACCTCCTCCTGTCTTCAAAACCAATTATCATTAGAGCTTCTATTTTTCCACATGCACTGAGGCAAGACAGATCAAAAATGTTTAGCTCAAGGATAAACAGTATTCATGACTAGTTGTTAGTGTTTTGTTAATATCATAGTCTCCTCTACATAATTTTACATATTTAATATCTCTTAAATGTGGAAGTGCACCAAACAAGTTAATAATTTAAGTAAAGAAATAGCTATGTAGAATTTCTATGTATTCGTATGTACATTTTTTTGAGATTCATAACATTATTAAATATTAAAAGATGGCACCATTTAAAAAATTAACTTTTTTATCATACTCTGTATACCTGAATAGTAAACTTTTTTCAAAGACTGGTATTACATTCTATGATTTATCACAAATAGCTTTTGTGCAAAAATTGTTTTCCTAAAGTTAAAAAAAAAAAAAAAAATAATTAAAAGGTGTAAGTAATGTTCCATACTTTTATATCGTTTTTAACAATTATAGGTTCAGCTTTGTGGTTTGGTTTCCCTCATCTAAAAAACAGGAGAATAAATTCTGTTTCCACGAATATTCCATAAATCATTAACTTGATTTAAACTTTTAGCCATGATGTACTGCTTCATAGGCACCTACTTAGTGAGGTGCACGACACTTTCTGCCTTCATAACTTACAAAGCCAGGGATATTGCCCCTGCAATCACTGAATTCAAAGATAATTCATTAAAAAAATTATTGAAAAGAGTTTAAATAAATTGAGGAGAATTGCAAAGGATTTAATTTATTTCAAATGCATGGTTGAACTGTAAAATAAAAGCAATAATGATATAATCTTCATTTGGTTAATATCAGATCAGAATCAGAGCACACAAATTTGAATTTTTCTTATGTTAAAACACATGTAGTTTCATCCCCTATTATAGAAACATTTTTGCAGCTTTAATATCTGCAACTAGTTTCCAAATTAAGATGTGCTGCAAAATGCAATTCACTTTGTATGCCATGAGCACATAGGAGTTATGTTCCACGCATTTTGTGACTATCCTCATATCTAAAAAGTAGTAGCAAGCTTTTAAAATTATATGTCATTTTAGTGATTATGGACTGAAATGCCCATTAGTTGTTAAACACTGTAGCTGCCATCCATTACCATAGTGAAGAAGCCATGAACTTCAATCTTCATTCAATGCACATGAGTTTATAATCAAGAATGAACAAATGATGCTCATTTCTAATACACACAGCACCACAGGTATTTTTTTTTTTTGGGTAGTGTTTAATACCCACTTTAACTACTTATGGCACCGCAGGCGGTGACACTGATGATACATGAATGATGATGGAGCACCGGTGGAATGTGATGACAGGGGAAACCGGAATACCAGGAGAAAACCTGCCCCAAATCTCACATGCGGTCCCTTGGGATCGAACCCCGGCCAGTGGTGAGAGGCAAGTGGTCTACCACTCGGCCATGGTGCGGCCTATACCACAGGTGGTTGACACTGGCATTACATAGGAAAGAAAACCTAAGTTTAGGGCACCAACTCATTAACATTTAAAACTGTTGGACATCACTGATATTGAAGTTATGAATATTCAGATTTTTAGATATTTTTAGGGTACCTCCTCGCATTTGTCATTTATGAACACTGAGCAAATGCACCAGAAAATCTCAATCAGGGAGCATGGTCCTGGTATCAGTCATCCCAGCCAGTAGGTTAGAATTAAGTGAGTTGCAGTACTTTCGCTGCAGAAGAGTAAAGTAAGACTCAACAGAAATATTTTTCTTCAAACTTTAAATTAACAATTTATTTACTTTTCAAGCAATTGAAAGCATCTGTACTGTACATTGATTAAATAATTTTTTCACATTCGTAACTGTAATAAATATTTTTATTAATACCTAAATTCATTGCACACCCCTACCCCTCTCACCTAGGCAGCCAGGGTTCGATCCCAGGCAGCTGGGGTTTGTGATGACAAAGCAGCACAGGTGCAGGTTTTCCCTTGATTCTCTGGTTTCCCCTGCCATCACATACTACCAGTACTCCATCTTCAGTAAAAGCGGCATTAAACCAATTAAACCACCTGTGGTGCCATAAGTAGTTAAAGCGGGCGTTAAACACTATCAAAAAAAAATAAAAAAAAAAAAACTCCCCCCCCCCCCACCTAAACATACAAACTTACACCTATGTTCTGCTTGGTGCCTGAACGTGAAATGTTTACCTTCTTAAAATTGAAATAAATAAATGAATAAAAAATAAATAAATAATAATAATAATAAATACAAAATATACTGGATTAAAAAAAATACTGTCTTACAATTTTAATTTCATAAAACATTTTTACATACCTGTGTTTCATTGTCACTTGTTTCTCCAACTCTTTCTGCTTTGCTTTTGCCTGATCAAGTGGAAAGTCAGTAGTATGCCATTCCTTTATCATTGCTTCAGCAGAAGTAAGCCATTCAGCAAATGACTGGCAGTTGGTGTGAAGATTATGCCATGTATCCAGACATTTTAGCCAGCGGCTACAATTTCATGAAAAAGAATGATTTGGTTTTGATTTGCAGTTTTTACCTTTGCACTTCAATGAAAACAACTGTTGAACAACTCTGATAACTGATGAAATGAGCAATACAAACAAGAAGGGTAAAGAAATTCTAAAATGTTCTGTCTTATAGAATCAAAATTTGCTTTATTTGGAATAAATTTTTGGCTGGCTTTTGTTACAAAAATGTAGTTTTTTATATGAAATAGTTTCTTTGGTGTATATACTTTAATTATATCATGCTATATTCTATTGCCATCTATGGAAGAAAAGACATGTGCTGAAAACTAGCTACTCCTTAAAATGCTAATCTTCAGACTCAAAATTTCAGTTTGAATAC
Organism: Hymenopus coronatus; assembly: GCA_030762935.1. Taxonomy (NCBI): domain Eukaryota; kingdom Metazoa; phylum Arthropoda; class Insecta; order Mantodea; family Hymenopodidae; genus Hymenopus; species Hymenopus coronatus. The sequence goes on from CM060890.1 coordinate 108,724,555, forward strand.
CACTATTTGCTGTTAATGAGAGAGATCCTTCCTATGCTGAGCTATCCTACAGGGTATTCTACAGTAAATAGCAACCAAATAGTCTATTTTCATGATACATTTCTGAAATTATTCTTCAGTTTAGAAGGTATGGGTTAGGACATTTTTTCAGGCATGTTTTTGACTGTTAATTATAGAACATTAGCCCCAGTGTTGTTACCATAAGTTGCAATGTTGTCTAAAATGTTATTTCACCTATTAAGCAAAAAAAAAAATTATATATATATATATACAATTTCGTAAATAGTAACAAAACTTGGAGCATTACAGAACCTCAGGGCAGATCAAATTTGATATAGTTAAAAGCTATTAGTGTGGTGCTAACTATTATACTCCCAAAGCTTCATATTATCTGTCTCAAACAAGAATAATTCTGTTGTAAACATATGGGAGGCAAAAAAAAGAGAGATAGAAATAAAGGAGATGAAACCCTCTTAGGCCATTGATTAGCGGAGCGAATTTCATGAGTGTTTTCTTTTATTTGTTATTTCACAATAACTTCCTCTAAGAAATACTACAGTGTAAACTGTTTTTAATTATTTCTCAGCACAAACTGGTTTTGAGAAAAGAAAAGCATACAACTTTAATTTTCTTCACACAAGCCATGTGTAGAACAGAAATTACATAGCTTTAGGTAAAGTCAGACTGAAAAATTCAATGCCATAACTGTGATTTGAACCACGAATCTCCAGATCTCTAGCCGGTTGAGCTATCATGGCAATGTGATGGCATAGCATTAAACTTCTCAAATGACTTGCATGTTTCCTGGTAAATCAGAAGGTGATCTCAAATTATTTTGAGATACATATATAGATATGATTAAACAGAAGATAGTGCAGTACTAAATTATATATTTATAGTAGTTGTTTCTGTTTAATAATATGCAGCCTAGCATTTATTATTGAAGAAATAGTTGTATAAAGTGTTATTACTATGGCACACACCCATTCTCAGAACAAAGTTGGCTTCAATATGAATGCTGTTCCACATCCTAATGTTTATTTTACTGCTCCTATATTTAAGGTAGCTTATCTCACACAACTTATGGAACAGGCCTTCTATTGCTGATATAAAAAGCACAGCTGAAGAATACCTAATGAAGTGGCGAGATGTAAATGATTATGTATTGTTTCAAAATGCTTAAAAATAAAATCATACTGCTATTATATGATAGTATTGATTTTGTAACACAGATTAAAACTTTGCTGGCAATATCTTAGTAAATTTGTTGTGAAGAAGTTAGCATTGCTATAGTGCTTATACATCTTATATGTGTACAAGCATCTTAGCTGCATACATGCAGTGTAACTTAAGTGGTGGGTTAGGCCCGTTCCACTTTCTTATTTACAACAGGACTATTCTTGTCTGAGATACAGTATAGCAAAAGGTCCTGTCCTTTTAAAAATGTTCAGATACTGTTAGTTTACTACAAGCTAGTGAAATGTGTGTTATGTGCTATTTCATTAGAGTGTTGTAAATATTCTTTCTTTTTATCACAGTATTATATATATATTATCACATTTTGAAACATCACTCCTCATACATATTATATACATAGTATTTTATTATATATATATATATACACACACTTTAAAAATGACCAAAAATTGTATAGCAATACAGTTTAATGATTAACATCCTCTTATTTTAACCTGGATCATTAATGCCAAACCTTGATATTTGGGGTAGAAGCAGATGGGTACGCTGAAATTGGTAGTGATAATTTGAATGCCATCTTTAACTGCAAGTACCAGTAGCATAGCTAGAAAAATATTAAGCAGGGGGTTTATACATCAGCATCCATGTTTTAAACTATCTGTATAAAATAAAATGATAAATATGAATTAGTCGTGATTAAAATATTTTTTAAAAATCTGATGTGTTCCATTCACATGACTTTCTCTACATCTCTGCAACAAATTATTGTTGAAAAGCTTATGCTTCTATTTATTTCATTTTAATCGAGAAAAAAATAGCAGAAATAATCTTATTACTTGCTTCCTTGTAAGTAGAAGGGAAATAAGAGAGTACTATAGGCTAAACTGATAATCAAATGCTGGTTGCTATGTGACTGAAGTTCCATTGTTTGTATAGATAGGAGTTGACAAATTCCTGTATGAGAAAAGTATACATTTTTCAAAGCTGAAACCAAAAATAAGGAATATTGCAAAAACGATCAACTCCATGAAAAAAATGTATACAACATAAATTGTGTGTTTTAATGTAGTGTACATTTTTTGTGTGTTAAGCTTTCGTCCAACTCTTATGGTTTAGCAGTTATGCAAAATTTCGTAAAATTCATCCAGAATAAAGTAGATTTCAGAGGCTATTCCCAGAAAATTCAAGATATACATTTGATTTGTCAGGTAAATATTTAATATTTCACATTTTAATCAAAATCGCTAGAGCAATTTTTGAGAAAATCAAAATTTTCGAAAAAAGTTTCATGTAAAGGGTAGTTAGGAGTGGAGGGGGGGATTTTCTTGAAAATCTGAGTTTGGTATTTAACGGTCTTTACGTTTTTGAGTTGTGCTGTCCACGCACGCGCCCACGCGCCCCCATACCCACCCACACACACATACACACATGCACACACACATGTACCTTTTTGTACAAAAATTTTTTTTTGTATTAAGGGGTACCCAAAACATGTATTTCCTGTGAAATCTCGATCTCAAATTTTTGGGTGAAATGCAATACCTTCTCTATACACTATGTTCATAGTATGTGTATATATTCAGAAATTAAATGCAATTTTGGTATTACTTCATATTAAAAAAAAAAAGATTCTTGGTATGGGCTATGTCATTAGTTATGCTGAATATTTCATAATTATATGATCAAATCTATGATGTGATCATAACTGCACATGCTTTTATTATAATTTTCTTATATGATGTGTTCAATACTCCCGAGCGTTGCTCATGGTCAGACCAAATGAACAAATTTAGCAATTGTGGGCTTCCAATCCCCAAAAATCCTCCTGGCTACGCCTCTGGCAAGTACTGTGTATAAATTATATTTTTATTTAAACAAAATCAGTTTTTATAAAGTATTAGCTTAATTTCTTTTTGAGTACCACACTAAATTTTACTGGCAATGTTTAAATTATGAATTATATGCATAACTTGTTCAGGTCTATAACATATATACTGATAGTAATGCACTAATGAGTCATTTTACACAAGCCATCATCAAAATTGTTACTTATACAGCAGATCCAATGATACCAGTTCTGTTGCATAAATAATAATTTTGTTCACTCCCCTTTTATTAAAAACAGGTTTTTTGAAATCAAAGAAAGGATTAAATTCCCTTAATAACTTTTATTTACTTAATTAAAACTTTAAAAGAAAATTTGTTGAAGCCTTGTGTAAAACAACTATTATGAATCACTTCCATTCATCATCATTATTATTATAATTAAAATATGCTGATGTTCTATTCTGCTCTGGATCTGTGGCAAAAATGACCACAGTGCACATTTGAAGTGAACATTGATGTACTCAATGTTTATGTTTTTGGCCAAGTTATGCTGTCAATGAATAAGAAACATGTGTTTACTAATTTTCAGGCCCCTACTTGTTGCCAGTCCTATTTTAAAGCACATTAAATTTAAGTGTATCGTAAAAGCGGGTGAATCCGATATAGGCGGGTAATTCCAATTGTTTCTTCTTTTACTTGGAAAACAACAATAAAAGATGGAACAACTGTTTAGAGTTAATTATTGCATCACGTGTTCAAAATGAGAATACAATTAAAACACAACCTTGTTGCATTGGAACTGTTATTATTGTTTTCTATATCAGTAGATCAGATTCATTCTGTTGTGCGTTTCATCGCTTTCGTATAACTAGGTATGTTTTAACATATTTTATTTCATTCATGTTTCTTGCAGTAGCATCAGTAACTAAATCTATTCAAGTTTGTTTTGTTTTAATGGTAGCTCGTCTGACATTAAAATTTGTTACAATGTAGGGTGAATCCGATCAGCATGGGGAAGTATAAAAAGAAAGTTGGTCCTGGCAGTAGATGTAACTACAATCCTGTATACTTAACTAATGCGGTAAAGGCTGTGAAATCAGGGAAATTAAGCATCCAAAAAGCATCGGAGCAATATGGTGTGTCATATACCACCCTTAATGATAAAATAAATAACAAATAAAAATTCAGAATGGGAGGACAAACTGCTTTAAGTAGAGAAAAAGAAAAAGCTTTGGTTGAAGGATTACTGGTGTGTGCCAAATGGGGTTTTCTGATCAAGTTATCAGAAACGTAGCATAAAGCTATCTAAATAAGATAGGGAAAATAGAAAAATGATTTACTGACAACAGACCTGGCAAGGAATGGTTACGTGGGTTCCTTGGAAGAAACAAGGAATTAAGTGTAAGATTAAGTGAAAATATAAAGAGAGCCAGAGCAACCGTTACATTCGCTACAATGCAAGAATATTTTTCTAATTTAGAGATATCAATGGAGGGAGTTCCTTCATCTAACATCATTAATTATAATTGAACCAATTTCTCAAATGATCCGGGCCAAGTTAGTCATCGTCAAACATGGTGTGAAACACCCGGAAAGAATAATTGATTCTTCAAAGAACAGCATTAGCATTATGGTATCAGCTACAGCAGATGGAAAAATGCTTCCTCCGTATACAGTGTACAAGAGTAAGCATCTCTATGACACATAGCTGTTAGGTGATATGCCTGGAGCTGGCTATAATAGAAATATGAGTGGATGGTTTGATATGTGTATGTTTGAAGCATGGTTTTCGGACATTCTGGTTCCTTTTGTAAGAAGATTAGAAGGGACAAAGTTGCTAATAGGGGATAATTTAACAAGCCACATTTCTCGACTTGTCATCCAACAGTGTGAGTTGCACAGTGTGCTATTTGTTCTATTGCCACCTAACACCTCCCACTCGATGTAGCATTCTTTTGACCACTCAAAAGAGCTTGGAGGACTGTTCTTGGCGAGTGGAAACAACATAACAGAGGTGTAGTCCAAAATGAGAATTTCCTCGCCTTCTTAAAAAGGCATTTGATGAAATTGGAGATAATAAGAAACAGAATATCATATCTGGTTTTGCAAAGACAGGGACTGTTCCCTTCTACCCAGAAAAAGTTCTCTCTCAAGTTGTAGGTGTAAATGATGATAATGGTACACAGGAAATGGAAATGTCATGGACAGAAACATTTGTGGATCACTTAAAGAAGTCTCTTACTGGAGAAGCAGCTAGGAGAACAGAAGCGGTTTGTAAGACTCGTTTGAATGTGGTGCCAAATAAGGGAGTGGTTGTGGAAGATCTTGAGAGTCAACAAAATGTCTTCATTACAGGTGAAGGAACCAGTGTAGATGAGCCAGCAGAGAGAGATGATGATGACAATGATGCATCAAAAGTGTTGAGGAAAGTGAGGATGAAACTGAAGAAATTTCAAGAGGAGAGTTTGTTGTGGTAAATTTCCCAACGAAGAGGAGAGTTAGATACTTTATTGGAAAGATTGAGGAAGAAGTTGATAAAGATTTGTTTGAGGTAAAGTTTTTAAGAAAAAAAGAAAGTGATAACTTGAACACACACTTCATTTTTCCAGAGACTGAAGATATTACAGAAGTACAGAGAAATGAAATAATTTGAAAAATCCAATGCGAAACTCAAAGAAGAAGAAGAAAAGAAGTTATGTGTTGAGAAACAAAGATGATATAATTAATAAAATTGAGTAATGGACAGTTTCAATGATGAGAACCTGTTTATTGATAAACTGAGCTGTGTTTTTCTTCTTTGTAATCATATTCTGTAATCGACCTTTGGTTACGAACATGTGCTGAAACATTTGGAGTCCTACAAAATAGGTATATATGAATATAAATGCACTATTTATATAACATTATTCGTTGTTTCTGTGTAATTTATGAAATTATTTTTTAAAAATCGCATTCACCCATATTAAAGCTATAAAATGACATTGAATGAAAATAAATGAGTGATCGGAACCACCCGCACTATGCAGGTGATACCGATCGGTTTAAACAATTAAATAAATAGGCCATTGTTGATGTCAGTCAATGATGATATTTATGTATCATTATTGTCAAATTTGAAGGAACACCACTTTTAACAAAATATTTCATTTCAAAATATTAAATTATATGCAAATTTTGATCGGATTCACCAGCTTTTGCGGTACTCATTTACATGGAACACAATATCTTGTTTCAGCCTGATGTGAACCAAGTCTCACTTGAGCCCCAACATACTTGTAATCTATTTCATTAACAATGTCATAATAAATTGTAGACTCAAATTTTGTATAACCAAATATACTTTTTACTTTCTTTAATACATACAATAAAAAGGAAAAGTACTATCGATTGCTTGGTATCTGATGTTGAGCAGTTGGCAATGAAGCCATTCGCTCTCTTGCAATCCAGTATTTTGATGTCATATTGGTATGTTGATTGAAAGTTGGGCTATGGCTCTCATCTTCTTGAAGTTCATAATAAAAGGCATAGAAGGGAAAGTCTTTCCAAATTTTTTATACTAAAGTTTCACTGGAAATGCATGTTTTGAGGTTCCCTAAATCCCCCCAAAAAATTAGAAAAAGATGTGTGCATGTGGAGGTGTGTAAAAACAAAAAGTCAGTTAAATATCAAACTTGGTATTTAAGTTAAGCAACCTCCAAGGATGCCACATGACAGGAATTAACATTTTCAGTTGACTCGCAACTATATATGGTTTAAATATTATTTTAGACTTGCAGAATTTTAAGAAAATCACCCCATACCAAACTATCTTTTATATGGAAAAAATTTCAAAAAAAGATTTATGTTCTCAAAAAACGCTAATGACTTTGATTAAAATACCATACATTTAAGAAATTATCATAAATAAAACCTAAATCTTTAATCTTCTGGGAATAGCCTCCTTTTCATTCTTAACTTGCATTCCTTAACAGAGAAACAGAATCTTACACAAAAATATAGATCTTGCTCAAAGCACACAATTTATGTAAAATACATTTTTGTGGGGTTAACCATTTTTGAGATATTCCGTGTTATTGGTTTAAATTTTAAAATAGTTATACTATTCTCAAATGGGAAATCATCATTCATTTTTCTTTCCCCTGGTCAAGCACAAAGAAAATTTAATTTCAAAGCATCACATAGTGACCAGCTCTTAAAAATTTTGACTTTGCTGTTAGTCTTTTTCCCTATCCCCATTGTATAGACAAGAAAATATGTATTAAAAGCATTTCTAAAAATGTTTGTCTCAAAGTGAAGTAAATAGAGGAATAATTTTGTTTTGTTGAAGAATGGGTAGAGAAAGTCATGGGAATACACACATTAGATATGTTATATGTGTATACACATACAGGAGAGAAGTGAATAAATGCAAACAATTTGATATTTATTTGAGAACAATGTACATTTTAAGTACTTAATAGTTTTGTCATAAATGAAACACAAATTTCAGAGTCTTACTTTACTCCATGGCACAACAGCTCATGGGGAACCTTGGCCTACCGCCCGGCCGCTGCGTCCCCCATCTCGGTCCACTACAGACGATATGGATGGGGTGCAGTATTGGAGGGTGAGACGTGGTCAGCGCCTCGAGCCCCCCCGGCCGGTTAATGCGGTCCTCATGACCTGGAGGCGCTACTTCTCCATCAAGTAGCTCCTCAATTGGCCCCCCCAGGGACCTTACAAGGCTGAGTACACCCCGGGCCAGGTCTCCCAGCGGGGGAAAAATCCCCACGCCGGTACTGGGGATCGAACCCAGGTCTCCCGCTTGGTAAGCAGCAACGCTACCACCGCGCTAAGGAGACGACCACAAATTTCAGAGTCTAATGTATTTTAAATGGCTCTATGTTATGTCTCTTCTGTGTCTACATACACTATGCAATGGTAGCTTTCCTTTGTTTACATACATCATGCAACGGAAACTCACCTACCTGTAATCATGTGGCTCATAGTGAGGAAAGAAGGGACTGATTTGGTTGCATACTTTCCTTTATGCAATGAATGACTTTACATATGCTGAATTAGCAGATATTCATTTAATTTGTTCTGCAACTGTGGAACCTGTCAATGCTGTGAGGGACTATATCTTAAGCAACTTCTAAATCATCTCCCCATAAGATGATTGTTAACGGTTCTGAGACAGAGGTTCTTTAATTCCTGATTTGAAGGTTTTTTTAATTATTGAAGTTTAATTTTAATTTTTCACCTTTGTAAGAGCAATGAGTGTGAGTTTGTAGTTTAAAGAAAGAAGTGCAAAAGCTTACATGTTGGTTTGAGTTATGTATTTATTCAATAAAACGAAATTTAAAAAAAAATGTTAAATAAATGTCGTTATGTTCAATATTTTTAAGTTGAACCCAATATTTTTAAGTGAATCCTGATCAGATAATGTTGTATGATTATGAAGGTTGAAGTTTCATTGTGATCAATTCTTCCCTCACATCACACCACCAATAGTCTGGCAAGGCAAAGGCCAGAGGAGGGTAAACCATGTGACGTTTATGTAAACAATTGATCGTCTGAGATAGGGAATAATAGCCATCCTAAAAACACTATAAAATGTTCCTCATGAGCATAACTTTAGAAAATGACAAAAAATAACCCTGCAAATACTGGATCATCACATTGCCCTCTAATACTGATACAAATATTTTCATTTATTCACCTCCCACCCTGCGTGTGCATGTGCAAACTTTTGCCATTGCTAAACAAGTTAATGTTTATTCTGAAGCTACTTAAAGTCAGGCCTTTCCCATGTTACTAGTGCAATGCTGAAATGTCAAGTTATATGGAATTGTTTCCTCAGTTTTGAGTAAACTTTCTCTGCTCTAAAAGTGTAGTACTGAGTTGACAGTGATAGGGTGTAGTTTAGTTACTACAATTGATTTATTATTTTGTCCTGTACTCATCAAAAAGTGTTACTATGGCTCAGTATATGTTTTCTACCACACAGCATGCATTTAGTTATGATTCAAATGTATTATCTCAGTCAACTCATTAAGAGAAAATTTGATTTGCAGAAAGATTTGCAGGTGTAAAAGCTTCAGGGCCATTTTCTTTCGAGTCAACAGTTGACACCCACACTTGCATGAATACACATTTTTCCTCTTTTTTTAGAGAATTAACAGACAGGGAACGTGATTCTACCTTTTTTTCAACAAGACTCTACAACAGCTCATTAGACCAATCTTTCGATGAGAACAATTGAAAGTGTGTTTCAGCACAGAATTATTAGTAGAGATTTGTGGCCCTGGCCCCCCGACCTAACATTCTGTGATTTTTATCTTTGGGGTAACTTAAAATATTAAGCGTACAAGACAAATCCACACACCTGAAAGAATTAAAACAAAACATCCGCCAGGAAATTCAAGATGATCTACGGCAAGTGATGGCTAGTTTCCTAAAGAGGTGCCAAAAATGTATGGACAAAGAAGGTGGCAGTTTCAGCATCTCCTTTAATAACATTGGTAAGTGAAGCCTTTAAAAGTAGTTTTGAAAATGTTACATGTTTCATCCATGCCTTTCTGTGATAGCAGCAGATAGCAATAAGTGTCAAGGGCACGGACACCATGCAGAAGGTTTGTATTTTTTGGCTCACTCTTAACATTAGAGCAACATAATACATTATAATGTATTTTAATATATTTTAACAAGTTGCTGATCAACATTATGGGAAGAATCTCCCTGAAACACGTCTTAGATTTTTAAAATTTAACTACATAGAGCATATATGTGTACATGTTAAAACAACGTTAAAATTTCAGTCTAACATATTCAAAGTATACATCAACTTTCTTCTTTTTTGTTTATCCAATTACATGAAGTTTTTTAAAAGAAAGCTTACTTATGTCTTTCTATGTACAATCTGTTGACTTGTGACCACTCCTCTCGCAGTTTATCCACAACTCTTCTTACTTGGTCACCTTGCTCACGGTTTGCCCTTTTCATAATACCATCTCTGTCATATTCTATTTCATCCACACTGGGCTTCAGGACATTTATGCTTTCTTTTACTTTCTAAAAGAGAAGAGAGAAAAATAAAGTATTTAAATCGGGCAAAACTTAAAACAATTTCTTATATACAAGCAACTCAAACTGAACTGCAGAGTCACTCCAAAACATTAATGAAATATTTCAATATTCACTGAATTACCTTCAGATAAAAACTGAGCACATTCAAAGAATTTATTGCCCTTAACTGTGCTACAGCTATTGTACTATTGATTCTGTGTAAACACATAACTTTAGTTCAGAACAAATTTGGATGACATTTCCTCCTCCTCCTCCTATTAATACTGCATGTGCTAATTTATTTCGGTTTTTATTTTTTTATTTTGGAATGCTCGACATTCCTTTAGTCTCGCTGGTTATATTGGATGATGAATGAAATTGGTGAAATGCTGCTCAAATGATCTCGGGATCCATGGAGCTTAAAGTTACTCAACATTCGTCTTCTCAGGATAAGGTAAATCCCTGATCTAGGTAACTCACCCTAAGCAAGATCTCATGACCTATAGAATGTGAGGCAGACCACAATACCCAGGTGGGCTTTAATATTTTGAAAGAAAGTCAATAAAGGTTTGTGTCAATGTATAATTTACCTTAAGGCATTCTTCCTGTGAAGGAAAAGCTTCATAATCCCTGCCACTTAAGGGAAAAGAGTTCAACTGTCTGGAAATTGCAGAAACTGCTTCTCTCACTTTGTTTACTCGAGTTACAAATTCTGAGACTTGTGTCCCAGCAATGTCCTGAAATTAAAATAGTATTTAATGAATTTTAAGAATTATGGTTAAACAAAAAGCTTCACACAGGAAATTGGGAAAAAACAGGTTTTATGAAATTAACAAATCATCACAGTACTTTTACAAATGCTTAAAGAATGAGTACAGAATGTAGGTAATATAAACGGTACATAAAAAAAAATGTATACATACTTTAACAATTGGTTTCTGCATATTATTTTCAATCTTATATTGGACTGTTATGAAATATATAATGTCGGTATCCATAAATCGCCTGCGGTGTCATAAGTAGTTAAAGCAGGAGTTAAACACTACCAAAAAAACAAAAAAAAAAAATGCACCCATATAATTGAGAATAACTAACATTGGTATATGATAGTAAATCAAAATAGTTGGGGGACTGATATTTGAAGAGCAGAAGCTCATTTTAAAATGACTGTTAAGTATGAAAATATTGTTAAAAGTTCAAAATGCATGGAAGTTTGCTACATATAATCTGACATAGTTGACAGTTACATTGTAATAGCATTTCCTGTATCTCCTAAGTGGAGCAAATGGCATCATTTTATGTTTCCATGAGAGTTTGCCACTATGCGCCATGGTGATGAGGGATCAGCTCGATCATCCAAAGGTGTGGATGCGAAATGGTGGAAACTTTTGCCCAGAATCATCTTCTTTCAAGGTATGGAGTTCTTTTACATATAAATAAACATTACACAGGACTACTACCCTTGAAGGAAGCCATGCCAAGGATTTTTGCATCCAAAAGGTCCTTCACCCTCTGCCAGGTTTCAACCTGCAATCTTCGGTTTTAGAGGCTAGCACTACACCGCAGAGGGCAATGACAGTTACATAATTTTGTATTAAGTTTGAGATGCATACTAACATTTGTGATTCTGATCCTCAATATCTCATACTGCTGTATTCTTTGCCAGGTCCCCTTAGAAATCTGCTATGCTATGTGCTTGTGAGATAGGGATTGGCAGTATGACTATAACACATGAATGTCACTTGGTGGAAACTACAAAATTATTGCACACACTAAATAGTGACTATCCTGATCACAAATGGACTTTTGTGAATGGTTGGTTTCAGTATATAGTAAATGAAAATGATGAGCTTCTGGCAATAATTGTCTGGTCTGATGAGGTTCAATTCAAACTTAATAGAACAGTGAATTGTTATATTTGTGTTTACTGGACACCAGAAATTCCACAAATTTATGGACAGTCAATCTACCACGAATCAGTGTCTATGTGGACTGTTATCTAAATTTTAATAAGACTCTTCTTTTTGAAGATTGAGTTACTTGCTCCAGGTACTGTAAAACACTTTATGAAAACAGTGAAGTTCTTCTACTAACAAAATGGAATACTGCACCCCTCCCCAAACTATCAAGGAAAATCTGAAAATCTGCAGGGACACAGTGAATTGTTATATTTGTGTTTACTGTAAAACACTTTATGAAAACAGTGAAGTTCTTCTACTAACAAAATGGAATACTGCACCCCCTCCCCAAACTATCAAGGAAAATCTGAAAATCTGCAGGGACACTGGATAAGACAAAGAGGTGCTTTTTCCAGCACATTCACCAGATTTAATACTTTTGGACTTTTACCTTTGGAGGACCTTAAAGGGTGCCCCTGACTGCAGGAAACTACCTAAACTGGTGGATCTTAATCAGGGAGTTGCAGCAGCAGGTGCCAAAATTCCCATACAAACATTCACTGTAGTGATGTGCGATGCATTCTATTAGCAAACATTTTAATTATTAAACAGTTACAGAACTTGTATTAAACTGGCAACATATATTTTTGACAGACTCTACATAAAAGTATATAATAACATAGTAATGAAATTAATTAATTAGCCACTCAATCTAATCTGTAAACAGAGATAAAGAGTATTTTTAAACATTGATTACAAAAAAATGATAATTCAGCCTTGGCTGAACTTTTTGATCATAAATCAAATGTGTATAAATATTTTGGGTTATAGATCCTACAAGAGAAAAATCTTTCAAAAAAGGACTAATTTTGAATTTTCATATACATATTCCTTTTTCTTGTAAGAAAGTTGCTCTGCTTTTAGATCACTACAACAAATTAGTAATCTCCTAGTGGTGATAATCTTTATTAAACAATGTGGAAGAATTTTGTTGAAATCCAGTATCTTATTATTTTAACAAATTGAATCTGTAGTTACTAATTCACCACAAATTATATAATTTGGACATATGCTTTACTTACAAGTTTAGTATCAGGAACAATTTTTTCCTTTGAAGACATCTGATAATGTTGAAATTGTGCATATATTTCCTTCCACTGTTCATTAATAGATGTTAGTGCACCATTTTCATCACACCCAACTTGTAATCGTTGCAGTTCTCTACATTTTTCATTCAAAGCAGCTATTTCTCCTTCCTTTTTATGAAATTCATCCTTAAGTGTCTGAAAACAAGTCAGTAAATTGAAACACATGAGTAATTTGAAACAAAACTGCAGTAAATTTAACTGCCTAAAATTTGACAGATTAGAATAAAAATATAGATTTATAAATTGAACTTCCACATTTGTTTATTTTTTAGACATATACAATTAATAATACAAAATGATACTCTAAGCATACATTTATTAAATACAGCATTTGTCATAAAAATGTTAAGAGCATTCAAACTAGCCTTTATTTTTTTTTTTTCTTTTTTTTTTTTTATGGCAATATACTCTTCTCGATACAAAATGTTTTAACCCCAGAAAACAAATAAATAAAAAAAAAAAAAAAATCAGTGGTACTTACATGGTAACTAAAATGTTCAAGAAAGAAATGTATGAGGTTTCATAGCAAAAGAAATGCCCTTAGCTCAGCATTTGAATTCCCCTATCCCCCCAAATATGATGTATTCACCTCCTTCCTCAATATTTTTAAAGACAAACATCCATATATTAATTTACTAAAACTTTGATTTCAACTTCTTTTGATTTACCAGTTATGGGACAACAGCTAATTATGTAAACAGTTATTAGGTAATAAAATTTTACCTTCAGTTGGCCTTCTTCATTGTTTGCTTGCTCTAGTCTTCTTTTTCCATCTTTTAACCACAGCTGCACTTGTGAAACTAGTCTATTATATTCATTTAATTTCTCTTCAGCTTGTTGTGCTTCAGCTTTTCTGGTCTAAAATATAATTTTTAATATAACATAAGTTTCTCAAATTCAAGTGATAAAAAGCACATGTTTAAACATGAGCTTTAATCCTTTCTTTCACTAGATATAATGTTAGTCATAATGGCTATGAATAAAGTTACCCGTTGCACAGTGGAAGGTTATGATAAAAAATGATAACTATTCAGCACTCTCAGATTTTGACAAAGCTTAAGTCACTGCTATTTAACTGTTAAAAATGTCTGAATTGTTAACAACACAATATGTCAAATTGTTGCTAAAAGAGTGCTTCTTCAAATAAATAGCAAGAATTCAAATAAAAAATATATGCTGCATTTTTAAAGGGCCTACACACCATGCGTCTCTGAGATGTCACATAATCAGTTAAGGGTTAAGTGATTCATAAAAATAACTTAATTTACAGCATTTGAACAATTCTAAGGTATAATTTACACTCACCTCACTTTCCACTTTAACTTGGTGCCATTTACTTCTCAACTTATCCTGTGATGATTCCTTCAATTTATCTGCACGAGATGGGTCACTAGAATGAACTGTTAAAACTAATCCATCACCTCGACTGATGAGTGTTGCCACATCAGGAGCGAGGAAACTCAGTTCACGTTCTAACACCTTAAAACCAATGTCAAAAAAATTAATTTTTAGTTTACAAATCTTATTGAAACCTTCTAAATCAGATTTTATTTAACAAAATAGCTATGTATGTTTTTGCATTTTATTTTTAATAATTTAGTAGTTTAATATTTAATCATCTATATATAACAGTATTATACCTCCAACCTCTTCCCTGGATCTTTTTCACTGCTCACTCCCTTAACTGTAACCAACATAACGTCCATTCTGCGAAGCATCTGTTGGGCTGCTTGCTCAAAATCAGCTATTTCCTTAGCAAATGGAGAAGAAATTGAATCTTTTTGACTCGGTGAAACACGAGTACCAGACTGGGCTGCCTGCTGTTTTGTACTTGAAACAATTTTGGTTGTTGTGAATGTAGTAGTTGTTACTGTAGTTACTGAAGTAGCAGGAGAACTATGGATTTTTGGTTCTTCACTACTTGGAGTGCTTATCACTGTTGATCTGGGAGGTTTTTCTCGGTGCTTACCGACATAAGCTTCCTTTCTTGTAGAAAGTATTGCCTGAAAATTGTTCAAATATTGCTTTTAATTATTAAGTTTAAGTATTAATAGCAGTTTTAGAAGAAAATACATACTTACAAGCACTTTACAATGATCTTCTATCTGCAATGTAAAAAAGTAAGTACATCATTAGAAAAACAATAAAGGTAATATATGATTCCCATTTATTCTCTTTTTAGCCAATTGTTTAGTAAATAGCTGCTTTCATTATTTCTGAAATCAAATAAATATTACTCTTACATTGTTTTATTTAGTTAAGCACTTACTTAGTTTCATTTCCATTTTCATTTCACTATACAAAACTAGTAGCAATTTTTAAATTAATAGCACCTTCAATAACCCACCTTGTCAAGTTGCTGCATTACTAGATGACCTATTGGCAGACTTTCATCATCGGAACTGGAGCTGTTGTTCAATCCTGGTAGTTGCTCTGCATCATCAGAAAACTCAATAACATCGTCTGTTTCCTTGTCACTCCCATAAAAGCTATCATAATCATCAGCTGTACCATCATCCATTCGTGATGCTGTATCTAATGGCCTCCTATTTTGTGTAAAAACATTATTTGCACTCTCTTCAGGTGCACCTGAATTGCTAAAGTTTCCAACTATCTTGTATGTGTTGGAAACTTCAATTTCCTTTTTAACAGTTACCTCTTTGAGACCAGATGCTTTATTTTTATCATCTACGTGATGAGGGGTTCTGTTAGCTACTTGACTCGCACACAAATCCACTGCATTTGCACTGTTAGGAGCACTATCTGAGTCACGCCATGCAGTTACAGTGGTTTCTTCAGTTTTATTAACTCTGTCAGTCATCTGAAGACAGAGTGAGGGAGGGGTATCATTGGAAATGACTGCGGGTGTTGGAGGGGGAGTGGGTGGTGCATGCATCTCCACAGTGTAATCAGGAATAGAAATTTTGGGTGGTGATTTAGTCACTCTCCTGACTGTTTCAGATATTAGCTCTGGAATAGCATCACTATCATAGGCACATGCATTTCTTTCTTTCTTACCCGTAAATCCACTCACCCTGATGATTTCTTCATCGGACTGTTTCTTAGTTGTTTTGGGCTCTGTTTTAACTGGTGAAGGGCTAGAAGCTTTCTTTTTTGGGCTTTCAGAAATGACAGATTCTTTCTGCTCACTACTAGAAGGTTCTTGTTCTGTATCCTTCAGTGCTCCTTCACCTGTTGCTGATTTCTTACTATGGACATCATGAATATCCAAAGTGGATGGCCGTTTCCTGGAATCTTTTGGTAATTCTATTCCTTTTGTAGCTGATGTCAACTTAGAGGTTTGTTCAGAGTCTGTTTCAGGAGCAGATTCATCAGGTTCAGTTTCACATTCTTCTATTATTTCTACCATTTCTACAGACTGTGGACCAAAGTGCTCTGTTGTCTCAACACTTCTGCTAGGGAAGACCACTTGCTCAACTGGTTCTATGGGGGTGACCACTGATTTAACTATTTCAATGGTTTTTACTTCAACCATCTGGCAGGGATCTGCTTCTTGTTGCTGGTTTGTGTGTTGAATTGTTTCTTCTTGGCTGGTTACAAGAGTATTGGTTGAAACCTGAGAAAACAGCATGCTATTTTCAGCCAAAAGGAAAGTATCATTCACTTCACCTTCTTGGTTTTTATTTTCTACGCTTTCATCACCTTTTTGCTTCTCCAAATGCAATGGACCCTCAAGATCTGCATTGACCTCAGGTAGGCTTTTCTGCATGTTTTTAAGTCTGCTTCTTTCATCAGTTCTAGAACTTTCAACTGAACTTACAATGTCTGGTATTGTACTCTGAACTTTTGTTAGTTTACTGCTATCTATAACTGATTCTTGCTTTGATTCAATATCTGTTTCCTCAAGATCCTTATTTTCAAACACTTCTTTCTCTTCCACTATGCTACCTACAAGAGTAGTAGGTTTTCTTTGCTCAATATCAACAACCATATCATCCTGATCTATATCTTCAAATACTGGGTTCAAATAACCAAGACATTCAGCTTCCATTGGACTGAAGCTATCCTTACGATATTCTTCGGCCTGACTCTCATCACTGACTGCAACCTGAAATGCTATTGGTGTAACTTGGTCTTGTGGTTCCAATATAGAATCTTTGTTTTTCCCCTCCATAACTAGAAATGAAATTGCTTCTGGCTCTCTCCCCTTGGAATCTCCAGCTGAAGCTGTCTTGGTTGTTAAGAGAAAATCACTAGTAGTAGAAGAACCTGACTTCAATATTGTGGCATTCTCAATCCAACCCTGTAAAGATAAGGTTCATGCCACTTATTGCAGTCAAGAAACATAGCCCTTTGCTTGTACTTTTCATTTGCATTTCAAAAAGAGTATAAAGCAAAGAAAAGTATCTTCACGTGTACTAGCAGGTAAGTGAAGAAACAGCATGTGCAACCAACTGTATCTCTTCAGCAATGGCTTTATTGAGCATACTTCTATGGAAGTATATTAGTGAATGGTTAACCATGCTGCATGCAGCAGATATTCGGCACATACAACAGGGCAGAATCCATCACCAATCATGCAGTGTTGTACAGCAACTGTTAGTTTCAAGAGAAGTCTGAAATGCAAGCATTTACGAGAGTAACATTCACCAAAAAGATTCCTTAGAAAAGATGGAAATGTTACTGCCAGTAAATTATTTATTTTTCTCTTCATCATTAGCAAGTAGTCAGTTGTAAGTTCAAGAGGAGTAAGCTTTTGGGAGTCCTGGGGAGAGAGACCAGTTCCAGGTTATTAAATGTGTTCTTCACTGTCAATATAGCTGTTCAGAATAAGTTTCCATATTGCCATATGAAGCATTAACACCACAAAAACTTCAGTCACCAAATCACACCGTTAGACATGAACACCAAGCTTTCCAAGAACCATGGAAGTCATGACACCATCACTGTACATAAACCACAAGCAACCAGTCCACCACTTCACAAGCAAAACATGTGGGGTTTCTTTATAAAGGCACAAACATACATCATAACACACATTTCATTATACAATTGTTAAAAATTAACACATCGCTTGCAGATAGGCACACACTTTTAGTAAACACATTTTTCTTATTAAAGTTTATGTAAGATGTTAATAAATTACACACAATATTCAATACTTATATTTTGCATTATATTAGAATTATGTTCAAGGTATTATAAATCCACGTCATTTAAGAGAACACAAAACAAAGCAGAAAGTATTAATGTAAAACTTGTTACTCAACTTTTGAATACATTAATGTAACATTCCCTTTGCACATTTCAATCATGAAACTGAAAGTAAACTGAGTATTACAATAATCTATCATACATTAATCCTGCAGATTTTTAACGTTATTATATGTAAATTCTTTATTTATCAATAAGGTTAGTTTATGACCTCAAAGGATCACAAAATGGAATCTTTTAAAATAAAAGAATTTAGCTAGATTCTACAGGGGTTTGCACATAAGCAAAGTAAAATTTAAAAAATCAAATTATTATTTATGTGCTTAAAATTATACATGAACATTTTAGTTTCATAATGTGTATTTCTTGTCTATCACTGGTGCATAGAACTGTTGTTATGCAATTTTTAAAGATGCCTTTGAATTTCAAAGCTTTGGTATTTATTATTAGATATATAAATTAAGTAGTACAGTTGAACCTGTTTTATACAAACCCAGTTGTAAGTAATTTGCATTTATATGTAAATTTTCATAGGTCCCGGCAAAATATAATTTAGAAACCTGTTAACAGAACCTTATTTATACGTAATGCATTTATACATTATTCGCTGTTATAGGTATCCAATTTCAATGAACTACAACTGAGTTTTATGCAATTATAATGAATTATTATGTAATTAAAAGAAACTTAGATTAAATGTTAGATTAGCTTTTTGAGCAACTGCAGACATTTGATGCATGCCAATTATTGTATCTTGAAAATCTTGTAGGTGATTTAGCTCATCTTCGTGCAAATCTCGTCGTGAATGTATGATATATATAGTACCAATAATGGCACCCATCATTGTTGTAGAGCGGAAATCTAGATGTAGCTTCCATCCAAGCAATGTGCCCGAATCAGGAACAGTCCATAGCTTAATGCAGTGGTATCGATCAGTTTGCAAATTATTTTCAATTGCATGTGTTATAGTATCGATATTTCGCCGTCTGCCATAATAATGTCTTCTCGCTGGCGGCATTGCTGCAGGAATGACAAGTTTGAACTGGTTATCTCGCTTGAGCGGAAGCGCGGAGCGGAAGAGAGCGTTAGAACACCTATACGCTCTCGTACGCGATTCGGCCTGTACCAGGCTGAAATATTCTAAGTTGGTGACCTTGAACATATTTGCGTGCAAGAAGGGCATATAGCGCGCAGATGGAGTTTTTAAAAAAGCATTATGCTGCTACCCAGGCACGTATGGCGCCAACTATTGATGTATTTAGGTTGGTTTGCTCGCTCTGAATATTTATTTGACAAATATTATTTACCTTCATCAAACTACATATTTAAACTAATAAGATTTTAATTTTTATTTCATCATGTGAGGGTCTTTTAGTATGTTGTTAAAATAATTAATTAAATGTAATTAATAAATTCAAAATTAGTAGGAATTATGCAATAACACTTAGAAACACATATTCTTCTGCACAAGGACAATGACTTAAAGGGCACAGAAAAAAAAGTGTATTCACAGTTATAAACTACAGAGATATAACCTAATACCAATATGAGAATTATGTGCATAAAAATTAAACTTGTGCATTTCAAAATTCATAGCAAATAATCTGGAGTGAATGTAACATAGATTACAGTTATTTTCATACAGACTATGACATTTGTAGTTTTGTCATAGTCAGCCATAGCCATCACCATCACCATCACCATTAGCAACCAAGAAAGGAAACAACCTAGTTGTGATTTTTTTTAAGTACAATCAGAGTAATGTAAGAAATTATCTGTTCATATTTCTGTTTAAGTGTTTTGCTGAGACTGGGAGAGGAAACATTAGTAGCTTGAAGAACAGTGCATAGATAAGAAGAAACTAACATATTTTAAAAATGGTAGGTAACAATCTGAATGTCCGACTAAAGAATACTCAAAATATAGCACAAAAGAGTATCCTCAACCAGTTTGTTTAAAATAATCAGTTACTTTATTGTTCCTTTAAATCAGTTTATTGACCCTTCTATGGGTAAGAAATATATGCTCAATTTAATAACTGTAAGCTATTCCACCAGAAAACTCTAAAAGTTAGGAACTTTTTGTATGAATTTTAGAGTTCTAATAGCAGTCATATTATAGCCGTTACAGACTGGATATAAAAACTAAGCTAATTAACTTGATTGCATTAAATATAACTGTAGTGTTAGAATGTTTCATAACATACTAAATGACAATAATATATTTATTAGACTCCCATCATTTATCATTTCAAAAAAAAGAGTTTTACACAAAGATTTACATCACTCCTTGTACATATGTGAATGTTATTCTGCATGCTGTTAAACATGGCACTACATTTAAACTTCTAGTAACAAACACTGGCATACATTTAAAATATGAAAAATCAAGATATTAAGAGTCTTAATTTACTTAATTCTGCATTAATGGTAAGAACTTTCCAGAGACATAATTTTGAAATGTCTGTCAACAGCACAGCACACATTAGGGTTTGTTTATGTACAAGTGATCTCATAAGCATATGAGCAATAGAACATGTGTTAGGTCTGAGAGAAATGTATGTAGTACATGCAAATATATGAGCATTTCTGAACATTTCCCATCCTTTCGACCAAGACTAAATCTTTGATCGATTGTGTGGAACTATAGGCTTGAATTAAACTTTAATCTTCATTATCTGTCACTTGATTAACCATTTGGCTCATTACTCATCATATTCTTTTTATATTCCCTACCATGCACAGTTGCAAGCAAAATTATGTGCCAATATAATGAATTCTGGGTTAAGTTGGTAAGGATTAGTTCAGCAGCTCCTCCCTAATTCATGGCTCCACCTGGTTCTAGCTAACCAAGTTGATTGACCTATCCTATTTTTTTGCAATGATGAATGTGCTCCAGAACTAGGTTCCAAGACTTTTTTGATTTGTTAAGAAAATATGATATATATATATAAAATCTGCTTTGTGCACGCAGGCTAGTGTATTCAGTATTATACCAGCTACCAACATGAACAGGCAATTGACTCCAGAGCAACACATTTTTTTGTGTGTAAAAGTTATTATAAATGGGAATCACCAAGCCGTGTTCACACAGAGTATATTCAAAAGTTCCCTAGTGAAGTGCCTCCTTCCAGATTTCCAATTCACGAGATTGTGAAGAAATTTCAAACTACTGGTTCAGTGCAAACAAAGAACGAAAGCATAAATGTACAATTTAAACAGAGGAAAAGTTAGATAACATAGGTGCAAGTCTTGAACATTCACCAACAAAATGCATCCCAAAATTAGCACAATAGGTGGGAATTTCAGAGTGTTCTGCACATAGAGCAACTAAATTATTAAAACTAAAACCTTATAAGTGAACAAGTGTCTCTTCTTTAAAACAAGGTAACCCAGTATTATGAATGCTCTATTGTTAATGATTTCTTTCATCAGTGAATGACGGCTGAATTGATCCACAGCTTCTATTCTTTTCCAATGAGGTGTGGTTCCACCTAAATGGTTGTGTCAACACTCATAGCACGGTACTAGACCTCTGAAAATAAACATCACATTCAAGAAATCCCTCATTATAATCTGAAAATTGGAGTTTGTGGTGCTATTAGCGCTAGATGCATAATCGGTCCAATATTTCATGAGCAGACTGTAAATGCAGAGTGCTATACATGCTTTATGCACAGAGTTTATGCAGGAGCAAAGCCAGCTGTGGCACACCCAATCATGCACAGACGAAATGCCTTGCACCCATTAAGCATTAAATGAAGAACCCTACATATAAGTCTTTATTAACCATAATACTGTAAATACATTCTTACAATTTTCTTATATCTTCTAAGAGTTGCTATTTTTTATTTTTCCCTTAGTCCACCATACATCTTAACACACAGGTTATATTTGTATAGTGGACCTTGCCCTTATAATGCTACTATTCTTTCCCCTTTTACTTTCTCTATACGTACTATGTACATAGTGTATAGAGAAGGTATTGCACTCCACTCAAAAATGTGATACCGAGATTTCACCAGAAATATATGTTTTAGAGTCCCCTGAATCCAAAAAAAAGCATTTTCAGAAAAAGGTCCATTAGTGTGTGAGCGTGCACGTGCGCGCATGTGCCTGTCAGTGTGTCCGTTGGTCTGTGACACAATAACTCAAAAATGAAAAGTCGGTAAAATACCAAACTTGGTGTTTAAGTTTAGGATCTTCCACGGATGCGACACAAAGGTTTTGAGAAAAATTCTCCCACCCAAAACTACCCTTTACATAGAACTCTTTTCGAAAATTTTGATTCTCTTAAAAATGGCTCTAACAATTTTGATTAAAATATTGTAAATTAAAGATATTTACCTGAAAAATAAAATGTACATCTTGAATTTTCTAGGAATAGCCTCTGAACTACTTTATTGTGGATCAATTTTACGGAATTTTGCATAACTGCTAAACCAAAAGAGAAGGACAAGAACTTACCACACAAAAAATGTAGAGCATGTTAAAACACACAATTTATGTTATATAAATTTTTTTTGTGGAGTTGAGCATTTTTTCAATATTCCTTGTTTTTGGTTTCAATTTTAAAAAAACATACTTTTCTCATACAGGAATTTGTCGACTCCTGTCCATACAAGCACAGGAACTTCAGTCACATAGCTACCATCTTTTGACTATCACGTTAACCTGTGGTACTCCCTTATTTCAGTTCTACTTACAAGGAAGCAAGTAATAAGATAATTTCTGCTAACTTTTTTCTGATTAGCATGAAGTAAATAGAAGCTTAAGATTTTTAACAATATTTGTTGCAGAGGTGTGAGAAAGTCATGTGAATGGTACACATCAGATTTTTTTGTTTTATTTTCTAACCTCTTTCCTCTCCTACCTTCTTGTTGATCTTTCTTATCCATTTCTCTCTAACCTTACCCAAGAGGTTAACTATGGTCTTTATATTTTTTTCTCCTTTTGCAGATAAAATTACTATTTCCCCATCCAATTGTTCCCATTCTTGTTGTCAAATTGATATCTGCATATTTTTGTTTGATCACAATATAGTATACGATGGAAATAAGCGTCAAATTTCTCCACTCATTGGATATTTTCTCGCACTTCATCATATCTCATGCTTCCAGGTTTTTAACCCCTGATCTCGCCCTTGTAAATCCTTCTCTCTCTAGTTTATTGCATACCTCTATCCCTCGCCCAGATTGTTTTTATTCCTCTATATATCCTCAACGATATTTTCTCCTTTACACTGCTAAAAATATCTTGTTTATCAAAATCCTGTAGCCTTGATTCTACTACTTTCCAAAAGCCTTGATTGTTATATTCTGCATTTAACCATAAACTTCCCACACCTTTTTTCTCCATAACTGCCTGTATTTTAACTGGCCATGACCATTCCATTTACTTTTCACTTGCAAGTTAAAGCACCAGATAATATCCCTATCCTCTAGATTGGAAATTCTGTAAAGATATTTTATAGCTCTAATGATAATTTTGATCTTGGTGGATGCCTCCTCAGTTCTGAGTTGCTCCAGTTGTTTTGTAAATATTTTACAACAATTTTATCAACCTCTCTCCAAGCATCATCTACTCCCCATATCTCTGCCCCATATAGCATTAAGTTTTTCACCATGGCCACATAAATTCTTTCAAGCCATTTAACTTGGATGTCTGGCAGTTTATACCTCAGGATATCCTCTAGAATATCACCAATATAAAGGTTAAATAATACTGGACTAAGTTTACAACCCTGCTTTATCCTTGCCTTACTCTGTAAACATGCACTTACCTTAATGCTTGGCAGTAAGAAATTATAATCAATTCAGGTTTATTAATTGTTCTTCCATAGAAAGAAAAGGCAGAATCAGAATGAAAAGCTATGTAAGTCAACAATGAAGTATGCTATCTTTAAGAGAAGTTGGAGAAAACGTGTTTCAGTGGGAAAATTTGAGCCACATGGTCATTTTCATGATATACTAGCAAACAAATCTCTGCTGAAGATGGAAGCAATAGCCACAGAGACATATTCAAAGTAAATTACTTATTTTAACTAGTGAAGTTTGAGTATGATGACAGTTTTTACTCTTAATTTGATTAATTATTTCACTGTGTATTCCCATTAATATTTTAATAAAGAAAATTGTTAATCCCTTTCAAGTAAACTGAAACTGCAATTATTTTTAATCTTATTAATTTTACCTGGTTCATTTCTGTATATCTCAGTTTCTTACAAGTGACTTTTTATTTTGTTTGTAATACCAAACTTGTCATGGTATTTCTTCCTCCAGTTAATTTTTGGTTTGTTGTCCATGTCCCTTGTTGCTTCAAATGACATATATAATAAAGAGGACAATTTCATCCAACCACTGTATATAATGTTTCTCCCACATCCCTGCTCTTTCCTTCATTCTTGAGCCAGAAACTAATCTCAGCTCGTTGTTAAGGTATCAGTGGCAGAATTTTTAAATAAAACTAATGGAAGACGCAAACTTCTAGCAAGGGTCTTGCAGCCACTAATACTGCTGTTTCCCACCCCTTCTCCTCTCACTTTCTTCAATCCAATAAGAGGCTGGGTATGTGTGTAATACAACTGATATGGGGATTCTGCCAACATTAAATAAGGAAAAACTCTCAAGGGAACCAAAAGTATTAACATGCTTTTTGCCCTCAACTACACATAGTAGATACAGAAAGCAAAAGATCTGGTACTAAGATTTCACCAGACATACATGTTCTGAGGACTCCTGAATCCAAAATATGTATTTTTAGAAAAGGATTTTGCATGTGTGCATGTGGGATAGACCACAGATCATTTCAACATGAGATGTGGTTTACTAGAAAAAAGAGTATGTTGATGGGGTACTTAGTATTGTGTTGCCTTTTTGACATGGTAGTTCAGTGGGTTAGAGCAACCAGACAAAAACCAGAAGATCATGTTTCTAATCTGGGTATGGAATTGAATTTTTCAGTCTCTGATCCAACCTTTACTATGTACTATGATGTATTCTTGTGCTGCAATTTTTAGAACTTTGCCAAAACAATGAAACTAAAATACTAATTTTGAAACTAGCAATTTGAAAATGTATTTTGCATTAAACATTGCACTATGATTAATATTCTCTAACAAAATTAAATTAGAAGAAAACAACAATTTTATTTTTGTTTCAGAACATATATTAAAAGCTTTTCTAAATTCACTTCTAAATACATGCTAGGTTTTGAGCAAGGAAACACAACTCAACATAAAGAAAAAGCAGAAATTAGGTTCACCAGGAAGAAAACAAAAAGGTTTGGGGTTTTGCACAAACAGAATTTCATTAGAAACATCAGAATTTTATAAAGTTGATACTGCAATCAGTTTTCATAAAAGTAATTCTTGTCTATATGTATAAATTAGATTATGAACTTGAATTATAATCAGTATGTACGAAAGAACTATCATTTATCAACAAAGGACTTAATGAGAGCAGTTCAAACATTTTCTGACTTTTAAATAATATAACTAGCACAGAACTGCTCATATTATGAACAATGCAAATTGTTAAATGTATTTAAAGTATATGAATATTTTAGCAGAAAAGGACAGAATACTTACACGAGTTCTGCGCAAAAGCTCTCCCCACCGAGAACTCAGGCGAACCAACTGTGACTCTAAGTTTTTTTGTTTGAACTCCTGTGTTGTTGCTAGCTCAACAGCTTTATCTCTCAAATTGTCAATTGAAGGTTTTTTTGCAAACATTGCTGTCTGTAATTCCTAAACATTGAAACATTATAGATTATATAACATCTCATATGTATGCAAGTCTTAGTAATTTATTAAACAGCAAGTTAAGGAGGAAAGCTTGATAACAATGAAGCATGCTCCTGGCAGTGGTTAAAATAAAGATTCCTGCTGCTAAACAAATGATTAATTGGGAGTTGATGTCTTAGTTGATGGGTGGAGGTAGTAGATCCAACCTACAGGTTGTTCATAGCAAAAGACACTGTCATCATCATATTTATCAGATATAGAAATGCTTAGGAGTCTCTTCAGTTCATATTTGAACTGCCTCAAAAAGTGAATGAATCAAAATCAGACTTTGTTATTGCAGAGATGAATGTCAAATTCAAAAATATTCTGGAGGAAAACCCTGGCTGCAGACTCGAAAAATTGTATTGAATTCAAACATAAATATGAATCATGAAAGTTTATTTGTGCGATATCCCATGCTTCCATTATGCAGAATTCATGTTCCATACAACAAAGTTTCTCTAGATATAAACTTATTTTAACTGAAAAAAGGAAACGTTTTTCATTTAATACACTGGAAATGCATTTTGTAATTTTTTGCAATAACATATACATAAGTGTACTGTATTCATTTGAAGTATTTGGGTTAGAACTGTATTTATGTATTTATTTATTTATTTTAAATATTTATGTATACGATGTAATGATTTGTGAAGATACCTGTTTATACCTTTTTTCTTAGATATGGAAAAAGGCTATTTTAGAATGATAAAACATATAAATCATGCAAAGCTATTATGTTATACAATTAGTTTTTACACAAGATATGCACTGAAAAAAGGGAATGTTTATTTTATACCCTAATGTGACTAAATGTTTACATTTCAAGGCAAGTGCTACCTGCACACATTATCTGCCATTTAACTCAAATTACAAAACATAGTAATTCATGTGCTCCTAACTTAATGCTTTCAGAACCCTGCACCAAGGTCTGCTTATAATATACAGAACATTCTAATATGACTTCCCACAATTGTAGATTCACAACTTTACCATTACATCTACAATGTATTGATTGTCCATTTCAGCACTATATAAACATAATATTAACAAAATACTTACTCTGCATTCAATAACATGTTTCTCAGTGCGTTGATTGGAAGGAATGGCTTCTAAACTGACCACTTTCTTTTCAAAATCATCCAGCATCTGTTTTAGATTTTCACAGAGCTTATTAAATTCAACCACCTTATTCTCAGTAGTTGATCCTTTATCCTAAGTAAAAAAGAAAATTAAGAGTATATATTAATTAAAGTTTTGAAATTAGTACTCCCCATATACAAGTAATAGAAATATTTCAGTACAAATATGAAAACTAATTTGTTTTTACAAGCAAAATAAAGACAAAAGAATCATTGTAATATATTTAAATGAAAACCCATGAAAACTAATAAATAGGAAAAAGATAAATCTTAGGTGGTGTGACATAACATACAATACATTTCATGGTGTTTTGAAGAAAAGAACAAGGATTTTTAACATAGCAAGAGTGCCATGGTAAATATCAGGTATAATGCCCAGTTGTTCACTATAATTGCTCTCGCAAAAACAGTAAGCCAAAAGAGACTAAATGTACTATCCTTATCTTGAGCCGCACATAATACAGAGATAGGCAGAAGTATACAATTATTATACATTGAATACTATAGGAAAACATGACTACTATTTTTAGAAAGATATTCCCCTATTAGCTAAGCATCAATTGTACAAGATTTTACAGCCAAAATTTTTCAAATAAGTGAATAAGAAAATGGGAACCAACTGAATGACCATTAAGGTCTCCATATTTTACCCTCTATTGATTTGCTATTGATGACTTCCTTAGGAAAGTTTTAAAAGACAATGTTTTCACAAGAAGATCATGCACTGTTGATAAAACAATTTACCTCATTAGAAAGGCATGCCAAAAAGTCGCCACAAATAAAAGAACTGAGTTGTAAAACATGCTTAGGGTCAAATCTGGATTAGATTTGTATCTACATTCTAAAGAATATCAGTTGAAATCAAGGTTCTCCAATTAGTTGCCCTTTAGTAAATCAAACATAGCAAATTTGCTCTCTGCTGCTGTGAATCACCTACTGTGCACTTCATGGCCAACTGCGTGGAAACAAGAACAGGAATTCCTTCAGTGTTGTGGCAGTCTGAAATCTGTAATCCATCTTTTATAGGTCAATACACCTATTATAGGATCACAATTGGTAGAACAATTCGACTGCTTAGGGTCAGAGAGACCTAACTACATTTTCACCATTTTTTACATATTGCCATGAAAGGGATCTCAAAGTTCATATCTATCTTGGGATCAGACGAACGTATCTCTAGCTTCCACCGTTTAGAAGTTAGGCATAGACGTATCTACATTCGATAATTATACTAAGGGTCATACAAACATAAAAGCGGTTCCAGTTGTCTGATCCTGATCATAACGCAAGTCAAATAGATGGAAAAGCTGTTCCGTCTCTCTAACTATAGCATGCATCAATTAAGTAGGAATGCTGATTCGTCTTTTCAAAATAAAAGTTGTACGCTACGGCACCATTGTAGACAAAGGTTTATGAACTGCTGCCGATTGTTCTATGAGAAGTAGTGCTCAATGATGATTCTAACCGAGGGAAGCCAGTGTTGTTTCATTCCTTGACCAGTGTGTGAGTGTGAAGGATCGCAATGGAATCAGGAGGAAGGAAGATGGTTAGAATGGCACTGATGACACAGAAGAGTGAAGGAAATGTCGGTGAATCTTGTGAGTATTATTATAAGCTAATTTTATAACAGATACTGGTATTATCTTTATTGGTTACTCAGTTAAAAGGAATACCTTACAACATGCACGAGAACTGAAAGATCTGAAGAAGTAAACAATGAAGAACTGCTAAGGGAGTTCTTAGATTCCGATAGCAATGACGATCCTGATTATCAGCCAGATGATTCAGCTAACAGCAGTAAGTTAACAAAGTATCAAAAAAGAGAATAAAATCTAGACGTTAAGCTAATGGCAATTTCTTCAGGGGAGCCAGCACTTCAATACAACAAAAATTAACTTATTTATTGACTTCAAAATATTCTGGACTTAATTGTATATATAAATAAAATGGTTTACAAATTCCTTAAAAATATTTAAAAAGGAAGTGTAAACTTTCACAAATTTTGTGGGCGTGAGATAATATTAAGGAGGTATATAATAATAAAACAGAACAGCATGACATAGGTATTATTAATGCCATTTAAATGATTAATGAAATCTTGATATTAAAATGTTAGAACATGATATTTTATGAAATGCAGGAAGTTGCAGATACTCTGTCATATGGTCCTAGGATACTTTAGAAGGTAACATTTTCTTTAGTCTTTTTTCAGAAAATTTAAAATGCGCATTATCTAATAAACGATAACCATAATCATCTCTAGAACAGGGTTTTTGAAATTCTGAGTTTTGAAAAATGTATGGCCGAAACAAGGCATTTATCTTGAAAAAAAAAAGAAAAAAAAAGGATACTATTCGGTAAAAAAGATTAATATCCATAGACCCTTGTGTTTTTAGAAAAGGTATGTCAAAGCTGCTAAATTTAATATTTGTTAAGATAATAAGAGTTGGCTCCCCTAAAATTTGTATTGTATTCTTCAACAGATATTGTATTCTTCAACAAGTCGCAATAAAAGAAAACCATCTGAGAATATCCAAAAAAAAATTCAGAACAAGCAGACACAATTTTTTATGAATAGGCAGCTAGGAAAATTGTATATATCCATGACAAATGCAAGAAGCGTGAGAGAAAGTTTGCTCTAAATGTATCTGACAGTGCAGTGTTAATTTCAATGAACATGGTAGAGGCAACATTGAGCATACTTTTTGGCAACTTGGATCTATTGAATTACAAAGAGTGGACAAGCAAAGTTTAAGGACATAAAATGAGTATATCATGAAGGAATAAGAGCAAGAGGTACTTTTTAATTAAGGAGAATGAAAACATCCAAGTGTGTATGGAACTCTTTCTGACGACATTGGATGTTTCAGAGACTTTTGTGCAATCAACCATACGAAAAAGAAATGAACACAACATAATTGAGAAAGATTGAAGAGGACATCACGAACCTGGTAAAAAGAGGCCAGAGAACACAAGAGAAATCACAAGAAATTGTTTCAATAGTTTCCATACTCTCCCTTCACATTACAAAAGAAAGGACTCCATTATTGATTCCTTACCTGCGGATTTGAATTTGACAATAATGTAAGATTTGTACAAGCAGCATGTGAAGAACAAGGAAGAACACCTGAGAAACTTTGGTTATATCGGTAGATATTTACTACAGAGTACAATATTAGTTTTCACAGACCAAGAAAAGACATATGAGACAAATGCTTCAGATATTCACATCTTTCGAAAGAAATACTGGAGGACGAAACTTTGAGGCTGGAGCATAATGATCACTTAAGAAGAAAGGAAATGACCAGGAACTTCAAGTATGCTGAAAAAGTGAAGGCCTGTGAAAATGTACTTGTGGAGTTTGACTTACAGGCCATTCTTAGCTTCCCGAAAATTAATTCCAAGACTATTTTCTATAAGCAATGGCTGTCAGTATGCAACCTTACTGTTCTTGGTGTAGGTTCTAACAAAGTTGATTGCTTTATGTGGGATGAGTCGAATGGGAAAAGAGGCTTAATAGAAATATCATCCTGTGTTTGGACCTTCCTTCAGAAACATGCAAACTGAAAGGAAATTACATTGTTTTCTGACACGTGTGGAGGTCAGAACCGAAATGTTAATATGAGTACTATGTGTCTTCATGCTGTTAGTTCCTTGGACATACCACTGATTAATCAGTTTTCTTTGAGCCGAGTCATTCTCAAACGGAAGTGGATTCCGTTCATATCACAATTGAGAGAAAAAGTAAGAATATTGGCATTTTCGATCCATCTGGATGGTATACAGCTGTGCATATGACATCACCAAAGCACACAGTGATAGAGTTGGATGAATCAAATTCTTGGACTTCGCCAAGCTACAAAAGGAAATCATGACCAACCGAAAAAAGGAAGAAAATGGAGAATAATGGTGTGGCTTCAGTATCATAAATGAACCTGAATATCACACCCTTCCTACAAGAGGCAGAATCAGTCAGCGAGACAAAGTAATCCAAGAGAACAGCAATTGTAGCTGTTATCAGCAGCTTATAATGGACCTCAACACATCAGCGCAGAGAAGAAGAAAAATGTGCTTGAGCTGTGTCACAAAGGTATGATACCAGCAACATACCACACAATTTATGAAGGACTCACAACGCCAAACCTTGCTCATGTCACAGAAAGCAGGGAAGAAAGTTTGTGAAAAGTTTCAGAATAAAAATTGTAACTCAGTTTTTACTGTATGCATTTAAATTTCTCTATTTTTGTGAACAAGTTCTTAAATATTCTCTATTTGACTTGACTAGCAATGATACCTTAATGTTGGTTCTATGTCCTTAATTTTGTGTATTTTGCTAAGCCTTAGATTTTGTCAGTTAAAGGATTTTTTTTCTGCAGCAATAACAGAATATAGTTAAATGGCATGTTAGTCTTCAAAAGTGTACACCGCTCAAAGAGATATATTTCATCAAATAAAAGTTATTAATAAAGAAAATATCAATTGTGACTTGAGTTATGCTTCTTACAGTCAATGCAACTCCTACTAACCCAACAATAACTTCAGCACTGCCTTTGGTTTTGGGTTACAGGAACGTGACTCCACATAAAAGCTTAGAGCCAAAGACATGTATCTACATGCAGCATTTCAGTTATACTTTATTTTGATTACACTAGGGTGCCTAGATTAAAGAAATATAGCACAAAACAATAGGAAATCAAATGTATTTTGATCTTTTAACAGTTATGTCTGTTAAACAATGTGACAAAGTGCGTTTATTTCGAGCACAAAACTTAAAATAGCTATATCTCAAAATAATAATTTTATAGTTATGTCTGTCTGTTCCTAAGTAGTCGAATTGCTCTATTATGTCTCTTGCATTAGTATTTAAACTTCAGCTATGACACATATTTTCATAAGTTTGGTGGTAATTGTAGTTGGTAGCATAAATAATTGTAAAAAAATTATAATTATTAAAGCATTGACACAATAAAACAAAAAGCTCCTTAACCTGGTTAATACCATTATTATCGCATTGTATTGCCAACAGGATAAAAACTGATTTACAGCAAAATCCGTTTCATATTTATAGCAGTGAATATGAATAGGCATCTTGGTAATTAATTGGGATTGAACACAATTACAATTTGAAAGAAACATTCTTCTCCTTGGTAACTGTCATAATTACTTGCATGGGTTGCATAATGATGCTGCAAATTGAATTTTATGAGTGCAAAAATTTGCCACAAACTAAACACTTACTCCACCACTTTCTATAAATAAGAAAGATCCTCTTAGGCATAAATCTGCAATGGCTTACATGTTGGATTGTTTTCTGTTCCCAACATTATAAACTGTCAGACAACATACTATCCAAGGAAGAGAGAAAATTCCCAATTCTTGTGTTTACCTATTACATGCATGAAGCAAGCCTATTTGCTGTGCAAAAAATCAAGCAAGTTGGTGATGCCTGGTTTAACTATTCACAAGAAAATATGTTAATATTATGTTACTCCTTAAATCTAGAAGATATTCTATTGGGATTTCTTTGCATACTTCATATATGTACCCACTTTTGGCTACTCCATATGGAGAATGATTTATATACTCTTTGATCAGAGCCTTTTGAGTCACTGGAAGGGGGAGATAAGGGCATCACATGACTGCACCAACTGCTACCACAAAAAGCCAAAACACATATTCAACCTGGGCACTAGTAATGTTTTCCTACCTTTAGTCCCTTTGGACTGTATCAAAAGACTGACCAAAAAATAATACCTTGCGTATATTTCTCTCAAAATAAAATCCTGAGGTTTCCTGCTAGGATAACAACTATTTTTCTTTAAGTAGGGGTAGAAACTATATGTTTCTGGAAGCAGGTGACAATAATAGCCTCCATTGCTAATTATTTGTCTGAATGCAGACTGAAAGCTTTCTCCATGGCCTATTTTTCACACTAACCTAAATTATAATTGTCTGTTTTACCATGCTGCAGCTTGAAGCTCCAGTAATCACATCCTACTCTGTCCACTCCAGCAAAAAAACATGTCTTTTAAAAGAGAGACTAAAAAACTACTTCACTTACCCCCTTTTCTGGCACTAAATGTTTAAGTTTTGCTTCCAGCTTTTCCCATTTCTTAATGCTGTCATTTACTCTCTCCTTCAGTACTTCTAGGTAAACTGGATCACAAAGTGTTGAAAATGTTTTGTATGAAGATTTTATCCTATCCTTTACAAGCAACCATTTTGGAATTTCTTCATGGAGAATCTTCTACAAAAGTAAAAGAATTGAAGATATTATGCTATGAGAAACCAACTTGGAAGAGGTAGCACGTATAAATTTATTTAGAAACATACCTTTACTAATGCCTGTCTAGATTCCTGATTCTGACTCACTTCTTCCAACTGTTTTTCAGTATCATCAATCCATTCGTTCAACATAGGAATGTCTTTCTGAAGATTGCGTGCTAACTCCAGAGCTGAATCTAAAATACCTTTAGCTTCTGTAATCTGTGATCCAAGCTGGAAGAAAAAAGAATCTTTTCTTTCTGCTGTTACAATATTCTTACAAATGTCTTTTTTGCTGTTGCAGTATTATAATAACAAACATAATACCAGATTGTTTCAGCAATATAGTCAAAAATGCATCACTTTCCCTAAGCAAAGACACATTTGTTATTTTTCATATATATTAGGACAACTTCATATGCTTTATCTCCTCTAGCCATTTAGCTATTCAAATGCATACCTTAAATAAAACTTTAATATTTCATGAATTTGAGTGAATTCAAAGAGTCAATACAACAATTGATAAAATAAAGCTTAACTTCTGCCTAAACGTTTTGCATGTACATGCATAAGTTGTTCCTTTTTACATTCTCTATCACATTTGTACAATGTACAAAGTAGATAGACAAGGTAATGTATTCCATCTAAAAATTTAATACCGAGATTTCATCTGATACACATACATATTTTGAAGGTCCCTGAAAATAAAAGAAGAAAAAAAGAGGACCTTTTTAGAAAAATATGTTTGTGTGTGTATGCCTGCGCACTTACACCTGTTGTGCATGCACATGTGTGTATGTGTACAGCATAACACAAAATTGAAAAATCTGTTAAATACCAAACTTGGTATTTAAATTTAGTATCTTCCAAGAATACAACACAAAGATTGTCAGGAAAGTCCCCCATCCAAACTACCCTTGAAATGTAGATTTTTCAAAATTTCATATTTTCTCATAAAATTTTATTAAAATACCTTATATTAGTGATATTTAAATGGTAAACAATCTGCATTTGCAATTACTTTTCCATAACTGGTAAACTGTAAGAGTCAGACAAAAACTTACTCCACAAAAATGTAGATCACATTAAAAATAACATTTTATGCTAGAAATCCCCTTTATATACATGTATAGCTAACCAATTTTGAGATTTTCTTGTTGCTGGTTTTCAAATTCCCGATACTTAGATTTTTCTCAAATGGGAAGTCGTTACTCACATTTTTCATCCTATTCATGCAAAGAGGAGGGAATTTCAAATGTATCACCTAGGGACTGGCTTTTAAAAGATTTGACTATTGCTTTAGACTTATTTCCCTTCTACTTAAAAGGAACTAAGCAATACAACCATTTTTACTAATGTTTATTTCAATTAGTATAAATTAGAAAGAAGTATAAACATTTGCAAGAACAATTTGTTACAGAATATGTAGAGAAAATCATGTGGTTGGAACACATCAGATTTTTTTTAAACAAGTTACATCCTAACCAACAGGTCAGGAGTCATCACTGGCATTTTCTCTTATCCTGAGAAGATGAACTAAATTTAAGAGAAACCAGTAGACAAAAGTATAATATTTGGATAAGCTAATAATAATTATATAAATTAAATTTAAGAGAAACCAGTTGAAGTGTAAGTGAATGAAAGTGTATCTATTCTTCTTAAACTTTCTCTTAAATTTAACCAAAAAAAAAAAAAAAAAATTTAAAGCAGAATGTTACTATAAATTAATATGGTAAATAAAGGACTGAACTGCAGATAATATTAAAAACATCTACATATTGACAAAACACTTGCATATGTATCTCAAAATGAACAATGAATTAGTTTTACCTTATTGTATAGCTCCTTTAAAGAATCAATCCTTGCAGAGAATTTTTGAGGATCAGAAATTGCCTTTTCCTCTACCAATTTTCTGCCAGATTTTATTATATTTTCTACCTCTCCTTTAATTTCACTTAAAGTGCGATAAAATCTCTGCAAAAGACCATTCTTGTCATTAATCACAAAAATAAATTTAATTTGATTGAATGAATTTTAATAATTTTCAAAATAATTGGAGAACCAAGCAAACAAACAAATAACAAACAAACTTTTAATACAAAAACTTATCATATCTCTGAGTAATTAATGTTCAACTGTTTTAAGTTTTTTTTCCACTCCACATTCTTTATATTACAGTAACTGAGAAAAGCTTTAATGCAGTGGTTCAATAATCAGAATTATTAAAAATATTACCATGCAATGCTTGAGTTGACCTTCAATTCCTTCTGGATCATCTGAAGCAAGTTCTAGCAGACAAGTTGCTTCTTCAACTCCTCTTAGTTCTCTCAAAGCTCTGGACAGGCGTGGTTCTAAGTTTGTTGGTGACCTAAATCTCTGGAATTTTGTTTGCACATCTGAAAAGCGTTTCTGAAAAACATACGTCTTTAGAAAACTTGTAATAAACTTATCTTGGTCCAGAGTTTCCGGTGTAGACCGCGTCTTAAGGCTAAAATCTGCCGACGTTTCGCCCATCTTATGATAAGGCTTCCTCAGGGCTAACTGCAGTTAGCCCTGAGGAAGCCTTATCATAAGATGGGCGAAACGTCGGCAGATTTTAGCCTTAAGACGCGGTCTACACCGGAAACTCTGGACCAAGATAATTTTAATATTGGCCGTGGAAGTTTGTAATAAACTATTTACAAACAAGGCTATTAGATTAGCCAAATTAAGAATCACACAACGAAGCTCAAAAATTAAACTAAAAGCTGAGTTGATTAACACTCTTAAGCTTTATTATTATTATAGATATTTATCTAGAACATGTTTTACAAGATATTTCCTGGATCTTCAGCTAGAGCCGTCGAGTATCTGAGCCATGGTGAGAAATGAGTTGGAAGTCGTGTCCCCCACTGCTAAACCGATTATTTGGATTTTCTTCAATATTTACTTTGAAGTTCATTAATCACTTCTCATACTTCATGTAGATTTTCTCCCGGCTTTCAACTGTATGTGGTGCCATAACTTTTTAATAAAGGTACTTCTTCAATATCATGATGATTTTTCCAAAAATATTAAGAGGACAGCAGAATTGTCTATTTCCTTTTATGCACATTTCTGAAATTCTCTTTTAACCTGACGCCTATCTGTTCAGACTCCAATAAAATAGACAAAATGCTGGCAAAGGAAAACCCAAGTATAATCTGCATTAACTGTAAATGGTGCAATAAGATTTACAGAGAAATGACAAATAGAAAAATATTTTCAGAAATTTCAGAAATTTGCATAATAAGGAAATAGACAAGTCTGCTATTGCTTATAATTTTTGGAAAAATCATCATGATATTGAACAAGAATGTATGGTAATACATTCAGTTGAATGCCTAGGGAAAAATCTAAATGAAGTATGAGAAGTGATTAATGAACTTTAAAGTAAACATGAAAGAAAATCCAAAATATAGGAGGATGTGACTGCCAACTCCAGGTTCTCAACTGGGCTCAGAGAGCAGACTCTAGCTGAGATGCACGAAACAGAAACATGTTCTAGGTAAATACCTAAAATAACAAATGTTAAGAGTGTTAAGTTTGACTCATTTTTTAGTTTATCGATTTTAGACTCTGAAAGAAACTTACTTGCAACAGAACCATTTGTTCCTGAAGCCTTGCTGCAGCTTCATGTTTGCCTGCAGAAGTATATGTTTTCACTTGTTCTTCCATTTCTTTTAGAGTACTTTCTTGAGTCTCAAACTCAGCCATAAGTCTCTAAATGTTAAAATTAAAATACATTATATCAGTCATACAAAAAACATAAAATTCCTATAAATTGATTGCAAAAATATGCTTTGCAGTTTCTAGAGGAATAAAATAATGGCAATTTGCTTATATGCAATAATAACTGTATTCTTTGGGCAGAGTCTTTTGTTACATTGGAGAGGATTTTGTATAGCTACCATGCAGCCATGTGATGTAGTTATCTCTTCCCTTCCAGCGTCTCAAAAAACTAACTAAACAATAATATATATTATTTAATAATTGATGTCCTAATGGCAAGATGCATTACTTATAATTATACACTTATTAGTTTTAATAATAATGGAAGTGATATATGTGAAATGCAATTAATAGTATTGCACTAATAAGTCTGTATCTGACTGAAAGAACACTTTAGTTATGTAATAAACAAATGAACTGAAAATCAGCATTTTCAGCCCACTTCTGGTATGAGCAACACAAAATAGAACACAGCATTCAACTTTGAAAAAATGTGCAAAAAGCTGTTGAGTTGATACCTGGGGAAAAAATATATATGGAAAAATTAAAAACTAGACTTATGAACTTTGATCTCTCACTAGAAGAAAATTAGCTGTTTAAGTTCGTTAGTTCTTCACCAGAGGAGAAGAAGCCGTCCATCACAGATAGCTCACCTGCATCAAACTGATGATGTAGGACAGATCCTACAATACTGGTTCTGCTGTGTCAGTAATAATTTTGATGAAGCCTTGTGCAAAATGACTCATTAGTGCATTACTTATTTGTTTGACCAGAGATGTAAGGAGAGGTTTATGGGTTGGAACCCCCTATTACTAAAACAAAATGTAACAGGTAATAGAAAAATCTAGTTGTAATTCCTGTTTCTGCACTTAATTATATGAATAAAAAAATCAAGGATAAATTCATATCTAATTATCATTTGATTTTATACAAATTGTTTAAAAAATGGATTCTTATACATAATCTCTCCTTAATATTTTTTTGGCTATGCTACTGAACTTGGCATTCTCCCCATTTTGCCTCTTCATTTGCTAATATTGAACTTCTATATAATAATTATTTAACATTTTCTATACAGCATAGCATTTTTAAAAGTTACTACTTTAATTTCTGAGCTTTCTTGTTACAATAAACAATTTGTGGTAGTGGTAATTGTCTGCAATGTATTAAAAAAATGAAACTTGGAAAGCAGTAAGGAATTAAAACTTTGGCAAGACACAATCACCTCCAAATGCTGGGAAGTAATGAAAAGAACAATTATTTGTTAATTCAGGAATATAGATCACACAGACACATATTAATGGTAGAAGAAAGTAGCATTATAAGTTTAAATATAAATTAAAAATTAAGTGTTTTTAACATAAGATATAAGACCTCTTTCACCAATTTTGTTATTAGCATTTGCTGAGCACATTTAAACTGATCATCCTCTTTTTTTTTTCTTTTTTTTCTTTTTCTTTTCTTTTTTTTTTTCTTTCACCTTATCCACTTTATATAAGCAAATGACTTATAATTTATCATTGGAATATTTTAAACAAAGAATATATGCATTGAAAATAAACCATGCAGAAGTTAGATTTACCCTTTTGGGAATATTTTGAGACATTTTTTAAGAACCTGCATTCAGAATTGAATAAACTACCATAACTTCAAGAGCAAGTTCTTTTCTGTTGTATCTACCCAAAATCAAATTAGTTTTTTATTTGGAAAATCACTTCTAATCATGTGTGATTAAAAAAAAACAAAATAATATATACTCTTACATAATTTTATGTTACAATGAAATTATACAAATGCTTACTTTAAAAGCAATTTTATGTTTGTATAGAAGTTTGTATATTGTGAAAGATCAAATATATAATGCAGCCAAATAAGTTTTATGTGGCGCAAACTGAGAATCATCTTCATGCATAAGGACACAATTTAACAGATTAGAATATGGCCCTCAAAATGAATAAGATATATAATCTCCTTTGCAATAAAAAGGATATAAAGTTACTTTGTTAAAAGTAGCAGATGGGCCACATACATTGTTTTAAAGCTCTTTTGTATATATGTCCACTCCATAATTATTATAAACCAGAACTTTAAACCCAATATCAAAATTAATGCATATGACTAATTAAAAATATTGTATTAATATGCACTCCAAAGCAGAGTTATTATGTGTATGAAATAAAAACTTCCATTTATTATTCATAGCTGAACACTTCTGAAAGAGCTGTTAATGGATTTCATCATAACTAGTTACATTTGTCTTGGTTTATGTTGATTCAAGCAAAGTTTGAAATGCATGCAAAAGAAAGAATATATTATTGTTAAGCAAATGAATTGCATTGCATGCATATTAATTTGCACACTGATTCCAAAACCTCTGACACAAAATTTATATTACATTCATTTTTACTTTCTCTACACGTACTTTGTACATAGTGTATAGAGAAGGTATTGCATTCCACCCAAAATTTTGATTGCAAAATTTCACCGAAAATACATGTTTTGGGTCCCCCTGGTTCCAAAAAAAAAACATTTTTAGAAAAAGGTTCATGTGTGTGTGTGTGTATGTGCGCGTGTGTGCATGTTTGGGACAGCATAGCTCAAAAACAAAAAGACTGTTAATACTAAACTTGGTATTTCAGTTTGCTATCTTCCAAGGATGCGACACAAAGATTTTCAAGAAAATCCCCCCACCCCAAACAGCCCTTTACATGGAAAAAATTTCGAATTTTTTTATTTTTTCATAAATGGAAATTTTTGATTTTTTCATAAATGGCTCTAACGATTTTGATTTAAATCTCTTATATTTCAGATATTTACATGGAAAATAAAATCTATATCTTGAATTTTCTGGGTATAGCCTCTGAAGCCATGTTTGTTCTGGGTGAATTTTGCGAAATTTTGTATAGCTGGTAAACTATAAGAGATAGACAAAAACTTACTACACAAAAAATGTAGATCACGATAAAACACACAATTTATGTCATACATTTTTTTTGTGGAGTTGACCATTTTAGAGATATTCCTTGTTATTGATTTCAGCTTTAAAATATTTATACTTTTCTCATACCTGTCAACTCCTGACCACGCAAAGAAATGGATTTCAATCCCATAGCAACCACATTTTAAAACATTTTATTGTTGGTTTAGCCTAGTTATTCTCTTATTTCCCTTCTACTTATAAAGGAATTAAGTAATAAGACCATTTGTGCTGGTGCTTTAGCATTAAATAGATAGAAGAATAAGCTTACTAACAATAATCTGTTACAGAGATGTAGAGAAAGACATGTGAATGGAGCACATCAGTTTTTTTTTTTTTTTTTTTTTTAATCCTGAGATGTGTATCATACAGCAGTATATTGGAAGGATACACATTACAGAGATCGTGAAATTTAAAGGTGCTTAATCCAAACCAAATAACCTGTGATGGTTTATATCACTTTCCAATAAATATCCACTATGTGCATATGATTATTATCAATTATTACATTAATAATTCTGATAAAACTTAATCTTGAAAACATTTCTTTTATTTGTAATAATAAAAGAATTTGTATTTATAATGTGTTGAATATTTATGCATTTAATTACTCTGCAAAAAAGGATTCAATACTTATTATTATTGTTATTATTATTACCATTAATTGAAACAAAAGCACTATATAAATTTATTTTCATTTTAATTTAATTTACTTTTTAATAGGTTTCTTTGAGTTGGTTGACTGGAATCTACATGATAAAAGACATGTCTTTCTTTAATTCAAACAATATATTTCAGGACATATTTACTTCTCTTTTTAGTTTTCATTTACAGTTAAAAAGTCATTAATTACTTTTATTAATGAATAATTTAATGTAATATATAATTAAAGTGTCAAATGCACTAAAATGTATCAAATGCTTCCAATACTGTTAAACATTTTTCTTAAAAGATAAAGCATAATACAGAAACTTTCATTATAATATTATCCCAATTGTGTTTATATATATATATATATATATATATATATAGGTTCTTCAAAGTTTTACTTATACAGTGTATACTAAATGCTGTCTTCAAGATAAGAAGATACTTGGCAATGAAACCCAATTTTTATATTCTGACTGGTAATTATGGATATAGAAGCAATTATACACAAAAGTCAAATAGAATATGTTGATCCACTGTGTCACAACCATAAGAGTTGATGGCTGGAGGGTTTCACTATGACAGAATTACAGGTGGTAAAAACAACTCAGGGTTTCACAATGATCCATTTTATTGGTTAAACATGGGCAGAGCTATGTCTTGAAAGGTCTTGGTCTTCGTAAAGACTTCAATTACTTGGTACAGATATTGTATAAGAGATGTTTGGATAACTCCATTATAACAGTGTACTAAAGATTCCGTGGTTGCTGTTGGCGAGCCAGAGTCCAGAGACGGAGATCCGAGGCATGAGGTGATATCGGCGAGATAAGTAAGCAAGAGACCTGATGCCAGTTCTGGCTTTCTTTATATAGTCAATCATTTCCTATGGGATAGCTAGTCATTTCCTATGGATGTTCTAGAACATTCCATCTGATGCACATTCCCTTAGTGATTATGAAATGTAAGAAAATTTAGACAAATGTATATTTTAGCCCAAGATAAAGAAGTGCCCAAAAATATGCATGTCCAAATCCTTCTGTGGATCCTTGTGCTCTGCAACAGCAATCACGACAATAGCATATAATTTATGTATGCACCTTTTCATGGGTACTCGGCTCCCTAGTCTTCATTTGGTATGTTTCTTACAATTTCAGTAACAAAACAGAGTGATAACATTGAGGCATGAAGTGTGTCGTACCCCCTGATATCTTGTTTTTGGTTGACGGTGTGGAAAGACAGACATGCAAACTCTCTCTTCTTCTCCACAGCCCTCGTTTCCAATAAAACTAGTGCCCAAGAAAAGGTGTGTACATAGTATATGATGTATACTTGTCTCTGTAAAGGCCTGAATGCTTTGCATTAATTGTCTAAAAATGATTTGGATCAGCTTAGCGGTGTTAGAGATGAGATTCTGTGTACACTCTTGCAGCATCGATAATATTATTTCCTCTTTCTCTGAACACAAATGCAAGTGTAATATTCGGCTGTGGTGTAACATATAGCTAGTTTGTTCTTTAATACTGTAATTTAAGCTCTCTGCACATGCCAAACTTATCTTAATATATCAATTTGTAATTATAAATTAATGTGTGCATATGTTTATATTATGTATGTCCTACCAGTGTGATATTCAAAGGATTCTGCTCAATTACACCAGTATCCCTGAAAAGTGGAACTGTAAGCAGAATGCTTGGAGAGACAAAACAGCAATTTGTAAAAATAGTGTATTCAATATGGACATGTAAGACTGAGCTTAAAAAAAAAACAGAAACATTACCCATCTAATTAATATTTGTCCCATTTTACTTTGGTGGGAAAATTGGAAGACTAAGAATGTTGGTTCCTAATTTATTTATGTATGTTTTAACACAGTCTATTATGCCTTGTTCTTTGAAGATACCTTTTGGTATACACCTTTATGATTCCAATCATTTTATTCTCTAATAGAGCTCCCAAGTTTGGCTCATACCTATTTTGACTGAAAAAAATAAACTTTTCATTCAAATGTTTTAAATTTGAAAGAAATTGAAGAAATTGGCTTATTACAAAAACATACATCCCATCCCAGAATCATCTGGCTAATCATTTTCTATTAGTAACAGAACAATTGCTTTTTTCTGTATGAAAGACTTTTAACATTTAAAGTCTTCCAAGTAATTTTATGCTCTTTTTGAAACTAGTCTTTTTTGGATTCTGTAGTGAACTGAATCTGAATGAGAAAATGTTTGCATATGCAATAGGTTTTTGGAGCAATAAATCTCTTTTAAAAATATGTCAGACTTGCTATTAATGGCACAACAGTGGTACCAGCTCTTATTTGAATCAAAATGAAAATGTAGTCATTGATAATAGCAATATATAGACAGGACAAACAAATATCAGTAACTTTTCTATGAAAAAGGAGCTTTTGTTTGCCTTTTGCATTTTAATTGCTGAACAAAGAAAAAATCTTCCCCCATATTTCATAAATAGTTACTCCTGTATTCACTGATTAGCTTACAGTACCCAGAAGAGAATATTAATGAGCTTAGCCCATAATTGTTTCTTAAATAAAACACTGCTAACAACTTCCTTAGCAATAGTGCCATTTTATCACTTACTTCTGTCTCCCTGAAGAAAACAAATTCTGAAAGATCCCTTTGTGATACTTTTGGCACAGAAGATCCCTCTCTCAGTTTATATAAATGATAAAAATAAAAATTGAAAAGACAATTTTCAAAGGAAATGGTAGATTAACCACTAATTTTATTCTTTCAAAATTAAAATTGCTATAAAATATAAAATAGGACTATAGTTTCTTGGACTTAGTTTACTTATTCTTTCATTTCTATTGTCATGTGCATACATTGATAATAAAATGTAAGCATTTTATAATAATGTAATATAATGAGACAATATTGGCCAAAAAATTGCAAAGAAACTGCTACTTATTGTAAAGCCTGATACTAAACAGTTATGTAATATTGTTAAAGTGGTTTGCAACATTTGAAAAACCTGCAGCTTTTCTCTAAAAACTTCAAACTAGGTTTTATTCTAGTAGGTAAAACTACACACAAAAATCTTTTTGAAAAGCATGCTTAGCATTAGGTAAGTATTATTAATAAAAAGACTGATTATAATCAGTCATCATCTCTCTTTAACATTAAATTTACAACATTAAGACAAAAAGACAAGTGAAGTGGTTCAGAATAACACCAATGCTGCTTAATATGATTCAATTTTCCAGGACATATGTCCAGAAATGCACTTTTAGGAGGAGGAAGTAGTGAAAGGAGTGGTAGAGAGAGGAGAAAGGAGGGAGAGGAGGATGATGGGAGAAAGGAGGTAAGAAAGGAATGGGTGAGAAGGAGGATGGGA
Organism: Hymenopus coronatus; assembly: GCA_030762935.1. Lineage (NCBI taxonomy): Eukaryota > Metazoa > Arthropoda > Insecta > Mantodea > Hymenopodidae > Hymenopus > Hymenopus coronatus. The sequence goes on from CM060890.1 coordinate 108,768,767, forward strand.
AGGGGAGGAGGTAGGAATAAAGAAAGAAAATATGAAATTAATGTTCAGGGATTTGAATTAAGTCTCCCAAAAGAAAGGTGTAGATGCTTCCACCCAGTAAGATGAGATCTGAAAATTGTCTCAATGAGCACGTCTAACCCAACATGCTATTTGAAGTAAAGATACAGAAAACAAGAACACAACCCTATGTAGGATTCTCTGCAAGTAGTTCCAATGATAAGCTTATAAAGTGTTTCATGTAATATGATAGGAGGACCTCTTCATACAAACTACATCTCTATTGAGCATATGTAAATTCCTTTCAACTGTGCACTAATCTCTGCAGTGTAATAAATTTTCAGTGATTTCATATCACTATGCAATACATACTAGGTTAAAAAATTTACTGAAATGTATTTTTTCTTCCAAAACAAATAATAATGTAACGTGGCTTATTTCTGTTTCAAATGTTAGCAACATTCATTATGTCACTTCTGTAAAAGTTTCATGACCAGAGGCATTGTGTTATTGCCTGGAAACTGACTATTGTTTGTATGATAGTTGGCAGAGTGGTTAGACTGCTCGACTTCCACCTATGCAGCCAGGTTCTATTCTGGGGAATGCTCATGCGATTTGTGGTGGACAAAGCGTATCTGGATGGGTTTTCTTCAGGTCCTCAAGTTTCCCTTGTGATTTATTCCATAAATTATTCTAATTATTCTAACCTACATTTCATATCATTCACTTCCCAAAGTTCATAGACATTGGGCTGACCCTCTAACCCTAGATACACTATCTGATCCATAGCCCAAGTGCTCCTCAACAGGCATCTGATTCCAGGCATTAATTTGCAAGTCCTGAGGAGTGTAAGTCCTCCATGTGAGTGAGGGTAAGTAGGTAGAGAAGAAGTGATAGTTTTATTATATTAGTGAAAGTTGTTCGTCACATTCACAATGTGCAAATGTCAAATGTTGTGATTTACTATCTTCATCTCCTTTGGAAATATTAAAGAATGCTTCAAGTAGCTTATGGTGAAGCAGCAATGGAAAGATCTGGCATAAATGATTTTCCAATTTGCAAGCACTGGTAAAATCACTGCAAATGCAACAAGAGTGCTGAGAAACTTTTCCAGGAATGCTTCCAGACACTTTACGCATTCTAGTAAAAGTGTGTTACAATGGAAGGGAACTATTTTGAAGGAAATTTTGTGTAGATGAAGCTACAGTAAATTATTTTGGCATTATTTACAAATTCTGTAAACTTTTTCAATCTAACAGTATAATGCAGAATGTGATACATTTTCTGATCTGCTGGAATGTACAATACATACCAATCATTCACAAGCAGCTTGAAAATTTGTCAAACACTTGATATCCCACAGTGTCCAAGCCATGCATTTTCATATATGGATGCCAGCTTGAAAAATGATCAGTAGACCCAAATAACATATTAAGCATCGTTAGCATTATTTTGAATCACCTGATGCAGCTATTGAAGTTCAGAAAATTTCTTGGAGCTTATAACCCCCCCCCAGTGACATAGGCATCTTAATAAAATTATTCTTTAATGTAATTAGATGATATAATGACTGCAATGGCATCCAATAAAATTATGTTTTACTGTAATTAAGCCTTGAGTTTGGTTTCAAATCAATCTACATAAATAAAAGCATGAATAATACGTGCAAAACGTATAAACTTATGTAAATCTCAACGAATGCACTAAAACTAATTTAAGAACAACATATCTCAAATTCTAAGAAAATTCTATTTGCTTAACCAGCATATTAGGGAACAAGTGCTACTAATCCACATATGAAAACACACACCTGATCATCGTCCGGCAAATCGTCGGCAGTGATGTCGTTTTCAACACGTGCTGTTAGTAGTGCATCTACGTGAGTTACCCATTCTTGGAACTCTAGGATATGGCTTTCTGACTCCTGAGCCTCCTGGACGGAGCCTTCAAGCAAAATCGTACGATCCCTAGCCTACAAAGCAAGATGCAATCAAGCTCTGCCAATGTGCAATCAGTATCATCTTGCTTGGATGCATTTCATTCCTCATATGCTAATATTCTGACTGGAATGGCTGGATATGTGATTTCATTTATGTACTTTTGTGTTATTTTACTATAAACTGTTAATTAAAATTAATGAGATAGTTATTTAAGTGCAAACAGGATCACATTTTGCTGTTACATAACATAGCATTATCAAGTATGGACAATACATATCCATAAGCAAAACTTCAGGACAAAAGTGAACATTCACCCAACTGGAATCTGTTAAAACAAAACAGGGGTATGAGAGAGGGTGAGTAGACAAATTTTAATCCACTGCAAGCATGAAGTAATTCTATATGAGAAAATAATATTTATGTTTTATCAATTTAAAAATAACTAGAATAATTATAAAATTATTCTGGTGTTAAGCCCCAAATTCAATTATTCAATATTTTTTATCCTAAAGGCATTTAAATCCCTCAATACCAAAGAACTCAAAACAGAATTGCTTGAATAATTATACTAAAACAAGCAAATTGATTTACAAATCCAGGATTGATAACAATTCTGGGAATTCTACTTATAAAATTAGTAAACATGTTCATTCCTGAGCTATGAGTTATGGAGTATAACTTTCTGAAAAACATAACCATATATTTTAGGCTTTTAAAATTCCTTATGTAGAATTATGTGCATTAAAACAAAATGCCTCTTTAATGCTGTTATGAAGGTTTCCTCCAGGGTAATATTACTTCAAAAGAAGTAAATAAGCCCATTTAAAAATATAAAAAGTATCACTTATAAATGAAATCACATTTTTCCAGCCCTTTGTAATGCTGAAATATCATATGCAGAGCAAACATAGGACAGGAAAAAAAAAAAAAAAAAAACCAGACTGAAACAGTGCAGCAAGTTTTGCTTCTTCTATATGTATTAGTCAAACACTTTTATTCTAACCTATATTCATTTTGGAAAAAAGAGTGGAGGTGAAATAATAATGCAAATAGGGTAATAATCCTGTGTGTTAAGTATGCTTTAATTTATTACAAACAAATTTAACTCATGTTTGTTGGTCTACTATTAAAATAATAACAGTGAATACATGATCTGGGATACAATGTTTGGAATTAAACTTCAATGGAAATGTTAAAAAAAATTGGTTTTGCTAGGGAAAAAAATAGGAAGTTGGGCACCAATCAATCAAACAATACATCACTCAGTTGCTCACTAGCTTACTCATTTACAAATCACATTAATAACACTTGGTCTTTTGTCCATGAAAGGAAGAAGGAAGTTCTAAAGAAGGAGTTTGTTTTCTAAAGTAAACTTAATACATTTCCTTCTTTTTTGAAGGGAATTCTATTATACAAAAATAGCCCCATATGGCTTCTTGGTCAGTCTTGAATTCTTGAACTCTGGTGCAAATTTGGTGAGGAGGAGAGGGAATCTACAGCCTCATAGTGAAATGAGCAGCAAAAATTAAAAATGGTGTTAGTAAAAAATTTTGAGTGTAGTGAAGATCTCAAACAACTGCAACCTAGAATTATAATCTGTGCTATATATTTACAATTTTAAACTCTACTTAAAGGCTATTTTTTTTGTCACCATTTCATTCCCCCCCTCCCATTTTTTGGCCAAACTTCCCACCTTTTCCCTCTGACTGATAAAATGAAGTTTAATATGTTTTAAAACAACGTCATTTAAGGTGAGAAATTTAATTATTATGAACTAGGCCAGCAAAAAATATTGAACACAATTTTACATTATAAAAATATTCTAATGTAGGATTGCTGTATTTTGATGTGCATTTTAACATTCTATTTTTAAAAAATAAATTGCAAATCAAAATTTATACCAGAACATTGCCAATAGTTTGACTGCCCATTTTATGTTTTTCTCATTGCGAATGGGAGTTAAAAATTGGTTAAACATTTTTAATTTAATGCATATTTCTGCACTCCAAAATGTCATCAGTGGCATATCTTTTCATGCAGTTATTATAGTTATTCTAGCAAACTTAAGCTCATGCTGAATTAAAAATCTTAAAACAAATATGCAGAGAAAAAGCAGCATGCAATTATCACTTTGTGCTGGATGCATGTAAAATTAGCTCATATGCTAAATCTGAAACCATGCATATGGGTTTTTAATTTGAAAAAGGAACTACAATGCCATAAATATTAACAAGCTTTTCTTTAATTTCATATAAAAACATATGCTAGAATAAATAAATTAGATAATTAGACTTTAATGCTCAAAATGATTAACAGTGATTCCTACTTCCTTTCAAAAGCCAATAAAGCTGTTTTAATACTCATTATTTATTACAAAGTATAAGAATTTAAAAACTACAGTGCAGTGATTACCTAAACATAAATCATTAAATTTGCTAACAAAAAAAAAATCCCACAGAAAGTAAAGTCCTTTTTCAAATAGAAACGCAATTTTAGTCTTTTGAAGGATTGGTTAAAGACAGAAAAATTACAAACTAATTATTTTATACACAGATAATTTATAGGAATAAGAACAGTTGAGGAACAGAAACAGAGTGAATATGGAACAGGAGGGATAGAAAGAAAAGATAAAAAAAAAATGTTAGAAGGAAGCAGAAGAGAGACACGGAAAAAGGGAAAGGTGAGGTCATCATAAAATTAATATCTATATTTAACTTCATAATTAGTTGTGAGTCCACACTGTGGTTACATATCAGTAATAGTACAATAATCTTTTCAGTTATTACATTACCTTTACTCCATAACCTGTAAGTCCAGATTTCCTACATAAGTCAAACATGGGTTGTAGACAATTGTCCTTCTTTTTTTGCTTATATTATGACAATTGTAATTACATTTATTTAATTACAGAATGATTTCATCAATATATTTCTCATCTTCATCTCCTAAAAAGCTGTTGTTTCATACACAACTTACACAAATGAACAGCTGAAGCAAATCAACAATAAGAGAGAAATGATTCTAGAAAGTTTTAGCTTTAATTAAAAGCTACTTCTGGCATCCTTTAGAATTTACTTTATATTTTTAGACAAAAGAATTCCACCACATTTGAAAATTAATACCTAAGAAGAACCAAACATAGCTTTAACTGAATGCCCTTCCTTACTACTATGGAGAATATACAAAGCTTTTTCAGAATTATAAGAGTTATGTACCAGGCTGAGCCAAGTGGAGTTATGCATACCATAGCATCAATGATAAAGAGCATGACATCATTGTCGTACAGTTAGCCAAAGGAACAATTGAAGGATCATACTACTAGCATAGTAGACACTAAGACTGGTCACAATAATACAAGAATAGAAACAAGATTGGGACATAAAACAGCATACAACATTTTAGTTTAAAATGTCATGGTACACAATATCATTGTATATATTGGTAGCAAAATAGAAAGTTGATCTAGTATATTGGACATCATTTGCTTACAACTAAACAATGATTTTTTTTTTTTTTTACCTGCTGCTAATTCATTCAACATAATGCAAGTAAGCCAAAGTCAAAATTCTATTCTATTAGCATGAAGTAAATAGAAGCATAAGCTTTTTAACAATAATTTGTTGCAGAGATGTAGAGAATGAATGGAACACATTAGATTGTTTTTTTAATAGGCAAGAGCCAGTTTTGAGTTGCATATGCATCAACTACTAGGATGACTATATTTCATCGGCAGAAAAAGAGATCACTTTCATTAAAAGCCTATTCATATCATACTGAGGAATTTTTTAGCTTCATATAAGGATTTATAAATTTTACAGATTTATACATGATACTAGGACATATTATTCAGGTTTAAGAAAATAAAATTACAGTAGTTTCAAAGAAAACATACTATTGGTTTTATTTCACTTAAAATTGATCTTATTTAGTGTTATATTGATACTAAAAATAGTGGCATAATTTTGACCTTCAGAGCTTTCAATACTACAATATTTCTGTTATTCTAATCTGTTTTTTCCACCAAAATTTGACCGCAGAAACAGGATCCACCTTCTCATATTTCATCATTGCAATGATTATAATTTAGTTTGCCCTCCATCTTTTTCCCCTTTTCTCTCTTGCCCTCTCCCTCCATATTTCTTCCTCTTTTCTCTCACTGCAGCTTTTTCCTTCTCCCTTAATTTTTCCCTCCTTCTCCCTCCATCTTTCTCCAAATTTCTATCCCTTCCTATGTGTGGTGTGTGCTGATGTGTGGAGTCTGTGTCAGGGTGTATGTGTATGTGTGTCTGTGTGTGGGATGAGAGTTATTTGTCACTTTTTGTATACCTTATCTAGGTAAAAATAAAATCACTAAGACTTTTACAGCTGGTTTCATACTGTAAAACGTAGATTAAGGGCTCGAAAGCTGTGGTCCAAGAGATGAAAATTCATCCTGATTCCATGTACCTCACCAAATTGACACTTGAACTGTGACTGTTTAAGCTATCCTCACATCAAATAAGACAAACTGCTTCCTTCTATATAACCATTGTCCACAATTCCCATGCATCACTATGCTAATTGAAATGTTTCCTGCAGATCCACTTGACTCATTTGGTTAATGATATATTATGTCATACCAAAATAAGACCAACTGATGCTGATGAATCTGTACAATTTAGTACACCCTCAACCACATTTAAATTTTCATCCACAAGCATAACTGAAAAGCAAAATCCTAAAGCACCAAAAAGATATAACTATTGTATATAAAATTCAAAGAGAAAGAAGAAACTTAGAAAGTGAAAAGAAAAAAACACTGAAAGGGAATAAACAAATAATTAAATAAAAGAAATCTGCAATTTAGTAACCCTGTTCCACAAAAACAAAACTAAAAATATTATATGATGTTATAAATTTGTATGAATTTAAAACAATGTTCACAATTACTATATTAAGCATGAAAGCTCTAGTTACCACTCCTGCAACATTCTTAATATATCTACTGTACTTTTTTTCTTCTAATAAAAAATATGTATACAGTTCTGATTCAAGCTGTTTTTGAAACAATGGATGTATTATCTTATTTTACAACAGTACAGTGTTAATCTTCTCCTTAAAAAGAATTAGGAAAATAATAATTCATTGATAAATAACTGGAAAAGACTAATTAGTTATCAAACGCCATTGAGTATTTCTTTTGTTCTTAATTATAAATAAAGCCTTGAAAGGAAGCAAAAACCACTAGGTATATATGAATAGCACACATGACAAACTACAGAAGTCAAAACTGTAAGCATTCGCAGCACCTACCTGCTGGCTAAGGTGACTCCATCTGAGAGTAATTGCTTCTACATCAGCTTGAATAGTCTGAGGCATAATACCATCATCAACAAGATGGCGGCCAATATCCTGGATTTTTGCAAGTCTAGCCTCAGGATGGTTACGGATGTAGTTTTCCAAGTCCTAAAATTAATATGAATCACAATTGAAAGCTTTCTTTTAATATTTGACATAGAATAGCACAAAAATATAGCACCAACACTTTGACATTTACAAAATAGAATGTTCAGATTGCAACAAACTCTACATAGGAAAAATAAAGAGAACTTTAGAAACAAGACTGAAAGAACATCTTAGAGTAAAATACCAATATGAAAGAATTAACAGTTAGATTTTAAACCATTAACACTATAGTCCTTTGTGGCTTACATTCTAGCTGGGTTCAAACCTGCTGGAGGTTGATGGATTTTTTGGGGTGTAAAAATCCTTAACATGGCTTTCTTTAGAAGAGAAGTAAGTCCTTGTTCCCATGCCATAGATCTATGGCACATAAAAGAACTATAAGCTTCATAAAAAGGCCTCTGAACAAAATTAAATTGCCTTTCGTGTCCAAGATAGAATGGGACGCTAAAAACCACAACAGCTAAAGAGCATCCATAAGTATTACTCAGTTTTAATTTATTTCAATTTAAACCATTAACATTGTACATAATTATAGACTGATAATTTCCTAGGGCTAATTTTTATGTGATATAAGCTCTGTCATTTAGCTAGAAATTGCAAAATTGAATCAAGATATAAAAAAAAAAAAAAAAAAAAATGTAAATGGAGTTTTATTTATGGGCACTCTTTAACTGCTGTGGTTCTCATCGTTCTATTCCATACTGGGCATGAAAGACCACTTAATTTTGCTCAGAGGCCTCTCTATCTGGCTTGAGGTTCTTTTACTGCCGTAAATCTACAACACGGGACCAACAGCTTTACTTCCCTTCTGAAAGAAGCCATGCTAAGGATTTTTAAGTCTGAAAAAATCCATCATCTTCCACCGGGTTTGAACCCACAATCTTGAGTATATGAAGTTAGAATTGTAACCATTACACTAAGGAGGGTGACATCAAGATGTGAAAACTTAAAAATATGCCCAGGCTCAAACCATGAATCTTTGACTTGCTATTAATCCAAACAGATTAAATAGAAGCTCAGAAATTACCTAGTAAAATTCATGAAATTGATTAGAAGTTCATAAATTGTTACTTTCTCTAACACATAGCAAATAGGTAGAGAAATTTTTGCATTCCACCCAACATTTTGAAGCAAATTTTCATTAGAAATACAAGTTTTGAGGTCCCCTGGATACAAAAACAGAATCATTTTTAGGGGGGAGAGAGATTCCTCCCCTCTTATGTTGAAGTTAAGGGGAAACATTCAAAAAAAGAATGTAATAAATAATGCTTTCTTTTGAGTATTCAGGAGAAAAATGTGGCCAATTTCTCTGTCTCTCCAAACTTCTAAGCTGCCAATTAAGAACACTGAAAATTATAACTTTGTTTTCCATTAGTAATCTATTAATGTGGTAAATAAAATTCAGTTGTTATTATAAAATTAATATTTTAATTTAATAACCTACATCAAGTTCCTCTGAAATTTCTTCAGCATCTGCAGCAGACTTGGGTGATTTTCTCAAACGTTTTTCAAGTTTATCCAACCAGTCCATTTCTTGGGCTACTAAAGCTGAAAATAATGTAAAGAACAAAAACTTCAGAGGTGGAGCAAAATTAAAGAAATACAAAAACAACATTAATTTTTCTAATTCCAAGTTAAAACATATGTCACTTATAAAAACATTAAATATACTTGTGTACCTTCAGCAGAATATATTATAAATACACAAATTATATTTATTTTTGACAAAAACTATTTAATAATTGATTATATAATTTGTGTGCAGAAGTTAGTAACTGTGATGTTGATTGATGTTTGGAGGAATTTAGTGACAGTGACGGTCAAATTATATGTTTTATTAATTTGTTGAGTTGGTTTTTTAACACTACGTCACTTACATTGTTATTATGAGGGACTAGTTTCGAAAGCCTATGCTTTCATTTTCAACCTTGAGTTGGACCCGTGAGGTTGAAAATGAAAGCATAGGCTTTCGAAACTAGTCCCTCAAAATAACAATGTAAGTGACGTAGTGTTAAAAAACCAACTCAACAAATTAATAAAACTGTGATGTACTTGAATTAGAAGATGTTTTGATTGGATCATAGCAATAGTATAACATCAGTAACAGATAGATTTTGCCTGGACATGTTTCAAATTGTGTGTTTGCTTTATCTTCAGCAGCCTCCAACAGACGCAATGTTTCCTCCAGTGGTTTTAGGAGTGTTCAGCTTGACCTGATTGATGCTCTTGTTACATATTTCCACAGAGTTGTATGGTGGAAAATCAAAATTCATTAATTTGTTTTGGTTCTTTATGATGTGGATCTTCTCCCAACAAGAAAATCACATACCATCCACATCTACATCATACATTCAAAAAAAAATTTCAAAAAATGCAATATCACAAAACAACTACAACCTGCAGAAAATATTATGCACCAACTTGAAGGATTCCATTGCAGAACACCAAAACTCCAGCATTTACAAGATAGAATGTTCAAATTGCAACAAACTCCACATAGGAAATACAAAGAGAACTTTAGAAACAAAACTGAAAGAACTCTTAGAACAAAATACAAACAGACTTTGTTATTAAACCATGAAGTTAACAAAAACATAACATTTATAAATCCTGCAAGATACATAGCAGAGTTGGATGTTTGGGACAAGATCTACATCATAAAGAACCAAAACAATTTAATGGATTTTTATTACTTTTTCTATATGTGCTATGTACATAGTGTATAGAGAAGGTATTGTAATGCACCCAAAAGTTTGATACCAGATTTCATCAGAAATACATGTTTTGAGACCTCCTGAATCTAAAAAAAGCATTTTTAGAAGAGGGAGGTAGGTAGGGAGGTAGGGAGGTAGGGAGGGAGGGAGGGAGGGAGGGAGGGAGGGAGTGAGTGAGTGAGTGAGTGAGTGAGTGAGTGAGTGAGTGAGTGAGTGGGTGGGTGCATACAAGCGTGCGCAGCATAGCTCAAAAACGAAAAGTCCATAAATAAAACCAAACTTGGTATTTAGGTTTGGTATGTCCCAAGGATACAACATGATTTTCAAGAAAATCCCCCCAACCCCAACTACCCTTTACATGGAACTTTTTTTAAAAAATTTTGATTTTCTAAAAAATGGCTCTAACGATTTTGATTAAAATGTTGTATATTAAAGATATTTACCTGACAAATAAAGTGTATTTCTTGAATTTTCTGGGAATAGTCTCTGAAGACTACTTTATTCTGGATGAATTTTGCATAACTACTAAACCGTAAGAATGGACAAAACCTTAACACCAAAAATGTAGTGCACATTAAAACACAATTTATGTTATACACATTTTTTTCGTGGAGTTGATCGTTTTTGAGATATTCCTTGTTTTTGGTTCAGCTTTGAAAAACTTATACTTTTCTCATACAGGAATTTGCCAACTCGTGTCCATCCAAACAAACGAACTTCAGTCACATAGCAACCAGCTTTTGGCTTTCACTTTAACCTATGGTACTCCCTTATTTCATTTCTACTTACAATAAAGTAAGAAATAAGACTATTTCTGCTAATTTTTCTCAATTAGTATGAAATAAATAAAAGAATAAGCTTATTAACAATAATTTGTTACAGAGATATAGAGAAAGTCATGTGAATGGAACGCATCAGATTTTCTTTTACCACACAGGCACTCTGTGGAAATATATATCAAGAGCACCAATCAGATAAAAGCTGAACACTTCAAAAACCAGTGGAGGAAATACTGCCACAGTTGGAGTCTGCTGAAGATAATGCACACACATGCTTTGAAACATGTCAGGGTAAAAATTTATCTGTTATAGATGTTATAGTGTTGTATGAGCCAACTCAAAAGAACTTCTAATAATTGATTTTTTCATAATTACCTCTAAATTCCCCATACTGATGAGAAGCTTCTTTTAGTATTTTAAATTTGTCATATATGCCATCAGTCACATCACTCCATTTGGCATTTAACTGTGTGAATTTCCGTGCAATATCTTGAATGGAATTTCCCTCCGTGCTGAGTAACAGATCATTTCCTGTGAAATAAGAAAGGACTTTACACTGGTAAATAAACAACTCACTCACTGTAGCATGTAAAGAGAGAAATATTGGCAATTACTAGTAAACTATTAATGATCACTTCATGGACGAACTGATGAAGACCACAGAGTTAAGATGGTCGAAAGCTTGGATTTTTATGACTCCAACTTAACTCAGTTGTTATCCCGTGAAATCATCCAATCTCGAGAAAGCTTCAAATCTTTACAAGTAAACTCCGAAATACTAATATAACAATTTATAATTTGTAACAGAACTGCACTTATGTTTATGAATAAACTCAAAATAAGGATAAGTGAAATTTTCTTACAAATTTGTTATACTAATATTTGTGTTGCTTCACTGTTATTAGCCTTATTTTTTTTACATATTATTCAAATGCTGTGACATGTTAAGATACAAGTACTCTTTAAGCAGATTTTTTTGAGCCAATGAAAGATGCAAAGATAGGAAAACCAATTGTTTGCCCAGGTCAGTTATATTCATCGGAACTTTGTGAAAGGCACTAAGAAATCACTTCAAGTTCTTATCTCAGAAGACTGACCAAAGAATATTGTCAATTATCAACAAAATCAAAAATTATCGAGGAATTGTTATTTTAGAGTAAGAAGATTTATAAATCTGAAGTAACATTATTCATGGTGGGTAACTAGTAAATATATTGTACAGCATTGAAAATGGATTTATATTTCATTTAGCAGTAAATGCCTTTATAAAACAATTGAGGTTGTTTTGAAATTACCTACCCATTTCATTTAAATTTCTAAATTCTTGTGTTCTCTTGTCCACTTTATCTTTTAAGAGTTGATATTTTCCTTTCAACTGAAACAACTCAGCAGAAGAATTAACACTGGCACCAGATGGTACTTCAGCTTCCAATTTGCAGAGCCACGCTGTGAATTCTTCCACATCTTGCAATACCTTGAACACAAGTAAGAAAAGATAAGAGTGCAGAGCAATTCTTTGAGACAAATGAATTTCTTTTTCTTTTCAAAGTATTTTGCAAATCTTTGTGTACAAATTTACATTTCTTGAGTCACAAGGTAACAGCATTATGACAGTAGAACTTCATTAAAGCAAAACTTCTACTCTAAAACAAAATGAACTTACACATGAGTAATAATATTTATATAAAGTTATGTATATTACAATCACAGAATCTGCAACAAAATGAATGTACTGATGCATACAAAATGTTGCTCATAATGCAATGATCTAGTCCTACACCTGCCAGTTTTGCTACCCATGTTCCTTGTGTTTAATACTAATTACTGGATTAGTAGCACAAATATGGCCGAACTGCCAAAGGATAAGATTTCAAGCTAGTTGTTTATGTTCTCACTTGCATAGTACAAATACTATTGAGACAATGCTTTTCAGTTTTGGTGCAGAAATAAAACATACAAATATTGATAAAAGTTCTATATAAATGTCATAGCGGCTGCCCAATTTAAAACAAATCACCCATTCCTTCACAAGATCAAATTAAATTTTAATTTGAGTAAAAAAATTGCCTCGCTAATGTTAAACCTTCTATATACTAATCAACAATTACTTCATTCAACTTATAATCATTCCTTCCACTTTTATTGAAACTTTGGTGGTCTTAATCAAATTTCCCCTCATAAAACCCTATCATTCTCATTAATTAACCATACTGGATGAATATTAGTAACTATAATTATAGAATCAAATGAATTTATTATTAGTAATTTCTGTTTTACCAATATTTATATCAACTTTGGGGACTAATTTCTCATTAAGCCTTTCTGGTGTGCCAATCACAGTAAAACACTTTCATTAAGGCACTATATTTCACATCGATCATAAGAACATTCATATGTATTTTTTTATTTTTATTTGTAATGCTTCATTTGTTTAGCCCCCTTTACCTTCAATGGTCATATCAGGAGCTGTATTACTGTAGTTTTAGAACATTAGATTAGTCATTTTTATATCATTAAACATGAGCATACTCACTCTCACATTCATACTTCTAGACTCTGTAGGAGAGAGGGAATAATTCTGGTTAAAGAATTGAACCTGGGAGGCCCGGGTGAGAAGTCAACTCACTGCTCACTCAACCACAGAGGCAGTCAAATAATATTGTGAGCTAGGGAAGTCATCCACTTTTTATGCTGGAGTATATACTTATAGAGTATAAAATTTCAAATATGCTCATTTTGTGATAGAAGTAACAGTACAAATATTTTGCATTTTTTGTGAAATAGTCCTACGTCACAAATTTTTAAGGGCTGTCCATATATAAATTAGACATAATTTTAAACTGATTCCAACCATTTTCAAAATGTGCAATTCTTAAATACAAAATTTCAGTACCATATAAGCAGCAGTTAGCCACAAATCTTAGGTTTGCAGAAACTGTGGATACAGATTACCCTTAAGTTTGTACCAACTTCAATAAAATATAAATGTGTCAAATTTCCTTTATGCTCTTGAACTGTATGAGAAGAGTAATGATATAATTCTTTAAACCAAATTATTTCAATTTCTTAAATATTGTGTGGAATCGACAACACTTTAACCTAATATTAAATCTCAATGTGTATGCTGAAAAGATTTGAAGCAGTTTTTTTTTTCCACTCTTATAAGATTTGTAATAGAAAAAGGCTTTAAAATGTCAAGAAGTTTGGCAGAGTATGTGTTTATGTATAGGTGGTTGTGATGCCATAACTTCAGCATAAATTACAATTTGCAAAAAAATAAAACAAGAGGTAAAACTGTGTCAAAACAAAGTGAATAAGGAAAAAGTAAATTTAATAAAAAAATCTTATAAAGTATTACTCTTCCCTACACTCTTTTACAAATTATTCTAATAAAAATGTATTCTTATATCTACTTTTTGTTAATCTAGATAATATTTCATTACACATTTTCACATTTTATGGTAAAAATAATGAGGACACAATAGGCTAAAACAGTAGTCAACTTTTAAACAGAAGATCACAATGTAATGACTTTGAAATTAAATGTTCCATAAATGATATAAGAGAACATGAATTGTGACTTTCTACTAGAAAGGAGTATAGGTATTTAAAAATTGAATTCAATAACAAAGTATATTGAAAATGATTAACACTGCAAAAATTTTTATTCAACATAAATTGTGTCCTTTAACAAAATCTACATTTCATATGTCAGTTACGATTTGCCAGATATGCAGAATAAAGAGGATTTGGTGACTAATTCAAGAAAATTCACGTTTTATATTTTATTTACCATTCAAATATCATATGGTATTTTGATGAAATTTATAACACCAAATTTGATATTCAAACTATTTGACTGACAAAATGTGCAATTTCCATGAAAATCCAAATATCAAATTTATGGATGGAATGCAATACTTCTTCTAAGTGGCAGCTGCTGTATAAGAGCATAATACATGTGAGCATCCTAACTTTTGAAATCTTGCCGATTTATTGGTTAGTTTTTCTTTGAATGCTGTAGCACATATGCTACTATGCTCTACTGCACTAAACTCGATGAGACATGACACGAGCACATCTTGACTTATGCAAACTTTAAGGAGCTTCTAGCAAAGTTAAGTGATATGACATAATAACTTATGGGCCAAATACATATGGGTTGTGCACTAGCAACAGAATGCAGCTTTTCCGGCATACTGTTTTCATACAATCACTACACTTTTACATCAATGCCTCTAGATGGTAGAACCTATGGCAGGAGTTAAGAGTCTCTGTTGCAAGTATCATTTGGAGCGCTCTTTTGATGGCACTGTTATTAAATTTATATTAATTAGTCTGCAGTCAATATGCACAAGTTTTACTGTCCAAAATATATCTTGAAAAGTAGGTAACATGCACAAGTAAGTGATAAATTCTTGCGGTTTATTCATGCTATCCATAATCTCAACTAGGTGCTGTATAATTTACACATTACTTCACTTTTGACCTTAAAATGGTGTACTTAAGTACATAACAAGCATTTACAAAAAAGCTTTTTTTTTTTGTCAGAGAAATTATTATTATTGTTGGGAATGGCTACAATTGCATCAATATGTCTATAATCGTAACTGTTATGCAGCAGATGTTCCACATTTTCAGGGCTGTCTGACTAACATTTTTGAACACCCAAAATGTATGTTTATGAGCTGCTAAAATAAGTAGAGAAAATAAAAACAGATTAAATTAATTATTACTCCACCATATGCTTCCATATGAGTAGCCTTTAACTGTGTGGGAAGGTACATGTTTTCTCTTGAAGCAAGCACTTAGTGTGAAATAGTATTATAACTTTTCATACATTCCTAGATACAGAATAAACTTTTTAAGATGATAATATCAGAACAGAGCACACAATTGGACAGACAAGACTCTAATAGATGTTATGCAGTAACGAGTAAAGTACCCCTAGCAAAAACAACATATTGTCCTCACAGTTGCACATGTTCTTCTCCACAGTTGCTCCTTATGATGACATTTAATTCATTTATGTTTATAACTCATTTTTACATTTTTTCTTTTAAAACAATGACTTACTTTCTTGCTCTTTGTAAGGGCTTCCTTTAGTCTTATGTTTTGCTTTTTTGCACTGTCTACCACCTTCTTCCATTTTCCTAGAAGAACATCCACTTGAGATTTTAACTCTGTACTAAAGACTGGTTCTGCATTTTCTAGAAGTATTTGTAAGGTGCTTTGAATGTTGGCCACATTAGGTTGTAATGTCTGAACATCATCTTGGAGAGCCTAAACAAATATAAATAACAAAAAAATTAGCACATGCAATGTACGCAACATGTTAGTTACATGGAACAAAAAAAATGTAAATCGTTAAGAAAAAACTTGAACTTTAATCTGTAAACAAATCTAAAAATCTTCACATCATCCCAACATGACACCTGAGAATAGTATACATAATAGCAAAGACAAAACACACTGCATAAATAAGCTAGTTTTATACCTAAAGCCAGATAAGAATCAACAAATTAATTTCCCCTGGCAATTAATTTTCATGACTTCAAAAGGAATTAACAATTATACAATTAAAAGAAACACTTACATTTGATTGTTCAAGTTGAGCTTCCAGTGTTTCTACATCACCAATAGGCAAATCTTCTTCAGCCTGCAAAAATGCTTCTACCTCCTGCAGCCAGGAATTCAAACCATCCATTTCATCACGAAACTGTCGGAGCAGCTGTATATCTGAAAATTAATAGTCATAGGACCTTGTTACTGTTATTTTTCAGCATCTTCAGGACTTTCATTTCAGTATAGTGAATAATATAACCTTAGTTTTGAACAACGGTTAAACAATTGCCATTATAATTACATGCAAAAAGTGACAATGAAAATAACAGCTGAAGAAGCAAACACCAAGGAAAAAGTGTCTGAAATTCACCTTTCTGTAACTTCTTTTGTCTTTCATCTAGGATGATTGGAATGTCACACCATCTTGTATTTAGATCTTGCAGTTCATCTCTTAACCTCTGACTGTGTGCTTCTGAACCAGCCCTGAGAATAAGTTCTTGTCCAGTTGTGTTTACATAATGGAAACTGCTATTCTGCTCTTCTATTGTCTTTTGTAGTTCCTAAAGAAACAAATGCACCAGTTTTAGATTTTCTTTATCTAATGTGAAAAACAATGTGTGTGTGTGTGTGTGTGTGTGTGTGTGTGTGTGTGTGTGTGTGTGTGTGTGTGTGTGTGTGTGTGTGTGTGTGTGTGTGTGTGTGTAGGGGGAGGGTATTTGGTAGCAGCCAAATGATTTTGACAATTCTTTCAACATTTAAAAGAGTGTATTTATGAATAAGCATGGGGGTCTACAGTACCTTCCACATGTTTTAAAACTTTAACCTAATAACAAACCTGTTTTACTGGATATGGACATCAGAGAATACTTTTGGTACTTTATTGCAAGCATGACAGAATTTTAATAACTTCCAGCCCAAAAGGAGGTTTAAAATATGTTTTTAAATTGAATTATTGAAAGAGGGGCTTGCAGATCATGTTCATATCACCAAATTTCCCTCTGATTTCACTGAACTTCATATTCAAAGATTATTTTGTATAATTTTAACAACTGATTTCAAACCTGAGTTTTAGGTTCTGGAAAAAATTACAAGCTACGTTAAAATTATCAAAAACTTCCACTATTTATATTTTCAGTCCCTATGTTTAACCTATAATAAATAGCTTTTGGCCTATGACAAAACTTTGTATATTTCATCTACACAACATAATGAAAATTATAGCTATCGACTCAAATTCACTGGATTATTGCTTAACCCAACTTAATTAAAAAGTCAATTCTTTACAATATTTGAGAAGTTCCCCCAAATGTTTTCAACCTGTTAATGTAGAAATCTAGACTTTTAATCCTCTTTACCCATAGAATGGTTATGAAAATAATTGTACTGATTAGAGAGTGCTATGTGATTGGAAACTTCAGATATTTTTCTTATCAAATTTTCAAGAAATGAGTTAAAGGCACAGCTACACATGACCTGCACCCTTTCATATATATGTTGGGAAGGATGGACATAAAAATTATACTATTTCTATATTTTGCAGCTTGTATTTTATTAACTCAGACAATAATAATTATGAGAGGTTTGCAAACTTTTTGGCCAGCTTAATTTAATTTATAAAAAACTAGACTAATAATAAACTTACTCTGAATTTCTGCAGTTGATCCTCCATGACAGCAATGTCAGCCACTACTGCATGCTCTGAAAGTAATACACCTTCTACATTGTGCACCCATTTCATAAGAGCTTCCATTGCTTCCAAATACTTCTTTGGAGGGGATCTATCAACAGTGTTGCTTAGTTCTGTCTGTCGTTCAGCTAACCTGCATTATAAACACACATAGTATTTAATTCTATAAGTTAATGTTAATTACAAATTATGTATTCCCTTGTAAATAGACAAAATACTTTATAATTTACTTCAATGAAGCTTGAAATAGTGGAGCAGTTGAATAAACTGAAACTTGGAGTTGAATTGGTTGAATGGTTGTTTTTAAAAACCAGATTTATTTCAAAAGCTTTTGCTGCTATCCTCAATTATAGTTCAGCTGGAATTATTGTTTTGGTCCATGTGTTTAAAGATGATAGATGATGTAATGCACTGGTGAAAATGTCTGGTGGTGGGACTTCAAAATTCTCGACCAGTGTCTATTCTATTGAAATAGACAAGCCAACAATTGCAGCACATTAATGGATTGCAATCAGGAGATAAATACATGCACCAAGCTACCAAATAAGTGAACCATCCTATAGAAATCTCCATAAAAGATAAAAAAACCTTTATCGACAAAAGCAGGCACCAGGTCTTGAATTTCGAAGTCCTATCGCCCTACATCTTCACCAGATGTCACACAATCTACTGCATCTGCACACTTTGACCAACCAGCTACACCAATTGAACTACAGCTGAGAATGAAAGCAAAAGCTTCCAAAACATGTTTTCTTTTTAAAAACTAATTAGCATAGCCCAGCTAATAGAGCACCTGCCTGTGTTAAGGGTCCCAAGTTTGATTCCCAGCTGGAGACAGGATTTTTCCTCTACCCAAGATTATTCCCTATCCTAGTCAGAGACTGGAAAAAAGAGAGAGAGTGTGTGTGCTTGCACTTCTTTATAACAATCCAAAGAAAAGCCCGAAATCCAAAGATAACTTACTATACATGAGTTTTAACATCATTACCAATTGGCAATATGTTCCAAAGGTAAAAGGTAGAGCCAATCAAATCAGCTTTCAGTCTCACTCGTTTCTTGCTCCCGCTAAGTGCGCCTCTTGCAGCCAGTAGATACAGGTGGACGCATAGCTGGCATGAGAGAGCTTGACCAATGAGCACACAAGAGTCTCGATAGTCTCCATTACTCGTAAGACTCATACTCTCGTTAATAGCAAGACTGCAGTGTAATGCACAGAAATTTGCATAATCAGTCCTACAAGTTATATTATTTTGTCTATTTAATTGATTTAAGGCTTAAATAGCCTACCAGGATAAGAATATAAATATAACCCAAGCTAGGCAAAAGGTTAAAAACGAAATGTTGTATCATAGAATCTGCAAATATATGTACGTTGTCTCCACTTTTATTACAAATAACTGTGTATATATTATATTACTCATAAGACACTTATGTTGCAAGAAGTAATTGTATTTTTTGTTTTAATCTGAAAATTTTATACATAGCAACACAAAGTAAAGGTATGTCATTAATGATTAATATCACTTACTCAAATCATTTACTGTGAACGTGTTTGGATATGTGTAATGTTAAACATTAAGTGATCTTGTGTTATTACTAGGGCTCGGATTTTTAGCTTTTTATAAATGTAGTTTAGGCCTTTTATTATCTTCAGATTTTTAAACAATTTTCATAGTTTTTTTAATAATGTTCTTAGCCTTTTTTTTTTCTTCTTCTTTTTTTAGGGTTTTAAACAATTTTCCTACCTATTTAAGGAAGTCAACGATGAACGCCTTTTATAACATGATACAGATAAAAATATGAACACTATTTTACTTCACGGAAGTGTTCTATGAATATGTACGTAATTTAAAACTATTTGTTACACAGTATACTCATCAGAACATTCTAACCTAAAACTTCAGCATATATTTTTAATATATAGCACTCACATAAAATAAACTTTACATTTCAGCACTTTGCTGTACACAACCATCCAAATTTTCTGTTGTTAGTAATATATTCCTAGAGACAGAAAAAGATCTTTCAACATCACAAGTTGTCATTGGCGTTTCATACACACAATTTCTATACCAAGTTAAAAATTATGATAAATTATTTCCCTGGGTAACCCCACATGCACAATCAAAACAAAACTAAATGAATTGTTAAATAAAAATTGTAGTTCAGATGAATTGAAGGAAAATTGATACATTTTCTATTGAGGTTAAAAAGAAAAAAAAAAAGTTTAGCGAGTTTTAGGTCTTAATGTCCCATTTAGTTTTGTTTTTTTTACTTTCTAAGTTCATTATAAAGGAAAAAATAAGTTAAACCTATTACATAACCAGTTTATACTACGGATCATACGTCAACCAACTTTGTCTGTAGTTACGAGAATACTCGAGTTGCCTCACTCGTGAGCACTAGTTCTCAATAGACAAGATTATCATTGCCACACTCTTGATAAATGGCATGGCTTACGAGTAACGAGCGAGAGTGGCACGGGTTTTGACCACCTCTAGTAAAAGACCACCAATATGACCAAAACAGTTAAAAGGTGTTATAAATGAAATTAAAGAAATAAAAAATAAGAAAAACTAATTCCTAATTACTTACCAATTCAACTCTAAGTTTCAATTTAAAATCCCACAAGTTGATGTTAACAAAATATTACCATGTTGTTATTCCCAAAAATATATGTAAAAGCAAACCTTTATCTTAGAGCTTCAGATTTAAGTATTTACATAAATTATAAAGCTCATTATGGCACTATATTTATATAATTGTAAACTATATATAACTAAAATAAGAACTATAGCTTTCCTGGCGACGTGTTAATTCAAAATCTTCTCGGGCTTCTAGCCAGTTAATAACTTGGCTTGACACCAACGTTTCGAAGAAGTGCATCTTCCTCGTCTTCAGGGTGAACTGATGGTTTGAGCTTGCGGAGACTGGTATTTATAAGAGCTGGGATGAAGCTAACATCTGATTGGTTCGCGAGATATTATGGCCTGGTAATTTAAGATGACTGAGACATGGGCACGGACTTCGTAGAAAACTATTTATAGCAGTTATTCGGCTAATGTTTTGTGTTTGAGCACGCACCTGCTAGAAAATAAGTCTTATAAGTCTAAATAAGTCTACGAAGTCCGTGCCCATGTCTCAGTCATCTTAAATTACCAGGCCATAATATCTCGCGAACCAATCAGATGTTAGCTTCATCCCAGCTCTTATAAATACCAGTCTCCGCAAGCTCAAACCATCAGTTCACCCTGAAGACGAGGAAGATGCACTTCTTCGAAACGTTGGTGTCAAGCCAAGTTATTACCTGGCTAGAAGCCCGAGAAGATTTTGAATTATATAGAACTATTTAACATTATAAAACTTGAACATTCCCAAATTTTCGTCTTCAACTTTAACATTACAGCTATGGAATAAAGTCTACAGAACAGGTTGTCATTAATACAGTTAAATTAGCTTCCTTAATATTTTCTTCCTATTTTTTCATTTATATAGCCTCCTTTAACATCTATGGAAATAACTTGTTAACTGTAGGTTCCTGAAGTTGGTTAAATCAGTTTTTTTTCTTCAAGCACACACACATTCATTCTCACATACATACTACAGACTGTGTGGGGGATAGGGAATGATTCTAGTTAAAGAAAAATGCCCAGCCTCAGCAGAAATCGAATTCAGGCCCTCCGTATGAAAAACTTGCATAATTACCCCATTATTTCCTTTTGTGTTATTTATTTCTATGCTGAAATCTGTTAACATTTGAATCAGTATATTTCTTTATTATTCATCATATTTTTTATCCCATTCGTCAGCTATCACAATCTATGAAGAGCATTCAAAAAGTAAGTTACACATGTGGCCTGATCTTGCAAGAGACGTGCAACAAAAATGATGCAAGGCTCATGATCACAGTTTCATGCTTTATTTCATTATGATGAACTACTACTAGATGTATATTGCAGTTAGAGAGGGTCTAATGCCATGGCAACTAGAAACCTACACACAATTTTTATGAGGAAAACATCTACATATAGCAGAGATTTGTAGTAAAATTTTGTGGTGTGTAGACCAAATTCAATGTTATATCCAGCCATAACGAAATTGCTAACAATTACTTGAACAAGACGTACACAACACAAGCATTACTTCAGCGTTTTGATGGAAGATATACAAACTTCCAGCATACAAGCTTCGACACAGTTCCATGTGATTTCCATGTATTTGGAGCCTTAAAAAAATGTCCAATGGTCCAAACAAATTTCAAATTTTCCATGGCCAACAACCAGATTTCCTTTCTCAGGCAACTGAAATTTTATTAGAATATTGATAAATTTGTCTACACAGACAAGAGTTGACAGCAGTTGATAATGTGTTCCTGCAGGTATTGTATGTGAGGAAAACTTTTGAGGGTTCATCGACTGTATCTACAAAATTTAGCCTTAAGAGTAGCTGTGTCAACAAACAAATACTGTACCTCTATCTCTTTATATTGTATTGCATCACCCAGTAATCATGCCATATTCATCAGTAACTTATTTTCTAAGTCCCAGTACTATGCAACAGAAACTATTATCCAACATTCTGCATTAACCCTGTAGATTTTTTAAAATTCTTTTACAACATATGTCCTAAAGCAAAATAAGGTTTATCACCTGAGGTGCCACAAGTAGTAAAAGTGGGAATTAAACACTATCCAAAAAAAAATGTTTATGAAGCATAAGAGTATACTAGTTGAATCCCTGTTAGTAATTAATTATATTGCTTCACAGTGAAAAATTTCAATTAATAATACATTATTTTGTCTCAATTAAAGAAATTTGAGAATCTGCTCATTTTACTATATTATAGTTTGATGTGTGTCTCGTTGCTGTGAAGCTTAACTTTTCTTACACACTAATAGTGTCTACTTTTATTAATATAAACTGCCATAAATGCAACAAATTTACCTGAGCATCAACTCCCCCCACCGTTCCACAAATCTATTCACGTCTGTATCTATACTAGCAGCATCAGCTCCAGCCATTGAGTTGTTGATAAGTTCTTCAGCTCTTTTTCTCATCTTAGCAATACGTTCTTCATGGGTCTTCATGGATCTTATCTTCACTCTACACTGTTCTAATTGGTGAGTAATACTGCCTTGACCTGAGAGATTTTTCACATTCTCTAGCCACTTCTGATAGCCCTCCAATATCATTTCCAAACTATTTATATCTGCATAAAGAAGTTTCTTTTGCTGTAAAAAGTCTATCCTTGATTTTCTATCTTGTAGTAGTTTTGAAAGACCACTCCAGCGTCTTTCTATATCATTAAGCTTTTGTTCTTCGCTTTGTGCTGCCTCATTTTCTGAAATGGAGAAATTGTACATACATATTATTTTTCACATTAAATTACTCAAATTAGAGAAAAATTGTGACATACAGAGTGCATTTGATATGTGCTTCATTATTGAAGCCAACAATGTGAGAGCAAAACAGAAAATAAGTTAAAATATATGTATATATTTAAAACTATAATCATAAAATTTTAGGAAGTATCTGAATTGATCCATCTCGCATGTAACTGGAGAGGAAACTACTACAATGCCAAACAAGGCTTTTAAAGAAAATAAATATAAAAAGCTATTATTTTAATAAAAGCATTTAGTTCGGTTCATACTTTAATAATGCGTTGCTAGTTTTCAAAGGTTTGTGAAGGGTTTCACCAACTATGGTCAAGGCATTTAAAGGTCGTCAAGCTATTAGCACATCATCAAAAGCAGAAATTCCTTTTCACCAATATGCATCACGCTTTAACTGGCAAAGTTTCTCCATCAACATTTTCCTTTCTTCAAATCAAAAAATACCTATCAATTCTGATTTAAAGTTGTTTGCATAGCCCTTGAGAAATAGCATTGCATTTATTTTCATTCCAGTAAATGAACAATGGATATTTTCAATATTGACATGTTATCAAACTTGAAAATATGAGTCCAAGTTATTTGGTTTAGAAACAATCTCTTTCACCAAATGAGTGACTCATTGCAGATTATCAAAATAGGTAGTGTTGAAAATATTTTAAAAATTGAACCAAGACTGGTGTACTCTATAAACCGTAATAGGCCACTTTTACTGATTCAAAAGTTATTAGTAACACACATATTTTTCAATGGGGTTATTTCATATTTTTAATGGTAATTGCAATGAAATCGAAAAATCCATGATGTGCAGAAACCTACATGAAAAAAATTACAGCTACATATCTAAGTTTCTGTCTCTTTTGTTACCAGGTAAGAATAATGCAGAAGTGGACAGAAACAAGAAAATACATTTTTCCCTAATATTCAAACAGTTTGAAATGCAAGTTTTTATTTATTTTCTTTTATTTTTATTTATTTATAATTTATTTATCCTTTTAGAACAATTTACATTGTTATTTGGACATGTCAATGGTATAAATATTCCACTAATTTTATACATGTGTACAGTAGTATTGTAGCTAGATGATAAGACAATAAACAATTTTCAATTACACACCATTAAGTTACTAAGAGCTAGTAACATCTGGTATACCTGGCAGATTCTGTTCATGACAGCTTTATATTTGACAACTGTCAATTGAGAATGCTTTCAAAACAGAGAGAAACTCATGATTTTCTACTTGGTTACAATGGTACAATTTTATATAGAGACTTTCCATAGTTGAGAAACTAATATTTTGATGAAACTGTAGTTGAGGGTAGCAAATATTGATGAAGCATTAGTTTAAAATCCCTTTAATTAAATTTGACAATGGTTGATGAAACTGACATTAGTCTGGCATTTTTTAATACAGAGAAGGCCCTTCAGCATCAACACTACTCTTTCATAATTTACCTTTATCCATTTCTTCCATTAGTCGTATTGCAAGCGCATGGAACTTCTCCATGTCTGCTTTATGATTATGGATATCCATTTCAGTGTCTTCATACAAAACTAGCTGTTCTTCAATAGTAAGGCCATCAAATGCTCCAGATTTTTCCTGACCCGTTGCTGTGCCTTCTTGTTTCCTAACAGATAACAGATTTTCTGAGTGTTCCATCCAAGAATTCAACTGAATAAGAGCTGCTTCAAATTCCAAACGTGTTGCACTTCCTACACGTCGCTTCTTCGATTCACTATGCTGAATCTGTAAATATAAAAATTATATTTCCATTAATGAAAGAATTCCAGCAGATTTCAGATGCAGATTTTCTGCTACAATTCAGTTCATGCGCTCTACTTTCTAATCCATTTAAGGCACACATACAATATTCATTTATAAGGGGTGATCAGAAACTAAGCTTACAAGGCTGACATTCCTGGAGTTATGTCTGTTATAGAGAAATTAGAAATGTGCAGTAATTCTAATACATGCAGTTGGCAACTGTGCACAGCTTCAGTTACCCACCACCCGGTGTAGTTTAACACAAATGTCAACTGGTCCCATGAAGAAATCTGCTCAATTATTGTTGCAAAATGATGTCAAAATTTGTGGCTGATACAGAAAATGTCAGTGATGAGGATCACAGTGGCTGACTCAGCATGGCATCAACAGATTTGAACACAGCTTGCATGGATGAACTGATTCAGGACAACAACAGGATCATGTTGCAGCATATGATGCTAGAATTGGGAATACCGTTCGGAAGTATTCATCACAATGTTCACAATATTTGCATTGTTCAGTACACAAAGTTTGTTTCTAATGGGTTCCACAAAATCTATCCAACCAACACAAGAACAAGTACACGGGCGCAAGTTTGCAACTTTTGCAATGGTTCTACATGAAAGGGAAGTTTTCTTCACCACATGTCACGGTAATACAACATGGATCCACCATTACAACCCCAGCAGCAGAGTGGAAATGCCTCTCCTCTCCAAAGAAATTTACAATGGTGCTATCTACCATGAAGGTGATGGCTCACTGTTTTTGGACAGTGCCAATGTCATACTCAAGAGTTTTGGAAAGAGGGCATACAGTGACCTCAGACCAATCCTGCAAGACACAACTGCATGAAGCAATCAGGAGGATACAGCCATTACTTCTCACTGAGGGCATCATCTTCTGTCATTGCGATGTGCAACCTCAGCCCGAGAAAACCACCACATTACTGAAGCAGTTCACTGGGATATCTTCAAAGCTTAGGCTCCAAGAAACTTTCATCTTTTTTCTCACTTGAAGGAGCATCTAAGAGGCTGATGATTCGCTTTAGAAGAAGAGGTGAAAATTCCATGAAAATGTATCTGAACCACAAAGACCAGGAGGGAATATTCAAACTCATCCCACAAAGCAATAAAGGCCTAAATGGATATAGAAACTAACCAAAAATAAACTAATGCATCAGTTGGCTGCATTGGCACTGTACACATTTCACTACAGGCTTTGTTATTTCAGTTTCTGATCCCTCTCGTATTTAAGTATAATAAGACTTTAAAGTTCAACTTTTTCTGTGTTGTTGTAGCTTGGACTATAGTGTTGCAGACTACAGGGTTTAGCAGGCCTGCTCTAGCAAAAGAGGTACTTATTCATAAATGCATTCCAACTGAACAAATTTTTACTCTGAGCTTTTAAACTCTAGTTCTTATAGACAATAACTTATTTCATTGATCTAGGTTTTAACAGTGAGCAAATACCAAAATTTGGCCTTTATTTCAATGGAGTGAAAAGCAACAAAGTATTTAAAATGCAGAAAAGTACAATTGAGATAGTTGCACTATTATGTAGAAAAAAACTGTAATCGTATAATTACTGTATGTATAATTAAAAATATACAAAACTGAAACTTTACCTTAGAGCATTAAAAATGCTTTCTCCCCCCTGTTTTTTAATACTTTGTTTTAAAGTTAATCTTCATTGTATTCTGAGGGGTTATGAACATATTTCTAAAACTGTATAATTTTTTATTCTTATTGAGAAGGTTCACAAGAAATATGAGTGATTTTATTCTTCTATTAATGTTAATTTGTTAATGTAAATTAAGTAGAGATTAATTTTTGCACAGGCAGTGGCAGTGGCAATGAGGTGGTGGTGATGATTTTTTAATAATGTTAAATGTCTGCTGTTACTACAGTTGATTGGAACTGGCAATACATAAAATGAAATGATAATATTAAAAAGCAATGTTCCAGGTTTAAATTTAAAGTACCTCTATGGTATTTGCAGTACTAACGAATATCTATAAAAAGAAAAACCATCAGGAAGGTTGGTCCTGATGGGATTTGAGCACACACTGTTGTTGTTGTTGTTGATAATGATGATGATGATGATGATGATGATGATGATGACGACAACAACAATGATGTAATTTGAGGCTGTCACTTTTAAGCAATGTTAAAAATGTTTATCATTTTCTTCAAATTACAAATATTAAACTAATAAATGAGTCAAACTTAAACAAACTTCTTTATTTTACTAAAATGAGTGAAACTCATTTTTTAATTTAATTTTCAAATTTTATTGTGTTGATTCCCATTCTTAATTTATAAACATGTCTGTGTATGGACCTACTTCTTGATGGGTTACAGATACAGCTTCTTTTCTTTCCCTCTGTGGATCTCTTGATGTTTCCAAAGCTGTTGTTTCAACTGTGGATGGTATAGTAGTTGTAGTAGTAGTTGTTGTTATGCTGAATTCAAATCCTGAACTTGATATCTGTTAAACAAGGAAAGAAAACATATTCAAATATGAATTAGATACCTTCTGAAACAATAATATGTGATGGGCAAAAAGACTTACCCTTTGACCTTGAACTTCAATTATTTGGTTAAGTGCATCCAAGCGATCTTGAAGATTCTCTATTTTCTCTAAAATTTCAATACTGGCCTTGCCATCACCACCTGCTAGTTGCTGTACTTCATCTTGAAGGACTAGAATTTGACTTTGTTGTGCATCCATCTCCATTTTAAGAATCTAGAATTGAACAGAAGGCAAAATTGCAACTGTCATTAAACTGTAAAAGAAGTACTATCAGTTTGATAAAAACAACATGCAAACTAGAGTCAATGCTAAACAAAGATATATAAATATATACAATGCTATTATACATATTACATAGATATGTGTTTGATAGTTTTTTTCTCTTCTTATAATGTGTTGTTTAAAAAAAACAGGATGATGAAACATTGATTGGGGTATTTGTGACCATTTACACACTTATGTCAGTTCTCTTCTCCAGCTTTTATGACTTATGCTGATGTGAGAGACTTGGAAGCAAAAGGGCACAAGTTGGAGGAGGAAAAAATGGAGTCAATATGCAGCAAGTGTAGGGGAAAAACCAATCTGTTTGGTGACAAAACAGGCAAGTGCTATCATTAATAGGAGCTGTAATCTAGCATACTATTTCAGTACCACTTCACCAAACTTTTATTTTTGTCTCGTAGAGGAGAGAGGCAACTGCTGTAATTAATATTCAAGTCACCTGCTAATATACTATTCTGCTCTGAATCAAGTTCTTAATCTTAAACTCACCAGTTTATTGATAACCTTGAATAAATATACAGTATGCTCTGAATATTATAGATATGCTTGAGACTGAAAGATCAGCAAAGCTTATATCTTCTTGTTATTTATAACCAAACTTTCCCAAATTTAAATTAAGCTCAAACATTTTTATGATCTCTCAACTTCAATCCAGTCTATTGTTATATGTGGACTGAAGACTTCATGCTTATTGTAATGTTTGTCATTTATCACACATCATATTTATATTCTTAATGTTAGGTTTTACAAACATGTTATTTTGGTAAAGTCTCTGGCTGTCTTACCATTGGGTTGGTCATGTTTCAAATGTTTTTTTTTTTTTTCTTAACCCTCAATGTTGAATAGGTAATTATTACTGAATATAAATATGATGAGAAGAATCCATTCTTGATACAACTTTTTTGCCTTTTTTGTTTAGAATTTGTTCTACTACAGGATCGTATGGCTTAAAATGTTTTCTGTAAGTTTTAGGCATTAAAGTAACAATTTCATTAGCTGAGAATTAACATTTATTTCTGTTATTATTTAACCACTATAAGATCCTCAAGAAGACATGGATGAAGATAGGAATAATCAACCTAGGGTTCATCTTCATTGGAAGGAGAAGTGGAGAATGATAAACCTAACAGAGGAAAAAGACAAGAGGAATCCTAGAAGACAAAATGAACAAAAATATTCTGTGATCCAGGTGAGGGCTATGTATAGTCTAAAGACATAGAGCAAAATGCCAGCCTTATGAGCACAAGCCTTATGAACGAAGTGTAGATACTTTTAAAAATATTATAAAAAAGAAAAGACTAACAACTTTTTAAGATGTTTAGGCTTTAGGGTCATGGGAAATACAAATTTTATAAATGGATTCAGAGAAATAGTAGTATAAAATATAACCCTTTCTTTCTCTAGCTGTTCCCAAATCAATTTTTCTTACAAAAGATTCTTTTATCTACATCATACTAATTGAGATAAACATTAGCAGAATTGATCTTATTACTCACTTCTTTGTAAGTAGAAGGAAAATAAGGGTATATCCTAGACTAAAGTAATAGTCAAATCTTTTAAAAGCTGGTTATTATGTGAAACATCTGAAATTTAGATCTCCTTGCTCGGCAGGAGAAAACAAGAGAGATGAAATGGCTTCCCATTTGAGAAAAGTTTAAGCAGTTCAAAATTCAAACCAAAAAAGTATATACATATATATATATATATATATAATTTGTGTATTTTAACAAAATTTATGTCTTACAGTTTACCAGTTATACAAAAGTTATCTCAAAGTCAATCAGAATAATGAAGTGATTTTCAGAGACTATGCACATAAAATTCAGGATATACATTTCATTTGTCATAAAAATATCTTATAACGTACAGCATTTTAATCAAAATCATTAGAGCCATTTTTGAGAAAATCAAAATTTTCAAAAATGTTTCATGTAAAAGGTGGTGGAGGAATTTTCCTGAAAATCTTTGTGTTGTGTCCTTGTCCACTGACTTTTGCTTTCGAGTTATAATACACTTGCAAAATGTTATTAATGTTATTTTTAAACTAGCACACGCAGATCTTTTTCTAAAAATGTTTTTTTTTTTTTTAGGATTCACTGTATTTCTGGTAAACTCTCAGTATCAAATTTTTTGGGTGGAATGCAATACCTTCTCTATTTACTTTGCACACTGTACATATGTGCTAGAGAAAGAAAAAGGCAGTGCTATAATATTTGGCATTTTTACGATGCTTTAGGCTCCATAGAAAGCAGACATTTGCGATGCATCTGTAAGGAATATTGTCAAATTGTGAAAGCAGCTAAGGGCTCACTACAAGCAAAGTTTGTCCTATGTTTATGTGGCATGAAGTGGAGTACAACAGACCTCATGACATCAGATAATACTTGGTAAAATATGAACAATTTACCCACCACAGTAAAACACCCCATTGCTTTCAGCAATAAATGTGGGTGGAGGGGGTTACAAAAATCAACACACTTTATGATTTTCATTTTAATAACACTCATATTGAAGTGGTTGACTATTGACTACAAATGTTTAATCCTTGGGCATTCATTCATAGTTTGACCAAGACTTTGATCTTATAGTATAGAAAGATCTCAAAAAGTCTCTTCAGTATGTTTTTCCACCTGTCAGACCCCCATAGTTAAAAATGGAAGCAATGGCTTCCCAAACTAGTCCCTCACAAATTAAAGTGACATAGTGGGACAATTGACTTCACAAATCTTAACATATAATTTGGATCTTGTTTCAGTAAATTCCTCTAAATCTTAATTACTGGGAAAAGGAGTTTTTACAAAGAATATGAAGACAGTTTAACAAATTTAGAAATACTAAAGAAGTTCAACGACATCCACTAGAATCAGTAAGGAAGGAATATGCATCTGAGAAATACCTCATCAACAAATAACTGAAGATGCAAGGAATATACAGAATACAAAAATATATGAAATTAAGAAAATTAGTTGGCTCATAGCTGATATAAAAAAAATAAGAAAAATATTAAAAGTTGAAGTGATTTCATAACACTGAACATCTACGGATGATAGCTTTAGTTTTAACTGTTTATACATGTTTGAAATTTTAATATCCAGATTTACAGTATGTTTATTACAAAACTTGGGCACCAGGAAAAGGCCCATGTGACCTTCACTGCATTTCCCTGCAGCGCATCCTCCATCTATTCTGCTATCACACATGTGCCAGTCTTCTGTTCAGTCCAGTTCACACACGAATGATATTGGAATGTTTAAAAGTGTTTAGTTTTGCTTGAAATGCTTTGAAAATCAGTATACAGTACCATAAAGAGTGTTAATATACAATACATACATGTTTTCATTATCTTCTAGGGATGAAACTAAATTTCCTGGGAATGTGTTCTTAGTTTACTTGTAAATAAATTTATGGAGACATGATCAATTTGTGAAAGGAAAAGAAAGGTAAACAGGTGTGCTTATGGAGCAGAAACTAGACGAAATCAGAGAAAATCTCTTAGCATCTTGCACAAGAAACTGACATTTTGAAAGCTTCAGCATGGAAAGCAAAAAAAAAAAACTTTTAAACTCGAACCATACAAGGTTACTGTTGTCCAGGAATTTCCAATATCTCCTGTGATAAGGTATGTTTTGTGTTTATTTTGATAATTGTTAATTTGATTTAAGAGTTTATTTGAGGGCCACGCATGTGTGACTGGATGACGAGCCATGCAACTACTAGCCAAGTGTACAGTATGTGACCAGGAGACAGACTATGCACCTAAGGGCCAAGTTTTGTAGCATACTCACTGCATATTTCAGAAAATTTTAATCCCAATTATGACATTAAGACTGTACACTTCTACTCATAATTCCAAGTATGAAATGATTTACTAAGCACATAAAAATGGAGAAGTTAACAAAGCATCTATCACCTCTGAAGTCTGTGTGCAGAGGACAGTAAGATTACAATTAAAATAGTTGACCAGATGTTTGCTTTTATTTTCATGTAATCTCCAATGCTAGGTTATTTATGTATCTTACCTGAAGTTCTTTGATTCTACCTAGGACTTCACCAATTTCCACTAATGGATTACTTTCCATCTGCTTCAACTGCTGCTCCTTGTTGTTAAGCCATACCAATATCCTTTGATAATCATCAATTAATCTATTCCATTTCATGGAGATGTCTTGAAGCTTATTATATCTCTCTTCTGTCCACTGACATATGTGTGCCCATCGCTCACCTAATGCTGTCAGCTGATCCTCCATTTGTGAATATGCTGCAAAATAATTCAAGTTTAGGTATGACACAAGGATAATAATAAGGAAATGAAAAATGAAGTTCTAGAATTAAATGCAACTATAACTCCAAGTAACTTATATTACACTAGGTTAAGAGTCCAGGCATTAATTAGTTGAAGAGAAAACAAAATTATTTAAGAACTGTTTTTTGTTCTTGAAGCCGACATACAGCATGTAAAATTAAAACTTTTTTTCTTTCTAATCATTTTGAAAGATATTTATTTGTATGGTGTTTACCCATAAAAAATACAGCTTTAGAAAAATAATTGTTCTGCAATGTAGAGTCAAGATTTAGTTTCTTGCATACCACTCACTCTGTTGAGAGTGTAACGAAAATGTTCATACCTCTGAATCTCAGGTGACTTATTTCGGAAAAAAGAAAATATAAATTTTGTTTTAAATAAAAAAAAATCTGAAAAAAAAAAAAAAAATTCTAGTCAATGAAGTTCATGAACTAATAATTAGACCTTACTTTCAGGCTTAAAAATAAAGAAAGATGTATTCCTTGTTCTACTAGTTACTTTTCCTCTACACATACTATGCAGAGAAGGTATTGGTTTCTACCCAAAAATTTGATACCGAGATTTCACCAGAAACACATATTTTGATACCCTCTGAATCCAAAAAAAATAGTTTTAGAAAAAGTTCTGAGGTCTGTCTCTGTCTCCTCTGTGTTTGTGTGTGCGTGCATGTGTGTGGACAACATAGTTCAAAAATGAAAAGGCTGTAAATATCAAACTCTCCCAACGATGCAACATGAAGGTTTTCAAGAAAATACCCTAACTCCAAATTACCCTCTACATGGAAAAAGTTTTGAAAATTTTGATTTTCTCAAAAATGGCTCTAATGATTTTGATGAAAATACCATATAACAAAGATATTTAGATGACCAAATAAAATTTCTTAAATTTTCTGGGAATAGCCTCTAAAGACCTCTTTATTCTGGATGAATTTTGCTGTATTTTGCATGTGCACATACACACACATTTTCCAAACCTGCTTTTTTTAGATGCAGGCGATTCCAAAATGAGTATTTACAGTGAAATCTCAGGATCAAATTTTTGGATGGAATGCAATATCTTTTCTACCTACTATGTACATATCATAGAAAATGATACAATTATAATGGCATATTAACAAATTTTCAGGTTTTGTAGACTTACCCCTTAGACTCCCTTAAGGAAATGAATGACAATATTTAAAAATGTTTATCAAAATAGTAATACTAATATTCTGATTATTAGCCTTCTTACCACTTTCAGGACTACTGTCATCAACAACAACCACCATGTTGGAAAGTGAATCCACAACACGTTGTTGCTGTTCTAAATCTTGCTGCAGCTGCTTATGCTGTTCCAGCTGCTGCTTCACAGACTCACTATCAGCACCAATGTCAGCCATATGTGAGATACGGTCTTCAGTAGCAGTCAGCCATTGTCGCAACTGATCTAATTGTTTTTGTTGTAGATCCATCAGCGCTTCATGAATTCTGGAACAGTATCATTAATTTATTTCATAGAGTGGAATTTATAAATTTATTTGTAAATATTTAATAGGTAGACATGAATGCCTCACTTACGTTGAATAAACATCCAATTCATTTTAGAAGAGTGTCTTGGATTTTTAAATTTGATGTAAGTGAAGCAAAAGTAGTGTATGTTCTTAAAATTTAATGCAGCAATTAAAAATGTGCAACAAAATATGACTTAATAAACTCAATTCAAGGATGGTTGCACAATATAGATTTGATTGCACCTTCAGCTTCCTTCTTGTTGTTTAATTATGTCATTGTGGTTAGAGCTGCTAGGTGATGGATGGTTTACTGTGGTATTGCCATCTATTGGAATTAAAACAATTCCATGGCCATAGTTAAGGTGCAGTTTAACAATATTAAATACAGATTGATAAATCAGCTGTGGTAGATTATTTTGGACATTAAACTTTGAAATAAATCCAGAAGTTAAATTATTTAAACAGTTAAATGGATCCATACATTAATTTTTGGAGAAATATTTATTTTAAAGTACAAGGATCGCACAATGAATGTTGATATTCCGCCAATTGGTTCTGTTACTAAATTTTTTTTAATTTCAGTAGATACCCATATCATAGTAAGCAATCCATCAGAAATTGTAACAATGCACATAAACAATAAGAAAGCTGAAGATGCAATCAATCTAGTCCTTGAATTGAGTTTATTCATAAAGATAAGTGAAGTTTTATTGCAAATTATAATTGTTATATTAATATTGATGTTGCTACACTCATACTAGTTTCACGTTTTACATATTATAAGTTCATAAATTGTTATATTTCCCTCTATTTATTTATAAATATAAATCTATTCCAAAACAAAGTAGATTTGCAATCCTGTATTGAATAGCACAGGGTTTTTAAAAGAAAAATAACAGTATGAACAATATGCAATTAGTACCTTGCTTGCCTCTCCATCGCTTTTATCCGAAGATCCTCCCAGCGAGAATTTAGAAGTCTCATCTGAACTCTTACTTCATCTTCCTCATCTCTTGAAAGTCCTCCTTCAGAAAGCATCCGAGCACCTTCCTCCAAAACTGCTCCCACACCTTCTTGGTGACCAGCTAATTCCAATAAAAATGCCTAGAACATAACATAATAAAATAATTTGTTTTTAGTCTTTTCTGAAAATAAAAATCTAATATTGTAATCCATTTTATTGAATATTAAGGATTTAAAATTTATATTTTAAAAGAATACCCTTCTTAGCTCAACCTTTGGGCACATTAGTACTTAATTTATTGGAATAATTGTACAATTTCATATCATTTAAGCTCTTAAATGTTGCAATGCCAACTATTTACATTTAGATAAATGCTCTAAGATGTATTAAAGGATGTTATGGAGCTTTTACTCTTTCAATGATTTCTTTTAGCATTTCTGTACCCTTTTAACTTTATAACATTCAAAATATTTAAACTCAATTATTTGCATTTTTCACTCATTTCAGCAGTGAATTAACATTTCTTAACTGTCATTGGCTACCTCAATTTTTAAAACCTTTTAAATAAAACTAGAGTATATTTGGGAAACCTGATGCTGCTAGCTTCCCATCTTATTTTAAGGGATGTTGTTAGTTAATAACTGTTGCTGTGCTCATCGTCCATGACTAAGCATGTTAAGTTTATTTTTCCCCTTCACTCTCCTCTACAAATCCAACAAATGCAATTGTGTGTCATTCTTGCTGAAAACGAGTTGCAAGTATTCCACTTTTGATAACCTGGCACAAGTACTTCAATATTTTTTTTGTGGTGTTTAACACCCACTTTTACTACTATGGCATAGTACTGATGATACATGGAATGAAGATGGAGCACCGGTGGGATGCAATGGCAGGTGAAACCGGAGATAATCTGCTGCTGCCACTTCGTGCACCATAAATTGCCACCTGGATTCAAACCTTGGTGAGAGGCAAGTGGTCTAACCACTCAGCCATGGCACAACCAAGCACTCTGATCAATAGGAAAAGTTTAGAATCTAGATTTTGGGGCATGAATGAAGCAATTGATAATTTAAAAGATTAAACATGGAAGTTGTAGAAAACAGTAACTATGACCCTGAAAGTGAGCAAAAAGTAATGAAAGGGTGTTCTCTGCTATTGCAGAACACAAGATAGTACATAATTTTGAAAGTTCAACTCCTTCAAGCAATCATTGAAGAGTAGAAAAAGTTGTTCTGGATCCTGCTAGAATCATGCCATAAGAAAAGAAAAATATAAAAGCAGTAGGGGAGATAATGGATCTGATTGTAGGGGGGACGATTAACCCCTTCAGTGATATGGACACATGACATCCTGTGCGCGATTGTTAAATAACCCATTTTACCAACAGATAACATAGGATAAATACATGAAATAATACGAACCTTGACATCTGGATTTGAGGTCTAAGGCAGCATAGGTGTAGCTAACCTCAAATCAAGGATTGCAGTAAAAAAATATTCACTCATTATTACGCAGCATTATAAGATTAGTTGTCATGTGGTCTACAGCATGGTATGGAGATTTGACCATACTGGTATGGATGTAGGTTCAGGCACCAAAGTACAATGTTTTTTGTTTATTTATTTTAACATCTCACTTTCCTTGAATGGGTTAATTAAATATTTTTAATTATTTATTACAATATGTTTGTTCTGTACTCTCTTTGTTCCTGTTTTAGATTTTAATGAAAAAATTAAAACGAACACAATAATTTGATATGGACAAAAAATGTATGAAAAGCTGTGTTTACAAAAGTTCAGATTGGAAAACAATAATCTGTAACATTGCACTCACCTGCAACCAGTATTTTAAGAAAGGTTAATCATCTCATAGCGAATTAAAGTAAATAGCTCTTAGCTATCCACAAATTACAAATTCCATTGTCATCATCATCATCATCATCATCATCAATGTAATGAGAAATGGATAAGTCGGATTAAGAGGGTCAGATCACTATCAACATCATACACCTTCAAGATTTAGCTACCTTACTCAAGGGCACAACAATGTATCAAGATGCTTAGTTGTGTCAATGTGCTAAGTTAACCACTGCATCACAATTCCATTAAATAAATTACCTCATGTGTATGAAACTGTTCCTTGACTGCATCCAATCCTCCTTCAATGACTGTGGAGTTGTTCAATTTATCTTCAGCTTCAAGCAGCCATGTTAATACCTCCTCAAGAGCCACTTG
Source organism: Hymenopus coronatus (assembly GCA_030762935.1). Lineage (NCBI taxonomy): Eukaryota > Metazoa > Arthropoda > Insecta > Mantodea > Hymenopodidae > Hymenopus > Hymenopus coronatus. The sequence continues at coordinate 108,805,856 of CM060890.1, forward strand.
GTAACCTCCTAGCTCCACAGAGATGTTGGTTGCAAGACTAATTGGACGAGAAGAGGGCACACTGAACATTCCTCCCTAAAAACACATTAGTTTCATTAAGGCCTTTAGTCTCTTACAAATAGATCAATAGGAAACTGCAGAGAAGTTTTGATTCTGCAAGATAAATCTTCTAGCATCAAGATAGTTTATCTAGAGTCAGATGCTTTTACTGTTTTATTATTAGGCATCTCTAAAATGCTTTATAAATACCTGTTCTTCAAAACCCCTAAAATAAAGTATTTAAAAGCCAAATTCCTGAAATTGAAACCAATAAAATCTGTACACTGAACAAACAAAAATTAAATGTAAAATAAAATGAAAATTATGCTAATAAGAATTCCTGAAGGCCTAGTAGTACTCTTTCTGTCAACATGATGAAATTCTTCCTGTTGCTATAATAAACATATATTAAAGCAAAGATCACTTTATCCTAAGATATCAGATTCTAGTGCATATTTTATGCTTCATAATATGGTTTACAAATAAAAACTGTCATAAAAATTATAAGATTATATCCCGTACCCATATAATGTGATTAAGGTAAACAAATTATTTAATGAGGAAGTTTACTACAACTTTTACCACCCGTTACTGAATGAGCATACCAGTTCACTCCTTGTTACTAGAGGTCACTGGTGGTGCAATAAAATTTTAAATCTGCACCCTACATTTCGTTTAGCTCAGTAAAGGTAGACCATGATCATGATGAAGCATAGATATAGCAAGTTAAGGCCTATCATAGCACTGTATACGGAAAAGGGCAGCACATTCAGCACGTAATCTTAATTGCAATATAATACGAAGGCCAGCCAATAATTAATGCCTCCTATTTTTTTTCTCCTTAACTAAGTTAGCGATGTGAACAATTTCAATTTGGCGCAATTCCTCAAACCTTCTTCCCTCTAATCCACCCCAGTAGCAACTTCCTAAGTCAACAGGTGGCAGCACTGCTGCCTTTTGGAAAATGGCTGACATTGATGTGCATATTAGACAACATTCTATAATTGAATTCTTGCATACGGAAGGTGAAATGCCCATTCGTATTTATGAAATGATGAAAAATGTGTATGGTGATGCAACAATGGATGTCAGCACTGTTAGAGGATGGCTCCAACGCTGTAATGAAGCAGAAGTGCAAACACCATTGGCTGATGAAAATCGGAGCAGTAGACCGGGTGACTGCAGTGACTCCATGCAAGTGGATGAGATCATTCGTACTGGCTGCTGGTAACAACGGATGAATTGTGTTGCATTATGTCCCTCAGTAAAGGCAGTGTGATGTTGATTATTCAACAACTGGGGTACTCAAAAGTTTGTTCATGATGGGTACCAAGAATGTTAACCGAAGAGAATAAGGAGACAAGAAAAACAATAGTTGCCAAACTTTTGCAGCGCTCTAATTTGGAAGGAGAGTAGTTTATAGAAAACATTGTGACTAGAGACGAAAAATGGGTTCATTTTTTTGAACCTGAATCAAAAAGACAGTCAATGGAATGGCATGGCATCGCACAACCTCACCGAGCATGAAAAAATTCAAAACTGTGCCATTGACAGGGAAAGTGATGGTGATAGTGTTCTGGGATGCACAGGGTCTGATTCTGGTTGGATTTTTGGAGCAGGGATGCACAATAAATTCTGTCCGATACATCAGCACCCTCAAAAACTTAACGTCTTCGGCAAGTTCACCCAACAAAAACCATGGAGCATGTTCTTCTTTTGCATGACACCGCAAAACCACACACCAGTCATCACATTACTGAAGTGATTGTGAAAATTGGATGGGAAGTCTTGCCTCATCCCCCATACAGCCCTGACCTAGCACCATCAGACTACCATCTGTTTGGGCCTCTAAAGGAAGCTCATCATGGTTTCACTTTGAAGATGCAGAGGACGTGAAAACCTCTGTGCATCAATGGATTCGGAAGCAAGACCGTGCATTTTATCACACTGGAATACAGGCCCTTGTTAAAAGGTGGACCAAAACTGTGCAAAAGGATGGGTATTACATTGAAAAGTGACAATTTAATGTTGTGGCTTTCATGTAATCAAAATTTAATTTTCTTACTAATTAAAAGAGAGAAAAAAAAAATAGGAGGCATTAGTTATTCACTGATCCTTGTACATTAGAATTTAAATGCTTTACCTATCTGGTATCTATCACACTTTGAATCTGTCCATAAATACATAAGAATGTTTTTATTGCTATGTAAAGTCATAAAAGAGCCTCCTCTCCAGTACATTTTATGAGCAAATTCTAAAAGTGGCAAGTATGCAAATTACAAGACCCATAAAATCTTTACAAATTATAGAATGAAAAATATTTTACCTCCGCTCCAGGTGATGCTACTGAGCTAGAATCAGAGTGAATTGAGATGTCTAAATGGCTTATGTCCATTTCTGTGTGAGGTAAAGACTGGAAGAGGCACATGACATACATCATGATGGACTTCTTATCTGGCACGGAAGTATTAACATCTGTAAACAACATGAAAGCAATAAGGTTCTCACACATTTTAGTATTTCATACTAAATTAACATCCCTCATATTACATTGTCAACCCAACTCACAAAATTGTTCTATGAAGCTGTAAGTTAGGTACAACGTGTCCAGTTCTTAAGTAGAAAAAACATATTTATTATTCAAACTAATGAAAATATTTTCTTATTGCTTTTGCTTTCTGCTCAGACAGCAAATCTAAGAATCCTCTTTAAAAATATTTACTTGGCACCACTTACCGCCAATATTTGCATATATTCAATTTCCATCTACATATTCAAATTATATATTCTATATGATATTCTAAGATTCTATCCCAAATAGATTTTCCTCAATGTCATTCATTTACGGCATATGCATGTTAATATTGTGCGCTATATGAATAAACTCCTTTGAGTATTCTTAAAATAAAATTATATTTGTGCTTTGTTATATTTGTCATGTACCTGAAAACACGAATTTCTTTTTGCAACTTCTGACAGAAAGAAAAATCAAAACAAAAACATACATATGACTTTCTCTACCAATTATTATTTCTTTACCTTTCAACAAACTATTTTTAAAAACCTGAATTTTCTGTCCAATTCATATTGATTGAAAAAATGATTTCTGAACTAATTTCACTACATATTTCATTGTAGGAACAAGAGGAATACATAAACCAAAACAATAGTTAAATGTTTAAAACAGAGTAGTTATTTGCTGGCCTTGAAATTCAATTTATTGTTTTTTCTATGCCTTTGTGACATACCACTGGGTTATGACCACTTAAAATATTAAAAGTAATTAAAAATTCAAACTAATAATGCATATATTGGAAATCTCTGATACAAAAAAAAAAATATTTTGGAATAAAACAATTCTACATATTCTGAATATCAAATGTTAATAGATCTACATATTCTGTTTAATAAATATTTGTCTATTTTTTATAGTTTATCAGCTACACAAAATTATACAAAATTTTTTCCAAAAGAAAAAAGACTTCACAGTCTACTCCCAGAAAATTCAAGATTTTATTTGTCATGCACATGTCTTAAACATGACTTATTTTAATCAAAATTGTCAACTTTTTTTTTCTTATACAAAATAAAAAATGACGAAAATATGTTCACATAAATGATGGTTTTAGATGGGATATTTCCTTGAGAATCTTTGTATCCTTGGATGAAGCTCAACTTCCCAGCTTTTAGTCTTTTTAATTTTCGAGCTATGTGGTACATCTCACTAAACTTTTTCTAATTTTTATTTGGGAACCTCAAAACATGTATTTTGTTGAAATGTTGGTATGAAATCTTATACACACTTCTTAGATACTAAGGGGTTGTAATGCCTTGAATGAAGTATTTGTTAGATGCCAATAAACTTTCCAGCTTTTATTTGATTTTGTTGTTGTTGTTGTTGTTTTTTTTTTTTGTTATATGGTGTGCACCCACTAACCTTTTTTCTAAATGCTTTGTCTGGGATATCCTAAAATCTTAGCTATCAAATTTTTAACACTTCTTAGATACTAGAGAAGTATAATGCTTTGAATAAAGGATTTGTTAAATGTTATCAAACTTCCTTTTAAAAAGACATAAGAAAATAAGAAGCTTCATTTACTGAATCAACCAGATTGAAATGCTTATTCTCTAAGTTGCTGCAGTATTATTAATGATCATCTGGTGCAAGAGTCTTCCAAACAAAAGAAAAATTTATTAAAGAAGGGCTTAATCTGCATTTGAAATATGTAGCAGAAGAAGAAATCCTGAAAACTACTACATCTAAAGCCATAAATCTGATTTTGGCTGAAAAGCTTACAACCAAACTTATACTGAGAGGTACAGAGTGACTAAGATTACACAGTAAGTGACCAAGCGTAAACAGTTGTCTTTTTTTAACATTATTTTTACTTTGCTTATTTTTACAGGTAAGCATTATGTTAAAATGAAAAGATAAAATAGAACAATTTACCTTCTGGATCAAGTAACCTTTCAATTCCTAGGTGCTCTTGAGCCACACGGAATGCATGTTCAAGTCTAGCATTTGGATGTTTTCTTGCTATGTTGTGAAAGTCAAATAATTGCGATCTCCATCGATGTATCAAGGCATTAAATGCTAGACCATCTGACCAGGAGGTAGTGAAATTTTTAATATCAACACCAGGATAATCCTGAAATGACAAAGCATGTTTAATCATGTTTCAGCCAAGAATATTCTGGCATGCTTTATGCAGATGTCACAATCATTTAAACTGTATATCTATAAATTTTCTGACATTTCCCTCCTTTTTTATTTTTTCCATAATGATATTACACAAAAAGAGTGGATTTTTATACACCAATTTTACCAGATTATTTAGATTTCCAACATGAGGATACATGGAATAGATACAGATGGTTTCAAATTCCTTGCAGAACTGCTCTTAGTTTTACTTATTTTTTATTACAAAACAAGGTTCTAGCATTTTATGTAAATATATCAAACCATTCTCAAAATATATTGCATACAAATTGATTTTCAAGCTTTCATTTTTTGTTTAATGTTACGTTTTTATTTCTGGGCAAGCATGAAAACATGCAACTAAGCCATCAATTAAAGCACTTATTTTATTCAGTTTTGGTTTATTTCTACCTATTCTTAGAGTATACAATTCAAATGTTGCATTCACAAATGTTCCTGGTTTCCTAGAGGACTTTGTCTGCCCTGATGGTCAATCAGGATACAGAAACTGGTCAAAGGTAACAATGTGAACCTGTAGATGACATACACAGCTAGCATTCCTGCTCTATCAAATCTGCTCTCTAGTTAAATGTAATACATCACCTTATTATAAAAGAAAACTAAAAATACTCACCCTTGTGTTTTGTCTGCACCAAGCTAATAATGTCTTCTCTAAATTAGTTTGCTGTAGGTCTGACATTAGGTCTTTCAAATGATAATGGACCTGAAAGAAATATAATTTGTTTTGAAATAATTTGTTTACATTAGAACCATTTTCTTTAACTTTAAAAGCTTTTATAGATATAAATGAGTAACTTTTGGAAATTTTTCTTCTTAGGTTTATATATTTCATCAACTGCTTCCACAATTTTATTACATATGTAGAGTCTCAACAATATAGATATGTAAGAACCTATTGTACTATAGTCTTGTTTGACAGGAACAAATTGTTACCACTTGTACCCCATAGCTCAACTTTGTACTTGAGGATGAACATTTTTCATTGAACAAAACTATGGACAACGGAAACACAGGGAAAATTAGTGGACATGTCACAAATTACTTCTTTTAATTGCATTGTCATGTCTAAATTATGCTTTGCATTTTATATGATATGGTTTATGTTAGCAGTATCTTCTTGAAATTATTTAAGACTGTACCATAAGAGTATAAGACACAAGTTCAAATAGATGCTCAGCTGACTAATACTTAAGCGACAAATGTTGCCCCTAGAGCAATAACTTTTCAGAACTCAATCCTTATTCTACAATATGCCTACAAAATCTAGATTCTGCTATGGTTGTGAACAATACAGAATAAAGACTTCAGACCCATTTATTCTATGCACCATTTTTTCCCTATGAAACTACTACTTCCACAAATGGAGAATGAAAATAGGTGCAAGGTTGCAAAACTTTATGACAAGTTAAACCATCATCCGAGTGCCCTTGCTGGCCTCTAGAGGACAATCCCAGACAATGCCATTTGGGGTTCACCACATGGTGTGCAGACACCTAGGATAATAAAGGAGTCACTGCCCCAGCAGCAAAAGCTTACATTGTACACAACTCTCCAAGATGATTGGATATCAAAATTAACAACAGCAACCCCAAATAATAGCAACTTTGGAAACCACATTACACTTACAGAGCAAAAGGGTCATTGCTATCTGTTCAGCAACTTTGCAGTCTCTTGTCAAATCTCTAGGTTGTTCTTATTCATCACTCTGCAACTCCATTGCATCCAATAAATGGTGAATCCCATCATGAGTAGGTATACTTCATAACAATCTCAGGCTGACTATAAGCCTGCCAAGGTGTCACCACTGTAAACTCATATACTTATATTCCTTCCCCTGCCCTTTCTACCAGAAATAGCAGTACACAAATATACCTTGCTACAGGTTCCAACAAAAGCCACTGGAAATAGTGAACGGCAAGTGGTGTAAGGTGTTATTAGCGTGTTCAGATAGACAACCTTTGAACTTGTATGGAGTTGAAATATCGTCATTTGCATTTTCTGTACTCAGAATGTCAATTATAATAAATGCATCAAATAAATGCATTTGCTTGTATTCTCATCATTTGACGGTACCAAACACCTTGGAACTATATTACCTAGACTCACCGCTGGCGCTGGTGAAACCTCTTGCGCATAGGCACCTGGAGGGCAAACGTGCCTTTTGCCGTATGTTCAGTACGTTTGAAGCTTTAAAAGTGAGGTGGTTTAAGGGTATTAGGGTTTAAAAATTAGCATGCTGCATAACTGTACCAACCGCCGGAAAAATGATTCCGAGACCACTTTCCATCGGTAAGAATAAATTGTAACAATTGTGATTTGTGTTCCATATTCACTACGATTTATTCTCGTGGGTTTCCTCGGTCACTAAGCGAATGATAATTTATTTTAGGTTTCCAATACATAAACCAGAATTATTAAGTCGTTAGCTGCTCTAAGACGTAAAAAATTGGTGCCATCGAAATATCATAGACTATACTCAATGCATTTTGCGAAAAATTGTTTCCATGAGAATACAGATAGGATATGCTAAACCCTGAGACAGTTCCTTCAATATTTAGCTTCTCTGCTCATCTAACAAAAGTAATGAGAACGCTAATTTTATTCTTATAACTATTTTGCAAATGTTTCATTAGCATTATAAGGCAGTGCTAAAATATTAGATTCAATATTATAATTTGTCCTATATTAAAAAAAAATTACCCAAAATCTCGATAAAGTTAATTTTTCAAATCTGTAATTTCAGACTGAAACACAATTCCACAGGGTGCAAAAAGGAATTTTGCAAATGTGTTAGAACATAAAGAATACTAAATAATAATCGATTCTAATTTTAGATTTGTTCATAAATTATTTTCGGAAGCACAGATCATACTCTCCTGTGGTGCACATATTAATATACCTATCTTATCTAACTCAAATGTAAAACTGATAGAAAAATGTTATTTAATGTCTTGAATATATTTTACTGAAGAGGAATACAGGTCCCTATATGTCACGTTATTTTATTTTTGTAGTGCATATGCCGTCTCTGAAAATCTAGTATCGCCTATGTTGTTTTTTTTTTCTGCTAAATCATTTTAGTTATGTTTGTTTATATTTATTTACATACCACCTTAGATAATATCATCGTAATACCACTTTGACCTTCTATAACAACTGCTTAAATTGTTGAGTGTACATTAAAACTGTACTTCTCGATTAACTTAACATACATTCAGTATCGTTCATGTTTCCAGGCTTTTGAGCTTCATCAGCCTAGAATCGAACCCAGCTCATTTTTAATTTTTAATTCAGCATTTTGACCCTTTAATGCAGAGACACTCTTTAACAATCCCTCTTTATAATTCTTGTTGACGACTTTGTGCATTCAAGTAAAAAGTAGAAAGTATACATGGAATCACTCAGAAGAAACTACGAAAACAGAATTAAGCTGAATTATGCTCTCTGAGATGCTTACATCCCGTTTGTAAAACACTTTAAATGCAGTTTTGTGATATTCAACTTCAATGATAGTATTTACTTCTGTTTTCTTCAGTTGATGAAATTCCGTCTAGTCAATGAAGTGATTTTATTCAACTCCCAACAGGCGGTTGGGTCATAAAGAAGTGTTGTCGCAATTATTTCCTACTCGGGTATCCTTATAGCGTAATTACAGCTGTTTTAAATGTCACTGTTTTCCCATTACAACCAATGTATTACGCGCGAACTCCAGTCCAGTCCTTCAGTTCCCGACACTTCTACTGGTATGCGCAGCTAGTCGTGTAGGGGATTAGACGGCACAGACCGAAGTGTGAGTTTCCGAGGTATTTCTTGAACTACTCATCAGAGCTGTGATTTATTGCTAGGTCTATTGAGATAGATGAGGAGGAGAAGGGTGTGATGTAGCTGTAAGATGGCAAATACAAAGCCCCGACGCATGTAACTTACCTGGACACAGACGGTTTTCTTAACTTTGTTGTCTCATGAGGTATCCCAAAGAATAACCTCTTTCTATCGAATAAACACTTTATCACAGAGAGATTAACATGTACGAATATGCTCTCACATTGTTGATTATATGAGGGAGTACCACAAGGAAGTGTCCTAGGACCGGTGTTGTATCTGTTGTATACAAATGATATACCACAAAATCGGAGACAACAATAGCCACTTTTGCTGATGATACCGCCATTATGGCTCTTGGGGTAGCGGAAGAAGTAGAAACCAGTAAACTTCAAACTGCAGTAAATGAAGTTAATGCTTGGACTAAAAAGTGGTGCATTAAACTTAATGAAACAAAAACAATTCATGTAAATTTCACAAATACAAAAGTCAAAAACTTTCTGTATTTATTAGTAAATAAATAATTCCATATGAAAACGAAGCTAAGTATGTGAGCATGACAAGCTAAGCTAAAATGGAAGGCTCATTTTAAAAAGAAAAATAACTCAAACTATACATAATAAATTGATTTTATATAAGCAGTTATTAAAACCTATTTGGATGTGTTGTTTGCAGATTTGGGGCTGCACCAAGAAATCTAATATCAAAATTTCAAACTAAAGTACTATGTGTTATAATTTATCATCGTACATCAGAAATGACAACATCCATAGGGATTTAAATTTAAAAATGAATACCATGAAGACGTAAGAACCATGGCAATGAGGCATGAAAAGTCACTTCACAGCCATTCAAACCCTGTTGAGCTTCAAATATTGGGCACTAGTGGTGTATTAAAATTAAAAATCTGATGTGTTCCATTCACACGACTTTCCCTACATTTCTGCAACAAATTATTGTTAAAAAGCTTATGCTTCTATTAAGTAGAAGCGAAATAAGGGAGTACCATAGGTTAAAGTGATAGTCAAAAGCTGGTTGCTATGTGGCTGAAGTTCCTTTGTTTGTATGGACAGGTGTTGACAAATTCCTGTATGAGAAAAGTATGTTTTTCAAAGCTGAAACCAATAACAAGAAATATCTCAAAAACCATCACTCCACGAAAAAAAACGTAGGTATATAACATAAATGGTATGTTTTAACGTGCTCTACACTTTTTGTGTGGAAAGTTTTTGTCCATCTCTTACGGTTTAGCAATTATGCAACATTCCAAAAAATTCATCTAGATAATTCATCTTCATAGGTTATTCTCAGAAAATTCAAGATATGAATTTTGTCAGGTAAATATCTTTGATATGCGATATTTTTATCAAAATCGTTAGAGCCATTTTAGAGAAAAAAATTCCATGTAAAGGGTAGTTTGGGGTGGGGGATTTTCTTCAAAATCTTCGTGTCGCATCCTTGGAAGATACCAACCCTAAATACCAAGTTTGGCTTTTAATGGGCTTTTTGTGTTTGAGCTATGCTGCCCCCCCCCACACACACACACACGATCATTTTTCTAATTTTTTTATTCAAGGGGTCTCAAAACATGTATTTTGGCGAAATCTCGGTGTCGAATTTTTGGGTGCATTACAATACCTTCTCTATACACTATGTACATAGTACGTGTAGAGAAAGTAAAAAGGACAAGACCTGAAGACTTAGTACAGTGATGTGTGCATGAAAAAGGCAAATAGCAAAATATATACATTAGAATAAATTACTGCCAAACAATGACTAATTATGATGGTGAAGCTGCTAGACGTCTTGTAGTATGAATGCAACGCTTTTAGCATCCTATATCAAGCAATGTTGATTATTCAGTTGACAAGATGGGCCACTCAAGGTGGGGTCCAACACTTGTGATTATTTAACTCTGTTCAAATCCCCTAGGGTTGGCAGATTACTCGCCATTTTTAATAGGTTTACTCGGTTGCTTTCAAATGTCAAGAATGATAACACTTCCATGAATTTTCTCATCATTTACTTCCATATTTAACTTTCTTCTTGGCCATAATTTCATGTTTTTGTGCATCCTACTGTGAGCGAGACTAAATAAAACCACAATTAAACAGTATCTAGTTTTCTAAAGCAAAGATATTATATTATTTTGTGAACCCCAATTTTCATACTCAGTCTAAATGTCTCAAGAAACACATTTCTAATTTGATTAATGCTCAAGAACGGGAAGGCTCAGGCAGTGGTCCGCATTCGAGAGGTCTTCGGTTCAAATTCCGTGGGTTGACCAATCTGGCTGAGGTTTCATTCGTGGTTTCCCTCATCGCAAAGGTAAATACCAGATTGAATATGTAATACCACGACCCAAAGTTCCACCTTCAGTCTAAGACAACAGTGAAACTGAAAAATAGATGGTAATTTGATTACACTGCCATCTATTCACATCATGGTGAAAATAACTAGACCGGTACCCAGCGCCTCTACTTGTCGTAGAGCAAAGTATAAGGCTGACTGCAAACAAATTTAGCCCGCCTGGTAGTGTGGTAGTAGCGTGTCTGCCTCACATTCAAAAGGTCGTGAGTTCGAATCTCACTTAGGGTGAGTTACCCGGATAAGGCTTTTTTCCGGGGTTTTCCCTTGTCCTGGACCCCGAGATCATTTGAGCACCATTTCATTAATTCCATTCATCGTCCGATATGACCAACTAGGTTAAAGGACGTTAAGCGAAATATATATAATCAAAAGGAAAAGGATGCTGCTCCTAAAAAATGCTAGCGCTATCACCCGAAACCTCAAATACCAAACCTAAACCATCCTCCTCATTTCTGTGGTTAAATCTTGCCAGGATAGGTACACAGAAGCTATAACTAGGCTCACCACGAGTCTACCGATCACGGACGGACGGACGAACCAAAAACAAAGGAAAAAAAAAATACAAAAAAAAAATGCGGCCGAAGAAAGAAAATCCCTAAAGCAGCTATAGGTAAAAAAACCCTATCCCCTTCCTATACTAGAGTACCGGGTACCATGCACCACCTAGGTTACTGTGCACTATACAGATCAAACGAGTATCACGAACAGAACTTAAAAAGCAGCTGAAGAAAATCTAAATATTAATAAAAATACATTTATATAATTAAAAGCCTCAAAGTTGAAAAATGTAAATTTTTGTATATAGCCCTCTGTATGGCAGTATACCTTATGGTAAGTTAGAAAAAAAAAAGACTCGAAAAAATGTTCAAACACTGTAGAAATAAGACTGCGTTTCTGATCATTTAAATAACAAACGGGAAATTTAAATAGACATGCGCGAACAGAATTGTGCAAATAGCCTGTCATTTTAAAATTTGATGTTCTTGTAATAAGGTTTCCTTATTTTTACTACTTTAAAATGTTGTCATTTATCCCCTTTTTGTTAAATGCTATCAAATTTTCATTTACGCACTTTAAACTTGATGAAGAAATAGGAAACTGCTTTCCTAATAGCAATTTGTATTTTAATCACTTAATAAGCAGTTGATTTTAGAAGAATGTGTGTTGCACAGTTCATATTTTTTCCAGGAAATGTTAACGTTACGCAACATTTAAGCTTTGATTGTAAAGTATTACATTCGAAGAATAAGATGCAAAATTTAAACGTTTAAATTGAAGCACAATTTTTATTTTCTGACAATTATTTTTCTGGAAAGTTATGTACTCAAGACCATGGATGTCAAACGTTCTGTAATTATGTTCAACAATGCAGCTAAATTGTTTGCAATTTTAAAACAAAAATAGTCATATAAGCATGGCTATCCTTAGGGTTTAAATGCTTTTAAATATAGCCACTAATAAAGATAATTGAAGCGACTCACCTGCCAGTGTAAGATTATGCTCCACACCAAACCTAAGGTTAATTTCGGGTTGCCGTCCACAATGTCATTATTACTTATGTTCACCAGCTTCACCTATATAACAGTTTTATTCATTTGAGCGAAAGGCAAGCCGGTCAACAAAAAGCAGTCATGAAAGCGTGAATCAGCACGGAAGTTGGGAAGGGAAGGACACGGAAAAATAAAACAAAAACAGCATTAGTAGTTATTCAGCAACAAAAATATTTCTTTCAACACATAAAGCAACAGTGTTATTCTTATGGCACCCAGAAGAAAGTAACCTTTTAGTGTTGATAGTTGGTATTCTCTTGTTTGTCACAGGGTAACACTATCACTTCTTTGCCCTTAGTATTGTGAAGCAGTTTCACATAATGGTAATGACATTTCTAGTTCGTAAAACTTGATGTACAGAGCTGAGGGTGGGGGGAGGGGGGTCGATTCTCCAATTTTTAGCTCCAAATTTTTTCCACCTACAATTTCAAACCATTCTACACCTTCTCAAGGAGATAAAAGTAATGCTACTGCATATTAAGAGAGACGATAACATATGAGCTTTACTGCGCAACCGCGGAAGAAACTGCCAACCCAACCGTATTGTTGAAATACGAAAGAATAGGATATATATTTGCACTCAGTCCCTTTACTGCCCATTCATTAAAATACTGTTCATTTACACAACCTAACCCTAACCTCGCTAAATTTCGAAACCACGTGACCATATCGTTTTACTGCGGCTCACTACGAAAAATGAAATGGAATTTTATTTATGGACACTTTTTAACTGTTGTGGTTCTCAGCGTCCCATTCTGTACGGGGCGTGAAAGACCGCTTAATTTTGCTCAGAGGCCTCTTCGTCAGGATTGAGGTTCTTTTATGTGGCATAAATCTACGACATGGTACCAAGCTTTACTTCCCTTCCGAAAGAAGCCATGCTATCGTCCTCCGCCAGGTTTGAGCCTAATGGTATCTGCTTGTCTCATACCCGTTTCTAATTTCAGTCTGCTGGAGATTTTCACTCAAATTTGGCAAGAACTCCGTGAAGTAGGACACGCACAAAGTGCTCCCTTCTGGAAAGTAAGTAAAGCAGTTTATGAAAAATTTATGTTTACAATAAAATAAAATATGGGATCAGGGCTTCACAATTGTAAACTTTTGGTTTCGCTCAACACATATTACCTTTATTTATTTTCTTCAGGAATGGTGTTACACTACAATGCCGAATGATGTTACTTCCACATGAAGATGTCGAGCAAATGTTACTTAACAATTGTACAGACAAAAGTTGCCTGTCTAATGGCGCGGAGAAGTGAACGTTCACTACATTTACATTACTTGTTGCTGTGAGTCAAAGCTTTGCCAGTTGTTAACGAGATTAGTGTCCTTAATACAATTTACTACAAGTCGCGGTAACACTTGAGGTAGGTTCTCTACTCAAAGAAATAAACACTAAATATTAGGCTCACAAATAAAAGGATTGTTTAAAACTGTTAAATAGGCGCCAAATGGGTGCTTAAAATAGCTGTTAAATTTCATATTAGTCATAATTAATGAATACACCTCACAGCAACAATTATTAGTTCCCTACTACTATTTAGATACTTGCATAAAAGATTATTTTTGTGTAGGACTTGTGCCTACCTCAATGGTGCGGAGGTATCGTGTCTATTTCACATTCGAGAGGTCCCAAGTTGGAATCTCGGTTAGCGCAAATTACTTGTTTAATTTTTTTCCGGGGTTTTCCTAAGAAGACAATGTCGGGTAACTCTAGGGACCCCTGGACTCTAGCAACCCATTTGAGCATCAATTCAACCACCAGTGCTACCCGTTTAATCAAAGCAAGCATGAAATTGCATCCTGATGGCTAAATGATATACACCAACCGCTCCCAAAGTCTTTCTGAAATCTCGTGTATGATGTATAATTTTCGAACATGCCTCGCTTTTATCGGCAGGCATAGGAATTCTTAAGCAGCTGGCTTTAAGTTATCCAAGTTATCACACTCAAACTGAAGAGGAATCACATAAACAACTATGAGTGCTATCAAAATATTATGAGAGGGATGAGAAGGTTTGGTAAATTATCTGCGTTATCCCTAGTCCTATAGTCTAGTAGCAGTTCAACCTTTTTCCTTTCGTCTGGCTTTAATGCTTAGAAATTCCTATGCCTATTGATCGTACTGGAGCAAACTGATTATCAGTATGCTCCAGTTTTCGATAGAATATGACTAATTTTTAAATAAGAAAATTTAACACATAAACAGGACAACTCATTTTACTTACATTATTATGTTCTAGAATTTGTAATGCCTTGTTCACGTTATTTAAATGATGTACTCTCATTCGTCCTCGTTCTCTTTTCTGTAAAAGCAAAATATCACAAGTAACAAACATATTCGCTATATTTTCGCAGCTGTTTCAATATATTCTAAATATCCAATAAACATGTAGAAAATTGTATGTTTATCCTATGGTATTATTATGCATTCAGACCATTACAAAATCAATCAAAATCCATTATTTTGCCAGGCGGAAAACGGTAAAGTAAATATTATTGGTCGTGCATCAATAAATACTTGATTGTATTATACTCACATATTGTTTTCCCGTCAACACTTCCAGAAGTGCTAGTAACCTATTACCATCCTGAAGATCAACAAATAGGTCTGTGACTGGAGGCTGGGAACTCTGTAAATAATTAAAAATTATGTGGTTAAACTTTAATATTAAATGATAAATATTCTAGGTCTTGATCAACCTTTGTCTACCTTAATTATCAGCGGTATCGGAAGAATCTACTACCGAATACAGCCAAGGACACAAGAAGTTCACCCATTCATTAAGTACAGCAAATATTACTCTTATCTTTACAGGACTTCGCCAACTACCCTCTCATTTCGTCACGGTCATACTGACCGAAATAAGGAGATCAATAATTTAATGATGCAGTACAAATGTCCATTTGCTAACCAAGTACCCATACCAATGAAGTCTTTAGTTGTTATATTTAACAATTTCACATACTAATTCATTCCCCTCATTTATAGAGCCTGATACTGGTCTAAGGTCCGTTAATTTCCATATAATTCTAATTATGTGTAGGATATTACTACCTATATAAAATAAAATAACTAAATTAAAATCGAATAACATGCGTCATAACTAAAATAAAACAATTGTACTAATACCTATAATTTAAAAGTATTGTATACGTAACGACAGCTAGGTTAACATGTTTTAGGTTGACGGCTTCCTGCAGAAACCTGGGAATAGAAAAGACACTTGTTTCATACCCCTCTATATAGCTGCAAACCAAACCAACATTCCGTACTCTGAAGATGCGTAAGGAAATTAGGTTAACAGATTTTGCGGGAGAAAACTGGACATGTGGTGTCGTATTAATGGGACAAGGTAATCTGAAATGATAAAAGTAACATTTTTTGTTTTAGACACTAATAAAACATTTATTATTTCTAGTTTCAGAAAATGTATACTTTTGGGGGGGTTAAGAGGATTTTTAATCAATTTAAATATAATTTAAATGCTAGTCTCCATTTCTTTAAAGCTGTTATGCAATGCCCCTTTTTAGAATACTTGTATCTTTACATTCAGTTTTCTCGAAACAACATTTTTGGATACTTATGTACCTTTTTCTTAGAAAGCGTGAGCAGAAATGCTGAAATTTTCAGTACATATATATAACATATAGTTGAACTTTCTAAACCACAATCGTGATGCTATAGTATATATTGATCATATTAAGCAACAACATTGCAAATTTTCCACATTTTTACTTTTCTGAATTTGCAAATATATATATATTTCTACTGAAATTGTGTCATAGCTAAATAATTGAGGTTCAGAAGATGGCTGATTATGCTAAGAACAAGCATGCAAAAGTGTGATTCTGTATTGCAAGTAGTATCAGAGAAAAAGGTACACAAACTCTCATGTCTTATTGCTTTTCTGCTGAATGAAATACTTTTTATAGACTCAATCACATAAGCTGTTAATGCAAACAATCAATTGAAATAATTGCCATGATTTATAGAACAATTCATGCAAATTTCTGGAAAAACAATTGAATACTTTAAGAGCAGTGGTAAGTTACCTCACTTAAGGTGTAACTTACGTATGTTCAGACTACCTTGTCCCCGTAAATAATTAGGTATTGTGAGAAGTCTCCACTACGATGATTATATACGCAGAAGCGAAAACTGCTATTCCTTACGAATCATAATTAAGAAAATTGTCTCATGATCATATACAAACACAAAATTAAATAGTGCTGGGAGAAATTATCAATATTTCAGAGGAGTAATTTTGCAAAAAAGAACACTCCGAATGTGCTCCTAATTCACATCTGGTAAAATCAAGATGCGGAAATCCCGGGGGCGTCCGAATCTTCTAACTTTTCACCACTTCGAACTTAAATTGTATTAGGCACCCTCAGCGTAAAGGGATGGACTGACAATGTGGTCTATTTTCTAAGCTTACGTTATGGCATGCAGCCATGGTAGTACAGTGGTTAGAGCAACTAGGTAGAGACCAGAAGATCCGTGCTTTAAATCCGGCTATGACAAATTGTTCAGTCTGACTATTACCTTTTCAATATATTTCTTATTATTGTTTTCAATTTTAAAGTATTTATAGTTTTCCAAATGAAAGTAATTCGCTGTCTTTTCAAGCAAAGAGAATGGAATTTAAAATACATCACAGAGAGACCAGCTCCTAAAATATTTTTTTTCGCTTAAGTCAATTACTTTCCTCTAGTCACATTGTATCTAGAAGGAAATAAGTAACAAAATCATTTATTAAAAATGAATATGATTAACGGAAAGTGGATAGAAGAATAAGAGCTTTCTTCTAGTTTGTTGATCAATGGGCTGAGAAAGAATGTAAGCAGCAATTTATACTTTCTCTAGCACGTATGCACAAGTAGTAGATACAGAAGGTATTGTATTCCACCCAAAATTCGATATCGAGGTACATGCTTTTCCTTTGAATATAAAAAAAAAATAGAAAAAGTGCCGTGTGTGTCTGATTGTCTGTGTACAGCATAACTTAAAATCGAAAAGACGGTTAAATACCAAACTTAAAATTTAATTTCAGTACATTCTAAGGATGCGACACGAAGATTTTCAGGAAAATTCCCCACCCTAACTACTCTTTACATAGAAGATTTTTCGAAAATTATGATTTTCTCAAAAGTGGCTCTATCTACTTGGATTAAAATGCCATATGTTTAAAACATTTTTATGGCAAACGAAATGAATATCTTGAATTTCCTGGGAATAACCTCTTCATTCTGGATGACTTGTATAACTGGTAAACCGCAAGAGATGGACAAAAATTTGCTACACAAAAAATAAATCTCGTTAAAAACACAATCAATGGCATATACATTTTATTTATTTTTATTTATTATTTTATTTGTTTATTTTATTTAATTTTTGTAGAGTATCTGTTTCCGCGATATTCCTTGTTATTGGTTTCAACTTTAAGCTGCTTAAACTTTTCTGAAACGGAAAGTCACCTTTCAGCAAAGAAAACGGTATTTCAATTGTTTCACATGGCTTTAAGCCTAGTGCATTTTCCCTTAATCCCCTTCTACTCATAAAGGAGCAAGTAACTATACCAATTCGGTTAGCATGGTGCAGATAAAACAATAATATTTTGTGAGAAATATCGCTTGCGGAACAGCTAGAAAAGGTCATGTGAATGGAATACATCAGAATTGTTAATACTACTAATAAATTTTAATCAAAATTAGAGTAATAAAATAATCCTATCTTCCTTAGTAAATAAAATTATTCAATAAAAGTACAGCAGGGTCCACATTCTGTAAACATTTCAAAGCAATATCTTAAATAGATTTTGAAATAATAGTTCGTGAATTTACCAGAGTTATCAATGACGAGAAAAGGCTATTAATCCCCGTTTAAATTCTTTCGTATTAGGAGAAAAGGACGTGCGTATACCTTTTAAAAGCAATCTTCAGCTATCTCCCGACTCTATTATCGGCTCTAAGTTCGTACCACCATTAATACGTGTTTCATCGAAAATCAATGTTGTAATATCTAAGCGTTTCTATGGAGTATTTTATCCGAACCTGTTTTTAACTGTCTCCCTGAGAGCGATTGTTTATCTGGGAAAATTAGCAGCTATGCCAGCGATACTGATCAATGTGCTACTGCCCGCATCTACAAGTTTTTGCTGGCATTGAGGGTAAAACCAATGTTATAGACAGATGACGTAATGGTGGTTGTTAGATGGTTCCTAAAACCCTCAGTATGCTACAACGCAGAAGTTTCTCCACTTCCCAGTTGCCGGTACTGGCAACCTTGTCCATTATTTGCTTACAATGCACTTCCACGCCCTGAACTAGGTGTTCTTACTTTCCCTAAAAATCTGATGAGTTCCATTCACATGACTTTCTCTACATATCTGCAACAAACTTGCGTTAAAAATCTTGTGCTTCTATATACTTCATGCTAATCGAGAAAAAATTATCAGCTTATTACTTGCTTCCTTGTAAGTAGAGGCGAAATAAATTCAAGTGATAATCAAAAGCTGATTGCAATGTGACTGAAGTTCGTCTATTTGTATGGACAGGAGTTGACAAACTCCTGTATGAGAAAAGTATAAGTTTTTAAGAGTGAAATCAAAAACAAGGAATATCTCAAAAACGATCAACTCCACGAAAAAAAATGTATATAACATAAATTGTGTGTTTAAACGTGTTCTACATTTTTGTGTGGCAAGTTTTTGTCCACCTCTTACGGTTTAGCAGTTATGCAATACTCCATAAAATTTGTCCAGAATAAAGTAGTCTTCAAAGGCTATTCCCAGATAATTCGAGATAAACATTTTATTTGTCAGGTAAATATTGTTAATATATGAAATTTTAAGTAAAATCGTTAGAGCCATTTTTGATTAAATCAAAATATACGAAAAAATTCCAGGTAAAGAGTAGCTGGCGGTGGGGGGATTTTTCTCAATATCTTCGTATCGCATCCCTGGAAGATACTAAACTTAAATACCAAGTTTGGTATTTTACGGACTTTTCGTTTTTGAGTTATCGTGTTCACAGACACACGGACAAACACACACCCACAAACGGAAATGTTTCTGAAAATGCTTTTTTTGGATACAGGGGACCCTAAAACATATATTTCCTGTAAAATCTTGGTATCGAATTTTTGGGTGGAGTGCAATACCTTCTCTATACACTACGTACATAGTACGTGTAGAGAAAGTAAAAAATGTGATGTGCTCCATTCACATGATTTTCTCTACATCTCTGTAACAAATTATTGTTAAAAAGTTTATGCTTCTCTTTACTTGATGGTAATTGAGACAAAATTAGCAGACATAATTATATTACTTGCTTCCTTGTAAGTAGAAGCGAAATAAGGGAGTGCCATAGGTTAAAGTGATAGTCAAAAGCTGGTTTCTAAGTGACTGAAGTTCCTTTGTCTGTCTGGACATGAGTTGACAAATTCCTGTATGAGAGAATTATACGTTTTCAAAGCTGAAACCAAAAATAAGGAATACCTCAAAACCATCAACTCCACGAAAAAATGTATATAGCATAAATTTAACGTGCTCTACATTTTTTATCGTGTAAGTTTGTCCGTCTGTTACGATTTAGCAATTATGCAAAATTCCGTAAAATTCACTCAGAATAAAGTAGTTTTCAGAGGCTAGTACCAGAAAATTCAAAATATACATTTTATTTGTCAGGTAAATATATTTAATATATGTTGTTTTAATCAAAATTGTTAGTCTTTTTTTTTGAAAATCCAAATAGTTCAAGTTTGGTATTTTAGCGACTTTTCGTTTTTGAGTTATCGTGTTCACAAATACACACACACACACACACACACACACACACACACACACACACACACACGGGCCTTTTTCTGAAAATACTTTTTTTGGATACAGGGAACCCTGAAACATATATTTCCGGTAACATGCAATATCTTCTCTATACACTATGTACATAGTACGTGTAGAAAAAGTAAAAAGGAAGCATTTGAAAATTATGGTACAATTTCAGCTATATCAGCCATTGGATTCCTAGGTTTTGTTGTTTGAGATCATCATATATTTACAGTAGGAATAGATGTAAATACACGAACTTACTTTACAAGAGCTACTATAATTATTGCTGTTCCATCAGGAATTTAAAATGTGTACGCGCAGATGATATTTAATTCAAAATTTATTATTTGGGGGGGGGGAGTTGAATTTTTTGTTGAAGAGGTTTAAGATATATTTTTGGTTATGGTTACTTATCATATGGATTGGTAATATTAAGATTTTAGATTTGTGTTTTAAAGGTAGAGAAGGTTCCACCCAACAAATTTACTACCGAGATTTCACCGAAAATGCACATATTAAGATTTCCTTCCCTTTAAAAAAAAGAAAGAAAAAAAAAAGTTTTACTCTCTCTCTCTCTCTCTCTCTCTCTCTCTAAGCATTTTGTAGATAGTAGCTACAGAAGGTATTATATTTTACCCAAAAATTAGATACCGAGATTTCACATATATTTTGAGGTCACCTGAATCCAAAAAATCGAATATGTTACACTCATATGACTTTCTCTAACTGTTCTACGGACTACTTACAAAGATTATTCCTCTTTCTACGCCATGGTAATCCAGATAAGTATTAGCAGAAAATGCTTATTACTTAGTTTCTTATAAGTAGAGGAAAGCGTTATGCTAAAGCCAGTCAAATGTTTTAAAAGCTATCGTTATGCGATTGTCATTGAAATTGGTTTCTTTGCTTCGCCAGGATAGAACAAAAGAAAAACGGACACCTCCAGTCTAATTAAAGTATAAGTGATTGCCTTCGTGGTCAAATGGTCAGCGAGCTGACTTCTCACTCGGAGGTCCCGGGTTCGATTCCCAGCTGTTTCTTTAACCAGAAGTCTGGAAGTACGAATGTGAGAGTGAATATGCGTATGTTTCATAATAAAAACTGATAAACCTAATGTTCTAAACCTACAGTAATACGAGTTGTTTCACTAGTCTAAGCCCCCGATATGACCATTGAAGTTAAAGTGAAACAATTAAAATTGAAACTAATATCAAGGAATATCTTGGATGGAATCGGTCAACTCTATAACAAAAATTCATGTGATATAAATTGTGTTTTTTAGCGATGTCTACATCTTTTGTGTAGTAAGTTTCTGTCTAGCTCTTACGGTTTTACAAAATTCTGCAAACATCAACCAGAATAAAGTGCTCCTTAGAAGCTATTCCCAGAAAATGCAAAATATAAAATATTCGTGTTGTGAATTATTTTAATCAACATCATTAGAGCCATTTTGGAGAAACACAAAATTTTCAATTTTCTTGGCATCCTTGGAAGACAAACTTAAATACCAAGCTTGGTATTAATGGTATTTTAGTTTTTCAGCTGTCCACACACACACACACACACACACACACACACACACACACCTCTTGCTGAAAATATTTCTTTTTTGATTCAGGGGGTCTCAAAACATATATTTCCGGTGAAATCTCGATGTTTAACTTCAGCATCTTCCAAGGATGCCTCACGATGGTTTTCAAGAAAATCCCCCACCCAAACTACCGTTTACCTAAGACATATTTCTAAAAGTTTTATTTTCTAAAAAATGGCTCTAACGATTTTGATTAAAATACCATAGGTTTACAATACGAAATGAATATCTTGAATTTTTTAGAAAAAGCGTCTGGAGACCTCTTCATTCTGGAAGACTTGTATATTGGTAAACCGTAAGAGATAGATAAAACCTTCCTTAACAAAAATGTAGATCTCGTCAAAACACACAATTTACGACCTATACATTTTGTGTAGACTTAACTGTTTCCGAGAAACGGTTATTTTTTGTTTCAATTTGAACTACTTAAAACTTTTCTCAAACGAGAAGACATCTTTCATTTCATCTCTCTCTGGTTTTCCGACTGGACACCAAAGATAACTGAATTTAACATCGACCAGCCTTTAAATGATTCGGTTACCGCTTTAGCCTAGCGTATTTTTTTGTTTCTCTTCTACTTACAAGGAAGCAAGTAATTAGCCCAATTCTGTCAATGTTTATCTCTATTAGCATGAAGTGTTAATGGAAATAAACCAACCCAAAATGCCGTTTACATGGAAGCTTCTACGTTTTATTTTATCAAAAATTATTTAACGATTTTGATTAAAATACCGTATATTGACATTGCCTCTGAATCTTCTTCATTTTGAATAACCTTTGCACAACTGGTAAACCGTGGATAAACAAAAACTAACCACACATAACAAGTAGATCTCATTAAAACACCCAAAATATCTATCTATGGTATATATCTGTACAGCTAACCTAGTGATTCCTTACTGGTTTTTAAATTGCCAATCCTTAGATGTTTCTCAAATGTTAAGCTATTACTCGCGTTTTTGTCATTCTGACCATGCAAAGAGATGGGAATTTCAAGCACATCCTACAGCGATCGGCTTTTTAAAGATTTTACTATCCCTTTAATCTAGCGAATTCCCTTATTTCCGCCTACTTAGAAAGAACTAAGAAATACAACAATTTGAGCTATTGTTTATCTCGATTAGCACGAAATAAAAGAATAAACCACTGAAAAAATAATGTCTTGCATAATATCTAGAGAAAGTCATGTGACCGGAACACATCAGGGTTTTAAAATAACAATTGATAGAGCAAATACAACAGTGTACTAATCTGACTTAAGAGAGAAAATACTGGATTGAGTTTTGCTTGTAATGTTTATCGTACAAGCTTAAATGAATGTGCAGAGACCCTGAATGAAATATCGGACATGTTCACATAATTTTCTCTACCCTATTTAATGTTATTAGCTCTATATGAATCATTCTTGCAAAAGCTTATTCTTCTATCTACTTCAAGTTAATTGCATGAATTGTTTCATTACATATACTACAATTCAAAAGGAATAAACAGTAAAAATGTTTATAACTATTATATATAGTATAAATAAATAAATAAATGCATATATGCACTACTCACTATTTGCCGAGAATCAACCTGTAAACAATCTATACTGCTTACTGACAAATAATGGTAATAACCAAGGGGCTGATTAGAGTGATGTTCCAATGTTTCAAGCTACCGAATGCAGAGAGCACGTGTCATAGCATGTGTGTCCCTGGGTAAACAAATATACCGCAGTGCGCATGATGTTCCGCTTCGCAAACAGAGTACTGCTACTCAAAAGTCCATTGCAATGCACATATCTACTGCTGGGCCACCAGAAGAAGGCTGGAGGAGTCTGAGGTACGATAGGGGGGATATGTTCTCACGCGAGTGCTTTGTTTACTACGAAATGTATAATGTCTTTAGGTGAGCACCTATGCTGCCACAACATCTGCGATAAGTATATTTACATATTTATTATACAAGCTAGAGAGAGAGAGAGAGAGAGAGAGAGAGAGAGAGAGAGAGAGAGAGAGAGAGAGAGAGTAACGAAGTAATGTTTATCGGTGAGAGTTTGCAAGAGCTTTATCGCCAGGGCAGAAAATGTTTATGCAACATAATTATTCTTCTGCTCGCCTTTTTCTGGTAGCTAGAGTATGGAGTATTCACTTTAGATACACGAAACTTGCGACAGTGTTTTAGTACGACGCATATATTATTAGTTTAATCATTAGTTTATAATATTTAACATAATAAATATATGCCCAGTGGAAAGCATTACCGTGGAAGGTAGAAAATAGCATTTTGTTCGTCAAGGCTACGGGCTTTGTTGAAAATAATACATAGTTTAATGCATTAGGGACATTTTCCTTAAGAGGAAACTAGGTACTTTCCCTGTTGAAATTGCAGAAAGGGAATTTCGCTTTGAAGAACAAGGTCACGTGGATGTAAAATAAAGAAAAATCCCCGATAGTCACGTGATGACGCCACTTTACGCGCTCTTTTTCAGCTGCTATCCCAAAGGTCATGAGTTCGATTCCTGTCATAGAGTAAATGTTTTTTATTATTATATATATATTTTTTTCATTCCAGACGAAGTGCTGCGATACGTCGCGTACTTGCACTTCAGAAACTTGTAGCCGTTACTTCGAAATTTCAATAACACGCTATAAGTCTTCTATCTCAGATTACTTATTTAAGTAATCTACATCTTCTGTGAAAATATTTCTGTATAGTTCATTAACATCCTGTATAAATAGCTTTATGGTGGCCTTCTTGGCCATAGGAGGATATAGATTGTTGCCAGGATCATATCAGCACCGCTGGTGTGTCGAACTTACGTTCCGCAGGAGTTCCAGTAAATCTACTGACATCGGGCTATCGCTTTTAAGCTCACTTAATAACCTGGGCCGGATTTGCACCCGACCTTGAGATTAGAAGGCCAGCGCCTAAACAACTGAGCTACCCCGACCGACTGAAGTGTTACCTGATAGCCCTTTTTATCAAAGACAAAACTAACACCATGTTTATTTATTTGTAATCGAATGCGTTAGAAAAGATATAAAAGAAATGCTCACCTTTGCTAGTTGAGAATTTATCCATTTGGCGAAGGTTTTCTTTTGCACATCTTCTCGTTCATCTGAAACAAAGAAAGTTGCCATTAGTTTCAAGGTAATTTAAGTGTAATTTGCCGATTCGTTTTACTTTCAGTAGTAGTTTTTCTTTTTTAAATGAAACCACAGCGAACTTTTGTACTTCTGCAGTTCAACGTTTGTAGCAAACAGGCTTAAAATAAATTAGCTAATGTGCGCTTAACAGCTTTTTAAAACTAGAGGGAGAATTCAGTAAATAGGTTTATGCTAAAAGTTTCTGTGGTTAGCACATGGAAAATGCTTATAAACATAAAATTTCTGTATGGCACAAAAATTAAAGCGGATTCTGAAAACCCGTCTTATTATTTTGATTAAAACATCATATATTTCAGATGCTGAGGAATAAAATGCGTAGGAATATTTGATTCAACATGTAAAGCCTTGCTCATTCTGACGAACAAAAAAACATATATAAATAAATAAAATAAGCATATAGTTAAAACACAGAATTTATGTAATATAAAATTATTGTGATGTCAAATTATTTCTAAGATATCTGAATACCCCTATACTTCTAGCTTGAATGTTTACCTTCTCTTTTACTATGTACATAGTATATAGAGAAGGTATTGTAATGCACCCAAAAATTCGATACCGAAATTTCACCGGAAATACATGTTTTGGGTCCCCCTGAATAAAAAAAAAACATTTTTGGAAAAAGGTGCGTGTGCGTGTGCGTGTGTGTGTGTGTGTGTGTGTGTGTGTGTGTGTTTATGTCTGTGGACAGCATAGCTCAAAAACGAAAAGACCGTTAAATACCAAACTTGGTATTTAAGTTTGGTATCTTCCAAGGATGCGAAACGAAGATTT
Source organism: Hymenopus coronatus (assembly GCA_030762935.1). Lineage (NCBI taxonomy): Eukaryota > Metazoa > Arthropoda > Insecta > Mantodea > Hymenopodidae > Hymenopus > Hymenopus coronatus. Next base: position 108,831,709 of record CM060890.1, read on the forward strand.
TAAAGAAAATCCCCCACCCACAAATACCCTTTACATGGAACTTTTTTCGAAAATTTCGATTTTCTCAAAAATGGCTACGATTTTGATTAAAATATCGTATATTAAAGATATTTACCTGACAAATAATATGTATATCTTGAATTTTCTGGGAATAGCCTCTGAAGACTACTTTATTCTGGATGAATTTTACGAAATTTTGCATAACTGCTAAACAGTAAAAGATGGACAAAAACTTGACACACAAAAAATGTAGAGCACGTTAAAACACACAATTTATGTTACATACATTTTTTCGTGGAGTTGGTCATTTTTGAGATATTCATTGTTTTTGGTTTCAGCTTTGAAAAACACTTCTCATACAGAAATTTGCCAACTCGTGTCCATACAAAAAAACCGAATTTCAGTCACATAGCAACCAGCTTTTGGCTTTCACTTTAACCTATTGTTCTCCCTTGTTTCGCTTCTACTTACAATAAAGCAAGAAATAAGACTATTTCTGCTAATTTTTCTCGGTTAGCATGAAATAAGTAAAAGAATAAGCTTATTAATAATAATTTGTTACAGAGATATAGAGAAAGTCGTGTGAATGGAACACATCAGATTTTTTGAAGTGCTACACATGTCGAGTCGCTGTTATGTTGCTTGCGATGTCAAGAAAAAATTAGGCCAGCATATTTGTTTTTTTAAACATTATACTGTCCATTGTTCCTTCTTCACCCCCCCCCCTTCCACGTGTACCTTCCACGTCGAAATTATTTCTACAAAGTCTGTCTGGATTAAGTCGATAGAGAATTTAGATTTCGCATTAATAGTATGTAGAATTTATGTAAAAGTAAACGATAGTGAATACGAAAACATGTAAATGCAAGGGATTATATACATTATTTTAACGAAGCAAAGTTTCTCGAAGTACATAGTAAATATTTTAGTTGCAGTCAACTGAACATACAATAGTATCACTAAAAGTAACTAGAGAGCACTGTAATGGGGAAAATTTGTCACAGTTGGTTTTGACAAATTACAATAACTTCCGTCCCATACACAATGTAAATGTACGGCTGTATTAATTGCAGTTGTTGTGTTTGTTTGCCTTATAGCTATTAAATTACAAGACGTTAACTAGAGTTTAAGGCAAATAGTTCTTGGTTGGGTAGAGGCCGATGTTTCCAAGTGTGCGTTTATTTGAAATAGTTTTAGTGTTTCGATATGTGCTCCATAGGTTTTAATCGTTTTTAGAGCACAGTTTTCAATGAAATAAATTAGGATGTGTTATTTAGCCCTGGAAGAGATGTAATAAATGTTTATTGTTTTAAAACAAGCTTTGGTTTACGACTTGAATCTTCTAATTCTTCTTGAAGATTGACAGTACTTTAGTATAGTGAAGTTGCAATTCTAAATTTTTGGGAAACTGGCATTAAATTACTTCCCCTATAGTACTCGCTTCATCATAGATGCAACTATTACCAATATTATATGTCTATCTGTTATGTATCTATTCTAAATTTCCTGGATATTCCAATATTGGGTATGGGGTCTGACCTAATGAATGCTTAATACTGTTCTTTCCTTCCATTTAAATTAACTTTGGGCTCGAAAAGACTGCATGGAAGGAATTACGCCTGATAAAGAATATGGCCAATATGTGTGGCTCACAGAGGAATCCTTTAAAGGGTCACATTCAACACAGGTATTTTGTGACCTATCTGTAAGGACAAATATTTCATGTGATTACCTTCTCTATACACTATGTACATAGTAGTGTAGAGAAACTAAAAGAGCATTTCTAGAAAAAGGTCAGTGTGTGTGTCTGTATTTAAGTTCGGTATCTTCCAAGGATGCGACACCAAGAGTTTCAAGATAATCCCCACACCCTCAACTACCGTTTACATGGAAAATTTTTCGAAAATTTTGAATTTCTCAAAAATGGCTCTAACGATTTTGATCAAAATACCGTACATTAAAAATATTTACATGACAAATAAAACGTATATCTTGAATTTTCTGGGAACAGCCTCTGAAGATATCTTTATTCTGAATGAATTTTGCGGAAAATGGCATAACTGATAAACCGTAAGAGATACACAAAAACTCACTACATAAAAACTGTAGAGGTCTTTAAAACACACAATTTATGTTATGAATTTTTTTCTGGAGTTGACCATTTTTAAGATATTCCTTGTTATTGATTTCAGTTTTAAAATACTTAATATTTTTCTCATACGGGAGGTTATCTACAACTGACCACGCAAGGAATCGGATTTCTATACCACAGCAACCACATTTTAAAGCATTTGACTGTTGGTTTAGTCTAGTGTATCTCCTTATTTCCCTCCTACTTATAAGAAGTAATAAAACCGTTTCTGCTAATGTGTATCTCGATTAACATGAAGTAGATAGAAGAATAAACTTATTAACAATAATATTTTACAGAGAGGTAGAGAAAGTCATGTGAATGGAGCACACCAGATTTTTCAGAACATAATGGTCCTGTCACACCCTTCTTCCAAAAACCTGTAAGTTTTCGGTTGGAAAACAACCCTCGCTATTGCTAAGTCTTCCACTTACTGGTCCCTTAACTGAGGTGTGACTCTCGGCTTGTAAGCAATGTCTCAAGGAAACAGATTTTAATACGTTGCCTCTCGCCCCAAGTACAGTTTTGTTTGCTAATGGTTATTGCGCTGTGGTAGGGGGAGCGGTCCCGTTTGAGGGTCATGTTTTGGAGAAAATTATATCCTGAGTTGTAATCTAAGGGATCTGAGAAAAGTTAGTTACTACGGTTCACGTTCTCACAGACAATCAAAGAGCTTTGAAAACATTCTCCTCAGACCAGGTAAAATTCAGAACTCGTATGGGAATGCTTAAACGTTCTGTTTGCCCTGTCATCTCGCAACAGGCTCAAAATGCGGCAATGGCCAGGGCATCAGGGCATTTGTGGAAACGAAAAAGCTGACCAGCTGTATACTAAAATAGCCTATGTTGGCCCTGAACCCCTTGCTTGGAATCAGTACTGTCAAAACATTGGTTAAAGCATGGATGAACATAAAATACCAACTCAGGTGGCAAACCTATCTGAACAAAGACAAGTCGGGAAACCTGTAGTAGGTCCATGCAACACTCTTTCCTCATTTCTCCTGAAATTAGACAGAATGGAAATAGGAAAGTAGTTATATAAATTTCTGAATTTGGTCACCTCAGGAAACATCTACGTAAAGCAGGAGTTAGAAGGGTGAACCCACCTGTAGAATGTACAAAGAGCATGAAGACTTCTGTCTCGCATTATCCTCTTTAACTGCCCATTCCTGGCAAGAAAGACACTCATTGTTTCTATAGATAGAGGAGACGTAGGAAGGGTGCTGATACGAGGGCTGCGCAATAAATAGTTTGGCCTGATGTGCGGGAGGTCGATTAATTTCAGCAAAATCGCTTTTTATCTATATGTAAATGCTCACACAATTTACTCATTAACACTTTTTTTTTTAAGCAAAATCACATAGCCCCAGTGAAGTTCATCGGGTAATGTGTGCCAGTTATAGGGAAGATTTACTAAACCGAAGCAACTACTCTAGATGGTGCACATTCATCGAAGAAAAGCTACGAGAACATTCCTGTTTCACCACGTTCCCGATGACCAGAAAATCGCAAACATTGATACTCGCCTTATAGTCCAGATCTTGCACTGTCCGACTTTCAACTGTTTCGTCCCATGAAAAAAAAATCCTGGGCGGCTGTCGATTTGATTCAGAAGCACCTGAACACTGGCAGGGCAAGATGCCTATACTCCAATATAACGGAGCTCTATGAGGACAGTATAATGAAACTGGTGCCACGATAGCAGAAATGTCCTGACAGAAAAGTAGTAAAAGAATGCGGGTTCATTATCATCATCATCATCATCATCATACACAATTCGGGTTAGACAGTTTTATTTTTCCGAAGTTAAGGCAATTCCCAACTGGTTTTATCATTCCGTCTCTTTCTAAGACGTCTGCGAACATCCTCTGTCCGTATCACGTGCTCATGCCTTTATTTCTGCATTGCTCTAACTTCCCTATAATTCCCATAGCACCTAGTTGCTCTCGAAATACCTGGTTTCTTTTGTGATCCTGCATTCCGTAATCTGCTAATAGTCTTAACAATTGTATCTCTGCTGCCTCAATTCTTTTCTCTATTCTTGTTGTTGAAGTCCAGCGCAAAGCAATACAGGCATGGCTAAGACTTTAAAAAATTGCAGGATTGCTTACTTTTTTCAATAGTGTTTCTTTTATTATACCATTGTTGGAACTTATGTAATTTCTTTGCCCCTTAGCATACAAATAAAATATATCACAACCAAGAAAATTTAGAAGATGAACTCGTTTCAAGATTCCTTTTCCAATTATAATTTTGGCTCTAATATGTTTTTTCCGCAAAATGCTAAAACCTTCGTCTTCTTTAATGAAATCTTTAAATTATAGGTTTTTGCCACTTCATGGGACGTCCACACAGCCATTTGTAAGTTCTCCACAGGTTCTCCCAGGACAACCTGGTCGTCTACAAAAGAGAGTATTTTTAAAGCAACTTTCTTAAGTTTAAAATTACAAATCAACCGTTCTAGCCAGATTTTGGCCATGCCATTTAAATGAATATTGAAAACGCAGGTGTTAAAGGGCATACCTATCTTAAACCTTTCACCCAGTGATTGCATTGCGCCTTAACCTAGGTTATTAACATATATAAACTTTGTACTATCTTCTTAAATGTTGAGGGTTCACTGTTATGGATCTTATACCTATTAAAATTCTTTTGATAACAATTGCTATGCGTTACTTACTGATCCACCCTGGTATATTGCATGACATGCGGAATCGACTCTGGTATTAAGTAGTAGAAGCAGAATGTATATACTAACATATGTTCAGGATCACTGCAATGATGAAGTCAGTGAACTTGGACTTGTGCCCGAAGAAAGGACCTTGCAAGGTTGCCGTCCACGCTCTTTTGATTTGCATACCGTATAAAACATCTGCAATCTTGTACTTTACATGACGATTCCAAGCACTTCCGTAAGTGAATTCAATAGTCCTACGCTCCCTTAATAGAATTTCATTAAGTAAATTTACACAGCAATTGTTAAACACTCGCCTAACAGTAAGTTCAGGTCAAAAAATAAAAATCTGATGTCTTCCATTCACATAACTTTTTCTAGCTGTTCCAAAGACATACTATTCTTACATAAGGTTATTCTTTTATCTACATCATGCTAATCGAGATAAATATTAGCATAACTGGTCTTATTACTTGCTTCCTTTTAAATAGAAGGGAAATAAGGGAATACATTAGCCTAACGCAATAGTCAGATCCTCTAAAACCTCGTCGATATGTGAAAAAAATTGAGTTTCAGATCGCTTTGTACGGTCTCGTTTGAGAAAAATATAAGTATTTTAAAGTTGAAACCAATAACAAGTAATATCTCAGAAACGGTCAGTTCTTCAAATACAGCGTATATGACATAAATTATGCATTTTAACGAGATATACATTTTAAGTGTGATACGCTTTGTCTATCTCTTACGGTTTATCAGTTAAGCAAAATTGAGCAACATTTATCCGGAATAAAGGTCTTCATAAAATTCAAGATATACACATTATTTATGATTTAAATATATTTAATATAAGATATTTTAATCAAAATCGTTAGAGCCATTTTTGAGAAAATAAACATTTTCGAAAATGTTTCCATGTAAAGGGTAGTTGGGGTGGGGGATTTTTGTTTTTAAAATCATAAGATGCATATTTGGGAAATACTAAACTTAAACACCTAGTTTGGTATTTAACAACCTTGTCGTTTTTGATCTATACTGTCCACAGACACAAACGGATCTTTTTCTAAAAGTGTTTTTTCGGACGCAGGGGGCCTCAAAACATATATATCCGGTTGAAATCTCGACATCGAATTTTTGGGTGGAATACAATACGGGCTATAGAAAGTAAAAATGTGATGCATTACATAAGTTTGTTCTTGCTTTACTAGTACTGCGCCCTTGGGACCTGTTACGAAGCTAATGAGAACTATTATGTCCTGGTCATCCTATACCTCTCCGCCCATATGGTTTATAACGGGCCTTCAGATTTATTCCGCCTTTAGCGCCAGTGGGTTTAAACGCATGACGTCATTATTAGTTCAGCGAGCAAGGTGCAGAACTGAACCTTGGACCAAATACACTATAGCTACAGTGTATTTGCTTGGACTACATGCACTGCCGATTTCGTCAAGCCTTTTAAGCCCACCTCTTCAGTTAGCGTCTGCGTTACATTCAAGTGTTCCCGAGTGCGAATCTCAATAAGGGTGAATTACCAAGATACAATTTTCTCTGTAGTTTTTCCTCATCCTGAGAAGACGAATGTCGAGTAACTTTAAGCTGATCCCCGGGCTCTTTGAGCATCGTTTCACTGATTTCATACATCTTCCCGTATTGCCTAGTAAAGGACATTAACAGAAAAACTGAAGATCTGATCGCTAGTTTTAAAATGCCGTTCACGTGACTAGGAAGTGAAACCACTTCCCATTTGAGAAAGTAAGTACTGCAAAATTAAAACCAGTAACACGAAATATATCGAAAATGGTTAACTAAAATAAGTTATTGGACATAAATTGCGTATTTTAACGAGAGCTATATTTATATTTTTAAACTTGTTTATTTATTGTTTGTAAGATTTTGAGTATTATTTCTTACGGTTTATCAGTCATGCAAATTTTGGCCAGAAAGAATAGAGGCTATTCCCAGAAAATTCAAGATATTAATTTGTGATAAAAATAGCCTATACTGTAATTCGTTAGAACTATTTTTGAGAAAATCAAACTTTTCGAAAAATTCCATATAAAGCATAGTTGGGAGATTTTCTTGAAAATCTTCATGTCGCATTCTTGAAAAACACTGAACTTAAATACAAAGTTTGGCATTTAAATTGTTTTCGTTTGTGAATTATGCTATTCACAGAATCACATTCTACTATTTTTCTAAAAATGCTTTTCTTCTATTCAGGGAACCTCAAAACATATTTCCGGTGAAACCTAGGTATCAAATATTTGGGTGGAATACAAAACTTCTCATATTTAGTATATATAGTAGATTAAACATTTTCATACATTCATACTTTCCGGAAGATATGCGCCAATTCGTTAAAACAAAAAATCCCCATTGCCTGCGTTGAATCTAATTAGCCTTTCAGTGGGTGGCGATCTAACTGAGAATATCTGTAGAGGAGTCGAAATGCAACATCAGGCTTTCTGTTGATTTGTAGTAGTTTTGCATCTCCAAACGCTTCATGTTTTTAAAAAAATCGGAAGGAAAACGATGGCACTCTACAGAAATCGAGAACTGCACGTTTTCTGAGCGTTTCCTTCATAATTCAGTCCCTTGAAATGCAATTTCTTAACGTAGCGTCAGAAATAATATCCTGTTCAAACGGAATTCAAAATAACTGCGCCAGTATCCAACAGGAAATGTCGGCTAGCGATAGAGTTTGAGTTCATGAATATACGCAAAGGAAAGAACAAAGAGGGCCTCCAAAACAAAAACAAAAAAATCTGACGTGTTTCATTCTCATGACTTTCTCTAGCTTTTCCGAAACAATATTCTTACAAAAGATTATTCTTCTATCTTCATCATGATAAACATTAGCAGAATAGATTTATTGCTTGCTTCTTTGTAAGTAGAAGGGAAATAAGGGAATGTACAGGCTAAAGCGATAGTGAAATCTTTTGAAAGCTGGTCGCTATGTGAAACAATTGAAATTCAGTTCTCTTTGTTTATTAAGCGCAAACAAAAGAGACGCGAAAAGAGAGATACTTCCCATTTGAGAAAAGTTTAAGTACCTTAAAACTGAGACCAATAACTCGGAATATATCCTTAAAAAAATGTATATGACATAAATTGTGTGCTTTAATGAGCTCTACATTTTTGTGTAATAAGTTTTTGGCTATCTCATACGGTTTACCAGTTATACAAAAATTATACAGAAGTCATCTAGATTGAAGAGGTCTTCAGAGGCTATTCGCAGAAAATTCAAAATGTACATTTCGTTAGTCATGGAAATATCTTAAACATATGGCATTTTAATCAAAACCGTTAGAGCCATTTTTGTAAAAATAAAAATTTTCGAAAAATGTTCCATGTAAAGGGTAGTTGGAGGTGGGACAATTTTCCTGAAAATCTTCGTGACGCATCCTTGGAAGATATTGAACTAAAATACCAAGTTTGATATTTATCCGACTTTCATTTTCAGCTATGCTGCCCACACGCGTGCGCATGTTTCTAAATATCTCGATATCGAATTTTTAGATGGAATACAATACTTTCTGTATCCATTATGTACATTGTACATTAGGGGTAGAGAAAGTAAAAACAAACAAAATAACTGATCCTTTCCATTCAATAACTTTCTCTAGCTGTTACAAAATATTCGTACAAAAGATTATTCTTTTTTACATTATGTTAATCGAGATAAATAGCTATTAGCATAATTGATCTTATTACTTTCTTCCTTTTCAGAGAGGGGAAATAAGGAAATGCATTTACCTAAAGCAATAGTCAAATCCTTTAAAAGCTCGTTGCTATGTGAAATAATTGAAGTTCGGTTCGCCTTGTATGGTCCCGCTTGAGGAAAGTATAAGTATTTTAAAGCTGAAACCGATAACAAGGAATATCTCAGGAAATTTACAGTTCTAAAAAAAAAAAAAGAAACTGTGTTTTAATGGCATTAATTTTTTGTGTAGCATGTTTTTGTCTATCTCTTACGGTTTACCAGTTGTGCAAAATTCAGCAAAATTCATCCAGAATAAAGAGGTATTCAGGGGCTATTCCCAAAAAAGTCAATATACAATTATTTGCGATTTAAATAAATATATTTAATATATGATATTTAATCAAAATCGTTAGAACCATTTTTAAGATAATCAAAAATTTCGAAAATTTTTTCATATAAAGGATATTGGAGATGGAGAATTTTCTTGAAAATTTTCGTGTCGAATCCTTGAGAGGTACTAAACTTAAATACCTAGTTCAGTATTTATTTTATTTATTTATTTTTGAGCTATGCTATCCACAAACACACCCACAAATTTCTAAAAAAAAAATCGGACTCGGGGGACCTCAAAACATATATTCCGGTGACATCACATCGAATTTTTGGGTGGAATACAATACCTTCTCTATCCACTATGTACATTGTATATACGGGCTAGGGAAAGTAAAATCAGTTTTCCAAATCCGAAAATGGGTGTTCGCCTGTATTCATTTGACAGTCTATTTACACTGCTTCCCTTAGCACTTCTCTCCCACTATACTGGACGAATTGGGGCTATCAGTGCCACAGTGAAGAGTAAAACTGTATTTAAGATACAAAGACAAGTACTGACAAAGCACGTAGAACGTCGAAACGTGTATTATCGTTAAATTCACATAGTCACGCCACAGAGTAGCAGCAATTATAACGCTAGTGCAGGGTTTATCACGCAAGCGAATGAGCTGCTTTTGAAAGCAGAAGGAAAACGTTTAACTTAACCGAAGGACAGCATTCGTTGTTGAAATTCTCCCTAAATCTCTGTGGCACACTTTTCCTATTCAACCCGGTTTTTTATTCCATGCTAAGTTTACATTATTGTTGTTATTATTATTATTATTATTATTATTATTATTATTATTATTCACCACATAGATCACATTACATAATATGGGTTTCGTCAAGAGAACAATTATACAGGAGTTGCACACTAATTTTACAATATACGTTATTTGCAATTTAAATGCTATGTATTGACTTACTGAATAAGATATGTTCAGTAGAACGGTTTGACTTCTTCGTTAAATTATTTTGTTTGCTATTTTTTATATATTTTGTAGTTTATCATATGGTTTAATGCCTAAATTTGTGAGATTATTTTTTAGAATATTTGTTCTACATAGCTGAAAATCAAATTTTATTTTTTTCCTTTCTTGTGTTATGAGAATCGTTATTTGTATCTGTACATAGTTCTCCTTATCTCTTAGTAAGGTTTAGAATGTCAGCTATTGTTATATTTCCTAAAAGTTAATTCCATTCTAGACCATTCTCAACGTCTAGTTAGTAGTGCACATAAAATAGTATTATACTTACTGAAAAGTAAGTCAAAGAACCTTAGAAGAATAGCTTAAAGCCGAACTTCTAAGCGGGCATTGCATGTCCGGTACCAGTAATGAGTAAAGCTCGGAACTCGGGACCTGGTGTGTCTTGAAAGGCCACAAGTGTAACGGAAACAAAAGATGGTACAACTTGTACTCTCTGATAGTATCTCTGTGTTAGTAAGAGGGTGTTCACATTGAATGGAGGTCACGTATATACACAAGGTTCCAAATTCCGAGCTTTAGTAAAGCAATATTTAAGAAATGCTCTATATGTTGAGGACAATATTGGATGGTTATTATACACTGCACATGTAATATGCATTTTTTAGAATAAGAGTTTTCGATACTAAAGTAACTATACAATTAAAATGGCAGACACAATCTGAAAACACTGTGCATGTGACTCTTTTACTGTGAAGCACAAGTTCCTCTTCGCGTGCGTGCTAAACTTGAATTAAAAGTCTACTCGCGCTTATGCTCCGTTTGGAGTAGCAATCGACTCTTCTCAGGGCGTTTTAACGGGCTTGTTGGGCTTCACAGATCCAGACAACCTGGCGACTTCTTAAATAATAAATCACTAGGATTTTCCTTGCAGAATTTTAGTTTATTTTGTAATCATTTCGTACAATTCTAAAGTGAAACTGCAATATCTCGATGCAACTTATGTGCTTTGTTGAATGCGGCAAATATTTGTACGCATATAATTCTACGCGAATACATTAATATATGCGTAATCTCCAGGCTTGTGAAAAAGCCTCTTTCTTTTTTGATAACTGGCTTCACAAGCAAGAAAATCAACACGTAACTATGATAATTATTGTTGGAAAACAAAATCGCAAAGAGAAAATCAAAATACTTACTACGCGACGAAAGCACAAGGAATAATAAACATTTGCATCCAGCGATTTCAACTTCGGAATGCAACAGAACAAAAACATTTGAACATCAAATATTACAAAAATGACATGAAACTCACAAAATGTCGGTAGATTTTGTGGCTAGGATATAAATATTACCTCAACTGCCACATGATTTTACAGACTCAGCGAGCCCGTTTATTCCGTTATGAAATCGTACGAATTCAATAGCAATGTCCAGATTCAGCAGAGCGAACTCTTGAGCGAACCTGAAGAGCTACGCAATATCGTGCAAAATATATATGTACACAGCCAATTTACTGCGAGGGAAGAAGAAACAAAAGTTAATCACGATGACAAAAATAAACTTTTGAACATCAGACTAACGCACGAGCTACAACCTCTGCCTTTTTTTTTTTTTTTTTTTTTTTTGTGTAAAATCTTGGAAAGCAATTGCTCTACCGGTATACAAGATTCAATATTTAGTGATTTTTGCACTACGTGGATTCCTATTTACTTTGAAAAATCATTTACACCCAATTATTACATTATTATTATTATTATTATTATTATTATTATTTTCTGTTTATAAGCCACTGTAATTTAATCAATAATTTTATTTCAGTATTTTATTTTGTCGTTTGTGACAGCTCATAAGTCTGTCAAATTGCTTTCAAATAAACAATTATTATATACACTATTAAACTTTTTTTTTTTCTTATTCAACTTTTCTTGTCCAAGAATACCAAACTTCCCACATTGATTTAAAAAGCATTGTTTGCAAAAGAACATAAATCGCACAGTTCCTTCATTATAAAATATACGCACACGCTTAGGAACTCGGTAAGTGACGATCTTAGCACATTGTCTTAAATTTCAATTCACTAGTTTTCTTGAAGTAGCTCTGAAAAACTTTTATCATGAATATTTTATGAGTCAGTTCTAAAAATTGCTAATTTTATAAGCCTTTTTGCATTAACGACGAGAAAATGTTGTAGCGTTTTCGCTACATGTGAAATGTTTAACCAAATAAACGGACTCAAAAACACTTTGACCTATGCCAATAGTTTGCCCATAAAGTTTTAGGATATGTTTCATGTAAACTACCCTTAATTTTGAGCCAGTTTCTACTTTACATCCGCTCTAATATCGACTATATACACTACAAAAAGTTAGTAATTTACCTAAAGCATTAATTTTTATGTATTTATTTATTTATTCATTTCAACTTTATCTGTTGTACTCACATCATTCTAGACTGAAATATTAGTGGTTTTGCTCTTTGAACATTAGGTAATTTAGCTCACATTCACAATTCCACCTTCCATCCGAGAATCGAACCCTGGACTTCCACTGACCACTTGACCACAGACCATAATTCTAAAAAAATCTGATGTGTTCCATTCACATGACTTTTTCTAGCTGTTACACAAACAACTTTCAAGGTAAACAACAGTAACTCCTTTTTTTTCCTTGTAAGAAGAAGGGACACAAAAGATTACTCTACACTAAATCGATTGTCAAATAAAGCTTTTAAAGCTGGTCCTATGTGAAACAATTGAAGCGCGATTCGCTATGCATGGCATGCAGTAAAACAAGGGAGATGAAACGAAACGTCACTTCCCATTTAAGAAAAGTTAAAGTAGTTTAAAATTGAAACGTCTAACAAGGAAATCTCAGAAACGGTCAGCTCTACACAAAAAACGTATATGACAAATTATGTGTTTTAACGAGTACTATACGTAGTAAGTTTCTGTCTAACTTATGGCTTAACCATTATGCAAAATTCTGCAAAATTAACTATTTTTTCAAAAATGTTTCCATGTAAAGGATAGTTTGTGGTGGGGGGATTGATTTGGATATCTTTGTGTCGCATCTTTGGAAGATACTGAACATAAATACCTAGTTTGGTTTTTAACGGCCTTTAACTTTTACAGCTACGCTATCCACAGACACACACACTCGAACCTTTTTCTAAAAATGCTTTTCCTTGGACTCAGGGGATCTCAAAACATATTTCCGATGATACCTAGACATCGAAATTTTAGGTGGAATACAATACCTTCTCTATCCACTATGTACATTGTACATTCGGACTAAGCAAGATTTCCCTTATAAATCGCCTTTATGTTTGTATAGGTTTCAATAACATCTGAAATACTACTAACCAGGAGAGACACATAAAGCTTATACTTCAAGTGTTTTTTTAAAGAAAACTAGGAAATGAAAAACGACTATCACAGGTACGAAGGCAATAAAGGGGCTAATTAAAGTGGATGATACAGTAAATAAAAAGTATATTTTCAATATAAACTTAAACGTTATTAAATGGAAACCTTGTATGATTTTATGCAATTGATAACATGTAAGGCGACATTAAGATTGACACTTGTTGCAGAGCAATGGGTCAACTACATCAAGAAACATTGTAACCTGAGGTTGATGCCCAACGTGTTACGTAGTCCACGATAAAATCTGGAGGTCAATTCATTCAAATATCATACCCATTATCATTTTACCATCGGATGTAAAGATATCTCCAAGTAATAAATGTATTAGTCAACGTTTGGTGGAAGAGATTCTCCCGAAGGTTACAGTCCATATAGCAAACGTTGGAAACAACTTAATTTGTGCAGCGATTTTTCCAAAGTTTTTTATTTTATTTCTAGTTTAGCCAAATTTGAAATGCGCAAAAGCATTTTCTTAAAATGAAAATATGTCACTCACAGTTGCTTACATTTAAATTAGCCTTAATTCTGTATCAGTTTCAAACAAATTTGAAATGTGACAAATTTTCTCCCATGTTTTACACATGAAATTGCGTGTCCATACTTTCGGGGAAAATGAATTGTTTTATACTACACCCTGAAGGACAGATGATCAAAGCAATGTAGACACATATTCCGCCAAAGCGAACGTACCTAAAGGGGACGCACTGAAGCAAACGAGGCTCTCAGAGGAAACAGCTAAAAGAGATTAAAGAGAAGGAAGGGTAAGGCCGTTACGTTTCCTTGATAGATACCAGAGTTCCTGTTTGTGAGTAATAAAAAATGAAGTGGCTTTTCCTTTGTACATACACATGACATGTTTGTCTACAAACTCCAATGAACATTTCTGGTTCACCATTACACTGAAGAAAGAGAGACTCAACTGTTTAAAATCCCAAAGAAAATGAAATGTTGAAGAAAACTAATCCTCCTTAACTTTCAGAAGCATCTAACCTGGCAAATACTTTTTTTTTTTCCTCGGATTTAAGAAAAATATAACAAACATCAAAACTTACACTAAATTATAGGTGCAGATTAATTTCATTGAAATTCGAAAACAATTTTTCATGTTAACATCGTAATGTTTCTGACAGTAACCGATAGTAATTTGGGAATATTTATGAACTTTCCGTGCGCACATTAAGTGCTATGGCAGAAAGTGGGTTAATTATAATTCCGTTTCAGTTCTGCAACATGGAAAAAGGTGCTAAAGCTAAAAGTTCAATTTTCTGTACTGTTTTTAATTTGGAAACACGCACATCTCGACACTAAGTAGCATAGAATCATTTTTCAAACAGTCTAAAACAGTCTTCCTTTCAGGTACTTCAGTGCCACACTTCAGTGTTTATTTTGTCTTCAACTCATTTTGTCTTCAACTCCTTATCAATACGATCTATAAATAGTATTCTTTACCAATTCTCTATAGCATACACAATACTGCTACATAACTGCACTATATAGTGCCTACAACACTATTTGCTAACGATACTGATTTTAGAACTCATTGTTCCATTGACATTGCATCTGTAACGCCTGAAAATTCGCTGACCATATTTGTTTCATTGTTGCCTTCTGATGGCAGTAAAATACATTGATCGATTAACCTGGCACACTCACATAAACACGAAACTCAATCAGGCATACTCTCCATAAGGTTTGTCCAGCTATAAATCCTGTCTCCGAATTTAATATACTCAGCTGCTATACAGTATTTTCAGAACGTGATACCCTGCCCTACTCCTCTGCCAAAGATAGTGTAACTTTAAAGTTTGGGATTACGAGGTGTGCGGCTGGAAACAACCCTCGCAGTTGTCAAGTCTTCCAATTTCTAACTCTTAACATGTGCAGTCACTCAATGGTTTGGACACATACTAATACGAAACTAAACTGACTACATGGCTACAGGAAACAGAGCTTTTACCACGTTGTCTCTAATAAAGGGTCATTTTTGGCTTGCTAATGGTTATTGCCCAGTGGCAGGGGAAAGCGTACGGTTTAAGAGCTATCATATTTTGAAGAAAACAGTACAACAGGATTCTGCGACCACCCCTCCTGTACAACCAGAACACACAACTTTACCAAGGATTGGGAATCGCCGACAACCGCGGGCATATCTTTTCTGTAATTCGCTAGTTGTTTACTCGCCTTCCTTAAGTATCTGGTCCTGCACACTTTGAACTTGGACGCCATACAGGTGCCGAGTTCCGACTGAAGACGCGTTTGCCGCAGGATACCCTAAGCACACAGTCACTTCAAACTTTATAACGGTAAATATTATATTATTACACATAGGATAAATACAAAAGAAATCACATCTGGTCAAGCAATGAGTTTTGGTTTTCTTTTATTTGCTTTTTACTTTCTCTACACGTACTATGTACATAGTGTATAGAGAAGATATTGCAATGTACCCAAAAAGTTGCTACCGAAATTACACAACAAAGACATATTTTGGGACCCCCTGAATGCAAAAACAAAAAAAAGAAAAAAAGAAAAAAAAAGCATTTTTAGAAAAATGTCCGTGTATGTGTGTGTGTGTGTCTGTGGGTAGCATAGCTCAAAAACGAAAATTCCGTTAAATTGATATTTAAGTTCAGTGTCTTCCAAATATGCCACACGAAGGTTTTCAAAAAAATCCCTCCAACTACCCTTTACGTGAACAAAAAATAGAATGTTTTGATTTTCTCAAAACCAGCGCTAACGATTTCGATTTAGATCTCGTATATTTAGATATTTACATGGTAAATAAAATGCATATCTTGAATTTTCTGGTAAGAGCCGCTGAAGAGATGATTTCTGGATGATTTTTTTCTAAATTTTGAACAACTCGTAAATCGCAAGAAAGACTTACTACACAAAAAATGTAATCTTCTTAAAATAATGTATGCCCTATACATTTCTTTGTGAAGTTTGCCATTTACGAGATATTTCTTGTTATTGGTTTCAGTTTTAAAGTACTTTAACTTTTCTCATTTGGGCGCTTGTCAACACCTGGCCACGCAAAGAATAGGATTTCAATCCCATAGCAACCCATTTTAAAACACTTGACTGTCGGCTTACCCTAGTGTTTTCCCTTATTTCCCTTGTATTTAAAGGAAATAAGTAATAGGACCGTTTCTGCTAATGTTTATCTCGATTAATATGAAATAGAAGAATAAGCTTATTAACAATAAAATGTTACAGAGATGTAGAGAAAGCCATTTGAATTTGTTGAATAAAACATTAGTTATTTATTTTATTTATCCTGCTATAAAATGTGTATGTTATAAATCATAAATCTACCAGTAATTGATAATGCAACTGAGTCGGTGCTACTAAGGAAGCAAGAGGATTTTTCTCGAGGTCTAAGAAAAGTTAGAACTTTTAATAATTTAAGGGCAGGTACCATGTTACATTCGTAATTATAGAGATTTATTCAGGAAGTTTGAGAAAACTGGTTCTATTGCTGATAAGGAAAATGGAAGGCCAAAGGTCAGTGACAATGAAGTCACCGTTGCTGGAGTGCTTCATTTCTACACCCTTGCAAAACGATTAATTAACCATATTTTTGGCGACCGTATCATTAGTAGATATTTTCCAACAAAATGGCCGCAGCGATTTCCAGATCTGATTAATCATTATCTTATTAATCATTAGACTAATAACAAACTTATAAAGCGACAAACAATAGACAGTCAATATTTAGAAATTCTCTGGGTATACGTTCAACAAGAGAATGGAGGGTCCTCTTCCCAATGTTTTATAAAATCCTATTGTCTGCTCTGTGTATGACTTTTGTTTTGTTTTGTCTTTTCTTTCCTATCCCAAATATCATAACGGTTTAAAGTTTGAAGTGACTTTTGAAAGACTATATATCCCTCCCTACTTTCTCTTTACCCTGATGGTGTAGTATTCACTTCGGGGACTCGCATGTGATCATCCTTTTTCATTGTTTTCTTTAGAGTGAGCTTTCATTTTATTTTTCTATATATCTGCAATTTGTGTAGCATTAATCAACTGCTAATCAACTGCCTAAACTACTATAATAAGTCCTTTCATATTAGGGAGTCTTTAAAGACAGTCTCTAGCAACCTTAACATACGCGGCATAACCTTGCCGTTTTTCTTCGTTCTCACCGTCGTAGTACGTGCCCGAAATGCTAATTATATTTGCAAAATATTTTGTTGACGCTTGGCATGTCATGAGACTATAACAAGTAGTGAGATAATTACGCTTCTATCTCACTGTAATTATTTCGGCGAGATTGCAGTTATGGCAATATGGATACAAAATGATTCACGTTCATTTTCGCCAGTATTTGTGATTAAGCTCTGCTTTATTCCTAACTAGATTTCCCGAGTTATTCTACGGAAATTAATTGGAAGCATCCTATTTCGCTATCACCTTAATTGCGCGAACAAAGGCCGTAGGCATCTGGTTTCCACAAATAATTTGCAGTGCGTTCAATTTTCATTATAACGTAACGATCACAGACCGTGCTACACTCTATGAGATCAAACAGGACACAGGGCACCACTAACCATCTCGGAACGACAATGGAAAGAGGATTTAGGGTCCAAATTTTTAAGGGTGCATAGACAACCTATTATACCTACCTATGCTAATGTTATAAAGAGAAAATTTGTGTGTGGTGTATGTTTATGACAGGGTAGTAATATCGCAAGTCATCAACTGATTTTATAAACATTATATATAGATATATCATGAAGCTTACCTCTGGTTTCGTTAAACTTTTTTTTTTATCGAGTTTATTTTTGACAAAACTTTGTATGCTTGGGTTTTTAAATCTGTCAAAAATGATGCGTTTCTCTAATACTTTCAAATGCTTCCGGCTGTAGTTAAATACGGCGTTTGATTTGCATCACAAAGGACTGAATTATCAATCTTCTTAAATAGTATGAAGTAAACTGATTATAACCAGTTTCATTCAACCTGTCTACCCTTATTTTCAATCCCTTTTTCAAGCACTAAAATAAAAATCAGTGCTCTAGAAATAACTGTGCACTTACACCACAGGATCCAAAGTTCACTATAGTATGCTATCCTAAAATTCTCAAACCATCCTATAAAATATATTTTTAATCATTTATGTAGAACCCATCTGGTTAAAAATTTGTACAATTACATACACTGTAGAACCTTATAAGTTTTAAAACCTATTCAATCTATATTTTCAATCATACAAAGTCTATAAACTGTTAAAAAGTAATCTTACCCTTTATATCCAATCCTTTACGTAGGAGTATAAAATAATTTTGCTTGGCTAATCAGGGCATAAATTTGTGTATTTGAACTGTACGACTGCAAAAATTATACCTTACAACTGCAAGAAACTAATCCGAATCATATTTTCAACCCCTTAAGGACAAATTTGTACCACTTGAAAAATCTAAATGCCATTTTGGAAATTTACTCTTTAGCGGCGAGTGAAAAATAATGGCTACCAATGAAAATAAACTAAGGATCTTACAGAATTACGGAATTAATCCGTGCAATGCTAGGATTTAAAAACAACCTTGTTCCCAATGTAATTGTTTTAACCTTACTGGCCAGCTATTACTCCGATCGGCCACTCTTAACAATAGCACGTACCAAATAAAATAGCCGCACAAACAAAACCCAATCTGTCGCTTTCCTACTGTTTGAGTAATGAGTTCTGGAAGTTTACTTTTGGCAGTGTCTCTCACCTTCGATGATCAGAAGGGACGAGTAAGGGACGAGTGCGTCAAGCAATCATGAGCTAAGACAGTAAAAGTATGCAGTGAGTTATCAAGTGCAGTTGTGAATCAATGGTTCAGTGTAAATGTCATTCGGCGGATTAAATGCGTTGTGCCCAGGGTTAGCGACAACAGTGATTCGAGTGTAGGCTACGTTGAGCACCTTAGTGGCAAATACGGCGTGTTTAGCAGTAACTGGTTCTTCCATTTGTTATAATATGAATTCCAATTTATGGATATAAATATCATTCAATATATATTTATATGGATCACACAAATGTTATTTATGGATTGTTATTGAAATATAATTTGAAGGTGGATTTAATTGCGATATGGAATGATCCTCTTTATAAAATCACAATTCTGTTATTACTTCTGTTATACGTCATCGTTGATAAATCCTTTCTCGTATAACATAAAATTTTTCAGAACCTAAAGCGCGCACGCTCTCTCTCTCTCTCTCTCTCTCTCTCTCTCTCTCTCTCTCTCTCTCTCTCTCTCTCTCTCTCTCTCTCTCTCTGATAAATGATATATCATTTTGGTGTTAACCGAAGAATTCGATTCATGTATCTTCAGTATTAACAGCACTATTAGTTTTAGTTCCTTTCAGATAAAATTACAACCATATATACAAAGAAGAAACGTGTCCTTTCTAATGATATTTTCTACATTGTTGCAAGATTCAGCGCATGATTTGTTTAAAAAATAGTAAAACAAGTTAAGATATGTATTTTTGTACATTTCAATTCTATTTATTTTATAGATAAAAATAAACTGATGGGAATGGGAATAATGCTTTAAGATGCATATTTATTATAAGCTTCTCTTAGAGCCTATACAGTTGAACTGAAGCTACAGCTGTAAGATTCGCTTGTGTTTACATATTTCAATGTAGATTCTTATTGACATTAAATCAAGTTACTATTGGGAAGTTTTAAAACAGTCTCGTTTATTCCACGTGATTCTCAAGTATAAGTGCTTACGAGAAACAATAAATACAAGAAGATTGAGATTGCAGAGGTTTCGTAACCACTCGCTGTAAAACAATTTTAAGCTTCTAAATCCTCAACATCTTTTGAAAACTTTTCCTTGTGAACGCTTCCTAGAACTTCCAACATGGATGATAATTAACCGTGAAGAAATGATGTAGAGGGTTAAGAAACCTTTGTGTATTCTTCGTGAACAAACGTACTGCGCTTTTAATAGCTATGCAAAATAGTATGTGCATAGATGCTTAGTGTGCTGGGAAGTGCAACAGCGGTGACGAGGCAGTTCTCTACAGCAAATACTATTTACAGCTGTGGACTTCTTCGTTAACATTTTTAAGGGACTTCGCCAACTACTTATTTCAATTGTTTTTAGTTTATTACCACGTTATATTCTATCGGTCCGCAAAAAAAGGGTACACGAAACACTTATACAGAAATTACAGTCTTTAAACACAAATAATGATGAAATGAGTCGCAGATTAGGTACGAATTTCAAGGGAGGTGACCGCCATTGATTCCCTCGTTTCCTTCCTTCCTTTTCCTATCTATTTATTATTATTATTTCACGAGCAAATATTTTTCGGCACCCAAAACTACAGTGCTTAAGAACTTGCCACTTATCTCTAATTCTTGCCTATTGACCATAATTCCCTTTAATTCCTTGAACCTGCGAGTCTTCCCTTTCTCCTCTTTCCTGGTGGTATCCACTCCATTATTCTTTTGGGTAATGTTACATCTCCCATTCTTTTAGGATGCCATACCATTCTAATTCTTTCTATTCAACAATATTTAAAATTAAATTTTGACATACTTTCTTTAATAACCTCCATATCTTCTAAAGGTTCTAGCAGAGCTCCAATAATCCATTTCTGTTGCCAGTATTTTTTTTTAAATTGAAAGTTCAAGAGTCCACACGTCGCGACACGTTGGAACCATAGGTTACAATACTTCTAACTATTGTTATAAAACTGTAGTTTTAGTTTCTTCTGACACATATTTATCTCGTAATATAACAGTCTAAGTATATACTGTATATTTTCCTGAGCTTATCTTTGATCTTATTTCTTTCTCTTGTTCCTCATCTTGGTAATCTTTATTTCCAGGTGTATTTAACTGCCCCCATTTCGTCTTCCAGCACCAGAACTTGATGAACTTCTCCATTCTATATTCACACCCCTAGGACTTACATGCGGATGCCCAGGGGTCAGAAGCCTGTCGAAGAATCGACACGAAACCACAGAATTAAGAACATGAGCTTGAGGAAATGGATATATGAAATTCAAGGGGAATGGATGATGAAGCATTTGGTGGAATGAGTGGCGAGGCAAACCGGAGAACCAGGAGAAAACCCGTCCACCACAAATCTCACATACAAGCGCTTGGGATCGAACCCGGGCCGCCTAGGTGGGAGGCGAACGGCGCCGCCATCAAATAAACAAATAAATAACAACATCCAGCTTTGGTCTGCACAAAGTTCCTCGGTATATAGCCAGAACCCCTGTCCAGGGATACGAATGAAGACCTCAACGGCAACCTATTCAGAGATTGAAACCGTTGAAAATGCAGTGGCTAATTTCCAAGGCTAAGGGAGGAAATCCTAAAAGAAAACTCAGTGCCCCAGGGAGAGACGGTTTTGCGACATGCCAGTAAGCAGCCCATGTTAAAATGTGTAATACTGAAAATATCAAAGGGAATAAATAATAACAAGTAGGATTTTATGCACGAAGCAAATTCAACCCTCTAGACTTGGTTGTGTGTGGCATCATGGTTCCTACAAGGCCGTACTTGCCAATAGAGTTCCAGAAGCCTGTCAGTTTCCTGTTGCAGTAGAGGAATAAAGTAACATCACTCTCATCCGTTTCTGAAATCAAAACCTAAATCGTCATCGTCTTGTTCTTCACTCCAAGGACTTAGACATCAGTCTGTTCCGCTTTCATATCTAACCGCCTCTCCATCTCTTTTGCGGTCTACCTAAAGCTCTTTTCCTGTAGGCTTATAATTCAATTCCAGTTTTGGAAATATCGATTATTCATTCTCTTTACATGTGAAAACCACTCTTTACTTTCTATACTGAGTGTATAGATAGAGAAAGTATTACATTCCACCCAAAAATTCTATAACGGTCCCCCAAACTAAACAAAAAATCGGTGAAGATCCGTTTAAGTGAGTGTGTCCATGAACATTACTAAAAAACGAAACATCAGTTAAATTCCAAAGTTGATAATTACGTTCAGCATCTTCCAAGGACGAGACACAAGATTTTCAAGAAAATCCCTCACCTCAAATCACCTTTTATACGGAAAGTTTTTCAAAAATGTTAATTTCCCAAAATATAAAACACACAGTTTGTCTTTTTTGTACAGTTAACAATTCCCGAGATAATCTTTGTCCTTGGTTTCAATTTTAAAATACTATTAACTTTTCTCAAACGGGAGTGTCATAATTCCTGTCTCTTTTGTTTTACTACTAGCCATATAAAGAGAACCC
This sequence comes from Hymenopus coronatus, assembly GCA_030762935.1. Classification (NCBI taxonomy): domain Eukaryota; kingdom Metazoa; phylum Arthropoda; class Insecta; order Mantodea; family Hymenopodidae; genus Hymenopus; species Hymenopus coronatus. Next base: position 108,854,167 of record CM060890.1, read on the forward strand.
AATTTCAATCACATAGCAATCAGTTTTAATGTATTTTCTTATTTTCCTTCTACTTGAAAGGAACTTAGTAATAATATCTGCTAATGTTTCTCTTGATTAGTTTGAAATAGAAATATAAGTTTTTGTAAGAATAACTTGTTATAGCATAGGTAGAGACAGTATATGAATGGAATAAGTTAGAAGTTCCCTGTAGTGTTATATTTCGTCATTTACCAAGCTCGATTCTTATAGTAGTATTATTTATTTGTTATTTTCTTGAACATTCTTTAGTTTTTCTCAAACATTTCATTTCACAACCTTGTATTCTATTCTCAATCTTCTTTGTAGTCAGCCAAGTTTCACAGCCGTACAGTAAAATTGTCACCACCACTGTTTTGTGGAACTTAATTCGCATGTACTTCTTGTTTTATTTCTCAGGGCTCTATGAATTTATCCCCACATTGCTTGGAATTTTGCTAGTTTTAAGTTTCTGTCTCTGTTCTTTGGTGGGCTTATTTCACATCATAAATATTTAAAACTTGTTCCAGCGCGCAGTTATCTATGGTGACTTTTGATCGAACTTGGCATCTTCCATAGAAAGCCACTATTTTTGTCTTTCTACATTAAGCTCAATTCTTCTGGATGTAATCAGGAGCTATGACAAGACGATACTGCTGCAAGATGACCAAAAACAAATCCGTATATTGCATTTCATTTACGAGGCCCTGGTATATACAGTTTGAAGTAGGGGCGAAAGCCTGTTTTTGCCTTATTCAATACAGAGCACATTCCTGACCGTTCGACCGTAGCCATTTCGGCAATCTCCAATGGAGCGGAAATATGCAAGATCAGTTTTAAATGCGATTGGGTTTCATTCAGAAGAGCCGACAGGAAGAGCGTATGAGGCGCAGGTAAAATTTGCTATATCTTGCTTGTTTATAGAGCGTCTGCACCTGCAGAGTATTAGCATCGAACGTGGTGGGGGAGTTCTGTTTGACCTTCACCTCAACAAAAATACAATTCAGCAAGAAAGTTGATTATGCAATGCAGCAACCGCTTTCTGCCAAGTGAATGCTCAACCTCCAATAGCGATTGGAAAGTTAAGAGTCGTAATTTTAAGTTGTCAGGTCGGTGCATGCAAGGCAATAAACATTTATGCAGGCAAATGAGCTGTTTTTCTGACCGCTGCGCTGCCTGTTTCTTTTTCTACCGTAAATAGGGAAGTGGTGTGGCAGAGCCAGCAACTAAGGTGTTGAACGAAACTTCATTTAGTGGAAGTTCATTGTTTAAGCTTTAATTTGATTTATCATGCGCCTACCCATAGTGGTGTATGCATTGGGTGTCTTCCAATGCAGTAGGTAGGGTTGCCAACTCTCCCGGAATGGCCGGGAGTCTCCTGGGATTGAATGGAATCTCTCGGCTTCCGTAATTACGTGATATCTCGTTATTCCTTTATTAATTATTATTATTATTATGTTTTCTCTACAGGTACTTTGTACTTAGAGAAGGTACTGTAATGCACCCAAAAATACGATACCGAGATTTCACCGGAAATATATGTTTTGAGACACCCTGAATCCAAAAAAAATCATTTTTAGAAAAATGTGTGAGTGTGTGTGTGTGTACGTCTGTGGGCAGAATAGCTCAAAAACGAAAAGTCCGTTAACACCAAACTTGGTATTTAGTTTGGTATCTTCCAAGGATGCGACACGAAGATTTTCAATGAAATCCCCCCACCCCCAATACATACCCTTTACATGGAAAACTTTTCGCTAAAAATGTAATTTATCAAAAATGGCTCTGACGATTTTGATTCAAATATCGTATATTTACACAAATAACATGAATATTTTGAATTTTATGGGAATAGCCTCTGAAGGCATCTTTATTCTGGATGGATTTTGCAGAATTTTGCATAACTGGTAAACCGTAAAACATAAACAAAAACTTACTTAATAGAAAACGTAGAGTTCGTTAAAACACACAATGTATGTTATATACTTTTTTTTCGTGGAATTGATCGTTTTTCAGATATTCCTTGTTATTGGTTTCAGCTTTAAAATACTTATACTTTTCTCATATGAAAATTTGTCAACTCCTGTCCATACAAACAAAGGAACATCAATCACATAGCAACCAGCTTTGACTATTACTTTAGCCTGTGGGACTCCTTATTTCCCTTCTACTTACAAGGAACTAATTAATAAGACCATTTCTGCTAATTTTTTCTCGATTAGCACAATTAATAGAAGAATACGCATTTTAACATTAATTTGTAGCAGATATGTAGAGAAAGTCATGTGAATGGATCACATCAGATTATTATTATTATTTAAATACGTTTATAAAATACTACTATTTCATCTGTTATATGCAAGGATTGGTAGTGCGTAGAAGGAAGCAGTAATGTTTTGATTTGTGCTGAAGTTGGGTAGGGAAACCAATTGTTGCGTCAACATCAACATCCGGTCTTATATATTTACAAATAGAAATAAAAAAAAACGGTAATTATTAGCAGTTTGATGTTTTTGAGTCCAGGACTTTGACAGTGGTCGTAGTCGTAAGTTGGTCTTTGTAATGGCTAGTTCATCGGGAGTAGAAAAAGAAATACTGTTGCACGTTTAACGATGCTTGCAGAACTTCATATGATTGGGTTTTTATCAATTTGACTAACTTGACTCTTTTATCTAAATTTCTCTCCCGGAATTCGGAGTTCAGAAGTTGGTAAGTCTACCAAGAGGGCGACGGTTTATAATCCAGGGTCGCTTTCAGTTTTCTTTCTGCAAAAGCCTTGAATATCAACACGTAATACATTCTTTCACCATTAAATACTGATAAAATGTCATTGTTTATTATATTTTATGCGGTGCAGCGAGTCAGCATAAATCTGTTTAAGCGAAACCCTCTTTAAGTCGCTGCAGGGGGAAAATATGAAAGAATTAACGAAAAAATCTGATGTGCACCAATGACTTGGCTTTCTCTACCTGCTGTGCAAACAAACTATTCTTACAAAAGAGTATGTTTTTATCTAGATCATGCTAATCGAAATAAACGTTAGCATAAATAGTCACATTACCTGCTTATTTCTAAGCAGAATGAATATATAGGATTACACTAGGCTAAAGCGACGATAAAATCTTTTAAAAGTTGGCCGTTATATGAACAATGAAAGTTAGGCTCGCTTTGCATGGCCAACAGTAAAACAAGAGATGACATGAAAGGCGACTTCCCATTTTGAGTAGTTACGTAGTTTAAAACTGAAAGCCATAACGAATATATGAAAGCTGACAACTACATAAAAATTATGGCATAAATTGTGTGTTTTAACGAGATCCACATTTTTTGTAGGCTTTTTCTATCTCTTACGTTTTACTAGTTATGCAAACTTCAGAAAAACGCATTTAGAATGAACAGGTCTTCAGCGGCTACTCCCAGAAAATGCAGGATATATATTTTACTTGTCATGTAAACTTTAATCTGCGGCATTTTAACCAAAAGCATTAAAAATGTAGACAAGATAAGTATTTTCAAACACTAGTTTACAACCCTCTCGCGTCAATTCGTTACACACACAAAAAAATTGTTTCATTATATTTTCTCAAAAATAAATATAATGATTATAATCAAGATATTGAATACTCGCATTACTAACGCAGTGTACAGATGAAATGCTCTTCATTCTGCGACAGTAGTTTAGCACGACGCATATATTATTAGTTTAATCATTAGTTTGTAATATTTAATATGAGAAATTTCTGTTCAGTAGAACGCAGAACCGTAGCGTGTAGAAACTCCCTTTGTATTCTTCAAGGCTACGTGCTTTGTTGAAAATAACACGAATTTTAGAGCATTAGGACACAAGTAACAACCTTTGAGAGGAAGAAAGGTTCACTCCCTTTAAAACTTGAAAGAGGGAATTTGTCATTGTAGAACAAGGTCACGTGGTTGGAAAATAAAGAAAAATCCCCGACAGTCACGTGACAACGCCACTTTACGCACCTTTTTCCAGCCAATCAAAAAGGAGGGCAATACTCGGACCTCTTAGTATATAAATAATGTGCGTACAAGAAATCGCACACACAAGGTTCACAACGTAGCTAACAAGGATAGTACGACACACGTACAAGAAATGTGACTAAGAAATAGCGCAGAGTACAGTTTAGGAAATCGGTGTATTATGAGTTAATCAGACGAGCAATTATTAGGACCGTAAAACTCAAGATTACGGTGACGAGTGTAAAAATATAACTCCGTAAAAGTGGACTACTTCATCAAGTTCGCAATTGGTTATGTCGGGAGTCACTCGTAGTGTTAGTGCCTCAAACTAACAACACTTCATCAATAAAAGAAGTCTACAGTGAAATTAAGTGAAATTTCTCTTTTATTTGAGTATACCAAAAGTGTTACACACCTGTCATTCTTTCCCCCCTGAGCAAGAGATAACTCATGGTCTACTAGAACGAGCTGAGCCGGTGCAACAAAGGGAATCTGCAAGGTATGTACACTCTTAAAGTAGAGAATTTCACGAGCATTAACCCTCGATCAACTCCAAGTAGACTCACCTGATAGCGTCATATTGTAACAACGTGGTGGCCTCCATAAATATATTACGACATATT